>JAYESD010000001.1:257830332-260675284 GCA_036927565.1 Tuctoria greenei | reverse complement strand
TTTTATACAGTACCGTCACAAATAAGGGTTCTGACCATCGCAAATTAACCTATGTTATTTGTGACGGCTGAGCCGTCGCAAATAGAACATGTGTTATTTGCGACGGCTATGGTAAGCCGTCGCAAATAGGTCCTTAGTTGCGACGGTCACTGCCAGCCATCGCAAATTGTCGGATCAGGCCCATCCGTTGGGCCCGGGCTCTTATTTGCGACTGTCGTCACAAGTCGTCGCAAATAACCTTATTTGCGGCGGTCGTCGTCGCAAATAACCTTAATTGCGACAAAACATGATCGACGGCCAGAAATCGTGGCAAATAAGAAAAACTATTGTAAATAGCTTATTTAAGACGGTTTTTTGCTTATTTGCGACAGTTCTAATCGTCGCAAATCGTCAAGATTCCTGTAGTGTTGGCCTCAATTCGACAGGTAGCAGGATTAGCACAAACAAGAAAGAATCACCATATGACATTTTTAAATGTATCAGCTTATAATTTCAGATGGTGTATTTAAATGTAAAAGGTAAGATTTGCATCAGATAAATCACCTGGCATTTGAAACAGGGGCTGGCCAGCAGAAAGTCTTTAAGTCTTGGGAGGCTTGTAACGAGGTCGCAGAGGTAAGGTGGCAAACAGGGGCAGCGACAGGGACTCTACTGTTAGGTTTAATCTCACATCGGATATTGATGATGGGGGAGCCCAATATATAAGGCGGAGGGAACCTCACCTATTAGGCTAGTCTTTTGGGTTGAGGTGGCCCATGCCTTTGTTTGGGGCTAAGGTTGAGCCTATTTGCGTAGCAGGCCCATTGCAACCTAGACCGGCGGCAGGAGCCTGTCTATGTGACGGGCTGGGTCGCATTCTAACAAGTGGTATCAGAGCCAGGTCCGAAACCTGTAACTTCTCCCGGGCTACACACGGGTATCGGACTATCGGAGAGATCTCTCGGGTCACACAAAATCGGGCTGTCGGAGTAGTGTCTACCCGAGTGTGAAGGGCAGTAGGACCACCCGATGTGTGAGGAAGGAGGAGATTGTTAAATTTAATCCCACATCGGATATTGATGATGGAGGAGCCTAATATATAAGGTGGAGGGAACCTCACCTATCAGGCTAGTCTTTTGGGTTGAGGTGGCCCAGAACCTTGGTTGGGGTTCCGATTGGGCCTGTTTGTGTAGCAGACCCATTGCTAGAGGCCCGTCTGCGTGATGGGCTAGACCGCATTCTAATATCTACATACCCAGCGCATCTGTCGATTATCTTGCTGAGGAAATGGGTCACCGTGACGCGCATGTAAGCTAGGGAGTCACCCACGCAACCAGGGCATAAGTGGATGGATATTATTCTATTGTTATTATGACAATCGACATATTCTGATCGTATTGCTGACACGATTGACAGCTGATTGACCTCTGGAATAATTTGTTTGTCTGCAGCAGATTAGGCGATACTTTTCTAAGCATATAATGTGTAGCACGATAGGTCTGGGCGCAGGGTATGCCAGGTACAACGCTTATCAGGAGAGATTTTACGTTGATTCGCCGGGGCTAGGAATGGCGTCTGCATGCGCTTGGAAGGTCGAGCAGGTACACAAGCTTCCTCCGAAGACCTTGGCCGCAGCTGGAGTGCACCAGATTGGGGTGGCGACGGAAAATGCCTGCTGCCGCTCGGTGGGCATCGGTGGAGCAGAGCAGCCATGGCTGAGTAACTGCTGACAAGAACTGCAAGTCTCTGATTAGTGCTTGGGAAAATAGCCGGTGAGGAGCTGACAAGTTCAATCACGAACGGGATTACGTCCGATCTTCGGGGAGGTGGAGCCGCTGTGGAGCAAGAACGGCGCAGGGCATTGAGGCGGTGGGGTGCGTTGGCTCGCGCGGGTGCTTGGACTGCGTGGATTGGGTGCTCCAGGCCTGAGAGGCATTTCGTCGAACAGTTGACAGGATGGATGCCACATGTGTGCAGGGCCTGAGTCATGGCAGGATGGGTGCGACCTAGAGGTGGGAAAAAAACTCAGAACTCGAATAATCCCGAATCCAAATTAAAAAACCCAAAAACTGAAATTCAAACTCATCTTTTGGGTAAGGATTCACAAAATTCGAATTAATTTTGGGTATTTCGAGTTTTATGGTCCGATATCCAAAATATCCGAACTCTCATTTTGGCCCAGCCCAGCCAAGTGTAAGCGTCGAGGGCACTTGTTGGTCGATCTATTTTTGATCGTCTTCCCTCTTCTTCAGTCAACAACTCAACCCTAGAACCTTCTATCGTCTGTTATGCTCGGGCTCGCACTCCCTCCAGCCGCCACTCGACGCCCGAGATCCCATCTGTCAGTGACTCTTCTCAACCGCACCCTCCCCCCACCAGTGCCTTTGCTCGCCAACCCCCCCCCCCCCCCCCCCCCCCCCCGTCCCATCCGCCGGTGCCTCTGCCCGACTGTGCACTCGGGGCCTGCCTCCACTGGGCGTTCGTGCCTCTGCTCGATCAAGACTGTTCGTCGCCTATCAACACGATGTCACCCCGACGCGCCGTTCCACTAGCAATGGACAAACTCCAGCCAGGCTCTCAACATGCAACAACGTCTCTCTCACGCCGGTGGCGGCCGAGCTATCCTCTCCTGGCTTGGGTGGATGCCCGTCAGGTATTTCGGGTTACCCGAAAACCGAACCAAAATGTC
The DNA here is from genome assembly GCA_036927565.1 of Tuctoria greenei. Classification (NCBI taxonomy): domain Eukaryota; kingdom Viridiplantae; phylum Streptophyta; class Magnoliopsida; order Poales; family Poaceae; genus Tuctoria; species Tuctoria greenei. The sequence goes on along the minus strand of JAYESD010000001.1, from coordinate 260,672,616 downwards.
TGGTACTCGAATTTGCGGGGACACGACATTTCGAGTACAATGTCGGGTATGAAATTTGAAAATCCGAATTTTTAAATACCCGAATTATCCGACTCGAAATTTCGGGTAATCTCGAACGCCCACCCCCTAATGCGACCGGATGTCAGCGAAGAGGTAGAAGGGGCGGGAGACCACATCCGGGAGGAACTGGCCCCCCGCACCGGGCGTCGCGACAATACTGACAACCATGGTGGAGGTGCGGTGCTGGGCCAAGGATGAACATGGTGAGGAGGGACGCCACCGCGGTGGTGCATCGCGCGTCCCGGGTGGAGTCGGGACAGAGCAGGTGCGTCAAAGGGCGGCTCCATGGCCGGCGGAGGAGACCCCCGAGCAGGAGCGACGGCGGGGTGGAGGCAGCACTGGACGGCCGAGAGAATTCACACTGGGAAGCGGGCAGCAGCCCCGTTGGGTCATTGCACGGACGGTGGGCGGAGCAGGACGCCTGACGTCCACCTGTGGGAGCGGGCAGCGAGCGAAGATCGAGCGGAGGAACAGTCCTGCAATGGTTTGACAGAGGGAAAAATATCTGTATGTGGTTGTGTCAGGAGAAAGAAGTGTCGTCAGAAGCCTAAGGCTCTGTTTTAGCACAGCGTCTGCTGCAGCTTCTTCATAAAAATAAGTTGAGAGTGATCTAAAGAGGAAGTTTATGTAACAGCTTATTAGTTCAGCTGCTTCTTAAAATAAACTAAAAGCAGGATATAAGTAAAAGATGTTTTCTATCAGCTTTTCAAACAAGCTGCTTTTGTAACAAGTTCCAGCTGTGGCAAACAGAGCCTAAGACCAGCGGCTGCCAGTGGGTCTGGAGGCTTTCTATTTTCCCGATTTCTCAAAAGTACAGCTTTCTATATATTCAAATAAATAGCTAGAGATCTTCAAAAATAGCGAAATTTTACAGGGTTGTTATATAAAGTGTAAACCTCATTTTGGTAAAGTCAGATTTGAATTTTATTAAGAATTCATTGAAGTATGATTTTTCTTGTTTGGTCCATTAATTTAATTAGCAAGCACCAAGGAAATGAAATTATTTAGAAAGTTTTCTATCATGGTCATCTAATCGACAGTATAACATGCGATGAATTTTTATTTTCATGAGACGTGATTTCAGAATTTAAAAGTTTGACACAGTTTTGTCGAATGTAATTATGTTCAATTTTTTAAATCCGGTTCCGCATGATTTATTGTTTGCTCACATGCATATTTTTTCTTTAACCTGGCTGGGTTGATTTGACAACAACACTATAAATGTTTTGTATTCTCATTTGCTAACTATACTTGGTTTTTAATTTTAAAATAAGAATGTAATTCAGAATTCAAATGGATTTGGATTTCGAAACACGGGGTGTTACAAACGAGCTTATCACACGGTCTCTTTAACAACTTAAACTGATCCTTATTATATATTAGGCAAGTAGTTAATAGAAATTCATTGTGATTCTTCTCTGATCCGGCTCTCTTCATGTCTAGTTCATTTTTCTTCCACTTTCTTTTTTACTAAATACGTCAAATATTTGGGAACGGGGGGGTACAAATTAAACCAAACCAAAAACACACACTACTACAAAAAATATTTTCACATACGTCTCGATTTTTTTTATACATGAGGGGCGTTAAAAAATCCGTCTGTATTGTCGAATGAGTTAAAAGTTGCCTGTGAAAATGGATTTTCACAGGCGGCTCACATAAATGATCTGCTGATGTAAACAAACCTATTTCTACAAGCGGTCTTTGAAAGAAGAGCTGCCTGCATAATAGCCATTAATACAGGCGGTTGATGCGACCTGACGCACCAGGCGTGTGCGCTAGTTATCGAGGTGTTTTAAACGCGCGCAGAGCATGCACGTCCTTTGAATTCAATTCGGTCCGCTCCACGTCCCATCACCACTGTGCGCATCGAGATATGAACCACCGATCTTCTATGATGCTATAAGATCACCCGCACGCACAATCATCTTCTCCGCACAACCACTTTTCCTCTCTTCTCCGCAAAATCGCACCAAGAACACCAAAATGGCTGACAAGAACACGCGCCGCCAAGCCCGCCCAAGGACCCAAAGGGTAAGCAACCGCGACTCCCCCCGATCATGGAGTTCATCCTCCACAAAATGGTGCATGATGTATTATAAAAACATAAACTAATGGACTATGTATTGCTTTAATGGTTGTATTACACATTGTTGATGTAGAAAATCATTATAGATATGTATCACAAAGTTGATAAAAAGTGTCATAATTTTTCACAGGTCGTCCTTAAGCAAAAGACGCCAGTGACAATAGTATCTCCAAGTAGCGACTACTCAGCTTTTCTGGCGATGATTAAGAGGTTGCCGCTTGAGAAACTCGGTCCTTAAGCAAAAGACGCCAGTGACAATAGTATCTCTAAGTAGCGACTACTCACCTTTTCTCGCGATGATTAAGAGGTTGCCGCTTGAGAAACTTAGTTTTTATAAATTATTTAAAATATTTTCCCAGGTGGTCCGCATGTTGAAAATATATCTCTATAAATAAAGCGTTGGTTGCACCCTGCAACCCTAACATTTTCATTTTGCCGCCAAGCCCTCACCCTCGCCATACTTACTGTCGCCGTCCGCACCCTCACCATCCTCTCCCACATCGTCCTCATCCTCGCCGTACTCACCCTTGCCTTCCTTACCGTCACCGTCCTTACCATCATCATCATGTCCCTCGCCGCCCTCACCCTCTCCATCCTCACCCTCACCATCCTCTCCCTCGCTGTCCTCTCCCCTTGTCGTCCTCACTCTCGCCGTCCTCACACTCGTCGTCCTTACCATTGTCGTCCTCTCCCTTGCCATCCTCACCCTCGCCGTCCTTACCGTCACTGTCCACACGCTCGCTTTCCTTACCGTCGCCGTCTGCACCCTCGCCGTCCTCTCTTTTGTCGTCCTCACCCCCACCATCCTCGCCCTCGCTGTCCTCTCCCTCGCCGTCCTCTCCCCTCGCTATCCTCACCCTCGCCGTCAACCTCAAAGTATAGATTTTTCGCTCTTTGTATTGTTACTTTGTGTAGATTTTCTATATACAGTTATGTTTGCCTTTATCCGTGTATTGTTACTGTTATTCTTTGTATTGTTACTGTTCTTTGTATTGTTACTTTTAAAATCAATGTGAAGGTCAATACATTTGGCAACCATGCATGTTGTCCCCTTAGCAATGTTCTTTGTCTTTTCTGGATATTAATATGTATATATTTTATGTATCAGGTTGGAAGACACAATTGCAAAAAATCTACCATTCATCTTGGATATCAAGAATTGATTGATGCTAATGGCATTTTTTATTTATACATCTGCAGCCATGCTGAAATCAAGGTACTTATGCGATAATTGGTATTGCTCACACAATTTTTGATATCAGGCTATTCATGCATCAGTTGATATTTTACTTTGTATAGATTATCCATATGGGTTCCATGACCTTGATCGTAGAGAAGACTATGGAGAATTTATCGTTCGTTCTTGATGGTTACAATAGTATGGAAGTAGCGCATTCCCTCTTTGTCTTCATGGACTATTTAAAAAACTTAAAGCTGTAAACGGAGAAGACATTTGTCTATACCCTGCGTACCAGGTACCCCATGATACCACAAGAAACGCTAAGGAGTTTCACCCATCCAAGTTAAGGACCACCATAGGCTGCACGTGTTACACAACATTGGGCCCGCCTGCCTCGTTTGGGTAGCTCCGGCATTGCCACGTGTAATACTAAGCCAGACCTAAATCCATTCATAGGGAAACTCCAGTCTTGCCACGTGTCCAGTGACCCCGAACCTAACCCCCAGTAGAGGGAAGCTCCGGTGCTGCCATGTGTATAGTGGCTCCGGACCTACCCCCCACGATGGGAAGCTCTAGAGCTGCCATGTGTCGAGCCATCGGATCTAGGACAACAAGAAGACTAGCGGATCTCCAACAGCGCTGACATTCAAGAGACAGTTAAAGCTACGGTTACAAGACCTTATTGTGCGTCATTAATGCCATATTAATGACACACGATCAGAGGACCTTTAGCAACGGTAACGTCGCCATTAAAGAGGGTTATTATGCTCTTAACTATGCTTAATATACACAGATCGTGTATTTGGTAATTAACTACCGCCAGGGCCACATGTCAGGCCAGGCTGACTATGTAACGGCCAACCTTTGAACTATAAAAAGGTTGCACCGCACACTACAGTGGACAGGCAAGCTCACACGCTCACAAGCGCCAGACATTCATACATATAACACACAACCCGTGGAGTAGGGTGTTACGCTCAGGCGGCCCGAACCACGTAAAATCCCTCGTGTCACTGTCTTGTTCCCAATCTCACGCGTGCCCCAACCAATCAAGAACCTCTATGGGCTACGATCTAGTAGTACCGGGGGAAGTGTCGATTGCACACTTCGGCATTTGGCACGCTAGGTAGGGGCGACTTGAGATTTCAAGATGGTGGACTCCACCGCGGGATCGTCCAATGGCAACGCTGAGCAACCTGTGGGCGGGAATCACTCTAATGTGCAACAGCCAGCGGGCGCTACTGTCCCAGTAGGTGTCGTACCACCACCACCACCACCTGCTCTAGCTAACAATGTTGGACAACAGGATGGAGTCCTGGTGTCGATAACTACATCAACGCACATCAACCCCGAGAATGCGCTGATTGTTGAACATACTCTTCTTGTGCGCCCACCTACGCCCGGAGCACCTCATGGTGCAATGGAGCAGTGGAGCGCTGATGTGCATCATCTGGTTGCAGCTGCAGCCAATGCCATCAGCAATCAAGGTCCTCCCCCTTCAGGGCAGGCACCTTCTCAGCGTAGGACCCTGTCTGGAAGACTTGGTCGTCACGTATCACAGCATCGGAGATGTGATGTGTCTCAGCAGGTGATGTCGATGCCCTCTGGGGCGCGTCACACTCACACTGCATCGAGAATCTCGACGCATGATCTACGGTCATAGCTTGACCGCCACTACAGACAGCAGGACAACCGTGTCCATATCGAGCACACTCGCGAGAGGCGAGAGGCTCGGGACAACCCTTCTCCTTTGGGAGTAGGTTGCGGCTGCTCAGCACTGGCCATGCACCTGCGTATGGTCCACTGGCCTCAGAAGTTTCAACCTCATCTACCGAAAAAATTCGATGGGATTGTCAACCCCGCCGAGTTTCTCCAGATATACTCCACCGCCATTCTTGCGATGGGTGGCAATGAGGATGTGATGGACAACTACTTTCTAGTGGCTCTGACTGGGACAACTAGGTCCTGGTTCATGAGTCTCCCGCCTAACTCTATCAATAGTTGGGCAGAGCTACACCAATAGTTCATCGCCAACAGGAGCTCCTACACCCGACCTGGCACAGAACTTGACCTTTTTGCTGTAAAACAAAAGTCGAGAGAATCGCTGCGATCCTTCATTCAATAGTTTTCTTAGGTACAAAATACCATTCCCTCTATCTCCAATGCTTCTGTCATCGTGGCATTCAGATATGGTGTCAGAGACAAGAAGGTGCTGGAGAAGCTGGCGAAAAAAGAGGTCACCAGCGTCATGGAACTCTTCAGCCCGGCTGACAAGTGTGCCCGGGCTGCGGAGGATCGTGAAATGCATTCCAAGTGAATGTGGCCTAGAGGGGGGTGAATATGCCTTTTGAATTTCCTGCACACTTAATAGAATCATCAAAACTTGGTTGGCCGGACTAGTCCGGTCGTGTGGGCGGACTTGTCCGGTGTGCTAAAAATATGTGTGTTGATCATGTGTTATTTGGGAAACTAAATTTCATTAGCAGCGGAAATGAGAACAACTGATATTTTTATTTGAGATTAATATAAGAATGCAGGTACAACTTATAATTGCCTTAGGTTGATGTTTTAGCACTCAAGTGATCTAATGAACAAAATTTAAATGAAATAAGGCGCAAGACACACGGATTTTTCCCGAGGTTTGATCTCACCACGAGATCTACATCCTCGTTGAGGAAGCTCACACAAAGCTGGGTCTCCAACCCTTTCCCTCTTCAAGTCACCACGAAGGCCGACTTGATTCCACTATCACGGGTAATCACCAAGTTGGTGGGGCAACCTCACACGTTGAGGGCTCCCACGAGAATTACAACGAAATAAGTGATCAAATACACACAAAAGTATTACAATGCAGAGTATGAGTGTAGAAAGATCAAACCCCAAGAGCTCGCAATTAAAGAACGACGATCTCCCAATCTCGAATCCATGTGTTCAATTGATTTCACTCTTTTTGCACTTTAGATGTGTGGGGAGATGTGTTTTGGGCTCTTGGGACGAAGTGGTGGCGCTAGGGTTTGTTCTTTGCTTAGTATTCGACGTGTGTTTCAATAGGAAAGCCGTGGACTCTCTATTTATAGGGTTTCCAAAAGGTAGCCGTTGAAAAACCCTAACACCAGACTAGTCCGGTGCAAGTCCGGACTTGTCCGGTCTCAGTGCATTTTGAAGTCCAGAAAGTCTGCCGGACTAGTCCGGTCCAAGCTCGAACTAGTCCGGTGCTGTGTGAAGGTAAACTTCAGAAAGTTCAACGGACTAGTCCGCGGACTAGTCCGATCTCCACATATGGGAGACTCCAGAAAGGTCAAAGGACTAGTCCGGTGGTACAATGGACTAGTCCGGTCCCTCAATATGAGAGACTCCAGAAACATCAACGGACTAGTCCGGTGGACGCACGGACTAGTCCGGTCTCCCAATAAGTGAGATTCCAGAAAGATGAACGGACTAGTCCGGTCCATGATCGGACTAGTCCGGTGCTTTGTGAAAGTTAGGTTAATTTTAATCCCTTACCCTCGCGCAAAGTTGTGAGCTCTTGGAGTGTGTCTTTCATACACTCCCTATACATTCAAAATCTAATTTAGTCTTCCAAGCTTCATCAAAGTATCTCTCTTTGAACACCACTTCATTTTTCACCTTTTTGTGCGCACCGAGCTGTTTCACTTGTTTGTCCTGCAATCGTCTCAGTAGTTTCATTAGGATCTCATATGTTTGTCATCAATTAGCCAAAACCCACAAGGGATATCCTAGATGCACTTACAATCTCCCCCTTTTTGGTGATTGATGACAACCATTTGAGATATCACAATTGAGAATAAAATCTTGATTTTCATAAGGTGTGCACACATGAGAATAATGATAAGTCCACAAAAAGCTTCTCACATATGCACACACCTTATGGTGGGGTGCCTAACAGGTGTGTGATCAACAAGGTGAGATGAAGTAAAGGTAATCAATAATGAGCATAGAGATAATCATTCAAGCAACAATAAGCATCACACATAAGAGAAGAATAGTGCATTACAAGGTTTTAAAAATAAGTACATGTCCTTGATCACAAAAACATAAAGACACCAACTAAAGACACCAACTAGAGATGGTCTCAAACTACTAGTCTCAATCTCTCCCCCTTTGGCATCAAGGCACCAAAAGGGGAAAAATTGAGGGGAATCACTCATCGCCACTCTCTTCTTCAGTCTCGGTCTGGTCCTCATCTTCACCACCATCATCATCATTCGTCGGAGCAGACTCTTCCTCGGAGTCTTCGAAGGCGGGCGGGGATCCCACCGCTCAATCTCCAGCTTGTCACATATGACTTTGATGTTGGCATTGACATATTGCTGATGCTTCTTCTACCTGACTTCAATCTTGCGGCAGCAGGCAAAGATAGAGGTGAGTATTTTGAGCACACCACCGGAGGATTCATGGGCAGGTGCAGAGCTAGGAGGAGCAGCTGAGGATCTTGTGGCATTCACATCCCGAGTTTGTTTAGTCCTCCTCTCAGCTTCAGGGGAGGGAGGTGCATCAGGAGCCGAAGGTAGAGTGTACTCGGTGGGCTTTTGTGGTTTCAACCCCGTATGGTGAACATCCTTGACGAACTCAAGTCCAGTCACCTTCTCAATCATGTACATGATGTACGGGGCATACCCGTAAGATCTGTTTGGAGTGATTGAGATGTTCACAATGTCATTGTAGATGTATTCAAAGACATTGAACGGTCTCCTCCCACCAATGACCTTCATTAGGGTCCTCAAGGTTCCTTGTATAGTCCCCGCATCTCCATATTTCAGGACTATTGTCTCCCTCAAGATTCTGTTGAGGACCACAAAGAAGGGCTTCAGATATTTGCTGTTGGGAGGCACATAGGGCATCCTTGTGTCATAGAGGAACTTGAGCTCATCCTTCTCCAAGGGTTGCAAATTGTGGATGACAAGATCATGATCCAGAGTATGTTCAAGGTGAAGAATTCTAGCAAACTCATCATAAGTAACACTATACTTGGAACCATGAGTCATCCAAGTAAGACTATCTCCATCACCACAAGCAAAGTAGAGGGTAGAGTAGAATTGGTTGATGACCTCATTGTTCCAGTCATTCTCAAAAGAAAACAGTTCCTTCAGTCCGTGCCTCTCCAGGGACCCAACCACCTCACGGAAGGCAGGATATTTCTTCGACTGCATGTACCCAATGTTCACCCATTAACTCTTCACAACGGGATTCTTCATCTTCATGTACACATGCTCGTAGTAGTCGGCATGAAAGTTGATCCAAAATCTTGGGTCTGAGCATTGCCGAGGTTGATCATACATATTAACCTCCCTGAAGCTATCGGCAAGCTCACCCCCTTTTCTGGTGAAATCTTTACTCGAGCGCTGCCTGTTGCGGTGACTTGGGTTCTTCATCTTCAGGGGTCCAATGAGACCACTAGCAAGCCCCTTTCCTTTGTTGAGAGTCCTCTTTGACCCTGAGGAGCTCTCGCCAGCTTTTCCTTGGGCCTTCTTAACAACCACCCTCCTTTTCTTGGGCAAGTTGTCGTCGGAGGGTGGAGAGTGCACATTTACATCATGTCTTTTCTTCATGTACCTCTCCTTGGCTCTCTTCACTTTTTCGCGTTGAACTTCTTCATCAACATGAAAGGAGCTGTCATCTGAGCTTGAAGACATCATGCCTAATAAGGAGTTCACGATTTAGATGAGAATGAACTAAGAATCAAGGAGATGTGAGGATTCAAATGTCAGAGACAGGACTTGTCCGGTTTCAGAGTGCGGACTTGTCCGGTGTACCGGACTAGACCGTATCTGGGAGCTGGACTAGTTCGGCCTGGCACAAGAACCCTAACAAAACTATGAATCACAACTTCTACCTATGGATGCAAAGGAACATGAAGGTGAAAGGAATACATCTCTAAAAGCTAATGTACTTCCTTGGAATCAAGAGAAATAAGCTAGAACTACAAAAGTTGAGAGTTTGATTTTTGGGAGAAATTTACCGAGATTAGAAGATTTGCGTTGAAGGAGCACAAATCTGTCCGAATGAGTTTGGAGTGGAGTATCAAATCGTTGAGGGGAGGATTTCCCACGAAGAAAACTTGGATTTTGAGGGCTCAACTCAAAAATCACTTTTGGGGGCTAGGGTTTGAGAGGTGAGGGTTCAACTCAAAGTGGAGGGAGGTTTGAAACGGTTTTGGGCCGGCCAGCTGCTTATATACGCGGCCGACCGGACTAGTCCGGTCAGAGGACGGACTAGTCCGGTGCCCCTGGAAAACCTAGAAAAGAGAGACTGTCTGGACTAGTCCGGTGGCAAACCTGACTAGTCCGGTGTCCCTGGAAAAACTGAGTATTTAGAGATAACTAATAGTGATCCAAGGACAAGTTTTGCAAATAATCTTGGTAATTATGACCAGAAAGTAATCAACAAAAAAAATGGTCATAAATTCCAAGATTTCTTCATTAAAATTAGTTTTCTTAGGAGAAAAAGAGGTGAGGGGCAGTTTTAGCAATAAAATGTAACATTTGAAGTTTCAACCAGGTGTGCAACGTTTCAGGCCACATTTCGAGAGTCAAGAATATTAAGTTCATTCCTAAGTTCACAAAACCTTTTCTCATCCAATGGTTTGGTAAAAATATCCGCAAGTTGTTTTTCAGTTCTAACATGTGAAATAGCGATGTCACCTTTTAATGAATGATCTCTAAGAAAATGATGACGGATATCTATGTGCTTAGTTCCTAAGGGTTGTGTGCAATTTTTATAGCACTTTCATTGTCACATAGAAGTGGGATATGGTTAAGATTGTAGCCGTAGTCCCTAAGGGTTTGTTGCATCCAAAGTAGTTGTGCGCAACAGCTACCAGCTGCAATATATTATGCTTCTGCTGTGGAAAGGGCAATGGAGTTTTGCTTTTTAGATGACCAAGAGAACAGGGACCTACCAAGAAACTGACAAGTCCCTGACGTGCTCTTTCTATCGACTTTGCATCATGCATAGTCGGCATCGGAATACCCTATCAAGTTAAATTTGGATCCTTTGGGATACCAAAGGCCCAAGTTGGGTGTGTGCACAAGGTACCTTAGGATTCTTTTTACCGCAACTAAGTGACACTCTTTAGGTGCGGCTTGAAACCTTGCACACAAGCAAACACTAAGCATAATATCTGGCCTAGATGCACATAAATAAAGTAAGGAGCCAATCATGGACCGATATACCTTTTGGTCCACGTTTGGACCATCTTCATTGAGGTCGAGGTGTCCATTAGTGGCCATGGGTGTCTTGATGGGCTTGGCTTTGTCCATATTGAATTTCTTGAGAATGTCTTGTGTATATTTGGTTTGGCTTATAAATCTACCTTCTCTTAGTTGCTTCACCTGGAATCCCAAGAAGAACTTCAATTCGCCCATCATTGATATCTCGAACCTATCTATCATAATTTTGCTAAATTCTTCACAGAAGGATTTGTTAGTGGATCCAAAGATAATGTCATCAACGTAAATTTGACATACAAATAAATGATCATCCCAATGTTTAGTGAAGAGTGTATAGTCAGCTTTACCAATTTTGAATCCATTCTGAATTAGAAAATCTCTAAGACACTCATACCAAGCTCAAGGAGCTTCTTTGAGGCCATAGAGAGCCTTACGCAGTTTGTAGACATGGTTGGGATACTTCTGGTCTTCAAATCCTGGTGGTTGCTCCACATAAACTTCCTCCTTGATTGGGCCGTTTAAGAAAGCACTTTTTACGTCCATTTGATACAGCTTAAAATTATGGTGAGTAGCATATGCCAATAAAATACGAATGGACTCAAGTGTAGCTACAGGAGCGAAAGTTTCATCGAAGTCCAAACCTTCGACCTGAGAATAACCTTTGGCCACCAATCTTGCCTTATTTCTTGTTACTACTCCATGTTCATCTTGCTTGTTCCGAAAGACCCATTTGGTTCCAACTATGTTCGCCTTTGGTCTCTCCACCAGCTTCCATACTTCATTTCTCTTGAAGTTGTTGAGCTCCTCTTGCATTGCAATCACCCAGTCTGGATCCCTTAAGGATTCTTCTACCCTGTATGGTTCTAGAAAAGACACAAAAGAATAGGATTTGCAGAAATTTGCAACTCGAGATCTAGTAGTTACTCCCTTAGCAATATCTCCAATGATATTGTTGATAGGGTGGTCTCTTTGCACGCTCTGGTGTACTCTTGGGTGTGGAGCTTGTGTAGTTGCTTGTTCTTCATTATCTTCATGTGCATTGTCTCCCCCTAGATCATTGTTTCCATGATTGTCCTGATCTTCTTGATCTTCCTCCTCTTGATCTTGTGCAAGAGCTCCATCTTGATCATTGCCTCCGTGTTGAGATTCATCTTGTGCATTTGAGTCGAGTGTTTGCTCTTGTGGTAAGATATCACCAAGTCCCATTTTCTTCAGTGCTTCATATGGAGCTTCCTCTTTATCTAGCACACACTTATCCACTTGCTCCACTTGTGAGCCGTTAGATTCCTCGAACACTGCGTCACGTGCTACTTCAACAAGGTCGGACACCTTGTTGAAGACACGATAGGCGTAGGCATTCGATTCATAACCGAGCAAGAATCCTTCATCGGACTTCAAAGCGAACTTCGAGGCCCTCTGTTTCTTGTTTAGAATAAAACATTTGCAACCAAAAACTTTAAAATAAGAAACATTAGGATTTTTATCGGTAAGGAGCTCATATGGAGTTTTCTTCAGTAGTCGATGGAGATACAGTCGATTCGTGGCATGGCAAGCGGTGTTCACCGCTTCTGCCCAAAATCGATATGATGTCTTGTATTCATCCAACATAGTTCTCGTCGTTTCGATCAATGTTCTGTTCTTCCTTTCGGCCACTCCATTTTGTTGAGGGGAGTAGGGTGCCGAGAATTCATGCTTTATCCCTTCTTCATCGAGAAACTCTTCAACTTGGAGGTTCTTGAATTCTGTCCCGTTGTCACTTCTGATCTTCTTTATGGTTGATGAGAATTCATTCCGAGCTCTTTTCAAGAACTTCTTGAGGATCCCCTGAGTTTCTGATTTATCATACAAGAAAAATACCCAGGTAAATCTTGAAAAATCATTAACAATTACTAAACTGTATTTGTTACCACCGATGCTGATGTACGAAACTGGACCAAAGAGATCCATGTGGAGAAGTTTCAGCGGTCTTGCGGTAGTCATCACATTCTTGGCGGGGTGTGGTGCTCCGACTTGTTTTCCTGCTTGACAAGCGCTGCAAGGCCTGTCTTTTTCAAAAACCACATCCTTAAGACCACGGATGTGACCACCTTTTAGAAGTTTCTGCAGATTTCTCATCCCAACATGGGCTAGCCGTCTATGCCACAGCCATCCCATGTTGGTCTTAGCAACCAAGCAAGTGTTGAGTTCGGCTTTATCTTTGTTGAAGTCAACTAGATAAAGCTTGCCCTTCAACATTCCCTTGAATGCAATCGAGCCATCGCTTTTTCTAAAAATAGTCACACCCTCATTAGTGAATAAACAGTTGTAACCTTTGTCACATAGTTGGGATATTGACAAAAGGTTATAATCTAGAGAATCTACATGTAAAACATTTGATAAGGTATGTTGAGAGGATATTTCAATGTTACCGCTACCAAGGACCTTTCCTTGGCTGTTGTCTACGAAGTATATGCCTTCACCTGGATCCTTGTTGTACTCGTACTCTACAAACATACCTCTCTCTCCGGTCATGTGATTTGTGCATCCGCTATCAAGTACCCATTTTGTTCCACCGGAGGAGTAAGCCTGCAAAAAGAATTATTCCTTGGTTTTAGGTACCCAAGCTTGCTTGGGTCCTCTCAGGTTAGTCACAAGAGTCTTGGGCACCCACGCACAAGTTTTCAAGTTCTTGTGGTGTGGCCCTGTATATTTGGCAATGAGTTTTCCATATTTGGCTTTCATAAGAACATAAGAAGTGTCAAATGTACAAAACAATATTTGTGGTTCAGATTCATGGGATTTTTCCTTAACAAAGACAATTCTATTCTTAGCATGATTAGAAGTGGACATGTGTTTGTTCTTATCAAAACCAAGACCATCTTTGACATTAGGAGGTCTAGTGACCATATATGCACTGCGTGCATATTTGATCTTCTTCTTATCAAAGATGTCGCTTGGAGGGGCATGCATATTCTGAGAAGTTGAAGTATTAGACATAATATTCTTCTTACTAGAGCAAGTGCAAGTTCCGATTGTTGTCGAACTTATATCTTTGGAGGAAGAGCTCTTGGAGGATGAGGAGTCACTTTGCTTGAGCGACTCAACTTGCACCTCAAGGATCTTGTTAGCTTTTGACAAGTTAGCAAGTTCTTCCTTGATTGCAATATGCGAGTTTTCTAGCTTTGAGTAAGTTTCCTTACTCAAGGCTAGCTCAACTTCAAGCTACTCGTTCTTCTCTCTTTCAAGCTTGCGAAGCTTTTCAACTTCTTGATATCTCTTCCTTTCACGGATGAGCATATCTTCTTGTCGGTCAATAAGTTCCTCCTTTTCAAAAATTTGGTTCGACAACATTTCCATTTTATTTAGAGCAATTTTACTTAGTCCTATAAACATTTCTTCATTATCACTAGAGCTGTCAAAGTCATCAATAGAGGAATTTAGTGTAGGAGGAGTGAGTCGTACCTTTTTCTTGCCTTCCTTAGCCATAAGGAAAGTGTGGTTGTTCATGTCCCATCCTCCCATGTTTGGAAAGAGTGTGGCCTTCATAGTAGCTTTCTTGATTGTGATAGTGGCCATCCCTTCTTCTTCATCAGAGGAGGACTCATCGTTTGAGTCCCACTCCTTGCCAACGTGAGCTTGATGGGTTTGTCTTCTTTTTATGAAAATTTTCTTTTCTTGAGGTCTTGTTTCCTTCTTCTTTTTGTTTTCTTCATAAGGGCAGTCCACCATGAAGTGACCATACTCTCCGCAGTTGTAGCAAGTGCGTCGAGCCTTGGATTTTCCTTTATTCTTGTTTTTGCCTTCATTTGAGTTGTTGCCGTGTCTTCTTTTCATCATCCGCTTGAACTTCTTGATAAATAGTACCATTTCTTCATCATCAAGATCAGTGCTCTCGTCATTTGTATGCCCATCGTCTTGATCTTCACGAGCTTCTTTGAGTTTGGGTCGGCATGCTGCTTTGAGAGCAACCTATTTCTTTTTGGAGGAAGTGAGTTCGGCCAAGTCTTTGACGTATTGTGCCTCTTTCTCAATCATTTCATGATTTATGATCTTTCCCAACAACTCATCGGGAGTCATTTTGTGAAACCCGGGGCTTTCTCTAATCATTGAGCAAAGTGTGACATTTCTTGGCATGAAGGCTCTAATCATTCTCTTGACTACCTCGTGATCTGTCCATTTCTTACTTCCATAGGCACGTATTTTGTTGATGAATGCCTTCATCCGGTTGTACATGTCTTGAGGTGATTCGCCTTCTTCAATAGCAAATCTCCCCAACTCTCCTTCAAGCATTTCGATTTTAGCTTCATGAACCGATCTATTTCCTTCGTGAGCTGTCTTGAGTGTATCCCAGATTTCCTTTGCACTTTCTAAGCCATCAATCTTCGTGAATTCCTCTATGCTTAGTGATGATGTGATCACGGCGACAACTTGTGCATTTCTGTGAATCTCTTGTTCTTGTTCTGGGGTGAGTTCTTCATCCGTGTCCGGGATATCTATGCCAGTGCAAACAATGTGCCACAGACTAGGATTTAGGGATATTAGATGCATCTTCATGTTGTACTTCCACATTGTATAGTCGCTTCCGTCAAACTGTGGAGGTTTTCCCATAGGAATGGAAAGATAGTGATTGTTTGAATTGAGATGGTTGTAGTTGTAAGGATATCGGGAGTAGTCGTGATGACCACTCCCCGTCGTCTTATCTTCTTCTTTTCCCTTTTGTCCTAGCAGTTTCTTTCTCAGAAGTGCCTTTAATTGTCGCACTTCTTCATCATCGTGTGGGCTCTCTTTCAGCACATCAAAATTTTTAGTTTCTTGTTCCTCCTCATTAATGTTCATCTTCGAGATATCGTTGTTCTTCTCAGAGGCCATTGATCTCTCCGAGATGTGAGTCTCGTTGGTGGAGAACCTCACTCTGATACCAATTGAATGTGGCCTAGAGGGGGGTGAATAGGCCTTTTGAATTTCTTGCACACTTAATAGAATCGTCAAAACTTGGTTGGCCGGACTAGTCCGGTCGTGTGGGAGGACTTGTCCGGTGTGCTAAAAATATGTTTGTTGATCAGGTGTTATTTGGGAAACTAAATTTCTTTAGCAGCGGAAATGAGAACAACTGATATTTTTATTTGAGATTAATATAAGAATGCAGGTACAACTTATAATTGCCTTAGGTTGATGTTTTAGCACTCAAGTGATCTAATGAACAAAATTTAAATGAAATAAGGCCCAAGACACACGGATTTTTCCCGAGGTTCGATCTTACCACGAGATCTACATCCTCGTTGAGGAAGCTCACACAAAGCTGGGTCTCCAACCCTTTCCCTCTTCAAGTCACCACGAAGGCCGACTTGATTCCACTATCACGGGTAATCACCAAGTTGGTGGGGCAACCTCACACGTTGAGGGCTCCCACTAGAATTACAACGAAAGAAGTGATAAAATACACTCAAAAGTATTACAATGCAGAGTATGAGTGTAGAAAGATCAAACCCCAAGAGCTCGCAATGAAAGAACGACGATCTCCCAATCCCGAATCCATGTGTTCAATTGATTTCACTCTTTTTGCACTTTAGATGTGTGGGGAGATGTGTTTTGGGCTCTTGGGACGAAGTGGCGGCGCTAGGGTTTGTTCTTTGCTCAGTATTCGACGTGTGTTTCAATAGGAAAGTCGTGGACTCTCTATTTATAGGGTTTCCAAAAGGTAGCCGTTGAAAAACCCTAACACCAGACTAGTCCGGTGCAAGTCCGGACTTGTCCGGTCTCAGTGCATCTTGAAGTCCAGAAAGTCTGCCGGACTAATCCGGTCCAAGCTCGGACTAGTCCGGTGCTGTGTGAAGGTGAACTTCAGAAAGTTCAACGGACTAGTCCGCGGACTAGTCCGATCTCCACATATGGGAGACTCCAGAAAGGTCAACGGACTAGTCTGGTGGTACAACGGACTAGTCCGGTCCCTCAATATGAGAGACTCCAGAAACATCAACGGACTAGTCCAGTGGACGCACGGACTAGTCCGGTCTCCCAATAAGTGAGATTCCAGAAAGATGAACGGACTAGTCCCGTCCATGATCGGACTAGTCCGGTACTTTGTGAAAGTTAGGTTAATTTTAATCCCTTACTCTCGTGTAAAGTTGTGAGCTCTTGGAGTGTGTCTTTCATACACTCCCTATACATTCAAAACCTAATTTAGTCTTCCAAGCTTCATCAAAGTATCACTCTTTGAACACCACTTCATTTTCACCTTTTTGTGCGCACCGAGCTATTTCACTTGTTTGTCCTGCAATCGTCTCAGTAGTTTCATTAGGATCTCATATGTTTGTCATTAATTAGCCAAAACCCAGAAGGGATATCCTAGATGCACTTACACCAAGCCAGCTCCGGAGGCCAACAAAAAGTCCTCCAAAGCTGAAGCTACTACCTCTGGTAGTGGAAAGAAGAAGAAAAAGTCCAATGGCAAGAAGAAGCCATCGGCTGGCACGCCTACTGCTGTAGCAGCTGCAGCTACAGCTCCAGCTCCGGATAGCCGGGGGCCACGCTCCGAAAAGCGACCTCGACCTTCATTTGAAGATGGCGACAGTCGTAAGATGTGGTGTCCGATCCACAAAACAGACAAACTCAATCTGGAGGATTGCCGGGAGGTCCAAAACCTTGTCGAGCGCTACAACAAGCGCTGGGAAGAAGCTCCTTTCTGTCAGCGGAAAGGAAAACAAAAAGTCGACGAAGCTCCGACTAAAATGGAGCTAGGCTTCCAGGAGCCCAAGAAGGTCCTGAAGGCTGTGTACAACACAATCAACGGTGATTCTGACGTCTTAGACAACGAGCGTTGGAAGACCCTCAACACCATTTATGGGGTATCATGGGACATCACCCCTCGCCGCGTCCTCAAGACTATGTGGCGGGAAATGGTTGCCACAACTCCTACAGCAAAGGTAGAACCACATCGTAAGTGGATGGACACTCCCATCACTTTCGATGCAATAGACTGCCCCAGGAACATGATCAGAGCCGGTCAACTACCACATATGGTGTCTCCAACCATCAATAACTTCTAGCCCTATCATGTCTTGGTGGATGGAGGGGCAGCGTTCAACCTCTTGAGCTATGAAGCATTCCTGAAGATCCAGCTCTGACTCTCGGACCTTCGCCCCTCGCGTCCCTTCTCTAGGGTAGGTCTGAGGGCCATCAGCCCTCTTGGATCCATTACACTCCCAGTGACCTTTGGGACTCGGGAGAAATATAGGACCGACAAGATGGTCTTCGGTGTCGCACACATCAGCTTGCCCTTCAACGCCATCCTAGGCAGGCCTGCCCTGTATAGGTTTATGGCCGCAACTCACTATGGCTATTTGGTGTTGAAGATGCCGACACCTTCGGGCGTTCTCCGGATCCGCGAAGATTGCACTAGGAGTCACTGCGCTGGAAGAACTCCATGCGCTTGCCACGGCGTAGGAGGGAGCATCCGGCAAAGAGATAGCTGCTCAACCTCCAAGCACTCGTCATCGAGGCTCGACCTCTGCACCACGCGTGCAGCCAAGCGGCAACACCGACGTTCCCGTCAAAGTCATCCAAATTGGTTCTGATGCTGCCCAAACTACCCGTATATCGGAAGGTCTGGACAATAAATAGGAACTCACACTCATCACTTTCCTCCGGGCGAATGTTGACGTGTTTGCTTGGCAACCATCACAAATGCCTGTGATCTCGAGGGAGGTGATTGAGCACAGCCTAAAGATTTATCCCGACGCACGACCAGTACACCAGAAGCCCCGAAAGCAATCAGTCGAGCGACAGAACTTCATCCGAGAAGATGTGTATCGACTACACAACCTTGAATAAGGCATGTCCAAAAGATCCATTTCCACTACCTAGAATAGATCAGATAGTGGACTCCACCTCCGGGTGTGAGCTATTGTGTTTCCTAGATACATATTCTGGTTACCATCAGATCCAAATGTCTAGGGAAGATGCAGAGCATACTGCCTTCATAACAGTAGATGGATTGTATTGTTATACTGCCATATCTTTCGGTCTCAAAAACGCTGCTTCAACTTTTGTGCGAGTTATGCACAAAACCTTTGGAGAGCTTATTAGGGACCTGGTGGAGGTGTACGTTGATGACATCATCGTGAAGGTGAAGAAAAGGAGTCACTCCTTGACAACCTGCAAGACGTCTTCGACAAGCTGCGCATCACGTGCACCAAGCTAAACCCGGACAAGCGTGTCTTTGAGGTTAGCTCCGGGAAGCTCCTCGGATTCTTGGTGACCCACCGAGGAATTGAAGCAAACCCGGTGAATATCAAGGCTATAGAAGACATGCGGCCTTCAGTCCACATCAAGGATGTCCAGAAGCTATCTGGATGTCTAGCTGCGCTCAGCCGGTTCATTCGAGACTGGCAAAACGGGCACTACCCTTCTTCAAACTCTTGAGGAACTCTGAGTCCATTGGTTTGAAGAAGCAGAGAAGGCGTTCCAAGAGCTCAAACAACTCCTCACCACACTACCAATCCTGGTAGCTCCGAACCCTGGTGAGCCTCTTTTGCTTTACATTTCCGCAACTACAGAGGTTGTCAACATGGTCTTGGTCGCGGAAACACCAGAGCCACTTCCAGTTCAGGAGCCCCGACCCCCCCGGGAGGGTCCGTAGCTACCTGAAGGCGAGTCTGGGTCCCAGCCCCCAGGCACGAATCTTCAAAGCGAAATGCTAGAGGATCAAACTCTCTCAACTGAGAGAGTTCATATGGCTGATCAAGAAGATCCACACCCCTCCGGGAGGGTCTGGGTTGAATATGAAGAAGTTTCAGACCCCTCCGAGATGGTCCAGGAAGCTCAACAAGAAGGTTTGGACCCCTTGAAAGCATCTCGGTCCCCCATGAAGTACGGTTTCGGTGATTAATGACAACCATTGAACTTTAATAATGAATTTGTGAATGCAAGGTCCCCATAATCACTCAATAAAATGAAATGAATATGTCATTGGATACCCATATACAATCAACTTTTGAGACCAAATCAATGAGATAAAGACAAGAAGTTAAAGCTCTTATGTCTAAGTCACTCAACCATAAGTTGACAACATACAATGCTTGAAGATCATCAGAGAGGCTTATGAAACAAATGTCTAAGAGGTCATCTGAGCAAGACACAAAAGATTCACTCAAAAACAACTCGAAGCAAACAAAATCAACTCACCGGATCAACCGATGATTTCAGAAATGTACACATCGGTCGAGTTGGTTCAACTGAGGAAGAAGACCTCAGAACAATGTACTCACCGGATCATCCGATGTGAATGGCTCAGTGACATCGGTCCATCAGTATAGTTTGCAATACCATTGGACCAAGTGTAGCACCGGATCATCCGATGTACAGACTTACACACATCGGTCAATCACTCCAGTAAGCATCAAGATTAAGCAAATTCTGGAGGAAGAGCCACCGGATCATCCGATGAGAAGACAGGAGCAACATCGGTCTAACAACGGTCATATCTGACACAATGACATCAGCCAAAGTAATTAGACCAATGATAACTAAAGGGGAGACATCGGATCATCTGGTGTTCACAGTAAAGTTCTGTCAGCCTACTTTTCCAACGGCTATTTCGGGGAGGCTGGCTATAAATACCCACTAACCCTATCATTTCGAAATGTCTTGATCACCAGAAGCTAACACATCCACAAGTGTTCAAGGCCAAGAGCAATCACTTCCACACCATTTCGATCATCTCTACACCAAGGTTTAGGCTAGAACTAGCTAGAGAGAGAGCTTGTGTGCCACCATTCTAGGTGAGTGGACTCTCTAGGATAGTGTGAGAGCCTCAAGGGTGTGCCCTTGGTGTTGTAATCGTGAAGAGACTTCCAGAGCTTGCCAAGGCGTTTGTGGAAGCCCGGAAGGTCGAAGTTGTACAAGGCTTGAGCTCCACCTTGCCAAGGAGGCGAACGGAGAGGAATAGTGAACACCCCTCATCTCGGTGATTTGGGTGTGGCAAAACCCTTTGGTGGGTGCCACAACGTGGATGTAGGAAGATCTTAACGATCTTGCCGAACCACGGGATAAATCCTTGTTTCCTTGGGAGTTTGCATCCTTCTCCTTCCCTTACTTTTATGCATTTTATATTCCGCAAAGTTTCTATCTACTAGAATGCATAGATAGTCGCGTAGGGAATTGGGCTTTAGAATTTAAGTTTTGTTGCTAAGATTTTTTCGAAGAAAGCCCAATTCACCCCCCCCCCCCTCTTGGGCATTCGGTCCTTACAATTGGTATCAGAGCAAGGTTGCTTATAGGATCATTCTAGCTTCACCGCTAGAGAGCTAAAATGGCCAAGGTTGGGAGTTCGGTTCCTATCTTCGAGGGCAAGAACTTTGCCGATTGGAAAGCACGCATGCGCGCTTACCTTGAGGCTATTGCTCCCGAAGTATGGGAAGCGACCCACGCGGGGTTTGGTGAACACAATTATGTTGGTGATCAAATTAAGTGGGATGCTAAAGCTAGGAATTCTATTTATGAATGTATTAGTCAAGATGTATTTGCTAGAATTGCTAGTAAAGAAAAAGCTTGTGAAATTTGGGCTTGCTTAATAGAAATTCATGAGGGCTCTTCTCGTGTCAAGGAATTAAAATATCACATGCTTAAAGCCAAATATGATGAATTTAAAATGCTTCCTCATGAAAATGTCAATGAAATGTTCTCTCGCTTGAATGTGCTTATTGAAGAAATCAATGCTCTTGACATTGCTTCTCTTGGCAAGGGACTCATCAACCGCAAGATCCTCATGCTCCTCCCCAAGCCAAAGTACAAAATCATCAACTCCATGCTCCAAAAAGAGTCACTTGACCACATTGAAGTTTCGGAGCTCATTGGAGA
Organism: Tuctoria greenei; assembly: GCA_036927565.1. Taxonomy (NCBI): domain Eukaryota; kingdom Viridiplantae; phylum Streptophyta; class Magnoliopsida; order Poales; family Poaceae; genus Tuctoria; species Tuctoria greenei. Next base: position 260,651,261 of record JAYESD010000001.1, on the reverse strand, counting down.
AATATACGCTCATGAGATGAGTGTACTTGGGATGATGGAGCAATCATCATCAAAGTCAATTGCTCTAAAGGCCTCCACCAAGAAAACAAGCCACAAGAAGAAGAAGGTGGTTGAGCCTAGCTCAAGTGAAGAAGAACAAGCATCAAGTGAAGATGATGATGATGAGCTTGCGTTGATGATGAGAAAGTTCCCACGCTTGAACTCCAAGATCACTAAGAAGGGATACACATTTGATCCTAAGAAGAGAGCATTTCTACCAAGGAGAGATGATCACAATACTTGCTACAATTGTGGTGATCAAGGACACATCTCCTATGATTGTCCAAGACCGGACAAACGAAGAGAGAATTACAAGAGCAAGCATCGCAAGCTTGAAGGAAGTGATGATGATGAAGAAGAAGCCAAACCAAAGCCAAGGTCCTTTGGGAAGAAGAAACATGACAAGGGCAAGAAGGCAAGGCTCTTCCCAAAGAAGAGAAATGGCCCACAAAAGGTGTTCATGTGTGAGGCAAATGAATGGGTCACTGACGAAGAAACAAGTGATGAAGAGAGTGAAGAGGAAGAAGAAAGCTTGGTCGGCCTCACCATCGCCAACAATGATGATGCACCTCTTCATCCACCGGTGTGTGCCTCATGGCGAAGGTAACACCAAGGTATGTGATGACTCTAGCGATGATGAGCTTTCCCCGGATGATTTAACTTCTTTGATAAATGAATATCATGCTATCATTAAGAGGGAAAAGAGTAAGGTTAAAGTGCTTGAAGAAACTCGTGCTAAACTTGAGAGTGCTAACCTTGATTTGCTTGACAAGTATGAAAGCATACTCAAAGAGCATGACACGCTCAAATCCCATGTCAAGCAAATTGATGAAGAAAAGGCTAAAATTAATATAGATAATCATGAACTTGACTTAGCACACCAAACACTCTTGGAAGAGCACAACAAGTTAATACAAGAACATCAAACACTTAACCTTGCTCATGACATGCTTGATCAAGAGTTGAAAAATATGAAGAAGCAAACCCTAAATGATAAGATATCCATTACTTCTCATGCCACTAATGCTTTGCACAAGTATTTGTCTTTGAAAGCTAATGCTAGGGAGAAGGACTTGTTGGAAGAAATTGAGAGTCTCTGCACTAGTGTGGCTAGACTTTCAAATGGAGAAGTCAAGCACAAGGAAGTTCTCTTCCAACAAGCAAAGGCCTTCAAAAAGAGAGGACTTGGATCCTTCCCGGTGCCTAACAAAGGAAAGGTGCCCTCACCGGAGCTAAGAACAAGCTTCATCAAGGAAGTTGGTTCTTATTGCCAACATTGTGAGGTTACCGGTCACCACACAAGGGAGTATCATCTTCCTAACCGACCTTCTCCTAAATTGCCTACTAACTATAAATCTACTTTCAATGATCATTATTATCTCTTGAGTAAAGTACATGGCAAGGTGAAGGCAAGGTTCATTGGCAAAGACATGAAGGGCATGAAGGGGAAGCTCTCCAAGCAACTTTGGGTCCCAAAAACACTTGTATCACACATACAAGGACCTAAGTTGGCTTGGGTGCCTAAAGTCAAAAATTGAATTCATGTGTGTAGGTGAACTACAAAGCCGGAGGAAAGCATTGGGTACTCGATAGCGGGTGCACTCAACATATGACCGGCAATGATGGTATGTTCACCACCATAGAAAACCCCGGCAATCATGAACAAGTCACCTTTGGTGATAACTCTAAGGGAAGGTAATTGGGTTAGGTAAAATTGCTATTTCAAATGACTTGTCTATTTCTAATGTTTTGTATGTTAAGTCAATTAGTTTCAATTTACTTTCTATTGCACAACTATGTGATCTTGGACTAACGTGCACATTTAGCAAAAATGATGTTGTTGTGAGTAGTGAAACTAGCCAAGACATAGTCTTCAAAGGATTCCGACATGGACATCTCTACCTAGTGGACTTCGCCAACAAGAATGCTATCTTGACCACTTGTCTTTTCACTAAGACAAGCTTGGGATGGCTATGGCACCGACGCATAGCGCACATTGGAATGAGCAAACTCAAGAAGTCATTCAAGCTTGGGATGGTGACCGGCGTGAAGGATGTCACATTCGAGAAGAACAAGCTTTGTAGCGCTTGTCAAGCCGGGAAGCAAGTTGCTTCACACCACCCAATGAAGACAATGGTGTCAACCTCCAAGCCACTTGAGCTACTCCACATGGACCTCTTCGGACCGTCCACATATCAAAGCCTTGGTGGTAACCTCTATTGTCTCGTTATTGTTGATGACTATTCTCGCTATGCTTGGACTTTGTTTCTAGGTGACAAGAGTGAAACTCCGGAAGTGTTCAATACCTTCGCCAACCGCGCCCAAAGGGAATTTCAACTTCCCATCATCAAGGTTGGGAGTGACAACGGCACTGAATTCAAGAACTACAACATTGGGGAGTGGTGTGACCGCGAAGGCGTGAAACATGAGTTTTCGGCCACATACACTCCTCAACAAAACGGTGTCGTTGAAAGGAAGAAAAAGACACTCATCACTCTTGCAAGAGCAATGCTTGATGACTACGGCACGTTGGAGAAGTTTTGGGCCGAAGCAATCAACACGGCGTGCCATGCCGCAAATAGGGTCTATCTCCATCGACTACTTCCAAAGACCCCGTACGAGCTTCTCATTGGGAGAAAGCCCAACATCTCCCTACTTTCGAGTCTTTGGATGCAAGTGCTACATCTGCCGCAAGAAAAGGCTCGGTAAGTTTTAAAGAAGATCTGATGTTGGTATATTTCTTGGTTATGCATCAAACTCAAAAGCATATCGAGTATTCAACCAAACCTCCGGTTTAGTTGAGGAAAGTTGTGATGTTGAGTTTGATGAATCTAATGGCTCCCAAGAGAAGAGTTTTGGTCATGATGAAATAGATGATGAGCCTCTACGAGAAGCCATGAAGAACATGACCATTGGAGACATCAAGCCGGAAGTTGAGGAGATCCATGATCAAGGGGGAGCTTCAAGTTCCAACAACAACACCTCTATGGCGCCTCAAGTTGATGAAGAAGAGAAGGATGATCCATTGCCGACTCAAGACTCACGAGCACAACAACATCAAGAAGAAGAAGAAGTCCATGATCAAGTCCAACCACAAGAGGAGCAACACGCATCACCATTGCCAAGTGCTTCACAACCACTTATGAGGCATGGACGCATCTCCAAGGCGCATCCAATGGACCAAATCATTGGAAGTCCGTCAAGGGGTTTAAGTACACGTTCTCGCCACTTTGCTTCGTTTTGTGAGCACTACTCGTTTGTTTCATGTGTAGAACCCACTCACATTGAGGAAGCACTCCAAGACCCAAATTGGGTGATGGCCATGCAAGAAGAACTCAACAACTTCATCCGCAATGAAGTTTGGGTGTTGGAGGAGCGACCCAAGGACAAGAACGTCATCAGAACAAAGTGGGTGTACCGCAACAAACAAGACGAGAATGGCGTTGTGGTCCGCAACAAGGCAAGACTTGTGGCCAAAGGGTTCTCGCAAGTTGAAGGACTAGATTTTGGGGAGACATTTTCCCCGGTCGCCCGGCTAGAAGCCATCCGTATACTTCTTGCCTTTGCATCACATCATAGTATTAGACTTTATCAAATGGATGTGAAAAGTGCCTTTCTTGATGGTTACATTAACGAGCTTGTTTATGTTGAACAACCTCCCGGGTTTGAAGATCTGAGGAATCCTAATCATGTGTATAGGTTGCACAAGGCGCTCTACGGGCTCAAGCAAGCACCTAGGGCGTGGTACGAACGACTATGGGACTTCCTCATCTTGCAAGGATTCAAGATCGGGAGGGTGGACACCACACTCTTCACCAAGGACATCAACGGAGATTTGTTCATTTGTCAAATTTATGTTGATGATATTATTTTTGGTTCAACTAACGAAGCTTTTAGCCATGAGTTTGACAAAATGATGTCTAGGGAATTCGAGATGTCAATGATTGGAGAGCTCAACTTCTTCCTTGGATTTCAAATCAAGCAACTTCAAGAGGGGACCTTCGTCTATCAAGAGAAGTACACCAAGGACCTCTTGAAGAAATTTGAGATGGGAGATTGTAGCTCAAGAAGCACTCCAATGGCAACCAATTGTCATCTCGACGCGGATAAGGACGGTAAACCTATTGATCAATCTAACTACCGTTCCATGATTGGTTCATTGCTTTATCTTACCGCATCTAGGCCCAATATCATGTTTAGTGTATGCTTGTGTGCTCGCTTTCAAGCGACACCTAAAGAATCGCATAGAAAGGCGGTCTTTAGGATACTTAGGTATCTTAAGCATACCCCTAGTGTGGGCTTGTGGTACCCTAAAGGTGCAAAATTCCATCTTGTGGGATACTCGGATTCGGACTTTGCCGGATGTCGCGTGGATCGCAAGAGTACCTCCGGTGGGTGCCACTTTCTTGGGCGTTCCCTAGTTTCTTGGTCAAGCAAGAAGCAAAATTCTTTCGCCTTGTCCACGACGGAAGCGGAATACATTGTGGCCGGTGCATGTTGTGCCCAAATTCTTTATATGAAACAAACCCTTTTGGACTTTGGTATTAAACTTGGTTGTGTGCCTCTCCTTTGTGACAATGAAAGTGCGGTTAAGATAGCTAAAAACCCCGTTCAACACTCCCGCACTAAGCACATTGATATTCACCATCATTTCTTAAGGGACCATGAAGCTAAGGGAGACATCTCTTTGAGAGGTGTTAGGTCTGAAGAACAATTGGCGGATATCTTCACTAAACCACTTGATGAGAAAACTTTTTCTAGGCTAAGAAGTGAATTAAATGTGCTAGATGCAACAAACGTCATGTAAGATGCACTTCATATAGGTCTTGCCTAACTCTCAAAGGATAGGGGTGAGCAAGGGTTAGCTTGGGATGGTGGTTCTTTTGGGTTTTCCCAAGGCTTGGAGAGTGGTTCTCCCTAAAGAAGCCTTTGAAAGGTTCAAACTTGGCAAGATAGATTTATTTTATGCCTTGCATGATGCCTGCCATATAGACTTACAATTTCTTGCATTATAAAATGTTTGGCATTGCATACGGTAGATTGTCACAAAGGGGAACCCACCTCATGAGAAAGAGACTTGTTTGAAATGCAATATCTCAACTCATATAAGGTGGAAAGAACAAAATGTTAGGTGCGTTAATGCCAAGAGGAACATGCTTTAAAGAGATAGAAGTCTTCATACTCTACCTCACAAAGCATGGGCCTTACATTTTATTTGGATAATTTCCTCCTATTTTTCTCGATGTTCCATTTGCCTTAAGGCCTAGCCAAGTTATTGGCATATTAGTATCTTTGAGGGGTAAGGTGTTGCCCAAAAAGTCCTAAGACATGTGTTTCTCTTTGCTTGTTTGTTTGGTAAAAGGACATATATGGGATGTTATTGTTCTGTAGTCATCGGATTATCCGATGTCTAGGTCAACCCCTCATCGGATCAACTGGTGTTCAATCTCCAAGGGCCATTTCAGTCAGAATCTCTAATCGACCGACGTGTTCATTCTGGAAAACATCGGTCGATCCGGTGTTCACTCTTCTGGAACTGTGCCAAATTCCACCGATGCTACCTCCTCCATCGTCGGACCATCCGGTGTCAACATTCCTCTTTTGAATACCCTTACTGTGCCATTCGACCGATGATCAAAACCCTCAACGTCGGTCCATCCGATGTCAACAGTAACATTTTGAATATCCTTACTGTGGCGTTCGACCGATGTATATCCCATCTAACATCTGTCCATCCGGTGTTAAAAATACGGCTAGGGTTTGGGGCCCACTATTTAAACTGGTCGTACCCCTTCCCTCTTCCCTCTCCCGATCCCGACGCCGCTACCGTTGCTTTCCTCTGCCGCCAAATCTCTAGCGCCACCACCACCGCCGCCGGACGCCGCCGCCGCCCTCTGGCCACCGCCGCCCGTCGCCGCCTGCAGCCTCCGGTCGCCGCGCCGTCCACGCGCCGCCGCCTCCAAGCGCCGCCGCCTCCAAGCGCTGCCGCCACCAAGCGCCGCCGCCTCCACCACTCGCCGCCGCTCTCCCCCATCACCATAGCACCGCTGCCGCCCCACGCGCACTTATTGCCATCGCGGTGCATCCATCGCCGCTAGGGTTTCCTACCCCGTCAATCTCCGCATCACCTTCGTCGACTCCGTTCAATCGAGCAATCGCAATGGCTCGCGACAAGAAGAACAAGGGGAAGGCTATCGCGGAGCCGGCCGCGAAGAAGCAAAAACTGTCAAAGGAGGAGAAGAAGGCTTTGATGGCCGCTCGCGCCGCCGAGGAGCGTGAGCGTGGCCGAGGGGGATCCCTAAGGATCCGTGAGGCTCGTCCGAGGCAGCCTTCGGTGATCGATGACTCTGAGGCCGAGGAAGAGCCGGTTGAGCCTCTCATCTGCCGGCACTCAGCCCGGACCCATGGGGGTCACACCGAGGCAGCACCACGTCCGAGATTGACGGCGGCCGACTGTCGTGAGGACAGGGAGGCTTAGCGAGCGATCTACGAGATGGACACCACTGTCCATGTCGCTGAAGGAGTCCGGTTGACCGACTACCGGAAGATGAAGGCCAAGCAACTTCGCAAGCTCAGGTGGAATGTGCTGCTTGAGGAGTGGTACCCGCAGCCCAGAGAGGCTCTGGTGGATAGTCGCTTCTGGACTGTCACCCAGGCATCACTCTATGAGACCTACAGGCGTCGAGGTCACAAGCTGTTTCAATACAACTATCTGGATTGGGGTCAGCTAGCTCTAGCAGCAGAGACGGAGATCCGTCCTTATTTGGAGAGGTACCGAGGTTTGGTGCAGCTAATGGCATATGAGCGGAGTGCCTATGTGGAAGATTGGGTCCGCGTCTTCTACGTCACCCTCTATGTCTCTGAGGGCAGAAGATCAATTGACTTCATGTTCATGGGTCAGCACTACCACTTGACGAGGCAGACTCTGGCACAGCTGCTGGGAGTGGACTTGCACGACACCTGCGTGCATGAGAGGGTCTATGGTCAGGCAGACCCGCCGAGGAGGCCGCTCACTGGAGGAGTGGCACCACCACTAGAGGAGATTCGTTCCCTGTTTGGTCCTACCTTCTCTCCTGACCAGCCGAGAGTACCAGCCTTGTTGACTCCAGCTGCGTGCACAGTGCACCTCGCCTTGCGCCGCACGCTCCTACCGAGGTCTAGTTACTTGGAGGGGTTCACCAGCTTACAGCAGACTCTCCTATTCTACATCATGAACGGGATGGAGTTCGACATCGTGGACGTCCTCATATGCGAGATGGAGGATGTGATCACAGATGGAGTGGGGATGATGAGGCAGCTCGTGTATGGACACTGGATCAGCTACCTGCTCACTATGATGGTTCCTGAGGGGTCCGCCGTGCACGACCATCTCACTGACGAGAGTGTGACACGGTTCGGTCACTACCGTGCCCCAGCTCCTGGAGACCGCCGCCTTGGCCGTCCAGTCAAGCGTCAGGTCAGGGCTCGCCTTTCTGAGGAGGACTGGTCTGACTTAGAGAAGGAGGATGAGAGGCTCGCCGAGGCTGAGGCACAGGGGGAGGACTTGCAGCATATCTGGTCAGAGAGAGACACTGACGACAGTGTCGAGGAGTACTTCCCTCCTCCGCCCTCACCCAGGCAGCACGACGCGGAGGCTGGAGGCTCTACAATGCCACCACCTACTCCACCTCCCATCACTGAGGCGCAGGTCACGCAGCTGTCAGAGTTGACGTCGCTCCTCCAGCAGATGGTTGAGCAGCAGCGTCTAGACAGGCTGGCAGCCGAGCAGGCCCGAGTGGAGCAGGCTGCCCGTCTCCTTGAGCTCCAGTGGAAGCAGCAGGAGATGCAGCGTCAGATCATCCGTGAGAGGCGTGAAGACACTCACAGGCTGACGGGGCTTATCGACCAGATGCACCAGCGCACTCTCGACCAGCAGCAACAGACGCAGCAGGCGATGATGGTCATCCTAGGGTTGATCACCAACCTATACACCTAGACCGGGATTGCCCTCCCGTCACAGCTTCCAGGAGTCGCTCCACCACCTCCAGTCCTAGCTCCAGCTGCCGCTCCAGTGGCCCCAGTACCTTCTACGCCGATTCCCTCCTTCAGCATGTATCCACTTCTGGATCCTAGTGCTCCGATCCTCTCCCCGATGCCGGCCACGACCTTGTTCCAGCAGTCGCCGGCCTCCGTCGTCAGTGCCCTTGCTCCAGCAGCTCCTCCACAGCAGGCACCGACGGTGGCTCCTGCGGCTCCGGCAGCTCCCTCCACCGCTACTCCAGCCAGTAGCTCCGACGACAGCGACGGTGACCAGTTCGTCATCGCGCCCAGTACTCAGGGTCCTTAGGCGCTCGGATCCCTTTTTGGTGTCTTGATGCCAAAGGGGGAGAAGAGTTAGAGGAGTCAGGGGGAGCGTCTTAGTGTCAGGGGGAGTCTTGAGTCTCTTTTATCTCTTATCGTTTATCATTCTTGTAATTCAGTGTGTTTGCTACATTTGGTGTGTTTGCTACTCATTCGCTACTTATTGAGCTCTAATGAACTTACTTCCATGAGTTATTAATCGATTGGGCTCATTTGGTGTTTATATATGTTTATGATCACTTATTATTCACACTTGAGTTATTAATTGATGCTTAAGCTTCATGTGTGACATCCTGTATTCATTGCATATTCTTTTAAGTTTCATTCTATCAAATTCATTACTATTGCACTTTAATTATTGTGTTGTCATCAATCACCAAAAAGGGGGAGATTGAAAGCATCTAGGCCCCCCATGAAGTACGGTTTCGGTGATTAATGACAACCATTGAGCTTTACTAATGAATTTGTGAATGCAAGGTCCCCATAATCACTCAATAAAATGAAATGAATATGTCATTGGAGACCCATATACAATCAACTTTTGAGATCAAATCAATGAGATAAAGACAAGAAGTGAAAGCTCTTATGTCTAAGTCACTCAACCATAAGTTGACAACATACAATGCTTGAAGATCATCAGAGAGGCTTATGAAACAAATGTCTAAGAGGTCATCTAAGCAAGACACAAAAGATTCACTCAAAAACAACTCGAAGCAAACAAAATCAACTCACCGGATCAACCGATGATTTCGGAAATGTACACATCGGTCGAGTTGGTTCAACTGAAGAAGAAGACCTCAGAACAATGTACTCACCGGATCATCCGATGTGAATGGCTCAGTGACATCGGTCCATCAGTACAGTTTGCAATACCATTGGACCAAGTGTAGCACCGGATCATCCGATGTACAGACTTACACACATCGGTCAATCACTCCAGTAAGCATCAAGATTAAGCAAATTCTGGAGGAAGAGCCACCAAATCATCCGATGGGAAGACAGGAGCAACATCGGTCTAACAACGGTCATATTTGACACAATGACGTCAGCCAAAGTAATTAGACCGATGATAACTAAAGGGGAGACATCGGATCATCCGGTGTTCACAGTAAAGTTCTGTCAGCCTACTTTTCCAACGGCTATTTCGGGGAGGCTGGCTATAAATACCCCCTAACCCTGTCATTTTGAAATGTCTTGATCACCAGAAGCTATCAACACATCCACAAGTGTTCAAGGCCAAGAGCAATCACTCCCACACCATTTCGATCATCTCTACTCCAAGGTTTGTGCCACCATTCTAGGTGAGTGGACTCTCTAGGATAGTGTGAGAGCCTCAAGGGTGTTCCCTTGGTGTTGTAATCGTGAAGAGACTTCCGGAGCTTGCCAAGGCGTTTGTGGAAGCCCGGAAGGTCGAAGTTGTACAAGGCTTGAGCTCCACCTTGCCAAGGAGGCGAACGGAGAGGAATAGTGAAGACCCCTCGTCTCGGTGACTTGGGTGTGGCAAAACCCTTTGGTGGGTGCCACAACGTGGATGTAGGAAGATCTTAACGATCTTGCCGAACCACGGGATAAATCCTTGTCTCCTCGGGAGTTTGCATCCTTCTCCTTCCCTTACTTTTATGCATTTTATATTCCTCAAAGTTTCTATCTACTAGAATGCATAGATAGTCGCGTAGGGAATTGGGCTTTAGAATTTAAGTTTCGTTGCTAAGATTTTTTCGAAGAAAGCCCAATTCACCCCCCTCTTGGGCATTCGGTCCTTACACCCCTCCGGGAGGGTTCGGGTCGATGGAGAAGAAGCTTCAGGCCCCTCCGAGAGGGTCTCGACCGTCCAATGGCCATTATACTTCATCAGTGAAGTACTCCACAATGCCAAGAGTCGATACATTGAGGTGCAGAAGCTGCTTTACGAAGTTGTTATTGCCTTAAGGAAGCTTCGTGATTACGTCGAAGCCCACAAGATATCACTGGTAACCTCCAATCCACTGTGTGCTATAATGCATAACCCCAACTCTACTGGGAACATCGCGGAGTGGGCAGCGGAGTTGGCAGAATTCGATCTTGAATTCCTGCCTCAACAAGCTATCAAGAGTCAAGCCTTGGCTGATTTCGTGGCGGAGTGGACTCCTTCTCCATGAAATCCCATGGGCCCTAGTGAGCAGAAGCCAGAGCTCAAGGTCTCGGTCGTCATCGAGCCTCATTGGACCCTCAACTTTGACAAATCCATGTAGAAGCAGGGGGGCGGAGCTGGAATACTTCTCCTCGCTCTGACCGAGGAGAAGGTCAAATACATGGTGCACCTTGATTTCAAGGATACCAACAACATGGCGGAATATGAAGCTCTCATCTACGGGCTCAAGGTGGCGCTTTCATACGACATTAAGTAGTTGCTGCTGAAGGGTGATTCACAACTCATCATCAAGCAAGTCAAAGGCGAATGCAGTTGCAACAACCCCCAACTTGCTGCTTATCTCCTTGAAGTCTAGAAGCTCCAGAAAGACTTCTACGTTCTGGACCTCTGCCATGTCCAGCGTCTTAATAACTCTGAAGCTGATGAAGTCTTCAACCGGAGCTCTAGCTTCTGATGGATTCTTTGTCTGGAGATTGTCAAGACCAACCGCTTAGTCTGCCGAATTGTCGAAGGGGGCGAGACTGGAATAATGAAGCTGACAGTCCCGGTGGCCCTGTTACCATAACGTCCACCAAGGGTCGTAGGTGCTGCAGGAAGCTTCGAGCAACCTAGCACGCATGACTCAGAAGCTCAAGGTAGCTCTGATGCATGGATCTCGAAGATCCAAAGCTACTTGAAATACAACCACCTTCTTGAAGATGGTGTATCCGCTGACCCGATCATCAGATTGGCTAAAAGATACACGCTAGTAGAAGGTGATCTCTACCGGTGCGGTGACAACGGCGTCCTAATGCGGTGCATTATCCATGGAGGCGAGTGTGGGAACCACGCCCCCCCCCCCCCCCCCCCCCCCGCACGCTGGTCGGTAAAGCCTTTTGGCATGGTTTCTACTGGCCTACAGCACTCCAGGATGCAGTTGAGTTGGTACAAAAGTGTGAAGCATGCCAGTTCCACGAAAAACAAAATCACACGCCAGCTCAGTCGCTGCAAATGATACCTCCTACATGGCCATTCGCTGTGTGGGGCATGGACATTTTGGTACCATTCCCAAAAGCCGTCGGAGGTTACAGGTTCCTGTATGTCGCCATCGACACGTTCACTAAGTGGCTAGAAGCTACTCCAGTTGTGACTATCAATAAGCAATCATCTATCAAGTTCTTAAAGTCCATAGTCTGCAAATTTGGAGTTCCAAACAGAGTCATCACTGACAACGGAACCCAATTTACAAGTGCAGCATTTCAAGAATATTGCAAATACCTCGGTATTCAAGTCAACTACGCATCACTAGATCACCCAGCAAGTAATGGCCAAGTTGAGAGAGCAAATGCAGAAATACTGCAAGGACTCAAGACGCACACTTATGAGCGCTTGAAGAAACATGGAGCCAACTGGATCGAGGAGCTTCCGTCCGCACTCTGGGCATACAGGACTACACCTAACCGGAGAACTTGAGAGACCCCCTTCTTTTTGCTGTACGGAGCTGAAGCAGTCCTTCCTCCGGAGATCACCATGGGTTCATTGCGAGTCCGGACCTTCGACGGAGCCGCGCAGGACCAACTCCAGCATGAGGACATTGACCTCGTCGACAAGGGAAGGTTCCAAGCAGCTGTTCGGAATGCACGTTATCGCCCGGCGCTCTGGCGCTATCATCAAAAGCTTGTGCGCAACTGACATCTCGAGAAAGGCGATCTGGTGCTGCAGAGAATACTAACTCGTGAAGGGATGAACAAACTTTCCCCCAGCTGGGAAGGTCCCTATCGAGTGATCAAAGTATCCCGTCCCGGACGTGTTCGCTTGGCAACTGAGGATGGGAATCCGTTCCCAATCCTTGGAACATTGATCACCTTCGTAAGATTTATGCTAAATATCACAGAGGTGAGTTTGTAATTACACACAATGTAAGTTATAGAGTCTATACCCAAAGTTGGGTAGGTCTTCCGGGAGAACATCCGGACCCCTCCGGGAGAGTTTGGGCAGTTCAAGCAACATTTAGCTCAGTCCCTGTACTGAAAGTGTTACTTACCTACCCTGGGTTAGAACAAGATGTATATAGCACTTGGTCTGGTTCCGTACCCTAAGTGTGTCCTTGTTTCCCCTGTAATCCGGACCTATAATGAAAGATATTGTTATGTGAAAGCAGACTCCACGTGCATTAATTTTGTATAGGCTTAATTTCTCTTATTATCCTTTGCCTCATTGTCTATAACGAAGTTGTGCAATTCTTTTTGACCTTTGGTCCAAGTTACTCCTATATTGTACAAGTTATATTGTTGGTTTTTTCAGACCTTAGCATTTCTAGACTGTCTACTAGCCTGAATGCCAAAGCCAACATAGGTCTAGAGCGCGCTACCAACTTAGCCTGGTCCAACACCCTAAGTACGTTACTCTACCTACATTTCGGCAGGCCTCAGTGGAGCGGGTCCAGAAAGCATTCGGATCTAGAAAGATTACATCAATGCACTTGTTATCATATTGAGTTCCTTTGAATCTACAATTCAAATAAGAATAGTAAGTCGCAAAAGAGTTATAGACGAGAAGATGAATTTTACTATTTTTCTTGTCTTTAATGCGCAGGAAAAATGGGAGACTCATGGCGATGGTGGAAGATGCCAGATCTACTAAGCTCCAACATCACCCAAGGGGGCCCGTCGTCGATGTTATAGACGTTGACAGTGGGCTCCGACGGAGCTACTAAGCTCTGACAACTCCCAGGGGGGCCCGCCGTCGACGTTAAGCATAATGACGATTCAAGTGAAGATGGTGAAGAAATCGCCCAAAGGGGATTCACCGTCGACGTATTCTAAATTGATGGTGGATATTGTCGAAGCTGGGAAGCACTAACAATCCCAAGGGGCCCGGCCGTTGACATTCTATGCATTGTCGGTGGGTGCCGTCGAAGCTACCAAGCTCCGACAACCCCAGGGGGCCGCCGTCGACATTTTATGCATTGATAATGGGCACTATCCAACCTATCAAGCGCCGAGAACTCCTAGGGGGCCTGCCGTCGATGCAATAAAGGGTCCCTGGAGATGTCGGAGGTAAACTTCAGACCTAAAAACTAAACATGCTAGATGCAAGTTCGAAGCATTCAAGTCATCAAGACATTGTCAAAACCTTTTGGTACATGTTCGCAATCAAATTGTGTACATCTACCAGGGCCCAATAAGATAAAGGACAATGCATTGAAGACAAACATAAAATGGAATTCATTCATTCAAAGACTGGATTACATTCATCAGAAGTACTGGATTACAAAATGAGGATTACAGTAAAAGGCAAAAGAAGAAGGTCCTAGCTACTGGAGGCTCTAAGTCCTGTGGAAAAACGAGGCAACTTTCTCGGCAGCTTCTTGGACGCTGGTCGTGGAGGCATCTTCCTCCTCAATAATGGGTCCTTAGAAGACCAAATCTAGAGAAAGTTGGGGGTCTCGGCTCTTGTAATGCACAAGAACATATTCTGCAAAGTTCTTGGCCAGATATATCCCCTCCATCTCCAGTTGGTCAGCGATGACATCACTCATCGCGTCGAGTTTGCTGCCAGTAGAGCTACGTGCCACCAGTGTCTGGTCCAGCTCTGATGCTGGGTTCTCCGGACTGAAGCCAAGCGGCACCAAAGCTCTATCGGCATGCCCCAGAAAATCCCACACCTGCTAGGACTCAATTACTATCAAGCTCCGTAGCTCCTCCAATGACCTTCTGGCCGTCGCAAGCTTCGAACCTTATCGAGTGAGGCGCTCGACCTCTTTGGCATGTTGCTAAATACTCTTAGCTACTTGCTTTTCGCGGTCGGTGAGCTCTGTCCCTCGGAGGTGGATGTGGTTTCGCTATTCGGCCAGGTCCTTCTTCCTAACTCTCACTTTCCCCTCTTTGGGGGCAACATTTGCTTCCTATTTGGAGAGCTCTTGCCCCAGCTTCCAGTGCTTCTCCCCCTCCTGCTTACACCGCTGATCAAATTTCTTGGTGTGGTCTACCAAGTTTTGCTCTCCCAGAGTCAATTTATGGGTGATCTCCTCCACTCTCTTCAAAATATCCTTATGTTGTTCTAGAAGTTTCTCTTCCCGCTCACCAAGACCTTCTCGACACTTGAGAAGCGTGTCATGGAAGTTATTGAGGTTGTCCTGGCGGTCATTCGCCGCCTAGTTGGCCTCTTTGGCCTGCTCAAACAGCGCCCGGGATTGGTTGTCGAGAGCCTTGATCAAATCCTTCTTCTCGGTGAGTAGGCGCTCAAACCTTGCCAGCCGGGCCTTTTCCTGGTCTATCCAGTCATGTTGGTCTAGCAGCCTCGACTGCGTTAGCTTCGCCTCGAAGTGAAGCTTGTTGCGCCAAAGCCTCAAGGTGTGGTGCTCTTCTTCGAGGACCTTGATTTCGTGGTTGAAGGCGAGTTGAACTTGACGGAGACTAGAGCAGGCATTGCTGATAGACAACGCTAGAGGGATAGGCTCCGAACCTGTAGGGTTCTTCTCCGCTGGCTCCAAGGGGTCTTCAAGCACACAAATTGGGTCTCATGCCACAAGCGTGGTCCCTTGTAGTCCTGCAGCACTAAGACCGTCCCCCGAAAGCTCTTCTGCTTCTACTAGATCCGAAGAGGTTCCCAGTGAGGGAACTGCAACCTCCGGGGCTGACGCTAAAGGTCCCCCTGCTGGATCTTCAATCACCGGCTCTGGAGGTGAAGGGCCCGTTGCCGACTCCTCTGGGTGCTCCGGCTCGAACATAAGCGCCTCCGAAGTAGTTGCCTCTGGGGCAAGTGCTGGAGCTTCATCCAGAGCCCCCACCACCGCCGGCTTAGGCACCAGTACTTCTACTGCATCTGGCTCAGGTGTCGGAGCTTCAACAATTTCAGGCATGGAGGCCAGAACTTTGGGCACCTCCGGCTCAACTACCGGATCTTGAACAACTTCCGGCACAGGCGCCAGAGCTTCTGTTACCTCTGGCTCAAAAGTCGGAGCTTCCACCAACTCTGGCTCCTGCACCGAAGCTTCAGCCACCAGCACAACAGCTGCTAGCGCCTCTTCATCAACTTCTCTACCGTGGTCCGGCGCTACCACGGGAGTCTCTGGCGTCTCTTCTGGATCCAAGTCCACGACAGCAGGCGCCGAAGCTGCTGTGTCTTCTGTCACCACTTTAAGAGGCACAGGGGTTAAAGCCGAAGCATCCGCCCACTCAACCTCAGTCGCTGCAGCAGGTGCTGAAGCCTTAGACTTCTTTCTCGACACCCTGGAAACCAAAGATCGGGGAAATTAAAGACATGATAAAGATAAGATTAGCAACTCAAGGTGAGATGACAATGCTTACCTGGGGATGCTACCGCCCCAGTCGCTGCGGAATCTCTTTTTCTGAGGCCCGGAGTCAGAGCTTACCAGATCCGGTGAGACAAAAACCTCGGACCTTGGCTGGGAGCTAGCCGCAACAGCTGGAGTCTTCTCAGCCGGAACCTCCCCCGGTTGGAAAGGACCTCCAGACCTGGAGCCCGCAGCTGGTACTGGAGCTGGAGTTGATCTGTCAGAGCTTGCACTCCTCATGGACGCCGACACCAAAGTAGGTGTAGCCGCCAAAGATCTCCTTCACCAGGGAGAAGGGGCTGTTGAAGTCAGAGCTGACCCAACAGGGCTTCCATCAGCATGCCTCAACTTCCTCTTCCTGCTGGAAAATTTGACTGGATCCTTTCCCTTGCCCTTTCTAGTATCATCAACCTTCTAGCTTGGAGCAATGAGAACCACCTCTCTGAAGCTCCGGATATTGCAACCGCGGACGCCTCTCCACCACACCGAGGTCGTCCAACACTAGCATTCTCCTCCGAAGCTCCCTACTGATCTCTAGAACCATGTTCAGAGGCAGTAAGCCAGCCGACAGAGCTAAGGCGTTGGGGGAGATGCCTACATTTTGAAACTTTGTGAGATGGAGCTTCAAAGCCTCATCATTCAAGTTGGTGTTCAAACAAATTTCAATTCGATTGTGATCCATTTCACTATTGAAAGACCATGCGAGCCACTCCCTGGTCTTCAGCGGAGCCCACCTGTTCACCAAGAAATTGTCGAAGACCATCTCAGGGGTCACCCCTCCCTTGACGCATTCTTGGATCCTTTCCAGGATGGACTTGTATGCATCTGACAGCTCCAGAACTACGTTCGAGGCGTCGGTGTCGACATTGAGAAGGCCCTTGGGCAGCTCCAGCCTCTCGTGCTCCTCCACAACGATGACCACCCAATCTTTATTCCAATTGTCCCACTTGCCGGAGGGGAAGTACTTCAAGTACTTGAAGGGGCAATTCTTTCACTTCACGAAGTAGTAGAAGCAGATCAGCTCCGTCCCCTTTCCGGTGGTGTGGACCGTGAAGAAGGTCCGGAACAGCTCTATGCATTGAGGCACGCCCACCCACATTTCGCAGAAGTGGACGAAGGTCACCACAAGCAAGAGGGAGTGGGGGCCGAGGTGGTGAAGCTGGAGGCCGTAGAAATCTAGCAGCATCAAGAAGAATGTTGAAAAAGGTGGGATTAGACCCACCCTGGCATACGCAGAGAAGTACACCATCTCTCTAGTGCGCTCCTTCTTGAAGGGGAGGTTGCCGAAGCGGATGTCACAATTGAAGGAATCGCTGGACCACCCCATGTAGGTTCAGACCCTCAATAGATCTTTGTTGGTCATTATCCTGCTGCGGGGAAGGCCCAACTCCATAGCGGCAAAGTGGAGCGAAAGTTGGAAAAGCTAAGCGAAGGTTGGGAGGCTCTAAGAGCAAGTTTGATTGAAGGCGCAAAGAGTCCTAAAATCATGCGAGCTTTCCTTCTTAAGTAAGCCTCCGCAACGCTTGGATCGAAACTGCAATGGGACCAAGATCACGTTTTAAAAATCTACCCTGCCAATGATGAATGGGCCCGGGTCCACTCCGGCGGAAAGGCCAAAGTTATTACCCCAGGTGAATCGTTGTCATGATGGGAGGTTGGAAGCTCGAAGGCGGCGGCCTGACAAGGCGCGCAGAATCGATACGATTTTTGTATTGGGAACCGACGACCTTCAATTGAGTGAGATTCGCACGCGAGAGTGTCACCTGCCGCATTCAAAAGAACCCACACGGCGATGGTTAAACAGCTGACCATCACCCCAACGGCACATCAAAAGACCTTTGAAGCCACAACACGGGAATCAAAGATGGCCCCACCTCTGGTAGAATAAATTAACCCAAAGGGTTTCTCCCAAAGGTGGGCCTGGGGGCCACTGTCGATACTTTGTGTACCAGGTACCCCATGATACCGCAAGAAACACTAAGAAGTTTCACCCGTCCAAGTTGAATACCTCCAAAGGCTGCACGTGTTACACAAAACCGGATCCGCCTCCCTCGTTTGGGTAGCTCCAGCACTACCACGTGCAATATTAAGCCAGACCTAACTCCCTTCATAGGGAAGCTCCGGTCTTGCCACGTGTCCAATGACCCCGGACCTAACTCCCAATAGAGGGAAGCTCCGGTGCTGCCACGTGTATAGTGGCTCCAGACCTACCCCCTCACGATGGGAAGCTCCAGAGCTGCCACGTGTGGAGCCTCCGAACCTAGGACAACAAGAAGACTGGCGGATCTCCGACGGCGCTGACATTCAAGGGACAACTAAAGCTATGGTTACAAAACCTGATTGCATGTCATTAATGCCATATTAATGACACACGATCAGAGGACCTTTAACAATGGTAACACCGCCATTAAGGCATGTTATTACACTGTTAACTACGCTTAATATACACAGATCGTGTATTAGGCAATTAACTACCGCCAGGGCCACATGTTGGGCCCGACTGACTATGTAACGACCAAGCTTTGAACTATAGAAAGGCTGCACTTCACGCTACAAAGGACATGCAAGCTCACACGCTCACAAGCGCTAGACATTCATACATACAACACACAACCCGTGGAGTAGAGCGTTAAGCTCAGGCGGCCCGAACCACGTAAAATCTCTTGTGTCACTGTCTTGTTCGTAATCTCACGCGCGCCCCAACTAATCAAGAACCTCCACAGGCTACGATCTAGTAGTACCGGGGGAAGTGTTGATCACACACTTCGACAACATTGATGCTACAAAGGGGGAGGTGGATCTTCAACAATCATGTCTTCCAAATTGCAATTTGGAAAGCTTGGTGAAATGATTGCAGCTCGATCAAGATTAAAGGATACAAAGTCGTTTCCAATTAATAGGAACACATCCGTTTCCTATTCATTGCAATATTAGGGAGAACAAGCTATGAATTACAATTTATTAACTACGAATATTATATGCGAGCTGAGAGAAACCACTACAGGAAACCCGACAGTTAGCAACGGCCAATGACAGTTGCGAATGATGGCCGTCGCACATTGATTAACTTGCAACAGCCCGCACATGGCCGTCACAATGTGTCGTGCCATTGAAAATTGAATCTCAATTTGCGACAGCAAGCTCAAAGGCCGTTGCAAATACACGGGTCGTCGCAGATAGAGGACTAACTTGCGACGGCCAAGCGTAGATCCATCGCAAGTTAGTTAACTTACAATGGCTAACCCTAGAGTTGTCGCAATTTGGCAGGCCATCACACTTTAGGGGGATATACCCCCAGACCACGGGCCCAACTCGCTCAGGCGTCTCCATTCCCACGCCGCAGCCCGCTCGTCTCCGATGTCGCCGCCGCACGCTCCTCCCCAGCGCAGCCGCCGCCCGCCCCTCTCAATCACTGTAAACGCCTCTCCCGGTCGCCGCGTGCACCTACCGGCGGCCCCTCCCGCGCGTGCCCCTCCCGACTATCGTGCATGCTCGTCCCGGTCTCCCCTCCCGTGCCCGCCCTGGGCGCCGCTCCCGGCCGCCACGCCTCCCGCCGACGGCCTCCTCCGGCCATTGCGCCTACGGTCGACGCCCTCCTCCGGTCAGCGATGCCTCACTCCGGCTGACGCCCTCCTCTTTTCGTCGGTTATTGCTCCTTCTTCCTCTCTAATTAATCTCTTTATTAATTGATGCTTGAATTGTTTAGCTTGATTGATGTTTGAATTTAGCTCTATGTTTAGCTCTATGTATCTCTCTGTTAATTGATGCTTGAACTGTTTAGCTAGATTGATGTTTGTATTTAGCTCTATGTTTAGCTAGATTGATGCTTAAATTTTGCTCTATGTTTATCTCTATTAATCGATGATTGAATTTTTTAGCTACATTGATGCTTGATTTTGTAGCTACATTGATGCTTGAATTGTTTAGCTACATTGATGCTTGAATTTATCTCTATGTTCATCGACGAATTCAGCTCTATGTTAGCTCTATGCTTGAATTTAGCTCTATGTTTGTGATGCTCTATGAAAGCCCGTCTCATTTTTGTGAGAAATCTGAGACCGACTTCAAGGCGACCCGTCTCCTTTTGCTAAGTAATCCCAGATGAGCTTTAAGGAGCCCGTCTCCTTTATGTAAGATATCTGAGACGAACTTTATGGTAGATCATCACAGATTTGAAGGCCAATCCGAGATGGACATCAAGAAAGCTCGTCTCCTGTTGTCTAGAAATCTGAGACGGCTAACCCTAAAGCCGTCGTAAGTTAATTTTGGACACTTGACCCCAAAGCTTGAAGAACTGCACCATTTTGGGGGGTGCAGTGTAAAACAAGCGAGTTTATGCTGCTGAAATTTTGTTGGGATTCGGGTTCTATGTCTCGTCATAAGAAGGATAAATCCTGCATAAACTAACTATAATTTACCTAAATTTAAACTCAAGAGTCAAACATAGGTGACAACCGCAGTTGGATGTATATTGGTTGGAAGAGAAGAACTGGTGGCCACTCGAATGAGTGGTACACCAAGTTAGATGAATTTTAGAATCGAGCATTTCCGTTGTCAACGGATGATAAGGTGTGATGCCCATGTACGAAATGACAGAATACCAAGTTTTGAACAGAATGGAACTTTCATTTCACTTATGTCGAAACAGTTTCACGCCACATTATGAGGTGTGTACCTTCCACGGCGAGACCAAATCTCGAGTCGTAGAAGAAGTGGATGAGGATGAAAATATAACAGGGGTTGATAGGATGGATGAGATGCTAGAAACTATGGAAGCGGAGGATTCTCTTACAATGGATGAAGATAAGTTCTTCGATGAGCTCAAAAAATCAGAGCAGCCGTTGCATGAACATACAGATGTGACTATCCTTGCTTTCATGACCAGATTTATGGCAATTAGGTCTAAGTACTTTTTTCCATCAACTGCTACAATGATCTCATAAAATTGATCTGTGATATCCTTCCACAACCTCACAAAGCGCCAAAAGATATGTATCAATCAAAGAAATTGATATGTAGTCTCGGTATGGACTATGAGAAAACTTATTTGTGCCCAGACGGCTGCATGCTATTCTGGAAAGAGCACGCCAACGAGAACATGTGCTTGAAATGTGGTAAACCGAGGTATGCTGAAATTGTTAGTGACAATGGCGATAATGTGACGACAGATGTCGCACATAAGCAACTACGTTAGTTGCTCGTGACTCCTCAGTTGAAGCAGTTTTTTCTTTCAAAAAGAACCACAAGACACATGAGATGGCACAAAAAAGGTAAACGTGAGAACAAAGAATTCTTAATGCACTTGTCAAATGATGATGCATGGAAGGCACAAGACCATTTTGATCCAGATTTTTCTTGTGATCTCAGATATGTTTGCATAACGTTAGCGACAGACGGATTCTCACCATTCAGTACAAATGCCACGCTATGCATACTCCTGTTGGCCCGTCTTGGTCATTTCATACAACCTTCCACTGGCTTTTTATATGAAAGTACGAGTTCATGTTCTTCAGCCTCATTGTGCCTGTACTGGATCATCTTGTGTCACGTCTCAACGTGATGTTAAAACCACTGATCGAAGAATTAAAAATGTTGTGGACAGGAGACGAAGCGTATGACAATTACAAGAAGCAGAAATTCAACCTTCGAGATGCTTATTTGTGGTCTGCCCATAATTTGCCGGCATACAACATGTTTTTTGAATGGAGCAGTCACGATCGTCTGACGTGTCTGATATGTGCTTCAGACACGTATTGCTTTTGACCAACTCTTTAAGGCAAGATATCTTACTTCGATTGTCACAAACGTTGGCTGCCTCCAGATCACATATTTAGGCAACAGAGGCATGTCTTTAGAAAGGAAACCGTTGTCAATAAAGGACCACCAAATCAATAAATATCTTGCAGAGTTTGGTTTGACGCGTCTTTAACTAGTGACAGACACCACAGATCGGTGAACGGTGTCTTCGGGTCCTTAGTGTGGATGCACTATCCCGGGGTCATTGACGGGGTGTCTGCTACTTCGTGGGAGGACTACACACGCGCCCCTCACCAGGAGTACCACAACATTCAGGAGGCCGTATAGGCCGATTTTATGGTAAGTATGTTAAATAAAATTTCTAAGTTTTAACTTTTAAACTCTTTTAATAAACATCTCTTCAATATATTCTTTATCCTAGGAAAGGTATATTTTAGAGGACCCGGACGACCTTCACATGTTAGAGGATGCGAGGAAAGCGTTTCACTTCAACGCTACAAAGGCGGTTCGACAAGCTTTGTCGAATGCCCATATTAAAGTTATCAATGAGTAGTTGAAGGCAAACTAGTACGACGTGCAACACTTCCGGCAGGAGAGCAACAAGTACCTGACAGAGGAGGAGTACGTGCAGGTACGTGAGGTGCAGTAAATATTTTTTCTCATAATTTTCTCAACGGTATTTTTAACGACCTACAACTATGTGAAGGGCCACATCAGCTGGTTGTAGGGCCGGTCTGATACATACCAGGCCCTTTGTTGGTACTGGGCTAGTGATGATTTTAAATCTAAGTTCGAGAAGGCTCGGTGGTGTAGAGGGGTTGACGGGAAGCACAACCATGGGCAAGATAATCACTTGCGTTTAGCTAAACCCATGGTAAGTGTGTCTAACTTATGTTCATAATTTTCTCAACGGTATTTTTAAAGACCTACAACTATGTGAAGGGCCACGTTAGCTGGTTGTAGGGCCGATCTGATACATACCAGGCCCTTTGTTGGTACTGGGCTAGTGATGATTTTAAATTTAAGTTCGAGAAGGCTCGATGGTGTAGAGGGGTCGACGGGAAGCACAACCATGGGCAAGATAACCACTTGCGTTTAGCTAAATGCATGGTAAGTGTGTCTAACTTATGTTTATATATTTATAATATACTATTTGTACTAACACGTATTGATAGGAGCGCGAGACAGGGTGCCGCCGACCCCTGCTGAGGTCTGGAAGAGAGTCACGGGGACCCTTCTCTGCCTGAGGGGTGCAGTCAGGCCGCAGCCGAGCGGCTGATAAGTTTAGAAATTATTCATATTAATTATAACTATATGGATTGTTGAACTTACATGGTTTTCTTGTTTTTCAGGCTAGGTACAGGAAGGAGGCTATGAGGATACACGACGAAGGTTTTGATGGGAACATGAACCTATCGATCTTTAGGGCGCATATGCAAGCGAAAGTGGAAAAACCCATGGAAGGTGAGTTTGTATTTCATCTTATCATTTTCAGTTCAAGATATTTCAATTCTATATTACTGATTCTTTTTTATAGGCTCGCCATATTCCATGGAGTTGTCGACTCGAGGGCGGCACGACATGCGAGGCAGCTCCATTCACACTTCATAGGCGGACCCAAGTCAGCGTGTCTCGCGGGTGGAGAAGATCCCTCGTCAGATCGAGGAGGGCAAGGTGGAGATGGAGGTAGTGAAGGCGGCGATGCAAGCCACCATCTCCTACCAGCAAGCGTGCAGATGCGATAGGCGATGGAGGTGCAAAGGCGGGCGATGGCAGTATGTTAAAGTAATTTTAATTCATTGCATTCTTAATAATATGTAATAACCTGTAATGTTTGTAATGACAGAGTTTCTTGCAAGGCCAGGGTGTCTAGGGGTTGCAGCTCGAGCTACGTCCACTGCCACAACCATAAGTGCACGAACTGCCACCGGTGCACACTTCTTCTGGTTTTCAGGTAATCAAAGACGTTCTTACTTAGTATTAATTCATCAAACATAGGAAAATATAATTCAACTTAGCTATTGTAGTCTTACTTAGTCTTAAATAATCAAACATTGCCAAATCTAACTCAAATTATCTAAAGTAAGTTCAATATAATCAATTCTAGCTTGTTTAATCAATTCTAGTAAAAAACAAAGTTTCAAACTAATCAATATATAAAACAACTTTTATGATTTGCAAGGATCAGCGACGGAGGCTCAAACTCCGTCGCCGTCTATATCGGCTTCTGGACTGACGCGCGGCCATGACGTTGGCGGCTCGGGGGGTAGTGGACGCTAGCGGATAGCCTTTCTTCTTTGTTTTCTGTTCTTGTCATGAGATGTGAGACGCTTTTGTGATGTGGCAACTATTATATGTGTTTCTGTTGTGATATGCTGTCTGTTACATATGTTTGTGTTATATGTTGTCTGTTGTGTTTTTGGTCATCGAGCCAAACAACATTTTCTGTTTTTTTTTTTAAACTGAAAAACCTTATTTGCGACGGCTTTTATACAATACCGTCACAAATCAGACCTCTACTATTTGTGACGGTATTGTATAAAAGCCACCGCAAAAAAACCTAAATCATTTGCGACGGCCTGCGACGGCCTGCGACAGCCGTCGCAAATAAAGTAAGTTGTGATGGCAGCCGTTGGCCGTCGTAAATAAGCTTATTGCGATAAAATTCGAGCGACGGCCGAAAACCGTCGCAAATAAGTAAAACCGGCGCAAATAGCTTATTTGCGACAGAGGCGTCCGTCGCAAATCGTCGGGATCCCTGTAGTGAACTATGAATTGATATGTATATTTGAATTATAGTTTGCAATGCATACACTATGAATTGCAATGTATGAAGCTATTATTTGCAATGTATGAACTATGAATTTGGCGTATAAATTATGATGTATTAAATATATTTGCGATTGCTGTTATTTAAATTTAATAAAAAAATTAGAAATAATAGGATTTAATTAGTTCTAGGACCCGCTTGAGATAATGCATCATCACCGGCGGAGTTGTACGTTAGGACCCGCATGAGATAATGCATCATCACAAACGGAGTTGAATGTTAGGAAGCGTCTAAGATAATAGATTATCATAGGCGGCACGTTGTATGCAAATAACCGTCTGTGAAAAATCATTAGTACAAGCGGTTTCTATAGCGGATTGTGAAAATAGTCGATTTTACAGGCTCTTTGTTTCTGGTGGTTTTAAAATCCGCTTGTGATAATATGTTGAGAGCTGAGTGCGATAAAGATTTTTGTAGTAGTGACAATATGTGAATGCTTGGCGCGGGCGGAAGCACATTATTTTGAATCAAAACTAAGGAGGTCAGCATAACGTAGAGACTAGAGAGAATGCATGAGATGATTAATTAACCGGCCGGCAGCATCCAGTTGCACCAGTCACCGTTGATAGAAGGATGCCCGTCAGCAATTGCAGCCGGGTTGGTATGAACCTACGCAGTGCGTCGTACGTCGCTGGTTGCCCCCAATATGCGCTTTAGCTCCCGCCAGGCTTGTCTGGTGCACTTGCAGCCACGGCCCGCGAGGGCTGAGGGTGGTCCACCTCCATCGCGACGGATCAGGCGGGCAGCTGCGGCTGGACTGCCTTGCTTTCTGGCTCCGCTCCCGAAACAAATTCTCTGCATACTGTATGTACAGGTAGCTCTGTGCATACCCATCTAAATTCGCGCCACGTAGCTTATCACGAATCTCAAAGTGACTTTGGGAGAGAAGAAACGGGGCTCGGCTAGATTCTTCCCACAGCGCGCTCGGCTCCAGGTCGGAGCCATGCGGGCGCAGCCAATCGATAAAATTTTGACAGGCGTGGGAATCAAACCCGCAAGCCGACTTATACGAGGCCCCAGTAAAACCACTAGACTAAGCAATATGTATCAACACGATCTGGTTTGACTGCACACAAGCGCCCGTATCAACCAAGTTGACCGGATTATGATGCTTCTTTTCTCTACACACAGCAGTTAAGTAAAGGAAGGAGCATACGTCCGTCAAAGATGGAATACATGATTATATGACCAAGCAAGAGTTGTTGAAGCTGACAAGAAACATGAATCGAAAATAAGTCAGCTTGTTGAAATTAATTACATTAATCATAATGTTGGCAAATGAGCCCGGCATCTTCTTATCCCTTACCACTTTGTCACTTTTCAAATGACACGTCACAGAAAGTCAGTGTTTTTGTAGCGTGTCACCTAATCAGGATTATCGGAGAGGAATGAATGTATACAAATTCTTTTATTACAACAAATACAAGCAGTTTTTGCTGTCTTGTAAAAGCATGGATGAAATACGTGCACAAGACAGACGATAGGGGAACTATCGGCCAATGTCTTCGGAAGTTGCACGCACAAAGACGGTCGAGCGAACTTTATATCGATCGTGGCCGGCCGTTCTGAAGCGAATCAATCGGACCAGCAACGGACTCGAAGCCGAGGAACCGTGGAGCCGAGGAACGACGGAGCCGAGAAACCGACGCGGAATCGCAGGAGCCGCTCGCGCATCGGGCGAGGACGTGGAATCGATGGATGGTTGGATATTTTTTAGAGGACCCATGTCAGAATCTCAGTTGGGTATGCACAAGGGAAGATATACATACAGTATGCAGAGAATTTTCTTCCCTCTGCTCCTGCTGCTTGATCTGTTGACGAGAACTGAGGTTCACCCACCGTGATCACGACGGAAGGCTGCGTTGCTGGTTTGGTTTGTTATTGGTCCGGGTTGCAGCCTCCGCTTCCGCTGGCTCGCTCCGCATGAGGATGTACCATATGATGCTGATGCTTACCATCTCTTTTCATCTTAAGCTTTTGAGGGCAACTGATCAGCGCATAGTAGTTTAACATGGTATCAGAGTCAGATGTCTTGATTTCGAATCCTGGCGGGCGCAATTTATTAAAAAAATAAAATTGTAGCCGACTTCTATTCCACGTATGCGGTCCAAATGAGCCTGCACGTGAGGGGGAGTGTTGAAATACAAGTAAATTGATTATCATCTCTTATCAGCTTAAGCTTTTGAAAGCAACTGGTTAGCGCATAGTAACTTAACAGACACAAGGGCGAGAATATGCCAGTGCCGGTGAAGATACCGAACAGGAGCAGCACGAAGGCTATCACCGTTACTATTCTGCATCCAAGCAAGATTCAAAACATGTAAGTGCTCGATCATCTATATTGAGTTTTTCGTATAGAGCGAGCGGTAATAATAAGAACGGGACACCACGCACCTCGAGCCGACGGCGCAGATGATGCCGACGATCCGCTTGGTCTGAAGGAATGATCCGGGACTTGCAACAGCCGCAGCAGCCGCTGACCGCAGCGACGGTGATCTGGGCCACCAGCAAGAAGATGCCGGCGCAGACCACCAACCCGAGACTGGGGGACTGCAAGAAATGCAAGCGGGAAAAGGAGTCTCAACATGATCATGAATAATACAAATGTACAGATATAGGTAGCAGGCTGATCAATCAGTAGTGCCCTAGTACTTACCTCCCGTGCTGCGATTGCCAAAATGGCACTCAACACCCCTAGAGTCCCGACCACCGCGTAGACGATAATCGCGGTCTTGTCCCATGTTGCCATTGATCTTCTTCCCCACCCAGCAGTGATGCTGTGCTGTGGCTGTTACTCCGGCCGTGTATCGATTGAAGAAATATATACATGCTTAAATAGATGGTGCACACCGGCTGTGATCCTGCGGGATGACGATCTGATGCTGCCATGTAATGTGCTGACTTGGTGTCGTCAGCTTCAAGTTTAATATAGGTTGGCTCGAATGAGAAGACGAATATTTTATTTTAGACGAATAAGAAGACTAACAAACTGGAATGATACTTTTTAGTTGTGTAAAATTACAATATTCTTTCAACATACGCTCTGAATCGTCGGATCTATTTTAAGATTTACTGTCAATTATATTTTATCTTTGTAAGATTCTGTATTAAATACAATAAACAATTTGTTTATGATTGACACTACTACAAAAAGCATTTTCACAGGCGTCTCGATTTTTTTACACAGGCGAGTTGTTAAAAAATCTGTCTGTATTGTCGAATGCGTTAATAGCCGCATGTAATAATATATCTTCACAAACGGCTCACGTATATGAGCCGCCTGTATAAATTGACCAATTTCTGCATGCGGCCTTTGGAAGACGAGCTGCCAGCATAGTAGCAGTTTACACAGGTGGCTGATGCGACCGGGCGCACAGATCATGCGCGCCAGTTATCGATGTGCCTTAAACGCGCGCAGCGCATGCACATCCTTTGAGTTCAATTCGAACTGCTCCGCATCTCATAACTACTATTGCGCTCGTCGAGAGAGACGAGTCACCAGAATGCTACGCTATAGATCACCCGCGCACGCCATCGTCTTCCTCTTCCCAAAACTGATCCAAGAACATCATGGCTGACAAGAAAACGTTGTCGCGAAGCCCGCCGAAGGACCCCAAGGGGAAGCGTCCCAGACCGGACTCCCCCGGACCTGGAGTGAGCTCTTTGAAAGATGGCGCGCGATGTATTTGACAATACATCGCGCTCCATGCGCCGCCTTGGGCTTGATCCCCTTCAAGAGTATACTGGAATAGAGACCACGAGTCACTACGTCTTCAGCATGACACACTTGGCCGGTCGCCTCGATGTCCTTTGTGACACGCTAGCGGTCAAGCTCGATGTCGCCCACCGCGATAACCTGGTAGTGGCGATGTCCAGGAGACTGCGCTTCCCGTCTCCATCATGGGAGGCGCCCCAGACGCCCCCGCCCTATCAGGAGCCCAAAGAGGAGGAGGAGAAGAAGTAGTTTTTTTGTTGTTTTTTGCTGCGTTGTTTTTCTTTTCTTGTTTTTAGTTTGTGTTTTTCTTTTCTTGTTTTTAGTTTGTGTTTTTTTCTTGTTTGTAATATAATGTTTTTAAGGTAATGAACTTTATTTTGTTGTTCATTGGTGTGCAAAAATAGTTCTAATGTTGCAGTTGTCGATAGCCTGCATACCAGATATCCCTTTGTACTAGAAGAAGACGCGTTGAGTTCCACCTTCAAGTATTGTGGACTTCCGGAGGCAACATGTGTTGCGCAGTGCCGGACCTGACTCCCTCCTTAGGGCGGTTCCGGCACTGCCACGTGTCCTGCAGTGCCAGACCTGCCTCCCTCCTTAGGATGGCTCCGGCGCTACCATGTGTCCCGTAGCTTCGGACCTGCCTCACTCCTTAAGGTGGCTCGAGCACTGCCACGTGTCCAGTAGCTTCGGACCTGCCTCCCTCCTTAGGGTGGCTCCGGCGGTATCACGTGTCCTTTGGTGCTGGACCTGCCTCTCCAACAAGGGAAGCTCCAGTGCTGCCATGTGACCAGTAGCTTTGGCCCTACCTTGCTGCACCTCCGGTCCTACCTTGCTGCAAAAGGAAGCTTTAGAGTTGTCACATGTCACACATGCGGATATATATCTACAACGGGAAGACACCGGGATCTCCAACGGTGCGGACATTCAAGGGCTATCAATTGACCGTTACAAGATCTGGTTAACGCATCATTAATGTCATTATAATGACACACGATCATAGGACTATCAAGACCGATAACGCTACCATTAAGACATGTTATCACACTATTAACCCCCTTAACAACCGTAGATTGTGTAGCGAGTGGTTATTACAGCCGGAGCCATCTGTCAGGCCACGGCACATCATGTAACAACATGTTCTTGGCATATGAAAGGACTGCACTACACGGTAGAAGGGGAGGTCATTCAGACTAGCTCAACAGCATACTCGCTAAAAGCAATCAAATACACAAACACTCCATGGAGTAGGGTATTACGCTCAGGCGGCCCGAACCATGTAAAACTCCTTGTATCACCTCGCTCTTGGATCTTAATTTTGCTTCCTGTCGAAATACGAACCTCCGCGGACTACTTCTTAGTAGTATGGGAGAAGTGTCGTTGGAACACTTCGACAGCTGCCCTAACTGAAAGTGCATCTAGGACTCCCTTGTGGGTTTTGAATTATGTATGACAAGCAATTGGGATCCTAACCTCTTTGTTGAGATGAGTACAGGCTTATGATAGAAAAATGAGCAAAGTACCAAAAAGTAGAAAGAATGAGGAGCAAAGTGGAAATGAGCTCAAGGAAGAAGAGTAGTAGATTATTGTGTATGGAGTGTGTTAAGGAAGCACATCACAAGAGCTCAACCACATTTAAACACAAACATTGCACAAAGTTACACAGGACCGGACTAGTCCGACAGACACCGGACTAGTCCGATATCCTTTCTGCACGAAATCGGACAAGTCTGATATCCATCGGACTAGTCCGATATCCTTTCTGACCAGAATCGGACTAGTCCTCCCCAGTGCGGACTAGTCCTCAAAAAACTTCACAAGTCACACAAAATCAGACAAGTCCGATCACATCCGGACTAGTCCAATATTCTTTTTGATCCAAATCGGACAAGTCCGATGTTTGCACGGACTAGTCCGAAAAACCCTCTGATCTGAATCGGACAAGTCCTCCAAGTGCGGACTTGTCATCCTATACACTTAGGGTTTCACATAACCGGACAAGTCCGATGACTATCGGACTAGTCCGAAGATTTCCAGTAGCAAAATCAGACAAGTCCGCTCCTAGCCGGACTAGTCTGATATTTCGGGACCCTTAGGGTTTGCTACACTCAGCACACCGGACTAGTCCGGTGACCACCACGGACTAGTCCAAACTTTTTGAACCCTAACAGTCACTTTTAGAAACCCATATAAATAGAGTTGTACGGCCATATTTTTCCCACTCTCGAACCCTAGTGCCATCACACCTCCCATGAGCCTCCAAAACCACATCTCTCCACGAAATTAAGTGCAACAACAATCAATCCTTTGAGGATTCACTCTAGATCATTGGAGAGACACGTGCAACACCACATTGAGCTCTTGGTTTGATTCTCCAACACACTCTAGCGATTTAATTGTAATCTTTTGAGTGTGTTTTAGTGGTATTTCGTGTTGTAATCCAAGGGAGCTCTCAACGTGTGAGAAGGCCCCTTTGAATTCAGTTATTCACCCCTTTGTGATTAGTGGAAGAGGATTGGCCTTCGTGGCGATCCGACAAGGGTAGGGTTGGAGAAGACCCGGTCCTTTTGTGGACTCCTCAACGTGGACGTAGGTAGCCTTTGTGGGAGCCGAACCACGGGATAAATCCTTGTGTCTTGTGTCTTTGGTGTTCATCGTTCTTATTCATCAATATAACCTAGGGTTTCATAATCATTGCTTATGAACATAAGATTTAATTGTGATATAATCTAGCATATAACATTGAAACCTTTATTTGATTCTATATTTCTGCTGCATACATAAAAGAATCAATCTAATCTATCAAGCTCAACCAACTTAGTCCGTGAACACCGGACTAGTCCGCAATTTACCGGACTAGTCCAATATCTCTGGTATTGAACTGGTTATTAAGTGTTGCAGGATCCGACAAAATTTCAAAAAGGCCTATTCACCCCCCTCTAGGCCACATTCACTAACGGTAAACCACTAAAAATGAACTAAGAACGTGTTGTCCTAAATATAAATAAAATCTTTATAGATATGTATTATAAGAACATAAACTAGTGGACTATTTATCTCTTTCATGAATGTTACACATTGTTGATGTAGAAAATCATTGTAGATATGTATTAAGACTAAAGAGGCCTGTGAAAATAGTATTCTTATAGGAGTGTCTTCCCAGATGGTTATTAAGACTATACCTCCAGAGAAAATTAGTTTTATAATTTATTGAAAATATTTTCCTCGGCGGTGATTAAGAAACCGTCGCCTGTGGAACTTATTTTCTTTATAATTGAAGCATCGAAAGCGCCCCACAACCCTAACATTTTTGTTTTGCCGCCAAGTCCCCCCCCCCACCGCCGCCAAACCCTCACCCTCACCGTCCTCGCCCTCGCCGAAGCAGTCAACACCGAGCGCTGTCCTTATCCTCAGCATCGCGATCAAGCGTCATCCTCGCCCTCGCTGTCCATGCCGAGAGTTGTCCTCACCCTCAGTGGCGATGCCAAGGGTCATCACTGTCGAGGGCCATACTCACCCTCGGCATCGCCGCCGAGCGTCGTCCTCACCCTCGCCATCGCTGTCCCTCCCTTGGCATCGCCACCGAGTGCAGTAAGATACTGTTAAATATGTTGCTTTTTGTATTGTTACCGTCTTGTTACTGTTACATACAAAGTACTTATCTTTTGTAATATTACTATTATAGTGCAGTTACTGTTCTTTCTTTGTATTGTTACAGTCACAATTGGCCTTCTTAGTCTTGTAGTAAGATATGTTGCGCATTGCATGAACAATTAAGAGGTCGTGCAAGACTAAACTTGGTGTAGACAACCAGTATGGACAACCAATTTCTCAATGTATCAATTCCAATTCTAATATATGCAACTAATATTTTCAAAATGTTGCCCTTAAAATCAATGTGAAGGTTAGTGCATTCGTCAGCCATGTTGCCCCCTTTAGCCATATTCATTGTCTATTCTAGATATTAATATGTATATATTGTATGTATCAGGTTGGAGACATAATTGTGAAGAATCTATCATTCATCTCAGAAGACTATGAGAAATTTACTAGTCCTCCTTGATGGCTATGATAGTGTGGAAGTAGTGCCGTACCTATTTGTCTTCATGAGGCACCAAGCTAGAAACAAAGAAGACATTGATGCTACAAAGTGAGAGGTGAAATTTCAACAATCATGTCCTCCGGATTGCAGATTGATCTAGATTAAAGGAGACACACCAATTTCCTATTCATAGGAACAATACCGTTTCCTATTCATTACAATATTAGGAAGAGCAAGCTATGAATTGCAATGTATGAACTGTGAATTATGGGCTGAGAGAAACTGTGAATTGCTATGTATCGAACTATACTTTTCAAATGTATACACTATGAGTTGCATTGTATGAAGCGATTATTTGCAATGAATGAACTATGAATTGCAATGTATAAACTATGAATTATAATGTATAAAATATGAATTGCAATGCATATATTTGTGATCACTGTTATTTAAATTTGATTAGGAAATTAGAAATAATAGTGTTTAATTAGTATCGTCCTACTGCTTTATCATAGGCGAAGTTGTATGTTAGGACCGCCTGAGATAATGCATCATCAAAGACGGCACGTTGTACGTAAACAACCGCCTGTGAAAATTCATTAGCCTATGCAGTTTCTAGAGGCACCTGAGAAATGACCTATTTTCATAGGCTCTTCATTTCAGGCGGTTTTTAAATCTGCTTGTGATAATATGTTTAAAGCCGCCTGCGATGAAGCTTTTTAAAGTAGTGTGACAAAATGAAAAATTGTAGATTGTAGCCATTCGATCTAGATTCGATGACTGGAAGCATAGGTTAAAAAGAAGATCTAATTTCAGGCCACTGGAAGATCCGTCATGTCCATTGTAACTATTCCATGATTGATTTCATGTAACGGGTCAATGTGATTAATTAATTTAAATGGGATTATCATTTGGTTCTATTTTGCGCGTTATCTGAAACGATGAACCCATTCACTATATGCACTAGCAAATTTCTCACACTCTGAGCGAGATGACAATTGCATAGGTCGCATCCTGTAACTTATCATAATCATTTAAATATATTGGTCTTTTAATAAATGGAAAACATCTTATGTTATATTTACTAATTGAATGCTAGAAACTAGAAATCCCCGAAGACAAATAAAAAGCTTGCTTTTAAATTTGTTGCTTCTAATTTTACAAAAAATCTATGGTGATATTCTCTATCTCCATGTAAAGACAAATAAAGCGACCCAACTTCCTAGGATTTGAGGGCCTAAGGAATTTCTCTCGTGCGAAAAATGCCTTGTTCACTGCGTAGTACAGGTAGACTCTGTTATGCAACAACTATACATCTTTCGGCAGGGCAATGACAAAATATTGCGATGCTATGGAACCAAAGATTAGTTTCACAATGCATCGGTACTTTTTGGTGACATGGATTATATTGATGGCTTTAGTGAATCAGCTGTACATTAATAACAAGAGGAAGCACAGGGGTAAACGTTTAGAATATACTGGTTCTAGGTTTGGTTGGTCTCGACTCTCCATATGCGTCAATTGTCGAACTATATTCCTGTCAAAATAAATAATACTTCATTTTTTAAAATATTGTCACCTTTAATTCAAAAAATGAATTAAAGGTAGCAATCTTTTGAGAAAGGAGAGAGTATAGTATAGCTCCTCTAGGAATAGAAACAACGTTAGATTGGATGGGATAACAACATCTAGCAAATCACATATATAAAAACACCAACAAAAAATGATCCTTAGGGTCGTTGTATTGACTTGGTTCCATACACAATACTTAACTGAAACTCGTTTTGGCTGCCATCAACTTATTATTTCTATGTTCTATATATTTTGCGGCATGTAACTCACATAGTGAGATACCACAATCTATGAAAGATAGTAGCACTACGTAAAAAACTCAAATAGGAGGTAAAGGTCGGAGACAAGCGCAAAGACGCCCGTCTCCGATTAAGAAAAACGAGATGAGCCCGCATCAGAGAGGATCAGAGCTGGCTCGGTTGACAGTAGAAGGAGATGTACTTCTTTAACGAGCGTCTCGATTAAGTAAGTATCCGAGACGCGCCCGCTTCTCTGATAAAAGGGAGACAAGCTTACATAAAGCCCGACTCCTACTATGTAAGAAAAGAAGACAAGCTTTCCTTGGAGAGCGTCTCCTTTTAGCATGGAAGCTGGCGTGTCTCCCATTCTCACCGATCGGGCTCGTCTCCTTTTATTATAGAAGCGGGCTCATCTCTCATTCCCTATATAGAGAGACGCTTGTTACAAAGGTTCGTCTCGATTTCGTTTGCCCTTATACGAGCTCCCAGCTACGGAAGAACAAGTGGCTGCCAGATCTGCCCCGTTCTTGCCCTGTTCTTTACCTCTTTGGTGGTGCCCTTTCTAAAAATCTTGCGGTGATTATCAGTGGCCTTAGAATAAAGGGTTAGTCCTCTCCTCCTCTCCTGCTCCTTACTTTTTTTACCCATTTAGATCTTGACTATTAGTGGCTTCAAATTTCTTTGACTTAGCTCTTCTTTTCTATACGTAGATGTCATCAGATCTTGACTATCAGTAACTCTTATTTTCTATATGTAGATGTCATCAGATCGAAGTTGGATGTATAGGACGTGCATTTGCAATGGGTATATCAAAAGGGTAGATGCATTTATCGATTTCGTGAAGAAAGACATGTTGGATAACATTAGAGGGAATATTTGTTGTCCTTGCAAACATTGTAAGAATGAGAAAAGATATCGCACAAATGATGTGTTGATGTCACATTTGATCATGCAAGGATTCATGGTGGATTAGCAATGTTGGAACAAACACGGGAAGGAGGGGCTTAATGAAGTAGATATGAGATATTCATATCTGGCGAGGGAGATCGCTACTAGTGTCGTAGAAGATCACAACGCAATGTGAACGACACAGATATATCAGGGTTCACAGATCACAATATTGAGTTTTAGGTACATTGCATAGAGAAGATGGTACGTAATGTCGTGAGACATGATGATGATCATCAGTACAGTAATGGTGAACTTGCAAAGTACTAGAAGATGATCGAAGATTTGGAGAAGCCATTATATCATGGTTGTGCGGCTAAGTACACGATATTGTTTGCGATGGTAAACGAGCAACAGATGGAGTAATTGTAGTTTTAAGGAATTGTTGAAGCTCCTTAAGGAAATGTTACCCCAAGGCAACGCAGTCTCTACGACAGTTTATGAGGCAAAACAGATAATTTGTCCATTGGGTTTGGAGGTGGAGAAATCTACGCGTGCAAGAATGATTGCATTCTATATCGTGGACCTGAGTATGAAAACCTCAAGAAATGTCTTGTTTGTGGACTTGACCAATTCAATCATAGGAAAGACGACGGTGATGACGAAAACTGCAATAGAAGCAGAAGAAAAAGAGGACCTAAAAAGGTGTTTTGGTACTTTCCTATCATTACTCATTTGAAGCGTTGGTTTGCAAACAAGAAATAGTCAGAATTGTTGCAATGGCACAAATAGAAGCATAAGCAGGATGCTGGAATGATAAGACATCCTACTGAAGCCACACAGTGGCGAAACATTGATTCATGAAATCCTGAATTTGCCATTGACCTGAGGAATATTAAGATTGCAATGAGCACCAATGGCATGAATACTTTTTTGAACAGTAGCACACATAACACATGACCAATTGTGCTAATGATTTTGAACCTTCTTCCTTGGTTCTGCAACAAACAAAAATATATTATGATGTCAGAACTAATACCGGGGCCACAACAACCTGGGAATGACATCGAGAATGGAATAAAGGGTATTGTAGAAGATAAGTACGGGTTCACTAGCGTTGATCTTAACCGTCAAGGATATAAGTTGGATCTTTTCGTGTTAGCAGAAAACATTGCTCAAGTGTTCTATGTTCCAGACACAACAAATAAAAGACTTAAGTTGGTTATACCTGGAAAACGACGAATTGTGGGAGTCAAGAAAGCTGTTGATGAGGAAGAATTTGATCAATTTGATGAGATTACTCCTTTAGTCACCTCGATGATCAAGCAAAAAATACCATTGGCCAACGAAGCTCCTTACTTGCACAACGGCCACCATGAAAAAGTCAAGAATTTCAAAAAACCAAAACCGCAACAAAAAGTAGCAAAATGATTGTATGAAATATGTTCAATATGTGAAAATTGACTTTCATTTGGATATTTGTGTGATATATGCTCAAATATGTGAAAATATTACCATTTGAGTGAAAATTTGACTTTCATTGGTCATATGTGTCAAATATGCTAAATATGTGAGAAAATATGGCCACATGATGCCTTGTGCTCTATTTCTGATGGAGCACTATTCAATCTGGCACTTCTTCTGCCCTGAACGAAGCACAAGGGAGACCAGCTCTAGGATAGAGCATCCCTTGTGATGCAGTGGTCCCACCACAGAAGCAAAAGGGAGACAAGCTTTAAGTAGACCCATCTCGTATGCCTCTATGAAGGTCCCACCAGGGAAGCAACAGCGAGCCACACCCATATGAAGCTCGTATCGCATGCAGCTGTGAAGATATTTTGTCCCACCTCAGAAAGCTAAGCATGTAGCAACAAGCATATAAGGCGAGGCATTGCACGGTTGACATAAATTCGGCGAGGATGGTCATAATGTCAAGTTATAGAAATTTAATCTGGCAATTAAGACTATTCTCTCTAAATTTGATATTTAGCACCACAGAAGGAAAAGGGACACGCGTCCATATGAAGCTCGTCTCACATAACTGTGAAGATCTTTTGTCCCACCTCAGCGATGTGCACGATGAACAAAAGGGAGACACGTCAAAGTAAGCTCATCTCGTATCTCGACATAAGGGAGACACATTTCATGGAGATCATCTCTGATCTAATTAAACAGGGGACACACCCATATGAGGCCCGTCTCCCATACACGCAAATGAGAGACGCTCTTTATTGAGGTACATCTCCCATAGCTCATCTCTGAATCTAGCACTTGTTTTGCTTCCCGCACTTGTTCTATTTCCCATTCGACATTGTATTGTACAAACTTTGTTGGATTACAAGCTTTATTTACAAACATGCTTTATTTACTAATTGGAATGTTTGTCTAATGATGATTGATAATCGATAACATTTGTCGACATTGTAAGGATTGTTTTTCCTCGAGAGAGCTCATTGGAGTTGAGCAATGTCGCGGGCGCATTCGATGACCGATAACAAAAAGACAACAAACCATTCGATAATAGATAACAAACTCATCATCAAGAAAACATTCATCTTTCAAAAAAATAAATATTTATTACAAACAAAAAATAAAAAACCAGACGGTAACCACCTAGTCCTCCGGTGGGTACTCTGCCCCACACTTGTCGGCTATCGCCTCGACCAAACCCCTATGGCCTTGAACCCCAAGCACCCCACCGACCGTCTCCTGCATCGCTTGAAGACGATCGGCCACGGCGCTTAGCCCGTGGAGGTAGTGGCTGATGTTGGCTTCATGCTTACCCATTCCAGTACATTTTGGAAGGAGACAAGACCCAAAAGCCGCATGGCATGAGATGTAAAATACATCCCTTGCCATATCCTCGCAGAAAGTTTTGAGGTCATCGTCCTCGAACGCGGCGACCAAACCCTCCAGGTGAGAGATTTTAGCAAGGAGGTACTATCCCTCTTCTGCCTAGGAAGGTGGCGGAAGTGCGGTTGGAGTTGGGGATGGAAAAGAAACCATGGAGCTGTGGGAACGGAGGTGCGGCTAGAGGAAGAGGAAGGCTACTGTGATGGTGCGGAGAAGGGGAAGGCCTCCCCTATATATACAGAGGATCCCGTGCCTTATGACTTGGTCACTGCCATGAGTAGCCCACGTGGCTTGGTCCCACATGTCATAGACTAAGTCACTATATAGTTGGTGCAGAGAAGATATGAGGTTGAAGCGCTTTGAATTCTGCGCGCGAATGACAACGGACGCACGATGAATTCATGGCATGATGTGGGCCCCTCACCCTGTGTGAAAACCTTGTTGTTTCTAATGGAGCTAAAGGGAGACGGGCTCAATCAAAGCTCGTCTTGTATTTGAGGATAAAGTAGACGCACCTTTAACAAGGTCGTCTCTCATGTGAACAAAATGCGAGGGACTATGGGGTCAGAGTGCTTTGAATTTTTCGTGCGTTCGAGAGGCATTAGAGGTCACTAACACGTAGGCTCACATACTCTGCAGGGGCATCAGAGGTCACTGACTTGTGGGCCCACATCCTCTGAAGAGGCATTAGAGGTCACTGACATGTAGGGCCACATACTCTGCAGAGGCATCAGAGGTAACTGAGATGTGGGCCCACATCTTGGGCAGAGGAATTAGAGGTCACTGACATGTGGGATGACATACTCTATAGAGGCATTAGAGGTCACTTACATGCCGGCCCACATACTTTGCACATGCATTAGAAGTCACTAAGATGTGGCCCCATACCCAGAGGGACCCATGTTTTCCGCTTCTGATGGAGGAAAAGAAAGATGACCTCTAAGTACGCTCGTCTCGTATCTCTTCAGAAAGGTGACACACCTTTTGGAGCCTGTCTCCGACCTAAATAAAATGTGAGAAGCTTCCTAGGAGGCCCGTCTCTCATAAAACTGAATGGGAGACGACCTTCTTTTACGCTCGTCTCCTATTGTTGCCCTAGGTACTTTAGCTCTCGCGCGCTCTCTTTCCAACACTCAGCAAATTTTTTGGCAAATTTTTGATCTCGCGCTTTCATGCTCTACCGTCGCCCTAGAAACTGCCGCGCCGGTACCACTGCCACCTCGTCCTCAGAGCATGCTGCCGCCTCGTCCCCTTCCTCAGAGCACGTCGCAACCTCAACCCTGCCCTCTTGGTCATTGTCGCGCTGCCACCGTCGACCTTGACTGTGTCTTGACTCCGACCTCATCATAGCAAGTTTTTATGTTTATATTGTTAATAATGTTTGTCATATGCACTTTTATGGGGCTGTCTCATGTGTGTGTGTTGTTAGTGTGCTTGTTGGAGATGAAATGGTACATGCTTTTATGTACTGTGCTTGATACTCTTTGGTCAATGTTTAGTGTATTATTAACCTGTTAAGGATGCCAAATGTTAGCTGTGACATGTTTAGAGTATTACGCTTTGGCTAGTACCATACCTATTATTTTAAAAATAGGTCTCGAGGTGTCAAGTTGTGTAATTTGTGTGGCAGTTGCATTGATAGACTTTTTCCGGAGCTCTTGTCTTTACCTGTGAATGTGTCTTTAGTATGGGGCTAGAACACTGATTTTTTGCTCCAACTACTTGTGATAGTCTATTATTTAATGATTGTTTGGTTGGGTCTGATTGCTTTTGATTGTCATTACACTTGCCACATAGATCTTTTTCTTATTAAGGTACAAATGCTATGAGAAAATTTGCTCCCTTATGCGAATGTTTGTGCGAATGTGACTAAAATTTGATAATGTTTTATAGGATTTCAGTGAACTTTATTGAATTTAAAGATGTCTCAGTCAGAGCATCAACATCATATTGAAGAGGAGGCTCAACAGCAGACTCCTCGACAGCTGCAGGCTCAGCAGCAGACTCAACAGGAGCAGGTTGACCAGCAGAGCCAGCAACAAACTCATGAAGAGGATGCATCATATTCAGAACCTGCCTGTGGTCAATGAAAGAATAGGTCACATACATCATGGCTGTTAGACGTTATGAGCGTTGCTGAGGTCAGTGAGGAAAGCTTACCCCTGGACATGAGAGTGAATACGAGACTGTCCAGGGTTTTTGGTCTAGCTGCCCGACAAAGGGTGTCACTAACCCTGCAAGGATTCGATGAGTTGACCAAAAATGCAAAGGATGAACTCTTCAAAAACTCTATTCAAGCATACGTTCAATATCTGAAACAACTGAAGCAGAAGGGGAAGAAGCTAGCTATGAAGATCATCTCTCATGCTTGGAGGACCTACAAATATAAGCTTGTTAATATTTGGAGGAAGCAGGAAATCCCCTTCAATAAGTATAAACATTTGTCATGAGATGAGTGGGTGAGATTTGTTTAAAAGTGCAAATCATAGAACTTTGCCGCAAACAGTGACTATATAAAGTGGCTCCGATCACAGAACGAGCTTGACCACCACCTCGGCAACACCGGTTATGCCGATAAAAAGGAGGTGGGAACAAGAGGATGAAAGATTGGCCCAATTAGGTCTTTAGAATCCATACGACAGTTTCCGTGGACAACTGAAACCATTTATGTGTGCTAGTTTTAAGCTGACCGAGTCAGGTGAGATCACCTTCTACAGCTAGAGCACTGCGGATGTCACTCAGAGGGCCTTGAGCCAGAGCAGCGAAGACTCAAATGGTGAGAGGGAAAACGATGCCCTCAACAAGGCCTTGCAAACCAAGGAGCAATTAGGCCGTGTTCATGTTGTTTCCAGTAAGTTGACTTGGAGGGAGGGTTTTCAAGAACACAAAAGAACATATAGAATGTAGAAAACAACCTTGACACCACAGGTAGACATGGAGGAGCTAAAAGGACAGCTGACACTGCAAGGATTCTTGTTTATCGCAACGAAAAAATTCGTCGCAATAGGTCATTTTTCGTTGCAATAGGTCGCTGTTGCAACGAAAAGAGCGTGAATTGATATCCGTGACAAATAGTATGGTATTGCAATGATTTCACATCTGTGGAAAATAGTATGCTATTGCAACGATTTCACGTATTGCGACAATTTAGCGTATTGCAACGAATAGTACTATATTGCAACAATTTTGCAATAGCGGCAAATAGTATGGTATTACAACGATTTCACATTCGTGTCAGATAGTATGTTATTGCAACGATTTAGCGTATTGTGACGTTTTAACGTATTACAACAAATAGCATGGTATTGCAATGATTTCACATTCGTGGTAGTAGTATGTGATTGCAACGATTTCACATTCGTGACAAATAATACAGTATTGCAACGATTTAGCGTATTGCGATGATTTAACGTATTGCAACGAATAGCAATGTATTGCAACGATCCCACATTCATGGCAATAGTATGTTATTGCAACGATTTCACAGACGTGGCAAATAGTACGATATTGCAACATTTTAACGTATTGCGATGATATAACGTATTACAACGAATATCACGCTATTGCAACGATTTCACATTCGTAGCAAATAGTATGGTATTGCAACAATGTCACAACCATGGCAAATAGTATGGTACTGCGGCAGTTTAACGTCTGTGGCAAATAGTATGTTATTGCAACGAGTTCACAAACGTGGCGAATAGTACTGTACTGCAACGATTTTAGATCCCTGGGAAATAGTATGGTACTGAAACGATTTCAGATCCATGGCGAATAGTTTGGTATTGCAACGATTTCTTATCTATGGCAATATGTTCGTAATGCAATTTCCTGATTTCTGGCATTCGATTTCTAATGCAATTTTTCCTGATCTGTGGCAATAGGTTTGTAATGCAGCGTTTTTTGATCCGCGACAGTACGGTTGTAATGCAACATTTAATGATTTGGGGTGATAGGAGTGTAATACAACATTTTCTTATTTGTGGCAATAGTGTTGTAATGCAACGTTTTCTACGTGGTGGCAATAGAAGTCTAGTGCAACATTTTTTGAGTCGTGGCCAAATACTTATTTTGCAACATTTTGTAATTCGTGGCGATAGCTTCCTATTACAACAATTTATCATTCGTGACAAGAAATTCGTAATCACACATTTTATAATTAGCGGCAGTAGAATCCAAATGCACCAGGTTTGAAAATTAATGGCAATAGAATCACGAGTTTAACAATAAACATCCATCAATTGATATTGCAACACGCATAACA
Source organism: Tuctoria greenei (assembly GCA_036927565.1). Lineage (NCBI taxonomy): Eukaryota > Viridiplantae > Streptophyta > Magnoliopsida > Poales > Poaceae > Tuctoria > Tuctoria greenei. The sequence continues at coordinate 260,609,313 of JAYESD010000001.1, read as the reverse complement.
ACACTCAAGTATTACTAACGCAACGTGTTTATATGTTAAAAGTTCGCCTAAGCTGACCGGGACTAATTGTTGGAACATGTGCTTTTGGCGGCCCTTTTGTTGGACCTTTTGTGAAGTGGTCTCCATCATTTTGCGCACTTCAACCATCACTGAGAGACGCATATCCTCTATTTTCTGAGCTCTCTGTTCAAGATCAGCTGCTATCTTACCTTCTAAGTTCTGGACTTGAAGGTTTAATTCTTCATTCTTCTGGTTTATGCAGTTCATCTGGGTGGTTAAGCTATCATTTCTTCCTTCCAACTCCCCCACTTGGTGATGGAGGCCTGCATTTCTATCTTCTAAGTTTCAAACTTGGTCGTTGAGGTGCTCAGCCATCTGGATACACATACGTTCACGTTCGGGACTAGTAGGGTTAGCCATATAACCACGCCCCCGAACCTGTGATCCTGCACAACTGATTGATGATCTACAACAACACTAGAAGATGTGGTTTCTCTCCTCATTTGGAATTGGACCTCCCTGCTCAGCTTCCTTGTCGTCCACTTGGGCACGTGTCTGGCTCTATATACAAAAAGAAAAGTCTCAAGTACATTGCAAATATTTATTTAATTGGAGATTGTCTGAAGTGTTACTCACATGTACAACTTCTGCCTGCTCGTTTGCCCAGTCACCGTTCTTCAAATGGCTTACCTTCCACAGTTGTATGTCGTCGGGTTCTTCTCCGGTCTTTGCGTAACACCCTAATTTTTAGTTTTGACAAATTAAAAACTTAAATGAGAATTTAGAGCTAATAATAGGAAGAAATTGTTTTTATAAGGAAAATATAAAATATATGCATCACATATTGCATATTGCATTCATCCTTAGATATTAAAATTTATTTACCAAAACAATATATTAAAGGTAATTAAATCAGCATAACAAATATGGAAGAAAATAAATAAAAGAAAAAGAAAAAAGTTAATATGGAAGACGAAATAATAATTAATAAGAATACTAAAATAAACTAAAACGTCTATTCATATGGGTTTACATTTAGGCATAGACTAAGTGACTAGATCTAGTAAAATTATAGAAAAGTAACTAGAAAAGAAAATTATAGAAGAAGATGAATAATAATAATAAAAGATGAAGAAATATATATAATAGAAATAATAAATAATTAAATAGAAAAAATAACAAATAATAAAGAAAAAAATATAAAAGAAGATATAAATATAAATAAGTAAATATATATATATATATGTAAATACTAATTATAGTAAAATAAGAGAAAATTAAATAATAAACCTATAGGAAAATAATAATAATAATAAAAATAATTATTAGTAAGTATTAAAAAGAAATAATATAAATAAATAAAAAAATTAAAAAGTCAACCATGCCCAAAGTCACGTCCTCAAAAACACCTATGGCTGCCCGCACGCTAAAAGAATAAAAAAAAAGAGAAGAGAAACAAAAACGAAAAAAAAAGCAGTGCCTACCAAGCCGCTCGGCCCTGACCCGACGAGCAGCCAAAGCTGCACCTGTGCGCGCTTGGCGTGCCCTAGCGGCTCTCTTTCTCGAGGCCGGTATCGAGTCGTGGCCGTGCCTCCCCGCCGCTTATAAAAAGCGCCCAACCCTTGTTCCTCAACAACGTAAGTTTGGCTACTTAAGAATTCAGCCAGCCGCCTTAGGAAGAAACCCTAGCTGCCGGTAGAAAAACAGAGGCTGCGGCCAAGGAGAAAAAGGAGGAGAGAAAAGAGAAGAGGAAGAGGAAGAGAAGGAAGGAGCCACCGTCCGCCGGAGATCGTCGCACTGCCGTCGTCGTACCGTCGGAGGATCGCTGAGCCATCTATTTCGTCTACGCCATGCCCCCGTTCCACGACAAGACTAGATGCGTACACGGTAGGTACTACGATTTAGATCTAGACAACTATTTTAATTCTAATATTTGAACTGAAACACGTGTAGGACGTATTTTAATCATCGTCAGATCATCTTAAAACACTTGAAAGCTTACAAGTTAAATTAAATCATACAAGATCAATATGTTATTTTAGATTTGACCAAATTTATATTTTTGGTATTATTTAATCTGTTTTCCAGATTTAATAAATAAAATTAAGCCTAGTTAATTCATAAAGTATCAAATTAAATCCAGAAAAATTCCTAAAAATTTAGAATAAGTTCCAGGAAGTTATTTATAATATTTTGGCCTATTTATATTATAAAATAATTATTTACATCCGAATTAATTGTAATTAATCCCAAAACTTGCTCCAATAAAAAGGAAATCATTATAGAAAATTACTAAAAAACAGAGAAATTTATCTAGCATTAATACAAACATATTTTCTGCATGCATCCATATTCTGCATATTCATTAGTGTTTGCAATGTATTTATTGTGTATGTTGGTATGTGTCTGTGGTTGATTGCGAGTAGACGAGTACGCTCAAGAAGTTACGATCGAGAGGCGATTATGCGAGGATTTTAACGTGCAATACTTTGTTTTGCTTGACCATCAAATTGCGGAATATTAAGGCAAGTGTCCTTGAACATTTTGATCCTGCTTTTGAAAGTTTTGTTTGCAAAACTGCATGCTTGTGTGAAATTGATGGGAAACCAATTTATAGGTGTTTACTAGACTTGTTTGACCATCCTTGTCGCTTGGAGTGTATTGTAGAGAGTCGGGAACGGTATTTTACCTTTTTACTTCGCTCTAAATAAATAGGATGGGAAAACAACCAAATGGGTTAATTATGAATTAATGAACCTATGGATGATGTGAATTGATGAACATAGTTATTTGGTGACATGGGTCTTGGTAGATCTAAGCAAGTATGGTTTATGGTTTGGGTTGGATGATATGGTGGTTTGGTTGCCTTGGATCTAAGGACCGGTTCATACGAGAATAAGCCAGGACAACAGTGCCACAACAAAGCCAAGTATGGGTGCAGTTTAGCCGATTAATTATGAGTATTACTAGCATCGATTTGGATCATTTGGAGGAGCGGGGAATGGGAGTCGGTAGGATTTGCAATAGTGGCGGGACTGCCCTGGGATCCGAACGACACAAGAGGGGGCCCTTGGTTGGATGTGCTCAGTTGGAGGCATCACCACCGGTAAAACCTTAGTGGGTCTGAATATGATGGTAGTCCCTTTTTAAAGGCTATTTTGTGATCTATTGGCCATGAACCTAAGGAAGTGTAATTGGCATAAGGGAGGTTTCTTTAGTCGCCAACGGGATACGAAATCACGAACTTATGTGTAAAGTGGTGCAACCTCTGCAGAGTGTTAAAAACTATCATGATAGCCATGCTCCTGGTTAAGAGCACCTGGATGACCTACATAATTAGAGGGAACTTTGGATTTGGGATGGTTGGTTATGGTTAGTCATGGTTGATTATGGTTATGGTCATGGTTATGGTTATGGATTGAGTTATGATAAATGGACATAGATGATGATGATGGTAATAATCTAGTATATGGATGGATAATTAATTATGGTTTCGTATTATGTTAATTATGTGGGATATGATGGGATTTTTTCACATAGACATAGTGTGATGCTTTTTACATGTACTGCTCAACAATTAGCCATTGTTTACTATCATACCTCATTTAAGCTACATGTCAAACTATCCCACACTTGCTGAGTACGACATGTACTCACCCTTGCAATTCCCCCACCAACAGTTTCAGGTGATATTTGGGAGTATTCTGAGGATAATGCGGAGTACTAGGCTGTGTGCTGCTGTCGATATGCTTGTGGTGTTGCTTGGAGGCGCGCTACCCTATCCTGCTTAGTTGCTTAATTAGATTGTTTCCGCTGCATTAGTTTTAGAACTATAAATAATGATCATTAGAGGTTGTAACTTGAGGATTATTTGAAAATTGCAATAAAAGTACTTAATCAATTTGTGCTATGGTAATTTTTTGTATATCGTTTGTGATGCACTCGTGTATGTGCGTTGAACATCCTGGGCACACATACGCATCGCACTTGGTTCATGTTCGGAACCGGGTGTCGGTCTCGCTACATAAAATACAAGTAAAATTCAACATATAGGTATACATATTGATTGTAGCGCAAAGTAAAAGCATGAATTATTTTTCATACCTTCTTGCAACTAAGTTGGGCATAGGATTTAGGGCCAAGCAAGTGATTCGTCTTTTGTCTTCTTCGATTTTGAGAATCTGTCCTGCTTATTGACTGCAATAATTTTAAGAATTAATTCCACAAATGAATGTAAATCAAATAGTTTTTGTATGACGCGAAGCTATTAAAAAGTTAGCTGACCTTGAATCGCTCAGACCCAAAATATTCTATTAGGTGCAGCCACTCGTGTGTCGGTAGATCAGCAGGCTTGTTTCGTATACGTTGTTCATCGGTCGAATAACTCTTATAGGTGGCATGCAAAGTCGAGCGCCACCCCTTGTAGCGCTCACCAGCAATTTTCAAAATTTTTCTTGCGCTCTCTTGTGTGTCCTCCATGTACCAGGAATTCTGTACTTTGTATAACAAGTTGATGTAAACGTACAAGATGGAGATTGCAAGAAAAAATACTTGTGTGGGGTGTGATGACACTAACCAAATGTCTCATAGTATATCTCTCTTTTTACTATCGCTAACCTCTGCCCACTTCCTTGCACCGCTGATGCATGCATGTTTTTTGTAAACATAACCACTTCATCGATAAAGTGCCGCTGATTAGTACCAACCGCAGCACCCAACCTAGTGGAGAACTGGATTGGTAGCTTCACATGATCCATTCTACTAACTTGGGATGCATAGCATATTCTGGCAACCTTAAGTCCTTTAGCAACACTTCGTCCAAACTTCTTTTCCTTCTGTTACATTGATTCAAACGGTAAACGATTAAAGCAAATTACCGCCTGACCCAGTTTTGTATCATGTACAAATAGTGTGAAAAGAAGAAAAGTCTGATGTTCGTACCATCTTCAGTACGAGTGTGGCAAATACGAGCGTGGGATGACCGCGTCCCAACAACATTTTGTTATGTGTTACTCCCTCCTGGTTTATATTAATTGTCATATTAGACCAACAAATGAATTAAAAATGAACTAGTTAGGATCGTATGAATGAGAATTATTTTGATCGGGAGGGAGTACATTGTTGACTTCATTGTTGCTGTTCATACCCTAAAATGAGCCATCAGGTACACATGTTAGTGGCGCTACTACACCCATAGTACTGCAGAGGATTTTCAGTCCAGCAGCAAAGCAGGCTAGACTGAGGGGGCGGACATGCAGCTGGCCATGCTAGACTAGACAAATATAGGGTTCGCTAATTCGGTCTGACTGACATCAGCCGGAGTGCGTCTCGAGGAGAATTGGTTGCAGAGCGAGTAATGAACGCCAGCGGTAGTAGGTGGAGAATGCAAGACAAATGAGTCGGACAGTTTCGTGATTGAAATCCTCTACAACACTGCACCTGCAGTAGCTGCCATTGACATTTTGGCCCATGAGACATTGGCTCCACTTGTCAGTGACAGCTACTATAGGTGTAGTACTACATAGTCCCAGCTTGAGACGCTTAACAAAGCAAGGGTTTGATCTGGCCGAGATCACCCAGAGAAACTCCCGAGGAGGATTGGTGGCAGGCCGAGTAATGGCTAGGATTTTGCGGGCAGCAGGGTCATCATGGCCTGCGAAGGATGGGACGTGGCGATGGGTGAGGGAGACGCGTTGGTGAGGACACTGAAATGACCAGCAACAGGGTGTGGGCGCCGGTGCCGGCCGGAGTGGGCAGCGGCGAGGGAGCACAGTGTGGAGGCATAAAAAATCATGCCATCACACAGGCTGATGATATGTTAACTATAAAGACTAGGAAAGTAGAATCGCAAGGCATGCTAAAACAATTAGTAGACCCTAGTACATACTCCCTGCGTCCCAACTCATCTCTATTCCTAGGATTCAAACATCGTCCCAGCAAAGAATGCAAATGACGATGATACCCATCATCAATACATTTAAAGGACAACACATAGTCTTTCAAAATGCTCCAAATTCAATGCCAAAGAAGTAAAAAACATAATACGCTCCACCAAAACAAATCGCGCGAGGGAGTGGCAGGTAGTAATGTGATGTGATATAGGTGGTTGGAAGCTACCGATAGAGTTGGAGTGGGACATTTTTTGAGATCAAAAAGTAAAGTTGACGGATGGACTATTTTTGGTTTGTATATCTATACCTGCTGTTGCTTCATGCGTCGTAGTACCAGGGAGTGAAGAATCTCGGGGTTCTTGAAGATCATGTGCTCCAATATTCTTTGCATACCATGCAAAAGAATTAATGTTTTCTAAAAATTTTTAATTTTGATAGTGAATACATTTATGGTTATACCAGGTGCTTGTTGGCCAAAATGAATGCTTGTAGATGACATCACAGTTTGCTGTCTTGTAAAGAGCATAAGTATAATGTAAGTAGTCATTCCAAATAACAGTGATAACGTCAGATTACATGACCGACATAGATTTTGGATCAGATGGTGTGGTTTCTATAAACTGGAGGTGTTTATTTTGAACGGAGGAATTAGAAATGAAGGAATAGGAAAAAACGTACGATCCAAGAAAGCCACAAGAAAGAAAAAAGTGTAAAAACTATGGAAACTGAAAATCTTAGGAATACAAATTTGTAACACATGAATGAGACTACAACATTTGGAGTGGTTGATTAGAAAATATGTGGGTCATTTACTTCTAAATCCAGAAATTACATACTACCTCCGGTTTTTAATATCTGTCGTTCCTGGCCAGGAATTGAACTAGAAATACACTACAATACTAATAAGCTGTCGAAGCGACATTTATTTTGCGACAAATGTAGTATATGCTATATATATATATATATATATATATATATATATATATATATATATATATATATATATATATATATATATATATATATATATATATAAGTAGATTTGTGAAACATAAGAGCACATTTCTTCTTTGTTAATTTATTTAATCTTTGTATATCAGCATGGATCGTGTAGAACTTACCTAGAACACAACTGGAGTCCAAGATGTCGCAGGGAGGTGTCTGCGATGAAGAGGTTTGGTAGAGCCTGTTAAACTTGGTTGCCCGACATTGTACCCATGAGTCTCCACCACCAAGAGCATCGATGCGTCACTGTGAGATCCATGGGGAGAAAATTGTAAAAACCGTGGGAAATGAAAACATGGGAATTTCTTAGGAATACAAGTTTGGAACACAGGATAGTGAGTACAACACATTTGGAGTACTGCGAGATCACTGGAAAGGAGGGGCAGCGGTGTGTTGGGAATGGAGGCCAGTGTTTTCATTTACACTCATCGTGGCTGAAATAGGGTTACAATAGGCGGGACTGAAATTGGAGGTGCCAGGAGTGAAAATTGAATTGTCAAAATCTCAATTGTGGCGCGCCAAGACGAATGAAATTTTTTTCCGAGCATCGAGAATTTGGTTCTAGCCGTGCCCTAGTGCATGCATGCAATCGTGATTAATTACATGCCATGTCGCGTCGATTCCTGCACATGGTGCGTATTGCTAGAGGGGTAGACTTCTTCAGACAACTTGCTCGCTTCTTAATTACAGTATGGCCTAGCTGCTTGCTCGCCGTGCGACCGCTAGCTCCGCTTCATCTTTGTTGCCATGCATGGAGATAAAAATCTAAAAGCAGTCATCTGCTAGCTAGTGGGACATTCTAAAAAATACGAACAAAAATATGAATCGCCAAATGTATATGTGCTAATGCAAACGACATACAAATACAGAACACCCAAGTCCACGAAAGGATGATGGCAAACAATCAACATTATGTAACATTAATCACAATGAAATGATAACATATAGTATATACTACTACTAAAAATACATTTTCACACGCGCCACGATTTTTTGTCAATGTATGAGCTATAGAAAAAAATAATCTCGTCAATTATGAAATTTTACCAGTTTAGTGTCACCTAAGGTTGCCTGAATTTTTACCAGATTTCAGTCTTTTCACACACATGCAATATAAAAGGTACCAAGTTACAAACAAACAGAGGATATTTTTTAATACTACATAGGATACATTGTTCATGAACATAAAAGACAATTTTCATTAACATAAAAGCAACAAATATATTACAAACAAGAAATACAAAAACAGATAGAAAACAAGAAAAAGAAAAACTACTCCTAATCCTACTAATCTACTCGAAGGAGGTCTCCTCAACCTCTGCCGCCGCCGCTTCTTCCTCCACCTTCGACACCTGAATCCAAAGCTTCCTGGCGACAGTGTGCAGAAGGTGCCGGCGGCCTTCCACCCCAGCCACCTCCGCGATCGTCTTGTGGATGGCATCAAGATGAGCGGCCACAAAGCTTAACCCAAAGTAGTAGTGGCCAGCACTGCGGAGTCCATGCTGGTGCAGACGGGAAGGGTCCCAAGAACCAGACGTCGACACGAGCAACTGCTTGAAATCGCGTCCTTGAAGAGATTATCAAAATCCTTAGAATACGATGTGTGACTGGGATGTCACACTCTGTGTGGCTCCATGCATGAGAGGCAATAACTAAAATTTTATGGTAGACATGAACCGATGAGAACATCGGGAGCCCGATTCAGAGATCGAACCCCAAACTGATAATTGGCCGCCCATCCTTAATGTTGATCCATGAGTATGTTCTCCATGAACTTTTAGTATGAAGACAACATTAATCTTATGCTTGGTGAAGTTTGATCGCCAGATCGATCACGGGCTAAGATTATGGAAAATTGGTCACCATCGGTCTTCTTTTTGGAAAGATGATGATAACAATTGCAGTACGTAAACCGCTGACCACAAATGAAAAAATTGAGTGAAAGAACACAAAAAAGGAGAAACGCAGCCTCAACTACGATATCAATGGAGTCCCAACCAAGAATCATCGATTGTCGCAACACAACGAATTCTTGGCTAGACATTGAACGCCAGTTATCTCGCCCCTTTTTCAGAAAGGAGTTGTTTTACGATACTGCGTAGGACGCATTGTTCATGAACAGAAAAGACATTTTTAATTAGCATAAAAACAACATATATATTACAAACAAGAACTACGAAAGCACATAGAAAACAAGAAAAGAAAAAACTACTCCTAGTACTACTCTACTCGGAGTCGGAGGAGATCTCCTCCACCTCCTTCTCCTCTGCTGCCGCCGCCACCTCCACTGGCGCCGCTGCTGCCACCACCTCCTCCTGCAACTGAGTCTGAAGCTTCCGAGCGACGGTCTGCAGAAGTTGATGGAGGCCCTACACCACAGACACCTTCGCGATCATCTCGTGGAGGACGTCGAGATGACCGACCACAAAGCTTAACCAGAAGTAGTAGTGGTCGGCGGTGACCATGCTAGTGTAGACAGGAAGTTTACCAAGACCCAGACGGTCACATGAGTGATAGGTATTCGAAAATACATCCCGCGCCAATTTGTCAAGTTTTTTTTGCATGCCCGACGGTGGCGGACAGGTGCTCGGTGGCCTCCTTCAGGCGCTGATCGAGTTCTTCGACGCGCTCTTGGAGGAGGCGGACAGTCTCCTGAATCCAAACGCGATGAGGTGGTGTGGGCCTCGTGGGTGGAGGAGGTGCGGGAGCCGCAGGCGAAGGAGGTGCGGGCGCTACCTAGAGTTCCACCAGCATTGGCAGCGATAGAAACAGAGAAGAAGGAGGTTCGGAGGATGTCGATGGCCTGGAGCGCTTTGGTGCGGCGCTATCTATTTGTGCAGCGACGGAGGTGCAGAGAAAGAGCGAGAGGTGGTCGACAGTGGTGTGGAGGAGAAGCAATGAGAAGTTTGGAGGCTAAGATCAATGGAGTGGTGTGGCGGAGATGCAAGAGGACTGTGACACCCGGTTCCTAAAATGAACCAAGTGCAGTATATGTGTGCCCAGGATGTTCAACACACATATACTGCACTTGGTTCATTTTCGGAACCGGGTGTCACAGATTGGTATCAGAGCCATAGGTTGACCGTAGGACGCAACCTATATAGAACGGACACTTTAGAGCACGTAGGAGCACTTAGGAATCGGTGTGTTTTTGCTTGGAGTGCTGTTTGCTATATATATTGTTTGCTTGTGTGCTTAATAGAGGATTTTGGGATGCTTTAGCATTGCCATGTCCACCTAGGTTAGTATAGCTAGTTGTTTAGTTTCATATCCCTTGATGCATATAGTTGGGGACGTTTCTAAATTCTTACCTATTGCTTCTCTTCAGATGGTGAGGACTCGCAACCAGAGGGATGTCAATGATGAGGGGGAGAACCATGGAGTACCTCAAAACAACAATGGACAAGGACCTGCTCATGGAGCTATCAATATTGAGCGGCTATTGGCTATGCAGAACCAGCTCATGCAGACCATGATACAAACTATGGGACAGCTGTAGGCTGGCAATAACAACAATCAGCCCCACATGCCTCCACCGCCACCCCCGCCTCCTCATAACCGATTGGGAGAGTTTATGAGGACTAGGCCACCGACCTTTACTCAAGCTGCCGACCCTATGGATGCGGATGATTGGATCAAGTCTGTGGAGAAGAAACTTGCTATTGTCCAATGCAATGACCGGGAGAAGGTGCTATTTGCTTCTCATCAACTCGTTGGAGCAGCTGCGGATTGGTGGGATGCTTATTGCAATGCTCATGAGAATCAAGAGAGGATCACTTGGGCGGAATTCAAGGAGAACTTTTGTTCTCATTATGTGCCCGAGGGAGTTATGATCTTGAAGAGGCAAGAATTTTAGAACTTGAGGCAAGGAAGATCGAGCGTGGGTGAATGTCTCAAGAAATTCACTCAATTATAAAGATATGCACCTGAGGATGTTAGTCGGGACAACCGGAAGCAATATTCGTTCATGAGAGGCCTCAACAATGAGATCCAAGTGCAATTGCTCAACTACGATTATGCCAACTTCCAGAAGCTTGTGGACAAAGCAATTGTGGTGGAAAATAAGGTCCGTGAGATGGAGCAAGACAATAAGAGGAAGGCGCCATATCAAGGATAACAGCAAGGAAGTAATGTGCGACCTCGCTTTGTGCCTCCTAATGTGCCATACTACAACTCCTCTGCTCCTATACATCACCCTAATTATGTACCGCGCCCAGCTCAGTTTGTGCAGCAGCGCCCTGTCATGCAAGCACCTAGGCCTCCAATGCCTTATGCACCCCGTGCTAAGTTTCCTGGTGCAAATGTTCAGAACCAAGCTCGCCCCAATAATTCTGGTGGAGTTAAGAAGTGTTATACATGTGTAGAAGCTAGACACTTTGCACATCAATGTCCTAAGTTAGGCCTTGGTCAAGGAACCAATTCGTTGAGGCAAAACACAAGACCTAATGGAGGAGCGCCACAAGGGAACCGTGGACAACAGAATTTTGCTCGTGGCAACGTGAACCATGTCTCTATGGAGGATGCTCAACAAGTGGATGACGTGGTCATTGGTATGTTTCTTGCAAACTCCAACCTCGCGACTATGTTATTTGATTCTGGAGCATCACATTCATTCATTGCATCGAAGTATGTTGCCAAGTATAGTTTGCCTATCTCTCATATGAAGTTTACTCTACTGGTTAAGTTTCTTGGAGGAGATATGAGGGCAAATATAGTATGTCCAAAAGTAAACATTAGAATAAGGGGGGTAGACTTCTCCGCCAACCTCATTTTTTTGGATTCCCAAGGATTGGACATTATACTTGGTATGGACTGGTTGAGGAAGCACAATGGAGTTATCGAATGTGCCACAAAGACGGTGAAGTTGACCAACAAGGAGGGGATCACCGTAGAATTTGAAGCAACTCAAAATGCACCGAAGCAATTGGAGATGAATCATATGGACGGTGCCGCAAATGAGGAGATTCCGGTGGTATGTGAATTTTTAGATGTTTTTCCGGATGAGTTGTTAGGTATGCCACCTGATCGAGACATTGAGTTTGTCATTGATTTAATACCTGGAACTGCACCTATAGCTAAGAGGCCATATAGGATGCCTCCTATGGAATTAGCGGAGCTCAAGAAGCAAATTTAAGAGCAACTAGAGAAGGGTTTCATTCGGCCCAACTCTTCACCTTGCGGAGCGCACGTGCTGTTTGTGGACAAGAAGGATGGAACACAAAGGATGTGTGTGGATTATCGAGCTCTCAATGAGGTGACCATCAAGAACAAGTACACCTAGGCCCGCATAGAGGATTTGTTTGATCAGATCAAAGGTGCCTGTGTGTTTTCCAAGATTGATTTGAGGTCAGGTTACTTTCAAATGAAGATTAGGCCATCAGACATACCTAAGACAACTTTTAAGACACGGTATGGATCTTATGAGTACACCGTGATGTCTTTTGGATTGACAAATGCGCCTGCCTACTTTATGTACCTCATGAATAAATTCTTCATGGAGTACTTGGACAAGTTCGTCGTGTTGTTTATTGATGATATTATGATCTACTCGAAGGATGAGAAAGAACATGAGGAACACTTGAGGCTCATGTTACAAAAATTGAGGGAGCATCAATTGTATGCCAAGTTCAACAAGTGTCAGTTTTGGTTGAGAGAAGTATCGTTTTTAGGTCATATCATCTCAGGAGGAGGAGTATCAGTTGACCCCAGAAAAGTGAGAGACGTGTTGAAGTGGGAGCCACCGCAAAACATAAAGGAAATAAGGAATTTTCTTGGGATGGCTAGATATTACTGTAGATTCATCAAGGACTTTTCCAAGATAGCCAAGCCAATGACGGATTTGCTAATGAAGGGGAAGGCATTCCAATGGACTCAAGCTTGTCAAAACAGTTTTGAGGAGTTAAAGAAGAGGTTGACAATAGCCCCAGTTTTGGTACTGCCGGATGTAAGCAAGAGTTTTGACATATATTGCGACGCATCAAGACAAGAACTTGGATGTGTGCTTATGCAAGAAGGTCAAGTAGTAGCCTATGCGTTGAGACAATTGAAGAAACATGAACAGAATTACCCAACACATGATTTAGAACTTGCAGCCGTGGTACATGCGTTGAAGATTTGGAGACACTATATCCTTGGACATAGGTGTGAAATTTATATGGATCACAAGAGTCTTAAGTATATTTTCACACAAACGGATCTGAATTTGAGGCAACGGAGATGGTTGGAGCTCATCAAAGATTATGATTTGGGGATCAACTATCATTCAGGAAAGGCCAATGTAGTGGCCGATGCCTTGAGTCGGAAAGGAGTAAGTAATCAACTCACGATTCGAGAATTGCCATCCAAGTTATGTAAGGAGTTCGAACCGTTGGACCTCAGATTTGTGAATGAGATGGGAATAATGGAGTTAAATCCAACCTTGGAGGAAGAAATTAGAGAAGCACAAACCACAGATAAGGAGATCAAGGAAATCAAGGAAAGGACCGAAGAAGGGAGATAATTCAGATTTGATAAAGACGAACATGGTACCTTATGGCTTGGAAAGAGAATCGTTGTGCCTAATGTAAAGCATATTCGGGAGACAATATTAAAGGAGGCACATGACTCGCCATACTCAATTCATCCCGGTTGTACAAAGATGTACAAGGACTTGAAGACGTGCTATTGGTGGGCCAACATGAAAAAGGACATAGCTGAATATGTTGCATTGTGTGATGTGTGCCAACGAGTTAAAGCTGAACATCAAAGGCCAGCTGGATTATTGCAACCATTAAAAATCCCAGAATGGAAGTGGGAAGAAATTGGATTGGACTTCATAGTTGGGTTACCACGTACTCAATCCGGTTATGACTCAATTTGGGTAATTGTGGATCGCTTAACCAAGTCAGCTCATTTTGTCCCTGTGAAGACCAAATATACAACTACACAATTGGCTGAAATATACATGGAGCATATTGTGTGTCGACACGGAGTACCAAAGAAGATAGTCTCGGATAGAGGTTCTCATTTTACCTCCAGGTTTTAGCAGAAATTGCATGAAGCAATGGGAACAAGGTTGAACTTCAGTTTGGCATATCAACCTCAAACGGATGGCCAAACGAGAGGACCAATCAAATTTTGGAAGACATGTTAAGAGCTTGTGCTTTGAAGCATGAGAAAAGTTGGGACAAGAGCTTGCCATATGCAGAATTTTCATACAACAATAGTTACCAAGCAAGTTTGAAAATGTCACCCTATGAAGCACTATACGGAAGGAAGTGTAGGACACCTTTGTTTTGGAATGAAACAGGAGAGAACCAAGTATTTGATCCTGATGTGTTACGAGACGCTGAAAGACAAGTCCAAATAATACGTGAAAACCTAAGGGCTGCCTAGTCTCGGCAGAAAGGTTATGCGGATAATAGGCGAAGGAATCTGACATTTGAAGTTGGAGAGTTCGTATACCTCAAAGTGTCACTTATCCGAGGGCAATGCTGGTTTAACGTCAAAGGAAAACTGGCACCTCGTTACATCGGTCCATTAAAAAATTGTGGAAAAACGAGGAGAAGTAGCACATCGACTCGAGCTGCCGGCGTATATCTCTGATGTACAGGACGTGTTTCACGTATCTCAACTCGAGAAGTGTCTGAGGGTGCCAGAAGAACAGGTGCCGATGGACGATTTAGAGCTTCAGGAGGATTTGTCCTATGTCGAGCAGCCTATCAAGATCTTTGACGTGAAGGAAAGTGTCACGAGGAATAAGAGAGTCAGTTGGTGCAAAGTGTAATTGAACCACTATACGGAAGACGAAACTACGTGGGAACATGAAGAAGACCTGAAGGCAGAATTTCCTTATCTTTTCTCCACGCCGTCGAATCTCGAGGGAGAGATTCACTTTAAGGGGGTAGGTTTGTAACACCCTAAATTTTCTTATCATGCATTGCATACATGATCATGCACTAAACATTAGTGGAATAAAAGAAAAATAATAAAAGATAAAACATACATATACAAATATGTGTAGCAAAAGAAGAAAAATAAAATAATAGCATAAAACATGTATTAGGGAATAAATATAAAAATAATAATATATATTTGTGAAACCTAAAGAAACAAATAATATATATATATAAATAATATATATAATAATATATATAATAATATATATATATAATATAAATAATAAAATATATAATAATAATAATGGAAAAAAATAAAATACCAATAAAAAAAGAAAAAAAGAAAAGGGCAACAGCCGGCCAGACCGAGTCGGCCCAGCCAGCGCGCCGCGTGACCCCGCCTAGTCCCACGCGCCCCCGCGACCGGTCAGCGCCCCACCCAGTGCCCGCGCCTGCCCCACATTGACCGCGCGGGCTAGCGCCGCCCTAGCGCCAAGCCAGCCGTGCGCACCACGCGCTGCCCGGTCCACACGCCAGCCCCGCAGCCCCACATGTACCATGCGCCGCCGCCTATAAAAAGACCAGAGGCCTCGTGTTTTATCGCCATAAGCGCCGCCAGAGCCCCAAAACCCTAGCCGCCATAGAGAAAAAAAGGAGAAGAACAGAGGCACCGCCAGGGAAGAAAAAAAGGGGAGGAAGAGGAAGAAAAAGAGTAGGGTGTCATCGTCCGCCGGAGATCGTCGTCGCATCGCCGTCGTAGTGCCGCTGGAGGACCGTTGCACCATCCACTTCGTTTATGCGTCGCCTTCATCCCACGATCGTCGAAGCCGTCACATCTATGGTTGGATTCATTTTTCCGATGCGTGTTTTAGCAACGTATTAGATCTAATAGACGTAAATTGATTTAGTGCATCGTCTTTTTTATTTTCAGCAGCATTAATCCTCACTAAAACTCTCGTAACTCATATGAACACGTATGAACTAGTTGCATCTAACTAATAAACAACTGTAGTTAATTAATAATTGAACTTTGCATGCATGCATGTCATCGCATTATGATTAATATGTGTGCAACATGTTGATTTGTATGTATTTTCTTGTATGTATGATCACGAGTAGAGGGAAGTGCTCAAGAGGTCGTGTACGAGGATTTCCAAAACAAAGACTTTAAAGCGCTTGAGCAACCCTATCCGCCAGAACAAGGCAAGTGTCCTTGAAGCATATTGATCATGTTTTAAAATAAATGTTTTGTTTGCAAAACTGCATGCTTGTGTCAATTTGTGGGAATCCTATGATAAGAAGTCGACTAGCTTTGTTTAACCACCCTTGTCACCTGGAATTTATGGTAGAGAGTTGGGGAGGACTTTTTACCTTTTTGCTTTGCTTAATTAATTGGGATGGGAAAACAATACTACACAATTAATTATGCATTAATGATATTTTGGTTAATGTGAACTAGACAATATGATATGGTAATGGGTGATCTAAGCAAGCACAGTATGTGGATGGGTTGGATGTCATGGTGGTTTGCTTGCTTTAGATCTAAGGACCGGTTCATGCGAGAATAAGCCAGGACTACAGTGCCACCACGAGGCCAAGTATGGGTGCGGCGTAGCTGATTAATTAGGGTTTGCCAGTGCTATTTGGACCATTCGGGATGCTCGGGGAAGGGGTAGTCGGATTGGGTTTGCTGATGAATGGTGGGACTACCCTAGGATCTGAATGGCTCAAGAGGGGGCCCTTGGTGGAAGATGTGCTCAGTTGGTGGCATCGCCACCAGTGAAATCTCAATGGGGTCTAAATAGGCTAGAAAACCCTTTGTAAAGGATATTTTGTGATCTCTTAGCCATACACCAAAGGAAGTGTAATTGGCATGAGGGAGGTTCTCTAGTCACCGACGGGTGATGAAATCACAAACACGTGGATAAAGTGGTACAAACTCTGTAGAGTCTAATAAAACTATCATGATAGCCGTGCTCTCGGTTATGAGCACATGGACAACTTCCATGATTAGAAGGGTTTTGGTATTGGGATGTTTTTTGGGATGGTTATAGTTTGGTAATGGATATAGCTGGTTATGGATTAACTATGGCATTGAATATGGTTAATGGTATGATGGTAATGAATATGGACTGGTAATAAGACGATTACATGGTTTATGATGGGTTTACTTTACATACATAATACATATTGCTTTTCAAATGTTTTATGTACTTTTCAGCACTTAGGCATTATTACATTCATCATTTGAATCAGCTAAATGTCATACTTTCCACACTTGCTGAGTACGATATGTACTCACTCTTGCAATCCCCCCCAACAGTTGCAGTTCAGGATTTTGAGTTAAACGACGATAATGCGGAGTTCTAGGCCGTGTCTACCGTCAGCTTTGCCTGTGGTGTTGCATGGAGCTGCGCTATCCCTTTTGCTTAGTTTGCTCAGTTTAGTCTATTTTCGCTGCATTAGTTGAACTTGTCATTAATGATCATTAGAGTTTGTATTCAAGGATAATATGAATTGTGTAATAAATTTGGTTAATTAACTTGTGCTGTGGTAACTGTCTGTATATCGTTTGTGATGCACCTGTATATGTGTGTTGAACATCCTGGGCACACATATACTACACTTGGTTCATTTTCAGAACTGGGTGTCACAAGGACGATGTGCCTTTATAGCGGGTCGTTGTCTAAGTGCGAGAGTGGAGATGATTGAATGCTTCGGAAACTATGCTTTCGAACCAGTGGGTGGGTCGTAGTTACTCCAAACCGCGGTTTGCCCCCTCTAGGTTATCGCAACAGCTCGACGCGTCCCATCTTGGCTTCACACACAAATTTTTAATTTGACACGCAAAGGGTCCAGGGTATGCAATAGCCCACCTAGCATACTTTGTAGGTCCGTCCCACGGTGTTTTAGTTTTTCAGTTCCAGTTTTTTAGTTTGACACGCAAAAGACCTCAATCATGTTTCATGACGTAATGTGTTTTCTATTTTTGTTGAAAGATCGTCATATATAGTTGAAAGATCATCACACAACACAAGAAAAAAGTACAAGACACGAGAAAAGAAAAACTACAAAAGAAAACCTAAATCATCATCCTCCTCCTTAGAGACAACACAACACTGAACTTAGAGCACATTCACTTGGTAACTAAATCATTCGTTTGTCCAAAAAATAATCAAATCCTTTCTTATGAATTGCCATTACAATGAAACATGATTAACACACCACACATTCATTCATTCACACAGTGACCAATGTTTTGTAATGGGCAATTGTGTTTTGACCACAATTTTGAAGCATTCACACAGTTGAACACATAATATGAACACAGATAAATTTCATTTATTAAGACAATATATTATAAAACACAAGAAAAAAGTACATTCACTTGATAACTAAATCATTCACTTTTCTAGAAAATAATCAAATCCTTCCTTATGATTCTTGAGGAACACGATCAACACATCAGCAATTCATTCATTCACACAATGGCCAACATTTTGTAATATATTCATTCACACAATTGAACACAAAAGATAATATTCAATCACATAGATGAACAAAGATAAATTTCATTCATTGACAAAATATATTAAAAAACACAAGAAAAAAGACAAGAAGACACAAGAAAATAAAAACATCAACTAATAACAACAAAGAAAAACTAAATCCTACTCCTCCTCCTCCTCCGGCGGCGACTCCGACGTTGGTGCAACAGGAGCCTAGGCCGTCAGAACCGGTTGTGCGGGATGCACCGGCAGTGCAACCCCGAGACCAAGAATGTAATTAAGATGAACAATCTTTGTTATGTAATTAGTATACTTGATAACCATGATTGATACTTTGTTAATATTTGATCTATATGTATGTTGATGTATGTGTATGTTGGTGACACTAGCAATGCGGCTGCCGAATCCTGGCTAGCTCCAGGATGCAATCGACAATCAGGATAATCAGGGGTGGCGGGCACCTAATAGGAGACCCTAGCTGTAAACAATTCGCGATGAGCTGTAATAGATAATGTCTCAGATACCTAAATAAAGGAGACTAGCTTCCAAAAAGCTTGTCTTAGACCAGTGAACAAATCTGCGACGGGCTACAATAAAGCACGTTTCGGATCAGTCAATAAATCTGCGACGAGCTTTGTCAGTGTGTGTCACACATGTATGTTGATGGGCGCATGCGCGAGCCACATCTCCAGTGAACTCGTGAAGAATGTTTGTTATGACACAAAGAAACGAGACGCGCTTCCATTAAGCATGTCTCGCACTTAGGATGATCGGTGACGCACCAGCTTCACAAATCTGATGACAACGTAATGCGAGGCGCGATGACAGAGACGCACAGTTTGTTCATTTGCCTTCTTTGTTAGGGCACGCCTCGGATGAGCCTTTCTTACTTAGTGGACTAGAGCATCCAATCCAAGTCAATCCAATCCAAGACAAGCAACCAGGCATATATCTTTTTGTCCACATTGTGCTCGTGCACATGATGGATCGTGCATGCCGAGCGCCGAGTCATTCGGATCGCTGAGCAAATTTCAGACATGGAGTTCGTGTGCTCCAAGCCTATAAAGGTGTTGTACTCATTTGTTGAAATGACAGTACGAATAATGCAAAAGCAGTGTCGGTCGCTTGCCTTGTTACCTGTCAATCGAGAGTGTTTTTTGTTTCCTCTATAGTTTGCGCACTCATTCATCATTAGTTCTAACAGTCCGTAAAATTTTTCCATGCATGGGTTGCTTCACACTTTGAAACGACGTTCATCGATTGTTCGATTGTTGCATTGTGCCCGTGCACGCTGCAAGATTTGGGACGTTAGCGTACGTGGCAATCATTAGGGCAGGGTGGTACAGTTGCGAGAACCGTGTAGTGCGCCCTTGGCTGTATGGCTGTAAGATTCAGAGCGTGAACGTACATGGCAACCATTAGGGCAGGGTCGCATAGAGAATGTTGTGCGGCCTTGCCGTAGAGAATTCAATTCCTGCACTGTTGGTACACTGCGGACCGGGTACCCCTTCATACAAGGAAGAAAATGTGGCTCCAACAACAAGTAACTCCGGACCTAGCCTTCTCGCTGAGGAGATGTCTGGTGCTGCCACACGTCCCGACGACACCGGATCTAGCCTCCCCCCTGAGGAGAGGTCCGGTGCTGCCACACATCCCGACGACACTGGATCTAGCCTCCCCGTTGAGGAGAGGTCCGGTGCTGCCACCCGTCCCGACGACACCGGACCTAGCCTCCCCGTCGAGGAGAGGTCCGGTGCTGCCTTGCGTCCCAACGGAACCGTTCCTAGCCAACCCAATGAGGATAGGTCTGGTGCTACCATGCATCTCCAGAACTCCGGACCTAGCCTCCCCGCAGAGGAGAGGTCCGGAGCTGCCACGTGCATCCTGCAGTTCCAGAAGGTGATGAGTGCATTCAAGACCGCATTAACATGCCACCAACACAACAGTAATGCATTATTAAGACCACGACTTCAAGACGACATCAAGACTCATTAACATCTTATTAAGACATGTTAATGCACCATCAAGACACATTAACGTGCCATCAAGGCCTATTAATGTACTTTCATGACTAATTAACCCGCGGCCACCTGTTGGGCTTGGTCATAATGTACCCTGCTAGGACTTGACCTATAAAAGGACCGAGCAGGCACGAACTAAGGAGGTCATTCTCACATCTCGCTTATACGCAAACAAGCTGAGCACACGCAATACAACACAACCCCCCCTTCCCCCCCCCCCCCCCCCCCCCCCGTGGATATAGGGTATTATGCCTCCGGACAGCCAAAACCACGTAAAATCATTTGTGTTCATTGTCCTTGTAAATCCAAAGAATTTGCCCCTCCTAAAAAAGAACCTCCGCGGACTAAGCTTTAGTAGTAACGGGGAAGTATCGCAAAAAGAATTCTACATTTTGGCACGCCAGGTAGGGGGCACTTTTTTGGATCGACGAGCCTCACCACGATGGTGAACCATCAGACCATCGCCAGCTCCTCTCAAACCTTGCGCCATGAATGGTGCAGGGAGGACGTCGCCACTTCCTGCTCCATAGCAGGCTGACCCAGCAGACACACACTATGTGTTCCTGTGGCTATGCCACTGCCGCCAGTGGGAGGTCCAAAGTGTGAAGTCTGCTTAGCTTAGTCTTGCACTCTCAGCAAGTGTCTCGTGACCTTAATCCTGTACACTTTGCCTCATGGCTTCTTCCGCCACCATAAGGTGACTACCTACAACCACGGCAACAATGACGCCACTAGGTAACTATGACGTATCCAGTGTCCTTGGTTATTTTTTATTCGGATTCCCATGTCGCTAAATGGTCACTCCCATGAAAGGCTAATGCCAATAGAGGGTCTGGAGTACACTATCTCCTTAGTCTGGTCATGCACCCTAAGTATGCGCACTCTACCTTTCCAATGCTGCGGCTTAGTACTAGGGGTCGGACTTCTCCCGAAAGACTATTGTCAGTGGGAGGTCAAGAGTGTGCAGAGTGCTTAGCCTGGTCATGTACCCAAAATCGTGCCCTATGACCCTAATCTAGCGCACTCTTCCTGCTTAGAACTGCAGTTCAGTACCGGAGATTGAAAACCACATGCTCCTGGACGAAGCAATAACCATAATCCGGATACTGTCACCACATTTATATAATTATGCTTCAATATTATGCATATTGTTTCATTTCCGCTCTGTTACACCTTATTATTTGCCCATTGAAAAGTTGTGCTAACCTGCTACAGACGGGCAGCCTGAAGTACCTGTGATGTATTTGGGTATTTTTTTGTAGTTTCCTCATTTGGGATTTCGTGCTTGCTGAATGGTCCACTCACCTGGAAACCACGACAATGACAGGTCCGAAGTCGGCTAAATACTTAGCCTAGTCCAGCACCCTAAGTACGCCACTCTACCTATTTTGGTGTTGCGTCACAGTAAGATGTGTCCGGACAGCACATGTTTCAGCGTGAGGCAACAACCAATACCCAGATACTATCGCACTGAATTACTCAGGCCGCATAGCTCGGCTAAGAACTATAAGCCACAATAAAACTAAGGACAGAGAAGTTGTAATCAATGAGCACTATTACTTTTTCTGCTGTCACTCATGTGCAGGTCCTAGTTCATCCTTCTTTGGGATCCGCTAGCGGACCTCAAGCTCCGACACCAGTACTTCCTAGAGGGCCGCCGTTGACGTTCTTAGCATTCATGATGGACGTTCCCACACCTTCACCAAGTTCTGACATCTCCGGGGAAGCCTGCCGTCAATGTTGATGATGGTGGACCCCCCTACGGGATCATTGCCTCCCCCAAGGTGGGCCCGGGGGCCACTATCAGTACACTGCAGACTGGGTACCCCTTCATACAAGGAAGAAAAGGCGGCCCCGACAACCTGTAGCTCCGGACCTAGCCTTCTCACTGAGGAGAGGTCCAGTGCTTCCTCACGTCCCGAAAACACCAGATCTAGCCTCCCCGCTGAGGAGAGGTCCGGTGCTGCCACGCGTCACGACAACACCGGATCTAGCCTCCCCGCTGAGGAGAGGTTTTGTGCTGCCACCCGTCCCGATGACACCGGACCTAGCCTCCCTGCTGAGGAGAGGTCCGGTGCTGCCTCCTGTCCCAACGGAACCGGACCTAGCCACCCCGATGAGGAAAGGTGTGGTGCTACCACGTGCCCCCAGGACTTCGGACCTGGCCTCCCCGCTAAGGAGAGGTCTGGAGCTGCCACGCCCATCCTGTGGTTCCGGAAGGCGATGTGTGCACTCAAGACCACATTAACGCGCCATCAACACAAAATTAATGCGTTATGAAGACCACAACTTCAAGACGACATCAAGACTCATTAACATGTCATTAAGACATGTTAATGAACCATCAAGACACATTAGCGTGCCATCAAGGCCTGTTAATGTACTCTCATGACTAATTAACTCGGGGCCACGTGTCGGACCCCGGTCATAATGTGCTCTGCCGGACCTTGACCTATAAAAGGACCGAGCATCCACGAACTAAGGAGATATCTCTCACATCTCGCTCATACTCAAACAAACTAAGCACACGCAATACAACACAACCCCACGTGGATGTAGTATATTACGCCCCCCGACGGCCTGAACAACGTAAAATCATCTGTGTTCATTGTCCTTGTAGATCAAAAGAATTGGCCCCTCCTTAAAAAGAACCTCCGCATACTATGCTTTAGTAGTACCGAGGGGAGTGTCGCAAAAACACTTCGACACACACCAAGGGGTTAAACCATCCGCAGTGGAATGTAAATATAGAGTAGATTACTGGAAGTATATAGTAAGCGTCCAGAGTGAAATGCTGGAAGTATAGAGGATATACTGGAAGTATAGAGGGACAGAGTAAGTTTTAGAGGAAACCGCTGCGGACGGTCTAAGGCAGGCCCGACTCTGGGCCTAGGCCCCAGGCCTAGGCCGGAGGGGCGACTTCCTGGGGCCAGGCCGCGGAGGGGCCCAGGATGTTAGTTGTTAAAGAGAAAAGAAATAAAATTAATTAGTATTTGCATCATCCTTATGCGATGTACAGTTACACGGTCTAGCTTTTTATTTTCATAATTTTCTGAAATATAATACTATGTCCTAATGTGTTTAATATTTATTAGATATAATATTACTAATGTGTTAATTTCCATATGTGATGTTTTTCGATAAAATTAGGAGTTTTTTGTTAATGCATACTGTAGGACACATTGTTCATGAACATACAAGAATTTTTTTCAATAACATAAAAACAACTCATATATTACAATCAAGAAAAACACATAGAAAACAAAATAAATAACTACTACTAATCCTACTCTACTCAGAGGAGGACTTGTCCACCTCCTCCGTTGCCGCCTCCGCATCCGCTGGCGGCGCCTCCGCCTCTGCCGCAACCGTCAGCGGCGCCTCCTCCAACACCAGACCGAACTTCCGGCTGATGGCATTTACTAGTTGCTTACGAAACTCCACCCTAGACTCCTCACCGATTGTCTCATAGAGGAATTCGAGACGATCGGCCACAAAGCCTAACCCGAAGACATAGTAGCCAGCGAAGTCCATGCTGGTGTGGTGGGGAAGGATCCCAAGTCCCAGACGGCAACAGGAGTGAGATGTATTGTCAAATACATCCTGCACGTGTCGAGCGCTCTTGCTTGCATGTCGGCGGCGGACAGGTCACCAGTGAACACCTTAAGCTGGCCCTCGAGTTTGGCGATGCGCTCCTCAAAGAGGCAGACAGTCTCATCATAGTCGTGCGGAGGAGGTGCGGGCGCCGCGTGTAGAGAGGCAGGCGGAGGAGGTGCAGGCACCGCCTCCAGTTCCACCAGCATAGGCGGCGACAGAACCGGAGAAGGAGGTTCGGAGGATGTCGATGGCCTAGAGCGCTTCGGTGCGGGGCTACCCATTTTTTGAGGCGACGGAGGTGCGGAGAAAGAGCGAGAGGTGGTCGATGGTGGTGCGGCATAGAAGCAAGAGGAGAAGTTTGGAGGCTATGATCGATGGAGAGGTGCGGCGGAGAAGAAGAGGACGGTGTGCCTTTATAGCATGTCATTATCTAAGCGCGCGAGTGGAGATGATCGGACGCCTCAAAAATTGTGCTTTTGAATCGATGGTCAGAGTTACTCCAAACCGCTGTTTGCCTCCTCTCGGTTATCGCAACGGCTCGACACGTCCCATCGGCCAGTTTTTTAATTTGACACGCAAAGGGCCCAGGGTATGCAATGGCCCACCTGGCATACTTTGTAGGTCTATCCCACAGTGTTCGTAACATTTCGTGTGAATGATTCCAATGAGGTGCAGAAGATTGACGTGAACGCACGTGGCAATCAACCGAGAGTCCATATCTTCTTTTTTGAAGGATCTGACCGTTGCCGACGGAGAGTCCATATCGAACTGATGATAACTGTCGTGATCATATATGATGATGGACATGAATATAATGCATGTGAAAGAGAATCGCGATCAAGCATGTTTGATCACGTGTTGAGGATTTTTGTGCCGCCTTGTTGAGGATCATGTTAATTTGATGACGTTGAGGATCGGATGTGGCGTACGTGTTTTTACATGTGTGTTCATTTGTTCTAAAAATCAGAACACGCAGCGGCTAGCGCCTATGGCTATCGTTTCTTTGAAAGACGAGTACATCGCATGCATGTTAGAAAATATACTATATACATGGCAGCATGAGATCATTTAATTTGATGAACCACGTACGTAGTGAGAGCTGTGTGCTTATTAGATGGTAGTACACATTCTACATCCTTCCTGTCAAATATAGTTTGTTATCTCTATTGATGACAGGATAATATTCTTCATTAGTGTGGTAGATAAACTCCCATATAGGTTGAGAGTATACACATACATGGTAGAGAATATGATAAATATTGAAATATATATATATATATATATATATATATATATCAATGCATGGTAGGAAATATTCTATTCTTGTAATACATGTTTGAGGCGTAGCATGCATATGGACATCCAACATCCATGTGAAATACCTCGATCATGTTTGATGGAGTTACGTGTTTTCTCTTTTTGTTGAGAGATCGTCATGTTTGAGGCTCGTTAATCATGTTTGGGGTGTAGCATGCATGGACAACTAACATGCATGTGAAAGACAATGATCGATCATGTGAAAGACCTCAATGCATGTGAAATAACATGCATGTTTTGAAATCCCTCACCTCGGGCCGCGCTGCTGATCTAACAACAAACGATGGCGGCACGGAGGCCGAAGGCAGCACGCCGAGACGACGGCTTGCCGAGGCGACAGCGAGGCGGAGGCCGGACCGATGGCGCGCAGTGCCGACCTTTTGGCTCGTAGTTTGCAGCCTCATGGTGGAACGCGGAGGCAGGGCATGGCTTGCGGTGGCGCGTGGAGCTCGGGGCAGCAGCGCTAGAAGCTCGTAGAGGCGGCACCGCCGCCAGCCGACTAGCAGGAAGAAGGGTGAAGTAAGTTTCTTACTTATTCGAAATTATTAATATGCACTCCCTCCATCTCCCAAATTAATTTACGCTCTTTAATTAGTTAGTTTATTTTTGAACTAAAGGGAGTGACAAATAATTTGGGATGGAGGGAGTAGTTGTAATTCTGTAATTGTAAGGACTATGTTAATTTTTAATTGCTTAACCTATAAAATGAATGATTAATGATTAATTGCAAAATAAGTGATCAATGATAGTAATTATTACTTTCTAATGATCTGTTGCTTAAATTTTTCTCAAATTTCTGACACATCACATATAGACTCCAGCTAATTCTTCCATCATAAAAACTATTCTTTTTTTTGAACAATCATCACAAAACTACTAAAACATTAATTTAAATGCCAAGATAGTGGCGATGAAATCCTCTGCCATGCAGTTATTACTGCAGCTGACATGTGGACCCAACAACGGTGGGGCACACATGTGATATGAACCCAAGATAGTGTTTCCTCAAGAAAAAATAATTTTATGAGAGATTGAGTGCACAAGCAGAATATCTCGAACTTGAACGCTGCACCTACGAATTCCATGCCGGGATGATCGACGGCAACCGATCCGCAAACTCGGTGGTTAGATCAGTAGTCATCGGAGAGCAGCTTGCGGCCGACCTCAAAGGAGACGAAGGCATCGATGCAGGCATAGTTGATCTGCTCGCCGAAGAGATTATACGCATCCTAGTGGCTTTTCCTCACCCGACAAGTCTTCTCCATGTCAGCTCCCATCACGATGCTCGCGATGTCCTTCAGCCCTGCGCGGGGGAGGCTCGGGCGATCCATCTCCTCTGTGGTGAGCTCGGGCAGGTTCACCGTTTTGGCCACTTTCGGTACCCTACATACCAGGTACCTCATGATACTGCAAGAAATACTAAGGAGTTCCACCCGACCAAGTGAAGACCTTCAAAGGTTGCACGTGTTACATAGCACTGGACCTGCCTCCCTCGTTTGGATAGCTCTGGCACGGCCATGTGTGATACTAATCCAGACCTAACTCCCTTCATCCATCATGCATTGCATACATTCCGATTCATGTTTAATATTGAGCAACACAAAAAAGAACAAGTCTAAAATGAAATTAGAAACAAAACCGCACTTAAGAATTCTGGGAAGTGCGAACTAGTCTGATTTTGGTGTGGACTAGTCTGATTTCTCTCTGACTTTGAACGGACTTGTCCGTTTTGCTGCGGACTGGTCTGTTTTTCCCTCTGGACATTTTCGGACTTGTGCAGCCCAAAGAGGACTAGTCCGGTATCCCAAATTGCTTGAAATTTTGCTAAGTCCCTAGACTTGTCCGGACTAGTCCGGCACAACGGACTTGTCCGTTTTTCCCTCTGGCTAATGTCGGACTTGTCCAATTTCAGACCAGACTTGTCTGTTGTTCCCCTCTGGATAAGTTTGGACTTGTCCAATGTGCAGTCCGAACTTGTCCGATTTTTCTCTGTCCAACTTCGGACTAGTCCAACCCTTTTCGCACTTGTCCGATAAATCGTGACTCCAAATTGATCTTTTGTTTTAGGACTTGTTTCTCAGGTTTTACGTTATGTGGGCCTAGGGACGTCGTGCCTAACTCTTTTATAGCCCATGTCGGACTCTAAAACGACCTCTATTCATCTCAAACTCGAAATCCATCTAACCCTAACCTCCACCTCTATATAAACAACCCCACCCCTTGGCTTGACATCTATTTGCCGCTTTTCCACCACACCCAAACCCTAGCTCGTGAATAGCCGCCACCAAGGAGGGAGAAGGAGATCTAGAGCAAGGAGAAGAAGAGGAGGAAACAAAAGAGGATCAAGATCTCCATCAACTTCTCGTTCTTCATGAACAATCCACCATCAAGTTCTTCACCAACCCTAGATCGTCAAGATCCATGTGTTGCCTCCAAGATCCTTGATTCTTTGGAGTTCTAGACACCTGGTATACCTTCTATTCTCTGTTCCTT
Source organism: Tuctoria greenei (assembly GCA_036927565.1). NCBI lineage: Eukaryota > Viridiplantae > Streptophyta > Magnoliopsida > Poales > Poaceae > Tuctoria > Tuctoria greenei. The sequence goes on along the minus strand of JAYESD010000001.1, from coordinate 260,581,603 downwards.
ACATGAATTCAACCCCAAATCTCCAAATTCATGTCGATCTAGAAAACCCTAATTTGCTGATCTTGCGTAGTACGAACTTGTCCGATCCCCAGCGGACTGGTCCGATTTTCCTGGTTAATTTCTGTTGAACTAATTTTAACATTTGATCGAATCAAATCCAAACCTGTATAAACTTGTTAAAAACTATTATAACTAGTTAGTGATCACTAAAAACAACTCATTAACAAGTTTCACCTTGTATTTGCATTAATCATGCATGTCGTCATATTGAGTAATATTTGTGCACTCTTTGATTGTGTTTCTTGTTTGTATGTTTATTGTGCGGATAAGACGGATTTGTGCTAGAGAGTGCCGCGGAGGATCTCCAGCACCAAGAGTTTATAGTCTTTGATCTGAACCAATCCCAAGAGCAAGGCAAGTGTCCTTGAAGCATATTGATCCTGTTTTAAAATAAATGTTTTGTTTGCAAAACTGCATGCTTGTGTCAATTTGATGGGAATCCTATGATAGGAAGTTTACTAGATTTGTTTGACCACCCTTGTCACCTGGAATTTATGGTAGAGAGTCGGGAAGGGCTTTTTACCTTTTGCTTCACTTAATTAATTGGGATTGAAAGACAACTACACCACTTAACTTAAATATGCATTTATGAGATTATGATAAACATGAACTGGTTAATATGATATGGTAATGGGTGATCTAAGCAAGCCTGGTATGTGGATGGGTTGGAAGTTATGGTGGTCCGCTTGCTTTAGATCTAAGGACCGGTTCATAAGAGAATAAGCCAGTACTACAGTGCCACCACGAGGCCAAGTATGGGTGAGGCGTAGCTGATTAATTAGGATTTTGCCAGTGCTTTGATGATTGGTGGGACTACCCTAAGATCCGTATGGCTCAAGAGGGGGCCTTTGGTTGAAGATGTGCTCAGTTGGAGGCCGCCACCGGTGAAACCTCAGTGGGGTCTAAATAGGCTAGTAATCTCTTTGTAAAGGCTATTTTGTGATCTCTTGGCCATACACCAAAGGAAGTGTAATTGAAATAAGGGAGGTTCTTTAGTCACCGACGGGTGATGAAATCACAAACACGTGGGTAAAGTGGTACAAACTCTGTAGAGTCTAATAAAACTATCATGATAGCCGTGCTCTTGGTTATGAGCGCCTGGATGACCTACATGATTAGAGGGAACTTGGTATTGGGATGGTTTTTGGTTATGGTTGGTAATATGGTTATGCCTGGATATGGATTAAATTCTGGTATTGAACATGGTTATTAGCAATGGTGAAATCTGGTATATGGATGATGGGTATGGAATATGGACTGGTACTATATCAATGCTTATGGTTTATGATGGTTTTATTTCACATACATATAATACATTGCCTTTAAAATATTTTGATGTACTTTTCAGCACTTAGCCTTTATCATATTCGTCATTTGAATCAGCTACATGGCATACTTTCCACACTTGCTGAGTACGACATGTACTCACCCTTGCAATTCCCCCACGAACAGTTGCAGGCCAGGATTGGGAGTATAACGATGATAATGCGGAGTTCTAGGCCATGTCTATCGTCAGCTTGCCTGTGGTGTTGATTGGAGCTGCGCATATATGTACCTTTTTCTTAGTTTGCTCACTTTAGTTTATTTCCGCTGCATTAGTCGAACTTGTCATTAATATTCATTAGAGCTTGTACCCGAGGATAATATGGTTTGTGTAATAAAAGTGGTTAATTAATCTTGTTCTATGGTAATTTTCCGTATATCCTTTTGTGATTGCACTCTTGTATGTCTGTTGAACGTCCTGGGCACACATATGCGTTCGCTTGGTTAATTTTTGGAACCGGGTGTCACATTGTTGTGCATACTCTTCTGGAGCGCCCACTGGCACCTGGAGCACCTCAGGGTGCAATGGAGTAGTGGCGTGCTGATGTGCAGCATCTGGTTGCAGCAACAACTGATGCAATCAGCAACCAAGGTCCTCCTCCTTAAGGGAAGGCACATTCTCAGCGTAGGATCTTTTCTAGAAGAATTTGTCCTCACGCATCACAGCACCAGAGACGTGTTGAGTCTCAGCAGGTAACATCGCCGCCCTCCATGGCGTGTCATACTCACACAACATCAAGACTCTCGACGCATGACCAGCGGTTGGAGCTTGACAGCTGCTACAGGCAGTAGGATGATCGCGTCAACATCGAGCATGCTCGCGAAAGGCGAGAAGCTCGGGAAAACCCTTCTCCCTCAGGAGTGGGGGGTGGCTGTCCAGCCCTGGCCATGCAACTACGCATGGTCCGATGGCCGCAGATGTCCCAGCCTCATCTATCGGAGAAATACGATGGGACAGTCAACCCCGTCAAATTCCTCCAAATCAACTCCACCAGCATCCTCACGGCAGGCGGCAATGAGGCCGTGATGGCCAACTACTTTCCTGTGGCTCTGACCAGGACAGCTAGGTCCTGGTTCATGAGTCTCCCACCTGACTCCATCAACTGTTGGGTGAAGCTATGCAACCAGTTCACCGCCAATTTTGGAAGTTCCTACACTCGACCTGGCACAAAATTGGATCTTTTTGTTGTACAACAAAAGTCAGGAGAATCGCTGCAATCTTTCATCCAGCGATTTTCTCAGGTACAAAATACCATCCCCTCCATCTAAATGATTCTGTCATTGTAGCATTCAGACAGGGTGTCAGAGACAAGAAGATGTTGGAGAAGCTGGCGACGAAGGAGGTCACCAGCATCACAGAACTCTTCAGCCAGGTAGACAAGTGTACCTGGGCTGCGGAGGGCCGTGAAATGCACTCCAAGCCAGCTTCGGAGGCCAACAAAAAAATCCTCCAAGGCAGAAGCCACTACCTCCGGTAGTGGAAAGAAGAAAAAAAAGTTCAATGGCAAGAAGAAGCCGTCGGCCGGCGCACCTGCTGCTGCAGCTCTGGGTGGCCGGGGCCATGCCGCGAAAAGTGACCTCGACCTTCATCTGAAGACGGCGGTGGTCCAAAGATGTGGTGTCCAATCCACAAAATAGATAAACACAATCTTGAAGACTGCCGGGAGATCCAAAACCTTGCCGAGCGCTACAACATGCACCGGGAAGAAGTTCCTTTCCGCTAGCGGGAAGGAAAACAAAAAGTCAATGAAGCTTCGGCTGATACAGAGCTACGCTTCCAGGACCCCAAGAAGGTCTGAAGGCTGTGTACAACACCATCGAAGACGATTCTGATGTCTCCGATAACGAGTGTTGGAAGACCCTCAACACCATATATTGGGGGTGCTGGGACATCACCTCTTGCTGCGTCCTCAAGACCATGAGGTAGGAGATGGCTGCCGCAGCTCCTACCGCCAAGCCAGAACCACATCGGAAGTAGATGGATACTCTGTTCACTTTTGATGCAACAGACTTCTCAAAGAACATGATCGGAGCTGGCCAACTGCCATGGATGGTGTCTCCAACCATCAACAATTTCCAACTCTGCCTTGTCTTGGTAGATGGAGGAGCGGCTCTCAACCTCTTAAGCTATGAAGCGTTCATGAAGATCCAGTTCCGACTCTCGGACCTTCGCCCCTCACATCCTTTCTCCGGGGTAGGTTCGGGGGCCATCAGCCCTCTTGGATCCATTACACTCCCTGTGACCTTCGGGACTCGGGAGAAATACAGGACCGAGAAGGGGATCTTCAACATCACACACATCAGCTTGCCCTTCAACGCCATTGTAGGTAGGCCTGTCCTGTATAGCTTCATGGTCGTAACTCACTACGGCTACCTTGTGTTGGAGATGCTGACACCTTTGGGCGTTCTTCAGATCCATGGAGATTGCACTGCGGGAGTCACTACGCTGGAACAACTCCACGCGCTCGCAACAACGTAGGAAGGAGCATCCGACAAGGAGCTAGCTGCTCAACCTCTGAGCACTCATCATCGAGGCTCGACCTCTGCACCACGTGTGCAGCCAAGCAGCGACACCGACATTCCCGTCCAAGTCATCCAAATTGGTTCCGATGCTGCCCAGACTACCCGTATAGCGGGAGGTTTGGACAACAAATAGGAACTCGCGCTCATTACTTTCCTCCGGGCAAATGTTGACGTGTTTGCCTGGAAACCATCACAAATGCCTGGGATCCCTAGGGAGGTGATTGAGCACAGCCTGAAGATTTATCCCGATGCATGACCAGTACACCAGAAGCCCCGGAAGCAATGAGTTGAGCGGAAGAACTTCATCCCACAAGAGATCAAGAAACTGCTCGAAGCTGGTTTCATACGGGAGGTTCATCACCCAAGATGGCTGGCAAACCCAGTCGTTGTACCCAATGCCGGCGGCAAGCTTCGGGTGTGTATCGACTACACCAACTTGAATAAGGCATGTCCAAAAGATCCATTCCCACTACCTAGAATAGATCAGATAGTAGACCCCACCTCCGGGTGTGAGCTATTTTCTTTCCTAGATGCATATTCTCGTTACCATCAGATCCAAATGTCTAGGGAAGATGAAGAGCATACTGCCTTCATAAAAGTAGATGGATTGTATTGTTATACTACCATGCCTTTTGGTCTTAAAAACGCTGCTTCAACTTTTGTGCGAGCTATGCACAAAACCTTTGGAGAGCTTATCAGGGACCTGGTGGATGTGTACGTTGATGACATTGTCGTCAAGGTCAAGAACAAGGAATCACTCCATGACAACTTGCAAGCCGTCTTCGACAAGCTGCGCATCACTCCCACCATGCTGAACCCGGACAAGTGTGTCTTCGAGGTTAGCTTCGGGAAGCTCCTCGGATTCTTGGTGACTCACCGAGGAATTGAAGTAAAACAGGCAAAGATTAAGGCCATTAAAGACATGTGGCCCCCAACCCGCATCAAGGATGTCCAGAAGCTAACTGTATGTCCAGATACGCTCAGCCGGTTCATCTCTAGACTGGCAAAATGGGTGCTACCCTTCATCAAAATCTTGAGGAAGTCCGGGCCATTCCATTGGTCCGAAGAAGCAGAATAGGCGTTCCAAGAGCTCAAGCAGCTCCTCACCACACTACCAATCCTAGTAGCTCCGAACCCTGGTGAGCCTCTTTTGCTTTACATTTCGGTAACTATGGAGGTTGTCAGTGTGGTTCTAGTTGGGAAAAGACCGGAGACATCTCCATTTCAGGAGCTCAGACCCCTCCGGGAGGGTCCGGAGCTACCTGAATGAGAGCCTAGGTACCATCCCTTAGGCACGGATCTTGAAGGCGAAATGCTGGAGGATCAACCTCTCTCATGAGAGGAAGTTCACATGGCTGATCAAGAAGATCTGGGCCCCTTCGGAAGGGTCCATCTTGAACAAGAAGAAGTTCCATATCCCTCTGGGAGGGTCTGGAAAGCTCAACAAGAATGTCCGGACCCCTCCGGGAGGGTCCGGGTTGATGAAGAAGAAGCTCCAAGCCCCTTAGGGAAGGTCCTGATCGTCGAGTGACCAGTATACTTCATCAGTGAAGTACTCCACGACGCCAATACTCGATACATTGAGGTACATAAGCTTCTTTATGCAGTTCTTATTGCCTCAAAGAAGCTTCGTCATTACTTCCAAGCCCACAAGATATCACTAGTAACCTCCTATGCACTACGTGCCATACTACACAACCCTAACTCTACTGGGAATATTGCCAAGTGGGCAGCAGAGTTGGCAAAATATGAACTCGAATTCCTGCCTCAACAAGCTATCAAGAGTCAAGCATTGGCTGATTTCATGGTAGAGTGGACTCCTTCTCCATCAAATCCTGGGGGCCCCAGTGAGCAGAAGCCGGAGCCCAAGGTCCCGGTCTTCACCGAACCTCACTGGACCCTCTACTTCGATGGCTCTGTGCAGAAGCAGGGGGCCAGAGCTGGAATACTTCTCCTTGCTCTGACCGGATAGAAGGTCAAGTACATGGTGCACCTTGATTTCATGGCTGTCAACAACATGGCGGAGTATGAAGCTCTCATCTATGGGCTCAAGATGGCACTTTCGTACGGAATCAAGAGATGCTGGTGAAGGGTGATCCGCAGCTCATTATCAAGCAAGTCAAAGGCGAATGCAGCTGCACCAACCCTCAACTCGCTACTTATCTCCTTGAAGTCCAGAAGCTTTAGAAGGATTTCCACGTCCTGGACCTCTGCCATGTCTAGTGTCTCAACAAAGATGAAGATGACGAACTCTCAACAAAGGCTTCAACCAGAGCTCTAGCTCCCGACGGAGTCTTTGTCTGGAGATTGTCAAGACCAACCGCTCATCTTGCCAAACTGAGCGAAGGGGGCAAGACCAGCACCTCAAAGCTGGTGGTCCACCAAGGGTTGTAGGTGCTGCAGGAAGCTCCGAGCAACCCAACACGCAAGACTCAGAAGCTCAAGTTAGCTCCGATGCATGGATCTCGGAGATCTGGAGCTACTTGAAAGACAACATCCTTCCTGAAGACGGTGTATCTGCTGACTAGATCGTTAGATTGGCTAAAAGATAAACACTGTTAGAAGGGGATCTCTACCGGTTTGGTGCCAATGGTGTCCTAATGCAGTGCATCGCAAGGGAAGAAGGCCGCGAGATCCTCGCGGAAATCCATGGAGGCGAGTGTGGGAACCACACATCTTCCCGCACGCTGGTCGGTAAAGCCTTTTGGCATGGTTTCTACTGGCCTACAGTACTCCAGGATGAAGCTGAGTTGGGACAAAACTGTGAAGCATGTCAGTTTCATGCAAAACAAATTCACACACTAGCTGATTCGCTACAAATGATACCTCCTACATGGCCATTTGCTGTGTGGGGTATGGACATTTTGGGACCTTTCCCAAAAGCCGTTAGAGGTTGCAGGTTCCTTTATGTTGCCATCGACAAATTCACCTAGTGGTTGGAAGCAACTCCAGTTGTGACTATCAATAAGCAATCAACTATCAAGTTCTTGAAGTCCATAGTCTACAGATTTGGAGTTTCGAACAGAGTCATCACTGACAACGGAACCCAATTTACAAGTGCAACATTTCAAGAGTATTGAAGACCTTGACATTCAAGTCAACTACGCATCAGTAGCTCACCCGGCAAGTAATGGAAAAGCTAAGAGAGCAAATGCAAAAATATTGAAAGGACTCAATACGCGCATGTGTGAGCGCCTGAAGAAACATGGAGCCAACTGGGTTGAAGAGCTTTCGTCTATACTGTGGGCGAGCAGGACAACACCTAACCGGTCCACTGGAGAGACTACCTTCTTCCTGGTGTACAAAGCTGAAGCAGTCCTTCCTCCGGAGATCACCATGGGATCACTCCAGGTCCGGACTTTCGACGAAGCCGCGCGGGACCAACTCCGACATGAAGACCTTGACCTCGTTGACGAGGAAAGGTGCCAAGTAGCTGTTCAGAATGCAAATTATCGCCAGGCGCTCAAGCTCTATCATCAAAGGCATGTGTGCAACCGACAGCTCGAGGAAGGCGATATGGTGCTACGGAGAATACTAACTCATGAAGGGACGAACAAACTTTCACCCAACTGGGAAGGTCCCTTTTGAGTGATCAAAGTATCCCGTCACGGATGCGTCCACTTGGCAACTGAGGATGGGACTCCGCTTCCCAATCCTTGGAACATCGAGCACCCTCGTAAGTTTTATGCTTAGTTTCACGGAGGTGAGTATGTAATTACACATAATATAAGATATGGAGTCCATACACAGAGTCGGGTAGGTCGTCCGGGAGAACATCCGGACCCCTCCAGGAGGGTCCAGGAAGTTCAAGAAACATTTAACTCGGTCCCTGTACTGAAAGTGTGGCTTACCTACCCTAGGTTAGAACAAGATGAATAGCACACTCGGCCTAGTTCTGAACCCCAGGTGTGTCCTTGTCTCCCCTGTAATCTAGACCTATAATGAAAGACATTGTTGTGTGAAAGGAGACTCCACGTGCATTAATTCTATACATGCTCATTTTTTATTTATCCTTCTCCTTCTTGTCTATAACGAAGTTGTGCAATTCTTTTTGAGCTTTAGTCTAAAATTATTTATATGTTCTACAAGTTATATTGATGGTTTTTTTGGATCTGAGCATTGCTATATGGTCCACTTGCCCGAGCACCAAAGACAACACAGGTCCGGAGTGCGCTATCAACTTAGCTTGGTCCATCACCCTAAGTACACCACTCTATCTACATTCCGGTAGGTCTCAGTAGGGCGGGTCCAAAAGACATCCGAAGTTGGAAAGATTACATCAATATACTTGTTATCATATTGAGTTCCTTTGGATCTAAAATTTAAATAAGAACAGTAAGTCGCAAAAGAGTTATAGACAAAAGGACAAATTTTACTATTTTTTCTTGTGTTTAATGCACAGGAAAAATAGGAAACTCATGCCGATGGTGCGGATGTTGGAGCTACTAAGCTCCGACATCTCCCAAGGGGGGCCCGCTATTGACATTTCGGACGTTAAAATTGGGCGCCGTCGGAGCTACCAAGCTCTAACAACTCCCAGGGGGTCTGCCATCGACGTGAAGCATAACGACGATTAAAGATGGTGAAGAAATCACCCCGGGGGGATTCGCCGTCGACATTTCCTACGTTGATCATGGATATTGTCAAAGCTACCAAGCTCCGACAACCTCAAGGGGCCCGCCGTCGATGTTCTACGCATTGATAATGGGCGCCGTCGAAGTTACCAAGCTCTGACAACTCCCAGGGGGTCTGCCATCAACGTTCTACGTGTTGAGAGTGGGTGCCGTCGAAGCTACCAAGCTCCGAAAACACCCACGGGGCCACCATTGACGCAACGAAGGGTCCCTAGAGGTGTCGGAGGTAAACATAGGACCTAAATGCTAAATGTGTTGGCTACAAGTTCGAAGCATTCAAGTCATCAACACATTGCCAAAACCTTTTGATACATGTTCGCAACAAATTTTATACATCTACCAGGGGGCCAACAAGATAATGTACAATGCATTGAAGACAAACACAAAATGGAATTCATTCATGCAAGAAGAGTGGATTTCATTCATCTGAAAAAATGGATTACAAAATTAGGATTACAAAGGAAAAGACAAAAGGAAAAGGTCCTAGCTGCTGGAGGCTCTAAGTCTTGTGGAAAAATGAGGCAACCTTCTCAGCAGCTTCTTGGACACTGACCCTGGCAGGATCCTCCTCCTCGGCAATGGGTCCTTCGAAGACTGGATCTAGGTAAAGTTGGGGGTCTCGGATCTTGTAACACGTCATAACATATTCAACGATGTTCTTGGCCAGAGATTTCCCCTCCCTCTCTAGCTGGTTGGTGATGACATCACCCATCGCGTCGAGTTTGCTGCCAGCATTGTTAGGCTCCACAAATGTTTAGTCAAACTCTGGTGCTGAATTATCCGGACGTACCGGAATAAAGCCGAGTAGCACCAAGGCTTTGTTGGCATGCCCTAGAAAATTCCACACTTGTTGTGACTCAGTTGCCCTCAAGCTCCGCAGCTCCTCCAGTGACCGCCTCGCAGCCGCAAGCTTCGAACTCTCCCGGGCAATTCGCTCGACATCTTTAGCATGTTGTTGAATGCTTTCAGCCACTTGCCTTTCGTGACCAGCGAGCTCCGTCTCCCAGAGGTGGATGCGGTTCCGCTGTTCGGTCAAGTCCTTCTCCCTGCCACTTACCTTCTCCCTTCAGGTGGCAACATCAGCCTCTCTTTTAGAGAGCTCTTGCCCCAGCTTCCAATACTTCTCCTCCTCCTGCTTACAACGCAGATCAAGCTTTTTTGTGCGGTTAGCCAAGTTTTGCTCCCCTAGATACAGTCTCTGGGTGAGCTCTTCCTCTCTCTTCAAAATATCCTCCTGCATATCCAGGAGCTTTTCTTCCTTCTCGTCGAAGTCTTCTCGGCGCTTCAGGGGAATTTCATTCAATGTGGTGAGGTTGTCATGATGATCGTCCGCAACCTCACTCCTTTTCCTGGCGTGCTCAAGAATCTCTCGACTCTTTGCATCGAGAGCCCTAATGGAGGACTCCCTCTCTTCCAACAACTGGCCCCAATATTCCATCCGTGCCTTTTCCATCTCGACCCATTCCCGTTGGTCGGCAAGCCTCATTTCTGCCATCTTGGTCTCGAAGTGAAGTCTGTTGTGCCAATGCCTCAAGGTCGGGCACTCTTCTTCGAGGGCCTTGCTATCGTAGTCGAAGGCGAGCTGGACTTGACGGAGACTGGAGCAGGCGTTGTCAATAGACAACGCCAAGGGAATAGGCTCCGGACCTGTCGGGGTCTTCTCCGCTGGCTCCAAGGGGTCTTCAAGCACAAAAATTGGGTCCCATGCCACAAGCATGGTCCCCTGCGGTCCTGCAGCACTAGGGCCGCTCTTCTGAAGCTCTACTGCTTCCACCAACGTCGACGAGGGTCCCACCGAGGGAACTTCAACCTCTAGGGCTGACGCCGAAGGTTTCCCTGCCGGATCCTCAACTGACAGCTCTGTAGGTGGAGGACCTGCCACCTACTCCTTTGGGTGCTCCAGCTCGAACACGAGCCCCCCCCCCCCCCACCCCCAGAGTAATTGCCTCTAGGGCAGATGCTGGACCTTCATCCGGAGCCCCCGCCATTGCCGGCTCAGGCACCAGTACTTCTACTGCATCCAGCTCAGGTGTCGAAGCTTCAACAATCTCCGGCATGGAGGCCGGAACTTCGGGCACCTTTGGCTCAACCGTCGAATCTTCAGGAACTTCTGACACAGGCACCAGAGCTTCAGTTTCATCCGGCTCAAATGCCAGAGCTTCCACCATCTCCAACTCCTGCACCGGAGCTTGAGTCGCAAGCGCTGTAGCTGCGGGCGCATCTTCATCAACTTCTCCCCTGTGGTCCAGCGCTACCACGAGACTCTATGGTGTCTCTTATGGATCCAAGTCCATGACACCAAGCACCGGAGCTGCCGAGTCTTCTGCCACCGCTTGGGGAGGCACAGGGGTTGAAGCCGGAGCTTCTGCACGCTCAACCTCAGTCTCTGCAATAGGTGCTGAAGCCTCAAACTTCTTTCTCGACACCCTAGAAACAAAAGATCGGGAAAATTAAAGACATGATAAAGACAATATTAGCACCTCAATGTTAGATGACAATGCTTAACTGGGGATGCTACCGCCCAAGTCGTCGTGGAATTTCTTCTTCTGAGGTCCGAAGTCAGAGCCCACCAGATCCAGTGAGACAAAAACCTCAGACCTCGATTGGGAGCTAGCCGTAGCAGCCGGAGTCTTCTTAGCCGGAACCTCCCTCGGTTGGGAAGGACCTCTGGACCTAGAGCCCGCAGCTGGCACCAGAGCCGGAGTCAATCTGTCTGAGCTTGCGCTGCTCAAGGATGCCGGCACTGAAGCAGGCGTAGCCGCCGAAGATCTCCTTCGCAAGGGAGAAGGGGCTGTTGATGTCAGAGCTGACCCGACTGTGCTTCCATCAGCATGCCTCAACTTCCTCTTCGGTTGGAAGATTCGACCGACTCCTTGCCCTTGTCCCTGCTCTTGCTATTGTCATCAACCTTCTTGCTTGGAGCAGTGGGGGCCACCCTCTCTGATGCTCCGGGGATTGAAACCCCGGAGGTACTATGCGTCTCCACCACGACGAGGTTGTCCCACACTGGCATTCTCCTCCGGAGCTCCCTATTGATCTCTGGAACCATGTTCAGAGGTAGGAAGGCAGTCGGGGGAGGTAAGGTGTCGGGGGAGATGAATCCATTTTCGAACTTCTTGAGATGGAGCTTCAAAGCTTCATCGTCCAAATTGGTGTTCAAACTGACCTCAATTTGGTTATGATCCATCTCACTATTGAAAGCCCATGCGGGCCACTCCCTAGTCTTCAATGGAGCCCACCTGTTCACCAAGAAATTGCCGAAGACCGTTTGAGGGGTCACTCCTACCTCCACAAATTCTTAGATCCTTTCTAGGATGGGCTTGTACGCTTCAGACAGCTCCGAAACTATGTTCCAGGTGTTGGTGTCGACATTGGGGTGACCCTTGGGTAGCTCCAGCCTCTCGTGCTCCTCCACGGCGATGATCACCCAATCTTTCTTCCAATCGTCCCACTTGCCGGAGGGGAAGGCCTTCATGTATTTGAAGGGGCAATTCTTCCGCTTCACGAAGTAGTAGAAGTCGATCAGCTGCGTCCCCTTTCTGGTGGTGTGGATCATGAAGAAGGTCTAAAACAGCTCTATGCATGGAGGCACGCCCACCCACATCTCGCAGAAGTGGACAAAGGTCACCACGAGCAAGAGGGAGTGGGGGACAAGGTGGTGAAGCCGGATGTAACACCCTCATTTTCATGCATCATGCATTTCATACATTCTTATACATGTTTAGAATTAAGAAACATAAAAAGGAACGAGTTAAAAATGAATTAGAAGCAAAACAAAACTTAAAAGTCTGTACAAGTGCGGACATGTCCAGTTTGTACCACGGACTAGTTCGGTTTTCCTATCTGTTGTCATCTGGACTTGTCAGTCTTAGTTGTGGACTAGTCCGATTAAGCCTCTGATCCATTCCGGACTTGTCCATGATTGAGTGCGGACTAGTTCGATCTTTGGTCTGGTCTTCCAATAGGTTGCCAAATCCTCAGACTTGTCCGATATATGTCAGACTTGTCCGTTTTGCTCTCCGGACAAGACCGGACTTGTCCGGACCTTCCAACAGATTTGTTCGATATTGTTTATGTTCCAAAACAAACTAGTCCAGTCCATTGTGCAGACTAGTCCGGTCTGCTGAGTTCCACTCGTTTTTTGTTATTTCCTCACAATTTGTTTTTGGGTAACCGCCTTATTTGGGCCCAAGGACGTCGTGTTTAACCTCTTTGGAGCCTATGTGGGACCCCACACCGGCCTCCACCCACCCCAAACTCGAAATCCATCAAACCCTAACTCTCCACCCTATATAGACAACCCCACCTCTTGACTTTACATCCTTTTGCCTCAATTGAAAGACCACAAACCTTAGTTCTTGGAGAGCTGTCATCAAGGAGGGAGAATAAGACACCTGGTTCTGGAAATGAACCAAGTGCAGTATATGTGTGCCCAGGACGTTCAACACACATATACAAGTGCAACACAAACGATATACAGACAATTACCACAGCTCAAATTATTAAATAAGTACTTTTATTAAACAATTCATTATATCCTCGAATACAAGCTCTAATGAAAAATTAATGACCAGTTTCAACTAATGCAGCGGAAATAACTAAATAAGCAAGTAAGCAAACTAAGCAAAAGGGATAGCGCAGCTCAACCACTCCACAGGCAAAGCTGATGGTAGACGCGACCTAGTACTCCGCATTATCATCGTTATACCCTCAATCCTGACCTGCAACTGTTGGGGTGGATTGCAAGGGTGAGTACATGTCGTACTCAGCAAGTGTGGAAAGTATGACATATAGCTGATTCAATTGACGAATATAACAATGGCTAAGTGCTAAAAGTACATTAAAACATTTGAAAAGCAATATATTATATATGTGAGAAGTAAACCCATCATAGACCATAATTATTAACATCCGACAAGTCCATATTCCAGTATCATCATCCATATACCAGATTTCACCATTACCATTAATCATATCCAATAGCAGATTTTAATTCATAACCATTCATAACGAGTACCAAACGATAACCATCCCAAAAACCATCTCATACCAAATTCCCTCTAATCATGGAAGTTGTCCAGGTGCTCATAACCGGGAGCATGACTATCATGATAGTTTTAATAGACTTTGCACAGTTTGTACCACTTTACCCACGTGTTTGTGATTTTATCACCTTGCAGTGACTAGAAACTCTATTATGCCATCTCACACTTCCATTGGTGTGTGGCCAAGAGATCACAAAATAGCCTTTACAAAGGGATTACTAGACTATTTAGACCCCACTGAGGTTTTATCGGTGGCGATGTCTCCAACTGAGCACATCTTCAACCTAGGGCCCCCTCTTGAGCCATTCGGATCCCAGGGTAGTCCCACCAATCATCAACAAACCCAATCCGTCTACCCCTATCCCGAGCATCCTTAATGGTCCAAATAGCACTGGCAAAGCCCTAATTAATTAGCTACACCGCACCCATACTTGGCCTCGTGGTGGCATTGTAGTCCTGACTTATTCTCGCATGAACCGGTCCTTAGATCTAAAGCAAGCAAGCACCATATCATCCAACCCATCCACATACCAGGCTAGCTTAGATCACCTATTACCATATGATATTAACCAGTTCATGTTAATCAAATCTCATAAATGCAAAATTAAGTTGAGTGGTATAGTTGTCTTCCCATCCCAATTAATTAAACGTAGCAAAAGGTAAAAAGCCCATCCCGAGTCTCTACCATAAAATACAGGTGACAAGGGTGGTCAAACAAATATTGTAAACTTCCTACCATAGGATTCCCATCAAATTGACACAAGCATGCAATTTTGCAAACACAACATTTATTTTAAAACAGGATCAATATGCTTCCAGGACACTTGCCTTGCTCTTGGGATTTGTTTGGATCAAAGCCATCAAACTCTTGGTGCTGGAGATCATCCCCGGCACTCTCTAGCACAAATCCGTCTACTCCGCACAATGAACATACAAACAAGAAACACAATCAAAAAGTGCGCAAACATTACTCAATATGACATGACATGCATGATTAATTCAAATGCAAGGTGGAACTTGTTAATGAGTTGTTTTTAATGATCACTAAACTACTTCTAATAGCTTTTAACAAGTTTATACAGGTTTGGATTTGATTCAATCAAGTTTTAGAAATAATTCAACAGAAATTAACCAGGAAAATCGGACTAGTCCGCTAGGGACTGAACAAGTCCGCACTATGCAAGAACAACAGATTAGGGTTTTCTAGATCGACGTGAATTTGGAGAAACGGTGTTGAATTCTCGTAAGGAAAAGAGAATAGAAGGTATACCAAGTTTTTAGAACTCCAAAGAATCGAGGATCTTGGAGGCAACACTTGGATCTTGACGATCTAGGGTTGATGAAGAACTTGATGGTGATTTGTTGACGAAGAACGCGAAGTTGATAGAGATCTTGATCCTCTTTCGTTTCCTCCTCTTCTTCTCCTTGTTCTAGATCTCTTTCTCCCCACTTGGTGGAGGCTAATCACGAGCTAGGGTTTGGGTGGGGTGGAAAAGTGGCAAATAGACGTCAAGTCAAGGGGTGGGGTTGTTTATATAGAGGTGGAGGTTAGGATTAGATGGATTTTGAGTTTGGGGGTTAGTAGAGGCCGGTTCAGAGTCCCACATGGGCTCTAAAAGAGTTAGGCACTACGTCCCTAGGCCCACTTAACGTAAAATCCAAGAAACAAGTCATGAAACAAAAGATCAACTCGGAGTCAGGATTTATCGGACAAGTCCGAAAAGGATCGGACTAGTCCGAAGTGGGACAGAGAGAAATCGGACAAGTCCGAATGTATCCAGAGGGGAAAACAAACAAGTCTGACAAAAAATCGGACAAGTCCGACTTTTGTCATAGGGGAAAACGCACAAGTCCGCTGGAACACCGGACTTGTCTGGACAAGTCTAACGACTTAGCGAAATTTTCAAGGATTTGGAACATCGGACTAGTCCGCATAGGACCGGACAAGTCCGAAGGTGTCTAGAGGGAAAAACAGACTAGTCCGAAGAAAAACGGACAAGTCCGAGCGAGGTCAGAAAGAAATCGGACTAGTCCGCACCGAAATCAGACTAGTCCGCACTTCCCGAAATTCTTAAGTGCGGTTTTGTTTCTAATTCATTTTAAACGTGTTCCTTTTTATGTGGATTAATATTAAACATATATTAGGATGTATGCAATGCATGATGAATGAAAATGAGGGTGTTACAAACCTACACCCCTTAAAATGAATCTCGCCCTCGAGATTTGACGCGGAAGAGAAGAGATAGGGAAATTCCTTCTTGAGATTATCCTCCAACTCCCATGTTGCTTCTGATTTTGTGTGATGCTTCCATTGAACTTTGCACCATCGAATCACCTTGTTCCTTGTGACTCTCTCCCTCGTTTCCAAGACTTTGACTGGTTGCTCAGCATAAGTCAAATCTTCCTCTAGTTCCAATCCTTCCATTGGCACTTGTTCTACTGGTACTCTTAAGCACTTCTTGAGCTAGGAAACATGAAACACATCATGGACATCTGAAAGATGAGCTGGCATCTCCAACTTATACGCTACTTCTCCTCTTTTGTCCAAAATCTTGAATGGCCCAATATAGAGAGGTCCTAACTTGCCTCTTATGTTAAACATATTATGACCTCTCATTAGTGACATTTTGAGGTAAACGAAGTCTCCTATTTCAAAGGCTAATTTCGTTCTCCTATTGTCCGCACAACCCTTTTGTCTTGATTGGGCAGCTCTTAAATTTTCACGAATTACCTGAACTTGTTTTTAGCTTGTTGCAACACATTCGGACAAAATACTTGAGTTTCTCCTTTCTCATTCCAAAATAGGGGTGTCCTACACTTCCTTCCATAAAGTGCTTCATAAGGTGACATCTTCAAACTTGCTTGGTAACAATTTTTGTGTGAAATTCTGCATATGGCAAGCTCTTGTCCCAACTTTTCCCGTGCTTTAAAGCACAAGCTCTTAACATATCCTCCAAAATCTGATTGGTCCTCTCAGTTTGTCCATCCGTTCAAGGGTGATATACTGAACTAAAATTTAACCTTGTTCCCAAAGCTTCATGCAACTTCTGCCGAAACCTGGAGGTAAATTGAGAACCTCTATCCGAGACTATCTTCTTTGGGACCCCATGTCGACACACAATATGCTCCATGTATATTTTGGCCAATTGTGCAATTGTATACTTGGTCTTCACAGGGATGAAATGAGCTGATTTTGTCAATCGATCCATGATTACCCAAATTGAGGCATAACCGGACTGAGTACGAGGTAAACCAACTATAAAGTCCATATCGATTTCTTCCCACTTCCATTCCGGAATCTTCAATGGCTGCGATAATCTGGCTGGCCATTGATGTTCTGCCTTGACTCGTTGACACACATCACACAACGCTACATATTCATCTATGTCCTTTTTCATGCTATCCCACCAATAACATGTCTTCAAGTCTTTGTACATCTTTGTACAACCGGGATGAATTGAGTAAGGTGAGTCATGTGCCTTCTTTAGTATCGTCTCCCAAATATGCTTCACAATAGGCACGACAATTCTCTTACCAAGCCATAGAGTACCATGTTCATCCTCATCAAATCTGAATTCCCTCCCTTCTTGGTTCCTTTCCTTGATATCCTGAATTTCCTTATCCTTCGTTTGGACCTTTCAAATTTCTTGCTCCAAAGTCGGATTTAACTCCATCATCCCCATCTCATTGATGAATCTGAGTTTCAACCATTCAAACTCCTTACATAACTCGGATGGCAGTCCTTGAACCATGAGTTGATGACTTACTTCCTTTATACTCAAGGCGTCGGCCACTACATTCGCTTTTCCCGGATGATAGTTGATCCCCAAATCATAATCCTTGATGAGCTCCAACCATCTTCGTTGCCTCAAATTCAGATTCGTTTGTGTGAAAATATACTTAAAACTCTTGTGATTTGTATAAATCTCACACCTATGTCCAGGAATATAATGTCTCCAAATTTTTAGTGCATGAACCTCGACTGCATGTTCCAAATCATGCGTTGGGTAATTCTGCTCATGCCTCTTTAATTGTCTCGATGCATAGGCAACCACTTGACCTTCTTGCATTAATACACATCCAAGCCCTCGTCACGATGCGTCGCAATAAATATCAAAACTCTTGCCTACGTCTGGCAAAACCAAAACTGGAGATGTAGTTAACCTTTTCTTCAACTCCTCAAAACTTTCTTGACAAGCTTGAGTCCATTGAAATGCTTTCCCCTTCACTAGCAACTCCTTCATTGGCTTGGCTATCTTGGAAAAGTTCTTGATCAATCGATGGTAATACCCAGCCATCCCAAGAAAACTCCTTATTTCCTTTACGTTTTGCGGCGGTTCCCATTTTAGCACATCCCTCACTTTTTTGGGGTCGACCGATACTCCTCCTCCTGATATGATATGACCCAAAAACGACACTTCCCTCAACCAAAACTGACACTTGTTGAACTTGGCATACAATTGATGCTCCCTCAATTTCTGCAATGTAAGCCTCAAGTGTTCCTCCTACTCATTCTCATCCTTCAAGTGGATCATAATGTCATCAACGAACACCACAACAAACTTATCTGAGTACTCCATGAAGACCTTATTCATGAGGTACATAAAGTAGGCAGGCGCATTTGTCAACCCAAAGGACATCACGGTATACTCATAAGATCCATACCGTGTCCTAAAAGCTGTCTTCGGTATGTTCGTTGGTCTAATCTTCATTTGAAAGTATCCCAACCTCAAATCAATATTATAGAAGACACAAGCCCCCTTCATCTGATCAAACAAGTCTTCTATGCGTGGTAAGGTGTACTTGTTCTTGATGGTCACCTTGTTGAGAGCTCGGTAATCCACACACATCCTTTGCGATTCATCCTTCTTGTCCACAAATAGAACGGGCGTTCCCCAAGGTGAAGAGCTAGGGTGAATGAAACCCTTCTCAAGTTGCTCTTGAATCTGCTTCTTGAGCTCCGCTAATTCCTTAGGAGGTATCCCATATGGCCTCTTAGCTATAGGTGCAGTTCCAGGTATTAAATCAATAACAAACTCAATGTCTCGGTCCGGTGGCATACTTGGCAACTTATCTGGAAACACATCCAAAAATTCACATACCACCGAAATCTCCTCAATTGCAACACCGTCCATGTGGTTCCGCTCCAATTTCTTCGGTGCGTGTTGAGATGCTTCAAATTCTACGGTGATCCCTTCTTCATTGGTCAACTTCACCGTCTTCATGGCACACTCAATGACTCCATTGTGTTTCCTCAACCAGTCCATACCAAGTATAATGTCCAATCCTTAAGAATCCAAAACAATGAGGTTGGCATGGAAATCTACCCCCCTTATTCTAAGGCTTACTTTTGGGCATACTATATTTGTCCTCATCTCTCCTCCAGGAGACTTAACAAATAGAGTAAACATAATATGAGAGATAGGCAAACTATACTTGGCAACATATTTCGATGCAATGAATGAATGCGATGCTTCAGAATCAAATAACATAGTCGTCAGTTTGGAGTTTGCGAGAAACATACCAATCACCACGTCATTCGCTTGTTGAACATCCTCCGTAGAGACATGGTTCATGTTGCCACGAGCAAAATTCTGCTGTCAATGGTTTCCTTGCGGCTGTCCTCCATTGGGTCTTGGGTTTTGCCTCGGCGCATTGCTTCCTTGACCAAGGCCTGACTTAGGACATTGATGCGCAAAGTGTCCAGCTTCTCCACAAGTATAGCACTTCTTTACTCCACTGGGATTATTGGGGCGAGCTTGGTTCTGAACATTTGCACCATGGAAATTAGCACGAGGTGCATAAGGCACTGGAGGCCTAAGTGCTTGAATAACAGGGTGCTGCCGCACAAACTTAGTCGGGCGCGGTGGAAATCCAGGGCGATGGGCAGGTGCAGAAGAAATGAAATATGGCGCATTGGGTGGTGCAAAGCGAGGGCGCACATTACTTCCTTGTTGCTGTCCTTGATATGGTGCCTTCCTCTTGTTGTCTTGCTCCATCTCAAGGACCTTGTTCTCAACCACAATCGCTTTGTCCACAAGCTTCTGGAAGTTTTCGTAATCGCTGTTGAGCAATTGCATCTCATTGTTAAGGCCCCTCATGAACAAATATTGCTTCCGGCTGTCCCGACTAACATCTTCAGGGGCATACCTTGAAAGTTGAGTGAATTTGTTGAGATATTCACCCACACTCGATCTTCCTTGCCTCAAGTTCTCAAATTCTTGCCTCTTCAAGATCATAACTCCCTGCGGCACATAATGAGAACGGAAGCTCTCCTTGAATTCGGTCCAAGTAATCCTCTCTTGGTTGTCATGAGCATTGCATAGAGAGTCCCACCAATCAGCAGCTGCTCCAACAACTTGATGAGAAGCAAATGGAACCTTCTTCCGGTCACTGCATTGGACAATAGCTAGCTTCTTCTCCACGGAATTGAGCCAATCATCAGCGTCCATAGGATCAGTGGCTTGAGCAATGGTTTGCAGCCTAGTCCTCATGAACTCTCCCAACCGGTTATGAGGAGGTGAGGGTGGCGGTGGAGGCACGTGGGGCTCATTGTTGATGTTACCAGCTATAGGATCGAAGAGCACATGAAAAGCTACCAGAGGGGGGGGGGGGGGGTGAATGGTAGATTTAGAAATTTTACGCAGTGGAAACAATTAAATTCCAACCCCTTCGGCAGAAAAATGATCTGTTAGAGAAATCATCCGTGAAACTAATATAAACGTGTTTCACCGTAAAAAAAGTGACATATATCAGAGAGAATAAAGTCACGAAGAAAACACAAGAAGAATCACTCAAATCCGTCGATGGAAACTCAAGTTACGATCGAAAGATCGAACAAAGGTCAATCTGTCCTACCCGAGAAAAATAGTTCTGTAACACTGCAAATAAACTCGTGTAGATCAGAAACCACAAATCCAATGACCGTGAAATTTTGACAGATGATATATAATCAAGTTCTGAAGACAACACAAAAAGAATCAAGTCAATTGGATCTGTAAAACTCGAGTTATGATAAAACTACCGACAAAAGGTAGTGCTGTACAGAAACTCGATGAGTATAGCTTATCTGGAACAAGTCGGACGAACAAGGCACAAAAGTTTCTTCAAACTACGAATTTTATTCAATAGAACACAAGAGGAACAGCCCCAGAGTTGTCTACCACGAGCTTTGGTCTCCCTTGCTTATATAACCAGCCCTTAGGCCAACCCAATCTTAACTAGGACTCAAATCCAACTCAGATCACGAATCGAAACTTTCCATAACTGCTTAGGACTCTTCTATACGTAGATAGAAGCCATATTAAGACGTCCAAACACATTAGGAACATATCCCATATTCCTAAAACAACTCAAATTCGTGACCCACACGAAATCCTAACATAACCAACTCGATACTTTCCATACCGAGCCATAACCGACTCCGCCGCAGCCAGAGTCATCAACCGATACGATCCGATTCTTCTAACCAGATCTTCCTATCCATAAACCATCTTCGGAACCGTGTTGCCACGTCATGCACCGCATGCATACATGCAAACACCTTCCTTTGACGTCCAGTAACCTTCATATGCACTGCCCTTGATTCAATCATCCTACGTGACCTCCTGACCCGCTCAACCACAATTCCTCCTGAATTTTTGTTGTTGGAACCTCATCTCCTCCCTGAGACTAGTCCAAAGGATCCTGTCACCAGCCATGACTTGAACTCAAGCAACACCTGCACATGAACAAACAACCAATCCGTACGAGCCCAAATCCGCGACTTGACTCAAGTCAGTTCCGAACGCAACACCTTACGTGAGCACCTCACATAAGCATGTTGCAAAACCATAGTAAAATGGTATCAACCATATCAACAAAAATGCACCAAAAACTTAGCAAATGAATACTAAGCAATCTTTCCAACAATGTAAAGCAAGTTCGAAACATTTCACAGTAAAAGCAGGAACATTGCGATCAAGCTCCGAACCAAGAAAAAGCTAACCGGAGCTTGGGCCAAAGCTTACCAAAGCTAGTACAACCTAGCGCCGGACCTTATCAAAACTAGCAGGACCTAGCACCGGAGCTAACCAAAGCTAGTCGGACCTAGCGCCAGAGCTGACCAAAACTAGTCGGAACTAGTCAACCCAAAAGCTGGAGCTAGAAAACCATGTCGGAAGCTAACCAACATAAGTCGGACCTAGCAAAACATATCGGAGCTTAACAAAGACATGTCGGAGCTATCAAGAACATGTCGGAGCTAAAGACAAAGCTCATCGGAGCTACCCAAAAACATTTCGGACCTAGACAAAGAAAGTTGGACCTATTGTCAGACTTTGCAGAAGCTCGGAGCTAGAGTTGGACCTTGATGATAAAGGTGTTATGGCAGCATTCAAAACTTTTATTGTCAAAGCCAATGTATTCAGCACACATAGGTCTCACACCAGCCTGCAGCTGTCCCATAGTCTGTATCATGGTCTGCATGAGCTGTTTTTCCATAGCCAAAAGCTGCTCAATGTTGATAGCTCCGTGGGCAGGTCCTTGTCCATTGTTGTTCTAAGGTGCTCCATGGTTCTCCTCCTCATCATTGCCATCCCTCTGGTTGCGACTCCTTACCATCTGAAGAAAAGCAAGAGATAAGAATTTAGAATACGTCCCCAACTATATGCATCAAGGGATATGAAACTAAACAACTAGCTATACTAGCCTAGTTGGACATGGCAATGCTAAAGTATCCCAAAATTCTCTATTAAACACACAAGCAAACAATATATAGCAAACAACACACCAAGCAAAAACACATCGAATCCTGAGTGCTCCTATGTGCTTTAAAGTGTCCATTCTATCTAGGTTGCGTCCTACGGTCAACCTACGGCTCTGATACCAATTTGTGACACCCGGTTCCAAAAAATGAACCAAGTGCACTATATGTGTGCCCAGGACGTTCAACACACATACACATGTGCAACACAAACGATATACAGATAATTACCATAGCTCAAATTATTAAATAAGTACTTTTGTTACATAATTCATTATATCCTTGACTACAAGCTCTAATAAAAAATTAATGACTAGTTTAGACTAATGCAATGGAAATAACTAAATAAGCAACTAAGCAAACTAAGCAAAAAGGATAGCGCAACTCCAACACTCCACAGGCAAAGCTAACGGTAGACATGACCTAGTACTCCACATTATCATCGTTATACTTCCAATCCTGACCTGCAAGTGTTGGGGGGATTGCAAGGGTGAGTACATGTCGTACTCAGCAAGTGTGGAAAATATGACATGTAGCTGATTCAATTGACGAATATAATAATGGCTAAGTGCTGAAAGTACATTAAAACATTTGGAAAGAAATATATTATATATGTGTGCAATAAACCCATCATAGACCATAATTATTAACATAGTACAAGTCCATATTCCAGTATCATCATCCATATACTAGATTTCACCATTACCATTAATCATATCCAATACCAGATTTTAATTCATAACCAGCCATAACCAGTACCAAACCATAACCATCCCAAAAACCATCCCAATACCAAATTCCCTCTAATCATGGAAGTTGTCTAGGTGCTCATAACCGGGAGTACGGCTATCATGATAGGTTTAATAGACTCTGCAGAGTTTGTACCACTTTACCCACGTGTTTGTGATTTCATCACCTTGTAGTGACTAGAACCTCTATTATGCCGTCTCACACTTCCATTGGTGTGTGGCCAAGAGATCACAAAATATCCTTTACAAAGGGATTACTAGCCTATTTAGACCCCTCTGAGGTTTCACTGGTGGTGATGTCTCCAACTGAGCACATCTTCAACTAAGGGCCCCCTCTTGAGCCATTCAGATCCCATGGTAGTCCCACCAATCATCAACAAACCAAATCCGACTACCCCTTCCCTGAGCATCCTTAATGGTCCAAATAGCACTAGCAAGACCCTAATTAATCAGCTATGCCGCACCCATGCTTGGCCTCGTGGTGGCACTGTAGTCATGGCTTATTCTTGCATGAACCGGTCCTTAGATCTAAAGCAAGCAACCACCATATCATCCAACCCATCCACATACCAGGCTTGCTTAGATCACTCATTACCATATCATATTAACCAGTTCATGTTAATCAAATCTCATAAATGCAAAATTAAGTTGAGTGGTATAGTTGTCTTCCCATCCTATTTAATTAAGCGTAGCAAAAGGTAAAAAGCCCATCCTGACTCTCGACAATAAAATTCAGGTGACAATGGTGGTCAAACAAATCTAGTAAACTTCCTACCATAGGATTCCCATCAAATTGACACAAGCATGCAATTTTGCAAACAAAACATTTATTTTAAAACAGGATCAATATGCTTCAAGGACACTTGCCTTGCTCTTGGGATTGGTTCGGATCAAAGCCATCAAACTCTTGGTGCTGGAGATCCTCCGCGGCACTGCTCTAGCGCAAATATGTATACTCCGCACAATGAACATACAAACAAGAAACACAATCAAAAAGTGCACAAACATTACTCAATATGACATGACATGCATGATTAATGCAAATGCAAGGTGGAACTTGTTAGAGAGTTGTTTTTAATGATCACTAACTAGTTCTAATAGCTTTTAATAAGTTTATACAGGTTTGGATTTGATTTGATCAAATTTTAGAAATAATTCAACAGAAATTAACCAGGAAAATCGGACTAGTCCGCTAGGGACCGGACAAGTCCGCACTACGTGAGAACACCAGATTAGGGTTTTCTAGATCGACGTGAATTTTAAGAAACAGGGTTGAATTCACGTAAGGGAAATAGAATAGAAGGTATACCAGGTGTTTAGAACTCCAAAAAATCAAGGATCTTGGAGGCAACACTTGGATCTTGATGATCTAGGGTTGATAAGGAACTTGATGGTGATTTGTTGACGAAGAACATGAAGTTGATAGAGATCTTGATCCTCTTTCGTTTCCTCCTCTTCTTCTCCTTGTTCTAGATCTCTTTCTCCCTCCTTGGTTGTGGCTAATCACGAGCTAGGGTTTAGGTGGGGTGGAAAAGTGGCAAATAAATGTCAATTCAAGGGGTGGTTTTGTTTATATAGAGGTGGAGGTTAGGGTTAGATGGATTTCGAGTTTGGGGGTGAGTAGAGGCCGGTTTAGAGTCCCACATGGGCTCTAAAAGAGTTAGGCACGACGTCCCTAGGCCCACTTAACATAAAACCCAAGAAACAAGTAATGAAACAAAAGATCAACTCAGAGTGATGATTTATCAGACAAGTCTGAAAAGGACTGGACTAGTGCGAAGTTGCACAAAGAGAAATCAGACAAGTTCAGATTATACATCAGACAAGTCCAAACTTATCCAGATGGGAAAAAAAATAAGCCTCACAAAAAATCGGACAAGTCCGACTTTAGTTAAAGAGGAAAATAGACAAGTTTGACAAAAAATCAGACAAGTCCGACTTTATTCAGAGGGTAAAACGGACAAGTCTACTGGAACAGCAGACTAGTCTGGACAAGTCTAGGGACTTAGCGAAATTTTCAAGGATTTGGAACACCAGACTAGTCCGCATAGGATGGGACAAGTCCGAACGTGTCCAGAGGGAAAAACGGACTAGTCTGCAGAAAAACGGACAAGTCCAAGCGAGGCCAGAAAGAAATTGGACTAGTCCGCACCGAAATCGGACTAGTCCGCACTTCCCAGAATTCTTAAGTGCAGTTTTGTTTCTAATTCATTTTTTAACTTGTTCCTTTTTATGTGGATTTATGTTAAACATATATTAGGATGTATGCAATGCATGATGGATGAAAATGAGGGTGTTACAGAGAAGGAGATCCCGAGCAAGAAGAAGAAGAGGAGGAAACGAAAGAGTATAAAGTAATCAAGATCTTCATCGACTTTGCGTTCTTCGTCACCAATTGACCTTCAACTCTTCACCATCAACCCTAGGTCGTCAAGATTCAAGTTTAATCTTCAATTCACGATCTTTGGAGTTTTAAACACGTGGTATACCTTCTACTTTATCTTTTTCCACATCAATTCAACCCCAATTCTCATAGATCAAAAAAACCCTAAATTGCAGTTTGTCCAAGGCGGACTAGTCCAGCCCCTGAGACCGGACTTGTCCGGCCTCTGAATCTGAATGGCTAAATTAATTCAAATTTGACTCAAATCAATTCCAACCCTGTCCAAACTTGTTAAAAGCTATTAGAACCAGTTAGTAAACTTTATTAACAACTCATTAACAAGTTTTACTTCATAATTGCATTAATCATGCATGTCATGTCATATTGAGTACTATATGAGCATTATATGACTGAATAGTGTGTTTTGCATGTTAGTCGCTCAGAATAGAAGGTTTTGCGCTAGAGAGTGCTGCGGAGGATCTCCAACACCAGGAATTTGAAGACATTGATCCAAATCAAGCCTAAGAGCAAGGCAAGTGTCCTTGAACATATTGATCCTATTTTGACGATAAATGTTTTATTTTCAAAACTGCATGCTAGTGTCAATTTGATGGGAGTCCTATGATAGGAAGTTTACTAGCTTTGTTTAACCACCCTTGTCACCTAGAATACATGGTAGAGAGTCGGGAATGACTTTTTATCTTTGCTTCGCTTAATTTATTGGGATGGGAAAACAACTACACCATTTAATTATGCATTAATGATATTATGGTTAATATGAACTGGTTAATACGATGTGGTAATGTAAGCAAGCCTGGTATGTGGATGGGTTGGATGATATGGTGGTTGCTTGCTTTAGATCTAAGGACTGGTTCATGCGAGAATATGCCAGGACAACAGTGTCACCATGGGGCCAAGTATGGGTGCGGTGTAGCTGATTAATTTGGGTATTGCTGGTATTGCATGGATCATTGGGCGCACCAGGGAAGGGGAGTCGGATTGGGTTTGGATTTGAGGCTAGACTCCCTGGGATCCGAATGGCACAAGAGGGGGACCTTGGTTGAAGATGTGCTCAGTTGGAGACATCGCCACCGGTGAAACCTCATTGGGTTCGTACATGCTAGTAGTCCCTTTGTAAAGGCTATTTTGTGATCTTTTGGCCATACACCAAAGGAAGTGTAATTGGCATAAGGGAGGTTCTTTATTCGCCGGCGGGTGATGAAATCACAAACACGTGGGTAAAGCAGTACAAACTTTGCAGAGTATTAAAACTATCATGATAGCCGTGCTCCCAGTTAAGAGCACCTGGATGACCTACATGATTAGAGGGAAAATTGGGATTTGAGATGGTTTGGTTATGGTTTGGTATTGGTTATGATTAGTAATATGGTTATGGTTGGTTATGGATTAATTTCTAGTATTGAATATGGTTAATGGTAATGGTGAAATCTAGAATATTGTTGATGGTAATGAATATTGGCTGGTATTATGATAACAACATGGATTATGATGGGTTTACTTCATATACATATAATGTATCGCTTTTCAAATGTTTTAATGTACTTTTCATCACTTAGCCATTATTACATTTGTCATTTGAATCAGCTACATGTCATACTTTCCAAACTTGCTGAGTATGACATGTACTCACTCTTGGAATTCCCCCAACAACAGTTGCAGGACAGATTTGGGAGTATAACGATGATAATGCAGAGTTCTAGGCCGTGCCTGTCGTTAGCTTTGCCTGGTGTTGATTGGAGCTGCGCTATGCCCTTGTGCTTATCTTGCTTAGCTGCTTAGTTACTTCATTAGTTTATATATGCTGCATTAGTTCAAACTTGTCATTAATATTCATTAGAGTTTGTATTCGAGGATATTATGAACTCTGTAATAAAATTGGTTAATTAATCTTGTTCTGTGGTAATTTTCTGTATATCCTCTTGTGAATGCACTTGTGTATGTGTGTTGAATGTCCTAGGTACACATATGCGTTCACTTGGCTCATTTTCGGAACAGGGTGTCACAATTTGGTATCAGAGCCACAGGTCGGCCGTAGGACATAGCCTAGATAGAATGGACATAAGAGCACTCAGGAATCGATGTGTTTTTGCTTGGTGTGTTGTTTGTTGTGTATTGTTGCTTGTGTGCTTAGTAGAGGATTTTGGGATGCTTTAGCATTGCCATGTCCATAAAGGCTAGAATAGGTAGTTGCTTAGTTTCATATATCTTGATGCATATAGTTGGGGATGTTTTCTAAATTCTTATCTCTTGCTTTTCTTCAGATGGTGAGGATTCGCGACTAGAGGGATGGCAATGATGAGGAGGAGAACAATGGATCACCTCAGAACAACAATGGACAAGGGCCTGCCCAGGGAGCTATCAACCTTGAGCAGCTATTGGCTATGCAAAACTAGCTCATGCAGACCATGATAATTACTATGGGACAGCTGCAGGCTGGCAACAACAACAATCAGCCCCACATGCTTCCATAGCCACCCCCACCGCCTCATAACCGATTGGGAGAGTTCATGAGGACTAGGCCACCGGCCTTTGATAAAGCTGCTGACCCTATGGATGCCGATGATTGGCTCAACTCCGTGGAGAAGAAACTTGCAATTGTTCAATGTAGTGACTGGGAGAAGGTTCTATTTGCATCGCATCAACTTGTTGGAGCAGCAGCTGATTGGTGGGATTCATTATGCAATGCCCATGAAAATCAAGAGAGAATTACTTGGGCTGAATTCAAGGAGAGCTTCCATTCTCATTATGTGCCTGAAGGTGTTATGATCTTGAAGCGGCAAGAGTTTGAAAATTTGAGGAAAGGAAGATCGAGTGTGGGTGAATATCTCAATAAATTCACTCAACTCTCAAGGTATGCGTCTGAGGATGTGAGTTGGGACAGTCGGAAGCAATACTTGTTCATGAGGGGCTTGAAAAGTGAGATCCAAGTACAATTGCTCAATTGTGATTATGCCATTTTTCATAATCTTGTGGACAAAGCAATTGTGGTCAAGAACAAGGTCCGTGAGATGGAGCTAGATAACAAGAGGAAGGAATCATATCAAGGACAGCAACATGGAAGTAATGTGTGCCCTCGCTTTGCACCACCAAATGAGCCATATTACAACTCTTCTGCTCCTATACAACGTTGTGGATATGCACCGCGCTGAGCTCAGTTTGTGCAGCAGCACCCAGTCATGCAAGCACCTAGGCCTCCAATGCCTTATGCACCTCGTGCCAACCTTCCTAGTGCAAATTTGTAGAATCAAGTTCATCCCAATAATTCTGGTGCAGTTAGGATGTGCTATACATGTGGTGAAGCAGGACACTTTGCACATCAATGTCCGAAGTCAGGCCTAGTCAAGGAAGCAATGCTCAAAGACTGAACCGAAGACCAAATGGAGGACAGCCGCAAGGGAACCGTGGACAGCAAAATTTTGCACATGGCAACGTGAACCATGTCTCTACGGAGGAAGCACAACAAGCGAATGATGTGGTTATTGGTATGTGTCGAAGTGTTTTTACGACACTTCCCCCGAACCTGCTAAGGAGCAGCCCGCGGAGGTTCTTTTTAGGAGGGGCGAATTTCTTGAAACTATGAGCTAGATGAACACAATGATTTAAGTGGTTCGGGCTGCCGAGAGGCATAATACCCTACATCCACGGGGGGTTGTGTTGTATTGTATGAGTGAGGTGTGAGAGAGCTCTCCCTTTCTGTCATGGCTACCTGATCCTTTTATAGGTGAAGGGTCGGCATGTTACATTATGATCGGGGCCTGACAGGTGGCCCTAAGTTAATTAGTCATAAAAGTGTATTAACATTACTTAATGACACATTAATGACACTTGATGGTGTACTAACATGTCCTGATGATACGTTAATGGTCTTTATGGGACTTCATGGTGTATTCATGTGACATATTAATGGTGTATGAAGTCGCGTTCTTGATGACGAACTAATGCTGTCTTGAGTGCACATGTCATCTTCATGATCCGTGGGACGTGTAGCACCACCGGACCTTTCCTCAGAATGGAGGCTAGGTCCAGAGATGCGGGACGCGTGACAGCATCGGACCTCTCCTCAGCGGGGAGGTTAGGTTTAGAGCCGCGGGTTGCATGGCAGCACCGAAGGTCCGGAGCTACGGAGCACGTGGAGGCACCAGAGCCACCCTCAGCGGGGAGGCAGGTCCGAAGCTACGGGACACATGGCAGCACCGGAGCCACCCTTAGTAGGGAGGCAGGTCAAAAGCTGCGGGACACGTGGTAGCTTTTGAGTACTTCCCCTCTTGTGAGGTGGAACCCAGCATCTTGTCTTCCTTGTATGTGGGGGTACCCGGTCTGCAGGGTACCGATAGTATGTTTCTTGCAAAATCCAACCCGACTACTATGTTATTTTATTCTGGAGCATCGCATTCATTCATTGCATCGAAATATGTTGCCAAGTATAGTTTGTCTTTCTCTCATATGAAGTATACATTATTGGTTAAATCTCCTAGAGGAGAGATGAGGACAAATATAGTATGTCCAAAAGTAAGCCTTAGAGTAAGGGGGTAGACTTCTTTGACAACCTCATTGTTTTGGATTCTCAAGGATGGGACATTATACTTGGTATGGACTGGTTAAAGAAGCACAATGGAGTCATTGAATGTGCCACAAAGATGGTGAAGTTGACCAATGAGGAAGGGATTACCATAGAATTCGAAGCATCTCAACATGCACTGAAGCAATTGGAGCTGAATCACATGGACGGTCCCGCAATTGAAGAGATCCCAGTGGTGTGTGAATTTTTGGACGTATTTCAGGATGAGTTGCCAGGTATGTCACCTGATCGTGACATTGAATTTGTTATTGAATTAATACTTGGAACTGCACCTATAGCTAAGAGGCCATATAGAATGCCTCCTAAAGAGTTAGCGGAGCTCAAGAAGCAAATTCAAGAGCACCAGTGCTTTTCGTGTACAAGAAGGATGGATCACAAAGGATGTGTGTGGATTACCGAGCACTCAACGAGGTGACAATCAAGAACAAGTACCCCTTGCCACACATAGAAGACTTGTTTGATTAGATGGAGGGTGTTTATGTCTTCTCCAAGATTGATTTGAGGTCGGAATACTTTCAAATGAACATTAGACCATCGGATATACCCAAAATAGCTTTTCAGACACGATATGGATCTTATGAGTACATAGTTATGTCCTTTGGATTGACCAATGTGCCTGCATACTTTATGTACCTCATGAATAAAGTCTTCATGGAGTACTTGGATAAGTTCGTTGAGGTGTTCATTGATGATATTATGATCTACTCGAAGGATGAGAAGGAACATGAGGACTACTTGAGGCTCACGTTGCAGAAATTGAGGGAGTATCAATTGTATGCCAAGTTCAGCAAGTGCCAGTTTTGGTTGAAAGAAGTGTCGTTTTTAGGCCATATCATCTCGGGAGTTGGAGTATCGGTTGACTCTGGAAAAGTGAGGGACTAGTTGAAATGGCAGCCCCCGCAAAATGTGAAGGAAATCCGGAGTTTTCTTGGAATTGCTGGATATTACCGTAGGTTCATGAAGGACTTTTCCAGAAAAGGACTTGGATGTGTGCTCATGCAAGAAGGTCAAGTGATAGCCTACGCATACAGGCAATTGAAGAAACATGTCTAGAATTATCAAACACATGATTTGGAACTTGCATCCATGGTACACACACTGAAGATTTGGAGACACTACATCCTTGGACATAGGTGTGAAATTTATACGGATCATAAGAGTCTTAATTATAGATTCACGCAAACGGACCTAAATTTGAGGCAACGAAGATGGTTGGAGCTCATCAAGGATTATGATGTGGGGATCAATTATCATCCAGGGAAGGCTAATGTAATGGCTGGTGCTTTGAGCCGGAAGGGAGTAAGTCACCAGCTCATGGTTCGAGAACTGCCATTCGAGTTATGTAAGGAGTTTGAACGGTTGAACCTCGAGTTTGTGAATGAGATGGGGACGATGGAGTTAAATCCGACCTTGGAGCAAGAAATTCGAGAGGGTAAAACAAAGGATGAGGAAATTCAGGAAATCAAGGAAAGGACCCAAGACGAAAGAGTATTCAGGTTTGATGAGGATGATCATGGTACCTTATGGCTTGTAAAAAGGATTGTCGTGCCCAATGTTAAGCATATTTGAGATACAATATTAAAAGAGGTGCATGACTCACCATACTCAATTCACCCCAGTTGTACAAAGATGTACAAAGACTTGAAGACATGTTATTAGTGGGCTAACATCCAAAAGGACATAGCTGAATATGTAGCATTGTGTGATGTGTGCCAACGAATGAAGGCAGAACATCAAAGGCCAGCTGGATTATTGCAGCCATTGAAGATTCTGGAATGGAAGTGGGAAGAGATCTGACTGGACTTTATAGTTGGATTGCCATGTACTCAGTTCGGTTATGATTCCATATGGGTAATCGTGGATCAGTTGACCAAATCAGCTCATTTTATTCCTGTCAAGACCACCTACACCACCGCGAAGCTGGCAGAGTTGTATATGGAGCATACTGTGTGCCGACATGAAGTCCCAAAGAAAATAGTCTCGAATAGAGGTTCTCAATTTACCTCTAGGTTCTGGGAGAAACTGCATGAAGCGTTGGGTACAAGGTTGAATTCAACTCAGCATATCACCCTCAAACGGATAGACAAAATGAAAGGACCAATAAGATTTTAGAGGATATGTTAAGAGCTTGTGCTTTGAAGCATGGGAAAAGTTGGGACAAGAGCTTGCCGTATGTAGAATTTTCATACAACAATAGTTACCAAGCAAGTTTGAAGATGTCACCATATGAAGCACTATATGGGACGAAGTGTAGGACGGCTTTGTTTTGGAATGAGACAGGGGATAATCAAGTATTTGGACCTGATATGTTGCAAGAAGCTGAGAAACAAGTTCAGATTACTCGTGAGAATTTGAGAGCTGCTCAATCAAGGCAAAAAGGCTATGCGAACAATAGGAGAAGGAAACTAGCCTTTGAAGTGGGAGATTTTGTTTACCTCAAGGTGTCACCAATGCGAGGTCATAAGATGCAAGTTAGCACCTCGCTATATCGGACCATTCAAGATTTCAGACAAAATAGGAGAAGTAGCATATAATTTGGAGATGCCAGCTCACTTAGCAGATGTTTATGATGTCTTTCATGTTTCCCAACTCAAGAAGTGTCTAAGCATATCGGAGGAACAAGTGCTAATGGAAGAGTTGGAATTAGAGGCAGATTTGACTTATGCCAAGCAACCAGTCAAAATCTTGGAAACCAAGGAGAGAGTCACAAAGAACAAGGTGATTCGACGGTGTAACTTCAATGGAAGCATCATACAGAATCAGAGGCAACTTGGGTTGGAAGATGATCTCAAGAAGGAATTTCCCTATCTCTTCTCTTCCACGTCGAATTTTGAGGGCAAGATTCATTTTAAGGGGGGTAGGTTTGTAACACCCTCATTTTCATGCATCATACATTGCATACATTCTTATACATGTTTAGAATTAAGAAACATAAAAAGGAACGAGTTAAATAGGAATTAGAAGAAAAACAACACTTAAAAGTCTGTATAAGTGCAAACTTGTCCGTTTTGTACCCCGGACTAGTCCGGTTTCCCTCTCTGTTGCCATTCGGACTTGTCTGTCTTAGCTGTGGACTAGTCCGATTAAGCCTCTGATCCGTGCCGGACTTGTCTGTGATTGAGTGCGGACTAGTCCAATCTTTGGTCCAGTTTTCCAATAGGTTGCCAAATCCAAGACTTGTCCGATCTATGCCGGACTTGTCCATTTTGCTCTCTGGACAAGACCGGACTTGTCAGGACCTTCCAGCAGATTTGTTCGATATTGTTACTGTTCGAAAGCAGACTAGTGTGGTCCATTGTGCGGACTAGTCCAGCCTGCTGAGTTCCACTCGGTTTCTGTTATTTCCTCACGATTTGTTTTTGGGTAACCACCTTATTTGGGCCCAAGGACGTCATGTTTAACCTCTTTGGATCCCATGTGGGACCCCACACCGGCCTCCACCCACCCCAAACTCGAAATCCATTAAACCCTAACTCTCCACCCTATATAAACAAACCCCACCTCTTGACTTTACATCCTTTTGCCTCAATTGAAAGACCACAAATTTTAGTTCGTGGAGAGCCACCATCAAGGAGGGAGAAGGAGATCCCGAGCAAGAATAAGAAGAGGAGGAAATGAAAGAGGATCAAGTAATCGAGATTTTCATCGACTTTGCATTCTTAATCGCCGATCCACCTTCAACTCTTCACCATCAACCCTAGGTCGTCAATATTCAAGTATCATCTTCTATTCTCAATCTTTGGAGTTCTAAACACATGGTATACCTTCTACTTTCTTCTTTTCAATGTCAATTCAGCCCAAATTCTCGTAGATCAAGAAAATCCTAAATTGCAGTCTGTCCAGGGCGGACTAGTCCGGCCCCTGAGACCGGACTTGTCCGACCTCTGAATCTGAATTGGCTGAATTAATTCCAATTTGACTTGAATAATTTCCATCCCTATCCAAACTTGTTAAAAGCCATTAGAACCTGTTAGTAAACATTATGAACAACTCATTAACAAGTTTTACTTCATAATTGCATTAATCATGCATGTAATGTCGTATTGAGTACTATATGAGCATTATTTGATTGAATTGTGTGTTTTCCATGTTTGTCGCTCAGAATAGAAGGTTTTGCCTAGAGAGTGCTGCGGAGGACCTCCAACACCAGGAATTTGAAGACGTTGATCCAAATCAAGCCCAAGAGCAAGGAAAGTGTCCTTGAACATATTGATCCGGTTTTGAAAATAAATGTTTTGTTTTCAAAACTGCATGATTGTGTCAATTTGATGGGAATCCTATGATAAGAAGTTTAGTAGCTTTGTTTAACCAACCTTGTCACTTGGAATACATGGTAGAGAGTTGGGAAGGGCTGTTGACCTTTGCTTCGCTTAATTAATCAGGATGGGAAAACAACTACACCATTTAGTTATGCATTAATGAGATTATGGTTAATACGAACTTGTTAATATGATATGGTAATGGGTGATCTAAGCAAGACTGGTATGTGGATGGGTTGGAAGACATGATGGTTGCTTGCTTTAGATCTAAGGACCGGTTCATGCGAGAATATGCCAGGACAATAGTGCCACCACGGGTCCAAGTATGGGTGCAACGTAGCTGATTAATTAGGGTATTGCTAGTATTGCATGGATTATTAGGTGCACCGGGGAAGGAAAGTTGGATTGGGTTTGGATTTGAGGCGGGACTCCCTGGGATCCGAATGGCACAAGAGGGGGCCTTGGTTGAAGATGTGCTCAGTTTGAGACATAGCCACCGGTGAAACCTCAGTGGGTCCGTATATGCTAGTAATCCCTTTGTAAAGGCAATTTTATGATCCCTTGGCCATACACCAAAGGAAGTGTAATTGGCATAAGGGAGGTTCTTTAGTCGCTGACAGGTGATAAAATCACAAACATGTGGGTAAAGCAGTACAAACGCTGCAGAGTATTAAAACTATCATGATAGCCATGCTCCCGGTTTGATTATGGTTTGGTACTGGTTATGATTGGTAACATGGTTATGGCTGGTTATGTATTAATTTCTAGTATTGAATATGGTTAATGGCAATGGTGAAATCTAGAATATGGTTGATGGTAATGAATATGGTTGATAACTACATGGATTATGATGGTTTTACTTCACGTACATATAATATATCACTTTTCAAATGTTTTAATGTACTTTTCAGCACTTAGCCATTATTACATTCGTCATTTGAATCAACTACATGTCATACTTTCCATACTTGCTGAGTATGACATGTACTCACCCTTGCAATTCCACCACCAACAGTTGCAGGTCAGATTTGGGAGTATAATGATGATAATGCGGAGTTCTAGGCCGTGTCTGCCGTCAGCTTTGCCTGTGGTGTTGATTGTAGCTACGTTATACCCTTATGCTTATCTTGCTTAGTTGCTTAGTTGCTTTATTAGTTTATATCTGTTGAATTAGTTCAAACTTGTAATTAATACTCATTAGAGTTTGTATTCGAGGGTTTTACGAATTTTGTAATAAAAGTGGTTAATTAATCTTGTTCTGTGGTATTTTTCTATATATCGTCTTGTGAATGCACTCGTGTATGTGTGTTGAACGTCCTGGGCACACATATGCGTTCACTTGGTTCATTCTCGTAACCGGGTGTCACACTGGAGGCTGTAGAAATCCAACAGCATCAAGAGAAAAGTTGAAAAAGGTGGGATCAGACCCACCATGGCGTACACTGGGAAGTACACCATCTCCCCGGTGCGCTCCTTCTTGAAGGGGAGCTTGATGAAGTGGATGTCGCGATTGCAGGAATCGGTGGTCCAACCCATGTAGGTACGGACCCTCGACAAATCTTCGTTGTTCTGGATCCTGCTGTGGGGAAGACCCAATTCTATCGCGGCAAAGTGGAGCAAAAGTTGGAAAAGCTATGCGAAGGTTGGGAGGCTCTGAGCGCAAGTTCGATTGAAAGCGTAAAAAGTCCTCAAACCGTGCGGGCTTTCCTTCTTAAGTAAGCCTCCACAACGCTTGGATGGAAACCACAATGGGACCAATATCACGTTTTAAAAAATCCACCCTGCCAATGATGAATGGGCCCGAATCCACTTTAGCAGAAAGGCCAAAATTAATACCCCAGGTGAACCATTGTCATGATGAGAGGTTGGAAGCCCGAGGGCGGTGACCTGACAAGGCGCGCTGAATCGATACGGTTTTTGCATTTGGAACCGACGACCTTCAATTGTGTGAGATCCGCACGCGAGGATCTCACCTGCCGCATTCAAAAAAAGCCACGCGGTGATGGTTTAATAGCGAACCATCACCCCAACGGTACATCAGAAGACCTTTGAAGAGGCAACACGAGAATCGAAGATGGCCCCACCTCCAGTAGAATAACTTAACCAAAAGAGTTTCTCCCAAAGGTGGGCCCGGGGGCCACTGTTGGTACCCTATGTACCCGGTACCCCATGATATCACAAGAAATGCTAAGGAGTTCCACCCGTCCAAGTTGAAGACCTCCAAAGGCTGCATGTGTTACACATCAATGGACCCGTCTCCCTTGTTTGGGTAGCTCTGGCACTGTCACGTGTAATACTAAGCCGGACCTAACTCCCTTCACAGGGATGTTTCTGGCCTTGCCACATGTCCAGTGACTTCGTACCTAACCCCCAGTAGAGGGAAGCTCCAGTGCTGCCACGTGTATAGTGGCTCCGGACCTACCCCCCCCCCCCCCCCCCCACAATGGGAAGCTCTGGAGCTGCCATGTGTCAAGCCTCCAGACCTAGGACAACAAGATGACTGGCGGATCTCCAACAGCGCTAACTTTCAAGGGACAATTAAAGCTACGGTTACAAGACTTGATTGCGTGTCATTAATACCTTATTAATGACACACGATCAGAGGACTCTTCACAATGAGAACACCACCATTAAGGCGCGTTATTATGTTGTTAACTATGATTAATATACACAGATCATGTATTAGGCAATTAACTACCACCAAGGCCACATGTCGGGCCAGGCTGACTATGTAGCAGCCAACCTTTGGACTATAAAAAGGCTGCATCGCATGCTACAGAAAAGGGAGGAAGCTCACACGCACACAAGTTCCATACATTCATGCATACAACACACAACCCGTGGAGTAGGGTGTTACGCTCAGGCGGCCCGAACCACGTAAAACTCATCGTGTCACTGTCTTGTTCGCGATCTCATGCGCGCCCCAATCAATCAAGAACCTTTGCGGGCTACGATCTACTAGTACCGGGGGAAGTGTTGATCGCACACTTCGACAGCCACCTTCAGCTGCTAGTCCTTCCAAAGTCGGTCGGCGTCACCCTTCACACCCATGCTCATGAAGCGGGAGTCGGAATCACCAATGAAATCTTACAGCTCGTCGAGGATGTAGTCTGCTTGGATTAGGGGTGGGCGTTCGGTCTACTCGATTTTTTGGTTCGAGTATTTCGGTCTTTTTCAAAATTTAGTTTCTTAAAATTACTATCCGACTTGTTGTAGTAATATTAAGTACCCGAAAATTTTGGGTACCAAAATTTTGGTTTGGTCTTCGGTCCTACCCGATATATCCAAATTATACATTATATTCATGTCATGTTTGCACAAATTCAATATGATTCATGAATTTAATCCTATGAGGTAATTTTTTATAAATTGACAATTTACAAATCACAAATAAACGTTTAAATCCAACGACTTCACACATAACAACTTGAAAATAAAATATGAAATTTTTAATTGTTCATAGTTTACCACACATAATT
Organism: Tuctoria greenei; assembly: GCA_036927565.1. Taxonomy (NCBI): domain Eukaryota; kingdom Viridiplantae; phylum Streptophyta; class Magnoliopsida; order Poales; family Poaceae; genus Tuctoria; species Tuctoria greenei. The sequence continues at coordinate 260,543,805 of JAYESD010000001.1, read as the reverse complement.
TAATTTATTATTTGATAGACCGACTATTCAGTTATTTCAGTTACCCGAGAGTGGTACCCGAACTTGAAATTCAGTTTTTGATTATTTATATTTGCTATCCGAAAAGTATCTGATACCCGATGTTTTGGTCTTTTCGTTTTCGGTCTTGGTTTTTTCAGTTTTTTGGTCTCGGTTTATTTGCCCACCCCTAGCGTGGATGACCTAAAAGATGAGGCAGCGGCAGCCGAAGCAGAGATGCAGAACGGCGACTGGGTTTTAGTCGGCGGTGTAGCTGGGGTGCTACTCTACGTCGAGCCCGACGATGAGCTTGTGAAGGCGCCGACGGTGGACGGAGAGGACCTCGTCGAGCTAGTCCTCCACGGCCTCACCCAAGGATGTCATGGTGGTGGTTATGACATCATCCTCGAATGTCAAATTGTACACCTAAGTCCCGCCATTGGGTCCTCTCCTTGTCCCTACTGTTGCGGTCTCCGAGCGCGGCGCAACTTCTCTCGTGTGCAAACCTTCCTCTACCTCTAGTTTGGATTTTGGAAATGGGCATGGATATATAACTGATACATTTACGATATGAGTAGAGGAGTTTACGAATTTGATGGGCCCGAGCAACGAGTAAAGAAAATAATGAAGATTTTTGAATCTGATATACTCTTTCTATTTTGTTTCTTTAGAAAGCTCTGGGCCAGCGCTCAACCATTATCATAAGAAAGGAATAAAAGGTACAAAGTCAGAGTCATACATAAACAAATTGATGCACAAGTTGAGCATCAAAAAAGAAAATGAAAGCCACCTAAAACAGAACCAAACAAAAATAGGCATCCAAGAACCCCCAGGAGATCAAAGCGGGGGCTCATGCAAAAGTCCAAGTACGGGCCGTCTCCTTTTTCTCAAAAAATAGTTGTTGTTCAGTCTTCTCGTCCCCATCGAAAAAAACCTTTCTGTTTTTGAATCTTATCGTTATGAGCACAAGTTGCATTGTGTCAACTAAACACCACGTACAACAACTTTTCTCAGGGGCGCACCCACCGGGTATGTCGGGTGGGCCACGGGATACCTTGGGTCTAGCCACCAGAGAGTAGCTAGTGTGAATGCAAGCTGGAGAGATCAGCGGAATCGGGAACTGGCCAATGAAGATGGAAGTCAGCAGTCCCACGGTTCATGGATCGAAACCGCGACATCTTTTTCCTTTTTCCTTTTTTCTTATATTATTTTTCCACCAATCTTCTAGCCCTCCTTTATTTGAAGTTGTATGGTGGGATCAGGATATGTGGCTGACATGAGGTGAGAGTCGTGTGTGCAACACCAGGCGAAACGTCATGGAGAGATGTTCAGTCTTTTGTTGTGGTCTGTTATGTTTAGCTTTGCTAATCTAGGCTAAAGTTGATACTCCAGAAACTGTTCTAGCATGTTTTGTAATTTACTACATACTTTACTTAGCTTGTTGTAGTAGGCTGTGACTGTTTGATCGCTTATTATGGTGGATATGTGTTGGGTTTCAACATAGAGAGTGGGCACAGGGTGGGGGTGGAAGGTTCTCTCTAGGTGTAAGTAACTTTCTGGATCTCTAGCTCAGTAGAGTTGGAAGTAGAAATATATTCCATTCTAAAAAAATAAAAGAGATAAATAGTCCACTAGTTTATCATTAGAACAACAACATTGGAACTATTTTTACGCACCAATAAACAACAAAATAAAGTTCATTACCTTAAGACGATATATTACAAACAAGGAAAAAGAAAAACACAAACTAGAAACAAGAAAAGAAAAACAACACAACTAAAAACAAAAAAAAACTAATACTTCTCCTCCTCCTCCTCCTTCTTGGGCTCCTGGCAGGGCGGGGGCACCTCCCGCGGCGGAGATAGCAAGCCCAGATTCTCGGACATCGCCGCCACCAGGTTGTCGCAGTCGGCGATGCCTAGCTCGATCGCCCGCGTGTCCCAGAGGATGTCGAGGAGACCAACCAAGTGCGTCATGCCAAAGACGTAGTGGCCTGTGGTCCCCATTCCAGTATGCTTTGGAAGGGGACCAAGCCCAAGGCGGCGCATGGAGCGCAATGTATTGTCAAATACATCGCACGCCATATTCTGGAGAGCCCACTCCATGTCTAGGTGGAGTCCTGTCGGGGATGCTTCCCCTTGGCTTCCTTCGGTGGGCTTGGAGACAGCGTTTTCTTGTCAGCCATGGTGTTCTTGGGCCGGTTTTGGGAAGAGAGGAAGAGTGGCTGTGCAGAGGAGACGGTGGCATGCCCGGGCGATCTTATAGCATAGTAGCAGCCTAGCGGTTCGCCTCTCGACGCGCGCAGTAGTGGTGTTGGGATGCAGAGTGGTTCGAATTGAATTCAAAGATGCGCATGCGATGCACGCGTTTAAGGCGCCTCAGTAACTGGCGCGCACGTAAGCTCGGCGCGCCCGGTCACATCAGCCGCCTGTACAAATGGCTACTGCTTCCTCCGTCCCAACTCAACTCTATTTCTATTTTTGGTCAAACTTACCTTTGACCAATTATTTGTATGGATTTTATTAATTTCAATAACATGTAAATTGTATATTATGGAAATATTTTTCATGGTAAATCTAAAAGTACAATTCTTGTATTGTTCAAACTGATCAAAATTACATAAATCATTGGTCAAGGATAGATTTCAGATTTCACCAAACCTAAAAATAGAGTTGACATGGGACGCACGGAGGTAGATTATGTGGCGTGCCAATGTGGATGTCCAACTCAGACTAAGGATGAAAGTGAAACGCTTGTGTGAAGTTGATAGACTAAATTGACCCAATTGAATGTTCAAGGATCAAACTGAGTTTTAACTGAAAGTTTGAGGATGAAGTTGAGTATTATTCCAATTCTAAACGAGCCAAACTTGAGCTTTCGAGCTTGATGAGCTCAAGCTCGAAAAGCTCAAGTAAGTACATATTTTGTTTTCATCTATGATATGTACATATGATTAACTAAACTATGTAATTCTTATATATGATAGCAACAAATAATGTGCAACATCATCCACCTTCCTACTCCATTAGTTTTGAGTCCTAAATTTAGTAGATTCTATTGTATATGCATGAATTCCGGACTCGACTTGAGATCGACTTTGGTATTTTATTGAACTCAAGCTTAGAAAGACAAGCTCGCTCGAGTTTGACTTGTTGACAACCCTAGATGCAATTAAAGTTTTGGTGCAATCGTGTAATCAACAATTTTCATCCGTTGGATCTACATCTTACGGTTATTACATCTTTTCAATTAACCCCTTCCACCATGCCGATCGACGAAGCGGTAATCAGAATCACCAAGGAAACCTTCCAACTCGTCGGGGAATTAGTCAGCATGGATGACCTGGAAGATGAGGCAGAGGTGGTCGACGCAGAGCTGCAGAACGGCGATGTGGTTCTGGTCAGCGGAGTACATAGCTGCGGCGCAACTCGATGTCAAGCCCGACGACGAGATTGTGAAATTTCGATGGTGGACGTACGTAGAGGACCTCGTCGAGCCAGTCCTCCACGGCCTCACCGGAGGACATCACGGTGGTGGTGATCATGTCGCCCTCGAACGTCACATTGTACATTGAGTCCCCACCATTGGGTCCTCGGCTTGCCATCCCTACAGTTGCCGTCTGCGGCGGTGCGGTGCAACTTCTCTCTTGTGCAAACCTTCCTCTACACCTCTAGTTTAGATTTTGGAAACGGGTGTGGATATATAACTGATGCAGTTATGATATGAGTGGAGGAGTTTCCGAATTTGACGGGCCCGAGCCCCAAGTAAAGAAAGTAAAGAAGATTTTTGAATTCAATTACTCTTTCTAGTTTTTAATTCTTATCGTTATGACCACACAAGTTGCATTGTCTCAACCAAACACCATGTGCAACAACAACAACTTTTATTAGGGGCGCACCCACTGGGTATGCTGGGTGGGCCACTGTATCCTAGGTCCAGCCACCAGAGAGTAGCTAGTGTGAATGCATGCTTGAGATATTAGCGGCATCGGGAACTGGACAATTAAGATGGAAGTTAACAGTATCACGTTTCATGGATCAAAACGCGCACCATCCTTTTTCTTCTTCCTTTTCTCTATCCATGAACCATGAGACTGCTGAGTTCCATCTTCATCGGCACACGTACGGTCCGAGTGTGCCGGTGTACCTTAACCCCCCGTCGTGCGTTACCAGTTGCGGTTGGAAGACCCCTGCATGTATGCTCTGATTCCTGTCCTCCAACTCCATCTAGGTTTCCGATGATGTAGGCGGTTCACCACCAGACAAACCAGCTAAGCCTCAGTGATGAGCACCATGCAAGTTTTTTGATGAAAACTGACTGTCGGGGCCTTGATATGCAAGATATGGGTATACGGCCACATTAACACCTGGTGGTTAATAATGAGAAGTATGATTGTCCACCAGCATCATATACTTTGCATAAAGATGAGAAGACCACCTCATGCAAGTTTTTGGGGATGTTAAGATGCTCGATGGTTATGTCTCAAACTTCAAGAGATGTGTGGACTTAAAACCACGTGAGGTATTGGGTCTAAAAACACTTGACTGCCATTTCAGAAGCTCCTTGCTATTGCAATACTTGACATATTGCCTGAAAAGGTTGTTGCACCTTTAATTGAGTTTAGCAGATTCTTTTTTTGGAAACTTTTCTAAAGAATTGGCGGAACCAGATTTGGATGAGATGATCAAACAATTTCCTAAAAAAATTTGTAAGCTTGAGATGTTTCTTCCTCCCGCTTTCTTTGATATCATGGTACATCTTCCGACCCATCTTGACGAAGAAGCTCGCTTGGGTGGACCTATTTCATACAGATGGATGTATCCAATTGAGAGGTACCTTGGTACATTGAAGAGATATGTACGTAACAGAGCTCACCCGAAGGGTTCTACAGCTGAGAGATATATTATAGAAGAGTGTATGACTTTTTATATACAATTTTTGGATAATATTAGCACCAAGCTTAATAGGCCAGAACGTCATGAAGTTGCAGCTGGGAATGAATCTTCTCTCGAGTCTAATATATTTACAGAAGTTGATAATTCTAAAAAAAGGGTTTAAATGGGGCCAACTTACTATGGGAACTACATAACATCAGGCATTATATTATTTCTAATGTTGTAGAGGCCGCTCCATGGATCAAGTATAACTCATATGTTCTATACTATATTGGATCATGCTAATTGTAGATGGCTAATTTAATTTTGTATCCTTTTCAGAGAGCATATTGAAGAACTGAAAAATATTCATTCTCGTGATGTTGAAAAACGTCATAGAGATGAGTTTGTTTATTGGTTTCAGAAACGAGTAAGCTGTGAGACATATGTGTGCTGAATACATTGGTTTTGACAATAAAAGTTTAAATGCTGCCATATTTTTTTAGCAAGGTCCGACTCTAGCTCCGAGCTTCTGCAAGGTCCGACAATAGGTCGACTTTCTTTGTCTAGATCTGACATGTTTTTGGGTAGCTCCGACGAGCTTTGTCTTTAGCTATGACATGTCTTTGATAGCTCCGGCATGTATTTGTTAAGCTCCGATATGTTTTGCTAGGTCCGACTTATGTTGGTTAGCTCCGACATGTTTTTCTAGGTCCGACTTTTGGGATGACTAGTTCCGACTAGTTTTGGTTAGCTCCGGTGCTAGGTCCGACTAGTTTTGGTAAGCTCCAGCGCTAGGTTGTACTAGCTTCGGTAAGCTCCGGCGCTAGGTTGTACTAGCTTTGATAAGCTCCGGCGCTAGGTTGTACTAGCTTTGGTAAGCTCCAACTCAAGCTCCGGTTAGTTTTTTCTAGGTTCGGAGCTTGATTGCAATGTTACTGCTTTTATCTTGCAATGTTTCGAACTTGCTTTACATTGTTGGAAAGTTTGCTTAGTATTCTTTTACTAAGTTTTTGGTGCGTTTTGGTTGATATGGCTGATATCGTTTTGCTATGCTTTGTGACATGCTTATGTGAGGTGCTCACATAAGGTGTTGTGTTCGGAACAGACTTGAGTCAAGTCGCGGATTTGGCCTCGTACTGATTGGTTGTTTATTCATGTGCAGGTGTTGCTTGAGTTCAAATCATGGCTGGTGACAAGATCATTTGGACTAGTCTCAGGGAGGAGATGAGGTTCCAACAACCAAATTCAGAAGGAATTGTGGTTGAGCGGGTCAGGAGGTCGCGCAGGATGATTGGATCAAGGGCAGTGCATATGAAGGTTACTGGACGTCAAAGGAAGGTGTTTGCACGTATGCATGCGGTGAATGATGTGGCAACATGGTTCCGAAGATGGTTTATGGATGGGAAGATCTGGTTGGAAGGATCAGATCGTATCGGTTGATGACTTTGGCTGCTGCGGAGTCGGTTATGGCTCGGTATGGAAAGTATCGAGTTGGTTATGATAGGATTCCGTGTGGGTCACGAATTTGAATTGTTTTACGAATGTGGGATACATTCCTAAGGTGTTTGGAAGTCTTAAGATTGCTTCTATCTGCGTATAGAAGAGTCCTAAGCAATTATGGAAAGTTTCGATTCGTGAACAGAGTAGGATTAGTGTCCTAGTTGAGATTGGGTTGGCCTAAGGGCTGGTTATATAAGCAAGGAAGGCTAGAGCTCGTGGGGCATAACTTTGGGGCTGTTCCTCTTATTTTCTATTGAATAAAATTCGTAGTTTGAAGGAACTTTTGTGCCTTGTTCATCCGACTTATTCCAGACAAGTTTTATTTGTTGAGTTTCTGGACAGCACTACCTTTTGTCGGTGGTTTTATCATAAATAGAGTTTTACAGATCCAATTGAAGTGATTCTTTTTGGGTTGTCTTCACAACTTGATTATCTTAATCTGTCAAAAATTCATGGTCATTGGATTTATGGTTTCTGATCTACACGAGTTTCTTTGCAGCGTTCTAGAACTGTTTTTCTCGGGTAGGACAGATTGATCTTTGTTCGATCACTCGATCATAACTTGAGTTTCTCTCGACGGATTGGAGTGATTCTTCTTGTGTTTCCTTTGTGACTTGATTCTCTCTGATATCTATCACTTTTGTCACGGTGAAACATGTTTAGATTAGTCTCACTCATGATTTCTCTACCAGATCATTTTTCTACTGAAGGGGTTGTGATTTAATTGTTTCTGTTGCGTAAGATTTTTAAATCTACCATTCATTCCCCCCTCCCCTCTGGTAGATTTTCACGTGATCTACGATACTACAATTGGTATCAGAGCCACGGTGCTCTAATCATTATGATTTGCACGTGTTTTTGACTAATCATCATAGAGAAATACTCCGCCAAACCTTGTGTGTTTGCTTGTATTGATTTTCAGGTTTGGAAGGCACACATGGAGGCTTTCATCTAGGCGCAAGGCTTTGCAATACGGGAGAAGGTGTACAAGCCTTACGAAGTGCCACCAAATGATCAAGTTACGGCTACAAACCTACGGGACGTCGACAACAACGATAAAGCCCAAAACTTGATCATCCAAGGACTCACATAGAGCGACTTCGACCGTGTTGCACATCTCCGATCGGCATACGATGTATGGAGAGCACTTTGTGACTATCACGAAGGATCCAACATGATCAAGAAGGTAAGGCAAGACATGTTCAAGAAATAATACATGCTCTTCGAGATGCAACCCGGTGAGTCCATCGATGATCTCTTGGCTCGCTTTAACAAAATTCTCAGTAACTTGCATAGTGTAAACGTTAATTTCTGTGATGCTGAAAATGCTAGGCAACTTCTTAGTGCATTAGACATGTCAATCTGGGAGATGAAAGTTACATCTATTCGTGAATCAACTGTCATGAGTTCTCTTGCATTCGATGTGCTTTACTCTAAACTAAAGACTCGTTAAATTGACATCTTATCACGTAAGAATCCAAACAAGTCTATTGCTTTTGTTTCACAATGTGACTTGCCTAGATTTGGTCAATCTTCATCTTGTGGTACACTTGATTTGTTTTCCTCTCTAACACTTGAACAGATTGAGGAGTTTCCAAAGGAGGAGCTAGCACTTCTCTCTACTATGTTCTCAAAAGCATTGCAAAATGTGAGAACTAGAAGGAGAGGAAACTCCGGACCTCAACGATGCTTCGAATGTGGTAAGACAAGACACTTTCATACATATTGTCCTAACCTTTTAGGTTCTACTTCCTGAGAAAAAAAACAATCAAGGACGAAGCACTCCTCAACAAATGATAAGAAGAAGAAGAAGGGCTTTTCAGGTCGTCAACTGGTGAACAATTTTATCTCCGCACTCCAGGAGCATGGCTCAAGCGACGTGGACATTGGAAGTGACAAAGATGAAGATGATTTGGCAAACTTGTGCTTTATGGCGGGCAAGTCAAGATCAAGTATGGAGGAGGCAGAATACTACAACGACAATGAAGAAGTATGTCCTATTTGCCAAGAAATGTAAGATGCTATTTTTCGTGCCACTATTATTTTTAAGAAAAAGGACAAAAATCATAGGGATAGTCTGCTAAAATTGAATCACTAGAATCTAAAATCAACCGTTTAAAAAACTTGATTCCTAGTGATGATGCATGTACCTCATGTGATTTAATATATGAACAATTGTCTTCATTAGGAAGTGTGCACACCTCCACACTTGATAAACTTGAGTTAGAAGTTGAAAAGAACAAAGAGCTTGCTGCACTTAATGATAAAAACTTGAAAGATGCTAGTTGTTCTACAATTGATTTGCATTGTTCTACTTGTGATGATCTTGATAAGAAACTACAAGATGCTATGAATGAAATTTCTATATTGAACAATGCTTTACGTTCTCATGAAGTTAAATTTTGTTCCAATTGCAAATTAAAAGGAAAAACTTCATGTGAAAATTGTCTTCATCTGTCCAATAAACTTGATGCAATGCATAGGACATTAAATTGGTTTTGTAATGGAATAAGAACATAAACTTGCTGCTGAATTCATCCAAGTCTTGCAATGATAAAACTGGTTTAGGTTTTGATTCTCATGCTCATGCTAAGGCAGATCCACCTAAAATTATAAATTCATTAGAAAGTTGTTTGATTCAAACAGTTCCTAAACAAAAAGAAGTGGTTTTCAAATCTGCAGGAGTGTTGTCTCATTTGGTTTCAAATAAAAATATTGCTTGCTCATCTAGACATGAACACAAAGTTAAAATTCATTGTATCTACTGTGGTAGAGATGGTCATGTCATAGATTTTTGCTATAGACTAGCTAAACAACAGAAAAGAGAAAGAATGATTGCTATATTCTCATAACTTTCATGCAAATTTGCTGCACATATTAAACCGAATGCCAGAAACATGCAACCTGCTGTTATGAGTCAAAAACATTCAAAGTCTACCTCCGGATCTTCTGTTTTTGCCTTCGGAGCTACTGATTTTTGTGCTACACAAGTAACACCTTATAGGTCAGTAGTTAAGAATAAAAAACCTCAAACTTTGACTCATAAACCTCCTGTTTTATCTCAGCTTTCGCGTGTTTTTCGTGCTGCACATCGTGCGGCTCAGTACTGGATACCTAAATGCCTTTTGACTAACCCCAGTATTGAGTCATCGACGTATTGTGCTTCTATGTAGGTAACATGCTTGAGGAAGGAGAACATTTGGATTGTGAATTTAGGTTGCTCACGCCACATGACCGGTAACAAAGATTGGTTCTTCTCCCTCTCTTTTGTGCCACGTGTAGAGAATGTTACTTTTGTCGATAATTCTTCAACACCTATAATTGCTAAGGGTTCGGTTAGAGTAAATAATCATTACACTTTGAAGGATGTGGCACTTGTTAAAAATTTGAAATACAACTTGCTTTCTGTTTCACGATTGCTAGATGAAAATCTAGAAATTATTTTCAATAAATACTGCTGCAAAGTTGTAGGTTCAAATAGTGAGCTTATTTTTAACATGTCTCGGTTGGGAAGAGTTTTTAAAGCTAATTTTGATATGTCCTCCTCGAAGCATAGGTGTCTAGTTGATAATAATTCAAAGGACTTATATTTTTGGCATCGTAGACTTGGTCACGTAGGCTTTGATCACCTAACGTGTGTTAGTGCTCTTGATCGCATACGTGGGCTGCCTAAGCTTAAAGGGGACAAAGACATTGTGTGCTCTTCTTTTAGACATACTAAGATGGTTGTAGGTTCACATACTCCTCTCACAATGATCATGACAACTGAACCGGGTCAACTTTTGCACCTTGACACCGTAGGACCTTCACGTGTTCAATCCTTCGGAGGTAAATGGTATGTTCTTGTCATTGTTGATGACTATTCTAGATATTCTTGGGTTTACTTTATGGCATCTAAGAATGAAGCTTTTAGTCAATTTAGAACTTTATTTCTTAGATTATCAATTGATCACCCAGGATCTTTAAAAGCAATTAGAAGTGACAACGGAACTGAATTTAAAAATCAATTTTTGATTACTTTTGTGCTGAAAATGGAATAGATAATCAATTTTCATTAGCATATGTACCTCAACAAAACGGTGTTGTAGAAAGAAAGAATAGAATCTTAGTTGAGATGGCTAGGACTATGCTTGATGAGTATCAAACTCCTAGGAAATTTTGGGCTAACGCGATTGCAGCCGCTTGTTATGTCTCAAATCGTGTTTTCTTGCGCGCTAAGCTAGGTAAAACACCATATGAGCTCCGGTCTGGATATAGGCCTAGTGTTACGCACTTTCGGGTCTTTGGTTGCAAATGCTTTGTTAAGATACATGGTAATCTTGATAAATTTGAACCTAGATCCATTGATGGCATGTTTCTTGGTTATCCATATCATTCTAGAGGCGACCGTGTGCTTTTACATGACACTAACAAAATTGTGGAGACTTGTGAAGTGTATTTTGATGAATCTAGCCCAGGTACTAGCTCAAACATTGCAAGTCCAGATCCATATCCGCAGGGGGAGAGCATTTTCGTTGAAGATGAGGAAGAGGTGGAGCTGCTGCCAGAAAATTCAGCAGCTAATGACATTGTTCGAGCCCCTGATTTTGATCGACAGCCATCACCGACGACCACCATTGCTGGTCCAGATCATCCTCAAGTCACAAGCTCATCGACTTGTGATGAACATGAAGAAGAAGAAGCTTGTGAAGTGTCCACTCCCCTCCGGGTTCTCAAAATTCATCCTCCACAACAGATTATTGGAAGCTTGTACAAAGGAGTTACACGGTCTAGGTTTTGCGATCCAAACTCTTATGCTCATTCTGCTTTTGTTGCTTCTTTTGAACCCAAAGATATATCACACGCACTCACTAATGAATCTTGTATTATTGCTATGCAAGAAGAGTTAGAAAATTTTGAAAGAAATAATGTTTGGAAACTTGTACCTCCTCCACAAGGTCACACTTTAATTGGAACTAAATGGGTGTTTAAAAATAAACAAAGTGAGGATGGGGTTGTGGTTAGGAATAAGGCTAGGTTGGTTGCTCAAGGTTCCACTCAAGTTGAAGGTCTAGATTTTGATGAAACTTTTGCTCCTGTTGCTAGATTAGAAGCCATAAGAATTTTGTTAGCTTTTGCTGCATCTAAAGGTTTTAAGCTATATCAAATGGATGTTAAAAGTGCTTTTCTTAATGGCTACATAGATGAGGAGGTTTATGTCAAACAACCATCGGGTTTTGAAAATTCATATTTTCCTAATCATGTTTACAAACTGTCCAAAGCCTTGTATGGTCTCAATCAAGCCCCTAGAGCATGGTATGATAGGTTAAAAACATTCTTACTTGAAAAGGGGTTTACCATGGGCTAGGTTGATAAAACTCTTTTTGTACTTAAGCATGGCAATGACTCATTATTCGTTCAAGTGTATGTGGATGATATTATTTTTGGTTGTGCTTCTCATGATCTTGTGTCCAAGTTTTCAGCTATGATGAGTTCAGAATTTGAGATGAGTATGATGGGACAACTCACGTACTTTTTGGGGCTGCAAATCAAGCAAACCAATGAGGGTAACTTTGTGCATCAAACGAAGTATACAAAAGACCTCCTAAGGCGCTTCAACATGGACAAAAGCAAGCCTCTTCGGACACTAATGGGAACAACAACAAAACTTAAACTTGACGAAGATGGTGAACCCGTAGAACAAAAAGAATATAGAAACTTGATTGGATCACTTCTGTACCTCACGGCATCAAAACCAGACATACAATTCAGCATATGTCTTTGTACACGGTTTCAAGCCTCCCCACGTGATTCACATCGTCAAGCCGTCAAAAGGATTCTCAGGTACTTACATGGAACTCAAGAATTTGGCATTTTTCTTCCTTCTTCCTCAACCGTTACTTTGAAAGTTTTTTCCGATGCTGATTTTGGAGGTTGTAGGATTGATAGGAAAAGTACTTCCGGTGCTTGTTATTTTCTTGGTAATTCACTTGTTGTTTGGTCCTCTATAAAACAAAATTTAGTTGCACAATCCACAGCCGGATCTGAATATGTAGCTGTTGCTAGTGCTTGCTCACAAATTCTTTGGATTGTTCAAACACATAATTACTATGGGGTTGACCTAGATAGTGTTCCACTATTTTTGATAACACTAGTGTCATTTGCATTGCTAAAAGCCATGTGCAACATTCTAGAACTAAGCACATTGACATTAGGTATCACTTTCTCCATGATAATGTTGAAAAAGGAAACATTGTGCTTCACCATGTAGATATCGAACAACAATTGGCCGACATTTTTACAAAATCTTTGGATTTCACTCGTTTTTGTTACATTCGTAGTGAAATAGGGGTTATGCATCCTCATGGCTTAAATTGAGGGGAAGTTTTGAAACTTGGGAAGTCTATGTGTGAATTTGAACTAAAATAATATGAGCACAGTATTTCATACATATATGACTTTGGGATTCCTTTTACATGCTGAAAGTTCTTACTACATTACTCATGTTATACATTTTGTAGCTTTTGCCATGACTAGTAATTGGAATAATTACTTACACTAAATCTGGTCATGGTTGAACTTTCTTGCTGTTTTGAACTTGTTGCATGCTCACAAGTGCTTTTAATCATAAAGAATTAATAAAGTAATCAACTCACATGTTGAGTTATTGTGAACAAATATAAGTTGAGAAAAGATCAAGAGAATATGCATGCATCACACTTCTTAATTTGAGATGGCTTATCATTGCACTTTGATATGAACTTGGAAGAAGTTGTGTATGACTAAAACAATGTACTTAAGCTTCTAATTGTCAAATGACATAGGCTTGGCTTGGTTGGTTAGAATAAGGCAGATGCGCATATAATCTCTTGCAAATATCATATGATCTAAATTTGTGCTTTGAAAAATAATAAAATGCAGCAACAAGTGTCATGCCTTCAGGTATTGAAATAGTTAAGTTTGTGAGATCATGACTTGCTTAAATTGAAAATTACATTTAATCTCTAGCATGGCTTACACTACTTTATGTATCTCATTGTTGTGATAGTGTAAGTTACTTGATAGTATGACTTGGATGAGCTTTATTTTATATGTATATGTTGTAATATGCTCATAACAATTAAAATTTCTATTTTGAACCTTGCTGAATACATTGTCAAAGGGGGGAGATAATATGGTGAATTATGCAAGGGGGAGAAATATGTATAGGGGGAGAATTTTATTTATATCTCATTTGATTTTCAAAAAGGGGGAAAATTGTTCTCAAAACTTTTCATGCCAATGTTCGGATTTTAAATGCTGTTGCCAGTGCATTCATCAAGGGGGAGATTGTTAGACCTATGTGTGCTGAATACATTGGCTTTGACAATAAAAGTTTGAATGCTGCCATAACATCTTTTTAGCAAGGTCCGACTCTAGCTCCGACCTTCTGCAAGGTCCGACTTTCTTTGTCTAGATCCGACATGTTTTTGGGTAGCTCCGGTGAGCTTTGTATTTAGCTCTGGCATGTCTTTGATAGCTCCGACATGTCTTTGTTAAGCTCCGATATGTTTTGCTAGGTCCAACTAATGTTGGTTAGCTCCGACATGTTTTTCTAGCTCTGACTTTTGGGATGACTAGTTCCGACTAGTTTTGGTTAGCTCCGGTGCTAGGTCCGACTAGTTTTGGTAAGCTCCGGCAGCTAGGTTGCGCTAGATTTGTTAAGCTCCGGCGCTAGGTTGTACTAGCTTTGGTATGCTCCAGCGCTAGGTTGTACTACCTTTGGTAAGCTCCGGCTCAAGCTCCGGTTAGTTTTTTCTAGGTTCGGAGCTTGATCGCAATGTTCCTGCTTTTATCTTGCAATGTTTCGAACTTGCTTTACATTGTTGAAATGTTTGCTTAGTATTCTTTTACTAAGTTTTTGGTGCGTTTTGGTTGATATGGCTGATATCGTTTTGCTATGCTTTGCAACATGCTTATGTAAGGTGCTCACGTAAGGTGTTGTGTTCGGAACTAACTTGAGTCAAGTCGCGGACTTGGGCTCGTACGGATTGGTTGTTTATTCATGTGAAGGTGTTGCTTGACTTCAGGTCATGGGCGGTGACAGGATACTTTGGACTAGTCTCAAGGAGGAGATGAGGTTCCAACAACCAAATACAGGAGGAATTGTGGTTGAGCGGGTCAGGAGGTCGCGCAAGATGATTGAATCAAGGGCAATGCATATGAAGGTTATTGGATATCGAAGGAAGGTGTTTGCACATATGCATGCGGTGCATGACGTGGCAACATGGTTTTGAAGATGGTTTATGGATGGGAAGATCTGGTTGGAAGGATCTGATCGTATCGGCTGATGACTTTGGCTGCGGCGGAGTCGGTTATGGCTCGGTATGGAAAGTATCGAGTTGGTTATGATAGGATTTTGCATGGGTCACAAATTTGAGTTGTTTTAGGAATGTGGGATACGTTCCTAAGGTGTTTGGAAGTCTTAAGATTGCTTCTATCTGTGTATAGAAGAGTCCTAAGCAGTTATGGAAAGTTTCGATTTGTGAACGGAGTAGGATTAGAGTCCTAGTTGAGATTGGGTTGGCCTATGGGCTGGTTATATAAGCAAGGAAGGCCAGAGATCGAAGGGCACAACTTTGGGGCTGTTCCTCTTATGTTCTATTGAATAAAATTCGTAGTTTGAAGGAACTTTTATGCCTTGTTCGTCTGACTTGTTCCAGACAAGTTTTACTCGTTGAGTTTTTTGGACAACACTACCTTTTGTCGGTGGTTTTATCATAACTCGAGTTTTACAAATCCAATTGGCGTGATTCTTTTTGGGTTGTCTTCACAACTTGATTATATATCATATGTCAAAATTTCATGCTCATTGGATTTATGGTTTCTGATCTACACGAGTTTGTTTGCAGCGTTCCAAAACTATTTTTCTCGGGTAGGACAGATTGATCTTTGTTCGATCTTTCGATCATAACTTGAGTTTCTCTCGACGGATTTGAGTGATTCTTATTATGTTTTCTTCGTGACTTGATTCTCTCTGATATCTATAACTTTTGTCATGGTGAAACACATTTAGATTAGTCTCACTTACGATTTCTCTAACAGATCGTTTTTCTATCAAAGGGGTTGGGATTTAATTGTTTCTGCTGCGTAAGATTTTTAAATCTACCATTCAACCCCCCCTATAGTAGCTTTCACGTGCTCTTCGATCCTACATAAGTACATGCAAGTTTTTTACTTTGATGAAATATTGAACAAATATGTGTTCCGAAGTTGGTTTTTTGATGACCCCTTTTATTCTAATGTGTACAGATTATGACATTACACAAAGAAGGCAAAGTAACCGATTATTTGTATGCATTATCTAGAAGACCTGATCGTCCGACACGTTTTTTAGTCGATCATTCATAAATGGCTTCTTCTTTCGAACTGCAAATGTAGAAAAAAATTTACAGACGCAAAACAATGGTGTTGTTGTTTGGAGTGGTGATCATGATTGGTTTGGAGTAATCAAGAAAATGATTTCTGTTGATTTTGAAAAGAAAAATCAAGAGGTTCTGTTATTTGAATCTGACTGGTTTGATCAGCCTTGTTCTGGTCTGAGCCAAATAGAGGTTAAAAAATGGATCAATATGGAATGATATATGTTGACACTACTCTTTCTCAATTTAAGTATGAGCCTTACATTCTAGCCACCCAAGCAGAACAATTTTTTTACGTTCAAAGTGTGTGACACCCGGCTCTGAAAATGAACCAAGTGAACGCATATGTGTGCTCAGGACGTTCAACACACATATACGAGTGCAATCACAAAAAAATATACAAAAAATTACCACAGAATGAGATTAATTATCAAATTTTATTACACAATTCATATTATCCTCAAATGCAAGCTCTAATGAACACTAATGACAAGTTTGAACTAATGCAGCAGGAATAAATTAATTAAGCAACTAAGCAAACTTAGCAAATAGGGTATAGCGCAGCTCCAATCAACACCACAGGCAAAGCTGACGGCAGACACGGCCTAGAACTCTGCATCATCATCGTTATACTCCCAATCCTGACCTGCAACTGTTGGTGGGGGAATTGCAAAGATGAGTACATGTCTTACTCAGTAAGTATGGAAAGTATGACATGTGGCTGATTCAAATGACGAATGAAATAAATGCTAAGTGCTGAAAAGTACATCAAAACATTGGAAAAAGCAATATATTATATGTATGTTAAGTAACGCATCATAAGCCATATAATTATCAACATACCAGTCCATATTTCATTGCCATCCTCCATATACCAGATTCCACCGTTACCATTAACCATATCCAATACCAGAATTTAATCCATAACCAGTCATAACCATATTATTAACCATAACCATTACCAAACCATCCAAAATTCCAATTTCCTTCTAATCATGTGAGGGTCCAGGTTCCTCATAATCGAGAGCACGACTATCACGATAGTTTGTAATACACTCTGCAGAGGTTGCACAACTTTACCCACGTGTTTGTCATTTCATCACCTTTCAGTGACTAGAATCTCTTTTACGCCGTCTCACACTTCCGTTGGTGTGTGGCCAAGAGATCACAAAATAGCCTTTACAAAAAGATTACTAGCATATTTAGACCCAACTAAGGTTTCACCGATGGCGATGCCTCCAACTGAGCACATCTTCAACCAAGGGCCCCCTCTTGAGCTATTCGGATCCCAGGGTAGTCCCACCAATCATCAACAAACCCAATCCAACTACCCCTTCCCCGAGCATTCTTAATGGTCCAAATAGCACTGGCAAAGACCTAATTTAATCAGCTACGCTGCACCCATTCTTGGACGCATGGTGGCACTGTTGTCCTGGCTTATTCTTGCATGAACCGGTCCTTAGATCTAAAGCAAGCAACCCACCATAATATCCAACCCATCCTCATTCCAGGCAACCCACCATAACATCCAACCCATCCTCATTCTAGGCTTGCTTAGATCACCCATTACCACATCATATTAACCAGTTCATTTTAACCATAATCTCATCAATGTATAATTAATGGTATAGTTGTTTTCCATCCCAATTAATTAAGCGAAGCAAAAAGGATAAAAAGCTCATCCCGACTCTCTACCATAAATTCCAGGTGACAAGGTAGGTTAAACAAAGCTAGTAAACTTCATATCATAGGGTTTCCCATGAAATTGACACAAGCATGCAGTTTTGGAAACAAAACATTTATTTTAAAACAGGATCAATATGCTTCAAGAACACTTGCATTGCTCTTGGGATTGGTTCGGGTAAAAGCCTTCAATGCCTTTAAACTCTAGTGCAAATCCGTTTAATCCGCACAACAAACATACAAGACAAGAATTACAATCAATAGATGCACATATATTACTCAATATGACATGACATGCATGATTAATGCCAATGCAAAGCAAAACTAGTTAAGAAGTTGTTAATGATGTTTATTAATCAATTACAATGGTTATTAACAAGTTTATACAGGTTTTGTGTCGATTCGTTCTAATCTTGGAATTAATTCAACACAATTTAACGAGTAAGATCGGACTAGTCCGCTAGGGACTGGACAAGTCCGCACTTTACAGAACTAGCGAACTAGGGTTTTCTAGATCGACGTGAATTTGAAGAAATGGGGTCGAATTCACGTGAGAAAAAGAGAATAGAAGGTATACCAGGTGTTTAGAACTCCAAAGAATCAAGGATCTTAGAGGCACCACTTGGATCTTGACGATCTAGGGTTCATGAAGAACTTGATAGTGAATTGGCGATGGAGAATGAAACTTGATGGAGATCTTGATCCTCTTTCGTTTCCTCCTTTTCTTCTCCTTGCTCTAGATCTCCTTCTCCCTCCTTGGTGGTGGCTATTCACGAGCTAGAGTTTGGGTGAGGTGAAAAAATGACAAATAGATGTCAAGCCAAGGGGTGGGGTTGTTTATATAGGCCGTGTTTGGTTTCGCTTTTTTTAGTCCAAATTATCTAATGAGCATGCTTTTGGTGGTAAGCCGCGATTTGATTAATCAGCTTACTTGAGAGACTGGAGTGTTTGGCAAATCTGCTTATTTTAAGGAATTATCTCTGTGTTATCTGTAAAATGACCAATATACCGCTAATTCTTTTTACAACTCATTTTTAATGTTTATTATATTCTCTTTTATTGTACTAAGTACCTTGATACATACAGCACTGCTCGTGGTATTGGTTTTAAGAAGAAAAAAAAAGAGGCTGTAGCAAAAACCGAACACGCTACCTTTGTATGATCCACAATGTCCGCTGTGGCAAAAAAAAAAAAAATAAACTACATACTTGCAAGCATACATAAACAAAGATGCAGTTGCAGCAAAAAAAAATACAACAGTTTGGGTGCTAAAAAATACTTGGATTCACATTGCAGAGAGGTTGAGATTTATTTTTCTGTGGATGATACTGTTGCTTTTCCAGTTCCTGGAAGTTCGATTATAATGGTTGAGACTAGAACGAGAATTGTTTTGAAGATTTATCAAGGTTCGCTGTGAGGAGCTGGAGAGTGGAGACCTTGATTATTCGCATGTCTGCTGCCTGCATGTTTTGTTCACATAGCTTGCAACATCGAAATGGTACTTCAAATTGATAACTGTCTGTACGCAGCTAGGTGCAATCCAGTTTGTTTTGTAGTGTTCCAGGATTCATTGCCGAAGGCGTTGCATGACGATGAGCAGCGCCGTGCTGCCCTGCCAGGAGTCCAGTATCGCCGGCTGCCGCTGGCTTGAATGCCTTAACAGTGAGGTGTCCCATGCCTGCCCGCGCCGGACGCCTCGCCGGAGGTCAGCCGCCACTGCTCCTCGCCGGAGTAGTGGAAGAGAGAGGAGAGAAGGCTACTGGAGCTCCAAGAGGAATAGAGGAAAGGAAAAAAGGGGAAATGCACAAATAGGAAAGTTGTTCAGAATCCTCTGCTCTGCACCGGAGACACGGCGACGGAAGCAGGCGATGCTGGCCATGGGAGCTAGCGCCGCTGGCCTGGGAGCGCCGCTGGCAAGGGGGCACCGCTGGCAAAGGGGGCGCCGGTGCCTACGGGAGCTAGCGCCGCTGGCCTGGAGCCCCGCTGGCCACGGGAGCTGAGGCCGCCGGGGAGCGCCGAGCCCGGATCGCCGCGGCGTCTCTCGATCCCCTACGGGTGTGGCGGCAGGCGGGCGGGCACGAAGACGAAGGGTTACGGGGGTAACCGAGGAAAAATCACTCTGCGATCCGAAAACACGACAGGTGGGCTGCGATCCGAAAATGCCAGGCGGCAGTTCATTTTGGGCTTTTTAAGTAATCCGCTCAATAATTAATTAAGAACTAAACAACGTGTTTTGGTAGGCTTTTCGCTTTTTTCATTGATAAGCTGCTTATAAGCAGAACCAAACATCATAGAGGTGGAGGGCTAGGGCTAGATGGATTTTGAGTTTGAGATGAGTAGGGGCCGATTTAGTGTCCCACATAGGCTCTAAAAGAGTTAGGCATGATGTCTCTAGGTCCACTTAACATAAAGCCCAAGAACAAGTCGTAAAACAAAAGATCAACTCAGTGTCGTGATTTATCAGACAATTTCGAAAAGGGCCAGACTAGTCCGAAGTTAGACAGAGAGATATGAGACAAGTTCGGACTATAGCGAACAGGTACGAACTTGGTAAGAGGAAAAACAGACAAGTCTAGCCAAAACCAGACAAGTCCGACATTAGTCAGAGGGAAAAACGGACAAGTCTACTGTAATACCGGACTAGTCCGGACAAGTCCAGGGACTTAGCAAAATTCCCAAGGAATTGGAACACCGGACTAGTCCGCATAGGACCAGACAAGTCCGAAAGTGACCAGAGGCAAAAACAGACTAGTCCGCAGAAAGACGGACAAGTCTGAAGGAAGTCATAGAGAAATTGGACTAGTCCGCACTAAGACCAGACTAGTCTGCACTTCTTAGAATTCTTAAGTGCGGTTTTGTTTCTAATTTATTTTAAACTTGCTTCTTTTTATGTGGATTAATATTAAACATAGTTAATGATGGATGCAGGGCATGATGCATGAAAATGAGGGTGTTACAAAGTGTGAAGCAACCTAAGTGGGCTAAAGTTGTTAAAACGAAGCCAAAAAAACTTTTTGCCATGCCTCCCGGAGATAGTGAAAATAATGTCACTGGGACGATGGAGGCTGAGAAATTTGATGATTGACGACTTACTTATATCAATATGCCACACATAAATGAGGATACGACCACATGGGCTAGGAATGACATTGAGGGAGCAACCGGTGATGCTTCTGCTCTTCAAATGAGAACATGTGATTAGTTTGAGGCAGATGGAGGTCCATCAAAAAATGAAGATGACGACGACGATGATACATATATCATTAATGGTAATGTAGCTCCATTGGGGGGGCAGCGAAGATAATGATTTTTTTATATAAGTACTATGTGAGCTAGCTGTGAAGTATTTGATTTTTTTTAAGATAGAAGCCGCTCTTCTATTTAGCAGCAAGCTTAGAAGCAAACCTATATTGAATAATCCCACCTCTTTAGAAGATACCCAGAATTTGAAATGAGTGTGATCCGAGGAGATAGATCCTAAGGCCACAAACTAGTACAATCATGGAAACATATCCTAATGCAACGATTGTATTCTGTGGCGATAGATAACAGTTGAACACACAAAATTATTCATCACACAGATGAACACAGATAACACATTCATTCATTAACAAATATATTACAAAACCCAAGAAAAAAGTACAAGACACAAGAAAATAAAAACAACATCAACTAAAAAACAACAAAAGAAAACCTAAATCCTACTCCTCCTCCGGCTGCTCTGCCGGTTGCTCAGGCTGCTCCAGATCCGACAGTGCAAGCTCGCGACCGATGTTCCTCGCCATCGCTACCACCAGGATATTGCGATCCTCGGCGCCGAGCACCTCAGCCAACGTCTGGAACCAGTCGAACAACTTGTCGAACAACATCTCGAGCAGCTCGTTGTTGGGCCTCTTGGGGGAGCGGTAGCACTGTTTATTGCAGGGTGGCTCCATCGGCGGGCTTGGCGGCAGAACATTGGCCAATGTGAGTTGTCTGCATGGAGAAGAGGAACAAAGAGAGAAAAGGAGAGACTGATGGCACCTTAGTCTGTGCAGAGAAGCAAAATGGAGAGACACTTAATTAGTAGCAAAGTGCATTTCTTATATGAAAAGCGTGTCTTCCCCACATCTCCTTTAGCTTTGTGATATTCTCCATTTTGCTTTGGTTCACTGTTGACATCACACATCACTGAACTTAGAGCACATTCACTTGATAACTAAATCATTCACTTGTCCAGAAAATAAACAAAACCTTCCTTATGATTCCTGAGGAACACGACGAACACACCACACATTCATTCGTTCACACAGTGGCCAACGTTTTGTAATATATCGTGAGGCCAACGATTGTGTTTCGTGGCCACAGATCCTAACGCCATGAACTAGTGAATCGTGGCAACATATCCTAATGCAACAATTGTGTTCTGTGGCGATAGATCCTAACGCCACAAACTAGTAACTCGTGGCGACAGATCCTAACACAACGATTGTGTTCCATGGCGATAGATCCTAACGCCACAAACTAGTGAATTGTGGCAACAGATCCTAATGCAACCATTGTGTTCTGTGACGATAGATCCTAACACCACGAACCGGTGAATCATGGCAAAAGTTCCTAATGCAACGATTGTGTTCTGTGGCAATAGATCCTGATGCCACAAACTAGTGAATCGTGGCAATAGATCCTAATGCAACGATTGTGTTCCGTGGCAATAGATCCTAACACCACGAACTGTCGAGTTGTGGCAACAAAACCTAATGCAACGATTGTGTTTCATGGCGATTGTCGGTACCCTGGAAACCGTACACCCCTTGAGGTTACAAAGATCTCAAAGGAAAGTCATCTACTTGATTTGAAGACCTTCGGAGGCCCACATGTCAGATATAACCGAACCCGCTTCTCCAACATGGTTAATCCCAGGGTCGCCACGTGTACTATCAAACCGGAGCTACCGCCCACAAGGGGGAAGCTCCGGGCTATGTACCGAAATGGCACCCCCAGATATAACCACAGACCGAGGGAAGCTCTAGATCTGACACGTGTCAGGTAGCTCCGGAGCTACTTGTTTCCCACAGTATGCTCTGGAGCTGTCACGTGTCCAACCGTCGGATCTTCAACCTCTAACCCCCGGAAGACTCCACAAAGACTCCAGATCTTCAAAGAGGAATCAAGAAATTCAAGACCCGATTAAATGTCATTAATACCATATTAATGACACACGATCGGACGACCTTAATTACCAGTAACGGTGCTGTCAAAGCCCATTACCCGATCATTAAGGGCAATTAAACGTGTTGAATGAGTATCAATACTAGTAACCGCCGGGGCCACATGTCGGGCCAGGCCAACTTGTAACGGCCTGCCCTTGTACTATAAAAGGACAGGCCGACAACGGACTATACATGTTCAGATACGCTATACACATTCCATAGACGCTCGACACAAGCTCATACAGCCAATACAACACCAACACACTCGTGGAGTAGGGTATTACGCTTAGGCGGCCCGAACCACGTAAATCTCTGGTCTCCTATGCCATTTACAATTCACCTTCTTGAATCTCCGCGCGCCCACACCAAACATCAAACTCCTATAACACTTTAGTAGTGTCGGGAGATCTGCCGGATCCAAACCACCGACAGTTGGCGCGCCAGGTAGGGGGCGCCTGAGATTTTGAGAATGGTGAACTCAGCTGCTGGATCATCCAACAGTCATCCTGCTGTTCAAGCTGTTGGAGGCAATCCCTCCAATATGCAGCCACCAGCAGGGGCCTCAGCGCCAGCAGGAGTCACACTACTACCACTGCCACCTCCACCAGCAAATCAAGCTGGACAACGCGATGGTGCACCGGCGTCAGTCACTACGTCGGGAAATCATGACAACCCAGAACACGCGCTCCATGCAGCATGTGCTCTTGTCCAACGTCCACCACCTCCGGATGCATCCCGGGATGCACTGGAGCAGTGGAGAGCGGATGTGGAACATTTGGTTGCAGCAGCAGCCGACCGCATCAGCAACCAGGGTCCTCCTCCTTCAGGTCGGGCTGCGTCGCAGCGGCGGACCTTGTCGGGTAGACTTGGTCCGCACGTTTCCAACAACAGGAGACGTGTTGCATCACAGCAAGTGACGTCATTGCCCTCCGGGGAACGACGCACCCACACGGTATCCAGGCTTTCAACTCATGACCTCCGGGCGGAGCTTGATCGCCGATACCGCCAACAGGACGGCCGAGTCCATATTGAGCGTGCTCGTGAAAGACGAGAAGCTCAAGACGTTCCTGCTCCTGAAGGAGTGGGAGGAGGCTGTTTAGCCCTGGCCATGCATCTGCGTATGGTCAGGTGGCCACAGAAGTTCTGGCCTCACCTGCCGGAGAAGTTCGATGGGACCGTCAATCCTGTCGAATTTCTTCAGATTTACTCCACTGCTATCTTGGCAGCTGGAGGAAATGAGGCTGTAATGGCTAATTATTTCCCAGTGGCTTTAACTAGGACCGCCAGGTCCTGGTTTATGAGCCTTCTACCCAACTCTATCAACAGTTGGGAGGAGCTGTGCCGGCAGTTCACCGCCAACTTCGGGAGTTCATACACCCGACCAGGCACTGAACTGGACCTTTTTGCAGTCATGCAAAAAGGAGGAGAATCCCTACAATCATTCATCCAGAGGTTCTCTCATGTACGAAACACTATCCCTTCTATCTCTAGCGCCTCTGTCATTGTGCCATTCAGACAGGGTGTACAGGATAAGAAGATGCTGGAGAAACTGGCGATCAAGGAGATCACCAGTGTCACGGAACTCTTCAGTTTGGCCGACAAATGTGCCAGAGCTGCGGAGGGCCGTGAGATGCACTCCAAACCAACTCCGGAGGATCACAAGAAATCCTCCAAAGGAGAAGCGACTACCTCCAGGAGTGGCAAAAAGAAGAAGAAGACCAACGGCAAGAAGAAGTCGTCGGCCGGTACATCCAATGTTGCAGCTGCTGCAGCTCCGGGTGGCCGGGGGCCACGCCCTGAGAAGCGACCTTGACCATCATCTGAAGACGGTGGCAAACCCAAGGTGTGGTGTCCAATTCACAAAACGGGCAGCCACAGTTTGGAAGACTGCCAGGAGGTCCAAAACCTTGCCGAGCGCTACATCAAGCGTCGGGAAGAAACTCCTTTCCGACAGAGGGAAGGAAAACAAAAAGTCGACGAAGCTCCGGCTGAAGAGGAGTTAGGTTTTCAGGATCCCAAAAAGGTCCTGAAGGCCGTCTACACCTCTGTCGACGACGATTCCGACGTATCCGACAACGGGCGTCGGAAGACCATGAACACCATCTTTGGTGGATTATGGGACATCACCTCCCGCCGCGTCATCAAGACTATGCATCGAGACATGGCTGCGGTAGTTCCTACAGCCAGATCGGAGCCTCATCGGAAGTGGATGGACACAACCATCACTTTTGATGCTTCGAACTGCCCTCGAAGCATGGTTGGAGCAGGTCAGCTACCTTTGATGGTATCTCCTACCATCAATAACATCCAGCTCCACCATGTCATGGTAGACGGAGGTTCGAGGCTTAACCTCATAAGCTTCAAAGCTTTCACCAAGCTCCAACTCCGACCTTCGGATCTCCACCCCTCTCGACCTTTCTCCGGAGTAGGTCCGGGGGCCATTACCCCACTCAGAGCTATTACTCTCCCCGTTACCTTCGAGACACGGGAGAAGTATCGCACGAGAAGTTGGTCTTTGACGTAGCTCAGATCAACTTACCCTTCAATGCCATCTTGGGTAGGCCTTCCTTGTACAAATTCATGGCAGCTGCTCATTATGGCTACCTGGTGATAAAGATGCCAATACCAGTAGGTGTTCTCCGGATCCGCGGAGATCGTACTGCCAGAGTAACTGCTCTAGAAGAACTCCATGCACTTACCACGGCGCAAGAGGAGGACTCCAGGCAGGAGCAAGCTCCAAAACCCCCGAGCATTCGTCAACGAGGCTCGACATCTGCACCCCGTGTGCAGCCAAGCGGTGACACCGACATCCCCGTCAAAGTCGTCCAAATCGGTTCTGATGCCGCTCAGACCACCCGTATATCGGGAGGATTGAACGACAAATAGGAACTCGCGCTCATCACTTTCCTCTGGGCTAATGTCAACGTGTTTGCCTGGCAACCGTCACAAATGCCTGGGATCCCCAGGGAAGTGATTGAGCACAATCTGAAGATCTACCCCGACGCCCGGCCTGTGCAACAGAAGCCTCGGAAGCAATCTGTAGAGCGACAGAACTTCATTCGACAAGAAGTGAAGAAGTTGCTCGAAGCTGGATTCATCCGATAAGTCTTCGATCCAAAATGGCTGGCTAATCCAGTCGTTGTGCCCAAGGCCGGCGGGAAGCTTCGGATGTGTATCAACTACACAACACTAAATAAGGCATGTCCAAAAGATCCATTCCCACTACCTAGAATAGATCAGATAGTGGATTCCACCTCCGGGTGTGAATTACTGTGTTTCCAAGACGCATATTCTGGGTATCATCAAATCAGAATGTCTAGGGAAGATGAAGAGCATACCTCTTTCATCACAGTAGATGGATTGTACTGTTATACAGCCATGCCGTTTGGTCTTAAGAATGCAGCTTCAACCTTTGTAAGAGCTATGTACAAAACCTTTGAAGACCTCATTAGAGACATAGTGTAAGTGTATGTTGATGACATCATGGTCAAGGTCAAGAACAAGGAGTCACTTCTTGACACCTTACAGGCTGTCTTCGATAAGCTGCGGGTCACCCGCACAAAGCTAAACCCAGACAAGTGTGTCTTCGGGGTTAGCTCCGGAAAACTTCTTGGTTTCCTGTTAAGTCACCGGGGCATAGAAGCTAATCCGGCGAAGATCAAGGCCATTGAAGACATGCGGCCACCAGCCCGCATCAAAGATGTCCAAAAGCTAACTGGATGTCTGGCAGCCCTCAGCCGGTTCATTTCAAGACTGGCAGAACGGGCACTCCCCTTCTTCAAGCTATTGAGGAAGTCCGGACCATTCCAATGGTCTGAAGAAGCAGAAAAGGCGTTCCAGGAACTAAAACATTTCCTCATCACCCTACCAATTCTGGTAGCTCCGAACCCTGGTGAGCCTTTGTTGCTTTATATTTCAGCCACTGACGAAGTCGTCAGTATGGTCCTGGTCGCGGAAAGACCAGAACTACCCCATACTAAGGAATCCAGACCCCTTCGGGAGGGTCCGGAAGTCCCTGAAAGCGAGTCTGGGTCCCAGCTCCCAGACTCAAATCCACAAGAAGTTGCTTCAGAAGACCCAGACCCCTCCGGGAGGGTCCAGGTCACTTCTGAAGAAGCTCCGGGTTCCTCCAGCCAAAACTCAGAAGTCCCCGAAGAAAATCCGGATCCCT
Source organism: Tuctoria greenei (assembly GCA_036927565.1). Classification (NCBI taxonomy): domain Eukaryota; kingdom Viridiplantae; phylum Streptophyta; class Magnoliopsida; order Poales; family Poaceae; genus Tuctoria; species Tuctoria greenei. The sequence continues at coordinate 260,517,005 of JAYESD010000001.1, read as the reverse complement.
CCGGGAGGATCCGGGTCAGTGAAGAGGAAGCTCCGGGAGGGTCCGGACCATTCAGCGCCCAGTGTACTTCATCAGTGAAGTACTACATGATGCCAAGACTCGATACCTAGATGTGCATAAGCTGCTCTATGCAGTTCTTATCGCCTCCAGGAAGCTTCGCCATTATTTCCAAGCTCATAAGATCTCAGTGGTGACCTCTTACCCACTTCGAGCAATTTTGCATAATCCCAATTCAACTGGGAATATTGCAAAGTGGGCAGCGGAATTGGCTGAATTCGATCTCGAATTCATTTCAAGGCAAGCAGTCAAGAGTCAAGAATTGGCAGACTTCGTGGCGGAATGGACTCCCTCTCCATCAAACCCTGGGGGCCCCAGTGAGCAGAAGCCGGAACACAAAGCTCCGGTCTTCACCGAGCCTCATTGGACCCTTTACTTTGACGGCTCCATGCAAAAGCAGGGGGCCGGAGCTGGAATCCTTCTTCTTGCACCAACCGGGGAGAAGGTAAAATATATGGTACACCTTGACTTCAAGGCAACCAACAACATGGCGGAGTACGAAGCACTCATCTACGGACTGAAGGTGGCACTGTCATACGGTGTCAAACAACTGCTGGTCAAGGGAGATTCACAGCACATCATTAAGCAAGTGAAGGGTGAATGCTCCTGCAACAATCTCCAGCTAGTTGCTTACCTCCTTGAAGTCTAGAGGCTTCAGAAGGACTTCGAAGTCCTAGATCTTCACCATGTCCAGCGTGCCCACAACGCTGAAGCCGACGAACTCTCGACGAAAGCATCAACTGGAGCTCCGGCTTCTGATGGAACTTTTGTCTGGAGGTCGTCAAAACCCACAGCTCAGCCTGCCGAACCAAGCGAAGGGGTCGAGATCAGCATCCCGACGCTGACGGACCCGATGGCCCTGTTACCATGGCAGCAATTAAGGGTCGTAGGTGCTGCCGGAAGCTCCGAGCAACCCAGCACACAAGACTCAAATGCTCAAGTTAGTTCCGATGCATGGATCTCAGAGATCCGGAACTACTTGAAAGACAACATCCTTCCTAACGATGATGTATCCGCTGACCGGGTAGTCAGATTGGCTAGAAGATACACGTTGGTATAAGGGGATCTCTACCGGCGCGGTGCCAACGGCATCCTAATGCGGTGCATCACAAGGGAAGAAGGCTGCGAGCTCCTCGCATAAATCCATGGAGGCGAGTGTGGGAACCACGTGTCTTCCCGCACGCTGGTTGGTAAAGCCTTTCGGCATGGTTTTTACTGGCCTACAGCACTCCAGGATGCAACTGAGCTGGTGAAGAAATGCGAAGCATGTCAATTTCATGCAAAGCAAATTCACACACCGGCTCAACCCCTACAAATGATACCTCCTACATGGCCCTTCGCTGTGTGGGGGATGGACATCTTGGGACCCTTCTGAAAGTGCATCTAGGTTCCCCGTGGTTTTTGGATGATTGATGATGACAATTAAGTCGCTAATGAGCTCAAGTGATCTTAGCACAGGTGTGGACTCGATCGGAGACGCAAACCCTCAAAAAGGAAAAGGAAGGAAACGGAGTCGACTCGAAGCGTAGAAACTAGGGTTTCTAGCGTGTTGAGTTAGGCTAGCCGTAGAAATAGGAGGGTGTGTGCGTAAAGTGCAAAGAGATCAAAGTAGGAGCTCAAGACTGATGGTTTAGGTAGAAACCCCGTTTAGAGTTGAAGTTAGAATAGTCTGGCAGGAAGGCCGGACTAGTCCGCCTGGGTGGCCGGACTAGTCCGCTCCTGGCCAGACTAGTCCGTTTTCACACGGACCAGAAGGTCCTGTGTGACTTCGAACTAGTCCGTAGTGGGACGGACTAGTCCGTGGTACCCCTTAGGGTGGAGTTTCGGGACTAAGTCCTAGGGAGCGGACTTGTCCGTTTTGGGGCGGACCAAAAGGTCCTGTGTGAGATCGGACTAGTCCGTCCGTGGGCCGGACTAGTCCGTGGTGCTGAGTGCAGAGAGGTTTGCCACTATGTCCTGGAGGACGGACTAGTCCGCCTGGGTGGCCGAACTAGTCCGCACCTCCAGACTAGTCCGTTTCTCCACAGAACAAAAGGTTTTGTGTGAGAACGGACTAGTCCGTTGTTGGGCGGACTAGTCCGTGGTCTATGTGACCGTTTGAATTTGAAGTTTGACGATCGCCGCGACAGTTGTCGGGACCTGACAGAGGTCAGTGGCCCTCGTAGGCCGGACTAGTTCGGGCCTGAGGCCGGACTAGTCTGCCCTTTTGCTGAAGTCAGCAGTTTGGGCTCGGGACCCCTATAAAAAGGGGACCCCCGGCCTCATTTCAAAAAAATAAGAACTCTAGCGCCGCCACAGCCAACTTGGAGCATTCTTAAGCCTCTTTCTTGCCTACTTTCCCTCTAAAACTAATTCTTGAGTGGATTAGGGTTTAGTGAGGTGGAGAAGAGGAAGAACACCGTGCTTGTGCTCCCGGTTTGATCTCTTGCACTCATTGAGTCTTTGTGAGCTGTGTGTTGAGTGTGTCTCATGGTGTTGATCACCTCTGTGGTGTGGGAGCCTCAGATTGTGAGAAGCCCCAACGAATCTTGTATTTACCCTTGTGATTATTGGAGAACCAAGTTAGGCCCGTGCGGTAAACTTGGTGAGGGAAGGGTTGTTGAACCTGGTCCTTTGTGGACTCCTCAATGGGGACGTAGATTCTTGTGTGGAATCGAACCTCGGGATAAAATCTTTGTGCCTTCGTGTTCTTCGCACTTCTTTTATCGATTATTTCGTTCTAGGGTTGCTAGTTTTGTTTCGTGCTTCACTTTGCTATAATCTTGTTGAAACTTGACTCACTCTTGTGTTGGTAGTTGCTAAACTTGACATAAACATATCCTCACCTGTAGCCTCGAGAAAACCCCCTCAAAACTTGCTAGAAACACTTTTTAGGGTTCTTCACGCAGGCTGACCGGACTAGTCCGCCCCCAGACCGGACTAGTCTGCCCCCTATGATTTAATCTCGTTTTATTAAGTCATTTGCAGGTCGATTAGCCTATTCACCCCCCCTCTAGGCAACTTTCAATTGGTATCACAGCAGGACTCTCCACAAAGAGTCTAACAACTTGGAGAGATGGCCGGAGTGGTGAATGACGACACGTCGAGCAACGACTACGAGGCATCCCGTGAGGAGACATTGGCTTATCAAGACAAGCCAACGGACGATGAGGAGACTCGCCAACTCAAGGCGAAGCTTCGGGAGAAGCTGAAGATCTCCAAGATCGATCCGTCAAACACATCAAGTGGTAGTGGCGGAGCCAACTACAACCGACAAGGGTTCAATTATGAACGCCTTGCCGCCAACAACCACTACCTCTCCATCCCATTGGGGAAACCTCCTCAATTCGATGGAACCGACTACGGGATGTGGAAGCACAACATGAAGATCCACCTCATGTCACTCAATCCGGCATTGTGGCAAATTGTGATGACCGGGGTGGAGATCCCGAAGGATGAGTACAACATCACGCAAGAACAAGCCATCCTCATCCACCGCAACGCTCAAGCTGCGGGTGTGATCATCTCATCCCTCTCAAGAGATGAGTTCAACCGCGTCGATGGTCTTGAGGTGGCCAAAGATATATGGGACACCCTCAAGACGGCGCATGAGGGAAATCGAGTGGTCAAGGAGGCCAAGATCGAGCTCATCGAAGGAGAGCTTGGGAGGTTCGCCATCATGGATGGTGAATCCCCCCAAGACATGTACAACCGATTGAAGATACTCATCAACAAGAGCCGATCATATGGCTGCACCAAGTGGACCAACCACGAGGTGGTGAAGAGGATGATCCGGGCATTCATGCCTAAGAACGTCGCTCTTTGCTCCATGATTCGAGAAAGCCCGGGATTCACTCAAATGACCCCAGAGGAGGTCCTTGGTAGGATCATCAACCACGAGATCATGGAGAAGGAGGTGCTCTTCTACAACGACCTTCAATAGTTCACCGCCTCCAAGATGAAGAATGTTGCACTCAAGGCAACACCCTCTTCAAAGGAGCAAGAGGAAAGCGATGAGGAAGAGGCCTTCTTCATCAACAAATTCAAGAGGATGATGAGGAGGAAGAAAGTTGGATACAACTATGAAGGCAAGGGGAAGGAAAGAGCAAGGCCCAAATCAAAAAGGGCTTGCTACAATTGTGGCGAGTACAGCCACTTCATCGCTGATTGCCCCCATGAAGAAGTGAAGAAGAAGAAGGAGGGCAAGCCTCAAGAGAAGAAATTCTTCAAGAAGAAGAGGCCCTCCGGACAAGCACACTTGGGCAAGGAGTGGGACTCTAACGATGAGTCCTCCTCCTCCGAAGAAGAGGAGAAGATGGCTACCATAGCCATCGGGAGGAGCTCCAAGGGAAGCAAGCTCTTCCCCAACCTCAACAACGACTACAAACCTACTTGCCTTATGGCAAGGGAGGGAAGGAGAAAGGTAACATCTCATCCCTCCTCCTCAATATCTTCTCAAGATGAATTTGATAGCGCTAGTGAGAATGAGCATATGTTTAAGGACATAAGCAAAAGCACCTTGCGTAGGATGAAATTGCTTATGGATGAGATCTTTGAGAAGGAGGAGCTCATCAATAGACAAGAGGACATGCTCATCCTTGAGAAGGAGAGATGTGAAGAGATTAATGAGCTCCTTGAGATCGAAAGAGAGAAGAGCAGGGCATTGGAACACAAACTTGCTCTAAGCAAGAAAACGTGTTCAAGTCTTGAGGAGAAGTCAATTGAGCTCAAGGATGAACTTGGGAACTTGTCAAAAGTTAACAAGATCCTTGAGACTCAAGTTGAGTCTCTCAAGAACAATGTAGCCTCTTCCTCCAAGAGCCCAACCTCCTCAAAGGCCTCATCCAATGCAACCCCGCCTTGCAAGTGCTCTATCTTAATCCTTAAGCTTAAGGATGAACTCAACTTAGCGCAGGGCAAGCAAGCACCTAAGGGTGCCATCTTTGACAAGGAGAAGGTGGCGTATGCACGAAGTGCATACACCAACACAAGACCTCCCCATGTCAAGGATGGTCTTGGCTATACTAGAGGTGGAAGGCATAACACCAAAACCTCCAAGTATGGCAAAGACATGATTGTCTTTGTTAAGGGGAGTTCATCCACAACTAAAATTGAAAAGAACTCACCCTCTAGCAACAAAATGCCTAAATCTGAACCGCATCCTCTATTCCATGATTTTGATGCATCTTATGTGCTTATGAGGAACAAATATGGCAAAGTGTTTGCTAGATATGTTGGGCCACTCCGCAAGAGCCCCAAGCCTTGCGTGTGGGTGCCCAAATGCCTAACCACTAATGTGAAAGGACGCAACTCCGCTTGGGTACCTAAAAGGAAGGCATAAATTTGTTTTGTAGGCCTACTCCTCCGGCGGATCGAAATGGGTGTTGGATAGTGGATGTACCAACCACATGACCGAAGAGAGGAGCATGTTCATAGAGTATGAGGAGAACGAGGACCCAAGTGAAGGAATCTTCTTTGGGGATAATAGCCAAGGGAAAATCCTTGGCTCCGGTAAAATTGCTATCTCCTCTTCACATACTCTATCTAATGTTTTGCATGTTGATTCCCTAGACTATAACCTCCTATCCATATCACAACTATGTGATAAAGGATATAAGTGTGTATTTACTAGTGAGGATGTGAGCATTCTTAGAGAGGGTAATGACTCGATAGCCTTTAAGGGAGTGCTCAAGGGAAAGCTCTATCTCGTGGACTTTACCACGGATAAGGCTCAACTTGACACATGCTTAATGGCGAAAGCCAACGTGGGATGGCTTTGGCATAGAAGGCTAGCCCATGTTGGAATGAGGAACCTTCAAAAGCTCCTTAAGGGAGAACACGTTCGTGGCCTAAAGGATGTGGTATTTGAAAAGGATAGGCCATGTAGTGCGTGCCAAGCTGGAAATCAAGTAGGAGCTCAACACCCCTCTAAGAATGTCATGACGACAACTAGACCTTTGGAGTTACTCCATATGGATCTTTTTGGCCCCATTGCTTATATTAGCATTGGTGGCAACAAGTATGGTCTAGTCATCGTTGATGACTTCTCTAGATATACTTGGGTGTTCTTCTTGCATGATAAAAGTGAAACCCCCGGTGTCCTCAAGAAATTCCTAAGGAGAGCTCAAAATGAGTTCACCTTAAGGATAAAGGCTATAAGGAGTGACAATGGCACCGAATTCAAGAACATGCAAGTAGAAGAGTTCCTAGATGAGGAGGGCATCAAGCATGAGTTTTCCGCTCCCTATTCTCCTCAACAAAATGGAATTGCCGAAAGAAAGAATAGGACGCTTATTTAGATGTCAAGGACGATGCTAGATGAGTACAAAACATTGGACCGGTTTTGGGCGGAAGCAGTTAACACCGCTTGCCACGCCGTAAACCGATTGTACCTTCATCGCCTCCTCTAGAAGACTCCTTATGAGCTTCTTGTTGGTAAGAAACCCAATGTTTCTTACTTTCGTGTCTTTGGTAGCAAGTGTTATATCCTCAACAAGAAGCCTAGGACTTCAAAGTTTGCTTCAAAGTCCGATGAGGGTTTCTTGCTTGGATATGACTCAAACACTCATGCGTACCGTGTGTTCAACAAATCCTCCGGAATTGTTGAAATAGCACGTGACGTGGTGTTTGATGAAACCAATGGCTCTCAAGTGGAGCAAGTTGATCAACATGCCATTGATCAAGAGGAACCTCCACTAGAAGCTCTAAGGAGAATGGCACTTGGAGATGTTCGCCCACAAGAACCATCTCAAAGCCCAAGTGACCATCCTCACTATGAAGTAGGTCAAACCCCCATTGGACAAGTTGGAGACCCACTAGATGCTCCCCAAAGTGATAATGGGAATGAAGATCAAGGGGGAGGCATGGATCAATGGGGAGACCAAAGTGAAGAAGATGAAGCAAGTGGTTCAAGAGCTCAACCTCCGCATCCTCGTGTTCATCAAAGTGTTCAACGGGATCATCCCGTTGACAACATTCTAGGATATATCACAAAAGGAGTAACAACACGTTCACGTGTTGCAAACTTTTGTGAGCATTTCTCCTTTGTCTCATCCTTGGAACCTCATAAGGTTGAAGATGCCTGAAGAGATCCAGATTGGGTAGTTGCCATGCAAGAGGAGCTCAATAACTTTGAAAGGAACAAGGTTTGGGAGCTTGTCAAGCGCCCACAAGCTAATGTTGTTGGAACCAAGTGGGTGTTCTGCAAAAAACAAGATGAGCATGGTGTGGTAACTAGGAACAAGGCACGACTTGTGGCAAAAGGGTACTCACAAGTTGAAGGATTGGATTTTGATGAGACATTTGCTCCCGTAGCTAGGCTTGAGTCAATTCGGATATTACAAGCCTTTGCTACTCATCATGACTTCAAGCTCTACCAAATGGATGTTAAGAGTGCATTCCTTAATGGCCCAATCAAGGAAGAAGTTTATGTAGAGCAACCTCCGGGGTTTGAAGACCAAGACTATCCTAACCATGTTTACAAATTGCGAAAGGCTCTTTATGGCCTCAAGCAAGCTCCTAGAGCTTGGTATGAGTGCCTAAGAGACTTTCTAGTTGAAAATGGTTTTAGGATAGGCAAAGCGGATTATACCCTTTTCACAAAGCACTTCAACGAGGATCTTTTTGTGTGCCAAATATATGTGGATGACATCATATTTGGTTCCACAAATAAGGTGTTTTGTGATGAGTTCTCCAAGATAATGACGGAGAGGTTTGAAATGTCCATGATGGGTGAGTTGAAGTTCTTTCTAGGATTTCAAGTAAAACAACTCAAAGAAGGGACGTTCATAAGTCAAACTAAGTATACACAAGATATTCTAAGGAAGTTTGACATAGATAAGGCAAAACCCATCAAAACCCCTATGGGGACAAATGGACACCTAGACCTAAATGAGGACGGTCCAAGTGTGGATCAAAAGTTATATAGGTCTATGATTGGTTCACTTCTCTATCTTTGTGCATCTAGGCCCGATATCATGCTAAGTGTGTGTATGTGTGCACGCTTTCAAGCGGCACCTAAGGCTTGTCATTTGACCGCCGTTAAATGGATCTTGAGATATCTAGTACACACACCTTCCCTAGGACTTTGGTACCCCAAAGGATCCAAGTTTAACCTCATTGGATATTCCGATGCGGACTATGCGGGGTGCAAAGTTGATAGGAAGAGAACATCGGGTACATGCCAATTCTTGGGTCGATCTCTAGTGTCTTGGTCCTCTAAGAAGCAAAACTCTGTTGCTCTCTCCACCGCCGAAGCGGAATATGTTGCAGCCGGAAGTTGTTGTGCACAACTTCTTTGGATGCGACAAACCCTTAGGGATTATGGGATTAACTCGCACAACATTCCACTCTTGTGTGACAATGAGAGTGCCATAAAGATAGCCCATAATCCGGTGGAGCACTCTAGGACCAAACACATAGACATACGACATCACTTCTTGAGAGACCACTCAATGAAGGGAGATATTGTGATTTCTCATGTGAGGACGGAACATCAACTTGCGGATATCTTCACCAAGCCTCTTGATGAGAAACGTTTCTGTGAGCTAAGAAGTGAGCTCAACATTTTGGATTCTAGGAATGTGGCTTAAACCACATTCCTCCTATATTTTGAGCTATATTTCAAAAAACTCTTCTCTATCTTGATTTCTCTTCAAAACTATTTGAGAAAACTATTTTCTTAGAACATGATCATGGATTTATCATATATTCCTCAATAATCATGTTTGTAGTGCGATATTTGTCCAAAAGGACCGATAGTTAGTGGGCAAAACTCATATATATGGTTTTCAGCCCAGTAGGACCGGACTAGTCCGCCCTATGGACGGACAAGTCCGGAGGTAGACTAGTCCGCGGCTGGTCCGCACACCGGACTAGTCCGCCTGCTACCGGACTAGTCCGGCCCTTGGGGACTTAAACCCCCCAGGGCGGCCCCGAACCCCTCCTCTCTTCTCTCACTCTCGCCTCTCTCTCTCCCGCGCGCTAGAAACCGCCTCCCTCGACGATTTTTCATTCCAACCACCGAATCTCGATTCCAATCCGTGCATTGGAGTCTTAGGGAGTGAGGGATCGTTTCCCCGCATTCCACCTTCGCGATCCATTTCCTATTTCATTGATTCTCGCGGATTTGAGGAGGTATTCCCTCTTTTTCAAAAACTTTCCCCATTCTTGATTCTTGAAGTTTTTGAAAGGAACACCTTCATTAATGTTGCTCCATATATCCTTGTGATCATAGCCTAGGAGTATTGCGTGCTGATTTGATGATTTTTCGAAGAATCGATTAGGGTTAGGGTTCATCCCGCGCAACCCGGACTAGTCCGCCCCTGGGGCGGACAAGTCCGGTTTGCACAGGGCAAACCCTGGTCCTAGTCTTCTCTCGAGATTTCTTCTGCCACGCTCCCTCTCCTTGGACTCATATCTTCTTTTCTCTGTGTTTTCCGCAGCATGTCGAACTCGGAGCGTTCCCCTCCTAGTCTCAACCCCGCGGGCGAGGAAGAACGCGTTGAGACCTATCGGAGCCGCACCGAGGAGAGAGGTGTTGAAGTGCCCCGGGAGGGCCGCACCAAAGCACAAATCGTTGAGGCAAGGACGAAAGCTGCCCTCATTGAGGCGCAGAAGGCAAAGGAAGAAAGGCGGCTGAAGGAACTTGAAGCCTCCAAAGTAGCCGCAACCATTTACAATGAAGAAGAAGCTATAGCACGAGCAACTGCAGAATCTCTTAATGAGCTGAGGAAGAAGAAGAGGCAAGATACGGAGGCTCACAATTCCAAGGCCGCTGAGGAAAATGCTTCCAAAAGGAAGAAGCTCGTCACCATAGGCGAGCAAACCAAGGGAAAGGAGCAAGCCCAAGGGGCAACTGAGCCTAGGGTCGAGCGTTACCCTAAGAAGGGAAAGGCCCCGGCTCCCATCGAGCCAAAAAAGAAGAAACCGGCAGTGAAGGTCTCAGCCAAGAACGCAGCTGGGGGGTTTGCGATTCGAGAGCAGGGAAAGGACAAGGAACCTGGCCCCCTCAAGATGCATTCACCTGCCAGAAACCCAAACCGTCAGCCCAACCTCTCAGCCAACACATTCAAAGGAAAAGGGGCAGAAAAGGCAAGACGGCTGAGAACAGACAAAGTGTACTCTTATGAAAAGAGCACAGCTGACCCGCGGTTCTGGAGTGACTTTCACTGCGATTATTATCGCCTTGTCTACATGAAGATGAAGACTCCTGTGACTGATGCCCAGTGGGTTGACTGGGCCTACATGGCTCAGAAGAAGCATGCTGCATTTGATGCTGTGATCAATGCAGCGGAACGGCATGGAATCAAGGATGTCATGGGATTCCAGTACGACTGGAACATTGAGGTGATTGTCCAGTTCTACACAACTGTCTACTTTCACCCTTTTGGAGATCGCCGGATGACTTGGATGACAGATGGAGAGCAGTACACTGTCACATTTGAAGACTTTGCCAAGATTCTAGGATTGGAGGAGCACCTTGAGCATGAGGTCATCATCTCTAACCTCAAGGCCCTAGACCGAGATGCCCTTGACTTCATGTATCCAAGCCATCTTCCTTATGAGGCAGGATTGGCAAGGAACATCAAGCCATTTTTTAGTGTGCTCAATCGTCTCCTTCGAAAGACCATTGCCCCGAAGGATGGGGATGCCGGAGTCATCCAGGGCAACCTGAGGCACTTGATGGTGCTGATAGATGGGGAAGAGAGCTTCAACTTAGCTGAGTACATCTATGATGATATCTTCAATATATCTCATACCCCCAACAGGTCTTGTGGCTATGCTCCTTATGTGATGTGCCTTATCGAGAAAGTCTCCGGAATTACCTTCAAGAAGGATGTCTCACATAAGAGACTGCGTCCTCAGATTCCTCCACCTCTGCCTCCTCCTCCACGCCGGAAGAATGCGGATCCTCCATCTCAGCCAGAGGAACCTCTTGTTGGAGCCTCTCGCCGTGCCTCTCACTCACCTAGTGGCTCCTCTAGCAGCGGAGTCCTTAAGTTCCTTCGGTCCATCTTCACCTCGTGCCGCAAAGCCGAGGTGCGAGCTCAACGGACTGAGCGATATGTGAGGAAGCTCTGCGACAAGCTAGAGATCCCAATGAGTCCTGAGGCCTTCGATGACGAGCTCACTCCATACCCCCTTCTCACCCCCGACGAGTTGGCACTCTTGGGTGAGACGGAGGGTACCTCCGCACCGGGCTCCGACGACGACGACGATGACGACGCCAACTATAATGAGGATGACAAAGACCCCGAGGCCACGGAGAGTGGCAGTGGCGAGGACGAGGACTAGCTTCTAGGTCCTAGTTCCCCCCTTCTTTTCCTTTTTGGTGCCTTGATGCCAAAGGGGGAGAGTTAAGGGGGAGGTAGTCTTTTGTGGTGTGCTTTTGGCATTCGGACTTGATTTGTAATATATTCATGCTACTTGGATGTTTACATTTGTGCAAGACTTGTTAGTGTTGTTTAATATCAATATAATGTTCTTATTGTCAATCTTATGATTATATTGATGTTCTTTATGTCTTGTCACAATTGTTGAGCACATCACGTAGGCACCCCACCATAACGTGTGTGGGTATGAAAGATCTCCTCCACCTCTTTTACATGCTGCATACATTGAGGGGGAGTCATTCATACGCACACAAGTTATGAAAACCAAATATTATAATCTTAATTGTGAAGGACTTGATGTGTTGTCATCAATCACCAAAAAGGGGGAGATTGAAAGTGCATCTAGGTTCCCCGTGGGTTTTGGATGATTGACGACAACAATTAAGTCGCTAATGAGCTCAAGTGATCTTAGCACAGGTGTGGACTCGATCAGAGACGCAAACCCTCAAAAAGGAAAAGGAAGGAAACGGAGTCGACTCGAAGCGTAGAAACTAGGGTTTCTAGCGTGTTGAGTTAGACTAGCCGTAGAAATAGGAGGGTGTGTGCGTAAAGTGCAAAGAGATCAAAGTAGGAGCTCAAGAGTGATGGTTTAGGTAGAAACCCTGTTTAGAGTTGATGTTAGAATAGTCTGGCAGGAAGGCCGGACTAGTCTGCCTGGGTGGCCGGACTAGTCCGCTCCTGGCCAGACTAGTCCGTTTTCACACGGGCCAGAAGGTCCTGTGTGACTTCGGACTAGTCCGTAGTGGGACGTACTAGTCCGTGGTACCCCTTAGGGTGGAGTTTCGAGACTAAGTCCTAGAGAGCGGACTTGTCCATTTTGGGGCGGACCAAAAGGTCCTGTGTGAGATCGGACTAGTCCGTCCGTGGGATGGACTAGTTCGTGGTGCTGAGTGCAGAGAGGTTTGCGACTATGTCCTGGAGGACGGACTAGTCCGCCTGGGTGGCCGGACTAGTCCGCACCTCCAGACTAGTCCGTTTCTCCACAGAACAAAAGGTTCTGTGTGAGAACGGACTAGTCCGCTGTTGGGCGGACTAGTCCATGGTCTATGTGACCGTTTGAATTTGAAGTTTGGCGGGTAGCGTGACGATCACCGCGATAGTTGTCGGGACCTGACAGAGGTCAGTGGTTCCCGTAGGCCGGACTAGTCCGGGCCTGAGGCCGGACTAGTCCGCCCTTTTGCTGAAGTCAGCAGTTTGGGCTCGGGACCCCTATAAAAAGGGGTCCCCCGGCCTCATTTCAAAAAAATAAGAACTCTAGCGCCGCCACAACCAACTTGGAGCATTCTTAAGCCTCTTTCTTGCCTACTTTCCCTCTAAAACTAATTCTTGAGTGGATTAGGGTTTAGTGAGGTGGAGAAGAGGAAGAACACCGTGCTTGTGCTCCCGGTTTGATCTCTTGCACTCATTGAGTCTTTGTGAGCTGTGTGTTGAGTGTGTCTCGTGGTGTTGATCACCTTTGTGGTGTGGGAGCCTCAGATTGTGAGAAGCCCCAATGAATCTTGTATTTACCCTTGTGATTAGTGGAGAACCAAGTTAGGCCCGTGCGGTAAACTTGGTGAGGGAAGGGTTGTTGAACCCGGTCCTTTGTGGACTCCTCAACGGGGACGTAGATTCTTGTGTGGAATCGAACCTCGGGATAAAATCTTTGTGCCTTCGTGTTCTTCGCACTTCTTTTATTGATTATTTCTTTCTAGGGTTGCTAGTTTTGTTTCGTGCTTCACTTTGCTATAATCTTGTTGAAACTTGACTCACTCTTGTGTTGGTAGTTGCTAAACTTGACATAAACATATCCTCACCTGTAGCCTCGAGAAAATCCCCTCAAAACTTGCTAGAAACACTTTTTAGGGTTCTTCACGCAGGCTGATCGGACTAGTCCGCCCCCAGACCAGACTAGTCCGCCCCCTGTGATTTAATCTCGTTTTATTAAGTCATTTGCAGGTCGATTAGCCTATTCACCCCCCTCTAGGCAACTTTCACCTTCCCAAGAGCCGTCGGAGGTTACAAGTTCCTGTACGTCGCCATTGACAAGTTCACCAAGTGGCCGGAAGCAACTCCAGTCGTGACGATCAACAAGTAATCTGCAATCAACTTTTTGCAGTCCATTGTATGCAGATTTGGAGTCCCAAACAAAATCATCACTGATAATGGGACCCAATTCACAAGCTCTGCATTTCAAGGATATTGCGAAGACCTCGGCATTCAAGTTTGCTACGCCTCCGTAGCTCACCCAACAAGCAATGGCCAAGCCGAGAGAGCAAATGCTGAAATCCTTAAAGGACTCAAAACGCGCACCTATGAGCGCTTGAAAAAACATGGAGCCAACTGGATTGAAGAGCTTCTGCCCACTCTCTGGGCCAACAGGACATCTCCAAACCGGTCAACTGGAGAGACACCCTTCTTCCTGGTGTATGGAGCTGAAGCAATCCTTCCTCCAGAAATCACCTTGGGGTCACTCCGGGTCCGGACCTTCGACGAAGCCACGCAGGACCAGCTCCGGCGTGAAGACCTAGACCTCCTTGAGGAGGGAAGGTGCCAAGCAGCTGTTCAGAATGCCCGATACCGCCAAGCCCTTCGGCGCTATCACCAGTGGCATGTACACAACCGACAGCTCGAGGAAGGCGATCTGGTGCTACGGAGAATACAATCCAGAGAAGGGTTAAACAAACTCTCTCCCAGCTGGGAGGGACCTGTAACACCCTCATTTTCATGCATCATGCCTTGCATACACTCATATACATGTTTAACATTAACCCATAACAAGAGGAACAAGTTTAAAATTGATTTGGAACAAAACCGCACTTAAAAATGTAGGAAAGTGCGGACTAGTCCGGTTTTGCTGAGGACTAGTCCGATTTCTCTCTGTCTAAAAACGGACTTGTCCGTTTTTGCTGCGGATTAGTCCGATATTTGCCTTTGGACAACTTCGGACTTGTCCAATTTTGTGCGGACTAGTCCGGTATTCCATGAATCCTTAAAAATTTGCTAAGTCCCTGGACTTTTCCGGACTAGTCCGGTGTTCCAGCGGACTTGTCCGTTTTCCTTTCTGACTAAGATCGGACTTGTCCGATTTTTGGCCAGACTTGTCCGATTTTCTCTCTGGACGACTTCGGACTAGTCCGGTCGTGTCCGGACTTGTCCGATATTTCGTGACTCCGAGATTGACCTTTTGTTTTATGACTTGTTTCTTGGGTTTCACGTTAAGTGGGCCTATGGACGTCGTGCCTAACTCTTTTAGAGACCATGTGGGACTCTAAACCGACCTCTACTCATCCCAAACTCGAAATCCATCTAACCCTAGCCTCCACCTCTATATAAACAGCCCAACCCCTTGGTTGACATCTATTTGCCACTTTTCCACCCACCCAAACCCTAGTTCGTGGGGAGCCACCATCAAGGAGGGAGGAGAAGATCCCAAGCAAGAAGAAGAAGAGGAGGAAACGAAGAAGGATAGAGATCTCCACCAAGTTTCGTCCTTCACCACCAATTCATCTCCAAGTTCATCACCAACCCTAGATCATCAAGATCCAAGTGTTACCTCCAAGTTTCTTGGTTCATTGGAGTTCTAAACACCTGGTATACCTTCTATTCTCTTTTCCTTACGTGAATTCCACCCCTAATCTCCGAATTTACGTCGATCTAGAAAACCCTAATCTGCTGATCTCGTCAAGTGCGGACTTGTCCGGTCCCTAGCGGACTAGTCCGATCTTTCTGGTTAAATTGTATTGAATTAATTCTAAAATTTGATCTAATCGAATCCGAACCTGTATAAACTTGTTAAAAGCTATTAGAACAGGTTAGTGATCTTTAAAAGCAATCTAGTAACAAGTTCTACCTTGCATTTGCATTAATCATGCATGTCATGTCATATTGAGTAATATTTGTGCACTCTTTGATTGTGTTTCTTGTCTTGTATGTTATTGTGTGTATTAGACGGATTTGCGCTAGAAAGTGCTGCGGAGGATCTACAGCACCAGGAGTTTGAAGGCTTTGACCCTAATCAACAGCAAGAGCAAGGCAAGTGTCCTTGAAGCATATTGATCCTGTTTTTAAAATAAATGTTTTGTTTGCAAAACTGCATGCTGTGTCAATTTGATGGGAATCCTACGGTAGGAAGTTTACTAGTTTTGTTTGAACACCCTTGTCACCTGGAATTTATGGTAGAGAGTCGGGAAGGGCTTTTTACTTTTTGCATCGCTTAATTAATTGGGATGGCAAACAACACTACACATTTAATTATGCATCAATGATATTCTGGTTAATGTGAACTGGTCAATACGATGGGTGATCTAAGCAAGCCTGGTATGTGGATGGGTTGGATGTTATGGTGGTTTGCTTGCTTTAGATCTAAGGACCGGTTCATGCGAGAATAAGCCAGGACTACAGTGCCACCACGAGGCCAAGTATGGGTGCGGCGTAGCTGATTAAGTAGGGCTTTGCTAGTGCTGTTTGGACCATTGTGGATGCTCGGGGAAGGGGTAGTCGGATTGGGTTTGTTGATGATTGGTGGGACTACCCTGGGATCCGAATGGCTCAAGAGGGGGCCCTTGGTTGAAGATGTGCTCTGCGGGAGACATCGCCATCGGTGAAACCTCAGTGGGGTCTAAATAGGCTAGTAATCCTTTGTAAAGGCTATTTTGTGATCTCTTGGCCACACACCAACGGAAGTGTGTAATATGACTGACGGTTCATGGGCATAAGGGAGATTCATAGTCGCCGAAAGGTGATGAAATCACGAACACGTGGGTAAAGAGGTACAAACTCTGCAGAGTTAATTAAAACTATCATGATAGCCGTGCTCCCGGTTATGAGCACCTGGACAACTTCCATGATTAGAAGGTACTTGGTATTGAGACGGAATTTGGGATGGTTATGGTTTGGTAATGGTTATGGATGGTTATGGATTAATTTCTGGTATTGAATATGGTTATTGACGATGGTGAAATTTGGAATTATTGATGATGGTAAGGAATTCAGTTTGGTATTATGGTATTATTTATCATTATGATGGGTTTATTTCACATACATATAATATATTGCTCTTCAAATGTTTTACTGTACTTTTCCGCACTTTGCCATTATTATTGTCGTCATTTGAATCAGCCACATGTCATACTTTCCACACTTACTGAGTACGACATGTACTCACTCTTGCAACCCCCCCCCCCCAACAGTTGCAGGTCAAGATTGGGAGTTTAATGGCAATAATGCGGAGTTCTAGGCCGTGTCTACCGTCAGCTTTGCCCGTGATGTTATTGGAGCTGCGCATACATACCCTGTCGCTTATGCTGCATAGTTGCTTAGTTTGCTTAATTAGTTTATTTCCGCTGCATTAGTTGAACTTGTCATTAATATTCATTAGAGCTTGTATTCGAGGATAATATGGTTTGTGTAATGAAATTTGGTTAATTAAACTTGTTTTATGGTAATTTTGTGTATATCCTTTTGTGATTGCACTCGTGTATGTGTGATGAACATCCTGGGCACACATATGCGTTAGCTTGGTTCATTTTCGGAACCGGGCGTCACAGATTGGTATCAGAGCGAGGTTGACCGTAGGATGCAGCCTAGATAGAATGGACACTTTAGAGCACATAGGAGCACTCAGGAATCGATGTGTTTTTGCTTGGTGTGCTGTTTGCTATATATATTGTTTGCTTGTGTGCTTAATAGAGGATTTTGGGATGCCTTAGCATTGCCATGTCCACCTAGGCTAGTGTAGCTAGCTGTTTAGTTTCATATCCCTTGATGCATATAGTTGGGGACGTTTTCTAATTCTTACCTATTGCCCTTCTTCAGATGGTGAGGACTCGCAACCAGAGGGATGGCAATGATGAGGAGGAGAACAATGGAGTGCCTCAGAACAACAATGGACAAGGACCTGCCCAAGGAGCTATTAATATTGAGCAGCTTTTGGCCATGCAAAACCAGCTCATGCAGACCATGATACAGACTATGGGACAGCTGCAGGCTGGCAACATCAACAATCAGCCCCACATGCCTCCACCGCCACCCCCACCTCCTCATAACCGATTGGGAGAGTTTATGAGGACTAGGCCGCCAACCTTTGCTCAAGCCGCAAACCCTATGGATGCGGATGATTGGCTCAAGTCTGTGGAGAAGAAGCTAGCTATTGTCCAATGCAGTGACCGGGAGAAGGTCCTGTTCGCTTCTCATCAACTCGTTGGAGCAGCTGCGGATTGGTGGGATGCTTATTGCAGTGCTCATGAGAACCAAGAAAGAATCACTTGGGCCGAATTCAAGGAGAGTTTCCGTTCTCATTATGTGCCGGAGGGTGTTATGATATTGAAGAGGCAAGAATTTGAGAGTTTAAGGCAAGGAAGATCAAGCGTGAGTGAATATCTCAATAAGTTCACTCAACTCTCAAGGTATGCACCTGAGGATGTGAGTCGGGACAGCCGGAAACAATACTTGTTCATGAGGGGCTTGAACAATGATATCCAAGTGCAATTGCTCAATTGTGATTATGCCAATTTTCAGAAACTTGTGGACAAAGCAATTGTGGTTGAGAACAAGATCCGTGAGATGGAGCAAGAAATCAAGAGGAAGGCACCATATCAAGGACATCAACAAGGAAGTAATGTGCGCCCTCGCTTTGCGCCGCCCAATGCGCCTCATTATAGCTCCTCTATTCCTGCTCAACGCCATGGTTATGCACCACGCCCAACTCAGTTTGTGCAGCAGCGCCCTGTTATGCAAGCACCTAGGCCTCCAATGCCTTATGAGCCTCGTGCTAATTTTTCTGCTGCAAATGCTCAAAACCAAGCTCATCCCAACAATTCTGGTGAGGTTAAGAAGTGTTATACTTGTGAAGAAGCTGGACACTTTGCGCATCAATGTCCTAAGTCAGGCCTTGGTCAAGGAAGCAATGCGCCGAGGCAAAACCCAAGACCCAATGGAGGACAGCCACAAGGAAGCCGTGGACAGCAGAATTTTGCTCGTGGCAAAGTGAACCATGTCTCTACGGAGGATGCTCAACAAGCGGATGATGTGGTCATTGGTATGTTTCTCACCAACACCAACCCCGCAACTATGTTATTTGATTCTGGAGCATCGCATTCATTCATTGCATCAAAGTATGTTGTCAAGTATAGTTTGCCTATCTCTCATATTGAAGTTTACTCTGTTGGTCAAGTCTCCTGGAGGAGAGATGAGGACAAATATAGTATGTCCAAAAGTAAGCCTTAGAATAAGGGGGGTAGACTTCTCCGCCAACCTCATAGTTTTGGATTCTCAAGGATTGGACATTATACTTGGTATGGACTGGTTGAGGAAGCACAATGGAGTTATTGAGTGTGCCACGAAGACGGTGAAGTTGACCAATGAGGAAGGGATCACCGTAGAATTTGAAGCATCTCAAACCGCACCGAAGCAATTGGAATTGAATCATATGGACGGTGTCGCAATTGAGGAGATTCCGGTGGTGTGTGAATTTTTGGATGTTTTCCGGACGAGTTGCCAGGTATGCCACCCGATCGAGACATTGAGTTTGTCATTGATTTAATACCTGGAACTGCACCTATAGCTAAGAGGCCGTATAGGATGCCTCCTATGGAATTAGCGGAGCTCAAGAAGCAAATTCAAGAGCAATTAGAGAAGGGTTTTATTCGCCCTAGTTCTTCACCTTGGGGAGCGCCTGTGCTGTTTGTGGACAAGAAGGACGGATCCCAAAGGATGTGCGTGGATTACCGAGCTCTCAACGAGGTAACAATCAAGAACAAGTACACCTTGCCCCGTATAGAGGATTTGTTTGATTAGATGAAAGGCGCCTGTGTGTTTTCCAAGATTGATTTGAGGTCGGGATACTTTCAAATGAAGATTAGACCATCGGACATACCCAAGACAGCTTTTAGGACACGGTATGGATCTTATGAGTACACCGTGATGTCTTTTGGATTGACAAATGCACCTGCCTACTTTATGTACCTCATGAATAAGGTCTTCATGGAGTACTTGGATAAGTTTGTTGTGGTGTTTATTGATGACATTATGATCTACTCAAGGGATGAGAAGGAACATGAGGAACATTTGAGGCTTACGTTGCAGAAATTGAGGGAGCATCAGTTGTATGCCAAGTTCAACAAGTGTCAGTTTTGGTTGAAAGAGGTGCCATTTTTGGGTCATATCATCTCAGGAGGAGGAGTATCGGTTGACCCTGGTAAAGTGAGGGATGTGTTGAAGTGGGAACTGCCGCAAAATGTCAAGGAAATAAGGAGTTTTCTTGGGATGGCTGGATATTACCGTCGGTTTATCAAGGATTTTTCCAAGATAGCCATGCCTATGACGGAGTTGCTAATGAAGGGAAAGACGTTCCAATGGACTGAAGCTTGTCAAAACAGTTTTGAGGAGTTGAAGAAGAGGTTGACAACAGCCCCAGTTTTGGTATTGCCGGATGTAAGCAAGAGTTTCGACATCTATTGTGATGCATCGAGACAAGGACTTGGGTGTGTATTGATGCAAGAAGGTCAAGCGGTCGCCTATGCGTCAAGACAATTGAAGAAACATGAGCAGAATTACCCAACACATGATTTAGAGCTTGCAGCCGTGGTACATGCATTGAAGATTTGGAGACACTATATTCTTAGACATAGGTGTGAAATTTATACGGATCATAAGAGTTTGAAGTATATTTTCACACAAACGGATCTGAACTTGAGGCAACAAAGATGGTTGGAGCTCATCAAAGATTATGATTTGGGGATCAACTATCATCCGGGAAAGGCCAATGTAGTGGCTGATGCTTTGAGTAGAAAGGGAGTAAGTCACCAACTCACAGTTCGAGAGATACCATCCGAGCTATGCAAGGAGTTCGAACGGTTGAACCTCAGGTTTGTAAATGAGATGGAGATGATGGAGTTAAATCCAACCTTGGAGCAAGAAATTCTAGAGGCACAAACCACAGATGAGGAGATCAAGGAAATCAAGGAACGAACCGAAGAAGGGAGAGAATTCAGATTTGACGAGGATGAACATGGTACCTTATGGCTAGGAAAGAGGATCGTTGTGCCTAATGTAAAGCATATTCGGGAGACGATATTAAAGGAGGCACATGACTCGCCTTACTCGATTCATCCAGGTTGTACGAAGATGTACAAAGACTTGAAGACTTGCTATTGGTGGGATAGCATGAAGAAGGACATAGCCGAATATGTTGCATTGTGTGACGTGTGCCAACGAGTCAAGGCGGAACATCAAAGGCCAGCAAGGTTATTGCAGCCATTAAAGATTCCAGAGTGGAAGTGGGAAGAGATTGGTATGGACTTTATGGTTGGCTTACCACGTACTCAGTCCGGGTATGACTCAATTTGGGTAATTGTGGATCGCTTAACCAAGTCAGCTCATTTTGTCCCTGTGAAGACCAAATATACAGCTGCACAATTGGCCGAAATATACATGGAGCATATTGTGTGTCGACACGGAGTCCCTAAGAAGATAGTCTCGGATAGAGATTCTCAATTTACCTCCAGATTTTGGCAAAAGTTGCATGAAGCTTTGGGAACGAGGTTGAATTTTAGTTCAGCGTATCATCCTCAAACGGATGGACAAACCGAGAGGACAAATCAGATTTTGGAGGACATGTTAAGAGCTTGTGCTTTAAAGCATGGGAAAAGTTGGGACAAAAGCTTGCCCTACGCGGAATTTTCATACAACAATAGTTACCAAGCAAGCTTGAAAATGTCACCATATGAAGCGCTTTATGGGAGGAAGTGTAGGACGCCTTTATTTTGGAATGAGGCAGGAGAAACTCAAGTATTTGGTCCGGATATGTTGCAAGAAGCCGAAAAGCAAGTCCAAATAATTCGTGAAAACTTGAGGGCTGCCCAATCAAGACAAAAAGGCTATGCAGACAATAGGAGAAGGAAATTAGCCTTTGAAATAGGAGATTTTGTTTACCTCAAGGTGTCACCAATGAGAGGTCATAAGAGGTTTCACATAAGAGGGAAGCTCGCACCTCGTTACATTGGACCATTCAAGATTTTGGACAAAAGGGGAGAAGTAGCATATAAGTTGGAGATGCCAGCCCATCTTTCAGACGTACATGATGTGTTTCCTGTTTCCCAGCTCAAGAAGTGTTTGAGAGTACCGGAAGAACAAGTGCCAATGGAAGAATTGGAATTAGAGGAAGATTTGACTTATGCCGAGCAACCGGTCAAAATCTTGGAAAATAAGGAAAGAGTCACAAGGAACAAGATTATTAGATGGTGTAAAGTTCAATGGAAGCACCACACCGAAGAAGAAGCAACTTGGGAGCTAGAAGATGATCTCAAGAAGGAATTTCCCTATCTCTTCTCTTCCGCGTCGAATCTCGAGGGCGAGATTCATTTTAAGGGGGGTAGGTTTGTAACACCCTCATTTTCATGCATCATGCCTTGCATACACTCATATACATGTTTACCATTAACCCATAACAAGAGGAACAAGTTTAAAATTGATTTGGAACAAAACTGCACTTAAAAATGTAGGAAAGTGCGGACTAGTCCGGTTTTGCTGAGGACTAGTCCGATTTCTCTCTGTCTAAAAACGGACTTGTCCGTTTTTGCTGCGGATTAGTCCGATATTTGCCTTTGGACAACTTCGGACTTGTCCGATTTTGTGCGGATTAGTCCGATATTCCATGAATCCTTGAAAATTTGCTAAGTCCCTGGACTTTTCCGGACTAGTCCGGTGTTCCAGCGGACTTGTCCGTTTTCCTTTCTGACTAAGATCGGACTTTTCCGATTTTTGGCCAGACTTGTCCGATTTTCTCTCTGGACGACTTCGGACTAGTCCGGTCCTGTCCGGACTTGTCCAATATTTCGTGACTCCGAGATTGACCTTTTGTTTTACGACTTGTTTCTTGGGTTTCATGTTAAGTGGGCCTAGGGACGTCGCGCCTAACTCTTTTAGAGCCCATGTGGGACTCTAAACCGACCTCTACTCATCCCAAACTCGAAATCCATCTAACCCTAGCCTCCACCTCTATATAAACAGCCCAACCCCTTGGTTGACATCTATTTGCCACTTTTCCACCCACCCAAACCCTAGTTTGTGGGGAGCCACCATCAAGGAGGGAGGAGAAGATCCCAAGCAAGAAGAAGAAGAGGAGGAAACGAAGAAGGATAGAGATCTCCACCAAGTTTCGTCCTTCACCACCAATTCATCTCCAAGTTCATCACCAACCCTAGATCATCAAGATCCAAGTGTTACCTCCAAGTTTCTTGGTTCATTGGAGTTCTAAACACCTGGTATACCTTCTATTCTCTTTTCCTTATGTGAATTCCACCCCTAATCTCCGAATTTACGTCGATCTAGAAAACCCTAATCTGCTGATCTCGTCAAGTGCGTACTTGTGCGGTCCCTAGCGGACTAGTCCGATCTTTCAGGTTAAATTGTGTTGAATTAATTCTAAAATTTGATCTAATCGAATCCAAACCTATATAAACTTGTTAAAAGCTATTAGAACTAGTTAGTGATCTTTAAAAGCAATCTAGTAACAAGTTCTACCTTGCATTTGCATTAATCATGCATGTCATGTCATATTGAGTAATATTTGTGCACTCTTTGATTGTGTTTCTTGTCTTGTATGTTATTGTGTGGATTAGACGGATTTGCGCTAGAAAGTGCCGCGGAGGATCTACAACACCAGGAGTTTGAAGGCTTTGACCCTAATCAACAGCAAGAGCAAGGCAAGTGTCCTTGAAGCATATTGATCCTGTTTTTAAAATAAATGTTTTGTTTGCAAAACTGCATGCTGTGTCAATTTGATGGGAATCCTATGGTAGGAAGTTTACTAGTTTTGTTTGACCACCCTAGTCACCTGGAATTTATGGTAGAGAGTCGGGAAGGGCTTTTTACTTTTTGCTTCGCTTAATTAATTGGGATGGCAAACAACACTACACATTTAATTATGCATCAATGATATTATGGTTAATGTGAACTGGTCAATACGATGGGTGATCTAAGCAAGCCTGGTATGTGGATGGGTTGGATGTTATGGTGGTTTGCTTGCTTTAGATCTAAGGACCGGTTCATGCGAGAATAAGCCAGGACTACAGTTCCACCACGAGGCCATGTATGGGTGCGGCGTAGCTGATTAATTAGGGCTTTGCTAGTGCTGTTTGGACCATTGTGGATGCTCGGGGAAGGGGTAGTCGGATTGGGTTTGTTGATGATTGGTGGGACTACCCTGGGATCCGAATGGCTCAAGAGGGGGCCCTTGGTTGAAGATGTGCTCTGCGGGAGACATCGCCACCGGTGAAACCTCAGTGGGGTCTAAATAGGCTAGTAATCCCTTTGTAAAGGCTATTTTGTGATCTCTTGGCCACACACCAACGGAAGTGTGTAATATGACTGACGGGTCATGGGCATAAGGGAGATTCTTAGTCGCCGAAAGGTGATGAAATCACGAACACGTGGGTAAAGAGGTACAAACTCTGCAGAGTTAATTAAAACTACCATGATAGCCGTGCTCCCGGTTATGAGCACCTAGACAACTTCCATGATTAGAAGGTACTTGGTATTGAGACGGAATTTGGGATGGTTATGGTTTGGTAATGGTTATGGATGGTTATGGATTAATTTCTGGTATTGAATATGGTTATTGACGATGGTGAAATCTGAAATTATTGATGATGGTAAGGAATTCAGTTTGGTATTATGGTATTATTTATGATTATGATGGGTTTATTTCACATACATATAATATATTGCTCTTCAAATGTTTTACTGTACTTTTCCGCACTTTGCCATTATTATTGTCGTCATTTGAATCAGCCACATGTCATACTTTCCACACTTGCTGAGTACGACATGTACTCACTCTTGCAATCCCCCCCCCCCCCCCCAACAGTTGCTGGTCAAGATTGGGAGTTTAATGGCGATAATGCGGAGTTCTAGGCCGTGTCTACCGTCAGCTTTGCCTGTGATGTTATTGGAGCTGCGCATACATACCCTGTCGCTTATGCTGCATAGTTGCTTAGTTTGCTTAATTAGTTTATTTCCGCTGCATTAGTTGAACTTGTCATTAATATTCATTAGAGCTTGTATTCGAGGATAATATGGTTTGTGTAATGAAATTTGGTTAATTAAACTTGTTCTGTGGTAATTTTGTGTATATCCTTTTGTGATTGCACTCGTGTATGTGTGATGA
Source organism: Tuctoria greenei (assembly GCA_036927565.1). Lineage (NCBI taxonomy): Eukaryota > Viridiplantae > Streptophyta > Magnoliopsida > Poales > Poaceae > Tuctoria > Tuctoria greenei. The sequence continues at coordinate 260,492,429 of JAYESD010000001.1, read as the reverse complement.
ACATCCTGGGCACACATATGCGTTAGCTTGGTTCATTTTCGGAACCGGGCGTCACAGGACCCTTCCGAGTGATTAAAGTATCCCGTCCCGGAAGCGTTCGCTTGGCTACCGAGGATGGGACACCTCTCCCAAATCCTTGGAACATTGAGCACCTCCGTAAGTTCTACACTTAATATCACGGAGGTGAGTCTGTAGTAACTTGAGGTGTATGTTATAGGGTCATTGTACATAGTCGGGTAGTTCCCCCGGGAGAACAGCGGGACCTTTCCCGGAAGGTCTGCAAAGTTCATGCAACACTTGTCACAGCCTCAGAACTAAAATTGTGGCTAGCTACCCTGGGTCAAACGAGAAATTAAACACGCTTAGCCTGGTTCTGTACCCTAAGAGTGTACTTGTTTCCCTTGTACCCCTGACCTATATTGAAAGACATCTTCATGTGAAACAGACTCCACGTGCATTTATTTTGTACAGGCTCAACATTTTTTAATTTTCTCTTTCTTGTCTATAACAAAGACGTGCAGTTCTTAAGAAATTTTAGTTCGACCGGTTCATATACGATTCGAGTTGTATTGTCGATTCTTTTGGATTCAAATATTGTTCATGGTCCACTCGCCTGAATGCCGCCAAGCCAATCTAGGGCCGAAGTGTGCTATCGACTTAGCCTGGTCAAGCACCCTAAGTACGCCACTCTACCTACACCCCGGCAGGCCAAAGTAAGGTGGGTCCAAGTACAACTGGATCTGGAAGTAAAGACAATGCATTCGATTGTATTTAGAATCGCATTGGACCTAAAATTTTCTTGAGAATCGTAAGCCGCGACGAAGTTATAGGAAAGAAACAGATTTTACTATTTTTTCTTGGCTTCAGTGTGCAGGAAAAATAAAATCTACGTTGATGGAGAAAAGCCGGAGTTAACAAAGCTCCGACTCCCCTAGGTGGCTTGTAATCGATGTTACGCATTGAAAACAAGCATCACCGGAGCAATCAAGCTCCGGTAGAGCTAGGGGGGCCAGCCGTCGACGCTAAAAGTTGGTGAGAAGACCCCGCAAACGGAGTCTGCTGCCAACAAGCTAAGTTGGCAAAGGTCACTGCCGGAGCTACTGAGCTCCGACACCACGGAGGACTAACTATCGATGCTCTGTGCGTTGATAAGGACTATTGCCGGAGCTACTAAGCTCCGGCGATAGACAATGCCAGAGCTTCTAAGCTCCGACAACCTCAGGGGGCCTTCACTATTGAAGACTTCGGACCTACAATCTACAAGTTCGAAGTAAATGAGTCTTCAACAAAACACATTATCCTCTTGGTATATGTTCACAATCAAATTGTGTACATCTACCAGGGGGCCAAGTGAAGACAAAAGTGTTGAAGACTAAAAGTGAAATTCACAAAAATTTGGGGATTTCATTCATCTGGAGACAAGGGATTACAAAATTGAGGAAGAAGAAGAGAAAATACAGTGAGAACTACAAAGATGGTCCTAGACCCTATGGAAGAATTGGGCGACCTTCTGGGCATCCTCCGATACATTGGCTCAGGCAGCTTCGCCTTCTCCTTCAACAGGACCTTCAAGCACCGGGTCCAGAGGAAATTGGGAGTTCCGGCTGGTTTAGCACGTCAGCACATATTCTGCGACGTTCTTCGCCAGGGATTGCCCCTCAACCTCCAATTGGTCCGCGATGACATCGCCCACCTTGGAGAGTTTGCTGCCTGCCGAGCTCAACGCCTGCAACGCCAGGTCCAGCTCCGGCTCCGGATCATCTAGACGCACGGGACTGAAGCCCATCGGTGTCAGCGCGTCGTTGGCCTTGCCAAGGAACTCCCAAATCTGTAGGGAGTCCGCAGTCCTCAAGCCCTTTATTTCCTCCAAGGATCTCCTGGCCGCCACCAGTTCAGAATTCTCGCAAGCGAGGCGCTCAACTTCTTTGGCGTTTTGCTGAATCTTTTCATCAACCCGCTTTTCGAGTTTTCCGAGCTCCTCCTCTCGGAGGTGGATCTTGTTCCGGCGGTCGACCAGGTCCTTCTCCCTGCCCCTCACTCTCTTCTCTCTGGCAGCAAGGGCACACTCTTGCTCGTAGAGTTCCTGCCCTCGCACCCAGGCCTTCTCCTCTTCCTCATTGCAGCGCTCTTCCAATTTCTTGGCGCGCTCCTGTAGGCCCTTGTCAGCCAGAGCCACCTTCTCGGTGAGCTCCTCCTCCCTCCTCAGGACATCATCTCGCATCTCTAGGAGTTTCTGCTCTTCATCTTCGAGCCGTTTCTCCCTCTCCTCAAGTGCCTCCCGACGCTTGATGAGTGTAGTGTTAATGGCCTCAAGCCTTTCTTGGCGTTCATCGGCCGAACTGTTAGCTGCTTTGGTCTGCTCGTAGATCTCCCGGGATTGAGCGTCGAGGGCACGAGTCATACTCTCCCTGTCATCCAATAATTTACCCCAGTATTCCAGGCAGACCTTCTCCCGCTTGATCCACTCTTTGTCATCCGCTAGCCTCCACTGCGCCAGCTTGGTCTCGAAGTAGAGCCGGTTACTCCACCGCCTAAGGGTTTGGCGCTCCTCTTCAAGAGCCTTGCTGTCGTGGAAGAAGGCCAGTTGAACTTGACGCAGACTGGAACATGCGTTGTCAATAGACAGTGACAATGGGATAGGTTCTGGACCTGCTGAGGTCTCCTCCGCTGGTTCCAGTGGATTTTCAGATACAAAAATTGGGTCCCACTCCACAAGAGTGGTCCCCTGGGTCTCCATGGCACTAGGGCCGTCCTCCGGGATGGCCTCAGTCGCCATCAAGGAAGGCCTCGCCGCCAGGTCTTCATTCACCCCCTCAGGCAGGGGGCCAGCGACTTCGCCAGGGCACTCCGGCTCAGCCGCGGGTATCTCTGACGTCGTCACTTCCGGAGCAGGGGCCGCTGATGGCTCCGGACTGGGCACCTCCTCCGATGGGGGCTCGGGCTCCGACGCCTCTTCAACAACCGGCTCGGGAGCCGGAAGATCTTCAACATCAACCGGCCCTGCGGCCGGAGCTCCAACGATGACCGGCTCTGCGGCCGGTGCTTCAGAGGTAGCCAGCCCAACTGCCGGAACTTCCTCAGCTTCCGGCGCGCACGCCGGGACTTCAATCACCTCCGGCTCAACTGCCGGGGCTTCGACAATTTCCGGCTCTGAGGCCGGAATTACTGCTTCCTCCGGCTCAACAGCCGGAGCTTCCATCATCTCAGCACCAGGACCCGGAGCTTCAACCACTGAGACAGGTGCCACTGGCGCATCTTCTCTCCCGCGGTCCGGCGCTACCACGGGAGTCTCTGGGTATGAGTCGAGGTCCATGACCACGACAACTGGCGCCGGAGCTGTCGCAGCTTCAGCCACCACTTGGGGCGGCACCGGAGCAGGAGCAGAAGCTTCTGCCCTCACAGCTCCAACTGCTGTGACCGAGGGTGGAGCCTCACTCCTCTTCTTGGGAACATTGCAGATGATGGACGAAAAAACTTAAAAAAAATAGTTACTACAACAAAACAACTGTCCAAGGTAAAGATTAAAAATTACCTTGGGAGGCTTCCGCACTAGCTTGCGCGGAACCTCTTTCCCGGGCGTTCTGGGCTGGTCATAGCCGGCGTGGAAGCTCCGGAAGGCCCCCCGGAACTCGTCGCAGCCACGGGTGTTTCCCTAGTCGAGGCCCCCCTCGATCGGGAAGAACCTCCGAACCTAGAGGCCTCGACCGGCCCTGGTGCCGAAGTCGCATGCCCGGAGCTAGCACCCCGGGAGGACCCCACTGCGGGTACTGTCCCCGCGGTTGCAGAAGACCTCCCCCTCCAGGGAGACGGAGCCGATGCAGAGGTGGCAGGCCTGATGGACCTTCCATAGGCATGCTGCAGCTTCCTCTTCCGGCTCAAGGGTTCGTCGGCTGGCTCCTTGACCTTTCCGATGACCTCGACCCTTGGCTTCGGGGCAGGGTCATAGCCACCTTCGGACACTCCAGGGATCGCCACACTGGTGGTTGATCTTCTCTCGACGACACCAAGGTCGTCAAGCACGGGCATCTTCCGCCGGAGCTCCCTACTGAACTCTACTTCCACGTTCAGAGGAAGAAAAGCTGATGGCGGAGTCAAGTTGTCACCCTCGACGTCGATGGCGTGCTGGAACTTCTTGAGGTGGAACTCCAAGGTTGTCCCCACCATGTTGGACTTCAGCCCGATCTCGACCCGGTCATCGTCCATCACACTGTTGAGGGCCCAAGCGAGTTTCTCTCTCTTCTTCAGCGGTGCCCACCTGTTGACCAAGAAGTTACAAAACACCGCCTGAGGGGTTAATCCCCCCTCCACGCACTGGCGGATCCTGGTCAGAACAGGGTTGAAAGCGTCCGCCAGCACCGGAGCTTCACTCCAGATCATCGTGTCAATGTTGGGGAGGCCTTCGGGCAGCTCCAGCCTCTCGTGCTCCTCCACCCGGATGACTATCCAGTCCTTCTCCCAGTCATCCCACTTCCCAGAGGGAAACGACCGGAGGTACTTGAATGGGCACTTCTTGCGCTTCACGAAGTAGTAGAAGCCAAGGTACTCATTGCTCCTGCCGGTGGTATGGACGGTGAAGAAGGTCCGGAAGAGTTCAATGCAGGGGGGATGCCCACCCACATCTCACAGAAGTGGACAAAGATAGACACAAGGAGAATGGAGTGAGAGCCAAGGTGGTATAACTGCAGACCATAATAGTCCAGCAGCATCAAGAAAAAGGAGGAAAAAGGTGGGATCAACTCCACCATGGCGTACGAGGAGAAGTACACCATTTCGCCGGCGTGCTCCTTCTCAAACGGGAGCTCTCCCCCGGCGCGGACTGAGCGGTTGAAAAAGTCCGAGGACCATCCCATGAGGGTCCGGACCTTCTTCAGGTCGCCGTCGGTCTTCAAACGGCTCTCGCGGAGACCCAACTCCATCGCAGCACATCAAGGCAAGAGAGGAAAAGCGAAGCACAAGTTGGGAGTTTGAGCGCAAGAACGTATGAGAGGTGCAAAGAACTCCAGACGGTGCGCGCTTTCCTTCTTAAGTAAGCCCTCGCAACGCTTGGATGGAAACCGCAAGAAAGTCGAAGATACCACTCAAAAATTCCACCCATCGGATGACAAGAGGGCCTGGAACCACCCCGACGACCAAGTCGAGGTTCTTACCCAGACGAACGGTTGTCATCATGAGGCGGGAAGCCCGAAGGCGGCGGCCTGACAAGGCGCGCGGAACCGATACGATTTTCGTATCGGGAACCGGCGACCTTCAATTGCGTGAGATCCACACGCCAAAGATCTCATCTGCCGCACGCGGGATACGCCACACGGCGAGGATTTAACTCCAAACCATCGCCAACGGCACATCCGAAGACCTTTGAAGACTCAGTTCAAAAGTCGCGAGGATGGACCCACCTCCGGCGGAATGACTTCACCCAAGGGGTCTTCCCCAGAGGTGGGCCCAGGGGGCCACTGTCGGTACCCTGGAAACCGTACACCCCTTGAGGTTACAAAGATCTCAAAGGAAAGTCATCTACTTGATTTGAAGACCTTCGGAGGCCCACATGTCAAATATAACCGGACCCGCTTCTCCAACATTGTTAATCCCAGGGTCGCCACGTGTACTATCAAACCGGAGCTACCGCCCACAAGGGGGAAGCTTCGGGCTATGTACCGAAATGGCACCCCCGGACCTAACCCCAGACCAAGGGAAGCTCTAGATCTGACACGTGTCAGGTAGCTCCGGGGCTACTTGTTTCCCACAGTATGCTCCGGAGCTGCCACGTGTCCAACCGTCGGATCTTCAACCTCTAACCTCCGGAAGACTCCACAAAGGCTCCAGATCTTCAAAGAGGAATCAAGAACTTCAAGACCCGATTAAGTGTCATTAATACCATATTAATGACACACGATCGGACGACCTTAATTACCAGTAATGATGTTGTCAAAGCCCATTACCCGGTCATTAAGGGCAATTAAACGTGTTGAATGAGTATCAATACTAGTAACCGCTGGGGCCACATGTCGGGCCAGGCTAACTTGTAACAGCCTGCCCTTGTACTATAAAAGGACAGGCCGACAACGGACTATACACGTTCAGATACGCTATACACATTCCATAGACGCTCGACACAAGCTCATACAGCTAATACAACACCAACACACTCGTGGAGTAGGGTATTACGCTCAGGCGGCCCGAACCACGTAAATCTCTGTGTCTTCTGTGCCATTTACAATTCACCTTCTTGAATCTCCGCGCGCCCACACCGAACATCAAACTCCTATAACACTTTAGTAGTGTCGGGAGATCTGCCGGATCCAAACCACCGACAGCGATAGATGCTAATGGCACTAACTATTGAATCGTGGCAAAAGTTCCTATTGCAATGATTGTGTTCTGTGGCGATGGATCCTAACGCCACGAACTAGTGAATCGTGGCAACAGAGCCTAATGTGACGATTCTGTTCCGTGGTGATAGATCCTAATGCCACGAACTGGTGAATCATGGCAACAGAGCCTAATGCAACGATTCTGTTCCGTGGCGGTAGATCCTAATGCTACGAACTGGTGAATCATGGAAAAAGTTCCTAATGCAATGATCGTGTTCCGTGGCGATAGATCCTAATGTCACGAACTGGTGAATCGTGGCAAAAGTTCTTGATACAACAATTGTATTCTGTGGCGATAGACCCTAACGCCACGAATTGGGGAATCATGGCAACAAATCCTAATGCAATGATTGTGTGCTGTGGTGATAGATCCTAATGCCATGAACTATTGAATTGTGGCAACATATCCTAATGCAACGATCGTGTTCTGTGGCGATATATCCTAATGCCACGAACTAGTGAATCGTGGCAACAGATCCTAATGCACGATCGTCTTCCATGGCGATAGATCCTAATGCCACGAACTAGTAAATCGTGACAACAGATCCTAATGCAATGATCGTGTTCTGTTGCGATAGATCCTAATACCACGAACTAGTTAATCATGGCAAAAGACCAAGCTTACTGCAACGATTAAGTATTCGTTGCAGAACAATTGTTGCAACAGAGTGGAATCATTGTAGCGTGAGAAGGGAGCTAATAGGAGACCTGAAGCCTATACTGGAGGCCTGAGGTTTATAATTCCCTAACGCGTTCATAAGTAATGACGAGGAGCGTTGGAGCAGCTTAGCTTCTACAACAGTTGGGGTGGACAACCACATGAGGGTCCCACACCAGCATCTTGTCCTTCAATTGAGCATGACACGATAGATAACTTGGTTCAGCCAAGAACATGCATCCTTATGCTAATGGTTGGAGGAGCATTTGAATTGAGGTCGGGAGAGGGCTACTGTATCCCGATCAGACAATGCTTGACGAAATCCAGTTCGACAAAACATCCTATGCTGTGGTCAAGGTGGATGTCGAAGTGGTTAAACGACACCTCCCCCGGTACTACTAAATGTAGCCCGCGGAGGTTCTTGTATTTGTTTGTGCACGGAGATCGGGAACGAGATGATGACACATGTGATTTACGTGGTTCGAGCCTTCAGAGTGTAATACCCTACTCCACGGGGTTTGTGTTGATGTATTGAGTAAGTCCGTAGCACTAGTATGCGTGTGAGCTTGGATCGGATCCCTCTGGATCGCCCGGCATAGTCCTTTTATAGTCTAAGGACTGGTCGTTACAATATTTGCCTGGCCCGACATGTGACCTTGGCGTATTCAATAACCCAATACACATTCTATGAGTATTAAGCGTGATTAATAGGGTGATAACTTGCCTTAATGGCTGCGTTACCTATATTAACAGTCCACTGATCGTGTGTCATTAATATAGCATTAATGATATGTAATCAGGTCTTGTAACTGCCGCTTTAACTGTCCCATGAATGTCTGTGTTGTTGGTGTTGTAGGTCCGGAAGCTCCACACGTGGCAGTCCCGGAGCTTTCCCTCGTAGGGTGATAGGTCCAGAACTGACATACACGTGGTGGCACCGGAGCTTCCCTCTACCAGGGGTTAGGTCTGGGGTCATTATCCACGTGTCAACGTCGGAGCTTCCCTATGTCGGGAGTTCAGCTCTGGTCTTATATTACACGTGGCAGTCCCGAAGCCACCCATATGAGGGAGGCGGGTCCAATGCCATGTGACACATGGGGCCTGAGGAAGCCTTAAACTCGGACAGGTGAAGTTCTCTTGCACTTCTTGCAGTATCATGGGGTGCCCATTATGCAGGGTACCGACAGTGGCCCCTGGCCCACCTTTGGGAGAAACCCTTCGGGTCATTATTTTATCGGAGGTGGGGCCCTCCTCGATTCCCGCCCTGTAACTTCAAAGGCCTTTTGATATGCCGTTGGGGTGATGGTTCGGGGTTGAACCATTGTCGTGTGGCTTCCTTTGAAGGCGGCAGATGAGATCTTTGAGTGCAGATCTAACACAACTGAAGGTCACCAATTCCCAATACAAAAACCGTATAAGTTCTGAGCGCCTTGTCGGGCTGCTGCCTTTGGGTTTCCCTCACCCATCATGACAATGGTTCGCCTGGGGTAATAACCTCGAATTCTTTGTCCGGGTGGCCCTGGGCCCGTTCGTCATTAACGGGGTAGGTTCTTTGTAATGTGGACTTGCTCTTGTTGTGGTTTCCATCCAAGTGTCGTGGAGGCTTACTTAAGAAGGAAAGCACATGCGATTTGAGGACTCTTTACTCTTTCGATCAAACTCGCGCTCAGAGCCTCCCAAACCTTACCTAGCCTTCTCCTCTTTTGCTCCACATTGTTGCAATGGAGTTAGGTCTTCCCAAGAGCAGCATCCAGAACAAGGACAGTCTGATGAAGGTCCGGACCTTCATGGGATGGTCTAGTGACTCCTTCAACCACCTAGTTTGCGCTGGCAAGCCCCCCTTCGTGAAGGAGCACCACAGGGAGATGGTGTATCTTTCGGAGTACACCATGGTGGGACTGATCCCACCATTCTCGAGCTTCATCCTGAAGCTGCTAGACTTCTACATCCTCCAACTACATCACCTCGGCCCGCATTCCCTTCTACTCATGGCCACTTTCGTCCACTTCTGCGAGATGTGGGTGGGCGTGCCTCCCTACGTCGAATTGTTTCGGACCTTCTTCACATATCATACCACCGGCAAGGGGACCGAGTTGGTTAGCTTCTATTACATAGTGAAGCACAAGAACTACCCCTTCAAGTACTTGAAGTCGTTCCCCTCTGGCAAATGGTACGACTGGAAGAAGGATATGATCGTAATTGCAGTGGAGGAGCATGATAGGTTGGAGCTTCCCCAAGGACACCCCAACGTCGACACCGAGGCCTGGAACATAGTTTTGAAGTTTGTCGGATGTGTTTAACCCTATCCTGTCCAGGATCCAAGAATGCGTGGAGGGTGCAGTGACCCCCCAGATTGTCTTCGGAAATTTCTTGGTGAACAGGTTGGCTCCGCTGAGGAAGAGGGAGAAGCTCGCCTGGGCTCTCAACAGTGTGATGGATGACGACTGGATTGAAACCGGTTTCAAATCCAACTTGGATAACGAAGCTTTGAAGCTCCATCTCAAGAAATTTCAGCATGGGCTTGTCGATGGCGACGCCTTGGCTCCGCCGGCTGCTTTCCTGCCCTTAAATATGATTCCAGAGATCAGCAGGGAGCTCCGGAGGAAGATGCTGGTGCTAGACGACCTTGGCGAGGTGGAAAAATGCCAGACCTCCAGGGTTGTAATCCCCAGAGCTTCCGAGGAGGTGGCCGCTCCTGCTCCGAGCCAGGGGGTTGAAGACATAGGCAAGGGCAAGGGCAAGGAGTCAGCCGAGTCTTCCAGTCAGAAGAGGAAACTGAAGCATGCTGATGGGAGGTCCGTTAGGCCTGCTCCATCTACAATAGCACCTTCTCCTTGGCGAGGGAGATCTTTTGTGGCTACACCTCCTCCGGGGCAAGTGTCTTCTAGAGGTACCAGCTCAGGACAGTTGACTTCGGTCCCCGTGCCACCATGAGGGGCTCCAGGTCTGGAGGTTCTTCCCGACCGAGAGAGGCCTCGGCTGGGGCAACACCAACAACAATGGCAGGCTTCAGGAAACATTCCGGAGCTCCCTCCGTGCCGACGGCGACTTGTTTCGGCTCTAAGCCTCTGGCAAAGAGGTTCAGCGCCGACTGGAGCGGTAGCTTCCCAACGTAAGCTTTGCTTTTTCACCTTGATTTGCCACTGTAATTTTTGTTTTTATCATGTTTTGAATCTTTTGATTTTTTTGACTGCAGGGCATCAAGGTCGGGGTCTAAGGCTCCGGCCTCTATCACACCGGCCGAAACAGTGCGGACAGAAACTCCAGCTTCCACCCCCACATCTCCTCTAGTGGTGCCTGAGGTCACGGCAGCACCGGCGCCAACTGTCGTGGATCTGGATTCAGAGTCATCGCCAGAAGCTCCCATTGTAGGGCCGAAACACAGGGGAGATGTTGAAGATGCACCGCCAGCAACAGTGCTGGAGGCCGAGGCTCCAATGCGAGAGGTGGAGATATTGGAAGCTCCGACATTTGAGCCAGAGGTTACTGAGGCTCTAATTCCTGCACCAAAAGTTGTTGTGGGGCCGGTGCTACTAGAAGCTTCGACACCTAAGTCGGAGGTCATTGAAGCTCCAGTCGCTGAACTTGAAGCGATTGAAGCCCCGACCACTGAGCCAGAGATCGTCGAAGCTCCAATCTCAGAGCCAGTAGTTGTTGGAGGTCCGGCAGCTGAGTCGAAAATGCTTGAAGCTTCGGTTGCTGAACTTGAAGTGGCTAACGTACCGGCGCCTGAGCCGACGGTAGTAGAGGCACTAGGTGGAGCTCCAGCTGTTGCCCCGGAGGTAACTGCTCCGGAGGTGTCCAGACGAGAGCCGGAGCACCACAAACAATTGGCGGCAGGCTTTCCACCCATGGAGCCGGCAACTGAAGACCTGAAAGCAATACATTCGACTTCTGCTCCGTAGGTGGAAGTTCCCCCAGGGGGTCTTCCTCAACAGCAGTCGAGGAGCTCCCGGTGGGCAGCTGTAGTGCCGCAGAAGCTCAGAGAAACATACTTGTACAGTGGGACCCTATTTTTGTTATGGAGGATCCCTTGGAACCAGCAGAGTTGACCCCAAAAGGCCCAGAGCCTATCCCCTTGGCATTGTCCATAGACAATGCCTGCTCAAGCCTCTGACAAGTTCAGCTCGTCTTTGATCATGAGAGCAAGGTCCTTGAAGAGGAGCGCCACACCTTGAGGCGTTGGCGCAACAGGCTCCATTTTGAGACCAGGCTTGCTCAAACGAGGCTTGCTGATCAGAAGGAGTGGATCAAGAGGGAGACAGCCCGAATGGAATAGTGGGGCAAGCTGCTGGAGGAGAAGGAAGCCACCATCAGGGCCCTCGACGCTAATTCTCGGGATATTCTCGAGCGTGCTAAGGAGAGGAGAGATGCTGCCGATGAGCGTCACAAAAACCTCACTGCACTGAATGAGATTCTCCAGAAGCACCAGGCGGACCTTGATGCGAGAGAAGAAAAACTCCTGGAGCAACAGGACGATATTTTGAAGAGGGAGGAGGAGGTCACCCAGAAATTGACTCTGGGCGAGCAAAATTTGGCAGATCGCACTAAAAAGTTGTATCTGTGGAGTGAGGAAGAAAAGGAGAAGTCCTGGACGCTTGGGCAGGAGCTCTTGAAAAGAGAGGCTGATATTGCTGCCAGAGAAGGGAAAGTGAGGGGTAGGGAGAAGGACCTAGCCGAACGACAGAACCACATCCACCTCCGAAAGACGGAGCTAACCAACCACGAAAAGCAGGCTGCTGAGAATATACAGCAACATGCCAAAGTGGTTGAACCCCTCGCTCGTCAGAGTTCGGAGCTAGCGGCCGCCCGGAGGTCACTGGAGGAGCTTCGGAGCTCAAAGGCAACTGAATCCCTGATGGTATGGGATTTTCTGGGACGTTCGGACAGGGCCCTTGTGCCTCTTGGTTTCAGTCTAGTACGCCTGGAGGACCCAGTGCAGGAGCTGGACCAGAAGCTGGTGGCACTTGGCTCTGCCGGTAGTAAACTCTACGCAATGGGTAATGTCATCGCTGATCAGCTGGAGACAGAGGGGAAATCTCTGGCTAAAGACATAGCTGAGTATATCTTGGCGTAATACAGAAGCCGAGACTCCCGGTTCTCTCTTGATCCAGTCTTTCAGGGACTCATTACCAAAGAGGAGGATGTCGCCAGAGCTAGTGTCCAGGAGGCTGCTGAGAAGGTTGCTTCGTTTTTTCCACCGGACTTAGATCCTCCAGTAGCTAGAACCTTTTACTTTTTCTCTTCACTGTACTCCCAATTTTATAATCCAGTACTTTGAACTAATGAAATCCACTCTATTTGCCATGAATTTCACTTTGTCCATGAATTTCACTTTGTCTTCAAAAAACTATGCTCTATCTTATTGGCCCCCTGGTATATGTGCACAATTCGAGTGTGTACATGTACCAAAAGGATTTGACAGTATGTTGATGACTTGAACGCTTCAAACTTGTAGATTTTAGGTCTGAAGTCCTTGTCTCCGATATGTCAATAGCTAGACCCCTGGGGCTATCGGAGCTTGATAGCTCCGATGGTACCCACCATCAACATATGACATGTCGACGGTGGACGCCCTGGGATTTATCGGAGCTTGATAGTTTCGGTAGCTCCCAATGTCAACACACAAATTGTCGACAGTAGGACCCCTAAGGTTTTCGGAGCTTTGTAGCTCCGACGGCACCCACTATCAACATATTAAATGTCAACGACAGGCTCCCTTGTAGGATGTCAAAGCTTAGTAGCTTCGGCGTCGTCCATCATCGCTATGAGTTTCTATTTTTCCTGCATATTAAAGACAAGAAAAGATTAAAATTCATCCGCTTGTCTATAAATCATTTGTGACTTATCATTCTTATTTGAGTTTTGAATCCGAAGATACTCGATATGGTAACAAGCATATTGATGTAATCTTCCCAGATCTGTACGCTTTTTTAGTACTCACCCTACTGAGGCCTGCCGTGGTGTAGGTAGAGTGGCGTCTTTAGGATGCAGGACCAGGCTAAGTCGATAGCACACTCCGAACCTATGTTGGCTTGGTGTTCAGGCAAGTAGACTATACAACATGTTAAGATCTAAAGAGATCAACAATATAACTTGTAACACATATGAATAACTTGGAATAAAACTGAAAAAGAATTGCACAGCTTCATTATAGATAAGAAGGATACAAATAATAATTTGATATACTGAGCCTTATACAAAAATAAATGCACGTGGAGTCTGTTTTCACATAACAATGTCTTTCATTATAGGTCCGAATTACAGGGGAGACGAGGACACACTTAGGGTGAAAGACCAAGCCAAGTGCGCTATACATCTTGTACTAGCCCTGGGCAGGTAGTTACACTTTTAGTGCTTTGACTGTATAAAGTGTTACTTGAACTTCTCGGACCTTCCCTGAGGGGTTCGGATGTTCTCCCAAAGCACGTACCCTTCTTTGTGTATCGACTCTATAACATACATTGTGCATAATTACAGACTCACCTCCATGATTCTAAGTATAAAAATTACGGATGTGCTCAATGTTCCAATGATTAGGAAGCGGAGTCCCATCCTCAGTTGCCAAGCGAACGCATCTGGGCCGGGATACTCTGATCACTCAGATGGGACCTTCCCAGCCAGGGGAAAGTTTATTCATCCCTTCGCGATTTAGTATTTTCTGCAGCACCAAGTCGCCTTCCTCGAGTTTTTGGTTGCGCACGTGCCTTTGATGATAGCGCCAGAGCGCTTGGCGATATCGTGCATTCGAAACAGCTGCTTGGCACATTCCCTCGTCGACAAGGTCAAGGTCTTCACGCCGGAGCTGTTCCTACGCGGCTTCATCGAAGGTTCGGATCCGGAGCGACCCCCTAGTAATCTTGAGAGGAAGGACCGCTTCAGCTCCATACACCAGGAAGAAGGGTGTCTCCCCAATTGACCGGTTAGGTGTTGTCCTGTTTGCCCACAATGTGGACGGAAGCTCTTCAATCCAGTTAGCTCCATGCTTTTTTAGGCGCTCGTATGTGCGAGTCTTGAGTCCTTTTAGGATTTCTGCATTTGCTCTCTCGGCTTGGCCATTACTTGCCGGGTGAGCTATTGAAGCGTAGCTAAGTTGAATGCCGAGGTCTTCGCAATATTCTTGAAATGCAGCACTTGTAAATTGAGTTCCGTTGTCAGTTATGACCTTGTTCGGAACTCCAAATCTGCATATTATGGACTTCAAGAACTTGATCGTTGATTGTTTATTGATTGTCACAACTGGAGTAGCTTCCAGCCATTTGGTGAACTTGTTGATGGCGACATACAGGAACCTATAACCTTCGACGACTTTTGGGGATGGTCCCGAGATATCCATACCCCACAAAGCGAACGGCCATGTAGGAGGTATCATTTGTAGTGATTGAGCTGGTGTGTGAATCTGTTTTGTGCGGAACTGGCATGCTTCACATTTTTTTCACTAGTTCAACTGCATCTTGGAGTGTTGTAGGAAAGTAAAAGCCATGCTGGAAGGCTTTACCTACCAACGTGCGGGAAGATGCATGGTTCCCACACTCGCCTCCATAGATTTCTGCTAGAAGCTCGCGACCTTCTCCCCTTGTTGTGCACCGCATTAGGATGCTGTTGGCACCATGCCGGTAGAGATCCCCTTCTACCAGTGTGTATCATTTAGCCAACCTGACGACCCGGTCAGCGGATAAACCGTCTTTAGGAAGGATGTTTTCTTTCAAGTAGCTCCAGATCTCCGAGATCCATGCATCGGAGCTAACTTGAGCTTCTTATTCTTGTGTGTTGGGTTGCTCGGAGCTTCCGGTAACACCTACGACCCTTGATGGACACCATGGTAACAGGGCCACCGGGACCGCCATCTTCGTGTTGCTAGTCTCGCCCCCTTTGCTCAGCTTGGCAGAATGAGCTGTTGGTCTTGATAACCTCTGGATGAAGAATCTGTTGGGAGCCTGAGCTCCAATTGAAGCCTTTGTCGAGAGTTCATCGGCTTCAGCGTTGTGAAGACGCTGAACATGGTGGAGATCCAGGACTTCGAAGTCCTTCTGGAGCCTATGGACTTCAAGGAGATAAGCAGCTAGTTGGGGATTGTTATAGCAGCATTCACCTTTGACTTGCTTGATGATGAGCTGTGAATCACCCTTCACCAACAGCTGTTTGACACCATAGGATAGTGCCACCTTGAGCCCATAGATAAGAGCTTCATACTCTGCCATGTTGTTGGTTGCCTTGAATTCATGGTGAACCATATACTTGGCCTCCCCGGTCAGAGCGAGGAGAAGGATTCCAGCTCTGGCCCCCTGCTTCTGCATAGAGCCGTCGAAGTAGAGAGTCCAGTGAGGCTCGGTGAATACTGAAACCTTGGGTTCCAGCTTCTGCTCACTAGGGCGCCCAGGGTTTGATGGAGAGGGAGTCCATTCCTCCACGAAATGAGCCAAAGCTTGACTCTTGATTGCTTGTCGTGGCACGAATTCGAGATCGAACTCAGCCAGCTCCGCTGCCCACTTTGCGATGTTCCCAGTAGAGTTAGGGCTATGCAAAATAGCGCGCAAGTGATAAGAAATTATCACTGATATTTTGTGGGCTTGGAAGTAGTGATGAAGCTTCCTTGAGGCAATAAGAATTGCATAAAGCAGCTTATGCACCTCAATGTATCTGGTCTTGGCATCATGGAGTACTTTGCTGATGAAGTACACTGGGCGTTGGACGATCTGGACCCTCTCGGAGGGGCCTGGAGCTTCTTCTCCATAGACCCGAACCCTCGCGGAGGGGTCTGAGCCTTCTTGTTGAGCTTCTCATATCATCCCAGAGGGGTTCGTATCTTCATATTGTTCAAACCGAGCCTCCTCGGATGGGTCCGGATCTTCTTGAACAACCATTAAAACTCCTTCAGATGAGAGATGTTGATCTTCATATGAGAGAGGTAGCACTCTATCTTGAAGATCTATTTCTGGGGGCTGGGACCCAGACTTGCATTTAGGTAGCTCCGTACCCTCCCGAAGGGGTCTTGGCTCTTGAACTGGAAGTGGCTTCGGTCTTTTTGCAACCAGGACCATGCTTAAAACTTCGGTAGTTGCAAAAATGTAAAGCAATAAAGTCTTATTAGAACTCGTACGTACCAAGATTGGTAGCGTGGTGAAGAGTTGTTTCAGCTCTTGAACCACCTTTTCTACTTCTTCAGACCAATGAAAGGGTCCGAACTTCCTCAAGAGTTTGATGAAGGGTAGCGCCTACTCTGCTAGTCTTGAGATGAATCGGCTGAGCGCAGCTAGACACCAAGTTAATTTCTGGACGTCTTTTATGCGAGTTGGGGGCCGCATATCTTCAATGGCTTTGATCTTCGCCGGGTTTGCTTCAATTCCTCGCTGAGTGACCAAGAAACCAAGGAGTTTCCGGAGCTAACCCCGAAGACACATTTGTCTTGGTTTAGCTTGGTGCATGTGATGTGCAGCTTGTCGAAGATAGCCTGTAAATTGTCAAGGAGTGACTCCTTGTTCTTGATCTTCACAATGATATCATCAACGTACACCTCCACTAAGTCTCTAATTAGCTCTCCAAATGTTTTGTACATAGCTCACACAAAGGTTGAAGCAGCATTTTTGAGACCAAAGGGCATGGCAGTATAACAATATAATCCATCTACTGTTATGAAGGCAGTATGCTCTTCATCCTACATAGACATTTGGATTTGATGTTATCCAGAATATGCATCTAAGAAACACAATAGCTCACACCTGGAGGTCGAGTCCACAATCTGATCTATTCTAGGTAGTGTAAATGAATCCTTTGGACATGCCTTATTTAACGTGGTGTAGTCGATACACATCCGAAGCTTCCCACCGGACTTGGGTACAACGACTGGGTTTGCCAGCCATTTTGGATGAAAAACCTCCCGGATGAAACCAGCTTCGAGCAACTTCTTGATCTCCTGTCGGATGAAGTTTTGTCGCTCAACTGATTGCTTCCGGGGCTTTTGGTGTACAGGCCGTGCGTCAGGATAAATCTTCATATTATTCTCAATCACCTCCCTAGGGATCCCAGGCATTTGTGATGGTTGCGAGGTAAACACATCAACATTCGCCTAGAGGAAAGTGATGAGCGCGAGTTCCTATTTTTTGTTTAGACCTCCCGATATACGGGTGGTCTGAGCAGCATTGGAACCAATTTTGACGACTTTGACAGGAACGTCCGTGTCGCCACTTGGTTGCACACGAGGTGTAGAGGTTGAGCCTCGATGACGAGAGCTCGAAGGTTTCGGAGCTAGCTCCTTACCGGATGCTTCCTCCTGCGCTGTAGCAAGCGTGTGAAGTTCTTCTAATGGAGTGGTTCCTGCAGTACGATCCCCGCAGATCTGGATAACACCCGAAGTTGTTGGCATCTTCAACACCAAGTAGCCATAGTGGGTTGCGGCCATGAATCTGTACAACGCAGGCCTACTCAGTATGGTGTTGAATGGTAGACTGATCTGCGCTACGTTGAAGACTAGTTTCTCGGTTCTGTAATTCTTTCGAGTCCCGAAGGTCACTGGGAGTGTGATGGAGCCGAGAAGGGTAATGGCCCCTGGACCTACACCAGAAAAAGGTCAAGAGGGGTGAAGGTCCGAAGGTCAGAGCTGGAGCTTGACGAAGGCTTCAAAGCTTATGAGGTTCAGCCCTGCACCTCCGTCCACCAATACATGGTGAAGTTGAACATTGTTAATGGTCGAAGACACCATCAGTGGGAGTTGTCCAGCTCTGATCATGTTATGGGGGCATTCTGAAGCATCAAAAGTGATGGGAGTGTACAACAACTTTCGATGAGGTTCTGCCCTAGTGGTGGGAGCTGCAGCAGCCATGTCCCGTCGCATTGTCTTGAGCAAGCGGCGAGAGGTGATGTTCCAAGAACCACCATAAATGGTGTTTAGGGTCTTCCGACGCTCGTTGTCGGAGACGTTAGAAACGTCATCGACGATGTTGTAGACAGCCTTCAGAACCTTCTTGGGGTTCTGAAAGCCTAGCTCCTCTTCAGCCAAAGCTTCGTCGACTTTTTGCTTTCCTTCCCGCTGGCGGAAAGGAGCTTCTTCTCAGCGCTTGTTATAGCGCTCGACAAGGTTCCGAACCTCTTGACATTCTTCCAGGATGTGTTTGTCCGTCTTGTGGATCGAACACCACATATTGGAACTGCTGCCGTCTTCTGATGAAGGACAAGGTCATTTTTCTGGGCGTGGCCCTTGCCCACCCGGAGCTGCAGCAGCCGCAACAGTAGGCACGCTTGAAGTAGTGGCTTCTTCTTGCCGTTGGACTTCTTTTTCTTTTTGCCACCTCCGAGAGTAGTGGCTTCAGTCTTGGAGGATTTCTTGTTGGCCTCCAGAGGTGCTTTGCAGTGCATCTCACGTCCATCTGCAACTTTGGCACATTTATCTGCTAAGCTGAAGAGTTTTGTGACACTTGTGACTTCTTTGGTTGCAAACTTCTCCAGCATCTTTATGTCGCGAACGCCCTTCCTGAATGCAACCAAAACAAAAGCGCTCGAGATTGAGAGGATGGTATTATGTACTTGAGAAAAATCGCTGGATGAAGGATCGCAGAGATTCCCCCGTTGTTTGCTTCACAGCAAACAAGTCCAGTTTAGTGTCGGGCCGGGTGTAAGAACTCTTGAAGTTGGCAGTGAACTGTTGGCATAGTTTCGCCCAACTGTTGATGGAGTCGGGCGGGATGTTCATAAACCAGGACCTAGCGGTCCCAGTTAAAGCCACTGGGAAATAGTTAGCCGTCACAGCCTCATTGCCCCCCGCCGCCAGTATAGTAGTGGAGTAAATTTGAAGAAAATCAACGGAGTTGATGGTCCCGTCGAATTTCTCCATCAAATGAGGTTGGAACTTTTGTGGCCATCTAACCATGAGTAAGTGCAGGGACAGGGCAGAACAACCTCCTCCTCCCTGAGGAGCAGGGTTGTCCCGAGCTTCTCGTCTCTCATGAGCACGCTCGATATGGACGCGACCATCCTTCTGCTGGTAGCAGCAATCAAGTTCTGGCTGCAGGTCATGAGTCAGATTCCTGGTGATGGTGTGGGTGCGTCGAGCCCCGGAAGGCAGCGAAGTCACCTGCTGGGATGTGGCACGCCGTTGGTGCTGTGACACATGAGGACCAAGTCTTCCAGACAAGGTCCTACGTTGAGCTGTTGCCTGCCTTGAAGGGGGAGGACCATTGTTGCTGATGGCATCGGCTGCGGCTGCATCCAAATGCTGCACATCAGCGTGCCATTGTTCCATCGCACCCTGAGGTGCTCCGGGCGCTGGTGGGCGCTCCAACAGAGTTCGCGCAGCAATTAGCACGTTCTCTGGATTGTTGTTTGCAGATGTTGTGACCGACACAAGTACTCCATCCTGCTGTCCAGCATTGTTTACTCGGGCAGATGGTGGTGGTGGTGGCATGACACCCGTCAGGACAACGGCGCCCACTGTTTGCTGCATGTTAGAGGGATTGCCTCTAGCAGGCTGTTCAGCATGGTTGCCGTTGGAGGATCCTTCGGCGGGTTCACCATCTTGCTATCTCGGGCGCCCCTACCTAGCACTCAAAATGTCGAAGTGATTAAAGGACACTTCCCCCGGTACTACTAAATGTAGCCCGCAGATGTTCTTGTATTGGTTGGGGCGTGCAGTGATCGGGAACAAGATGATGACAAAGGTGATTTACGTGGTTGGGGCTGCCAGAGCGTAATACCCTACTCCACAGGGTTTGTGTTGTTGTATTGAGTAAGTCCGTAGCACTAGTATGTGTGTAAGCTTGGATCGGATCCCCCTGGATCATGCGGCACAATCCTTTTATAGTCCAAGGACTGGTCGTTACAACATTTGCCTAGCTCGACATGTGACCCTGGCGTATTCAATAACCTAATACACAGTCTATGAGTATTAAGCATTATTAATAGGGTGATAACGTGCCTTAATGGCTGCGTTACCCATATAAACAGTCCACTGATCGTGTGTCATTAATATAGCATTAATGATACGTAATTAGGTCTTGTAACTGCCGCTTTAATTATCCCTTGAATGTCCGTGCTGTTGGTGTTGTAGGTCCGAAAGCTCCACACGTGGCAATCCTGGAGCTTCCTCTCGTAGGGAGATAGGTCTGGAACTGACATACATGTGGTGGTACTGGAGCTTCCCTCTACAGGGGGTTAGGTTCGGGGTCATTATCCACGTGTCAAAGCCGGAGCTTCCCTATGTTGGGAGTTCAACTCTTGTCTTATATTACACGTGGCAGTCCCGAAGCTACCCATATGAGGGAGGCGGGTCCAATGCCATGTGACACGTGGGGCCTAAGGAAGCCTTCAACTAGGACAGGTGGAATTCACTTGTACTTCTTGCAGTATCATGGGGTACCCGGTATGCAGTGTACCAACAGTGGACATGGTGCATGAAAACACAAAAGACCTAAAGCTCGAAGTGCCACCGGACGATACAATGTTGACTATGTGGGATGCAGTTGCTAGAAGGGTTTTGTAGAGACGGACTTTTATTATTGTTGACCCAGCAGCAGCAGTAGCTTTAGCGTTGACCTCTACTTTTTTGATGTCTCTTGAGACACGTCTGCTTCTGCCTCCAAATCCAAAGCAGATGGTTCTGTCTCCAATTCTAGAGCAATAGTTGCCTCCAGTTATAGAGAAGCAGCAAAAGTCTCCAATTGGAGAGCAGTTGCCTCTAGTTACAGATGTAGGATCGAATAACACGTGAAAAGCTACTAGAGGGGGGGTGAATGGTAGATTTAAAAATCTTACGCAACAGAAACAATTAAACCCCAAACCCTTCGGCAGAAAAACGATCTGTTGAAGAAATCGTGTATGAGACTAATCTAAACGTGTTTCACCATGACAAAAGTGATAGATATCAGAGAGAATCAATTCACGAAGACAACACAAAAAGAATCACTCAAAACCGTCGAGAAAAACTCAAGTTATGATCGAAAGATCAAACAATAGTCAATCTGCCCTACCCGAGAAAAGCAGTTCTGGAACGCTGCAAAGAAACTCGTGTAGATCATAGACCATAAATCCAATGACCGTGAAATTTTTACAGATGATACAAAATCAAGATGTGAAGACAACCCAAAAATAATCACGTCAATTGGATCTGTAAAACTCGAGTTATGATAAAACCACCGACGAAAGGTAGTGCTGTCCAGAAACTCGACGAGTAAAACTTATCTGGAACAAGTCGGACGAACAAGGTACAAAAGGTCCTTCAAACTACGAATATTATTCAATAGAACACAAGAGGAACAGCCCCAAAGTCGTCTACCGCGAGCTCTAGGCTCCCTTGCTTATATAACCAGCCCTTAGGCCAACCCAATATCAACTAGGACTCCAATCCTACTCAGATCACGAATTCTAACTTTCCATAACTGCTCAAGATTCTTCTATACGCAGATCGAAGCAATCTTAAGACTTCCAAACACCTTAGGAACGTATCCCACATTCCTAAACAACTTAAATTCGTGACACACATGAAATCCTAACATAACCAACTCGATACTTTCCATACCGAGCCATAACCGACTCCGCCGCAGCCAAAGTCATCAACCGGTACGATCCGATCCTTCCAACCAGATCTTCCCTTCCTTATCCCATCTTCGGAGCCATGTTGCCATGTCATGCACCGCATGCATACGTGCGAATACCTTCCTTCGACGTCCAGTAACCTTCATATGCACTGCCCTTGATTCAATCATCCTGCGCGACCTCCTGATCAGCTCAACCACAGTTCCTCCCGAACTTGGTTGTTGGAACCTCATCTCCTCCCTGAGACTAGTCCAATGGATCCCGTCACCAACCATGACTTGAACTCAAGCAACACCTGCACATGAATAAACAACCAATCCATACGAGCCCAAGTCCTCGACTTGACTCAAGTTAGTTCCGAACACAACACCTTGTGTGAGAGCCTCACATAAGCATGTTGCAAAGCATAGCAAAAAGATATCAGCCATATCATCCAAAACGCACCAAAAACTTAGTAAAAGAATACTAAGCAAACTTTCCAACAATATAAAGCAAGTACGAAACATTGCAAATGAAAAGCAGAAGCACTGCGGTCAAGTTCCGGACCTTGCCAGAGCAACCCGAAGCTTGAGCCGGAGCTAACAAAAGCTAGTAGAACCTAGCGCCGGAGCTTACCAAAACTAGTACAATGAAGCATCTGCCGGAGCTTACCAAAACTAGTAGGTCCTAGCACCGGTGTTTACCAAAAACTAGTCAAAACTAGTCAACCCAAAACCGGAGCTGGACAAAGTACGTCGGAGCTTAGCAAAAGCATTCCGGAGCTATCAAATATATGCAGGAGCTATCAAATACATGCCGGAGCTAAATATAAAACTCACCGGAGCTAACCAAAGCTAGTCGGACATTACCAAGAAGTCGGACCTAGCTTCGAACATAGCCGGAGCTACCCAAAACAAGCCAGACCTACCGTCGGACCTTGCTGTAGCTCAGAGCTAGAGTCGGACCTTGACAAAAAGGTGTTTTGGTGATATTTAAAACTTTTATCATCAAAGCCAAGTGTATTCACTACAAGCCAATGTATTCAGCACACATAGGTCTTACAATCTCCCCCTTGATGAATGCATTGGCAACACCATTTAAAATCCGAACATTGGCTTATTCTCATTAAAAGTTTTGAAAACAATTTCTCCCCTTTTTTAAATCAAAAGTAAAATGAGAACAAAAACAAAAATTCCCATATTATCTCTCCCCCTTTATTATCTCTCCTTGTGCACATATTCTCTTTCTCTTCATGCTTATCTCTCCCCCTTTGACAATGTATTCAGCAAGTCATGAACATATAAACAAATTATCTCTCCCTCTTTAGTTGTTATGAGCATATTATAACATGTACATATAAACAAAGCTCATCCAAGTCATACTATCAAGTACCTTACATTATCACATCAATGAAATACATAAAGTAGTGTAAGCCATGCTAGAGATCAAATGTAATTTTCAATTTAAGCAAGTCATGATCTCACAAACTTAACTATCTCAAAACCTGATAGCATGACACTAGTTGCTGCATTTTATTATTTTTCAAAGCATAAATTTAGATCATATGATATTTGCAAGAGATTATATGCGCATCTGCCTTATTCTAACCAACCAAGCCAAGCCTATGTCATTTGACAATCAGAAGCTTAAGGACATGGTTTTAGTCATACACAACTTCTTCCAAGTTCATATCTAAGTGCAATGACAAGCCATCTCAAAAGAAGAAGTGCGATGCATGCATATTCTCTTGATCTTTTCTCAATTTATATTTGTTCATAAAAACTCAACATGTGAGTTGATTACTTGATTAATTCTTTATGATTAAAAGCACTTGTGAACATGTAACAAGTTCAAAACAGCAAGAAGGTTCGACCATGACCTGTTTTAGTGTAAGTAATTATTCCAATTACTAGACATGGCAAAAACTACAAAATGTATAACACGAGTAATGTAGTAAGAACTTTCAGCATGTAAAAGGAATCACAAAGTCATATATGTATGAAATACTATGCTCATATTATTTTAATTTCAGATTCACACATAGACTTCCCAAGATCCAAAAACTCCCCCTCAATTTAAGCCATGAGGATGCATAACCCCTATTTCACTACGAATGTAACAAAAACGAGTGAAATCCAAAGGTTTTGTAAAAATGTTAGCCAATTGTTGTTCGGTATCTACATGGTGAAGGACAATGTTTCCTTTTTCAACATTATCTCGGAGAAAGTGATACCTAATGTCAATGTGCTTAGTTCTAGAATGTTGCACGGGGTTTTTAGCAATGCAAATGGCACTAGTGTTATCACAAAACAGTGGAACACTATTTAGATCAACCGCATAATCCTTAAGTGTTTGAACAATCCAAAGAATTTGTGAGCAAGCACTAGCAGCAACTACATATTCAGATTCGGCTGTGGATTGTGCAACTGAATTTTGTTTTCTAGAGGACCAAGCAACAAGAGAATTACCAAGAAAATGACAAGCACCAGAAGTACTTTTCCTATCAATCCTACAACCCCCAAAATCAGCATCCTAAAAAGCTTTCAAAGTAACGGTTGAGGAAGAAGGAAGAAAAATGCCAAATTCTTGAGTTCCATGTAAGTACCTGAGAATCCTTTTGATGGCTTGGCGATGTGAAACACGTGGGGAAGCTTGAAACCGTGCACAAAGACATACGCTGAATTGTATGTCCAGTCTTGATGCCGTGAGGTACAAAAGTGATCCGATCATGCTTCTATATTCTTTTTGATCCACGGATTCACAATCTTCATCAAGTTCAAGGTGTTGTTGCTGTTCCCATTGGTGTCCTAAGAGTCTTGCTTTTGTCCATGTTGAAGCGCCTTAGGAGGTCTTTGGTATACTTCGTTTGATGCACAAAGGTACCCTCCTTGGTTTGCTTGATTTGCAGCCCCAAAAAGTAAGTGAGTTCACCCATCATACTCATTTCAAATTCGGAACTCATCATTGCTGAAAACTTGGACACAAGATCATGAGAAGCACAACCAAATATAATATCATCCACATACACTTGAACGAATAATGAGTCATTGCCATGCTTAAGCACAAAAAGAGTTTTATCAACCTTGCCCATGGTAAACCCCTTTTCAAGTAAGAATGTTTTTAACCTATCATACCATGCTCTAGGGGCTTGTTTGAGACCGTATAAGGCTTTGGACAGTTTGTAAACATGATTAGCAAAATCTGGATTTTCAAAACCCGGTGGTTGTTTGACATAAACCTCCTCATCTATGTAGCCATTAAGAAAAGCACTTTTAACATCCATTTGATATAGCTTAAAACCTTTAGATGCAGCAAAAACTAACAAAATTCTTATGGCTTCTAATCTAGCAACAGGAGCAAAAGTTTCATCAAAATCTAGACCTTCAACTTGAGTGAAACCTTGAGCAACCAACCTAGCCTTATTCCTAACCACAACCCCATTCTTACTTTGTTTATTTTTAAACACCCATTTAGTTCCAATTAAAGTGTGACCTTGAGGAGGAGGTACAAGTTTCCAAACATTATTTCTTTCAAAATTTTCTAACTCTTCTTGCATGGCAATAATCCAAGATTCATTAGTGAGTGCGTGTGATATATCTTTGGGTTCAAAAGAAGCAACAAAAGCAGAATGAACATGAGAGTTTGGATTGCAAAACCTAGACCGTGTAACTCTTTTGTACAAGCTTCCAATCATCTGTTGTGGAGGATGATCTTTGTAAAAACGTAGGGGAACAGATGTCTCACAAGCTTCTTCTTCATTAGGTTCATCGTAGATTTATGAGCTTGTGACTTGTGGATGATCAGGACCAGCATAGGTGATAGCCAGAGCTTGTTCAATGTCCGGAGCTGGACACCTGTCACCTTCAGAACTACCAAGCAGTATAATCGGCTCTTCTTCATCTTCGAAAATACCCTCCCCCTGAGGATACGAATCTGGTCCTGCAACACCGGAGCTAGTACCTGGGCTAGCTTCATCGAAAGACACTTCACAAGTCTCCACAATTTTGTTAGTGTCAAGTAAAAGCACACGATAGCCTCTAGTATGAGATGGATAATCAAGAAACATGCCATCAATGGATCTAGGTTAAAATTTATCAAGATTACCATGTTTCTTAACAAATCATTTGCAACCAAAGACCCGAAAGTGCGTAACACTAGGCATATGTCCAAACCGGAGCTCATATGGTGTTTTACCTAGCTTAGCGCGCAAGAAAACACGATTAGAGACATAACAAGCGGTTGCTAACGCATCAGCCCAAAATTTCCTAGGAGTTTGATATTCATCAAGCATAGTCCTAGCCATCTCAACTAAGGTTCTGTTCTTTCTTTCTACAGCTCCGTTTTGTTGAGGTACATATGGTGAAGAAAATTAATGATTTATTCCATTTTCAGCACAAAAGTGATCAAAAGAATGATTTTTAAATCCAGTTCCGTTATCATTTCTAATTGCTTTTAATGATCCTGGGTGATCAATTGATAATCTAATAAATAAAGTACTAAAGTGACTAAAGGCTTCATTCTTAGACGCCATGAAGTAAACCCAAGAGTATCTAGAATAATCATCAACAATAACAAGAACATACCATTTATCTCCGAAGGATTGAACACGTGAAGGTCCTACGGTGTCAAGGTGCAAAAGTTGACATGGTTCAGTTGTCATGATCATTGTGAGAGGAGTATGTGAACCTGCAACTATCTTAGCATGTCTACAAGAAGAGCACACAATTTCTTTGTTCCCTTTAAGCTTAGGCAGCCCACGTATGCGATCAAGAGCACTAACACGCGTTAGGTGATCAAAGCCTACGTGACCAAGTCTACGATGCCAAAAATATAAGTCCTTTGAATCATTAGCAACTAGACACCTGTACTTAGAGGAAGTCATATCAAAATCAGCTTTAAAAACTCTTCCAAACCGAGACATGTTAAAAATAAGCTCACTATTTGAACCTACAACTTTGCAGCAGTTTTTATTGAAAATAATTTCTAGATTTTCATCTAGCAATTGTGCAACAGAAAGCAAGTTGTATTTCAAATTTTTGACAAGTGCCACATCCTTCAAAGTGTAGTGATCATTTACTCTAACCGAACCCTTAGCAATTATAGGAGTTGAAGAATTATCGGCAAAAGTAACATTCTCTACACGTGACACAAAAGAGAGGGAGGAGAACCAATCTTTGTTACCGGTCATGTGGCGTGAGCAACCTGAATCCACAATCCAAATGTTCTCCTTCCTCAAAAGTGTAACCTACATAAAGGCACAATACGTCGATGACTCAATACTGGGGTTAGTCAAAAGGCATTTAGGTATCCAGTACTGAGTCACACGACGTGCAGCAGGAAAAACACGCAAAAGCTGAGATAAAACAGCAGGTTTATGAGTCAAAGATTGAGGTTTTCTGTTCTTAACAATTGATTTAGAAGTTGTTACTTGTTTAGAGTGAAAACCAGTAGCTCCGGAGGTAAAAGCAGAAGGTCCGGAGGCAAAAACTAAAGCTTTGGAGGGAACAACAGAAGATCCGGGAGCTCTCGGAGCTATCAGAACTACTGGAGCTGCCTTTGCGGATTTCTTACCAGAAGGTCCGGAAGCTACCTTTTCAAATTTCTGACTCACTAAAGCAGGTTGTGTTTTTCTAATTGCATGAAAATTATAAGATCTAGCAATTTTTCTTTCCTTTTTCTGTTGTTTAGCTAGTCTATAACAAAAATCTATGACATGACCATCTTTACCACAGAAGGTACAATGAAATTTAACTTTGTGTTCATGTCTAGATGAGCAAGCAATATTTTTATTTGAAATTGAGTGAGACAACACTCCTGCAGATTTGAAAACCACTTCCTTTTGTTTAGGAACTGTTTGAATCAAACCACTTCCTAATGACTTTACAATTTTAGGTGGATGTGCCTTAGCATGAGCATGAGAATCAAAACCTAAACCAGTTTTATTATTATTGCAAGACTTGGAAGAATTCAGCAGCAAGTTTAGGTTCTTATTCCCATTACAAAACCGATCTAATGTCCTATGCATGTCATCAAGTTTATTGGACAGATCAAGACAATTTTCACATGAAGTTTTCTCTTTTAGTTTGCAATTGGAACAAAATTTAACTTCATGAGAACATAAAGCATTGTTCAATATAGAAATTTCATTCATAGCATCTTGCAGTTTTTTATCAAGATCATCACAACTACAACAATGCAAATCAATAGTAGAACAACTAGCATCTTTCAAGTTTTTATCATTAAGTGCAGCAAGCTCTTTGTTCTTTTCAATTTCTTCATCAAGTCTATCCAGAGTGGAGGAGTGTGCACTTCTTAATTGGACAATTGTTCATAGATTAAGTCACATGAGGGACATGCATCATCACTAGGAATCAAAGTTTTTAAACGGTTAATTTCAGATTCTAGTGATTCAATTTTAGCAGCATTATCCCTAAGCTTTTTGTCCTTTTTCTTGACAATAATAGTTGCACGAGAAATAGCATCACACATTTCATTGCAGGTAGAACATACCTCATCGTCTTCACTGCTGTGTTCTACATCCTCCTAACTTGATCTTGATTTTGTTTTGCCCGCCATGAAGCATATGTTGGCCAGGTCAACATCATCTTCATCACTTTCAAAGTCTACATCACTTGAACTAAGTTCTTGAAGTGCGGTGATGAAGCTGTTGATCATCTTGCGTCCTATGGTACCTTTCTTCTTCTTATTGGAATTTCCAGAGGAGGTCCGGACCTTGCTTTGTTTTTCTTCCCGGGTGGTCGGACCTAAAAGGTTAGGGCATTCTGTATGAAAGTGTCCTGTTTTACCACATTCAAAACAGCGTTGAGGTCCGGAGCTTCCTATCCTTCTAGTTCTCACATTTTGCAATGCTTTTAAGAATCTAGTGGAGATGAGTGCCAACTCCTCTTCTGGAAATTCTTCGATCTGCTCCAGGGTTAGTGAGGATAACAAAGCAAGAGTATTGCAAGATGATGATTGGCCGGAGCTAGACATATCATGTTGTGAAACAAATGCAATAGACTTATTTGGGTTCTTACGTGCTAGGATGTAAATTTCATGAGTTTTTAGTTTAGAATAAAGTACATCTGATATAAGAGAACTCATGACCGTTGATTCACGAATAGACGTTACTTTCATCTCCCAAATTGACATGTCTAATGCACTAAGGAGTTGTCTAGCATTTTCAGCATCTGAAAAACTAACAGTCACGCTACAAGTTGCTGAGAATTTTATTGAAACGAGCAAAGAGGTCATCGATAGACTCACCGGGTTGCATCTCAAAACGCATATATTCCTTTTTGAACATATCTTGTTTTACCTCTTTGATTGTGTTGGAGCCTTCATGGTAATAACAGAGAGCGCTCCAAACATTATATGCTGATCGGAGGTGTGCGACACGATCAAAGTAGCTTTGAGTGAGTCCTTGGATGATCAAGTTTCGGGCTTTGTTGTTGTTGTCGACGTCTCGTAGGTTTGTGGCCGTGACTTGATCATTGGGTGGCACTTAATAAGGCTTATACACCTTCTCCCATATTGCAAAGCCTTGTGCCTGGATGAAAGCCTCCATGCGTGCCTTTCAAACCTGGAAATCAATACCAGCAAACACTCAAGGTTTGGCGGAGTACTTCTCCATGATGATTAGTCAAAAACACGTGCAAATCTCAAAGATTAGAGCACCGTGGCTCTGATACCAATTGTAGGATCGAAGAGCACGTGAAAATCTACCAGAGGGGGGGGTGAATGGTAGATTTAAAAATCTTACGCAGCGGAAATAATTAAACCCCAAACCCTTCGGCAGAAAAATGATCTGTTGAAGAAATCGTGTGTGAGACTAATCTAAATGTGTTTCACCGTGACAAAATTTATATATATCAGAGAGAATCAATTCACAAAGACAACACAAAAAGAATCACTCAAAACCGTCGAGAAAAACTCAAGTTATGATCGAAAGATCAAACAATAGTCAATCTGCCCTACCCGAGAAAAGCAGTTCTGGAACGCTGCAAAGAAACTCGTGTAGATCATAGACCATAAATCCAATGACCGTGAAATTTTTACAGATGATAGAAAATCAAGTTGTGAAGACAACCCAAAAAGAATCACGTCAATTGGATCTGTAAAACTCGAGTTATGATAAACCCACCGACGAAAGGTAGTGCTGTCCAGAAACTCGACGAGTAAAACATGTCTGGAACAAGTCGGACGAACAAGGCATAAAAGTTCCTTCAAACTACGAATTTTATTCAATAGAACACAAGAGGAACAGCCCCAAAGTCGTCTACCACGAGCTGTGGGCTCCCTTGCTTATATAACCAGCCCTTAGGCCAACCCAATATCAACTAGGACTCCAATCCTACTCAGATCACGAATCCTAACTTTCCATAGCTGCTCAAGATTCTTCTATATGCAGATAGAAGCAATCTTAAGACTTCCAAAAACCTTAGGAACATATCCCACATTCCTAAACAACTCAAATTCGTGACACGCACGAAATCCTAACATAACCAACTCGATACTTTCCATACCGAGCCATAACCGACTCCGCCGCAGCCAAAGTCATCAACCGGTACGATCCGATCCTTCCAACCAGATCTTCCCTTCCTTATCCCATCTTCGGAACCATGTTGCCACGTCATGCACCGCATGCATACGTGCGAAAACCTTCCTTCGACGTCCAGTAACCTTCATATGCACTGCCCTTGATTCAATCATCCTGCGCGACCTCCTGATCAGCTCAACCACAGTTCCTCCCGAACTTGGTTGTTGGAACCTCATCTCCTCCCTGAGACTAGTCCAATGGATCCCGTCACCAGCCATGACTTGAAGTCAAGCAACACCTGCACATGAATAAACAACCAATCCATACGAGCCCAAGTCCTCGACTTGACTCAAGTTAGTTCCGAACACAACACCTTGTGTGAGAGCCTCACATAAGCATGTTGCAAAGCATAGCAAAACGATATCAGCCATATCATCCAAAACGCACCAAAAACTTAGTAAAAGAATACTAAGCAAACTTTCCAACAATGTAAAGCAAGTATGAAACATTGCAAATGAAAAGCAGAAGCACTGCGGTCAAGTTCCGGACCTTGCCAGAGCAACCCGGAGCTTGAGCCAGAGCTAACAAAAGCTAGTAGAACCTAGCACCGGAGCTTACCAAAACTAGTACAATGAAGCACCTGCCGGAGCTTACCAAAACTATTAGATCCTAGCACCGGAGCTTACCAAAAACTAGTCAAAACTAGTCAACCCAAAACCGGAGCTAGACAAAGTACGTCGGAGCTTAGCAAAAGCATTCCAGAGCTATCAAATATATGCTGGAGCTATTAAAGACATGCCGGAGCTAAAGATAAAACTCACCGGAGCTAACCAAAGCTAGTCGGACATTACCAAGAAGTCGGACCTTGCTTCGAACATAGCCGGAGCTACCCAAAACAAGCCGAACCTACCGTCGGACCTTGCTGTAGCTAAGAGCTAGAGTCGGACCTTGATAAAAAGGTGTTTTGGTGATATTTAAAACTTTTATCATCAAAGCCAAGTGTATTCACTACAAGCCAATGTATTCAGCACACATAGGTCTTACAACAGAGAAGGAGCAGAAGTCTCTAATTGGAGAGCGGTTGCCTCTAGTTACAGAGAAGCCGCTTCTGTCTCCAACTTCAGAGCTGCCGCAGAAGTCTCCACTTGAAGAGTAGTCATGTTGGTCTCCACCTCACACTCAGAGTTCCCTGCTCCTACACTTGATCAGCAGTCGACAATGTCGACAAAAAATGTACGTGCCAAAACAACAGTTAACATGCAGTGGTGATTGTCGAAGGAAGCTCACAAGAAACCAATGAAAGAGTCAAAAGCTAACCCGAGGGTGCCGAAAGCTATGATGCGTGCTAACCCAAAGTTTGAAATGGGAAAGCCGATGTTAACTGCTGGCATACTCAAACAAGTTGGTAGACCTTGTGCTGAGCTTCATAACTACTACATGCAAATTACAAAAAATATCAAGCCTTAATAGGGGGATTCAAGGATAACCACTTTCTGGTTGGTGATGGCATGTTTCTCATCGAATGGTCCAATCTCTACGGCCTTTTCAACCTCGACGCGTTGGATGTCTCTCTAATATACTACTTCGCATTGTAAGTCCTAAAAAACTAGGTTATTCAATATATATTCAACATGAGTGTTATATGTGTCTAACAAATTTGGCATTTTGCGTGTAGGCACCAACAACAACTTACTTATCATAAAATGGGAAACACTTGTCTTGTATATCTTGAGCCGCAAATATCGATGAGAACTCAATTGCTAAGAAGTTGAAATGATGTTGTTTCATATTTTGTCAAGGCAATGAAACATTACAATGATAAAGAGCTCCTAGTCGTACCGTTCAACCCGGGTAACCATTGGGTAACCATAGCAATTTCTACAAAGTACCATCAAGTCTGCTACAATGACTCCTCAAGGTTGAGAGATGAAAAAATTGGCGAGCGAAGTACCCGTAAATGGGATGATATTGCATCCGTTATTATCGAGTAAGTTCCTCCTTCACTTTAGTTTTTGACTATTTCGTCATTGCACGATAATTTTACATTAACTATGAATGTTTTTTAGGGCTTTTGACACATACGTGTATAAGGTGCTAGGAGACATGTATAGGGAAAATGCCAACAACATAAACATCATACTACATTCGACGTGCCACAACAAGCTCCGGGCATTACGTGCGACTTTCATGTCTGCTTACACATAGTTTTTTTTGGAGAGAAGCCAAATTGCAATGTATTTGTAAGTCATTTATTTTACTTTATTACTAATCTTTTCCTAAATATCATTTTATCATATAGCAGGACTACAAACCTGCCTTTAGGAACACTAATGGCTGTACCCTTTAGCACACTAGAGACAGGGTATGCAGGTTCATCATTTCTGAAATCATTCATCCAAAGAGAGAATTTATTACAGTCTACAGGATTAGATGACATTTATTCTTTGTGTAATTAGTTACTTGTCAAGCAGGATGAACATGGGGGCATTCTTCGTCTAATAGTTACTTAGTATATAAGGAGGATGAACAGAGGGGCATTCTTTGTGTAAATAGTTACTTGGTAACCATGATTGACACTTTGTTAATATTTGATTGGTCAATATAATTTAATATTTGATCTCCATTCAGCTATACATATGTTTCTGTATGTGTATATTGCTGACTCTGGCAATGTGGTTGCCAAATCCTGGCTAGCTCTAGGATGCAGCCGACAACCAGGATAAACAAGGGTGGGAGTTACCTAATAGAAGATGAGTGTCTAACAGGGTGCATCTCCAGTTAGTGCCGCCGTGATCCTGCCGGTAGATAAAGCCACGACGAGTTATCATAAAGACCATCTCCTATTTTATAAATAAAGGAGACGAGCTTAATTAAAGATCGTCTCAGATTAGTCTCACAAAAAGAAGACGGGCTGACATAAATACCATCTCGGATGTCTTGAAATTTATAAATAAAGGAGACGATCTAAATTGAAGTCCGTCTTGGATTAGTCTCACTAAAGGGAGATGATCGTACTTAAAATGCGTCTCTCAACTATAAAAAAGGAGACGAGCTAATTGGAAGACCATCTCGGATTAGTCATTAAATCTGCGATGGGCTTTCATGAAGATCATCTCGGATTATTTACCGAAAGGAGACATACTTTTTTGAAGCCCGTCTCAGATTAGTCTTCAAATCTGCGATGGGCTGCCATAAAGTACGTCTAGGATATCTTACATAAATGAGACAACCAACTTAAAGCTCGTCTCGGATTTCTTAGAAAAAGGAGACGGGCCGCCTTAAAGACCATCTCGTATTTCTCACAAAAAGGAGATGGGCTTTCTGAAAGCTTGTCTCCCATGTATACTGATCGGCGATGCGCCCGCAGCGCGTCTGCGATTACTCTGTAATGCAAGACGCGGTGATGGAGACGCGCTTTTTGCTCGTCCCCATTCTTCGTGCGGCCTCGTCTCCAATGAGCCTTTCTCACGTAGTGTAGGGATGACAATTCCGATCCACCCGCGGGTTCAGGTATCTGATGGGTTTGCACCAGATGGGTGCAAGCGCGGGTGAGATTTTTTATCAACAGATCTAACCCACAAACAACCCGACTTATCACGGGTGCAGATGCGAGTTTTATTTCTCATCCGCGCGTGTCCACTGTCTACTCATCAAAATATGCTAGAAGTTGTCGATACATTATCATTTTTTAACTTAAAGTCAAATTCAGTCAATTTTTCTACAATTATTTATTTCATCTTGTTTATCAGAACCTATATATTTACAATCTTTATAAGCAACTCAATATTTTTTGCAACATTATCAGTTAAATTAGATGATTTTTGTTAGACTTGTTTATCAAACGTTGTAATATGCATGTTCATAGAAAGTGAAATCTGACTGGCAGCTGAAACCCGCCCAAGACCCGGCTGATTAACAAAAAATAAAGAAAGCTGCTGGGTATTTGATTGTTCAATAGGGTAATTGAATGTAATGACACTTGTTGAAAAATAAAGTTAGATATGTGTTGCTAGCTAGGTGGCCCTATAATATAAAGGGATATTATGATTATAATCCTATTATGGAGGTCAATTGTGATTTTAACCCCCAATTTCAGCTTCTGTGAATTTTACTCTTTTTCAAAAACGGATTCATAGTTTACCCCTGTTTCGTAACACAGTTAGTTTTGGGAAATTTATGAATTAAAAAAAAGAAATAGAAGATCAAGAAATCAGATTGACAATAGTGCCCTTGGTCATGAGACGTTTAGTATTCCTCGTACGGGTACCCAGCCGCCAGAGCCACGATCGTGCAGCTAGGGCCGCGCGTTGATCGCGCTCGCCAGCCACCGAGTTTACCGGCCGCCACCCTCGCACGCCACCCTCACCGTCCGCCGCGCAAGGCGGCCCCCATGCTTGTTGGAGTCCTTGCGCCGCCAGGGGAGCCATGATCGCACAGCTAACCGGAGCCACGATCGGGCTTGGATGCCACAAGCGGGAGCTATCGCGGCGCCGTGCTCGCCGCCTGCTGCACAAACCGGCCGCAACGCTCTCTGCCCCGTGCTTGAGTCTGGAGCCCTCACGTCGGCCTCCCAGTTGGAGTTCTGTATCTGCGGCCTCTATCTCTGCAGGTAACCTGGCAACGATTCTCATTGTGGGAGACTCTTTGTAGTTAGCTTGCAGTCAACTCTAGATAATTGCAAACAGGGCTACTACAGTTTCACCACCAGTAGCCCTCCCGCGAGCAATGAGCTACTACACTCTGTTAGGACAGTTTTGTGCTACTTTTTCATTAATTGGACAGTTTTGTGGTATGTTTTGTAGTATATTTGATTCATTGATCACTTGATTATATTTTATAATTGGTTGTCTTGTGTATCTTGACGAGAAACGTAAAAAAATGAATTCCAACGCTGAATTTGTGGGGTGAGTTTAGCATTTGTGTTCAATTAATCTTTTAGAATATGTTTTGAGTCAGAATGTTAACCATAATCTATGTTGTGATATGTAGGTCCACAACTAATGATTTGCAAGTTGTTGTTAATATTGGTTTCTATTTTTCTGTGCCGGATGGGGAACCAAAGCGCTATTATCAAAGAACTATGTTGCCATCATTTGTTTTTGACAGACATACTTGTGGGTTGCTGAATTTGGTAGATTACATTGGTGGCACATGCATATGGTGTTCAAAGCAATACATAATCTTGTGGTGTTCTACATTGGATGATGTTGCAATTGAGTTAAAAACTGATAAACAACTTTCACAATGGTTTGAATTTTGTCTTGAGAATCGGGTTACACAAATTAATGCTGAAATAAAAGATTTTGATGGACCATTGTAATTTTCACCTACTAAACGTAGGTGCCACCATAATGTGAGGAAGATATTGATTGAGATATCGAGATCAACATCATCAAATATGGACTCTCATGTTGATCTATCACAAGTCACTCAAGATATGCCTAATTCAATAATTGAGGTTTTATTGCCGTTAAATTGTTCTAGTATGAGACATACTAATATTTTTCATTCTTTTTTTGCTGCAGGTGAAGACTAATGGTCCAAAGCACATTTGTGGTTCGTTCAATAAATGTGATGATACGATGGCATCAAACAAATGGGTTGCTGATAGAGCAGTTGATTTTGTTAAGGGATGACCATACAATGGGACCAAAAGAATTTCAAGAAGAGTTAAAGAAAGAAGTATAAGGTACAAGTTCCATATAACAGGGTATTTAGAGGTAAGGAAAGGACGCTTGACATGATAAACGAGAAATGGGATGACAGTTATGATTTGTTGCCTACTTATCAAGCTGAAATTATCAGAGCTATGTCTAGTAGTGTTATTGAGCTAGATACTGAAACACATTGTGGTGATGTGTGTTTCATAAGGTTGTTTGTTGCTCTCAAACTATGCATTGATGGTTTTGTCGAAGGGTGTCGACCCTATGTTGCTATGGATTGTAGTCATTTGACAGGAAGGTCAAGAGGTCAATTGACATCAGCTCTTGCAGTTGAGGTCATAAATGGCTATTTGCAGGGTCTTATGGAGTGATAGAGACGATGTATACAGAAAGTTGGATATGGTTCATCCATAACTTGAAGAAACCTAATAGTACTCCTACAAGTTGAACATCTGACAAGTTTTACTTTATAATTTGCTTGTCCTTACTTTCTATAACTCTTACTAGCATAATAGTATGGTGATTTACATGTTTGGTTACAATACGAATTGTTGCAAGGGACTTGAGGAAGCTATAATCATGTGTATCCAGGTGTGGAACATAGGGAGTGCATGAGACACTTATGTAAGAACATGAAGACTACTATGGTCCGCTTTTCTCGCATAATATGTGGGCTGCAACTAAGAGTTTACAGTAGAGAGATACAATTATCACATGAGAAAGATAGAGGAGCAGGCTCCGGATGCCCTTGCTTGGTTTGATGATCACAATCCATTTGTGTGGATAGGAAGCTAATTCACCGAACAATCCAAGGTAGATTGTATCAATAACAACGTCTCTGAATGTTTCAATTGTTGGGTGTCAAAAACAAAATATCAACATATTGTAGACATGCTAGATAAGATAGGGCAAATGATCATAACGAAGTTTGTTGTGAGAAACAAGCTTATCAAAGACATGCATCACACAATAATTTCTTCCATTATTTGAGAGTTGAATGCTAAAAGCAATGCTATAAAGGATCATGAGGTCTTAATATGTGGAGGTGTGACTGCTGAAGTAACCGTATCCACAATAAAGCAAGCAGTGAACATAGATGAAAAGACTTGTAGCTGTAGAGCATGGCAAGTGACTGGAAAACCTTGTAACAATGCTTTGGTTATTATTACAAACCTCGTAACAATTTGTTCATGAATTCATTTCTGTTGACATGTGGAGAAAGACATATGTGGGTGTTTTCATCCTGATGACATCAAAGCAGCAATGGACACGTATTGATTTAGGCTACAAAATTTGCAAGCCAAAATTGAGGAGAAAACCAGGGAGGCCAAAAAAAACAAGAATTAAAGCATCTGATGAGATTGGCACATGGAAGAAAAGAGAAAATATAGTGAATGTAATGAACTTGGTCATACAACCAACCATTGTTAAGGAAGTCCCACGACTAAAGAGAAGAGAATGAGGCTTTTATCTTCAGAGAATACATCAATGTAAGATTTTAAATATTAATTATTTCTGAATTTTACAATTATATACTACATGTTTGTCAATTCATTCATTTGTACTCTATCATATGTATTGCACATAACTCAAGTGAAAGAGGAAGTGGAATAGGAAGGGGGAGAACATGAGTACGAGGACGAGGAAGAGGGGAGAGACTATCAACATTGCTTGGACTGTGATCTTTATCTTCGTGATGTATTTGGTGTTGATTTCATATGAACATGTGACGGTTCTTAAAATTTTGTTGGACTTATTTTGGGAGAGACTATTTTATATATCTATGTCTATAGAATATATTGTTGTCCAAATGTTCTATTAATATTGAAAAATTGATGTCATTATGCTGCTGAAATGTTATGTGAAATTGCTGAAATATTGTGTAAATAATGCTGAATTTTTGTGTAAATGTTTCAAAAATATATTCAAAATATTGCTAAAATATTTTCAAAAATCTGCTAAAGTACCGCTGAAATATTGTCCAAATTACAAATGTATCATGAATATGTTAATATGGCCACATTGAAATAGGGGTAAAATCAAAAATACAATTTAAAAGTAGGGGTATAATAACAAGGACATTTATGTCCTTCTTCCTCATATCTTAAACCGTTAACAAGAACTAACAGAGTAGGGGTATGATTGACTTCATTTTCGAAAAACAAAGGTAAATTAACAAACTCTTATTTTGGAGGTCAAAATCACAATTGACCTTCAAATTAAGGGTACAATCACAATAGGCCCTAATATAAATGCCCAGACATCTGACTCACCATCGATACACGAAACAGTACACCAAGAGAAATGCTGTAATGCTTACAGTATGATTATGAGAGCTCAGCTGACACTTGACATTGATGACGGATAGTTGTAACACCCCGATTTCGTAAAAGAAATAATAGATAAATAAATAAATAAATAAAATGTATAGCTCTAACTAAGTAATATTCGTAATAATATTATGATTAATAATAAATGGACAAAATAAATGTGAGAAGGAAAAGTTAAATGAAACTAAGTGCGCGTCATTGTGTCTGCTTATGAATGGAGAAATCAAACTTTAAAATGCGATAGAATTTTCGTTAACACATTTTGAAATCAAATAAAAACTATAAATGGAAAACAAAATTCAGAAAAATAATTTTGGGCATAAACCCTACTTCTCTCGCAAACCACACCCTTTTCTCCTCTTTGGACCATACAAGCCGACCCAACTTGTGCAGCATTCTCTCCTTTTCTCTCTGTCGCGTGGGTCACGCAGGTCAGACCCGGCTTCCACCATTGCACGTCATCCTGCATCGCGAGATCCCCACCGCGGCAACTGAACCACAGAGATCTCGGGTGCGTCGATTTCTTTCCACCAAGCAAACCTCACCCTTCTACAAGCCCGTTGTATGCATCATTTAGGGTTTCAAGAGAACAACTGCCACCGCGCCCTTCCCTCGATACGCAGTTGCCGCCACCGCGTATCCTTGGTGACCAACCACCTCGTCACGCGATTTGCTCGTTCCATCCCACTGGTTGACTTCACAGGGTTGCAAGCCAGCCTCTCCGCCTTTCCCCATCGCGATTCAGCACCGAAAATCCGAGCCCATCGGTCCTCGGTGAGTTCTCGCCACCCCTCTTCTTCGCCCCATCCGTCCTCCCTCGCACCACCAATATTGCTTGACCAAATTACACGCCGTTCTGCAGAGAAGGTCCATAGTTAGGAGATGAAGAATCGCCACTGTGATGCTGCCCCGACGAAGGTCGACAACGTCCGCCGCCCTTCACCATCGCAACTCCCTCCCAAGCCATTCCGGACCACGAGATGACCTTAGATTAGTTCGGGATGTCCTCCTATTAGGGCTCATAGCCGTAGATCGACGTTCCTCGGTGCGCTCGAGGCGCCGCTCATGGCGCCGCCGCTGTACGGCTTAGTTGGAGAAGAAGCACAGTGCTTCATAGATGTCAAGCAGCTCGGCTGGAGAACAAGCACAGTGTTTCATAGATGTCTGACAACTAGATCTTGCATCAACACACCTGATTAGAAGCTAGCGTACCTCTTCACGTAATAAGATCAGAACCATCCATTGGTCCATCATGAACTCCTAACATACCCCTTTTTATATTGCATCTAGGTCCCTGAGTGTTTTTGTAAGGTTATTTTTAGGTCATGGACTTTGCATATTAGCACTTAGATATTACCAGAACTCAAATAGGTACCCCGATTTATGGTGAAAGCACAAATAGCCCCTTAGAAGCTACTATTTGCATAAAAGAAAATGTTTAATAATACATTTTAATATTGAAATTGCATATTAACTTGATTTGTGACCTAGAGCCATAAAAATAATATACGAGCTCTTTAGTTAAGTAAATTTGCCAAAAAAACCCTAACCATGCCTACTAATATATTACAATCCTGAACTTGCATATTAAATGTATTTTTAGCAATATAATTTATTAAAAGTAATGAAAAGCTTTATAAAAAAATATAAAAATGGTATAAACTATAAAAATAACTAATTTTCTTATAAAGGCATATTTGCATAATGTAGTTAGTATAATTACTAGAAATCTTTAGTATAACGTAATAACATACACTGAACTCTGATTTCAATCGTTATCTTGTTTAGGCCCTTGTTCCATCGTAAAATATTCACGTGGTACATTTTATAACTTGTTTTGTATGTATGGTGTATTGTTATTGATTGCTTCATTTCTCTGTTTTGATTTTAGTTTATACGCATTCATATCATGATCGAGAAGCGACGCGAAGACTTTGAAGATCGAGAGTTCAATCTAGAAAACTGAGCAACAATATAAGGAAAAGGTAAGTGCACTTGATCATTTTGTTCCTATTTTAGGATTTTATTAAGTTTGCATGCTTGTATTTAAATTTGAATCCCATGTTAAGCAGTTTACTAGTTTTCCAATATTATCCTTTTTGCTATGTCTAGTAGATGTTTCTATATGGGTTGGGATGTATTTAATTTTTGCTTAGCCGTGCTTGGAAAGGGAACGCTTATACATTGAATAGTGTGATTTATGATTTATTCATGTGGTTATTATGATGGTGACGATGTAGTTGATAGGAATCTAGCAGCCTGGTTGTTTTGGTTGGTGCCATGTGAACGAGACTCGAGTTCGTGTATGTACCTGTGTAGATTATAAGGACCGGTTCATGAGACTTCGTGATCTATCGTATATTGTGCCACCACAAAGCTAATATGGAGCGGCATGACTCATTAATTAGATGTCCTACCAGTATAGTGTGGGTCATTGGACAGTGCAAGGAATGGGAGTCGGGAACGGTTGCCTTGGGATCCGTAAGGCTCAAGAGGTGGAAATTGGAGTGATGTATCGTTGTGTGGGTCGTTACTTATGAACGAGGGTGAAACCTTGAAGGGGTCATATTGTTCGGGATACTCTTTGTAAAGGAGTTGTAATGGCCTTCTAACCGCACACCATAGGAAGTGTGCAATATGATTCGCGGTCACGAGTGTTGGTACCCAGCATACCGGGTACCCCCGCACACAGGATAAAAGCGCCTAAGTACCCCACCTCCCCGCTGAGGTAGGGTCCGGCGGTGCCGCATCTCCTGCAGTTTCGGACCCCGTCCCTACTCAGGGGTGGGCTCCGGTACTGCCACATGAACCTCAAGACGGGACCCAACTCCCCCAAGAAGACGGGATCCCAGGCTACCACGTGTCCAGTGGGACGAGACCTTGTTCCTCCAAAGGAGTGGACTCTTGTGCCACCACATGGTCCGAAGTTCAGGGTCATCCCCCCGCGCAGAGGCGAGCTCTGGATCCACCACGTGACCTGCAGTCCTGGACCCCTGGCTCGTCTTAGAGATGGGCTCCAGGGCTGCCATGTGGCTCACAGTACAGGACCCGACCTCCCCCGTAGAGGTTTGCTCTAATGCTGCCACGCATCCTGCAACTTGCTCTGATGGGTAGGTTGTAGGAGTAAATGGGCGTTGCACCTTGTCCACGACGGGTATTGAAGTAGCACGCCTCCCCGTGGTGCTGTACGCGGCACACGCCTCCTATCAAGTACTGCTATGCCCAATCACATCACAGTAAAGTCTCCACAGGCCTATCCCACCCCGCTAAGTGGGTAGCTTATAGCAATAAGACAGACGGATGGGACATCCCCTGCCACCATCAACAACTACTCATGGGCCACTGGTGTCGGAGGCGGCAAGACAGCGGGTCTTCAAACCGCGATTAGAGGCAGCTTATGCGAGAAACCTTAGATCTTTAGGATAAGATCATCCCGGGGCCACCTGTCGGGCCCTGGACCCCACTTGTAAGGCGTCTGATCTTGTCTATAAAAGGACCAGACCACCACCGTTACAAAGGATACCGAATCCAATCTTTTCGACTGACACAAACAACTTAGACACTCTCAAACAATACACCATACACACCGTGGAGTAGGATGTTACGCTCCGGCGGCCCGAACCATGTAAAACCACTATCTCACCCATCTTCACATATGTGTAGCCTCACCTGAGGACTGCACCACCGCCGATCAAGAACCTCCGCGGGCTGCTCGCAAAGAAGGTCCAGGGGATGTGTCACAGAAACATTTCAACATTTTGCGCGTTAGGTAGGGGTTTTGTCCTCTAAAAACATTGTCGCGCTATTACCACAATGGTAAACATCAAGCCCCACTCTGGCGCCAGACCACAAGAGGATGGAGACACCAATCAGTTTCTACATCTCCGACTGCCCCGAAAATGTGGCGGGAGTCGGGCTCATCTCCCTCCTCATCGAGCCCGTCATCGCCAACATCAAGCTCTACCACATCTTCATAGATGGAGGAGCCGACCTCAACCTCATCAGCCGTGCGGCCTTTGACAAGCTGCAAATTCCTATGTCCAAGCTCGCCCCCTCGAGACAGTTCTCAGGGTTGGGACCAGGGAACATCATCTCGTACAACGACATCCACCTTCGGGACACCCGAGAACTTCTAGACAAAGAAATTTATGTTTGACATCGCGAAGGTCAGCCTCCCCTACAACGCCATCATCGGCAGGCCAGCCTATACCGATTCATGGTCATAGCCCACTACAGCTACCTCGTATTGAAGATGCCAACTTCCTCTGGCATCCTCAAGATTTGCAGAGACTGCATCATTGTGGTGTCAGCCCTGGAGAAGCTCCAAGTGCTTGCTGCAGCTCCAGCACATGCCCCGGGCGATGCTGGACTTAGTCAGCCTCTGCCGAGCTCACGCCAGTGCAACTCCGCCACTATACCCTGTGTTTAGCACTCCGACAGCAATGATGTCCCTATAAAAGCTGTCAAGATTGGTTTCGAAGTTGCTCAGACCACCCACATTAAAGAGAGTCTAGACAACAAACAGGAATACGCGCTCATCGCCTTACTGCAGGCTAATGTCGACGTGTTTGCATGGCAACCATCACAGATGCTCGGCATCGCCAAGGAGATGATCGAGCACCATATGAAGATCTACCCCGATGCCCGGCCAGATTAGTAGAGGCCACTGAAGCAGTCCATCGAGCGGCAGAACTTCATCTGAGAAGAGATCAAGAAGTTGCTCGATGCTGGCTTCATACAGAAAGTCCACAACCCTAGGTTGTTGGCCAACACTGTTGTGGTCCCCAAGGCTAGCGAGAAGCTCATGTGCATCAACTACACCAACCTCAATAAGGAATGTCCTAAAGATCATTTCCCTCTCCCTAGGATAGATCAAATTGTAGATTCGACTTCGGGCTGCGATCTATTGTGCTTTCTAGACGCTTACTCAGGATTCCCCATGTCTAGAGAGGATGAAGAGCACGTTGCATTTATAATAGTATATGGACAGTTTTGTTATGTCTCCACGCCTTATGGTCTTAAGAATGCCCTCCCTACTCTTGTACATGCCATGTATAAAACATTTGGGGACCTCATTCGGGATGTGGTAGAGGTGTATGTCAATGACATCGTAGTGAAAATCCAAACACATGCATCATTGCTAGACAACCTCACCCTAGTCTTCGACCGGCTATGAACCACATGCACAAAGCTCAACCCAGACTAGTATGTGTTTAGAGTCTCAGTGGGAAAGCTCCTCAGTTTCTTGGTCTCACACCAAGGGATCGAAGCCAACCCAGAGAAAATCAAGGCAGTGGAGCCGATGCGGCCTCCAACCCACATCAAGGACGTGCAGAAGATTGCGGGCTAGACTGGCTGAACAGACCCTCCCGGTCTTCAAGCTGCTGCGTAAGTCCGGACCTTTCATTTTGACCGAGGAAGAAGAGAAGGCGTTCTAGGAGCTAAAGCAACAACTATCATCGCTGCCCATGATGTTAGCTCCAAAGCCTAGGGAGCCTATGTACCTCTACATCGTTGCCACGAAAGAAGTGGTAGGCGTGGTCTTGGTT
The DNA here is from genome assembly GCA_036927565.1 of Tuctoria greenei. NCBI lineage: Eukaryota > Viridiplantae > Streptophyta > Magnoliopsida > Poales > Poaceae > Tuctoria > Tuctoria greenei. Next base: position 260,448,820 of record JAYESD010000001.1, on the reverse strand, counting down.
GCAGAGTGACCTGGTCCCCTACAGCCCCAAGGGTCAGTCTGGGCCCCATCCACCGGTCTGAGCTCCAGAGCTTGGACCTCGCAGGGGGCCTCGACTACCAAGTTGCCTTTGGGTCCAATCCCCCGGAGGGTGCCCGGGTCCCTCCAGAGGGCCCTGAGATCTATACGCCTCTGGGTCCCAGCCCCTAAAGGACGATTCGGGCTTAGGGAACCTAGAGTCCCTAGGCCTGGAGCTGATGGAAGAGGACACATCGGATCCCCTGGGGAGGGTCCGGACCATCCAGCGCCAGTCTACTTCATCAGCAAAGTCCTACACAAAGCAAAAAATAGGTACCTTAAAGTACATAAGTTGCTATATGTAGTTCTAATCGCGTTGAAAAAGCGCTGCCACTACTTTCAGGCACAAAAGGTTTTAGTGGTGACCTCATTCCCATTGCGGATTGTGGTCCGCAGCCCCAACGCGACCGCCAATGTCGCTAAGTGGGCGACAGAGTTGGCAGAGTTTGAGCTTAATTTCTTGTCGCGACATGTGGTCAAGAATCAACCACTGGAGGATCTTGTTGTTGAGTGGATGCCTTCACCAAGAAACCCTGGGGGCCTGAACATCGGCCAGCCATAGCCCAAGGCCCCAATCCTTACCGGACCCCACTAGACACTCTTCTTCGACGGCTCCTCGCGGAAGCAAGGAGCCAGAGCTGGCGTACTGCTCCTCCCGCCAATGGGGGAGCAATTCAAATACGCGGTGCACCTTGACTTCAAGGTGACCAACAACATGACAGAGTACAAAGCCCTCATCTTTGGGCTAATAGCTGCGCAGGGTCACGGCGTCCAGCAGATGCTGGTCAATGGAGACTCCCAACTGATCATCAAGCAGCTTCAAGGTGAATGCTGCTGCAACAACCCCTAGATCGCGACGTACCTGCTGCACGTCAAAAACCTCGAGGCCGGTTTTGAGGCCTTGGACCTCTACCATGTAACAGGTGCCGACAACACTGTCGTCGACGCCCTATCAACGACAACATCCACCGGGGCCCTAGTCCCGGAGAGTGTCTTCGAAAGTAAGTTGGTGCGAACATCTGCTAGGCCAGCCGAGCCTAGTGAAGGAGGCAAGTACAACACTTCGAAGCTAGCGGTCTCAGCGGCCCTGCAACCATGCTATCTGCCAAGAATCATATGCATCACAGGGGACTTCGTGCAACCTGGTGCCCAAGATCTAGAAGCTAAGGAGGATCTTGATGCATGGATCACAGAGATCTGGGACTACCTGAAGGACAACATCCTTCCCAAAGAACATGTATACGCTAAATGGATCATGAGGGTGGCTAAACTTACACATTAGTAGAGGGAGACCTCTGCCAGCGTGGCTTTGACGATGTTCTATTGTGGTGCATAACCTGGGAGGAGGGCTGCGACTTGCTCGCAAAATTCATGTAGGAGGGTGTGGGAATCACATGGCTTAACGCACGCTGGTTGGTAAGGCCTTCTAGCATGGCTTTTACTGGTCGACGGCACTTTAAGATGCCATCGAGCTGGTGAAATGGTCTAAGGCGTACCAGTTCCGCGCCAAGAAGATTCACACACCGGCGCATATGCTATAGATGATCCTTCCCTCCTTGCCGTTCACGGTTTGGGGGCTAGATATATTGGGGCCCTTCCCCAGGGCCGTTGGCGTCGTAGACAAGTTCACCAAATGACTAGAAGCATCCCAGGTGGTGACCATCAACAAGGAGTCCACAATTAAGTTCATCAAGCCAATCATCTACATGTTCGGTGTCCCGAACAGGATCATCACCGACAATGGGACTCAGTTCACCAGCGCAGCATTCGAAGACTACTGCGAAGACCTTTGCGTCCAAGTTTTTTATGCGTCCATGGCTCACCGGAAGAGCAACTGATAAGCATGGTGCCAAGTGGGTTGACGAACTTTCGCGTGCGTTGTGGGCGAGCCGGACATCACCCAGCAAGACCATGGGGGAAACACCTTTCTTCTTGGTATACGGGGATGAGGCCGTTCTCCCCTAGAGAACACTGTGGCTACCTCTAAGTTCGAACATTCAACAAAATCAAGCAGGACCAGCTCCGGTGTGAAGATGTCGACCTCATCAACGAAGCAAGGTGGCATGCCGCCATCCGCAACGCGTGGTACCGGTAGGCAATCTGGCGCTACCAGGAACGGTCTGTGCAAAGTAGAGAGCTCTAGATGGGCAACCTGGTGTTGCGGCGCAGACTTTCTCGAGAAGGGTCGTATAAGCTCTCCCCAGCTTGGAGGGCCCCTTCTGAGTAACACAGGTATCCTGCTTCGGGTGCGTCCGCCTGGCCACGAAGGAAGGAGAGCCCCTCTCCAACCCTTGCAACATAGAGCACCCCCATAAGTTTTAGCCCTAGCATAATGGTAGGACAATTTAGGGTGTCATGGAGTCCAGGAACAGCGCTCAGGACAAACAAGCTCCGGGAGGGTCAGGTCCGGAGTGTTCAACCTGCTTAACTTGGTCCTGCACTCTAAGCATGTACACTCTGCCTCCCTTGTCATTTGGAGTGGGTCGTTGCCTTATTGTAAAATCCGTCTCCTCTTATGAATGCCAATTTGAAAGAATCACTGTCTTGCCCTGTGCTTCTCTTATGTTCATCTAAATTACCCGTTAATTTTATGATCATCGGACTATGCTCATTTTTCGCATATCATCTCCATATGCTCGGTCAATTTTTCTCTATTTTTTCCTCGGTGGACTTGTTTGAGGTACATGCGATGTGTTTTGAGATCTCACGGCTGCCCCCTTACTTGGGGTTCTATGGTGCCAAATGGTCTTCCACGAAAGGCGGAGCCGGAGCTCCAGGGTCTGTAGCCTGCTTAGTCTGGTCCTGGACCCTAAGCATGCACACTCTGTCTCCTAGCGCTACGACTAAGTACTGGGGGCCAGAAGGCTCACACCCTTGGTAAGGAGGAACCGGATCCTGGGCGCTAATGCACCGAATTACCTAAGCACCACGTACTAGCCTAGGACCATAAGACGTAAGAAAACTAAAAGAGTAGGGAAAGTTAGTCGACGAGCAACATTATTCCTCCTCTATTGTGTGTGCAGGACATATAAGGCAAGCTGGTTCAAGCACAATGGTAGCATCATTGACAGGGTTCATGTCTCCCAAGGGGCCCACCGACAATGTTTCTACGCGTTGATGGTGGGCGATGCCGGAGCATCCAACTCTGGCACCTCCCAAGGGGCCCACCGTCAATGTTTCTTTGCATCGATGATGGGCGCCATTGGAGCATCCAGCCCCGAACGCTCTTCTAAATAATGGCAACAAGTTCTTGTTTGTGAGTACTCTCTTGCATTCCGCTTTTGTTGCTAACAAGGTTTCTTTGGTCTCCATCAGCCAGGGGGCTGCTATCGATGTTCTTCATGTTAATGATGCACAGCGCCAGAGCAGCCAGCTTCGACACCTCCCAAGGGGCACGTTGTCGATGTTTCTACGTGTTAATGGTTGGCAACGCCAGAGAATCCAGCTCCGTTACCTCCCAAGGAGCACGCCGTCGATGTTTCTACGTGTTTATGGTTGGCGACGCCGGAGCATCCAACTCCGGCAGCTCCCAAGAGGCCTGCCGTCGACGTTTCTACATGTTGATGGTGGGCGGCGCCAGAGAATCCAGCTTTGGCACCTCCCAGGGGGCCCCGCTGTCAACATTTCTATACAGTGAGGGTGGACGCCACCTAGCTCGGCAGCTTACTTGTCGACATCGCCACCGAACACTTCTTAGACGATGACCATGTGTTTCAAATCAAGCCCAGCACCCCCAGGGGGCCCGCTGGCCTCAACCTCCAAGTCTGGCGCTCCCTAGGGGGCTCGCCGGTGTCAACTACTCAAACTCTCGAGCTCTGTCGAGGGCCCGTCGGCGACATCCTGCGATCAAGTGGTAGGCGTGCCCAACCAGTTGGCCACACCTACCAAAGGGCCTCTAAGGGGGTTTCCATCGGCAGGACGTCAAACGACGCAAAGCGGCTATGTCAAGGGTGCGACCGTTAGTTCCTTAATGCTAACAAAGGAAACAAAGTTCTTTGAGCCCTTACACTGCTAAGGACCCGGGTGGACAAGTTGAGAAGCACAAGAAAAGCCAAGAAACTGGACATGAATTCAAATTCATTAAAGGTTTTCTACAAAGGGGCACGTCCTGGAAACAAAGGAACTCTGCCGGGTTGCTACCAGCCTCAATCCAGCTTAAACGCGGAAGCCACATGCTTAGTGAGGTCCTTGACTTGGGCCCTCGCCTCCTCCTCCCGCTAGGGGTGGGCAAAAAAACTAAGACTGAAATATCGAAACCGAAAAAATCGAGACCGGAACCGAAAAGACCAAAATATCGAGTATCGGGTACTTTTCGGGTAGCGAATATAAATAACCAAAATATAAATTTCGGGCTCGGGTAGCACCCTCGGATAACCGAAATAACCAAATAGTCAGTCCATCAAATATTAAAATCAATTATGCAAGGTAAACTATGAATAATACAAAATTTTATATTATATTTTCAAGTTGTGACGTGTGATGTTGTTGTATTTAAATGTTTAGTTGTAATTTGTCAGTTGTATAAATTATCTCGAAGGATTAAATTCATGAATTATATTAAATTTGTGCAATCATGACATGAATATAATGTACAATTCGGATATATCGGGTATAACTGAAGACCGAACCGAAATTTTGGTACCCAAAATTTTCAGATACCTAATATTATTACAACAATTCGGGTAGCAATTTCGAGAAACCAAATTTTGAAAAAGACCGAATACCCAAACAAAAATATCAGGTAGACCGAATGCCTACCCCTACCTCCCGCAGCTTGTAGGGGCCCTTGTCTACCGGATCTAGAGGAAGTTTTGGATACCAGCTCCGTTATCACACCTGTACGTGGAAGGCGACCTTCTCTGCTAATTCCCTCCCTTTGGCCTCCAACCGCTGGACGAGAACGGTGTTCACCGACCTCAGCTTCGAGCAGACAGAGTCTAGGGCTGGGATCAGTTGGCTCACCCCATGAGACGACTCCTCGTGCGGCACCGGACCAAGTCCGAGAGGTTCCAACACTGCCTTGGCACGGCTCGGAAAGTCCAAGACCCTTGCGCCTCGGGTGCATGCGAGGTGTGGAGGTCCTGTACCTCTTTCCGCGCCACTTCCTCCCACTCCGAGAGCTCCCGAGTGTGGCCCTCCAGGTTGTCCTCCCAGCATTTGATGGAGATCTCCAAGTCCTGCATGGCTTGGCACCTCTCCTGCAACACGTTGAGGTTCCGGGAGGCCTCCTCTTCCTTCTTTTCCATGACCCACTCCCAATTGGACACAACAATCTTTGGGCGGACTAGTTCCAGCCACATGTCCTCACACAACTTAAGGCGGGCATCGGTGTCGGCTGATCCTACAGGGACTTCTCCTGGAGCTCCTTCGCCTTGACATCAACCATCTTTATCAGGCGCCGCTCTATCACAAGATTTCCCACTCCCAGTCGAGTGCAATCTGCATCTGGCACAAAATGGACTAGGGCGCAACAATGGCCTCGGATAGGGGGATCAGTGCAGCCATCACCGCAGACAATTGCCATTCGGCCTTTTCGGCCAACTTGGTAGAAACAACCAATGCTTGGGAATCCGAAGACACCCCGGTAGAAGTTCCAGGAAGGGGCGCATCGCTGCTCAGCATCAAGAAATTTTTTCCCTGCCATGGGCATATCGCCTGCTGACTCTGGCGAGTCGCCGCTTTGTGCGCCAACGACATCTGGGTCTGACGCTGTGTTGGCGGCGGGCATGTCTGCCTCACCGGGGCAACTAGAACGACCAAGGTGGGTGCCTCGCTGCCCAGCACTGCCTCAACCCTATCTGCTACTTTGGGCGTGGGAGCACGAGGATCAGCCACAACTACCGCAGCGTCGTTGGAGGCTGGTGCGTCCTGAAGCACAAGGTGTTCAGGAACGGGTGTCGTTCCAGTTCCGAAAGTGGTCAGGACCGTCATGCCTGCCCCCAGTAGCACCAATGGTGCTATGTGGACCGATGACTCCCTGCAAAGCCAAAGCTGACCCTTGTCAGAGCAAAAGAAGCAACGAAAATAGTAGTTGCAGAAACTGCGCTATATCGGTGGGCCTGGTAGCTCCAGTGACCATGGCCCTCCAGCCCGCACACCGTATTGGGGCCATATAGACCCGACCCCAAGGCTGGCACTATCACCTCTGGCTCCTGCTCCTGTGCGCCCTGCGTCGGTGCCATCACCGACCTGGATCCTTCCACACCCCCTCCAGAGCAGTCACTGGAACCGAATTCCAGGACGATGACGGATGTACCAGTTTCCCCGGGCTCCTCCCAATGGGAGACTGGGGAAACGTTCCCTCGCACCAACCTTTGCCTTTTCTCATGCGAGGCGGCTGCACCCCCAGCTGAACCGGCTTGGATGGATGGCTGGAACTCCTGTCCTACGAACGGAACCTCTTCCCCAGCATAGGAACAGCCACCAGCTGCCTATCCCTCCCTCTGTCGGGGGTCGCCATGGTCCTTTCCTCCACCCGTGCTAAAGGACGTGGGGTGGACCCTGATCCTCGTTGGCCCCGACGTGGCTTTTCTCTGGGACGACCGGAGCTTGCGATGGTCCGTCAACATGCAGCCGAACTAGGCTGAAGACATTGACCTTCGGCATCTGGCTCCGCACTTTGTCCTTCAGACCTGGGGTCATGTAAAGCAGCAGACAGTCAACCGGGATGAAGACGTGCTCGTCATCAATCGTGTCGCACGTCACCGTCTTCAGCATCCCCACTAGCATTTGTGGGATCGTGTTAGAGGCAATGTACAACCGACATGAGTCGTACACGCCGGAATTGACCTAGGCCCCGTACTCTCGCTGCTGCAGAGGGGCAATGCTGCGGGACAAGAAGTCCACCAGCACCATCAGGAAGGTCAAGCCCCCTTGTACCAAGAGTCTGATCCTTTTAAACACCGACATATACCGCTTCGTCAGCTTTTGAAACTCTTCCCAGGAAGAGGGATCAAAAGTCGGGTCCTGAGTGGGTAGCTTCAGAAGGGCTTCAGTCTGCACAATACCCCAGTCCTCCCTCCAGCGGCTCCACTTGGCTCCTTTGAGGGGTGCAATTAATGCTTGGAGATCTTCCCTCAGTGTTGGAAGTAATAGGCCCCCACCTAGCATGTTTCACTGCTTCCGATGGTCTTCATCATGAAGAAGAACCAAAAAAACTCCAATGTAGGCAGAAGACCCACGGACGCCTCACAGAGGTGGAAAAACACGGTGATCATGGCGATGGAGTTCGGCGATAGGTGATGCAGTTGCTAGCTGAACTCCCCTAGCAATGCAATGAAGAATGAGGACACCGAGAGCTCGAGCCCCGCAGCCACGTACGGGACAAAAAGAACAGTCTTGTCCTTGCGCAAGTCATGAAGAGAGGGAGATCCACAGTGGATCATCCATCTTTGTTTTGCGGCCTGTCATCCCAGCAGCTATCTCATCGGCATCAGGTCCACTTCCGCCTTGGCGCAGGTAGGAGGCAACATGGAGGCCATTGGAATAGGCAAAAACAAGAGCTTTGCAGGGGATGAAGGCTCGGGCGCTCAAGGAGGAAGATGAAGGCTTGGGTGGTGGGGTTTGAGTAAGGAAGAAACTACCTTTGCCTATAAATGTTTCCTTTTTGATCACCTCCGTGATGCTTGAGAGCATCGTGCGGGTTGCCTAGGCCCGGCACGCGACGCTCAACCCGTAGCGCCCATGACAGTAGGGCCCATGTCCCTTGCTACAAGAATTGGCTCGAGCAGTCAGCCACCTGTGAAGACAGCTCGACGGTTCCATAAAGACAGAGCAACAGAAGCACTACAGCCACATTATGAATCATCGCGGTTAAAGGAATTTCAGCAAGAAAAGATACTGCGACAAGCAAAGATCACGTCACCAAAACTTCTCAACAGGGAGAGGATGCATGGCCGTGATGACAGAGGCGTGCGCCGATTCGGCTTACCAAGACAAAAATCAAAAGGCAACGTGGGATTACAAAGGTTAGGGCTCCACCCTCAGGTTCATCACCTCCCCGCAAGGTGGACCCAGGAGCCCCTCTCGGTACCCAGCATACTAGGTACCCTTGCGAACAGGATAAAAGCACCTAAGTAACCCGCCTACCCGTTGAGGCAGGGTCCGGCGGCATCGTGTGTCCAGTAGGTCCGGACTTACCTCCTTAGGGGTGGGCTTTGATACTTCCATGTGAACCTCAAGACGGGACCCGACTCCACCGAGGAGATGAGCTCCCAAGCTGCCATGTGTCCAGCGGGATGGGACCTCGCTCCTACGAAGGAGTGGGCTCTAGTGCCACCACGTGGCCTGAAGTTCCAGGCCAGCCTGCCCCGTAGAGGCGGGCTCTGGATCCACCATGTGACTAGCAGTCCCGGACCCTGGCTCGTCTCATAGATGGGCTCCGGGGCTGTCACGTGGCCCACAGTACAGGACCCGTCCTCTGCCACATAGGTTTGCTGCGGTGCTGCCATGCGTCCTGCAACTTGCCCGGACTGGTAGGTTGCGAGAGTAAATGGGCGTTGCACCTTGCCCAAGACGGGTATTGAAGTAGCACGCCCCCCCCCAGGTGCAGGACGCGACGTATGCCTTCTGCCAGTTACCGTTGCACCCAAGCACATCAGAGTAAAGGCATCGCTGGCCTACCCCACTCCGCCAAGTGGGTAGCTTACGATGACAAGATAGATAGACGGGACATCTCCTTCCACAATCAGCGTCTACGCTTAGGCACTGGCACCAGAGGCAGCAAGACAGCGGGTCATCAAGCCGCGATCAGAGCAATCTTATGAGAAGCCTTAGATCTTTAGGATAATATCATATCGGGGCCACCTGTTGGGCCCGGATCCCACTTGTAAGGCGTTTGACCTTGTAAAAGACCGGACCACCACTGTTACAAAGGATCCTGAATCCAATCTTTTCCACTGACACGGACAACTTAGACGCTCTCAAGCAATACAACATACACACCGTGAAGTAGGGTGGTACGCTCTAGTGGCCCGAACCACCTAAAACTACCGTCTCACCCATCTCTCATACGTTTAGCCTCACCTGAGGACTAAGCCCCCACCGATTAAGATCCCTTGTGGGCTGCTCGCAAAGCAGGTCCAGGGGAAGTGTCGCAGAAACATTTCGACAACGGGCATTGAGAAGGCTTTAGTCCACATGGTGATAAGGGATAAAATTACATCTTGTGGATAAGGTAGTACAAACTCTATAGATTAATAAACTGTCTAGACAGTCATGCTCTTGGTCAAGAGCGAGTTAGAAACTCTCTTATTATTAGCATGCAGATGGTTGAGGTTTGTTGTATTGGGATGATAATACAGTTGGACTTTGGTACACATGGTGGGTTTTGATGGGATACTCACTCAGTAAATAGGATGCTAATACAACCTAAGGTTTGGATAATGCTATAATGCATAAACCCCTGTCTAGCCATTCTTGTTAATTGTCTGCATGTCTTTTATTTCTTACACTTGTTGAGTATTATATGTACTCATGAGTTTTCCTTTTCTCTATTATAAATGTTGCCCACAAAAAGATGATCAAATGAAGACAGTGTGTATAATGTCGCGTTGCTACCAGTCGATTTGCCTATGGATTGCCCTAAAGTCTTTCTCTTCTGCTGCTACTCAAAACTCATTCACAGTGACAAAGTCCAGTAACTGGGTACCAGAGGACATATTTGGGTTCGCCGATCCAAGGCCAGCGGGATTAGTCGAACCCAGATCCCATCGATGAAACCCCCCCTCAACGTCGCGCGGTTAGGAGGATGAACGTCCTAACCCCAGTTCGACGGTAATTGCACCCGTTTAGCTGAGCTCTGACCACAAGAGTCAGGATCATGCCAACCAGGTCACCGCATGGGGAACAACATCAATGCCACTGCCAACAACCTCCTCGCAAACCTTGCTTGGTCCTATCTTGATGGGCACACCAACCCGGGTATCAAGGCGTTGACTGGGGACATGAAGTGACCGAACAGGGAAGGAGCGATGCCTAAATCCTCCACTGTTCAACCCTGCCATGAGGAACACAGAGGATATGGATAAATCTGTAAACTCCCCTTCCCATATGAGGAAAGTGGGAAGAGCTATGAAAAGGATGGTTTGCCTCCACCTATAAAAGGCGTCAACACCACTGACTCAGATCCCCCCACCGTATTGTTCAGGGACATCTGACCAGCAAGAGAGCTCGACACTAAGGCCCAAGAGACCATGCACGAGCGATTGGTAACTCCTCAGTCACGGGGCAACGAGTGGGCCAAATCACGTGTCCCATGACACTTGGGGGCTACCGGCTGACAAGGAAGCTCGGTGCGAAGATCCAGGAGCTCGGGAAAAGAGTTACATGGCCAGGCAGCCCCTCAAGCGCGGCATAACGAGTGGGTCGAACCGCTCATCCTACACCACTCGGGGGCTATCGGCTAAAAATTCCTATGTACATACTTGTGGATCAGAAAAATATCTTCATGCATCATTCATAGCTTTGTGACATATAATGATATGGTCAGTTATATGCATAATACCACACACTCTCCCGGATACAGTCCAAAAAGATTGCCCTCTTTCAATGTTGTCTTTGCCAACCTTGCCGCCTAGCCCACATCAACCTGAACAGCGAGGTGAGGTAGCGTGGCAGACCATCACCAAGACAGACTACCAAGTCATGTTAAAGCAGGACAAAGACCAGCGATTGGGGTCCCCTACCACATATGGCTCCATCTTGCAACCGTTGATGCTGTAAAGGCGAACGACGACTAATGCCATTCGCTGCCTGCCATGACTCCATAGATGAGGGTCCTCATAAGGGATGTTGGCGATCGAAGATAACCATGGCAGACCGGCTCTCCAACCCAAGGTAAGATCGCTAACACTCTTATCTCTCTGCAGGACTTAGCGGGGACCTGGGCTCTGCAGACCGCGGGAGCGTCTCATCAACACCTGCAACTCTAGATCACAATATTAGGTAAGACATGTAAGTACCTGACATAAGCTCTGCCACAATCGAGATCCGAGTTCGAAGGTCGGCCCTGCGGGGTTTCAAGACTGCCCTAGATAAACGAGAGCTAGGGATGGATGACTGTGCGACAGCCTCGCGCGAGGCTCCACCTTGGGTAGCAGACACCCTCGACATCTTCGACTTTCAATATCTGAGTCCAAGCTCGGCTCTCCCAAGGTAGGCCACCCCTCGAAGGGTCGATATCGGGCCCCCGCCGTCAAGGTACGAGCAGCAAGCACGACGAACACCTGAAGCCCGCCAACCCTCAAGCTCCCAAGCTCCAACGCAAGGCTGGGAGGGGTACCATAATGAGCAAGTCTGAGCCTTGACCCTACTATTCTCAGCTCGGTGGGTGGCACATTGTCTCCAACCTTCCTAACCCCGACACGGTCAGAAGACCAATACACACTTCAACATGACAAACAACTTCGAAGGTCGAACATGCTCGGCTCGCTCGGGTCGGCACAACCTGCCCTATGCAAGGCCTTCGTCCAGGGTCATGCTACAACACCCGACCCCGCTACTAAGGATATAAGTACTCCTATACCGTCTTCAAAAAATTCAAACTCCCATTGTGAAAGTGGACTCTCATCTTGATCCTGGGCTCGAACAGTATCCCGATCCCTATCCCGAAAGTTGAACTCGGGAGTTGTCGCCTACCCAGGCCCATTCAGAGCCTCAGGATCTATTCCCTTAGGGCAGTCTTCCCCACTTAAGTACTTCTTTCGTATCGTGCAACCTATGGTCTATAAGTGACAAAAGTTCAAAGGCTACAGTTCAGGCAGAACATTGGACGAAAAATAGACAAAGTGGGAGTACAACTATCATTAAAAAAATCTCATATTACACTATGTTTGGGACATTACATAATGAAATCCATATTGCATCTCTGAGATATCATCCATATACACGTACTACCCTTCAAGGTCGGTAACTTGTATGACTCCGCTCTCCTTCGACCCTTGTGATCCATCGACCTTCGAGGTCGGCAACTTCAGCCCATTCAAGTCCCACTGGCCTAAGGGGTTGAAAACTCCAACAACTTTGTGCCCCTTCCTCGACATATAGTTTCTTTCTCAGCGACTTTGTTGGCTTCGCGCTCAGTCACTCAACCATCGTTTCTTCCAAATCTAATGACCTCGAGATGCCCAGGCGGACGACATCTCCTTCTATGTCAGGGCTGCGATGCCCTAACAGGCGAAGGGCCAACGACCCTAGGAAGCCCAAGCGGCCGACATCTCCTCCATCAAGGACGCGATGCCCCAACTAGCAAAGTGCCACTAATCTCCAAATACAAAAATGGTGACTCCTCGCCGCACGCTGAGGTGGGTCAGGATGGCAAAGCCTATTGAGGTGGGCTAGGGAGCCGAAGCACCCAACTTATTTCTCGACAACCTCGAGACCGCGCACGAAAGATTGGTACAGGTTTTAAGATGCCTTGCATCCGAATCGAATCAAGCTCACCTTCGAGTCTCCAGCTATTCTCGTCCTCAAGCCTCTAAGAAGCTCTAGCCCATTTTCAACTTCTAGGTAACTCCTCTTCCTCCGCTCCTTCGATCGGGACCTCCCCAACTGAGCTGACGGCCCCAACCGGCTGTAAGCGAAGTCCCAACTGCCACACTCTAATCATTAGGAGAGGCGATTGCACTGTAAGAGGGAAGGATGGAGGCGAGGGGAAGAGGGCTTCCGTTGTTCGACTGAAGAAAAAGGCGTCGACAATGGAGGAGAAAAGCTTCCCATTAGGGCTATTTATAGTCACACCAGGGGAGTCGAAGGGATAAGGACGACGGTGGGGATTCACCAAGCCAGTTCATAACCGACACCGCAAAATAAAGTCCTGCGGTAACCGAGGACTTCTCCAGCATGCTGCTTCACCTCCTCAAAAACCGTGTTGTAATAAAGATTGGCAGAGACCACAGACGCCCGTGACCCACTTTGCCTCCCTCCTTCTTGAAGCTCACGCCATTTTGGAGGGATGTGATACCCGCAATGACAATCTTGTGGCAAAAGGCGAACTACTACACCTCCGCTGCCTCAATTTGCTAGGAGAGAGAACAAGGAAGCTAGGATCCTGACTTATGTGCCGGATCCGACCGAGTTTTGGTTATGAAGTTCGGCTTGTTAGGTTTTGAGATCGCCTGGAAGGAACCCGAGTGAGGGACGAATGACCAAGAGATGGTCCCACATGGGATGTACTTGATGGTAGAGGATACCTTCAATATGTCCAACATTCCATATCCGAGTCCTAGGTCAGGGATTCAGCAGTCACCCTACAAGGGGTCGGCACCGAGCTGCTCTAACCCCCGAAAGATCCGAGATTTGGATGATTGTATCGAATAGTATCTTATGAAACACAGGCATCGAGCCCCGACCTCAACCACCCATCAAAATTGGGTGATTGGGTTCCGCTCGCCCTTATGAAATAGGGTGATCAGGTTTCACTCGGATCACTTCGTTGGGTAGCTCAATTGGACTCGTGAACTCGACCATCGAGATAAGTTTCTCGGTCCCATCCCCTTCGAGCCATGAACATCTCGCGAATGCGGTGCGACATGACTCGACCATCATCTACGACATCGATCTCCTCCGAGCCGTGAACGACCCGCGGATGGGCCACGTGTATACTATCATCTACGACGTAACTCCATCAAGCCAAGGTAAGTGATAAATAGTTTAGGCCCGATATTCCAAAAGGTAATGGATAAGTCAATTGATGGAGATCTCAACGTTGATGATCCGAGGCTCTCGAGTAGAACACGAAAAACCTCCGCAATCACTACAACACCGCTCCGTTGATTATCAACCGTGGTGCACACGATTGACCTCGCCAAGAATGCCAATCCCTGCAAGTGCAACCAAGAACACAAGAAAGAACAAGGTAGAGGCAATTTGAATTGCTAAGTTGGGGTCTCACAAACCGATGAACGGCGAAACTTTGTATAACAGATTAATCTAAACAAAACCCAATTGTTCATGGCAGCTACTATGGAGTATATATAGGTGGGAGGACGTCCAAGGGTGTTTTGGAGTCGTGACCTAACTCTAAGACACGAAAATAAGAGATGTAGACTTTGTACAAGGCCCAATGGCCCAATACGATAGCGCAGCACCGTGACAGATTCTGAACTCAATTTTGTTTCGACGATTCCCGTCAACTCCGAAGGAATTTTGACATAGGACCAGCGTTATTGGAAATTTTATCCTCTCCCCTTTCCGTGCATATGTAGAACGTGCAAAACGAAGATCGTATGCGTTCTGGACGTCCATTTTAGTGCGAACTACTCCTGGACTCCGAGTTGGATACAATTTTAAGTTGGGCTCGGTTTCCATCTTCTTTGAACGAATTCTCTGGCCCTTCACGTCCCTAAGGCTTCCTCCATGTACTACTTGAACCTTTCCATGGATCCTAATCATAATTAAATCATTAGGTAGCAATCTATGCTCAAAAACATATAAGGAAACATATAAGAACGAGCTCACCTCTTAAAATTAATTGTTGCGTGTGAACTCTATTGATTGCATCTTGTATGTACAATGGACTGTTGTTTGTATCCATAGAAGTGATGTCCTCATCATCCTACCCTTCTTGAATTGGAGTCGTCCTCGACTCAAGTTCATCTTCTCTCATGTGTGGGCCGATATGTGCAACGCTATTAAATCTTCTTGTATGTATGAAAGGAGGAGGCCAAGGTGGTGGATGATATAGTAAATCATCTTCATATTCTCCATCAAATAAGCGAGCACATTCACTTGAGACAGGATCGCAAACAAATAAACATTGTGCCATGTTTATTTGTGCAATGATAATGTGCATGATCTCATCATTCTGCCCTTCTTTATGACAAGCCGTTCTCAGCTTGCTCGTATATCCAGCAAAGAGGCTTGCTTTGGGGGTAGAATGAGCGTTGTCCATATTGCACACTCACGGCGAACAATGCTCCTCAATTACATATTGTCCATGCTGCAAGAAAAAAATACTAGAAAAACTTGACAAAGAATTATTAGTCTTAGTGCATCCATTCATTTCACCATGTTGTTGCAGCACAAATGGGATTTCTCATTTGAGCATATGTAAACTTTATGCACCATAAATTCACCACTATCTTCATAGTTGCCTATAGTATGAAAATTATTTCTACTTAACAAAGGCAATTCAGATTGGGAAAATATTCTCCTCTCTACAATATCTAGATCACAAAGAGTGACAAATTCAATATAACCCGAAGTATTTAGAGAAGACAACAATTTCAGCTCATCATTTACAGCGGTAGCGGTGATCAAATTATGAATTTCAGCACAAGTAGGTGAATCCAAAACACAATCATCTAGTACATTAACTTGTTTTCGCATAGGTATAATATAATTATCAGTACACAACTCTTTCTTAGCACAACGATCAATAGGAATTTCAACATGTGACAATTGTGTATAAATAAATGATTCTAATAGTTGCTCCTCAAAAATAGCATGATTGGTGGAAAAATTCAGAACATCCAAAAACTTCTCACCTTCTGTAGTTGTAGAATGTTTTGCCTTACCATTTCTAGTAGTGATTTTGAGTGCATTGTGAGTTGATCCATCTAAAATTTCACATGTGTTGTCGAAAGCATCGTTCTCTTTTGCATCATCTACATTATTTTCTATATTGTCCTGGAAAATGTTAGACACAAAAGGAGGTACAACAAGAAATTTCTCCTCAAATTGGTGCACTTCATCTTTGCAATTAGATACATTCATAAAAGTTTCTCGCATACAAATTTTCATATCCTTCCATGTTTGAGGTTTTTCTAAATCATTTAAATTGTTCCACCAAGTTAATGCACTTGCAACATTTCTAATCTTTCTCCTCTCACACATATGACATTGTCCAAAAATTTTATCCAACTCTATTTCCCAAGCAATATATTCATCGTAACTAAAACCATCATAACAAGAGATGGGAGAATGTAGTTACTTTCTGTGGAAGGAGTTGTAAAGATGGTCTAAATGTCATGTGAAACCTTGGTTGATGTTTGATTCTTAGCGAGCAACTCCATCACCGTCTTCATCATGTCAATCATTTCAGCATATAATGCATGGTTCTTGCTTTTACCTGACATTGTTAGTAGCAAACAAAAGACAACAAAAGATATGTTATCCCTATTAACTACAAAGGATAATGGCAATGTGGAAGTGGAATCACACACTCTCAAGCGTCTTACCATACTCTTACAAGTGTTCTTACTGACACCGCAGGTGGCAAACGGTGGTCCGTATGAAGAAACCAATGAAGCGTGGGATGATTGCAAAGGTGTATCGATTCTGCTCAAGAGTAAGGTGTATCATGGATGGCACTTTATATGTAACAAGGATTAGCAACAATACAATCAGATAGTAAAGTTGAATAAGTGTCCAAAGATGAAAGTGCATCTAGGTTCCCCGTGGGTTTTGGATGATTGATGACGACAATTAAGTCGCTAATGAGCTCAAGTGATCCTTAGCACAGGTGTGGAGTCGATCGGAGACGCAAACCCTCAAAAAGGAAAAGGAAGGAAACGGAGTCGACTAGAAGCATAGAAACTAGGGTTTCTAGCGTGTTGAGTTGGACTAGCCGCAGAAATAGGAGGGTGTGTGCGTAAAGTGCAAAGAGATCAAGTTAGGAGCCCAAGAGTGGTGGTTTAGGTAGAAACCCCTTTGAGAGTTGAAGTTAGAGTAGTCTGGCAGGAGGGGCCGGACTAGTCCACCTAATTGGCCGGACTAGTCCGCTCCTGGGAAAACTAGTCCGTTTTGGCACGGACCAAAAGGTCATGTGTGACTTCGGACTAGTCCGTAGTGGGACGGACTAGTCCGTGGTACCCCTAGGGTGAAGATTCGGGACTAAGTCCAGGAGAGCGGACTTGTCCGTTTTGGGGCGGACCAAAAGGTTCTGAGTGAGATCGGACTAGTCCGTCCATGGGCCGGACTAGTCCGTGTTGCTAAGTGCAGAGAGGTTTTTGCGACTAAGTCTGGGAAGGCCGGACTAGTCCGCCCATGTGGTCGGACTAGTCCGTGGTCTTCAAACTAGTCCGTTTTCACACGGAACAAAAGGTTCTGTGTGAGATCAGACTAGTCCGGTGAGGGCCGGACTAGTCCGTTGTTGAAGTGACCGTTTGAATTTGAAGTTTGGCGGGTAGTGTGACGATTGCCGCGCAGTGCGACAGTTGTCAGAGGCGTCAGTGGTCCCCTAGGCCGGACTAGTCCGGGCTGTTGGCCGGACTAGTCCGCCCATCTGCTGAAGTCAACAGTATGGGCTTGGGACCTCTATAAATAGAGGTCCCCTGGGTTCTTTTGAACTATCCTTGAGCAACCTGTAACCCTAGCGCCGCCACAGCAAAACTTGGAGCATTCTTGAGCCTCTTTCTTGCCTACTTTCCCTCTATAACTAATTCTTGAGTGGATTAGGGTTTAGTGAGGTGGAAGAGAGGAAGAACATCGCGCTTAGGCTCCCGGTTTGATCTCTTGCACTTTGTGAATCATTGTGATCTGTGGCTTGAGTTAATCTTTGTGATTTGCAATTGTAATTGTGGTGGGAGCCTAAGATTGTGAGAAGCCCCAACGAATCTTGTATTCATTCTTTGTGATAGTGGAGAACCAAGTTAGGCCCGTGCGGTAAACTTGGTGAGGGAAGGGTTGTTGAACCCGGTCCTTTGTGGACTCCTCAACGGGGACGTAGATTCCTTGTGTGGGATCGAACCTCGGGATAAAATCCTTTTGTCTCCGTGTTCTTCGCATTTCGTTTATCAAATATTTCATTCTAGGGTTGCTAGTTTTGTCTCGTGCTTCATATTGCTATAAACTTGTTCCTCTTAGTCATATACTTGTGTTGGTAGTTGCTAAACTTGACATAACCATATCCTCATCTGTAGCCTCGAGAAAATCGCCTTAAAACTTGCTAGAAACACTTTTTAGGGATCTTCACGCAGGCTGACCGGACTAGTCCGCCCCAAGACCGGACTAGTCCGCCCCCTATAATTTAATCTCATTTTATTAAGTCATTTGCAGGTCGATTAGCCTATTCACCCCCCCCTCTAGGCAACTTTCAATTGGTATCAGAGCAGGACTCTCCACAAAGAGTCTAATAACTCGGAGAGATGGCCGGAGTGGTGTTTAAAGAGGTGTCGACCAATGATTCTCAACCGACACGTGAGGAGACAATGGCCTATCAAGACAAGCCAACCGATGATGAGGAGACTCGCCAGCTCAAGGCGAAGCTCCGGGAGAAGCTGAAGATTGCTGTGGTTGATCCGTCAAGCTCATCAACTGGTGGTGGCGGAGTCAACTACAATCAACAAGGGTTCAACTATGAACGCCTTGCCGCCAACAACCACTACCTTTCCATCCCATTGGGGAAACCTCCCCAATTCGATGGAACTGACTACGGGATGTGGAAGCACAACATGAAGATCCACCTTGTGTCACTCAATCCCTCACTATGGCAAATTGTGTTGACCGGGGTGCACATCCCTAAGAATGAAGAAGATATCACTCCGGAGCAAGTCGTGCTCCTTCACCACAATGCTCAAGCGGCCGGAGTGATCATCTCATCCCTCTCAAGAGATGAGTTCAACCGAGTGGATGGACTTGAGGTGGCCAAAGACATTTGGGACACTCTCAAGACGGCTTATGAAGGCAATCGAGTCGTCAAGGAAGCAAAGATTGAACTCATTGAAGTAGAGCTCGGGAGGTTTGCCATTATGGATGGTGAATCTCCCCAAGAGATGTACAACCGCCTAAAGATACTCATTAACAAGAGTAGATATTACGGCTGTACCAAGTGGACGGACCACGAGGTGGTGAAGAGAATGATTCGGGCATTCATGCCTAGGAACGTCTCTCTATGCTCCATGATCCGAGAAAGTCTGGGGTTTGCCAAAATGACCCCGGAAGAGGTCCTTGGAAGGATCATCAATCACGAGATCATGGAAAAGGAGGCGCTCTTCTACAACGACCTTCAAAGATTCACCGCCTCGAAGATGAAGAATGTTGCGCTCAAATCAACATCCTCCCCAAAAGAGCAAACGGGAGATGATGAGGAGAGCCTTGACACCGATGAGGAAGAGGCCTTCTTCATCAACAACTTCAAGAGGATGATGAGGAGAAGAAAAGGAGGATACACACATGAAGGAAAAGGCAAAGAAAAGGCAAGGCCCAAAAACAAGAGGGCTTGCTACAATTGTGGCGAGTATGGCCACTTCATAGTTGATTGCCCCCATGAAGAAGTGAAGAAGAAAAAGGAGGAAAAGCCTCAAGAGAAGAAGTTCTTCAAGAAGAAGAGGCCCTCCGGACAAGCACACTTGGGCAAGGAGTGGGACTCTAACGGTGAGTCCTCCTCCGAAGAAGAAGAGGAGAAGATGGCCACCATAGCCATCGGGAGGAGCTCCAATGGAAGCAAGCTCTTCCCCAACCTCAACAACGACTACAAACCAACTTGCCTTATGGCAAAGGAGGGAAGGAGAAAGGTAACATCGCACTCCTCCTCCTCCATTCCCTCTCATGATCAATTTGATAGCGCTAGTGAAAATGAGCACATGTTTAAGGACATAAGCAAAAGCACCTTGCGTAGGATGAAGTTGCTTATGGATGAGATCATTGAGAAGGAGGAGCTCATCAACAGACAAGAGGACATGCTCATCCTTGAAAAGGAGAGATGTCAAGAGCTTAATGATCTCCTTGAGCTTGAAAGAGAGAAGAGCAAGGCATTGGAACACGAACTTGCTCTAAGCAAGAAAACGTGTTCAAGTCTTGAGGAGAAATCAATTGAGCTCAAGGATGAACTTGGGAACTTGAAAAAAGTTAAAAAGATCCTTGAGACTCAAGTTGGGTCCCTTAAGAACAATGTAGCCTCTTCCTGCAAGAGCTCAACCTCCTCAAAGGCCTCATCCAATGCAACCACGCCTTGCAAGTGCTCTAACTTAATCCTTAAACTTAAGGATGAACTAAACTTAGCGCAAGGCAAGCAAGCACCTAAGGGTGCCATCTTTGACAAGGAGAAGGTGGCGTATGCACGAAGTGCATACACCAACACAAGACCTCCCCATGTCAAGGATGGTCTTGGCTATACTAGAAGTGGTAGGCACAACGCCAAAACCTCCAAGTATGGCAAAGACATGATTGTCTTTGTTAAGGGAAGTTCATCTACAACTAAAATTTAGAAGAACACATCCACTAGCAACAAAATGCCTAAATCTGAACCGCATCCTCTATTTCATGATGTTGATGCTTCTTATGTGCTTATGAGGAACAAATATGGCAAGGTGTTTTCTAGATATGTTGGGCCACTCCGCAAGAGCCCCAAGCCTTGCGTGTGGGTGCCCAAATGCCTTACCACTAACGACAAAGGACCCAACTCCGCTTGGGTACCTAAAAGGAAGGCATAATCTTGTTTTGTAGGCATACTCCTCCAGTGGTTCCAAATGGGTGCTCGATAGTGGGTGCACAAACCACATGACCGGAGAGAGGACGATGTTCGAGGAGTGCGAAGAACACGATGATTCAAATGAAGGAATCCCCTTTGGAGACAATAGCCGAGGAAAAATCCTTGGCTCCAGTAAAATTGTCATGTCTCCTCAACACACTCTTTCCAACGTTCTACACATTGATTCTTTAGACTATAACCTTTTGTCCATATCACAACTATGTGACAAGGTTTATAATTGTGTTTTCACTAATGAGGGTGTGAGCGTCCTTAGAAGAAGTGATAACTCAATCGCTTTTAAGGGTGTGCTCAAGGAAAAGCTTTATCTTGTGGACTTTGAGTCGGATAAAGCTCAACTTGACACATGCTTAATGGCGAAAACCAACATGGGATGGCTTTGGCATAGACGGCTGGCCCATGTTGGCATGAGGAACTTACAAAAGCTTCTTAAGGGCGATCACATCCATGGCTTGAAGAATGTTGTCTTTGAAAAAGACAGGCCATGTAGTGCGTGCCGAGCGGGGAAGCAAGTAGGAGATCAACATCCCTCCAAGAACATCATGACGACAACAAGACCGTTGGAGCTGCTACACACGGACCTTTTCGGGCCAATAGCCTACATAAGCATTGGCGGTAACAAATATGGTCTTGTTATTGTTGATGACTTTTTTCGTTTCACTTGGGTGTTTTTCTTGCATGATAAGGGTGAAACCCATGGTGTCCTCAAGAGGTTCTTGAGGAGAGCTAAAAATGAGTTCTCCTCAAGAATCAAAGCTATAAGAAGTGACAACGGCACCGAGTTCAAAAACACTCAAGTGGAGGAATTCTTGGATGAGGAAGGCATCAAGCATGGATTTTCAGCTCCATACTCCCCTCAACAAAACGGGGTGGTGGAACGGAAGAACAGAACACTCATCGAGATGTCAAGGACAATGCTTGATGAGTACAAGACATCGGATCGGTTTTGGGCGGAGGCGGTTAACACCGCTTGCCACGCCGTTAATCGATTATACCTCCACCGCCTCCTCAAGAAGACTCCCTATGAGCTTCTAGTTGGTAAGAAACCCAATATCTCTTATTTTCGTGTTTTTGGGAGCAAGTGTTATATTCTCAACAAGAAGCCTAGGACTTCAATTTCAAAGTCCGATGAGGGTTTCTTGCTTGGCTATGACTCAAACACTCACGCATACCGTGTCTTCAACAAAACCTCCGGAATTGTTGAAATAACACGCGACGTGGTGTTTGATGAAACTAATGGCTCCCAAGTGGAGCAAGTTGATCAAAGTGTGCTAGATCAAGAAGACTCTCCACAAGAAGCACTTAGGAGAATGGCACTTGGAGATGTTCGACCACAAGAACAACCTCAATGCTTAAGTGACCAACAACAAGATGATGCAAGTACCCCTCCATGCGATCAAGTTGTCGACGGTCAAGTAGGACCTCAAAACGACCAAGAAGATGAAAGTCAAGGGAGAGGCACTCATCAAGGGGGAGATCAAGAAGAAGAAGAAGATGATGATGACTCAAGAGCTCAACCTCCACATCCTCGCATACATCAAAGTGTTCAACGGGATCACCCCGTTGACAACATACTAGGAGACATTACTAAAGGGGTAATCACTCATTCTCGTGTTGCAAGCTTTTGTGAACATTACTCCTTTGTCTCTTCTTTGGAGCCCCATAGGGTTGAAGATTCCTTGAGAGATCCGGATTGGGTGGTGGCCATGCAAGAGGATCTTAACAACTTCGAGAGGAACAAAGTTTGGGAGCTTGTCAAGCGTCCACAAGCAAATGTTGTAGGCACCAAGTGGGTGTTCCGCAACAAGGAAGATGAACATAGTGTTGTGACAAGGAACAAGGCACGACTTGTGGCCAAGGGGTACTCACAAGTCGAAGGTATGGATTTTGATGAAACCTTTTCTCCAGTAGCTAGGTTAGAGTCAATTCGAATATTACTTGCCTTTGCTACTCACCATGATTTTAAGCTCTATCAAATGGACGTCAAGAGTGCGTACCTAAATGGCCCAATCAAGGAGGAAGTATATGTGGAGCAACTACCGGGCTTTGAAGATCAAGAATTCCCAAACCATGTCTTCAAATTGCGTAAGGCTCTCTATGGCCTCAAACAAGCTCCTAGAGCTTGGTATGAGTGTCTTAGAGACTTTCTAATTGAAAATGGTTTTAAGATAGGAAAAGCTGATTACACTCTATTTACGAAGCACTTCAATGATGATCTTTTTGTGTGCCAAATATATGTCGATGACATTATATTTGGTTCTACTAACAAAGTGTTTTGTGATGAGTTTTCAAAGATTATGACGGAAAGATTTGAGATGTCCATGATGGGGGAGTTGAAGTTCTTTTTAGGTTTCCAAGTCAAGCAACTCAAAGAAGGCACGTTCATAAGTCAAACAAAGTACACTCAAGACATATTGAAGAAGTTTGACATGGACAAGGCCAAACCCATTAAGACCCCTATGGCGACGAATGGACACCTAGACCTCAACGAAGATGGTCCAAGTGTGGACCAAAAGGTATATCGTTCTATGATTGGATCCCTATTATATCTTTGTGCATCTAGACCGGATATCATGCTTAGTGTGCGTATGTGTGCACGGTTTCAAGCTGCACCAAAGGTGTGTCATTTGACCGCCGTGAAGAGAATTCTTAGATATCTAGTTCACACACCGAGCCCAGGACTTTGGTACCCCAAAGGATCCAAGTTCAACCTCATTGGTTATTACGATGCGGATTATGCGGGGTGCAAAGTTGATAGAAAGAGCACATCCGGGACATGCCAATTCTTGGGTAGATCATTAGTGTCATGGTCCTCTAAGAAAAAAATTCCATTGCTCTCTCCACAGCCGAAGCGGAGTACGTCGCAGCCGGAAGTTGTTGTGCACAACTTCTGTGGATGAGACAAACTCTAAGGGATTATGGTATAAACTTGCGTCATATCCCTCTCCTATGTGACAATGAGAGCGCCATCAAAATAGCCCATAATCCAGTTGAGCATTCAAGGACCAAACACATAGACATTAGACACCACTTCTTGAGAGATCATTCCTTAAAGGGGGATATAGTGATTTCCCATGTGAGAACCGAGAACCAACAAGCCGACATATTCACCAAGCCCCTAGATGAGAAGCGATTTTGTGAGCTTAGGAATGAGCTCAATATCTTAGATTCTCGAAATGTGGCTTGAAACATGCACATCTGAATGTTTACTTATGCCTTGTTCAAAAGAATGCATGTGGTTGGAAAAACTCTCTCTATCTCAATTTTCTCCTAAATATTTGAAAAACTAGTGACTTTGTGAGTCATGGTCATAGTTTGACAGTTGATTGCTTACTGACCATATTCACAAAGTTTTGTTGTGCATATTTGTCCAAAAGGACATATAGTTGTGGGCATAAACTCATATATATTGACTTCAGCCCAGTAGGACCGGACTAGTCCGCCCTAAGGCCGGACAAGTCCGGAGGCAGACTAGTCCGCGGCTGGTCCGCGCACCGGACTAGTCCGCCCTGCTACTGGACTAGTCTGGCCCTTGGGGACTTAAACCCCCAGGGGCGGCCCAGACCCCTCTTCTCTCCTCTCACACTCGCCTCTCTCTCTCCCGCGTGCAAGCAACCGCCCCGTTGGCGATTTTTCGCTCCAACCACCAAAACTCGCATCCAATCCACGCATTGAAGCCTTTAGGAGTGTGGGATCATTTCCACGCACTTCTTCGACGCTTTCCTACTCCGATCTCGTTGATTTCTTCGGATTTGAGGAGGTATTTCCCTCTTTTCAAAAATTCCTCTCATTCTTGATTCTTGGAGTTTTTGATAGGAGTACCTTCATTAATGTTGCTCCATACATTCTTGCGATTATATTCTAGAAGTATTGCGCGTTGATTTGAAGTTTTTTTTCAAAAAATCGTTAGGGTTAGGGTTCATCCTGTGCAACCCGGACTAGTCCGTCCCTGGCGGACAAGTCCGCCGTCGGACTAGTCGCCCCTAAGGCGGACAAGACTGTTTTGCACAGGGAAAACCCTAATCTTAGCTATTTCTTGAGATTCCTTCCGCAATATTTCACACCCTTGGTCTCTTATGTCCTCTTCTCGTTGTGTTTTCAGCACGATGTCGGATTTCGAGCGCAATCTTCCGAGCTCCAACCCTGCGGGCGAGGAAGATCGAGTTGAGGCTTATCGGCGCCGCACCGAGGAGAGGGGTGCTGAAGTGCCTCCCCCTCCGAGAGATCCCCGGGATGCACGCACCAAAGCCCAAATCATCGAGGCAAGAACTAAGGCTGCCCTCATCGAGGCGCAGAAAGCAAAGGAAGAACGGCGGCTGAAGACACTTGAAGCTTCCAGAGTAGCCGCAATTGTCTACAACGAGGACGAAGCCATTGCTCGTGCTACTGAAGACTCTCTACGTGAGGCACGGAAGAAGAAGAGAGAAGATAGAGAGGCTCACAATTCCAGGGCCGCAGAGGCCAATGCCCCCAAGAGGAAGAAGCTCGTCACCATTGGCGAGAAGGCTAAGGGCAAGGAGCAAGCCCAAGGGGCAGCTGAGCCTAGGGTCGAGCGTGACCCCAAGAAGGGAAAGGCTCCGGCTCCAGTCGAGCCGAAGAAGAAAAAGCCAGCTGTCAAGGTGCCAGCCAAGAAGGCAGCTGGAGGGGTAGTGATCCGAGAGAAAGGGAAGGACAAGGCCATTGGCCCTCTCAAGATGCACAGTCCAGCGCGAAACCCAAATTGGCAGCCCGCCTTGGCTGCAAATGTGTTTAAAGGAAAGGGAGCTGAGAAGGCCAGGAGGCTGAGAGATGAGAATGTCTATAGGTTTGAGAGGTCCATCGCCGACCCTAGGTTTTGGTGTGACTTCCATTGTGATTACTATCGCACAGTCTATCAGACAATGAAGAAGCCAGTGATCCAGGCTCAATGGGTGGACTGGGCATATATGGCTAAGAAGAAACACGAGGCATTTGACGTAGTGATTGAGGCAGCTGAGCGCCACGGGATCAAAGACATTCTTGGATTCAAGTATGACTGGAATGAGGAGGTTATCGTACAGTTTTATACCACAGTTCACTTCCACACTCATGGCGACCGAGCCATCACTTGGATGACCAACGGTGAGCAGTACTATGCCACCTTCGAGGTCTTTGCTCAGGCACTTGGACTGGAGAGTCACCTGGACCATGAGATCATTATCTCCAATCTCAAGGCTATGGACAGGGATGACATGAGCTACATGTACCCTCCTCACGTCCACTATGAAGCTGGATTGGCCAGAAACATCCTTCCCTTCTACAGCATCCTTAACAGGATTCTTAGGAGGACGGTGGCTCCTAAAGAAGGGGATGCGGGGATCATCCAGGGTCACCTCAGGCACCTGTTGGTTCTCATTGATGGACATGAGATGTTCAACCTTGTGGATTACATCTTCGATGATATCTACAACATCTCACACACACCCAACCGTGCCTGTGGCTATGCCCCTTACATAATGTGCCTGATATCGAAGGTAGCCGGGCTCGTGTTTGTGAAGGACACCACTCACCAGCCTCTCCAACCCCAGATGCCACCTGCTGTCCCGACTCCTGCCCAGAGGAAGAATGCAGAGCCATCCTTCCGCTCCGAGGTGCCTCCTTCCGTTGCACCTCCGTCTCAGCACTCGGCGGGCTCCTCTAGCAGCGGAGTCCTCAAGTTTCTTCGGTCCATCTTCACCTCGTGCCGCAAAGCCGAGGTGCGAGCTCAGAGGACTGAGCGGTACGTGAGGAAGATCTGCGACAAGCTCGAGATCCCGATGAGCCCTGAGGCCTCTGACGACAAGCTCACTCCGTACCCGCTTCTCACCCCCGACGAGTTGACACTCTTGGGTGAGACGGAGGGTACCTCCGCACCGACCTCCGACGACGACGACAATGCTGATGATGATGAGGATGTCACGGACCCTGAGGCCACGGAGAGTGGCAGTGACGAGGACGAGGACTAGCGTTTAGGTCCTAGTTCCCCTTCTTTTCCTTTTTGGTGCCTTGATGCCAAAGGGGGAGAGTTAGGGGGAGTTAGTCTCTTGTGTTGTGCCTTTGGACTTGTCTTGTAATATATTTATGCTACTTGGTTGTTGGATGTTTACTTTTGTGCAAGACATGTTACTATTGCTTAATTTCAATATGATGCTCTCATTGTCTATCTTGTGATAACATTGATGTTCTTTATATCTTGTCACAATTGTTGAGCACATCACGTAGGCACCCCACCATAACGTGTGTGGGTATGAAAGATCTCCTCCACCTCTTTTACATGTTGCATACATTGAGGGGGAGTCTATCATACGCACACATGTTATGAAAACCAAATTTATACTCTTAATTGTGAAGGACATGATGTGTTGTCATCAATCACCAAAAAGGGGGAGATTGAAAGTGCATCTAGGTTCCCCGTGGGTTTTGGATGATTGATGACGACAATTAAGTCGCTAATGAGCTCAAGTGATCCTTAGCACAGGTGTGGACTCGATCGGAGCCTCAAACCCTCAAAAAGGAAAAGGAAGGAAATGGAGTCAACTCGAAGCGTAGAAACTAGGGTTTCTAGCGTGTTGAGTTGGACTAGCCGCAGAAATAGGAGCATGTGTGCGTAAAGTGCAAAGAGATCAAATTAGGAGCCCAAGAGTGGTGGTTTAGGTAGAAACCCCTTTGAGAGTTGAAGTTAGAGTAGTCTGGCAGGAGGGGCCGGACTAGTCCGCCTGATTGGCCGGACTAGTCCGCTCCTGGGCAAACTAGTCCATTTTGGCACGGACCAAAAGTTCTTGTGTGACTTCGGACTAGTCCGTAGTGGGACGGACTGGTCCGTGGTACCCCTAGGGTGAAGATTCGGGACTAAGTCCAGGAGAGCGGACTTGTCCGTTTTGGGGCGGACCAAAAGGTTCTGAGTGAGATCGGACTAGTCCGTCCATGGGTCGGACTAGTCCGTGTAGAGAGGTTTTCGCGACTAAGTCTGGGAAGGCCGGACTAGTCCGCCCATGTTGCCGGACTAGTCTGTGGTCTTCAGACTAGTACGTTTTCACACGGAACAAAAGGTTCTGTGTGAGATCGGACTAGTCCGGTGAGGGCCGGACTAGTCCGTTGTTGAAGTGACCATTTGAATTTGAAGTTTGGCGGGTAGTGTGATGATTGCCACGTAGTGCGACAGTTTTCAGAGGCGTCAGTGGTCCCCTAGGTAGGACTAGTTCGGGCTGTTGGCCGGACTAGTCCGCCCATCTGTTGAAGTCAGCAGTATGGGCTTGGGACCTCTATAAATAGAGGTCCCCTGGGTTCTTTTGAACTATCCTTGAGCAACCTGTAACCCTAGCGCCGCCACAGCAAAACTTGGAGCATTCTTGAGCCTCTTTCTTGCCTACTTTCCCTCTAAAACTAATTATTGAGTGGATTAGGGTTTAGTGAGGTGGAAGAGAGGAAGAACATCGCGCTTAGTCTCCCGGTTTGATCTCTTGCACTTTGTGAATCATTGTGATATGTGGCTTGAGTCAATCTTTGTGATTTGCAATTGTAATTGTGGTGGGAGCCTCAGATTGTGAGAAGCCCCAACGAATCTTGTATTCATTCTTTGTGATAGTGGAGAACCAAGTTAGGCCTGTGCGGTAAACTTGGTGAGGGAAGGGTTGTTGAACCCGGTCCTTTGTGGACTCCTCAACGGGGACGTAGATTCCTTGTGTGGGATCGAACCTCGGGATAAAATCCTTGTGTCTCCGTGTTCTTCGCATTTCGTTTATCGAATATTTCATTCTAGGGTTGCTAGTTTTGTCTCGTGCTTCATATTGCTATAAACTTGTTCCTCTTAGTCATATACTTGTGTTGGTAGTTGCTAAACTTGACATAACAATATCCTCACCTGTAGCCTCGAGAAAATCGCCTTAAAACTTGCAAGAAACACTTTTTAGGGATCTTCACGCAGGTTGACCGGACTAGTCCGCCCCAAGACCGGACTAGTTTGCCCCCTATAATTTAATCTCGTTTTATTAAGTCATTTGTAGGTCGATTAGCCTATTCACCCCACCCCCCCCCCCCCCCCTCTAGGCAACTTTCAAAAGTACTTGTCAAAGTTGGAGGCCTAAATGTGTTCTTAGTAGTTCAAGCTAGCAATACATGAGACAAAACTAAATGACACAAATAACGCAAGCACTTCTGTTTTTTTTTGTTGTTGTTGTTTTCTCCTTTTTTGTACGGCTTTTGTATCTTGTTTTTCACTTGCCTTTTTCGTTTTTTTCTTCCTTTTTTTTTCAGAATGTGCTGCAAAAGAAGAACACAATGAAAAGCAATCAATGATATCTCGTGAGTCTGTCACATATTTTTTGCTCAATCATACAAGGACAAATGGGCACACTTAGAGGATACAAAACTAAAAACTTTCAACAGCAAGATTATATATCTATCTCTCCTCTTCAATTTCAGTATATGGAAGACCTATTTTGGATCAGAAAAATAGGAGGTATTGCCCCCGAAATACAGACTGTTCAGAATTTCTATGTCAATAACAGATTGGGATCTAATGCAATTTCGACCTCGGTAACTCTATTTTTTGGGAAATCAAATGAGAAAATTATAGAGAACTTCTTAAGCTTTCCAGGAAGTACAAGAGCACCAAAATCCGAGTTCATATGATTGAGATATGATGAAAATACTGAACTGGACAGAGATGAATCTAATCTGGAAGTGATGACGTGATTCAAAAGGATGAATCAACACAATGCAAAACTCAAACTAAGACCAAAAACTATTCTAAACCAGCAATATTACTGAACCACAGACACAAACTCAACAAAACCAAACCAAATAACAAAGATGCAAAGGCTCAATGGTGGTTTGGACAAAGTGATGAATAGATCTACTAAACTACAAGTTTTTTGTGGCTCTTTTGTGGACTCTAGATATCAAAACAAACAAATCGGAATGATAGATGAGTTACCTATGGGCAACCTGAAAATCTGATACCAATTGATAAGTAAATGAGTCTCGATCTTCTGAAAGGTAATGGATAAGTCGATTGATGGAGATCTCGACGTTGATGATCTGAGGCTCTCGAGTAGAACACAAAAAACCTCTGCAATCACTACACCACCGCTCCGTTGGATATCAACCGTGCTGCACATGAGTGACCTCACCAAGAAGGCTAATCCTTGCAAGTGCAACCGAGAACACAAGCCAGAACAAGGTAGAAGCAATCTGAATTGCTAAGTTGGGGTCTCACAAACCGATATACGGCGAAATTGTGTATACCAGATTAATCTAAGCAAAACACAATTGTTCATGGCAGCTACTATGGAGTATATATAGGTGGGTGGACGTCCAATGGGGTGTTGGAGTCGTGACCTAACCCTTAGATACGAAAATAAGAGATATAGACTTTATACAAGGCCCAATGGCCCAATACGATGGCACAGCACCCTGATAGATTCTGAACTCGAATTTGTTTCGATGATTCCCATCGATTGCAATAGAATTTTGACATGGGACCAGCGGCATTGGAAAGTTTATCCTCTCCCCTTTCCGTGCATATGTAGAACGTGCAAAACGGAGATCGTATGCATTATGGACGTCCGTTTTTGTGCGAACTGCTTCTAGACTCTGAGTTGGATATTATTTTAAGTTGGGCTTGGTTTCCATCTTCTTTGAACGAATTCACTGGCCCTTCACGTCCCTAAGACTTCCTCCAAGTACTCCTTGAACCTTTCCATAGATCCTAATCATAATTAAATCATTAGGTCGCAATATATGCTCAAAAACATGTAAGGAAGCATATAAGAACGAGCTCACCTCTGAAATTAATTGTTGCGTGTGAACTTTATTGATTGCATGTTGTATGTTCAATGGAGTGTTGTTTGTATCCATAGAAGTGATGTCCTCATTAGTAAGCTGCTGGATCCTGACTTATGCAACACTTGGCTGAGTTCTGGGTTCGAAGGTTGGCCTGCTAGGTTACGTGACTGCTCAGAATGAACCAAAGCAAGGGTCGGATCATCGAGAGATGGTACTTCATGGGTGGTACTCGAAGGTAGAGGATACCTTCCACATCTTGAACGCTCTGTATCCAAGTCCTAGCTCAGTGATTCAATGGTAACCCCCTGAAGTGATGGTACCAAGCCGCCCGGACCACCCAAAGGCCTGGGAGCTGCGTGAATGTGCCGAATGGGATTGCATGAAACACGGGCACGGAGCCACGACTTGAATTACCCATAAAAACCGGGTGTTGAGTTCCGTTCGCTCTCACATGTGAGGGTGGTCAAGTTTCACTCTATCCTCCCAATAGGCAGATGTTGATGGTTGTTACATACAAATTTCACCCGTCAATATAACTCAATTATGTGAATGAATTGTCATTTCTTGCACACATTACCTTTCTATTTAACCTATTTCCACTTGTCCTTGGAGAAAGTAGTGCATGTTGGGATTCTATGAAGAAATGAAATGAAACAAGGGGATGGATCCTATAAAATATCATTCCAGCCAATCAAGCAATGACACGTGACACCACATGGATTAAATGGCACACAAACAGAAGTATCTGAGGCCATCCAACGTTGTAGCACCCATATAAAGGAATGGGACCCACCTGACAGAGACCTGGAGGAAGCACAACCCCAACAGGGCCAACACTAGGTCGGCCAACCCCCGTAGTCGGCCGACTAGGTCCTGGCGCCTTTCTCGGTCAAACTCCACGTGTTGGCTCCTCCCGACTTGAAGAGGTCATGGGTGACTGATTCGCATGCTTTTGGTGGCAGGAACCGACCCTTTTCCAAGCTATAAATAGGACCCCTCACTTCAACACACATCACTTGAGTATTCTTCCTTTGTATCCACTACTCTTCATAGATTTAGAGGAGTATAGGCTGTAGAGAGGAGAGTCTCTAGTCCATAGTCCAAGTAGGAGAGGAGTAGAAGGAGTCTCTTCCCAATTGGGAAAGGTATGTCTCCCATATTCCTATTTGTATTTGTGACTTTATTCACAATAAGGATGTTATCTTTAGTCTACTGTTTTTCATATACTTGGATGAAGCGTTTCTTGTTTCATTGTGGATTCCATGTATGTGGTAGGAATAGTATTTATGATTGTGCTATACCATACTCATTACATTATCATAAACACTATAAACATCTACTATAGTCTAATTAGCTATGATATAATTATGTTAATATGATACACTTATGCTATGAATTAACATTTCCAACGATGATTTAGTTCATCGCCTTAGGATGCCTTGTGTCTAGGCTCTTAAGGTAATTACTTAATATGCTAGCATTGTGCTGGAATAGAGAGTAGGGTTGAATGTCTCCTATGCCCATGGATTGAAGAGGAAGGCAGTAGGTGGTGACAACCTGTCGGTACCCTACGTACCGGATATCCCTTGGGACTACAAAAAGATCAAAAGAACTTCGCCTGTCTGAGTTGAAGACCTCCGAAGGCCCCACGTGTCATATGGAACTGGACCTGCCTCCCTTCTATGGTTAGTCCTAATGCCGCCATGTGTATCGTTAAACCGGAGCTACATTCCCTACACTGGAAAGCTCCAGACTAAATACCTGTGTGGCATCCCTGGACCTAACCCCTGACATAGGGAAGCTCTGATACCGACACGTGTACAACAGCATCGGACCTACCCGTCCAAGGCGGCAAGCTCCGGAGCTGCCACGCGTCCAACCGCCGGACCTTCAACTTCAACAAGCAGACTGGTGGACCTCCAACAGCTCGGACCTTCAAGGGACAATTAAAGACCTCAAGACCCAATTAAGTGTAATTAATGCTATATTAATGACACACGATCGGAGGGCCCCTAATATCAGTAACGCCACTGTCAAGGTGCGTTACCACACTATTAAGGGTAATTAAATACATTAATTGTGTATTAAACATTAGTAACCGCCAGGGCCACATGTCGGGCCAGGCTAATGATGTAACGGCCAGTCCTTATACTATAAAAGGACTGGTCGAGCGATACACAGGGGGAGAATTTGTAGGATCGAAGAGAACGTGAAAAGCTACCAGAGGGGGGTGAATGGTAGATTTAAAAATCTTACGTAGCGGAAACAATTAAACCCTAACCCCTTCGGCAGAAAAACGATTTGTTTAAAAAAAATCGTGTGTGAGACTAATCTAAATATGTTTCACCGTGATAAAAGTGATAGATATCAGAGAGAATCAAGTCATGAAGACAACACAATAAGAATCACTCAAATCCGTCAAGAAAAACTCAAGTTATGATCGAAAGATCAAACAAAGGTCAATCTGCCCGACCCGAGAAAAAAACAGTTCTGGAACGCTGCAAAGAAACTCATGTAGATCAAAAGACACAAATCCAATGACTGTGAAATTTTGACAGATGCTAGATAATCAAGTTGTGAAGACAACCCAAAAAGAATCACGTCAATTGGATCTGTAAAACACAAGTTATGATAAAACCACCGACGAAAGGTAGTGCTGTCCAGAAACCCGACGAGTAAAACTTGTCTGGAACAAGTCTGACGAACAAGGCACAAAAGTTCCTTCAAACTACGAATTTTATTCAATAGAACACAAGAGGAACAGCCCCAAAGTCGTGCACCACGAGATCTGGGCCCCCTTGCTTATATAACCAGCTCAAAAGCCAACTCAACTCAGATCAGGAACCTAATCTTACTCTGTTCACAAATCGTAACTTTCCATAACTGCTTAGGATTCTTCTATACGCAGATAGAAGCAATCTTAAGACTTCCAAACACCTTAGGAACGTATTCCACATTCCTAAACAACTCAAATTCGTGACCCACACGAAATCCTATCATAACCAACTCAAATCATTCCCTATTTGAGTCAAACCCGACTCAGCCGCAGCCTGAGTCCATAACCTAGTCGGTTGGACCTTTTCGACCAACTCTTTACGTCCACATCACTTCATCACGTCTCAGAACCATGTAGCCACGTCCATTCACTCCTTGCACATGTTCAAACATCTTCCAGTGATGTCCACGATACCTTCACATGCATTGTTTTTGATTCAATCATGTTGCGCAACCTCCTGATCAGCTCAACCACAATTCCTCCTGAATTTGGTTGTTGGAACCTCATCTCCTCCCTGAGACTAGACATGGATCCCGTCACCAGCCATGACTTGAACTCAAGCAACACCTGCACATGAATAAACAACCAATCTCTACGAGCCCAAGTCCGCGACTTGACTCAAGTTAGTTCCGAACGCAATACCTTACATGAGAACCTCACATAAGCATGTTGCAAAACCACAGTAAGAACTATATCATCCATATCAACCAAAACGCACCAAAAACTTAGCAAATGAATACTAAGCAATCTTTCCAACAATGTAAAGCATGTACGAAAAATTGCAAATGAAAAACAGAAGCATTGCGGTCAAGTTCCGGACATTGCCAGAGAGCCTCGGACCTTGAGCCGGAGCTAACAAAAGCTAGTAGAACCTAGCGCCGGAGCTTACCAAAACTAGTACAACCAAGCTCCCGCCGGAGCTTACAAAACTAGTCGGACCTTGATAAAAAGGTGTTTTGGTGATATTCAAAACTTTTATCGTCAAAGCAAGTGTATTCACTACAAGCCAATGTATTCAACACACATAGGTCTTACAATCTCCCCCTTGATGAATGCATTGGCAACACCATTTAAAATCCGAACATTGGCTTATTCACATAAAAGTTTTGAAGGAAATTTCTCCCCCTTTGTAAATCAAAAGTAAAATGAGAAGAAAATCCAAAAATTATCCCATATTATCTCTCGCCCTTTATTATCTCTCCTTATGCACATATTCTCTTTCTCTTTATGCTTATCTCTCCCCCTTTGACAATGTATTCAGCAAGTCATGAGCATATAAACAAATTATCTCTCCAACTTTAGTTTTTATGAGCATATTATAACATATGGGATAAACAAAGCTCATCCAAGTCATACTATCAGGTACCTTACATTATCACATCAATGAAATACATAAAGTAGTGTAAGCCATGCTAGAGATCAAATATAATTTTCAATTTAAGAAAGTCATGATCTCACAAACTTAACTATTTCAAACCTGAAAGCATGACACTTGTTGCTGCATTTTATTATTTTTCAAAGCACAGATTTAGATCATATGATATTTGCAAGAGATTATATGCGCAACTGTCTTATTCTAACCAACCAAGCCAAGCCTATGTCATTTGACAATCAGAAGCTTAAGGACATGGTTTTAGTCATACACAACTTCTTCCAAGTTCATATCTAAGTGCAATGATAAGCCATCTCAAAAGAAGAAGTGTGATGCATGCATATTCTCTTGATCTTATCTCAATTTATATTTGTTCATAAAAACTCAACATGTGAGTTGATTACTTGATTAATTCTTTATGATTAAATGCACTTGTGAACATGCAACAAGTTCAAAACAGCGAGAAAGTTCGACCATGACCAGATTTAGTGTAAGTAATTATTCCAATTACTAGACATGGCAAAAACTACAAAATGTATAACACGAGTAAAGTAGTAAGAACTTTCAGCATGTAAAAGGAATCATAAAGTCATATATGTATGAAATACTATGCTCATATTATTTTAATTTCAGATTCACACATAGACTTCCCAAGTTTCAAAAACTCCCCCTCAATTTAAGCCATGAGGATGCATAACCCCTATTTCACTACGAATGTAACCAAAACGAGTGAAATCCAAAGGTTTTGTAAAAATGTCAGCCAATTGTTGTTCGGTATCTACATGGTGAAGCACAATGTTTCCTTTTTCAACATTATCTCGGAGAAAGTGATACCTAATGTCAATGTGCTTAGTTCTAGAATGTTGCACGGGGTTTTTAGCAATGCAAATGGCACTAGTGTTATCACAGAACAGTGGAACACTATCTAGATCAACCCCGTAGTCCTTAAGTGTTTGAACAACCCAAAGAATTTGTGAGCAAGCACTAGCAGAACCTACATATTCAGATTCAGCTGTGGATTGTGCAACTGAATTTTGTTTTCTAGAGGACCAACCAACAAGAGAATTACCAAGAAAATGACAAACACCGAAAGTACTTTTCCTATCAATCCTACAGCCCCCAAAATCAGCATCTGAAAAAGCTTTCAAAGTAACAGTTGAGGAAAAAGGAAGAAAAATGCCAAATTCTTGAGTTCCATGTAAGTACCTGAGAATCCTTTTGACGGCTTGACGATGTGAAGCACGTGGGGAGGCTTGAAACCGTGCACAAAGACATACGCTGAATTGTATGTCTGGTCTTGATGCTGTGAGATACAAAAGTGATCCAATCATGCTTCTATATTCTTTTTGATCCACGGGTTCACCATCCTCATCAAGTCCAAGTGTTATTGCTGTTCCCATTGGTGTCCGAAGAGGCTTGCTTTTGTCCATGTTGAAGCGCCTTAGGAGATCTTTTGTATACTTCGTTTGATGCACAAAGGTACCCTCTTTTGTTTGCTTGATTTGCAGCCCCAAAAAGTAAGTGAGTTCACCCATCATACTCATCTCAAATTCTGAACTTATCATAGCTGAAAACTTGGACACAAGATCATGAGAAGCACAACCAAAGATAATATCATTCACATACACTTGAACGAATAATGAGTCATTGCCATGCTTCAGCTCAAAAAGAGTTTTATCAGCCTTGCTCATGGTAAACCCTTTTTCAAGTAAGAATGTTTTTAACCTATCATACCAAGCTCTAGGGGCTTGTTTGAGACCGTACAAGGCTTTGGACAGTTTGTAAACATGATTAGGAAAATCTGGATTTTCAAAACCCGGTGGTTGTTTCACATAAACCTCCTCATTTATGTAGCCATTAAGAAAAGCACTTTTAACATCCATTTGATATATCTTAAAACCTTTAGATGCAGCAAAAGCTAACAAAATTCTTATGGCTTCTAATCTAGCAACAGGAGCAAAAGTTTCATCAAAGTCTAGACCTTCAACTTGAGTGAAACCTTGAGCAACCAACCTAGCCTTATTCCTAACCACAACCACATCCTCACTTTGTTTATTTTTAAATACCCATTTA
The DNA here is from genome assembly GCA_036927565.1 of Tuctoria greenei. NCBI lineage: Eukaryota > Viridiplantae > Streptophyta > Magnoliopsida > Poales > Poaceae > Tuctoria > Tuctoria greenei. The sequence goes on along the minus strand of JAYESD010000001.1, from coordinate 260,412,332 downwards.
GTTCCAATTAAAGTGTGACCTTGAGGTGGAGGTACAAGTTTCCAAACATTATTTCTTTCAAAATTTTCTAACTCTTCTTGCATGGCAATAATCCAAGATTCATTTGTGAGTGCGTGTCATATATCTTTGGGTTCAAAAGAAGCAACAAAAGCAGAATGAGCATAAGAGTTTGGATCGCAAAACCTGGACTGTGTGACTCGTTCGTGCAAGCTTCCAATCATCTGTTGTGGGGGATGATCTTTGTAAAACCGTAGGGGAACAGATGTCTCACAAGCTTCTTCTTCTTCATGTTCATCACAAATCGATGAGCTTGTGACTTGAGGATGATTTGAAGCAGCATTGATGGTTGTCGGTGCTAGTTGAGAATTAACATCCGGAGTTGAACCAAAGTCTTTAGCTGCTGAATTTTCGGGCAGCAGCTCCAATTCTTCCTCATCTTCAACAAAAATGCTCCCCCCTGCGGATATGGATATGGACCTGCAATGTTTGAGCTAGTACCTGGGCTAGCTTCATCAAAAGACACTTCACAAGTCTCCACAATTTTGTTAGTGTCAAGAAAAAGCACACGGTAGCCTCTAGTATGAGATGGATAACCAAGAAACATGCCATCAATGGATCTAGGTTCAAACTTATCAAGATTACCATGTTTCTTAACAAATCATTTGCAACCAAAGACCCGAAAGTGTGTAATACTAGGCCTATGTCCAAACCGAAGCTCATATGGTGTTTTATCTAGCTTAGCATGCAAGAAAACACGATTTGAGACATAACAAGCGGTTGCTAACGCATCAACCCAAAATTTCCTAGGAGTTTGATATTCATCAAGCATAGCCCTAGCCATCTCAACTAAGGTTTAGTTCTTTCTTTCTACAACACCATTTTGTTGAGGAACATATAGTGAAGAAAATTGATGATCTATTCCATTTTCAGCACAAAAGTGATCAAAAGATTGATTTTTAAATTCAGTTCCATTATCACTTCTAATTGCTTTTAAAGATCCTGGGTAATCGATTGATAATCTAAGAAATAAAGTTCTAAAGTGACTAAATAATTCATTCTTAGATGCCATAAAGTAAACCCAAGAGTATCTAGAATAATCATCAACAATCACAAGTACATACCATTTACCTCCGAAGGATTGAACACGTGAAGGTCCTACTGTGTCAAGATGCAAAAGTTGACATGGTTCAGTTGTCATGATCGTTGTGAGAGAAGTATGTGAACCTGTAACCATCTTAGCATGTCTACAAGAAGAGCACACATTTTCTTTGTCCCCTTTAAGCTTAGGCAGCCCACGTATGCGATCAGGAGCACTAACACACGTTAGGTGATCAAAGCCTACGTGACCAAGTCCACGATGCCAAAAATATAGGTCCTTTGAATCATTAGCAACTAGACATTTATGCTTAGAGGAAGACATATCAAAATCAGCTTTAAAAACTCTTCCAAACCGAGACATGTTAAAAATAAGCTCACTATTTGAACTTACAACTTTGCAGCAGTTTTTATTGAAAATAATTTCCAGATTTTCAACTAGCAATTGTGAAACAGAAAGCAAGTTGTATTTCAATTTTTTGACAAGTGCCACATCTTTCAAAGTGTAGTGATCATTTACTCTAACCGAACCCTTAGCAATTATAGGAGTTGAAGAATTATCGGCAAAAGTAACATTCTCTACACATGACACAAAAGAGAGGGAGCAGAACCAATCTTTGTTACCGGTCATGTGGCGTGAGCAACCTGAATCCACAATCCAAGTGTTCTCCTTCCTCAAACGTGTAACCTACATAGAAGCACAATACGTCGATGACTCAATACTGGGGTTAGTCAAAAGGCATTAAGGAATCCAGTACTGAGTCTTGCGACGTGCAGCAGGAAAAACACGCGAAAGCTGAGACAAAACAGCATGTTTATGAGTCAAAGTTTGAGATTTTTTATTCTTAACTACTGACCTATAAGGTGTTACTTGTGTAGCACAAAAATCAGTAGCTCCGGAGGCAAAAACAGAAGGTCCGGGGGTAAACTTTGAATGTTTTTGACTCAAAACAGCAGGTTGTATATTCAGTTCAATATGTGCAGCAAATTTTGCATGAAAGTTATGAGATCTAGCAACCATTCTTTCCCTTTTCTGTTATTTAGCTAGTCTATAACAAAAATCTATGACATGACCATCTCTACCGCAGTAGGTACAATGAAATTTAACTTTATGTTCATGTCTAGATGAGCAAATAACATTTTTATTTGAAATCGAATGAGATAATACTCCCGCAGATTTTAAAACCACTCCTTTTTGTTAGGAACTGTTTGAATCAAACCACTTCCTAATGACTTTACAATTTTAAGCGGATGTGCCTTAGCATGAGCATGAGAATCAAAACCTAAACCAGTTTTATCATTGCAAGACTTCGAAAAATTCAGCAGCAAGTTTAGGTTGTTGTTCCCATTACAAAACCGATCTAATGTCCTATGCATGTCATCAAGTTTATTGGACAGATCAAGGCAATTTTCACATGAAGTTTTTCCTTTTAGTTTGCAATTGGAACAAAATTTAACATCATGAGAATGTAAAGCATTGTTCATTATAGAAATTTCATTCATAGCATCCCGTAGTTTCTTATCAAGATCATCACAAGTAGAACAATGCAAATCAATTGTAGAACAGCTGGCATCTTTCAAGTTTTTATCATTGAGTGAAGCAAGCTCTTTGTTCTTTTCAATTTCCAACTCAAGTTTATCAAGTGTGGAGGTGTGCGCACTTCTTAATGAGGACAATTGTTCATATATTAAATCACATGAGGGACATGCATCATCACTAGGAATCAAAGTTTTTAAACGGTTGATTTCAGATTCTAGTGATTCAATTTTAGCAGCACTATCCCTAAGCTTTTTGTCCTTTTTCTTAACAATAACAGTGGCATGAGAAATAGCATCACACATTTCTTCGCAAGTAGGACATACCTCTTCATTGTCGCTGTTGTGTTCTGCCTCCTCCATACTTGATTTGACTTGCCCGCCATGAAGCACAAGTTTGCCAAATCATCTTCATCTTCATCACTTCCAATGTCCACATCGCTTGAGCCAAGTTCCTGGAGTGCTGAGATAAAACTGCTCACCAATTGACGTCTTGTAAAACCCTTCATTTTCTTCGTATCTTTTGCAGAGGAGTGCTTCGTTCTTGTTTTCTTTTCATCCCGGGAAGTAGGACCTGAAAGGTTAGGGCAACCTGTACGAAAGTGTCCTTTCATACCACATTCGAAGCATCGTTGAAGTCCGGAGCTTCCTCTCCTTCTAGTTCTCAAATTTTGCAATGCTTTTGAGAACTTCATAGAGAGAAGTGCTAGCTCCTCCTCTGGAAACTCCTCAATCTGTTCAAGGGTTAGAGAGGAGAACAAAGCAAGTGTACCACAAGATGAAGTTTGACCGGAGCTAGGCATGTCACGTTGAGAAACAAAAGCAATCGACTTGTTGGGGTTATTACATGAGATTATGTCAATTTTATGAGTTTTTAACTTGGAATATAGCATATCTAAAGTAAGTGAACTCATGACAGTATATTCACGAATAGATGTGACTTTCATCTCCCAAATTGACATATCTAATGCACTTAGCAATTGCCTAGCATTTTCAGCATCTGAAAAATTAACATTGACACTACGCAAGTTGCTAAGAATCTTATTAAAGCAAGCAAAAAGGTCATCAATAGACTCACCGGGTTGCATCTCAAAGCGCATGTATTCTTTCTTGAACATGTCTTGCCTTACCTCTTTAATCGTGTTGGATTCTTCGTGGTAGTCACAAAGTGCTTTCCACACATCGTATGCAGATCGGAGGTGTGCAACACGGTCGAAGTCGCTCTGTGTTAATCCTTGTATGATCAAGTTCTGAGCCTTGTTGTTGTTGTCGACATCTCTCAGATTTGTAGTTGTAACTTGATCGTTTGATGGCACTTCGTAAGTATTGTATACCTTCTCCCATATTGCAAAGCCTTTTGCCTGGATGAAAGCCTCCATGCGTGCCTTCCAAACCTGAAAATCAATACCAGCAAACACACAAGGTTTGGTGGAGTACTTCTCCATTATGATTAGTCAAAAACATGTGCAAATCACAAAGATTAGAGCATCGTGGCTCTGATACCAATTGTAGGATCGAAGAGCAAGTGAAATCCACCAGAGGGGGGTGAATGGTAGATTTAAAAATCTTACGCAGCAGAAACAATTAAACCCTAACCCCTTCGGCAGAAAAATGATCTGTTAAAAAAATCGTATGTGAGACTAATCTAAACGTGTTTCACCATGATAAAAGTGATAGATATCAGAGAGAATCAAGTCACGAAGACAACACAATAAGAATCACTCAAATCCGTCGAGAAAAACTCATGTTATGATCGAAAGATCAAACAAAGGTCAATCTGCCCTACCCGAGAAAAAAACAGTTCTAGAACGCTGCAAAGAAACTCATGTAGATCAAAAACCACAAATCCAATGACCGTGAAATTTTGACAGATGATAGATAATCAAGTTGTGAAGACAACCCAAATTGAATCACGTCAATTGGATCTATAAAACTCGAGTTATGATAAAACCACCAACGAAAGGTAGTGCTGTTCAGAAACTCGACGAGTAAAACTTGTCTGGAACAAGTCTGACGAACAAGGTACAAAAGTTTCAAACTACGAATTTTATTCAACAGAACACAAGAGGAACAGCCCCAATGTCGTGCACCACGAGCTCTGGGCTCCCTTGCTTATATAACCAGCTCGAAAGACAACTCAACTCAGATCAGGAACCTAATCCTACTCTGTTCACGAATCGTAACTTTCCATAACTGCTTAGGATTCTTCTATACGCAGATAGAAGCAATCTTAAGACTTCCAAACACCTCAGAAACGTATCCCACATTCCTAAACAACTCAAATTCGTGACCCACACGAAATCCTATCATAACCAACTCAAATCTTTCCATATTTGAGTCAAACCCGACTCAGCCGCAGCCTGAGTCCATAACCTAGTCGGTTGGACCTTTCCGACCAACTCTTTACGTCCACATCTCTTCATCACGTCTCGGAACCATGTAGACACGTCCATGCACTACTTGCACACGTGCAAACATCTTCCAATGACGTCCATGATACCTTCACATGCATTGTTCTTGATTCAATCATGCTGTGCAACCTCCTGATCAGCTCAACCACAATTCCTCCTGAATTTGGTTGTTGGAACCTCATCTCCTCCCTGAGACTAGTCTAATGGATCTCGTCACCAGCCATGACTTGAACTCAAGTAACACCTGCACATGAATAAACAACCAATCCGTACGAGCCCAAGTCCGCGACTTGACTCAAGTTAATTCCGAACACAACACCTTACGTGAGAACCTCACATAAGCATGTTGCAAAACCACATTAAGAACTATATCATCCATATCAACCAAAATGCACCAAAAACTTAGCAAATGAATAATAAGCAATCTTTCCAACAATGTAAAGCATGTACAAAACATTGCAAATGAAAAACAGAAGCATTGCGGTCAAGTTCTGGACCTTGCCAGAGCAACCTGGACCTTGAGCCGGAGCTAACAAAAGCTAGTAGAACCTAGCACCGGAGCTTACCAAAACTAGTACAACCAAGCTCCCGCCGAAGCTTACAAAACTAGTCGGACCTTGATAAAAAGGTGTTTTGGTGATATTCAAAACTTTTATCGTCAAAGCAAGTGTATTCACTACAAGCCAATGTATTCAGCACACATAGGTCTTACAGACTTCCACCCTCTGCTCTGACACATGCCCATAGACGCGATCAAGGCACTCTAGTCTTTCGCCCTCAAAGCGCTCAGACGCTCAATACTACAAGAACACACACCCGTGGAGTAGGGTATTACGCTCAGGTGGCCCGAACCACGTAAATCCTCGTGTTAACTTGCCATCGTGTTATGAATCTCTGCGCGCCCACAACCGAACTACAAACTCCACGGGCTGCCAACGAAAGTACCGAGAGAATTGCCGGAATCACACTCCGACTGTTGGCGCGCTTGATAGGGGGTGCCTGAGATTCAAGGATGGTGAACTCTGCTACTAGATCGTCCAACGGCAACCCTGCTGTGCAACCTGCTGGAGGCAACCCCTGCAACATGCAACAGCCAGCAGGTGTTGTGGCTCCAGCAGGAGTCATGCCACCGCCGCCACCATCTGCTCCTGCGAATGAAGATGGACACCGAGATGGGGCGATCGCATCGGTCACTGCATCGGCGAACAACAACCCTGAACACGCGATTAATGTCGCACGTGCTCTTCTCCAACGTCCACCGCCTCCAGGAGCACCTCAGAGTGCGATGGAGCAGTGAAGAGCTGATGTGGAACATCTGGTTGCAGCAGTAGCCGATGGCATCAGCAACCAAGGTCCTCCCCCCTCGGGTGGGCCCCGTCGCAGTATCGGACTGTGTCGGGTAGATTAGGTCCACACGCTTCAAAGCACAGGAGGTGTGTTGTGTCTCAACAGGCGACGTTGCTGCCTTCCGGGGTGCGACGTTCTCACACGGAAACCAAGCTTTCGACTCATGACCTTCGAGCTGAGCTCGATCGTCGTTACCGTCAACAGGACAGTCGCGTCCACATCGAGCGTGCTTGTGAGAGGCGGCAGGCTCGGGACAGCCCTCCTCCTGAGGGAGTAGGAGGAGGCTGTTCTACCCTGGCCATGCACCTACGCATGGTCAGATGGCCGCAGAAGTTCCGGCCTCACCTGCTAGAGAAATTTGACAGGACTGTCAATCCCGCTGAATTTCTCCAATTCTACTCCACCGCTATCCTAGCGGCTGGAGGCAATGAGACTTTGATGGCCAACTATTTCCCTATGACTTTAACTGGGACCGCCAGGTCTTGGTTCATGAGCCTGCCGCCTGACTCCACCAACAGTTGGGCAGAGTTGTGCCAACAGTTCACTGCCAACTTCGGGAGTTCATATACCCGACCAGGCACGAAACTAGACCTTTTTGTTGTCAAGCAAAAGGGGGGAGAGTCCCTGCGATCCTTCATCCAGAGGTTCTCCCAGGTACAAAACACCATACCTTCTATCTCAAGCGCTTCTGTTATTGTGGCATTCAGAAAGGGTGTGCGAGACAAAAAGATGCTGGAGAAGCTGGCGACCAAGGAAGTCACCAGTGTCATGGAACTCTTCAGCTTGGCAGACAAGTGTGCCAAAGCTTCGGAGGGCCGTGAAATGCACTCCCAACCACCTCTGGAGGACAAAAAAAGTCCTCCAAGGGTGAAGCCGCTACCCCCAGGAATGGAAAGAAGAAGAAAAAGTCCAACGGCAAGAAGAATCCGTCGGCAGGCACACCCACTGCCGCTGTCGGCGCAGCTCCGGGTGGCCTGGGGCCACACCCCGAGAAACCACCTCGGCGGTCGTCTAAAGACGGTGGCAGCTCCAAGATGTGGTGTCCCATACACAAGACGAACAGTTACAACCTGAAAGGCTGCCGAGAGGTCCAGAACCTCGTCAAGCGCTACAATAAGCGCCGGGAAGAAGCTCCTTTTCGACAAAGGGAAGGAAAACAAAAGGTCAACGAAGCTTCAACTGAATAGGAGTTAGGATTTCAAGACCCCAAAAAAGTTCTTGAAAGCTGTTTACACCTCCGCTGACGACGACTCCGACGTCTCCGACAACGATCGTCGGAAAACCATGAACACCATCTTTGGTTGTTCGTGGGACATCACCTCCCGGCATGTCCTCAAGACAATGCGGCAGGACATGGCCTCAGTAGCTCCCATTGCCACGGCAGAGCCTCACCGGAAGTGGATGGACACTGCCATCACTTTTGATGCTTCGGACTTCCCTCAGAACATGATCGGAGCTGGCCAACTTCCTTTGATGGTATCTCCGACCATCAACAACATCCAGATCCACCACTTGATGGTGGACGGAGGTTCGGGGTTGAACCTCATAAGCTTCAAAGCTTTCATCAAGCTTCAGCTCCGACATTTGGATCTTCGCCTCTCCCGACCTTTCTGCAGAGTAGGTCTGGGGGCCATAACTCCACTCGGTGCCATTACTCTCTCGGTGACCTTCGGGTCTTGGGAGAATTATAGGACAGAGAAGTTGGTCTTCGATGTGGCGCATATCAACTTACCGTTCAACACCATCTTGGGCCGGCCAGCCTTGTACAAATTCATGGCTGCTGCTCATTATGGCTACCTGGTGTTGAAGATGCCAACAACCTTAGGCGTTCTCCGGATCCGCAGAGATCGCACCACCATAGTTACTACTCTGGAAGAACTCCATGTGCTTGCTACAGCGCTGGAGGAAGAATCCAGAAAGGAGCAAGCTCCGAAGCCTCCGAGCATTCGTCATCAAGGCTCAACCTCCGCACCTCGCGTGCAACCAAGCGGCGACACCGACATTCCCGTCAAAGTCTTCTAAATTGGTTCCAACGCTGCTCAGACCACCCGTATATCGAGAGGTCTGAACGACAAATAGGAAATCGCGCTCATCACTTTCCTCCAGGCTAATGTCGATGTGTTTGCCTGGCAACTGTCTCAAATGCCTCAGATCCCTAGGGAAGTAATTGAGCACAATCTAAAGATTTATCCCGACGCTCGGCGCGTACACCAGAAGCCTCAGAAGCAATCAATAGAGCGACAGAACTTCATATGTCAAGAAGTGATGAAGTTGCTCGAAGATGGATTCATCAGAGAAGTCTTCCAACCAAAATGGCTAGCAAACCCAGTTGTTGTACCTAAGGCCGGCAGGAAGCTTCAGATGTGTATCGACTACACTACACTGAATAAGGCATGTCCAAAGGATCCATTCCCACAACCTAGAATAGATCAGATAGTGGATTCCACTTCAGGATGTGAATTACTGTGTTTCCTAGACGCATATTCTGTGTATCATCAAATCAGAATGTCTAGGGAAGATGAAGAGCATACTTCCTTCATCACTGTACATGGATTATATTCTTACACTGCCATGCCATTCGGTCTCAAAAATGCTGCTTCAATGTTTGTGCGAGCCATGTACAAAACATTTGGAGAGCTCATCAGAGATGTAGTGGAAGTGTACTTTGATGACATCGTCATCAAGATCGAGAACAAGGAGTCATTCCTTGACACCTTGCAAGCTGTCTTCGACAAGTTGCGAGTCACACGCATGAAGCTGAACCCAGACAATTGTGTCTTCGGGGTTAGCACTGGAAAGCTTCTTGGATTCTTGGTGAACCACCGAGGAATAGAGGCGAATTCGGCGAAGATTAAAGCTATTGAAGACATGTGGCCACCAGCCCGCATCAAGGACGTCCAGAAGCTGACTGGATGTCTAGCTGCCCTCAGCCGGTTCATCTCAAGACTGGTGGAACGGGCACTACCCTTCTTCAAATTATTGAGGAAGTCCGGACCATTCCAATGGTCTGAGGAAGCAGAAAAGGCTTTTCAAGAGCTAAAGCAGCTCCTCACTACTCTACCAACTTTGGTAGCTCTAAACCCCGGTGAGCCACTTCTGCTTTACATTTCAGCAACTGGCGAAGTTGTCAGCATGGTCCTGGTTGCAAAAAGACCAGAACCATACCCACTTCAGGAGTCGAGACCCCTCCGGGAGGGTCTGGAGCTACCTGAAGGCGAGTCTGGGTCCCAGCTCCCAGACCCGGATCCTCAAGGCGAGATGCCAGAGGAGCCACCTCCTTCAAGTGGAGGAGTCACTGTTAATGAACAAGAAAATCCGGACCCCTCCGGGAAGGTCCAGGTCACTTCATAAGAAGCTCCAGATTCCTCTGACAAGAATCTAGAGGTCCCCGGATAAGGTCCGGACCCCTCCGGGAGGGTCCAAGTTGATGAGGAGGAAAGCTCCGGGCCCCTTCAGGAGGGTCCGGACAGTCCAACGCCCAGTGTACTTCATTAGTGAAGTACTCCATGACGCCAAGACTCGGGACCTGGAGGTGCATAAGCTACTCTACGCAGTTCTTATTGCCTCTAGGAAGCTTTGACATTACTTCCAAGCTGACAAGATTTCAGTGGTACTTCTTATCCACTGCGTGCAATCTTGCATAACCCCAACTCTATAGGGAACATTGTAAAGTGGGCAGCAGAATTGGCCGAATTCGATCTTGAATTCGTCCCAAGACAAGCGATCAAGAGTCAAGCACTGGCGGACTTCATGGCGGAATGGACCCCCTCTCCATCAAAACCTGGGGGCCCTAGTGAGCAGAAGCCGGAACCTAAGGTTTCGGTCTTCACCGAGCCTCACTAGACTCTCTACTTCGACGACTCCGTGCAAAAGCAGGGAGCCAGAGCTGGAGTACTTCTCCTCGCTCCGACCGGGGAGAAGGTCAAATACATGGTTGACCTTGACTTCAAGGCGACCAACAACATGACGGAGTATGAAGCACTAATCTATGGGCTGAAGGTGGCACTGTCATATGGTGTCAAGCAACTGTTGGTAAAGGGTCATTCGCAGCTCGTTATAAAGCAAGTCAAAGGTGAATGTTGCTACAACAACCCTCAACTAGCTGCATACCTACTTGAAGTCCAGAAGCTTCAGAAGGACTTCGATGTCCTGGATCTTTGCCATGTCCAGCATCTCAACAACGCTGAAGCCGACGAACTCTCGATGAAAGCTTCAACCGGAGCTCCGGCTCCCAATGGAACCTTCGTCCGGATATTTTCAAGACCAACAGCTCAGCCTGCCGAACTGAGTGAAGGGGGCGAGACCAGCACCTCGAAGCTGGCGGTCCTGATGGCCCTGTTACCATGGCGTCCATCAAGGGTCGTAGGTGCTGCCAGAAGCTCCGAGCAACCCAGCACGCAAGACTCAAATGCTCAAGTTAGCTCCAATGCATGGATCTCGAAGATTCGGAGTTACTTGAAAGACAACTTCTTTCCTGAAGATATTGTATCTGCTGACTCGATAGTCAGATTGGCTAAAAGATACACACTGGTAGAAGGGGATCTCTACCGGTGTGGTGCCAATGGCGTCCTAATGCGGTGCATTACAAGGGAAGAAGTCCGCGGGCTTCTCGCGGAAATCCATGGAGGCGAGTGCAGGAACCACGCATCTTCCCGCACGCTGGTTGGTAATGCCTTCCGGCATGGCTTTTACTAGCCTACAACACTCCAGGATGCAACTGAGCTAGTGAAGAAATGCGAAGCATGCCAGTTCCATGCAAAGAATATTCACACGCCAGCTCAACCCCTACAAATGATACCTCCTACATGGCCATTCGTTGTGTGGGGGATGGATATCTTGGGGCCTTTCCCAAGAGCCGTCGGAGGATACAAGTTCCTGTACATTGCCATCGACAAGTTCATCAAGTGGCCAGAAGCAACACCAGTTGTGACAATAAACAAGCAATCAACTATCAACTTCTTGCAGTCCATAGTAGGCAGATTTGGAGTCCCAAACAAGATCATAACTGATAACGGGACCCAATTCACAAACTCTGCATTTCAAGGATATTGCAAAGACCTGAGCATTCAGGTCAGCTACGCTTCTATAGCTCACCCGTCAAGCAATGGCCAAGCTAAGAGAGCAAATGCAGAAATCCAAAAAGGACTCAAGACGCACACATATGAGCGTCTGAAAAAACATGGAACCAACTGGATCGAAGAGCTTCCGCCCACCTTGTGGGCAAACAGGACAACTCCAAATCGGTCAACTAGAGAGACACCCTTCTTCTTGGTGTATGGAGCTGAAGCAGTCCTTCCTCTGGAAATCACCTTGGGATCACTCTGGGTCCGGACCTTCTATGATGCCACGCAGGACCAGCTCCGACGTGAAGACCTTGACCTCGTTGAAGAGGGAAGGTGCCATGCAGCTGTTTGGAATGCCCGATACCGCCAAGCTCTTCGGCACTATCACCAAAGGCATGTTTACAGCCGACAGCTCGAGGAAGGCGATCTGGTGCTACGGAGAATACAAACTCGAGAAGGGTTAAACAAACTTTCCCCCAGCTGGGAAGGACCCTTTTTATTGATCAAAGTATCTCGTCCTAGATGCATTCGCTTGGCAACCAAGGATGGGACACCGCTATCTAATCCTTGGAACATTGAGCACCTCCGTAAGTTCTACGCTTAATATCACGAAGGTGAGTCTGTAATTACATGTGATGTATGTTATAGCGTCATTGTACAGAGTCGGGTAGCTCCTCCAGGAGAACAGTCGGACCATTCCCGGAAGGTCCGCAAAGTTCACGCAACACTTGTCACAGTCTCAGAGCTAAAAGCGTAGCTAGCTACCTTGGGTCAAATGAGAAACACAACACACTTAGCCTGGTTCCGTACCCTAAGAGTGTACTTGTTTCCCCTGTACCCTGGACCTATAATGAAAGACATCATTATGTGAAAACAGACTCCACGTGCATTTATTTTGTACAGGCTCAATATTTTTTTCTCATTCTTGTCTATAACAAAGTTGTGCAATTCTCAAGAAACTTTAGCTCGAACAATTCATGTATAATTAAGGTTGCTTTGTTTACTCTTTTGGGTCTTAACATTGTTGAATGGCCTACTCGCCTGAATGCCGTCAAGCCAACCTAGGTCCGGAGTTTGCTATCGACTTAGCATGGTCCTGCACCCTAAGTACGCCACTCTACCTACACCCCGGCAGGCCGAAGTAAGGTGAGTCCAGGATACGATTGGACCTGAAGAACATAAGCAAATGCACTTGATTATATATAGAATTGTGTTCGACCTAAAATTTTCTTTCGAGAATAGTAAGCCGCAAATGACTTATAGATAAGAAATGGATTTTACTATTTTTCTTGACTTCAGTGTGCAGGAAAAATAAAGATCTCATAATGATGGTGGATGAAGCCGGAGCTACCAAAGCTCCGACAACCCCTATGGTGGCCGACTATTGATGTTTTAAACATTGATAGTAGGCGTCGCCAGAGCTACCAAGTTCCAGCAAATCCAGAGGGCCAACCGTCAACGTGAAGAAAAGATGGTGGGAAGACTCCCCAATGGGGTCTGCTGTTGACGCATCGCGTGTTGACAGTGGTCGCTGCCGGAGCTACCAAGCTCCGACAACCCCATAGGACTAACTATCGACGCTCTACTTGTTGACAAGGGTCACTGCCGGAGCTACTAAGCTCCGACAACCTCAGGGGGCCCCTACTATCGACGACTTCGGACCTACAAACTACAAATTCGAAGCACGCAAGTCTTTAACAAAATGCTACATCCTCTTGGTACATGTTCACAATCAAATTGTGTATATCTACCAGGGGGCCATGTGAGACAAGGGTTGTTGAATACAAAAAATGAAATTCATAAAATTCTTGGATTTCATTAATCTGGAGACAAGAGATTACAAAATTGAGGAAAGGAAGAGAAGATACAAGTGGGAGCTAAAAAGAGAAAGTCCTAGATCCTAGGAAGAATGAGGCAACCTTCTGGCCAACCTTCGACACGCTGGGCTTGGCGACATCTCCCTCTCCGTCGATGGGACCTTCGAGCACCGGGTCTAGTGGGAAATGAGGATCCCGGCTTGTGTAGCACGTCTGCATGTACTCTTTGACATTCTTTGCCAGGGATTGTCCTTCAGTTTCCAACTGGTCCATGATGACATCGCCCATCTTGCTGAGTTTGGTGCCCGCCGAGCTCAACGCCTTCAACGCCAGGTCCATCTGCGGCTCCGGGTCGTCATGAAGCACGGGACTAAAACCCAGCGGCATCAGCGTGTCATTGGCTTTGCCGAAGAAGTCCCAAACTTGTTGGCACTCCACAGCCCTTGAGCCTCGCACCCCTTCGAAGGACCTCTTGGTCGCCGCAAGCTCCGAATCCGCCCGGGCAAGGCGCACGACCTCTTTAGCGTTCTGCTGAATCTTTTTCAGCAACTTTCCTTTGGAGTTTACCAAGCTCCTCTTCCCGGAGGTGGATCTTGTTCCGGCGGTTGACCAGGTCTTTCTCCTAGCCCCACACTTTCTTCTCTCTGGCAGCAATTTCATTCTCCCTCTTGGTGAGGTATTGTCCCCGCTGGCAGGCCTTCTTCTCCTCTTTCTCAATGCGCTCCTCCATCTTCTTGGTGCGCTCCACGAGACTCTTGTCACACAAAGTCAGCCATGAGTAAGCTCCTCCTCCCTCTTCATGAGATCATCACGCAGCTCTAGGAGTTTTTGCTCTTCATCTTTGAGCTTTTTCTCCCGCTCCTCAAGAGCCTCCCGGTGCTTGACGAGGATGTCGTGGATGGTGCTGAGCTTTTCTTGGTGGTCATTCGCTGCTTCATTAGCTGCCATGGCCTGTTCATGGATGGCACGAGACTGGTTGTCGAGGGATCGCGTCATGCTTTCCCTCTCGTCCAGCAGCTGACCCCAGTACTCCAACCGGACCTTCTCCCTTTTCACCCACTCATTATCGTCGGCTAGCCTCATCTGCGCCAGCTTGGTCTCGAATTGGAGCCGATTGCGCCACCTCCTAATGGTTTGGCACTCCTCCTTGAGGGCCTTGCTGTCGTGGTAAAAGTCCAGCTGGACCTGAAAAAGGCTAGAGCAGGCGTTTTCGACAGACTGCAACAAAGGGATTGGCTTTGGACCTGCAGGGGTCTTCTCCACTAGCTCCAGCGTGTTCTCTGCAACGAAAATCAGGTCCCACTCTACCAGAGTGGTCCCCTGAGCTTCCACGGCACTAGGGCCGCCCTCCGGGATAGCCTCTGCCACCGCCGAGGAAGGTCCTGCAACAGAAGTTCCTACCTCTGGAGTTGGCTCCGAAGGTCCCATCGCCAAGTCATCAGCAACGGGTCCCTCAGGCGGAGGAACGGTCGCTTCGTCTTGGCACCTTGGCTCAGGTGCGGGTACCTCCGGAATTATCACTTCTGGGGAAGGCGTTGAAGATTCGGCCGGAGTTGAGGCCACCTCCGTCTCTGGTGCTGGTGCCTCCTCCACCGCCGGTTCAGGCACCGACGCTTCGACCTCTACTGTTTCGGGGGTCAGCACCTCTGCGACAATCGGCTCAGGCGCTGGAACGTCAACAACACCTGGCTCCGCTGTTGGGTCTTCAACAACGTCTGGCTCTGGGGATGGAACTGCAGCTACCTTCGGCTCTGAGGCCGGAGCGTCCATCATCTCAGCATCCAAAACCAGAGCTTAAACCTCCGGAGTTGGTGCCGCTGGTACATCTTCATTCCCGTGGTCCAACGCTACCACAAGAGCTTTGGGAGATGACTCGAGGTCAAGGACCACGACAGCTAGCAATGGAGCTGCCGCGACCTCAGCCACCACCTGGGGCGGTGCTGGAACTGGAGCTGGAGCCTCCATCTGCACAGCATCAGTTGCTGCTGCAGGAACTGGAGCTTCAGCCCCTTTTTTGGGTACCCTGTGGATGAAGGACGAAGAAACTCAAAATATGATTACAACAAAAACAATCAGCTGAGGTAAAAAATCAAATTTACCTTGGAAGGCTTCTGGTCCAGCTAGCACAGAACCTCTTCACCGGACGCTCAAGACTGGACCCTGTCGCCACTGGTGTAGTAGCTCCGGAAGGCTTTCCAGAGCTTGATGCCACCGTTAGCGATGTCTTGGTTGAGGCCCCCCTTGACTGAGAAGGACCCTCGGACCTAGAGCCCTTAGCAGGCTCTGGTACCAGAGTCACATGGCCGGAGCTGGCATCCCGAGGAGACGCCAATGGTGGAGTAGGAGTAGCCGTTGAAGACCTCCCCCTCCTGTGAGAAGGAGCTGCTGCGGAAGGAGCAGGTCTGACGGGCCTCCCGTCAGAGTGCTTCAACTTCCTCTTGTGATTGGAGGGCTCGACCAACTCCTTGCCCTTGCCTACAACTTCATCTCTCTGTCTTGGGGCGGAAGGGGGACCCCCCTCGGATGCTCCGGGGATCGCCAACCCGGTGATTGAATGCCTCTCAACTTTACCGAGGTCGTCAAGCACCGGCATCTTCCGCCGGAGCTCTCTGCTGAACCCTGCCTCCATGTTCAGAGGGAGCTCTCTGCTAGAACTTCTTGAGGTGAAGCTCCAAAGCTGCGGCTTCTAGGTTGGACTTCAAACCGGTCTTGATCCGGTCGTCGTCCATCATGCTTTTGAGGGCCCAGGCGAGCTTCTCCCTCTTCTTCAGCGGAGCCCACCTGTTGACCAGGAAGTTGCAAAAGACCGCCTGGGGAGTCACCTCTCTTTCCACACATTGGCGGATCCTGGTCAGGGCAGGGTTGAAGGTGTCCGACAACACCGGAACTTCGCTCATGGCTTCAGTGTCAGTGTTGGGAAGACCTTCGGGCAGTTCCAGCTTCTCATGCTCCTCCACCGTCACGACAATACAATCCTTCTTCCAGTCATCCCACTTTCCGGAAGGGAACGACCTCAAGTACTTGTACGGGCACTTCTTGCGCTTCACAAAATAATAGAAGCCAAGGTACTCGTCACCCTTGTCGGTGGTGTGGATGGTGAAGAAGGTGCGGAAGAGCTCGACGCAGGGGGGAATACCCACCCACATCTTGCAGAAGTGGACAAAAGTCGACACCAGAAGAATGGAGTGGGTGCCAAGGTGGTACAACTGCATACCATAGAAGTCTAGCAGCATCAAGAGAAAAGTGGAGAAGGGTGGGATCAATCCCACCATGGCGTACGCGGAAAAGTACACCATGTCGCCGGCATGCTCCTTCTTGAACGGGAGTTTGCCGGCGCGGACCAGGTGGTTGAAGGAGTCGCTGGACCACCCCATGAAGGTACGGACCTTCTTCAAATCACCGTCGGTCATAAGACGGCTCTTGCAGAGACCCAATTCCATCGCAGCATAGCGGGGCGAGAGATGAAAAGCAAGCAAAAGATTGGAGGATTCGAGCGCAAGTTCAAATGAAGGCGTAAAGAATCCCCAAACGGTGCACGATTTCCTTCTTAATTAAGCCCCCATAACGCTTGGATGGAAACCGCAGAGGAGTCGACGATACAGTTCAAAAACTTCACCCTGCCAATGACAAGGAGGCCCGGAGCCACCCTGAAAATCAAGTCGAGGTCCTTACCCCAGGCGAACAGTTGTCATCATGAGAGGCGGGAAACCCAAAGGCGGCGGCCAGATAGGGCACGCGGAACCGATATGGTTTTCATATTGGGAACTGGCGACCTTCAATTGCATGAGATCCGCAAGCTCAGATCTCACCTGCGAACTACCGCCAACGGCACATCCAAAGACCCTTGAAGACACAGCTCAAAAACCGAAGGATGGACCCACCTCTGGCAGAACGACTTCATCCAAAAGGTCTCTCCCAGAGGTGGGCCCAGGGGGCCACTATCGGTACCCTACGTACCGGATATCCCTTGGGACTGCAAAGAGATCAAAGGAACTTTGCCTGTCTTAGTTGAAGACCTCCGAAGGCCCCATGTGTCATACGGAACCGGACATGCCTCCCTTCTATGGTTAGTCCTAATGCCGCCATGTGTATCGTTAAACTGGAGCTACATTCCCTACACATGAAAGCTCCAGACTAAATACCTGTGTGGCATCCCCGGACCTAACCCCCGACAGAGGGAAGCTCCAGTACCGACACGTGTACAACAGCACCGGACCTACCCGTCCAAGGCGGTAAGCTCCTGAGCTGCCACGCGTCCAACCGTCGGACCTTCAACTTCAACAAGCAGACTGGTGGACCTCCAACGGCTCGGACCTTCAAGGGACAATTAAAGACCTCAAGACCCGATTAAGTGTAATTAATACTATATTAATGACACATGATCAGAGGGCCCTTAATACCAGTAACACCACTGTCAAGGCACGTTACCACACTATTAAGGGTAATTAAATACATTAATTGTGTATTAAGCATCAGTAACCGCCAGGGCCACATGTCGGGCTAGGCTAATGATGTAACGGCCAGTCCTTGTACTATAAAAGGACTGGACGAGCGATACACAGGGGGAGACTTCCACACTCTGCTCTGACACACACCCATAGACGCGATCAAGGCACTCTAGTCTTTCGCCCTCAAAGCGCTCAGACACTCAATACAACAAGAACACACACCCGTGGAGTAGGGTATTACGCTTAGGCAGCCCGAACCACGTAAATCCTCATGTCAACTTGCCATCGTGTTCTAAATATCTGCGCGCCCACAACTGAACTACAAACTCCGCGGGCTGCCAACGGTAGTACCGGGAGAATTGTCGGAATCACACTCCGACACAACCCTATTTGTCCTTTGTAATCCTCCATGTTCGGCTATGCCACAGGCTCTTGGTGAGAGTCGCCTATTGTTGCTAGGGGTAAACCCGTGCCCGATGTGTTAATACACTTAGCAGGAGAATTCATAAATAATATAATCATTAGTAACTAACTTGGGATATGTATATGTACATTAGAAGCATAGTAGGAGTCTCAACCTAACTCTTAGCCTATTCCCTCTATTACCTCATTTACCCCCCCCCCCCTAGGATAGGAGGCTCTTTTGTGTGTCACACTAACTCAATTACCCATTATCCCTCCTTGCTAGAACCATACCTAGACCAACCTAGCTTCTCAACCTGATGATTGCTTTGCTTCCACCTAGCCTTCCTTTGGGAAAATATAAATGACACCCTTTGGAATACTCTTTAAAGGGGAAATGCTACATCGATAGTTTCCGTTCGCTTGCGGATGTTCATTTAAGAACCAAAACCTACCAACAAGAATTTATGGCACCACTGCCAGGGATGACTTGTTAGTAGTGCTCAGGAAATAACAACAAGCATTTCTTCCACCGTTGTTGGGCAAGGCAGCCAAAGTATTGCATGTTTGAGTAAATAGGATAGGACCCTGGTAGGTTTTAATAGGATGACCCTTATTTGTTTTCACATTTTATGTGAAAACAGGGCAGTGTATGACTGGTTTGTGCTTGCCGGAAAACTTTGTTGAAGATCATGAATCCCTTCTGAGAGGTTGACCTCGTGTTGTTACTCCTCAGAAGCTTCGAGTGGCAAAGCAAGCCAGCACAACAGCACCAACAACCAAAACACCAATGACCCAGAAGACCCTTCGTGTGTTTTTGGCTCCCTCTGCTAATACTGTGCCTGTTGGGCCCAATGTTAACACGGGAGACGTAAACTTTGAAATCAAGACTGGCCTGATCACTATGGTGCAAGCCAACCCATTTTGTGGGAAGGCTAACGAGGATGCGAGTGATCACCTGCAACAGTCCCTTGAGATATGCAGCACTTTTAAGATTGACGTATCCCTTGATGTTGTCTGTCTTATGCTGTTTCTGTTCTCTCTTTTTGGGAGAGCAAAACAGTGGTTCTATGCGAACCGAAGTGTTATAGTTACTTGGGAGAAATGTTTTATGACATTCCTCGCCAAGTTTTTCCCATTGGGCAAGACCAATGCCCTACTTGGAACAATTTCCAGCTTCCAGCAAGATGCCAAGGAGTCTATTCCCAAGGCTTGGGAGAGGCTGCAGGAGTACATCCTAGCCTGTCCCCACCATGGGATGGATGATTGGCTCATTATCCAAAACTTTTACAACAGGCTGATCCCTTCCGCCCGTGACCATGTTGATGCTGACTTTGGAGGTGCCTTCTTCTCATTGATTGTGCCCAAAGCCAAAGATTTTATTGAGAAGATGGTGTCAAACATGGGCTGGAGCGACGAGCGTCTCCATACCCGCCAGTGAGGCATGCACAACTTGAAGGAGGTGGACATGATCGCTGCCAAATTGGACCTCCTTATGAAGAAAATTGATGGACAAGGCAATGGTGAGGCATGTGGCAATGCCTATGCTTTAGACTCTCACATCACTTGTGAAGTCTGTGGCAACACGGGCTATATGGGCAATGATTGCCCCAAAACCCGTAAGGATGCCTTATATGTAGACAACAATGGAAACGATGGCTATTGTCCAGGAGGTCAAGGGTGAGGCCAACCATGCCCATTCTTTCAAGGAGAGTACAACAACAATGGCAACAATGGAAATCATCCCAACTTGAGAGAACTTTCCATTAGCCAGCTAAAGATCAATGTGTCCCTATCCAAGAAGTTGTCGGCTAATGACAAGACCCTAGAGAGCATAATTGCATACCAGGATTGAAGGA
The DNA here is from genome assembly GCA_036927565.1 of Tuctoria greenei. Classification (NCBI taxonomy): domain Eukaryota; kingdom Viridiplantae; phylum Streptophyta; class Magnoliopsida; order Poales; family Poaceae; genus Tuctoria; species Tuctoria greenei. Next base: position 260,392,354 of record JAYESD010000001.1, on the reverse strand, counting down.
CTATCCTCAGCCTTCAAGAATCAATTGAGTGTTAACAAGATGTTGGAAACTCAGTTTGCTTAACTTGCACCTGTTGTTCCTCCAGTGTAGAATGTCAATATGCCAGGACAACTCGAACCTCTCGTGGAGAGTGCCAACATGATCTCGCTACAAGAAGGCAACTAGCTGAAGGACCCAGGATGTTCTACAATCTCATGCTGAATTGGGGCGCACCACTTTGACAAGGCCCTTTGTGACCTTGGAGCAAGTGTGAGTGTGATGCCCAAGGTGGTTTTCGACCAATGGAACTTCATGAAACTTACTCCAACACCAACGCAGCTCCAACTGGCTGATTCTCCAGTCTGTTGCCTGACGGGTATTGTCGAATTGTCCCGGTGAAAATCCGGAACTGCTTCATACCCATGCATTTTGTGGTACTCGACATGGAGGTCGAGAAGGATACTCTGCTCATTCCTCGACAAACATTTCTAAGTGTCGCGAAGACTTGTATAGATGTGAGAGCTGGAGAAACCCACTTTCATATCAATGGCAAGGAGGAGAAGTTTAACTTTCGCCCAAAGTTTGAGTAATGCTCCATGGTCCACATTGAGGCGAATGTTAAAAACATTTAAGAGGTCGAAATCACACCTCTAAAGGTGGACCCGCTCATTTCATTCATGAGAAAGTTCATCTATGCAGAAAATCCATCTTATTGTCCAAGACGACAGCCCAAGAAGACGAAGAAGTCCGAGCCTCCTCAAAGGCCGAAGTCCACAAAGCCGCCAAAGAAGGAATGGCGGAAGAAGCAAGACAAGTCGTCCGAGCCCATCCCTCCGGGTCTGGATGTCAAAAAATGAAGAAGGGGGAATGCCCATCTCATCGAACGGTGGTGTGACCTAGCCAATTGGCTAAATTGGTAGTTATCCTTTATTTGATGTTTCTGTTCTCTTCATTTAATCCCCCCCCACTTAGTGTATTTTCCCCACTGCATATTTGATTTTCTTAGTAAGTTCAGAATCCTATATTCTCAACTATCATTTTTATTTTTCACAAAAAGAAAATTGTTGGGCTTTCAAAAATGACTTTTTATTTTGAAAACAATTTTTTTGAGCTGCAAAAGTGGTATTTCACCAAAATGCTAATTCTATATCCGTTGGGGACCCACATGCCAAAAGATGGAACAGGGGGGCCCACCTGTCAGGTCGGCTGACCCCCCTGTTTGGCTGACTAGCGGAAGGAGCCATTTTGGCTCTCTCACCTCCAACGGCTACATTTGGTACCCTAGTGACCATTGGGGATTGCACACTATAAATGGAGGCCGTGAGGAGCACTTCTCTTCACACTTCACCTCATTTCTTGCGTCCCCAAAGTCACTCTTACTCACATTATTTTTCTTGCTCTTCATTGAAGTGCTCTTGATCAATTCCCAACTCAAAAAGATTTGATTTTGTTTGCATTTGCAATTTGCTCTCAAATTCTTCATGGGAAAATTCATCGGGGTTTTTTTTACTAACATCACCTCTTTTGCGTTTTTGCCTTGTTGTGTTCATGTTTGTTGTAACCATGAAAGGAATGAAGAGGTTGTTTGGAAAGAGCAAGGAGGTTGCAAGGTAAAGCCATGGTGGAGATTCAAGTGCACGCCCCTCTTCTGTTGCTACACAAAGTTCACAGAGGAGGAGTGTAGTAGAAGACACTCGCATGGGTGAGAGGAGCAACCCTCACCAACTTCTTCATGATGACGACCTCGACATCCGAAGTAAAGTTCAAGATCAAGAACACAAGCTCCTCCAAGATCGTGAGTTTTCTCATATGAAAGCTTATGATCCGGATTTGATCTCCAAAATAGGTATGGATTCCGAATTCTTTTCCATTTGGCGTGCACTAGGATGGAACAACTTTGCTCACATAGAGGAGAAAGGTTCACGCCTTCTCTCCATACAATTCCTTTGCACACTCAAAATAGGATTTGATGGTATTACTTTTAGATTATTTCAAAAAGAATACAACATCTTATGAAAAGAATTAAGTGAAATCCTAGGCTTCCATAAACATTGTCTGCTAGATTTAGACACTTTGCCTAAGTCTAACAAACAAAGTTTTTGGCAAGATTTAACTGGTGAGGTCAGATGTAATGCACCTAGAAAAAGCCACTTGCACAACCCTACTTTACGCTTCATGCATAGATGGGTGGCTATGACTATGTTCCCTAGAGGAGATGTAAGGATAGTGCGTGATGATAAGCTAAAAATTTTGTTTGCCATGATTAATAAAATAAAAGTTGATCTAGTTATTGCCATGATGACACAATGGTCAGATTACATTCCAATGGTAGGGCAAATTAATGCACTTCATTGATTACCCGCATTGCTACTAGGGTAGGAGAACTAAAATATTCTTCATTTGAGTATATTGAAAATGAAAGAGAATTAATTGATGAAGATTATTTAATGCAAGGACATACCCTTAAGCATGATCAAGATGGCTCTTTGATATTTTATTATCCCGGCTTTGTCAATGAAATTTGGTTACCTAACCCGGATTATCATTTGTACAAATGTCAGAGGCTAAACATTGACCTACTTCCCATCGAGGAAGCTGAAAGAAGTAATATCTCTAGAAGGGTAACTAGAAGTCGTACAAGGAGAGCAGCCATGCCCCCGACAACTTCCACGGTCCATGAGTACGAAGAGGAAGAGAACCCGATGGGTGATGCACCCGGATGGACTCAACCTCCTTCGTATGAGACTGAAGATCCATCTTGGCATGGATGGCCAAACGCTACATGAGAAACACCCCTATCCACATCAAGCTCTAGCAGCTTGCCTCCAACATTTATGAGAAGGTGTCATTCCACTTCGGCTAGAAGTCATCGTGACCATAACTAAGGAATGACGGACCTCTCTAGGCGTATTGAGGAGCTTGAAGTAGAACGGGTGACATCTACAACTCTCCAAGGGCATGTCCAAGGTACCCAAGACTGGCAACAACAAATGGACGCTCAATTCATCAACCTCAACTCCACGCTACAACAACAACAAGCCGATCTCGTGGCATGCTTCTGTCATAAAGGGTTCAACCCTTGACACGGAGGTGAGTGAAGAACAAGCTTGGGGGAGGACCCCCACCTAAGGTAAATTGTGTCAACCCCTTTGCATATTTATTTTCCACATCATCCACCTTGCATTTAAAAAAAACATAAATTTTATTTTCAAAAAAAATTAAAGATGTGTGGTAAGAATGACTTGGAATTCACATAGATGAATTGATGAATAGTTGCTCTGTTTTAATTTTCCTAAGTCCCAAGTTTACAACTTACTACTCTCTAACATATTGCTATCATTGGCTAAAATTTCTTTTGCCTTGATTTGGAAATTGTGCATAGCAAAAGCTTAATCCATTCTAAGTTGTTGTGATATATGATATAGTGATAGGGCTGCTATCCCTAGTTTGATAGTGAAACTTAGATTTCTAGAGAAATTCTAAAAAGATTTAAATTATCCTCATTTGATTGGAAATACCCACCAAAGCCATAGGATACATTATATTGATAGACCTTATGCATATGCTATTTGCCATCACATTGAGCTTTCTGAAACTAGTATAGACGTATGTGAGATTTCATTCACTACTTTTTGAATTCAAGACTTCACTTGCACATGCTATACTTCTACACTAGAAGTAAGTAAAATTTCCATCATACCACCATTCCACAATAAAAAGAGAAACTCCATATCCTTCATGCTTAGTGCTCTCTCCAAAATTCATTGCATAAAAAGGGAGTAGAAGACATGGCTACAAGAAAAAGAAAATGCATGATTACATCATAAGCATGAGAAGAGAGAGAGAGAGAGAGAGAGAGAGAGAGAGAAAGTAGCCATGTTGCATCCCTGCAAAAATAAGAGAGTCCACTCAAAAAGGAGTCATCTCAAAAATGTCCACATCCACTCCATTCAATCACACATGCACAAGTCTTGAGTCAAATGGTTTTGAATTGATTTCTCCTAAGGCTTACTCTTTTGACTTAGCAATATTATGTGTTGCAAATATGCCTACTATATTCCCTACCAAGCTCCACATACAAGACTTATATAGAGGTAAGATGAATTCAGGCAAAATGCCTTGGTAAGGATATATTTCCACTACACAAAAAGGAGAGACTTGAGAGAATCGAATTGAGGCACTTAAAATCTAAATTGAACTCTCCGGAATTTGAGTGGAACTTTATTTCGAGGGTAGGTGTGCTCATTTGTTGTTCTATTTTTCAACCACCCATGAATAGGAGAAGGCATACACCCCATAATGACTTAAGATGGGTAGAGGTCGAGTATTTTGTAATACTAGGTAGAGTATTTTGTTGTGCACATGGTACTTTTGAAAAATAGAACATAGTAGCAACTCCTGATCATCAACCTAAAGTCTTGACTTTGCTCGGGATGAGCAAAGGATGAGCTAGGGAGAGTTTGTTGACGGCTGTTATATACCAATTTCACCCGTCAATATAACTCAATTATGTGAAGGAATTGTCATTTCTTACACACATCACCTTTCTATTTAACCTATTTCCACTTGTCCTTGGAGAAAGTAGTGCATGCAGGGATTCTATGCAGAAGAAGTAAAACAAGGTGATGGATCCTATAAAATATCATTTGAGCCAATCAAGCAATGACATGTGGCACCACGTGGATCAAATGGCCAACAAAAAGAAGTATCTGATGCCATCCAACGGTGTAGCACCCATATAAAGGAATGGGACCCACGTGGTAGAGACCTGGAGGAAGAACAACCCCAATAGGGCCAACACCATGTCAGCCGACCCCCCTAGTCGGTCGGCTAGGTCCTGGTGCCTTTCTCGGTCAAAATCCACGTGTTGGCTCGTCCCGGCTTGAAGAGTTCATGGGTGACTGATTCACTCGCTTTCGTTGGCGGGAACCGATCCTTCTCCAAGCTATTAATAGGACCCCTCACCCCTCACTTCAACACACATCACTTGAGTATTCTTCCTTTGTATCCACTACTCTCCATAGGTTTATAGGAGTATAGGCTGTAGAGAGGAGAGTCTCAAGTCCATAGTCAAAGTAGGAGAGGAGTAGAAGGATTCTCTTCCCGATTGGGAAAGGTATGTCTCCCATATTCATATTTGTATTTGTGACTTTATTAATAATAAAGATGTTATCTTTAGTCTACTATTGTTCATATACATGGATGAAGTGTTTCTTGTTATTGTGGATTCCATGTATGTGGTACGAATAGTATTTATGATTGTGCTATACCATGCTCATTACATTATCATAAACACTATGAACCTCCACTATAGTCTAATTAGCTATGATATGATTATGTTAATATGATACACTTATGCAATGAATTAACATTTGTTCAATGATGATTTAGTTCATTGCCTTAGGATGGCTTGTGCCTAGGCTCTTAAGGTAATTACATAATATGCTAGCATGGTTCTAGGATACAGAGTAGCATTGAATGTCTCGTATGCCAACGGATTGAAGAGGTAGGAAGTAAGTGGTGACAACCCTATATGTCCTTTGTAATCCTCCACGTTCGGAGTACAGGCTCTTTGCAGGAGTCCCCTAGTGTTTCTAGGGGTAAACCCATGCCCGATGTATTAATCCACTTAGCATAAGAATTCATAATTAATATAATCATTAGTAACTAACTTAGGCTATGTATATGTACATTAGAAGCATAGTAGGAGTCTCAACCTAACTCTTAGCCTATTCCCTCTATTACCTCATTTACCCCCCTTAGGATAGGATGTTCTTGTGTGTGTCACACTACCTCAATTACCCTTTATCCCTCCTTGCTAGAACCCTACCTAGACCAACCTAGCTTCTCCACTTGATGATTTCTTTGCTTCCACCTAGCCCTCCTTTGGGAAAGCTACATCGATAGTTTTCGTGCGCTTGCGGACGTTCATTTAAGAATCAAAACCTACCAACAATCATTTCTAGCACCACTACTACGGATGACTTGTTAGTAGTGCATAGGAAATATCAACAGCAGCTCAAACAAGTTCGGGAACTCAGCGGTCGAGGTAATTTTCTCGGGCTCACCCCTCCAAGCCACAAATATCTTACAAGTCGGGCTCGGTAGACCCCCAACCCGAATTTTGCAAAAAAAAAACATGGAAGGCACAGCCCCAAAGTCGGGATGAGATTTGCTCAGCGTTCGTCAAACCCCAAGGACGACGAATACCTCCATCATTCCCAAAGAGTTCCCCGTTCATAAGAGATTGCTCAATGCTTGCGACGACAAGATCGTCGTGCACCAACTTTCGATTGAGCGAGTTGCTCGTCTAGAGGCTTGGGGGTTACTAACGGAGTCCTATAACCTATGTTCTCGAGGACATGTTTGAGTTGGCCGATCCCAAGCTAGTGGGATTAGGTGAACCCAGGTGCCGTCGGTGAAACTGCCCCCCACCCCTCGGGTCGCGCAGTTAGGAGGATGAACCTCCCGACCCCAGTTTGAGGACAATTGCACCCCTCTAGCCGAGCTCTAACCACAAAAGTTAGGATCACGTCAACCAAGTCTTTGCATGGGGAATTGTGTCAATGCACTTCCAAAGCCCTCCCTGCACACCCTTTCTGGTCCTGTCGTGGAGGGCATGCTGACCAGGATATTAAGCCGCTGTCTAAAGATATGAAGTGACCGAATAGGAAAGGCGCGACTCCTGTAACCTCCACTATTCGACCACGCCCCAAGGAACGTAGAGGATAGGGACAAACCTGTAAACCCCGCTTCCCATATGAGGAAAGCGGGAATTAGCTAGGAAATGGATGGTTCGCCACCGCCTATAAATGGGGTCCGAAGTTGTCCTACGAAAGAACAACAAAGAAGGCCCACAAACACTGGAGCTTTGTCCTCTCCACGAGAGCGCTAGAACCTCTGCTCATATATGTAACCCCCCCCCCCCCCCACCTTTGATAATGAGAAGACGAGAGCACCACAACGGACGTAAGGTGCCTTGCCCGAACTAGTATAAATCCTCTGTCCAAGCTATCAGGCCGTCTCGAGGCAGAACACACGATGCAAACGTCACTAGTCGGCAATCGATACACTGACACAAATTAAGGTATAAACTGTTGTTTGTATGCGATATAGCACTGTTTATTGCTATTTCTCCTACATGTATGATGACTGATACTGCCATACATGTTGTTTGTAGCTGGTTTTATGTTTAATAAACCCGAACGTGGCAATAGTAATGAACAAACCAAACAGAAATTATACTCTGCTGAGCTTCCAAACATTCCTGCGACTATTAGATAGGTGCAAGTGCGGGCATCATAGCAGTAGCACTGGTTCTTCCATGTCGAGGGACATTTCTTAATCTTTGGATGAACAGTGAAGAATTAGCTGACCAACGGATATATCTTACGACATACAAGTTGATGAGATCAAGCAAATTGTCATTGCACATACAAGCATGGAACGGTACTTATTTGTTTGGGATCCTGGCTCGAGTAAATGTGCATGCGTATTTGATGAAGAACATGGACATGGTGCACTATGTCGTCCACCACCTTGGCCTCCTCCTTTCATGCATACAAGAAGATTTGATGGCGTTGCACATATGGACTCACATATGAGAGAAGAAGAACTCGAGTCGAGGATGACTCCAATTCAAGAAGGTGAGGATAATGAGGAAATCACTCCTATGGATCTACACAACACTCCATTGAACATACAAGATGCAATCAATAGAATTCACACACAACAATTAATTTCAGAGGTGAGCTCGTTTTTATATGTTTCCATATATATTTTTGAGAATAGATTGCTACCTAATAATTTAATTGTGATTAGGATACATGAAGTGATTCAAGGAGTAATTAGAGGAAGGTTTAGGGGCGTGGAGGACCAGAGGATATGTTCAAAGAAGATGAAAACCGATCCCAACTCAAAATCGTGTCCAACTCAGAGTCCAGGAGCAGTACACACTAAAACGGACGCCCAGGACGCGTACCAACTCCGTTTTGAATGTTCTATCTATGCACGGAAAGGAGAGAGGATAAAATTTCCAATGGAACTGGTATCATGTCAAAATTCCATCGGAGTGGACGGGAATCGTCAAAACAAAATCAAGTTCAGAATCTGTCAGGGTGCCGCGCCACCGTATTGGGCCATTGGGCCTTGTATCAAGTCTAAGTCTATTATTTTCGTATCTTAGGGTTAGGTCATGACCCCAACACCCCCTTGGACGTCCTCTCACCTATATATACTCCATAGTAGCCGTCATGAACAATTGTGTTTTGTTTAGATTAATAATATCGCCATTTATCGGTTTGTAAAACCCCAATTCAGCAATTTCAGATTGCTTCTTCGATGTTCTTGCTTGTGTTCTTGGTTGCACTTGCAGGGATTAGCCTTATTGGCAAGTTCAAGCATGTGTAGCATGGTTTATAACCAACGGAGCGGTGGTGTAGTGATTGCAGGGGTTCTTCCAGTTCTACTTGAGAGCCTCGGATCATCAACGTCGAGATCTCTATCAATCGACTTATCGATTACCTATCGGAAGATCGGGACTCATTCTTATCAATTGGTATCAGATTTCCAGGTTGCCCGTTAGGTAATTCATCTATCCTTTGGGTTTGTTTGTTTTTCATACCTAGAGTCAACAAAAAGACCACCAAAAAAACTTGTAGTTTCGTAGATCTATTCATCACTTTGTCCAAACAACCATTGAGCCTTTGCAACTTTGCTATTTAGTTTGGTTTTATTGAGTTTGTTTCCATGGTTGAGTCATATTGCTGGTTTATAAAGTTTGTTTGGTCTTAGTTTGAGTTTTGCATTGTGTTGATTCATCCTTTTGAATCACGTCATCACGTCCAGATTAAATTCATCTCTGTCCAGATCGGTATTTTCATCATATCTCACTCATAGGAACTCAGATTATGGAGTTCTTGTATTTTCTGGAAAGAGTAAGAAGTTCTCTACAACTTTCGTATTCATAGGTTTCCCAAAAAAAGGAGTTATCATGGTAAAAAGTACATTAGATCTGAATCTGTTCTCGACCTAGAATTTTTGAACACTCTATATTTCGGGGACAATATCTCCTATTGTTCTTGCCAAAATAGGTCTTCCATGTATTGAAATTACATAGGAGAGATATATCTACAATCATTCTGTTGTAAGTTTTTCTATTTAGAACCTCTAAGTGTGCCTATTTGTCCTTGGAAGATTGAGCAGAAAATCTGCGACAGACCCACGAGATATCTTTGATTGGTTTTTATTGTGTTCTTCTTTTGCAGCACATTCCGAGAAAAGGAAGAAAAAAGAAAAAGGCAAGTGCAAAATAAGATACAAATTCGCACAAAAAAGAGGAGAAAAAAAAAACAAAAAATAGAAGTGCTTGCATCCTTTGTGTCATCTAGTTTTGTCTCTTGTCTTACTTGCTTGAACTACTAGGAACACATTTAAGCCAGCAACTTTGACAAGTACTTTGGACACTTATTCAATTTTACTATCTAATTTTCATTATTGCTAATCCTTTCTACATATAAATTGCCATCCAAGCTATACTTTACTCTTGAGTAGAATCGATACACCTTTGCAATCATCCCACACTTCATTAGTTTCATCATACCGGTCACAGTTTGCCACCTGCAGTGTCGGTAAGAACACTTGTAAGAGCGTGGTAAGACGCTTGAGAGTGTGTGATTCTACTTCCATTTTGCCATTATCCTTTGTAGTTGATAGGGGTAACATATTTTTTTTGTTGTCTTCTATTTGCTACTAACAATGTCAGGTAAAAGCAAGAATCATGCATTATATGCTGAGATGATTGACATGATGAAGACGACGATGGAGTTGCTCACTAAAAATAAAAAATGAACCAAGGTTGCACATGACGTTCAGACCACCTTTACAACTCCTTCAACAATAAGTAATTACATTCTCCCATCTTGTCGTTCTTTTGATGGTCTTGGTTATGATGAATATATTGCTTGGGAAATACAGTTGGATAAAATTTTTAGACAATGTCATATGTGTGCGAGGTGAAAGATTAGAAAGGTTACGAATGCATTGGTAGATTGTGCATTAACTTGGTGGAACAACTTAAGTGATTTAGAAAAACCACGAACATGGAAAGATATGAAAATTCTTATGCAAGAAACTTTTGCCAATATATCTAATTGCAAAGATAAAATAAATGAAATTGAGAAGAATTTTCTTGTTGTACCTCCTCCTATGCCTAACCTTTTGCAGGAACATGAACAAATAAATGTAGAAAATTCAAAAGAGAATGAGGTGTTCAACATCTCTTGTGAAAATTCAGATCTTTCAATTCCTATTTCACCCACAGTTATTGCTGAATATGAGAATGAAGGTAATGTACCCCGCACTACACTTATCAATGTTGAGAAGTTTTTGAATGTTTCAAATGTTTCTCTCAATCATTCTATTGGAGAGCAACAATTTTAGGAGCCTTTTCTGAAAACTCATTTACCACTAGTTGATTTTCCTACTGATCCTTACGACAAAAATGCATTTTGTGCTGATAATTATATTTTACCTATGCTAGAACATGTGAATGAATTTGATACTTTATCACCCACTTTTGCTGAAATTAAGTATTTCATTTTAATTACATGTGAAAGAGATGAGCTGAAATTATTGTCTTCTCTAAATACTTTGGGTTATATTGAATTTGACAATCTTTGTGATCTAGACACTCTAGAGAGAAGAATATTTTTGAAAACTGATTTATCTTTGTTGACAAGAAATAATTTTCATGCAATAGGAAAATATGAACATAGCGGTGAATTTATGGTGCATAAAGTTTACATATGCTCAAACGAGAAATCCCATTTTGTGCTGCAACAACATGGTGAAATGAATAGATGCACTAACACTAATAATTCTTTGTCAAATTTTTCTAGTACTTTCTTCTTGCAGCAGGGACAACATATAATAGAGGAGCATTGTTCGTTGCGGTTGTGCAATATGGACAGCGCTCATTCTACCCCCAAAGCAAGCCTCTTTGCTATACATACGAGCAAGCCGAGGACGGCTTGTCATAAAGAAGTGGAGAATCATGAGATCAAACAGATTGTCATTGCACATACAGACATGGAATGATGTTTATTTGTTTGGGATTCTGGCTCAAGTGATGTGCATGTGTATTTGCTGAAGAACATGGAGATGGTGCACTATGTCGTCCACCACCTTGGCCTTCTCCTTTCATGCATGCAAGAAGATTTGATGGCGTTGCACATATGGACCCACATATGAGAGAAGAAGAACTTGAGTCAAGGACGACTCCAATTCAAGAAGGGGAGGATGATGAGGACATCACTCCTATGGATCTACACAACACTCTATTGAACATACAAGATGCAATCAATAGAATTCACACACAACAATTAATTTCGGAGGTGAGCTCGTTTTTATATGTTTCCTTATATATTTTTGAGAATAGATTGCTACCTAATAATTTAATTGTGATTAGGATACACGGAGTGATTCAAGGAGTAGTTGGAGGATGGTTTAGGGGCGTAGAGGACCAGAGGATACGTTCAAAGAAGATGGAAACCGACCCCAACTCAAAATCGTGTTCAACTCGGAGTCCAGGAGCAGTACACACTAAAATGGACGCCCAGAATGCATAAGAACTCTGTTTTTTGACGTTCTACATATGCACGGAAAGTAGAGAGGATAACCTTTCAAATGGCGCTGGTCCCATGCAAAATTCCTTCGGAGTCAATAGGAATCGTCGAAACAAAATCGAGTTCAGAATCTGTCAGGGTGCTGCGCCACCGTATTGGGCCATTGGGCCTTGTATCAAGTATAAGTCCATTATTTTTGTATCTTAGGGTTAGGTCACGACCCCAACGCCCCCTTGGACATCCTCTCACCTGTATATACTCGATAGTAGCCGCCATGAACAATTAGGTTTTGCTTAGATTAATAATATCGCCATTTATCGGTTTGCAAAACCCCAATTCAGCAATTTCAGATTGCTTCTTCTACGTTTTTGCTTGTGTTCTCGGTTGCACTTGCAGAGATTAGCCTTCTTGGCGAGGTCAAGCGTGTGCAGCACGGTTGATAACCAACGGAGCGGTGGTGTAGTGATTGCAGGGGTTTTTCGTGTTCTACTCGAGAGCCTCGGATCATCAATGTCGAGATCTCCATCAATCGACTTATCCATTACCTATCGGAAGATCGGGACTCATTCTTATCACAAGTCCTAACATAATTACATTTCAGTTTCTTTCTTTTTCCATATGACCAATGTACTCCCTTCCTCCATAAATAGTTTTCACTTGCTAGTCCATTTTTGAACTAGCATGTGATAAATATTTGAAGATGGAAGGAGTAAATGTTTTCCTACGGTTCAGTGGAAACTCCAAACTGTAATGTTGCGGTCGCATCAAATTCTCTCTGGTGGTATGCTCCGGCGGGAAGGCGAGTGCCATGCTGAGGTTGCATCGACTCCACTCCGGTGGCCCGCTATGGCGTAAGGACTATCCTGTTATAATATCACCATGTCCACTCAGAGGTGGGTTGCTTCAGTGAAAGGACAGTTCCGGTCACAGTCTTCAATTCAACAAGATCATAAGATGATAGTGTATCAGTAAATTAGGCACAATATCCCAGTTCTGGCTTCAACTGAGTATAAGTCACATATAGTAGCAATACATAAAATTCTATGAGGTTGTGGATCACACGGACAAGACATGATCATAATAAAGACCAATCATGTCTCTCTCTCCACTCATTCGTCTACTTGTTATTTTCTCCGAACATGAGAGCTCATACTTCAAGGTGAAGCTCACATGACAAAGGATAAAAGCGACAAGTTGTTGGATATGTGCACCCACACATAAGTGAAAAAGGCACGGATAGTTTAAGCTACTTCAATGGTAGCTCACCAGGAAAAGCAAACATCTTACTCTCTTGATCTCAAATTACTTGTCACTCTCTAGTTTATTTTTATCTTAAATTACTTGTCGTCACTCTCTAGTTCAAAAATGGACTAGAGAGTGAAATAAGAAGTTGGGATGAAGGTAGAGTATCAAATAATATAGGTCATACATCTGTAACACCGCTTTCGTACTGGTTAATATGGTTTTTCTTTGAACAATAGAAGATCGAGATAGGAAAAGAGGGGTGTGGGCTTCTTCTTCCTCATCCTTTTTTAGAAATGTTTGTTCTTCCTCGCACTAACTCTTAGGTTGGAGGATAAGTTATTTCTTGTTTTTCTCTTTTTAGTACATACAATTTAACATAATATACAGAAAACAATACATTGTAAGACTGTCTTCTGTGAGACCTGAATGCAGGTACAAAATGTTTAATGTGTTTGCCATTTTTGAAATTGTCAGTGAGATGTCAACATGTTCAGTCTCCGTGGCATTCCAAAAAATGGGTTAGTGTTAACTCCTATATATCAGTGTTCCCAAAATCAAATATATGTGTGTGTGCGTGCGTGCGTGGGCGTACGTGCGTGTGTGTTTCAGTGTTTCACATATCTACCACTTTAAGGATGCGATGTGTTTACGACGGGCCAATACCGTCCTAAATAAGGCATTTGTCTAAATGTACAGTTTGGAATAAAATTTTATAGCCACAAACATAAATGAGAGTGTATGGGAGGACGTGAACATAAGATAGAAGAAACTCATTGGGTCTTGTGTAGTCGTGGGAATTGGGCTGCGCCGAAGTTGGTTAACCCGAAGCATGCACTACTCCAATAAGCTTCATCTCATGTGACTCCAAACGTATTATCACAAGCGGTTTTCAAAACTGCTTGAAATGAAGAGCCTATGAAAATAGCCGATTATCGCAGGCAGCAACATAAATCCTCTGAGAAAATGCATTTCCACATGTTGTTCTTTACTGCCAACCGTTCGAAAATGCATTTTCACAGGCGGTTTAAAGTTAAAAACCGTCTGTAAAAATAAGGTTTGTATACACTTATACCTTCGTAGGAAGGAGAAAAGGAGGAACTGAACATGCTGATATGACTGAATAGTCCAAATAGGATTTCATTTCACTTCAAAAGAGAGGCAATAATTACATCAGAATGCAGTGCAATATAAACATGCAGGTTACAAATCAATCGGTCTAACACATCTCCTAGCATAACAAATACTGACTCCACACCACAATGGCGCTTGAGCATGGCCGCGACGCTGTCGAGGCTCCCGTAGAGGCCGGGGCAGTCATCATGTGCTTGACGTCGTAGACGCGGTCCTCAAAGAAGATGCAAACGTAGCGCAGGACATCGGGCATGGAGCTCGGCAGCTTCCGTCCCATGAGCAGCTTGATGGGATAGGCGAATTCGTACGCAAGGTGGAAGGTGACTCAGGTGACGATGCCGTGGTTGCACACGAGGCCCAAGGACATCATGAGTGCGGAGAAGGCTGTGGTGGGGATGCCGCCCCCACGGTTGGCGCCAAAGTCCGTGCTGTTGGTGGTGAGTAGGCGAAGCGAGTCCTTGGCATAGCGGTGCGCGTGCGAATCAAAGTCGGACATGTTGATCTCGAAGGCGAGTGCGAGCAGCGAGGCAGTATCACAGGAGATTGGGGAACCGCGGCTATAGGCATCGGTGATATTGGGGAGAAGGAAGATGAGGTGACGTCCAAAGGCTGTTATTAATAAAGATGGAGGAGGTGTGATTCGCTTGATGTGAGGTGTGGGTCGCTGGATTGGGAAGCAGCCTACAACGGAGATCTAAATTTTAAGAGCGATCCGTGGGATGAAGCAGCAGACACTACATGGATTTTGTCCTGTTGCAACGATTGTACTGCATCGAATACACAATCATTGCAGTAAGCTTGGTCTTTTACCACAATTCACTAGTTCGTGGTGTTAGGATCTATAGCCACGGAACACAATCGTTGCATTAGGATCTGTTGCCAAGATTCACTACTTTGTGTTGTTAGTATCTACCGCCACATAACACAATCGTTGCATTAGGAACTTTTGCCATGATTCACCAGTTCGTGGCGTTAGGATCTATCGTCACAGAACACAATCGTTGCATTAGGATCTTTTGCCATGATTTACTAGTTCATGGTGTTAGGATCTATCGCCACAGAACACAATTGTTGCATTAAGATCTGTTGAAACCGCCAGTAGTAGAAGCCAAGTAAAACTTTCCATATTTGAGTCAAACGCGACTCAGCCGCAGCCTGAGTCCATAACCTAGTCGGTTGGACCTTTCCGACCAATTCTTTACGTCCACATCTCTTCATCACGCCTCGAAACCATGTAGCCACATCCATACACTCCTTGCAAACGTGAAAACATCTTCTAACAACATGCATGATACCTTCATATGCATTGTTCTTGATTCAAACATGTTGTGCGACCTCCCGATCAACTCAACCATAATTCCTTCTTAACTTTGTTGTTGTACCTCATCTTCTCCCTAATACTAGTTCAATGGATCCCATCATCAGCCATGTCTTGAACTCAAGCAACACCTATACATGAATAAACAACCAACACTTCCGAGCACAAGTCCACGACTTGACTCTCATTAGTTCTGAAACCGCAACACCTTACGTGAGCACCTCACATAAGCATGTTGCAAACCATAGCGAAACGATATAAGCCATAACCAACAAAACACACCAAAAACTTAGTAAAAGAATACTAAGCAAACTTTCCATCAATGTAAAAAGCAAAACAAGTCGGACCTATTGTCGGACCTTGCTGGAGCTCGAACCTAGAGTCGGACCTTGATGATAAAGGTGTTTTGGTAGTATTCAAAACTTTTATCCCCATAGCCAATGTATTCAGCACACATAGGTCTCACAATCTCCCCCTTGATGAATGCATTGGCAACACCACTTAAAATCCGAACATTGGCTTATTCATATGAAAAGTTTTGAAAAAAATATCTCCCGCTTTTTGAAAACCAAATGAGATAGATATAAATTTATCCCCTATACTTCTTTCTCCCCCTTGCATACTTCTCCCCCTTTGACAATGTATTCAGCAAGGTACAAAAGAGATATTTTAATTTGTTATGAGCACATTATAACATATACATATAGAACAAAGCTCATCCAAATCAAACTATCAAGTAACTTACACTATCACAACAATTTGCAAGAGATTATATGCGCATCTGACTTATTCTAACCAACCAAGCCAATCCTATGTCATTTGACAATCAGAAGCTTAAGGACATGGTTTTAGTCATACACAACTTCTTCCAAGTTCATATCTAAGTGCAATGATATGCCATATCAAAAGAAGAAGTGCGATGCATGCATATTCTTCTGATCTTCTCTCAATTTGTATTTGTTCATAAAACTCAACATGTGAGTTGATTATTTGACTAATTCATTATTATTAAAAACACTTGTGATCATGCAACATGTTCAAAACAGCAAGAAAGTTCGACCATCACCAGAATTAGTGTAAGTAATTATTCCAATTGCTAGTCAAGGCAAAACCTACAAAATGTATAACATGAGTAACGTAGTAAGAACTTTCAGCATGTAAAAGGAATCACAAAGTCATATATGTTTGAAATACTATGCTCATATTATTTTGAATTCAGATTCACGCATAAAGTTCTGAAGTTTCAAAACTCCCCTTCAATTTAAGCCATGAGGATGCATAACCCATATTTCACTACGAATGTAACAAAAACGAGTGAAATCCAAAGGTTTTCTAAAAATGTTAGTCAACTGTTGTTCGGTATCTACATGGTGAAACACAATGTTTCCTTTTTCAACATTATCATGGAGAAAGTGATACCTAGGGGCTGTTTGGTTCTCGTCCACGAATCACCGTACCGCAGCTGCGGCGGCGCCACAAGTGTGGCGGCCGAAATCGGCGCCACACTTGCGGCAGCATGTGGCGGAAAAAATGAACTGCAGCACTGTGGCGAGCACTGCGGCGGCCTACAGTTCGGCGATGAACCAAGTGCAGCCTACGCGCGCCTAGGCTTAGTTGCGGCAAGTTGCGGCGAGTTGCGGCTGGTAACCAAACAGCCCCCTAATTTCAATGTACTTAGTTCTAGAATGTTGCACGGTGTTTTCAGCAATGCAAACGGCACTAGTGTTATCACAAAATAATGGAACACTATCTAGATCAACCTCATAGTCCTTAAGTGTTTGAACAATCCATAGAATTTGTGAGCAAGCACTAGCAGCAGCTACATATTCACATTCGGATGTGGATTGTGCAACTAAACTTTGTTTTCTAGAGGACCAAGCAATAAGTGAATTACCAATAAAATGGCAAGTACCAGAAGTACTTTCCTATCAATAGTATGACCCCCAAAATCAGCATTTGAAGAACCTTTCAAAGTAACGGTTGAGAAAGAAGGAAGAAAAATGCCAAATTCTTGAGTTCCATGTAAGTATCTGAGAATCCTTTTGATGGCTTGACGATGTGAAGCACGTGGGGAAGCTTGAAACCTTGCACAAAGACAAACGCTAAATTGTATGTACAGTCTTGATACTGTGAGATACAAAAGTGATCCGATCATGCTTCTATATTCTTTTTGATCCATGGGTTCTCCATCTTCATCAAGTTCAAGTGTCGTTGATGTTTCCATTGGTGTCCGAAGAGGCTTGCTTTTGTCCATGTTGAAGCGCTTAAGAAGGTCTCTTGTATACTTTGTTTGATGCACAAAGTTTCCCTCCTTATTTTTCTTAATTTGCAGCCCCAAAAAGTACGTCAGTTCTCCCACATACTCATCTCAAATTCTGGACTCATCATAGCTGGACCGTGTAACTCGTTCATGCAAGTATCCAATCATTTGTTGTGGAGGATGACTTTTTAGGATACGGAGGGGAGTAGACACTTCACAAGATTTTTATTCTTCATGTTCATCACAAATTGATGAGCTTGTGACTTGAGGACGATCTGGATCAGCAATGATGGTTGTCGGTGCTGGTTGAGAATCAACATCCGGAGCTGAATCGAAGTCATTAGCTGCTGAATTTTCAGGGAGCAGCTCCAGTTCTTCCTCATCTTCAACGAAAATGCTCTCCCCCTGTGGATATGTATATGGACCTGCAATGCTTGAGCTAGTACCTTGGCTAGCTTCATGATGTGTATGTTTAGGCCCTATCTTCCGAAAGGTAAGTCGATTGGGGTGGAGAACTCGACGTTGATGCACTCGAGCGGTTCGAGTATCCCTGCAATCACTACACCACGGCTCCGTTGGTTATCAACCGTGCTGCACATGCTTGACCTCGCCAAGAAGGCTAATCCCTGCAAATGCAACAGAGAACACCAGCATGATCGTCGAAGACACAATCTGAAATCACGAAGTTGGGGTCCCACAAATCGTAGATAGGCGATATTATTGATCTAAGAAAAACCCACCAAATATGACCGGTGGCTGCAGTAATTAAAGGCTAGGGTTTGGCCAAAACACAATTAGACGCATCCCTAATGGACTCTTACGGGATACAAGGCCCAAAGGCCCGATTCGGGGGCGCAGCACTGGACAGAAATCTGGACCCAAATTGTATTGACGATTACCAATGACTCCAGAAGTATTTTGAGGTCGGACCAGAACCATTGGAAAGTTTATCTTCTGCTCTTTCTGTGCATATGTAGAACATCGAAAACGGAGTCCATATGCCTCCTTGGCGTCCATTTTAAGGTGGACTGCTCCTGGACTCCGAGTTGAACTCGAGTCCGAGTTGTAAACTGTTTCCATCAACTTGTGGACGTCCCAACTGGTTCTCCACCCTCCCAAGGCCTCTTTCCTTCACTTGTTGATCTTCTCTATTATTCCTAATAACAATTAAATCATCACATAGCAATCTATTCTCAAACTCACATAAAAAAAGAAGTTAGGAACGAATTCACCTGCTGATTTATTAACCGTGCTCGTGCTCTTGTGATTGGTCCTAGCAGTTCAATGTGCGTCTCCGCTGTTGTGATGTCCTCATAATCCTCCCCCTCTTGAATCGGAGTCGTCCTCGACTCAAGTTCATCTTCTTCTCCTAAGTACAGTTGCAAATCTGAAATGTTAAATGTAGGACTAACCCCAAAATTGGGTGGCAATTCAAGCTTATATGCATTATCATTAATCTTTTCAACCATCTTAAAAGGACCAGTAGCTCGTGGCATAAGTTTATATTTTCTCAAGTCAGGGAATCGCTCTTTTCTCAAGTGTAACCACACCAAATCACCCGGTTCATGTTTTACTTCCTTTCTACCTTTACTACCTGCAATCCTATACTTCTCATTAATCTTTTCAATATTTTTCTTTGTAGTTTCATGCATCTTAAGAATGAATTCAAATTGTTGTGTAGCATCCAAATTTATAGTTTTAGAAGGAGGCAAAGGTAGTAAATCAATAGGAGTACAGGGATTGGAACCATACACTACCTGGAATGGACTTACCTTTGTCGTGGAGTGAACGGATCTGTTGTAAGCAAATTCTATATATGGTAAACACTCCTCCCACAACTTCAAATTTGTTTTCAAGACAGCCCGCAACATAGTGGAGAAAGTATGATTAACTACCTCAGTTTGTCCATCCGTTTGTGGGTGACATGTAGTTGAAAACAGCAACTTGGTTCCCAATTTATACCACAAAGTTCTCCAAAAATATAAAGACCATGTGGGTTAAGGCGAGACTTAGCTTTGTTGCAAGTAGTGCATCGTGACACATAGCGCTCGACATCACGCCTCATCTTTGGCCAAAAGAAGTGTGTGGACAGCATGTCTTCAGTTTTCTTCACTCCAAAATGTCCCATCAAACCTTCTCCATGTGATTCCTGCAAAAGTAATAGACAAACGGAGCTAGCTGGAACGCATAGCTTATTAGCACGATAGAGGAGACCCTCTCGCAGCACATATTTATTCCAAGTTCTTCCTTCTCTACAATTTTTAAAAGCATCTTTGAAGTCCAAATCAGTAGGATATAATGCTTTTATTGTTTCCAGACCAAAGATTTTATGATCAAGTTTGGACATCATGGTATAACGCCTAGATAATGCATCGACAATGATATTTTCCTTCCCTTTCTTGTGCTTAATGATGTATGGAAATGACTCTATGAACTCAATCCATTTAGCATGTCATTTATTCAGATTGGTTTGACACTTAAGATACTTCAATGATTCATGATCAGAATGTATCACAAACTCCTTAGACCAACAATAATGTTGCCAAGTTTGTAATACTCGCACTAAGGCATATAATTCCTTATCATAAGTGGAATAATTCATAGAAGGACCATGAAGTTTTTCACTAAAGAAAGCAACGGGTTTACCTCCTTGTACGAGAAGGCCTCCAATACCAATGTCGCTTGCATCGCATTCTAGCTCAAAGGTCTTGTCAAAATCAGGAAGTTGTAGCAATGGTGCTTGTGTAAGCTCCGATTTGAGAGCATCAAAAGCTTATTTCTGCTGTTCACCCCATCGAAACGGCACTCCCTTCTTTGTTAGTTCATGTAGAGGTGCTGCAATGGTGCTGAAATTCCGCACAAAATGCCGATAAAAACCTGCAAGACCAAGAAAACTCCGAAGCTGCACGACATTTGTTGGGGCTGGCCAGCTGTTGATTGCTCCAATTTTTGCCTCATCCATCTCAATTCCTTGTGAGGAAACGACATAGCCAAGAAACGAAACTCGATTGGTGCAAAAGACGCACTTTTTGAGATTACCAAACAAACGTGCATCTCTCAAAACAGTAAAAGCAACACGTAAATGATCAAGATGTTCATCATATGACTTGCTGTAAATGAGGATATCATCGAAGTAAAGCACCACAAATTGTCCAATGAAAGCACGTAAAACCTCGTTCATTAAACGCATAAAGGTGCTGGGTGCATTAGTTAAACCAAAAGGCATGACTAACCACTCATAAAGTCCAAACATGGTTTTAAATGCAGTTTTCCATTCATCTCCTAGTGTCATTCTAATTTGGTGGTAACCACTACGCAAGTAAATTTTTGTGAAGATGATAGCACCACTCAATTCATCAAGCATGTAATCTAAGCGAGGAATAGGATAACAATACCGAATGGTGATGTTATTAATCGCTCGACAATAACCACACGTGCGCCAACTACCATCTTTGTTTGGAACCACAAGAACAGGAACGGAACAAGAGATAAGGCTTTCACGAATGTACCCGCGGTCCAAAAGATCTTGGACTTGTCGCTAAATTTCCTTAGTTTCCTGTGGATTCGCCCTGTATGCTGCACGATTTGGCAAACTTGCTTCTGGAATCAAATCGATCTTGTGTTCAATGCCTCTCATTGGTGGTAAACCAGGGTGTATCTCGGAGGGAAACACATCCTCAAACTCCTGCAAAAGGTTAGCAACAACAGGGGGCAATGCAATAGACAATTCATGAAGTGAAAATATGGCTTCTTTGCAAACTAAAGCATAGCACATCCCCTTAGCATTGAATAAATCAGCAAGGTCAGATTTAGTTGTGAGCAACGATGGTGATTTTAACTTAATGACTTGTTGTTTTTCAGATTCTAATTTTGTTGCTCTGCCATCACGAATTTTACTCTTCTCAAAATTTACAATTTCAGCGGGAGTCATGGGGAGCAAAGTGATTTTCTTTCCCTTATGCATGAGAGTATATTTATTTGTTCTACCATGATGAATAGCATCTGTATCAAATTCCCAAGGACGACCCAATAAAAGAGAACAAGCATCCATAGGAACAACATCAAAATCAGCAAAATCATGGTAAGAACCAATTGAAAATGTATTCTCGCTGTTTGTGTTACCCGAACCTTACCGTTGTTGTTGAACCATTAAATGTGGTACGGATGAGGGTGTGCACTTGTTGTCAAACCAAGTTTCTTGATGACGTCCGTGTTCACCAAGTTATTGCAGCTACCTCCATCAATTATAGTGTGTACACGGCAGTCCTTGACGACGAGAAACATGTGGAAGAGGATGTGTCGTTGTAGCTTTTCGTTGGTCTCCACTTTGTAGCTCAAGGCACGCTGCACAATGATGCTCCTATAGTTCTCTGTCGCAGTTGTACCAAGTACCTCTTCTTTGGTGTGTTCGTCATTTGGATTTGTAAAGTCAGTAGCAAGAGAATATTCATCTTCAACATCTGAAGTACTATCATACCCGCCATCGTCTCGTGCTATGTATGCTCGTTTGCTCGGACAATCTCTCATCATATGACCAAGTCCCTGGCAGCGGTGACACTTAATGTCGAAAGTACGACCCGTAGAAGGAGTGGACGACGAAGGCTTGAATGATGTCGCCTTGCTGACTTCCGGCACGCGAGAAGGTGGAGCAGCAGGTATAGTTCGTTGGCCGCCATTGGGTGGTGTAGTCACTGCACAGGGGGTCAAAGATGGTGTTGTTTTGGATTGTGTAGACGTCAAACGCGGCGTGAAGTTGCTCCTCGTGCATTGTTGCTGTTGTTGTCGGCCCTGCAATTCTTTTTTTGCCAACATAGCAAGATGAAACAATCTATTAACAGTATCATATTCCTTATAATCAACAATCTCCTAAATTTCACGCCTCAACCCTCCATAAAAACGAGCTATTTTATCATCCATGTCCTCTACTACCCAACAACGCAGCATACCCTTTTGTAACTCTTGATAATACTCCTCTATGGACATGTTACCTTGGTCTAAGCGCTACAATTTTTTGCGAAGGTCCCTCTGAAAAGATGGAGGAACAAATCGAACACGCATAGCTTCCTTTAATCTATCCCATGTTGGAGGATCAGTTCTAGTTTTAACAAGTTCATTCCACCATATGATAGCAAAGTCCTTAAACTCACTAGTGGCTTGACGAACGCTATGTTGTTCAAGAACAAGATGGGCATTAAATTTTTGCTCTACTGTCATCTCCTAATAAAGATAAGCCTCAGCATCATAAGCACCAGAAAAAGGGGGTATAGAAAATTTAACTTTAGCAAAAGGATCATCAGGAGGACGATTATAATTGTTATGATGATTATTAGCTCCCATACCTCGACGATAAAGTGGTAGTCTTGGTTGATTGTTGTGATCTTCCATAACATCATAAGCATTGTATTCATGTCTTCCAGCGAGAGGCAACCGAGCCTCAAAAGTATTCATCCGAAGAGCAAGGTCATCAAGTTGGCGAGTCAAGTTCGCCAATGACTCCTCCGTAGCTGCGTTGTATTTGGCGAACATATCTGTCATGGTCTCATCATATCACATAACTTAGCATGTTGAACACATTCATCATCATTGTCTTCTCCTTCCATTGTTAGTAAGAAATAAAAGACAACAAAAATATGTTATCCCTATCAACTACAGTGACAATGTGAAAGGTGGAAGAAATGCAATCTCTCTCGCTCAAGCGTCTTACCACGCTCTTACAAGTGTTCTTACCTGCACAGCAGGTGGTGTGGACGGTGAGATGAACCAATGAAGCGTGGGGTGATTGCAAAGGTACCTGTTATGCTCAAGAGAAAGGTGGAGCTTGGATGGCACAATATGGTGGCTAATAAGAAGAAAAATGTTAACAGATAAACAAAGTTGAATAAGTATTCAATGTAGGAAACTGTTGCTGGTCAACCAAGTGCTCTAGGGCCTAGCACAACACAAGGAAGTAGCAAGGCAAAAGGAAGACGGAATGATATAACCAATAATCACAGCACAAGTAGTATAGGCCAATTGATTTAATATGCGTGCTCTTCACTATTTTTCTTTCTTTTTTATATATTTTTGATATTTTTTCTTTACTTAGGAGCACGAAGATAGGAAGCACACAAATTTGCAGCTCAATTGGATGTAATATGCGGTCTATAGAAAATCAAGGAGATTCTTTAAAATTCATGCTAAAACTTCGGAGGCCGAATAGCCTATCTTCTGAGGGGTATTTGGGCAACCTAATTTTGCCGAACGCAGCTACGCGGTGGAAAATCAGATGAGAAAATTCGCGTAGATGAATATGAAAAAAAAATCGCCCGATTTCGAGTTCGTATGCGAAAGTTATGGCCATTTTAAGGTAGGATGTCCGAGTTACGACTTTTGGATGTTGATTCCAACTCGGTTTGAGAACAGAACTCGCAATCGGATATGAAAACGATCGAGAATTTGCACAGAAACTAATGGGGTGGTGTGTTATGATTCAAGGATTAGTGGCACAAGGGTTTGTCACCTAATCTAGAGATGGCAATGCGGGGGTTCACGCAAGGCGGCTAGCTAGGTCAAACCGATGAACATGGTGGATCGGTTTGTTATTTAGGGATTGTGGAATAGGTGTTGAACAGCAAGAAAACAAGGACAAAACAAGATAACTAGGACTCAAAATACAAAGCTAAACCAGCAACAAGACTCGACCACACGAATGCAAACTCATCAATGCAAACTGAAAAACGAAACTGCAGGCACTAGTCTAAGAAGCGAGAAAAATGATCTAATTTTTTGTGGTTTTTTTGTGGACTCTAGGTACGAAACAAAATCAATATAATGGAAGGAAAACAAAGATACCTCACGGGCAACCTGGAAATCTGATACCAATTGATGAGTAAGTTTAGGCCCGATCTTCCGAAAGGTAAGTCGATTGGGGTGGAGAACTCGACGTTGATGATCCGTGGCACTCGAGCGGTTCGAGTACCCCTGCAATCACTATACCACGGCTCTGTTGGTTATCAACTGTGCTCCACACACTTGACCTCGCCAAGAAGGCTAATCCCTGCAAGTGCAACCGAGAACACGAGCAAGAACGTCAAAGAGACGATCTAAAATCGCGAAGTTGGGGACTCACAAACCGTATAACGGCGATATTATTGAGCTAAGTAAAACCCACCAAATATGACCGGCGTCTGCAGTATTTAAAGGCTAGGGTTCGGCCAAAACACGATTAGACGCGTCCCTAATGGACTCTTACGGGATACAAGGCCCAAAGGCCCGATTCAGTGATGCAGCAACGGACATAAATCTTGACTCGACTTGTTTCGACAATTACCTATGACTCCGGAAGAATTTTGTGGTGGGACCAGAACCATTGGAAAGTTTATCTTCTCCTCTTTCCGTGCATATGTAGAATGTAGAAAACTGAGTCCGTATGCCTCCTGTGCGTCCATTTTAAGATGGAATGCTCCTGGACTCCAAGCTGAACTCGAGTCCCAGTTGTAAACTGTTGCATCAACTTGTGGACGTCCCAGGTGGTTCTCCATGCTCCCAAGGCCTCTTTCCTTCAGTTTTTTAGCTTCTCCATTATTCATAATAACAATTAAATCATCACATAGCAATCTATTCTTAAAGTCACATGCAAAAGAAGTTAGGAACGAATTCACCTACTGATTCATTAACTGTGCTCGTGCTCTTGTGATTGGTCCTTGCAGTTCAATGTGCGTCTCCGCTGTTGTGATGTCCTCATCACTTTATCAAAAGACACCTCACAAGTCTCCACAATTTTGTTAGTGTCAAGTAAAAGTACATGGTAGCCTCTAGTATGAGATGGATAATCAAGAAACATGTCATCAATAGATCTAGGTTCAAATTTATCAAGATTACCATATTTCTTAACAAAGCATTTACAACAAAAGACCCAAAAGTGTGTAACCCTACGCCTATATCCAAACTGATGCTCATATGGTGTTTTACCTAGCTTAGGGCGCAAGAAAACACGATTTGAGATATAACAAGCGGTTGTAGTCGCATCAGACCAAAATTTCCTAGGAGTTTTATATTCATCAAGCATATTCCTAGCCATCTCAACTAAGGTTCTGTTCTTTCATTCTACAACACCATTCTGTTGAGGTACATATGGTGAAGAAAATTGATGATCTATTCCATTTTCAGCACAAAAGTGATCAAAAGATTTATTTTTAAATTCGGTTCCGTTATCACTTCTAATTGCTTTTAAAGATCCTGGGTGATGAATTGATAATCTAAGAAATAAAGTTCTAAAGTGACTAAAAGCTTCATTCTTAGATGCCATAAAGTAAACCCAAGAGTATCTAGAATAATCATCAACAATCACTAGAACATACCATTTACCTCCGAAGGATTGAACACGTGAAGGTCCTACGGTGTCAAGGTGCAAATGTTGACCCGGTTCAGTTGTTATGATCATTGTGAGCGGAGTATGTGAACCTGCAACTGTCTTAGCATATCTACAAGAAGAGAACATAATTTCTTTGTCCCATTTAAGCATAGGCAGCCCACGTATGCGATCAAGAGCACAAACACGCGTTAGATAATCGAAGCCTACGTGACCAAGTCTACGATGCCAAAAATATAAGTCCTTTGAATCATTAGCAACTATACACCTATGCTTAGAGGAAGATATATCAAAATCATCTTTAAAAAGTCTTCCAAACCAAGTTATGTTAAAATAAGCTCACTATTCGAATTTACAACTTTGCAACAATTTTTAGTGAAATTTTTTTCCAGATTTTCATCTAGCAGTTGTGAAACAGAAAGCAAGTTGTATTTCAAATGTTTAACAAGTGCCACATCCTTCAAAGTGGATCATTTACTCTAAACAAACCCTTACCAATTATAGGAGTTGAAGAATTATCAGCAAAAGAAACATTCTCTACACGTGACACAAAAGAGAGAGAGAAGAACCATTATTTGTTACCGGTCATGTGGCGTGAGCAACCTGAATCCACAATCCAAATGTTCTCATTCCTCAAGCGTGTAACCTACATAGAATAACAATACGTCAATGACTCAATATTTGGGTTAGTCAAAAGGCATTTAGGAATCCAGTACTGAGTCACACGATGTACAGCAGGAAAAACACACGAAAGCTGAGATAAAACAACAGGTTTATGAGTCAAAGTTTGAAATTTTTGTTCTTAACTACTGACCTATAAGGTATTACTTTTGTAGTACAAAAATCAGTAGCTCTGGTGGCAAAAACAGAAGGTCTGGAGGTAACAACAGAAGGTCCAGAGGCAAAAACTGATGCTCTGGAGGTAAACTTTGATTGTTTGTGACCCATAACAGCAGGTTGTATGTTCATGACATTCGGTTTAGTATGTGCAACAAATTTTGCATGAGAGTTATAAGATCTAGCTTGCATTCTTTCTTTTTTATGTTGTTTAGCTAGTCTATAACAAAAATCTATGACATGACCATCTCTACCACAATAGGTACAATGAAATTTAACTTTTTGTTCATGTATTGATGAGCATGCAGTATGTTTATTTGAACCCGAACGTGACAACACTCCTGCACATTTAAAAGCCACGTCTTTTGGTTTAGGAATTGTTATAGTTAAACCACTTCCTAATGACTTTACAATTTTAGGTGGATGTGCTTTAGCATGAGCATGGGAATCAAAACCTAAACCAATTTTATCATTACAAGATTTGGATGAATTCAGTAGCAAGCTTAGATTTTTGTTTCCAACACAAAACTGCTCTAGTGTCCTATTCATGTTATCAAGTTTTTTAGACAATTCTAGGCAGTTTTCACATGAAGTCTTTCCCTTTAATTTGCGGTTAGGACAATATTTAACTTCATGAGCACGTAAAGCATTGTTCAGTAATGAAATTTCATTCATAGCATCTTTTAGTTTCCTTTCAAGATCTGTCAGTACCCTCTGTACCAGATATCCCTTGGGATTGCAAAGATCACAAGAAAACTCCTTATACCAGATTTGAAGACCTCCGAAGGCCCCACATGTCAGGCGTAGCCAGAGCTGCTCCCCCGACATGGTTAGTCCTTGGGCTGCCATGTGTATCACAAGACCGGAGCTATCACCCACACCTGGGAAACTCCGGTCAGAATACCAATATGGCACCCCCGGACCTAACCCCAGACAGAGGGAAGCTCCGGTACTGACACGTGTCCAACAGCACCGGACCTACCCGTCCATGACAGTGAGCTCCGAAGCTGCCACATTGCAATCGCCAGACCTTCAACTTCAACTATCAGGCCAGAGGACCCCCAATGGCTCCAGACCTTCAAGGATCAATCAAAGACTTCAAGACCCGATTAAGTGTCATTAATGCCATATTAATGACACACGATCGGATGGCCCTTAATACTGGTAATGGCACTATTAAGGCCCGTTACCAGGCTATTAAGGGTAATTAACCCCTTTTATTGTGTATCAAGCGTGTGTAACCGCTGGGGCCACCTGTCGGGCCAGGCTGACGTTGTAACGACCAGTTCTTGTACTATAAAAGGATGGGTCGACGATACACAAGGGACGGTTCGAGACCACTGTTGAACACCTTGAGCTAGACGAGCTTCTTCTTCTGGAGCTTCTTCTAGACTTCCAAGCTTAATACATCACCAACACACCCCGTGGAGTAGGGTATTACGCTCAGGCGGCCCGAACCACGTAAATCCCTGTGTACACGTGTCTTTCACCTTCTTGAATCTCTGTGCGCCCATTACCGAACTATAACTCCTCAATCTACCAAAAGTAGTGTCAGGAGATCTGCTAGTTCCAAACACCGACAGTTGGCGCGCCAGGAAGGGGGAGCCTGAGATTTCGAGTATGGTGAAGTCAGCTGCTGGATCATCCAACGGCAAGCCTGCCGTTCAACCCGCTGGAGGCAATCCCTCCAACACGCAGCAACCAGCAGGTGCTGTGGCTCCAGCAGGAGTCATGCCTCCACCACCACCGCCTGCACCAGCACATCAAGCTGAGCAGCGTGACGGTGCATCGGCGTCAGTCACTACATCGGCAAACAACAACAACCCTGAACACGTGCTTCATGCAGCACGTGATTTCCTCCAACGTCCACCACCTCTAGGTGCATCCCAGGGTGCAATAGAGCAGTGGAGAGCTGATGTGGAACATCTAGTTGCAGCAGCAGCCGACCACATCAGCAATCAAGGTCCTCCTTCTTTGGGGCGGGCCCCATCGCAATGCTGGACTGTGTCTGGCAGACTTGGTCTGCATGCTTCCTAGAATAGGAGGCGTGCTTCTTCACATCAAGTTACATCGCTACCCTCTGGGGCGCGACATACTCATACGGTAACCAGGATGTCAACTCATGACCTCCAGGCAGAGCTTGATCGCCGTTACCGTCAACAGGATGGTCATGTCCATATCGAGCGCGCTCGCAAAAGGCGAGAAGCTCGAGACAGCCCTGCTCTCGAGGGAGTAGGAGGAGGCTGTTCTGCACTAGCCATGCACCTACGCATGGTCAGATGGCCACAAAAGTTCCGGCCACACCTGCCAGAGAAGTTTGACAGGACTGTTAACCCCGCCGAGTTTCTCCAAATTTATACCACCGCAATCCTTGCGGCCGGAGGTAACCAGGCTGTAATGGCCAACTACTTCCCAGTAACTTTGACTGGGACCGCCAAGTCCTAGTTCATGAACCTTCCTCACAACTATATCAATAGTTGGGAGGAATTGTGCTAACAGTTCACCGCCAATTTCGAGAGTTCATACACCCGACCAGACACCGAACTGGACCTTTTTGCAGTGGTGCAAAAGGGGGGAGAATCCCTGCGCTCATTCATCCAGAGGTTCTCCCAGGTACGAAACACCATTCCTTCTATCTCTAGCGCTTCTGTCATTGTGGCATTTAGACAGGGCGTGGGAGATAAGAAGATGCTGGAGAAGCTGGCGGTCAAGGAGATCACCAGCGTCACATAGCTCTTCAGCTTGGCAGACAAGTGTGCCAAAGCTGCAGAGGGCCGTGAGATGCACTCCAAACCACCTCCGGAGTATGGCAAAAATTCCTCCAAAGGTGAAGCCACTACCCCTGGGAGTGGCAAAAAGAAGAAAAAGTCCAACGGCAAAAAGAAGCCGTCGGCCGACACATCCACCGCTGCAGCTGCTGCACCTCCAGGTGGCCGGGGGCCATGCCCTGAGAAACGAACTCGGCCGTCCTCTGAAGACGGTGGCAACTCCAAAATGTGGTGTCCTATCCACAAGTCAAACGGCCACAACTTGGAGGACTGCTGGGAGGTCCAAAACCTTGCTGAGCGCTACCACAAGCGCCGGGAAGAAGTTCCTTTCCGTCAGTGGGAAGGAAAGCAGAAAGTTGACAAAGCTCTGGCTGAAGAGGAGTTGGGCTTCCAGGACCCTAAAAAGGTCCTGAAGGCTGTGTACACCTCTGTCGATGACGACTCTGACATCTCCGACAATGAGCGTCGAAATACCATGAACACCATCTTTGGTGGTTCATGGGACATCACCTCCCGCCGTATTCTCAAGACCATGCGGTGAGACATGGCCTCAGTAGCTCCTATAGCCAGGGCAGAACCTCATCGGAAGTGGATGGACACTACCATCACTTTTGATGCTTCGGACTGCCCTCGGAACATGATTGGAGCTGGCCAGCTACCTCCGATGGTATCACCTACCATCAACAACATTCAACTCCACCATGTAATGGTGGACGGAGGTTCGGGGCTGAACATCATAAGCTTCGAGGGTTTTGTCAAGCTTCAGCTCTGACCTTCGGACCTTTGCCCTTCCCGACCTTTCTCTGGAGTAGGTCCAGGGGCCATAACACCGCTCGGTGCCGTTACTCTCCCTGTGACCTTCGGGACTCGGGAGAATTATCGCACTGAGAAGTTGATCTTTGACATCGCTCAGGTCAACTTGCCCTTCAACGCCATTCTGGGCAGGCCTGCCTTGTACAAATTCATGGCTGCTGCTCATTATGGCTACCTGGTGTTGAAGATGCCGACACCAGTTGGCGTTCTCCAGATCCGCAAAGACCGTACTGCCGGAGTGATTGCTCTGGAGGAACTCCATGCGCTTGCTATAGCACAGGAGGAAGAATCCAGGCAGGAGCAAGCTCCAAAACCCCCGAGCGTTCGTCAACGAGGCTCAACCTCTGCACCTCGCGTGCAACCAAGCGGCGACACCGACATCCCCGTCAAAGTCGTCCAAATCGGTTCCGATGCTGCTCAGACCACTCGTATATCGGGAGGTCTGAATGACAAATAGGAACTCGCGCTCATCACTTTCCTTCGGGCTAACGTCGATGTGTTTGTCTAGCAACCGTCACAAATGCCTGGGATCCCTAGGGAAGTGATCGAGAATAATCTGAAGATCTATCCCGACGCTCGGCCCGTACATCAGAAGCCTCGGAAGCAATCCGTAGAGCGAAAGAACTTCATACGACAAGAAGTGAAGAAGTTGCTCGAAGCTGGATTCATACGAGAAGTCTTCCATCCAAAATGGCTAGCAAACCTAGTCGTTGTACCCAAGGCCGACGGGAAGCTTCGGATGTGTATTGACTACACAACACTAAATGAGGCATGCCCAAAAGATCCATTCCCACTACCTAGAATAGATCAGATAGTGGATTCCATCTCCGGGTGTGAATTACTGTGTTTCCTAGACGCGTATTCTGGGTACAATCAAATCAGAATGTCTAGGGAAGATGAAGAACATACTTCTTTCATCACAGTAGATGGATTGTAATGTTATACAACCATGGCATTTGGTCTCAAAATGCAACTTCAACATTTGTACGAGCTATGTACAAAACCTTTAGAGAGCTCATCAGAGACGTAGTGGAAGTGTATGTTGATGGCATCATAGTCAAGATCAAGGACAAGGAGTCATTCCTTGACACCTTGCAAGCTGTCTTCGACAAGTTGCGGGTCACCTGCACGAAGCTGAACCCAGACAAGTGCGTCTTCGGGGTTAGCTCCAGAAAGCTTCTCGGTTTCCTGGTAAACCACCGGGGCATAGAGGCAAATCAGACGAATATTAAGGCTATAGAGGAGATGCGGCCACAAGCCCGCATCAAAGATGTCCAAAAATTGACTAGATGTCTAGCCGCCCTCAGGCGGTTCATGTCAAGACTGGCAGAACGGGCGCTACCCTTCTTCAAAATATTTAGGAAGTCCGGACCATTTCAATGGTCTGAAGAAGTAGAAAAGGTGTTCCAAGAGCTAAAGCAGCTCCTCACCACTCTACCAACCCTGGTAGCTCCGAGCCCTGGTGAGCCCTTACTGCTTTACATTTCAGCAACCAACGAGGTTGTCAGCATGGTCCTGGTCGCGGAGAGACCAGAACCATCACAATCTCAGGAATCCAGACCCCTCCGGGAGGGTCCAGAGGTTCCTGAAGGAGAGTCTGCGTCCCAGCCCCCAGACTTGGATCAACAGGGAGTTATCCCAGAAGACTTCGACCCTTCCGGGAGGATCCGGGTCACTCCAACAGAAGCTCCGGGTTCCTCTAGCAGAAACCCAGAGGTCCCCGAAGCATGTTTGGACCCCTCCGGGAGGGTTCGGGCCGATGTGGAGGAAGCTTTGGGCCCCTCTGGGAGGGTCCGGACAGTCCAACGCCCAGTGTACTTCATCAACGAAGTACTACATGATGCCAAGACTCGATACCTAGAGGTACACAAGCTGCTGTATGCAGTTCTCATCGCCTCCAGGAAGCTTCGCCACTACTTCCAAGCTCACAAGATATCAGTGGTGACCTCTTACCCACTGCGTGTGATCTTGCATAGTCCCAACTCTACTGGGAACATTGTAAAGTGGGCAACGGAATTGGCTGAATTTGATCTTGAGTTCATCCCAAGGCAAGCAATCAAGAGTCAAGCATTGGCAGATTTTGTGGCGGAATGGACCCCCTCTCCATCAAACCCTGGGGGCCCTAGTGACCAGAAGTCGGAACTTAAGGATTTGGTCATCACCAAACCTCATTGGACCCTCTACTTCGACGGCTCTATGCAAAAGCAGGGGGTCGGAGCTAGAGTCCTTCTCCTCGCTCCAACCAGGGAGAAGGTAAAATACATGGTCCACCTTGACATCAAGGCGACCAACAAAATGGCGGAATATGAATCACTCATTTATGGATTAAAGGTGGCACTATCATACGGTGTCAAGCAGTTGCTGGTCAAGGGAGATTCGCAGCTCATCATTAAACAGGTGAAGAGTGAATTCTCCTATAACAATCCTCAATTAGCTGCTTATCTTCCTTGAAGTCCAGAGGCTTCAGAAGGACTTCAAAGTCCTGGATCCACCATGTCCAGCGTGTCCATAACGCTGAAGCTGATGAACTCTCAACAAAAGCGTCAACCAGAGCTCCGGCTCCTGATGGAACCTTCATCCGGAGGTTGTCAAAACCCACAGGTCAGCCTGCCGAACTGAGCGAAGGGGGGAGACCAGCATCCCGAAGCTGGCGGTCCCGATGGCCCTGTTACCATGGCAGCCATCAAGGGTCGTAGGTGCTGCAGGAAGCTCCGAGCAACCCAGCACACAAGACTCAAATGCTCAAGCAAGCTCCGATGCATGGATCTCGAAGATATGGAGCTACTTGAAAGACAATATCCTTCCTGACGATGATGTATCCGCTGACCGGATAGTTAGATTGGCTAAAAGATACACGTTGGTAGAAGGGGATCTCTACCAGCGTGGTGCCAATGGCATCCTAATGCGGTGCATCACAAGGGAAGAAGGTTGCGAGGTCCTCGCAGAAACCCATGGAGGCGAGTGTGGGAACCACACGTCTTCCCGCACGCTGGTCGGTAAAGCCTTCCGGCATGGATTCTACTGGCCTACACCGCTCCAGGATGCAACTGAGCTGGTGAAGAAATGCAAAGCATGCCAGTTCCATGCAAAGCAAATTCATACACCGGCTCAGCCTCTACAAATGATACCTCCTTCATGGCCTTTTGCTGTGTGGGGGATGGACATCTTGGGACCTTTCCCAAGAGCCGTCGGAGGTTACAAGTTCCTATATGTCGCCATCGACAAGTTTACCAAATGGCCGGAAGCAACTCCAGTTGTGACAATAAACAAGCAATCAGCTATCAATTTCTTGCAATCCATAGTATGTAGATTTGGAATCCCGAACAAAATCATAACAGATAATGGGACCCAATTCACAAGCTCTGCTTTCCAAGGATACTGTGAAGACCTCGACATCCAAGTCAGCTACGCCTCTATAGCTCATCCAGCAAGCAATGGCCAAGCCGAGAGGGCAAATGCAGAAATCCTGAAAGGACTCAAGACGCGCACATATGAGCACCTGAAAAAGCATGGAGCCAACTGGATTGAAGAGCTTCCGCCCACTTTATGGGCCAACAGGACTACTCCAAACCGGTTAACTGGAGAGACACCCTTCTTCCTGGTGTACGGAGCTGAAGCGGTCCTTCCTCCGGAAATCACCTTGGGGTCGCTCCGGGTCCGGACCTCCATCTAAGCCACGCAGGACCAGCTCCGGCGTGAAGACCATGACCTCCCTAAAGAGGCAAGGTGCCGAGCAGCTGTTCGGAGTGCCCGATACCGCCAAGCTCTTCGTCGCTATCACCAATGGCATGTTCACAGCCGACGGCTCGAGGAAGGCGATCTGGTGCTATGGAGAATACAATCTAGAGAACGGTTAAACAAACTCTTCCCCAGCTGGGAGGGACCCTTCCGAGTGATCAAAGTATCCCGTCCCGGATGCAGTCGCTTGGCAACCGAGGACGGGACACCTCTCCCAAATCCTTGGAACATTGAGCACCTACGTAAGTTCTAGGCTTAGTATCATGGAGGTGAGTCTGTAATTACATTTCGTGTATGTTATAGAGTCATTGTACAGAGTCGGGTAGCTCCTCCGGGAGAGCAGCCGGACCTACCCTGTTAGTTCCGTAGCGCCCATGCAACACTTGTCACAGTCTCAGAACTAAAAGTGTAGCTAGCTACCTTGGGTCAAACGAGAAACGAAACACACTTAGCCTGATTCCGTACACTAAGAGTGTAATTGTTTCCCCTGTACCCCGGACCTATAATGAAAGACATCATTGTGTGAAAACAGACTCCACGTGCATTTACTTTGTACATGCTCAATATTTTTATTTTTCTCTTTCTTGTCTATAACAAAGTTGTGCAATTCTTAAGAAATGTTAGCTCGACCAGTTCATGTACAATTCGAGTTGCATTGTCTGTCCTTCCGAGTTCAAACATTGTTGATGGCCTACTTGTTTGGATGCCGCCAAGCCAATCTAGGGTCGGAGTGTGCTATCGACTTAGCCTGGTCCTACACCCTAAGTACGCCACTCTAACTACACCCCGGTAGGCCGAAGTAAGGCAAGTCCAGATACAGTTAGACCCGAAGGGAGCAAGACGACGCTCTTGCTTGTATGTAGGATTTTGCTCGACCTAAAAATTTCTCGGGAACGGTAAGCCACAATGAAGTTGTAGATAGGAAACAAATTTTACTATTTTTCTTGATTTCAGTGTGCAGGAAAAATAAATAAGCTATGACACCCTCTAGGCGGTTTATGGTCAATTTTCAAACATTGACATCGAGCATCTCTGGAGCTACTCAGTTCCGGTAAAGCGAGTCGTCAATGTAAAGATGGTGGAAAGACTCTAAAGTGGAGTCTAACGTTAACACAACATGTGTTGATGGAGGTCACTACCGGAGCTGCCAGAGCTCCGACACCCCGGAGGACTAACCATCGATGCTTCGGAGCTACTAAGCTCCAGCAATGGTCAATGCTGGAGCCACCATCCTCCGACAGCCTCGGGGGGCCTAAACTATCAAAGACTTCGGTCTTACATTCTACAAGTTCAAAGCACGCAAGTCTTCAACAACTATTACATCTTCTTGGTACATGTTCACAATCAAATTGTGTACATCTACCAGGTGGCCAAGCGAGACAAAGGTGTTGAAGACAAAAATGAAATTCAAATTCACAAAAATTTGGATTTCATTCATTTGCAGACAAGAGATTACAAAATTGGAGAAGAAGAAGAGAGAGTACAAGTGGGAGATATAGGGAGACGATCCTAGACCCTATGGAAGAACTGGGCAATCTTCTGGGCCACCTCCGACACGTTGGCTCGGACAGCTTCACCCTCTCCTTCGATGGGACCTTCAAGTACCGGGTCCAGAGGGAATTGAGGTTCCTAGCTAGTGTAGCACATCAGCACATACTCTGCGAAGTTCTTCGCCAAGGACTGGCCCTCTGTTTCCAAATGGTCCGCAATGACATCGCCCACCTTGGAGAGTTTGTTGCCTGCTGAACCCAGCGCCTCCAATGCTTGGTCCAGCTCAATCTTAGGATCATTCGAACGCACGAGACCAAAGCCCATTGGCGTCGGCGCATCGTTGGCCTTGCCCAGGAAGTCCCAAACTTGTTGGGACCCCACAACCCTTGCACCACGCATCTCCGCCAAGGATCTTTTGGCCGCTGCCAGCTCTGAGCTCTCCCGAGCAAGACGCTCCACCTCTTTGGCATTCTGCTGAATCATTTCAGCAACTTGTCTTTCGAGCTTGCTGAGCTCTTCCTCCCAGAGGTGGATCTCATTCTGGCGTTTGACCAAATCTCTCTCCCGGCCCCGCACTTTCTTTTCCCGGGCTGCAATGGCATTCTCCTGCTTTAGAGTTCCTGCCCTCGCTCCCAGGATTTCTTCTCCTCCGTCTTGCAACACTCATCAAATTTCTTGGTGTGTTCTTCAAGGCTCTTGACAGTTAGAGCTGTCTTTTGGACAAGCTCCTCCCCCCTCTTCACAAGGTCGTCTCGCAGCTCCAGGAATTTCTGCTCTTCATCTTCGAGCCGTTTTTCCCGAGC
Source organism: Tuctoria greenei (assembly GCA_036927565.1). Classification (NCBI taxonomy): domain Eukaryota; kingdom Viridiplantae; phylum Streptophyta; class Magnoliopsida; order Poales; family Poaceae; genus Tuctoria; species Tuctoria greenei. The sequence continues at coordinate 260,355,997 of JAYESD010000001.1, read as the reverse complement.
TTCAAGAGCCTCCCGGCGCTTGACGAGACTATCGTGGATGGCATAAAGCCTTTCCTGGCGTTCATCATCTGCACTATTGGCAGCCTTGGCCTGATCATATATGGCTTGGGACTGGTTGTCGAGGGTCCGCGTCATGCTTTCCCTCTCATCCAACAACTTTCCCCAGTACTCCAGGTGGACCTTCTCCCTTCGCACTCACTCCTTGTCGTCAGCCAGCCTCGGCTGCGCCAGCTTAGTATCCAAATAGAGTTGGTTGCGCCACCTCCTAAGGGTTTGGTGCTCCTCTTCGAGAGCCTTGCTGTCGTGGTAGAAGGCCAACTGCACCCGGCGAAGACTGGAGCAGGCGTTGTTGATAGACAACGATAGGGGGATCGGGTTCGGACCTACTGGGGTCCTTTTCACTAGCTCTAGCGGATCTTGAGCAACAAAAATTGGGTCCCATTGTACGAGAGCGGTACCCTGAGCCTCCACGGCACTAGGGCCGTCCTCCGGGATAGCCTCGACCACCACCGAGGAAGTGCTTGCAGCAGAAGTACCGACCTCCAGAATTGGTTCCGAAGGCCCAGCCGCCAGGTCATCAACAATTGGTCCCTCCGGCGGGGGGCCAGCAGCTTCATCTCGGCACTCTGGCTCGGCAATGGGCACCTCTGGGATCACTGCTTCTGGAACAGGTGTTCAAGGTTCGGCCAGAGCAGAAGCTACTTCTGGCTCCGGCACAGGCGCTTCCTCTGCCTCTGGTTCGGGCGCTGGCGCTTCAGCCATCATGGGCTCCGACGCTAGCGCTTTGACCGCCATAGACTCAAGCACCATCGCCTCCGCAGCAACTGGTTCAGACGCCAGAACCTCTTCAACAGCCGGCTCCATAGCCGGAACTCCTGCAGCAACCGGCTCTACCGCTGGAGCCTCCTCGACAACCGACTCAAGTGTTAGAGCTTCATCAACACCCGGCTCTACTGTCGGGACCTCCTCAACCACCGGCTCGACTGTCGGGGCTTCAACAACATCCGGCTCTAGGGCCGGAATCATAGCTTCCTCCAGCTCTGCGGCCGGAGCGTCCAACATCACAGCATCCAAGCCCGGAGCTTCAACCTCTGAGGCTGGCGCTGCTGGTACATCATCAGTCTCGTGGTCCGGCGCTACCACGAGAGCTTCTGGGAATGAGTCGTCCAATACCACGATAGCTGGCGCCAGGGCTGCCATAGCCTCTGCGACCTCCTGGGGCGGCGCTGGAATCGGAGCCGGAGCTTCAGCCTGCACGGCCTCAACTGCTGCTGTAGGGGCCGGAGCATCAGCCCTTTTCTTGGGCATGCTGTGAATGAAGGACGAAGAGACTCAAAATACAGTTAACAATAAAACAACTGACTGAGGTAAAAAATCAGAAATTACCTCGGAAGGCTTCCGCACCAGCCGACACCGGCGTGGTAGTCCCAGAGGGCCCCCCGGAGCTTGCTGCTGTCGGTGTTGCTCTGGTCGAGGCCCCCCTTGACCAGGAAGGACCTCCGGACCAGGAGCCCTCAGCTGGCCCTGGGACCGGAGTCACTTGGCCGGAGCTAGCACCCCGGGAAGATGCCACAATTGGAGTACACGACGCCGTTGAAGACCTTCCCCTCCAAGGAGAAGGGGATGCTGCAGAAGAAGAATGCCTGGCCCTCCTGTCGGCATGCTTCCTCTTACGGCTCGAGGGCTCGGCCAATTCCTTGCCCTTGCCGACGACTTCGTGTAACACCCTCATTTTCATGCATCATGCCCTACATGCACTCATATACATGTTTAACATTAATCCACAACAAGAGGAACGAGTTTAAAATTGATTTGGAACAAAACCGCACTTAAAACGCAGGAAAGTGCGGACTAGTCCGGTTTCGCTGCGGACTAGTCCGATTTATCTCTGACTAAAAACGGACTTGTCTGTTTTTGCTGCGGATTAGTCCGATTTTTGGCACTGGAAACTTTCGGACTTGTCCGATTTTGTGCGGACTAGTCCGATGCTCCATGAATCCTTGAAAAATTTGCGAGTCCCTGGACTTTTCCGGACTAGTCCGGTGTTCCAGCGGACTTGTCTGTTTTCCTTTCTGTTCAAATTTGTACTTGTACGATGTTTGGCCAGACTTGTCCGATTTTCTCTCTGGACGACTTCAGACTAGTCCTGCCTTGTACGGACTTGTCCGATATTTCGTGACTCCGAATTCATCTTTTGTTTTACGACTTGTTTCTTGGGTTTCACGTTAAGTGGGCCTAGGGACGTCGTGCCTAACTCTTTGATAACCCATGTGGGACTCTAAACCGGTCTCTACTCATCCCTAAACTCGAAATCCATCTAACCCTAACCTCCACCTCTATATAAACAGCCCCACCCCTTGGGTTGACATCTATTTGCCACTTTTCCACCCACCCAAACCCTAGTTCGTGGGGAGCCGCCATCAAGGAGGGAGGAGAAGATCCCAAACAAGAAGAATAAGAGGAGGAAATGAAGGAGGATCAAGATCTCCACCGAGTTTTGTCCTTCACCACCAATTCATCTCCAAGTTCATCACCAACCCTAGATCATCAAGATCCAAGTGTTACCTCCAAGTTTCTTGATTCATTGGAGTTCTAAACACCTGGTATACCTTCTATTCTCTTTTACTTATGTGAATTCAACCCCTAATCTCCAAATTCAAGTCGATCTAGAAAACCCTAATTTGCTGATCTCGTCAAGTGCGGACTTGTCCGGTCCCTAGCGGACTAGTCCGATCTTCCTGGTTAAATTGTGTTGAATTGACTCTAAAATTTGATCTAATCGAATCCAAACCTGTATAAACTTGTTAAAAGTTATTAGAACTAGTTAGTGATCATTAAAAGCAATCTATTAACAAGTTCTACCTTGAATTTGCATTAATCATGCATGTCATGTCATCTTGAGTAATATTTGTGCAATCTTTGATTGTGTTTCTTGTCTTGTATGTTTATTGTGTGGATTAGACGGATTTGCGCTAGAAAGTGCCGCAGAGGATCTACAGCACCAAGAGTTTGAAGGCTTTGACCCTAATCAACAGCAAGAGCAAGGCAAGTGTCCTTGAAGCATATTGATCCTGTTTTTAAAATAAATGTTTTGTTTGAAAAATTGCATGCTTGTGTCAATTTGATGGGAATCCTATGGTAGGAAGTTGACTAGAATTGCTAAACCACCCTTGTCACCTGGAATATATGGTAGGGAGTCGGGAAGGGATTTTACATTTTTGCTTCGCTTAATCAACTGGGATGGGAAACCAACTATACCACTCAATTTAATTATGCATGGATGAGATTATGGTTAACATGAACTGGTTAAACATGATATGGTAATGGGTGATCTAAGCAAGCCTGATATGTGGATGGGTTGGATGTTATGGTGGTTTGCTTGCTTTAGATCTAAGGACCGGTTCATGCGAGAATAAGCCAGGACTACAGTGCCACCACGAGGCCAAGTATGGGTGTGGCACAGCTGATTAATTAGGGCTTTGCCAGTGCTATTTGGACCATTATGGATGCTCGGGGAAGGGGTAGTCGGATTGGGTTTGTTGATGATTGGTGGGACTACCCTGGGATCCGAATGGCTCAAGAGGGGGCCCTTGGTTGAAGATGTGCTCAGTTGGAGGCATCGCCACCGGTGAAACCTCAGTGGGGTCTAAATAGGCTAGTAATCTCTTTGTAAAGGCTATTTGTGATCTCTTGGCCATACACCAAAGGAAGTGTAATTGGCATGAGGGAGGTTCTTTAGTCGCCGACGGGTGATGAAATCACAAACACGTGGGTAAAGAGGTACAAACTCTGCAGAGTCTAAATAAAATATCATGATAGCCGTGCTCCCGGTTATGAGCGCCTGGATGACCTACATAATTAGAGGGAAATTGGAATTTTGGATGGTTATGGTCAGTATTATGGTTATGGATTAATTTCTGGTATTGAATATGGTTATTGGCAAATGGTGAAATCTGGAATTATTGATGAAGATGGTGAACTATGGATTGGTATTGTGATATTATTTATGACTATGATGGGTTTACTTCACATACATATAATATATTGCTTTTCAAATGTTTTAATGTACTTTTCAGCACTTTGCCATTATTATTGTCATCACTTGAATCAGCCACATGTCATACTTTCCACACTTGCTAAGTACGACATGTACTCACTCTTGCAATCCCCCTCCAACAGTTGCAGGTCAGGATTGGGAGTTTAATGGTGATAATGCGGAGTTCTAGTCCGTGTCTACTGTCAGCTTGCCTGTGGTGTTTTGGAGCTGCGCATACATACCCTATCGCTTATGCTTAGTTGCTTAGTTTACTTAATTACTTTATTTCCACTGCATTAGTTGAACTTGTCATTAATATTCATTAGAGCTTGTATTTGAGGATAATCTGGTTTGTGTAATAAAATTTGGTTAATTAATCTTGTTCTGTGGTAATTTTCTATATACTCTTTTGTGATTGCACTCGTGTATGTGTGTTGAACATCCTGGGCACACATATGCGTTAGCTTGGTTCATTTTTTTCGAAACCGGGCGTCACACTTCGGTTCTTGGCTTAGGGGCGGGGACGGAGCCACCCTCCCGAGCTTCGGAGATTGCCAACCCGGTGGTCGAGCGCCTCTCAACGGACCAAGGCCATCAAGCACTGGCATCGTCCGCCAGAGCTCCCTACTGAATGTTGCCTCCATGTTCAATGGGAGGAAAGCTGGCGGTGGAGCCAAATCGTCGCCATCGACGTCAATGCCGTGCTGGAATTTCTTCAGGTAGAACTCCAAAGTTGCACCCTCCATGTTGGACTTCAAACCGGTCACGATCCGGTCGTCATCCAGCATACTGTTGAGGGCCCAAGCCAACTTCTCCCTCCTCTTCAATGGGGCCCACCTGTTGGTCAGGAAGTTGCAAAACACCGCCTGGGGAGTCACTCCTCCTTCCACACACAGGCTGATCCTGGTCAGAGCAGGATCGAAGGCATCCGACAGCACCGGAGCTTCACTCCAAACCGCAGTGTCGATGTTGGGGAGGCCTTCCGGCAGCTCCAGCTTCTCGTGCTCCTCCACCTTGATTACAATCTAGTCCTTCTTCCAGTCGTCCCACTTCCTAGAAGGGAATGACCGCAAGTACTTGTACGGGCGCTTCTTGCGCTTCATGAATTAATAGAAGCCAAGGTACTCGTCGCTCCGACCTGTGGTCCGGACAGTGAAGAAGGTGCGGAAGAGCTCAATGCAGGGGGGAATCCCCACCCACATCTCGCAGAAGTGGACAAATATGGACACCAGCAGAATGGAGTGGGGGCCAAGATGGTAAAGCTACAGACCATAGAAGTCTAGCAGCATCAATAAGAAGGAGGAGAAAGGTGGGATCAGTCCCACCATGGTGTACGCGGAGAAGTACACCATGTCACCGACGTGCTCCTTCTCGAACGGAAGCTTGCCGGCGCGGACCAGGTGGTTGAAGAAGTCAGGGGACCATCCCATGAGGGCCCGGACCTTCTTCAAATTGTCGTCGGTCTTCAGTCGGCTTTGGCGGAGACCCAATTCCATCATGGCACAGCGAGGAAAGGGAGGAAAGGCAAGCAAAAGTTTGGAAGGTTTGAGCGCAAGATCGATTGAAAGGCGTAAAGAACCCCAAACGGTGCATGCTTTCCTTCTTAAGTAAGCCCCCACAACACCTGGGTGGAAACCGCAGAGGAGCCGACGATACCATTCAAAGATTTCACCCCGCCAATGACAAGGGCGACCGGGGCCACCTCGATGATCAAGTCGAGGTTCTTACCCCAGGCGAATGGTTGTCATCATGAAAGGCGGGAAATCTGAAGTCGGCGGCCTGACAGGGCGCGCGGAACCGGTACAATTTTCGTATCGAGAACCAACGACCTTCAATTGCGTGAGATCCGCACGCTAAGATCTCACCTGCCGCCTTCAAGATACGCCACGCGGCAGAAGTTTCACTGTGAACTACAGCCAACGGCATAAACCAAAGACCCTTGAAGACATGGTTTAGAAACCGAAGAATGGACCCACCTCCGACGAAATGACTTCATAGAAAAGGTCTCTCCCGGAGGTTAGTCCAGGGGGCCACTGTCGGTACCCTCCGTACTAGATATCCCCTGGGATTGCAAAGATCACAAGAAAACTCCTTATACCAGATTTGAAGACCTCCGAAGGCCCCACATGTCAGGCGTAGCCGGACCTGCTCCCCCGACATGGTTAGTCCTGGGGCCGCCACGTGTATCACAAGACCGGAGCTATCACCCACACCTGTGAAGCTCTGGTCAGAATACCAATATGGCACCCCCGTACCTAACACCAGACAGAGGGAAGCTCCGGTACTGACATGTGTCCAACAGCACCGGACCTACACGTCCACGACGGTGAGCTCCGGAGCTGCCACGTGGCAATCGCCAGACCTTCAACTTCAACTATCAGGCCGGAGGACCCCCAACGGCCCCGGACCTTCAAGGATCAATCAAAGACTTCAAGACCCGATTAAGTGTCATTAATGCCATATTAATGACACATGATCGGATGGCCCTTAATACTGGTAATGACACTATTAAGGCCCGTTACCAGGATATTAAGGGTAATTAACCCCATTTATTGTGTATCAAGCGTGTGTAACCGCCGGGGCCACCAGTCAGGCCAGGCTGACGTTGTAACGACCAGTCCTTGTACTATAAAAGGACTGGTCGACGATACACAAGGGACGGTTCGAGACCACTGCTGAACACCTTGAGCTCGACGAGCTTCTTCTTCTGGAGCTTCTTCTAGACTCCCGAGCTTAATACATCACCAACACACCCCGTGGGGTAGGGTATTATGCTCAGGCGGCTCGAACCACATAAATCCCTGTGTACATGTGTCTTTCACCTTCTTGAATCTCTGCGCGCCCATTACCAAACTACAACTCCTCGATCTACCAAAAGTAGTGTCAGGAGATCTGCCAGTTCCAAACACCGACAAGATCATTACAGGTAGAACAATACGAATCAATTGTAGAACAAGAAGCTTATTTTAAGTTTCTATCATTAAGTGCAGCAAGCTTTTTGTTCTTTCCAATCTCTAACTAAAGTTTATCAAGAGTGGAGGAGTGTGCATTTATTAAGGAGGACAATTGTTCATATATTAAATCACATGAGGAACAAGAATCATCACTAGGAATCAAGGTTTTCAAATGATTAATTTCATATTCTAGCGACTCAATTTTTAATAGCATTGCCCCCAAGCTTTTTGTCCTTTTTCTTAACAATATCAGTTGCACGGGAAATAACATCACACATTTCATCATAAGTAGTACATACCTCTTCATTGTCACTGTTGTGTTCTGCGTCCTCCATACTTGATCTTGATTTGCACGCCATGAAGCACAAGTTTGCCAGATCATCTTCATCTTCATCACCTCCAATGTCTACATCAATTGAGCCAAGTTCTTGAAGTGTGGTGATGAAACTATTTATCAGTTTGCGTCCTGTAAAACCCTTTTTTTCTTGTTGATGTTGCGAGAAGAGAACTTTACTTTATTCTGCTTTTCATCATGGGTAGATGGACCTGAAAGATTAGGGTAATTTGTACGAAAGTGTCCTGTCTTACCATATTCAAAGCATCATTGAGGTCCGGAGCTTCCTCTCCTTATAGTTCTCACATTTCGCAATGCTTTTGAGAATCGAATAGAGATGAGTGCTTGCTTCTCTTCTGGAAACTCTTCAATCTGTTACAGGGTTAGTGATGACAGCAAAGCAAGTGTATTGCTAGATAAAGATTGGTCAGAGCTAGGCATATCACGTTGAGAAACAAATGCAAGAGACTTATTGGGGTTCTTATGTGAGATTATGTCAATTTCATGAGTTTTCAATTTAAAATATAGCACATCTAATGTAAGTGTACTCATGACAGTAGATTCACGAATAGATGTGACTTTCATCTCCCAAATTGACATATCTAATGCACTTAACAATTTCCTAGCATTTTTAGCATCTGAAAAATTAACATTGACACTACGCAAGTTGCTGAGAATTTTATTAAACCGAGCAAAAAGGTCATAAATGGACTCACCGGGTTGCATCTCGAAACTCATGTATTCTTTCTTGAACATATCCAGCTTTACCTCCTTCATTATGTTGGATCCTTTGTGGTAGTCACAAAGTGCTCTCCACACAACGTACACCGATCGGAGGTGTGCAACACGATCGAAGTTGCTCTGAGTTAGTCCTTGGATTAAAAAGTTGCGGGCTTTGTTGTTGCTGTCGACATCTCTTAAGTTTGTAGCCATGATTAGATCATTTGGCGGCACGTCGTAAGGCTTGTACACTTTTTCCCATATCGTTAAGCCTTGCTCATTGATAAAAGCTTCCATGCGTGCCTTCCAAACCAGAAAATCAATACCAACAAACACACAAGGTTTTCCCTAGTATTTCTTTATGAGGATTAGTAAAAAACACATGTGAATCACAAAGATTAGAGCATCGTTGCTCTGATACCAATTATAGGATCGAAGAGCACGTGTAAATCTACCAGAGGGGGGTGAATGGTAGATTAAAACTTTTCAGCGGAAGAAATGTAAACACACCTTGGCAGAAAACCGATCTGTTAAAGAAACCATGTGTGCGACTAATCTAAACGTGTTCAACTTTGACAAAACTAGTATATATTGTAGAGAATCAAGTAACAAAGACGTCACAACAAGAATCATGAAAATGTGTCGAAGGAAACTTAAGTTACGATCGAAAAATCAAACAAAGGTCAATCAGTCCTACCCGAGAAAATCAGTTCTGGAACACTGCAAAGGAACTCATGTAAATCAGAAACCACAAATCCAATGATCGTGAAATTTTCATAGATGATAGAAAAACAAGTTATGAAGACAACCCGAAAAGAATCACATCAAACAGATCCGTAAAACTCGAGTTAAGATAAAACCACTAAAGAAAGATAGTGTTGTATAGAAACTCGACGAGAAAAACTTGTCTGAAAACAAGTCGGACGAACAAGGCACAAATATTCTCTCAAAATATGAATTTTATTGATCAAACAAAAAGAGGAAGAGCCCCAAAGTTGTGCACCATGAGCTCTGGCCTCCCTTCCTTATATAACCAGCCCTTAGGCCAACCCAAACCAAACTAGTACTCCAATCCTACTCAATTCACGAATCAAAACTTTCCATAACTGCTCAAGACTCTTCTATACGCAGATAGAAGCAATCTTAAGACTTCCAAACACCTTAGGAATGTATCCCACATTCCTAAAACAACTCAAATTCGTGACCCACACGAAATCCTATCATAACCATCTCAAATCTTCCCATATTTGAGTCAAACACGACTCAGCCACAGCCTAAGTCCATAAGCTAGTCGGTTGGACCTTTCTGACCAATTCTTTGCATCCACATCTCTTCATCATGCCTCATAACCATGTAGCCACATCCATGCACTCCTTGCAAATGTGCAAACATCTTCCAGTGACGTCCATGATACCTTCATATACATTGTTCTTGATTCAAATATGTTGCGCAACCTCCCGATCAACTCAACCATAATTCCTCCTGAACTTGTTTGTTGAACCTCATCTTCTTCCTAAGACTAGTTCAATGGATCCTGTCACCAGCCATGTCTTGAACTCAAGCAACACCTGCACATGAATCGACAATTAATACTTTCGAGCACAAGTCCACGACTTGACTCTCGTTAGTTCCGAAACCACAACACCTTACGTGAGAACCTCACATAAGCATGTTGCAAACCATAGTGAAACGATATCAGCCATAACCACCAAAAAAACCAAAAACTTAGTAAAAGAATACTAAGCAAACTTTCCATCATTGTAAAAAGAAAATTCGAAACATTTCAATGTAAAAGCAGAGCCATTGCAATCTAGCACCGGACCTTGTGAAAACTAACCGGACCTTGAGCTGGAGCTTACCAAAGCTAACAGGACCTAGCACCGGAGCTAACCAAAGCTAGTCGGACCTAGCGCCGGGACTAGCAAAAATATGTAGGACCTAGAAAAAGAAGTCAGACCTAGCGAAAACAAGTCGAACTTTACGTTGGACCTTGCAGAAGCTACCCAAAACAAGCTGGACCTATCGTCGGACCTTCCTGGAGCTCGGACCTAGAGTCGGACCTTGATGATAAAGGTGCATTGGTAGTATTCAAAACTTTTATCACCATAGCCAATGTATTCAGCACACATAGGTCTCACAAATTGTCCAAATGTTATTCAAATTTTTTTAGAGCCGTGTTAATTAATAGCTAGAATGTTTTTTCATTTTTTGCTTCTATAATGGAATACAATAATATTATGTTAGATATAAAAACTAAATCCTTGTTGTGTTGAATACGTATTGATCAAAGGAATTAATTTGTGACAGCTACAGGAAGCAACGGTTAAATTTGTTGGCTTGTTTAAGAAAATGCATGAGTATATGCCATAAGGCACGTTAATTGAGAACAAATAATATTACGTGCTTGAGTTTGGAAAATATTTTAGTTCAAGGGAAAATTAGTGCATCCCTCCTGGTTTGAAATATTTGTCACTGATTAGTTCAAAAATGAATTATCTAGTGACAACTACTTCAAACCAAGAGGGAGTATTAATTTAAAGTAAATACTATAGAAACTAAATAAATTTCTTGATGAGTGAATAAAATCTAGAGTTTAGGCAAAGGCATTATCCATTCTATTCTTTATTGTTGTACTTCCGTTCGTTCTTATCCTTGGCTCATTGTCTCTCTCTTCTAACGTGTGCTCCATCAAGAGCACTTGTTTCTTCAAGTCTGCATAATAACTTCGTCTTCACGATGCACTCACATGTTTTCCTCGTTTCATGCTCATACTCAAGCCACGACGTCAATGGGCGTTTGCCGTCTCCAAGCACAGAGTTCATGGCAGGTGAGGTTGTAGTGCCTCTTTGCATGGTGGCAGTTTTTTCGATGGAGGGTCACATAGCCGTAGGCAACTCATCACTGCTTATTATTGTTGTGTTTTCCTTTTTAGTGCTAATCCTTACTTGTTGGGCTAATGAACACCTGATGAGTTTAGGTTGTGTTCGTGAGTGCGTGCACAAGAGTAGTCTGGTGCTGATTAGTTGCTGCATCAGAAGAGCTTGCTTGGCTCATGGACAAGGAAAAATACTTTGTACGTAGGGACATACAAAGTAAGTTAGCTGGCGTTGTCGTTCATACGCGATGATGCGGCCAGGTAGTTGCTTGCAGGTGTATGCTAATTACGTGAATGTTTTGTCGGGTCATGTGGTTAGTCCACGATGCACCCTAAACTCGGTGTTGAGGCTGTGTATGTGTGTACACTAGTGACATGTGACAAAGTGCTCAGTCAAATTGAGTTGGTGTGTATATGCGTGATCTTTTGGCCGCGTCGTGCTCGTGCGCATGATAAATCGTGCACGCCAAGCGCCGGGTCATTCGGATCGCTGAGAAAATTTTGGACGTGGATTTCGTGTGCTCCAAGCCTAAAAAAGGTGTTGTAATCATTTGTGGAAATGACAATATGAATAATAGAAAAGCAGTGTTCGTCGCTAGCCTTGTTATCAATCAATCGAGAGTGCTTTTTGTTTCCTCTGTTAGTTTGCTCACTCATTCATCATTAGTTCTAACAGTCCATCGGCTTTTTCCATGCATGGGTTGCTTCACACTTTGAAATGACATTCATCGATTGTTCAATTGTTGCGTTGTGCTCGTGCGCGCTGCAAGATTGGGGCGTTGGCGTACATGGCAATCATCGGGGCAGGGTGACACAGTCGCGGGAAACGTGTAGTGCGCCATTGGCTGTATGGCTGTAAGATTCGGAGCGTGAACCTATGTGGTAACCATCTGGGCAGGATTGCTTAGAGCTGGCTGTGTGGCCCTACCGCAGAGAATTCGATTCTTGCACCAAGAGGGTTAAATGATGGCCCGGCTCTGGGCGTAGGAGGGAGGTGCGACCGCCTAGGTACAGGCGAGGGAGGGGCCCACGATGTCAGCTGTTAAAGAGAAAAGAAAAAAATTATTTACTACATCTGTTTCTTTTTATTTGTCATCGGCTACGGAGCAGTTGATTTCGCACGCAAAGATGGGACGCATCGATACCACCTCGGAGAAATGAAAGGTCGCGCATGTCGGCTGCATGCATATCTGCACCACCGTTGCTGAAATTAAGTTCTTCGCAGTCCTCGTGCCACGCGTTCCCCGCACGTCTCGCTTTAGTCTTTCGCGTCTCGTGTTTATCTCCCACGTCTTTTTTCCACCGGTAATCCTTTACTAATCAACCAACTCCAGTGCGACCATGTTCGACCAACTCTACTGCGACCGCCACCTCTATTCGCCACCGCTGGGTTAGATATCGTCTTGGCATGTAACCGACTAAAGGAGGAGCGCTTGGAGTGGTGTAAGAACCATCCCTGCTGACGGCTCCTAAGATATACTAACAAATCATCCCCAGCAACGGCGCCAGAAATGCTTGTTGGTATTTCTTAACACCACAGATCATCTCCGGTAAAGAGATGAGATCTGGAAGCGCACGGAATATATCGTTGTAGCATTTCACCCATGAGTATTTCCAAGGGTATCGTATTTATCCCAAAGGATGGCAATGGAGTAAAGTATATACTACTCTTATGGTCAAGCTATGGGATACTAATCAATTATCCGGACAGGGGGTACGTTGATAATAGGGGTAGTGTGACACACACCTAGGCAATCTATTCTAAAGGGTAAATGGGTCCAAGAGGGAGATTGGATTAAGAGTTAGAGAGTTGCTCCTACAATGCTCCTAATACATATACATAGCCTAAGGTAGATACTAATGGTCATGTCAATGATGAATTCCTATGCAATGCTATTCAACACATCGGGCACGGGCTTACCCCTAGCAATACTAGGGCGACTCCCACCAAGAGCCTGTGGCATAGCCGAACATGGAGGATTACAAAGGACAGGTAGGGCTGTCACCACCTATTGCCTACCTCTTCAATCCGTGGGTCTACGAGACATCCAACGCTACTTAAATACCCTAGCACCATGCTAGCATACTAAGCAAATACCTTAGGAGCCATGGCACAAGCCATCCTAAGGCTATGACTAACCTAAACATCGTTGAACCAATGTTGAAGCATAGAATAAGTCATTTATATTAACATAATCATATCATAACTACATAGACTATAGTGGGGGTCTATAGTGTTTATGACCATAAGATGTGATCATGAGAGTGAAATCATAAAGACTATACCTTCCACATACATGGACTCCACAATCAAACAAGAAACGCTTTGTCCAAGTATACGTATAAAAGAAGACTAAAGATAATATCTTTATTGAGCACAAAGTCACAAATACAAGAAGGAATACATAAGCCATACCTTTTCCAATGTGGAATTGGGAAGAGAGACTCCTTCTACTGTTTTCCCAATTTGGACTTGGGACTAGAGGCTCTCCTCTCTACATCCTAACTCCTCTAAGGACTATGGAAGATATTGTATACAATAGAATGATGCTCAAGTGGTGTGTGTTGAAGTGAGGGGTAGGGGGTCCTATTTATACTAGTGTTGAGGTTGGTTCCCGCCAACAAAAGCGCGCGAATCAGTCACCATTTACTCTAGGGAGCCGGGAGGAGCCAAAACGTGGAGGCTGACTGAGTTTGGTGCAAAGACCAGGTCGGCCGACCCCCTGGTTCGGCCGACCTGGTCATTGCATCGTTTCTCGTGTGCTTTCTCCAGGTGGCTACCAGGTGGGTCCCATTGATGTATATGGGTGATACACCGTTGGATCTCCTTGGATACTTCTGTTTTTGGGCCATTTGATCCATGGGATGCCACATGTCGCCGCCTAATTGGCTGGGATGATATTTTATAGGATTGCTCCCTCTACATTTCCTCATTTCCTGCATAAAATGCTGCATACACATATTTTTCCAAGTCCAATTGGAATTGGGTTAGATAGAAATGTGATGTGTGCAAGAAATGACAAATCCTTCACATAATTGAGTTAAATTGATGGATGAAATTGGTATATAACAGCTGTCAACAATCCCCATGTATGTACATATGGCACACCAGTCGAATTGTTGTATGTAGCTTTTCAATGGACTGATGAACTGAACTGTAGTTTTGTTTTTCTGTCATGTTTGTTTTTAGTATTTGCAATTTCATGGCTTGCCGCCATTTGCTTCACTTTTTTTCCAATTTCTCTGTGTAGGGTTTCTCTATGAAACCTAGGGGGAGAGATTTATTGAAGTGGCAGTGCATCGTCCCCTGTAAAAAAGGGGTAAGTCATGAAGAACAAGCACAATCATATCTAGTATAACATCGTCCCCTTATTGATGAATTTCCTTTGTAAACTGGCTGGGAAGGTGGTTACTACGCCCTGACAATCTCCTTCTTAGAGGACTATCCGTTGGTGCCTCCAAGATGCGCCTTTCCACATGGTTTCTTCCACCCGAATGTCCATTTCTCAGGAGCACTCTGCCTTGTGGTTCTTGATCAAGAGACTATAAGATACAATTATTTCGCTCAATTAATTATTAATTGTCGCTGAACTTATTTGAATTGGTTTCTTATGTTGCTTAAATTGATATTTCTTAGGGGTGGTGGTGTGCTTTTACAATCAAAACTATACTACTTGAAGTTCAACGTTTGCTTCATCAGCCAAATGCGCCTGATGATGAAAATGATTGCTATAATCTACTTATCAAGGTTAGTAACTTTGTGTTAGTGACCAATGTAGGTTATATATCATTCCTCATTCGACATTTGTTAATGTAAAGAATGTCAATACTTTCAAGATCCTAGGGAATATAAGAGATGTGTTTGGCAGCAAGCTAAATGGTAAAGTTTAGATTGATCGATGGAAGCTTCATAGGAATAAGTTTAGAATCGAAATGTATAGTTTAGAGGGCACATAATGTGTATGAACTATGAAATTCTTTGAGTTGCAAATTATCTTTGAACTGCAGTGTCGTTGCGTTTGTTTATTCCTGAATTCCAAGTATATCCCTGAATTGCAATATCATTGCATTTGTTTATCCCTGCAACGAATGCTCACGATGTATTGCTCAAAGGAATTCATTTGTAATAGCTACAGGAAGCATGGATTAAATTTGTTGGCTTGTTTGAAAGAACGCATGAGTATACTCAAATAAGGCACATTAATTGAGAACAAATAATATTATGTGCTTGAGTTTAGAAAATATTTTAGTTCAAGGGACAATTAGTGCCTCCCTCCTGGTTTGAAATATTTGTCATCGATTAGTTCAAAAATAAACTATCCGATGACAAATATTTTGAACCATGAAGGAGTATTAATTAAATAGTAAATGCTATAGAAACTAAATAAATTTCTTGATGAGTGAATAAAATATAGAGTCTAGGCAAAGGCCTTATCCATTCTATTCATTGTTGTTGTAGTTCCGTTCGTTCTTATCCTTGGCCCATCGAATTCCCTTACTGTACGAGAACGGACTTGTCCAGTCCTAGTGCGAACAAGTCCAGCCTTTGAAAACCAACTCGGATTATTTTCTTTCTCCACGATTTGTTTTGGGTAATTGCCTAATTTGGGCCCAAGAACTTTGTGCCCAACCTGAGAGGGGCCCAAGAGGACCCCACCTCAGCCCTTACACGTCCCCCATCGAATTCCACTTGGAATTGACCCAAAACCCTAATCATCCACCTCTATAAACAACCCAATACCCCACACCTCCCCACCCCAATTGAAAACCCTTGCTGCCACTTTCGCATTGTGCCATCATCAAGATCAAGTCCAGAAGCAAGGAGAAAGAGAGGAACTCGAAGAAGGGCTAATCAAGATCAATCTTCATCGATTCCTCGACAATTGACGTTCTTCATTCAAGTTCTTCATCAACTCATCTCCATCAAGCCCTAATCGCCAAGATCCAAAGTCTCACGTCAAAACCTTGATATTTGGATCACTAAACACGTGGTATACCCTCTACTTCCAAGTTTCTACGTCAATTCAACCCCATTCTTTCAGATCAGAAAACCCTGAATTTGCAGTCTACGTAGTGCGGACTAGTCCAGCCCCTGAAAACGGACTAGTCCGGTGTCTGAATCTGAACTGTGCTGAATTGACTCGAATCAAATCCAAACTTGTTATAAACTATCGTAGCTACTTAGTAAACATTAATAGCAAGTCGTTAACAACTTTTAGCTCACAATTGCATTAATCATGGATAATTGAGTACTATATGAGCATTATTTGATTGAATTGTGTGTTTGCATGTTTGTCGCTCGGAATAGAAGGAATTGCCGTTGAGAGTGCTTTTGAGGACCTATAGAACCAGAACTACGAAGCTTTCGATCAAAACCAAGCTCAAGAGCAAGGCAAGTGCCCTTGACCATATTGATCCTGTTTTAAATGTTTTGTTTGCAAAATTGCATGCTTGTGTTGAAATTGATGGGAAAACCCAATTGTAGATGTTTAGTAGTTTTGTACGACCACCCTTGTCGCTTGCACACTATGTAGAGAGTCGGGAAGGTTATTTTGCACTTTTTGCTTCGCAATACTAAATTGGGTTTGGGAAACAATCAAATGGATTAATTGTGAACTATTGAACATGTGAATGATGAGAATTGATATTAATGACTTTTTAGCAACATGGTGCCTAGGGATCCAAGCAAGTTGGTGTTAGAATAGGTTGGACTTTTTTTGTTGGTTTTGCTTGCTTTAGATCTAAGGACCGGTTTGTGGAGCGACCATCCAGGATTTACTGTGCCACCAAAGGGCCAAGTATGGGTGCGGCTCAGCTGACTAATTAGTGAATTACCAGTACTGTTTGGACCATTAAGAATGCCCTAGGAAGGGGTAGTCGGATTGGGCTTGTGGATGATTGGTGGGACTGCCCTGGGATCCGAATGGCTGAAGAGGGGGCCCTTCGTTGGATGTGCTCAGATGGAGACATCACCACCGGTGAAACCTCAGTGGAGTCTAAATAGGATAGTAACCACTTTGTAAAGGCTATCTTGTGATCTCTTGGCCACACGCCTAAGAAAGTGTGAGACGGCATAATTGATATTCCATAGTCATCAAAAGGTGATGAAATCACAAACTTGTGGGTAAAGTGGTACAACCTCTGCAGAGTGTGTCTAAACTATCGTGATAGTCGTGTTGCCGGTCATGAGCAACTTGGACCCTCACATGACTAGAATTTGGACTTTAATATGATTTAATTGCTGGAATTGGATTGGAAATTGAAATCTGTTAATTAATTGGCTTTGGTACATAGAATTGATGAAATTAAGACATATGAGCAGTTATGAGTTGATTATGGATTACTATTGCTCAAATTGGTTATTTAAGATGAAATTGATGATCATTTGTGTTATTCGGGAAGGACCTCACTTAATAATGATGTAATTGCATTTTCAACTGTTTTAATGTACTTTTATGCAATTAGTCATTATTCATTATCCTGTCTTGTTTAAGCTACATGTCATACATTCCTACACTTGCTGAGTACGACATGTGCTCACCCTTGCCATTTCCCAACCAAATCCAGATGCAGGCGACCAGGTGGAGTACCAGGAGGTCTTTGAGGAGTTCTAGGCGTGTGTTTTGCCGTCAAACCTGCCTATGGAGCTGAAGTCATTAGTGTTTAGTCTTTCCGCTGCAAATTCATTAGAGATTGTATTTGAGACTATTTGGTTTGTAATAAGGTACTATTATTAGTGTAATTATTCGAGACATGGTTTATAATCTGTTTATCATTTGTGAGTCACTTGTGTATGTGTGTTAAATATCCTGGGCACACATGCATTATGCTTGGTTCATTTTCGAAACCGGGTGTCACAAACTACTTGTGCAAACTACTATGAATTGAGAATCAAACTTGAATTGAATTCACAAAGGGCTTACTTGATTTGAGTAACACCTTTGTAGGGGTACATGTGTAGAAGAGGGACTTGACAAGCCCAAACCTCCTTCTCCTAAACTCTTCACCACACTCTTCTTCTACTTGGCAGCCTCTAGGACTACTATAAACCTTTAGAGTGATATTCTATTCTCAACTTTTGGTGTGTGTTGTGAAGTAAGGTGTGGGGTTCTATTTATAGCGGGGAGAAGGGTCGGTTCCTGCCACAAAATGCACACGAATTAGTCACCCTTGACTTCTTCAAGCCGGGAGGAGCTAACACGTGGCGTTTGACCGCTTTTGGGGGAAAGAACAAGTCGGCTGACTAGGGGGGTAGGCCGACCTAGTCTTGGCCC
Organism: Tuctoria greenei; assembly: GCA_036927565.1. Classification (NCBI taxonomy): domain Eukaryota; kingdom Viridiplantae; phylum Streptophyta; class Magnoliopsida; order Poales; family Poaceae; genus Tuctoria; species Tuctoria greenei. Next base: position 260,337,804 of record JAYESD010000001.1, on the reverse strand, counting down.
TGTTGGGACTGTGGTTTCTCCAAGTCTCTGTCAGGTGGGTCCCCTTGACTGATATTGGTGCTACACTGTTACATGGCGCGTCAGCCTCCTTCCTTGTGATATCGTCTTCACTTTTGTCACTTTGCCCCTTCTTTTAGCCACTACTGATTGTGTGTGGTATTGATCCCTCCTTTCACCCTCATCTTCCGCGTTTGGTCGCCCTGTTCGGACACGGGTGTGCGGCAGCCGATGTGGTCAACGAAAGCCGCCTAGTCGATATATGGGATTCCAGAAGGCAATCTCGGAGGAGTCCCAAGCTCAGCTGGGCATGCCATAATGATGTTCCCTTGAGGGTTTGAGGATAGAAGATACCATCTGTGTAGCCAGCCAAAGGTTCGAACGATGCTACACGGCTAGCCAGGTACACGTACGGTCCGGGTGTGCCGGTGTACCTTAGCCCCCATCGTGCATCCCCGGTTGTGGTTGGGAAGAGCCTTGCAGGTATTCTCCGATTCGTGTCCTCCAACTCCATCTAGACTTTCGATGATGCAGGCGGTTCACCACTAGACAAACCAGCAAAGCCTCGGTGATGAGCGGCATGCAAGTTTCTTGATGAGAAACTGACTGCGGGGGCGGCCCCTGGCATGCATGTTTGGTAGGAAGGATGTTCCCTTGTAGATTTGACGGTAAAAGGTACCATCTAGGAAGCCAGCCAGAGGTTCAAATGAAGTTACACAATTGGTCGGGTACACGTACGGTCCAAGTGTGCTGGTGTACCTTAACCCTCTTCGTGTGTCCCTAGTGGTGGATGGCAAGAGCCTTGCAGGTATGCTCTGATTCCTGTCCTCCAACTCCATCTATGTTGTCGAGATGATGCAGGCAGTTCACCACCAGACAAACCAGCAAAGCCACGTTGATGAGCGGATGCGGCCCCCAACATGCAAGTTTCTTGATGAGAAACTAACTGCGGGGCTGGCACCCCGACATGCATGTTTGACATGAAGGGTGTTTCCTCCGGTGTTCAAGGATATAATGTAATATCTAGGCACAACTCATTACTCGATTCATCAAATTAATCACATGCCATGTATAATATAATTTCCAACATGTTGTACTCGTCCTTTCGAAAAAACGACAGCCATAGACGCTAGCCGCTACATGTTCTAGTTTGAGGAACAAATGAACACACTTGTGAGAACACGTGTGCCACATTCGATCCTCAACGTCATCAAATTAACATGATCCTCAACAAGGGGAGCAACATCTCTCCACAACGTTCTGCCTTGTGTTGCACACACAGCTCTTGCCTCACGCTGCCCATGTATCCTAATCCAACCGTACAACTTTAAATAAAGTAAAGCTAGAGATTGGTGGAAAACATATAAGGAAAAAGGAAGAAGAAAAAGGATGGTGTGTGTTTCGATCCATTAAACGTGAGACTACCGACTTCCATCTTCATTGGCTGATTCTCGATTTTGCTGATCTCTCCAGCATGCATTCACACTAGCTACTCCGTGGTGGGTGGACCTAGGGTATGCCATGGCCCGCCCGGCATACCCAGTGGGTGCGCCCCTGACGAAAGTTGTTGTTGTACGTGGTGTTTGTTTGAGACAATGCAACTTTTAGCCACAACGATAAGAATTCAAAAATAGAAAGAGTATATCAGATTCAAAAATCTTCATTACTTTCTTTACTCGGGGCTTGGGCCCATAAAATTCGGAAACTCCTTCACTCATATTGTAACTGCATCAGTTATATATCCACGACCATTTCCAAAATCCAAACTAGAGGTAGAGGAAGGTTTGCACAAGAGAGAAGTTGCAGCGCGCCGCCGCAGACCGCAACCGTAGGGACAAGGAGAGGACCCAATGGCGGGGACTCATGTGTACAAAATGATGTTCGAGGACGACATGATCACCAACACTAGACGTCCTCCGGCAAGGCCGTGGAGGACTGACTCGACAAGGTCTTCGTCGTCCATCATCGACGCCTTCACGAGTTGTTCGTCAGGCTCGTCGTCGAGTGGCGCCCCGTCTACTCCGTTGACATGAACCCTGTCGCTGTTATGTAGCTCTGCGTCGGCCACCGCTGCCTCATCTTCCAGGTCATCCACGCTGACTACTTCCCCGATGAGCTGGAAGATTTCCTCGGCGATTTTGACAACCGCTTTGTGGGCGTCGGCGTGGAGGGTGACACGAACCAACTTTGGGAGGACTGGCAACTGAAGGTGGCCAAAATGATGGACCTGGCCGAGCTCGCGACGGAGGAGATGGATCACATGAGCCTCTGTCACAGGGCTGTAGGACATCGTGAGCACCATGATGGGCGCCTACATGGAGAAGCCTTACCAGGTGAGGACGAGCCACTGGGACGCGTACAATCTCTCCGGCGAGCAGATCAACTATGCCTGCATCGATGCATTTGTCTCTTACGAGATCAACTGCAAGCTGCTCTCCGGCGACTACTAATCTAACCACCGAGTTTGTGAATCGGCTGCCATTGATCATCCTGGCAGGGAATTCGCAGGTGCAGCACTCAAGTTCTAGCTTTTCTGCTTGTGCACTCAATCTCTCTTAAAATTATTTTTTCTTGAGGAAACACTATCTTTGGATCATATCACATGTGTGCCCCACCATTGTCGGGTCCACATGTCAGTTGCAGTAACTGTAGGGCAGAGGATTTCATCACCACTGCCTTGGCATTAAAGTTAATGTTTTAGTAGTTTCTGTGATGATTGTTCAAAAAAAGTAGTTTTTGTGATGAAAGAATTAGCTGGAGTAAATTTGTCATGTGTCTGAAATTTGAGAAAATTTTCATTAGTCACTTATTTTGCAAGTAATCATTAACCATTAATTTTATAGGTTAAGCAATTATATATTAACATAGTGTAAAATCCCGCTTTTCTGGAGAACAAAAACACAAAAATGTGAACTTAAAAATTTTGAAAGTGGACTTAGAAATCCAAACTCACATGAACCATATGAGTTAACCAATGTTCACTAAAAATAGGGACTTGTTAAAATTTTACATATAGAACATGGTTCTAATGTATATTGGAACTTAAGGTGTAAAATCCTTAATTTCCAAGTATTCACATTTTCAATGAAAAATTAAAGGAGAAAAGAAAACAAAACAGAGAAAAGAAAAAGGAATTATTCCAACCCTAAAATGGGACATTAAAAAAAATTCAAATCTACGGCTATAAATTTTTCCATGACCTTATAATATTCCAAATAGACTATCGGTGAAGTTTCAAAATTTTTGAAGCATGTTTTCCATTTATTGGACACGTATTGAGAGTTTAATCAAAGTCGACTCCAAATTTAAACTCTGTACTTAACCTTGTCCAAATCAACTCCAAATTTTTCCCAAGGTTCCTTATGGTTTAGAAAGGTTAACTTTAAAGTTTCAGGATTTTTGAACCTAATTTACTATTTATTTCATTGAATCAAGTATCACCACTTGAATTCAAATTCAAACTTGAGTTAAAAATTCAACTTGCTCAGTTCTGAAATCTGATTGAACGATAAAATTCTTCACATTTTTATTAGTCATTGGGCCAAAATTGAATATTTTTGAAGCATGTTTGATAGTTCTATTTGAAATTGGAAAGAAAGCTTTGTGGGACCCACTCGTCAGTCAGCAACATCGGGCAGGTTTTCTTCTTTCTCTCCCAGAGCGCCACGAGTGCAGCGCATGCGCCACGGGGCAGCTTGCTCGACGCCATCTCTTGCTTCCAGTGTCTCATCCAAAATATCAGACCATGACCGACTCATCCATCCCTATCATGTCTCAGCGTGTGCACTTCACAGTCAGGGCATCCATGCTTACCTTCTTGCTCAGCACAAGGCTCTCCGTGGCCACGCCTCTGCAAGCGCCGAAGCCGCCCGCTGCAGGCCCACCTCCCTGCTGGCCACGCTTCGCCGGTGCCCCGCGCCTGCACGCTGGCCGTGCTCCCTGCCGTGCCGCTCCGCTCCGCTTCCCTCCAGCGCCCCACACGGCCGTCGGCCCACGCGCCACTCTGGGTTAGCCTGCTGGCCGCCTTCCATCCGCGCTGCGCTACTCCCTCCGGCTGCCAAGGCGCGACGCCGCACCACCCCGGCCGTCAGTTCGCCTCCCTGCAGTGCTGCCCATGCCGGCCCGCGTGCCTTCCCCGCTGTCCACCAGCCTCCGGTGTCGTCCCCGTGCTGCGCAAGCAGCCGCGCCGCTCGCCCCACGTCGTGCGCCACTTGCCCTGCCTCCTCCCTGCTTCCACGCGTGCACGTTGCCCCAGCTCCTCCCTGCATGTGCCGCCCCATCGTCGCGCCTCCCTGGCACCGAGCCGCACCACTCACTTCGGCGCTTTACCTCCTCCCGGCCCCTGTCCATCCAAGGCGTTGCCCCACTCACGGGCCGCCTTCTGCACCTCGCCGTGCCCGTCCTCCCTCGTGGTTGTGCCCAGCGCCCAGGGCCGCAGCCCCCCCCCCCACCCCCCCCCCCCCCCCCCCCCCCCGTGCACCTGCACCGACATCAGCCGCAAGATTACCGCGCCGGCCGTGCGCTCGTGTCGCGCCTCCCTCCGCGCCCCTCTGAGCCATAGCTTCCGCCGACTCTCTGCTCAAGGCTGAGCACCTCGCCAGCTCCGCCATTGCCCATCGTGCTGTCCCTGCTTGTGCTCGCCGCCCTCGGTACGTCGTCACGATGTTCCGCGTTGTGGGTAGGTCCTAGAAGCAAAGCAAGTTATGAATGAGATGCACAGGATTCGGGAACACGCCTTTGACACAATGGTATCGACCATTGGTATAAGGTTAGCTCTGATTGTGCCAGATTGATTAGATTAGTGACTGCAGCTAAGGTGTTCGATGAAATGTTCACGAGGAAAGAACCAACTTTGTTGATGTTTAGAACTTGTCTGTGATGCAAGGGTAGAATGATGTTGCAACCGACAAGCCCATGTGCCAAGATACCCTTTGAATGGTCATGAAGCGTCGGAATCAAGTACACACCCAAGATGTTTGGTGAAATGCATACAAGGTGTGCCTTGCCCTAAAATGACTTGCTTGACGTCTCCAAAGTCCGTTCGTCGTGACCGCTAATGGTACTCATATGTCGTCAAGCCGTACGTCCATTTTCCACATTGATATCATTCCTATAGAGATCCCTAGTTGACCTCCTTTGTCGTTTGTATCACGTTGGTCTGTTCGTGCGTGCTCGTGATGCTCCACCATGAGTTGCGTCGACGTCGTTGACCACATAACGCTGTCGTGACATTCCGAGCCATCATCGTGCCCTAGCATCGAGATGGAGTATGCCTGTGATGAGTGTGGTGATGAAACACAAGCACGACTTGTCAGACAATAGTTGTCAAGCCAAATTAGGTTTTAGTCGATGTGAGGGTGATTGAGTCCTAGGTAGACAAGGTGCTCGATAAAATGCCTTCCAAGTCAAACCACGTATGTTGGTGATCACCGATGACCTATGGTTGAGTAATGAGAGAACGTTGCGACCGACAAGGAAAACTAGACCAAGGGGAACCTTGGATACGAGTTTCTTGTTCGTGTCGACGATGTTTCCTAACCGTCCGCGGAATTGCTTAACTAGGTGTGTCGTTTCATCGACGACAGGTTCGTCGAGTCGCTTGCTGGCGACCGAGTCGACATCACTAACCTTGAGACTCAAGAGGTGGTGTTCGGGAGTCTGTTCACCACTGTTGACGTGTCTGGGTCGATATGGACCTCGCTAATCCGATCTTCTCGAGATGGCAAAGCTTGCCATCACGCCAAGGTCTCGCATCATGTTCAAGTCCCAGTAGCTTACCAAGCTCACCTGGACGATCTTGCAGAAGACACTAGATTAGTGTCGTCATGTAAGCACTTGAACGATGCTCGAGAAGCTTGCCGTAGAAACTACTTTACCTAAAAGTCATTTGAATGTTGTCTTGGTACTCACATCAGATTAACAGGGCTTGTTATGACTCTTTGAGACCAAGCAATGTCGATCTCACTTCACTCCCAAGTATCGCTAGAGTTCCACCTTGATTCATCCTAATTCAGAACCCTGCGACCCACTAGTCCCTTAATTAGGATTACTCTATAATGAGTTTGTGTAACTTCATTGGTCGCTTTCTGAGTCATGACCTCTTGTTACACAGTTCACTCATGCCTTAAGCTTTCAATGCTCCACCTTGATTCCTTAGTCATTGTTACACTATTCAGTCCAACACTTCCACACCAGTTAGTCTCAGCTTTCTCGAGTGGCATAACTCTAAGTGTTAAGTGAATAATTACGTTGCGTGCTTGCATTGCACCTTTCGATTCACGTCTAGACACTACTATGACCACTTGACTTATCCATAGTTTCTCCACCCATCCGAGACATATCTAATCTTCCTAGTCAAGCCTCTTCTTCTTAAGGTTTTTACAACTCGTCGAGTCCATCATTAGATTACCTTAATTACTTATATGCATATCATGTCGATAGGAACGTGATGATAGGTGATCAACGAGAAGTTTCTCTTGGAGGAGAATGCTGAGGAGTTCCAACTTCAAGATTCCATGACGGATTCTCCGGAGGAAGACCAAGCCATAACAACTAACATGGTTATAGAGTCGCAAACAAGGAAAGCCCTGGTTTGCATTTAAAAGCTTTACAGAGTTTTGCAGTATTTCTCACATTACGTCTTAAGTTTCATATGTGCATTACGTATAGGGTGATTGATACTCCACTTGCATGACCACAAATCCCAGGGGTTGGTTGGAATGGGTAACAGTTTGACCTGTAGTAACTACTTTGCTAATGTATAGGAAATCCGGTAGCAGTCGAGTAGTTGGAATCTACTCGCGAGATTGGTCACATTTTATTGATAACGAGTCAAGTAGTTGAATTCTACTTGCGAGAGAAGTCGAGTGAGGGAAACCTACTCGTGAGTTGTTACCATAACGTTAACTCTTTAATATGAGACGTGGACAGGGATTTGTGTAGGTTGGTTTGATCACATCGTGCCTAGGTCAGTAATGACGAAGCAGGTGTTGGGAGATGGATTGGTAGCCCCGTCTGTGTCGGTTAAGGACTGAATGTAGGCCTAGAGGGGGGTGAATAGGCCTTTTTGAATATTTGTCGGATCCTGCAGCACTCAACAACCGGTTTAATACCAGAGATATCGGACTAGTCTGGTAAAGTGCGGACTAGTCTGGTGTTCACGGACTAAGCTTATTAAACTTAATTGATTGGTTTGATTCTTTTATGTGTACAGCGGAAGTATAGAATCAAACAATAGTTTAACTGCTATATACTGAATTATATCACACTTAAGTCTTATGTTTAACAATTTAACGTAAGATGAACAATGTGTGTGAAACCCTAGATTAAGTTGATTAACTTGAATGATGAACAATGAAACAAGACACAAGTGTTTATCCCGTGGTTCGGCTACCACAAAAGGCCACCTACATCCACGTTGAGGAGTCCACAAAAGGATCGGGTCTTCTCCAACCCTACCCTCGTTGGATCACCACGAAGGCCAATCCTCTTCCACTAATCACAAAGGGGTGAATAACCAAATTCAAGGGGCGATCTCACACTTTGAGAGCTCCCTTAGATTACAAAACACAATACCACCGAAAACACACTCGAAAGTTACAATTGAAATGCAGAAGTGTGTTAGAGAATCAAACCAAGAGCTCAATGTGGTGTAGCAAGTGTCTCTCCAATGATCTAGATTGAATCCTCAAAGGATTGGACGATTTTGCACTTAATTTTGTGGAAAGGGGTCGTTTTTGAGTCTCTTGGGAGGTGTGACAGCGCTAGGGTTCGAGAGAGTGTAAAAATGGGCCGTGCACCTCTATTTATATGGGGTTTCTAAAAGTGACCATTAGGGTTCAGAAAGTTCGGACTAGTCCGTGGTGGTCATCGGACTAGTCTGGTGTGCTGTGTGTTGCAATCCCTAAGAGTCCCGAAATATCGGACTAGTACGGCTGAAAGCGGACTTGTCCTATTTCACTACTGGAAATCTTCGGACTAGTCCGATGTCCATCGGACTTGTTCGGACATGTGAAACCCTAAGTGTGTTGGATGACAAGTCCGCACTCGGAGGACTTGTCCGACATGGATCAGTGGTGTTTTTCGGACTAGTCCATGTGAACATCGGACTTGTCCGAAGTGGATCAGAAAGGATATCGAACTAGTTCGGTTGATAACGAACTTGTCCGATTTTGTGTGACTTGTGTAGTGTTTTGAGGACTAGTCCGCACGGGGGGGGGGGGGGGGGGGGGGGACTAGTCTGATTCTAGTTAGAAAGATATCGGACTAGTCTGACAGATATCGGACTTGTCCGATCTGGTGTAGAAAGGTTTATCGGACTAGTTCGCTGATGAATGGACTAGTCTGGTCCTGTGAAACTCTGTGCCATGTGTGTGTTTAATTATCATTGAGCTCTTGGGGTGTGTTTCCTTAACACACTCCATACACAATAATCTGCTATTCTTTTTCCTTGAGCTCATTTCCGCTTTGCTCCTCCTCATCCCTTCTTTTTGGTATTTTGCTCATTTTTCCATTATAGACCTGCATTCATCTCAATAAAGAGGTTAGGATCCCAATTGCTTGTCATAAATCATCCAAAACCCACAAGGGAGTCCTAGATGCACTTTCAATCTCCCCCTTTTTGGTGATTGATGACAACCAATTGAGATTTCACAAAATATGACAAAAATTGAGATTTTCATAGAGTATGCACATATGAATCAAAATACATCAAGCAGTGAGAGAATTATCCATATGTGCATTCTTTATGGTGGGATGCATAACTAAGTACATTAAGACATCGAGAATGACATAATTTGCATTAATCAACCAAAATAAAGCACATATGTCATTCCAGGAGCAATGATTATAGATTTTAACCAGTACTTCTCAAATTTAAGCATTGCATTCACAGAACCAAAGTTAATCTTAGAAACACAGTTAAAACATTACAGTCACAAAGATAGATAAAAAGAGCTCTCTCCTTGCGTACTACAGCTAAAGCTAAGACTCTCCCTCAATCTCCCCCCCTTTGGCATCAAGACACCAAAAAGATGACAGGAGGGTCCTAGGGTCTTCACTCTTCACTGTCGGTCCTCTCATCGTCGTCTTCGTCTTCTTCATCATCATCTTGACGAGGAGGAGAAGGAGGATGGACGGAGCCACTCGAGCCCCCAATGCCAAAGTAGGCAAGCTCGGAGGGGTTCAAGGGCACGATCTCAGTGTAGTCTGGATCAGAGTCCTCAGAGATCACTGGAGATCCAATGGGATCAATCTCTAGCTTTTGGAAAATTTGCTTCACATTGGCCTTTATGTACTTCATGTCCTCCCTTCTCTTCTGATTGAGCTTGTGGGCCTTCACTTCGGCCTTCTTGCAGGAGGTGAATATAGCAGCCAGATACTTGAGGATTCCACTAGCTGATCCTCTCTGAGGGGCTTCCCTAGAAGCAGGGACAGCCCTGACACCTTCAGTTGATCTTGCCGGTGCCTCGGGACTGGAGGCCATCGAAGGAGTAGCCTGCACACTCGGCTTTTGAGGCATTTGAGGCCTCAAGGGGAGATGCTCCACATCTTTCACAAACTCAATGCCGGTGACTTTTTCAATCACAAACATAAGGTAAGGAGCATATCCGCAAGATCTGTTGGGAGTGCAGGAGATGTTTACCATATCATTCCAAATGTATTCCACCACATCAAATGGGTGGTCCTTGCTTATGACTCTCATCAGAGTCCGGAGGTATCCTTACACACTCCCTGCGTCCCCATCCTTAGGGGCAATGGTCTTTCTTAGCACTCTGTTCAACACCACAAAGAATGGCTTCATGTTTTTGGTGGAAGGAGGGTTGAACTTTGAGTTTGGCTCATATAGAAACTTCATCTTGTCCTTGTCAATGACACCAATGTTGTGTATAACTAAGCAATCAGACCTTGTGGAGTCAAGGTGAAGCAAGCTAGTGAAATCTTCTTGAGTGATGCTGTACTTGGATCCATGGGTCATCCAAGTGACACTCTCTTCATCCTCACTAGAGAAGTGACAGGTCGCAAAGAACTGTGCAATCACTTCATCATTCTAGTTGTGTATGAAAGCAAACAGATCTCTCAGTCCATGCTTTTCAATGGCTCTCACTACATCAGTGAACGGTGAGTAGCCCTTCTTCTCAAAGTGTGCTCAGTCAATCCACTGACTACGCACCACGGGGGTCTTCATCGGTAGATACACCGATTTGTAGAAATCTGCATGGAAGTTGCACCAGAACCTTCCATCTACAGCTTGCTTCGGCCTGCCATACCAGTCAATGCTTCTGAATTTTGCGGCCGAGTCACTGCCCTTGCCATTGAACTTCTCCTCAGTAGGGTCCCGGACCCCTTCCCTGGGAGCATGCAGCTTCAAGGGCCCGACTGGCCCCATCGCTATCCCTTTTCCCTTTCCCTTTGCTTGGCGGGCACTTGCCGAGCTAGGGCCACCACTAGCCTTAGACGCTGGCACCTTGGAGGCCGGCTTCTTCGCTAGCACTTTCCTCCGAACCTGAGGAGGGGAAGGAGCAGGCTCAGAAGGTCTTTCTTGGCGCTTCTTGCCAAGAACCGTCGAAGTCCGAGGTGCCACCTCGTGGTCCATCTCGGCCTCAAAGTCGTAGATTTCATCGTTTGAGCTCGACATGATCTGAGAATCATTTGCGAGAATGATGATAAGTGATACAAGGCATAGGTATGAAAAGATAGCAAGGAAGTGCATTGAGGAATTGAAGAATTAGGTTTTAAGTTTAGAAACATCGGACTTATCCGGTGCACAGGCACGGACTAGTCTGGGGGACCGGACTTGTCCATGCATGGACCGGACTAGTCCGGTGTTCATCCTCAGAAACATAACATAGTGGACAAAGGCTGATTCCTAATGCATAACAAGTTTAGCATACACGTAGTACATCAAAGGGGCATGTATCTAGTGGAAGATGCTAGGCTATTCGATCAACAATGGAGAAAAACAAGATTTCTAGGGTTTGGGAGAAAATTACCAAAGAATTCGATTGAAGCTTGAGGAATAGGGAGTTGGAGCCCGGACAAGTCCGCTAGCTTCAATCCGCACGAGGTCAAGCTTGATTTGCGCCCAAATGCGCACCTTTTTGATGGTGGGATCAAGGAACCGCCTTGGGAGCTCGAGCGCAAGAGAGAGAGTACGTGAGGAAGAGTGGGGATGAGAGGAATTAGGGTTTTGTGGCGGCTAGGGTTATGGACACGAAAAATTGGACAAGTCCGGAGATGACCGGACTAGTCCGAACTCATCCAGAGAGCTATATCGGACTAGTCTGTGGTCTATAGGACTAGTCCGACCTAACCGGCACTCGGCGGACTAGTCTGCAGGGGCGGACTAGTCCGGGTAACCACGGGCTAGTCCGTGGTCACCAGGAGAAATTTGCATAGCCCATTCATATATATTTGAAGGTTCATAAATAGAGAATGGAGGGGCAAAACAAATCAATTAATCTTGATGAATTTGATCAGTAAGCATACAACAAACAAACAATGATCATAATTCACCAAGATCTAGTAATTGACATAGTTTTTCGAGAAAAATTGAGAGAGATGATTTTCACAATTCAATCAACATTTTGAAGAATTCATACAGGTATGCAACCTTTCAAGCCACACTCCGAGAATCAAGGATATTTAGTTCATTTTGGAGTTTGCAAAAACGTTTTTCATCAAGTGGCTTGGTGAATATGTCGGCCAATTGCTTTTTGGTGTTGACATGTGAGATGGTTATATCTCCTTTCATGGAATGGTCTCTCAAGAAATGATGTCTTATGTCTATGTGTTTAGTTCTAGAGTGCTCAACTGGATTGTGGGCAATTTTAATGGCACTCTCATTGTCACAAAGGAGAGGAATACGGTTCATATTGTAACCGTAATCCCTTAGAGTTTGTCGCATCCAAAGGAGTTGTGCACAACAACTCCCGGCTGCAACATACTCCGCTTCGGCTGTGGATAGGGCAATGGAATTTTGTTTCTTGGACGACCAAGAAACTAAGGATCTCCCTAGGAATTGGCATGTGCCGGAGGTGCTTTTTCTATCTACTTTGCGCCCGGCATAATCTGCATCGGAATAACCAATGAGATTGAATTTTGAGCCTTTTGGGTACCAAAGACCAAGGTTGGGTGTATGAACCAAATATCTCAAGATCCTTTTTACGGCTGTCAAGTGACATTCCTTAGGGTTGGCTTGAAATCTTGCACACAAACACACACTTAACATAATATCTGGCCTAGATGCACATAAATAGAGTAGAGATCCAATCATGGAGCGATATACCTTTTGGTCGACATTAGGTCCATCTTCATTGAGATCCAAGTGGCCATTTGTTGCCATGGGGGTCTTTATGGGCTTTGCCTCGTCCATGCCAAACATCTTAAGTATGTCCTGCGTATACTTGGTTTGGCTTATGAACGTTCCTTCCTTTTGTTGCCACACTTGGAATCCTAAAAAGTATTTTAATTCTCCCATCATTGACATTTCAAACCTGTCTGTCATGATTTTGCTAAATTCCTCACACAAAGATTGATTAGTTGACCCAGAAATTATATCGTTGACATAAATTTGACAAATAAAAAGATCATTATCTAAATTCTTTGTAAATAATGTATAATCTACTTTGCCAATTTGAAAACCATTCTCAATTAAGAAATCTCTAAGACACTCATACCAAGCTCTAGGAGCTTGTTTGAGGCCGTAGAGAGCCTTACGCAATTTATATACGTGGTCGGGGAACTCTTCGTCTTCAAATCCGGGTGGTTGCTCCACGTACACCTCTTCCTTGATCGGTCTGTTGAGGAAGGCGCTTTTTACATCCATTTGATACAGCTTGAAATCATGGTGAGTAGCATATGCAAGTAATATTCTAATAGATTCAAGCCTAGCTACTGGAGCAAAAGTCTCATCGAAATCCAAACCTTCGACTTGTGAGTACCCTTTGGCCACAAGTCGTGCCTTGTTCCTTGTCACCACCCCGTGTTCGTCTTGTTTGTTGCGGAAGACCCACTTGGTGCTGACGATATTTGCATTGGGTCTTGCCACAAGTTCCCACACTTCGTTCCGCTTGAAGTTGTGTAAGACCTATATGTGCTGAATACATTGGCTTGTAGTGAATACACTTGCTTTGACGATAAAAGTTTTGAATATCACCAAAACACCTTTTTATCAAGGTTCGACTCTAGCTCTGAGCTACAGCAAGGTCCGACAGTAGGTCCGGCTTGGTTTGGGTAGCTCCGGCTACGTTCGATGCTAGGTCTGACTAGCTTTGGTTAGCTCCGGTGAGCTTTATCTTTAGCTCTGGCATGTTTTTGTTAGCTCCGTCAAGTCCTTGATAGCTCCAGCATATATTTGATAGCTCTGAAATGCTTTTGCTAAGCTCCGACGAACTTTGTCTAGCTCCGGTTTTGGGTTGACTAGTTTTGACTAGTTTTTGGTAAGCTCCGGTGCTAGGATCTACTAGTTTTGGTAAGCTCCGGCAGGTGCTTCATTGTACTAGTTTTGTTAAGCTCCGGCGCTAGGTTCTACTAGCTTTTGATAGCTCCGGCTCAAGCTCCGGGTTGCTCTGGCAAGGTCCGGAACTTGACCACAGTGCTTCTACTTTTCATTTGCATTGTTTCATACTTGCTTTACATGATTGGAAAGATTGCTTAGTATTCATTTGCTAAGGTTTTGGTGCCTTTTGGTTGAATACGGTTGATATCATTTCTACTGTGGTTTTGCAACATGCTTATGTGAGGTGCTCACATAAGGTGTTGTGTTCAGAACTAACTTGAGACAAGTCGAGGACTTGGGCTCGTATGGATTGTTTGTTTGTTCATGTGCAGGTGTTGCTTGAGTTCAAGTCATGGCTGGTGACAGGATCCATTGGACTAGTCTCTGGAGGAGATGAGGTTCCAACAACCAAGTTCGGGAGGAACTGTGGTTGAGCGGGTCAGGAGGTCGCGCAGAATGATTGAATCAAGGGCGATGCATATGAAGGTTACTGGACATCCAAGGAAGGTGTTCGCCCGTATGCATGCGGTGCATGACATGGCAACATGGTTCCGAAGATGGGATAAGGAAGGAAAGATCTGGTTGGAAGGATCGGATCGTATCGGTTGAAGACTTAGACTGCTAGCTGAGTCGGTTATGGCTCGGTATGGAAATATCGAGTTGGTTATGTTAGGATTTCGTGTGGGTCACGAATTTAAGTTGTTTAGGAATGTGGGATACGTTCCTAAGGTGTTTGGAAGTCTTAAGATTGCTTCTATCTGCGTACAGAAGAGTCCTAAGTAGTTATGGAAAGTTCCGATTGTGATCGGATTAGGACTGGAGTCCTAGTTGAGATTCGGATGGCCTAAGGGCTGGTTATATAAGCAAGGGAGCCCAGAGCTCGTGGTGCACGACTTTGGGGCTGTTCTTCTTGTGTTCTATTTAATAAAATTCGTAGTTTGAAGGAACTTTTGTGCCTTGTTCGTCCGACTTGTTCCAGACAAGTTTTACTCGTCGAGTTTCTGGACAGCACTACCTTTCGTCGGTGGTTTTATCATAACTCGAGTTTTACTGATCCAATTGACGTGATTCTTGTTGGGTTGTCTTCAAAACTTGATTTTCTATCATCTGTCAAAATTTCACGGTCATTGGATTTGTGGTCTATGATCTACACGAGTTTCTTTGCAGCATTCCAAAACTGTTTTTCTCGGGTAGGGCAGATTGACCTTTGTTTGATCTTTCGATCATAACTTGAGTTTTCCTCGATGGATTTGAGTGATTTTTTTTGTGTTGTCTTCGTGACTTGATTCTCTCTGATATCTATCACTTTTGTCACGGTGAAACACATTTAGATTAGTCTCACACACGATTTCTTTAAGAGATCGATTTTCTGCCAAAGGGGTTGGGGTTTAATTGTTTCCGCTGCGTAAGATTTTTAAATCTACCATTCACCCCCCTCTGGTAGCTTTTCACGTGCTCTTCAATCCTACAATTGGTATCAGAGCCACGGTGCTCTAATCTTTGAGATTTGCATGTGTTTTTGACTAATCATCATGGAGAAGTACTCCGCCAAACCTTGTGTGTTTGCTGGTATTGATTTTTAGGTTTGGAAGGCACGCATGGAGGCTTTCATCCAGACACAAGGCTTTGCAATATGGGCGAAGGTGTATAAGCCTTATGAAGTGCCACCCAATGATCAAGTCACGGCCACAAACCTATGGGACGTCGACAACAACAACAAAGCCCGAAACTTGATCATCCAAGGACTCACTCAGAGCGACTTTGATCGTGTCGCGCACCTCCGGTCAGCATACGATGTTTGGAGAGCTCTCTGTGATTATCATGAAGGCTCCAACACAATCAAGGAGGTCAAACAAGATATGTTCAAAAAGGAATATATGCGTTTTGAGATGCAACCAGGTGAGTCTATCGATGACCTCTTTGCTCGTTTCAATAAAATTCTCAGCAAATTACGTAGTGTCAATGTTAATTTTTCTGATGCTGAGAATGCTAGACAACTTCTTAGTGCATTAGACATGTCAGTTTGGGAGATGAAATAAACATCCTTTCGTGAATCAACTGTCATGAGTTCTCTTACATTAGATGTACTTTACTCTAAACTAAAAACTCATGAAATTGACATCCTAGCACGTAAGAACCCAAACAAGTCTATTGCATTTGTCTCACAACGTGATATGTCTAGCTCCGGCCAATCATCATCCTGCAATACTCTTGCTTTGTTGTATTCACTAACCCTGGAACAGATCGAAGAATTTCCAGAAGAGGAGTTGGTACTCATCTCTACTAGATTCTCAAAAGCATTGCAAAATGTGAGAACTAGAAGGAGAGGAAGCTCCGGACCTCAACGCTGTTTTGAATGTGGTAAAACAGGACACTTTCGTACAGAATGCCCTAACCTTTCAGGTCCGACCACCCGGGGAGAAAAACAAAGCAAGGTCCGGACCTCCTCTAGAAATTCCAACAAGAAAAAGAAGGGTACCATAGGACGCAAGATGATCAACAATATCATCAACGCGCTTCAAGAACTTAGTTCAAGTGATGTAAATTTTTAAGTGATGAAGATGATGACGATCTGGCCAACTTATGCTTCATGGCGGGCAAAACAAGATCAAGATCAAGTCAGGAGGATGCAGAACACAACAGTGAAGACGATGAGGTATGTTCTACCTGCAATTGAATGTGTGATGCTATTTCTCGTGCAACTATTATTGTCAAGAAAAAGTACAAAAAGTTTAGGGATAATGCTGCTAAAATTGAATCACTAGAATCTGAAATTAACCGTTTAAAAACTTTGATTCCTAGTGATGATGCATGTCCCTCATGTGACTTAATCTATGAACAATTGTCCACATTAAGAAGTACACACTCCTCCACTCTAGATAGACTTGATGAAGAAATTGAAAAGAACAAAGAGTTTGCTGCACTTAATGATAAAAACTTGAAAGTTGTTAGCTGTTCTACTATTGATTTGTATTGTTCTAATTGTGATGATCTTGATGAAAAACTGCAAGATGCTATGAATGAAATTTCTATATTGAACAATGCTTTACGTTCTCATGAAGTTAAATTTTGTTGAAATTGCAAACTAAAAGGAAAAACTTCATGTGAAAATTGCCTTGATTTGTCCAATAAATTTGACAACATGCATAGGACATTAGATCGGTTTTGTAATGGGAATAAGAACCTAAACTTGCTGCTGAATTCTTCCAAGTCTTGCAATAACAAAACTAGTTTAGGTTTTGATTCCCATGCTCATGCTAAGGCACATCCACCTAAAATTGTAAAGTCATTAGGAAATGGTTTGATTCAAACAGTTCCTAAACAAAAAGGAGTGGTTTTCAAATCTGCGGGAGTGTTGCCTCATTCGGTTTCAAATAAAAATATTGCTTGCTCATCTAGACATGAACACAAAGTTAAATTTCATTGTACCTTTTGTGGTAGAGATGGTCATTTCATAGATTTTTGTTATAGACTAGCTAAACAACAGAAAAGGGAAAGAATGGTTGCTAGATCTCATAACTTTCATGCAAATTTGCTGCACACATTGAACCGAATGTACAACCTGCTGTTTTGAGTCAAAAACATTCAATGTTTACCTCCGGACCTTCTGTTTTTGCCTCTGGAGCTACTGATTTTTGTGCTACACAAGTAACACCTTATAGGTCAGTAGTCAAGAATAAAAAATCTCAAACTTTGACTCATAAACCTGCTGTTTTGTCTCAGCTTTCGCGTGTTTTTCCTGCTGCACGTCGCGTGACTCAGTATTGGATTCTTAAATGCCTTTTGACTAACCCCAGTATTGAGTCATCGACGTATTGTGCTTTTATGTAGGTTACACGTTTGAGGAAGGAGAACATTTGGATTGTGGATTCAGGTTGCTCACGCCACATGACTAGTAACAAAGATTGGTTCTCCTCCCTCTCTTTTGTGTCACGTGTAGAGAATGTTACTTTTGCCAATAATTCTTCAACTCCTATAATTGCTAAGGGTTCGGTTAGAGTAAATGATCACTACACTTTGAAGGATGTGGCACTTGTTAAAAATTTGAAATACAACTTGCTTTCTGTTGCACAATTGCTAGATGAAAATCTAGAAATTATTTTCAATAAAAACTGCTACAAAGTTGTAGGTTCAAATAGTGAGCTTATTTTTAACATGTCTCGGTTTGGAAGAGTTTTTAAAGCTGATTTTGATATGTCTTCCTCTAAGCATAGGTGTCTAGTTGCTAATGATTCAAAGGACTTATATTTTTGGCATCGTAGACTTGGTCACGTAGGCTTTGATCACCTAACGCGTGTTAGTGCTCTTGATCGCATAAGTGGGCTGCCTAAGCTTAAAGGGGACAAAGAAATTGTTTGCTCTTCTTGTAGACATGCTAAGATGGTTGCAAGTTCACATACTCCTCTCACAATGATCATGTCAACTGAACCATGTCAACTTTTGCACCTTGACACTGTAGAACCTCCACGTGTTCAATCCTTCGGAGGTAAATGGTATGTTCTTGTGATTGTTGATGATTATTCTAGATACTCTTGGGTTTACTTTATGGCATCTAAGAATGAAGCTTTTAGTCACTTTAGAACTTTATTTCTTAGATTATCAATTGATCACCCAGGATCTTTAAAAGCAATTAGAAGTGATAATGGAACTGGATTTAAAAATCAATCTTTTGATCACTTTTGTGCTGAAAATAGAATAGATCATCAATTCTCTTCACCATATGTACCTCAACAAAACGGTGTTGTAGAAAGAAAGAACAGAACCTTAGTTGAGATGGCTAGGACTATGCTTGATGAATATCAAACTCCTAGGAAATTTTGTGCTAATGCGTTAGCAACCGCTTGTTATGTCTCAAATCGTGTTTTCTTGCGTGCTAAGCTAGGTAAAACACCATATGATCTTCGGTTTGGACATAGGCCTAGTGTTACACACTTTCGGGTCTTTGGTTGCAAATGCTTTGTTAAGAAACATGGTAATCTTGATAAATTTGAACCTAGATCCTTTGATGGCATGTTTCTTGGTTATCCATCTCATACTAGAGGCTACCGTGTGTTTTTCCTTGACACTAACAAAATTGTGGAGACTTGGGAAGTGTCTTTTGATGAATCTAGCCCAGGTACTAGCTCCGATGTTGCAGGACCAGATCCGTATCCTCAGGGGGAGGGTATTTTCGAAGATGAAGAAGAGCCGGTGATACTGCCTGGTAGTTCCGAAGTTGACACGTGTCCAGATCCGGACATTGAACAAGCTCCGGATATCACCTATGCTGGTCCTGATCGTCCACAAGTCACAAGCTCATCAATCTACGATGAACCTAATGAAGAAGAAGCTTGTGAGACATCTGTTCCCCTACGTTTTTACAAAGATCATCCCCCACAACAGATGATTGGAAGTTTGCACAAACGAGTCACACGGTCCAGGTTTTGCGATCCAAACTCTCATGCTCATTATGCTTTTGTTGCTTCTTTTGAACCCAAAGATATATCACACGCACTCACTAATGAATCTTGGATTATTGCCATGCAAGAAGAGTTAGAAAATTTTGAAAGAAATAATGTTTGGAAACTTGTACCTCCACCTCAAGGTCACACTTTAATTGGAACTAAATGTGTATATAAAAATAAACAAAGTGAGGATGGGGTTGTGGTTAGGAATAAGGCTAGGTTGGTTGCTCAAGGTTTCACTCAAGTTGAAGGTCTACTGTCGCTAGATTAGAAGCCATAAGAATTTTGTTAGCTTTTGCAGCATCTAAAGGTTTTAAGCTATTTCAAATGGATGTTAAAAGTGCTTTTCTTAATGGCTACATAGATGAGGAGGTTTATGTCAAACAACCACCGGGTTTTGAAAATCCAGATTTTCCTAATCATATTTACAAACTATTCAAAGCCTTATACGGTCTCAAACAAGCCCCTAGAGCATGGTATGATAGGTTAAAAACATTCTTACTTGAAAAGGGGTTTACCATGGGCAAGGTTGATAAAACTCTTTTTGTGCTTAAGCATGGCAATGACTCATTATTTGTTTAAGTGTATGTGGATGATATTGTCTTTGGTTGTGCTTCTCATGATCTTGTGTCCAAGTTTTCAGCAATGATGAGTTCCGAATTTGAAATGAGTATGATGGGTGAACTCACTTACTTTTTGGGGCTACAAATCAAGCAAACCAAGGAGGGTACCTTTGTGCATCAAACGAAGTATACCAAGACCTCCTAAGGCGCTTCAACATGGACAAAAGCAAGCCTCTTCGGACACCAATGGGAACAGCAACAACACTTGAACTTCATGAAGATGGTGAATCCGTGGATCAAAAAGAATATAGAAGCATGATCGGATCACTTTTGTACCTCACAGCATCAAGACCGGACATACAATTCAGCGTATGTCTTTGTGCACGGTTTCAAGCTTCCCCACGTGTTTCACGTCGTCAAGCCGTCAAAAGGATTCTCAGGTACTTACATGGAACCCAAGAATTTGGCATTTATCTTCCTTCTTCCTCAACCGTTACTTTGAAAGCTTTTTCGGATGCTGATTTTGGGGGTTGTAGGATTGATAGAAAAAGTACTTCTGGTGCTTTTCATTTTCTTGGTAATTCTCTTGTTGCTTGGTCGTCTAGAAAACAAAATTCAGTTGCACAATCCACAGCTGAATCTGAATATGTAGCTGCTGCTAGTGCTTGCTCACAAATTCTTTGGATTGTTCAAACACTTAAGGACTATGGGTTTGATCTAGATAGTGTTCCACAGTTTTGTGATAACACTAGTGCTATTTACATTGCCAAAAACCCCGTGCAACATTCTAGAACTAAGCACATTGATATTAGGTATCACTTTCTCCGAGATAACGTTGAAAAAGGAAAAATTGTGCTTCACCATGTAGATACCGAACATCAATTGGCTGATATTTTTACAAAACCTTTGGATTTCACTCGTTTTTGTTTCATTCGTAGTGAAATAGGGGTTATGCATCCTCATGTCTTAAATTGAGGGGGAGTTTTTGAAACTTGGGAAGTCTATGTGTGAATCTGAAATTAAAATAATATGAGCATGGTATTTCATACATATATGACTTTGTGATTCCTTTTACATGCTGAAAGTTCTTAATACATTACTCGTGTTATACATTTTGTAGTTTTGTCCATGTCTAGTAATTGGAATAATTACTTACACTAAATCTGGTCATGGTCGAACTTTCTTGCTGTTTTGAACTTGTTACATGTTCACAAGTGCTTTTAATCATTAAGAATTCATCAAGTAATCAACTCACATGTTGAGTTTTTATGAACAAATATAAATTGAGAAAAGATCAAGAGAATATGCATGCATCGCACTTCTTCTTTTGAGATGGCTTGTCATTGTACTTAGATATGAACTTGGAAGAAGTTGTGTATGACTAAAACCATGTCTTTAAGCTTCTGATTGTCAAATGACATAGGCTTGGCTTGGTTGGTTAGAATAAGGCAGATGCGCATATAATATCTTGCAAATATCATATGATATAAATTTATGCTTTGAAAAATAATAAAATGCAGCAACTAGTGTCATGCTATCAAGTCTTGAAATAGTTAAGTTTGTGAGATCATGACTTGCTTAAATTGAAAATTACATTTGATCTCTAGCATGGCTTACACTACTTTATGTATTTCATTGATGTGATAGTGTAAGTTACTTGATAGTATGACTTGGATGAGCTTTGTTTATATGTATATGTTATAATATGCTCATAACAACTAAAGAGGGAGAGATAATTTGTTTACATGCTCATGACTTGCTGAATACATTGTCAAAGGGGGAGAGATAAGCATGAAGAGAAAGAGAATAATGAGAGATAATAAAGGGGGAGAGATAATGACAGATAATATGGGATAATTTTTCTTCTCATTTTACTTTTGATTTACAAAGGTGGAGAAATTGCTTTCAAAACTTTTATGTGAATAAGCCAATGTTCGGATTTTAAGAGGTGTTGCCAATGCATTCATCAAGGGGGAGATTGTAAGACCTATATGTGCTGAATACATTGGCTTGTAGTGAATACACTTGCTTTGACGATAAAAGTTTTGAATATCACCAAAACACCTATTTATCAAGGTCCGACTCTAGCTCTGAGCTACAGCAAGGTCCGACGGTAGGTCCAGCTTGGTTTGGGTAGCTCCGGTTATGTTCGATGCTAGGTCCGACTAGCTTTGGTTAGCTCCGGTGAGCTTTATATTTAGCTCCAGCATGTTTTTGTTAGCTCCAGCATGTCCTTGATAGCTCTGGAATGCTTTTGCTAAGCTCCGACGAACTTTGTCTAGCTCCGGTTTTGGGTTGACTAGTTTTGACTAGTTTTTGGTAAGCTCCGGTGCTAGGATCTACTAGTTTTGGTAAGCTCCGGCAGGTGATTCATTGTACTAGTTTCGGTAAGCTCCGGCGCTAGGTTCTACTAGCTTTTGATAGCTCCGGCTCAAGCTCCAGGTTGCTCTGGCAAGGTCCAGAACCTGACCGCAGTGCTTCTACTTTTCATTTGCATTGTTTCATACTTGCTTTACATGATTGGAAAGATTGATTAGTATTCATTTGCTAAGTTTTTGGTTCGTTTTGGTTGAATACGGTTGATATCGTTTCTACTGTGGTCTTGCAACATGCTTATGTGAGGTGCTCACATAAGGTGTTGTGTTCGGAACTAACTTGAGTCAAGTCGAGGACTTGGGCTCGTATGAATTGTTTGTTTGTTCATGTGCAGGTGTTGCTTGAGTTCAAGTCATGGCTGGTGACAGGATCTATTGAACTAGTCTCAGGAGGAGATGAGGTTCCAACAACCAAGTTCGGGAGGAATTGTGGTTGAGCGGGTCAGGAGGTCGCGCAGGATGATTGAATCAAGGGCGATGCATATGAAGGTTACTGGACGTCGAAGGAAGGTGTTCGCCCGTATGCATGCGGTGCATGACGTGGCAACATGGTTCCGAAGATGGGATAAGGAAGGAAAGATCTGGTTGGAAGGATCGGATCGTATCGGTTGAAGACTTAGGCTACTAGCTGAGTCGGTTATGGCTCGGTATGGAAATATCGAGTTGGTTATGTTAGGATTTCGTGTGGGTCACGAATTAAAGTTGTTTAGGAATGTGGGATACGATCCTAAGGTGTTTGTAAGTCTTAAGATTGCTTCTATCTGCGTACAGAAGAGTCCTAAGCAGTTATGGAAAGTTCCGATTGTGATCGGATTAGGATTGGAGTCCTAGTTGAGATTGGGATGGCCTAAGGGCTGGTTATATAAGCAAGGGAGCCCAGAGCTCGTGGTGCACGACTTTGGGGTTTTTCCTCTTGTGTTCTATTGAATAAAATTCGTAGTTTGAAGGAACTTTTGTGCCTTGTTCGTCCGACTTGTTCCAGACAAATTTTACTCGTCGAGTTTCTGGACAGCACTACCTTTCGTCGGTGGTTTTATCATAACTCAAGTTTTACTGATCCAATTGAAGTGATTCTTGTTGGGTTGTCTTCAAAACTTGATTGTCTATCATCTGTAAAAATTTCACGGTCATTTGATTTGTGGTATATGATCTACACGAGTTTCTTTGCAGCATTCCAGAACTGTTTTTCTCGGGTAGGGCAGATTGACCTTTGTTTGATCTTTCGATCATAACTTGAGTTTTCCTTGACGGATTTGAGTGATTCTTTTTGTGTTGTCTTCGTGACTTGATTCTCTCTGATATATATCACTTTTGTCACAGTGAAACACAATTAGATTAGTCTCACACACGATTTCTTTAAGAGATCGATTTTCTGCCAAAGGGGTTGGGGTTTAATTGTTTCCGCTGCGTAAGATTTTTAAATCTACCATTCACCCCCCCCCCCCTCTGGTAGCTTTTCACGTGCTCTTCGTTCCTACAAGTTGTTCAATTCTTCTTGCATTGCAACCACCCAGTCCGGATCCTTCAATGCATCCTCAATCCTGCGTGGTTCCAAAAAGGATACAAACGAATAATGCTCACAAAAGTTAGCTATGCGAGATCTAGTGGTTACTCCCTTTTGGATGTCACCGATGATGTTGTCGATTGGGTGATCCCTTTGGACGCATTGGTGTACTCTTGGATGTGGCACTTGAGGAGTTGTTTCTTCATGATTGTCTGCTTCTCCCCCTAAGTGGTTGCCTTCATTGACTTGTTGATCATTTTCGTACTCTTGTGGTTGATCTTGTGTTGAGGCTCCCCCTTGATTGATGGTCTCCTCTTGTGGTTCATTTTCCTCATGTTCGTGTGAAGGTGGTTCTTGTGGTCGAACTTCGCCTAGAGCCATTCTTTTCAATGCTTGACATGGAGCTTCTTCTTTACCTAATTCACTTGAATCAACTTGCTCCTTTTGGGAGCCATTAGTCTCATCGAACACTACGTCACGTGCAACTTCAACAAGTCCGGAGGCCTTGTTGAAGACACGATAGGCGTAAGTGTTCGAATCATAACCAAGCAAGAAACCTTCATCGGACTTCGAAGCGAACTTTGAAGTCCTAGGCTTCTTGTTCAGGATGTAACATGGAGAACCGAAAACTCGAAAATATGAAATGTTTGGTTTGTTACCGGTAAGTAGCTCATAGGGAGTCTTCTTGAGTAGTCGATGGAGATAAAGTCGATTTGCGGCGTGGCAAGCGGTGTTAATCGCTTCCGCCCAAAATCGATCCGATGTCTTGTACTCATCGAGCATTGTCCTTGCCATCTCAATGAGTGTTCGGTTCTCTCTTTCGGCAACTCCGTTTTGTTGTGCCGAGTATGGCGCTGAAAATTCGTGCTTGATGCCCTCTTCATAAGGTTCTCCTCAACTTGTGTTTTCTTGAACTCCGTGCCATTGTCGCTTCGAATACTCTTGATTGTCAATGAAAATTCGTTTTGGGCTCGCTTGAAGAATTTCTTGAGTGTTCCTTGTGTTTCTGACTTATCATGCAAAAAGAAAACACAAGTGAAGCGAGAAAAATCATCAATGATAACTAAACCGTATTTGTTACCGCTGATGCTTATGTAAGCAATTGGATCAAACAAGTCCATGTGAAGTAGTTTGAGCGGTCTTGTCGTAGTCATGACATTCTTTGCGGGATGATGTGCTCCAACTTGCTTCCCAGCTTGGCACGCGCTACAAGGCCTGTCTTTCTCAAAAATAACATTCTTCAAACCTCGGATGTGATCGCCCTTGAGGAGTTTTTGAAGGTTCCTCATACCAACATGCGCTAGCCGTCTATGCCACAACCAACCCATGTTGGTTTTTGCAATCAAGCATGTGTCGAATTCGGCTTTATCCTTGTTGAAGTCAACCAGGTAAAGCTTTCCCTTCAACATACACTTGAATGCAATACAACCATCACTCCTCCTAAAGACGGTCACACCCTCGTTAATGAACAAGCAATTATAACCTTTGTCACATAGTTGAGATATGGACAGCAGCTTATAATCTAAAGATTCAACATGTAAAACATGAGAAAGCGTGTGTTCAGAGGATATTGCAATTTTACCAGTACCGAGTACCCTTCCTTGACTATTATCTCCGAAGTAGATGCCTTCGTTTGGGTCCTCGTGCTCTTCATATTCCACGAACATCCTCCTTTCTCCGGTCATGTGATTGGTGCACCCACTGTCCAGCACCCATTTGGATCCACCGGAGGAATAGGCCTGCAAGAACAAATTATGCTTTGGTTTTAGGTACCCAAGCTTGCTTGGGTCCTTGGAGGTTAGTCACAATACATTTGGGCACCCACACATGGGATTTTGTGTTCCCATGGCGTGGCCCAACATAATAAGCATAGACCTTGCCAAGGTTGTTTCTCATTAACACATAGGAGGCATCAAAAGTTTTAAATAAAAGCTGTTGTTGTTCATGAGTCGGACTAGTCTGGGGGGCCGGACTTGTTCGGACACGGACCGGACTAGTCCGGTATTCATGTGAGTTCAGGTCTTTATCCCTCGACTTACCAGTTTGAGAGGATCTTCCATTCACAAAGGAGATCCTTCCCTTGTTATTCTCATGACTTCTAGCATGTAGCTTTTCATCATAGGAGTAACCAATGCCATACTTGACATTTGGAGGTCTTTGGACCAAGTATGCACTACGTGCATAGTTGATCTTCTCCTTGTCAAATATGCTACATTGAGTAGGATTTTTATCCTTTGTGGAGATTGATTTCCCTTTCAATCTGGTGTTAGTTTTACCACATGTGCACATATGAGCAAATTCAGTTTTAGTGGGTTGAGAAGGTGAGTTTGAAGAAGAGGAAGGTTCACTCAACTTGAGTGACTCAACTTGCACTTCAAGGATCTTGTTAACCTTGATCAGGTCAGCAAGTTCGTCCTTAATTGCAACATTTGAGTCGGTTAACTCCAAGCAAGCTTTCTTGCTTGAAGCTAACTCAAGCTCTAGTGAACTGTTTTTCTCCTTTTCATGCTCTAGAAGTTTTTTAAGTTTGACATACTCCTCCTTTTGGGAGATAATCATGTCCTCTTGATGATCAATTAACCTTTCCTTCTCAACAAGTTGGTCAAGTAGGAATTCCATTTTTGTTGCAGTTTTCCTATCTAGTCCATTTAGCATATCCTCATCATCACTATCTATTTCATCATCACTAGAGTAGGAATGCATGGAAGGGGTTTTGATGTTTACCTTGCGTGTGCCTTCCTTTGCCATAAGGAAAGTGCCATTTCCCTTTCTTGCACTGAGTGTAGGAAAGAGTGTAGATTTCTTGGACGTGTTCTCGATGGCTATGCTAGCCATCTCTTCTTCATCGGATGATGAGGACTCATCGTTTGAGTCCCACTCCTTCCCAATATGCGCTTGTTCGGTTTGTTTCTTCTTCTTGAAGAACTTCTTAGGTTGAGGCTTGGATTCTTTAGTCTTCTTCTTGTTCTCCTCATATGGGCAATACACTATGAAGTGGTTATATTCACCACAATTATAGCACGCTCGTCTCAATTTTGGCTTTGTTCTTTCCTTGTACTTGCCTTCACTTGATTTTGTCCCTTGCTTTTTCTTCATTATTCTCTTGAACTTTTTCATGAACAAGATCAAATCCTCTTCATCTAGCTCACTGCTCTCTTCATCACTGTCCTCCTCTAGTTGTGCTTCTCTTGCTTCTTTGGATAGAGGCTTGAGGGTGGACTTTAAAGCGACTCCTTTCTTCTTCGCCGAGGTGAGGTCGGCAATTTCCTTGACGTGCTTTGCTTGTTTCTCCATCATTTCAAAGTTGATAATTTTACCAAGTAATTCATCCGGAGTCATCCTTTTGTATCCGGGGCTTTCTCTTATCATGGAGCATAGCGTGACATTGCGAGGCATAAAGGCTCTAAGGATGAGCTTTACCACCTCATGGTCATTCCACTTCTTGCTCCCATATGATCGCACTTTATTGACGAGTGTCTTCAATCGATTGTACATATCCTGAGGTGACTCGTCTTCCTTGATTGCAAATCTTCCTAGTTCACCTTCGATCATCTCAATCTTTGCTTCACGCACATGCCGATCACCTTCATGTGCGGTTTGCAGAGTATCCCATATTTCCTTAGCAATTTCGAGTCCATCCACCTTGGTGAACTCGTCCCGACTGAGTGAGGATGTGATTACAGCTGCGGCTTGAGCATTTCTATGAATGGCCTGCTCTTGGCTTGGGGTGAGCTCTTCGCCGTCATCCGGAATATCTATCCCTGTGCATACAATATGCCATAAACTTGGGTTGAGGGAAATCAAATGCATTTTCATATTCTGCCTCCACATGGAGTAATCACTTCCATCGAAGTGTGGGGCTTTTCCAAGTGGGACAGATAAGTAATGATTGTTATTGGAATTTAGACGATCATAGTTAAAAGGATATCGGGAGTAGTCGGTGTGACTACTCCCCTTCTTCTTCTCTTCAACCTATGTTTTCCCTTTGGAAAGTGCCTTCTTTCTGAGGAGTGCCTTCAGCTCCAGCATCTCCTCATCATCGTCCTCGAAGTCTTGAATGGCTTCGAGGTACTTCTCCAGTTTTTGGGTCTTGTCGTTGTTAACCTCCTCTTGGTTTTTGATTTTATGGACGTCCTTCATGTCTGACATGATCTCTTCGAGTGGTTAAACTCTTTCTTGAAGAACATTGCTCTGATACCAATTGAATGTAGTCCTAGAGGGGGGTGAATAGGCCTTTTTGAATATTTGTTGGATCCTGCAGCACTCAACAACTGGTTTAATACCAGAGATATCTGACTAGTCCGGTAAAGTGCGGACTAGTCCGGTGTTCACGGACTAAGCTTATTAAACTTAATTGATTGGTTTGATTCTTTTATGTGTACAGCGGAAGTATAGAATCAAACAACAGTTTAACAGCTATATACTGAATTATATCACACTTAAGTCTTATGTTTAACAATTTAACGTAAGATGAACAATTTGTGTGAAACCCTAGATTAAGTTGATTAACTTGAATGATGAACAATGAAACAAGACACAAGTGTTTATCCCGTGGTTCGGCTACCACAAAAGGCCACCTACAAAAGGACCGGGTCTTCTCCAACCCTACCCTCGTTGGATCGCCACGAAGGCCAATCCTCTTCCACTAATCACAAAGGGGTGAATAACCAAATTCAAGGGGCGATCTCACACTTTGAGAGCTCCCTTAGATTACAAAACACAATATCACCAAAAACACACTCAAAAGTTACAATTTAAATGCAGGAGTGTGTTAGAGAATCAAACCAAGAGCTCAATGTGGTGTAGCAAGTGTCTCTCCAATGATCTAGATTGAATCCTCAAAGGATTGGACGATTTTACACTTAATTTTGTGGAAAGAGGTCGTTTTTGAGTCTCTTGGGAGGTGTGACGGCGCTAGGGTTCGAGAGAGTGTAAAAGTGGGTCGTGCACCTCTATTTATATGGGGTTTCTAAAAGTGACCGTTAGGGTTCAGAAAGTTCGGACTAGTTCGTGGTGGTCACCGGACTAGTCCGGTGTGCTGTGTGTTGCAAACCCTAAGAGTCCCGAAATATCGGACTATTCCGGCTGAAAGCGGACTTGTCCGATTTCGCTACTGGAAATCTTCAGACTAGTCCGATGTCCATCAGACTTGTCCGGACATGTGAAACCCTAAGTGTGTTGGATGACAAGTCCGCACTTGGAGGACTTGTCCGACTTGGATCAGTGGGGTTTTTTGGACTAGTCCGTGTGAATATCGGACTTGTCCGAAGTGGATCAGAAAGGATATCGGACTAGTCCGGTTGATAACGGACTTGTTCAATTTTGTGTGACTTGTGTAGTGTTTTGAGGACTAGTCCGCACTGGGGGGACTAGTCCGATTCTAGTCAGAAAGATATCGGACTAGTCTGACAGATATCGGACTTGTCCGATCTGGTGCAGAAAGGTTTATTGGACTAGTCTGGTGATGAACGGACTAGTCCGGTCCTGTGAAACTCTATGCAATGTGTGTGTTTAATTATCATTGAGCTCTTGGGGTGTGTTTCCTTAACACACTCCATACACAATAATATGCTATTCTTTTTCCTTGAGCTCATTTCCGCTTTGCTCCTCCTCATCCCTTCTTTTTGGTATTTTGCTCATTTTTCCATTATAGGCATGCATTCATCTCAATAAAGAGGTTAGGATCCCAATTGCTTATCATAAATCATCCAAAACCCACAAGGGAGTCCTAGATGCACTTTCAAGGACCGTCTCGTGTGCGGCCCTGTTGAGCAAGTTTGAACAATACCGGTTACATAATGGATTAATGGGGTCCATTAAACTTATGTAGCTCGGGTACCCTCGTGTCGAAACTTATACCGCCGTCCTTCGGGGGAAGATGATCGTAAGGTGGGAACCTCTAAGGAGCAACTTCGACGTGCTCGGTTAGGGATCTTACTTTTGGAATGGTAGAACTGGTTCAACATCGGGATGACGGGTGAAAGGTGGCCACATACGACATGGGAGAGGAGTACAGTGAAAGGTACTTCCGAGCGGGTCTATGTGTCGTGTATTCCGGGTGTGTCCTGATTGCAATCACCGTCCCTCGCGGTTTAGAGTACCACTTGTTCACTGAGTTGTGACGTAGTAAATACTAAAGAAACCAGAAGAATATGTTGTATTGAATTATTGGAGGATCTAAGAGCACGTGAAAAGCTACCAGAGGGTTGAATGGTACATTTAAAAATCTTACGCAGCGGAAACAATTAAACCCCAACCCCTTTGGCAGAAAAATGATCTGTTAAAAAAATCGTGTGTGAGACTAATTTAAATGTGTTTCACCGTGACAAAAGTCATAGATATCAGAGAGAATCAAGTCAGGAAAAAAACACAACAAGAATCACTCAAATCTGTCGAGAAGAACTCAAGTTATGATCGAAAGATCGAACAAAAGTCAATCTGACCAACCCGAGAAAAACAGTTTCTAGAATGCTGCAAAGAAACTAGTGTAGATCAAAAACCACAAATCCAACGACTGTGAAATTTTGACATATGATATATAATCAAGTTGTGAAGACAACACAAAAAGAATCACATCAATTGGATCTGTAAAACTCGAGTTATGATAAAACCACCGATGAAAGGTAGTGCTGTTCGGAAACTCGATGAGTAAAATTTGTCTGGAACAAGTCGGACGAACAAGGCGCAAAAGTTCCTTCAAACTATGAATTTAATTCAATAGAACACAAGAGGAACAGCCCCAAAATCGTGCACCACGAGCTCTGGGCTCCCTTGCTTATACGACGAGCTCGAAAGCCAACTCAACTCAAATCAGGAACCTAATCCTACTCTGTTCACGAATCATAACTTTCCATAACTGCTTAGGATTCTTCTATACGCAGATTGAAGTAATATTAAGACTTCCAAACACCTTAGGAACGTATCCCACATTCCTAAACAACTCAAATTTGTGACCCACACGAAATCCTATCATAACCAACTCAAATCTTTCCATATTTGAGTCAAACCCGACTCAGCCGCAACCTGAGTCCATAACCTAATCGGTTGGACCTTTCCGACCAACTCTTTACGTCCACATCTCTTCATCACGTCTCGGAACCATGTAGCCATGTCCATGCACTCCTTGTACACGTGCAAACATCTTCCAATGGCATCCAGTAACCTTCATATGCACTGCCCTTAATTCAATCATCCTGCACGACCTCCTGATCAGCTCAACCACAGTTCCTTCCGAACTTGGTTGTTGGAACCTCATCTCCTCCCTGAGACTAGTCCAATGGATCCCGTCACCAGCCATGACTTGAACTCAAGCAACACCTGCACATGAATAAACAACCAATCCATACGAGCCCAAGTCCTCGACTTGACTCAAGTTAGTTTCGAACACAACACCTTACGTGAGAACCTCACATAAGCATGTTGCAAAACCACAGTATCACGATATTATCCATATCAACCAAAACACACCAAAGACTTAGCAAATGAATACTAAGCAATCTTTCCAGAGATGTAAAGCAAGTACGAAACATTGCAAATGAAAAACAGAAGCATTGCAGTCAAGTTCCGGACCTTGCCAGAGCAACCCAGACCTTGAGCCGGAGCTAACAAAAGCTAGTAGAACCTAGCGCCGGAACTTACCAAAACTAGTATAACTAAGCTCCCGCCGGAGCTTACAAAACTAGCAGGACCTTAATAAAAAGGTGTTTTGGTGATATTCAAAACTTTTATCGTCAAAGCAAGTGTATTCACTACAAGCCAATGTATTCGGCACACATAGGTCTTACAATCTCCCCCTTGATGAATGCATTGGCAACACCATTTAAAATCCGAACATTGGCTTATTCACATAAAAGTTTTGAAGGCAATTTCTCCCCTTTTGTAAATCAAAAGTAAAATGAGAGGAAAATCCAAAAATTATCCCATATTATCTCTCCCCCTTTATTATCTCTCCTTATGCACATATTCTCTTTCTCTTCATGCTTATCTCTCCCCCTTTGACAATGTATTCAGCAAGTCATGAGCATATAAATAAATTATCTCTCCCCCTTTAGTTGTTATGAGAATATTATAACATATACATATAAACAAAGCTCATCCAAGTCATACTATCAAGTATCTTACATTATCACATCAATGAAATACATAAAGTAGTGTATGACATGCTAGAGATCAAATGTAATTTTCAATTTAAGTAAGTCATGATCTCACAAACTTAACTATTTCAAAACCTGAAATCATGACACTAGTTGCTGCATTTTATTATTTTTCAAAGCATAAATTTAGATCATATGATATTTGCAAAAGATTACATGCGCATCTGCCTTATTCTAACCAACCAAGCCAAGCCAAGCCTATGTCATTTGACAATCAGAAGCTTAAGGACATGGTTTTAGTCATACACAACTTCTTCCAAGTTCATATCTAAGTGCAATGATAAGCCATCTCAAAAGAAGAAGTGCGATGCATGCATATTCTCTTGATCTTTTCTCAATTTATATTTGTTTATAAAAACTCAACATGTGAGTTGATTACTTGATTAATTCTTAATGATTAAAAGCACTTGTGAACATGTAACAAGTTCAAAACAGCAAGAAAGTTTGACCATGACCAGTTTTAGTGTATGTAATTATTCCAATTACTAGACATGGCAAAAACTACAAAATGTATAACACGAGTAATGTAGTAAGAACTTTCAGCATGTAAAAGAATGAAGTTTTTAGTCACTTTAGAACTTTATTTCTTAGATTATCAATTGATCACCCAGGATCATTAAAAGCAATTAGAAGTGACAATGGAACTGAATTTAAAAATCAATCTTTTGATAACTTTTGTGCTGAAAATAGAATAGATCATCAATTTTCTTCACCATATGTAACTTAACAAAACGGTGTTGTAGAAAGAAAGAACAGATCCTTAGTTGAGATGGCTAGGACTATGCCTGATGAATATCAAACTCCTAGGAAATTTTGGGTTGATGCGTTAGCAACCGCTTGTTATGTCTCAAATCATGTTTTCTTGCGTGCTAAGCTAGGTAAAACACCATATGAGCTCCGGTTTGGACATAGGCCTAGTGTTACACACTTTCGGGTCTTTGGTTGCAAATGCTTTGTTAAGAAACATGGTAATCTTGATAAATTTGAACCTAGATCCATTGACGACATGTTTCTTGGTTATTCATCTCATACTAGAGGCTACCATGTGCTTTTACTTGACATTAACAAAATTGTGGAGACTTGTGAAGTGTCTTTTGATGAAGCTAGCCGAGGTACTAGCTCAAACATTGCAGGTCCAGATCCATATCCGCAGGGGGGAGCATTTTCGTTGAAGATGAGGAAGAATTGGAGCTGCTACCCGAAAATTCAGCAGCTAAAGACTTTGGTTCAGCTCCAGATGTTAATTCTCAACCAGCACCGACAACCATCAATGCTGATTCAAATCATCCTAATGTCACAAGATCATCGATTTGTGATGAACATGAAGAAGAAGAAGCTTGTGAGACATCTGTTCCTCGACGGTTTTACAAAAATCATCCCCCACAACAGATTGGAAGCTTGCACGAATGAGTCACACGGTCCAGGTTTTGCGATCCAAACTCTTATGCTCATTCTGCTTTTGTTGCTTCTTTTGAACCCAAAGATATATCACACGCACTCACTAATGAATCTTGGATTATTGCCATGTAAGAAGAGTTAGAAAATTTTGAAAGAAATAATGTTTGGAAACTTGTACCTCCACCTCAAGGTCACACTTTAATTTGAACTAAATGGGTATTTAAAAATAAACAAAGTGAGGATGGGGTTGTGGTTAGTAATAAGGCTAGGTTGGTTGCTCAAGATTTCACTCAAGTTGAAGGTCTAGATTTTGATGAAAATTTTGCTCCTATTGCTAGATTAGAAGGCATATGAATTTTGTTAGATTTTGCTGCATCTATTGGTTTTAAGCTATATCAAATGGATGTTAAAAGTGCTTTTCTTAATGGCTACATAGATGAGGAGGTTTATGTGAAACAACCACCGGGTTTTGAAAATCCATATTTTCCTAATCATGTTTACAAACTGTCCAAAGCCTTTTACGGTCTCAAACAAGCCCCTAGAGCATGGTATGATAGGTTAAAAACATTCTTACTTGAAAAAGAGTTTACCATGGGCAAGGTTGATAAAACTCTTTTTTTTGCTTAAGCATGGCAATGACTCATTATTCGTTCAAGTGTATGTGGATGATATCATCTTTGGTTGTGCTTCTCATGATCTTGTGTCCAAGTTTTCAGCAATGATGAGTTCCAAATTTGAAATGAGTATGATGGGTGAACTCACTTACTTTTTGGGGTTGCAAATCAAGCAAACTAAGGAGGGTACCTTTGTGCATCAAACGAAGTATACAAAAGGTCTCCTAAGGCGCTTCAACATGGACAAAAGAAAGCCTCTTCGGACACCAATGGAATAGCAACAACACTTGGACTTGATGAAGATGGTGAACTCGTGGATCAAAAAGAATATAGAAGCATGATTGGATCACTTTTGTCACTCACGGCATCAAGACCAGACATACAATTCAGCGTATGGCTTTGTGCACGGTTTCAAGCCTCCCCACGTGCTTCACATCGTCAAGCCGTCAAAAGGATTCTCAGGTACTTACATGGAACTCAAGAATTTGAAATTTTTCTTCCTTCTTCCTCAACCGTTACTTTGAAAGCTTTTTCGGATGCTGATTTTGGGGGTTGTAGGATTGATAGGAAAAGAACTTCCGGTGCTTGTCATTTTCTTGGTAATTCTCTTATTGCTTGGTCCTCTAGAAAACAAAATTCAGTTGCACAATCCATAGCCGAATCTGAATATGTAGTTGCTGCTAGTGCTTGCTCACAAATTCTTTGGATTGTTCAAACACTTAAGGACTATGGGGTTGATCTAGATAGTGTTCCACTGTTCTGTGATAACACTAGTGCCATTTGCATTGCTTAAAATCTAGTGCAACATTCTAGAACTAAGAACATTGACATTAGGTATCACTTTCTCCGAGATAATGTTGAAAAAGGAAATATTGTGCTTCACCATGTAGATACCGAATAACAATTGGCTGACATTTTTACAAAACCTTTGGATTTCACTCGTTTTTGTTACATTCGTAGTGAAATAGGGGTTATGCATCCTCAAGGCTTAAATTGAGGGGGAGTTTCAAAACTTGGGAAGTCTATGTGTGAATCTGAAATTAAAATAATATGAGCGTAGTATTTCATACATATATGACTTTGTTATTCCTTTTACATGCTGAAAGTTCTTACTACATTACTCGTGTTATACATTTTGTAGTTTTTGCCATGTCTAGTAATTGGAATAATTACTTACACTAAAACTGGTCATGGTCAAACTTTCTTGCTGTTTTGAACTTGTTACATGCTCACAAGTGCTTTTGATCATTAAGAATTTATCAAGTAATCAACTCACATGTTGAGTTTTTATGAACAAATATAAATTGAGAAAAGATCAAGAGAATATACATGCATCGCACATCTTCTTTTGAGATGGCTTATCATTGCACTTAGATATGAACTTGGAAGAAGTTGTGTATGACTAAAACCATGTCCTTAAGCTTCTAATTGTCAAATGACATGGGTTTGGCTTGGTTGGTTAGAATAAGGCAGATGCGCATATAATCTTTTGCAAATATCATATGATCTAAATTTATGCTTTGAAAAATAATAAAATGCAGCAACTAGTGTCATGCTTTCAGGTTTTGAAATAGTTAAGTTTGTGAGATCATGACTTGCTTAAATTGAAAATTACATTTGATCTCTAGCATGGCTTACACTACTTTATGCATCTCATTGATGTGATAATGTAAGGTACCTGATAGTATCACTTGGATGAGCTTTGTTTATATGTATATGTTATAATATGCTCATAACAACTAAATTTGGAGAGATAATTTGTTTATATGCTCATGACTTGCTGAATACATTGTCAAAGGGGGAGAGATAAGCATGAAGAGAAAGAGAATATGTGCATAAGGAGAGATAATAAAGGGGGAGAGATAATATGGGATAATTTTTGGATTTTCTTCTCATTTTACTTTTGATTTACAAAGAAGGAGAAATTGCCTTCAAAACTTTTATGTGAATAAGCCAATGTTCGGATTTTAAATGGTGTTCCCAATGCATTCATCAAGGGGGAGATTGTAAGACCTATGTGTGCTGAATACATTGGCTTGTAGTGAATACACTTGCTTTGACGATAAAAGTTTTGAATATCACCAAAACACCTTTTTATTAAGGTCCGGCTAGTTTTGTAAGCTCCGGTGGGAGCTTGGTTATACTAGTTTTGGTAAGTTCCGGCGCTAGGTTCTACTAGCTTTTGTTAGCTTCGGCTCAAGGTCCGGGTTGCTCTGGCAAGGTCCGGAACTTGACCGCAGTGTTTCTACTTTTCATTTGCAATGTTTTGTACTTGCTTTACATTGTTGGAAAGTTTGCTTAGTATTCTTTTACAAAGTTTTTGGTGCGTTTTGGATGATATGGCTGATATCGTTTTGCTATGCTTTGCAACATGCTTATGTGAGGTTCTCACGTAAGGTGTTGTGTTTGGAACTAACTTGAGTCAAGTCAAGGACTTGGGCTCGTATGGATTGGTTGTTTATTCATGTGCAGGTGTTGCTTGAGTTCAAGACATGGCTGGTGACGGGATCTATTGGACTAGTCTCAGGGAGGAGATGAGGTTCCAACAACCAAATTCAGGAGGAATTGTGGTTGAGCTGATCAGGAGGTTGCGCAACATGATTGAATCAAAAACAATGCATGTGAAGGTATCGTGGACGTCATTGGAAGATGTTTGCACGTATGCAAGGAGTGCATGGACGTGGCTACATGGTTCCGAGACGTGATGAAGAGATGTGGACGTAAAGAGTTGGTCGGAAAGGTCCAACCAACTAGGTTATGGACTCAGGCTGCGGCTGAGTCGGTTTTGATTCAAATATAGAAATATTTGAGTTGGTTATGATAGGATTTAGTGTGGGTAACGAATTTGAGTTGTTTAGGAATGTGGGATACGTTCCTAAGGTGTTTGGAAGTCTTAAGATTGCTTATATATGTGTATAGAAGAATCCTAAGCAGTTATGGAAAGTTACGATTCGTGAATAGAGTAGGATTAGGTTCCTGATTTGAGTTGAGTTGGCTTTCGAGTTGGTTATATAAGCAAGGGAGC
The DNA here is from genome assembly GCA_036927565.1 of Tuctoria greenei. Taxonomy (NCBI): domain Eukaryota; kingdom Viridiplantae; phylum Streptophyta; class Magnoliopsida; order Poales; family Poaceae; genus Tuctoria; species Tuctoria greenei. The sequence goes on along the minus strand of JAYESD010000001.1, from coordinate 260,301,233 downwards.
CCAGAGCTCGTGGTGCACGACTTTGGGGCTCACACACGATTTCTTTAACAGATCGTTTTTCTGTCGAAAGGGTTTGGGGTTTAATTGTTTCCGCTGCGTAAGATTTTTAAAATCTACCATTCACCCCCCATCTGGTAGCTTTTCACGTGTTCTTCGATCCTACACTTGCCTTGCTCTTGGGATTGGTTCGGGTTAAAGCCTTCAAACTCTTGGTGCTGGAGATCCTCTGCGGCACTCTCTAGCGCAAATCCGTCTAATTCGCGCAATAAACATACAAACAAGAAACACAATCAAAGAGTGCACAAATATTACTCAATATAACATGACATGCATAATTAATGCAAATGCAAGGTGGAACATGTTAATGAGCTACTTTTAATGATCACTAACTAATTCTAATAGATTTTAACAATTTTATACATGTTTGGATTTGATTCGATCTAATTTAGAATTAGTTCAACAGAAATTAACCAGGAAAATCCGACTAGTCCGCTAGGGACCGGACAAGTCCGCACTTCGCAGAACTAACGAACTAGAGTTTTCTAGATCAACGTGAATTTATAGAATAGGGGTTGAATTCACGTGATGAAAAGATAATATAAGGTATATAAGGTGTCTAGGACTCCAAAGAATCAAGGATCTTTGAAGTAACACTTGGATCTTGACGATCTAAGGTTGATGAAGAGTTTGATAGTGGATTGTTGATGAAGAACGAGAAGTTGATGGAGATCTGGATCCTCTTTCGTTTCCTCCTCTTCTTCTTCTTGTTCTAGATCTCCTTCTCCTTCCTTGGTAGCGGCTAATCACGAGCTAGGGTTTGGGTGTGGTAGAAAAGTGGCAAATAGATGTCAAGCCAAGGGGTGGGGTTGTTTATATAGAGGTGGAGGCTAGGGTTAGATGGATTTCGAGTTTGAGATGAGTAGAGGACGGTTTAGAGTCCCACATGGGCTTTAAAAGAGTTAGGCACGACGTCCCTAGACCCACTTAACGTAAAACCTAAGAAACATGTCATGAAACAATAGATCAACTCGAAGTCGTGATTTATCGGATAAGTTCGAAAAGGACCGGACTAGTCCGAAGTTGGATAGAGAGAAATCGGACAAGTCCGCTCTGCACATCGGACAAGTCCGATCTTATCCAGAGGGGAAAAACAGACAAGTTTGACCCAAAATCGAACAAGTCCGGCTTTAGTCAGAGGGAAAAATGGACAAGTCTGCTCGAACGCCGGACTAGTCCGAAGAAGTCAAGGAGCTTAGCAAATATTCAAGGATTCTTGAAATAGTGGACTAGTCCACACAGGGCCGGACAAGTCCGAAAGTGTCCAGAGGGAAAAAAAGAATAGTTCGCATAAAAAGGGACAAGTCCGAATGAGGTCAGAAAGAAATCGAAGTAGTCCGCACCAAAATCGACTAGTCCGCATTTTCCAGAATTCTTAAGTGCGGTTTAATTCTAATTTCAATTTAAACTTGTTCCTTTTTATGTGCATTAATGTTAGACATGTATTAGAATGTATGCAATGCATGATGGATGAAAATGAGGGTGTTACAATTGGATCTATCATGTATGCCATGCTATGTACACGCCAGATGTATCTTATGCTTTAAGCATCACAAGCAGGTATCAATCAGATTATAGTGATGCTTATTGGAGCATTGTCAAAAACATCCTTAAGTACTTGAGAAGAACTAAGGATGCATTCTTAGTGTTTGGAGGTGAAGAAGAGCTCGTTGTAAAAGGTTACACCGATGCCAGCATCCAAACTGATAAGGATGATTCTGGATCGCCATCCAGTTTTGTATTCTTCCTCAATGGAGGGGCAGTGAGCTAGAAAAGTTCCAAGCAAGATATAGTAGCAGATTCAACCATAGAGGCAGAGTATATTGCAGCTTTTGAAGCCGCAAAGGAAGCTATTTGGATCAGAAAATTTGTTTCTGAGTTGGGTATTGTTCCTAGCGCGTCTAGTTCTGTGGATCTCTATTGTGACAATAGTGGAACCATCGCATAGGCAAAGGAGCGTAGATCACACAAAATATCCTAACACCTACTACGATGCTATCACCTCATTCGAGAGATCATCGACCCAGGTGGTGTGAAGATATGCAAGGCGCACACGGATTTGAATGTTGCAGATCCGTTGATAAAGCCTCTTCCATAATCAAAGTATGAAGCGCACATGAGATATATGGGTATTAGATACTTACATCAGTGATCATAGTGTGCAGTGGAAGACTTCTATCATAGCTATGTTTATGTACTATTAAATAAATTGTTATATGAGTGATCATTATTTACATTGATCATCAAGTATGTGACTTGTTAGTGGAACTCTTTATTAATACTAATGTTACTCTAAATGATCTCTAGTCTATATCATTATATGAGATAATGATGTCACACAGACTACCACATGTATTAATGGATGATCACGTTTCACGGATCATAGATATGGAGATATCAAATTAATAATGTGAACACATGTTAGTCAACATGGTGTTGGATTGACCCACTCCAAGACACTGTTGGGATTGTTATTTCCATATGTGCCATCAGTTGCTCTTGAGTGATACATCTGCTATATCCTTAGACCTGAGATCGCTATTGCTTCTCACTATGTGTAGTTGTGTACTTTGAGACTACCAAACGCTACTCTGTAACTAGGTAGTCATAAAAGTAGTGTTTGGGTACATAATGAAACATAGAATAGGATGTACGCGGATCAAGATGGGATTTGCCCCTCCTTAATAACAGGAGAGATATCTCTGGGCACCTCGAGATAGATGGATTTGAAAGTGCATGGCCATGCCAGAGTGATTAAAGGTTAATCGCAATGACTAAAAGTTACTCAAGAAATGAATCCACTATTTGATCGAGTGAATGGTCGAGCTATCACAAGGATGGCACGTACCTCACCTTGAGCTTGACTTGTATCGTGAGGCAAAGGGATTAGCATGTTGAATGTATCTAGGTTCGGACGATACAATCTTTATGCACATTCGGGAGTCAGTATGTCCTTCTAGGTATCTCCACTGACTTGTGGTTGGAAACAGTTTTCATTCACAATCGACTGCACATGAACCTAGCGGATCACACACTTAAGAGGCTGGAATATTAAAAAGTTCTGCTAGATGATTGTCTCTAGTGCAAGTGGGAGATTGTTTGTGATATGCTCAAGAGGCCATCACAACAATTTAGGTTAAGGCCTATTGGATATTTGATCCACAAGCAATTAGGGTACTAATGGGCTTGAGACCTAAAAGTCCACTAGTATGCCTATAAATACGAGGGGTAGGGTTAGAGCTAAGGACTCCACCACGTGACAGCCCTAGCTGTCACCCCTCGTAGGACTCACGCCGAGACCCTTGTCACGCATGCGGTGCTAGCACACTGGCGCACGGCGTTCCTCCCCGTACGTGTGGACTCCGTAGAGGCGTTGCTGCTATTGCTGTGCTGATCGGCTACGACGATCGTGATTGTCTACCTGCTGCTGTGACGAGGACAAAGAGGAGACGAAAGAGACCGTCTGCTTCCCCTACACCGACGTGCGTCTACGTCCGCTGTGCTGCGCGTCTAATGATAACGTTTTGTGACCTCTGTACTCGCATGTTTCCTAAATTATACAGTAAAATTGCTAGAATAGCATACCGTCAATTTCCAACACCAACAACCCTAGAGGCCTGACCACCACGAACATGATGATCGCCCATTTTGATGGCCATTCATCTCCCAGGCAGAGACAAGTGATGTTGTGATCCTACTTGTCATTATAGTTTATATATATATATATATAGATGTTGACGCTGCTTCGTCCCGGGCGCCGCAGATATTTAGATGTAGAGCAAGACAGCTTCTTTTCCTAGATGAATAAGAGACGACTGACTACTTAAACAGCCATCGTGTAGGGATGTTCTTGGTAATTATCCCATGACAACTGACTCCATAAGTAGGTTGACTTGATTAACAAATCGATCGAGGATGTGCTTTTTTATGCGTAGAATCAATTTACATCATCCTGTTTCCTGTTAGAAGATATGAGTTGTATAAAATACCGACTGTTCTGCAATATCCGGCCTCGTTACGACTTCCAGAAGATCAGGCTACAACACATCTAGTTTATTAGGATTGTTCCTTGTATTTTCTGTTTAATTTTGATATGAGCTGTGCCGTAGATAGGATTTATCTTCTTCATGTGTTAGTTGGGACCGGCACAACTCTATCTCTTCGTTTCTCGCAGTTGGCTCTCCTATATATATGAACACGTAGCCCAGGTAATCATCGAGTTTGATGAGCCTGGTTTCCTCCATAAGCGAAACTTAACACTGCCAAGTTATTTTTGCCGTTAAGAGGAACCATTTACCTTTAGTGTACTTATTATATGGTATATACTCTGGCTCTTCTCTCGAGGTCGATGGCAACCTGTTTGTCAATTCATATTGTCTTCATATATAAACGAAACTCTACTAGCTGTACGTTGCTAGGGGCCGAAAATTGTCATGGATGCCTATGCTGTTTCCAGTTGCTGGATGCCAATGTTTCACACGTATAACCAAGTACTTTTTTTATTTGTCACCAGTTAGTTTAAAATGTTGAAAAATACACATGACATATAATTAATTTGATGATCTGAAACAGCAAAACGAATAGAACAGATCTACTAGCCGTCAACATGAACAATGCTAGTATTACACATACAAAAACTAAAACAAATGCGAATAAATCGCTTATCAAATAAATCGAACTAGCTATAGTTTGAGTGATCTACTTACATATCATCCTGCTATGAAGTATACGATGAAACTGACGAACTTGAGGAAAATGTTAAACATGAAAGAAGTGCTGCGAGCGGCCGTGCGAGAGCACTTCCCAAAAATCTGATCGCCGCCAGGCACCCGTGCAGGTCTTCAGATCACCGGGGTCAGTTCGAAGACACCGCTCTCCCTCAATCCGCTGCACGGCGGACGAAGGAATAGTAAGAAAAAAAAAACAGCGATGCAGAGCAGTTTGCAAGGAGGCGAGTTTTTGTGTGTTTATGTTCACTCTGGTATACATGACGTCTACTTATATACTTGAGTTTGTCATATGTCTCAGATTCGACCTGCCATAAGTCTAGGAAACCGCCCCCTGAAATCCCTCAACGTGTAACTAATGGAGCAGTTATGGGGCATTTGTGCACATTAAATGTGCGCCTGCAGTTATGCCTCAAATTACTCCACACGTTGACATGAAAGTCTTGGTGTGATGAAATATTCCTTTTTATATTAGTGGTGGAAAAAATAATTGCTTAGTAGAACACAACTCGTCACAACGCGAACATGCAACATCGCAAGTCACAAGTCACGCGATAAACACGCGTAAAAGCGCAAAACGCGCGCGCATGCTTTTGTGTGTCTTTGTGTCCATAGCAGCAGCCTTCATCCTTCATTATTCTCATTTTGAGAACCAGTACAAGGGTCACTATATATATAGAGGAACACCCATCTAGGTAGATAATGTGGGACTAAAGTCCCCAGCCACCTCTTCACACCACCTTGGCTTTCTAATAGGGGAGTTGGCCCAAATAAATGAGCCCACAACTGGGTTGTACATAAGGGCCAAATCCCAACAATTCCCACCGAAAGCCAAGGTCTACAAGTAATAATTCTACGCTTTAATATACCAACTTTACAGTGTAGACCTCGTTATAGGTTGAGCTGCACCTAGCATTTCATGATTCACATACTCACAACCTTGAATTGCTAGTTTTGCGTGAGCAAGTTTTACATGAAAGTATTGCTGATACTAGGCTGCCTAAAGCCATGCATCATAGACTGCGACCTCACAGTCAAACTCACATAGGTGTGTTCTTACAAGTATATCCTGCATGACAATATCTTGCCTATTTAGGTCTTAGAATACATTAAGATATTAAAGTCAACCTTCCATGCAGTACTGAGAGTAAGCATTTGCTAGCGGAAATGAGTAATAAATAAGTACTCTCCAATTATCCATACAATTTGTTTTTCTCCAGGTCTACTTCACGGGATCGCCGATCAAATATTCTGGGTTACTATTGTATGATAACATCACGTGGGTTTCAAACCCATTTCCCTTGATGCTTCTTCAGTTACAGCACGTACTAATCCCTTAGTAAAAGGGCCTGCAAGATTTCTTTTAGTATTAATATACTCAATGACAATCTCTCCCGTATTTCTCAAATGTCTCACAGACTTTATTCACTATTTCACAAGTCTTAGGATTTCAAATTTTCATTTGCATTGCCAACAGTTGTGATCACACTTTGATTATTACAATGCAAAAGAATGTCTAATACAGGTTTATCGACCAAAGACAAGTCCATGAAGAGCTATTTCAGCCACTCTGCCTCGGTTGTGGTTGTCTCAATTGCTACAAGTTCTACCTCCATAGTAGACTCTGTCAATATAGTCTGCTTGCGAGACCTCCATGAAACTGCAGCACCACAAATAATGAATACATATCCACTGGTTGCCTTGATCTCATCAGCATCTGAGATCCAATTTGAATCACTATACACTTCTATTACAGTTGGGTACCCCGTATAGTGAAGTCCATATGTTGATGTACCTCTCAAGTATCTCATTACACGTTCTAGTGCACACCAGTGATCTCTTCTAGGATTGAAAGTAAATCTGCTCAATTTGCTTACTGCAAATAAGACGTCAAGTCTGGTTGCACTAGCAAGATACATGAGAGAACAAATAATCTAGGAATATCTCAACTGATTAGTCCCTTGTCCTCTATTCTTGCGAAGCTTTAGACTGGGATCATATGGCATTGCAGAAGCTTTAGATTCTGAGTACCCAAATCGACTCAGAATATTCTCCACATAATGAGATTGTTTTAAATTAATCTCATTCTTGTCCTTAATTAGTTTGATGTTTAGAATAACGTCAGCCACTCCCAAATCCTTCATATAAAAATTTTGGGACAAGAATGATTTTACATCATTTATCACATCGATACTAGTCCCAAAAATTAATATGTCATCAACATATAAGCTCAATATTACTCCCTTACCCCCACCGAACCGATAGTGCACACAGGTGTCAGTGTCATTTACCACAAAGCCTGTTGAGGTCATAGTTCTATCGAACTTCTCATGCCACTACTTTGTTGCCTGCTTGAGGCCATACAAGGATTTTCGTATCTTACACACTTTGTCCTCTTCCCCATGCACACAAAACCATCAGGCTGCTTCATATAGATCTTCTCATTGAGCTCGCCATTTAGGAAAGCCTTCTTCACATCCATTTGATGGATGGGGAGATCATGACTTGCAGCAAGTGCAACAAGCACACGAATTGTGGTTAGCCTAGCAACAGGTGAATAAGTATAAAAAAATCTTCGCATTCCTTTTGGGTAAATCCCTTGGCTACAAGTCTAGCCTTATATTTATCGATTGTACCATCTGGTTTGAGCTTCTTTTTAAATATTCACTTACACCCAACAGGTTTACACCCAATAGGACAGTCACATATTTCTAAGTCTCATTAGTCAAAATGGACTCCATTTCATTATGTACTACCTCCTTCCAACGCTCTGCATCTGGCGATGCATATGCCTCTGAAAGTGTTTTGGGTGTATCATCAACGAGGTAGACAGTAAAATTATCACCAAAGGAGTTTTCTATTCTTTGTCTCTTTCTCTTTCGAGGAGCAATATTTGTACTGTCATTCTCAATGCGATTTTCAGTGTAAGAACAAGATACGGATATTAGAGAAGGATCAGGAGTAAAACTAGTAGATGTATCGCTACTACATGCAACTCTACCCTTCATTGGAAAAATATCCTCGAAAAATGTGGCATCACGAGATTCAGTCATGGTGTTAACATGTACATCAGGAATCTCAAATTTAATCACTATAAATCTGTAGGCTGCACTATGTTGTGCATATCCTAGAAAGACACGGTCCAGTTTTTGGTCCCAATTTTAGTTTCTTACATGCATCCACATTAACTTTGGCTAAACAGCCTCATGCATGTAAGAAACCGAGAGCGGGCTTTCTTCCTTTCCATCCTTCATACAGGGTTATTTCATCCTTGGAAGATGGAACTCAATTCAGCATCAAACATGCGGTCAAAATGACTTCCCCCCACTATGAGTTGGATAAACCCGAACTGTCCAATATGTCATTAACAAAGTCTGTTAGTGTTCAGTTTTTCTGCTCAACCACCCCATTAGATTAGGGTGAGTAGGGAGCCGTTGTCTCACGGATAATTCATGCTTGTCACAGCCAATTTAATTAAGCATAAAACCAGCTGCAAAATACATGTATGCCACAATCAGTTTCACCATACATGTATGACAAATAGTGATAAATAGTTCAATATTGCATACAAATAATATTTATACCTTTGAAAGAGCTTTGAAATAGCAGAGGAAGAGGAAGAACTCTAGGACAACCACAGGCAAATCGACTCGCAGCAACACGACCTATGCACCGTCTTCACTTGTCATTGTCCTCATTAGATCTTCTCTTCACTGAGCAGCATTTATAAAAACCACAAAAGCAAGCACATGAGTACATAGAGTACTCAGCAAGTGTGGGAAATAAATGATATGAAGGGAAAATCAAAGGTAAGGCTAATAGTGGTTTAAGCACTAAGCATTAAACCTATTCTTATCTTTCATTAGCAACCTACATCTAGATGAATATTCCCATCATAATAGAATAATAATAATAATAATCATAGAACAATACCAATGTCCATTCCCAACCATCATCTCAAACCATCGACTAATTATGAACTGGCCCCAAGCCGCTCTTGTCTGTGAGCACGACTATCATGACACTCTTCCAATCTCTGTAGAGAATGTACCCTTTATCCACAAGCAGTGAATTTATCCCCTATTTCCAGGTGGCCTAAATAAACCTCCCTGAATGCCTGTGGTAGCTAACCACATTACACACTTCCTTTGGTGTGAGATCAGGAGATCACTACATGGTCTTTACAAAGGTACTCCCGACTAGTGCTAGCCCTCTAAGGTTTTCACCACTGAGGCATTTTCGGAGTAACCCTCCACCTTAAATCCCCCTCTTGAGCCTTGCGGTTCTCAGAGCAGTACCCCTGCATCATTCCTCGCACCATCCAACTACTAGCATTTCATCGGGAGAAACCTAATTAATTGACCAAGCTACCCCATCTCAATCTCGTGATGGTACTATGGAACTCAGAGGCTTCCTCTATAAACCGGTCCTTAGAATCCGATAGTGTCAAACCCCAAACTCGTGTCTCGTGCAAACTGCACCACACCAAACCATCCAACCGCCAGATTCCTACCAACTACTATCATGATTTCCAATATAACATAACGATCACAAATAACAACATAATCATGTGTCCAGATTTCTATCTCAACTACTAAGCATGGCTAAGCGTGATAACAATACCCCAAACCACCCCATCTAACCCGGGCGACGAGGAATTATACGGAATGATAAATAAAATAGGATTCATATTAATTAAGCATGCAACTAACTATAATTCCTAAAATAGGCACAAGATGGTCAAGGACACTTACCTTATATTTTTTAGCTTCTCAGTCTTCTTGATGGAATTCTTGACCTTCATATCTTCATGTCGCTTCTTGGTCGAGATACGAATGCGTGCAAACTACCATCAAAAGAGAAATAATTCGTTCAAGAACAATACACCAAAATATACACATAAGCATAAAATCTTATATTAATACGTCCCTACAAAATATTTATTATATTTCATAGCCAAAGAAATATATTTACCATTTATTTACCATTTTTAGAATTTATTTATAGGATAAAAACATTTTAATGAATTTTTCATAGTTAAAATATATTTTATATACATTTTATAATTTTATCTCGTCTTAATCGGATTATAAATAATTTTTCTACATTTTATACATTTATATGCCATTTTTCGTATTTATCATAGGCAAAAAAAATTACTGGATTTTCTATGGTCAAAATATATTTTATGTGCACTCTACATTTTTATTTCAGTACAAAAGTATTTATAACTAATTTTCCTATATTTCTATATTTTTTTTATCATTTATAAACATATTTATTAACTAAATACCTCTTAAAATTATATTCTTCAATTAAATAATACCTCAGGGGTTGTTTTGTAATTATTCTTACTAGTTAGAGGTTAAAAATAATATTTACTAAACTTCCAGGGGTCTTCTAAAAAATTTCACATGCATAGATGATTTTTATCTAATTTAAGTGAAGGTTGCTGCCATTTCTGTAAAGCTAGGGGCCTATTGGTAATTATTTGAAAGTTTGCAGTGGGTTATCTGAAAAAAGGACGAAGGGGTATGGATGGATTAAGTCGTGGTCGTTGGATTCAATATTGATGACTCGGATTTTAAATAAATCGAAGGGGTATATTTGATCGAATCTAGGACGTTGCTTTAACGATGGACGGCTAAGGGAGGACCACGTCACTTCGTCGATGAGGACGGCGGTCGGAGGCCAATAGGGCGGCGGCGCCATGGCCAGAACGGCTGGCGACGCACGGGGTGGCGGTAGAGACCACTAAATTCACCGAGAAATGATGAAAATGATAGAGGAGAAGAAGGGGGACTCACACCGGGTGTTGCACAAGCGGAATATGGCCGAAGAGGGGTGTGCGACGGCGAGGCGCGGTGGTGCTCGGCGGCACCCATCGATTTCGCCGGCACGGCCACCAAATCTTTGAGCAACGATAACTGGCGGCTCCGTAGTAACACGGCACACACGAAAGACGCATTAGGATGAGAAAAGATGGGGAGGAAGGCCTGAACGGTGGTGACACTCACCACCGTCAGTATGGCTAGGGTTTGGAGCCGGAAAGAAGAAAAAATGGGGGCACCAGGGGATTTATAAGGGAGGCGGTTGCGTGCGGTGGCTTTTGCAAAAGAGCGGCGGTTGCCAAGGGAGTGCGGTGGCAGAGAAGTTTGCAAGGGGTGCGCGGTTCTGCCAGCTGCCGCGCATGTGTGTGCACGGGCAGGCGTGCTTTGGGGCAGCATTTGGGGGAAGGGGATGATGCCGATGGGTGGGCCGCAATTGGCAGAGGGAGAGGGGAAATATAGAGGGGCGCGGACTGGGCTTGGGCCGGCGGAGGAGAGAAAAAGAGGGAGGGAGAGGGAGAGATGGGCCGCGGGGTGGGTTCTTAGGCCCAGGTGAGTTTATTTATTTTCCTTTTACTTTTTCTTTTATTTTCCATTTGATTTCAAATTCAAATCTTGGCAAATTCTACGCATTTGAATTCAAACAATCACACAAAAATTCACAAACAAATGTAATTAAATTATTTCTCTTTCTTTAAAAATGTGGGTGTTACAATGCTCCACACAATATTCGTTGAAATCATTAGAAAGACACTCTCCTCTATTGAACCAAACACATTTGATTTTTCTTTCTAGTCGGTTTTCTACCTCCGCCTTATTGATTTTAAAACAATGTACTGCCTCATCTTTCATTTTAATAAGATAGAGATGACAATATCTTCTAGCGTCATCAATAAAAGATATAAAATATTTCTTCCCTACTCTAGTAAAAATTCCATTCATTTCACACAAATCTGAGGGAATAAGATCTGATGGTGACAAGCTCTTCTCTTCCACGCTTTTAAAAGGTTTGCATGGCTGTTTAGCTTACACACACGCATGACACTTAGATATTCTTTCAAGAGGAATTTTTGGAATCAAATTAAGTTTTGAAATTTAATGATGTGATCATAATTAATGTGACAAAGCCGAGTTTGCCAAACAGTAGCCTATCTTCCATTGCATTCATAACTAGAACAAGCAATTGAGTTCACAAGATTATTACAATCTTCAGCAACTAAAAGATAGAACAGGCATCCGCTATCATAGCCTTTTCTGATAAGTAAACCAAACTTCAAAATAAGAATTTTGTTCGACTCAAACACTAGCTTATAGCACCCATGACACAATAGAGAACCACTAATCAGGTTCCTATTTATTCCAGGCACATGCTTCACTTTCTTCAATGAGAGAGTCTTTTGAGAGGTCAGCTTTAGATCGACTCTTCCAATTCTATGTACAGCAGTCCTGGACCCATTTCCCATCAAGACAGAGCAAGTGTCGATAGCCTGATAAGAAGAAAATAAGTTATAGTTAGAACAAACATGCACATTAGCTCCTGTGTCTAACCACCAATTCGTGGAATGACATGCTAGAAGAACTTTTGGAACATACCCGGATCCAGATGCTCCCCCGGCCTCGCTAATAGTGACATTCACATATTTCTGACCATCACCTTTCTTGCCTTTTCTATTGCGACATTTCCTAGCTATGTGGCCAAGCTCCCCGCACACAAAGCAAGTTAGGTCCTCTTTCTTATTCTTCTTAAAGCTAGTGTTTTGTTTGGCCTTTTCTTTCCAGTTCTTGTTGTTCTTATTGCCACCACCAGATTTACTTCAACCATGTTGGCATTAGAGGAAGTCCCTTCATGCGGAACAGAATGAGGCACATCCTTGGATCTTGCCTTTTTCTCAACATCAAGAGTTGAGATCAGACTTTCAACAGTCATAACCTCCTTCTTGTGTTTACGGCTTGTGGAAAAACTTCTCCAAGATGGAGGCAGTTTAGAAATAATTCTACCAACCACGAACTTGTTAGGCAAGACCGTATCAAAATATGTAAGTTCCCCCACCAGAAGTTGGATCTCATGGGTCTGTTCCATGATAGATCGGTCATCAACCATCTTATATTTGTGGTACTTGTCATTAATATATAGTTCACGTCCAACATCAAACTTCGCATATTTGCGGTCTAGGGCCTCCTATAATTACTTAGATAAAGTGTGGTTCATGTAAGTGTCACATAACTAATCTGACAGGACTGACAACATGCAGCCAAGACAAGTTGAATTGTCCAGTTCATAGTCACGATTCTGCTCCTCAATTAGAGGAAGAACTGGGGAAATCACCCACCAGATCTTCATTGACATGAGCCAGAACATGATCCATGTCTGCCATCTCTTAAAATTGTCACCCCCGCCAAATTGCTCGGGTTTTAACGCAGCAGCAAGTGCAGCCATGTTAATTCGATCAGGTTTTTGGATTGTTGGAAAATACACATGGCATGCAATTAATTTCATAATCCGAAACAGCAAAACGACTAGAACAGATCTACTAGTAGTCAACATGAACAGTGCCAGCATTACACATACAAAAATTGAAACAAATGTGAATAAATTGCTCATCAAATAAATCGAACTAGCCATAGTTTGAGTGATCCACTAACAGATCGTCCTACTATGAAGTAGATGATGAAACTGACGAACTTGATGAAGATGTTGAATATGAAGGAAGTGTTGCGAGCGGCCGTGCAAGAGTATTTCCTAGAGACCTGATCGCCGACATCCGTCTTCAGATCACCAACGTCGGTTCAGAGACACCGCTCTCCCTCAATCCGTTGCACGACAGACGAAGGGACGACAAGGCAAAAAACAACGGTGCAGAGCAGTTTGCAAGGAGGCGAGTTTTTGTGGGTCTGTGTTTACTCTGGTATATAGGATGTCTCCTTATATACTCGAGTCTGTCAACTGTCTCAGATTCGATCTACCATAATTCTAAGAAACCGCCCTCTAAAATCCCTCAACGTGCAACTAATGGAGCAGTTATGGGCATTTATGCACATTAAATGCGCGCATGCAATTATGCCTCAAATTACTCCACACGTTGACGTGACAGTCTAGATGTTATTAAATATTCTCTTTTATATGAGTGGTGAAAAAAATAACTGCTTAGTAGAACACAACTCGTCACGACGCGAACGTGCAACGTCACAAGTCTTTGTGTCCATAGCAGGAGCCTTCATCCCTCATTATTCTTATGTTGAGAACCAGTACAAGAGCCACTATATATTTTAGGAAACATCCATCTAAGTGGGCAATGTGTGGCTAAAGTCTCCAGCCACCTCTTCACACCACTTTGGCTTTTCACCAAGGGAGTTGGCCCAAATAAATAAGTCTACAAGTGGACTGTATGTAAGGGTCAAATCCCAACACAGTGAAAAATAAAAAGGAATGTAGGAGTAACAAACCTTTTTAATCTCACTGTGTTATGAAAAGTATATATGCGAGATGCTAACTGTACTGAATTTGCGTTCGTTAATTTTTTGTCATTACTTTTGGTCTGCATTGAATTTAAAGCCTGATTGTTTCTAGGATTTGCTACTGTTTTTATCGACAGGCAATCGCTATTTATTTCAGTTGCTTTCAGAATACTGGCTTGAGTTAACCTTCGATTATAGCAGAGCCAAAGCAAACGCACAGCATTAGAAATAGTACAGCCAAAGCAAACCAACACATTAGAAATAATACTTCATTATTCACTTCACCTCTTTTCTGCGTGTGCTCGAACACGGACGACGGAGAAACGGCCTCCACCTGGCCAGCGAGAGGGCAGCCGTCTCGGAGTCCGACTGGTGCTACGGACTGTTGGAATTTTTTCTTTCGAAAGAACCATCACTGGTGTTGCTGGCGTTATATTATAAAACTGCGCACTGTAAACGGCCTGCGACAGTTTGGGATACCGGTCCATGGGACGCCCGCAGCGGACAAAATAGAGTGACCTCTGTCCTAGCAGCAGCTACAGCCTCGCATCAAAGAAGGAGAGTCCTTGTAGCGCCGCTATCAACGGACGAAGAGAGAGAAAAAGGAGGCTGAAGGGAAGTCGTTGGCTCGGCGCGCGTCCAAAATATCCGTATTGGACGGAAGGAAATCCCCTGCAGTAACTGCAGTGCAGTTACTGCAGCTGACTAGTAGGACCATGGGGTCCACGTCTCTTGGTCCTACTAGTCAGCTGCAGTAACTGCAGTATTTAAGTCCGTGTTGGACGCCGTGGACATGTCGAAAATGCGGACGACGAGGAGAATGCGTTGGGCGCCGTTGACGGAAGCTCGGTGCAGACGGCAAGGCGAAATGAATCAGTTTGCAGATACAGGTCCAAGCCCGACAATGTTCTGGTGGCGATAGTATTGGAGGAGAGGAAGAAAAAAAAGAAAAATCAGGAAAAATGGAAAAAACAAAATTAGGAATACAAGACCATACAATTACATAGAGGAAAAATAAAAGAAAACAAATAAGTTTTTAAAATTATAAATATAATCATGAAGTAATATAAATAGCTACATGATAAAATAAAAAATAAGATTTAGTTAAATGAAATGATATAAAATAGATGGTAGTTGATATAGAGGTTTGATTTAGATGTGAACGAGCGCGAAAACTGTAAAGATGAGAATCTTTTACAGGTAACTGTAAAATACTGAGAATATTCTTTTAGAGGTGTGATACAGAGGTGAACTGTAACAACCATATTTTATATACATAAAATTGAACAAAATATAGTACATTCAAGTCTGCATTTTGTGTGAATTTTTGAATTAAAACGAGTAGAAAACATTGAAGTTTGAATTTAAAATCAAATCAAAAGAAAAGAAAAGGAAAAAGAATAAAACGCCTAAAGGGCCAAAACCCACCCTCATCCCATCTCTCCCCTCCCCTCACCTGCGGCCCAGCCAACTCCCCTCCCTCTCTTCTCTCTCTGCCACGCGGGGCCCGCTTGTCGTTCCTACCAGGGAACAACCGCCGCCTCCCTCTTTCCCACGCCCACGCCGCACACCCACCCCCTCCATCTGCTTCTCCCCGCGCCGATTCACCCCGAGAAACCGCCCTTCGCACGCGCCGTCAATCGCCGCACGCGTTCCCCCTATAAAGTCCAGCCTTCCCCCTCTCTTTCTTCCTCTCCGCGCTCAAACCCTAGCCAACTGTCGTTCTCGGTAAGACACGTGCGTTCCCGACTAGCCGGCGATTGCCTCACCCCTCTCTCCCCTCTGACCTCTTCGCCGTGACTCCAGGAGCACGTTGGGCAAGATCGCGCAGAGGAATTGCCGGGGCTTCACCAGATTCAACGGGTGCCGACGCCAACCGCTGTCGTCCCTCGTCGTTGACCCTTCTCCGACCGATTTCGGACTTCGAAACTCCCCTAGGTATGTTTCCCTTTCTCCCCTCTCTTGTTTAGTGTTAAATGCGCATTGTTTAGACGACTTTTGGGTCGGTTTGGCCAACGCCGGCGAGGTCTGCTGCTCAGAGCGCTGAGCGTCAGCGCGCACGTGTGGCCGGCGTCGCTAGAGGCGACGTGGCTGTCCCTCAGCCCTAGGTTTTGATCAAACAGCTGAGATTATAATGTTAGATACAGGTTCGGTATTTTAAATCTCGCGTGTCCATCTGGATCCAACGACCCGCATTCAAATTTCATTTCTCGCCGCCGGTTTTGTGCCCAGACCCCTAGAATCCTGCGGGCTACCCCCTGGACTTCTCTGGAATACAAATCTAACCCCTAGATTTAGCAATCTAACTCCTGGACTCCCTGGAAATGGATTTAATCAAATAATTAAGCAATCTAGCCCTTGGAAATTTATAGAATTATGCTGTAGTATAGAAAATTTACTAGCTAGCCCCTGGTATTTTATTTATTTGCTAAATATAGTTCAAAATTGTATTTGATGTGTAGAAAATAGATAAAAATGGTAAATAAATATAAAAAAAGTAGGAAAATTTGTAAAATTTTTTATGCTGTAATAAAATTGTAGAGTGCAAATAAAATATATTTTGACCATGGCAAATTTATTAAAAATGTTTAAAATCCATTTTGGCCATAGAAAATTCAGTAAAAATGACGTTACCCATAAATAAATCTTAAAAATGTAAAATAAATATTAAATGCATATTTTGGCTATGTAAAATAATAAATGCTTCGTAGGGACGCATTAGTATAGAATTCTATGCTTATGTGTGTTGTGATGCCATATATTGTGTGCTCTTTACTTATTTAGCTTTTATTTCTTTTTGCCATGCTTGGGCAATATATTTAGAGTCATACTACGACCCCAACTTTAATCTCCAAGACCAAGACTTCAGCAACAACCAGGTCTTCGAAGAAGGCAAGTGCCCTTGACCATCTTGTACCAATTTTAGGATTTTACTTAGATGCATGCTAAATAAAATGATGTCCTATTTCATGATACATGCCTTGTTCCATATAATTCCTTGTCACCTGATTTGGGTTGGGAAGTAGATAGGTTTTAATTATGCTTAGCTATGCTTAGACATTGGGAATGGTATTTCATACAAATGTGACATATTATACCCTATGATTATTTTAATCATGATGGACATACAATAGTAGTGGATAGGAATCTGGTGGTTGGATAGTTTTGGCATGGTGCAGTTTGCATGAGACCCGGGATTGGGTTTGGCACCACCGAATTCTAAGGACCGGTTTCTGGAGGAAGCCACTAAGCTTTATAGTACCACCACGACTGAGATGGGGCAGCTTGGTCAATTAATTAGGTTTCTCCTGATGAAATGCTAGTAGTTGGATGGTGCGGGGAATGATGCAGGGGTACTGCTCTGGGAACCGCAAGGCTCAAGAGGGGGCTCTGAGGCGGAGGGTTACTCCAGAAATGCCTTAGTGGTGGAAACCTTAGAGGGCTAGCACTAGTTGGGAGGACCTTTGTTACAACCATGTAGTGATCTCCTAGCCACACACCTACGGAAGTGTGAAATGTGGTTGATCACCGCTGGCTACATGGAGGTTTACTCAGTCCACCTGGTAACAGGGGATGGAATCACTGCTTGTGGATAAAGAGTACACTCTCTGCAGAGATTTGGTAAAACTGTCATGACAGCCGTGCTCACGGACAAGAGCGGCATGGGGCTAGTTCATATTAGTTTATGGTTGGGAAATGTTGGTTATTTATGATTCAAGTTACATTTATCATCATTAATATGTGTTGTATTATTTCTTGAACTATGATATTGATAACTGAAAGCTAAGGTTAGGATCTAAGCATAGTGCTTAAGCCATAATTAGCCTACCCTTGTTCTAGCCAATCATGTCATTCTCTTCCCACACTTGCTGAGTACTCTATATAGTCAAGCGTTTACTTTTCCAATAGAATATGAAGAAGAAGCAGCACTGGAAGACTTGTTCGTCAACCCAGAGGACTTGGTCTAGGTTGGCGATCCTTCGTGCGACTGTCTGTGAAGATGGAGCCCTATCTATCTATTTAGTCTTCCGTTGTAGTTTAGACTATGTGAATAGTTTAGATGATGTAAATAGGTTTGTGGTGTATATTTGTAGACCTTCGGGTCATATTGTAAAACTATTTATGTACTCGAACATGGCTATGTAATGATATTTCACTTTTGTCAACACATGTACGATTCAACTGATCCTGGCGACATGTGTTTAGCATATGTTCATCCTTTCGACGACCGGGCGTGACAAAGTGGTATCAGAGCTGCGTTGCCTGTAGGATGCAAGCCTAGTTAGAAATGGTCGAAAATAAGGACTATACTATTTTCTTATAAAATAGTATTTCCAAAACTTTGTGTTTCCCCCACAATCCTTGTGTTTCTTACCTTGTTGTACCTATTGTTTTATTCTAACTTAATTTATTGATTATTGATCTCACTCTCTCCTTTTCAAATGTTTGCAGATGGCGCCATCAAGCAGACGGCACGCAAGTCGACTGGGGGTCGTGTTCCTCAACACGCCCTAGCCAGCCGCTCCGCACCTCACGCGCCCAGCAGGGAGACAGTGCTGATCTCTTCTAGACGTGCTGCATCAAGGATGCGTAGCCGCCTTCGCTTCCTCCTTCGTGCTGTAGGGTATCGTGAGTACTGTGTTCGCTTTGTCTACCACACTACTAGGGTCTCTGTACCTTCTACTGGTGGACTGGAGTGGACTACCCAGCTGTCGATCTACTACGACTCGGAGCTGCTGCACTCACACTACTCTCCGGCTTGGAGGAGCTCCCAGCGTGCTGCTGAGGATGATGCTACGTGGCAGGCGACTGCCTATTGGAGTCACACCCACAGGTACCTAGTGGCACAGCCGACTTCACTGGACCTGACATTGAGGGGCCTCTGTACCTCGCTCAGAGTGAGATGCTTGTTGACGATGTTGTGGAGTTGTCCTCACGACTGCAGCATTGTCAGCAAGAGCTTCCGGACAGCAGGGAGCTCGTTGACCACTACGAGCAGCTTCGCCGATGCTATAGGAGGATCACTGCGGCTGACCCGAACTCCCCTCAGTACGCGTCGAACACTGAGCGCTGGGACCCAGACTCACCTGATCGTCGTGAGCACTCACCCGTGAAATTGGGAGAGGACCCAGAGGAGGAGACCGAGGAGGACTCCGACGAGGACCCCGACGAGCAGGAGTAGACTTGTTACCCTGTTGGACGACTCAGGACACCTACCAATAGTATGTAGGAGCGTGTAGCTATGCCCTCTCTAGCCTTGAGTTGTGTTATCTATGGTATTGTATTAGTGGTTTGATTCATGGTGTGTGTGTGTGACGTGAGTTGTGGAATGCCTAGGCATCCTGTCCACATCCCCGTCATTTGTATATAGGCTTGTTAGTGTGTTGTGCAAGTTGTGGAATGCATTAGCATCCTGTCCACATCCGCACTAGTTGATTAATGGATTTGCTTATATATATATATATATATATATATATATATATATATATATATATATATATATATATATATATATATATATGTTTCCCTTGATGCATGTAGTTGGGACCGTTTACCATAGCATACCCTTCTATATCTCATCTATTACCCTAAAGTTTTAGTTACTCCATATACAAATGGTTGGTAGAGGCAGAGGTCGTGGAAGGGGTGTTGTACCCCAAGATGATGGATTTGGAGGATTGTCAGCATGGATGGGTAGGGGTGCTCGAGGAGCCCCAACAGCGCAGCAGATGCAACAGATGATGGCCATTCAGACCCAGCTGCTCAACAAACTCACCCAGATAGTTACCAATATGCAGCAAGCACCACCACCACCACCCAACTCTCCACCACCACCACCTTTTCCACCCAGGTCCTTCCTAAGGGACTTTCTTAACACCCATCCACCTACCTTTGCCACAGTTAGTGAGCCAATGGATACCGATGATTGGCTTCGAGCAGTTGAGAGCAAGTTGAGGCTCATTCAATGTGAAGGAAGGGAGAAGGTACTGCTAGCTTCTCACCAAGTCCATGGACCTGCAGCCGACTGGTGGACTGCTTTCACTGAAGCCCATCAGTACCCAGAGAATATCACTTGGGAAGAATTCAAGACCAATTTCCTTAATCACTTTGTGCCTGAAGGAGAAGTCCAAGCAAGACATGAGGAGTTTCTCATGTTAAAGCAAGGCCGTATGACTGTGCGGGCTTACTTGAACACATTCACACAGTTATCTCGCTATACACTGACAGATGTGGATACAGATTCCAAGAAGCAATTCCGTTTCAAGAATGGACTTGACAAGGAGTTGAAGTTTGCCATGTCTTCCAGTGACTACAGCAGCTTTCAGAAGTTGGTTGAAAAGGCTTTTGAAGTAGAGAGGACCAAGAAGGAGCTGGATGATGATGACAGGAAGAGGAAGTTGGCTCTAGGACATGCCTCTAGTAGCAATGTACGCCCTCGGTTCGCCCCTCAGCCTGCAACTCCGATGACTCGCCCTATGAACTCCTACTCGGGATAGAGATTCCCAAACCCTAACTACAGGCCACCCACACCCTACAACCAGCAGATGGGCCAGCAACAACAGCCTCTATGCCAACCAATGCAACCCCCTCGCCGGCAGATGCAACCATCTCGCCCTTCAGCACCAGCTAACCGTCCCAATGGTCAAATGTTGACGGCTCCTAAGATATACTAACAAATCATCTCCAGCAACGGCGCCAGAAATGCTTGTTGGTATTTCTTAACACCACATATAATCTCCGGTAAAGAGATGAGACCCGCAAGCGCACGGAAGATACCGTTGTAGCATTTCACCCATGAGTATTCCCAAGGATATCGTATTTATCCCAAAGGAAGGCAATGGAGTAAAGTATATACTACTCTTATGGTCAATCTATGGGATACTAATCCATTATACAGACAGGGGTAAGTTGATAATAGGGGTAGTGTGACACACACCTAGGCAATCTATTCTAAAGGGTAAAATGGGTCCTAGAGGGAGATGGAATTGAGAGTTAGAGAGTTGCTCCTACAATGCTCCTAATATATATACATAGACTAAGGTAGATACAAATGGTCATGTCAATGATGAATTCCTATGCAATGCTAGTCAACACATCGGGCACGGGCTTACCCCTAGCAATACTAGGGCGACTCCCGCCAAGAGCCTGTGGCATAGCCGAACATGGAGGATTACAAATGACAGATAAGCCTGTCACCACCTACTGCCTACCTCTTCAATCTGTGGGTCTACGAGACATCCAACGCTACTTAAATACCCTAGCACCATGCTAGCATACTAAGCAAATACCTTAGGAGCCATGGCACAAGCCATCCTAAGGCAATGACTAACCTATACATCGTTGAACCAATGTTGAAGCATAGCATAAGTCATTCATATTAACATAATCATATCATAACTACATAGACTATGGTGGGGGTCCATAGTGTTTATGACCATAAGATGTGATCATGAGAGTGAAATCATAAAGACTATACCTTCCACATACATGGACTCCACAATCAAACAAGAAACGCTTTGTCCAAGTATACGTATAAAAGAAGACTAAAGATAATATCTTTATTGAGCACAAAGTCACAAATACAAGAAGGAATACATAAGCCATACCTTTCCCAATGTGGAATTGGGAAGAGGGACTCCTTCTACTCCTTTCCCAATTTAGACTTGGGACTAGAGGCTCTCCTCTCTACATCCTAACTCCTCTATGGACTATAGAAGATAGTGTATACAATAGAATGATGCCCAAGTGGTGTGTGTTGAAGTGAGGGGTATGGGGTCCTATTTATACTAGCGTTGTGGTCGGTTCCCGCCACCAAAAGCGCGTGAATAAGTCACCATTGACTCTAGGGAGCCGGGAGGAGCCAACACGTGGAGACTGACTGAGTTTGGTGCAAAGACCAGGTCGGGCGACCCCCTGGTTCGGCCGACCTGGTCATTGCACCGTTTCTCGTGTGTTTTCTCCAGGTGGCTGCCAGGTGAGTCCCATTGATGTATATGGGTGATACACCATTGGATCTCCTCTGATACTTCTGTTTGCGGGCCATTGGATCCATGGGATGCCACGTGTCGTCGCCTGATTGGATGGGATGATATTTTATAGGATTGGTCCCTCTACATTTCCTCATTTCCTGCATAAAATGCTGCATACACATATTTCTCCAAGTCCAAGTGGAATTGGGTTAGATAGAAAGGTGATGTGTGCAAGAAATGACAAATCCTTCACATAATTGAGTTAAATTGACAGATGAAATTGGTATATAACAGCCGTCAAGAAACTCCCCCAAGCTTATCCTTTGCTCGTCCCGAGCAAAGTCAAGACTTTAGGTTGATGATCAGGAGTTGCTACAATATCTTATTTTCAAAAGTATCTAATGCACAAAAAGATGCTCTACCTAGTATTGCAGAAATTGGTTATGATACCCTACCTTTCTTAAGTTATCATGGGGCTTATGCTTTTTCATATTCATGAGTAGTTGAAAGGTAGAATAGCAAATGGAGCAAACATAGCCTAGAAATCAAGTTCCACTTAAATCCCAGAGAATTCAATTTAGATATTAAGTACCTCAATTTGATTCTCTCAATCACTCCTTTGTGGATAGTGGAAATATTTCCTCACCAAAGCATTTTGCATCTACTATTCCTACTCATTGAATATGGCTTGTATGTGGAGCTTGGTAACGAAAGAAAGTAGGCATATTTGCATCACATATATTGCTAAGTCAAAAGATTAAGCCTTAGGAGAATTCAAATCAAAACTTTTTGATTCAAGACTAGTGCATGTGTGATGGAGTGGAAGTGGATGTGGATACTTGAGATAACTCCTTTTTGGTATAATCTCTCTTTCTTTTGCAGGGATGAAACATGGCTACTTTTCTTTTCTCTCTATCTTTTTTTATAGCCATGTCTTCTACTCCCTTTCTTTGCAATGAATTTTGAAGAGAGTGCTAAACATGAATAACATGGAGTTTCTCTTTTTGTTGTGGTATGGTGGATATGATGAATGTTTTGCTTACTTCTAGTTAGAAGTATAGCATGTGAAAGTGAAGTCTTGAATTCAAAAAGAGTTGAATGATTTCTCAGATAGGTCTATACTTGTTTGACTAGGCTCAATGTGAAAGCAAATAGCATATGCATAAGGTTTTGTCTATGTATGGACATCATATGGCTTTGGTAGGTATTTCCAATCAATTGAGGGAAACTTAAATCTTTTTAGAATATCTCCGAAAATCTAAGTTTTACTTTCAAACTAGGGCTAGCATCCCTATTGCTAATTCTAATATTGCAACAACCTAGAATTAGATTAAGCTTTAGCTACCCACAACTTCCAATTTAAGGTAAAAGTATTTCAAACCAATGAAAGCAATATTCAGAGAGTAGAAAGTTGTAAACTAGAGACTTAGGAAAATAAAACAGAGCAACTATTCATCATTTCATCTATGTGAATTCTAAATCATTCTTACCGCACGTCTTTATTTGATGAAAGCAAATCTAACCTATTTATATATATTTTTTTAGATGCATGGTGGATGGTGGATGAATGGAAACTAAATATGCAATGGATGATTTCAAATAAAAATGCAGTGGGTGTGATACAAGTTACCTCAAGTGGGGGTCCTCCCCCAAGCTTATTCTTGATCAAGGTCCGTGATAGGGGTTGAAACCCTAACGACGGAGGTAGGCCATGAGTTGGCCCATCCTTGTTGCAGCGTGGCTTCGACAATGGAAGGTTCAGTGTTGATTGTTGTGTTGCCTCCCATGGACACCATGTGTGTGGTTGAATAGAGTGTTTTCGATGTTGATCGTCCGCACATCAGGGTCTCCATGTGTTGGGTGTGATTTGCCATTCCTTGGCTAAGATATTGATAACCTTTTAGATCCAAAGGAATGACGTGCACTCAACATACATTGAGTATGTTCATCATTCTTTGGCTAAGGTGTATCATATCTTTTTCCCATAAGGGAGTGACATGTGCCCAACATGCATAGGGTATGATCAGTTGTTCCTTGGGTAAGGTACAACATACTTAGAACCACAAAGGAAAGACATGCACTCAACATGGGTTGAGTGTGATCTGTTGTTCCTTGGCTAAGGCATGACATACCTTCTAGCCACATAGGAACAACTTGCACCCAATATAAATTAGGTGTGATCTTGTCATTCCTTGGTCATGGTACATCATAACTCTTAGCCACCTCGGAATAACTTGTACCCAATGATGGTGGCAAATCCCTTGAGCTTGAATGATTGCTTAAAATAGTTGATAGCATAATGCTCTCACCCATTCATGGCAGCTCATTGGTTGCTCATGGAGGGTTCCCATTTCAAATCTCTAGCCTCGTATAGTTATGATTGACCTTCGGGCATAATTTCTGATAGGTAGCAACCATCCTAATTTACTCCTTGGCCAAGAGATATTGAAATGGAATCCTCTAGGGATCCCAACAATCAGCTTCTTGAATGCCTATATAGCAATATTACTCCTACAAACTTCCTCTCTTGAATAGAGAGTGATGGTTAGATCCCGATACTTGTACAAATGAACGTTCGGGTTAGGTAACTGAACTTTCATTTGTACATATGGGGAAGAACAAAATCAAATATGCATTGGATCCAATGTCAAGTGTATCTGTGATCAATGTGTTATTCATTGATAAGAGTGGAACTTTATGGATAATTCATGTTGCATATTTTCTAAAGCTCCTACTCATAGCAATGCATGTGATAGAAATACACTATATGGATCCCTACACCTTTTAAAGTTTCTAACCATATTAGCTTTCAAGAGAAAATTTTTATCATTTACACCATGACAAACAAGATTCTCAATTTTATCCTCCTGAACTTCACTAGGAATTTAAAATTTAGTGACTCCTCCTAAAAATGCAATTCAATTTCAGAGCAAGGATATCACTTATTCCTAGGAGTTTGAAATCTAGTGACACCATCTATGCATGAAGCTCAATTAAAAATTATGGCTGTCACTATGCCCAAGTTCCTATACGCCAATTCACCAATTAAGTCATGCCCAAAAGTTTTGTTTTCTAAACCTCGACAAAAATGACTAAGTTTACAAAAAAAATTCTTAAAGGATTATAGGTACTTGTTTGAGATTTTCCAAGTAAGGTGGGATTTCCTTTTGGAGATCCAAAAGTCAATACCCACGCTTACTCTTGTGCGGATGCTTGAGGATTGAATGATGATGAAGTGTCAACCTTCCTCAAAAATGCAAGAAAATACATTCAAATCTATGGCAAACCAAAAAATGAAAAATTCTAAATTCATACCTTATTTGAAGAGCAGTTGGTGACGAAGGTCTTTGTGTGAGAAACTCACAACCTTGATTTTCGGTGTAGGTTTGATGGTTGATGTCAAATGCCAAGTTGAGGTTGGATTTGGCGATGGATTTGGTTTTGGCTCCTCCATTGGGTCATCCTGTTGAACATTTCTCTTGCTCAAACTGAAAATTAGTTTGAAGGAGAGAAGTGTTCTCAAATCCTCCGAATGGTGACTTGAGCTTGATGAAACCTTTCACTTTCTTGCCGTACCATCTATTCACAATTTTGACCTAGCTGCACTTTAATCAAGAACACACAAAAAAACTCGAAAACGGGTTACGTTAGCCAAAAGCAAATTGAACCCAATTTTCAAATTGTCTTGCCCAACTTGAAATAACTTGTAAATGCAATGAGGGTCAAAGCAAATCTTTTTGGTTTGAACTAGGAAGATAAATTCAAGTGGTCATGCACGTAGTTCATATCCAATTAAATTTCTCCCCTAATTCAAAATTTTAGTTTTATGATGGTTGGAAATTTTACTTTCCAACATGCAAGTGTGGAATTTCAAACATGCAAATGCAAGGGTTGATGCAATTTGGAAAACAAATATGAGATAACTACCAATTAACCTATTGGTAAGGACTCATCAAATTTTTGAAGTCTGATGAGTAGGACTTACCTTCATTCTGTTCAGCGCAATGATTTGTTGTCCAATCCTGGAGTTGAAGGTGTGGCCGATTTCTTCTGCTTTCACATGCCAAACTCATTTGGCTGTCATTTGGACATGTTAACCACATGGTGGCCCTAGCCTCTCCCAGTTGTATTGATATAGACATGTTGTTGTAGCGACGGTTTCTCCCTCTTGAATGTATTCCTTCATGAGCATGGTGAGGCTTTGTCCTTTTTAGGGGTGCCAGTCTGACCATATTGATATTCCATTGAATCAACCCAAACCTTGATCATGGATCAAAGGCTTCCTTGGGCATGATCACATGTGGACTCCACAATCAAACAAGAAACGCTTCATCCACAATGTCACTTGCCCTAGGTTGAATGAGTTTGGTCGAAGTGTGGGTATCCCACAAGTGATGTGGGAAATATTGGACTTTGAATGCTCCTTAAGTTCTTGTCCTTGGCCAAGATCTTCATGTGAATGTTGTCCTGATTTCTGCTTGGCCAAGATACTTCAAGGTAGGCTACTTGAACTTAAATCCCTTGGAAAGCCATAGCCTCCTTGAATACAAGGGTGATGTTAATTCCACCCTTGACCTTCTTGTGAATGGTAGCCATTGGAGTTGTTGTTTCAAAAATGTCCTCATGGGTCTTAGGGAAATAATTCCCACGCGTCCAATGATGACATGAATTTTCACAAATCATGTGAATATCCATGACTTGGATTATCCAAACAAATGTCCAATGACTTGGATATTCATGACACTACAATGGGAGGTGTAGTTCCATAACTAGCATATCCACCTTGTGAAGTGGTGTGCATGACAAGCTATGGGAACTCGAGCATTCTTCAATTCACCCCTTGAGTGGATACCTTCTTCTCATCCATGATGGATGAGAATAGGGCTCCTTCAGCTCCAGCATGAATGTGGTCATGGATTGGTGGAGCCAACCCATGACATGAGTGTTGGATGAAGAGCCAACTATCCACCCCATGGTGGAGGCAAACCAAGAAGAACTCTTGGAGCCTCCCCCAAGCTTGGGTATGGATGATTTTGGCTCCTACTGAAAGCTAAAATTCTTCCGCAATAGGCAATGGTGTTGCCTAGCGGACGTTTGTTGAGGTACGCCTTGAATCATCTTGCAGTTTAGCACTTGCATCCTCGTTGGCCATCCCATACAATGGGTTGGCCAACACTACCCAGTTTTCACACAAAGGAGAAAACAAACAAGGGTAATCCTACCTAATAACTATTAGTACCTATAGCTTAATCACAAGTGATAGCAATCCTTCACTTCATTTGCCTTTCCCGGCAACGGCGCCAGAAATGCTTGTTGACGGCTGCTAAGATATACTAACAAATCATCCCCAACAATGGCGCCAGAAATACTTGTTGGTATTTCATAACACCACAGATCATCTCCGGTAAAGAGATGAGATTCGCAAGCGCACGGAAGATACCGTTGTAGCATTTCACCCATGAGTATTCCCAAGGGTATCATATTTATCCCAAAGGAAGGCAATGGAGTAAAGTATATACTACTCTTATGGTCAAGCTATGGGATACTAATCCATTATCCGAATAGAGGTAAGTTGATAATAGGGGTAGTGTGACACACACCAAGGCAATCTATTCTAAAGGGTAAAATGGGTCCTAGAGGGAGATTGGATTGAGAGTTAGAGAGTTGCTCCTACAATGCTCCTAATACATATATATAGCCTAAGGTAGATACTAATGGTCATGTCAATGATGAATTCCTATGCAATGCTATTCAACACATCGGGCACGGGCTTACCCCTAGCAATACTAGGGCGACTCTCGCCAAGAGCCTGTGGCATAACCGAACGTGGAGGATTACAAAGGACTGATAGGACTATCACCACCTGCCTACCTCTTCAATCCGTGGGTCTACGAGACATCCAACACTACTTAAATACCCTAGCACCATGCTAGCATACTAAGCAAATACCTTAGGAGCCATGGCACAAGCCATCCTAAGGCAATTACTAACCTAAACATCGTTGAACCAATATTGAAGCATAACATAAGTCATTCATATTAACATAATCATATCATTACTACATAGACTATAGTGGGGGTCTATAGTGTTTATGACCATAAGATGTCATCATGAGAGTGAAATCATAAAGACTATACCCTCCACATACATGGACTCCACAATCAAATGAGAAACACTTCGTCCAAGTATACATATAAAAGAAGACTAAAGATACTATCTTTATTGAGCACAAAGTCACAAATACAAGAAGGAATACATAAGCCATACCTTTCCCAATGTGGAATTGGGAAGAGGGACTCCTTCTACTCCTTTCCTAATTTAGACTTGGGACTAGAGGCTCTCCTCTCTACATCCTAACTCCTCTAAGGATTATGGAAGATAGTGTATACAATAGAATGATGCCCAAGTGGTGTGTGTTGAAGTGAGGGGTATGTGGTCCTATTTATACTAGTGTTGAGGTCGGTTCCCACCACCAAAAGCGTGCAAATCAGTCACCATTTACTCCAGGGAGCCGGGAGGAGTCAACACGTGGAGGCCGACCGAGTTTGGTGCAAAGACGAGGTCGGCCGACCCCCTGGTTCGGCCGACCTGGTCATTGCACCGTTTCTCGTGTGCTTTGTCCAGGTGGGTCCCATTGATGTATATGGGTGATACACTGTTGGATCTCCTCATATACTTCTGTTTGTGGGCCATTTGACCCATGGTATGCCACGTGTCGTCGCCTGATTGGCTGGGATGATATTTTATAGGATTGGTCCCTCTACATTTCCTCATTTCCTGCATAAAATGCTGCATACACATATTTCTCCAAGTCCAAGTGGAATTGGGTTAGATAGAAATGTGATGTGCGCAAGAAATGACAAATCCTTCACATAATTGAGTTAAATTGACGGATGAAATTGGTATATAACAGCCATCAACATCTACCACCGAGGAATCAACCAGGAGGTAACAAGGGCCAGAACAATGCTGTAGGAGTTTAGTGCTACAAGTGTGGAGAAATGGGACACTACTCCAACAATTGTCCAAAGAAGCAGCAGAACCCACCCGGACGTGTTAATCATGTGACATTGGTGTAGGCTCAAGAAGCACCTGATGTGGTGATCGGTATGTTTTCCGCTAATTCCCAACTGGACACAGCACTATTTGATTCGGGTGCTAAACATTCATTTATATCCAAAGATTTCATAAAGAAGCATGACATGGTAGTTACATTCTTAAATCGGCCTTTGCTAATAAACTCTCCTGGAGGAGAGATGGTGGCAAGGCATTTATGCCGTAAAGTGATTATAAATATAAGGGAGGTAGTCTTTTGGGCCAACCTAATAGTGTTGGACTCGCAAAGATTAGAAATCATTCTGGGAATGGACTGGCTAACAAAGAATCAAGGAGTCATTCACTGTGCAACTAGGACAGTTTGCTTAACGCATCCAGATGGCACTACAGTGGAGTTTAGGACAGATCATACACAAGAGGCAGTTGTACAACTCAACCATCTTTAGATTACAGAAGGCATCAGGGTTGTGAGTGAGTTTCTGGATGTATTTATAGATGAATTACCAGGTATGCCCCTTGACCGAGAGATTGATTTTGTCATTGAGTTAGTACCTGCAACAACCCCAATATATAAGAGGCCGTATAGAATGGATGCTAAACAACTAGCTGAACTAAAGGATCATATTGAGGAGTTATTGGGGAAAGGATATATTCGTCCTAGCTCATCGCATTGGGGAGCACCAGTTATATTTGTACCTAAGAAAGATGGTACCCAAAGGTTGTGTGTAGATTACCGTGCCTTGAATGCGGTAACAATCAAGAATAAGTACCCAATCCCAAGAATTAAAGATTTGTTTGATCAGCTACGAGGAGCATGTGTGTTCTTTAAGATTGACCTTCGCTCGGGTTACCACCAACTGAAGATTCGACCCTCAGACATCCCCAAGACTGCATTTGTCTATCGATATGGACTATATGAATATACAGTTATGTCCTTTGGGTTGACCAATGATCCTGCCTATTTTATGTATCTGATGAACAAGGTATTCATGGAGTACTTGGACAAGTTTGTTGTGGTGTTCATCGATGATATACTTATCTATTCTATGACTGAAGAAGCGCATGAGGAACACATCAGAATGGCTCTATAAAAGCTTCGCCAACATCAGCTATACACCAAACTTAGTAAGTGTGAGTTTTGGCTAAAGGAGGTATCGTTTTTTGGACATGTCATATCAGAAGGAGGTATAGTAGTGGATCCTGGCAAAGTAGCAGATGTTCTAAATGGGAAACACTTGGGAGTGTACATGATATACGAAGATTCTTGGGCATGGCAGGTTATTATCGTCGATTCATCGAGGGATTTTCAAAGATCTCTCGGCCACTAACCAAGTTGCTTGAGAAAGGAGTTGCTTTCAAGTGGACCCTTGAACGTGAAGTGAGCTTTGCTAAGCTGAAGAAGAGGTTAACCAGTGCGCCGGTATTGGTGATGCCTAATATGCAGAAGGAGTTTGTGGTTTATTGTGATGCATCCGGTCATGGTTTAGGATGTGTCTTAATGCAAGGAGGACATGTTGTAGCCTATGCTTCAAGACAACTTTAAAAACATGAGAGGAATTATCCAACCCATGATTTAGAATTGGCTGCTGTTTTCCATGCATTGAAGATATGGAGACATTACTTAATCGGAAAAAGAATCGAGATATACACGAATCACAAAAGCTTGAAGTATATATTCACACAACCAGATCTTAATATTAGACAACATTGTTGGTTGGAGTTAATAAATGACTTTGATGTGGGAATCAATTACCATCCAGGGAAAGCTAATGTGGTCGCTGATGCTCTAAGTAGAAAGGGACAATGTAATAATTTGTCAGTACAAGCTCTTCAACCCCAGTTATGTGAAGAGTTTGCAAGGTTAAACTTATGCCTAGTGTCTAGCACTGAAGCAATTGCTATGGAAGTGGACTCAACCCTTGAACGTAATATACGAGAAGGACAAAAGAATGATGAGAAGGTCAAGGCGATCAAGCAATTAATGAAGAAAGGAAAAGCTCTGAACTTTAGAGAGGATGAACAAGGAACCCTATGGCTTGGAAAGAGGATTTGTGTTCCGGATATAAAGGATATTAGAGAGTTGATACTAAGGGAAGCTGATGACTTATCATACTCCATTCATCCCGGAAGCACGAAGATGTATCAAGATCTTAAAGATCGATATTGGTGGCATGGAATGAAACGGGATGTAGCAGAATATGTGGCCATATGTGATACATGTCAATTGATTAAGGCGGAACATCAAAGACCAGCAGGGTTATTGCAACCAATCAAAGTGCCAGAATGGAAGTGGGAAGAAATCAACATGAATTTTATTGTGGGACTACCAAGGACAGAGTCTGGGTATGATTCTATATGGGTTATAGTGGATTGCTTGACTAAAGTTGCCCACTTTATTCCTGTGAAGGAAACCTACAATGGTCCAAAGTTGGCGGAACTGTATATCTCCAGGATTGTATGTTTACATGGAGTTCCTAAGAAGATTATCTCAGATCGAGGCACTCAATTTACCTCAAGATTCTGGCAGAAGTTGCATGAATCAATGGATACCCACTTAAATTTTAGCTCGGCGTATCATCCTCAGACTGATGGTCAAACAGAACGTACCAACCAGATAGTAGAAGACATGTTGAGAGCGTGTGCTTTAAAGAATAGCCAAAGTTGGGATAAGAATCTGCCATATGTCGAATTCTCTTATAACAATAGTTATCAGGCCAGTTTGAAGATGTCTCCTTTTGAAGCATTGTATGGGCGGAAATGTAGGACACTGTTGTTTTGGAATCAGACTGGAGAAAGTCAAGTTTTTGGGCCTGATGTATTGAAAGAGGTTGAAAGACAAGTACAAGAAATTTGAAAGGATCTAAAGGCAGCCCAAACAAGACAGAAGAGTTATTCAGATACTCGAAGACGTGATCTAACATTTGAGGTTGGTGATTATGTGTACCTGAAAGTGTCACCCATGAGAGGGTTGAGAAGATTAAAAGTAAGAGGCAAGTTATCACCCCACTACATTGGTCTGTTCAAGATATTAGAACGACGAGGTGAAGTGGCTTATCGGCTTGAGCTTCCGCCGCACTTGTCAGATGTACAAAATGTGTTTCATGTGTCACAACTTAAGACGTGTCTGAGAGTGCCTGAGGAACAATTACCTATGGAAGCAGTTAATGTACAAGAAGATTTGTCCTATGTGGAACAACCGGTCAAGATACTTGAGACATCCGAAAGGGTTACCAGAAATAAAGTCAGTCGTATGGGTAAAGTGCAATGGAAACATATCTCAGAGGCAGAAGCAACATGGGAAAGAGAAGAAGATCTCAAGACCGATTTCCCTCATCTTTTATCTTAGGACGTCCGAATCTCGAGGGCGAGATTCCTTTTATGGGGGGTAGAGTTGTAACACCCATATTTCATGTACATAAAATTGAACAAAATATAGTACATTCAAGTCTGCATTTTTGTGTGAATTTTTGAATTCAAACAAGTAGAAAACGTTGAAGTTTGAATTTGAAATCAAATCAAAAGAAAAGAAAAGGAAAAAGAATAAAATGCCTAATGGGCAAAACCCACCCTCAGCCCATCTCTCCCCTCCCCTCACCCGCGGCCCAGCCAACTCCCCTCCCTCTCTTCTCTCCCTACCGCGTGGGGCCCGCTTGTCATCCCTACCAGGGAGCAACCGCCGCCTCCCTCTTTCCCGCGCCCACATTGCACACCCACCCCCTCCATCTGCTTCTCCCCGCGCCGATTCACCCAGGGAAACCGCCCTTCGCACGCACCATCAACTGCTGCACGCGTTCCCCCTATAAAATCCCGCCTTCCCCCTCTCTTTCTTCCTCTCTGAGCTCAAACCCTAGCCATCTGTCATTCTCGGTAAGACACACGCGTTCCCGACTAGCCGGCGTTTGCCTCACCCCTCTCTCCCCTCTGACCTCTTCGCCGTGACTCCAGGAGCACGCCGGGCAAGCTTTTGCATAGGAATTGCCGGGGCTTCACCGGATTCGATGGGTGCCGATGCCAACCACCGTCGCCCCTCGTAGCCGACCCTTCTCTGGCCGATTTCGGACTTCGAAACTCCCCTAGGTATGTTTCCCTTTCTCCCCTCTCTCGTTTAGTGTTAAACGCCCGTAGTTTAGACGGCTTTTGGGCCAGTTTGGCCAACGCCGGCGAGATCCGCCGCCGCGAGCGCCGCCGCACGCGTGTGGCCGGCGTCGCCAGAGGCGACGTGGCCGTCCCTCAGCCATTGGTTTTGACCGAACGGCCGAGATTAGAACGTTAGATACCAGTTCGATGTTTTAAATCTCGCGCGTCCATCTAGGATCCAACTGCCCACATTAGAATTTCATTTCCCGCTGCTGGTTTTGTGCCCAGGCCCCTGGAATCTTGCGGGCTACCCCCTAAACTTCTCTGGAATACAAATCTAACCCCTAGATTTAGCAATCTAACCCCTGGACTCCCTGGAAATGGATTTAATCAAATAAATAAGCAATCTAGCCCGTGGAAATTTACCAGCTAGCCCCTGGTATTTTATTTATTTGCTGAATATAGTTTAAAATTGTATTTGATGTGTAGAAAATAGATAAAAATGGTAAATAAATATAAAAACAGTAGGAAAATTTGTATAAAATGTTTTATGCTGTAATAAAATTGTAGAGTGCAAATAAAATATATTTTGACCATGGAAAATTTATTAAAAATGTTTAAAATACATTTTGGCCATAAAAAATTTAGTAAAATGACTTTAGCCCATAAATAAATCTTAAATATGTAAAATAAATATTAAATGCATATTTTGGCTATGTAAATAAATGCTTCATAGGGACGCATTAGTATAGAATTTTATGCTTATGTGTGTTGTGATGCCATGTATTGTGTGCTCTTTACTTATTTATCTTTTATTTCTTTTTGCCATGCTTGGGCAATATATTTAGGGTCGTACTATGACC
Source organism: Tuctoria greenei (assembly GCA_036927565.1). NCBI lineage: Eukaryota > Viridiplantae > Streptophyta > Magnoliopsida > Poales > Poaceae > Tuctoria > Tuctoria greenei. The sequence goes on along the minus strand of JAYESD010000001.1, from coordinate 260,267,199 downwards.
CCAACTTTAATCTCCAAGACCAAGACTTTAGCAACAACCAGGTCTTCGAAGAAGGCAAGTGCCCTTGACCATCTTGTACCAATTTTAATATTTTAGTTAGATGCATGCTAAATAAAATGATGTCCTATTTCATGATACATGCCTTGTTCCATATAATTTCTTGTCACCTGATTTGGGTTGGGAAGTAGATAGGTTTTAATTATGCTTAGCTATGCTTAGACATTGGGAATGTGATTTCATAAAAATGTCACATATTATACCCTATGATTACTTTAATCATGATGGACACACAATAGTAGTGGATAGGAATCTGGTGGTTGGATAGTTTTGGCATGCTGCAGTTTGCACGAGACCCGGGATTGGGTTTGGCACCACCAGATTTTAAGGACCGATTTATGGAGGAAGCCACTAAGCTTTATAGTACCATAACGACACTGAGATGGGGCATGTCGGTGGTTTTGATCCGGCAGATCTCCCGACACTACTAAAGTGTTAGAGGAGTTTGAGGTTCGGTGTGGGCGCGCGGAGATTCAAGAAGGTGATGTGTAAAACGGCGCAGGAGACACGAAGGTTTACGTGGTTCGGGCCGCCTGAGCGTAATATCCTACTCCACGGGGTGTGTTGTTGATGTATTGGGTATATGAGTGCGTAGCTCAGATTAGAGCGGGTCAGATCCTCCATGTATCGTCAGCCTGTCCTTTTATAGTATAAGGACAGGCTGTTACAAGTTAGCCTGGCCCGACATGTGGCCCCGACGGTTACTAATATTGATACATATTTGATGCGATTAATTGCCCTTAATGACTGAGTTACGGGCTTTGACAGCACCGTTACTAGTAATTAAGGTTGTCCGATCGTGTGTCATTAATATAGTATTAATGACACTTAATCAGGTCTTGAAATCCTTGATTCCCCTTTGAAGATCCGGAGCCGTTGTGGAGTCTTCCGGAGGTTAGAGGCTGAAGATCCGACGGTTGGACATGTGGCAGCTCCGGAGCATACTGTGGGGAACAGATAGGTCCGGTGCCACCTCACACGTGTCACTTCCGGAGCTTCCCTCGGTCTGGGGTTAGGTCCGGGGGTGCCGCTATGGTACATAGCCTAGAGCTTCCCCCTTGTGGGCGGTAGCTCCGGTTTGATAGTACACATGGCGACCCTGGGACTAACCATGTTGGGGAAGCGGGTCCGATTATGTCTGACATGTGGGCCTCTGAATGTCTTCAAATCAAGTAGATGACATTCCCTTGAGATCTTTGCAATCCCAAGGGGTATATGGTACCCAGGGTACCGTCAGTGGCCCCCTGGGCCCACCTCTGGGGAAGACTCCTTGGGTGAAGGCATTCCGCTGGAGGTGGGTCCATCCTTCGACTTTTGAACTGAGTCTTCAAAGGTCTTCGGATGTGCCGTTGGCGATAGTTTGGAGTTAAATCCTTGCCGCGTGGCATATCTCGTGTGCGGCAAATGAGATCTTTGGCGTGCGGATCTCACGCAATTGAAGGTCACCGGTTCCCGATACAAAAATCGTATCGGTTCCACGCGCCTTGTCAGGTCGCTGCCTTCGGGCTTCCCGCCTCATGATGACAACCGTTCGCCTGGGTAAGAACCTCGACTTGATCGTCCGGGTGGTCCCGGGCCCTCTTGTCATCGGTTGGGTGGAATTTTTGAGTAGTATCTTCGACTTCCTTGCAATTTCCATCCAAGCGTTGCGAGGGCTTACTTAAGAAGGAAAGTGTGCATCGTCTGGGGTTCTTTACGCCTCTCATCTGATCTTGCGCTCAAACTCCCAACCTGTGCTTGCTTTTACTCTCTTGCCTCGCTGTGCCGCAATGGAGTTGGGTCTCCGCGAGAGCCGTTTGAAGACCGAAGGTGACCTGAAGAAGGTCCGAGCCCTCATGGGATGGTCCCCGGACTTCTTCAACCGCCTGGTCGGCGCCGGGGGAGAGCTCCCGTTCAAGAAGGAGCACGCCGGCGAGATGGTGTACTTCTCTTCGTACGCCATGGTGGGGTTGATCCCACCTTTTTCCTCCATTTTCTTGATGCAGCTAGACTTCTATGGTCTGCAGCTGTATCACCTTGGCCCCCACTCCATTCTTCTTGTGGCTGTCTTCGTCCACTTCTGTGAAATGTGGGTGGGCATCCCCCCTTGCATTGAACTTTTCTGGACCTTCTTCACCGTCCATACCACCGGTAGGAGTAATGAGTACCTTGGCTTCTACTACTTCGTGAGGCGCAAGAAGTGCCCATTCAAGTACCTCCGGTCGTTTCCCTCTGGAAAATGGGATGATTGGAAGAAGGACTGGATAGTCATCCGGGTGGAGGAGCACGAGAAGCTGGAGCTGCCCGAAGGCCTCCCCAATATCGACACTGCAGTCTGGAGTGAAGCTCCGGTGCTGTCGGATGCCTTCAACCCTGCTCTGACCAGGATCCGCCAGTGCGTGGAGGGAGGATTAACTCCTCAGGCGGTATTTTGCAATTTCCTGGTCAACAGGTGGGCACCGCTGAAGAGGAGAGAAAACTCGCTTTCGGTCCTCAACGGCGTGATGGACGACGACCGGGTCGAGACCAGGCTGAAGTCCAACATGGCGGGGGCAAACTTGGAGTTTCATCTCAAGAAGTTCCAGCACGGCATCGACGTCGCGGGTGATGACTTGACCACGCCACCAGCTTTTCTCCCTCTGAACGTGGAAGTAGAGTTCAGCAGGGAGCTCCGGCGGACGATGCCGGTGCTTGACGACCTTGGTGTCGTCGAGAGAAGATCGACCTCCAGGGTGGTGATCCCTGGGGCTTCCGAAGGTGGCTCCGACCCTACCCCGAAGCCAAGGATCGAAGTCGTCGGCTAGGGCAAGGAGCCGGCGGACGAACCCTTGAGCCGGAAGAGGAAGCTGCAACATGCTGATGGAAGGTCTGTCAGGCCTGCAACCTCTGCATCAGCTCCTTCTCCCCAGAGGGGGAGGTCTTCTACAACTGCGGCGACTGTACCCGTAGCAGCATCTTCCCGGGGTGCTAGCTCCGGGCATGCGACTCCAGCACCAGGGCCAGTTGAGGCCTCTAGGTCCGGAGGTCCTTCCCGGTCGAGGAGGTCCTCGGCTAAGGAAATGTCCGTGGCTGCAACGAGTTTCGGGGGGCCTTCCGGAGCTTCCACGCCGGCGGCGGCTATGGTTAGCCCAGAACGCCTGGGAAAGAGGTTCCACGCAAGCTGGTGCGGAAGCCTCCCGAGGTAATTTTTAATCTTTACCTCAAACAGTTGTTTTATTGTAGTAACTGTTTTTTAAGTTTCTTCATCCATCATCTGCAGCGTTCCCAAGAAGAGGAGTGAGGCTCCACCCTCAGCCTCAGCAGCTGAAGCTGTGAGGGAGGAAGCTTCTGCTCCTGTCCCGGTGCCGCCCCAAGTGGTGGCTGAAGCTGCGGCAGCTCCGGCGCCAGCTGTCGTGGTCATGGACCTTGACTCATCCTCTGAGACTCCCGTGGTAGCGCCGGACCACGGGAGAGAAGATGCGCCAGCGGCACCTGCCCCAGAGGTTGAAGCCCTGGGTCTTGATGCTGAGATGATGGAAGCTTCGGCCGTTGAGCCGGAGGAAGCAATAATTCCGGCCCCAGAGCCGGAAATTGTCGAAGCCTCGGCGGTTTAGCCGGAGGTTATTGAAGTCCCAGCAAGTGAGCCGGGTGTGGAGGAAGCTCCAGCGGTTGAGTCGGCTACCTCCGAAGCTCCAGCCGCAGAGCCGGTTGTAGTTGAAGACCTTCCGGCGCCCGAGCCGGTTGAGGTTGAAGCTCCGGCCTCAGGGCCGGTTATTGCGGAGGCATCAGCACTCGAACCCATAGTGGTCGAGATGCCAACTCTCGAGCCATTAGCGGAGGAGGGGCCCAGGGCGGAGCCGAAAGTAGCCCCTGCTCCGGAAGTGTTGTCGGCGGAGGCGCCTGCTGCTGAGCTGGAGTACCCAAAAGAAGTCGCTGGCCCCCTGCCTGAGGGGGCAAATGAAGACCTGGCGGCAGGGCCTTCGGAACCACTTCCGGAGGTCGGAACTTCTTCCGCGGGACCCTCCTCGGTGGCAACTGAGGCTATCCCGAAGGATGACCCTAATGCCGTGGAGGCTCAGGGGACCACTCTTGTGGAGTGGGACCCAATTTTTGTAAGCGAGAACCCGCTGGAACCAGCGGAGGAGACCACAGCAGGTCCGTAACCTATTCCCCTGTCGTTGTCTATTGACACCGCTTGCTCCAGCCTGCGTCAAGTCCAGCTGGCGTTCTACCACGACAGCAAGGCTCTTGAAGAGGAGCGCCAAATCCTTAGGCGGTGGCCTAACCGGCTCTACTTCGAGACCAAGCTGGCGCAGTCGAGGCTGGCAGATGACAAAGAATGGATCAAGCTGGAGAAGGTCCGCCTGGAATACTGGGGCAAATTATTGGATGACAGGGAGAGCTTGACTCGCACCCTCGACGCTCAATCCCGGGCTATTTATGAGCAGACCAAGGCAGCTAATAGTGCGGCTGATGAACACCAAGAAAGGCTTGAAGCCTTTAACACTACTCTCATCAAGCGCTGGGAGGCACTTGAGGAGAGGGAGCAGAGGCTCAAAGATGAAGAGCAAGAACTCCTAGAGCTGCGGGATGACGTCTTGAGGAGGGAGGAGGAGCTCGCCGAAAAGGTGGCTCTAGTTGACAAGGGTCTCAAGGAACGCACCAAGAAGTTGGAGGAGCGTTGCCTTGAGGAGGAGGAGAAGGCCTGGGTGCGAGGGCAGGAACTCTACCAGCAAGAGTGTGCCCTCGCTGCCAGGGAGAAGAAAGTTAGGGGCCGGGAGAAGGACCTGGTCGACCGCCGGAACAAGATCTACCTCCGGGAGGAGGAGCTTGGCAAACTCGAGAAGCAGGTTGCTGAAAAGATTCAGCAAAATGCCAAAGAGGTTGAGCGCCTTGCTCGCAAGAATTCTGAACTGGCGGCGGCCAAAAGATCCTTGGAGGAACTGAAGGGCTTGAGGACTGCGGACTCCCTACAGGTTTGGGAGTTCCTGAGCAAAGCCAATGACGCGCTGACACCAATGGGCTTCAGTCCCGTGCGTCCGGATGATCCGAAGCCGGAGCCGGACCTGGCGTTGCAAGCGTTGAGCTCGACGGGTAGCAAACTCTCCAAGGTGGGCGACGTCATCGCGGACCAGTTGGAGGTTGAGGGGCAATCCCTAGCGAAGAACGTCACAGAGTATGTGCTGACGTGCTACACCAGCCGGGATCCCCAATTCCCTCTGGACCCTGTGCTTGAAGGTCCCGTCGAAGGAGAAGGTGAAGCCACCCGTGCCAACATGTCGGAGGTTGCTCAGAAGGTCACCCAATTCTTCCATAGGGTCTAGGACCATCTCTGTAGCTCCCACTTGTATTCTCTCTTTTTCTTCCCCAATTTTGTAATCCCTTGTCTCCAGATGAATGAAATCCAAATTTTTGCGAATTTCATTTTTTGCCTTCAACACACTTTTGTCTTCACTTGGCCCCCTGGTAGATGTACGCAATTTGATTGTGAACATGTACCAAGAGGATATTGTGTTTTGTTGAAGACTCATTTGCTTCGAACTTGTAGAGTGTAGGTCCGAAGTCTTCGATAGTGAAGGCCCCCTGAGGTTGTCGGATCTTAGAAGCTCCGGCATTGGCTATCATCGGAGCTTAGTAGCTCTGGCAATAGTCCCTATCAACGCGTAGAGCATCGATAGTTAGCCCTCCAGGTTGTCGGAGCTTAGTAGCTCCGGCAGTGACCTTTACCAACGCGTAGTTTGTCGGCAGCAGACTCCGCTTGTGGGTCTTCTCACCATCTTTTATTTTGCGTTGACGGCTGCCCCCCTAGATTTACCGGAGCTTGGTTGCTCCGGTGATGCTCGTTTTCAATGTTTAACATCGATTACAAGCCACCTAGGGGGAGTCGGAGCTTTGTTAGCTCCGGCTTTTCTCCATCAACGTGGATTTTTTATTTTTCCTGCACACTGAAGCCAAGAAAAATAGTAAAATTCGTTCCTTGCCTATAACTTCATCGCGGCTTACGATTCCCAAGAAAGTTTTAGGTCAAACACGATTCTGGATACAACCGAATGCATTGTCTTTTCTTTCAGATCCAATTGTACTTGGACCCACCTTACTTCGGCCTGCCGGGGTGTAGGTAGAGTGGCTTACTTAGGGTGCTTGACCAGGCTAAGCCAATGGCACAGTCTGGCCCTAGATTGGCTTGGCGGCATTCAGGCGAGTGAGCCATGAACAATATTTGAATCCAAAAGAATTGACAATACAACTCGAATTGTACATGAACCAGTCGGACTAAAATTTCTTAGGAATTGCACAACTTTATTATAGACAAGAAAAAGAAAAATAAAAAATGTTGAGCCTGTACAAAATAAATGCACGTGGAGTCTGTTTCACATGAACATGTCTTTCATTATAGGTCTGGGGTACAGGGGAAACAAGTACACTCTTATGGTATGGAACCAGGCTAAGCGTGTTTCATTTCTCGTTTGACCCAGGGTAGCTAGCTACACTTTTAGTCCTGAGACTGTGACAAGTGTTGCATGAACTTTGCGGACCTTCCGGGAAAGGTCCGGCTGTTCTCCCGGAGGAACTACCCGACTCTGTACAATGACTCTATAACGTACATCTCAAGTTACTATAGACTCACCTCCGTGATATTAAGTGTAGAACTTACGGACGTGCTCAATGTTCCAAGGATTTGGGAGAGGTGTCCCATACTCGATAGCCAAGCGAACGCTTCCGGGACGGGATACTTTAATCACTCGGAAAGGTCCCTCCCAGCTGGGGGAGAGTTTGTTTAACCCTTCTCTGGATTGTATTCTCCATAGCACCAGATCGCCTTCCTCAAGCTGTCGGTTGTGTACATGCCTCTGATGATAGCGCCGAAGGGCTTGGCGGTATCTGGCATTCCGAACAGCTGCTTGGCACCTTCCCTCCTCAAGTAGGTCTAGGTCTTCACGCCGGAGCTGGTCCTGCGTGGCATTATCGAAGGTCCGAACCCGGAGTGACCCCAAGGTGATCTCCGGAGGAAGGATTGCTTCAGCTCCGTACACCAGGAAGAAGGGTGTCTCTCCAGTTGACCGGTTTGGAGTTGTCCTATTGGCCCATAGAGTGGGCGGAAGCTCTTCAATCCAGTTGGCTCCATGTTTTTTCAAGCGCTCATAGGTGCGTGTTTTGAGTCCTTTAAGGATTTCAGCATTCGCTCTCTTGGCCTTGCCATTGCTTGCCGGGTGAGCTACGGAGGCGTAGCAAACTTGAATGTTGAGGTCTTCGCAATATCCTTGAAATGCAGAGCTTGTGAATTGGGTCCCATTATCAGTGATGATTTTGTTCAGGACTCCAAATCTCCATACAATGGACTGTAAAAAGTTGATAGCAGACTGCTTGTTGATTGTCACAACTGGAGTTGCTTCCGGCCACTTGGTGAACTTGTCAATGGCGACGTACAGGAACTTGTAACCTTTGATGGCTCTTGGGAAAGGTCCCAAGATGTCCATCCCCCACACAGCGAAGGGCCATGTAGGAGGTATCATTTGGGGATGAGCCGGTGTGTGAATTTGCTTTGCATGAAATTGGCATGCTTCGCATTTCTTCACCAGCTCAGTTGCATCCTGGAGTGCTGTCGGCCAGTAAAAGCCATGCCGAAAGGCTTTACCGACTAGCGTGCGAGAAGACGTGTGGTTCCCACACTCGCCTCCATGGATTTCTGCGATGAGCTCGCAGCCTTCTTCCCTTGTGATGCACTGCATTAGGATGCCGTTGGCACCGGGCCGGTAGAGATCCCCTTCTACCAACGTGTATCTTTTAGCCAATCTGACTATCCGGTCAGTGGATACATCATCGTCAAGAAGGATGTTGTCTTTCAAGTAGCTCCGGATCTCCGAGATCCATGCATCGGAGCTAACTTGAGCATTTGAGTCTTGCGTGCTGGGTTGCTCGGAGCTTCCGTAGCACCTATGACCCTTGATGGCTGCCATGGTAACAGGGCCATCAGGACCGTCAGCTTCGGGATGCTGATCTCGCCCCCTTCGCTCAGTTCGGTAGGCTGAGCTGTGGGTTTTGACAACCTTCAGACAAAAATTCCGTTTGGAGCTGGAGCTCCGGTTGACACTTTTGTCAAGAGTTCGTCAGCTTCAGCGTTGTGGGCACGCTGGACATGGTGGAGGTCTAGGACTTCGAAGTCCTTTTGAAGCCTCTGGACTTCAAGGAAGTAAGCAGCTAGCTGGATGTTGTTGCAGGAGCATTCACCCTTCACTTGCTTAATGATGAGCTGTGAATCTCCCTTGACCAGTAGCTGCTTGACACCATATGACTGTGCCACCTTTAGTCCGTAGATGAGTGCTTCGTACTCTGCCATGTTGTTGGTCGCCTTGAAGTCAAGGTGTACCATGTATCTTACCTTCTCCTCGGTTTGTGCGAGGAGAAGGATTCCAGCTCCAGCCCCCTGCTTTTGCATGGAGCCGTCGAAGTAGAGGGTCCAGTGAGGCTCGGTGAAGACCGGAGCTTTGTGTTCCGACTTCTGCTCACTGGGGCCCCCAAGGTTTGATGGAGAGGGAGTCCATTCCGCCACGAAATTTGCCAATGCTTGACTCTTGATTGCTTGCCTTGAAATGAATTCGAGATCGAATTCGGCCAATTTCGCTGCCCACTTTGCAATATTCCCGGTTGAATTGGGATTATGCAAGATTGCTCGAAGTGGGTAAGAAGTCACCACTGAGATCTTGTGAGCTTGGAAGTAATGGCGAAGCTTCCTGGAGGCAATAAGAACTGCATAGAGCAGCTTATGTACCTCTAGGTATCGAGTTTTGGCATCATGAAGTACTTCACTGATGAAGTACACTGGGCGCTGGATGGTCCGGACCCTCTCGGAGGGGCTCGGAGCTTCCTCTTCATTGATCCAGATCCTCCCTGAGGGATCCGGGCCTTCTTCGGGGACCTCCGGGTCCTGGCTGGAGGGACCCGGAGCTTCTTCAGAAACGACTTAGACCCTCTCGGAGGGGTCTGGGTCTTCTGAAGTAACTTCTTGTGGAATCAAGTCTGGGAACTGGGACCCAAACTCGCTTTCAGGAACCTCCGGACCCTCCCGGAGGGGTCTGGATTCCTGAACATGGGATGGTTCTGGTCTCTCCGCAACCAGGACCATACTGACGACTTCGTTAGTTGCTGAAATGTAAAGTAGCAAAGGCTCACCAGGGTTCGGAGCTACCAGAGTTGGTAGGGTGGTGAGGAGCTGTTTTAGCTCCTGGAACGCCTTTTCTGCTTCTTCAGACCATTAGAATGGTCCGGACTTCCTCAATAACTTGAAGAAGGGAAGTGCCCGTTCCGCCAGTCTTGAAATGAACCGGCTGAGGGCTGCTAGACATCCAATCAGCTTTTGGACATCTTTGATGCGGGCTGGTGGCCGCATGTCTTCAATGGCTTTGTTCTTCGCCGGATTAGCTTCTATGCCCCAGTGACTTACCAGGAAACCAAGAAGTTTTCCGAAGCTAACCCCGAAGACACACTTGTCTGGGTTTAGCTTTGTGTGGGTCACCCGCAGCTTGTCGAAGATAGCCTGCAAGGTGTCAAGGAGTGACTCCTTGTTCTTGACCTTGACCACGATGTCATCGACGTACACTTCCACTATGTCTCTAATGAGTTCTTCAAAGGTTTTGTACATAGCTCGTACAAAGGTTGATGCTGCATTCTTGAGACCAAATGGCATGGTTGTATAACAATACAATCCATCTACTGTGATGAAAGAGGTATGCTCTTCATCTTCCCTAGACATTCTGATTTGATGATACCCAGAATATGCGTCTAGGAAACACAGTAATTCACACCCGGAGGTGGAATCTACTATCTGATCTATTCTAGGTAGTGGGAATGGATCTTTTGGACATGCCTTATTTAGTGTTGTGTAGTCAATACACATCTGAAGCTTCCCGCCAGCCTTGGGCACAACGACTGGGTTTGTCGGCCATTTTGGATGGAAGACTTCTCGGATGAATCCAGCTTCGAGCAACTTCTTCACTTCTTGTCGAATGAAGTTATGTCGCTCCACTGATTGCTTCCGAGGCTTCTAATGCACGGGCCGAGCGTCGGGGTAGATCTTCAGATTGTACTCAATCACTTCCCTGGGGATCCCATGCATTTGTGACGATTGCCAGGCAAACACATTGACATTAGACCGGAGGAAAGCAATGAGCACGAGTTCCTATTTGTCGTTCAATCCCCCCGATATACGGGTGGTCTGAGCGGCATCGAAACCGATTTTGACGACTTTGACGGGAATGTCGGTGTCGTCGCTTGGCTGCACACGAGGTGCAGAAGTCGAGCCTCGCTGACGAATGCTCGGGGGTTTTGGAGCTTGCTCCTATCTGGAGTCCTCCTCTTGCGCTGTAGTAAGCGCATGGAGTTCTTCCAGAGCCGTTACTCCGGCAGTGCGATCTCCGCGGATCCGGAGAACGCCTAGTGGTGTTGGCATTTTTAACACCAGGTAACCATAATGAGCAGCTGCCATGAATTTGTACAAGGCAGGACTACCCAAGATGGCATTGAAGGGTAAGTTGATCTGAGCAACGTCAAAGACCAACTTCTCGGTGTGATACTTCTCCCGGGTCCCGAAGGTAACGGGGAGGGTAATAGCCACGAGTGGGGTAATGGCTCCTGGACCTACTCCGGAGAAAGGTCGGGAGGGGTGAAGATCCGAAGGTCAGAGCTGAAGCTTGGTAAAAGCTTCGAAGCTTATGAGGTTGAGCCCCGAACCTCCGTCTACCATAACATGGTGGAGCTAGATGTTATTGATGGTCGGAGATACCATCAAAGGTAACTGGCCTGCTCCAACCATGCTTTGAGGGCAGTCCGAAGCATCAAAAGTAATGGTTGTGTCCATCCACTTCCGATGAGGCCCCGCCCTAGCTGTAGGAGCTACAGCAGCCATGTCCCGACGCATTGTCTTGAGGATGCGGCGGGAGGTGATGTCCCATGATCCACCAAAAATGGTGTTCATGGTTTTTCGACGCTCGTTGTCAGAGACGTCAGAATCGTTGTCGGCGGAGGTGTAAACGGCCTTCGGGACCTTTTTGGGATCCTGAAAACCTAACTCCTCTTCAGCCAGAGCTTCGTAACCTTTTTGTTTCCCTTCCCTCTGTCGGAAAGGAACTTCTTCCCGGTGCTTGTTGTAGCGCTCAGCAAGGTTTTGGACCTCCCGGCAGTCTTCCAAACTGTGGTTGTCCGTCTTATGAATTGGACACCACACCTTGGGTTTGCCACCATCTTCAGAGGACGGTCGAGGTCGCTTCTCGGGGCGTGGCCCCCGGCCACCCGGAGCTGCAGCAGCTGCAACATTGGATGCACCGGCCGACGACTTCTTCTTGCCGTTGGTCTTTTTCTTCTTCTTGCCACTCCCGGAGGTAGTGGCTTCTCCTTTGGAGGATTTCTTGTGATCCTCCGGAGGTGGTTTGGAGTGCATTTCACGGCCCTCCGCAGCTCTGGCACATTTGTCAGCCAAGCTAAAGAGTTCAGTGACACTGGTAATCTCCTTGATCGCCAGTTTCTCCAGCATCTTCTTATCCCGCACACCCTGTCTAAATGCCATGATGACAGAGGCGCTAGAGATAGAAGGGATAGTGTTTCGTACCTGAGAGAATCTCTGGATGAATGATCGTAGGGATTCTCCTCCTTTTTGCACAACTGCAAAAAGGTCCACTTTGGTGCCTGGTCGGGTGTATGAACTCCCGAAGTTGGCGATGAACTACCAGCACAACTCCTCCCAACTGTTGATAGAGTTGGGTGGAAGGCTCATAAACCAGGACCGGGCAGTCCCAGTTAAAGCCACTGGAAAATAATTGGCCATTACGGCCTCATTTCCTCCAGCTGTCAGGATAGCAGTGGAGTAAATCTGAAGAAATTCGACGGGATTAACGGTCCCGTCAAACTTCTCCGGCAGGTGAGGCCGGAATTTCTGTGGCCACCTGACCATATGCAGATGCATGGCCAGAGCCGAACAGCCTCCTCCTACTCCTTCATGAGCAGGAATGTCCTGAGCTTCTCGTCTTTCACGAGCACGCTCAATATGGACTCGGCTGTCTTGTTGACGGTATCGGCGATCAAGCTCCGCCCGGAGGTCATGAGTTGAAAGCCTTGATACCGTGTGAGTGCGTCGTGCCCCGGAGGGCAACGACGTCACCTGCTGTGACACAGCACGTCTCCTGCTATTGGAAACGTGCGGACCAAGTCTGCCGGACAAGGTCCGTCGCTGCGTCGGGGCCCGTCCTGAAGGAGGAGGACCCTGGTTGCTGATGCGGTCGGCTGCTGCTGCAACCAAGTGTTCCACATCGGCCCTCCACTGCTCCAGTGCATCCCGGGATGCATCCGGAGGTGGAGGGCGCTGAAGGAGAGCACGTGCTGCATGGAGCGCATGTTCCGGGTTTTCATGATTCGCCGACGCAGTGATTGACGCCGGTGCACCATCGCGCTGCCCAGCTTGATTTGCTGGTGGAGGCGGCGGTGGTGGAAGTGTGACTCCTGCTGGAACCGTGGTTACTTCTGGTGGCTGCATATTAGAGGGATTGCCCCCAATAGCTTGAACAGTGGGATGACCATTGGATGATCCAGCAGCTGAGTTCACCATTCTTGAAATCTCAGGCGCCCCTACCTGGCGCGCCAACTGTCAGTGATTTTGATCTGGCGGATCTCCCGACACTACTAAAGTGTTAGAGGAGTTTGAGGTTCGATGTGGGCGCGCAGAGATTCAAGAAGGTGATATGTAAAACGGCACAGGAGACACGAAGGTTTACGTGGTTCGGGCTGCCTGAGCGTAATACCCTACTCCACGAGGTGTGTTGTTGATGTATTGGGTGTATGAGTGCGTAGCTCGGATCAGAGCGGGTCAGATCCTCCATGTATCGTCGGCCTGTCCTTTTATAGTATAAGGACATGCCGTTACAAGTTAGCCTGGCCCGACATGTGGCCCCGGTGGTTACTAATATTGATACATATTTGATGCGATTAATTGCCCTTAATGACTGAGTTATGGGCTTTGACAGCACCATTACTAGTAATTAAGGTCGTCCGATCGTGTGTCATTAATATAGTATTAATGACACTTAATCGGGTCTTGAAATCCTTGATTCCCCTTTGAAGATCCGGAGCCGTTGTGGAGTCTTCTGGAGGTTAGAGGCTGAAGATCTGACGGTTGGACACGTGGCAGCTCCGGAGCATACTGTGGGGAACAGATAGGTCCGGTGCCACCTGACACGTGTCACTTCTGGAGCTTCCCTCGGTCTGGGGTTAGGTCCGGGGGTGCTGCTATGGTACATAGCCCGGAGCTTCCCCCTTGTGGGCTGTAGCTCCGGTTTGATAGTACACGTGGCGACCCTGGGACTAACCATGTTGGGGAAGCGGGTCCAGTTATGTCTGACATGTGGGCCTCCGAAGGTCTTCAAATCATGTAGATGACATTCCCTTGAGATCTTTGCAATCCCAAGGGGTATTTGGTACCCTGGGTACCGACACGGCAGCTTGGTCAATTAATTAGGTTTCTCACGATGAAATGCTAGTAGTTGGATGGTGCGGGGAATGATGTAAGGGTACTACTCTGGGAACCGCAAGGCTCAAGAGGGGGCTCTGAGGCGGAGGGTTACTCCGGAAATGCCTCAGTGGTGGAAACCTTAGAGGGCTAGCACTAGTCAGGAGTACATTTGTAAAGACCATGTAGTGATCTCCTAGCCACACACCTACGAAAGTGTGAAATGTGATTGATCATCACTGGCTACATGGAGGTTTACTCAGTCCACCTGGCAACAGGGGATGGAATCACTGCTTGTGGGTAAAGGGTACACTCTCTATAGAGATTTGGTAACTGTCATGACAGCCGTGCTCACGGACAAGAGCGGTTTGGGGCCAGTTCATAATTAGTTATGGTTTGGAAATGGTGATTATTTATGATTCAAGTTACATTTATCATCATTAATATGTGTTGGATTATTTTTTAAATTATGATATTGATAACTGAAAGCTAAGGTTAGGATCTAAGCATAGTGCTTAAGCCATAATTAGCCTACCCTTGTTCTAGCCAATCATGTCATTCTCTTCCCACACTTGCTGAGTACTCTATGTACTCAAGCGTTTACTTTCTAATAGAATATGAAGAAGAAGCAGCACTGGAAGACTTCTTCGTCAACCCGGAGGACTTGGTCTAGGCTGGCGATCCTTCGTGCGACTGCCTGTGAAGATGAAGCCCTATCTATATATTTAATCTTCCGCTATAGTTTAGACTATGTGAATAGTTTACATGATGTAAATAAGTTTGTGGTGTGTATTTGTAGACCTTCAGGTCATATTGTAAAACTATTTATGTACTCGAACATGGCTATGTAATGATATTTCACTTTCGTAAACGCATGTACGATTCAACTGATCCTGGCGTACATGTTTTTAGCGTCTGTTCATCCTTTCGATGACCGGGCGTGACATGAACGAGTGCGAACAGTCTAAGCTGGGATAAAATACAAAGATCTTAAAAGGGGTTACATCTTGAGGGAGGTGGGGGGTGCTCGACGGTGGACAATACAAGCATATCAGAAATTACAGTAGGTTGTATGCACGAAATCCGATGGTGGGAGAGGTTGAGCCTGTAGCGCGCCAACTTCGGGTGCTCCGGTGGACTCGAGTCTCTTGGCTCCGGCAAGTCGCCAAGTGAGGAGCTCATGTTTGATAGTTTGGAACAGCGCCCGCTGAGTCAGCTCCTTGTGATGGAATATCCGCCGGTTGCATTCTGCTCAGAGGCACCCAAGTGCTGCAATGATCGCAGTAATCATTCCGTTGTGCCTATCTCTCGTCAGAGACTTTGACACCAGGGAAAACCAGTCAGCAATATCGAGGAAAACTAGGCAACGATCGAGGTGTATTGCTGGTTTCTGAAGCCATTGACTTAAGGCGGTCCAAATACTCATGGATAGGGGGCATGCAGTGGCGTCTCCAGGTTCCTGTAATACATCGGGCAGAAATAGCCATTAGGCCACCCACACCGCTGCAACCTGTCCGCAGTCATATACGCATCTGGAGCATGAGCCACATTAACACTTTGCATTTAGGAGGGGCCCACTTTTTTGAAACGGTTTTGCGGAAATCGGAGAGAATCGAGCCTTCAAATTGCAGCCGGTAGGCTGAAGCTACAGAGTATTCCCCGGTCCCAGTGAGTACCCATCTCATCTCGTCGTGTGCCTCCGTGGCTAAGTTGAGATGCTGGTCGTCGAGTAAGGACCAGAGCTTGATATAATCTAGTAGCAAGTCAGGTGTGAGGTGAGGTACCAAGTCCCTGATCCAAGTGGCATCAGCTAACACCGAGGCAACCGATCGGCGCTTTCCTCTAGTGATTTTGTAAAGGTTTGGAAATATGGACGCCAGCGATTTTCCACCGATCCAGCTTGATGCCCAGAAGCCTGCATGTAACCCATTTTTTACTGTGACCTTTGTAGCAGTGGCAAACAGGGCTTCATCCACGTCGTCCTAGTAGTTCCGTTCGTCGCCAGCTTCGCTCGTGCTGCGTCCAGGCATTCCACAGCCAGCGAATGCGCAGCGGCCAACTGAAGCAGTGCAAATCAACAATTCCAAGGCCGCCGTACTGGAACGGACGACAGACCCGATGCCACACCACCTTGCATTGTCCCCCATGTAGTTCTTCACTGCCAGCCCATGGAAGCGCCTGCAGACTTTGTCAAGTTGGAGAATGAAAGCCTCCAGCGGCTTTCCTGCCGAGAAGAGATAAGTGTCGGCTGAGCTGATCACAGAATGGACATGTTCTCTTTGGCCGGCGAAGCTAAGTAGTTTTCCTTGCCATTTTGCCAGCTTCCCCGTTACCTTGTCAAGGTAGCTCTGTAGGTGGGTCATTCTCGTGCGGCCAAGAGTGATGGAACCAAATCCCCTACAGTAAGTGCACTACAGTTACTGCAGCTGACTGGTGGGGCCAAAGGCATGGAGGCCACCTGTCAGTTGCAGTAACTGCAGTGCAGTTACTGCAGAGGATTTGAGTCCAAGAGTGATCGGGAGGCCCAGTTAAGTTAACGGCCAAGAGGCAACCTGGAAGTTGTACCCGGCTCTGATCTGGTCTAGTGGCAAATCTTGACACCTGATTGATTGGTGCCAAGATCGTTTTCTGCTCATTGATGTGGAGTACGGTGGCGTCACCAAAGCTCCTGAGCAGTGTCATCACGGTGATCAAGTATGACCTTGTTGGGCTGAAGTAAATTGCAACATCGTCAACATACATAGATAATCTGAAGTGTACGCATGTCGTCCCGGCATTGATGATAACAAGCCGGTTTCCATCGCACATTTGAATATCTGAAACAGGGTGTCTATGGCCAAGATGAAAATATAGGCTGAGATGGGGTCACCCTGACGAAGCCCTCATCAATGCTGGATGAATGGTCCAGCGACACCGTTCAGGAAAACTGAGGTGGCGGTACTGAAGAGCAAACATAGCCAGTTTATCCATCTGTTTGGGAAACCTCGCTGTTGGAGTAGTTCAAAGATATATTCTCCTGAGATAGAGTCAAAAGCCTTGGTGATATCTAGTTTCACGAACATCATCGGTGTTCCAAAGTGATGATAGTGGTGCACAAAGTTGCGGACATAGAGGTAGTTGTCTTGAATACAACTTCGCTTAATGAAAGCGCTCTGGACGGTGGACACTAGATTGTTTATATGCTGCTGCTGCTGCATGGCAAGAGCTTTGGAGAAGAGTTTTGCAACCGAGTGGATAAGACTGATGGGTTGAAAATTGGCTGGGTATTTCGGTGAGTTGTTCTTGGGCATCAATGTGATGCTGGCTCTGTTTAGTTTTGATGACAGGCGAGCACTTCTTGTAGAAGAGTGATAAGAAACCATCCGTGCCTGGAGCTTTTTTATTTGGCATCACTTCTCGAGTGACTTGCTCTCGCAATTGTCCAAGCAGCCACCTCATCGTGGTTGTAGTTCAAGAATGAACTAAAAAAGGACAAACATTTAGGGACAGAGGGAGTAACACGTATTTTGAAATAGAGGGAGTATTATAAATAGTCTTGTAATTAATCTAGTGAACGTGTGCCCGAGCTGATTCAATAAAACATACCAGCATTCGTCGCTAGACAAATCTCTTTGTTTTATTGTTTCTCCTCCATTCGCTAGTGAGTTCATCGATCCAGCTCCAAACCAAATTAACAGAAAGCCATCACTCCTCACATACCAAGGGCCTTACGTTGATTGCCATCTCAGCCGTCAGGGCAATTTGGAGGGAGCGGAATACAAGAACTTGTCAAGGGATGGCGCGCGGCGGGCTGCAAGCATCTCACGGCGGTGTTCACACATAACTCAGGCGAGTAATCACAGAGTGTCTTCCAATCTTATATGAAAATGCCGGTCATTGGCAGTGTCCAAAAAAAACTTTATTATCCACAGCTGCTTTTTGTGTGTACACGACAAAACTTTTTGGAGCTAACCAGTATGAGGTGAAAGAAAAACTGCACCAGCAGCAACAGGAAGGAAATATGGATCGATACTTGGTATGCATTGACTGTTCACTACGTAAGAAAGGTTCATCCGAGATGTGCTCGAACGAAGAAGGGAGACGAACGAACAGTGCTTCTCTGTCGTCGCGTCTCGTATTACGTTGTCATTAGAGACGAGCAACTGGCGCATCGCTGATCAACCTAAGAATGCTTATCGAAGAATACGTCATTCCACTGGTGGGTTATTTGGAAACATTACTATTTCTTTTGTCAATTAGATGGTCAATGGAAGGTTATGATGATCTTATCGGTCTTCTAGTTATTTACAAGGTTTATGACCATTATGTTAATTCACTATTTTATGTTATAGATTACTTACGTTACGGTCACGACTTAGCCATAACTTCTATGAGACTTCTTTATAATTATCTATCTGCACAATAGTATATTCACTAAGGTTCTTCTAATGTAGGACTCACTTATTTTAGAGTCTAAGCATTGGTTCTAATATTCTTGAGCCAACTCAATATATTAAATAACGACTACTGTATGACTCGTTAATTTTTATCATTTCTGAATCTATTGTATTCGTAATGTGTTCTAAAAGTCACGAACTTATTTTAGAACTTTTTTAGAGTATGACTATTAGGACTCCAGAGAGTTACTAGTGTATGGTCCACTTACATGTGAGTTTCTATTATCCCATAATATCTATTTATTTTTCCACAATGACACTAGGTAGTTCATTATCCTATATTTTATTTTAATCAATTACTGTTCTAAAGTCCTAGTAATATATTCCTATGATTATTTAGAAAGTGATTTATGGAAAGATTATTTAATTGTGAGCTTTTATGTGTATTTTACTAATTATGATGATTCACTTGATTTTCCTATAGGAATAGCAACCAATTCCCTATTCTATATTACATAGTAGTCAATTTCTACTTACATTATATTGTATATTCCTAGCAATATCTTCTAAGATTTTCAGGTAGTTATCTTTGAGGGAGTTTGTTTATTTAGGCTTTACACTAAATACTGGTAATTTAATTAATTTTCCATAATGAGGATAATTATTTTACTACTCCAGATCTTATATTGGTAATACTTAATTATATTGTTAATTCCAATTATTATCCTAATACTTTTAGATATTTATTTTGGTGGGTTTATCATATTGGGAGGCTATATATGGATATTCCCCATTTTCTAATTAATCAAATGATTTTATTAGCTAACACTAAGTCTCACTTTTTCTACAATTCATGCGTGCCACTAAATCCCATTTTCTTGTCTTAGTTGCTGTGAATTTATTTTTAGAAAATATATAGAAAATTATTGTAGGAAAATTATCAATTGGAGCCTATACATAATTTCCCTTCAATTTCTCAATTGATGAATTCATTTTAGATAAGCCAATACTTATCTCAATATCTACAGCTAATTTATTCTATGAATCACACGTAATATGTTCTACAAGAAATCATTGATGGAATATTTCTAGATGTTTTCTATTCTCAGAAATGCATTTTTCTAAAAGTATGTGTGCAGTAAGCGGGTGACTGTAGCTATTTTTTTGTACTCCAGCAGTGGCTGACTTGTGGGCCTTACCATGCACGTGTGTACATAGCAATCTACTTGTCTCTCTGTATGGCTGGCAAAGAGGGCCCATTCATCAGTGGTGCATGTGTCCATGGTTTACATGGACTAGGTCTACAGGGGAGAGAAGGCACATTTTATGGCTGGTGTGACAAACCCGGCCTGCATGACGCCCTGGTGGCGGCAACGTCGGCGCCATGTGTGTGCCGTGTAGGCGCCACACACGGGCCGCATAGGGGGCGGCAGGCTGCACGGCGGAGGGTCGCCGGTGACATGCCGGAGTCGCCTCGAGATTCTTATATGCCCTAGTGTGATTCATTTACGTGCTCAACTCAGCAAAGGTAACTCAGTGGTGCTGGCGGCGAGTCCAGGTGGTGGTCGGAGTGACAGCGATAGATCGTCGGAGGAGGCCAAGGCAGCGGCGCACTGTGTGACTATGCGTGTGCTCGGGTTCTCACTGATAAAAGGTGTCAGGCATGTGTCCCGGAGTGTGGGTAAGCTCCTGGTGAGCTCGGTTGGGCCAGAGCGGCGCCAACGGCAGCCTGCAACGGCCCGCGACGGCTAGCTCGCCGGAGCTTTGTGGAACATGAATGTGTTCGCCCCCCTACCAAGTCTTAGTACCCTATCGCAAGGAGCCAGGGGCACACGTGTGTGTGCTCGGCCGAGTCGGGGAATGCTCCTTGGCAGCCAGCGGTGTGCGCTAGTAGAAGGGGACGACGGTGCGAGGGGGAGTGCCTGTGCAGTGGCTTCTTCTTCAAGCCAACGACATCTACACGTTCTACGGATCACGAAAAAGGTGGTTGGCAACACAAGAATGCAGGAAGGGTCGCCTAGGTGGATGGCGGTAGTGCACCACGGTGGTGGGCGGCGGCGTACGACCGACACGGCTAGGGTTATAAGAAATTCGAACTACGGGGAGCAAAACTTTAAAACAACACTCATTCTAGCTACTTGATGAAGCAAGGAAGGTCCACTTGCAAGTAATTGGATCACAATGGCTCAACAACGTGG
Source organism: Tuctoria greenei (assembly GCA_036927565.1). Lineage (NCBI taxonomy): Eukaryota > Viridiplantae > Streptophyta > Magnoliopsida > Poales > Poaceae > Tuctoria > Tuctoria greenei. The sequence continues at coordinate 260,247,118 of JAYESD010000001.1, read as the reverse complement.
GAACGCGATGCGGCGACCGAGGTTGTGAAAATAGGGGGCCGACGATGTTTGTCCAAATTGGAGGCAAGGAAGCCTTCGCGAGGGGTGCTCGACTGTCACGGAGAAATAGGGAGGTGTGGCAGAAATGTTGCGTGCGAGAATGAAGGGGAAGGGGCCGTTTTTATAGGCCGATGAGGCGGTGGCGTGGCTGCGTTCGCAGTCAGCTCGACAGGCGCAGTGCTGGCGCTCGGGTGGCGCGTAGCTGGAAGGGGCATTTAGTCTTCACGGTTATGATGCTCAAGCGGAAGGGAAGTGGCACGCCTGCGACATGACTTGGAGCCGGCGACTAGACGGGTGATGCGATGGGGAGGCGTCGTCAGCCTGCGGAATTTGTTGAAGGTGTGCAGGGGAAGGGCGGTTTCACCCGGTTCCTTGATGCGCCCGTTCATCGTGGCCATGATGGTGCAGCAGAACAGTGGCGGCGAGGTGACTAAGGCGGTGCAGCAGAGGTGCCGGTGCACAGAGCAGGCGACAGTTGATGTCGCGTTGCGGGAAACCTGGAGGCTCGGTCGGACTCGGAGGGGAAACGGGAGGAAGTCGATGCCTCACAGGCGGTTCGCTGTTCAGGCCGAGCTGAGCCGCGCGAATGGAAGCGCTGGGCCTGGAAAAGGAAGAAGGAGGAGAGTGGGCCGGTGCTGAGGGGAGAAGGTGGGTGGCCCACGGAAAAGGAAAGGGAAAGAGAGAGGAGATGGGCCGAACAAGAGGTAATGGGCTGCTTGCCCTTTTCTATTTTTTTTATGTGGTTTGATTTCGAATCCCGATCTAATTTGATTCCAAATTGTATTCAAACTTACTTTCTATATGTTTCCTATTACCTAGAGTATTCTTTAGTTGTGTTTCCCATTTAATTTCCAAATTGAATTCAATGTACGCCTAAATCATTTTATGCTTCTCTTATAGTGTTTCCTTAATCTCCCTAATTACTTAAAACATTTGAGTTGAAATTTCAGTTTTAAATTGGGATTTGGTCTATGGATAGTTATTCTTGTTTGATTCTTAATATTTTAAATATATATTTTCTCGTTCTATTTTTTGTCATATTTTAAATTATTGGTTGGGCAAACGTACACATATATGTACCAGTTCAGGTATTATTTAGTTCTTGAGTTTCAAGTTTTAAGAAAAAAATATGAGTATGTTTGCACTTACGCTTATTCACCGTTTGCTTATTTGCTCTTGTTTGAATAGAATAATTATGTGCCCTGATTTTAGTTTGACAATTATTGATCACTCGCTATTTATTCAAAAAATTTAATTCGGAGTGATTTTTACCGTTTTAAAAATTTGGGCTATGACAATTGACCAATCAAATATTAATAAAGTGTCAATCATGGTTATCAAGTATACTAATTACACAAAGGATGCCCCCCTGTTCATCCTGATTACAAAGTAACTAATCACATACATTATAACTATCATCATCTAATCTTTTATACTGTAATGAAAATTCTCCTGATCAACGGCTTCATTAATGATGAGCCTTCATAGCCTCTAATGCCCCGACTAAGACATCCTCAAATTCAATAAAATCACTGAAATCATATAAAATATGATTAAATTGCAGTCACATTCGCTTAAACAGTCACATAAGGGAGCAAATATGTGAAGGCTTAGGAATAAATTGGTATACAATTGTAATAAAAACAGGAACAGTTAGTAAATGGAGAACAAAGCTTACTTGTAGCAAAGATAGTTGGTGAGCATTTGCAAAGCATCAGTAGAGAAATTGTTCTCATCAAACAAGACATGGTAGTGAGTTGGTATGCTTGTCCCCTGAAAAAGCAAACAATTTACATTCCACTGATGCATTAGTAGCCTGATATCAAAAACTCATGAGAGCAAAACCAATTATCGCATAGGTACCTTGATTTCAGCAGTGCTGCAGAGGTAGAAATCAAACTCACTGGAATGGCAAATGCTAGTATCAACCACAGTTCCTGCACTCTCAAGGGTTTGTGTCGGTACCCTAAAAACCGTACACCCCTTGAGGTTACAAAGATCTCTAAAAAAAGTCATCTACTTGATTTGAAGACCTTTGGAGGCCCACATGTCAGATATAAACGGACCCACTTCTCCAATATGGTTCATCCCAGGGTCGCCACGTGTACTATCAAACCGGAGCTACCGCCAACAAGGGGGAAGCTCCGGGCCATGTACCGAAATGGCACCTCCGGACTTAACCCCAGACCAAGAGACGCTCCGGACCTGACACGTGTCAGGTAGCTCCGGAGCTCCCTGTTTTCCACAGTATGCTCTGGAGCTGCCACGTGTCCAATCGTCGGATCTTCAACCCCTAACCTCCGGAAGACCCCGCAACGGCTCCGGATCTTCAAAGGGAAATCAAGGACCTCAAGACCCGATTAAGTGTCATTAATGCCATATTAATGACACTCAAACGGACGATCTTAACACCAGTAACGGTGCTGTCAAAGACCGTTACAGGGTCATTAAGAGCAATTAAATGTGTTAAATAAGTGTCAATACTAGTAACCGCTGGGGCCACATGTCGGGCCAGGCTAACTTGTAACGGCCTGCCCTTGTACTATAATAGGATAGGCCGACAACATGTGCGAGATATATGCCATTGACGCTCAACACAAGCTCAAACAGCTAATACAACACCAACACATCCGTGGAGTAGGGTATTACACTCAGGCGGCCCGAACCACGTAAAATCTTGTGTCTCCTGTGTCAATTCCTACTCACCTTCTTGAATCTCCGCGCGCCCACACCGAACATCAAACTCCCCTATCACTTTAGTAGTGTAGGGAGATCTGCCGGTTCCGAACCACCGACAGTTGGCGCGCCAGGTAGGGGGTGCCTGAGATTTTGAGAAAGGTGAACTCAGCTGCTGGATCATCCAACGGTCAACCTGCTGCTCAGGCTGTTGGGGGCAATCCCTCCAATAGGCAGCCACCAGCAGGAGCCTCAGCACCAGCAGGAGTCACACTCCCACCACCATCGTCTCCTCCAGCAAATCGTGCTGGGCAACGTGATGGTGTGCCGGCGTCAATTACTGCATCGGCAAATCATGACAACCCGGAACACGGGCTCCATGCAGCGCGTGCTCTTCTCCAACGCCCACCACCTACGGATGCATCTCGGGATGCACTGGAGCAGTGGAGGGCCGATGTGGAGCATTTGGTTACAGCAGCAGCCGAACGCCTTAGCAACCAGGGTCCTCCTCCTTCAGGAAGAGCCACGTCGCAGCGGCGGACTTTGTCTGGAAGACTTGGTCCGCACGTTTCCAATAGCAGGAGACGTGCTGCGTCACAAAAAGTGACGTCATTGCCCTCCAGGGCACGACGCACTCACACGGTATCCAGGCTTTCGACTCATGACCTCTGGGCAGAGCTTGATCGCCGATACCGCCAGCAGGACGGTCGAGTCCATATTGAGCGTGCCCGTGAAAGACGGGAAGCTCAGGACCTTTCTGCTCCTGAAGGAGTGGGAGAAGGCTGTTCAGCCCTGGCCATGCACCTGCACATGGTTAGGTGGCCACAGAAGTTCCGGCCTCACCTGCCGAAAAAATTCAACGGGACTGTCAATCCTGCCGAATTTCTTCAGATCTAATCCACTGCAATCTTGGCAGCTGGAGGAAACGAGGCCGTGATGGCCAATTATTTTCCAGTGGCCTTAACTGGGACTACCAGGTCCTGGTTTATGAGCCTTCCACCCAACTCTATCAACAGTTGGGAGGAGCTGTGCCGACAGTTCACTGCCAACTTCGGGAGTTCATACACCCGACCAGGCACTGAACTAGACCTTTTTGCAGTCGTGCAAAAAGGGGGAGAATCCTTGCGATCATTCATCCAGAGGTTCTCTCAGGTACGAAACACTATCCCTTCTATCTCTAGTGCCTCTGTCATTATGGCATTCAGACAGGGTGTACGGGACAAGAAGATGTTGGAGAAACTGGCGATCAAGGAGATCACCAGTGTCACGGAACTCTTCAGCTTGGCTGACAAATGTGCCAGAGCTGCGGAGGGCCGTGAGATGCACTCCAAACCAACCTTGGAGGGTCACAAGAAATCCTCCAAAGAAGAAGCTGCTACCTCCAGGGGTGGCAAGAAGAAAAAGAAGACCAACGGCAAGAAGAAGCCGGCGGCCGGCACATCCAACGTTGCAGCTGCTGCAACTCCGGGTGGCCGGGGGACACGCCCCGAGAAGCGACCTCGATCGTTTTCTGAAGATGGTGGCAAACCCAAAGTGTGGTGTCCCATTCATAAAACGGGCAGCCATAGTTTGGAAGACTGCCGGGAGGTCCAAAACCTTGCCGAGCGCTACAGCAAGCGCTGGGAAGAATCTCCTTTCCGACAAAGGGAAGGAAAGCAAAAAGTCAACGAAGCTCCGGCTGAAGAGGAGTTAAGATTTCAGGATCCCAAAAAGGTTCTGAAGGCCGTTTACACCTCAGTCGACGATGATTCTGACGTCTCTGACAACGAGCGTCGGAAGACCATGAACAACATTTTTGGTGGATCATGGGATATCACCTCCCGTCGCATCATCAAGACTATGCGACGAGATATGGCTGTTGTAGCTCCTACAGTTAGGCCAGAACCTCATCGGATGTGGATGGACACAACCATCACTTTTGATGCTTTGGATTGTCCCCGGAGCATGGTTGGAGCAGGTCAGTTACCTTTGATGGTATCTCCTACCATCAATAACATCCAGCTCCACCATGTCATGGTAGACGGAGGTTTGGGGCTTAACCTCATCAGCTTCGAAGCTTTCACTAAGCTTCAGCTCCGACCTTCGGATCTCCACCCCTCTCGACCTTTCTCCGGAGTAGGTCCGGGGGCCATTACCCCACTCGGAGCTATTACTCTCCCCGTTACCTTCGGGACACGGGAGAAGTACCGCACCGAGAAGTTGGTCTTCGACGTCGCTTAGATCAACTTACCTTTCAATGCCATCTTGGGTAGGCCTGCCCTGTACAAATTCATGGCAGCTGCTCATTATGGTTATCTGGTATTGAAAATGCCAACACCAGTAGGCGTTCTCCGGATCTGCGGAGATGGTACTGCCGAAGTAACTGCGCTGGAAGAACTTCATGCACTCACCACGGCGCAAGAGGAGGACTCCAGGCAGGAGCAAGCTCCAAAACCCCCGAGCATCCGACAACGAGGCTCGACTTCTGCACCTCGAGTGCAGCCAAGCGGCGACACCGACATTCCCGTCAAAGTCGTCCAAATTGGTTCCGATGCCGCTCAAACCACCCGTATATCGGGGGGATTGAACGACAAATAGGAACTCACGCTCATCACTTTCCTCCGGGCTAACGTTGACGTGTTTGCCTGGCAACCGTCACAAATGTCTGGGATCCCCAGGGAAGTGATTGAGCACAATCTGAAGATCTACCCCGACGCCCGGCCTGTGCATCAGAAGCCTCAGAAGCAATCCGTAGAGCGACGGAACTTCATCCGACAAGAAGTGAAGAAGTTACTCGAAGCCGGATTCATCCGAGAAGTCTTTCATCCAAAATGGCTGGCAAACCCAGTCGTTGTGCCCAAGGCCGGCGGGAAGCTTCGGATGTGCATCGACTACACCACACTAAATAAGGCATGTCCGATCCATTCCCACTACCTAGAATAGATCAGATAGTGGATTCCACCTCCGGGTGTGAATTACTGTGTTTCCTAGACGCATATTCCGGGTATCATCAAATCAGGATGTCTAGGGAAGATGAAGAGCATACTTCATTCATCACAGTGGATGGATTGTATTGTTACACAGCCATGCCCTTTGGTCTCAAGAATGCAGCTTCAACTTTTGTACGAGCTATGTACAAAACTTTTGAAGAACTCATTAGAGACATAGTGGAAGTATACGTCGATGACATCGTGGTCAAGGTCAGGAACAAGGAGTCACTCCTTGACACCTTGCAGGCTGTCTTCGAAAAACTGCGGGCCACCCGCACAAAGCTAAACCCAGACAAGTGTGTCTTTGGGGTTAGCTCCGGAAAACTTCTTGGTTTCCTGGTAAGTCACCAGGGCATAGAAGCTAATCCAGCGAAGATTAAGGCCATTGAAGACATGCGGCCACCAACCCGCATCAAGGACGTCCAAAAGTTAACTGGATGTCTAGCAGCCCTCAGCCGGTTCATCTCAAGACTGGCGGAACGGGCACTCCCCTTCTTCAAGTTATTGAGGAAGTCCGGACCATTCCAATGGTCCGAAGAAGCAGAGAAGGCATTCCAGGAGCTGAAACAGTTCCTCACCACCCTACCAATTCTGGTAGCTCCGAACCCTGGTGAGCCTTTCTTGCTTTATATTTCAGCTACTGACAAAGTCGTCAGTATGGTTCTGGTTGCAGAGAGACCAGAACTACCCCATACTCAGGAATCCGAACCCCTTCGGGAGGGTCCGAAGGTTCCTGAAAGAGAGTCTGGGTCCCAGCTCCCAGATTCGAATCCACAAGAAGTCATTTCAGGAGACCCAGACCCCTCCGGGAGGGTCCAGGTCACTTCTGAAGAAGCTCCGGGTTCCTCCAGCCAGAACCCAGAGGTCCCCGAAGAAAATCCGGACTCCTCCGAGAGGATCCGGGTCAGTGAAGAGGAAGCTCCGGACCCCTCCGGGAGGGTCCGGACCATTCAGCGCCCAGTGTACTTCATTAGTGAAGTATTACATGATGCCAAGACTTGATACTTAGAGGTGCATAAGCTGCTCTATGCAGTCCTTATTGCCTCCAGAAAGCTTCGCCATTACTTCCAAGCTCACAAAGTCTCAGTGGTGACCTCCTACCCACTTCGAGCAATCTTGCATAATCCCAATTCAACTGGGAATATTGCAAAGTGGGCAGCGGAATTGGCAAAATTTGATCTTGAATTTATTTCAAGACAAGCAGTCAAGAGTCAAGCATTGGCAGATTTTGTGGCAGAATGGACTCCCTCTCCATCAAATCCTAGGGGCCCCAGTGAGCAGAAGACGGAGCATCAAGCTCCAACCTTCACCGAGCCTCACTGGACCCTCTACTTCGACGGCTCCATGCAGAAGCAGGGGGCTGGAGCAGGGATCCTTCTCCTTGCACCGACTGGGTAGAAGGTGAAATACAAGGTACACCTTGACTTCAAGGCGACCAACAACATGGCAGAGTATGAAGCACTCATCTACGGACTAAAGGTGGCACTGTCATATGGTGTCAAGCAATTGCTAGTCAAGGGAGATTCACAGCTCATCATTAAGCAGGTGAAAGGTGAATGCTCCTGCAATAATCTCCAGCTAGCTGCTTACCTCCTTGAAGTCCAGAGGCTTCAGAAGGACTTTGAAGTCCTAGATCTCCACCATGTTCAGTGTGCCCATAACGCTGAAGCTGACGAACTCTCGACGAAAGCGTCAACCGGAGCTCCGGCTCCTGACGGAATTTTTGTCCAGAGGTTGTCAAAACCAACAGCTCAGCCTGCCGAACTGAGCGAAGGGGGCGAGATCAGCATCCCGAAGCTGACAGTCCTGATGGCCCTGTTACCATGGCAGCCATCAAGGGTCGTAGGTGCTGCCGGGAGCTCCGAGCAACCCATCACGCAAGACTCAAATGCTCAAGCTAGTTCCGATGCATGGATCTCGGAGATCCGGAGCTACTTGAAAGACAACATCCTTCCTGACGATGATGTATCCGTTGACCGGGTAGTCAGATTGGCTACAAGATACACGCTGGTAGAAGGGGATCTCTACCGGCGCGGTGCCAACGGTATCCTAATGCGGTGCATCACAAGGGAAGAAGGCTGCGAACTCCTTGCAGAAATCCATGGAGGCGAGTGTGGGAACCACGCGTCTTCCCGCACGCTGGTTGGTAAAGCCTTTCGGCATGGCTTCTACTGGCCTACAACACTCCAGGATGCAACTGAACTGGTGAAGAAATGTGAAGCATGCCAATTTCATGCAAAGCAAATTCACACACCAGCTCAGCCCTTACAAATGATACCTCCTACATGGCCCTTCACTGTGTGGGGGATGGACATCTTGGGACCTTTCCAAAGAGCCGTTGGAGGTTACAAGTTCCTGTACGTCGCCATTGACAAGTTCACCAAATGGCCGGAAGCAACTCCAGTTCTGACAATCAACAAGCAATCTGCTATCAACTTTTTGTAGTCCATTGTATGCAGATTTGGAGTCCCAAACAAAATCATCACTGATAATGGGACCCAATTCACAAGCTCTGCATTCCAAGGATATTGCGAAGACCTCGGCATACAAGTTTGCTACGCCTCCGTAGCTCACCCAGCCAGCAATGGCCAAGCCGAGAGAGCAAATGCTGAAATCCTTAAAGGACTCAAAATGCGCACCTATGAGCGCTTGAAAAAACATGGAGCCAACTAGATCGAAGAGCTTCCGCCCACTTTATGGGCTAACAGGACATCTCAAAACCGGTCAACTGGAGAGACACCCTTCTTTCTTGTGTACGGAGCTGAAGCAATCCTTCCTCCGGAAATCACCTTGGGTTCACTCCGGGTCCGGACCTTCGACGAAGCCGCGCAGGACCAGCTCCGGCGTGAAGACCTAGACCTCCTTGAGGAGGGAAGGTGCCAAGCAGCTGTTCGGAATGCCCGATATCGCCAAGCTCTGCGGCGTTATCACCAGCGGCATGTATACAACCGACAGCACGAGGAAGGCGATCTGGTGCTACAGAGAATACAATCCAGAGAAGGGTTAAACAAACTCTCCCCCGGCTGGGAGGGGCCCTTCCAAGTGATTAAAGTATCCCATCCCGGAAGTGTTCGCTTGGCTACTGAGGATGGGACACCTCTCCCAAATCCTTGGAACATCGAGCACCTCCGTAAGTTCAACACTTAATAACACGGAGGTGAGTCTTGAGTAACTTGAGGTGTATGTTATAGAGTCATTGTACAGAGTCGGGTAGTTCCTCCGGGAGAGCAGCCGGACCTTTCCTGAAAGGTCCGCAAAACTCATGCAACACTTGTCACAGTCTCAAGACTAAAAGTGTAGCTAACTACCCTGGGTCAAACGAGAAATGAAACACACTTAGCCTGGTTCCGTACCCTAAGAGTGTACTTGTTTCCCCTGTACCCCGGACCTATAATGAAAGACATTTTCATGTGAAATAGACTCCACATGCATTTATTTTGTACAGGCTCAACATTTTTATTTTTCTCTTTCTTGTCTATAACAAAGACATGCAATTCTTAAGAAATTTTAGTTCAACCGGTTTATATACGATTCGAGTTGTATTGTCAATTCTTTTGGATTCAAATATTGTTCATGGCCAACTCGCCTGAAAGCCGCCAAGCCAACCTAGGGCTGGAGTGTGCTATCGACTTAGCCTGGTCAAGCACCCTAAGTACGCCACTCTACCTACACCCCGGCAGGCCGAAGTAAGGCGGGTCCGTGTACAGTTGGATCTGGAAGAAAAGACAACGCATTCGGTTGTATTTAGAATCGCGTTCGACTTAAAATCTTCTTGAGAGTCGTAAGCCGCGACGAAATTATATACAAGAAATGAATTTTACTATTTTTCTTGGGTTAAGTGTGCAGGAAAAATAAAATCTACGTTGATGGAGAAAAGCCGGAGCTAACTAAGCTCCGACTCCCCTAGGGGGGCCAGCCGTCGATGCTGAATAAAAGATGGTGAGAAGACCCCGTAAATGGAGTCTGCTGCCAACAAACTAAGTGTTGGCAAAGGTCGCTGCCGGAGCTACTAAGCTCCGACACCCCGGAGGACTAACTATCGATGTTCTACGCGTTGATAGAGACTATTGCCGGAGCTATCAAGCTCCAGCGATGGACAATGCCGGAGCTTCTAAGCTCCGACAACCTCAAGGGGCCTTCACTATCGAAGACTTCGGACCTAAATTCTACAAGTTCAGAGCAAATGAGTCTTCAACAAAACACAATATCTTCTTGGTACATGTTCACAATCAAATTGTGTACATCTACCAGGGGGCCAAGTGAAGATAAAAGTGTTGAAGACAAAAATTGAAATTCACAAAAAATTTGGGGATTTCATTTATCTGGAGACAAGGGATTACATCTGGAGACAAGGGATTACAAAATTGAGGAATAAGAAGAGAAAATACAAGTGAGAACTATAGAGATGGTCCTAGACCCTATGGAAAAATTGGGCGACCTTCTAGGCAACCTCCGATACATTGGCTCGGGTAGCTTCGCCTTCCCCTTCGACGGGACCTTCAAGCACCGGGTCTAGAGGAAATTGGGAGTTCCGGCTGGTGTAGCACGTCAGCACATATTCTGCGACACTCTTCGCCAGGGATTGCCCCTCAACCTCCAATTGGTCTGCGATGACATCGCTCACCTTGCAGAGCTTGCTACCTGCTGAGCTCAACGCCTGCAGCGCAAGGTCCGGCTCCGGCTTCGGATCATCCGGGCGCACGGGGCTGAAACCCATCGGTGTCAGTGCATCGTTGGCCTTGCCCAGGAACTCCCAAATCTGTAGGGAGTCCGCAGTCCTCAAGCCCTTCATTTCTTCCAAGGATCTTCTGGCCGCCTTCAGTTCAGAATTCTCACGGGCGAGGCGCTCAACTTCTTTGGCGTTTTGCTGAATCTTCTCAGCAACCTGCTTTTCAAGTTTTCCGAGCTCCTCCTCCCGGAGGTGGATCTTGTTCCGGCGGTCGACCAGGTCCTTCTCTCTACCCCTCACTTTCTTCTCCCTGGCAGTAAGGGCACACTCTTGTTCGTAGAGTTCCTGCCATCGCACCCAGGCCTTCTCATCTTCCTCATGGCAGCGCTCTTCCAATTTCTTGGCGCGCTCCTCGAGGCCCTTGTCAGCCAGAGCCACCTTCTCGGTGAGCTCCTCCTCCCTCCTCAGGACGTCATCCCGCAGCTCTAGGAGTTTCTGCTCTTCATCTTCGAGCCGTTTCTCCCTCTCTTCAAGTGCCTCTCGGCGCTTGATGAGTGCAGTGTTAATAGCCTCAAGCTGTTCGTGGCGTGCATCGGCCGCATTATTGGCTGCTTTGGCCTGATCATAGATCTCCCGGGATTGAGCGTCGAGGGCATGAGTCATACTCTCCCTATCATCCAGCAACTTGCCCCAGTACTCCAGGCGGATCTTCTCCCGCTTAATCCACTCTTTGTCATCCGCTAGCCTCGACTGCGCCAACTTGGTCTCGAAGTAGAGCCGATTACACCACCGCCTAAGGGTTTGGCGCTCCTCTTCAAGAGCCTTGCTGTCGTGGAGGAAGGCCAGTTGGACTTGACGCAGACTGGAACATGCGTTATCAATAGACAGTGACAACAGGATGGGTTCCGGACCTGCTGGGGTCTCCTCCGCTGGTTCCAGCGAGTCTTCGGATACAAAAATTGGGTCCCACTCCACAAGAGTGGTCCCCTGAGTCTCCATGGCACTAGGGCCGTCCTCCGGGATTGCCTCAGTCACCATTGAGGAAGGCCCTGCCGCCAGGTCTTCGTTCACCCCCTCAGGCAGGGGGTCAGCGAATTCGCCTGGGCACTCCGGCTCGGCCGCAGGTACCTCCGACGTCGTCGCTTCCGGAGCAGGAGCCGCTACTGGCTCCGGTCTGGACACCTCTTCCGATGGGGGCACAAGCTCCGTCACCTCTTCAACAACCGGCTCAGGAGCCGGAAGACCTTCGACATCGACCGGCCCTGTGGCCGGAGCTCCAACAATGACCGGCTCAGTAGTCGGTGCTTCGGAGGTAGCCGACCCAACTACCGGAACTACCTCAGTTTCCGGCGCGCACGCCGGAGCTTCAATCACCTCCGGCTCAACCGCCGGGGCTTCGATAATTTCCGGCTCAGAGGTCGGGATTACTGCTTCCTCCGGCTCAACAGCCGGAGCTTCCATCATCGCAGCACCAGAACCCGGAGCTTCAACCTCTGGGACAGGTGCCGCTGGCGCATCTTCGCTCCCGTGGTCCGGCGCTACCACGGGAACTTCTGGGGATGAGTCGAGGTCCATGACCACGACAGCCGGCGCCGGAGCTGTCGCAGCTTCAGCCACCACTAGGGGCGGCACCGGGACAGGAGCAGAAGCTCCCACCCTCATGGCTTCAGTCACTGTAGCTGAGGGTGGAGCCTCACTCCCCTTCCTGGGGACTCTGCAGATGAAGAACGAAGAAAATTAAAAAATAGTTGCTACAATTAAAACAACTATCCAAGGTAGAGATTAAAAATTACCTTGGGAGGCTTCCGCACCAGCATGCGTGGAACCTTTTTCCCGGGCGTTCTGGGCTAGCCATGGCCGGAGTGGAAGCTCCAGAAGGCCCCCCGGAACTCGTCGCGGCCACGGGTGTTTCCCGAGTCGAGGCCCCCCTCGATCGGGAAGAACCCCCAGACCTGGAGGCCTCCACCAGCCCAAGTGCTGGAGTCGCGTGCCCAGAGCTAACACCCCGGGAGGACCCCACTGCGGGAACAGTCACGCTCCAAGAGGACCCCACTGCGGGAACAGTCGCGTTCCGGGAGTACCCCACTACGGGAACAGTCGCCGCAGCTGCTGAGGACCTTCCCCTCCGGGGAGAAGGAGCCGACGCAGAAGTAGCGGGCCTGACGGACCTTCCGTCAGCGTACTGCAACTTCCTCTTCTGGCTCACGGGTTCATCCGCCAGCTCCTTGCCCTTGCCGACGACTTCTCCCCTCAGCTTCGGAGCAGAGTCGGAGCCATCCTTGGATACTCCGGGGATCGCTACCCCAAAGGTTGGTCTTCTCTCGACGACACCAAGGTCGTCAAGCATGGGCATCTTCTGCCGGAGCTCCCTGCTGAACTCCACTTCCACGTTTAGAGGAAGAAAAGCTGATGGCGGAGTCAAGTTGTCGCCTTCGACGTCGATGCCGTGCTGGAACTTCTTGAGGTGGAACTCCAAGGTTTTCCCCACCATGTTGGACTTCAACCCGGTCTCGACCCGGTCGTCGTCCATCACGCTGTTGAGGGCCCATCTAAGTTTCTCTCTCCTCTTCAGCGGCGCCCACCTGTTGACCAAGAAGTTGCAAAACACCGCCTGAGGAGTCAATCCTCCCTCCACGCATTGGCGGATCCTGGTCAAATCAGGGTTGAAGGCTTCCACCAGCACTGGAACTTCACTCCAGATTGACGTGTCGACGCTGGGAAGACCTTCGGGCAGCTCCAGCCTCTCGTGCTCCTCCACCCGGACGACTATCCAGTCTTTCTTCCAGTCATCCCACTTCCCAGAGGGAAATGACCGGAGGTACTTGAATAGTCACTTCTTGTGCTTCACGAAGTAGTAGAAGCCAAGATACTCATTGCTCCTTCCGGTGGTATGGACGGTGAAGAAGGTCCGGAAGAGTTCGATGCAGGGGGGGATGCCCACCCACATCTCACAGAAGTGGACGAAAATGGACACGAGGAGAATGGAGTGGGGGCCGAGATGATACAACTGCAGACCATAGAAGTCTAGCAGCATCAAGAAAAAGGAAGAAAAAGGTGGGATCAACCCCACCATGGCGTACGAGGAGAAGTACACCATTTCGCCGGAGTGCTCCTTCTCGAACGGGAGCTTTCCACCGGCGCGGACCGGGCGGTTGAAGAAGTCCGAGGACCATCCCATGAGGGCCCGGACCTTCTTCAGGTTGCCGTCGGCCTTCAAGCGACTCTCGCGGAGACCCAACTCCATCGCGGCACAGCTAGGCAAGAGGAGAAAAGCGAAGCACAAGTTGGGAGTTTGAGCGCAAGATCAGATGGGAGGCGTGAAGAACTCCCGACGGTGCGCGCTTTCCTTCTTAAGTAAGCCCTCACAACGCTTGGATGGAAACCGCAAGGAAGTCGAAAATACCACCCGAAAATTCCACCCAGCCGATGACAAGGGGGCCAGGGACCACCCCGACGATCAAGTCGAGGTTCTTACCCAGGCGAACGGTTGTCACCAAGAGGCGGGAAGCCCAAAGGCGGCGGCCTGATAAGGTGCGCGGAACCGATACGGTTTTCGTATCGGGAACCGGCGACCTTCAATTGCGTGAGATCCGCATGCCAAAGATCTCATCTGCCGCACGCGGGATACGCCATGCGGCGAGGATTTAACTCCAAGTCCTCGCCAACGGCACCTTCAAAGACCCTTGAAGACTCAGTTCAAAAGTCGCCAGGATGGACCCACCTCCGGCGGAATGACTTCACCCCAGTGGTCTTCCCCGGAGGTAGGTCCAGGGGGCCACTGTCGGTACCCTAAAAACCGTACACCCCTTGAGGTTATAAAGATCTCCAAGAAAAGTCATCTACTTGATTTGAAGACCTTCGGAGGCCCACATGTCAGATATAACTGGACCCGCTTCTCCAATTTGGTTAATCCTAGGGTCGCCACGTGTACTATCAAACTGGAGCTACCGCCCACAAGGGGGAAGCTCCAGGCCATGTACCGAAATGGCACCTCCTGACTTAACCCCAGACCGAGAGAAGCTCCAGACCTGACACGTGTCAGGTAGCTCCGGAGCTCCCTGTTTCCCACAGTATGCTCCGGAGCTGCCACGTGTCCAATCGTCGGATCTTCAACCCCTAACCTCCGGAAGACCCCGCAACGGCTCCGGATCTTCAAAGGGAAATCAAGAACCTTAAGACCCGATTAATTGTCATTAATGCCATATTAATGACACTCAAACGGACGATCTTAACACCAGTAACGGTGCTGTCAAAGCCCGTTACAGGGTCATTAAGAGCAATTAAATGTGTTAAATAAGTGTCAATACTAGTAACTGCCAGGGCCACATGTCGGGCCAGGCTAACTTGTAACGGCCTGCCCTTGTACTATAAAAGGACAGGCCGACAACATGTGCGAGATATACGCCATTGACGCTCAACACAAGCTCAAACAGCTAATACAACACCAACACATCCGTGGAGTAGGGTATTACGCTCAGGCGGCCCGAACCACGTAAACTCTTGTGTCTCCTGTGTCAATTCCTACTCACCTTCTTGAATCTCCGCGCGCCAACACCGAACATCAAACTCCCCTATCACTTTAGTAGTGTAGGAAGATCTGCCAGTTCCAAACCACCGACAGTTTGTGAATCAGAATTCATATTATACATTGATAGTCAAAACAAATACATTACTTTTGCATTGGACACAAGGAAGATGAATGTGTTTCAGGACACTTATCAGGGGGGACATTTCCACTTATCTGAAGGCGATGGCGTGCTCATACCGATTACCGAGTTCAGGGTCGAGGCGGCGGCGTGCATTTGGGACAGGGGATGCACTACAAGGATTTCGCCCTGTTGCACTGATTGTACTGCAACGAATACTAAATCGCTGCAGTAAGCTTGGTCTTTTGCCACGATTCACTAGTTCGTGGCATTAGCATCTATCGCCACGGAACATGATCATTGCATTAGGATCTGTTGCCACAATTCACTAGTTTGTGGCATTAGGATCTATCGCCACGAATCTATCATCGTGATTCACTAGTTTGTGGAATTAACATCTATCGCCACAGAACACGGTCATTGCATTAGGATCTATTGCTACAATTCAATTGTTCGTGGCATTAGGATCTATTGCCATGAATCTGTTGCCACGATTCACTAGTTCGTCTCATTATCATCTATCACCACAGAACATAATCGTTACATTAGGATCTGTTGCCATGATTCACTAGTTTGTGGTGTTAGAATCTATCGCCACAGAACACGATTGTTGCATTAGGATCTGTTGCCACAATTCACTAGTTTGTGGCGTTAGCATCTATCGCCACATGTGACACCCGATTCCGAATATGAACCAAGCGTAACGCATATGTGTGCCCAGGATGTTCAACACACATACACGAATGATTCACAAATGATAAACAGAATTTAACCACGTCTTAACTAATAAATAAGTACTTTATTACAATAATCCAATAGTTCACGAATAATATAACTCTAAATAATTGCAGCGGAAAATAAACTAAACAGCACGACTCCAATCCACAGGCAATTGACGGCGGTACGCAACCTAGTACTCCTCGTGATCCTCAGGGTACTCCCAATTGTCTCCAGTAGCTGTTGGGGGGGGATTGCAAGGGTGAGTACATGTCGTACTCAGCAAGTGTGGAAAGTATGACATGTGGCTAATTCAAATGACGACAATAATAATGGCTAAGTGCTGAAAAGTACAGTAAAACATTTGAAAAGCATTATACTATGTCTATGTGAAATAAATCCCATCATATTAACAAAGTATAAACAATATCCAATTATTACCAACATTACCATTATCCATGTCCAATTACCATAACTCAATTCCATAACCATGACCACAACCATCACCAAACCATAACCATCCCAAATCCCAATTCCAACTCTAATCATGTAGGTCATCCAGGCGCTCATAACCGGGAGCACGGCTATCATGATAGTTTTTAAACACTCTGCAGAGGTTGTACCACTTTACCCACATGTTTGTGATTTTATCACCTTTCGATGACTAAGAAACCTCCATTGTGCCATCTCACACTTCCGTAGGTGTGTGGCCAAGAGATCACAAAATAGCCTTTCAAAAGGGACTACTAGTATGTACGGCCCCACTAAGGTTTCACCGGCAGGCTTGAACCTCTATTCTCCCACCCACGGGTCCCCTCGTGTGCCATGCGGATCCCAGGGCAGTCCTCCTCGACTCCCATTCCCCGCGCCATCCAATGGTCCATACAATACTAGCAGCGCTCCTAATTATTCAGCTACGCCGCACCCATACTTGGCCTTGTGGTGGCACTGTTGACCTGGCATATTCTCGCATGAACCGGTCCTTAGATCTAAGGCAAGCAAACCACCATAACGACCAACCCATCCACATAACCATGCTTGCTTAGATCACCCATCGTATTGACCAGTTCACATTAACCAGAATATCATTGATGCATAATTAAATGTGTAGTGTTGTTTACCATCCCAATTAATTAAGCGAAGCAAAAAGGTGAAAACCCTTCCCGACTCTCTACCATAATTCCGGGTGACAAGGGTGGTCAAACAAAACTAGTAAACTTCCTACCATAGGATTCCCGTCAAATTGACACAGCATGCAAGTTTGCAAACAAAACATTTAATTTAAAATAGGATCAATATGCTTCAAGGACACTTGCCTTGCTCCGGCGGATGGGGTTGCTCAAGCGCTTCGAAGTCTTGATTTTGGAAATCCTCGTATGCGGCCTCTTGAGCACGTTCCTCTACGCGTGATCATACATACAAGAAAACATATACAATTCAACATAATGCACACAAAATAATCAACATGCAATGACATGCATGCACGCACAATTTAATAATTAATTTACTACGGTCGTTTATTATTTAGATGCGTCTAGTTCATACGTGTTCATATGTGTTTACGGGGGTTTTAGGGTGGATTAATGCTGCTGAAAATAAAATCATGGTGCAACTAAATTTAATTTACGCCTACTAGATTTAATACGGTCGCAAAAATTCGCATCGGGAACGAACCCTACCGTAGATCTGACGGCGTGACGGTCGCGGAATAAATGCGACGCGTAGACGAAATAGATGGTGCAGCAGTCCTTCGGCGGTACGACGGCGGCGGCGCGATGTCGGCGACGATCTCCGGCGAACGGTGGCGTCCTCCTCTTTTTCTCCCTCTTCTTCCCCTTCTTTTTCTCTTTTTTTCTTCCCTGGGCGCCTCTGTTTTCTCTGTTCCCGTCGGCTGCTTCCGGCGGCTGGGTTTCTCCAGGCGGCGGCTTCTGGCGGCTGCTGGTTCGTGGGGAAAAAGAGCCTAGGCCTGGGTCCTATTTATAGAGGCGGTGCTAGGGTACGGCCTTGGTACCGACTCTGTTCGGGACGGGATTCACGGCAGAAGAGTCGGACGCGGGAGGGAGTCCAGCGGGAGCGGGAGTTTCGGGATGGGACGTTACAGCGCGGGAGAGGGCGGGAGACCGCGCGGGAGACGGCTGCGGTCGGGCGCGTGTCAGGGGGCGGGCCCGGCGCCTTGGCGCGCGCGTCGCGCGCGGCGCTGTCAGGGCGGGCAGGCGGCGGTGGGACGGGGCCTCGGGGCGGGCGCGGTCAGCGGGCGGGGCCCGGGCGCCTTGGGGCGAGCGCGCCTCGGCGCGCGGCGCGGAGCGGGGCCGGCTCGGCCGGCTGGGCCGCTGGCCTGGCCGCCGGGCGGCTCCCTTTTTTTTTATATATATATTATAATATATTTTATTACTTATATTTTATTTATTATTATTATTTTTTACTTATTTATTATTTATATATATATTTATTTATTATATCTAATTTATTTATATATATATATATATTTCTTTTATATATATATATATATTATTATTATATATTTATTCTTTTA
The DNA here is from genome assembly GCA_036927565.1 of Tuctoria greenei. Classification (NCBI taxonomy): domain Eukaryota; kingdom Viridiplantae; phylum Streptophyta; class Magnoliopsida; order Poales; family Poaceae; genus Tuctoria; species Tuctoria greenei. The sequence continues at coordinate 260,228,869 of JAYESD010000001.1, read as the reverse complement.
TATTTATTATTTTTATAATATATATTATTAATGTTATATTTTTTTTCTATTTTCATATTTTGTTATATATATTATTTATATATATTTGTATATATTTTTATATTATTCTTTTTTTTATTCTTATTCCCTATTACAAGTTTTGGCCTATTATTATTTTATATTTCTTCTTTTGCTACACATATTTGTATATGCATATGTTTTATTATTTTTCTTTTATTCTACTAGTGTTTAATGCATGACCATGTATGCAATGCATGATGCGAAAATTTAGGGTGTTACAAACCTACCCCCCTTAAAGTGAATCTCGCCCTCGAGATTCGATAGCGTGGGGAAAAGATGAGGGAATTCTGCCTTCAGGTCTTCTTCACGTTCCCATGTAGCTTCGGCTTCCGTATGGTGTTTCCATTGCACTTTGCACCAACGGATCCTCTTATTTCTCGTGACTCTTTCTTTCATATCCAAAATTTTGATAGGTTGCTCGACATAAGACAAATCCTCTTGAAGTTCTAACTCGTCCATCGGCACTTGTTCTTCCGGTACCCTGAGACACTTCTTGAGTTGAGAGACGTGAAATACGTCGTGTACATCGGAGAGATACGTCGGCAGCTCAAGTCGATAAGCTACCTCTCCTCGCTTGTCCAGAATCTTAAATGGTCCGATGTAACGCGGTGCGAGTTTTCCCTTGACGTTAAACCGTCGCTGACCTCTGATGGGTGACACTTTGAGGTATACAAAATCTCCAACTTCAAAGGTCAAACTCCTTCGCCTATTATCAGCATAACCTTTCTGTCGAGACTGGGCAGCCTTTAAGTTTTCCCGTATTATTTGGACTTGCCTTTCAGCTTCTTGTAACACGTCGGGACCAAACACTTGATTCTCTCCGGTTTCATTCCAAAACAAGGGAGTCCTACATTTCCTTCCGTATAATGCTTCATAGGGTGACATTTTTAAACTTGCTTGGTAACTATTGTTGTACGAGAATTCAGCATACGGCAAACTTTTATCCCAACTTTTCCTATGCTTTAAAGCACATGCTCTCAACATGTCTTCCAAAATTTGGTTGGTCCTCTCGGTTTGTCCATCTGTCTGAGGGTGATACGCCGAACTAAAGTTCAGCCTTGTTCCCATTGCTTCATGCAATTTCTGCCAAAATCTGGAGGTGAATTGAGAACCTCTATCCGAGACTATCTTCTTTGGAACTCCATGTCGGCACACAATATGTTCCATATACAATTCTGCTAGCTTCGCGGTGGTATATGTGGTCTTGACAGGGATGAAATGAGCTGACTTTGTCAATCGATCCACAATAACCCATATTGAATCATAGCCAGACTGAGTTCGCGGTAATCCAACTATAAAGTCCATACCAATCTCTTCCCACTTCCACTCTGGGATCTTCAATGGTTGTAACAATCTGGCTGGCCTTTGATGTTCATCTTTAACTCGTTGGCACACATCACAAAGTGCAACATATTCAGCTATGTCCTTTTTCATGCTGGCCCACCAATAACATGTCTTTAAGTCCTTGTACATCTTCGTACAGCCAGGATGAATTGAGTAAGGCGAGTCATGTGCCTCCTTCAATATTGTTTCTCGAATATGCCTGACATTAGGTACCACAATCCTCTTTCCAAGCCATAAGGTACCTTGTTCGTCCTCATCAAATCTGAATTCCTTTCCTTCTTGGGTCCTTTCCTTGATTTCTTGTATTTCCTTGTCCTTCGTCTGTCCTTCCCGTATTTCCTGCTCTAATGTTGGGTTGACTTCCATCGTTCCCATCTCATTTATGAATCCGAGGTTCAACCGTTCAAACTCCTTGCATAACTCGGATGGCAGTTCTTGAACTGTAAGTTGATGACTTACTCCCTTTCGGCTCAAAGCATCGGCCACTACGTTGGCCTTCCCTGGGTGATAGTTGATTCCCACGTCATAATCCTTGATGAGCTCCAACCATCGGCGTTGCCTCAGGTTCAGATCCGTTTGCGTAAATATGTACTTGAGACTCTTGTGGTCCGTATAAATCTCACATCGGTGACCAAAAACATAGTGTCTCCATATCTTCAAGGCGTGTACCACGGCTGCGAGTTCAAGGTCGTGTGTAGGATAATTCAACTCATGTTTCTTTAGTTGCCTCGATGCATAAGCTACCACTTGGCCTTCTTGCATGAGCACACATCCTAATCCTTGTCTTGATGCATCACAGTATATATCAAAACTCTTGCTCACGTCCGGTAATACTAACACTGGGGCGGTTGTCAATCTTTTCTTTAACTCTTCAAAGCTATCCTGACAAGCTTGAGTCCATCGGAATGCCTTTCCCTTCATGAGTAATTCGGTCATAGGCTTGGCTATCTTGGAAAAATCCTTTATGAATCGGCGGTAATATCCAGCCATTCCAAGGAAACTCCGAATCTCCTTGACATTCTGTGGCGGTTCCCACTTAAGCACGTCTCTCACCTTCCCTGGGTCAACTGATACTCCTCCTCCAGAGATAATATGGCCTAGGAAAGAAACTTCCCGTAACCAAAATTGACATTTACTGAACTTGGCATACAATTGATGCTCCCTCAATTTCTGCAGCGTAAGCCTCAAGTGTTCCTCATGTTCCTTCTCGTCCTTCGAGTAGATCATAATATCATCGATGAACACTACAACGAACTTATCCAGATATTCCATGAAGACCTTATTCATAAGATACATAAAGTACGCAGGCGCATTCGTCAATCCAAATGACATGACGGTGTACTCATAAGATCCATATCGTGTCCGAAATGCTGTCTTGGGTATATCCGATGGTCTAATCTTCATTTGGAAGTATCCTGACCGCAAGTCGATCTTGGAGAAGATACAGGCACCCTTCATTTGGTCGAACAAATCCTCTATACGGGGCATTGAGTACTTGTTCTTAATTGTCACTTCATTGAGAGACCTATAGTCCACACACATCCTCTGGGTTCCATCCTTCTTATCTACGAAGAGCATTGGGGCTCCCCACGGGGATGAACTTGGGCGTATAAAACCCTTCTCTAGCTGCTCTTGAATTTGCTTCTTGAGCTCTGCTAATTCCTTAGGAGGCATCCTATACGGCCTCTTAGCTATAGGTGCAGTTCCGGGTATCAACTCAATGGCGAATTCTATGTCACGATCAGGTGGCATACCTGGCAGCTCATCTGGAAACACGTCTGGGTACTCGCGAACGATCGGAATGCTTTCCAATGTCACTTCTTCCACGTGATTCAGCATCGCTCTCCCTCTTGCAGGTTGGGCTGCTTCAACTTCAATGCGTGTACCATGTTCACTTGTCAACTGCACAATCCTCTCGGCGCATTGAATGACTCCATTATACTTGCTCAACCAGTCCATTCCAAGTATTATGTCTATTCCTTGGGAGTCCAAGACTATGAGGTTTGCGAGAAAGTCTACCCCCCTTATTTTAATGCTTACTTTCGGACATACTATATTTGTCCTCATCTCTCCGCCAGGAGAACTTACTAGCATAGTTTGCTTCATATGAGATATAGGCAAATTGTACTTGGCAACATACTTTGACGAGATGAATGAATGAGATGCTCCTGAATCAAATAAAACAGTCGCGGGGTTGGAGTTGGCGAGAAACATACCAATCACGACGTCAATAGCTTGTTGAGCTTCCTCAGTAGAGATATGATTCACATTGCCACGAGCAAAATTCTGCTGTCCACGGTTGCCTTGTGGTGCTCCTCCATTTGGTCGCGGGTGATTTGGCCTTGGTGCATTGTTCATAGGTCCATTGTTTCTCCTGGGGCATTGACTTGCAAAGTGTCCGGGTTCTCCACACGCATAGCATGTCTTACCACCCATAGCATTGGGGAAGTTTGGGCGCATCTGGTTTTGAGCATTTGCCGCCATGTTAGGACGCGGCGCAGGTGGCACAGGATTGCGAGGCGCTTGCATGGCAGGGCGTTGCTGCGGTGGCTGATTTGGGCGGGGCGGATAGGCAGTGCGGTATGTAGGAGCAGAGGGGTTGTATTGTGGTGCAGTAGGTGGTGCATAGCGGGGGCGAACATTGCTTCCTTGCTGCGGTCCATGATGTGACATCTTCCTCTTGTTGTCCTGCTCCATCTCACGAATCTTGTTCTCAACCACAATAGCCTTGTCAACCAGCTTTTGGAAGTTTGGATAATCAGTATTGAGCAACTGGACTTGAATTTCATTGTTGAGACCCCTCATAAATAGATACTGCTTCCTACTATCAGTTTTGATGTCTTCTGGAGCATATCTTGATAATTGAGTGAATTTGTTGAGATACTCACTCACACTCATCCTTCCTTGCCTGAGATTTTCAAAGTCTTGTCTCCTCAGTATCATAACTCCTTCAGGTACATAGTGGGAACGGAAACTCTGTTTAAACTCAGCCCAAGTGATTGTTTCCTGGTTATCATGAGCGTTGCAAAGAGCTTCCCACCAGTCCGCGGCTGCTCCAACTAGTTGATGTGATGCAAAGAGAACCTTCTCCCTGTCAGTGCACTGGACAATAGCAAGTTTCTTTTCAACGGACTTCAGCCAATCATCAGCTTCCATTGGGTCTGTGGCTTGTGCAAAGGTAGGCGGTCTGGTCCTCATGAACTCTCCCAAACGGTTGTGATGTGGTGGGGGTGGCGGTGGAGGCAGGTGGGGCTGATTGTTGTTGCCAGCTTGCAGCTGTCCCATGGTCTGTATCATGGTCTGCATGAGCTGGTTCTGCATAGCTAATAGTTGTTCAATGTTGATAGCTCCATGAGCATGTCCCTGGTTGTTCTGAGGTACTTCATTGCGCTCCTCCTCATCGTTGGCATCCCTCTGGTTACGAGTTCTCACCATCTGTTGGCGAAGGAAAGGTAGGGACAGAAGGATTTAGAATTTGGAAGGAAACGTCCCAACTATATGCATCAAGGTATGTGACACTAAATAATCCTTTATTAATATAGACCTATATTAAGAGGATGTGGACAATTGCCGAAGCATCCCACAACTCTCTACTAAGCACACAAGCACTCAAACAAGCACCAAACAGAATTTACAAAGATCCTAAAAGAAGTAATACAACTCAAAGCCACACAAGTATATCTACATCGCTCTTATTTACTAATGGGGGTGTGCCTATCCTTGAGCCGTGGCATAGGTCGAGGACTAGTCGTCGTCGAGCGGGAACTCATCCGGGTCCTCGTCGTCGTTGTCGTCGTCGCCGGGGTCCTCGGGGTCCTGTGGGTCCCGGGGTGGTGAGGCAGCAGGCGGCGGTGGTGCGGTAGACGCCACACTGGAAGGCTCCTCGTCAGAGGACTCCTCAGAGGATGACTCACGCTGACCGTTGCGACGGTCTGGAGAGTCCGGGGTCCACATCGGGGTGTCGGACGCGTAGTCGTCCGGGTCCTCGTCGGTGATCTGACGATACCTCCTGATTATCGCCTCATGGCGCTGGGCGAGGTCGCGTCCATCCTGGATCTCCTGCTGCGCCCTCTGAAGTCGGGCACTCAGCTGGGTCACGTCGCCAACAGTCTGACGAGACTGCGGGAGGTCCAGGGGTCCCTCCACGTGCCTGGAGACGAAGCGCGCAGTGCCACTAGGACGCTGCGGGACGAAGGCGTGAACCGTGTCCTCTAGACGGAAACGGCGGGCGTGGCTCCAGAAAGTGGCTGCTTCCCAGCTAGCATCCTGCTCTGCAGATCGGCGGGAGCTCCTCCAAGCAGGGCTGCTGTGGGTCTTCACCAACTCGTCACCGTAGTAGATATAAATTTTGCAGCTCCACTCCTTCCTGCCGGGGCGCTGCACTCCAGTGGTGTGGTAGGAGAGCGAGAGGCTGTGGTGATGGTAGCCAGCCTCACGGAGTAGGGCACGGAGACGGTGTCGCAACTGTCCTGCGGCTCTGCCGTCAGAACGGATCACCACGGGGTGACGGGGGTCGACGGCCGGAGAGCGACTAGCCAACCTACGCGGGGGCACGAGTCCACCGGTCGACTTACGGGGGGTTGTCTTGGTGCGGGCCATCTACAAGAAACAAGAATACATTAGAAAAATAATGAAAAACAAATCTGAAAATTTCAGCAGTTAAACGGCGGACAAAAAGCGGTGCAGCGGTTCCAAAAGAACGAAAAATAAAGAGAAAAATTACAGCAACCAACACGATAATTTTACCCACACATTATAGCAGCAAAACACACCGTTTTCGCGAAAATTTATACAGCAAAACAGCAGCACTTAATATTGCTCACTTCTGAAAATTTTTATCAAAAACGCAGCAGCGATCAATACTTTTTGCGGCCGAAAATAAAAGAAACAAAACAGCAGCAAAAATTTTCGAAAATAGCATATTAGAAGAGTGTTCCTAAGTGCTCTAGAGTGTCCATTCTATCTAGGCTTGCGTCCTACGGTCAACGCGGCTCTGATACCAATTTGTGACACCCGGTTCCGAATATGAACCAAGCGTAACGCATATGTGTGCCCAGGATGTTCAACACACATACACGAATGATTCACAAATGATAAACAGAATTTAACCCCGTCTTAACTAATAAATAAGTACTTTATTACAATAATCCAATAGTTCACGAATAATATAACTCTAAATAATTGCAGCGGAAAATAAACTAAACAGCACGACTCCAATCCACAGGCAATTGACGGCGGTACGCAACCTAGTACTCCTCGTGATCCTCAGGGTACTCCCAATTGTCTCCAGTAGCTGTTGGGGGGGATTGCAAGGGTGAGTACATGTCGTACTCAGCAAGTGTGGAAAGTATGACATGTGGCTAATTCAAATGACGACAATAATAATGGCTAAGTGCTGAAAAGTACAGTAAAACATTTGAAAAGCATTATACTATGTCTATGTGAAATAAATCCCATCATATTAACAAAGTATAAACAATATCCAATTATTACCAACATTACCATTATCCATGTCCAATTACCATAACTCAATTCCATAACCATGACCACAACCATCACCAAACCATAACCATCCCAAATCCCAATTCCAACTCTAATCATGTAGGTCATCCAGGCGCTCATAACCGGGAGCACGGCTATCATGATAGTTTTTAAACACTCTGCAGAGGTTGTACCACTTTACCCACATGTTTGTGATTTTATCACCTTTCGATGACTAAGAAACCTCCATTGTGCCATCTCACACTTCCGTAGGTGTGTGGCCAAGAGATCACAAAATAGCCTTTCAAAAGGGACTACTAGTATGTACGGCCCCACTAAGGTTTCACCGGCAGGCTTGAACCTCTATTCTCCCACCCACGGGTCCCCTCGTGTGCCATGCGGATCCCAGGGCAGTCCTCCTCGACTCCCATTCCCCACGCCATCCAATGGTCCATACAATACTAGCAGCGCTCCTAATTATTCAGCTACGCCGCACCCATACTTGGCCTTGTGGTGGCACTGTTGACCTGGCATATTCTCGCATGAACCGGTCCTTAGATCTAAGGCAAGCAAACCACCATAACGACCAACCCATCCACATAACCATGCTTGCTTAGATCACCCATCGTATTGACCAGTTCACATTAACCAGAATATCATTGATGCATAATTAAATGTGTAGTGTTGTTTACCATCCCAATTAATTAAGCGAAGCAAAAAGGTGAAAACCCTTCCCGACTCTCTACCATAATTCCGGGTGACAAGGGTGGTCAAACAAAACTAGTAAACTTCCTACCATAGGATTCCCGTCAAATTGACACAGCATGCAAGTTTGCAAACAAAACATTTAATTTAAAATAGGATCAATATGCTTCAAGGACACTTGCCTTGCTCCGGCGGATGGGGTTGCTCAAGCGCTTCGAAGTCTTGATTTTGGAAATCCTCGTATGCGGCCTCTTGAGCACGTTCCTCTACGCGTGATCATACATACAAGAAAACATATACAATTCAACATAATGCACACAAAATAATCAACATGCAATGACATGCATGCACGCACAATTTAATAATTAATTTACTACGGTCGTTTATTATTTAGATGCGTCTAGTTCATACGTGTTCATATGTGTTTACGGGGGTTTTAGGGTGGATTAATGCTGCTGAAAATAAAATCATGGTGCAACTAAATTTAATTTACGCCTACTAGATTTAATACGGTCGCAAAAATTCGCATCGGGAACGAACCCTACCGTAGATCTGACGGCGTGACGGTCGCGGAATAAATGCGACGCGTAGACGAAATAGATGGTGCAGCAGTCCTTCGGCGGTACGACGGCGGCGGCGCGATGTCGGCGACGATCTCCGGCGAACGGTGGCGTCCTCCTCTTTTTCTCCCTCTTCTTCCCCTTCTTTTTCTCTTTTTTTCTTCCCTGGGCGCCTCTGTTTTCTCTGTTCCCGTCGGCTGCTTCCGGCGGCTGGGTTTCTCCAGGCGGCGGCTTCTGGCGGCTGCTGGTTCGTGGGGAAAAAGAGCCTAGGCCTGGGTCCTATTTATAGAGGCGGTGCTAGGGTACGGCCTTGGTACCGACTCTGTTCGGGACGGGATTCACGGCAGAAGAGTCGGACGCGGGAGGGAGTCCAGCGGGAGCGGGAGTTTCGGGATGGGACGTTACAGCGCGGAAGAGGGCGGGAGACCGCGCGGGAGACGGCTGCGGTCGGGCGCGTGTCAGGGGGCGGGGCCCGGCGCCTTGGCGCGCGCGTCGCGCGCGGCGCGGTCAGGGCGGGCAGGCGGCGGTGGGACGGGGCCTCGGGGCGGGCGCGGTCAGCGGGCGGGGCCCGGGCGCCTTGGGGCGAGCGCGCCTCGGCGCGCGGCGCGGAGCGGGGCCGGCTCGGCCGGCTGGGCCGCTGGCCTGGCCGCCGGGCGGCTCCCTTTTTTATATATATATATATATATATATATTATAATATATTTTATTACTTATATTTTATTACTTATATTTTATTTATTATTATTTTTTTTACTTATTTATTATTTATATATATATTTATTTATTATATCTAATTTATTTATATATATATATTTCTTTTTTTTATATATATATATTATTATTATTATTATATATTTATTATTTTTATAATATATATTATTAATGTTATATTTTTTTCTATTTTCATATTTTGTTATATATATTATTTATATATATTTGTATATATTTTTATATTATTCTTTTTTTTTTATTCTTATTCCCTATTACAAGTTTTGGCCTATTATTATTTTATATTTCTTCTTTTGCTACACATATTTGTATATGCATATGTTTTATTATTTTTCTTTTATTCTACTAGTGTTTAATGCATGACCATGTATGCAATGCATGATGCGAAAATTTAGGGTGTTACACCACAGAACACAATCGTTGCATTAGGAACATTTGCCACGCTTCACCAGTTCGTGGCGATAGGATCTATCGCCCTGAAACACAATCGTTGCATTAGGATCTGTTGCCACGAAGTACGGGTTCGTGGCGTTAGGACCTATCGCTGCAGAACAAAATCGTTGCATTAGGAACTTTTGCCACGATTCACCAGTTCGTGGCATTAGGATTTATAGCCACGAAACACAAACGTTGCATTAGGAACTTTTGCCACGATTCACCAGTTTGTGGCATTAGGATCTATCGCCACGAAATACAAATGTTGCATTAGAAAATTTTGCCACGATTCACTAGTTTGTGGCGATAGGATCTATCGCCACGAAACACTATCATTGTATTAGGATCTGTTGCCACGAATTACCGATTCGTGGTGTTAGGATCTATCGCCACAGAACAGAATCATTGCATTGGGAACTTTTGCCATGATTCACGAGTTCGGGGCGTTAGGATCTATCGCCACAAAACATGATCGTTGCATTAGGAACTTTTTCCACGCTTCACCAGTTCGTGGCATTAGGATCTAACGCTACGAAACAGAATCGTTGCATTAGGATCTGTTGCCACGACTCACCAGTTTGTGGCGTCAGGATCTATCGCCACGAAAACACAATCGTTGCATTCGTAACTTTTGCTATGATTCACCAGTTCATGGTGATAGGATCTAACGTCACGGAACACAATCGTTGCATTAGGAGCTTTCGCCACGATTCACCAGTTCGTGGTGTTAGGATTTATCGCCCCAGAACACAATTGTTGCATTACAAACTTTTGCCACGATTCACTAGTTCGTGGCATTAGGATCTATCGTCACGAAACACAATCGTTGCGTTATGAACGTTTGCCATGATTCACCACGATTCAATATCGGCTTGCTTCTAAGCTTGCTACTAAATAGAATATCGACTTCTATCTTTTCAAAAAAAAAATCAAATAGTTCACGTATAGCTAGCTCACATAGTACTTATATAAAAAAATCATCATCTTCGTTGTCCTCCCCGAATATTGGAGGTGCAATACCATCATTGATATATGTATCATCGTCATTGTCATCATCGTCATCGTCATCTTCATATGAAAGAGCGGAAGCATCACCGGTTGCTCCCTCAATGTCATTCCTATCCCATGCAGTCCTATCCTCATTTATATGAGTAAGTCGTCGATCATCAAATGTCTCAACCTCCATCGTCTCAGTGACATTATTTTCACTGCCTCCAGGGGCATGGCAAAAAGGTTTCGTGGCTTCGTTTTAATGACTGTAGGCCATTTAGGTTGCTTCACACTTCGAACATAAAAAACTTGTTTTGCTTGCGTGGCTAGAATGTAAGGCTCATACTTAAATTGAGAAAGTGTAGTGTCAACATCTATCATTCCGTATCGATCCATTTTGTAGCCTCTGCTTTGGCTCTGACCGAAACAAGGCCGATCAAACCAGTCACATTCAAATAACAGAACCTCTTAATTTTTTTTCAAAATCACAAAAATCATTTTCTTGATTACTCCAAACCACTCATGATCACCATCCCGAACAACAGCGTCACTGTTTTGCATCCTTAAATCTTGTTCCACCTTTGTTGTTCAAAAGAAGAAGCCATTTATGAACGATCGACTAAAAAAACGTGCCCGACGATCAGGTCCTCTAGATAATGCATACAAATAATCGGTTACATTGCCTTCTTTGTGTAATGTCGTAATCTGTACACATTAATTAGTATAAAAGGGGTCATCGATAAACCAACTTCAGAACACATATTTGTTCAATATTTCATCAAAGTAAAAACTTGCATGTACTTACTCATTTCTGAAACCAATAAACAAACTCATCTCTATGGCGTTTTTCAACATCACGAGAATGAATCTTTTTCAGCTCCTAGAAATCCTCACTGAAAAAGGTACAAAATTAAATTAGCCATCTACAATAAGCATGATCCAATATAGTATAGAACATCTGAGTTATATGTACTTGATCCATGGAGCGGCCTCTTCAACATTAGAAATAATATAATGCCTGATGTTATGTAGTTCCACCATAGTAAGTTGGCCCCATTTGAACCTTTTTCGGATTTATCAACTTCTGCTGCAGCTTCATGACGTTTTGGCCTATTAAGCTTGGTGCTGATGTTATCCAAAAACTGACTACAAAAAGTCATACACTCTTCCATAATATATCCCTTAACAACAGAACCCTCCGGGTGAGCTCTGTTACGTACATACCTCTTCAATGTACCAAGGTACCTCTTAATTGGATACATCCATCTGTAAGAAACAGGTCCGCTCAAGCGAGCTTCTTCAGCAACATGGATTGGAAGATGTACCATGATATCAAAGAAAGTGGGAGGAAGCAACATCTCAAGCTTACAAATTGTTTCAGGAAATTGTTTAATCATCTTATCCAAACCTGGTTCCGCCAATTCTTTAGAACAAATTCCAAAAAAAAGAATATGCTAAACTCAATTAAAGGTTCAACAACCTTTTCAGACAATATGTCACGTATTGCAATAGGAAGGAGCTTCTGAAATATAATATGGCAGTCATGAGTTTTTAGACCTCATACCTTACGTGTTGTTATGCCCACACATCTCTTGATGTTTGAGGCATAACCATCGGGCATCTTCACGTCCACCAAAAACTTGCACAAGGTGGTCTTTTGATCTTTTTGCAAAGTATATTATGCTGATGGACAATCATACTTCCCTTTCATATCCACCGGATGTTGCTTTGGTCGTATACCCATTTCCTGCATATCAAGACGAGCTTGTAGACTATCTTTTGTTTTACCATCCATATTAAGCAATGTCTCCAATATGCTATCACAAATGTTTTTCTCAATGTGCATGACATCCAAGTTATGCCTTATTAGCAATGTCTTCCAATACAGGAGCTGAAAATATATATTTTTCTTCTTCCAACTATGCCACCTATCTTTCTCAGTGCGCTTTCTCTTATTATTCGTCTGTCCAAAACTCACTTGATCAAAAGTCTTGTATTGTTGGATTACTTCGTGACCAGAGAGTGATGTTGGAGCCTCTCTATTCTCTATCTTGTTGTTGAAAGAAGCTTTGTCTCGACGCCACCTGTGATCCAGAGGTAGGAAACGACGATGACCCATGTAGGAATACTTTCGTCCATGTTTCAACCACAAGGCGTCAGTGTTCACATGGCAGTATGGACATGCTAGCCTACCTTTTGTGCTCCATCAACATAGCATTGCATATGCTATAAAATCATTAATTGTCCACAATATAGAAGCTCGCATGAGAAATGTCTCTTTCTTTGAACTGTCATATGTTTCAACACCATCAGACCATAATTTCAGTAGCTCATCAATCAAAGGCTGTAGATACACATCAATGTTGTTTCTAGGTGACTTTGGCCCAGGAATTATCATTGACATCAACCAATAAGGTTGCTTCATACACAACCAAGGTGGTAGATTATAAGGGATTAGAATCACAGGCCATATACTATAAGAAACATTCATTACTCCAAAAGGATTGAAACAATCAGTTGCTAGCCCAAGTCTTATGTTGCGAGGATCAGATGAGAAATTTGGGTGAATGCTATCAAAATGCTTCCATGCTTTCGAATCTGCAGGATGGCGTAATATTCCATCATCAATACGTTCTTCTTTGTGCCAAATCATGTTTGATGTCGTTGATTCTGCCATATAAAACCTTTGAAGACGGGGAATAAGAGGGAAGTGTCATAGAATCTTGCGTGCTACAAGATTCTTGGCTTTTCCACAAGGTAAAGCCTCTCTTGCATCCCCACCAGTACTATTTTTCCATCTCAATTCACCACATTTTGGGCATCGATCCAACAAAGAATAGTCCTTCCAGAATAGCACACAGTCATTGACACATGCATCAATCTTTTCGTAGCTCAGGCCGAGGTCACGAACAACCTTCTAAACTTTATCAAGTGTATTAGGAATGCAATGGCCCTCTGGAAGCACATATGAGAATTGTTCAAGGATCAACTCACATGTTTTTTTACTCAAACTAGTTAAACACTTTATCTAGTACAACCTGACAATGAAGGATAATTGGGCCACCTTCTCACAACCTGAATACAACTCCTTTTTGTCATCATTTAATAAGTCATAGAATGCTTTTGCACACCCAGTTGACTCCTGCTGGTTTATAGCATTTTCCAGATCATCAACATCTGCTGAAGTACCACCATGATTAGTACCTCTAAGTAGACTGGGCAACATATTTTCCATAGCAGCATTAGCAGAAATTATCTCCTCATTATTTGCTGATTGCTCAACAATATTTTTCTTAACTCGTTTTTCTCCATGGTGTACCCAACAAGTATAATCAAATAACATCCCATTATGAAGCAAGTGAAGATGAACTTCCTTGCGTGTCCCGTGGCAAATATTACGACATTTCGTGCAAGGACAAGGCTTGTTTCTTCTTCACATGTGCCCTGGAATGCTAAATTTAAAAATGACTTCGTTCCATCATGCCACTACTTCATACGCCTATCTTTTCGCATCCATGTCTTATCCTCTGACATCGCTTGCTACAATTCAATCAGCGTATCCATAAGAGGTTTGAACTACAATAACATTATGTTAGAAATTGTACCTAGCGCTGCTGCTCCTCCACGAGCGGTAGCCGGCGGATGCTCCTCCACACCGGTGGACAGCGGATGCTTTTCCAAGAGCGTGGCGGCCGGCGGATGCTCCTCCAAGAGTGTGGCGGTCGGCAGATGCTCCTTCAGGCGTGTTTCATGCAATCGGGAGAGGGGCCATTGTGGATCGAAGTGTCCAGCGGGGAGGCAGCCAGGACAAAGCGTACTGAAGCAATCAGAGTAGGCCAAACACTGCGGTGGGCCGCTTGTTATTCGTGGGCTAAAACCGCGCTGAGTAACTTTGTATTCCTGGGTCGAAACTGTGTCGTGACGCTTGGAGTTCATCCCTATGACACGTGAGCCCATCTACAGTCGCACGTCTGGCTCTGGCAATTTGTTATCTAAATAAGTTAATGTAGCAATGGGGGTGTTATTCCTATCAAAATAAAGCATATGCGACTGTTCCAGTCCTTGCAATAATAACATCACGACTGTTCAGATTTTGGCACGAAAACAACGTGACAAAACGTGAAAAGAAAAATATCAAAAAAAACAAGAACAGAAGCACAACATCATGACTTGGATTATTCTGCGTCAATTGATTTCCTATTTTAGAGTTTCGTTCTTCAGGCTCTTTCACCTTAAATCTCGTATGTAGTACCTTTTTATTCTAAAATTTTTCTCTTCCTTTCTTTTCTTTTCTGGATTTCATTGTCTCCACTCTAGAGGCCCCCGGTATGGTGGATTAAAGGAGAAAATTTAGCATTGTTAAAGAGATGTTTTTCGATAAAAGGAGAATTTTTTAATTTGACACACGAAGGGCCCAACGTATGCGGGGAAAAATTATGCTTATAAAAAAAACACGATTTGCATCCCTCTTGGTTATCGCAACGGCTCGACGTGTCCCATCGGCTTCACTGGCAGTTTTTTAATTTGACACAAAAAGGGCGCAAGGCTTATATAAAAAAACATCCGCCCCGTACACGCCTCATACACGTCCCGTTCGATTTCGATCGGGCGAGCGGACGATGTCGAACGGAGCGTGGCCGAGTCTTGTATGACATCTTTTTTCAATGGGATGCATAATGAAAATAGCGTGTGTTGCCTTATATTCTTGTTGCAACGAGCTCAACTTTCCGAGGTGGGAAAATCGTTCACAGCTTGTCAAAATCGCTCCCACGAATTCCTTACAGACACCACGCGCAGGGGAAGATGTAGGGAATATGCCAGGTGACCAGTTCACAACCTAGGCCCGGGTGGTGCATATATTGCAAGTGATGAGGACATGATTCCTGGAATTAATGCTGTCGTTATCCCTGTCATGTCCGGCCATCATACGACCTCATTTGGGTAGGAGTGGATCCACTTCAATCTAAATGGATTGGAGAGTGCCCGACAATCATACGACCTGGCATAATGAAGATTTTTGAATCTGATATACTCCTCTTTTTTGGCAATTGTTCCGGTCCTTGCAATAATAACATTGCGACTGTTCAGATTTTGGCAGGAAAATAACATGACAAAGCGTGAAAAGAAAAACATCAAAAAAACAAGAACAGAAGCACAATATCATGACTTGGATTAATCAGCGTCAATCGGTTTCCTGTTTTACGGTTTCGTTCTCTTGGCTCTTTCACCTTAAATCTTGTACATAGTACCTATTTTTTTCTTCCTTTCTTTTCTTTTCTTTTTTGGAGTACATTGACTCCACTTTTCTTTTCTTTTCTGGAGTTCATTGTCTCCACTCTAGAGGCCCCCGGTGTGGAGGGTCACACAATTCGATTCACGTGTGAAGTGGGTTAAAGGGGAAAATTTGCTATCGTTAAAGGAGATGTTTTCTGGTAAAAGGAAAAAATTTTAATTTGACATGCAAAGGGCCCAGCCCGCCAAGCTGACAAGAAAATGTCGCCACCAAGCCCGCCGAAGGACGCCAAGGGGAAGCGTCCCCGACCGGACTCCCCCCCCCCCCCAGACAAGGAGTGGGCTCTCCGAAAGATGGCACACGATGTATTTGACTATACATCGCGCTCCATGCGTCGCCTTGGGCTTGGTCCCCTTCCAGGGTATGCTGCAATGGGGACCACGAGCCACTACGTCTTCGGCATGACGTACTTGGCCGTTCGCCTCGACGTCCTCTGGGAGACACTGGCGGACAAGCTCGGCGTCGCCGACCGCGACAACCTGGTGGCGGCGACGTCTAGGAAACTGGACTTCCTGTCTCCACCGCGAATGGCGCCCCCGCCCTACCAGGAGCCCAAGGAGGAGGAGGAGGAGGAGGAGAAGAAGAAGGAGAAGTAGGTGGAGGTGGAGGAGAAGTAGTTTTTTCTTGTTCTTAGTTGTTTTGTTTTTCTTTTCTTGTTTGTAGTTTGTGTTTTTCTTTTTTTCTTGTTTGTAATGTATCGTCTTAAGGTAATGAACTTTATTTTGTTGTTCATTGGTGCGCAAAAATAGTTCTAATATTGCTGTTCTAACGATAAACTAGTGGACTATTTATCCTTTTTATTTTATAGAATGGAATATATTTCCACTTCCAACTCTACTGAGCTGGAGATCCAGAAAGTGACTACCACCTAGTTTATCTGACAGCACCAGCAGGGAGAAGCCCACTCTCTATGTTCAAACCCAACACAGATCCAACATAATGAGCAATCAAATAGCAAAGTATGTATTAAATCACAAAAAACGCAACAACAGTTTCTGGAGTATCAACTTTAGCCCAGATTAAACGCTCGTGGGCGTCATTGCAAAAGGGTGAAGACAAAGAAAGACTTGATTTGGATGGCTTGCAAAGACATACTAGAAGTCAGGGTCATCGAAGTTTTTGCCCGATTTGGATTGAGTCTTAGTTATAGACTTCCATAATAATAAAATGTATCGGGTGTTTTACTTTCACTAGTGTGTCATAAAATGTATCTGAGCCCAAACACTATATATATGACGATCTTTTAACAAAAAGAGAAAACAAGCAATGTTGTCATCAAATATGATTGCAAGGTTTTCAAGTGCATGCTGTTACTTGTCCATTCTTAAATATGATCAACGAGCCTCAAACATGTCGATATTTCAACAAAAAGAGAGAAAACACGTGTAACGTCATATTTTACATGATCGTCGACGTCTCTCTCACATTAATGTTATAGTTGTACATGCATATATATGTATGTATATATATATATATATATATATATATATATATATATATATATATATATATATATATATATATATATATATATATATATATATATATATATATATATATATATATGCTACGCCCCGAACATATGATCAACGAGCCTCAAACTTGTCGCTTTGTAGTTAAAAAATGAACTACAAAGCGACAAGTTCATGGGGACAGAGACAGGGGGAGTCTATATATATATATATATATATATATATATATATATATATATATATATATATATAATTAACATTCATTCATTAACATGCATGTGAGAGAGACGTTGATGATCATATATGATGACGTTACGTGTGTTTTTCCTCTTTTGTTATATATATATATATATATATATATATATATATATATATATATATATATATATATATGTTAATGAATGAATGTGTGGTGTGTTCATCGTCTTGTACTTTTTTCTTGTGTTTTTTGACGATCTTTCAACTATATATCACGATCTTTCAACAAAAAGAGAAAATATGTAACGTGATGAAACATGATCGAGGTCTTTTGCGTGAAAAACTGAAAAAAAAACTGGAACATTGTATATACCTTGGGCCGATGGGCCCTTTGCGTGTCAAACTTAAAAACTGGAACTGAAAAACTGAAACACCACCGGACGGACCTACAAAGTATGCCAGGTGGGCCACTACATACCCTGGACCCTTTGCGTGTCAAATTAAAACACTGCTTGTGAAGCAGAGATGGGACGGTCGAGCCATTGCAATAACTTAGAGGAGGCCAACCGCGGATTGGATTATTTCGAAAGCGCAGTTTTCGAAGCGTCCGATCATCTACACTCGCGCGCTTAGACGACGTCGCGCTATAAAGGCACACCCGTCCTCTTGCGTCTCTGCCGCACCACTCCATCGATCGTAGCCTCCAAACTTCTCTTGCTTCACCGCCGCACCATCGCCGACCACCTCTCGCTCTTTCTCCGCACATCGGTCGCCGCACAAATGGGTAGCCCCGCACCAAAGTGCTCCAGGCCGTCGACATCCTTCGAACCTCCTTCTTCTCCATTTCTGTCGCACCCAGTGCCAGTGGAACTGGAGGCGGCGCCTGTAACACCCTCATTTTCATGCATCATGCCCTACATACATTCATATACATGTTTAACATTAACCCACATAAAGAGGAACGAGTTTAAAATTGATTTGGAGCTTTCAAAATTGATTTGGATTCAAACCGCACTTAAAATGCTGAAAACTGCGGACTAGTCTGATTTTAGTGAGGACTAGTCTGATTTCTCTCTGACTAAAAATGGACTTGTCCGTTTTTGCTGCGGACTAGTCCGATTTTGCCTCTCGAAACTTTCGGACTTGTCCGATTTTGTGCGGACTAGTCCGATATTCCAAGAATCCTTGAAAATTTGCTAAGTCCCTAGACTTTCCTGGACTAGTCCGGTGTTCCAGCGAACTTGTCTGTTTTTCTCTCTGACTAAAGTCGGACTTGTCTGATTTTTTGCCAGACTTGTCCAATTTCTCTCTAGACAACTTCGGAGTAGTCCGGTCCTTTTTAGAGTTGTCCGATATTTCGAGACTCCGAGTTGATCTTTTATTTTACAACTTGTTTCTTGGGTTTCACGTTATGTGAGCCTAGCGACGTCGTTCCTAACTCTTTTAGAGCCCATGTGGAACTCTAAACCGTCCTCTACTCCTCTTAAACTCGAAATCCATCTAACCCTAGCCTCCACCTCTATATAAACAACCCACCCCTTGGCTTGACATCTATTTGCCACTTTTCCACCCCACCCAAACCCTAGTTCGTGGAGAGCCACCATCAAGGAGGGAGGAGGAGATCCCAAGCAAGAAGAAGAAGAGGAGGAAACGAAAGAGGATCAAGATCTCCACCAAGCTTTCATTCTTCATCACCAATTAATCTCTAAGTTCATCATCAACCCTAGATCACCAAGATCCAAGTGTTGCCTCCAAGTTTCTTGATTCATTGGAGTTCTAAACACCTAGTATACCTTCTATTCTCTTTTCCTTACGTGAATCTGACCCCTAATCTCCAAATTCATGTTGATCTAGAAAACCCTAGTTTGCTAGTTCTGCGAAGTGCGTACTAGTCCGGCCTTCTGCAGACTAGTCCGATTTTGCTGACTAAGTTGTGTTGAATTGACTCTAGAAGTAGATCTAATCAAATCCAAACCTGTATAAACTTGTTAAAAAACATTAGAACTAGTTAGTGATCATTAAAAGCAACCTATTAACAAGTTGTACCTTGCATTTGCATCAATCATGCATGTCATGCCATATTGAGTAATATGTGTGCACTCTTTGATTGTATTTCTTGTTTGTATGTTTATTGTGCGGATTAGACGTATTTGCGCCAGAGAGTGCCACGGAGGATCTACAGCACCAAGAGTTTGAAGGCTTTGACCCTAATCAATCGCAAGAACAAGGTAAGTGTTCTTGAAGAATATTGATCCTGTTTTGAAATAAATGTTTTGTATAAAAACTGCATGCTTGTGTCAATTTGATGGGAATCCTATGGTAGGAAGTTTACTAGCTTTGTTTAACCACCCTTGTCACCTGGAATATATGGTAGAGAGTCGGGAAGGGCTTTTTATCTTTTTGCTTCGCTTAATCAACTGGGATGGGAAAACAACTATACCACTCAATTAAATTATGCATGGATGAGATTATGGTTAACATGAACTGGTCAATATGATATGGTAATGGGTGATCTAAGCAAACCTGGTATGTGGATGGGTTGGATGTATGGTGGTTTTGCTTGCTTTAGATCTAAGGACCGGTTCGTGGAGCGACCATCCAGGATTTACAGTGCCACCACGAGGACAAGTATGGGTGCGGCGTAGCTGATTAATTAGGGCTTTTCCACTGCTATTTGGACCATTAAGGATGCTCAGGGAAGGGGTAGTCGGACCGGGTTCATTGATGATTGGTGGGACTACCTTGGGATCCGAATGGCTCAAGAGGGGGCCCTTGATTGAAGATGTGCTCAGTTGGAGACATCGCCACCGGTGAAACCTCAGTGGGGTCTAAATAGTCTAGTAATCCCTTTGTAAAGGCTATTTTGTGATCTCTTAGCCACACACCAACGGAAGTGTGAGACGGCATAATAGAGGTTCTAGTCATCGAAAAGTGATGAAATCACAAACACGTGGGTAAAGCGGTACAACCTTTGCAGAATGTGTCTAAAACTATCATGATAGCCGTGCTCCCGGTTATGAGCAACCTGTACCCTCACATGATTAGAGGAAAATCGGGATTTGGGATGGTTATGGTTGGTATTATGGTTATGGATGGTTATGAATTGAATTCTGGCATTGAACATGGATATTGGTATATGATGATGGATATGGAATATGGACTAGTATTATGATAACTACATGGCTTATGATGGTTTTGTTTCACATACATATAATGTATTGCTTTTTAAATGTTTTAATGTACTTTTCAGCACTCAACCATTATTATATTCATCATTTGAATCAGCCACATGTCATACTTTCCACACTTGCTGAGTACGACATGTACTCACACTTGCAACCCCCCCCCCCCCCCCAACAGTTGTAGGTCAGGATTGGTAGTTTAATGGCGATAATGCGGAGTTCTAGGCCGTGTCTACCGTCAGCTTTGCCTGTGGTGTTGCATGGAGCTGCGCTATACCCTATCGCTTATGTTGCCTAGCTGTTTAGTTTGCTTATTAGTTTATTTCCGCTGCATTAGTTCAAACTTGTAATTAATATTCATTAGAGCTTGTATTCGAGGATAATATGGTTTGTGTAATAAAATTTGGTTAATTAATCTTGTTCTGTGGTAATTTTCTGTATATCATTTGTGATGCACTCGTGTATGTGTGTTGAACATCATGGGCATACATATGCGTTCACTTGGTTCATTTTTCGGAACTGGGTGTCACAGATTGGTATCAAAGCCACAGGTTGACCGTAGGACGCAGCCTAGATAGAATGGACACTTTAGAGCACATAGAAGCACTCAGGATCGATGTGTCTTTGGTTGGTGTGTTGTTTGCTACATATTGTTTGCTTGTGTGCTTAATAGAGGATTTTGGGATGCTTACGCATTACCATATCCACATAGGCTAGCTAGTTGTCTAGTTTCATATCCCTTGATGCATATAGTTGGGGACGTTTTCTAATTCTTACCTATTGCTTTTCTTAGGATGGTGAGGACTCGCAACCAGAGGGATGACAATGATGAGGAGGAGAACCATGGAGTACCTCAGAACAACAATGGACAAGGACCTGCCCATGGAGCTATTAATATTGAGCAGCTATTGGCTATGCAGAACCGGCTCATGCAGACCATGATACAAACAATGGGATAGCTGCAGGCTCGTAACATCAATAATCAGCCCCACATGCCTCCACCGCCACCCCGCCTCCTCATAACCGATTGGGAGAGTTTATGAGGACTAGGCCACCGACCTTTGCTCAAGCTGCCGACCCTATGGATGCCGATGATTGGCTCAAGTCCGTGGAGAAGAAACTTTCTATTGTCCAATGCAGTGACCGGGAGAAGGTGCTATTTTCTTCTCATCAACTCATTGGAGCAGCTGCGGATTGGTGGGATGCTTATTGCAATGCTCATGAGAATCACGAGAGGATCACTTGGGCGGAATTCAAGGAGAACTTTCGTTCTCATTATGTGCCCGATGGTGTTATGATCTTGAAGAGGCAATAATTTGAGAACTTGAGGCAAGGAATATCAAGTGTGGGTGAATATCTCAATAAATTCACTCAACTCTCAAGGTATGCACCTGAAGATGTTAGTCGGGCAGCTGGAAGCAATACATGTTCATGAGAGGCCTCAATAATGAGATCCAAGTGCAATTGCTCAACTGTGATTATGCCAACTTCCAAAATCTTGTGGACAAAGCAATTGCGGTTGAGAACAAGGTCCGTGAAATGAAGCAAGACAATAAGAGGAAGGCGCCCTATCAAGGATAGCAACAAGGAAGTAATGTGCGCCCTCGCTTTGCACCTCCTAATGCGCCATACTACAGCTCCTCTGCTCCTATACAGCGCCCAGGTTATGCACCGCGCCCAACTCAGTTTGTGAAGCAGCACCCTATTATGCAAGCACCTAGGCCTCCAATGCCTTATGCGCCTCGTGCTAATTTTCCTAGTGCAATTTTTCAAAATCAAGTCCGTCCAAATTCTGGGGGAGTTAAAAAGTGTTATACTTGTGGAGAAGCTGGACACTTTGCGCACCAATGTCCTAAGTCAGGCCTTGGTCAAGGAAGCAATGCGCCGAGGCAAAACCCAAGACCCAATGGAGGACAGCCACAAGGGAACCGTGGACAGCAGAATTTTGCTCGTGGCAAGATGAACCATGTCTCTACGAAGGATTCTCAACAAGCGGATGACGTGGTCATTGGTATGTTTCTTGCCAACTCCAACCCCGCAACTATGTTGTTTGATTCTGGAGCATCGCATTCATTCATTGCATCGAAGTATGTTGCCAAGTATAATTTGCCTATCTCTCATATGAAGTTTACTCTATTGGTTAAGTCTCCTGGAGGAGAGATGAGGACAAATATAGTATGTCCAAAAGTAAGCCTTAGAATATGGGGGGTAGACTTCTCCGCCAACCTCATTGTTTTGGATTCCCAAGAATTCGACATTATACTTGGTATGGACTGGTTGAGGAAGCACAATGGAGTTATTAAGTGTGCCACGAAAATGGTGAAGTTGACCAATGAGGAAGGGGTCACCTTAGAGTTTGAAGCATCTCAATCCGCACCGAAGCAGTTGGAGCTGAATCATGTGGACGATGCCGCAATTGAGGAGATTCTGGTGGTGTGTGAATTTTTGGATGTTTTTCTGGATGAGTTGCCAGGTATGCCACCTGATCGAGATATTGAGTTTGTTATTGATTTAATACCTGGAACTGCACCTATAGCTAAGAGGCCGTATAGGACGTCTCCTATGGAATTAGCGGAGCTCAAGAAGCAAATTCAAGAGCAACTAGAGAAAGGTTTTATTCGCCCAAGCTCTTCACCTTGGGGAGCCCCCATGTTGTTTGTGGTCAAGAAGGATGGAACCCAAAGGATGTGTGTGGATTACCGAGATCTCAACGAGGTATCAATCAAGAACAAGTACACCTTGACACGCATAGAAGACTTGTTTGATCAGATGAAGGGTGCTTGTGTCTTCTCAAAGATTGATTTGAGGTCGGGATACTTTCAAATGAATATTAGACCATCGGACATACCCAAGACAGCCTTTAGGACACGATATGGATCATATGAGTACACTGTGATGTCTTTTGGATTGACAAATGCGCCTACGTACTTTATGTACCTCATGAATAAGGTCTTCATGGAGTACTTGGATAGGTTCGTTGTGGTGTTTATTGATGATATTATGATCTACTCGATGGATGAGAAGGAACATGAGGAACACTTGAGGCTTACGTTGCAGAAATTGAGGGAGCATCAATTGTATGCCAAGTTCAACTAGGGTCAGTTTTGGTTGAAAGAGGTGTCATTTTTGGGTCATATCATCTCAGCAGGAGGAGTATTAGTTGACCCTGGAAAAGTGAGAGACGTTTTGAAGTGGGAACCGTCGCAAAATGTAAAGGAAATAAGGAGTTTTCTTGGAATGGCTTGATATTACTGTCAATTCATCAAGGACTATTCCAAGATAGCCAAGCCAATGACGGAATTGCTAATGAAGGGAAATGCTTTCCAATGAACTCAAGCTTGTCAAAACAGTTTTGAGGAGTTGGAGAAGAGGTTGACAATAGCCCCAGTTTTGGTACTGTCGGATGTAAGCAAGAGTTTTGACATATATTGCGATGCCTCGAGACAAGGACTTGGATGTGTGCTCATGCAAGAAGGTCGAGTGGTCGCCTATGCATCAAGATAATTGAAGAAACATGAGCAGAATTTCCCAACACACGATTTGGAACTTGCAGCCATAGTACATGCGTTGAAAATTTGGAGACACTACATCCTTGGACATAGGTGCGAAATTTATACGGATCATAACAGTCTTAAGTATATTTTCACACAAACGGATCTGAATCTGAGGCAACGAAGATGGTTGTGGCTCATCAAGGATTATGACTTGGGAATCAACTATCATCCGAGAAAAGCCAATGTAGTGGCCGATGCTTTAAGTCAGAAAGGAGTAAGTAATCGGCTCAAAGTTCGAGAGTTGCCATCCAAGTTATGTAAGGAGTTCGAACGGTTGAACCTTGGATTCGTAAATGAGATGGAGATGATGGAGTTAAACCCAACACTAGAGCAAGAAATTCGGGAAGGCCAAACTAAGGATGAGGAAATTCAGGAAATCAAGGAAAGGACCCAAGAGGGGAGAGAATTCAGTTTTGATGAGGATGAACATGGTACCCTATGGCTTGGTAAGAGGATTGTTGTGCCTAATGTGAAGCATATTCGGGAGACAATAATAAAAGAGGCACATGACTCACCTTACTCAATTCACCCCGGTTGTACCAAGATGTACAAAGACTTGAAGACTTGCTATTGGTGGGCTAGCATGAAAAAGGACATAGCTGAATATGTAGCATTGTGTGATGTGTGCCAACGAGTCAAGGCGGAACATCAAAGGCCAGCTGGACTATTGCAACCACTAAATATTCCGGAGTGGAATTGGGAAGAGATCGGTATGGACTTCATAGTTGGTTTACCACGTACCAGTCCGGTTACGACTCAATTTGGGTAATTGTGGATCAGTTAACTAAGTCAGCCCACTTTATTCCCGTCAAGACCACCTATAATGGAGACAAATTGGCGGAACTGTACATGGGAAGAATAGTATGTTTGCATGGAGTTCCAAAGAAGATAGTCTCGAATAGAGGTTCACAATTCACTTCCGGGTTTTGGCAAAAATTGCATGAAGTTTTGGGAACGAGGTTGAATTTTAGTTCAGCATATCACCCTCAAACGGATCGACAAACCGAGAGGACCAATCAAATTTTAGAGGACATGTTAAGAGCTTGTGCTTTAAAGCATGGGAAAAGTTGGGACAAGAGCTTGCCATATGCAAAATTTTCATACAACAATAGTTACCAAGCAAGCTTGAAAATGTCACCATATGAAGCTCTTTATGGAAGGAAGTGTAGGACACCTTTATTCTGGAATGAAGCAGGAGAAACTCAAGTATTTGGTCCGGATGTGTTGCAAGAAGCCAAAAAGCAAGTCCAAATAATTCGTGAAAACTTGAGGGCTGCCCAATCAAGACAAAAGGTCTATGCGGACAATAGGAGAAGGAAATTAGCCTTTGAACTGGGAGATTTTGTTTACCTCAAGGTGTCACCGATGAGGGGTCATAAAAGGTTTAACATAAGAGGCAAGCTAGCACCGACCATTCAAGATTGTGGACAAAAGATGAGAAGTAGCGTATAAGTTGGAGATTCCAACTCATCTTTCAGGTGTACATGATGTCTTT
Organism: Tuctoria greenei; assembly: GCA_036927565.1. Classification (NCBI taxonomy): domain Eukaryota; kingdom Viridiplantae; phylum Streptophyta; class Magnoliopsida; order Poales; family Poaceae; genus Tuctoria; species Tuctoria greenei. The sequence goes on along the minus strand of JAYESD010000001.1, from coordinate 260,203,371 downwards.
CATGTCTCCTAGCTCAAAAAGTGTTTGAGAGTACCAGAAGAACAAGTGCCCATTGAAGGATTGGAACTAGAGGAAGATTTGACTTATGCCGAGCAACCGATCAAAATTTTGGAAGCCAAGGAGAGAGTCACAAGGAACAAGGTTATTTGATGGTGTAAAGTTCAATGGAAGCACCACACAGAAAAAGAAGCGACGTGGGAATTGGAGGATGATATCAAGAAGAAATTTCCCTATCTTTTCTCTTTCGCGTCGAATCTCGAGGGCGAGATTCATTTTAAGGGGGGTAGGTTTGTAACACCCTCATTTTCATGCATCATGCCCTACATACATTCATATACATGTTTAACATTAACCCACATAAAGAGGAATGAGTTTAAAATTGATTTGGAGCATTTAAAATTGATTTTGAACAAAACCGCACTTAAAATGCTGAAAAGTGCGTACTAGTCCGATTTTAGTGAGGACTAGTCCGATTTCTCTCTGACTAAAAACGGACTTGTCCATTTTTGCTGCGGACTAGTCCGATTTTGCCTCTGGAAACTTCTGGACTTGTCCGATTTTGTGCGGACTAGTCTGACATTCCAAGAATCCTTGAAAATTTGCTAAGTCCCTGGACTTTCCCGGACTAGTCCGGTGTTCCAACGGACTTGTCCGTTTTCCTCTCTGACTAAAGTCGGACTTGTCCGATTTTTTGCCAGACTTGTCTGTTTTCTCTCTGGACAACTTCGGACTAGTCTGGTCGTTTTCGGACTTGTCCGATATTTCGCGACTACGAGTTGATATTTTGTTTTATGACTTGTTTCTTGGGTTTCACGTTAAGTGGGCCTAGGTACATCGTGCCTAACTCTTTTAGAGCCCGTGTGGGACTCTAAATCGGCCTCTACACCTCTCAAACTCGAAATCCATCTAACCCTAGCCTCCACCTCTATATAAACAACCCCACCCCTTGGCTTGACATTAATTTGCCACTTTTCCACCCCACCCAAACCCTAATTTGTGGAGAGACACCATCAAGGAGGGAGGAGGAGATCCCAAGCAAGAAGAAGAAGAGGAGGAAATGAAAGAGGATTAAGATCTCCACCAAGCTTTCGTTCTTCATCACCAATTCATCTCCAAGTTCATCATCAACCCTAGGTCGCTAAGATCCAAGTGTTGCCTCCAAGTTTCTTGATTCATTGGAGTTCTAAACACCTGGTATACCTTCTATTCTCTTTCCCTTACACGAATCTGACCCCTAATCTCCAAATTCACGTCGATCTAGAAAACCCTAGTTCGCTAGTTCTACGAAGTGCGGACTAGTCCGGCCTTCTGCAGACTAGTCTGATTTTGTTGACTAAGTTGTGTTGAATTGACTCTAAAAGTAGATCTAATCAAATCCAAACCTGTATAAACTTGTTAAAAACCATTAGAACTAGTTAGTGATCATTAAAAGCAATCTATTAACAAGTTCTACCTTGCATTTGCATCAATCATGCATGTCATGCCATATTGAGTAATATGTGTGCACTCTTTGATTGTATTTCTTGTTTGTATGTTTATTGTGCGTATTAGATGGATTTGCACCAGAGAGTGCCACGGAGGATCTACAGCACCAAGAGTTTGAAGGCTTTGACCCTAATCATCCGCAAGAGCAAGGCAAGTGTCCTTGAAGCATATTGATCCTGTTTTGAAATAAATGTTTTGTTTGCAAACTGCATGCTTGTGTCAATTTGATGGGAATCCTATGGTAGGAAGTTAACTAGCTTTGTTTAACCACCCTTGTCACCTGGAATATATGGTAGAGAGTCGGGAAGGGCCTTTTATCTGTTTGCTTCGCTTGATCAACTAGGATGGGAAAATAACTATACCATTCAATTAAATTATGCATGGATGAGATTATGGTTAACATGAACTAGTTAATATGATATGGTAATGGGTGATCTAAGCAAGCCTGGTATGTGGATGGGTTGGATATATGGTGGTTTTGCTAGCTTTAGATCTAAGGACCGGTTCGTGGAGTGACCATCCAGGATTTACAGTGCCACCATGAGGCCAAGTATGAGTGCGGCATAGCTGATTAATTAGGGCTTTGCCAGTGCTGTTTGGACCATTAAGGATGCTCGGGGAAGGGGTAGTCGGACTGGGTTTGTTGATGATTGGTGGGACTACCCTGGGACCTGAATGGCTCAAGAGGGGGCCGTTGGTTGAAAATGTGCTCAGTTGGAGACATCACCACCGGTGAAACCTTGGTGGGGTCTAAATCAGCTAGTAATCCCTTTGTAAAGGCTATTTTGTGATCTCTTGGCCACACACCAATGGAAGTGTGAGACAGCATAATAGAGGTTCTAGTCATCGGAAGGTGATGAAATCACAAACACGTGGTAAAGCGGTACAACCTCTGCAGAGTGTGTCTAAAACTATCATGATAGCCGTGCTCCCGGTTATGAGCAACTTGGACCCTCACATGATTAGAGGAAAATTGGGATTTGGGATGGTTATGGTTGGTATTATGGTTATGGATGGTTATGAATTGAATTCTGGCATTGAACATGGATATTGGTATATGATGATGGATATGGAATATGGACTAGTATTATGATAACTACATGGCTTATGATGGGTTTGTTTCACATACATATAATGTATTGCTTTTCAAATGTTTTAATGTACTTTTCAGCACTCAACCATTATTATATTCGTCATTTGAATCAGCCACATGTCATACTTTCCACACTTGCTGAGTACGACATGTACTCACTCTTGCAATCACCCCCCCCCCCCAACAGTTGCAGGTCAGGATTGGGAGTTTAATGGCGATAATGCGGAGTTCTAGGCCGTGTCTGCCGTCAGCTTTGCCTGTGTTGTTGCATGGAGATGCGCTATACCCTATCGCTTATGCTGCCTAGCTGTTTAGTTTGTTTATTAGTTTATTTCCACTGCATTAGTTCAAACTTGTCATTAATATTCATTAGAGCTTGTATTCGAGGATAATATGGTTTGTGTAATAAAATTTAGTTAAATAATCTTGTTCTGTGGTAATTTTCTGTATATCGTTTGTGATGCACTCGTGTATGTGTGTTGAACATCCTGGGCATACATATGCGTTCACTTGGTTCATTTTTCGGAACTGGGTGTCACAGATTGGTATCAAAGCCACAGGTTGACCGTAGGACGCAGCCTAGATAGAATGGACACTTTAGAGCACATAGGAGCACTCAGAAATCGATGTGTTTTTGGTTGGTGTGTTGTTTGCTATATATTGTTTGCTTGTGTGCTTAATAGAGGATTTTGGGATGCTTTCGCATTACCATATCCACGTAGGCTAGCTAGTTGTATAGTTTCATATCCCTTGATGCATATAGTTGGGGATATTTTCTAATTCTTTCCTATTGCTTTTCTTCAGATGGTGAGGAATCGCAACCAGAGGGATGGCAATGATGAGGAGGAGAACCATGGAGTACCTCAGAACAACAATGGACAAGGACCGGCCCAAGGAGCTATTAACATTGAGCAGCTATTGGCTATGCAGAACCAGCTCATGTAGACCATGATACAAACAATGGGACAGCTGTACGCTGGTAACATCAATAATCAGCCCCACATGCCTCCACCGCCACCCCCTCCTCCTCATAAGCGATTGGGAGAGTTTATGAGGACTAGGCCACCGACCTTTGCTGAAGCTGCCGACCCTATGGATGCCAATGATTGGCTCAAGTCCATGGAGAAGAAACTTTCTATTGTCCAATGCAGTGACCGGGAGAAGGTGCTATTTGCTTCTCATCAACTCATTGGAGCAGTTGCGGATTGGTGGGATGCTTGATGCAATGCTCATGAGAATCAAGAGAGGATCACTTGGGCGGAATTCAAGGAGAACTTTCGTTCTCATTATGTGCCCGAGGGTGTTATGATCTTGAAGAGGCAAGAATTTGAGAACTTGAGGCAAGGAAGATCGAGCGTGGGTGAATATCTCAATAAATTCACTCAACTCTCAAGGTATGTGCCTGAAGATGTTAGTCGGGACAACCGGAAGCAATACTTGTTCATGAGAGTCCTAAACAATGAGATCCAAGTGCAATTTCTCAATTGTGATTATGCCAACTTCCAGAAGCTTGTGGACAAAGCAATTGTGTTTGATAACAAGGTCCGTGAGATGGAGCAAGACAATAAGAGGAAGGCGCCCTATCAAGGACAGCAACAAGGAAGTAATGTGCGCCCTCGCTTTGAACCTCCTAATGTGCCATACTACAGCTCCTCTACTCCTATACAGCGCCCTGGTTATGCACCGCGCCCAACTCAGTTTGTGAAGCAGTGCCCTGTTATGCAAGCACTTAGGCCTCCAATGCCTTATGCGCCTCGTGCTAATTTTCTTAGTGCAAATTTTCAAAATCAAGTCCGTCCAAATTCTGGGGGAGTTAAGAAGTGCTATACTTGTGGAGAAGCTGGACACTTTGCGCACCAATGTCCTAAGTCAGGCCTTGGTCAAGGAAGCAATGCGCCGAGGCAAAACCCAAGACCCAATGGAGGACAGCCACAAGGGAACCGTGGACAGCAGAATTTTGCTCGTGGCAACGTGAACCATGTCTCTACGGAGGATGCTCAACAAGCGGATGACGTGGTCATTGGTATGTTTCTCGCCAACTCCAACCCCGCAACTATGTTGTTTGATTCTAGAGCATCGAATTCATTTATTGCATTGAAGTATGTTGCCAAGTATAGTTTGCCTATCTCTCATATGAAGTTTACTCAATTGGTTAAGTCTCCTGGAGGAGAGATGAGGACAAATATTGTATGTCCAAAAGTAAGCCTTAGAATAAGGGGGTAGACTTCTCCGCCAACCTCATTGTTTTGGATTCCCAAGGATTATACATTATACTTGGTATGGACTGGTTGAGGAAGAACAATGGAGTTATTAAGTGTGCCACGAAAACGGTGAAGTTGACCAATGAGGAAGGGGTCACTGTAGAGTTTGAAGCATCTCAATCCGCATCGAAGCAGTTGGAGCTGAATCATATGGACGATGCCGCAATTGAGGAGATTCTGGTGGTGTGTGAATTTTTTGATGTTTTTCCGGATGAGTTGCCAGGTATGAAACCTAATCGAGATATTGAGTTTGTTATTGATTTAATACCTGGAACTGCACCTATAGCTAAGAGGCCGTATAGGGTGCCTCCTATGGAATTAGCAGAGATCAAGAAGCAAATTCAAGAGCAATTAGAGAAAGGTTTTATTCGCCCAAGCTCTTCACCTTGGGGAGCGCCCGTGCTGTTTGTGGACAAGAAGGATGGAACCCAAAGGATGTGTGTGGATTACCGAGATCTCAACGAGGTAGCAATCAAGAACAAGTACACCTTGCCACGCATAGAAGACTTGTTTGATCAGATGAAGGGTGCTTGTGTCTTCTCTAAGATTGATTTGAGGTCGGGATACTTTCAAATGAAGATTAGACCATCGGACATACCCAAGTCAGCCTTTAGGACACGATATGGATCATATGAGTACACTGTGATGTCTTTTGGATTGACAAATGCGCCTGCGTACTTTATGTACCTCATGAATAAGGTCTTCATGGAGTACTTGGATAGGTTCGTTGTGGTGTTTATTTATGATATTATGATCTACTCGAAGGATGAGAAGGAACATGAGGAACACTTGAGGCTTACGTTGCAGAAATTGAGGGAGCATCAATTGTATGCCATGTTCAACAAGTGTCAGTTTTGGTTGAAAGAGGTGTTGTTTTTGGGTCATATCATCTCAGGGGGAGGAGTATCAGTTGACACCGGAAAAGTGAGAGACGTTTTGAAGTGGGAACCGCCACAAAATGTAAAGGAAATAAGGAGTTTTCTTGGAATGGCTGGATATAACCGTCGATTCATCAAGGAATTTTCCAAGATAGCCAAGCCAATGACAGAATTGCTAATGAAGGGAAAGGCTTTCCAATGGACTCAAGGTTGTCAAAACAGTTTTGAGGAGTTGAAGAAGAGGTTGACAACAGCCCCAGCTTTGGTACTACCAGATGTAAGCAAGAGTTTTGACATATATTGCGATGCCTCGAGACAAGCACTTGGATGTGTGCTCATGCAAGAAGGTCAAGTGGTCGCCTATGCATCAAGACAATTGAAGAAACATGAGCAAAATTACCCAACACACGATTTGGAACTTGCAGCCGTAGTACATGCATTGAAAATGAGACACTACATCCTTGGACATAGGTGTGAAATTTATATGGATCATAAGAGTCTTAAGTATATTTTCACACAAACAGATCTGAATCTAAGGCAATGAATATGGTTGGATCTCATCAAGGATTATGACTTGGGAATCAACTATCATCCGGGAAAAGCCAATGTAGTGGCCGATGCTTTAAGTTGGAAAGGAGTAAGTAATCGGCTCACAGTTTGAGAGTTGTCATCCGAGTTATGTAAGGAGTTCGAACAGTTGAACCTTGGATTCGTAAATGAGATGGAGATGATGGAGTTAAACCCAACACTAGAGCAAGAAATTCGGGAAGGCCAAACTAAGGATGAGGAAATCCAGGAAATCAAGGAAAGGACCCAAGAGGGGAGAGAATTCAGATTTGATGAGGATGAACATGGTACCCTATGGCTTGGTAAGAGGACTGTTGTGCCTAATTTGAAGCATATTCGGGAGACAATAATAAAAGAGGCACATACTCATCTTACTCAATTCACCCCGGTTGTACCAAGATGTACAAAGACTTGAAGACTTGCTATTGGTGGGCTAGCATGAAAAAGGACATAGCTGAATATGTAGCATTGTGTGACGTGTGCCAACGAGTCAAGGAACATCAAAGGCCAGCTAGATTATTGCAACCATTAAAGATTCCGGAGTGGAAGTGGGAAGAGATCGGTATGGACTTCATAGTTGGTTTACCATGTACTCAGTCCGGTTACGACTCAATTTGGGTAATTGTGGATCGGTTAACTAAGTCAGCGCACTTTATTCCCGTCAAGACCACCTATAATGGAGAGAAATTGGCGGAATTGTACATGGGAAGAATAGTATGTTTGCATGGAGTTCTAAAGAAGATAGTCTCGGATAGAGGTTCACGATTCACTTCCAGGTTTTGGCAAAAATTGCAAGAAGCTTTGGGAACGAGGTTGAATTTTAGTTCAGCATATCACCCTCAAACGGATGGTCAAACCGAGAGGACCAGTCAAATATTAGAAGACATGTTAAGAGCTTGTGCTTTAAAGCATGGGAAAAGTTGGGACAAGAGCTTGCCATATGCAGAATTTTCATAAAAAAATAGTTACCAAGCAAACTTGAAAATGTCACCATATGAAGCTCTTTATGGAAGGAAGTGTAGGACACCTTTATTCTGGAATGAGGTAGGAGAAACTCAAGTATTTGGTCTGGATGTGTTGCAAGAAGCCGAAAAGCAAGTCCAAATAATTCATGAAAACTTGAGGGCTGCCCAATCAAGACAAAGGGCTATGCGGACAATAGGAGAAGGAAATTAGCCTTTGAAGTGGTAGATTTTGTTTACTTCAAGGTGTCATTGATGAGGGGTCATAAGAGGTTTAACATAAGAGGCAAGCTAGCACCTCGCTACATTGGACCATTCAAGATTGTGGACAAAAGAAGAGAAGTAGCGTATAAGTTGTAGATGCCAACTCATCTTTTAGATGTACATGATGTTTTTCATGTCTCCTAGCTCAAAAAGTGTTTGAGAGTACCAGAAGAACAAGTACCCATGGAAGGACTGGAACTAGAGGAAGATTTGACTTATGCCGAGCAATCGATCAAAATTTTGGAATTCAAGGAGAGAGTCACAAGGAACAAGGTTATTAGATGGTGTAAAGTTCAATGGAAGCACCACATAGAAAAAGAAGCGACGTGGGAATTAGAGGATGATATCAATAAGAAATTTCCCTATCTTTTCTCCTCCGCGTCGAATCTCGAGGGCGAGATTCATTTTAAGGGGGGTAGGTTTGTAACACCCTCATTTTCATGCATCATGCCCTACATACATTCATATACATGTTTAACATTAACCCACATAAAGAGGAACGAGTTTAAAATTGATTTGGAGCATTTAAAATTGATTTGGAACAAAACCGCACTTAAAATGCTAAAAAGTGCGGACTAGTCCAATTTTAGTGAGGACTAGTCCGATTTCTCTCTGACTAAAAACGGACTTGTCCGTTTTTGCTGCGGACTAGTCCGATTTTGCCTCTGGAAACTTTCGGACTTGTCCGATTTTGTGCGGACTAGTCCGATATTCCAAGAATCCTTGAAAATTTGCTAAGTCCCTGGACTTTCCGGGACTAATCCGGTGCTCCAGCAGACTTGTCCATTTTCCTCTCTGACTGAAGTCGGACTTGTCCGATTTCTGGCCAGACTTGTCTGATTTCTCTCTGGACAACTTCAGACTAGTCCGGTCATTTTTGGACTTGTCCAATATTTCGCCACTACGAGTTGATCTTTTGTTTTTCGACTTGTTTCTTGGGTTTCACGTTAAGTTGGCCTAGGGACGTTGTGCCTAACTCTTTTAGAGCTCGTGTGGGACTCTAAACCGGCCTCTACTCCTCTCAAACTCGAAATTCATCTAACCCTAGCATCCACCTCTATATAAACAACCCCACCCCTTGGCTTGACATCTATGTGCCACTTTTCCACCCCACCCGAAGCCTAATTCGTAGAGAGCCACCATCAAGGAGGGAGGAGGAGATCCCAAGAAAGAAGAAGAAGAGGAGGAAATGAAAGAGGATTAAGATCTCCACCAAGCTTTCATTCTTCATCACCAATTCATCTCCAAGTTCATCATCAACCCTAGATCGCCAAGATCCATGTGTTGCCTCCAAGTTTCTTGATTCATTGGAGTTCTAAACACCTGGTATACCTTCTATTCTCTTTTCCTTACGTGAATCTGACCCCTTATTTCCAAATTCACGTCGATCTAGAAAACCATAGTTCGCTAGTTCTGCGAAGTGCAGACTAGTCCAGCCTTCTGCAGACTAGTCCAATTTTGCTCACTAAGTTGTGTTGAATTGATTCTAAAAGTAAATCTAATAAAATCCAAACCTGTATAAACTTGTTAAAAACCATTAGAACTAGTTAGTGATCATTAAAAGCAATCTATTAACAAGTTCTACCTTGCATTTGCATCAATCATGCATGTCATGCCATATTGAGTAGTATTTGTGCACTCTTTGAATGTGTTTCTTGTTTGTATGTTTATTGTGCGGATTAGACGGATTTGTGCCAGAGGGTGCCGCGGAGGATCTACAACACCAAGAGTTTGAAGGCTTTGACCCTAATCAATCGCAAGAGCAAGGCAAGTGTCCTTGAGGCATATTGATCCTATTTTGAAATAAATGTTTTGTTTGCAAACTGCATGCTTGTGTCAATTTGATGGGAATCCTATGGTAGGAAGTTTACTAGCTTTGTTTAACCACCCTTATCACCTGGAATATATGGTAGAGAGTCGGGAAGGGCTTTTTATCTTTTTTCTTCACTTAATCAACTAGGATGGGAAAACAACTATACTACTCAATTAAACAATGCATGGATGAGATTATGGTTAACATGAACTAGTTAATATGATATGGTAATGGGTGATCTAAGCAAGCCTGGTATGTGGATGGGTTGGTTGTATGGTGGTTTTGCTTGCTTTAGATCTAAGGACCGGTTCGTGGAGCGACCATCCAGGATTTACAGTGCCACCACGAGGGCAAGTATGGGTGCGGCGTAGCTGATTAGTTAGGGATTTGCCAGTGCTATTTGGACCACTAAGGTTGCTTGGGGAAGGGGTAGTCGGATTGGGTTTGTTGATGATTGGTGGGACTACACTAGGATCCGAATGGCTCAAGAGGGGGCCCTAGGTTGAAGATGTGCTCAGCTGGAGACATCGCCACCGGTGAAACCTCAGTGGGGTCTAAATTGGCTAGTAATCCCTTTGTAAAGCCTATTTTGTGATCTCTTGGCCACACACCGACGAAAGTGTGAGACGGCATAATAGAGGTTCTAGTCATCGGAAGGTGATGAAATCACAAAAATTTGGGTAAAGCGGTACAACCTCTGCAGAGTGTGTTTAAAACTTTCATGATAGCCGTGCTCACGGTTATGAGCAACCTGGACCCTCACATGATTAGAGGAAATTTGGGATTTGGGATGGTTATGGTTGGTATTATGGTTATGGATGGTTATGAATTGAATTCTGGCATTGAACATGGATATTGGTATATGATGATGGACATGGAATATGGACTGGTATTATGATAACTACATGGCTTATGATGGGTTTGTTTCATATACATATAATGTATTGCTTTTTAAATGTTTTAATGTACTTTTTAGCACTCAACCATTATTATATTCGCCATTTGAATCAGCCACATGTCATACTTTCCACACTTGTTGAGTATGACATGTAGTCACTCTTGCAACCCCCCCCCCCCAACAGTTGCAGGTCAGGATTGGGAGTTTAATGGCGATAATGCGGAGTTCTAGGCCATGTCCGCCGTCAACTTTGCCTGTAGTGTTGCATGGAGCTGCGCTATACCCTATTGCTTATGCTGCCTAGCTGTTTAGTTTGCTTATTACTTTATTTCCGCTGCATTAGTTCAAACTTGTCATTAATATTCATTAGAGCTTGAATTTGAGGATAATATGGTTTGTGTAATAAAATTTGGTTAATTGATCTTGTTCTGTGGTAATTTTCTGTATATCGTTTGTGATGCACTCGTGTATGTGTGTTGAACATCATTGGCATACATATGCATTCACTTGGTTCATTTTTCGGAACCGGGCATCTGAGGTGGAGAGCCGCCAGCATCTTCTGCAGACCGTCACCCAGAAGATTCAGACTGAATTGCCAGAGGAGGCGGCAGTAGCGATGGCAGCGATGGCGAAGGAGGTGGCAGCGGCAGCGGAGGCGGGGGAGGAGGCGGTGGTGGCGGCAGCGGGAGGTGGAGGAGATCTCCTCCGACTCCGAGTAGAGTAGTATTTGTAGTTTTTCTTTTTCTTGTTTTCTATGTTCTTTCGTAGTTCTTGTTTGTAATATATGTGTTGTTTTCATGTTAATGAAAAATGTCTTTTCTGTTCATGAACAATGCGTCCTATGCAGTATCGAAAAACAACTCCATTCTAAAAAAGGGGCGAGATAACTGTTGTTCAATGTCTAACCAAGAACTCGTTGTGTTGCGACAATCAACGACTCTTGGTTGAAACTACATTGAGATCGTGGTTGAGGCTGCGTTTCTCCTCTTTTGTGTTCTTTCACTCAATTTTTTCATTTATAGTCGGTGCATGTGAAAATGTATTTTTAATAGTAGTATATACTACATGTTACCATTTCATTGTGATTAATGTTACAAAATGTTGATTGTTTGCCATCGTCCTTTCGTGGACTTGGGTGTTCTATATTTGCATATCGTTTGCATTAGCATATATACATTTGGCGATTCATATTTTTGTTCGTATTTTTTTGGAATGTCCCACTAGCTAGCAGATGACTGCTTTTAGATTTTGATCTCCATGCATGGCAACAAAGATGAATTAAGAAGTGAGCAAGTAGTCCTAAGAAGTCCACCCCTCTAGCTACACGCACCATGTGCAAGAATCGATGCGACATGACATGTAATTAATCACAATTGCATGCGTGCACAAGGGCACGGCTTGCGTCAAATTCTCCACTCCCGCGAAAAAATTTTTATTCTTCTTGGCGCGCCACAATTGAGATCTTGACAATTCAATTTTCACTGCCTGCGCCTCCAATTTCAGTCCCGCCTATTTTAACCCTATTTCAGCCACGATGAGTATAAACAGAAACATTGGCCTCCGTTCCCGACACACCACTGCCCCGCCCTTCCGGTGTTCTCGTAGTACTCCAAATGTGTTGTCTCTCTGTCCTGTGTTCCAAAACTTGTATTCCTAAGAAATTCCCGTGTTTTCATTTCCCACGGTTTTTACAATTTTTCCCCATGGATCTCGCAGTGACGCATCGAAGCTCTTGGTGGTATTGACTCCTGGGTACAGCGCCAGGCGACCAAGTCTGACGGGCTCTACCGAACCTCTTTGTCGCCGACACCTCCCTGAGACATCGCATCCCGGACTCCAATTTTGTGCTAGGTAAACTACACGATCCATACCGTCTTTTTATAGAGGTATATTATCTTGGTTCTACACGATCCGTCCTGATATACGAAGATTAAACAATTTAACAAAAAAGAAATGTGGTCTTCTGTTTCACAAATTTAGCTATATATATATATATATATATATATATATATATATATATATATATATATATACATACTACATTTGTCCTGAAATAAATGTCGCTCCGACAGCTTATTACGGTAGTGTATTTCTAGTTCAATTCCTGGCCGGGAACGACAAATATTAAAAACCAGAGGTAGTATGTAATTTCTGAATTTAGAAATAAAGGACGCACGGTGTATCTAATCAACTACTCCAAGTGTTGTACTCTCATTCCTCTTTTACAAATTTGTATTCCTTCCCACGGTTTTTACACTTTTTTCTTTCTTGTGGCTTTCTCGGAGCGTACGTTTTTTTTCTATTCCTTCATTTCTAATTCCTTCATTCATAACAAACACTACAGTTTATAGAAACCACACTGTTCGATCCAAAATCTACGTCGGTCATGTAATCTGATGTTATCACTGTATTTGGAATGACTACTTACAATGCTCTTTACATTAGGAACAAGACATTAAACTGTGATGTCGTCTACAAGCATTCATGGTGGCCAACAAGCAACTGGTAAAACTATAAATGTGTTTACTATCAAAATTAAAAAAAAATAGAAATCATTAAATCCTTTGCATGGTATGCAGAGAATATTGCAGCACATGATGTTCAGGAACCCCGTGGTTCTTCACTCCCTGGTACTACGATGCATGAACCAATAGCAGGTATAGATATACAAACTAGAAATACTCCTTCTGCCCCAGCATAACTTTACTTATGGAGCTTAAAAATGTCCCACTCCAACTCTATCGGTAGCTTCCAACTACCCATATCACATCACATTACTACGTGCATCTCTACCGTGCCATTTGTTTTGGCAGAGCGTGTTAGTTTTTTACTCCTTTGGCATTGAATTTGGAGCATTTTGAGAGACTATGTTCTGTCCTTTAGATGTATTAATGATGGGTATATCATGGTCATTTGCATTCTTTCATAGGCTCTACTAATTATTTTAGCATGCTTTGCAATTATACTTTCTTAGTAGTCTTTATAGTTAACAGTTCATCAACCTGTGTGATGGCGTGATTTTTTGATGCCTCTACAATGTGCTCTCTTGCTGCCGGCCACTCCGGTCGGCACCGGTGCCCACGCCCTGCTGCTGGTCACTTCAGTGTCCTCCCCGACGCGTCTCCCTTGCCTATCGCCACGTCCCATCCTTCGCGCGCCATGATGACCCCGCCGCCCGCAAATCCCTGGCCATTACTCACCCTGCCACCAATCCTCCTCGTGAGTTTCGGCAAGATCGAACCCTCGCTTTGTTGAGCATCGCAAGCTGGGACTATGCAGTACTGCACCTGCAGTAGCCGCCACTGACAAGTGGACCCGATGTCTCATGGGCCCACATGTCAGTGGCAGCTAATGCAGGTGTAGTATTGCGGAGGATTTCAATCCCGCAAGCTGCCTGCCTTATCTGTCTTGCATTCGCCACCTGCTACCACTAGCATTCATTACTTGTCGTGCAACTAATAATTCTCTTTGAGACGGGCTCTAGCTGATGTCAGTCAGACCGAACCGGCGAACCCTATCTTTGTCTAGTCTAGCGTTATCAGCTACATGCCTGCCCTCTCACAGTCTTGCCTGCTTCACTGCTGGACTGAAAATCCTCTACAATACTACGAGTGCATACTGCCACTGACATGTGTACCTGATGGCTCATTTTAGGGTATGAACAGCAACAAAGAAGTCAACAATGTACTCCCCCTGATCAAAATAGTTGTCGTTCAGACAGTCCTAACTAGTTCATTTTTAATCGTTTTGTTGGTCTGATACGACAATTAATATAAACCGGGAGGGAGTAATACAGAACAAAATGTTGCTGGGACGCAATCCTCCCACACCCGTATTTGCCGCACTCGTCTTGAATATGGTACGAACATCAGACTTTTCTTCTTTTCACACTATTTATTCATGATACTAAACTTGGTCAGGCGGTAATTTGCTTTAATCATTTACCATTTGAGTCGATGTAACAGAAGTAAAGAAGTTTGGAAGAAGTGTGGCTAAAGGACTTAAGGTTGCCAGAATAGGCTATGCATCCCAAGTTAGTAGAGCAGAGCATGTGAAGCTACCAATTCAGTTCTCCACTAGGTTGGGTGTTGCGGTTGGCATTAACCAGCGACACTTTGTCGATGATGTTTATGTTTAGAAAAAGACATGCATCCCTCAGCGGTGCAAAGAAGTGGGCAGAGGTTGGCCATAGTAACAAGAGAGATATAGTACGAGACATTCTGGTCAGTGTTGTCACACCCCCACACAAGTATTTTTTTCTTGCAATCTCCATCTTGTACGTTTACAGCAACTTGTTATACAATGTACAGGATTCCTGGGACATGGAGGACACACCGTAGAGCGTCAGAAAAATTTTAAAAATTGCTGGTGAGCACTACAAGGGGTGGCACTCGACTTTGCATGCCACCTATAAGAGTTATTCTACCGATGAAGAACGTATATGAAACAAGCCTGCTGACGTAACGGCGCCCGAGTGGTTGCACCTAATAGAATATTTTGGGTCTGAGCGATTCAAGATCAGCTAACTTTTTAATAGCTTTGCATCATACAAAAACTATTTGATTTACATTCATTTGTGGAATTAATTCTTAAAATTATTGCAGTCAATAAGCAGGACCAATTCTCAAAATCGAAGAAGACAAAAGGCGAGTCACTTGCTTGGCTCCAAATCTTACGCCCAACTTAGTTACGAGAAGGTATGAAAAATAAATCACGCTTTTACTTTGCGCTGCAAACAATATGTATATCGACATGTTGAATTTTACTTGTATTTTATGTAGCGAGACCAAGAGACTGGAGAAGAACCAGATGGCATAGAACTGTGGGAGGCAAGCCTTTTGTTTGAGAACGGTGACTGGGCAAAGAAGTTGGCAAAAGTTGTACATGTGAGTAACACTTCAGACAATCCCCAATTAAATAAATATTTGCAATTTACCTGTGACTTTTCTTTTTGTATATAGATCCAGGCATGTTCCCAAGTGGACGACATGGAAGCTGAGCAGGGAGGCCCAATTCTAAATGAGGAGAGAAATCACATCTTCTAGTGTTGTTATAGATCCTCAATCGGTTGTGCAAGATCACAGGTTCGGAGGAGTGGTTATATGGCTAACCCAACTGGTCCTGAACATGAGCATATGCGTATCCAGATGCCTAAACACCTCAACGACGAAGTTTGAAACTTAGAAGATAGAAATGTAGGCCTCAATCAAATAGTGCAGGAGTTGGAAGGAAGAAATGATAGCTTAAACACCCAGATGGACTGCATAAACCAGAAGAATGAAGAGTTAAACATTCATGTCCAGAACTTACAAGGTCAGATAGCAGGGGATCGTGAACAGACAACTAAGGAAATGCAGGACATGCGCATCTCAATGGCTGAAATGCACAAAATAATGATGGAGACCACTCCACAAAAGGTTCAACCAAGGAACCGCCAAAAGCCACCTGCTGCAACAATTAGTCCCGGTCAGCTTAGGCAAACTTACATCCAAACACGTCGCGACCATAATATTTGAGTGTTGTTATGCGTGTTGCAATATCAATTGATGGATTTTTATTGTTAAACTCATGATTCTGTTGCCACTAATTTTCAAACTTGTTGCAAGGATTCTACTGCTACTAATTATAAAACGTGGCATTACAAATTTTTTGTCACGAATGATAAATTTTTGCAATAGGAAGCTATTGCCACGAATTACAAAAATTTGCGGTATAAACATTTGTCCACGAATCAAAAAATGTTGCACTAGATTACTATTGCCACCACGCAGAAAATGTTCGCATTACAACACTATTGCCACGGATGAGAAAACGTTGCATTAAACCTCTATCACCACAAACCATTAAACGTTGCATTACAACCGTACTGCCACATATCATAAAATGTTGGATTATGAACCTATTGCTACAGATCAGGAAACGTTGCATTAGAAACCTGTTGCCACATATCAGGAAACGTTGCATTACGAACCTGTGGCCACAGATTAGAAATCGTTGCAATACCCAACTATTCGCCACGTATGTGAAATCGTTGCAATACCATACTATTTCCCATGGATATGTAATCGTTGCAATACACTACTATTCGCCACGTTTTTGCACCGTCACAATAACATATTATTTGCTACGGATGTTAAACTGTCGTAGTACCACACTATTTTCCACGACTGGGACATCGTTGCAGTACCATACTATTTGTCACGAATGTAAAATCATTGTAATACCGTGATATTAGTTGCAATACCATAAATTGTCGCAATACCATAGATCGTTGTAATACCATACTATTTGCCACGGTGGTAAATCGTGGCAATACTGCACTATTTGCCACGAATGAGAAATCGTTGCAATCACATACTATTACCACTAATGTGAAATCGTTGCAATATCATGCTATTCATTGCAATATGTTAAATCATCGCAATACGCTAAATCATTGCAGTAACACACTATTTGCCACGATTGTGAAATCGTTGCAATACCGTACTATTGCCACGGATGTGAAATCGTTGCAATCACATACAATTACCATAAATGTGAAATCATTGCAATACCATGCTATTTGTTGCAATACATTAAATCGTCGCAATACGCTAAATCATTGTAATAGCATAATATTTGTCACGAATATGAAATCATTGCAATACCATACTATTTGTTACGAGTATGAACTCGTTGCAATACCGTACTATTCATTGCAATACGTTAACTCGTCGCAATACGTGAAATAATTGCAATAGCGTATTATTTGCCACCGATGTGAAGTTGTTGCAGTACCATACTATTTGACACGGATGTCAAGGCATCGCAATAACCTATCGCCACGAGAATTATTATGACGATTTGTAAAAACTATTGCCACACTCGTTGTCGTTGCAACAGTGACCTATTGCGATGAAAAATGACCTATTGCGACGATTTTTTTCGTTGCGATATACCGAAATACTTACAATTATGAGGCGGCGTGCTCCAGCGTGCTCAACTCTCTGATGACGAAGGTCGGGATCGACGGCGGGGTCGGGGTTGACAGCAGCAGCACGACAATGACGATGAGTGAGTTGAGGAAGAAGGACGACGGTGGCATGCTCAGGAGCTACGGTTTCTAGGTCAAGAGAGCGCGCGAGAGCTAAAAATTTTGCGAAGTGCCGAGAGAGAGTGCGCGAGAGATAAAAATAGCAAAACTCGGAGACAAGCATCTATAACACCAGTCTCTAATTTTAGTTATCTCCCTTAGATCAAGAGAGCGTGATTAAGTTTTGTGCGAAAATTTTTGCCAGAGAGCGTGCGAGAGCTAAAAATAGGTCAAAATCATAGCCCAGCCTGTAAAATGCCGTCCCTCATTTGCTCATCTACCTTTTGCTAGAGGTCGAAATCGGCAACATGACTTAATACAGTGCGTCTCTTATTCACCCGTCTCCCTTTTGCCGGAGGTAAAAAATCGGAGACCCTCCTGTTTAATGTTCGTCTCTCATGTGCTCATCTCCCTTTTGCCACTCGCACTACATTGTGAGCGTTTGTTGCCACTCGCGCGCAAAGTTAACATCGTGAGCATCCGTTGTCGCGATAAACAAATGCAATGACATTGCAATTCAGGGATATAATTAGAATTCAAGGATAAACAAACGCAATGACATTGCAGTTTGAAGATAATTTTCAACTCAATGAATTTAATAGTTTATACACATTGTGTGCCCTCTAAGTTATACATTTCAATTCTAAACTTATTCCTATGAAGCTCTCATCGATCAATCTGAACTGTACTATCCATCTTGCTCCCGAACACGTCTCTTATATTCCTCTGGATCCTAAAAATATTGACCTTCTTTAAATTAACAAATGTCGAATGAGGAATGATATATAACCTATGTTGGTCACTAACACAAAGTTACTAACTTTGATAAGTAGATTATAGCGATCATTTTCAACATCGGGTGCATTTGTCTGATGAAGCAAACGCTAAACTTCAAGTAGTATAGTTTTGATTGTAAAACATGACCACCACCCCAAGGAAATATCAATTTAAGCAACATAAGAAACCAGTTCAAATAAGTTCAAAAACAATTACTAGTTACTTGTGAAAAACAAGTCTATCTTATAGTCTCTTGATCAAGAACCCCAAGACAAAGTGCTCCTGAGCAATGGACATTCCGGTGGAAGAAACCACGTCGAAAGTCGCATCTTGGCGGCACCAACGGATAGTCCTCCGAAAAGAAAACTGTCATGGTGTAGTAACCACCTTCCCAGTCATTATACAAAGGAAATTCATTAATAAGAGGACGATGTTATACTGGATATGATTGTGCTTGTTCTTCATGACTTACTTCTTTTTTACCGAGGACGATACACTACCAGTTCAAAACATCTCCCGACTCAGGCTTTGCAGAGAAACCCTACGCAGAGAAATTGGACAAACAAGTGACGCAAATGGCGGCGATCCATAAAATTGCAAATACCAAAAACAAACAAGACGGAAAAACAAAACTACAGTTAAGTTCATCAGTCCATTGCAGAGCTACATACAACCATGCGACCGGTGTGCCATATGTACATACATGGGGATGGTTCTTGGGCCACGCCAATCGCTCCTCCTTCAGTCGGTTATGCGCCAAGCCGATATGAAACCCAGCCACGAACAGTGATGATGACGAGAGCAGTGATGACGGCGATGGAGAATAGAGGCGGCAGTCGCACTGGAGTTGGTCGAATAGAGGCGAAGGTTGCACTGGTGTTGGTCAATTAGTAGAGGAGCTCTGGTGGCGAAAAGACGCGAGAGATAAACACGAGACGCGCGAGACTGAAGCAAGACAAGCGAGATATGAAACGCATCTTCCATTGTTAACAAAGAGAGACGTGTGGTACAAGGACTGCAGAGAACTTAATTTCAGCGGTGGTACAGAGACTCGTGCGACCGGTGTGCACGACCTTTCATTTCCCCGAGGTAGTATCGATTCGTCCCATCAATGCACGTGTGTTATTGTCCTTAAGTACCATATTTATACCATCAATTAACCTCATAATGTGCATAAAAGAGAAACGTAACATAGTGGTAGGGTTGAAAACTGACCAATTCCACAAGTATTGGTGTTTATTTGTATGCAGGTGAATTTAGACTCACAATACCAAGACATGCAGGGAGTAACCCATAAAATTGGATTTCGACGAATCACGCGACACCATGTGTCATCACATGGATCAAATGGCCCAAAAACAGAAGTATCTGAGGCCATCCAACGGTGTAGCACCCATATAAAGGGATGGGACCCACTTGTCAGAGACCTGGAGCAAGCACAACCCCAACGGGGCTGAGACCAGGTCGGCCGACCTCCCTAGTTGGCCGACTAAGGAGTGGCACCAAACCAGGTCAAATGCCACGTGTTGGCTCTTCCCAGCTTGAAGAAGTCATAGGTGACTGATTCACACGCATTTGGTGGCGGGAATCGACCCTTCTCCACCCTATAAATAGAACCCCACACCTCACTTCACACACACACCAAACACCACTCCTAAGGTTTAGAGTAGTCCTAGAGGCTGTCAAGTAGAAGGAGAGTGTGGTGAGAGTTTAGGAGAAGGAGGCTTGGGCTTGTCAAGTCCCACTTCTACACTTGTACCCTGACAAAGGTGTTACTCAAATCAAGTCAACTCTTTGTGAATTCAATTCAAGTTTAATTCTCAATTCATAGTAGTCTGCACAAGTAGTTACTTGTGGGTTCATTGATTTAATTTATTAGAGTCTCTAGTTGTAGCTTCGTGTTCAAAACAACAAGAGTTGTGATTTAGAACGTAAGCGTGGTGCTTAGGTTAGAAATCACCAGCGAATATCTCGTAGACCCATGGATTGAAGAGGTAGGCAATAGGTGGTGATAGCCCTATCTGTCCTAGTAATCCTCCACGTTCGGCTATGCCATAGGCTCTTGGCGAGAGTCGTCCTAGTGTTGCTAGGGGTAAACCCATGTCCAAAGCAAGCAGCTACCGCAAATTTCTTTAAATTAGAATCAATAATTTGAATTCATCTGTCTTCCTTACCTACAAAACAACTTTGTGTCCTTGGGTGAATTAGTTCATAAGATTAGTGCACACGTTCTTTGGATTCGATACCCTTGGGAATATTCTCTTAAGGGGAAGTGCTACACGACAGTTTCTGTGCGCTTGCGGGTTTTATCTGGACGTAAGAAACATCAACAACGCTAAAGGTTGCCTAGAGGGGGTATGAATATGCGGATAACCTAAAATTTAACTTAATAAAAGCTAATCAAATTACATAGTGAAGACTAGTCTGGTCAGGATAACAAATTTGATCAAAGGTGAGATTTTTAAGCGATCTAAAGGACTTAACTCGATGAAATGTAAAGCATATGAGACTAGAAATCTAGTAGATGGTATGCACAAAGTAATAACAACTAGATAGAGGCAGATCACAAGATTGAAATGAAGAACACGTGAAACCCTAAGTTGATCTAGCGAATATCAAGGAAGATAAATCAAAGACACAAGACGCAAGATTTATCTCGTGGTTCAGCCCTACAAAGGAGCCTACATGCACGTTGAGGATTCCCACGAGAGGCAGGGTTCCACTCAACGCTTTCCTTAATTAGCCACCATGAAGGCCCGCTATTCTTCCACTAAATCACAAGGGTAATCACCAAATTAGTGGGGCTACTCACAACCCGAGGCTCCCACAAGTTTACAGCTCATAAAGATCAAAGATAAACACCCACACGAACTCAAATCAATCAGTCAAACTGAAAGAATCAACCCAAGAGCTCAAGATCGAACAAATCCTTCTCTTTCCTCTTTCAATCCTTGCAAATCTTAAAGAATCGCTCTTAGGACTTCAAGAATGGTTGAGAGAGGGCTAGGATGACTCTAGGAAGGCTATGGCAGTGCTAGGGTTCTAGAGAGGGCCTTTGGAGGCCCGGGGATCCCTTTTTATAGGGTCCTGACAATTAGTCGTTGCCACCAGGAAAAGTGCAGACTAGTCCGACCTTTGACCTCAGAATAGTCCGGCCTGTGGGGACCAGTGATGTCATCCTTGACCAACCACAAAGCCCCCTGCCACCTTTTGAATTCAAATGGTCACCAACCCACTGACTAGTCCATCCCACAATTGACTAGTCTGATCTCACAAAGAACAGTTTGTTCTGGTTGAGAACGGACAAGTCTGGCACATCAGACTAGTCCAGGCCCTCAGGGCAGACAAGTCCAGTTATCCAAGACTTAGTACCAAGAGCCAACTCCAAGTCCACAGCGGACTAGTCGGTCAAGGGGCAGACTAGTTCGATCTCAGTCGGGAACTACTTTTCTCGATTAAAATGGACTAGTCTGTCCAAGCGAACTAGTCCGGCCCCCAGGGCGGACTAGTTTGCTCCTTCAGGACTTAGTCCTGGAAGGATACAGACACACTCACCATGTACTAGTTTGTCCCCTTACGGACAAGTCCGAACTAACATAGAACACTTTGGTCTGCTTAGCATCGGATCAGTCCAATGCAGCCAGACTAGTTCGGCCTCCCAGCCCGGACAAGTCCGGCCCTGTCCTTAGGGCTGTCTCAACTCATCTCTCAATCTAGTCTATTTTGGATAATGAGCTCTTAGGAGATTCTAACATTTTGACTCATCGAACAAACTCAAGCTAAGTGACTAAACTCGACACAAAGAATTTTAAAGCTCAAATTCCATTCTTTGAGTTCTTTACATTTTTCTTCTCTTTTTCCTTTTTGAGTGCATCCAATGTCATCCATATTTCAATCACCTATGCTTAGTCCCTTAAATGTTGTCATTTATCATCAAGACCCACGGGAATTAGCCTAGATGCACTTTAAATCTCCCCCTTTTTGGTGATTTGATGACAACACATTGAGGTTTTTGATAAAAAATAAAGTTGAGTTGATTTTCATAACACACATGTGTATAAGGAGCTCCCCCTAAATGTGTGCATAGATGATTTGCAATAAGTTAGATGCACAAAAAATGAAGTCTATGGGAGACTCATAAATTTGTGTGTTATGGTGGGGTGCCCACGTGTGATGCAAGTGTTGAGATGTGAACAGTGGAGTGAAGTGTGCATCTCACATTTTAATTTACTATCATCACACATATTTGACTAGAATGATATTGAATAGAGTCATGACAAAAATAGACAATAAGATCCACATAACATAGAGTGATAGCATAGTGATAATGTCATTAAAAACCAAAATGAGTAGCAAAAGTTAACATTACAACCCAGATTTTTAAAACATAGCATAGTCCATGGATCTAAAATACTCCCCCTCGATCTCTCCCCCTTTGGCATCAAGACACGAAATAGGAAAAAGAGTAAGGGAGAAGAAATATAGCTTAAATCTACTCATTGTCGCTCTCGCTCGCCTCTCCACGGCCTGGGTCACTCTTCGTCTCCTCATCCTCTTGCGCGTCATCGTCTTCGCCATCATCGTCATCATCATCATCGACGACCTCTACGACGGCAGGAGTGGCGCTAGAGGGGCCACCCCCACCACCAAATAGAACAGCCTCCGCCCCCGAGAGCTCTGGAAATGGTGTGATGTCTTCATCCTCGGAGGCTTCCGGGGACATAGGAATGTTCGCCTTTTCGCAAAGCTTGCGAAGGCACTTGTCTTGCCTTTTTAGCCATCTTTTGAGTCTTCACTTCAGTTTTGCAACATGAGGTGAAGATTGACCTAAGAAGCTTCAATGTGGCACTTGCAAGATTGTCGGAGGAGGAAAAGAAGGCACAAAAGAGGTACCTCTCCTCGAGGCTCCGCCAATCTTTGGTGCAGGAGGAGGAATCTGAGGGTGGAGAGCTCTATGCTTGACATCCTTTACAAATTCAGAGCCAGACATCTACTCAATTAAGGACATGATGAGAGGGGCATATCCACACGAGCGGTTGGGAGAGTGGGATATGTTGAAGATGTCATTGTAGATATAGTCAAAAACATTGAACCTCTCATCTTCAGCTATCAGCTTCATCAAGTGCCTCAAGTTTCCTTGGATGATGTCGGCGTCGCCATCATTAGGTGCTAGAGTTTTTTTCAAGATCCGATTGAGCACACTAAAGAAGGGACGAAGAATCTTGGTAGTTGGAGGATTGTAGAAGCCAACCTCGTACATGAATTTCATTTCCCCCAAATCTAGAGCCTTGAGGTTATGAATTGTCAACTCATAGTTCAAGAACTCTTCAAGTTCAAGAATTCTGGCAAACTCATCATAGAGCACAAAATATTTGACTCCATTAGTCAACCAAGTAATCTTCCTATCTCCAAAGGTGGAGAAGTAGCAAGTAGTGTAGAATTGGGCCACCACTTTTGTGTTCTAGTTGTACATGAACTCAAGCAATTCTTTGAGTCCATGGTGCTCAGCAGCTCGAATTATTGCATTGAAGGCTTGATGATCCTTCTTTTCCATATAAGCCCAATCTAACCATTAAGCATCCGTTACTGGAGTTTTCTTGGATAGGTAGACTAGGCAATAATAATCGCAATGGAAGTTGCACCAGAAACGAGGATCTGTTGTTGCTTTCTCATACTTGTAGGGATCCTTGATCCTGAGCCTTCTTGGTTTATTAGATCCTTGACCTTTGAACATATTGCTTCCCAGCTCAGGTTGTCGGTTAGGATCATGCACAGGAGGAGTCATGACCGACAGACCAATGGGGACTTGTGGAGGACCACGAGGCTTCGTGGTTTGGTCACGAATGACCAAACCTCTCCCTGCCAGAGCTTTCTTCCTGGGAGTAGCCTTCTTGAGAGGCAATTTCTTGGAAGCCTCCTTTCCTTTTCCCTTAGCCTGGCTGCTTTCACCTGTCGGTGTTTTTCCATTATCGGCCGCTTGGGACTTTTGCTCTTCACCCATGGTGACTATCCTTTTTCTTCTGCTTGCTTGCTCTTCAGCCACTTGAGCTTGGGTTGCCTCTTTATCTTGCTTCTTCTTGAGCCAAGCTTCACGCATGCGCTCAAGATCTGCTGCAACGGCTGCTTCCTTTGCGTCTTTTTGATGATAGAATTTTTGTCAGACCGCCTCCTTTTCTGGATCAGAAAGAAGAGAGTTGTCGCGCCGAGACATGCTGAAACTCAAATGAAAGAAGGATATGAGGTGATATCAAGCAAAATATTGTGGTAGAGATGTGGAGAATTCACTAAGTTAGGAGTTAACACTGGGTTAGGCCGGACTTGTCCAGTCACTGGTCGGACTAGTCCGGTAAGGAGCGGACTTGTCCGCTGTTTGTTCGGACTAGTCCGAACCACCCAGCCTTAAACCCTAACTTTGCGATTTTTCCACAAAATTCCATACCAAGGCTCAATATTGAAGGGGAAGAGTCACAAGGTGATAGGTAGGCTAAGGAGGCCCTAAGTTGCAAGAGAAACAACCTAGAATCGATGAAATCAAGAAAGTTCAAGTTAGGTCAAGAACACACCTTGAGATATGAAAATCGAACAAATCTGTGGACGGAAGGGCGGAGTAGTCTGGGATTCGCCTTCCCAACACTCTAAAGAAGCTTCCACATGGATCCCTTGATGATTTTGAGGGTTAGGATCAAAAATTGCCAAAAGAGGCAGTTTTTGGGAGAGAGGCGCACGTTGAAGATTTTGAAACGAAGTGGAGGGGTCGGGCCCGACACTTTGGGTTAAGTCCCCAGAAGTTCGGACTAGTTTGTACCAGGATACCGGACAAGTAAGAGCGTCGGACCGGGTCCGGACTAGGCTAAAGCACCAGACAAGTTCGGTGACTGCCAGACCAGTCCGTTGTGGACTAGTCTGAGCCTGTTCGGACATGTCTAGGACGTTGGACATGTTCGGCCCCATGGGCGGACTAGTCCGGTCCTAGATAGGAAATTCTCATATATATTGAGAAATTTGCATGAATGATCCATATGGACTATGTTTTCACAAATGTTCTCAATGAATATGGCCAATAAAGCACACAAACATTCATACAATGACCATGATTTATGGAGACAATAATTGAAAGTAATTTGATAGAAAATGAGGAAGGCAAGTTTTCGGAAGCATGCATAATTTTGAAGAGAATACAAAACTAACAATTAGATGTGCAACATCTCAAGCCACATTTTGAGAATCAAGGATATTTAGTTCATTCCTAAGTTCGCAAA
The DNA here is from genome assembly GCA_036927565.1 of Tuctoria greenei. Taxonomy (NCBI): domain Eukaryota; kingdom Viridiplantae; phylum Streptophyta; class Magnoliopsida; order Poales; family Poaceae; genus Tuctoria; species Tuctoria greenei. Next base: position 260,178,042 of record JAYESD010000001.1, on the reverse strand, counting down.
AGCGTTTTTCATTTAGTGGCTTGGTGAAGATGTCAGCTAGTTGTTTTTTGGTTCTCACATGTGAAATGACAATGTCCCTCTTCATAGAATGGTCTCTCGAGAAATGGTGTCGGATGTCAATGTGTTTGGTTCTAGAGTGTTCAACGGGGTTGTGGGCAATCTTGATGGCACTCTCATTGTCGCATAGGAGAGAAATATGGTTCATATTGAGACCATAATCCTTTAGAGTTTGTTGCATACAAAGAAGTTGTGCACAACAAATTCCAGCTGCGACATACTCCGCTTCGGCTTTGGATAGGGCAATGGAATTATGTTTCTTGGATGACCATGATACTAGGGACCTACCCAAGAATTGGTAAGTCCCGGAGCTGCTTTTCCTATACCCTTTGCTTTCGACATAATCCGCATCGGAGTATCCGATTAGGTTAAACTTGGACCCTTTGGGATACCACAATCCTAGGTTAGATGTATAAACTAAATAGTGGAAGATTCTCTTTACGGCTATCAACTGACACTCCTTAGGACCGGCTTGAAACCTTGCACATATGAATACGCTTAACATAATATCGAGCCTAGATGCACAAAGGTAAATAAGTGATCCAATCATGGAGCGGTATACCTTTTGATAAACGCTAGGACTATCTTGGTTGAGATCAAGATGTCCATTCATCTCCATTGGCGTCTTGATGGGATTGGCCTTCTCCATGTAAAACATCTTTAGGATGTCTTGAGTATACTTGGTTTGACATATGAAGGTGCCTTCCTTGAGTTGTTTTACTTGGAAATCTAAGAAGAACTTCAACTCCCCCATCATTGACATCTGAAATCTCTCCGTCATGATTTTGCTAAACTCTTCACAAAAAGATTGATTAGTAGAAGCAAATATTATGTCATCAACATAAATTTGGCATACAAATAAATCATCATCCATGTTCTTGGTAAAGAGTGTATAATCGGTCTTTCCTGTCTTAAAACCATTATCAATGAGGAAGTCCCTAAGGCACTCATACCAAGATCTAGGAACTTGTTTGCGGCCGTAGAGAGCCTTGTGAAGCCTAAATATATGTTTAGGATACTTATCGTCCTCCAAGTCGGGCGATTGCTCCACATACACCTTCTCCTTGATCGGTCCAGTAAGGAAGGTGCTTTTCACATCCATTTGAAAAAACTTGAAACCGTTGTGAGTAGCATAGGCCAATAATATGCGAATAGATTCAAGCATGGCTATAGGAGCAAAAGTTTCATTGAAATTCAAACCTTTGACTTGAGAGTATCCTTTGGCTACGAGTCTAGCTTTGTTTCTTGTTACCACAGCATTCTCATCTTGCTTGTTGCGGAAGACCCACTTGGTTCCTACCACATTCGCATTAGGTCTTCTCACGAGCTCCCATACTTTGTTCCTCTTGAAGTTGTTGAGCTCCTCTTGCATGGATATTATCCAATCCGGATCTCATAGGGCATATTCAACCTTAAATGGCTCCAAAGAGGACACAAAAGAATAGTGAGCATAAAAATTAGCCATACGAGATTGAGTCATTACCCCCTTGGAGATGTCTCCAAGTATATTGTCAACGGGATGATCCTGTGGAACACATTGATAAACTCTTGGTTGTGGTACACTTGGTCTTGAGTCAACTTCTTCATCTCCCTCATCTTCATGGTCTCCCCCTAGACCATTGCCACCATCTTGATCTTCAACTCCTTGATCATGGTGATCTTGATTAAGTTGTTGATTTTGGGGATCTATGGCTTGATCTTGTAATTGAGACACCTCTTGTGATGGAGTTGGGTCACTTGGGCCTTGTTGCTCTTGAGGTATCACATCACCAAGCGCCATCCTTCTCAACGCAACACATGGTGCCTCTTCTTCATCTAGCACACATTGATCAACTTGCTCCACTTGGGAGCCATTAGTCTCATCAAGCACCACGTCACGTTTGATTTCAACACAACTGGAGGTTTTGTTCAAAACACGATAAGCATAGGTGTTTGAGTCATAACCAAGCAAGAAACCTTCATCGGATTTTGAAGCGAACTTTGAAATTCTAGGCTTCTTGTTGAGAATATAAGATTTACTACCAAAGACTCTAAAGTAGGATATGTGTGGTTTGTTACCCGTTAGAAGTTCATATGGAGTCTTCTTCATTAGGCGATGGATGTAGAGATGATTCGTGGCATGGCAAGCGGAGTTTACCGCTTCCGCCAAAACCTATAGGAAGTCTTGTACTCATCAAGCATGGCTCTTGACATCTCTATTAGTGTTCGGTTCTTCCTTTCAGCTACCCCATTTTGTTCGGGTGAGTAGGGTGCCAAAAACTCATGCTTGATGCCTTCCTCGTCTAAATACTCTTCAACATGAGTGTTCTTGAATTCAGTGCCATTGTCGCTTCTTATCTTCTTGATTCTCAAGGAGAACTCATTTTGAGCTCTCCTCAAGAAACTCTTGAGGACACCTTATGTTTCACCTTTGTCATGCAAGAAAAGCACCCAAGTGAAGCGAGAAAAGTCATCAACAATAACTAAGCCATATTTGTTACCGCCAATTCTTATGTAAGCAATGGGACCAAAAAGGTCCATGTGCAGCATCTCCAATGGTCTTGTTGTCATCATCACATTCTTGGCGGGATGAGATTCTCTGACTTGTTTCCCTACTTGACATGCGCTACAAGGCCTATCTTCCTCAAAAACAACATTCTTAAGACCTCGGACGTGATTTCCTTTTAGCAGTTTGTGAAGATTCCTCATATCGACATGAGCTAGCCTCTGGTGCCACAACCACCCCATGTTGGCTTTGCAATAAAGCATGTGTCAAGTTGAGTTTTATCCGCGGTGAAGTCCACGAGATAAAGTTTTCCCTTGAGCACACCCTTGAAGGCAATTGAGTTATCAATTCTTCTAGTGACAACCACGCCCTCATTAGGAAACAAGTAATTATATCCCTTTTCACATAATTGAGAAATGGATAAGAGATTATAATCTAATGACTCAATGTGCATGACTTGTGAAATGGTATGTTGTGGAGAAATAGAGATTTTAGCCATACCTAGTGTCGGTACCCTAGAAACCGTACACCCCTTGAGGTTACAATGATCTCAAAGGAAAGTCATCTACATGATTTGAAGACCTTCGGAGGCCCACATGTCAGATATAACTGGACCCGCTTCTCCAACATGGTTAATCCCAGGGTCGCCACGTGTACTATCAAACCGGAGCTACCGCCCACAAGGGGGAAGCTCCGGGCCATGTACCGAAATGGCATCTCCGGACTTAACCCCAGACCAAGAGAAGCTCCGGACCTGACACGTGTCAGGTAGCTCCGGAGATACCTGTTTCCCACAGTATGCTCCAGAGCTGCCACGTGTCCAATCGTCGGATCTTCAGCCTCTAACCTTCGGAAGACTCCACAATGGCTCCAGATCTTCAAAGGGGAATCAAGGACTTCAAGACTCGATTAAGTGTCATTAATACCATGTTAATGAGACACGATCGGATGACCTTAATTACCAGTAACGATGCTGTCAAATCCCATTACCCGGTCATTAAGGGCAATTAAACTTGTTGAATGAATATCAATACTAGTAACCGCTGGGGCCACATGTTGGGCCAGGCTAACTTATAATAGCCTACCCTTGTACTATAAAAGGACAGGCCGAAGACAGGTTCAGGGAGGTGAGACACGCGCCATAGACGCTCAACACAAGCTCATACAGCTAATACAACACCAACACACCCGTGGAGTAGGGTATTACGCTCAGGCGGCCCAAACCATGTAAACTCTTGTGTCTCCTGCATCATTTACTATTCATTCACCTTCTTGAATCTCCGCGCGCCCACACTGAACATCAAACTCCTCTAACACTTTAGTAGTGTCGGGAGATCTGTCGGTTCCAAACCACCGACAGTTGGCACGCCAGGTAGGGGCGCCCGAGATTTTGAGAATGGTGAACTCAGCTGCTGGATCATCCAACGGTCAACCTGCTGCTCAGGCTGTTGGGGGCAATCCCTCCAATATACAGCCACCAGCAGGAGCCTCAGCACCAGCAGGAGTCACACTCCCACCACCACCGCCTCCACCAGCAAATCAAGCTGGGCAATGCGATGGTGCGCCAGCGTTAATCACTGCGTCGGCAAATCATGACAACCCAGAACACGCGCTCCATGCAGCGCGTGCTCTTCTCCAACGCCCACCACCTCCGGATGCATCCCGGGATGCACTGGAACAGTGGAGGGCCGATGTGGAACATTTGGTTGCAGCAGCAGCCGAACGCCTCAGCAACCAGGGTTCTCCTCCTTCGGGACGAGCCCCGTCGCAGCGACGGACTTTGTCTGGTAGACTTGGTCCGCACGTTTCCAATAGCAGGAGACGTGCTGCATCACAACAAGTGACGTCATTGCCCTCCGGGGCACGACGCACTCACACGGTATCTAGGCTCTCAACTCATGACCTCCGGGCGGAGCTTGATCGCCGATACCGCCAACAAGATGGCCGAGTCCATATTGAGCGTGCTCGTGAAAGACAGTAAGCTCAGGACCTTTCTACTCCTGAAGGAGTAGGAGGAGGCTGTTCAGCTCTGGCCATACATCTACGTATGGTCAGGTGGCCACAGAAGTTCCGGCCTCACCTGCCGGAAAAATTCGACGGGACTGTCAATCTCACCGAATTTCTTGAGATCTACTTCACTGCAATCTTGGCAGCTGGAGGAAACGAGGCCGTGATGGCCAATTATTTTCCAGTGGCCTTAATTGGGACCGCTAGGTCCTGGTTTATGAGCCTTCCACCCAACTCTATCAACAGTTGGGAGGAGCTGTGCCGGCAGTTCACCGCCAATTTCGGGAGTTCATACACCCGACCAGGCACTGAACTGGACCTTTTTGCAGTCATGTAAAAAGGGGGAGAATCCTTGCGATCATTCATCCAGAGGTTTTCTCAGGTACGAAACACTATCCCTTCTATCTCTAGCGCCTCCGTCATTGTAGCATTCAGACAGGGTGTACGGGACAAGAAGATGTTGGAGAAACTGGCGATCAAGGAGATCACCAGCGTCACGGAACTCTTCAGCTTGGCTGACAAATGTGCCAGAGCTGCAGAGGGCCGTGAAATGCACTCCAAACCAACCCCGGAGGGTCACAAGAAATCCTCCAAATAAGAAGTCGTTACCTCCGGGAACGGCAAGAAGAAGAAAAAGACCAACGGCAAGAAGAAGCCGTCGGCCGGTACATCCAATGTTGCAGCTGCTGCAGCCCCGGGTGGCCGGGGGCCACGCCCCAAAAAGCGACCTCGACCGTCTTCTGAGGACGGTAGCAAGCCGAAAGTGTGGTGTCCAATTCACAAAACGGGCAGCCACAGTTTGGAAGACTTCCGGGAGGTCCAAAACCTTGTCGAGCGCTACAACAAGCGCCGGGAAGAATCTCCTTTCCGACAAAGGGAAGGAAAGCAAAAAGTCGATGAAGCTCCGGCTGACGAGGAGTTAGGTTTTCAGGATCCCAAAAAGGTCCTGAAGGTCGTTTACACCTCCGTCGACGATGATTCTAACGTCTCTGACAACGAGCGTCGGAAGACCATGAACACCATTTTTGGTGGATCATGGGACATCACCTCCCGTCGCGTCATCAAGACTATGCGTCGGGATATGGCTGCTGTAGCTCCTACAGTCAGGCCGGAACCTCATCGGAAGTGGATGGACACAGCCATCACTTTTGATGCTTCGGACTGCCCTTGAAGCATGGTTGGAGCAGGTCAGTTACCTTTGATGGTATCCCCTACCATCAACAACATCCAGCTCCACCACGTCATGGTAGACGGAGGTTCGGGGCTTAACCTCATAAGCTTCGAAGCTTTTACTAAGCTTCAACTCCGACCTTCGAATCTCCACCCCTCTCGACCTTTCTCCGGAGTAGGTCCGGGGGTCATTACCCCACTCGGAGCTATTACTCTCCCCGTTACCTTCGGGACACGGGATAGGTACCGCACCGAGAAGTTGGTCTTCGATGTCGCTCAGATCAACTTACCCTTCAATGCCATCTTGGGTAGGCCTGCCCTGTACAAATTCATGGCAGCTGCTCATTATGGTTATCTGGTGTTGAAGATGCCAACGCCAGTAGGCGTTCTCCGGATCCGCGGAGATCGTAATGCCGGAGTAACTGCTCTGGAAGAACTCCATGCACTCACTACAGCGCAAGAGGAGGACTCCAGGCAGGAGCAAGCTCCAAAACCCCCGAGCATTCGTCAACGAGGCTCGACTTCTGCACCTCGTGTGCAGCCAAGCGGCGACACCGACATTCCCGTCAAAGTCTTCCAAATTGGTTCTGATGCCGCTCAGACCACCCGTATATCGGGGGGATTGAACGACAAATAGGAACTCGCGCTCATCACTTTCCTCCAGGCTAACGTTGACGTGTTTGCCTGGCAACCGTCACAAATGCCTGGGATCCCCAGGGAAGTGATTGAGCACAATCTGAAGATCTACCCCGACGCCCGGCCTGTGCATCAGAAGCCTCGAAAGCAGTCCATAGAGCGACAGAACTTCATCCGACAAGAAGTGAAGAAGTTAATCGAAGTTGGATTCATCCGAGAAGTCTTCCATCCAAAATGGCTGGCAAACCCAGTCGTTGTGCCCAAGGCCGGCGAGAAGCTTCGGATGTGCATCGACTACACCACACTAAATAAGGCATGTCCAAAAGATCCATTCCCACTACCTAGAATAGATCAGATAGTGGATTCCACCTCTGGGTGTGAATTACTGTGTTTCCTAGACGCATATTCCGGATATCATCAAATCAGGATGTCTAGGGAAGATGAAGAACATACCTCATTCATCACAGTAGATGGATTGTACTGTTATACAGCCATGCCCTTTGGTCTCAAGAATGCAGCTTCAACTTTTGTACGAGCTATGTACAAAACTTTTGAAGAACTCATTAGAGACATAGTGGAAGTGTACGTTGATGACATCGTGGTCAAGGTCAGGAACAAGAAGTCACTCCTTGACACCTTGCAGGCTGTCTTCGACAAGCTGCGGGCCACCCGCACAAAGCTAAACCCAGACAAGTGTGTCTTCGGGGTTAGCTCCGGAAAACTTCTCGGTTTCCTGGTAAGTCACCGGGGCATAGAAGCTAAGCCGGTGAAGATTAAGTCCATTGAAGACATGCGGCCACCAACCCGCATCAAAGACGTCCAAAAGTTAACTGGATGTCTAGCAGCCCTCAGCTAGTTCATTTCAAGACTGGCGGAACGGGCACTCCCCTTCTTCAAGTTATTGAGGAAGTCCGGACCATTCCAATGGTTCGAAGAAGCAGAGAAGGCATTCCAGGAGCTGAAACAGTTCCTCACCACCCTACCAATTCTGGTAGCTCCGAACCCTGGTGAGCCTTTGTTGCTTTACATTTCAGCAACTGATGAAGTCGTCAGTATGGTTCTGGTTGCGGAGAGACCAGAGCTACCTCATACTCAGGAATCCAGACCCCTTCGGGAGGGTCCGGAGGTACCTGAAAGCGAGTCTGGGTCCCAGCTCCCAGACTCGAATCCACAAAGTCACTTCAGGAGACCCAGACCCCTTCGAGAGGGTCCAGATCGCTTCTGAAGAAGCCCCGGGTTCCTCCAGCCAGGACCCGGAGGTCCCCGAAGAAAATCTGAATTCCTCCGAGAGGATCCGGGTCAGTGAAGAGGAAGCTCCGGACCCCTCCGGGAGGGTCTGAACCATTCAGTGCCCAGTGTATTTCATTAGTGAAGTACTACATGATGCCAAGACTCGATACCTAGAGGTGCATGAGCTGATCTATGCAGTTCTTATTGCCTCCAGGAAGCTTCGCCATTACTTCCAAGCTCACAAAGTCTCAGTGGTGACCTCTTACCCACTTCGAGCAATCTTGCATAATCCCAATTCAACTGGGAATATTGCAAAGTGGGCAGCGGAATTGGCTGAATTTGATCTTGAATTTATTTCAAGGAAAGCAGTCAAGAGTCAAGCATTGGCAGATTTTGTGGCAGAATGGACTCCCTCTCCATCAAACCCTGGGGGCCCCAGTGAGCATAAGACGGAGCATCAAGCTCCAGCCTTCACTGAGCCTCACTGGACCCTCTACTTCGACAACTCCATGCAGAAGCAGGGGGCCGGAGCTGGAATCCTTCTCCTTGCATCGACCGGGGAGAAGGTGAAATACATGATACACCTTGACTTCAAGGTGACCAACAACATGGCAGAGTACGAAGCGCTCATCTACAGACTAAAGGTGGCACTGTCATATGGTGTCAAGCAACTGCTGGTCAAGGGAGATTCGCAGCTCATCATTAAGCAGGTGAAGGGTGAATGTTCCTGCAATAATCTTCAGCTAGCTGCTTACCTCCTTGAGGTCTAGAGGCTTCAGAAGGACTTCAAAGTCCTAGATCTCCACCATGTTCAGCGTGCCCATAACGCTGAAGCTGACGAACTCTCGACGAAAGCGTCAACCGGAGCTCTGGCTCCTGACGGAATTTTCGTCCCTAGGTTGTCAAAGCCAACAGCTCAGCCTGCCGAACTGAGCGAAGGGGGCGAGATCAACATCCCGAAGTTGACGGTCCCGATGGCCCTATTACCATGGCAGCCATCAAGGGTCGTAGGTGCTGCCGGGAGCTCCGAGCAACCCAGCACGCAAGACTCAAAAGCTCAAGCTAGTTCCAATGCATGGATCTCGAAGATCCGGAGCTACTTGAAAGACAACATCCTTCCTGACGATGATGTATCCGCTGACCGGGTAGTCAGATTGGCTAAAAGATACACGCTGGTAGAAGGGGATCTCTACCAGCGTGGTGCCAATGGCATCCTAATGCGGTGCATCACAAGGGAAGAAGGCTGCGAACTCCTCGCAGAAATCCATGGAGGCGAGTGTGGGAACCACGCGTCTTCCTGCACGCTGGTTGGTAAAGCCTTTCGGCATGGTTTCTACTGGCCTACAACACTCCAGGATGCAACTGAGCTGGTGAAGAAATGTGAAGCATGTCAATTCCATGCAAAGCAAATTCACACACCAGCTCAGCCCCTACAAATGATACCTCCTACATGGCCCTTCGCTGTGTGGGGGATGGACATCTTGGGACCTTTCCCAAGAGCCGTCGGAGGTTACAAGTTCCTGTACGTCGCCATTGATAAGTTCACCAAGTGGCCGGAAGCAACTCCAGTTGTGACAATCAACAAGCAATATGCTATCAACTTTTTGCAGTCCATTGTATGCAGATATGGAGTCCAAACAAAATCATCACTGATAATGGGACCCAATTCACAAGCTCTGCATTCCAAGGATATTGCGAAGACCTCAGCATACAAGTTTGCTACGCCTCCGTAGCTCACCCAGCAAGCAATGGCCAAGCCAAGAGAGCAAATGCTGAAATCCTTAAAGGACTCAAGACGCGCACATATGAGCGCTTAAAAAACATGGAGCTAACTGGATTGAAGAGCTTCCGCCCACTTTATGGGCCAACAGGACATCTCCAAACCGGTCAACTGGAGAGACACCCTTCTTTCTGGTGTACGGAGCTGAAGCAATCCTTCCTCTGGAAATCACCTTGGGTTCACTCCGGGTCCGAACCTTCGACGAAGCCGCGCAGGACCAGCTCCGGCGTGAAGACCTAGACCTCCTTGAGGAGGGAAGGTGCCAAGCAGCTGTTCGGAATGCCCGATATCGCCAAGCCCTACGGCGTTATCATCAGCGGCATGTACATAACCTACAGCTCGAGGAAGGCGATCTGGTGCTACGGAGCATACAATCCAGAGAAGGGTTATACAAACTCTCCCCCGGCTGGGAGGGACCCTTCCGAGTGATTAAAGTATCCAGACCCGGAAGCGTTCGCTTGGCTACCGAGGATGGGACACCTCTCCCAAATCCTTGGAACATCGAGCACCTCCGTAAGTTCTACACTTAATACCACGGAGGTGAGTCTTGAGTAACTTGAGATGTATGTTATAGAGTCATTGTACAGAGTCGGGTAGTTCCTCCGGGAGAGCAGCCGGACCTTTCCCAAAAGGTCCGCAAAGTTCATGCAACACTTGTCACAGTCTCAGGACTAAAAGTGTGGCTAGATACCCTGGGTCAAACGAGAAATGAAACATGCTTAGCCTGATTCCGTACCCTAAGAGTGTACTTGTTTCCCCTGTACCCCGGATCTATAATGAAAGACATCTTCATGTGAAACAGACTCCACGTGCATTTATTTTGTACAGGCTCAACATTTTTTATTTTTCCCTTTCTTGTCTATAACAAAGACGTGCAATTCTTAAGAAATTTTAGTTCGATCGGTTTATATACGATACGAGTTGTATTGTCAATTCTTTTGGATTCAAATATTGTTCCTGGCCAACTTGCCTAAAAGCCGCCAAGCCAATCTAGGGCTGGAGTGTGCTATCGACTTAGCCTGGTCAAGCACCCTAAGTACGCCACTCTACCTACACCCCGGTAGGCCGAAGTAAGGCGAGTCCAAATACAATTGAATCCGGAAGAAAAGGCAACGCATTCGATTGTGTCTAGAATCGCGTTTGACCTAAAACATTCTTAAGAATCATAAGCCGCGACAAAGTTATAGGCAAGAAACGAATTTTACTATTTTTCTTGACTTCAGTGTGCAGGAAAAATAAAATACACATCGATGGAGAAAAGCCGGAGCTAACAAAGCTCCGACTCCCCTAGGTGGCTTGTAATCGATGTTACGCATTGAAAACGAGCATCACCGGAGTAATCAAGCTCTGGTAAAGCTAGGGGGGCCAGCCGTCGACGTAAAAGATGGTGAAAAGACCCCACAAGTGGAGTCTGCTGTCGACAAGTTACGTGTTGGCAAAGGTCAGTGCCGGAGCTACTAAGCTCCGACAACCCGGAGGACTAACTGTTGATGCTCTATGCATTGATAAGGACTATTACCGGAGCTACTAAGCTACGACGGTAGTCAGTTTGACCTCAGGGGGCCTTCACCATCAAAGACTTCAGACCTACGCTCTACAAGTTCGAAGAAAATGAGTCTTCAACAAAACATAATATCCTCTTGGTACATGTTCACAATCAAATTGTGTACATCTACCAGGGGGCCAAGTGAAGACAAAAGTGTTGAAGACAAAAAGTGAAATTCACAAAAATTTGGGGATTTCATTCATCTGGAGACAAGGGATTACAAAATTGAGGAAGAAGAAGAGAGGATACAAATGAGAACTACAAAGATGGTCCTAGACCCTATGGAAGAATTGGGCGAACTTCTGGGCAACCTCCGATACGTTGGCTCGGGCAGCTTCGCCTTCTCCTTCAACCAAACCTTCAAGCACCGGGTCCAAAGGAAATTGGGAGTTCCTGCTGGTGTAGCACGTCAGCACATATTCTGCAACGTTCTTCGCCAGGGATTGCCCCTCAACCTCCAATTGGTCCGCGATTACATCGCCCATCTTGGAGAGTTTGCTGCCTACCGAGCTCAACGCCTGCAACGCCAGGTCCAGCTCCGGCTCCGGATCATCCGGGTGCACGGGGCTGAAGCCCATCGGTGTCAGCGCGTCGTTGGCCTTGCCCAGGAACTCCCAAATCTGTAGGGAGTCCGCAGTCCTCAAGCCCTTCATTTCTTCCAGGGATCTTCTGGCCGCCACCAGTTCAGAATTCTCGCGGGTGAGGCGCTCAACTTCTTTGGCGTTTTGCTGAATCTTCTCAATAACCTGCTTTTCGAGTTTTCCGAGCTCCTCCTCCCGGAGGTGGATCTTGTTCCGGCGCTCGACCAGGTCTTTCTCTCTGCCCCTTACTTTCTTCTCCCTGGCGGTAAGGGCACACTCTTGCTCATAGAGTTCCTGCCCTCGCACCCAGGCCTTCTCCTCCTCCTCTACGCAGTGCTCTTCCAATTTCTTGGTGCGCTCCTCAAGGCCCTTGTCAGCCAGAGCCACCTTCTCGGAGAGCTCCTCCTCCCTCCTCAGGACGTCATCCCGCAGCTCTAGGAGTTTTTGCTCTTCATCTTCGAGCCGTTTCTCCCTCTCTTCAAGTGCCTCTCGGCGCTTGATGAGTGTAGTGTTAATGGTCTCAAGCCTTTCATGGCATTCATCGGCCGCACTATTGGCTGTTTTGGCCTGATCGTAGATCTCCTGGGATTGAGCGTCGAGGGCGCGAGTCATACTCTCCCTGTCATCCAATAATTTACCCCAATACTCCAGGCGGACTTTCTCCCGTTTGATCCACTCTTTGTCATCCGCTAGCCTTGACTGCGCCAGCTTGGTCTCGAAGTAGAGCCGGTTACGCAACCTCCTAAGGGTTTGGCACTCCTCTTCAAGAGCCTTGCTGTCGTGGAAGAAGGCCAGTTGAACTTGACGCAGACTGGAACATGTGTTGTCAATGGACAGTGACAACGAGATAGGTTCTGGACCTGCTGGGGTCTCCTCTGCTGGTTCCAGCGGGTTTTTAGATACAAAAATTGGGTCCCACTCCACAAGAGTGGTCCCCTGTGTCTCCATGGTGCTAGGGCCGTCCTCCGGGATGGCCTCAGTCGCCATCGAGGAGGGCCCCGCCGCCAGGTCTTCGTTCACCCCCTCAGGCAGGGGGGCAGCGACTTCGCTTGGGCACTCCGGCTCGGCCGCAGGTACCTCCGACGTCATCACTTCCGAAGCAGGGGCCGCTTCTGGCTCCAGCCTTGGCACGTCCTCTGATGGGGGCTCGAGCTCCGACACTCCTGTATCAACCAGCTCGGGAGCCGGAAGATCTTCATCTTCAATCGACCCTACAACCGGAGCTCCAACAACTACCGGCTCTGCGGCCAGTGCTTCTGAGGTAGCCGGACCAACCGCCGGGACTTCCTCAACATCCGACGCGCACGCCAGGACTTCAATCCCCTCCGGCTCGACCGTCAGAGCTTCGACATCTTCCGGCTCTAGGGCCGGAATCACAGCTTCTTCCGGCTCAACGGCCGGAGCTTCCATCATCTCAGCACCAGGACCCGGAGCTTCAACCTCCGGGACAGGTGCCGCTGGCGCATCTTCACTCCCACGGTCCGGCGCTACCACGGGAGCCTCTGGGGATGAGTCGAGGTCCATGACCACGACGGCCGGAGCCGGAGTTGTCGCAGCTTCAGCCACCGCTTGGGGCGGCACCGGGACAGGAGCAGAAGCTTCCACCCTCACGGCTTCAGCCGCTGTAGCTAAGGGTGGAGCCTCACTCCCCTTCTTGGGGACGCTGCAGATGATGAACGAAGAAACTTAAAAATAGTTACTACAACTAAAACAACTATCCAAGGTAAAGATTAAAAATTACCTTGGGAGGCTTCCGCACCAGCTTGCGCGGAACCTTTTTCCCGGGTGTTCTGGGCTGGTCATAGCCGGCGTGGAAGCTTCGGAAGGCCCCCGGAACTCGTCGCGGCCACGGGTGTTTCCCGAGTCGAGGCCCCCCTCGATCGGGAAGAACCCCCGGACCTGGAGGCCTCCACCGGCCCAGGTGCTGGAGTCGCATGCCCGGAGCTAACACCCCGGGAGGACCCCATTGCGGGAACAGTCGCGCTCCGGGAGGACCCCACTATTGGAACAGTTGCCGCAGTTGTAGAAGACCTTCCCCTCCGGGGAGAAGGAGCCGACGCAGAAGTAGCGGGCCTGACGGACCTTCCGTCAGCGTACTGCAGCTTCCTCTTCCCGCTCACAGGTTCATCTGCCAGCTCCTTGCCCTTGCCGACGACCTCTTCACTCGGCTTCGGAGCAGGGTCGGAGCCATCCTCGGGCATTCCGGGGATCACTACCCTGGTGGTTGGTCTTCTCTCGATGACACCAAGGTCGTCAAGCACGGGCATCTTCCGCTGGAGCTCCTTGCTGAACTCCACTTCCACGTTCAGAGGAAGAAAAGATGATGGCGAAGTCAAGTCGTCACTATCGACGTCGATACCGTGCTGGAACTTCTTGAGGTGGAACTCCAAGGTTTTCCCCACCATGTTGGACTTCAGCCCGGTCTCGACCCGGTCGTCGTCCATCACACTGTTGAGGGCCCATGCGAGTTTCTCTCTCCTCTTCAATGGCGCCCACCTGTTGACCAAGAAGTTGCAAAACACCGCCTGAGGAGTCAATCCTCCCTCCACGCATTGGTGGATCCTGGTCAAAGCAGGGTTGAAGGCTTCCACCAGCACCGGAGCTTCACTCCAGATTGTCGTGTCGATTCTGGGAAGGCCTTCGGGCAGCTCCAGCCTCTCATGCTCCTCCACCCGGATGACTATCCAGTCCTTCTTCCAGTCATCCCACTTCCCAGAGGGAAATGACCGGAGGTACTTGAATGGGAACTTCTTGCGCTTCACGAAGTAGTAGAAGCCAAGGTACTCATTGCTCCTGCTGGTGGTATGGACGGTGAAGAAGGTCCGGAAGAGTTCAATGCAGTGGGGGATGCCCACCCATATCTCACAGAAGTGGACAAAAATGGACACAAGAAGAATGGAGTGGGGGCCGATATGATACAACTGCAGACCATAGAAGTCTAGCAGCATCAAGAAAAAGGAAGAAAAAGGTGGGATCAACCCCACCATGGCGTACGAGGAGAAGTACACCATTTCGCCGGCGTGCTCCTTCTCAAACGGGAGCTCTCCACCGGCGCGGACCGAGCGGTTGAAGAAGTCTGAGGACCATCCCATGAGGGCCCGGACCTTCTTCAGGTCGCCGTCGGTCTTCAAGCGACTCTCGCGGAGACCCAACTCCATCGCGGCACGGCTAGGCAAGAGAAGAAAAGTGAAGCACAAGTTGGGAGTTTGAGCGCAAGATCAGATGGGAGGCGTGAAGAACTCTCGACGGTGCGCGCTTTCCTTCTTAAGTAAGCCCTCGCAACGCTTGAATGGAAACCGCAAGGAAGTCGAAGATACCATTCAAAAATTCCACCCAACCGATGACAAGGGGGCCCGGGACCACCCCAACAATCAAGTCGAGGTTCTTACCTAGGCGAACGGTTGTCATCATGAGGCGGGAAACCCGAAGGCGGCGACCTGACAAGGCGCGCGGAACAGATACGGTTTTCGTATCGGGAACCGGCGACCTTCAATTGCGTGAGATCCGCACGCCAAAGATCTCATCTGCCACACGCGGGATACGCCACGCGACGAGGATTTAACTCCAAATCCTCGCCAACGGCACCTCCGAAGACCTTTGAAGACTCAGTTCAAAAGTCGCGAGGATGGACCCACCTCCGGCGGAATGACTTCACCCCAGTGGTCTTCCCCGGAGGTAGGTCCAGGGGGCCACTGTCGGTACCCTAGAAACCGTACACCCCTTGAGGTTACAAAGATCTCAAAGGAAAGTCATCTACATGATTTGAAGACCTTCGGAGGCCCACATGTCAGATATAACCGGACCCGCTTCTCCAATATGGTTAATCCTAGGGTCGCCACGTGTACTATCAAACCGGAGCTACCGCCCACAAGGGGGAAGCTCCGGGCCATGTACCGAAATGGCACCTCCAGAATTAACCCCAGACCGAGAGAAGCTCCGGACCTGACACGTGTCAGGTAGCTCCGTAGATACCTGTTTCCCACAGTATGCTCCAGAGCTGCCACGTGTCCAATCGTTGGATCTTCAGCCTCTAACCTCCGGAAGACTCCACAACGGCTCCAGATCTTCAAAGGGGAATCAAGGACTTCAAGACCCGATTAAGTGTCATTAATACCATGTTAATGACACACGGTCGGATGACCTTAATTACCAGTAACGGTGCTGTCAAAGCCCATTACCCGGTCATTAAGGGCAATTAAACTTGTTGAATGAATATCAATACTAGTAACCGCCGGGGCCACATGTCGGGCCAGGCTAACTTGTAACGGCCTGCCCTTGTACTATAAAAGGACAGGCCAACAACAGGTTCAGGGAGGCGAACACGCGCCATAGACGCTCAACACAAGCTCATATAGCTAATACAACACCAACACACCCGTGGAGTAGGGTATTACGCTCAGGCGGCCCAAACCACGTAAACTCTTGTGTCTCCTGCATCATTTACTATTCACCTTCTTGAATCTCCGCGCGCCCACACCGAACATCAAACTCCTCTAACACTTTAGTAGTGTCGGGAGATCTGCCGGTTCCAAACCACCGACACCTAGTATCTTACCTTGACTATTGTCACCAAAGTAGATACCTTGACTTGGGTCTTCATTTTCTTCATACTCCACAAACACTCTTCTCGCTCTGGTCATGTGATTTGTGCAACCACTATCTAGCACCCATTTTGAACCGCCGAAGGAGTATGCCTACAAGAAAAGTTTAGGCTTTGATTTTAGTACCCAAGCTTGGTTGGGTACTTTGAGGTTAGTCACAAGGCATTTGGACACCCACACATGAGACTTTGGGCTCTTGCGGTGTGGCCCAACATATTTAGCATAAGTACTACCAAATATGTTTCTCAATATCACATAAGATGCATAAAAATCATGAAACATGGTTAAATTGACATTTTTAGCATTTTGAGCATTTTGTCAAGTTTTACTATCTCATTAGATGTAGATGCATGATATTCGTTCTTGACTTGAAATGAACCCTCCTTGACAAATTCAATTTGCGTCTTGTTATTCTTGAGAATTCTAGCATTTTGCTTTCCTACTCTAGAATAGCCAAGACCATCTTTGATCAAGGGAGATCTTGTGATCGAGTATGCACTACATGTATACTTGTTCTTCTCCTTGTCAAAGATGCCACCCTTAGGTGTGCTCTTGCTCTTTGCCAACTTAAGCTCATTCTTTAGATCAAGCACAAGGTGAGCACATTTGCAATTTTTAGTGTCGAAGTCCATTTTAGACAAGTTTGAGCTTGTGGAAGAAGAAGAAGAAGGGACACTTGACTTGAGAGTTGCGAATTGTGCCACGAGACTCTTGTGAGCTTTGTTCAATCTCAAAAGTTTATCTTGGAGCACAACATTCGAACTCCTGAGGCTTGAGGAAGCCTCCTTGCATTTTGCAAGTTCAAGTTCAAGTGCCTTGTTCTTTTCCTTCTCAAGCTCAAGGAGCCTCTCAAGGTTAATATTCTTTTGCCTCCCATTGACAAGCAATTCATCTTGTTCCTCGAGAAGTTCTTCCTTGTCTAAAATCTCATCGGAAAGCTTTTTCATTTTAATAATAGCACTTTTACTCAAGCCTTCAAACATATATTCATTGTCACTACCACTATCAAAATCCTCATCTTTAATGGAACGCAAGGAAGGTTTAGATTTAACCTTTCATTTTCCCTCCGTTTCCATGAGACAAGTGTGGCTTCAGCTTTTCCACTCTCCCTTGTTTGGTAGAAGGGTCTTCTTTATTATTGGCTTCTTGATGGCGACAGTTGCCACTCTCGCTTCATCATTAGAGGAGGAATCGTCATTGGAGTCCCACTCCTTGCCAACATGAGCGTGCCCATGTGCTTTCTTCTTCTTGAACATCTTCCCCTCTTGAGGCTTCTCATACTTGTTCTTCTTCTTCTTCTTCTTGTCGTCTTCCTTTTCATATGGACAATTCACAATGAAGTGCCCATACTCGCCGCAGTTGTAGCAAGCTCTCCTTGGTCTTGACTTGCTTTTTTCTTTGCCCTTGCTCTCATAGTTTGGCCCACTTTTCTTCCTCATCATCCTCTTGAATCTTTTGATGAAGAAGTCCATTTCCTCTTCATCCATGTCAGTGATTTCGTCTTCTTCACTTTCTTCATCATAGCTTGAGGCTTGCACTTCTTTCCCTTTCGACTTGGGTGAGGCTTTGAGAGCAATGCCTTTCTTCTTGGAAGATGTGATATTAGTGAGATCGTTGACATGACATGCTTCCATATCCATCATCTCGTGGTTGATCATCTTGCCAAGCACCTCATACGGAGTCATCTTGTGGAAGTTTTGACTCTCGCGGATGAGAGTGCAAAGTGTCACATTGCGAGGCATGAAAGCTCTAATCATCCTCTTGACCATCATCCTCTTGACCACTTCATGTTCGGTCCATTTCTTGCATTCGTATGCCCGACTCCTATCACTACATAAATTCGGGAATAGGGCGTCGTCCATATGAACGTCGGTTGGCTATAGAAACCGACATTCATACATTAAAAGTGTCGGTGCACCGACGCTCTTAGCCGGCAAAATCTTGTGGATGCATTTAACTCATAAGTGCGTCGAGGCCGACACCCTTATCCTTTATTAGCATCAGTTTAAGAAAACCGGCACCTTTAAAGTTATATGCGTCGGTCACGAATACCGACAAACTTATGAGCACTATGAGTGTCGGCCTCTCAAAAATACCGGCACCTTTAAGTCTCTGACCAAAAAAAACTTCCTCCAACCTCGGTCCGTGAGTGAGCTGTGTGCTGTTCAAAATTCAATTTCATGCCTCGAGTGAGCTGTGCTTCACCCATTCATTTTTAAGCATCACTGTTCAATTCAGAATTCAGAAAATTGTGCTATATACAATTCATCTTCAGAATACAAGAACTGGTACTGCAAACACGTTCTACAAACACAAAAAAACTCCTGCTCATGTTCTAAAAAAAATTCTACTCATGAGGAAGAACATGCTACTGCAAGCAAGAGGAGCTGGCAGCCTCGCGTCCGCCCTGGCCGGGAACACAAGAAAAACGCAACACAAAAACAAAAAGTTAAAACATTTTTGACTTTGCAGTAGTGGAAGGCTGCGTCCTTCTTGTTCTTATCAACGGACTTGAGGATGGTGACGAAGACGAGGACCTCGCAGGGGATGCAGAGCACGCCCTCCTGCTGGAACCCGAACTCCTCCTCCGCCTCCTGCAGCAGCGCAGCGAACGCACGGTGCTTCAGGTACTCCATCGGGATGACGAACCTCTGCAGCAGCGCGCCTGACCTGCATCCGCGTCCGCCGTTGACAGCTCGGGCGACAAGGAGCTGGCCGCACGCGCGTGGTGGAGTCACCGAACACACGAGATACGGTCGAAGGGACGGCCGCCGCGTCCTCCCGCACCGCCGCTGCTGCATTCGCCCTCGCTGCTGCTGCCGCTTCTGCATGGATTAGGAGGCCGAGGCGGATGAGATGCACGTGGAGGATGAAGGCCGCTAGGAGATGCGCATGGGCGGAAAGTCAGGAGCCCGCGCCGTGGGGGAGGTGCACCAGGAGCCCGCGCTATGGGGATGCGCACGAGTCACGAGAGACCGCGCCGGGGCCGGATCTCGTGCGCGGGGCGACGACCGTGGCGGGTGGAGGTCGTGTGAGGTGGCGGCTAGGGTTGCTCGGGTGTGGTGTGTGGGATGTCCAGTGCACTTATTTGAATATTAAAAGCGAGCGACGGGGAGAAAAAAAATTGGGATCGAGCGCGCGCGCTCGAGCGAGAAAAAAAATATTCAGGTCCCGCCGCCGGGAAATAAAGCGGTGTTTTTCGCCCCGCAAAAAGTGTCGATTGAACCGACGTATCTATTAAGTGCATCGATTTTTTAAGTCTGGCCGACACATTTAGTTTATAAATGTCGGTTTTTTTAAACCGGCACTCTTAATCGATTTAAATGTGTTGGGGCCAACGCATCTAACTGAACCGACACCTTATTCATCGTTTCCTGTTGTGTATTGATGAGAGTTTTGAGTCGGTTTTACATATCTCGAGGGGTCTCACCTTCTTCCATGGCGAATCTTCCAAGCCCCCCCTCAATCATCTCAATCTTGGCTTCCCTCACGGACCGATTGCCTTCATGAGCAATCTTGAAGTATCCCAGATTTCCTTAGCTTGCTCCAACCCATCCACTTTGTTGAATTCTTCTTGGTTCAAGGCTGAGTTGAGCACGGCTGCCGCTTGAGCATTGCGGTGAATGAGTTGTTCTTGTTCTAGGGTTAGCTCTTCATCGTCCACAGGGATATCTACACCTATGCAAACAACATGCCAAAGTGTAGGATTGAGAGAAATAAGTTGATTTTCATGTTATGCTTCCACATAGTGTAGTTAGTCCAATCAAAGTGTGGAGCTTTGCCCACTGGAATAGAGAGATAGTTTGAATGTAAATTGAGGCACTCATAGTTAAAAGGATATCGCGTGTAGTCCTCTTCGGGTTTCTTGAGCTTCTTCTCTTTCTCAAACTTTCTTCTCCTCTTGGCCTCATCTCTTGCTTTTTGGAGAAGATTCGCAAGACGTTTCACTTCTTCATCCTCTTCTTTGGTTTCACCATCGAAAGGAGGAGGCTTTGACTTGCTTTTGGTAGTGTCGCTGGTGTTGTTGTGCGAAGAGTTGAGTCCTCGCGCCGTTGTGGCTGTTCTTGCCAGTGCCAGTGGTGTCGACGATCGACATCTCCTTCTCACGATTTTCCCCCATCTCTCCAAGCGGTGAAGCTTTTGGGAGAGTTATGATTTGATACCAATCAAAAGTTTCCTAGAGGGGGGTGAATAGGCGGATAACCTAAAATTTAACTCAATAAAAGCTAATCAAATTACATAGTGTGGACTAGTCCAGCCTGGGGGCGGACTAGTCCGATCAGGATAACAGATTTGATCAAGAGTGAGATTTTTAAGCGATCTAAAGGACTTAACTCGATGAAATGTAGAGAATATGAGACTAACAATCTAGTAGATGGTATGCACGAAGTAATAACAACTAGATAGAGGCGGATCACGAGATTGAAACGAAGAACGCGTGAAACCCTAACTTGATCTAGCGAAGAACAAGGAAGATCAAAGGGCAAAGTCGAGTTTGCTGCCAGCAGAGCCAAGTGCCACTAGCGCCTGGTCTAGCTACTGTGCTGGGTCTTCTGGCGTACTGGACTAAAACCAAGAGGCACAAGGGCCATGTCTGCACATCCCAGGAAGTCCCATACCATCAAGGACTCAGTCGCCTTTGAGCTCCGCAGCTCTTCCAGTGACCTCTGGTCAGCCGCAAGCTCCGAACCTTCACAGGCAAGGCACTCGGCCAACTTAGCATGCTGCTGCATGTTCTCAGCAACTTGCTTCTCCCGGTTGGCCAACTCCGTCTCCCGGAGGTGGACAATGCCAGATGGATAGGTTCCGGGCCTGCTCGGACCATTTCCGCAGGTTCAAAAAGATTTTCCATCACAAAAATTAGGTCCCACTCTACAATAGTGGTCCCCTGGACTCCTGCAGCGCTAGGGCCGCTCTCTGGGAGCTCCTTAGCGGCAGCAAAATAATCCACTGGGGGAACTTCCACCTCCGGAGCAGTTGAAGACGCCGCTTCAGGGTCTTCAGTTGCCGACTTCGAAGTCGGAGGACGTGTCGCCAGTTCTTCAAGTTGCTCCGGCTCTGGCCCA
This sequence comes from Tuctoria greenei, assembly GCA_036927565.1. Taxonomy (NCBI): domain Eukaryota; kingdom Viridiplantae; phylum Streptophyta; class Magnoliopsida; order Poales; family Poaceae; genus Tuctoria; species Tuctoria greenei. The sequence continues at coordinate 260,156,883 of JAYESD010000001.1, read as the reverse complement.
AGCACCTCCGGGATGACTACCTCCCCAGCAGCAGCTGGGCTTCATTTGGCGCCCCTGCCTCATCTGGCCCAGACGCCAATACGTCCGGTGCCCCTGTTGCAGCTGGCTCAGACGCCGGCACGTCACTTGCTTTCGGTGCAGCGACCGAAGCTCCAACTATTTTCGGCCCCGCTGACGGATCTTCAACATCATCCGACCCAAGGGCCGGACCTTCGACCATTTCCGGCTCAGCCACCGGACCTTCAACTATCTCTGGCTCAGCAGCCAGGGCTTCGACAATTTCCATCTCAAAAGCCGGAACCTCTGGCATAGCCGCTGTTGGAGCATCAGCCTCCGTCACCGTCGCCAGGGGCTTATCTTCAACTTCTCCCCTGTGGTCCGGCGATACCACAGGAGCTTCAGGCGAGGACTCTGAGTCCAAGCTCACGACAGTTGGCGCCGGAGCTATCGCGACTTCCGCTTCCGCATGACGAGAGGCTCAGCGCTTGAAGTCAAAGCTTTGGCAGGCGCACTCCTGGCCACTACAACAGGCGCTGAAGCTCCTGAACCCTTCTTTGACACCCTAGAAATAAAGGGAAGAGAATATTAAGAACATATCAAGAACAAGACTAGCATTTCAGGGCGAGCAATCAATTCATACCTAGGGATGCTGCCACCCCAGTCGCCTCGGAACCTTTTCTTCTAAGGCCTGGAGCTAGAGCCCACCAAGTCTGGTAAGACTACAACTTTGGACCTCAGTGAAGGGCCGCTTGCAGCAGTCGGAGTCTTCTCAGCCGGAGCTTCTCTTGGCTGGGAAGAACTCCCGGGATTGGAGCTTTTAGCCTGCACTGAGGCCGGGGTCGACTTCCCGGAGCTGACGCCTCTTTAAGACGCTTGTACCGGAGCAGGAGTAGTTGCAGAAGACCTCCCCCGTCGGGGAGAAGGAGCCGTCGTGGGAGGAGCAGGTCTAACGGACCTCCCATTAGAGTGCTTCAACTTACTCTTCCGGCTGGAGCGCTCAGCTGGCTCTTTGCCCTTGCCCTTGCCGGTGTCTTTAGTCTTCCGGCTCGGGGCGGAGGCAGGACAACCCTCGGAAGCTCCGAGGATCACCAATCTGGTGGTCGGACGCCTCTCTACCTCGCCAAGGTTGTCAAGCACCGGCATACTCCTCCGAAGCTCCCTACTGAGCTGCACCTCCATGTTCAGAGGTAGAAAAGCTGCTGGCGGAACCAAGTCGCTGCCATTGACGTTAATTCCACGCTGGAATTTCTTCAAATGAAACTCCAAGGATTCATCGTCCAAGTTGGATTTCAGACCAGTTTCAATCTGGTCATCATCCATCACGCTGTTGAGAGCCCACGCGAGCTTCTCCCTCTTCTTCAGCGGAGCCTACCTATTGACCAGGAAGTTGTAGAAGACCATCTGGGGGTGGTCACTCCACCTACCACGCACACTCGGATCCTGGTCAAGACAGGGTTGAAGGCATTTGACAACACCAGAACTACACTCCAAGCATCGATCTCAACATTGGGGAGACCTTCAGGCAGCTCCAACTTCTCGTGCTCCTTCACCGCAATGATGATCCAATCTTTCTTCTAGTCGTCCCACTTGCCGGAAGGAAACGACTTCAAGTATTTGTAGGGGCAGTTCTTGCGCTTCACAAAATAGTAGAAGCCAAGAAGCTCACTCCCCTTGCCGGTGGTGTGGATGGTGAATAAGGTGCGGAATAGCTCGACGCAAGGGGGAATACCCACCCACATATTGCAAAAGTGGACGAATGTCGCCACGAGGAGAAGAGAATGGGGGCTAAGGTGATACAGTTGCAGACCATAAAAGTCTAACAGCATCAAAAGGAAGGAGGAGAAAGGTGGAATGAATCCCACCATGGCGTACTCTGTGAAGTACACCATATCGCCATTATGCTCCTTCTTGAACGGGAGCTTGCTGGCGCGGACCAAATGGTTGAAGGAGTCGCTGGACAACCCCATGTAGGTCCGGACCTTCTTCAGATCATCATCGCTCTTGAGGCGACTCTTTGGGGGACCCAACTCCATTGCAGCAAAGCGGAGCAAAGGAAGGGAAGTTATGCGGAGTTTGGGAGGCTCTGAGCGTAAAGATGATCGAAGGCGTAAAGTGTCCTAAAATCGTGCGCACTTTCCTTCTTAAGTAAGCCTCCACGACGTTTGGATGGAAACCCCAGTGAGATCGAAGGCACTTTTCAAAAATCTACCCCGTAAATGACGAGTGGGCCTGGGGCCACCCTGACAAAGAGATCGAGGTTTTTACCCAAGGCGAACCATTGTCATGATGAGCGGTGGGAAACCTGATGACGGCACCCTGACAGGGCACGCGAAATCGATACGATTTTCGTATTGGAAACCGACGGCCTTCAATTGTGTGAGATCCTCACACAAAGATCTCATCTGCCGCATCCATAACAAGCCACGCGTCGATGGTTCACTCCCGAACCATCGCTCCAACAGCACATTAGAAGGCTCTTGAAATCAAAGCGCGGGAATTGAGAATGGCCCCACCTCCGGCAGAATAACTTAACCCAGAGGATTTCTCCCAGAGGTGGGCTCGGGGGCCACTATCAGTATCCTACGTACCGGGTACCATTTAGTACCGCAAAGAGTACAAGAGAATTCTACCTGACGGAGTTGAAGGTATTCTCGGGCCCCACATGTCACATTGCACTGGGACCGCTCCCCTCTTATGGGTAGCCCCTGGGTCAACACGTGTAAAGGAAAGCCGGAGCTAAACTCCTAGCAAAGGGAAGCTCCGGCGTCAACACGTGTACAACGGCTCCGGACCTAACCCACGGCAGAGAGGAGCTCCGGTGCTGACACGTGTACAGTAGCCTTGGACCTAACCCCCCGTAAGGGAAAGCTCCGGAGCTTCTACGTGTGGAGCCTTCGGAGCTTCATCGACGCGTACACAGGCAAATCTCCTTCAGCATGGGCCATCAAGTGTAATTAAAGCTGCAGTTACAAGATGTAATTACGTGTCGTTAATGTTGTATTAACGACACACGATCAAGAGCACTGTTAATAGGGATAACGCACCCATTAAGGCACGTTATCACACTATTAATCATACTTAATACTCTTTAGACAATGTATTAGGCTATTAAATACGCCAGGGCCACATGTCAGGCCCGACAAGCTTTGTAACAGTCAGTCCTTAGAACTATAAAAGAGTTATACCGCACGAACATCAGGGACAGACTGATTCAATCCGATCCTAGTGGACCAGCTCGCAATACAGCAACAAAAACCCCGTGGAGTAGGGTGTTACACTAAGGCGGCCCGAACAACGTAAATCTCTGGTGTCATCATCTTGATCCTGATCTCTGTATACCCCAACCACAAAAGAGTCTCCGCAAACTGCTTCTTAGTAGGTCCGAGGAAAGTGTTGTATCAAACACTTCAACAGGCGTCATCAGACGACCGATGACTTTAACTATAGACGTGAGTGATAGCGATAAAGCCGACAAATATAACTGGTTTGCCTGCCAAAGCCGACAGCCATAAAGTGAATCCCGCACAGACAAAAAAAAGTTCCCGCCCGAATGTTAAAAGTATGGGTTGAAATGTTGAAACCGACGGCCATTCTGTAGCCTCGCTGTTCTCTTTCTTTATTTAAAATCGTGAGTGGGCCCGCTTCCGCGTCGTTATCTCTGCCAGAATTCCCGTCTCCCTCTATATTTTCCTCGGTCTCCCCCCATCTCCCTCTTTCTTACCCCACCGCCGCCCACCAAACCCTAGCCCGCTGCCGCCGCCCAGCACCTCCGACGGCGAGCCGCCAGTCCTGCCCACTTCCCCGCCGCCCACTTCTCCCCAGCACCTCTGGCAGTTCCTCTGCGGCTCACGAGGCCTCCCGGCGGCTGCGCGCGGCCTCCCGGAGCGCCCCCGGCGGCTGCGCCCGGCCTCCTGGCGTGGCCCCTCGGCGGCTCGCGCGGCCTCTGGCGCGGGCCCCCGGCGGCTCGCGCGACCTCTGGCGCGGGCCCCCGGCGGCTCGCGCAACCTCACGGCCCACGGCGCGACCTCCCGGTTGGGCACCCGCGACCACCCCTTGTCAACTCCTCCGGCATGCTAGGGTTCGCGCTTGGACTTGGATTCCAAGATGGACTCCGATCAGAGCATGGATCTGAGTGATTTGCCACCGATCTGCGCACGCCTCCTCGCCGACGGTTAGAAAACCTCCTCAATATTTTTCCTACTTTCGGTGTGTGTCGGTGGTTGTTCATTTGACGATGTGGTGGATCTGCAGTGATCGATGTCACGAAGGAAGAAACAGAGAAGAAGAACGATCCACCTCCACATCGCGGAGGACGACAGCGACAAGGATCGAGGAGGCGAAGGATTGCCAGCTCATGCTCTGTGATCCGTTTTTGTTTGATTTGTTTGTAATATAGACAAAAAAATGCCGTCTGTTTTGTGTAGAGATGTTCATTGTGTCAAATGCAGCCTGTTTTCGAGAGATGTTTATTGTATGAAATGCAGTTCTTTTGTGGAATTTGTTGTGTGTAAAATCTGTTAATCATTAGTACTGAGATGTACATATTGGGTTTGATGGTCTGTATGAACAAAAAAATAATGCAAGTGGAGGTGGATCAGCGGCTGGTGTGAAAACAATAAAAAATGCAGTAAAGCCGTCGGGTTGGAGTAGGGCCGACGAACTTAACTCAATAGAGGCGTCGGTGCACTGGTCGACGTTTTTTAATGCAATATAGATGTCAGGTTGTTCAAACTGACACTTTTATGCTGTAAAAACGCCGGGACCCACAATTTTAAGGAAGTCGGTTAAAGTCGTCGGTACACCGACAGTTATAAAATATGTATGTCGGCTATAGTAGCTAACCGACGATTTTAAGACCGACACTTTTTTACTTGTTTCTTGTAGTGACCCGAGAAATTGGAAAATATCTTAGAAACAGGACATGCAATCGTTATCTAAAATCAAATAAAGCAGAATTTATTATTCAAATAGTACACATAAGATACTCAGTAATCGTAAATAGATACTCCCGCTGTCATTAAAAGTTTGTCACGTTTTAGTTCATTTTTAAACTAAAACGTCACAATTTATTAGAAATGGAGGGAGTATATCTTAGAAATCAAAGAACCAAAATGTAGAAGATGCATTAAAATTTATAAGGTATTGGCTTCACGCCCGAGGTATTTTTTTTCTGGACCCCGAGGCCCTTAGTTCGATTCCACTCTGAACCAAGACAAATAAGTTGACGACCAGCATAAGGAAGAGATCATCAGATTAGCAGGCAGTATCCCCCAAATCTGCAGCTCCAGCATCACCTCCGGCAGCACCAGCGGCCATCGATAGAAGGGCACCTCCGGCCATTGCAAGAGGGTCGGTGTCGCCAGATGAGAGGGACGCTTCGAGAAAATGGACTCCCAATTCAGCTCCTACTTTAAGTAAATCTTTGCCAATACCCGTCTGCTGTTTTTCTGGTTTGACCCCTCGCGGAAGAGAAGCAGTAAGCGGGTCCTGAGGCTGAACGGTGTAGTGCTGTTGCGGCAGCGGTTGCATGACGTATACTTGAGGCTGTGGGATCTGCGGTTGGCTCGTCGTGGCGGCAGTGTGCAGGGGCTGCTGGCGTGGCCTGTTTACTGTGACTTCAGCGGCCGCAACCACCGGCTGGGACCGTGGGTGGCCTATCGTGACGACGTCAGCGGTAGGTGGCTGCTTGCCTTCGTGATTGTTGTTTGCGGCGCCTGCATCCGCTCCATGCGAGGAAAGCGGGTGGCCCATCGCGACTCCGGCGGGCAAGGGCAGCTGCTGCTCACCGGGCTTGTTTTGTGTGCCTGCAACCGGGAGCTGAGGTTGGGCCACCATGACCACCATCGGCTGCTGCACGCTTGGCCTGTTGGGAGCGCTTATAGCCACTACCTCTACGTCCGCAGCCGACTGGCTCCGCAACATAACGAAGGAGGTGATCCCGAGCGCCGTGGCCATGAGGGTCAGCACGCCCCCGCCAGCGTATAGACCGACCTGGTAGTAGCCCATAGAGTTCAACGACGCGCCTTGGAAGAACAGAGCCAACGCGATCACAGCCAGTATCCTGCACGCAATACGAATTCGTTTAATCATCTGTTCACGCACACCATTTCATCAGCTAGCACCAGTCATTTCACTGGTCGTCAGGTGCTTACCACGAGACGACCGCGCAGACGACGCCGACGATGCGGTTGGTCTCGGACGGAATGGCGCGGGACTTGCAGCAGCCGCAGCAGCCGCCGACCGCCGAGACCGTGATCTGTGCTGCCAGTAGGAAGATGGAGGCGCAGATCCCCAGTGCGGGCGAGGGGTTCTGCACAGGTCGATGCGATTTCTCGTCAGCACGCCGAGATGAAATCACACCTCAACAAGAGATCATGCATGAAATCTAGCTAAGAGGTAAGAGCTGAACAAGATAGTAGAGTAGTGCTTACAAATGGGTTTGCTCCTTCCGCTATGAATCCCAAGACAGCACTCAACACCCCTAGAGATCCGACCACTGCGGACACGATGATCGCCGTCTTATCCATCTTTTTGGTTCTTCTTCCGGCCCACTCGCTCGCTCGCTTGCTGTTTCCTGCAAAGACGACGAACGTTGATGCTTGGAGCAGTGGCTATTTTCTGTATCTACATACATATGTTTAGAGATGTTGTCAGGTCGAGGGATCCAAGGATTGATTTATATGCAGCCTAGCAGACTGAGTTCAAGGTTAGGCTGTCGTCAGCTTGTCCCTAGCTACAATTGGGAAGACAATTTCTTTGATCTAAACAAACATCCATTCCGATATGGCATGTTCGTTGATGTAATTCTTCCATGATTGTTGATTTGACTGGTCGTAAGCATATTCTGTCTTATTGTATATACTTTCTCTGTCTTAATGAACTTGTCGCTTTATAGTTTATTTTTGAACTACAAAGTGACAAGTTCATAGGGATGAAGGGAGTACGTTTGATCCTTCAATTTGGTAACTAAATTGCAGTTTTCCTTGGATATTTTTTCCCAGCTAGGTTGGCGCCATGGCATGTATACGCCCTCACATCCAAAAACGACGCTTTGAACTCATCTAGTTGCCCTTTTTTGTCTCTCGTAGGAAGGACAGTACACATAGAAACACTATAAGTATATGGATGCTTGATTGACATTTTTTATGGCAGATGGCAATGACCAAATCAAATCACATCACATTCTGCTCACCTAAACACGTTCGTGCGACTACGCGAGATGCGACAAGAGTGTGGGCGAATCGATACAGCGGGTCTGTGTGCAGTGCCCGTAAGTTAGAACGTGCAGTACAGTTGCCGCAGAGAGCATTTCGTAAGTTTAGGTTTGAACAGCGCAGAACTACCAGTTGACCAAAGTATCATAATACTTGCGAGGTATTGGTTGCAGCACATATATAAGCTTAGCTTTGTGGGCATCTTTTAGTCGAGTATCAGACAATTCGGCTCTTGATGCTACTAGTGTTTCTTTTATTGCAACCTATGTCTTTCTACTCTCTGTTGTCCTCGCTGGCTACGGTCCCATGTGCCAGCTTGGAACAGAAACCATCATCTCTTGCTGCGTGCCTGCTACGAATTCTACGATCGCCCATGGAATAACAACTATGCAAAGAAATCCATATAAGACAGCTCAAACTTTCTCTCATATATACACACCAACCTCATCATTCACAGTTCGGATGTCCACATAACATAAATAACATGCAGGTTTTTTAAGAAGAGTGTATCTACATAAAATGCACTACAAGAAACGCGGTCATTTGCGACGGCCAGACTTATTTGCGACGGCCCGCCTGTGGCCGTCGCAAATTAGGTAAACCGTCACAAATATACCCTTATTTGCGACGGCCGTCTAATTGGCCGTCGCAAATAAGAAAGCCGTCACAAATTAAGCTTATTTGCGACGGCCTCTTCCGTTAGCCGTCGCAAACAGTGTTAATTGCGACGGCTAAACCTAGGGCCGTCGCAATTAAAACGGCCGTCGCAAATTAAAGTCATATACCGTCGGGGCAAGCTCATTCTCTTCGTCCTATCATTATGCACCCCCCACCCCCTCCGCTCCGCCCCCGGCCCCGCCGCCCCCGCTCCCGCCGCCGGCCCGCCGCGCCCACGCCGCCCCCGGTCCGCCGCGCCCCCGGCCTCACCGCCCCCGGTCCGCCGCGCCCCCGGCATCGGCTCGCTGCGCCCCCGCCGCCCCCGGCCCCCGACGCCTCCGGCATCGAGGTGAGCTCGGTTTTTTTCTTTCATTTTAAAATCCATATGCACAATAGGGAATTATTCCTACAAATTCTATAGATACACAATAGGGAATCATGCATGGTAGTTAGGATTATTATTCCTACAAATTCTTACGAACTCGATGACCTTCTTGAGGCCCCTGCACCTGGGCTTGCCGCACTTGCCCGCGTGGTGGCCCAGCAGCTCCCACGCGAGGACCGCGGCGTCGACGGCTGGGTGCAGCAGCGCGCCCACCTCGAGGAGCAGCAGCTTGGCATACGGGACAACGAGGAAGCCGAGCGCGACGAGGGCGGCGAGGAGGACGACCGCGTCGACGGCGGCCATCGGGGAGCTGTCGCAGCAGGATCCGGCGGCCCTGGCCCTGGATCGGGAGCAGGCCGCCAGGGCGGAGCTGTCCAACGCCCTGTGGTGCTGCTCGAAGGCGCGGAGGAACTCGATGATGTTGCGACACTCGACCATCGCAGGTATGGGAGCGACGGGTAATTCGCCAACGATTCTGGTGCGAGCAGGCGAGCGAGGAGAGGAGCGGGATGTGTGGTGAGGGCGCCGGGATCTGTGTGGAATGGAACTGACCGAAAGGGGAGGGGGGGAGGAGGCGATTGATTTGCCGATTGGATCCGTGCCCGCTCCCGCACCTTGCATTAGCGCGTGCGGACCGGGACCGCTGGTTTCACTCTTTGTGACTTCCTTCCCCGGTGCGGCCTGCTGCTGCTGCTCGGTTCGACTGCGCCTCGCTTCCGTGATGTACGCCGCCTGTAGCGTACCGCCCGCACGCCCCAAGGGCGCCGTGACGTGGTGCGAAGGGACCGAGAGCCAGAGGCGGTCACGTCCCCACTGAGGGACTTGCTTCTGGATCAACCAAAAGCATCATAATATGGTGATCTAGCTGGCCCAATTATATTCAGTTCTTTGAGTGTTCTAGCTATTTTTATCAAATCGTTCTTGACATAATGCATTTTCTTTACATTGCTCAGGTCCCCTCCCCACCGTGCACACTCAGATCCACTTCACTGCTCAGGTTTGGCACCATCATTCTTCTCATATTTTATATGACAGAGTACAGTGCTTTTAGCTGTATATGACGACTTGTTGCTCTTATAGTACCTGCCCTGATATGTATAATGTTTGAACTGTTTTTTTTTATCAAACATATAATGATGTAACACATTTTCTTTAGATTTGCATCATGATGTTACTAGTTCAGCCTATGTCAAGTGTGTGATCTAGATATTGCTAGATGATTATGTTTTTTTAGGTTTAGATAATTTTTTTCATGCTTTGGTAAATATATTTATTATGCAGGTTACTAGAATTAATAATTTTTTTCTCTTGTTCTTTTGATTGCGTGAGTGTTTAGAATTAATAATTTTTTTCTATTCTGTTTAGTGTATGTATTGACTTTAGTGCATTCATATAATGTTTTTGAGTGTCTACTTAATATATATAAATAAAGGGGTTTTGGGTCGGCTCGGGCCAACCCAGAAGGGCACGACACGTGATAAGTGTGATCGTGCCGTGTAGACCACTGTAGTAGTACCGTATGCGTCAAGTCGACACGGAAGCGAACGGGTTGGTAAGGACGTCAATGACCCGCGATTGCGTGGACGGTGGAAATGGATGTGGAATTGTCATCTAAGACCAACTTTCCTCTCGCTCTTTTTCTAGTTCTTTCCTCTCTCTTAAATGACCTAAAAATGAAAATGAGTAACGTAACCTATAGCAATGTATTACCCGTTTCGGATCGGCACGTCTCACATGCCATTGGCATGTGAGACGTGCAGGTTCGGAATTGTCCCTTTTTGGACAGCCTCAGAGTGACCGAGGGGGCGTGGCTTGTGATGAGACGCGGGTCCAGATTTGGACGAGATTTCGGTGGCGTAACCCTGTTGTTCTCTGCTACACCATTTTTGAGCGTGCAGTGGAGAACAGCGGGGTTATGCTACCGAAATTTTGTTATTTTGTTCGAATCCAGATAATGCATCTCGTCATGAGCACGCTCCGCTCGGTCACTCTTGGGTGGGTTTAGGATATATGTGCCTAGGTTGTAGGGCTGTGACATAACATAACAATACATTAACGACAATTTCTTTCATGTTAAACTGCAGAGCCAAACATGGGTGAAGACCACAGTTGGATGTATACTGGCTGGAAGAGCAGAACTTACACGGTTTTCTTGTTTTGCAGGCTAAGTACGGGGAGGAGGCTAGGAAGATACACGGCGAAGATTTTGATTGGGAACGTCAACCAATCGATCCTCAAGCCGCGTATGCAAGCGGTGGTGGAAAAGCACACAGAAGGTGAGTTTACATGTCAGTTTATCATTTTCAATTCAAAGTATTCAAGATATTTCATATTACTGACTCTCTTTTTTATAGGCTTTCCATATTCGACGGAGTTGTCGACTCGAGAGCGGGGAGACCTGCAAGAGGCAGCTCCACGCAGGCTTCTTCGGTGGGCATGGCTAGTCGTCGTGCCTCGCAAAGGGACATTGAGATGCAGTCCCTCTTCAGGCGACAGGAGGAGTCAGAATGCCAAAGGATCGCGATGGAGACCACGATCCAAACCGAAGCAACAACGTTGGCGTAGATGCGGGAAGCAATGGAGGTAACAAAATAAAAACTAAAGTTCTCATTAATTCAGCGTAAATGACTTACTAATAGATAGCATTTAATGTTTGCAATGATAGGCCATGGCTCGGGCACAAGGTGTGGGGATCCAGCTACCGGTACTACCAACAGTCCTTCCAGGCGATCCTTCTTCTGCGGGTTAGGTAATTTTCTATGTAATCCTTCTTCTTCAGCGTAAAATGATTGAGATAGAAGAAAGAGGGAGATAGTTAGATAGAAGAAAATGATTGAGGTAGAAGAAAGAGAGAGATAGAAGAAAGAGAGAGACAGAAGAAAGAGTGAAAGATAGTTAGATAGAGTATGAGAGGAATGAAGAGAGAGAGGAAGACGTAGATGGAGATAGAGGGAGGGGAAGATAGAGGGAGGGAGATGTAGATGGAGATAGAGGGAAAATGATAGCAATAGAGAGATAGAGTGAGAGAGAAAGATAGAGGGAGAGAGAAAGAGAGAAATGAAAAGAGAGAGGAAGAGAGGGGGATCTAGATGAAGATAGAGGGAGAGGAAGGGAGGGAGAGAGATGTTGATGCATTTATATTCTAACTCTAAGTTTCATTAATTGTAGGGATCCGCGACGGCTGCACAAATGCCGTCGCCGTCGCTACCGCCACCTGGAATGAGGCGCGTCGACGACTTTGACTTCGGAGGTGGCTCCGGAGGTGGCTACGGAGGTCAGACGGGCGAGTGAGCCCTTGTTTTCTTTGTTGATGACGATATGAGATGTATCAGCACTTATTAGTTTGTGATTGTGATGATGTTTGTGTGTTATATAGTGTGTGATATATTGTTTCTGTTCTGTGATTCTGGCCATCGAGCCGGGTAATATTTTCTGTTTTTTTTTAAAAACAAAAAACCTTATTTGCGACAGCTTTTTATACAGTACCATCGCAAATAAGGTTCCAGGCCATCGCAATTAAGCCACTGCTATTTGCGACGGCCCGGCTGTCGCAAATAAGCATTAATTGCGATGGCCTGGCCGTCGCAAATAAGTTCGTGGGTCCCGGAGGAGGACACGTGGGCCCTGCCGGCTGAACTTATTTGCGACGGCCGGGCCATCGCAAATAGCGGCAATTATTTGCGACGGCCAGGCCGTCGCAAATACTGTTGCGGGGCCCATCAGCCCCTGGCAATAACTTGCGACAGTCGCTGCGAGCCGTCGCAAACAAGGTTATTTGCGACGGTGGCCGTCGCAAACAAGGTTATTTGCGACGGTGGCCGTCGCAAATAAGCTTAATTGCGACGACTTATTTGTGATGGCCAGAAACTGTCACATATAAGAAAAGCCGTCAGAAATAGCTTATTTGCGACGGCCCTGACCGTCGCAAATCATTGAGTTTCCTGTAGTGATGGAGCAAAGATATAAATGACCACTTGTGAACATCTTGAGCACATGTCTATCGAAGGGGAGATGTTGTAGTGATAGAAAGAAGAGCAATGGCATGGCTAATGACAAACTATGGTTGCAAAAATAAAAGAAACATACCATAATGTATACAAAGTTATGTCATTGATTTTGTCATGAGATTGCGTGTCACCCAGCAAGTTACATGGGAAAGGAATCACTTATCTTGGTAATGTTGTTTTTATGAGATGATGGAATGAATTCCAGTAACTGAAAGTTGCCGACTCACGTACAACTAGATCATGGACATAATTTTTTTTCATACGGAATTATATTCCACTTCCAATCATAAAGTGGCTGGAGATTTTGAAGTTTTGCAGTGCGGGAAACCTTTCCCTCTGCTTACAATTCAACAGACAGCATATACCAAAATGCAACCTACCACATAAGTCTTTGAACATAACATAAAACTTTTTCTGAACAGAAATGAGATGCTGCAGATGGCACCCCACTCCTCTTTTGATCCTTCTATTCCTCATCACTTGAGTCTTGAGAGTCTTCCCGAGTAGGAGCTGGAAACAGCAGCCTCCCTGCTGGCCCCCAACACTTGAAGGGCTGCTCTAATCCGAGTATTCACTGCTACAAAAAGTATTTTCACAGGCGCCTCGATTTTTTAAACACAGGCGGTCCGTAAAAAAATGCGACTGTGATGACGAATGATACAATAACTAACTGTGATGACAGGAGATCACATGCGGATTTAAGAAACAACCGCCTGGGTAAATACATTATTTTCCCGGACGGTTATTAATTAAGAACCGCCTGTGATGTAGCTAACATAACAGGCGGTTCTTAATTAACCAATGCCTGACAAAATACATGATTTCCACGGACGGTCATTGTTTAGGAACCGCATGTGATGCTGATAAGCTCCTGTCAAGCTAGTCAAGCTAATCCCTACACAACAAGCTCTTGTAGATGCAAGTAACACCCGTAGCTCATCATTTGGATTGTTGAAAGCATCAATTTGAAGTCTGACGATCCTTGGAAGGATTTTCCCATCCATTTGAAGAATTTCTTTCCCTCCTATCCATTTGAAAACTTAGGAAGATGCCCCTTTCTCAATTTTAATGCCTAAATATATTGACTAAAGATCAGTACCTACTTTCTTTGTGCTTCATACAAGCGAGAAAGCGAACAACTTCAATCACAAATCTTGTTTTACACTTTCATAGTGATTTAACCTTAATCTTTCAAGCATAGATTTATCAAATAAGTGAAGCTTCCTTATCACACATGTTAATGGCAGTTATAAGTGAAGGATGTGTCGAAGCTAACGAAGTCTGAATTGGACTGAAGATAAAGAGATCCTGCATATGAGTGGCAATGTCCAGGTTAAATAGCGTGAAGCTATGATGGAAACCTTCAACAACATGAAAAGTGATGCCAAGGTTATGCTTGCATCAACCAAGGCATGTTGTGAGGGTATAACACTTGTTGGAGCAAGCATAACCTTGGCCAAGGTTATGCTTGCCCCAACAAGTGTTATACCCTCACAACATGTCTTGGTTGATGCAAGCATAACCTTGGCATCACTTTTCATTTTGTTGAAGGCTGCCATCATAGCTTCATGCTGTCTAACCTGGACATTGTCACTCATATGCAACATCTCTTTGTCTTCAGTCCTGTTGAGATTTCGTTAGCTTCGACACACCCTTCACTTGTAACTGCCATTAACATGTCTGATGAGGAAGCTTCAATTATTGACAAATCTATGCTTGAAATATTAAGGTCAAATTCCTATGAAAATGGTAAAAACAAGATTTGTGATTGAAGTTGTAGGCTTCGCTTGTGTGAACCACTTAGAGGGATGGTACTGATTTGTAGTCAATATATTCAGCCATTAGAACTGATAAAGTAGCTTGGTTGGGTGTACTCAATCTAATTGGATTGAAGTGGATTGAAGTGAAGAATGAACTAATTTTCTCCTCAATCCACCTCAAACCACTTATATTGAAGTGTATCCACTCCTATCCAAACAAGCCCTCAAAAGGACGGGAAGTATCGTCAGACTTCAATTGAAGATTTTAACAATCCAAATCATGAGTTCGGGTGTTACTTGCATCTACAAGAGCTTACTATGAAGGGATTATCTTGACAGGAGCTTGAAGAGTTGTGCTTCTAGATGTTGTTTGGAACTGAGCTGTAGGAAGGCAAGCCTGATCATCATAGTCAGAAGAAATTTATATACACATACTGAATTTAATAATGTTTGAAACAGAAGCTGAATTTAACAATGTTCGAAACATGCTATGTAAAGCTGAAATAGAGCATTGTTCTAAGTTGATTTCAGAAGATACAAATATATACAATATATATCATACATTTTTTCCAACATTGACATCTTCTCGCGTATAGGGTTTCAAATTCTTTTTCATGCTTCTCTATACGCGCTTGATGTTTTCTGGTTCGATGAAAAGGTACATCTTTTCATACTGATTATATTCCTCTTCATTATCTCCCACATTCTCAACCCCAACAATATTTTGCTTTCCAGAAACAACTACGTGCATCTTCTTAGTTTCTGGATCTTGAACATAAAAAACTTGTGCAACACTATCGGCGAGAACCCACAGGTCATCTTTATGACCCACTTCAAGTCTACTAGTGTCAACCCGTAAATGTCCACTTCACACCATCGGGATGTTTGACCCATTGGCACTTAAATACGGGCATTACCATTCTTTTGCCATAATCGAGTTCCCATATTTCCTCTATGAACCCGAAGTATGTGGTCTTTTGCCCTTGTGAATCATAAGCGTCAATATGAACACCACTATTTTGTGCAACACTCTTACCGTCTTTTTCTTTAGTATAAAATGTGTAACCATTGATGTCATATGCTTGCCATGATGTCACCAAAGCATATGGGCCAGAAGCTAACTTCTTCATTGTTTCCTCTTTTATAGTGTTTCCGTATAATATATTTTTGTCCATTAACCATTCAGTGAAACATCTTCTATGCTCTTTCGTGATCCAGTCCTCTGTGCGGTCTTGGTTTTTATCACGAAGCTCAATTTGGTGTTCCTCGATGTACAACTCAGCTATTGCGAGCTGTTGTAGTACACCAAAATATGCACGGTGTACATTCTTGTAATCTTGAACGATAAAAGTTTTCTTACCCACTTTGCCTCTCCCATGTAGTCTACCCTCATGTACTGGTATAGGCACACCTATCGATTTTCCATCTTTGATGTAATTAGTGCAACCCTCAATCACTTCTTCAGTGGTGTATCCTTCCATAATTGAACTCTCTGGGTGAGCACGGTTCCGCACATAACCTTTTAATACTCATAATATCTCTCCAATGAAAACATATGATGTAAATATAGTCGTCCCAATGCTTTTATCGGATCAACAAGATGTATGATAAGGTGTACTTGCATATCAAAAAAAGGATGGTGGGAAACACATCTCAAGCTTGCACATAGTCTCAACGATGTATGTTTTCAGATAGTCTAAATCTTCACGTGCTATCACCTTTTGTGATACTGCATTGAAGAAGTAACACAAACGTGTGATGACAACTTTTATATGCTTAGGTTTGATGACTCTTATTGCAGTGGCAAGGAACACTGTCATCATCATGTGACAGTCGTGAGAATTATAACCGAATAAAGACAAGTCTTTCATCGAGACTAGTTTGCGGATATTGGATGAGAAACTCGTGGGCACTTTGATCCCACGCAAGCATTCACAAATTACTTTTTTCTTTTCTAACGTCAAGCTGTAGCTGGCTGTGTGAAGGTAATGCTTCCTGTTTGCCTTTTCTGTTGGATGAAGCTCTGGTCTCAAATCAAGATTTACTAGGTCCATACGTGAATTTAATCCGTCGTTTGTTTTCCTCGGCATGTCTAGCAAGGTCCCAATGATGCTGTCAAATACATTCTTTGTAATGTGCATCAAATCAATACTATGGCAAAATTCCAGATTCTTCCAATACGGAAGACAAGAAAAAAACTGATTGTTTCTTGAAAGCCATGTTAGTTGTATCATCTGAAGATGTACTTTTCTTTCTCTTGATTCCTTTACATTTTTTGCCCTTACCGAAAGCAATATGAATGTTCTTGACCATTTCGAACACAAGTTTTCCACTGTAAGGTTTTGGTGCAGTATCTCTTTCGATTTTGTTATCAATATGTTCTTTCATCTTCCTATACTTGTGTGTATGTGTCAAGAACTGTTGGTGTCTCATGTACACCATCTTTCTGGATGAATTGAGGTATAGAAATCTAGTTCTATCCACACACCTTACACAACCTTTCTTCCCTTTCATTTGTCCTCATAATGTAAACAGTCCGAGATAATCATGCACAATAACGAATATCATTTCTCTTAGCGTGAAATACTCCAGCTTGTACTCATCCCATGTACGAACCCCTTCATTCCACAATTTTGCCATATCTTCCATTAAAGGTTCCAAGAACACATCAATTTTGATGCCGGGTTGTTTCGGACCTTGGATAAGAACAGATAACAAGATATATTTCCTTTTGTGACACAACCACATCGGTAGGTTGTACATCATTAAGACCATGGTCCATGTGTTGTGTATGCTCCTTTTTTCACCAAATGGATTCATTCCGTCTGTACCCAAGGCAAACCTCACATTTCTGATTTCCTTTGCAAATTGTGGATACTGAATATCAAAATTTTTCCACTGCGTTGCATCACCAGGGTGTCGAATATGTTTTTCATTCTTCTTGCGTTGCTCAGAATGCCAACGCATAAGTTCAGCATCCCTAGGGTTTGAGAACAAACGCTTCAAGCGATCAGTTACCGGAAGGTACCACATCACCAAGGTAGGAATTTTTCTCTTATTCTTCCCGTCTCCATTGCCAGAAGTATCACCATCGTCACATTCAGGACCAATAATAAACTTATTATTCTTCTGAGACTTTTTCATGTTGGTAACATACTGATGATTGTAGTCCTTCTTATATCTACTGACACCACAAATGGGGCATCTAGTTGCGAGCTCATGCTCTTTGCGATACAGAATACAATGGTTCACACAAGCGTGTATTTTTGTCACACCTAGTGCCATCGGGCAAAGAAGTTTCTTCGCTTTATAAGTGCTTATGGGCAGTTTATTTGGATTTGGAAGAATTTCTGCCATAAGATTCAAAAGATCAGAGAAACTACAATCGAACCATCCGTGTGTAGCTTTCAACTTTAGTAGTTCTAAGACTGCATGCAATGTAGTAAACTCTTTATCACAACCGTTTGATTCATCATATAAAAGCTCTGTTGCCGCATTCTGCAATGTCTCCATTTTACTTAAACCTTTGCTTGCTCCCATAGAAGTCAATACATATGGTTCGACGCAACATCTCCTCAGAATCGAACTCATCATCACCATCATCATCACCATCTTGATTGTCACTACCATCATCGATATGAAAATTATCATCATCTGAACCTCTCTCATCATCTTTATCCACATCATGTGTATCTAACTCACCATGCTCTGTCCATATTGTGTAGATTTTTTTAAAACTTTTTTTCACCAAATGAGATTGGATTACTATAGTATCCGTCCAAGTAATCTTATTTTCGCAGTCGATACATGGACATAATATTTCATCTATCTTTTGCAACTTCGCATGTCTCTTGGATGCTTCAATAAATTTGCAACATTATGAATGTACATAGGATCGGGTCTTGGCATGTTATACATCCACGCTCGACGGTCTATGCTTCAATAATAGAATGTTTGTAAGGTTTACAAAATTTGGTCACAAATATTCCCTAAAGGTCTTCTATAAAATGAATTTACAAAGACATAATAAGACTGTATCATATGAGCGAATACTAGTATCATGTAGGTCTGTTCATTAGGGCGACTAATCGACCCTAGTCGATGGCTAATCGATGTCCGGTCGTCCTCAAGGTTTTTACAGTAATACCAAGTTGATACAAAGTTGTAGAGAGAGGTGGCACGTAGGAGAGCGGCGTAAACATCAGATAAGACTCTAAGATCCGTGTTATAAGCAAGGATCTTTGGCGGCGCTCGTACCTTGCGAGGTAATGGAGATCGGTAGCAGCATCAACACACAGGAGGCGTCAGCGGCGGTAGGCAGGAGGCGTCAGCGACGAACAAAAAGCGTGGCAGACGGGAGGCAGCAGCGTCGAGCGGTATTTGGAGGAGACGGGCGATGTCTTGAAGCGGACGGAGTCGAAGGCGTCGGGCGCAGCAAGCGGGGGTGAAGGATTGAAGTCGTGGGGGCAAAGAGGCCCAATAGCATGGGCTAGGTCTGGGTGGGATCCGGTCCATTATATATTGACGTCGGATCCTATCCAACGATGGTAACTAAATGGACGAGTTATAAAACCATCTCCCTAGAATGCTAACCCTAATCACTCCATCGAAATATATGCAAGCAGGAGGTACACACACACAAGTAACATATTAAAAAGGAAAACACATAAAACTACAATTACAAGTTCGGGTAAACTTCATGCATCTTATATATATTACAATATCATCTGTTAATTAAACATCATATTCATGTCACATAATAGGTACAAACTACAATAAGCTTATTACAATATAGTCCATACATCAATATCTAAAAGACCAAACCTCCAAATTATTGAGTCCAAACGCATATGTAAACACATGCAAAAGGACACAATCCATATACCAGAACACACAAAACTAGCAGCTTATCAGCTAATGAAAATATACAAAGAAAAAGTAAGGAAACTACATGCGTAAGGACACTAAGAACTGATATGGAAAAATAAAGGAAACTATGAGAATTTACTAGGTACCTTGTGGCGCGGGTCATCAACACGGTGGGGCGGCGATGTGGGGCTGGGTAGAGGCGTGCCTCCGCAGGGCTGGGTGGAGACGTGGCGGTGCCAGGCTGGGCGGCGCCGCGACAGTGCAGGCTGGGCGGCGGCGCGGCGGTGGGAAATTTCGGCAGCCTTGCGGCGTCGATGGAAATTCTCCTGGGTTACGTTTTAACTGTGGTGAGGGGTCTTTATATAGGTGCCCGTTTTTCACAGGCGGTTTTTAACTTTTTCTGAGGCGTTTGGTGATTAATAACCGCCTGAGAAAAATATTATGTCAGGCGGATATTACTTATCAATCGTCTGAGATAATTGTCCGAGCCTCTTCAGTTTCCTTATCCCTTGTGTGACGCCCGATTCCGAAAAATGAACCAAGCTAACGCATATGTGTGCCCAGGATGTTCAACACACATACACGAGTGATTCACAAATGATAAACAGATAATTACCACAGCTCAAATTATTAAATAAGTACTCTTATTACATAATTCGTTATATCCTCGAATACAAGCTCTAATGAATATTAATGATAAGTTCAACTAATGCAGCGGAAATAAACTAATTAAACAACTAAGCAACCAAGCAAAAGGGATAGCGTATATATGCGCAGCTCCAATCAACACCACAAGCAAAGCTGACGGTAGACACGGCCTAGAACTCCGCATTATCACCATTAAACTCACAATCCTGACCTGCAACTGTTGGGGGGGATTGCAAGAGTGAGTACATGTCGTACTCAGCAAGTGTGGAAAGTATGACATGTGGCTTATTCAAATGACGAATATAATAATGGCTAAGTGCTGAAAAGTACAGTAAAACATTTGAAAAGCATTATACTATGTCTATGTGAAACAATCCCATCATAACCATCATATTAACATAATATAAACCATATCCAATTATTGCCAATATCATCAGTATCCATGTCCAGTTACCATAACTCAAATTCATATCCATAACCATAATCCATAAACCATCCATAACCATTACCAAACCATAACCATACCAAATCCCAATTTCCAACTCTAATCATGTAGGTCATCCAGGCGCTCATAACCGGGAGCACGGCTATCATGATAGTTTTTAACACTCTGCAGAGTTTGTACCACTTTACCCACATGTTCGTGATTTCGTCACCTTTCGATGACTAAGAAACCTCCATTATGCCATCTCACACTTCCGTAGGTGTGTGGCCAAGAGATCACAAAATAGCCTTTCAAAAGGGACTACTAGTATGTACGGGCCCACTAAGGTTTCACCGGCAGGCTTGAATCTCTATTCTCCCACCCACGGGCCCCCTCGTGTGCCATGCGGATCCCAGGGCAGTCCTCCTCGACTCCCATTCCCCGCGCCATCCAACGGTCCATACAATACTAGCAGCGCTCCTAATTATTCAGCTACGCCGCACCCATACTTAGCCTTGTGGTGGCACTGTTGACCTGGCATATTCTCGCATGAACCGGTCCTTAGATCTAAAGCAAGCAAACCACCATAACATCCAACCCATCCACATACCAGGCTTGCTTAGATCACCCATCGTATTTGACCAGTTCACATTAACCAGAATATCATTGATGCATAATTAAATGTGTAGTGTTGTTTGCCATCCCAATTAATTTAGCGAAGCAAAAAGGTAAAAACCCTTCCCGACACTCTACCATAAATTCCAGGTGACAAGGGTGGTCAAACAAAACTAGTAAACTTCCTACCATAGGATTCCCATCAATTTGACACAAGCATGCAAGTTCGCAAACAAAACATTTAATTTAAAATAGGATCAATATGCTTCAAGGACACTTGCCTTGCTCCGGCGGATGGGGTTGCTCAAGCGCTTCAAAGTCTTGGTTTTGGAAATCCTCGTATGCGGCCTCTTGAGCACGTTCCTCTACGCGTGATCATACATACAAGAGAACATATACAATTCAACATAATGCACACAAAATAATCAACATGCAATGACATTCATGCATGCACAATTTAATAATTAATTTACTACGGTCGTTTATTAATTAGATGCGACTAGTTCATACGTGTTCATATGAGTTTACGGGGGTTTTAGGGTGGATTAATGCTGCTGAAAATAAAATTATGGTACAACTAAAATCAATTCACGCCTATTAGATTCAATATGATCGCTAAAATTCGCATCGGGAACATGTCCTACCGTAGATCTGACGGCTTGACAGTCGCAGAACAAATGCAACGCATAGACGAAGTGGATGGCGCAGCAGACCTTCGGCGGCACGACGACGGCGGCGCGATGTCGGCGACGATCTCCGGCGAACGGTGGCGCCCTCCTCTTTTTCTTCCTCTTCTTCCCCTTCCTTTTCCCTTTTTTTTCTTCCCTGGGTGCAACTCTCTGGACTCCCTTTTTGCTTCTGTACCGGCGGCTGCTCTAGCGGCTGGGAACGGGGGCCTTCGGTGTTTCTTTTATAGGTGCGGCGGGAGCAAGAAAATCGGAACCGAGTCGCTTGGGAGGCGGTTAACGCGGGCGGGATTCGCGCCTACGCGGGAGTCGGGGCGGGACGGGAGAATCGGGGCGGGCGTTACGGGATCGGGGGGTGTTGGGGTCGAGGCGGGAGCCGAGCCCTCGGGATCGGGAGCCCGGGCGGCGTCGGGGCGGGAGGCCGCGGAGGCCACGCGGTCCCGGGCGTGGGGCCTCGGGCGCGGGCGCGCTGGGGCGATGCCGCTCGGTCGGCTGGGCCGCTTGGCCTGGCCGCCGGGTTGGCCTTTTTCTTTTTTATTTCTTTCTTTTTTTTGCTTTTCTTTTATTATATAATTTATTATATATATATACTTTTTATATATATTATTAATATTATATATTCATTATTTATTATTTATTATTTTTATAACATATATTATTAATATTTTTTTCTATTTTCATATATTGTTATATATATTATTTATATATATACTTATATATATATTTTTATTATTATTTTTATACTTATTCCTTATTACAAGTTTTAGGCTATAACCATTATTTTCTTTTTCTTCTTTTTGCTACACATATTTGTAGATGCATGTTTTATTATTCTTCTTTTATCCTACTAATGGTTAATGCATGATTATGTATGCAATGCAAGATGCGAAAATTTAGGGTGTTACAAACCTACCCCCCTTAAAGTGAATCTCGCCCTCGAGATTCGATAGCGTGGAGAAAAGGTGAGGGAATTCTGCCTTCAGGTCTTCTTCACGTTCCCATGTAGCTTCGGCTTCCGTATGGTGTTTCCATTGCACTTTGCATCAACGGATCCTCTTATTTCTCGTGACTCTTTCCTTTATGTCCAAAATTTTGATAGGTTGCTCGACATAAGACAAATCCTCTTGAAGTTCTAACTCGTCCATCGGCACTTGTTCTTCCGGTACCCTGAGACACTTCTTGAGTTGAGAGACGTGAAACACGTCGTGTACATCGGAGAGATACGTCGGCAGCTCAAGTCGATAAGCTACCTCTCCTCGCTTGTCCAGAATCTTGAATGGTCCGATGTAACGTGGTGCCAATTTTCCTTTGACGTTAAACCGTCGCTGACCTCTGATAGGTGACACTTTGAGGTATACAAAATCTCCAACTTCAAAAGTCAGACTCCTTCGCCTATTATCAGCATAACCTTTCTGTCGAGACTGGGCAGCCTTTAAGTTTTCCCGGATTATTTGGACTTGCCTTTCAGCATCTTGTAACACGTCGGGACCAAACACTTGATTCTCTCCGGTTTCATTCCAAAACAAGGGAGTCCTACACTTCCTTCCGTATAATGCTTCATAGGGTGACATTTTCAAACTTGCTTGGTAGCTATTGTTGTACGAGAATTCAGCATACGACAAACTTTTATCCCAACTTTTCCCATGCTTTAAAGCACAAGCTCTTAACATGTCTTCCAAAATTTGGTTGGTCCTCTCGGTTTGTCCATCTGTTTGAGGGTGATACGCCGAACTGAAGTTCAGCCTTGTTCCCATTGCTTCATGCAATTTCTGCCAAAATCTGGAGGTAAATTGAGAACCTCTATCCGAGACTATCTTCTTCGGTACTCCATGTCGACACACAATATGTTCCATATACAATTCTGCTAGCTTCGCGGTGGTATATGTGGTCTTGACAGGGATGAAATGAGCTGATTTTGTCAATCGATCCACAATAACCCATATTGAATTATATCCAGACTGAGTTCGCGGTAATCCAACTATAAAATCCATACCAATCTCTTCCCACTTCCACTCCAGGATCTTCAATGGTAGTAACAATCCGGCTGGCCTTTGATGTTCAGCCTTAACTCGTTGGCACACATCACAAAGTGCAACATATTCGGCTATGTCCTTTTTCATGCTGGCCCACCAGTAGCATGTCTTTAAGTCCTTGTACATCTTCGTACAGCCAGGATGAATTGAGTAAGGCGAGTCATGTGTCTCCTTCAATATTGTTTCCCGAATGTGCCTAACATTAGGTACCACAATCCTCTTTCCAAGCCATAAGGTACCCTGTTCGTCCTCATCAAACCGGAATTCTTTTCCTTGTTGGGTCCTTTCCTTGATTTCCTGTATTTCCTTGTCCTTTGTCTGTCCTTCCCGTATTTCCTGCTCTAATGTTGGGTTGACTTCCATCATTCCCATCTCATTTACGAATCCAAGGTTTAACCGTTCAAACTCCTTACATAACTCGGACGGCAGTTCTTGAACTTTGAGTTGATGACTTACTCCCTTTCGGCTCACAGCATCGGCCACTACGTTGGCCTTTCCTGGGTGATAGTTGATTCCCACGTCATAATCCTTGATGAGCTCCAACCATCGGCGTTGCCTCAGATTCAGATCCGTTTGCGTAAATATGTACTTGAGACTCTTGTGATCCGTATAAATCTCACATCGGTGACCAAAAACATAGTGTCTCCATATCTTCAAGGCGTGTACCACGGCTGCGAGTTCAAGGTCATGCGTAGGATAATTCAACTCATGTTTCTTCAGTTGCCTCGATGCATAAGCTACCACTTGGCCTTCTTGCATGAGCACACATCCTAATCCTTGTCTTGATGCATCGTACAAATCCAAATTTCTTGCTCACGTCTAGTAATACCAGCATCGGTGCAGTTATAAATCTCTTCTTCACCTCCTCAATGTCGTCCTAGCAAGATAGAGTCCATTTGAGAAGCTTTCCCCTTGTTAGCAACTCAGTCATGCGCTTCACTACGTTGGAGTAGTCTTTGATGATTGGTTAGCTTTGACATTTATTGTGATGCATCAACTCCAATTGCTTCGGTGCGGTTTGAGATGCTTCAAATTCTACGGTGATCCCTTCTTCGTTGGTCAACTTCACCGTCTTTGTGGCACACTCAATAACTCCATTGTGCTTCCTCAACCAGTCCATACCAGGTATAATATCCAACCCTTGAGAATCTAAAACAATGAGGTTGGCGGAGAAATCTACCCCCCTTATTCTAAGGCTTATTTTTGGACATACTATATTTGTCCTCATCTCTCCTCCAGGAGACTTAACCAATCATCCGCATCCATAGGGTCAGCAGCTTGAGCAAAGGTTGGCGGCCTAGTCCTCATAAACTCTCCCAATCGGTTATGAGGAGGCGGGGGCGGCGGTGGAGGCATGTGGGGCTGATTGTTGTTGTTGCCAGCCTGCAGCTGTCCCATAGTTTGTATCATGGTCTGCATGAGCTGGTTTTGCATGGCCAATAGCTGCTCGATATTGATGGCTCCATGAGCAGGTCCTTGTCCGTTGTTGTTCTGAGGTACTCCATAGTTCTCCTCCTCACCATTGACATCCCTCCGATTGCGAGTCCTCACCATCTAAAGGAAAGCAGTAGGTAAGAATTAGAAAACGTCCCCCAACTATATGCATCAAGGGATATGAGACACTAAACAACTAACTATACTAGCCTATATGGACATGGCAATGCTAAAGCATCCCAAAATCCTTTATTAAGCACACAAGCAACCAATATATATATAGCAAACAACACTCCAAGCAAAAACACATCGATTCCTGAGTGCTCCTATGTGCTCTAAAGTGTCCATTCTATCTAGCCTGCGTCCTACGGTCAACCTGTGGCTCTGATACCAATTTGTGACGCCCGGTTCTGAAAAATGAACCAAGCTAACGCATATGTGTGCCCAGGATGTTCAACACACATACACGAGTGATTCACAAATGATAAACAGATAATTACCACAGCTCAAATTATTAAATAAGTACTCTTATTACATAATTCATTATATCCTCGAATACAAGCTCTAATGAATATTAATGATAAGTTCAACTAATGCAGCGGAAATAAACTAATTAAGCAACTAAGCAACCAAGCAAAAGGGATAGCGTATATATGCGCAACTCCAATCAACACCACAGGCAAAGCTGACGGTAGACACGGCCTAGAACTCCGAATTATCACCATTAAACTCACAATCCTGACCTGCAACTGTTGGGGGGGATTGCAAGAGTGAGTACATGTCGTACTCAGCAAGTGTGGAAAGTATGACATTTGGCTTATTCAAATGACGAATGTAATAATGGCTAAGTGCTGAAAAGTACAGTAAAACATTTGAAAAGCATTATACTATGTCTATGTGAAACAATCTCATCATAACCATCATATTAACATAATATAAACCATATCCAATTATTGCCAATATCATCAGTATCCATGTCCAGTTACCATAACTCAAATTCATATCCATAACCATAATCCATAAACCATCCATAACCATTACCAAACCATAACCATACCAAATCTCAATTTCCAACTCTAATCATGTAGGTCATCCAGGCGCTCATAACCGGGAGCACGGCTATCATGATAGTTTTTAACACTCTGCAGAGTTTGTACCACTTTACCCACATGTTCGTGATTTCGTCACCTTTCGATGACTAAGAAACCTCCATTATGCCATCTCACACTTCCGTAGGTGTGTGGCCAAGAGATCACAAAATAGCCTTTCAAAAAGGACTACTAGTATGTACGGGCCCACTAAGGTTTCACCGGCAGGCTTGAATCTCTATTCTCCCACCCACGGGCCCCCTCGTGTGCCATGCGGATCCCAGGGCAGTCCTCCTCGACTCCCATTCCCCGCGCCATCCAACGGTCCATACAATACTAGCAGCGCTCCTAATTATTCAGCTACGCCGCACCCATACTTGGCCTTGTGGTGGCACTGTTGACCTGGCATATTCTCGCATGAACCGGTCCTTAGATCTAAAGCAAGCAAACCACCATAACATCCAACCCATCCACATACCAGGCTTGCTTAGATCACCCATCGTATTTGACCAGTTCACATCAACCAGAATATCATTGATGCATAATTAAATGTGTAGTGTTGTTTACCATCCCAATTAATTTAGCGAAGCAAAAAGGTAAAAACCCTTCCCGACACTCTACCATAAATTCCAGGTGACAAGGGTGGTCAAAAAAAACTAGTAAACTTCCTACCATAGGATTCCCATCAATTTGACACAAGCATGCAAGTTCGCAAACAAAACATTTAATTTAAAATAGGATCAATATGCTTCAAGGACACTTGCCTTGCTCCGGCGGATGGGGTTGCTCAAGCGCTTCAAATCTTGGTTTTGGAAATCCTCGTATGCGGCCTCTTGAGCACGTTCCTCTATGCGTGATCATACATACAAGAGAACATATACAATTCAACATAATGCACACAAAATAATCAACATGCAATGACATGCATGCATGCACAATTTAATAATTAATTTACTACGGTCGTTTATTAATTAGATGCGACTAGTTCATATGTGTTCATATGAGTTTACGGGGGTTTTAGGGTGGATTAATGCTGCTGAAAATAAAATTATGGTGCAACTAAAATCAATTCACGCCTATTAGATTCAATATGATCGCTAAAATTCGCATCGGGAACATGTCCTACCGTAGATCTGACGGCTTGACGGTCGCGGAACAAATGCGACGCGTAGACGAAGTGGATGGCGTAGCAGACCTACGGCGGCACGATGACGGCGGCGCGATGTCGGCGACGATCTCCGGCGAACGGTGGCGCCCTCCTCTTTTTCTTCCTCTTCTTCCCCTTCTTTTTCCCTTTTTTTTCTTCCCTGGGCGCAGCTCTCTGGACTCCCTTTTTGCTTCTGTACCGGCGGCTGCTCTGGCGACTGGGAACGGGGGCCTTCGGTGTTTCTTTTATAGGTGCGGCGGGAGCAAGAAAATCGGAACCGAGTCGGTTGGGAGGCGGTTAACGCGGGCGGGATTCGCGCGTACGCGGGAGTCGGGGCGGGACGGGAGAATCGGGGCGGGCGTTACGGGATCGGGGGGCGTTGGGGTCGAGGCGGGAGCCGAGCCCTCGGGATGGGGAGCCCGGGCGGCGTCGGGGTGGGAGGCCGCGGAGGCCACGCGGTCCCGGGCATGGGGCCTCGGGCGCGGGCGCGCTGGGGCGATGCCGCTCGGTCGGCTGGGCCGCTTGGCCTGGCCGCCGGGTTGGCCTTTTTCTTTTTCTTTCTTTCTTTTTTTTCTTTTCTTTTATTATATAATTTATTATATATATATACTTTTATATATATATTATTAATATTATATATTCATTATTTTTATAACATATATTATTAATATTTTTTTCTATTTTTATATATTGTTATATATATTATTTATATATATACTTATATATATATATTATTATTATTATTTTTATACTTATTCCTTATTACAAGTTTTAGGCTATAACCATTATTTTCTTTTTCTTCTTTTTGCTACACATATTTGTAGATGCATGTTTTATTATTCTTCTTTTATCCTACTAATGGTTAATGCATGATTATGTATGCAATGCATGATGCGAAAATTTAGGGTGTTACACCTTGCTTCTTTTTTATTTAGATTCCAATATAAATACTCAAACATGTATATATTCTGCAAATTGTGTCCAAATTCGATGATTCTTTCTTCTATAATTTTCAAAAATTAACATCTACCACCTGAACCAAATATTTTAAAACTTGTATGATGACATTGTAATATTTTGGTAAATATCAAATTAATTTCTACTCACATATTATTCACATTTGTGTATCTCCTAAAAAATAAAGGATCCTTCACTGAAATTTGTTTGTATGAACATATTTGTATTATTTATAAATGTATGAATTTTGTTAATTTTTTTAAAGCATTCCAACATGTCAAAATTCAAATTATCCATTATTCTAACTCAATGCTCATATACATATGAGGCATTCATCAAATTTTGAACACACATTGATTCAAAAAAATTTAAAAAAATCTGAAAAATTCATGGAGGTTGGTATGATGACTAAAAATGTCCATTGAAAAAATAAATGAAAAAATCATTATATTCATCAAGATAGAAAAATGAAAAATAGCAATTGTTATATGTTTTTTTATTTCTGACCAATTTTAAAGGATTTATGAAGTGAAAATTAATGATAACCTTTACCAATCAATAATATTACAAGAAAGTGGAATTGGGCCTTTTTAAAGGCCCCACATTTAATCAAGAATATTAATTAAGAAGAAGTAAAGATCTTCTCAGGCGGTTGGTTCTTAATGACCGCTTGAGAAAATAATATCTCAGGCGGGTATTACTTACCAACCGCGTGAGATAATTGCCGAGCCTGCTCTTCAGTTTCCTTTTCCCTTACTTCTTTTTTATTTAGATTCCAATATAAATACTCAAACATGTATAGATTCTGCAAATTGAGTCCAAATTAGATGATTCTTTCTTCTATAATTTTCAAAAATTAACATATACCAACTGAACCAAATATTTCAAAACTTGTATAGCTGACATTGTAATGTTTTGGTAAATATCAAATTAATTTATACTCACATATTATTCACATTTGTGTATCTCCTAAAAAATAAAGGATCTGTCACTGAAATTTTTTTGTATGAACATATTTGTATTATTTATACATGTATGAATTTTGTTAATTTTTTTAAAGCATTCCAACATGTCAAAATTCAAATTATCCATCATTCTAACTAAATGCTCATACACATATGAGGCATTCATCAAATTTTGAACACACATTGATTCAAAAAAATTTAAAAAAACAGAAAAAAATCATAGAGGTTGGTATGATGACTAAAAATGTCCATTGAAAAAATAAATGAAAAATCATGATATTCATCAAGATAGAAAAATGAAAAATAGCAATTGTTATATTTTTTTATGTTCTGACCAATTTCAAAGGATTTATGAAGTGAAATTTAATGGTAACCTTTACTAATCAATAATATTACAAGAAAGTGGAATTAGGCCTTTTTAAAGGCCCCACATTTAATCTAGAATATTAATTAAGAAGAAGTAAAGATCTTCTCAGGCGGTTGGTTCTTAATGACCGCTTGAGAAAATAATATCTCGGGCTGGTATTACTTACCAACCGCTTGAGATAATTGCCCGAGCCTGTTCTTTAGTTTCCTTTTCCCTTACTTCTTTTTTATTTAGATTCCAATATAAATACTCAAACATGTATATATTCTGCAAATTGAGTCCAAATTCGATGATTCTTTCTTCTATAATTTTCAAAAATTAACATCTACCACCTGAACCAAATATTTTAAAACTTGTATAGCTGACATTGTAATGTTTTGGTAAATATTAAATTAATTTATACTCACATATTATTCACATTTGTGTATCTCCTAAAAAATGATCCTTCACTGAAATTTGTTTGTATGAACATATTTGAATTATTTATACATATATGAATTTTGTTAATTTTTTTAAGCATTCCAACATGTCAAAATTCAAATTATCCATCATTCTAACTAAATGCTCATATACATATGAGACATTCATCAAATTTTGAACACACATTGATTCAAAAATTTTTTAAAAAATCTGAAAAATTCATAGAGGTTGGTATGGTGACTAAACATGTCCATTGAAAAAATAAATGAAAAAATCATTATATTCATCAAGATAGAAAAATAAAAATAGCAATTGTTATATATTTTTTTTATGTTTTGACCAATTTCAAAGGATTTATGAAGTAAAATTTAATGGTAACCTTTACTAATCAATAATATTACAAGAAAATGGAATTTGGCCTTTTTAAAGGCTTCACATTTAATCAAGAATATTAATTAACAAGGAGTAAAGATCTTCTCAAGCAGTTGGTACTTAATAATCGTCTGAGAAAATGAATATTAATATATGAAAAGAATATTAATTAATCTTACATAAAGATCTTCTCAGGCGGTTGTTACTGAATAACTGTCTGAGAAGATGTTTATCTCAGGCAGGTTTTACTTACCAACCGCCTGATATAATTGAATCTTCGTAGGCGGTTGGTAAGTAAAACCCGCCTGAGATAACCATCTTCTCAGGCGGTCGGTACATAAAATCTGCCTGAGAAAATAGGTGTCTATATATACCCCTCAGCTGCATTGGAAAAACCTAACCTGGGCGAAATCACTTAGACGCCGTCAGGCAGCCAAAGTTTCGCTTGTCGCCAAGTCTTCGCCGCTCTCATCGCCGAGCTTTGCCGTCGCCGCGGAGCTTCGTCGTTGTCCGTTTGCTTCGCCCTCATCACTTCCAGGTACGCTGATCAAAGCCATTGCCATTGCTGCTGAGATTCACGGTAAACCCTAAACCCTTCGACCTTCCCTCCTATGCCCCGTGCCGCCTCCCTCCTCGCCCTCGCCGCCGGCCGAGTCAAATGATGCCTTCGATAGATTTCCTTGGTTAGGGTTTGGGAATTCGAAAAGGGTAGGCATCCTTGGTTAGCCTTCTGTAGTGAGTCCTCTACATCTTTTCTATTGAACTCCAGGTCAGAATCCTCATGAAACTCGAGAAAAAACTCGAAGTTCCAACCTCTATCAAATCTGAACACCTAGCGGACAGTTCTGTATACAGTCACGATTTCGACCATAACTCTTGGTAGAATGGTCGAATAGCTTCATGTAATACATTTCCGGAAACATTGCGACCTGTATAACAAGTTTGTAATGTAACTTGTTGTCAAGTTGTGATGTTATCTGTTTGAAAATCAAGGATCAAATCAGCCACAAATAAAGTAAATTTTGTCAAATTCACTTCTGAAATCTGGTAGCAGTGTCCAACTTTAAAAATCCATATCTCTTCAACCTGAAGGGCTATGGAGGCAAATGAATACTTTTTGGAAATCTGTTGATGTATTCTGTAAGTTTTCTATTGACCTTCAAGCCAATAGACCGTTGTAGGGTGATGAAAATATTCTCTAACTAAATCAGCTGCTGTTCTAAAATTGTATGAACAAGCATCTGAATTTTTGCCATAATTTTCTGTAGAAAGCTCTTCTAGTCTATCGTGATATATTTTTTGAAAGGGAAAGAGCTATTCTACAACTTTTATATTCATTGTTACCTCAAATTCGATTTAGAACTAATTAGAAACTGGAGTTGAAGTTAGTACCTGTGTACAGTGCTATCTAAAACAGCCAGAAAATTTTTGAACTTTGAACAGACATAATTCTTAAATTGGAAAAGCAACCTATGCATATCTATACATGTATGAAAATATTAAAGAGTCTATATCAATCTCATATTCAACACTAAGGCTAAAACACGCAATTACTAGGTCTAAATCGAAGTACCGTTTAAGGTGTCATAACAGTCCAGAATCTGGACAGTTATGTATTCAATTGCTGTTTGGATCATAATTTCTAGTAGGATCATCAAAAGACTTCATAATTTATATTTATGGAATCCTGAGGATGTGTGTAACAAGTTTGCAATATATTGTTTCTACAAATATCAATGTTCTCTATTTGAAAATTGTGGACAAAATCAGTAATATACAAAGGAAGCTCTGCCAAATTTCAGTTAAAAATCTGGGAACTTGGTGGTAACATGAGTGGATAATAACATCTGTGCTGAAAATAGAGTGTAGCTGCCCCGCACTTCATATCACAGGGTTGTGCTCCTTCGAGATCGGTGTCGCTATCTGTCGAAGTGTTTGATACAACACTTCCCCCAGACCCGCTAAGAAGCAGCCCGCGGAGGTTCTCTTGTGGTTGGGGTACACAAAGATCAAAATCAAGATGATGACACCAGAGATTTACATGGTTCGGGCCGCCTGAGCGTAACACCCTACTCCACGGGGTTTGTGTTGCTGTATTGAGAGCTGGTCCGCTAGGATCGGATTCAATCAGTATGTCCCTGATGTTCGTGCAGTACAACCCTTTTATAGTTCTAAGGACTGACTCTTACAAAGCTTGCCTGGCCTGACATGTGGCCCTGGCATATTTGATGGCCTAATACACTGTCTAAAGAGTATTAAGTATGATTAATAGTGTGATAACCTGCCTTAATGGCTGCATTACCCCTATTAACAGTGCTATTTATCGTGTGTCGTTAATACAATATTAACGACACGTAATTACATCTTGTAACTGCTGCTTTAATTACACTTGATGGCTCATGCTGAAGGAGATATGCCTGTGTACGCGTCAATGAAGGTCTGAAGGCTCCACACGTGGAAGCTCTGGAGCTTTCCCTTACGGGGGGTTAGGTCCGGGGCTACTGTACACGTGTCACCACCGGAGCTCCTCTCTGCTTGGGGTTAGGTCCGGAGCCGTTGTACACGTGTTGATGCTGGAGCTTCCCTTTGCTGGGAGTTTAGCTCCGGCTTTCCTTTACACATGTTGACCCATGGGCTACCCATATGAGGGGAGCGGTTCGAGTGCAATGTGACATGTAGAGCCCGAGAATACCTTCAACTCCGTCAGGTAGAATTCTCTTGTACTCTTTGTAGTACTAAAGGGTACCCGGTACGCAGGGTACCGACAGTGGACCCCGAGCCCACCTTTGGGAGAAACCCTTTGGGTTAAGTTATTCTGCCAGAGGTGGGGTCATTCTCAATTCTCGCGCTTCGATTTCAAGAGCC
This sequence comes from Tuctoria greenei, assembly GCA_036927565.1. Classification (NCBI taxonomy): domain Eukaryota; kingdom Viridiplantae; phylum Streptophyta; class Magnoliopsida; order Poales; family Poaceae; genus Tuctoria; species Tuctoria greenei. Next base: position 260,123,970 of record JAYESD010000001.1, on the reverse strand, counting down.
TTCTGATGTGCTGTTGGAGCGATGGTTCGGGAGTAAACCATGACGTGTGGCTTGTTATGGATGCGGCAGATGAGGTCTTTGTGTGAGGATCTAACACAATTGAAGGACGTCGGTTCCCAATACGAAAACTGTATCAGTTCTACACGCCCTGTCAGGGTGCCGCCATCGGGTTTCCTACCGCTCATCATGACAACGGTTCACCTTGGGTAAGAACCTCGATCTCTTTGTTGGGGTGGCCCCAGCCCCACTCATCATTGACGGGGTAGATTTTTGAAAAGTGCCTTCGATCTCACTGCAGTTTCCATCCAAGCGTCGCGAAGGCTTACTTAAGAAGGAAAGTGCGCATGGTTTGGGGACTCTTTACGCCTTCAATCATATTTGTGCTTAGAGCCTCCCAAACTCTGCCTAACTTTCCTTTCTTTGCCCCGCTTTGCTGCGATGGAGTTGGGTCTCCCCAAGAGCCACCTCAAAGAGCGATGATGATCTGAAGAAGGTCCGTACCTACATGGGGTGGTCCATTGACTCCTTCAACCATTTGGTCCGCGCCGGCAAGCTCCCGTTCAAGAAGGAGCATAATGCCGATATGGTGTACTTCACAGCATACGCCATGGTGGGATTCATTCCACCTTTCTCCTCCTTCCTTTTGATGATGCTAGACTTTTATGGTCTGCAGCTGTATCACCTTGGCCACCATTCTCTTCTCCTCGTGGCAACATTCGTCCACTTTTGCGAGATGTGGGTGGGTGTTCCCCCCTGCATCGAGCTATTCCGCACCTTCTTCACCATCCACACCACTGGCAAGAGGAGTGAGCTTCTTGGCTTCTACTATTTTGTGAAGCGCAAGAAGTGCCCCTACAAATACTTGAAGTCGTTACCTTCCAGCAAGTGGGACGACTGGAAGAAAGATTGGATCATCATTGCGACGAAGGAGCATGAGAAGTTGGAGCTACCTGAAGGTCTCCCCAATGTTGACACCGACGCCTGGAGTGTAGTTCCGGTGCTATCAAACGCCTTCAATCCTGTCTTGACCAGGATTTGGGAGTGCATGGAAGGTGGAGTGACCCCCTAGATGGTCTTCTGCAACTTCCTGGTCAACAGGTGGGCTCCAATGAAGAAGAGGGAGAAGCTCGCATGGGCCCTCAACAGCTTGATGGATGATGACCGGATTGAAACTGGTCTGCTGAAATCCAACTTGGATGATGAATCCTTGGAGTTTCATTTGAAGAAATTCCAGCATGGGATTAATGTTAGTGGCAACGACTTGGTTCCGCCAACAGCTTTGCTCCCTCTCAACATGGAGGCGCAGTTCAGTAGGGAGCTCCGGAGGAGTATGCCAGTGCTTGACGACCTTGGCGAGGTAGAGAGGCGTTCGACCACCAGATTGGTGATCCCCGGATCTTCCGAGATTGATCCTACCTCTGCCCCAAGCCGGAAGACTGGAGACACCGGCAATGGCAAGGGCAAAGAGCTAGCTGAGCCCTCCAGTCGAAAGTGGAAGTTGAAGCACGCTGACGGGAGGTCTGTCAGACCTGCTCCTTCCACAACGGCTCCTTCTCTCCGGCGGGGGAGGTCTTCTTCAACTACTTTTGCTCTGGTACAAGCATCTTCAAGAGGCGTTAGCTCCAAGCAGTCGACCCCGACCTCAGTGCCGGCTAAAAGCTCCAAGCCCAGGAGTTCTTCCCAGCCAAGAGAAGCTCTGGCTGAGAAGACTCCGGCTGCTGCAAGCGGCCCTCAACTGAGGTCCGAAGCTGTAGTCTCACCAGACTTGGTGGGCTCTAGCTCCGGGCCCTAGAAGAAAAGGTTCCGAGGCGACTGGGGTGGCAGCATCCCTAGGTATGCATTGATTGTTTGCCATGAAATGCTAGTCTTGTTCTTGACATTTTTTTAATCTTCTCTTCCCTTTATTTCTAGGGTGTCAAAGAAGGGGTCGAGAGATTTAGCGCCTGTTGCAGCGGCCAGGGCTGCACCTGCCGAAGCTGCGGCTTCAAGCGCTGAGCCTCCTCGTCAAGCGGAGGCAGAAGTCGCGATAGCTCTGGCGCCAGCTGTCGTGAGCTTGGACTCGGAGTCCTCGCCTGAAGCTCCTGTGGTAGCGCCGGACCACAGGGGAGAAGTTGAAGATACGCCCCTGGCGAGGGTGATGGAGGCTGATGCTCTAGTACCGACTATGCCAGAGGTTCCGGCTTTTGAGCCAGAAATTGTCGAAGCCCTGGCTGCTGAGCCAGAGATAGTTGAAGGTCCGGCGACTGAGCCAGAAATGGTCGAAGGTCCAGCGCTTGGGTCGGATGATGTTGAAGATCCGGCAGTAGGGACGAAAATAGTTGGAGTTCCAGCCACTGCACCAGAAGCAAGTGATGTGCCGGCGTCTGTGCTAGCTGCGATAGGGGCACCGGACGTATCGGCGTCTAGGCCAGCTGAGGCAGGGGCGCTGGATGAAGCCCCGACTGCTGCTGGGGAGGTAGTCGTCCCGGAGGTGCTTGGGCCAGAGCCGGAGCAGCTTGAAGAATTGGCGATAGGTCCTCCGACTTCGGAGCTAGCAATGGAAGACCGTGAAGCGGCATCTTCAACTGCTCTGGAGGTGGAAATTCTCCTAGTGGGTTCTTCTGCTGCCACTGAAGGGCTCCCGGAGAGCGGCCCTAGCGCTGCAGGAGTCTAGGGGACCACTATTGTAGAGTGGGACCCAATTTTTGTGATGGAAAATCCTTTTGAGCCTGCGGAAATGGTCATAGCAAGCCCGGAACCTATCCCTTTGGCGTTGTCCATAGACAACGCCTGCTCAAGTCTCCAACAGGTCCAGCTTGCCTTCGATCATGAGAGCAAAGCCTTGGAGGAGGAGCGCAACACCTTGAGGCATTGGCGCAAAAGACTCCATTTTGAGACCAGGCTTGCCCAGACGAGGCTGGCTGACCAGAAGGAATGGTTAAAGGGGGAGAAAGCCCGGTTAGAGTACTGGGATAAGCTGATGGAGGAGAAGGAAGCCTCCATCCGGGCGCTCGATGCTAACTCTAGGGAAATCCTGGAGCAAGCCAAGGAGAGACGTGACGGTGCTGATGAGCATCATGAAAAGCTCACTGAGTTGAATGAAATTATCCTGAAGCGTCGAGCGGACCTAGAGGCGAGGGAGGAGAAACTCCTGGAGTAGCAGGAGAATGTGGTGAAGAGAGAGGCGGAGGTCACCCAGAAATTGGCTCTGGGTGAGCAAAATTTTGCAGATCGCAGCAAAAAGCTGGATCTATGGAAGGAGGAGGAAAGGAAGAAGAACTGGAAGGTGGGGCAAGAGCTCTCAAAAAGAGAGACTGACGTTGCCGCTAGGGAGGAGAGAGTCAAAGGCAGGGAAAAGGACCTAGCTAAAAGGCGGAACCGCATCCACCTCCGGGAGACAGAGCTGGCCAAACGGGAGAAGCAAGTTGCTGAGAACATGCAGTAGCATGCTAAGTTGGCCGAGCGCCTTGCCCGTCTTGGTTTGGAGCTTGCGGCTGCCCGGAGGTCACTGGAAGAGCTGCGGAGCTCGAAGGCGACTGAGTCTTTGATGGTATGGGACTTCTTGGGACGTGCGGACAGGGCCCTTGTGCCTCTTGGTTTCAGTCCAGTATGCCCAGAAGACCCAGCGCAGGAGCTGGACCAGACGCTAGCGGCACTTGGCTCTGCTGGCAGCAAACTCAGCGCGATGGGTAACATCATCGCCGATCAGCTGGAGACAGAGGGTAAATCCTTGGCCAAGAACGTCGCCGAGTATGTCTTGGCGTGTTACAAAAGCTGAGAACCCAGTTCTCTATTGATCCGATCTTTGAAGGAATCATCGCCGAGGAAGAGGATGCCGCTAGAGCTAGTGTCCAAGAAGTTGCTGAGATGGTTACTTTGTTTTTCCACAGGACTTAGATCCTCCAGTAGCTAGGACTTTTCTCCTTTTGTCCCTTGTAACCCCAATTTTGTAACCTAGTGCTTTTTATTAATGAAATCCTCCTTTCTACCTTCAATTTCACTTTGTCTTCAATATATAGTGCCGTATCTTATTGGCCCCTCGGTCCTTGTGTACAATTGAAGTGTGTACATGTACCAAAGGTTGTGGCAGTATGTTGACGACTTGAATGCTTCACACTTGTAAATTTTAGGTCCGAAGTCTTTATCTTTGATACGTCGACTGTTGGCCCCCTGGGATAGTCGGAGGTTCGTAGCTCCGGTAGTGGCCGATGCCTACGCATGAGTCGTCGATGATAGACCTCCGGGTGTTGCCGGAGCTTAGTAGCTCCGACAATACCCACTATCAACATATGAAGCGTTGATGGAAAGCTCCCTTGAAGGATGTCAGAGATTAGTAGCTCCGGTGTCGTCTACCATTGCTATGAATTTTTGCTTTTCCTGCACATTAAAGGAAAGAGAGAAAGTAAAATTCGTCCTCTTGTCTATAAGTTGGTTGTGACTTATTGTTCTTATTTGGACTTTAGGTCTGAAGAAACTCAACATGATAACAAGCATTTTGATATAATCTTTCTAGATATGCATGCCTTTTTAGTACTCACCCTATTGAGGACTGCTGGGGTGTAGGTAGAGCGGCGTACTTAGGGTGCAGGACCAAGCTAAGCCAATAGCACACTCCGGACCTTGGTTGGCTTGGCGTTCAGGCAAGTAGACTATGTAGCAATGTTAAGATTCAAAAAGACTATCAATAAGGCTTGTAATACATGTGAATTACTTGGAACAAAGCTCAAAAAGATTTGCACAACTTTATTATAGACAAGCGGGTGGAAAATAATTTGATATATTGAGCCTTGCACAAAAGGTAAATGCACGTGGAGTCTGTTTTCACACAACAATGCATTTTATTATAGGTCTGGATCACAGGGGAGACAAGGACACACTTAGGGTGCTGGACCATGCTAAATGTGCTATACATCTTCTACTAGCCCAGAGCAAGTAGTTACACTTTTAGTACTATGACTGTCTCAAGTGTTACTTCTTGAACTTGCCGAACCCTCCCAGAGGGGTCTGGATGTTCTCCCGGAGGACTTGCCCATTTCCATATAATGACTCTACAACATGCATTGTGTGTAATTACAGACTCACCTCCGTGATTCTAAACATAAAACTTACGGGGGTGCTCGATGTTTCAAGGATCGGGAGGCGGGGTCCCATCCTTTGTCGCCAAGCGAACGTATCCAGGTCGGGATACTTTAATTACTCGGAAGGGACCCTCCCAACCACGGGAAAGTTTGTTCATTCCTTCATGGCTTAGTATCTTCCGAAACACCAGGTCACCTTCTTCAAGCTGTCGGTCACGCACATGCCTTTGATGATAGCGCCGAAGCACTTGGCGATAACGTGCATTCTGAACAGCTGCTTGGCCCCTTCCCTCGTCGACGAGGTCAAGGTCTTCACGCCGGAGCTGGTCCTGCGTGGCTTTGTCGATGTTTTGGACCCGTAGGGACCCCAAGGTGATATCCAGAGGAAGGACTACTTCAGCTCCGTACACTAGGAAGAATGGAGTTTCCCCAGTTGACCGGTTTGGAGTTGTCCTGTTCGCCCATAATGTGGATGGAAGCTCCTCAATCCAGTTAGCTCCGTGCTTTTTCAAGTGCTCATATGTGCGCGTCTTGAGTCCTTTTAAGATTTTTGCATTTGCTCTCTCGGCTTGGCCATTGCTTGCTGGATGAGCTACTGAGGCGTAACTAAGTTGAATGCCGAGGTCTTCGAAATATTCTTGGAATGCAGCACTTGTAAATTGTGTTCCATTGTCAGTTATGACTTTTTTGGAACTCCAAATCTGCATATAATGGACTTCAAGAACTTGATTGCTGATTGTTTGTTGATTGTTACTACTGGAGTTGCTTCCGACCACTTGGTGAACTTGTCGATGGCGACATACAGGAACCTGTAACCTCCGACGGCTTTTGGGAAAGGTCCCAAGATGTCCATGCCCCACACAGCGAATGGCCATGTAGGAGGTATCATTTGTAGCGATTGAGCCAGTGTGTGAATCTGTTTGGCGTGGAACTGACACGCTTCACATTTTTTCACTAGCTCAACCGCATCCTAAAGTGCTGTGGACCAGTAAAAGCCATGCCAGAAGGCTTTACCGACCAGCATGCGAGAAGATACGTTGTTCCCACACTCGCCTCCATGGATTTCCGCGAGAAGGTCACAACCTTTTTCCCTTGTAATGCATCACATTAGGACTCCATTAGCACCATGTCGGTAGAGATCCTCTTCTACCATCATGTACCTTTTAGCCAATCTGACAATCCGGTCAGCAGATACACTGACTTCAGGAAGGATGCTATCTTTCAAGTAGCTCCGAATCTCCGATATCCATGCATCAGAGCTAACTTGAGCTTCTAAGTCTTGCGTGCTAGGTTGCTCGGATCTTCCGACAGCACCTACGACCCTTGGTGGATGTCATGGTAGCAAGGCCACCGGGATCGCCAACTTCGAGGTGTTGGTCTCGCCCCCTTCGCTCAGTTTGGCAGGCTGAGTTATTGGTTTTGACAACCTCCGGACGAAGATTCTATCAGGAGCAGAAGCTCCGGTTGACACTTTCGTTGAGAGTTCGTCGGCTTCAGAGTTATGAAGACGCTGAACATGATGGAGATCCAGGGCTTCGAAGTCCTTCTGAAGCCTCTGGACTTCAAGGAGATAAGCAGCTAACTGAGAATTGTTGCAGGAACATTCACCTTTCACCTGTTTGATGATGAGTTGTGAATCTCCCTTTACCAACAGCTGTTTGACACCATAATATAGTGCCACCTTGAGTCCATAGATGAGGGCTTCATACTCCGCCATATAGTTGGCTGCCTTGAAATCAAGGTGTACCATGTACTTGACCTTCTCCCCGGTCGGAGCCAGGAGAAGGATTCCGGCTCCGGCCCCCTGCTTCAGCATGGAGCCGTCGAAGTAGAGAGTCCAGTGAGGCTCGGTGAATACCAGAACTTTGAGCTCTGGTTTCTGCTCACTTTGGCCCCCTGGGTTTGATGGAGAGGGGGTCCGTTCCGCCTGTAACACCCTCAATTTTTGCATCATGCATTACATACATGTTCATGCATTAAACATTAATAGAATAAAAGAAAAATAATAAAACATAAAACATACATATACAAATATGTGTAGCAAAAGAAGAAAAAGAAAATAATAGCATAAAACATGTATTAGGGAATAAATATAAATAATAATAATATATATATATATTTGTGAAACCTAAAGAAACAAATATAAAAATATATATATATAAATAAACAATATATATAATAATAGTATATATATATAAGATAAATAATAATATATATAATAATAATATATGTAAAGAAGAAAAGGGTCAACTGCACCGCTGGCCAGGCGGTCGAGTCGGCCCACCCAGCGTGCCCCGCACCCAGCGCGCCCGACCGCGTGCCCAAGCGGCTGGTGCCGCCAGCCCCGAGCCCCGCGCCTCCCACGCCCCGCCCGCGCGACCCCACCCGCCCGGTCCACACGCCAGCCCGCGCCCCGAGCCCCAGGCCGAGTCAACCGTGAGCCACGTGCGACCGAGGCTGACCGGGACTCTGTCCCTGGTCGATTCGTCCCTGCCGCAGCCTATAAGAAGAACTAGAGGGTTCTTAGTTTTTGACACCAAAAGAGCTTCCGCCCAGAGAAGACCTAGCCACCGGTAGAAGATAAAAAAAAGGACCAGAGGCTGCCACCGCCAGGGGAAGAAAAAGGAGTGGAAGAAGAAGAAGAAAAGGAGGAAGAAATTGTCGTCCACGGGAGATCATCGCGCCACCGTCGTCGTGCCACCGGAGGACCATTGCGCCATCCACTTCGTCTATGCGTCGCCTTGGTCCCATGATCTTCGAAGCCGTCACATCTACGGTAAGGTTCGTTTTTTTGATGCGAATTTTAGCGACGTATTAAATCTAATAGACGTAATTTGATCGTATTCGCATCATAAAATTATTGTCAGCAGCATTAATTCTCGCTAAAATCCCCGTAAAATTGTATGAACATGTATGAACAAGTTGCATCTAATCAATAAAAAACCATAGTTAATTAACAATTGAACTTTGCATGCATGCATGTCATCGCATGTTGATTAGTATGTGTGCATCATGTTGATTTGTATGTATTTTCTTGTATGTGTGATCACGAGTAGAGGGAAGTTCTCAAGAGGTCGTGTACGAGGATTTCCAGAACCAAGAATTCGAAGCACTTGAGCAACCCTATCCGTCGGAGCAAGGCAAGTGTCCTTGAAGCATATTGATCCTGTTTTAAAATAAATGTTTTGTTTGCAAAATTGCATGCTTGTGTCAATTTGATGGGAATCCTGTGATAGGAAGTCGACTAGCTTTGTTTAACCACCCTTGTCACCTGGAATTTATGGTAGAGAGTCGGGAAGGGCTTTTTACCTTTTGCATTGCTTAATTAATTGGGATGGGAAACCACTATATTATTTAATTATGCATTAATGGTATATGGATTAACATGAACTGGTTAATATGATATGGTAATGGGTGATCCAAGCAAGCCTGGTAGGTGGATGGGTTGGATGATATGGTGGTTGCTTGCTTTAGATCTAAGGACCGATTCATGCGACAAATAAGCCAGGACTACAGTGCCACCACGAGGCCAAGTATGGGTGCAGCGTAGCTGATTAATTAGGGCTTTGCCAGTGCTATTTGGACCATTAAGGATGCTTAGGGAAGGGGTAGTCGGATTGGGTTTGTTGATGATTGGTGGGACTACCATGGGATCCGAATGGCTCAAGAGGGGCCCTTGGTTGAAGATGTGCTTAGTGGGAGGCATCGCCATTGGTAAAACCTCAGTGGGGTCTAAATAGGCTAGTAATCCCTTTGTAAAGGCTATTTTGTGATCTCTTGGCCACACACCAACGGAAGTGTGTAATGTGACCGATGGGTCATGGGCATAAGGGAGGTTCTTAGTCACCGAAAGGTGATTAAATCACGAACACGTGGGTAAAGTGGTACGAAATCTGCAGAGTCTAATAAACTATCATGATAGCCGTGCTCCCGGTTATGAGCACCTGGACAACTTCCATGATTAGAGGGAAATTGGGTTTTGGGATGGTTATGGGTTGGTACTAGTTATGGCTAGATATGGATTAAACTATGACATTGAATATGGTTAATGGTATGATGGTGATGGATATGGAATATGGATTCGTGCTATGTTATTAATTATGGTTTATGATGGGAATACTTCACATACGTATAACATATTGCTTTTCAAATGTTTTAATGTCCTTTTCAGCACTTAGCCATTATCATTGTCGTCATTTGAATCATCTACATGTCATACTTTCCCACACTTGCTGAGTACGACATGTACTCACCCTTGCAATTCCCCCACCAACAGTTTCCGGTGATGGTTGGGAGTGTCTTGAGGATAATGCGGAGTTCTAGGCTTTGTGCTGCCGTCGACTTGCCTGTGGTGTTGCATGAAGCTGCGCTATATCCCTTTTGCTTAGTTTGCTTAGTTGCCTAATTAGAGTATTTCCACTGTATTAGTTGAACTTGTCCTTTATAATCATTAGAGCTTGTATTCAAGGATATTCTAGATTGTGTAACAAAAGTAATTTTTAATAACTTGTATTGTGGTAATTATCTGTATATCATTTGTGATGCACTTTTATATGTGTGTAAAACATTTTGGGCACACATATACTGAACTTGGTTCATTTTCGGAACCGGGTGTCACAAATTGGTATCAGAGCCACAGGTTGACCGTAGGATGCAGCCTAGATAGAATAGACACTTTAGAGCACATAGGAGCACTTAGGAATCGATGTATTTTTGCTTGGAGTGCTGTTTGCTATATATATTGTTTTCTTGTGTTCTTAATAGAGGATTTTGGGATGCTTTAGCATTGCCATGTCCACCTAGGCTAGTATAGGTAGCTGTTTAGTTTCATATCCCTTGATGCATATAGTTGGGGACGTTTCTAAATTCTTATCTCTTGCTTCTCTTCAGATGGTGAGGACTCGCAACCAGAGGGATGTTAATGATGAGGAGGAGAACCATGGAGTACCTCAAAACAACAATGGACAAGGACCTGCTCATGGAGCTATCAATATTGAGCAGCTACTGGCTATGAGGAACCAGCTCATGCAGACCATGATACAGACTATGGGACAGCTGCAGGCTGATAACATCAACAATCAGCCCCACATGCCTCCACTACCACCCCCACCTCCTCATAACCGGTTGGGAGAGTTTATGAGGACTAGGCTGCCAACCTTTGCTCAAGCCGCTGACCCTATGAATGCGGATGATTGGCTCAAGTCCATGGAGAAGAAGCTTGCTATTGTCCAATGCAGTGATCAGGAGAAGGTCTTATTTGCTTCTCATCAACTAGTTGCAGCAGCTACAGATTGGTGGGATTCTTATTACAATGCTCATGAGAACCAAGAGAGGATTACTTGGGCCGAATTCAAAGAGAGCTTCCATTCTCATTATGTGTCAAAAGGTGTTATGATTCTGAAGAGGCAAGAATTTGAGAACTTGAGGCAAGGAAGATCAAGTGTGGGTGAATATCTCAAAAAGTTCACTCTACTTTCAAGGTACGCCCCTAAGGATGTGAGCCGGGACAGCTGGAAATAATACTTGTTCATGAGGGGCTTGACCAATGAGATCCAAGTGCAATTGATCAATTGTGACTATGCCAACTTACAGAAGCTTGTGGACAAAGCAATTGTGATGGAGAACAAGGTCCGCGAGATGGAGCAAGACAATAAGAGGAAGGCGCCCTATCAAGGACAGCAACAATGAAGTAATGTGCGCCCTTGCTTTGCACCTCCTAATGCGCCATATTACAACTCTTCTACTCCTATAAAGTGCCCTGGTTATGCACCGTGCCCAACTCAGTTCGTGCAGCAGCGCCCTGCTATGCAAGCACCTAGGCCTCCAATGTCTTATGCACCTCGTGCTAATTTTCCTGGTGCAAATGTTCAGAACCAAGCTCGCCCCAATAATTCTGGTGGAGTTAAAAAGTGCTATACATGTGGAGAAGCTGGACACTTTGCGCATCAATGTCCTAAGTTAGGCCTTGGTCAAGGAAGCAATGCGCCGAGGCAAAACCCAAGACCCAATGGAGGACAGCCACAAAACCACCGACAACATAATTTTGCTCGTGGCAATGTGAACCATGTCTCTACGGAGGATGCTCAACAAGCGGATGACGTGGTCATTGGTATGTTTATCGCCAACTCCAACCCCGCGACTATGTTTTTTGATTCTGGAGCATCACATTCATTCATTGCATCGAAATATGTTGCCAAGTATAGTTTGCCTATCTCTCATATGAAGTTTACTCTATTGGTTAAGTCTCCTAGAGGAGAAATGAGGACAGATATAGTATGTCCAAAAGTAAGCCTTAGAATAAGGGGGGTAGACTTCTCCGCCAACCTCATTGTTTTGGATTCTCAAGGATTGGACATTATACTTGGTATGGACTAGTTGAGGAAGCACAATGGGGTTATTGAGTGTGCCACGAAGACGGTGAAGTTGACCAATGAAGAAGGGATCACCATAGAATTTGAAGCATCTCAAACCGCACCGAAGCGATTGGAGCTGAATCATATGGATGGTGCCACAATTGAGGAGATTCTGGTGGTGTATGAATTTTTGGATGTTTTTCCGGACGAGTTGCCAGGTATGCCACCTGATCGAGACATTGAGTTTGTTATTGATTTAATACCTAGAACTGCACCTATAGCTAAGATGCCATATAGGATGCCTCCTATGGAATTAGCGGAGCTCAAGAAGCAAATTCAAGAGCAACTAGAGAAGTGTTTTATTCGGCCCAGCTCTTCACCTTGGGGAGCGCCCATTCTATTTGTGGATAAGAAGGATGGATCCCAAAGGATGTGCGTAGATTATCGAGCTCTCAACAAGGTAACAATCAAGAACAAGTACACCTTGCCACGCATAGAAGAATTGTTTGATCAGATGAATGCTGCTTGTGTCTTCTCTAAGATTGATTTGAGGTCGGGATACTTTCAAATGAAGATTATACCATCGGACATACCCAAGACAACTTTTAGGAGAGGTATGGATCTTATGAATACACCATGATGTCTTTTGGATTGACAAATGCGCCTGCCTACTTTATGTACCTCATGAATAAGGTCTTAATGGAGTACATGGATAAGTTCGTCGTGGTGTTTATTGATGACATTATGATCTACTCGAAGGATGAGTAGTAACATGAGGAACACTTGAGGCTTACGTTGCAGAAATTGAGGAAGCATCAGTTGTATGCCAAGTTCAACAAGTGTCAGTTTTGGTTGAAAGAGGTGCCATTTTTGGGTCATATCATCTTAGGAGGAGGAGTATTGGTTGACCCCAGTAAAGTGAGGGACGTGTTGAAGTGGGAGCCACCGCAAAACATAAAGGAAATAAGGAGTTTCCTTAGGATGGCTGGATATTACCATCAATTCATCAAGGACTTTTCCAAGATAGCCAAGCCTATGACGGAGTTGCTAATGAAGGGAAAGGCTTTCCAATGGACTCAAGCCTATCAAAATAGTTTTGAGGAGTTGAAGAAGAGGTTAACAACAGCCCCAGTTTTGATACTGCCGGATGTGAGCAAGAGTTTTGATATTTATCGCGATGCATCAAGGCAAGGACATGGATGTGTGCTCATACAAGAAGGTCAAGTGGTCGCCTATGCGTCAAGACAATTGAAGAAACATGAGAAGAATTACCCAACACATGATTTAGAACTTGCAGCCGTGGTACATGCGTTGAAAATTTGGATACACTATATCCTTGGACATAGGTGTGAAATTTATATGGATCACAAGAGTCTTAAGTATATTTTCACACAAACGGATCTTAATTTGAGGAAACGAATATGGTTGGAACTCATCAAGGATTATGATGTGGGGATCAACTATCATCCAGGAAAGGCTAATGTAGTGGCCGATGCCTTGAGTCGTAAAGGAGTAAGCCACCAACTCAAGGTTCGGGAGCTGCCATCCGAGTTATGTAAGGAGTTCGAATGATTGAACCTCGGATTTGTGATTGAGATGGGAATAATTGAGTTAAATCCAACCCTGGAGCAAGAAATTAGAGAAGCACAAGCCACAAGTGAAGAGATCAAGGAAATCAAGGAAAGGACCGAAGAAGGAAGAGAATTCAGATTTGGTGAAGATGAGCATGGTACCTTATGGCTTGGAAGGAGAATCGTTGTGCCTACTGTAAAGCATATTCGGGAGACAATATTAAAGGAGGCACATGACTCGCCGTACTCAATTCATCCCAATTGTACAAAGATGTACAAGGACTTGAAGACATGCTATTGGTGGGCAAGCATGAAAAAGGACATAGCCGAATATGTTGTGTTGTGTGATGTGTGCCAACGAGTTAAAGCTGAACATCAAAGGCCAGCTGGATTATTGCAACCATTGAAGATCCCGGAATGGAAGTGGGAAGAAATTGGAATGGACTTCATAGTTGGGTTACCACGTACTCAGTCCGGTTACGACTCAATTTGGGTAATTGTGGATCGCTTAACCAAGTCAGCTCATTTTGTCCATGTGAAGACCAAATATACAGCTACACAATTGGTTGAAATATACATGGAGCATATTGTGTGTCGACACGAAGTACCGAAGAAGATAGTCTCGGATAGAGGTTCTCAGTTTACCTCCAGATTTTGGCAGAAATTGCATGAAGCATTGGGAACAAGGTTGAACTTCAGTTCAGCATATCACCCTCAAACGGATGGACAAACCGAGAGGACCAATCACATTTTGGAAGATATGTTAAGATCTTGTGCTTTGAAGCATGGGAAAAGTTGGTACAAGATCTTGCCATTTGCAGAATTTTCATACAACAATAGTTACCAAGCTTGAAAATGTCACCATACGAAGCATTTTACGGAAGGAAGTGTAGGACACCCTTGTTTTGGAATGAAACCGGAGAGAATCAAGTATTTGGTTCTGATGTGTTACAAAATGCTGAAAGGCAAGTTAAAATAATTCGTGAAAACCTAAGGGCTGCTCAGTCGCGGCAAAAAGGTTATGCGGATAATCGGAGAAGGAATCTGGCATTTGAAGTTGGAGATTTCGTATGCCCTAAAGTGTCACCTATCCGAGGACAACGCAGGTTTAACGTCAAAGGAAAACTGGCACCTCGTTACATTGGACCATTTAAGATTCTGGACAAGCGAGGAGAGGTAGCTTATCAATTTGAGCTGCCGATGTATCTCTCCGATGTACACGACGTGTTTCATGTGTCTCAACTCAAGAAGTGTCTCAGGGTGCCAAAAGAGCAGGTGCCGATGGACGAGTTAGAACTTCAGGAGGATTTTTCCTATGTCGAGCAACCTATCAAGGTCTTGGACATGAAGGAAAGGGTCACGAGGAATAAGAGGGTCCGTTGGTGCTAAGTGCAATGGAAACACCATACGGAAGCCAAAGCTACGTGGGAACGTGAAGAAGATCTAAAGGTAGAATTCCCTCATCTTTTCTCCACGTTATCGAATCTTGAGGGCGAGATTCACTTTAAGGGGGTAGGTTTGTAACACCCTCAATTTTTGCATCATGCATTGCATACATGTTCATGCATTAAACATTAATAGAATAAAAGAAAAATAATAAAACATAAAACATACATATACAAATATTGTAGCAAAAGAAGAAAAAGAAAATAATGGCATAAAACATGTATTAGGGAATAAATAAAAAAATAAAAATAAAAATATATATAAAAGTATATATATATATATATATATATATATATATATATATATATATATTTGTGAAACCTAAAGAAACAAATATAAAAAATATATAAATAAATAATATATATATAATAATACATATAATAATAATATATGTAAAGAAAAAAAAAGGGTCAACTGCTTCCCTGGCCAGGCGGTCAAGCCGGCCCACTCGGCGCGCCCCGCACGGAGCGCCTGACCGCGCGCCCAAGCGGCCGATGCTGCAAGCACCGCGCCCTGCGCCTCCCACGCCCCACCCGCGCGACGCCCCGCGAATGCGCCCGCCTGCGAGACCCCACCCACCCGGTCCACGCGCCAGCCCGCGCCCCGCGCCCTGAGCCCTAGGCCGAGTCGGCCGTGAGCCACGTGCGACCGAGGCCAACCAGGACTCTGTCCCTGGTCGATTTATCCCTGCCACCGCCTATAAAAGAACTGGAGGCTTCGTAGTTTTCGACACCAGAAGCGCTGCCACCCAGAGAAGCCCTAGCCACCGGTAGAAGAGAAAAAAAAAGGACCAGAGGTTGCCACTGCCAGGGGAAGAAAAAGGAGGGGAAGAAGAAGAAAATGAGGAATGAATCATCGTCTGCCGGAGATCATCGCGCCACCGTCATCGTGCCGCCGGAGGACCGTTGTGCCATCCACTTCGTCTACGTGTCACCTTCGTCCCATGATCTTCGAAGCCGTCGCATCTACGGTAGGGTTCGTTTTTCTGATGCAAATTTTAGCGATGTATTAAATCTCATAGACGTAATTTGATCGTAGTCGCACCATAACATTATATTCAGCAGCATTAATTCTTGCTAAAACCCCCGTAAACTCGTATGAACTAGTTGCATCTAATCAATAAATAACCATAGTTAATTAATATTTAAACTTTGCATGCATGTATGTCATCGCATGTTGATTAGTATGTGTGCATCATGTTGATTTGTATGTATTTTCTTGTATGTGTGATCACGAGTAGAGGGAAGTTCTCAAGAGGTCGTGTACGAGGATTTCCAGAACCAAGACTTCGAAGCACTTGAGCAAACCTATCCGTCGGAGCAAGGCAAGTGTCCTTGAAGCATATTGATCTTGTTTTAAAATAAATGTTTTGTTTGCAAAATTGCATGCTTGTGTCAATTTGATGGGAATCCTATGATAGGAAGTTGACTAGCTTTGTTTAACCACCATTGTCACCTGGAATTTATGGTAGAGAGTCGGGAAGGGCTTTTTACCTTTTGCATCGCTTAATTAATTGGGATGGGAAACCACTATATTATTTAATTATGCATTAATGGTATATGGATTAACATGAACTGGTAAATATGATATGGTAATGGGTGAACTAAGCAAGCCTTGTAGGTGGATGGGTTGGATGATATGGTGGTTGCTTGCTTTATTTCTAAGGACCGGTTCATGCGAGAATAAGCCAGGACTACAGTGCCACCATGAGGCCAAGTATGGGTGCGGCGTAGCTGATTAATTAGGGCTTTGCCAGTGCTATTTTGACCATTAAGGATGCTCGGGGAAGGGGTAGTTGGATCGGGTTGATCCTCGATGACGAATGCTCGACGGTTTCGGAGCCTACTCTTTTCCAGATTCTTCCTCCTGTGCTGTAGCAAGCGCATGAAGTTCTTCCAGAGTAGTAACTCCGACGGTGCGATCTCCACGGATCCGGAGAACACCTGATGGTGTTGGCATCTTCAACACCAAGTAGCCATAATGAGCAGCAACCATTAATTTGTACAAGGCTGACCTGCCCAAAATTGCGTTGAATGGCAAGTTGATTTGCGCTACTCTGGAGAAAGGTCGAGAGGGGCGAAGATCCGAAGGTCAGAGCTGAAGCTTGATGAAAGCTTCGAAGCTTATGAGGTTCAACCCGGAACCTCCGTCCATCATTACATGGGGAAGCTGGATGTTGTTGATGGTCGGAGATACCATCAATGGGAGTTGGCCAGCTCTGATCATGTTCTGAGGGCAGTCTGAAGCATCGAAAGTGATGGCAGTGTCCATCCACTTCCGGTGCGGCTCCGCCCTGACGGTGGGAGCTACTGAGGCCATGTCCCGCCGCATTGTCTTTAGGACATGGCGGGAGGTGATGTCCCACGAACCACCAAAGATGGTGTTCATGGTCTTCCGACGCTCGTTGTCGGAGATGTCGTAGTCGTCATCAACGAAAGTGTTAACAACCTTCAAGACCTTTTTAGGGTCCTGAAAGCCTAACTCCTCTTCAGCCGGGGCTTCGTCGACTTTTTTGTTTTCCTTCCCTTTGACGGAAAGGAACTTCTTCCCAACGCTTGTTGTAGCGCTCGACAAGGTTCTAGACCTCTTGGCAGCCTTCAGGTTGTGGTTGTTCGACTTGTGTATGGGGCACCACATCTTGGAGCTACCACCGTCTTCAGACGTCGGCCGAGGTCATTTCTCGGGGCGTGGCCCCCAGCCACCCGGAGCTGCGGCAGCAGCGGTTGTAGGTGTGCCGGCCGACGGCTTTTTCTTGCCGTTGGACTTCTTCTTCTTCTTGCCACTCCTGGAGGTAGTGGCTTCACCCTTGGAGGACTTTTTGTTGTCCTCCGGAGGTGGTTGGGAGTGCATTTCATGGCCCTCCGCAACTTTTGGCACACTTGTCTGCCAAGCTAAAGAGTTTCGCGACGCTGGTGACTTCCTTGGTCGCCAGCTTCTCCAGCATTTTCTTGTCTCGCACGCCCTGTCTGAATGCCACAATAACATAAGCGCTTGAGATAGAAGGTATGGTGTTTCGTACCTGGGAGAACCTCTGGATGAAGGATTGCAGGGTCTCTCCACCCTTCTGCTTGACAGCAAAAAAGTCCAGTTTTGTGCCTGGTCAGGTATACGAACTCCTAAAGTTGGCAGTGAACTATTGGCACAACTCCGCCCAATTGTTGATGGAGTCAGGCAGAAGGCTCATGAACCAAGACCTGGTGGTCTCAGTTAAAGCCACAGGGAAATAGTTGGCCATTACGACCTCGTTGCCTCCAGCTGCAAGGATTGCGGTGGAGTAGATTTGGAGAAATTCGGCGGGATTGAGAGTCCTGTCAAATTTCTCCGGCAGGTGAGGCTGGAACTTTTGCGGCCATTTGACCATGCGTAGGTGCATGGCCAAGGCAGAACAGCCTCCTCCTACTCCCTTAGGAGCAGGGCTGTCCCGAGCCTCTCGCCTCTCGAGAGCACACTCAATGCGGATGCGGCCATCCTGTTGACGGTAACGATGATCGAGCTTAGCCCGGAGGTCACTAGTCAAAAGTCTGGTTACTGTGTGGGTACGTCGCGTCCCGAAAGGCAGCGATGTCACCTGTTCAGACACAGCACGCCTCCTGTGCTGTGAAGCGTGCGGACCAAGTCTACCCGACACGGTCCGATGCTGCGATAGGGCCTGCCCCGAGGGGGGAGGACCTTGGTTGCTGATGCGATCGGCTGTTGCCGCAACCAAATGTTCCACATTAGCTCTTCACTGCTCTATTGCACCCTGGGATGCTCCTGGAGGTGGTGGATGTTGGAGAAGAGCATGCGCAGCATGGAGCGCGTGTTCGGGATTGTTGTTCGCCGATGCAGTGACCGATGCGGACGCCCCATCTCGCTGTCCAGCTTGATTCGCCGGTCCGTACGGTGGCAGTGGTGGCATGACTCCTGCTGGAGCCACAGCACCTGCTGGCTGCTGCATGTTGGAGGGATTGCCTCCAGCAGGTTGCGCAGCAGGGTTGCCATTGGACGATCCAGCAGCAGAGTTCCCCATCCTTGAATCTCGGGCACCCCCTACCTGGCGCGCCAGCTATCGTAGTGTGATTCCGACAATTCTAACGGTACTACCGTTTGCAGCCCGCGGAGTTTGTTGTTCGGTTGTGGGCGCGCAGAGATTCAGAACACGATGGCAAGTTGACATGAGGATTTACGTGTTTCGGGCCGCCAAAGCGTAATACCGTACTCCACGGGGTGTGTAGTTGTTGTATTGAGCATCTGGGCGCTTGTGGGCGTGTGAAGACTTGTGTCCAAGTCTGGAAGTCCCCCTTGTGTATAGCTCGGCCAGTCCTTTTATAGTACAAGGGCTGGCCGTTACATCGTTAGCCTGGCCCGACATGTGGCCCTGGTGGTTAGTGATGTTTAATACACAATTAATGAGCTTAATTACCCTTAATAGTGTGGTAACGCACCTTGACAGTGGCGTTACTGATATTAAGGGCCCTCCGATTGTGTGTCATTAAGATAGCATTAATGATGCTTAATCAGGTCTTGATGTCTTTGATTGTCCCTTGAAGGTCTGAGCCGTTGGAAGTCCACCACTCTGCCTGTTGAGGTTGAAGGTCCGGCGGTTGGATGCGTGGCAGCTCCAGAGCTTACTGTCTTGGACGAGTAGGTCCAGTGCTGTTGTACACGTGTCGGTACCGGAGCTTCCCTCTGTCAGGGGTTAGGTCCGGGGGTGCTACATGGGTATCTAGTCCGGAGCTTTCCTAGGTAAGCAATGTAGCTCCGATTTTATGATACACATGGTGGCACTAAGACTAACCATAGAAGGGAGGTAGGCCCGGTTCCGTATGACTCGTGGGGCCTTGGTGGTCTTCAACTCAGATATGTGGAGTTCCTTAGCATTCTTTGCAGTCCCAAAGGGTATCCGGTACACAGGGTACCGACAGCTGTCGACTTGCCTGTGGTGTTGCATGGAGCTGCGCTATATCCCTTTTGCTTAGTTTGCTTAGTTGCCTAATTAGAGTATTTCCGCTGCATTAGTTGAACTTGTCCTTTATAATCATTAGAGCTTGTATTCGAGGATATTCTGGATTGTGTAATAAAAGTACTTATTTAATAACTTGTTATGTAATAATTATCTGTATATCGCTTGTGATGCACTTGTATATGTGTGTTAAACATCCTGAGCACACATATACTGCACTTTGTTCATTTCCGAAACCGGGTGTCACACCGCCACAAAGTCAGCCAAGGATTGACTTTTAATTGCTTGTCTTGACACGAATTCTAGATCGAATTCAGCCAGTTCCGCTGCCCACTTTGCAATGTTCCCAGTAGAATTAGGGTTATGCAAAATTGCACATAGTGGAAAAAAAGTTACCACTGATATTTTGTGGGCTTGGAAGTAGTGATGAAGCTTCCTTGAGGCAATAAGAACTGCGTAAAGTAGTTTATGCACCTCAATGTATCTTGTCTTAGCATCGTGGAGTACTTCACTGATGAAGTACACAGGGCGTTGGATGGTCTGGACCCTTTCAGAAGAACCCGGAGCTTCCTCTCCAATCGATCCGGACCCTGCTGGAGGGTCCCGGACCTTCAGGTTGTGCTTCTTGGACCCTCCCGGAGGGGTCCAAAACTCCTTCTTGTTCAACTCGAATCTCAATAGGAGAATCCAGATTATCTTGGTTAGCCAGGTTAACCACTTCAGACGAAAGATGTTGATCTCCTAGCACTTCGTTTTGAGGTTCCGTGTCTGGGAGCTGAGACCCATCACGTCTTCAGGTGATTCCAGACCCTCCCAGAGGGGTCTAGACATTTGAATCGGATGTGGCTCTGGTCTTTCCGCAACCAGGACCATGCTGACAACTTTGGTGGTTGCCGAAATGTAAAGCAGTAAAGGCTCACCAGGATTTGGAGCTACCAATATTGGTAGTGTGGTGAGGAGCTGATTCAGCTCTTGAAATGCCTTTTTTGCTTCTTCAGACCAATGAAAAGGTCCAAACTTCCTCAAGAGTTTGAAGAAGGGTAGTGCCCGTTCTGCTAGTCTTGATATAAATCGACTGAGCGCAGCTAGGCATCCAGTTAGCTTCTGGACATCTTTAATGCGGGTTGGTGGCCGCATTTCTTCTATAGCCTTGATCTTCGCCGGATTTGCTTCAATTCCTCGGTGAGTCACCAAGAACCCCAGAAGCTTTCTAAAGCTAACCCCGAAGATACACTTATTCGGGTTTAGCTTGGTGCGCGTGGTGCGCAGCTTGTCGAAGACGGCTTGTAAGTTTTCAAGGAGTGACTCCTTTTTTTTTATCTTCACAAGATGTCATCGACATACACCTCCACCAAATCTCTAATTAGCTCTCCAGATGTTTTGTACATAGCTTGCACAAATGTTGAAGCAGCATTTTTAAGACCGAATGGCATGGCAGTATAACAATACAATCCATCTACTGTTATGAAGGCAGTATGCTCTTCCTCTTCCTTAGACATTTGGATTTGATGATATCCAGAATATGCATCTAAGAAACACAGTAGCTCACACCCGGAGGTGGAGTCCACTATCTGATCTATTCTAGGTAGTGGAAATGGATCCCTTGGACATGCCTCATTTAAAGTGGTGTAGTTGATACACATCTGAAGCTTCCCACCGGCCTTGGGTACAACAAATGGGTTTGCCAGCCATTTTGGATGGCAGACTTCCCGGATTGATCCAGCATCGGGCAACTTCTTGATTTCCTGTTGGATGAAGTTTTGTCGCTCAATAGATTGCTTCTAGGGCTTCTAGTTTACAGGCAATGCGTCTGGGTAAATTTTCAGATTGTGCTCAATCACCTCCCTAGGGATCCCAGTCATTTGTGATGGTTGCCAGGGAAACACATCAACATTAGCCCGGAGGAAAGTGACGAGCGCGAGTTCCTATTTGTTGTTCAGACCCCCCGATATACAGGTAGTCTGAGCATCATCGGAACCAATTTGGACAACTTTGACGGCAATGTCGGTGTCACCCCTTGGTTGCACACGAGGTGCGGAGGTAGAGCCTTTGTGACGAATGCTTGGAGGATTCCGAGCTGGCTCCTTACCAGATGCTTCCTCTTGCGCTGTGGTAAGCGCATAGAGTTCTTCCAGTACAGTAACTCCTGCGGTATGGTCTCTGCGGATCCGGAGAACGCCCGTGGGTGTTGGCATCTTCAACACCAAGTAACCATAATGGGCAGCAGCCATAAACTTGTATAAAGCTGGTCTACCCAAAAGCATTGAAAGGCAGACTGATCTGCGCGACGTCGAGAACCAGTTTCTTGGTTCTGTAGTTCTCCCGGGTCCCAAAGGTTACTAGGAGTGTGATGGAACCGAGAGGAGTAATGGTTCTCGGACCTACTCTGGGGAAAGGTCTGGATGGGTGAAGGTCCGAAGGCCGGAGCTGAAGCTTAACGAAAGCTTTGAGGCTTATGAGGTTTAGCCCGGAACCTCTGTCCACCATTACGTGGTGGATTTGGATATTGTTAATGGTGGGTGACACCATCAACAGAAGTTGGCCAGCCCCGATCATATTTCGAGGGCAGTCTGAAGCATCGAAAATGATGGGTGTATCCATCCACTTTTGATGTGGTTCCGCCTTACCAGCGGGAGCTGCTACGACCATGTCCCGTCTCATTGTCTTGAGGATGCGGCGAGAGGTGATGTCCCAAGAACAACCATAGATGCTGTTCAAGGTCTTCCGACGTTCGTTGTCAGAGATGTCGGAGTCCTTGCCAATAGTGTTGTAAACGGCTTTCAAGACCTTTATGGGGTCCTGGAAACCTAGCTCCTCTTCAGCCGGAGCTTCGTCGACCTTTTGTTTTCCTTCCCTTTGACAGAAAGGAGCTTCTTCCCGGCGCTTGTTATAGCGTTCGATAAGGTTTTGGACCTCTCAACACTCTTCCAAGCTGTGTTGGTTCATCTTGTGAATCAGACACCATGCTTTGGAGTTGTTGCCGTCTTTTGATGAAGGTCAAGGTTGCTTCTCGGGGCGTGTCTCCCGGCTTCCAGGAGCTGCAGTAGCAGCAGCTGGAGCGCCAGCCGACGGTTTCGTTTTGCCATAGGGCTTCTTTTTCTTCTTGCCACTACCGGAGGTAGCGGCTTCAGTTTTGGAGGACTTCTGGTTGGCCTCCAGAGCTGGCTTGGAGTGCATTTCACGGCCCTCCGCATCTCTAGCACAATTGTCAGCTAGGCTGAAGAGTTTCGTGACGCTGGTAACTTATTTAATGTCCAGCTTCTCCAGCATCTTCTTATCTCGAATGCCCTGTCTGAATGCAACGATAACATAAGAGCTCGAGATTGAAGGGATGGTATTTCGAACCTGGGAGAACTGCTGGATGAAGGACCGTAGCAATTCCCCCGATCTTTGCTTTATGGCAAAAAGGTCCAATTCAGTGTCGGGCTGGGTGTAGGAGCTCCCGAAGTTGTCAGTGAATTGTTGGCATAGCTCCGCCCAACTATTAATGGAGTCGGGTGGAAGACTCATGAACCAGGACCTTGTAGTCCCAGTTAAAGCCACCGGGAAGTAATTGACCATTAAAGCCTCATCACCTCGCGCTGCCAGTATGGCAGTGGAGTAGATTTGAAGAAATTCGGCAGGGTTGACAGTCTCGTCGAATTTTTCCGGTAGGTGAGGCTGGAATTTCTATGGCCATCTGACCATGCGTAAGTGCATGGCCAGGGTAGAACAGCCTCCTCCTACTTCCTGAGGAGCATGGTTGTCCCGAGCTTCTCACCTCTCATGAGCACGCTTAATGTGGACATGGTCGTCCTGCTGCCGGTAACGGCGATCTAGTTCTCACCGCAAGTCATGAGTCAGAATCCTGGTAATTGTGTGGGTGCGTCATGCCTCAGGAGGCAACGAAGTCACCTGCTGAGATGCAGCACATCTCCTCTGTTGTGAGACTTGCAGACCAAGTCAGCCTGACAAGGTCCATCGTTGAGATGGTGCTTGCCCCGAAGGGGGGAGGACCTTGATTGTTGATGCCTGCAGCCGCAGCTGCGACCAGATGGTCAACATCAGCCCACCACTGCTCCATAGCACCCTGGGGTGCACCTGGAGGCGATGGGCGTTGTAGAAGAGCTCACGCAACAATGAGCGCATGCTCAGGGTTGTTGTTTGTCGATGCAGTGATCGACGCAGATCCTCCATCTTGTTGACCAGCACTGTTTGCCGGAACAGATGGTGGTTGTGGCGCCATAGCGCCTGCTGGAACAATGGCAGCTGCTGGTTGTTGTACATTAGAGGGATTGCCTCCAGCAAGTTGTCCAGCATGGTTGCCATTAGAAGATCTTGCAGCTTGAAAGCATCTAGGCCCCATGAGGTACGGTTTCGGTGATTAATGACAACCATTCGATATTACTAATGAATTTGTGAATGCAAGGTCTCAATGACACTCAATCAAATGAAATCAAAATTACTTTGGAGACCCATATAAAATCAACGAATGAGATCAAATCAAATCATATGAAGACAAGAAGTGAAAGCTCTAACTTGATATCACTCAATGCTTGAAGACAATCAAAACAACACTTCAAACAAATGTCAAAGAGGTCACAAGTTCAAAATTCCAAAAGAACAACTCAAAACAACTCAAAGTCAACAAATTGAACTCACCGGATCATCCGATGGTCTTGGAGTTGACACACATCGGTCGAGTTGGTTCAACTGAAGAAGAAGACCTCAGAAAAATGCACTCACCGGATCATCCGATGTGAGTGGCTCAGTGCATCGGTCCATCATCACAGATTGCAATACCATTGGACCAAGAGAAGCACCGGATCATCCGATGTGCAGACTTACACACATCGGTCAATCACTCCAGTGAGCCTCAAGATCAAGCAAAATTCTGGAGGAAGAGCCACCGGACCATCCGATGAGTAGAGAGATCAACATCGGTCTAACAACGGTCATATCTGACACAGTGACATCAGCTAATTTGGCTTTGACCGATGTTAACTGAAGGGGAGACATCGGATCATCCGGTGTTCGCAGAGAAGTGATGTCAGCCTACTTTTCCAACGGCTATCTCGTGGAGGCTGGCTATTTATACCCCTTCAACCTGTCAAATCGAAAAGACTTGAAGCCCAGACATACTCTACACATCCTAGAGCATTCAAGCAATAGAGCAATCACTTTCACATCATTTGTTCATCATTTGTACACCAAGAGATAGGCTAGAACTAGCTAGAGATAGTGCTTGGGTGCCTCCACTCTTGGTGATTGGAGTCTCTAGTGTAGTGAGAGCCCAAAGGGAGTGACCCTTGGTGTGTGCAACTTCCGGAGCTTGCCAAGAGGATTGTGGAAGCCCGGAGGATCCCAAAGTGTACAAGGCTTGAGCTCCACCTTGCCGAGGTTGGCGAACGGAGAAGAATAGTGAAGAAGCCCCTTGTCTCGGTGACTTGGGAGTGGCAAAACCCTTCGGTGGGTGCCACAACGTGGATGTAGGAAGATCCTTGTGATCTTACCGAACCACGGGATAAACTCCGTGTCCTTTGAGCGTTTGCATCCCTCTCCCTTTTTACTCTTATGCAATCTTCATTCCGCAACTTTAATTTATATTGATTGCATAGTTTAATTGCATAGGGAATTGGGCTTTAGGTTGTTAATCTTAATTGCTTTAAAATTTAAAAAAAAAGCCCAATTCACCCCCCCCCCTCTTGGGCCTTTCGATCCTTACAATTGGTATCAAAGCCAGGTTGCTCATAGGATCATTCTAGCTTCACCGCTAGAGAGCTTAAATGGCCAAGAATGGGGGTTCGGTTCCTATCTTCGAGGGCAAGAACTTTGCCTATTGGAAAGCACGCATGCGTGCCTACCTAGAGGCTATTGCTCCCGAAGTTTGGGAAGCGACCCATGCGGGATTTGGAGATAATGCCTATATTGGTGATCAAATTAAATGGGATGCTAGAGCTAGAAATGCCATTTATGAATGCATTAGTCAAGATGTATTTGCAAGAATAGCTAGTAAAGAAAAAGCTTGTGAAATTTGGGCATGCTTAATTGAAATTCATGAGGGTTCCTCTCGTGTTAAAGAACTTAAATATCACATGCTTAAAGCAAAATATGATGAATTTAAAATGCTTCCTCATGAAAATGTTAATGAAATGTTTTCACGCTTAAATGTTCTTATTGAGGAAATTAATGCTCTTGACATTGCGTCTCTTGGCAAGGGACTTATCAACCGAAAGATACTCATGCTCCTTCCCAAGCCAAAGTATAACATCATCAACTCAATGCTCCAAAAAGAACCACTTGATCACATTGAAGTTTCGGAGCTAATTGGGGAGATTCACGCTCATGAGATGAGTGTACTTGGGATGATGGAGGATTCATCTTCTACAAGGACAATTGCTCTCAAGGCTTTCAAGAAAACAAATTTCAAGAAAATGATCAAACCTAGTTCAAGCAAAGAAGAGCAAACATCAAGTGAAGATGATGATGATGAACTTGCATCAATGATGAGGAAATTCTCTCGCTTGAATTCCAAGATTGCCAAGAAGGGATATACTTTTGATCCCAACAAGAGAGCCTTCCTCCCAAGAAAAGATGAAAACAAGACATGCTATAATTGTGGCGATCAAGGCCACATATCATATGATTGTCCAAGACCGGACAAGAGGAAGGACAACCGCAAGGGAAAGCATCAAAAGCAAGAAGAAAGTGATGAAGATGAAGAAGAGGTCAAGCCCAAGCGCTCCTTTGGAAAGAAGAAATTTGACAAAGGCAAGAAGACCAAGCTCTTTCCAAAGAAAAGAAGAGGGCCTCAAAAAGTCTTCATGTGCGAGGCAAATGAGTGGATCACGGATGAAGAGTCAAGCGACGAAGAGAGTGAAGAGGAAGAAAACTTGGCGGGGCTTGCCGTCGTCAACAAGGATAACTCACCTCTTCGTCCACCTCCCATGTGCCTCATGGCAAAAGGTAACATTGAGGTATGTAACGACTCTAGTGATGATGAGCTTTCCCCCGATGAATTAACTTCATTGATAAATGAATACCACACCATCATTAAAAGGGAAAAGAACAAAGTCAAGGCTCTTGAACAAGCTCATGCTAAACTTGAGAATACTAACCTCAATTTGCTTGACAAGTATGAAAGCATACTTAAGGAGCATGACATGCTCAAATCTCACGTCAAGCAAGTTGAGGAAGAAAAGACTCAAATCAAGCTTGATCATCATGAGCTTAACTTAGCACACCAAACACTCTTGGAAGAGCACAACAAGTTAAAACAAGAACATCAAGTACTTAGCCTTGCTCATGAAGTTCTTGATCAAGAATTTAAAACTATGAAGAAAGAAACCCTTAATAATGAGATTACATCTTGTGCTACTAACCTTTTGCACAAGTCTTTGCCCATGAAAGAAAATGCTAGGGAGAAGGACTTGATGGAAGAGATTGAGAGTCTCCGCACTAGTGTGGCAAGACTATCAAAAGGAGAAATCAAGCACAAGGAGATCCTCTTCCAACAAGCAAAGGCCTTCAACAAGAGAGGACTTGGATCCTTCCCGGTGCCCAACAAAGGAAAGGTGCCCTCACCGGAGCTCAAAACAAGCTTCATCAAGGAAGTTGGCTCCTATTGCCAACATTGCAAGGTCACCGGTCATCATACAAGGGAGTGCCCTCTACCTAACCGACCTTCTCCAAAATTGCCGACTAACTATACATCTACCTTTGAGAATCACTATTATTTGTTGAGCAAAGTAGGTGCTAAGGTGAAGGCAAGGTTCATCGGCAAAAACATTAAGGGCATAAAGGGGAAGCTCCCCAAGCAACTTTGGGTCCCAAAAGCACTTGTATCACACATACAAGGACCTAAGTTAGCTTGGGTGCCAAAAATCAATAACACGTGACCGTCCACGAGGTGACTTCAAGAGGGGACCTCCACCATCAAAGAAAATCTACCAAGGACCTCTTGAAGAAAGTTGAGAATGGGAGCCCAATGCGGATATGGACGGTAACCTTATTGTCAAATCAAATTACCATTCCATAAATAGTCTATTGCTATATCTTCCCGCATCCAGGCCCCATATCATGTCAAATGGATGCTTGTATGATTGTGTGCCTCTCCTTTGTGACAATGCAAGTGCGGTTAGATTTGCTAGAAACCCCATTCCCTTCCCGCACTTGTTGAGAAAACTTTTTCTAGACTTAGAAGAGAATTAAATGTGCTAGATGCATCTAACGTCATGTAAGTTGCCATGTTCATGTAAGGATGCATATCATATAGGTCTTGTCTAACTCCCAAAGGATAGGGGCAAGCTAGAAGTAGTTTTCCCTGAGGAAGCCTTTGGAAGGTTCAAACTTGGCAAGATAGATTTATTTTATGCCTTGCATGATCCCTGCCATATAAACTTGCACTCATTTAATATCTTGCATTATAATTTGTTTGGCATTGCATAACGGTAGATTGTCAGAAAGGGGAACCCACCTCATGAGAAGGAGACTTGTTTGAAATGCAATATCTCAACTCATATAAGGTGGAAAGAACAAAATGTTAGGTACGTTAATGCCTAAAGGATCATGCTTCAAAGAGATAGAAGTCTTCATACTCTACCTCACAAAGCATGGGCCTTACATTTTATTTGGATATTTTCCTCCATTTTTCTCGGTGTTCCATTTGTGTTAAGGTCTAGCCAAGCTATTGGCATATTAGCTTTTTGAGGGGTAAGGGGTTGCCCAAAAAGTCCTAAGACATGTGTTTCTCCTCGATTGTTTGTTTGGTCAAAGGACATATATGGGATGTTTTCGTTCTGTTGTCATCGGATTATCCGATGCCTATGTCAATCCGTCATCGGTCAAATAGGTGTTCAATCCTTAAAGCCCAACTCTGTCAGAACCTCAAATGATCCGACGCGTTCATCCTGGAAAACATCAGTCCATCCGATGTTCACTCTTCTGGAGCTGTGATCTATTCAACCGATGTCTACCTCCCTCTAACGTCGGATCATCCGGTGTCAACATCACTCGGTTGAACACCCTTACTGTGATATTCGACCGATGTTAAAAACCCTAAACGTCGGTCAATCCGATGTCAACAGCATTTCTTGAATATCCTTTCTGTGGCAATTGACCGATGCTCACTTCACCTATCATCGGTCCATCCGGTGTTGAGTTTTCGGCTAGGGTTTGGGACCCACTATTTAAACTCGTGCGCCGCCGCCGTTTCTCTTTCTCCCCGATCGATCTTTACACCGCGCGCCGCCGCCTCTTCCTCCGCCCGTCGGCCACCGCGCCGCCGCACCCAGCCTCCCTAACCGCCGCCTAGCACCGCCGCCACCTGCAGCGCCGCCGCCGTCCCCTCCCGCTCACAGCGCTGCCGCCGCCGCCTCCCCAAGCGCCGCCGCCGCCGTCCCCGGCTGCCACACCTCGCAGCGCCACCGCCAAGGGCCACCGCCGCCTCCAACCACCTCTCCACCGCATCCAAGCATCGCCGCCGCTCCTCCCTCCGTCGAAGCACCTCCACCCGAGAAACGCCGTCTTCTCCGGCCCCCGTCGCTAAGTTTTCCCGAGCTCCATCGTCGCTAAGGTGAGCTTCGTGCCGTGCGACGTCTCTCATTGCTTCTCTCGCCGTTCTCTTTCATCGTCGCTAACCCCACCTCTCCCTTCCATCTAGATGGGTCGTGATCGCAAAGGAAAGGGCAAGGCGATCGCGGAGCCCGCCGCGAAAAAGCGCAAACTTTCGAAGGATGAGAAGAAGGCCTTGATGGCCGCTCGCGCCGCCGAGGAGCGTGAGCGCGGCCGTGGGGGTTCGTTGAGGATTCGCGAGGCCCGTCCAAGGCCGCCTCCCGTGGTCGACGACTCCGACGCCGAAGAGGAGCCAGTCGAGCCTCTCGTCCGCCGGCGCTCAGCCCGGACTCGAGGAGGTCACACCGAGGCTGCTCCTCGTCCGAGACCGACGGCTGCCGACCGTCGTGAGGACAGGGAGGCTGAGAGGGACATCCATGAGATGGACACGGCCGTCCGGGTCGGTGAAGGAGTCCGTCTTGTGGACTATCGGAAGATGAAGGCTAAGCAACTCCGGAAGCTCAGATGGAGTGTACTGCTTGAGGAGTGGTTCCCACAGCCCCGAGAGCTTCTTGTGGACAGTCGCTTCTGGACTGTCACCCAGGCGTCTCTCTACGAGACCTACAAGCGCCGGGGGCACAAGCTCTTTCAGCACAACCACTTGGACTGGAGGCAGCTTGCAGTGGCAGCGGAGACTGAGGTCCGCCCCTTTTTTGAGCGATACAGAGGCTTGGTGGAGCTACTGGATTATGAGAGAAGTGCCTATGTAGAAGAGTGGGTCCGTGTCTTCTACGCGACCCTGTACATCTCAGAGGGCAGGAGGTCGATTGCCTTCATGTTCAATGGTCAGCACTACCACCTCTTGAGGCAGACTTTGGGGCATATCCTTGGTTTGGACCTACACGACACAAGCATACACGAGAAGGTCTATGGGCAGGCAGATCCACCGAGGAGGCCACTTACTGGAGGGGTAGCACCACAGCTGGACGAGATCCGCTCTTTGTTTGGCCCCTCGTTCTCTCCAGACCAGCCGAGAGTTCCAGCTCTCCTGACCCCAGCTGCGCGTATTGTGCACCTCGCCTTGCGCCGCACGCTCCTGCCGAGGTCAGGATACTTGGAGGGGTTCACGAGCCTGCAGCAGACCCTCCTGTTCTACATAATGAACGGGATGGATTTTGATATAGTGGACATACTCCTCTGTGAGATGGAAGACGTGATCACGGATGGGATTGGGATGATGAGGCAGATGGTCTACGGGCATTGGATTAGTTACATTTGCTCTATGGTGGTGCCTGAGGGACACACAGCACAAGCCCGGCTAGCTGACGAGAGTGTGACTCGCTTCAGTCACTATCGTGCCTCTGCTCCTGGAGACCGTCGCCTTGGTCGTCCAGTTGAGCGCCAGGTCCGGGCCCGTCTGTCAGAGGAAGACTGGTCCGACCTAGAGCGGGAGGACGAGAGGCTTGCTGAGGCTGAGGCTCAGGGGGAGGACTTGCAGCACGTCTGGTCCGAGAGCGACACAGACGACAGTGTCGAGGAGTACTTCCCTCCTCCTCCACCTTCACCGAGGCAGCACGACGCCGAGGCCGGAGGATCAGCTGCTTCGCCACCGACGCCACCTCCTGTGTCCAAGGCGCAGGTGTCACAGCCGTCAGAGCTGTCGGCACTACTCCAGCAGATGATCGAGCAGCAGCGCCAGGACAGGCTCGCAGCTGAGCAGGCCAGGGCGGAGCAGGCTGCTCACCTGGCACAGCTGCAGCGGCAGCAGCAGGAGCTCCAGCTCGAGATCGCCCGTCAAAGGCGAGAGGATACGGACCGGTTCACCAACCTGGTCGATCAGATGCACCGCCGTACCCTCGACCAGAAGCAGCAGACCCAGCAGGCCATGATGGGGATCCTAGGGTTGATCACCAACCTTTACACTCAGACCGGGATCGCCCTTCCTCCACAGCAGCCTGGACTGGGACTGGCTCCAGGTGTTGCTCAGGTGCCCACTACTCCCATACCTTCCATCAGTATGTCACCACTTCTGGCATCTAGCGCACCGATTCACTCACCACTGCCGGCGACGATCTTGTTCCAGCAGACACCGGCGTCCGTGGTGAGCGCTCCACTTCCTCCAGCTCCACCGGCACCTGCTTCCTCTCCTCCAGCACCGGCAGCGGACCCTCCAGCTCCCGCCGCCCCGGCAGCTCCTATGTCCGGCGACTCCAGCTCCGACGACGGCGACGGTGCCCAGTTCGTCCTCGCGCCCAGCTCTCAGGGTCTGTAGGCGTTCTGATCCCTTTTTGGTGTCTTGATGCCAAAGGGGGAGAAGATGTAGTAGAGTCAGGGGGAGTGGTTGTCTCAGGGGGAGTGTAGGGAGTGTGAGTGTGTGTGCTTATCCTTTGTATTCATGCTTGAGTACTCTTTTGTAATTTTAATTAAGCACTCTTTCACTTGTCTCATTTGTTTATGATTTTAATCAATTGAGCTTTTCTTTTGCGTTCTACAAGCTTAATGTGTCCTATGCTGTATTCATTGCATATATACTTGAGTATTATCATCAAATTCATTATTATTGCGCCTTAAATTATTGTGTTGTCATCAATCACCAAAAAGGGGGAGATTGAAAGCATCTAGGCCCCATGAGGTACGGTTTCGGTGATTAATGACAACCATTCGATATTACTAATGAATTTGTGAATGCAAGGTCTCAATGACACTCAATCAAATGAAATCAAAATTACTTTGGAGACCCATATAAAATCAACGAATGAGATCAAATCAAATCATATGAAGACAAGAAGTGAAAGCTCTAACTTGATATCACTCAATGCTTGAAGACAATCAAAACAACACTTCAAACAAATGTCAAAGAGGTCACAAGTTCAAAATTCCAAAAGAACAACTCAAAACAACTCGAAGTCAACAAATTGAACTCACCGGATCATCCGATGGTCTTGGAGTTGACACACATCGGTCGAGTTGGTTCAACTGAAGAAGAAGACCTCAGAAAAATGCACCGGATCATCCGATGTGAGTGGCTCAGTGCATCAGTCCATCATCACAGATTGCAATACCATTGGACCAAGAGAAGCACCGGATCATCCGATGTGCAGACTTACACACATCGGTCAATCACTCCAGTGAGCCTCAAGATCAAGCAAAATTCTGGAGGAAGAGCCACCGGACCATCCGATGAGTAGAGAGATCAACATCGGTCTAACAACGGTCATATCTGACACAGTGACATCAGCTAATTTGGCTTTGACCGATGTTAACTGAAGGGGAGACATCGGATCATCCGGTGTTCGCAGAGAAGTGATGTCAGCCTACTTTTCCAACGGCTATCTCGTGGAGGCTGGCTATTTATACCCCTTCAACCTGTCAAATCGAAAAGACTTGAAGCCCAGACATACTCTACACATCCTAGAGCATTCAAGCAATAGAGCAATCACTTTCACATCATTTGTTCATCATTTGTACACCAAGAGATAGGCTAGAACTAGCTAGAGATAGTGCTTGGGTGCCTCCACTCTTGGTGATTGGAGTCTCTAGTGTAGTGAGAGCCCAAAGGGAGTGACCCTTGGTGTGTGCAACTTCCGGAGCTTGCCAAGAGGATTGTGGAAGCCCGGAGGATCCCAAAGTGTACAAGGCTTGAGCTCCACCTTGCCGAGGTTGGCGAACGGAGAAGAATAGTGAAGAAGCCCCTTGTCTCGGTGACTTGGGAGTGGCAAAACCCTTCGGTGGGTGCCACAACGTGGATGTAGGAAGATCCTTGTGATCTTACCGAACCACGGGATAAACTCCGTGTCCTTTGAGCGTTTGCATCCCTCTCCCTTTTTACTCTTATGAAATCTTCATTCCGCAACTTTAATTTATATTGATTGCATAGTTTAATTGCATAGGGAATTGGGCTTTAGGTTGTTAATCTTAATTGCTTTAAAATTTAAAAAAAAACCCAATTCACCCCCCCTCTTGGGCGTTTCGATCCTTACACAGCTGAATTCACCATCTTGTGATCTCGAGATTGTTTCCCCCCTTGCCGGCGCGCCAAATGTTGAAGAGTTTGATACGACACTTCCCCCGGACCCGCTAAGAAGCAGCTCGCGGAGGTTCTTTTGTGGTTGGGGTACACAGAGATCAGGATCAAGATGATGACACTAGAGATCTACGTGGTTCGGGCTGCCTAAGCGTAACACGCTACTCCACGGGGTTTGTGTTGCTGTATTGCGAGCTGGTCCGCTAGGATCGGATTCAATCAGTCTGTCCCTAATGTTCATGCGGTACAACATTTTATAGTTCTAGGGACTGACTGTTACAATGCTTGCCTGGCCCGACATGTGGCCCTGGTGTATTTAATGTCTAATACAATGTCTAAAGAGAATTAAGTATGATTAATAGTGTGATAACGTGCCTTAATGGCTGCATTACCCCTATTAACAGTGCTCTTGAGCGTGTGTCGTTAATACAGTATTAGCGACACATAATTACATCTTGTAACTGCCGCTTTAATTACACTTGATGACTCATGCTGAAGGAGATCTGCCTATGTACGCGTCGATGAAGGTCCGAAGGCTAAACACGTGGAAGTTCCGGAGCTTTCCCTTACGGGGGGTTAGGTCTGAGGCTACTGTACACGTGTCAGCACTGGAGCTTCTCTCTGCTTGGGGTTAGGTCTGGAGCTGTTGTACACATGTTGACGTCCGAGCTTCCCTTTGCTGGGAGATTAGCTCCGGCTTTCCTTTACACGTGTTGACCCAGGGGCTACCCATACGAGGGGAGCGGTCCCAGTGCAATGTGACATGTGGGGCCCGAGAATACCTTCAACTCTGTCAGGTAGAATTCTCTTGTACTCTTCGCGGTACTAAAGGGTACCTGGTACGCAGGGTACCGACACTATCCTTTTGCCAAACAAAGCAATGTGCTCGCATACGGCTGTTGAACATCGCTTGTGCTTAGAACACAGATACAAGTAACTGCCTATTTAGAATAAGAAGATAAAATTGCCTTTGCTGGTGAGCAACTTTAACATGCTTGTCACCATCGCAATGTATAGGAACCTTTCGGTCAATCGTAAACCCTAGAATGCCTTATCAAATCCTAGAATGCTTCCATATTTTTCTTCATGCAACACTTCATGTAGAGTTAATATGTCATTCATTATATTTTTTTCTTATTAGTTCTAGCATGGAAAGCCCTAAGAAGACTGGTGCTGGTAGTAACAATAAAGAAGACAATATGGAGTTTACTGACTCTAGCAGTTCAGGCTCCTTTCACAGTCCATCAGATCCTTTTTCTAATATAAAAATTAAAAATATTTTAGAGGATCTCGACCCGGAATATGATCCTACTGACAAGGTATGGATCACGAATCTTAACTTCAGTAGTTCAAGTTAATGTTGGTTGTCAAGTATATAAAGTCTTATACTTCTTTTCTACCTAGATTAATCGCGAAGACAACGAGGTGACTTCGGCTCCTAAAACCGCAGAAGGTTCTCCAATGGATGAATCCCCAGCTTCACTCAAGCGGAAACGAGGGCAATGAGGTCCCTATAAGGGTCCATTAGACCGCATCATGTACATAACAAGGGTCAGTCCAGGTGGGCTTCCCCAAGAACCACTGGATTCAGATACCAGGTATCAAAATGCATGCAGTTTTCTTGTTAGGGAGCTCGTGCTGATCACAACCGAGAATTGGGGAAAATTACGTGAGGAGACCAAGAATGAGTTGTGGAAGAGGATAAAGAAACAATTCAAGTTCCCGAAAGGCACGAAAGAAGCTGTAAAGAAAGCAACATTGGTCTCTTGGGGCCAGAAGTTTCGTGGCTTTAAGAGGGAAATGAATGCTTATGTTAAGGCCGATAAGGTCCCTAGCACGAGGAAGATGGGAAAAATCACACAAGCTCAGTGGCAAGAGTTTGTTCGTCAAAAGACCACACCTGATGCTAAAGCTCTAAGTGCAACTAGGTCAGAGCTTGCCAAAAAGAACAAATACCATCATCGCTTGGGGTCTGCCGGATATGCCCCCAAAGTCCAGAAATGGAATAAGATATTAGACAAAATTACCAGTAAGGGAAATCCTCACCCATTAGAAGGTTGTGATGAGAGAACTCAGTGGTGGGTCTTTGCTCGGCCAGGTTTGACCAGCAAGAGCAAACTTGAAAAGCCCGACTCTGTGAATGAAGTAGAGGAAAAAATGAAAGAAGTAATTGAAAAGCAACAGAAGGGTATCTTCAAGCCAAAGAGGGAGAATGACCAACTCACCGCTATTTTAGGTAACCCTGAACACAGCGGATGGGTTTGAGCAGTCTCTTCTCAATTGTCTTGGCTAGATGGTTTCCCTAAAGATAAAGACACATATAGAAGACGTGAGAAGTTTAAGAAAACGCTTGATGAAACGATTGCTCAAAAGGTCAAAGAAAATATGCAAGAAATAATGGAACAACTTAGACAATGGGGACAATTAGTGGCACCGAGTACAGCGATGGTTCCGGTGCCAAAGGAGCAATTAGTATCTCCAAATGCCTATCCTAGCAGCATTGGTTCTGTGCCAGGCTCAAATCAACCCATAAGTTCGCTGTCGATGATACTACTAACGACAAATCTTGTCGTCTTCTTGTCCCGATCGGCAGAGCAGAGAACAAAACCAAACAGGTTGCCACTTCTATGGCAAAGCCTGATTATGACTTCAACGGGAATCCACTTCTATTTTATTATCCTGTGGTGCAAGTTCATCAGATCATTGATAATGGTTATGAAGATTATGAAATAGACCACATCACACATGAGGGGATCGCGACTCTGGGGCAGGCTGTCAACCAATTAATCCTTTGGCACTGACGCGATATCGTGTTGGACGATGAGCCAATTTCTAGCCTCGTCGCATCTCAAAATACTGCAGCCCCATATTCTAAGGTGAAAGTCCAGGAAGATCCACTCCTAGTCCAAGAAGATCCACTCCCCCTGTGTCTCAGCAAGGATGATAGTAACCTTGCTAGTAAAGATATCCAAGAGCAACAGGTTGGAAAACAGCTTCAAGCAGTACCAGAGCAAGCTGTTGCTAGTAAAGAGCAACGAGTAGAGCAACAACTTGAAGTAGTACTAGAGCCAGCTGCTGGGAGTAAAGAGCAATCAATTGAACAACAGGTACAACAACAAGCCAGTGTCCAACTTCTGACGCCTACTGCTCGATCATCAGTGCTTATCAAAGTTAGCTCATACGAAATTAAGAAACCTTCATCAGAAGTGTCAAAGTATTTGGAAACTATGAAGGAAAAATCGAGTGCATCTCGTTCTTCTCATGAGCTAGCATTAGAAGATATCGAGGAGTGGGAAGAAGACAGTGTCATCTATAATCAGCGGACAACTTTAGTTAAACCAGGAGTTCCAATATACAAGATTGAGGATGTTCCTCCTAAATTTAAGAATAAGAAGCTGTTCATGACATCCGTACAACTTAGCAAACAACCTGCCCCGCTCAAAAGAATGCATGAGTGCTACATCCTTGCCAGCACAAAATATGATCTTTCTTTCGTCACATTTCGTATTCCAAAAGATGCATTCTGGAGCACTAGAGCAGATAGACGAGTCATTTTATTTGAAGAGTTGCATCCCCTTTTCCTTCGGCGCATGCTCGAAATCAACCTACTACTCATCTGGTGCTTGTAAGTGCCTCTAATATTTTGCATTTGCTTTTCTTACTACACGCATACACATTTCATGAGATTATAACAATTCTGGACTTCTTCAATATGATGCAATACATGGATAATGAAAAGATGAAATGCAAGACAGGTATCCTTGACCCTACACGGATTGCAAAGACGCTATTCGACGTCAAGGCAGATCGAGACTCAACAAAGTTCAAGCACGTGAATTTTTTTTTTTTTGAAAAAGCAATCGCAAAATTTAAGAAGGACAAAAGTTGCAGCTTACATAGGACATGCGATGTTTAACTTTGTCAGAGACAGCAAGGACCTCGTAAAGGCTCCGTACCACTTTGAGTAAGTTCAACACATGACATTGAAATAGCAATTATTGGTAATTGTTAACACGTGTGTTTGTATGTTTGTAGTGATCACTACAAAATGATCTTAATCAAGCCAACGTAGCGAATGGCAACAGTCTTGGACTCGGCCGATTACACACCAGATCGTTACAAAGATTTCCTTTCCATTTTGAAACTGTACGTTTATTCAATAATTTTAATTTACACACATTTAGAATGTGTTGACAAGTTTTATATGACATTTCATGTATTACAACGCTTGGTGATTTTACGCAGAATAGCTTGGCGGTGAGAGCCCTTCTAATACGAATGCATTGGACATTAAAACGTATTATGCTTGTCCGAAGCAGCCTGCTGGGAGTGTCTTATGCGGGTATTATGTATGCAAGCATCTTTGGACTGCCAGCGAATATTGAGTCAATATTGAGGATGTAAGTTATCCTTAATGTCGATATCTTATTTTCTTACTTTTGAGTTTCATTTTCATTATAACTAGCATAGTATAATACTTATATTCTCTGCTATTCAATATTACCAGAAAAATTATTTTCATATTTTGCCAACTTCAAAATTCAATGGCTCATGGTAAAACTGCTCCAAAAATACCAAATAAATTCCTGTATACTCTCACTTTGATCTATACTTTGAGATTGTTCAAACCAACAAATTCTAAACCTTGTTATGTATTTCATTGCAGCTCACGAAGAATGTGAACGAAGAATGGTCAGTTTGTAGAAGTATTCCTAGTGGAGGAGCCGACAAGATTGCTTCTGAAGTCTGTCTATTCATTCGTCGCGAAATTTTGCACAAAAGAGGGGAGTTCTTTGATGGGAATGGTGCAATAGCTGATGTGCCTGAACTTTGCGACTATGCCAATAGAAATAGTTTTTAGTGAATTGTATATGTAACTTGTACATATGTATATTGTTTTAGTGAAATTGACTTTTGTGAGATGACTTCTGTGATGATATTGTTGACTTCTGTGATGATATTGTTGACTTCTGTTCTGTGATTATATTGAATTGACCTGGAAATTAGAAATAACATCAGCTAGTACTACATAGGTTATACCTTATCACAGGCGGTTATTTACCAACGGCTAGACCTGCTTGTGGAAAACGATTATCACAGGCAGCTAGATATAGGTAAAGAACCATCTGTGATAACCTAATTATCACAGGCGATTACTGCTGCGATAAACTGTCTTCAGAGACGGGTTGATGTAGGTCAAGATCCGCCTGTGATAACACAATTATCACAGGAGGTTATATATGCCGCACGACCCGCCTGTGATAACACCATTATCACAGGCAGTTATATATGCTGCACGACTTGCCTATGATAACTTATCTTCACAGGCGACTAGCCTAAGTAAAAAACCGCATGTGATAATGTGTCTTCATAGGCAGTGTCACTTCTCCACATGTGAAATTGCAGATTATCTCAGGCTCTTCGTTTCAGGCGGTTTTAAAAACCGCGTGTGATAATAGGTTTGGAACCGCCTGCAATGAGGCTTATTATAGTAGTGGTTGACGATCATCTCGATCATGTGACATTCATCTTCATTATATAAACATGTCCAATATTTGAGGAAAGAACAAACATGAAATATTATTTCACTCACATTCTTAATGAAGTTTTTTTCAAAGCATACTTTGTTTCTCGCTTTCGATAATGCTCATGATATTGCACCTAACCCCATTGCATACATCTTTTCACCTCCAGGAAAATATTTTTCATCCAATACCAATACTGTTTTAAACTTATGGGCCTGAAATGTTGTTTGAAATGCGATCAACTTCCATGCATACCGGACTCTCACTGAGTAACCGGGTCAACTTCCAAACAACATACGACAAGGCAATTTTCCTACATGCCTGGCCAGCCAACGTGGTAAACAGCAAGTCATGTCGTGCTAACTGGCTTGTTGACTAAGTTTCCCTTCCAGGTGTAATTCTCTATCCAATCTGAACTCATCATCATGCTCATCACTGTACATTCATCTAGTGCATGTAACTCCAATTCTAATATTTTAGGTTGATTAATACGTATCGCTCCCAATATAAGATTGTAACATCCGTATTTTTGTAAAATAAAAGAAAAAATATATATAATTAAATAATAAAGAAATAAAAAGAAAGAGAAAAGGAAAGAAAAAAAGGGAATAAAACTTACCTGGGCCAAAATCTCACCCAGCAGCCCATCCTCTCTCCCTCTTCCCCACTTCAGCCTAGCCCAACCCGCACTCCCCTTCCTCCCTTCTCTCCCTTCAACACGGGCCCCACATGCCATGTTAATCTTCCTCCCCAACCGCCGCAAGCAACCGTAGCTTCCAATTGCTCGTGCGTGCGCGCGTGCGCCGGCAACCGTCGGACGATGCGTCCCTTGCCTCCCCTCGTAACCTCCCCTCTTTCAAATACTGGTCGCACCCCATTCTCCCCCCTACTCCCCGTTCATTCCCCCACCCGAAACCCTAGACGTGTCGTGCCTCCATTGCCGCTGGTTGGAGCTCGATGCTCTGCAAATTCAAGTCGTCCCGACCGTCCCCGACGAGCCGACGAGCATCACAATGTCGCACCGCCGTTGATTGCCCCGCTCGCGCAAGGAATCGACGCCCCGGTAGCCTCCTTGATAGCACCAATGTCCAACCGTTGCCCACCACCGTCGCAGCCGCCTCCCCGCTCCATTCTGGCCTCCAAAACTCCCTTGGGTAAGTTCCCCACCTTCTCCTCTTTCTTCCCATCCATTTTACTGTTGATATAGACCACCGGAGTGCCATTCGAGCAATGATTTGGCGAGCCCCCAATGGTGCCGCCGTCTCCCTAGCCTCCGGCGCCGCCCCTCCCTATCGGCTCGCCCTCGGCCGTCGGATCGTAGCCAGACGGCCGAGATTAGACCATCCCGAAGGGGTATGGCACTACAGGAATTCGTCAATAGGGCGTCGACCATATGAGTATCGGTTGCCTACACAAACCGACACCCATAAACTAAAGGCATTGGTCAACCGACACACTTAGTCGACGAAATAGATTTGACACCTTGGACACGTAAGTGCGTCGGGGCCGACACATTTATGAGCTATGGGCGTCGTCTTCCAATAGCCAACGCACTTAGATGTAAATGCGTCAGCCACATGAACTGACGCACTTACGTCACTTAAAAGTGTCGGTTCGTCCAAACCGATGCACTTAATTCGATACGTGGCGAGCACACCGAGCGCGTGTTTGAGCGTCGGTTCTGCAGAAACCGGCGTATTTACTCTATTTAAGTGTGTTAGTACAAGGAGACCAATGCATATAATACGCCACGTGGGCAGCCTACAAAGGGCGACTATGGGCATCAGTTTAGGCCAAACCAACACACATAACATATTTTTTTTAAAAAAAAACTGCTTAATTCCTCTCCCTCCCCTGCTGGGGAGCCTCCATTTTATAGACAGAACAGCAATATATATAACACCAGATATAATTCAACAACATTTCAAACATAGCACCGTACACAAGTTCTCAAATGTTTGAATCACTGTTGACGGCTGTTATATACCAATTTCAGCCGTCAATATAACTCAATTATTTGAAGGATTGATCATTTCTTGCACACATCACCTTTCTACTTGACCTATTTCCACTTGTACTTGGAGAAATATGTGTATGCATATATTTATACAGGGATTGAGGAAAAGTATGGGGAGCAATCCTATAAAATATCATCCCAACCAATCAGGCAACGACATGTGGCACCACATGGATCAAATGGCCCACAAACAGAAGTATCCGAGGCCATCCAACGGTGTAGCACCAATATCAGTCAATGGGACCCACCTGGCAGCCACCTGGAGGAAGTACGAGCCGTTTGGAGCCCTAACCAGGTCGGCCGAACCAGGCGGTCGGCCGACTTGGTCCTGGCGCCAAACGCGGTCAACTTCCACGTGTTGGCTCCTCCCGGCTCCCAGGGGTCAATGACGACTGATTCGCACACTTTTGGTGGTGGGAACTGACCTCAACACTAGTATAAATAGGACCCCATACCCCTCACTTCAACACACACCACTTGGTCATCATTCTATTGTATACACTATCGTCCATAGTCATTAGAGGAGTTAGGATGTAGAGAGGAGAGCCTATAGTCCCAAGTCCAAATTGGGAAAGGAGTAGAAGGAGTCTCTCTTCCCAATTCCACATTTTGGAAAGGTATGTCTCATGTATTCCTTCTTGTATTTGTGACTTTGTGCTCAATAAAGATATTATCTTTAGTCTTCTTTTATACGTATACTTGGACAAAGTGTTTCTTGTTTGATTGTGGAGTCCATGTAAGTGGAATGTATAGTCTTTATGATTGTACTCATATGATCACATCTTATGGTCATAAACATTATAGACCCCCACTATAGTCTATGTAGTTATGATATGATTATGTTAATATGAATAACTATGCTATGCAATCAACATTGGTTCAACGATGGTTTATTTCATTGCCTTAGGATGGTTTGTGTTGCAGCTCTTAAGGTATTTGCTTAGTCTGCTAGCATGGTGCTAGGGTATTTAAGTAGCGTTGGATGTCTTGTAGACCCACGATTGAAGAGGTTGGCTGTAGGTGGTGATAGCCCTATCTGTCCTTTGTAATCCTTCACGTTCGGCTATGCCACAGGCTCTTGGTGGGAGTCGCCCTAGTATTGGTAGGGGTAAGCCCGTGCCCGATGTGTTGAATAGCATTGCATAGGAATTCATCAATGACATGACTATTAGTATCTACCTTAGGCTATGTATATGTATTAGGAGCATTGTAGGAGCAACTCTCTAACTCTTAATCCAATCTCCCTCTAGGACCCATTTACCCTTTAGAATAGATTGCCTAGGTGTGTGTCACACTAGCCCTATTATCAACTTACCCCCTGTCCGAATAATTGATTAGTATCCCATAGCTTGACCATAAGAGTAGTATATACTTTACTCCATTGCCTTCCTTTGGGATAAATACGATACTCTTGGGAATACTCATGGGTGAAATGCTACAACGGTATCTTCCGTGCACTTGTGGATCTCATATCTTTATCGGAGAGGATATGTGGTGTTAAGAAATACCAACAAGCATTTTTGGCGCCGTTGCCGGTGATGATTTGTTAGTATATCTTAGGAGCCGCCAACAAGCATTTCTGGCACCGTTGTCGGGGAAGGCAAAGGAAGTGAAGGATAGCTATCACTTGTGATTAAGCTACAGGTACTAATAGTTATTAGACAGGATTACCCTTGTTTGTTTTCTCCTTTGTGTGACAACAGGGTAGTGTTGGCCAACACATTGTATGGGATGGCCAACAAGGACGCAAGTGCTAAACTGCAAGATGATTCAAGGCGTACCTCAACAAATGTCTGCTAGGCAACACCATTGCCTTTTGCGGGAGAATTTCAACTTTTAGTAGGAGCCTAAGTCATCCATACCCAAGCTTGGGGAAGGCTCCAAGAAGTTCTTCTTGGTTTGCCTCCACCATGGGGTGGATAGTTGGCTCTTCATCCAATACTCGTGTCATGGGTTGGCTCCACCAATCCCTGACCACATTCATGCTGGAGCTGAAGGAGTCCTATTCTCATTCATCATGGATGAGAAGAAGGTCTCCACTCAAGGGGAGGATTGAAGAATGATCAAGTTCCCATAGCTCGTCATGCACACCACTTCGCAAGGTGGATATGCTAGTTATGGAACTGCACCTCCCATTGAAGTGTCATGAATATCCAAGTCATTGGAGATAATCCAAGTCGTGGATATTCACATGATTTGTGAAAATCCATGTCATCATGGGACGTGTGGGAATTATTTCCCTAAGACCCATGATGACCTTTTTCAAACAACAACTCCAATGGCTACCATTCACAAGGAGGTCAAGGGTGGAATTAACATCACCCTTGTATTCAAGGAGGCTATGGCTTTCCATGGGATTTAAGTTCAACTAGCCTACCTTGAAGTATCTTGGCCAAGCAGAAATCAAGACAACATTCACACGAAGATCTTTGCCAAGGACAAGAACTTAAGGAGCATTCAAAGTCCAAGATATCCCACATCACTTGTTGGGATTCCCACACTTCGATCAAACCCATTCAACCTAGGGCAAGTGACATTGTGGATGAAGCGTTTCTTGTTTGATTGTGGAGTCCACATGTCATCATGCCCAAGGAAGCCTTTGATCCATGATCAAGGTATGGGTTGATTCAATGGAATATCAATATGGTCATAGTGGCACCCCTAAGAAGGACAAAGCCTCACCATGCTCATGAAGGAATACATTCAAGAGGGAGAACTCGTCGCTACAACAACATGTCTATATCAATACAACGGGGAGAGGCTAGGTCCACCATGTGGCCACATGTCCGAATGACAGCCAAATGAGTTTGGCATGTCAAAGTAGATGAAATCGTCCACATCTTCAACTCTGGGATTGGACAAAAATCATCGCGCTGAACAGAATGGAGGCAAGTCCTACTCATCGGACTTCAAAAATTCGGTGAGTCCTCGCCAATAGGTTAATTGGTAGTTATCTCATATTTTTTTTCCCAAATTGCATCAACCCTTACATTTGCATGTTTGAAATTCCACACTTGCATGTTGGAAAGTAAAATTTCCAACCATCATAAAACTAAAAATTTGAATTAGGGTAGATATTTAATTGGATATGAACTACGTGCATGACCACTTGAATTTATCTTCCTAGTTCAAACCAAAAAGATTTGCTTTGACCCTCATTGAATTTACAAGTTATTTCAAGCTGGGCAAGACAATTTGAAAATTGGGTTCAATTTGCTTTTGGCTAATGTAACCCGTTTTTGAGTTGTTTATTGTGTTTTTGATTAAAGTGCAGCTATGTCAAAATTGTGAAGAGGTGGTATGACAAGAAAGTGGAAGGTTTCATCAAGCTCAAGTCACCATTGGGAGGATTTGAGAACACTTCTCTCCTTCAAACTCGTTTTGAGTTTGAGGAAGAGAAATCTTCAAGATAATGACCCAATGGAGGAGCCAGAACCAAATCCATTGCCCAATCCAATCTCAACTTGGCATTTGACATCAACCATCAAGCCTACACCGAAAATCAAGGTTGTGAGTTTCTCACACAAAGACCTTCGTCACCAACTACTCTTCAAATGAGGTATGAGTTTAGAATTTTTCATTATTTGGTTTGCCATAGAATTGAATGTATTTGCTTGCATTTGTGAGGAAGGTTGACACTTCCTCATCATTTAATTCTCATGCATCCTCACAAGAGTAAGTGTTGTCATTGACTTTTGGATCTCCAAAAGGAAATCCCACCTTACTTGGAAAAATCTAAAACAAGTACCTAGAATCCTTTAAGCATTGTTTTGTAGACTTAGTCATTTTTGTTTAGATTTAGAAAATAAAACTTTTGGGCATGACTTAATTGGTGAATTGGCATATAGAAACTTGGGCATAGTGACAGTCATAATTTTTAATTGAGCTTCATGCATAGATGGTGTCACTAGATTTCAAACTCCTAGGAAATAACTGATATCCTTGCTATAAAATTGAATTGCATTTTTTGGAGGAGTCACTAAATTTTAAATTCCTAGTGAAGTTCAGGAGGATAAAATTGA
Organism: Tuctoria greenei; assembly: GCA_036927565.1. Taxonomy (NCBI): domain Eukaryota; kingdom Viridiplantae; phylum Streptophyta; class Magnoliopsida; order Poales; family Poaceae; genus Tuctoria; species Tuctoria greenei. The sequence goes on along the minus strand of JAYESD010000001.1, from coordinate 260,079,482 downwards.
GAATCTTGTTTGTCATGGTCTAAATGATAAAATTTGCTCTTGAAAGCTAAGATGGTTAGAAACTTTAAAAGATGTAGGGATCCATATAGTATATTTCTATCACATGCATTGCTATGAGTAGGAGCTTTAGAAAATATGCAACATGAATTATCCATAAAGCTCCACTCTTATCAATGAATAACACATTGATCATGGATACACTTGACATTGGAACCAATGCATCTTTTATTTTGTTCTTCCCCGTATGTACAAATGAAAGTTCGGTTAATTAACCCGAACATTCATTTGTACAGGTATCGGGAGCTAACCATCCCTCTCTATTCAAGAGAGGAAGTTTGCAGGAGTAATATTACTATGCAGGCATTCAAGAAGCTGATTGTTGGGATCCCTAGAGGATCCCATTTAAACATCTCTTGGCCAAGGAGTAAATGAGGATGGTTGCTACCTATCGGAATTTATGACCGAAGGTCAATCATAACTATTGAGGCTAGAGATTTGAAATGGGAACCCTCCATGAGGAACCAACGGGCTGCCACGAATGGGTGAGAGCATTATGCTCTCAACTATTCTAGGCATTCATTCTTGCTCAAGGGATTTTCCACCATAATTGGGTGCAAGTTGTTCCTATGTGGCTAGAAGCCAAGGAATGACAAATCACACCCAACACATGGAGACCCTGATGTGCGGACGATCAACATCGAAAAAACTTTGTTCAACCACACTCATGGTGTCCATGGGAGGCAACACAACAATCAACACTCAACCCTCCATTGTCAAAGCCACGCTCCAACAAGGATAGGCCAACTCATGGCCTACCTCCGTCGTTAGGGTTTCAACCCCTATCACGGACCTTGATCAAGAATAAGCTTGGGGGAAGACCCCCACTTGAGGTAACTTGTATCACACTCACTGCATTTTTATTTCAAATCATCCATTGCATATTTACATTCCATTCATCCACCATCCACCATGCATCTAAATAAAAACATAAAAATAGGAACTTAGATTTTCTTTGCTTATCAAATAAAGATGTGCGGTAAGAATGATTTAGAATTCACATAGATGAAATGATGAATAGTTGCTCTGTTTTATTTTTCCTAAGTCCATAGTTTACAACTTGCTACTCTCCGAATATTGCTTAAATTGGCTAAAATTAACTTTGCCTTGATTTAGAAATTGTGGGTAGCAAAACCTTAATCTACTTCTTGGTCGATGGGAGATTTGAATTAGTAATAGGGCTGCTATTCCTATTTTGAAAGTGGAACTTAGATTTCTGGAGAAATTCTATCAAGATTTAAGTTTCCCTCATTTGATTGGAAATACCTACCAAAGCAATATGATATTCATGCATAGACAACACCTTATGCATATGTTATTTGCTTTCACATTGAGCCTAGTCAAACTAGTATAGACCTATGTGAGAAATCATTCAATTCTTTTTCAATTCAAGACTTCACTTGCACATGCTATACTTCTACATTAGAAGGAAGCAAAATTCCATCATATCCACCATTCCACAATAAAAAGAGAAACTCCATGCTATTCATAGTTAGCACTCTCTTCAAGTTATTGCATAAAAAGGAGTAGAAGACATGGCTACAGGAAAAAGAAAAAGAAAATGCATGCTTATATCATAAGCATGAGAACAAAAAAAGAAAAAAATATGCTTACTCCATAAGCATAAAAAAAGGGGGTAGCCATGTTTCATCCTTGCAATAAAGAGAGTCCACATCAAAAGGAGTCATCTCAATGTTTCCACATCCACCTCCATTCCATCACACATGCACAAGTCTTGATTCAAAAGTTTGAATTGATTTCTTCTAAGGCTTGCTCTTTTGACTTAGCAATATTATGTGTTGCAAATATGCCTACTTACTTTCCCTACCATGCTCCACATACAAGCCATATTCAAAGAGTAGGAATAGTATAGGCATAATGCCTTGGTGAGGACATATTTCCACTATACACAAAGGAGTGATTGAGAGAATCAATTGAGGTACTTATAATCTAATTTGAATCTCTCTGAAATTTAAGTGGAACTTGATATCTAGGCTATGCTTGCTCCATTTGCTGTTCTATCTTTCAATTACCCATGAATAGGAGAAGGCATAACTCTCATAATGACTTAAGAAGGGTGAAGTACCATAGCCACTTTTTGCAATATTAGGTAGAGTATTTTGTTGTGCACTTGGTACTTTCGAAAGGTAGAACATTGTAGCAACTCCTGATCATCAACCTAAAGTCTTGACTTTGCTTGGGACGAGCAAAGGATAAGCTTGGGGGAGTTTGTTGACGGCTGTTATATACCAATTTCAGCCGTCAATATAACTTAATTATGTGAAGGATTGATCATTTCTTGAACATGTCACCTTTCTACTTGACCTATTTCCACTTTTACTTGGAGAAATATGTGTATGCAGATATTTATACAGGAATTGAGGAAAAGTATGGGGAGCAATCCTATAAAATATCATCCCAGCCAATCAGGCAACGACACGTGGCACCACATGGATCAAATGGCCCACAAACAAAAGTATTCGAGACCATCCAACGGTGTAGCACCAATATCAGTCAATGGGACCCACCTGGCAGCCACCTAGAGGAAGTACGGGCCGTTTGGAGCCCTGACCAGGTCGGCCGAACTAGGGGGTCGGCCGACCTGGTCCTGGCGCCAAATGTGGTCAACTTCGACGTGTTGGCTCCTCCCGGCTCTCTGGAGTCAATGACGACTGATTCGCGCGCTTTTGGTGGCGGGAACCAACCTCAACACTAGTATAAATAGGACCTTATACCCCTCACTTCAACACACACCACTTGGTCATCATTCTATTGTATACACTATCTTCCATAGTTCTTAGAGGAGTTAGGATGTATAGAGGAGAGCCTCTAGTCCCAAGTCCAAATTGGGAAAGGAGTAGAAGGAGTCTCTCTTCCCAATTACACATTGGGAAAGGTATGTCTCATGCATTCCTTCTTGTATTTGTGACTTTGTGCTCAATAAAGATATTATCTTTAGTCTTCTTTTATACGTATACTTGGACAAAGTGTTTCTTGTTTGATTGTGGAGTCCATGTAAGTGGAAGGTATAGTCTTTATGATTGTACTCTCATGATCACATCTTATGGTCATAAACACTATAGACCCCCACTATAGTCTATGTAGTTATGATATGATTATGTTAATATGAATAACTATGCTATGCAATCAACATTGGTTCAACGATGATTTAGTTCATTGCCTTAGGATGGCTTGTGCTGCAGCTTTTAAGGTATTTGCTTAGTATGCTAGCATGGTCCTAGGGTATTTAAGTAGCATTGGATGTCTCGTAGACCCACAGATGGAAGAGGTAGGCAGTAGGTGGTGATAGCCCTATCTGTCCTTTGTAATCCTCCACGTTCGGCTATGCCACAGGCTCTTGGCGGGAGTCGCCCTAGTATTGCTAGGGGTAAGCCCGTGCTCGATGTGTTGAATAGAATTGCATAGGAATTCATCATTGACATGACCATTAGTATCTACCTTAGGCTATGTATATGTGTTAGGAGCATTGTTGGAGCAACTCTCTAACTCTTAATCCAATCTCCCTCTAGGACCCATTTACCCTTTAGAATAGATTGACTAGGTGTGTGTCGCACTACCCCAATTATCAACTTACCCCCTGTCCGGATAATTGATTGGTATTTCGTAGCATGACCATAAGAGTAGTATATACTTTACTCCATTTCCTTCCTTTGGGATAAATACGATACCCTTGAGAATACTCATGGGTGAAATGCTACAACGGTATCATCCGTGCGCTTGTGGATCTCATCTCTTTACCAGAGATGATCTGTGGTGTTAAGAAATACCAACAAGCATTTCTGGCACCATTGCCGGGGATGATTTGTTAGTATATCTCAGGAGCCATCAACAATCACAAGCATAACGAAACACAAGCACAATAGTACGAAAATGAGTAAACGAAATTCAAATGTCATCGTGGGAGCCTCCACTCGCACGTCCAGCACTCCCATCTCCTCCACTCGCACCTCCGTCGTTGATGTTAAGGAAAGCATCACCACCTTCGAGTATTGCATGACGAGATCCCTGTGATAAACAAATAAAAGAGAAACTTAATAACTTAACATGTTAACTTCGTCTAACTTAACAAGATAACTTAATAAAAGAGAAGCATGTTGGTTTTGACTAAAACATATCAAAGCTCTCTCATTTTCTCTCACTGTCCCTAGCTCCCTCGCCCTCACTCACTCTCCCACTCTCTCTATCTCTTCCCCTCTCCCTCTACCTCTTTCTCTCTAGCTCCCTTTCTATCTATCTCTTCTTTTATCTCTATATCTCCCTCTATGTATTTCTCTCACTCTCTATCTATCACTTCTTTTCTCTCTCTATCTACCCCTCTCTCTCTATGTCTTCCTCTCCCTCTCTATCTATCTCCTCCTCTCTTGCTCTCTCATTTGTTCCCTCTTTCACTTCATGTCTCCGCTAAGTCTTTCCCCTTTCTTCTTAATATTGTGCTAATTAATATGTGATGTTATCATGAAAATATTGTAACAAGTATACAAGTCATGCATACTGTTGCGTCTCCAAATTGTGATGGGTGAGTCTGCACCGAAGGGAAAGGCATCGGTGTGAAAACTGCTTCAAGTTGTGATATAATAATAAGAATCATTTTGAAATCGAATAAAGTGGATTATGAAGTTGTGATGCGAAAATTAGTTTACCTAGATTATTTTGCTGCAATACAGAAGCCAATAGTGACATGAATCCGTTAGGCTGTGGCACACATGGTTGACCACTCTCGAAACCCTGCAACATAAATGGTTACGATATTGCATTATATAACCCAAGTCAATAAGATAAGCAGTTTTACTTATGAGAAGGAGTCAATCTGCAGTGTTGGCTGCATTGGTCAAGGCATCATATCGAGGTAAGGTTGTTGCGGCGGACCAAACTAAGAACTGGAGCTACCTTGACCCATGAACTGCATCAAGTAAATTAGTTGTGATATCTTGAGTAGAAACATTTGTAAATCGACATGGGTCAAATAAGAAAATTATATATTACCTGAGATATATACAAATAATGCATATGTTGCTGCAACATCTGTGTCTGTTGCAGTTGTTGTTGCAGCAGCATCTGTGTCTGTTGTTGTTGTTGTTGCATATCCTCCTTGGTGCGTCTCAATTCTTCTCATAATTCGACCTCTCTAGAAGATTGAAATCGACTGCCACTAACATTGGACAACCGTCATCTAGCATAAGCGTCACGCTCTATATACCCGTCGCCCAACCCAAGTCTACAAAAAAACAAGTGTGAAGAATCGAGATTCATTAACATACAAATAATTATAATCTTTATACATACCTCCCATGCGGTAGACCTCCGCTGGCATCGTACGCCGCAGCGATATCCAATGGCTCTCTCAAATAGTTTTAATTAGGTCCATTGTTATTTTTAAAACACTCAACATACTTTTATTGTGATACATTTAGTTAACAGATTAATGTAAAACAAGATAAATTGAGTTGATGGATAAAAGCAACAAAGAATCAGCATACATACCAATTTATGTGTTGATGCCTCGTCACAAAACACCTCCGGGCGATTTGGGTCTGAACCTTTGTGTCCCTTAAGATAAACCTCGAAAAGCGTAGGAGGCGTACCAGTTTCAGATGTCTGCAATATCAAAATTCAATAATTTAATCAATACAATTAATTGAAGCAATCTAAGTATGAATGTAAAAATTCATACCATCCTTTGTTCCATCTGAACATAACCATCCGGCCCGAAGAAGTGCTTTCCTGGCTTGCTCTTCCGGTTTTTTTGGTGCCTATCAGAAATATTTTTGAACTCACATGAACCTCAATACCCGCATAACCACTCCCAAGCCTCCATATTCGCACAAATCCAGTCCACATGATTGCAAGTACTCCTCCCTAGTGAGGTGAATTTTGGCTGCTTCTTTGTTTGTCATGGGTTGGAACATCACCGTCTTATAGTAGACGGTCACAACTTTGATCCGTGCCTTAGAGAAGGAGTCTTTGACACGTCTTTTTGCTGCATTATGATAAACCGAACAAGCATATGCTTGACTCACACCCTCCTCCAAACAAAACCAACCCTGCATACAAGTAACAATTAATGTCAAACAAAATAAGATGCAATGTAATGGAAACAATCAAAACAAACTTACCCAGAAGATCTCCCAAACTCTATCCTGACATGTACCTGAATCACCATACTCTTGAAGTGCATAGTGATCCCAATGATGCGCTGCAATCCTTTGACCATACCCTAAAACCATCCCGGGATAGCAAAATCGGAAGGCGTTTTCAAAATCGGTGTTAACAACTCGTTGATGCCCCTTTCCACTCCAACCAAGCTCGACCCAACACCTAGTATCCTTTGGCCTTATAATCGTCCACTTGTCCAGGATTTTACTTACACCACATAAACGTGCCCCGCAGCCTGTACATATAAAAAGTACATAAAATTAGTTAATTGAAAAGATATAATGAACTTATTAGTTAATCAGATATATTACCTAAAGGGGCATCGATTGGGGTGTCCTAACTCTTCTAGCTCTGCCCTTCCTGCAATCCTGGCATCTCGCTCGGGATCCTCAGGCTCTTCACCGTCGTCCTCATCATCCCCTTATTACCACCATCAGAAGAGGTCCACTGCCCAACAGTATCTGAGCCTCCTCCTGAGACTCGTCCTGAGCCTCCTCCTGAGCCACCTTCCTACTCTAATGTCTGCTTGACAGTCTCTGGTTCCTCGCCGTACAACTCCTCATACGTCGGGCAACGATCTGTCACCTATGTCGGACTCGAACCTCGTGCAGGCTCGCTCGACGTCGGCTCTGCCACACAACTCAAAATTTGCCTCTTTCTCTGCCGATTGTATGCAGTACCCTAAAAATATAAATAAATAAGTGTGTAAAGAAGTAAGAAACAATAGACAATTAATATTAATATTTAAATATATGTAAAAAACAAGTACCTGAAACGGGTCCGGCTGGCTCGAAGTAGAACTAGGAGTGGAGGACGAAGATCCACTACCCTTCTTGCTCTTCTTCTTCCCCAAACTTGGCAAAAGCTTAAACATCTGCGCACATTTTTATATAAATTATTAGTATACAACATTAGATAATAAATAAATAATGTATACATTAATAATAAAAATCTAAAAAATGCGTACAATATAAATAAAAAATCATCAGCATCAAAATCTGCTTCTGTCACGCGTGCATTAAGATATTCACGTATCTCTTCTTCCATCTATTCCTCTTCACTCTCTTCCATCTCTTCTTCATTATATATCTCCTCTTCTTCCATAATACTTTTCTCTTTTCCATAATCCTTCGTGATTGCCGAACATGTTTTCTTGAAGGGTCAGCTTGTTCTTCAGACATCAACTCTAGTGTATCACTAGCTATTTCTTCAAGTCCTATCCCACAAGATATCATAATGTCTTCTGCTTCCTCGACTTCATCTTGATAGATAATACTGTCATCTTCTTGAATCTCTATATACTCATCATAACGACGATGGTGCACTTCAGGGTTAACTGTATACACAACCCACCAATTTTTTAAACTTGGGTGAGGATAACTTAAATAGTACACTTGTACCACTTGATTCGCAAGTACAACATTATTGTTATAGGTTGTGCATTGTGATTTGTAATTGACCTCCAGCATTCCAAAATTATCAACTCGTGTGCCCGATGTTGGATCAAACCACTCATAGTCGAAAATCACAAGTTGAAGTGTTTTTTGACCGCCAAATGTGTACTCTATTATTTTTTTAAGAACATCGTAGTATTCTGTCACTTTTCCACTACCCTCTGTGGCTGTTATCATTACTCCACTGTTTGTAGTGGCAACAAGTGGATGACTTGCTTCTAAACTTGCTGTCCCAAAATGATATCCGTTGATATCGTACCTGCTAAATTATGTTGTTGTCAATTAACCATGCGACATCTATCGCAAGTCATCAGAGATATTGACATCTTTCATACACTACATAAATAAACAAAGTTAGCATCTTATGATAAAGATTTGAACTAATATTGAAAGAAAAAACGGATAGAAAATGACATGTTCACGGAACCAGTCCACAAAGCTTTTTCCACCGTTTATGCCATGCTAACGCATCTTATCCAATTGACTTTGTGTAGGTTTTCGTGAAGATTTCCAATACAACTTGTAAAACATGTAAAAATATGGTAACACCTTCTCCATGTTGAAAAATATATAAAGATGGTGTAGTTCCTCTCTTGTGCCGAAATATAATGAGAATTAGCAGCTCCAACACCTGTACCCTTCCATTGAAAAATCTTAATCTCGCTCGTAGATTGCTATTCTACATTACGATATCGTGTGACACATGCATTCACGTTGTTGGCACGTGAAAAATATTTGCTAGAGAAGTTAGTAATCTCTTTAGCTGCAAATGCTTCTGCAATACAACTCTCAACTCTTGCCTTGTTGCGCACTGTAGCTCTAAGTTTCTTCAATTCTCTTTCTTGGCTATACATCCACCTGAATTGTGCAGCACCTGCTACCAATGCTTCATAAGGTAAATGCACCAGCAAATGTTGCATAACATTCATAAATCCAGGCGGGAACACTTTTTCCATCTTACATACAAGCACAACAATTTCTTTCTCCCACTGTCGCATCATCTTTTTTGACACTTCCTTAGCACAGATATGTCTATAAAGTAGTTAAGTTCATCAAACATCTTCCACAAATCAGGTTTGAAATGCCACGGAACACTATCCGTATAAGTCTCTCCATCATAATGTGGTAATCATGGCTCTTCAACCCATTGAGTTTACCAGTGTTGAGATTAACACATCGTTTTATGTTAGCTGCATAGCAGTCTGGAAACTTCAGTGTTTTCAACCAACTAAGTATTTGCTTTCTTTTTCTGGTCTAACACAGTATGGAGCTCATGGCCTACTTTCATTTCCGCTTTCATTTGTTATAACCTCAAGTCTAGGATGATTGCAAACATCAGCTAAGTCTTTCCTCGCACTCAACTTATCTTTGGTTTGACCGGTAAAATCAAAACACGTGCTTATGATGCTTTCAGCGACATTACGCTCCTGGTGCATCAAATCTATGTTGTGCGGTAAAAGCAACGTCTTTGCATATGGTAGCTCACAAAGAAAAGAAATATGAGTCCAGTTGTGTTATGTACCATACCCTTCGAAACCACCTTCAGCAGACACTTTTAACTTTGCATGTCATGTCATTTTTTGTTCGCTTGTCAATCGACGAGGGGGTCCTTCTGTAACACTTTTTCCTTTTTAGAATGATCTTGTATCACTCCTAAAAGGGTGATTTGAAGGGAAGAATCGTTGATGGCAATAAAAAGCTGACTTTTCTTCCATACTTCAACCTGAAGGCATCTGTGTCAGCCATACATATGGGGCAACACAATTTTCCTTTGACACACCAACTAGCCAAATGTCATATGCCAACAAATCATGTATAGACAATAGATACGCGACATGTAAATTTAATTCACATTTCAGATGACTGTCGTATGCCTTGACACCTTGCCATAACTCTTTCAACTCCTCAATCAACGGTTGTATAAACACATTGATTTTCGTCCCAGGATGTTTAGGATCAGGAATGATGGTAGCGAGGAATATGTATCCTTCTTTCATGCACATATTGGGAGGGAGATTGTAAGGCATGTGTGAGACCTATGTGTGTTGAATACATTGGCTTTGACAATAGAAGTTTTGAATGTTGCCATAACATCTTTTTAGCAATGCCTGACTCTTGCTCCGAGCTTCTGCAAGGTCCAACAATAGGTCCGACTTTCTTTGTCTAGGTCTGACATGTTTTTGGGTAGCTCCGGTGAGCTTTGTCTTTAGCTCCGACATGTCTTTGATAGCTTCGACATGTCGTTAACCTCCGATATGTTTTGATAGGTCTGACTTATGTTGGTTAGCTCCGACATGTTTTTCTAGCTCTGGCTTTTGTGTTAACTAGTTCCAACTAGCTTTGGTATGCTCCAGCTCAAGCTCCGGTTAGCTTTGGCAAGGTCCCGTGCTTGATCGCAATGTTTCTTCTTTTATATTGCATTGTTTCGAACTTGCTTTACATTGCTGGAAAGATTGCTTAGTATTCATTTGCTAAGTTTTTGGTGCACTTTGGTTGATATGGTTGATATCATTTTGCTATGGTTTGCAACATGCTTATGTGAAGTGCTCACGTAAGATGTTGTAGTTTCGGAACTAACGAGAGTCAAGACAAGGACTTGTGCTCGGAAGTATTGGCTGTTTGTTCATGTGCAGGTGTTGCTTGAGTTCAAGATATGGCTGGTGACGGGATCCATTGAACTAATCTTAGGGAGAAGATGAGGTTCAACAACCAAGTTCGGAAGGAATTGTGGTTGAGTTGATTGGGAGGTTGCGCAACATGTTTGAATCAAGAACAATTCATATGAAGGTATCGTGGACGTCGTTGGAAGATTTTGCACGTATGCAAGGAGTGCATGGACATGCCTACATGGCTACAAGACGTGATGAAGAGATGTGGACGTAAAGAATTGGTCAGAAAGCTCCAACTGACTAGGTTATGGGCTCAAGCTGCGACTCAGTCGTGTTTGACTCAAATATGGAAAGTTTTGAGTTGGTTATGATAGGATTTCGTGTGGGTCACGAATTTCAGTTGTTTTAGGAATGTGGGATACGTTCCTAAGGTGTGTGTAAGTCTTCATATTGCTTCCTATCTGCGTATAGAAGAATCCTAAGCAGTTATGGAAAGTTTCGATTCATGATTTGAGTAGGATTACGGTCCTAGTTGAGTCTGGGTTGGCCTAAGGGCTGGTTATATAAGCAAGGGAGGCCAAAGCTCGTTGTGGATGACTTTGGGGCTGTTCCTCTTGTGTTCTATTGAATAAAATTTGTTTTTGAAAGGAACTTTTGTGCCCTTTTCGTCCGACTTGTTCCAGACAAGTTTTTTTGTTGAGTTTCTGCACAGCACTACCTTTCTTCGGTGGTTTTATCATAACTCAAGTTTTACAGATCTAGTTGACGTGATTCATTTTGGGTTGTCTTGAAAACTTGATTATCAATCATTTGTCAAAACTTCACAGTCATTGGATTTGTGGTTTTTGATCTACACGAGTTTCTTTACAGCGTTCCAGAACTATTCTTCTCGGGTAGGACATATTGACCTTTGTTCGATCTTTCAATTGTAACTTGAGTTTCCCTCAACAGATTTGAGGGATTATTGTTGTGTCGTCTTCGTGACTTGATTCTCTCTGATATCTATCACTTTTTTCATGGTGAAACACATTTAGATTAGTCTCACAGACGATTTCTTAAACAGATCGTTTTTCTGCCGATGGGGTTGGTATCTAATTGTTTCCGCTGTGTAAGTTTTTTTAATCTACCATTCACCCCCCTCTGGTAGCTTTTCACGTGTTCTTCAATCCTACAATTGGTATCAAAGCCACGGTTCTCTAATCTTTGTGATTTGCACATATTTTGACTAATCATCATGGAGAAATACTCTGCCAAACCTTGTGTGTTTAGTGGTATTGATTTTCAGGTTTGGAAGGCACGTATGGAAGCCTTCATCTAGGCTCAAGTCTTTGCAATATAGTAGAAGGTATACAAGCCTTACGACGTGCCATCAAACGATCAAGTTACAGCTACAAATCTGAGAGATGTCGACAACAACAACAAAGCTCGAATCTTGATCATACAAGGATTATCTCAAAGCGACTTTGACCGTGTTGCACACCTCTGAACTGCATACGATGTGTGGAAAGCACTTTGTGACTACCACGAAGGACTCACAGGATCAAGGAGGTAAGGAAAGACATGTTCAAGAAAGAATACATGCGCTTCGAGATGTAACCCGGTGAGTCTATTGATGACCTTTTTGCTCGCTTTAATAAAATTCTCAGCAACTTGCGTAGTGTCAATGTTAATTTTTCAGATGATGAAAATGCTAGGCAATTGTTAAGTGCATTAGATATGTCAATTTGGGAGATGAAAGTGATATCTATTTGTGAATCTACTATCATGAGTACACTTACTTTAGATGTGCTATATTCCAAGTTAAAAACTCATGAAATTTACATAATATCACATAAGAACCCCAACAAGTCTATTGCTTTTGTTTCTCAACGTGATATGCCTAGCTCCGGTCAATCTTCATCTTGTGATACACTTGCTTTGCTGTCCTCTCTAAACCTTGAACAGATTGATGAGTTTATAGAGGAGGAGCTAGTACTTCTCTCTACTAGGTTCTCAAAAGCATTGCAAAATGTGAGAACTAGAAGGAGAGGAAGTGATAGACCTCAACGATGCTTCGAATATGGTAAGACAGGATATTTTCGCACGGATTGCCCTAACCTTTCAGGTACTACATCCCGTGATGAAAAGCAAACAAGGACGAAGCACTCCTCTGCAAATGAGAAGAAGAAGAAAAAAGGATTTTACGGGACGCCAATTGGTGAATAGCTTTGTCTCCGCACTTCAAGAACTTGGCTCAAGCGACGTGGACATTAGAAGTGACGAAGATGAAGATGATTTAGCAAACTTGTGCTTCATGGCGGGCAAATCAAGGTCAAGTATGGAGGATGCAGAACACAACAGCGACAATGAAGAGGTATGTCCTACTTGCGAAGAAATGTGTGATGCTATTTCTCGGACCACTACTATAGTTAAAAAAAGGACAAAAACCTTAGGGATAGTGCTGCTAAAATTGAATCACTAGAATCTGAAATCAACCGTTTAAAAACTTTGATTCCTAGTGATGATGCATGTCCCTCATGTGATTTAATATATGAACAATTGTCCTCATTAAGAAGTGCGCACACCTCCACACTTGATAAACTTGAGTTAGAAATTGAAAAGAATAGAGAGCTTTCTGCACTTAATGATAAAATCTTGAAATATGCTAGATGTTCTATATTTGATTTGCATTGTTCTACTTGTGCTTATCTTGATAAGAAACTACATGATAGGAAAATTGGTCCTGATCTTCCGATAGGTAATGGGTAAGTCGATTGATGGAGATCTCGACGTTGATGATCCGAGGCTCTCGAGTAGAACACAAACAACCCCTGCAATCACTACACCACCGCTCCGTTGGTTATCAACCGTGCTTCACACGATTGACCTCGCCAAGAAGGCTAATCCCTGCAAGTGCAACCGAGAACACAAGCAAGAACAAGGTAGACACGATCTGAAATCGCGAAGTTGGAGTCTCACAAACCGAAGAACGGCGATATTATTGATCTAAGTAAAACCCAACTGTTCATGGCGGCTACTATGGAGTATATATAGGTGGGAGAACGTCCAAGGGGGTGTTGGGGTCGTGACCTAACCCTAACACACGAAAATAATGGACTTAGACTTGATACAAGGCCCAATGGCCCAATACGGTGGCGCAGCATCCTGACAGATTCTGTACTTGATTTTGTTTCAAAGATTCCCGACGACTCCGAAGGAATTTTGACACGGGACCGGTGCCATTGGAAAGTTTATCCTCTCCCCTTTCCATGCATATGTAGAATTACCAAAACGGAGTTCGTATGCGTCCTGGGCGTCCGTTTTAGTACGTACTGCTCCTGGGCTCCGAGTTGGATACGATTTGGAGTTTGGTTCGGTTTTCATCTTCTTTGAACGAATTCTCTGGTCTTCCACATCTCTAATACTCCCTCCAAGTACTCCTTGAACCTCTCCATGGATCCTAATCACAAATAAATCATTAAGTAGCAATTTATGCTCAAAAACATATAAGGAAATATAAAAGAACGAGTTCACCTCTGAAATTAATTGTTGTGTATGAACTCTATTGATTGCATCTTGTATGTTCAATGGAGTTTTGTTTGTATCATAGAAGTGATGTCCTCATCATCCTCCCCTTCTTGAATTGGAGTTGCCCTCGACTCAAGTTCATCTTCTATCATGTGTGGGTACATACGTGCAACGCCATCAAATCTTCTTGTAAGCATGAAAGGAGGAGGCCAAAGTGGTGGACGGCATAGTGCACCATCTTGATCTTGTCCATCAAATAAGAGTGCACATTCACTTGAGCCGGGATCCCAAACAAATAAACATTGTGTCATATTTGTAGGTGCAATAATAATATGCATGATCTCATCATTCTCCCCTTCTTTATGACAAGCCGTCCTCGGCTTGCTCGTATGTCCAACAAAAAGTCTTGCTTTGGGGGTAGAGTTTAGGCCCGAGTGAGCACTGTCCATATTGCACAACCGCAGTGAAAAATGTTTTTGTTGTCCCTGCTGCAAGGAAAAAATACTAGAAAAACTTGACAAGATATTATTAGCGTTAGTACATTCATTTACTTGACCATGTTGTTGCAGCACAAAAGGAGCTTGCACATTTGAATATATGTAAACTTTATGCACCATAAACATACCACTATTTTCATATTTGCCTATAGCATGAAATATATTTCTACTTAACAAAGGTAATTCAGATTGAGAAAATATTATCTCCTCTACGATATCTAGATCACAAAGAGTGTCAAATTCAATATAGCTCAAAGTATTTAGAGAAGATAACAATTTCAGCTAATCCCTTCCACAAGTAATTGGAATCAAATTCTTAATTTCAGCACATGTGGGTGATAAAGTATCAAATTCATTCAGTTGTTCTAGCATAGGTACAATATAATTATTAGCGCACAACTCATTTTTAATAGAAGGATCAGCAGGAAAATCAACATGTGGCAATGGTGTATCAATAAAAGATCCCACTAGTCGCTCCTCGACAATAGCATGATTGGTGAAAAAATTTAAAACATCCAAAAACTTCTCACCTTCTATATTTGTACAATGTTTTGCCTTACCATTTTCAGCAGTGATTTCGAGTGCATTATGAGTTGATCCATCTAAAATTTCACAAGTGTTGTCAAAAGCCTCCTTCTCTTTTGCATCATCTATATTATTTTCTATATTGTCCTGCAAAACATTAGACACAAAAGAAGGTACAACAAGAAATTTCTCCTCAAATTGCTGAATTTCTTCTTTGCACATAGATACATTAGCAAAAGTTTCTCGCATAAGAATTTTCGTTTCTTTCCATGTTCGAGGTTTTTCTAATTAATTTAAATTGTTCCACCAAGTTAATGCACAATCTACTAATGCACTTGCAACATTTCTAATCTTTCTCCTCTCACACATATGACATTGTCCAAAACATTTATCCACCTCTATTTCCCAAGTAATATATTCATCATAACCAAAACCATCATAAGAAGGAAGAGATGGGAGAATGTAATTACTTATTATGGAAGGTGTTGTAAAGGTGGTCTGAATGTCATGTGAAATCTTGGTTGATGTTTGATTTTTAGTGAGCAACTTCATCGTCGTCTTCATCATGTCCATCATCTCAGCATATAATGCATGATTCTTGCTTTTACCTGACATTGTTAGTAGCAAACAGAAGACAACACAAAAAATATGTTATCCCTATCAACTACAAAGGATAATGGCAAAGTGGAAGTGGAATCACACACTCTCAAGCGTCTTACTACACTCGTACAAGTGTTCTTACCGACACTGCAGGTGGCAAACGGTGGACGGTATGAAGAAACTAATGAAGTGTGGGATGATTGCAAAGGTGTATCGATTCTGCTCAAGAGTAAGGTGTAGCTTGGATGGCACTTTCTATGTAGCAAGGATTAGCAACAATGAAATCAGATAGTAAAGTTGAATAAGTGTCCAAAGTATTTGTCAAAGTTGCTGGCCTAAATGTGTTCCTAGTAGTTCAAGCTAGCAAGACATGAGACAAAACTAGATGACACAAAGAATGCAAGCACTTCTATTTTTTTATGTTTTTTTCCTCTTTTTTGTGCGGCTTTTGTTTCTTGTTTTGCACTTGCCTTTTTCTTTTTTTCTTCCTTTTTTTTCAGAATGTGCTGCAAGGGAAGAACACAATGAAAATCAATCCAAGATATCTCGTGTGTCTGTCGCAGATTTTATGCTCAATCTTCCAAGGACAAATAGGCACACTTATATGCTCTAAATTGGAAAACTTAGAACAGAAAGATTGTAGATATATAACTCCTCTTTAATTTAAATATATGGAAGACCTATTTTGGAAAAGAACAATAGGAGATACTGCCCCCGAAATACAGACTGTTCAGAATTTTTAGGTCAATAACAGATTCGGATCTAATGCAATTTCGTCATCGATAACTATACTTTTTGGAAAAATGATGAATAAGAAAGTTATAGAGAACTTCTTAAGGTTTCCAGAAAGTATAAGAACACGAAAATCGGAGTATGTATGAGCTAGATATGATGAAAATACTGAACTGGACAGAGATGAATCTAATCTGGACGTGATGACGTGATTCAAAAGGATCAATCAACACAATGTAAAACTCAAACTAAGACTAAAAACACTTCTAAACCAGCAATATGACTCAACAACGGACACAAACTCAACAAAACCAAACTGAATAACAAAGTTGCAAAGGCTCAATGTGGTTTGGACAAAGTAATGAACAGATCTACTAAACTGCAAATTTTTTTGTGGCTTTTTTGTGGACTCTAGGTATGAAAAACAAAACTAATGTAATGGATAGATGAATTACCTAACGGGCAACCTGGAAATCTGATACCAATTGATAGGAAAATTGGTCCCGATCTTCCGATAGGTAATGGGTAAGTCGATTGATGGAGATCTCGACGTTGATGATCCGAGGCTCTCGAGTAGAACACGAACAGCCCCTGCAATCACTACACCACCGCTCCGTTGGTTATCAACCGTGCTTCACACGATTGACCTCGCCAAGAAGGCTAATCCCTGCAAGTGCAACCGAGAACACAAGCAAGAACAAGGTAGACACGATCTGAAATCGCGAAGTTGGAGTCTCACAAACCGAAGAACGGCGATATTATTGATCTAAGCAAAACCCAATTGTTCATGGCGGCTACTATGGAGTATATATAGGTGGGAGGACGTCCAAGGGGGTGTTGGGGTCATGACCTAACCCTAACACACGAAAATAATGGACTTAGACTTGATACAAGGCCCAATGGCCCAATACGGTGGCGCAACACCCTGACAGATTCTGTACTTGATTTTGTTTCGGCGATTCCCAACGACTCCAAAGTAATTTTGACATGGGACCGGTGCCATTGGAAAGGGTATCCTCTCCCATTTCCGTGCATATGTAGAACGTCCAAAACGGAGTTCGTATGCGTCCTGGGCGTCCGTTTTAGTGCGTACTGCTCCTGGACTCCGAGTTGGATACGATTTGGAGTTTGGTTCGGTTTTCATCTTCTTTGAACGAATTATCTGGTCTTCCACATCCCTAATACTTCCTCCAAGTACTCATTGAACCTCTCCATGGATCCTAATCACAAATAAATCATTAAGTAGCAATTTATGCTCAAAAACATATAAGGAAATATATAAGAACGAGTTCACCTCTGAAATTAATTGTTGTGTATGAACTCTGTTGATTGCATCTTGTATGTTCAATGGAGTGTTGTTTGTATCCATAGAAGTGATGTCTCATCACTACAAGATGCTACGAATGAAATTTTTATATTGAACAATGCTTCACGTTCTCATGAAGTTAAATTTTGTTCCAATTGCAAATTAAAAGGAAAAACTTCATGTAAAAATTGCCTTGATCTGTCCAAGAAACTTGATAACATGCATAGGACATTAGATCGGTTTTGTAATGAGAATAAGAACCTAAACTTGCTACTGAATTCTTCCAAGTCTTGCAATGATAAAACTAGTTTAGGTTTTTATTCTCATGCTCATGCTAAGGCACATCCACCTAAAATTGTAAATTCATTAGGAAGTGGTTTGATTGTTGTAGAGTCGTAAATTGCTGTAGAGTTGTAAATTCAAACAATGAGCTTATTTTTAACATGTCACGGTTTGGAAGAGTTTTTAAAGCTGATTTTGATATGTCTTCCTCTAAGCGTAGGTGTCTAGTTGCTAATAATTCAAAGGACTTATATTTTTGGCATCGTAGACTTGGTCACGTAGACTTTGATCATCAAACGCGTGTTAGTGCTCTTGATCACATACGTGGGCTGCCTAAGCTTAAAGGGGACAAATAAATTGTGTGCTCTTCTTGTAGACATGCTAAGATGGTTGCAGGTTCACATACTCCTCTCACAATGATCATGACAACCGAACCGGGTCAACTTTTGCACCTTGACACCGTAGGACCTTCACGCGTTCAATCCTTCGGAGGTAAATGGTATATTCTTGTGATTGTTGATGATTATTCTAGATACTCTTGGGTTTAATTTATGGCATCTAAGAATGAAGCTTTTAGTCACTTTAGAACTTTATTTCTTAGATTATCAATTGATCACCCAGGATCTTTAAAAGCAATTAGAAGTGATAACAAAACCGAATTTAAAAATCAACCTTTTGATCACCTTTGTGCTAAAATTGGAATAGATCATCAATTTTCTTCATCATATGTACCTCAACAAAACGATGCTGTAGAAAGAAATAACAAAACCTTAGTTGAGATGTCTAGGACTATGCTTGATGAATATCAAACTCCTAGGAAATTTTGGTCTGATGCTATTGCAACTGCTTGTTATGTCTAAAATCGTGTTTTCTTGCGCGCTAAGCTAGGTAAAACACCATATGAGCTCCGTTCTGGACATAGGCCTAGTATTACACATTTTCGGGTCTTTGGTTGCAAATTCTTTTTTAAGAAACATGGTATTCTTTATAAATTTGAACCTAGATCTGTTGATGGCATGTTTCTTGGTTATCCGTCTCATACTAGAGGCTACCGTGTGTTTTTACTTGACACTAACAAAATTGTGGACACTTGTGAGGTGTCTTTTGATGAAGCTAGCCCAGGTACTAGCTCAAACATTGCAGGTCCGGTTCCATATCCACAGGGGGAGAGTATTTTCGTTGAAGATGAGGAAGAAGTGGTGTTGCTGCCCGAAAAATTAGCAGCTAATGATATTGTTCCTGCTCCTGATTTTGATTCACAGCCAGCACCGACGACCACCATTGCTGGTCCAGATCCTCCTCAAGTCACAAGCTCATCAATTTGTGATGAACATGAAGAAGAAGAAGTTTGTGAAGTGTCCACTCCCCTCCGAGTTCTCAAAAGTCATCCCCCACAACAAATTATTGGAAGCTTGCACGAACGAGTCACACGGTCTAGGTTTTGCGATCCAAACTCTCATGCTCATTTTTCTTTTGTTGCTTCTTTTGAACCCAAAGATATATCACACGCACTCACTAATGAATCTTGGATTATTGCCATGCAAGAAGAGTTAGAAAATTTTGAAAGAATTAATGTTTGAAAACGTGTACCTCCACCTCAAGGTCACACTTTAATTGGAACTAAATGGGTTTTTAAAAATAAACAAAGTGAGGATGGGGTTGTGGTTAGGAATAAGGCTAGGTTGGTTCCTTAAGGTTTCACTCAGGTTGAAGGTCCAGATTTTGATGAAACTTTTGCTCCTGATGCTAGATTATAAGCCATAAAATTTTGTTAGCTTTTGCTGCATCTAAAGGTTTTAAGTTTTATCAAATGGATGTTAAAAGTGCTTTTCTTAATGGCTACATATATGAGGAGGTTTACTTCAAACAACCACCCGGTTTTGAAAATTCAGATTTTCTTAATCATGTTTACAAACTGTCCAAAGCCTTGTACGGTCTCAAACAAGCCCCTAGAGCATGGTATGATAGGTTAAAAATATTCTTACTTGAAAAGGGGTTTACCATGGGCAAGGTTGATAAAACTCTTTTTCTGCTTAAGCATGGAATTGACTCATTATTCGTTCAAGTGTATGTGGATGATATTATCTTTGGTTGTGCTTCTCATGATCTTGTGTCCAAGTTTTCAGCTATGATGAGTTCAGAATTTGAAATGATATGATGGGAGAACTCGCGTACTTTTTGGGGCTGCAAATCAAGCAAACCAAGGAGGGTACCTTTGTGCATCAAATGAAGTATACAAAAGACATCCTAAGGCGCTTCAACATGGACAAAAGCAAGCCTCTTCGGACACCAATGGGAACAGCAACAACACTTGAACTTGATGAAGATGGTGAACCCGTGGATCAAAAAAAATATAGAAGCATGATCGGATTACTTTTGTACCTCACGGCATCAAGACCGGACATTCGTGAGAGCCTTAGTCCTTGTTCTGTTCCTGTTCTTTTGGTTCCAAAAAAAGATGTCACTTGGCGCATCCGTGTTGATTGTAGAGCCATCAATAACACTGCCATTCGTTATCGCTATCCTTTTCCTAGATTGGATGACATGCTTGATGAGTTGAGTGGTTCTGTTATTTTCTCCATGATTGATTTGCGTAGTGGATATCATCAGATTCGTATGGCTTTAGGTGATGAATGGAAAACTGCTTTTAAAACTAAATTCGGACTTTATGAATGGTTTGTCATGCCATTTGGTTTAACTAATGTGCCCAACACTTTCATGCGATTAATGAATGAGGTTTTACGTGCTTTCATTGGTAAATTTGTGGTGGTTTACTTTGATGATATCCTTATTTATAGCAAGTCATATGATGAGCATCTTGAACATTTGCGTGCTGTTTTTAATGTCTTGCACGATGCACGTTTATATGGTAACCTTGCGAAGTGCACCTCTTGCACCGATCGTGTGTCTTTTCTTGATTATGTTGTTACTTCGCAGGGCATTGAGGTTGACGAGGCAAAGATTGTTGCTATCACGAGCTGGCCACTTCCGACTACGGTCACGCAGGTTCAGAGTTTTCTTTGTCTCGCAGGTTTCTACCGGCGTTTCGTGCGGGATTTCAGCACCATTGCGACACCTCTCCACGAGTTGACAAAGCATGGAGTGCCGTTGCGATGGGGACCAGCACAACAACAAGCTTTTGATGTTCTCAAGTCGAAGCTCACACAAGCACCATTGCTGCAACTTCCTGATTTTGAGAAGACCTTCGAGCTTGAATGTGACACGAGCGGCATTGGTATTGGAGGAGTGCTAATTCAAGGAGGTAAACATGTTGCCTTCTTTAGTGAAAAATTGCATGGACCTTCGCTGAATTATTCTACATATGACAAAGAACTTTATGCTTTAGCACGTGTCTTGAAACTTGGCAACATTACCTATGGTCTAAAGAATTTGTCATACATTCAGATCATGAGTCTTTGAAGTATCTTAAAGGACAAGATAATCTGAACAAACGTCATGCTAAATGGATTGAGTTCATAGAATCATTTCCTTACATCATTAAACATAAGAAAGGGAAAGACAATGTGATTGCCAATGCTTTATCTAGATGTTATACCATGCTGTCCCAACTTTCTCATAAAATCTTTGGTTTGGAAACCATAAAGAGGTTATATGCTACTGATTTGGACTTCAAAGATGCCTTTGAAAATTGTAGAGAGGTAAGAACATGGCAAAAATTCCTGCTGCATGAAGGCATTCTCTACCGTGCTAACTAGCTATGTGTTCCAGCTAGCTTAGTTCGTCTTTTGTTGTTGCAGGAAGCGCATGGAGGTGGTTTGATGGGACATTTTGGTGTTAAAAAGACAGAGTATGTGCTGGTCGCTCACTTCTTTTGGCCACAGATGAGGCTTGATGTGGAGCGCTACGTTTCACGTTGCACGACATGCAACAAAGCTAAGTCTCGACTTAACCCACATGGTCTTTATATGCCTCTTCTGGTTCCTAGTGCACCTTGGGAGGATATTTCTATGGACTTTGTTTTAGGATTGCCTAGAACAAAGAGGGGGAGGGATAGTGTCTTTGTGGTTGTTGATCGTTTCTCTAAAATGGCTCATTTTATACCCTGCCACAAGACCGATAATGCTTCACATGTTGCTAATTTGTTCTTTAATGAGGTTGTGCATTTGCATGGTGTTCCCAATACTATTGTTTCTGATAGGGATGCTAAGTTTTTGAGTCACTTTTGGAAAACTTTATGGTATATATTGGAAACAAAGTTGTTGTTTTCTACTACTTGTCATCCACAAATTGATGGTCAAACGGAGGTAGTTAATTATACCTTATCTACTATGTTGCGGGCTGTTTTGAAAGACAATTTAGGTTGTGGGAGGAGTGTTTTCCACATATTGAGTTTGCTTATAACAGGTCTATTCACTCCACAACAAAGTCAAGTCCATTTATGGTAGTCTATGGTTTCAATCCTCGTGCTCCAGTGGATTTGCTACCTTTACCACATACTGAAATTATGAACTTGGATGCTACACAACGTTCTGAATTTATTCTTAAGTTGCATGAAACTACTAAGTTACAAATTGAAAAAATGAATGAAAAGTATCGCATTGCTGCTAGCAAAGGTAGGAAGGAGGTAAAATTGGAACCCGGTGATTTGGTGTGGGTTCATTTGAGAAAAGATAGGTTCCCGGATTTGAGAAAGTCCAAACTCATGCCACGTGCTGTTGGACCTTTTAAGGTTCTTGAGAATATAAATGACAATGCATATAAACTTGAGTTGCCTTCCGAGTTTGGGTTTAGTCCCACATTTAACTTTTCATATTTTAAGCCATACTTGGGTGAGGAATATGAGCTTGAGTCGAGGACGACTCGAATTCAAGAGGGGGGTGATGAGAACATCTCTCCTTTGCATACAATGCAAGGACCGATCACTAGAGCACGTGCACGACAATTCGAACCTTGTCAATTGTTTTTCAGAACTCACGCTTGTTTCCATGCATGTTTTATTGATTAGGAACAATGGAGAGGACCAGAAAGGGCTTGGAGGAGTCCAAGGAATCAAGGAGGAGTAGATAGGACGTGCACACCAAGGAGGAACCCAAGTACAACTAAACTTCGACTCCACCTCGGGTTCCAGGAGCTGCCTTCACCAAAATTGACGCCCCGGACACATACGGAGTCGGATTTGGACGTTATATATATGGTTGGAACCGTGATTTCATAAAGCTTCCAATGGAAGCAGACCCACCTCAAAATTCCTTCTATGTTTACGGGAATCAGCAAAACAAGTGGGCGTCCAGAATCTGTCCGGTGCTGCGCCACCGTCATTTGGGCTGCTAGCCCGTGTATCGTGTGGAAGCCCATTAGGGTTGCGTCCAGGGGTCTTGTACGCCCCTAAACTCCTTTTTATACAGCAGCCGTCACCACATTAGGGTTGGGTTTTTCTTAGATACAATCTGTCATTAAATAGTGTCGCCGATCATCGGTTGTGAGACCCCAAATTCGTGATCAATTCAGTTTTGATTGCAACTTCTATGTTCTTGCTTGTGTTCTTGATTGTGCTTGCAAGGATAAACCTTCGTGGCGAGGTCATTCGTGTGACACGGGTGATAACCAATGGAGCAGTGGTGTAGTGATTGTGGGGTTTTGTTCGTTCGGTGCACTGGATCATCAACGTCGAGATCTCCACCCAATCAAGTTTACCATACCTCTCGGAAGATCGGGACTCATCCTCCTATCAATTGGTATCAGATTTCCAGGTTCACCGTGAGGTATACTTGTGTGCCCTTTAGATTTATTTTGTTTCAGTCCTATCGTCCACAAAAAGCAACAAAAATTTTCTTACTTTCCCAGACCTACAACCCCCGCTCGGCCTTTTGCACAATTTAGTTTCAGAGTCCGTAGTTCTGAGTTCGTGTCCTAGGTTGAGTCTGGTTGCTGGCTTAGATTTGTTTTGGTTCAGTTTTGTTTCTTCCATCTGCTGCCATCTACAAAAAAATCAATCTACAAAAAAAAATCATCCACCGATTCGTTTGTGTTGCAGTTTCCAGGACCACCAAAACGTGATTCGGGGCATCCTCCTTAAAACGGGCATAACTTTTTGCTCGGAACTCCGATTGAGACGCTTTTTTTCCCGGAAAGATCTCGAAAAAATCCACATATGATACACCCACTACGCCGGTCACGGCGTTTTCAAAAAAAATTAAAAAAAATTAAGAAGGCCCTCGTTTTGAACCCCAAAGTTCTGACACCAGTTTTTTCAATCGCTCCTGAATTTGTACCGTTCACATCTTTCATCGGTTTGAGCTAATACTTGGTGTTGTTTCTATTCTTGTGCCCCTGGTTGAGAAAAAATATCAAAAAAATAAAGAAAAAAAATATTTTGATTTCTACTAGTGCTTCAAGACAAAACCAGGAGGCTAAGGGGTTTTCTAGTTGTGTTGTTCCTGTGTGAGTGGTGGATACTTGCTGATATTATCCTTGTTGTTAATCATCATTCATCCTTGTCCTTGCTTGTTGCCACAACTGTTCTAATACATTCTTAGGCCAGCAACTAGGTGAAATTCTTTGGACACTTATTCAACATTGCTATCTGTTACTAACTTATGTGCCACATACATATACTGCATTTGATCTTTCCAAGCTCCACCTTCTCTCGAGTAGAACAGGTAACCTTTGCAATCACACCCACTCTATGCTTGCTTCACACCGGTCACTTTTGGCCACCTGCAGTGCTGGTAAGAAACTTGTATGAGCGGGGTAAGACGCATCTTACTGATCGATTTTCCACTTCCACTTCAGAGAGCGTAGTAATAGGGTTCTTCATGATCTTTTTGTCTTCGTTTCTGTTTTGTACTAACAATGACAGGAAAGAAGCCTATGGATAAGACCTCTGGTTCTACACCTCCGGATGATGATGAGTGTGTGTCCCATATGGAACTAAGGGACATGATGCAGGCAATGACCGAAGCTTTCAACAATTACCAGACCACTACAACAGCCACCTTTCAGAGGCTCCATACAAGTGTTGCTGGTCTGACCACATGGTTGGACGAGATGGAGACTCGTCTTCCCCAACAAGTTACACCCTCTATCATCCTTGATGCTGATGCACATGCTCACTACGACACAGGATGACTTCAATAACGATGAGGTTGATGCACAGTAGCGTCGTCGCCCTCGACAAAATCGTCAAGGTATGGGAGGTAGACCTCGTCCTCATGCTCCTAAACAAGATAATGATCCTTACACTAAGATTAAGTTTTCTATTGCAGCATTTTATGGATCTTATGATGCTGAGACTTACTTGGTTTGGGAGATGACGGTAGAACAAAACTTTAGCTCTCATCTTGTTCCTGAGCGACATAGAGTTAGACAAGCCACTAGTGAGTTTAAAGATTTTGCTATAATTTGGTGGAATGAACTTGTCAATACACGTAATGCACCAAAAACATGGGCTGCGTTAAAAGAAAAGATGTGCGCTAGGTTTGTTCCCCCTTCATATAGACGTGATCTTCTTAAGAAATTGCAATGCTTTGATCAGGGTGACATGACTGTCCAAGAGTACTACCAAGAGTTGCAGAAAGGTATGCTTCGTTGTGGGGTAGTTGAGGATCAGGAAGACCAAATTGTTAGGTTTTATGGGGGCTTGCGGCGTGAGATCCAGGACATAGTTGACTACAAGGAATATCATTCTATTCAACGTTTATTTCAACTTGCTATGTTAGCAGAAAAAGAAGTGTAGGGTCGCCAATAGCAGCGGCGGAACAACACCTTCACGCCACGACAGTTTCCGGTGCAATCATCCAAAGCAGCGCCCTCCTCAAGCATACGTGCTTCTACACCACCCTCCACCACTGTTGTACGCAGAAGCACCACACCTTCTACATCACGGGGACAAGATAACAGCAAGTCCCAGATGCCTGAAGGTGTTGCAGCAACGGCGGTTGCACCCAACACTTTGACAAGTCGCACCTCTGACATCAAGTGCCATCGCTACCAGGGACTTGGCCATATGCAACGAGATTGCCCCAGCAAACGGGCGATCATTGCCACTGCTGATGGTGGGTATGTTAGTGCTTCTAATATTGAAGATGAAAATATTATTGCAACTAACATTTCAGGTTCGGATGATGGTGCTGAGGAGGTTCTTGGTACATCTGCGACCAACAACTATAGGATTTTGATTGTGCAACGAGCTTTGAGTGCCACGATTTGAGAGGACAACAACCACAAACATCACAACCTTTTCAACATGTTTCTCATCGTCAAGGACTGCCGTGTACATACCATCATTGATGGTGGTAGCTGCAACAATCTGGTGAACGTTGAGGTGGTCAAGAAGCTTGGCTTGACCACACGGGAGCATCCCCACCCTTATCACATTCAATA
Organism: Tuctoria greenei; assembly: GCA_036927565.1. NCBI lineage: Eukaryota > Viridiplantae > Streptophyta > Magnoliopsida > Poales > Poaceae > Tuctoria > Tuctoria greenei. Next base: position 260,053,396 of record JAYESD010000001.1, on the reverse strand, counting down.
GTTTAACATCAATGGTAAGGTCAAGGTAACACAAACAGCAAGGATACATTTTTCTATTGTTTCTTATCATGATTTTGCTTATTTTGATGTGGTACATATGGATGCTTGTTCTCTTTTGTTGGGACGCCTTTGGGAGTTTGATACTGATGCTATTCACCATGGTCGATCTAATAAGTATACTCTCATGCATAAGGGCAAGAAAAATGTGTTGCTTCCTATGAGTCCTACTGAAATTGTGCAATTTGAGCAGGAGAAAAAGAATAAAGCTAAGCAAAAGGGTGTTTTCAATTCTGAAATTCAGCAACCTATTAAGTTGAAAAATCCTATTTTTCTTGCAACTAAATCTGATCTTGAAGATTTATATGCCTCTAATGGAACTTGCTATGCTTTAGTGTGCAAACATGCTTTATATATTTTTTTTGAATTAAAAAGGCAGGTGTTCTGCCATCACATTAAAGAAGGAGTAAATGTTTAGACAAAGAAAAACACACAGGCAATAAGCATTGCCAAAGGAAATGAGGGGATACAAATACGCCTTAGACAGGCACTGATCTATTCACCCGCGACGATAACTTCATTCCTGGTACTTATAGTTCTTTCTTCCACCTTACTCTTCCAGTAGAGATCCTCCTTTATCATGGTAGCTACCATTATAGGCTCCTTCTCTGTGCCTTGAAAAATTCTCCTATTTCGCTCTTTCCAAATGTTCCACCATGAGTATAGCACCAGACCCGCCTTTCTTCTTCGTTCCCCTTTTGGGACACTTAGTGCGGCTCCGTTTAAAAGACTCGACATATCATGTTGCTGGACTTCTGGTAAGAGTTTTTGATCCTGCAGATCAAACCAAGTCTCTATATATTGTATCACCCTCCTTGTGAATGTGCAGTCAACCATAATGTGCCATATTGTTTCCAGCTCTAGTAGACATAGTGGGCATATTATTCCATTTTCCAATCCTCTTTTCTCTAGATTGTCTGTTGTCAATATTTTTCCATGCAACGCCGTCCACCCAAAGAATGCGACCTTCGTTCTACCATTGCTTTCCAAAGGTGATTAGATTCAAAGGGTATCGTCGCACCAGTGAACTGTATAGTATATGCCGATTTCGTCGTGTATACCCCATTGCCATTCCATTTCCAAGTTATTTTATCTTGCACTTGATTGTCTAACTGCACTCCTTGTATGTTCTGCCATACTGTGACCAATTGGTTAAGATCTTCAATCCCTGCCAATCCTCGTAGTCCTCTTGCCCAGTTTAGATTATGTAGTTCTGTGGCTACAGTTCTATTTTTTCTCCGCACCTTGTTGTAGAGATTTGGAGCAATGTCTTTCAGGGCCATCTTCCCATTCCATTTATCATGCCATAATAGGGCCTTGCGTCCATTTCCTACCGTGATTTCTATAGAAGCAGCAAAGAGGCTTCTATCTTGTTTTGTGCATGGCAGATTCGTTCCTTGCCAAGGCTTCTCTTCTTCCATCCACGGTTGTCATAGCCATCGTAATCTTAGTGCAGTGCTGAATTCTGTCAAGTCAAGTAGACCCAGTCCTCCTAATTCCTTCGGCCTACACACCATATTCCACTGAACCAGGCACATTCCATTTTTTCTCTCTTCCTCATTGCTTCCATTCCATATGAATTGTCTCCTTGACTGGTCTATTTTTTTAATGACCCATTTTGGCAATATGAGTGCTGTTGCATGGTATGTCACTATGCCAGTCAGCACTGCTTTAGTGAGCGCCACTCTTCCTGCCTTTGATAGAAACCGGCATTTCCATTTCTGCATCCTCCCTCTGACTTTATCTACCAGGGGCTGGAAATCTTGTCTTTTCAGTTTTTTGGTGTATAACAGTAGGCCCAAATACTGACACGGGAATTTGCCTTGTTTCGCAGGGAAACCTGCAAGCATGTTTTCCATCTCTTCCTGTGGCACATGTATGGGAAAGACCTCTGTCTTGTCCATATTAACCCTCAGCCCTGATGCTTCTCCAAAGAAAGTCAGAATATTTTTTATGTTTGCAAGATCTTTGATTGTTGGTCGGACTAGCAAGGCCGCGTCATCTGCATACATTGAGATGTTTGCATAGGGTATTCTGGGTAGGACCGATTGTGTGAGGCCCTGTTCTTCAGCTAGTTTCAGTATTTTCTGCAGCGGGTCAATTGCTAGTATGAAGAGCATGGGTGAGAGGGGATCTCCTTGTCGAAGTCCCCTCTTGTGTTTTATTGGTCTGCCTGCAGTGTCATTGAGGAGTACCCTCGTGGCGGATGTCGCTAGAGCCAGCGTTATCCACTCTCTCCAACGAGGACCAAAACCTCGATTATGTAGCAATTCCAGTAAGTATGCCCAGTGGACCGAATCAAACGCTTTTTGAATGTCCAGTTTTATAAATAGCACAAGCTTCCTCTTTGTATGACATTCTTTAATGCTGTTTTGCACTAGGAGGAAATTATCGTGGATGCATCGTTTTTTAATAAAAGCACTCTGATTTGGAGAAATGAGGCTATTCAGATTAGGGGCAAGGCGGTTTGCAAGGATCTTTGAGAATATTTTTGCCATACTGTGTATTAGGCTTATCGTCCTAAAATCTTTGAGCTCCTCTGATTTTTCTTTCTTCGGAATAACAGCATGTGAGTTGTGTTTAACAGCTCGAAACATTCTCCCCTCAGTTGTGATATGTGGTGAAAGACCGTGACTAGTTCTCCTTTTCTTATTTCCCAACATTTGATAAAGAATGATGTTGTGTATCCATCCGGTCCCGGGCCTTTTCCTTAGGTAATCCGAAGACAGCTCTCTTCACTTCCTCCTCTGATATGTCATTTTCGAGACTGCTCAAGTCAACTGGATCATATCCAAGCTGCTCCCAGTCAATGGTTTGCTCTCGGTGTCGAGTTGTACCTAGCTGCTGCATAAAGTGGGAGTATACCTCCCCTTCTTTTTCTTCCAGTGTAACTGACATTCCTGTCTGCGTCTTGATCATGTGGATGTAGTTTTTAGTTTTTCTACCATTCGCTCTAAGGTGAAACAACTTGGTGTTCGCATCAGCGGTTTCTATGTTTGTGATTCTAGCTCGTTGTCTGGCCTTCGTTCTTTGTATGGCAAGCAGTCCCAAGTATTTTATCTTGACTCTTTCTTTGAATTCCCATTCCACTGTGGTCAAGGTTCGCTCTTCATGTGCCTCTTCCAATCTTGTTATGATTTCTTTAGCAATTGCGAGCTGCATTTTGGTGTTTCCAATTTCCATCTTCTACCATTTTTTAAGGGCTTTGGCTGTTCGTATAAGCTTTACGTGCATGACCCGTATCGCATTTGCAGCTTGCACCGGCTCGTTCCAGGCTGTTTGCACAACGTTAATGAATCCTGGCATGGATGTCCAATACTCCTCAAAGCGAAAGTAGTTTCTTCTAGTGCTATCGATCTCTCCTATCATCAAAAGAGGGCGGTGATCTGACACAGTGTATGTTAGTCCTTACAGACATGCTGTAGGGAATAGGTCTCTCCACTGTATCGAGTAAAAATCTCTGTCTATTTTGGTCAGGATTGGGTTCCTCTACCGATTCGACCAGGTGAACTTTCGTCCCTCTAGCTTTAGTTCAGTAAGTTCTAACTCATTGATTGTTGCTCGAAACTTTTCCATTAGTCCTCTGTTAATCCTTCCTCTGTTTTTGTCTACTGCATTAAGTATCATATTGAAGTCTCCCATCAGGAGCCACTTGTCCCCGCATTGGTTCTTGCAATCCTTTATTTCATCTAGAAATTGTAATTTTTCAGTTGTTTCCTGTGGACCATATACTCCTGTAAGTGACCATTCTGAATTATCTTCCCTCATCTGGATAGTCACAGTCAGTATGTTGGTTTTACGTGCTGTCGTTACAATTTGGAAAAAATTGTTATCAACCGCAATTAGAATCCCCCCTTTCGTTCCATCTGCTGGCAGGTACGAATATTGGTCCACAAATCTATGTCCTACTGTCTGCATGATCACAAAATCATCAATATCATGTAGTTTTGTTTCCTGCAAGCATATAATTGTTGCTTTTGAGGCCAGCACATTTTCCTTTACTGATGCTTTCCTGATTGGGGCGTTTAAACTCCTTACATTCCAGTTCAAGATTCGAACAAATTTTGTGACATATTTGAACTTCATTACTACCAGGTGGAAGCCGAATCACATCGAGTTTCAGTTCCCCGCAATATTTTTTACTGATTATCTTCTTACAGACATTACCAACATGAATCTCAGCCACCAGATACAAACAAAGGGACCCATCCTGTGATACATGTTGTTTCATATGCTGACCTACTTGCATCACCATTGCTTTCAGCCAGTAGCAGACAATTAACAAAGCTACAAATACATCTGGGACAGTTGCCAGGGGACAAATGAGAGGCTTGCTCTCAGGCCACTGTTTATCACTACTGCTGCCATGAAGTTTACTAACATACTTCAACATAAGGAACGTTAAAGGTACCACACGCCATCTTGAAGGTCTCTTACACCTGGTTTTTTTTGGTCCATGGGGCTTGTTCTTCAACTGCTGCTTGGCCATCCTCTTGATATCGATATTCATGGCTTGAAGGAGTTCCTCTATGGCAGTGATCTGATCCACTGCCAGTGGTGCCTTGAAGATCTTTATGAGGCAATTCTAGATCTCTTTACTGCATTTCTTCTTGGACACATCCTCCCCCAACTTCTTTGCTAGAATCTCATGTGCCTTCTCCTCTGTATTCTTACTTCCGGACAACATCAATTTTGCTGCAATTCTCCCACTCTTTCTTGCAACTGTATCTCCCTCTGCCATTTTTGTTTCCAGTCTCTTGAGCTGCGGTGTTGCTAGCAGTGGCTCTGGTGGTTTCTTTGACAGTTTAGTCAGCAATCTTCCTACTGCTGCCCCTTTTCTGTTGCTCTCCAGTTCCATGTCAAGGATTTCTGATCTGGGCTCTCCCATGGTCTCCTCTATAGTAGGCTGGTGTGCATTTTCTTGATCATTTCCCATGGATCCTTCCTGTTCTATTCCCATGTCACTGCAGGTGTCATGATTAGGGTCCATTTTGATTCCAGAATCCCTTTCTTCCTCCTGAACCTCATCTGATAGGTTCTTCTCCCCCACAATTCTCAGGTTGGATGGGTCTTGAGTTCTGATCTGCATCGCCTCTTCTGCCATTGGATCATGCTGTGACCAGATCAGCTCTTCCCTTTTCAGGTGTGCCCACATGGCCGATTCTAGGTCCTCATCTCCATGTTTATCCTGCCTTTCTCGCACAAGCTGTCTATCTGCCTTGGGCTGCTCTGCCTTTCCCTTCTCTTTGTTTTCCATTGTCTGTGGTGTCGATTTCCCTGCATCTGGGCGGTCACCTTTTGGCTTATCTTCCTTGCATCTTCCTTCCTTGTCTATGTGGTTGGTTTGGTTTGCTGGGCCATCCTGGTTCTTGCGTTGATACCTGTGCAGGAACCTATCCAGCGATCGTTGTCTCAATCTTCTTGTGGGCGAGCTCAAAGATCTCTCTCTATCCCTCTGTCGTCCTCCCTGAGTTGAGCTCCCTTCCCTGTACCTCCCTGGGGCTCTTTCTCTTGCTCTGCCCCTCTCTCTAGGCCATCTCAACCTCTGAAATAAGTTTTTCCTTCTCTTTGGTTGCTCAAAATGGTTGTCTCTGTCATGATCATCGTCTTCATCATCTTCCCTCCTTTGTGGTCTCTCAGACCGAAAGTCCACACTGCAAGAGTTTCCTGGTGGCTGAAAAGAATTCCTCTCATCAGTTCTGGGGGCCTGGACACCCCTAGTAGATGATCTGGTGAGGAACGGGCCTCTTCCCTCTGCTTGAATCAGCGGCCCTATTGCAGTGTCCTCAGCACCATAATCCCAATGAACAGGATATGATGTCGGTCTCCCATCTCTGCCTAGCTGGCGGAGGTCCTCCACCATCTGCAAGTGCACCAGGATGTCATATGTGGTGTTTGACCTTGATGCCGATGGGGTGGCATAGTGACTCCCCCCGTAGGCTGCACTTCCATTCGTTACCGTCACCCATAACCTTCTTGGAATCCTGCGTGGATCTGGAGTGAAAGCCCACAACAAGAAGCCCCTTGTGTCTTGCCTTCTACTTCTATCTTCCTTGACATAGTGGAATGAGCATGATCTGCTGATCATCCATGCCACAAATTCCTGCGACCAGAGATGAAGGGGGAGGTTTTCCAAACAAAGTCTAACATGGAAGCCAGTGTTACCTCTGATTGCTCTGGTCTCTGGCCCCCATCTCCTTAGACAGAATTCCCTTCCTCCACTAACGATCTCATATGTACCATCTAGTGCAGTGTAATCTTCCCTCCTGGCGAAGGTTACCAAGAAGTCCTCTGGAGAATGCCTCGACCCCTATATCATTGCAGGATCAAAGCCTACCTCCCGCACAAAAGCCTACAGGACATGTCGCTCTTCCGTGTGTGGACGATTCCTCCCCATCCAGACTAGGAGGGATTGGGAGCGGAAGAAGTCGATTCTCTGTTGAATCTCATTCGACAGTGGGATGTTGCATCTCTCCACGTCTGGTCTGGCACCGAAGTTTAGTTCCTCCATGGGACGATCGTCGGCGTAAGGCGGGGTTGGGTGTGCAGGAGCAGGCAGAAGTTTTGGGTGCTGTTTTGTTCTGTTTGTGTTACTGGATGGCTGTTTTCGGCATAGGGAGGATATGTGTCCTGATTGCCCACAACTCCAACACCTCACTCGCTCTCTGTAGGAGTATACACGGTGATCTGTGGCCAAGCAGTTGAAGCACCAGCCTCTCATCCATTGTAAATAGGCCTCGCGATTTCTCCTGTCATACAGGCTAGAGTGTGCCCGTGAACTCTGCTTTGTAGGTTCCAGCAGCCTGGAGCGGTTCCTGTCTCTTCGTCGCCGTACTACTTGCCATCCGTCTTCCTTCTCTGCTCCATCGGGTGCAACACTGACAACTTGAGTGGTCTTATCCATTTGATACTTCCCCCAGCGATTTGATTCTTGCTTGTGTTTGGGGGTGGAATCCTGCCATTGCAGCGGCTCTTTTCCTTTCAGCAGGATGTTTCGGTAGGAGGTCCTGCAGTCTTGATTCCTTTGCCGTGGTACCGCATTGCTACTTTGCAGTTTTTCTTTACTCACCCACTGGGTTTTGAACGGCTCTCTGTGGGGCGGAGGGAGCGCAGGGGGCTAGCACAGTGGCCGCCGACGGCAGCGGTGGGTGTGGGTCTGGTCAGGCCGGGGGGAGGCGGGGTTGGGAGCCATCCCAGTCCCTGTGGGCTTTTCCAGCTATCATAAGGAAGGCTCGGGGGATCACATGCTTTATATTCCATTGAGGATACATCCATTGTCTTGCCACTTGCTATTGCTAACCTTTTGCAGGAATATATGGATGTTTTTCCATCAGAGATACCCCCTGGATTACCACCTATGCGAGGCATTGAGCACAAGATTAATTTGATTCCAGGGCGAGCTTGCCAAACCGTGCCGCCTACAGGACCAACCCCGACGAGACTAAGGAAATTCAGCGACAAGTCCAAGATCTTCTGGACCGCGGGTACATTCGTGAGAGTCCTAGTCCTTGTTCTGTTCCTGTTCTTTTGGTTCCAAAAAAGATGGCACTTGGCGCATGTGTGTTGATTGTAGAGCCATCAATAACATTGCCATTCATTATCGCTACCCTATTCCTAGATTGGATGACATGCTTGATGAGTTGAGTGGTTCTGTTATTTTCTCCAAGATTGATTAGCATAGTGGATATCATCAGATTCGTATGGCTTTAGGTGATGAATGGAAAACTGCTTTTAAAACTAAATTTGGACATTATGAATGGTTAGTCATGCGATTTGGTTTAACTAATGTGCCCAGTACTTTCATGAGGTTGATGAATGAGGTTTTACGTGCTTTCATTGGTAAATTTTAGGTGGTTTACTTTGATGATATCCTTATTTACAACAAGTCATATAATGAGCATCTTGAACATTTGCGTGCTGTTTTTCATGTCTTGCGCGATGCACGTTTATATGGTAATCTTAAGAAGTGCACCTTTTGCACCGATCATGTGTCTTTTCTTGGTTATGTTGTTACTTCGCAGGGCATTGAGGTTGACGAGGCAAAGATTGTTGCTATCACGAGCTGGCCACTTCCGACTATGGTCATGCAGGTTCGGAGTTTTCTTGGTCTCGCAGGTTTCTACCGGCGTTTGTGCGGGATTTCAGCACCATTGCGGCACCTCTCCACGAGTTGACAAAGCATGGAGTGCCGTTTCAATGGGGACCAACACAACAACAAGCTTTTGATGTTCTCAAGTCAAAGCTCACACAAGCACCATTGCTGCAACTTCCTCATTTTGAGAAGACCTTCGAGCTTGAATGTGAGGCGAGCGGCATTGGCATTGGAGGAGTGCTAATTCAAGGAGGTAACCCTGTTTCCTTCTTTAGTGAAAAATTGCATGGATCTTTGCTGAATTATTCTACATATGACAACGAACTTTATGCTTTAGTGCGTGTCTTGCAAACTTGGCAACATTACCTATGGTCTAAAGAATTTGTCATACATTCAGATCATGAGTCTTTGAATTATCTTAAAGGACAAGCTAATCTGAACAAACGTCATACTAAATGGATTGAGTTCATAGAATCATTTCCTTACATCATTAAACATAAGAAAGGGAAAGACAATGTGATTGTCGATGCTTTATCTAGACGTTATACCATGCTGCCCAACTTTCTCATAAAATCTTTGGTTTGGAAACCATAAAGAGGTTATATGCTACTGATTTGTACTTCAAAGATGCCTTTGAAAATTGCAGAGAGGGAAGAACATGGCAAAAATTCCTGCTGCGTGAAGGCCTTCTCTACCGTGCTAACAAGTTGTGTGTTCCAGCTAGCTCCGTTCGTCTTTTGTTGTTGCAGGAAGCGCATGGAGGTGGATTGATGGGACATTTTGGTGTTAAAAAGACAGAGGGTGTGCTGGCCGCTCACTTCTTTTGGCCACAGATGAGGCTTGATGTGGAGCGCTACGTTTCACGTTGCACGACATGCAACAAAGCTAAGTCTCGACTTAACCCACATGGTCTTTATATGTCTCTTCTAGTTCCTAGTGCGCCTTGGGAGGATATTTCTATGGACTTTGTTTTAGGATTGCCTAGAACAAAAGGGGGAGGGATAGTGTCTGTGGTTGTTGATCGTTTCTCTAAAATGGCTCATTTTATACCCTGCCACAAGACCGATAATGCTTTACATGTTGCTGATTTGTTCTTTAATGAGGTTGTGCGTTTCCATGGTGTTCCCAATACTATTGTTTCTGATAGGGATGCTATGTTTTTGGGTCGCTTTTGGAGAACTTTATGGTATAAATTGGGAACAAAGTTGCTATTTTCTACTACTTGTCATCCACAAACTGATGGGCAAACGGAGGTAGTTAATCGTACCTTATCTACTATGTTGCGGGCTGTTTTGAAAGACAATTTTAGGTTGTGGGAGGAGTGTTTTCCATATATTGAGTTTGCTTATAACAGGTCTATTCAGTCCACAACCAAGTTAAGTCCGTTTATGGTAGTCTATGGTTTCAATCCTCGTGCTCCAATTGATTTGCTACCTTTACCACATACTGAAATTGTGAACTTGGATGCGACACAACGTTCTGAATTTATTCTTAAGTTGCATGAAACTACTAAGTTACAAATTGAAAAAATGAATGAAAAGTATCGCATTGCTGCTAGCAAAGGTAGGAAGGAGGTAAAATTGGAACCCGGTGATTTGATGTGGGTTCATTTGAGAAAAGATAGGTTCCCAGATTTGAGAAAGTCTAAACTCATGCCATGTGCTGCTGGACCTTTTAAGGTTGTTGAGAAGATAAATGACAATGCATATAAACTTGAGTTGCCTGCCGAGTTTGGGGTTAGTCCCACATTTAACATTTCAGATTTAAAGCCATACATGGGTGAGGAAGATGAGCTTGAGTCGAGGACGACTTGAATTCAGGAGGAGGAAGATGATGAGGACATCTCTCCTTTGCATACAATGCAAGGACCGATCACTAGAGCACGTGCAAGACAATTGGATCTCCAGGTACGTTCTAACCTTGTCAATTGTTTTTCAGAACTCACGCTTGTTTCCATGCATGTTTTATTGATTATGAACAATGGAGAGGAGCAGCAAGGGCTTTGAGGAGTCCAAGGAATCAAGGAGGAGGAGATAGGACGTGCACACCAAGGAGGAACCCAAGTACAACTGGACTTCGACTCCACCTCGGGTTCCAGGAGCTGCGTTCACCAAAATTGACGTCCCAGACACATACGGAGTCGGATTTGGACGTTCTATATATGGTTGGAACCGTGATTTCATAAATCTTCCAATGGAACCAGCCCCACCTCAAAATTCCTTTTAAGTTCACAGGAATCAGCAAAACAAGTGGGCGTCCATAATCTGTCTGGTGTTGCGCCACCCGTCATTTGGGCTGCTGGCTCGTGTATCGTGTGGAAGCCCATTAGGGTTGCGTCCAGGGGTCTTGCACGCCCCGAAACTCCTTTTTATACAGCAGCTGTCACCACATTAGGGTTGGGTTTTGCTTAGATACAATCTGTCATTGAACAGTGTCACCGATCATCGGTTGTGAGACCCCAAATTTGTGATCAATTCAGTTTTGATTGCAACTTCTCTGTTCTTGCTTGTGTTCTTGATTGCGCTTGCGGGGATAAGCCTTTGTGGCGAGGTCATTCGTTTGACACGGGTGATAACCAACGGAGCAGTGGTGTAGTTATTGCGAGGTTTTGTTCGTTCGGAGCCTTGGATCATCAACGTCGAGATCTCCACCCAATCAAGTTTACCATACCTCTCGGAAGATTGGGACTCATCCTCCTATCATCCTTTTACATGCTGAATGTTCTTACTACATTACTCGTGTTATACATTTTGTAGTTTTTGCCATGTCTAGTAATTAGAATAATTACTTACACTAAATCTGGTCATGTTCGAACTTTGTTGCTGTTTTGAACTTGTTGCATGCTCACAAGTGCTTTTAATCATAAAGAATTAATCAAGTAATCAACTCACATGTTGAGTTTTTATGAACAAATATAAGTTGATAAAAGATCAAGAGAATATGCATGCATCACACTTCTTCTTTTGAGATGACTTATCATTGCACTTAGATATGAACTTGGAAGAAGTTGTGTATGACTAAAACCATGTCCTTAAGCTTCTAATTGTTAAATGACATAGGCTTGGCTTGGTTGGTTAGAATAAGGCAGATGTGCATATAATCTCTTGCAAATACCATATGATCTAAATTTGTGCTTTGAAAAATAATAAAATGCAGCAACAAGTGTCATGCTTTCAGGTTTTGAAATAGTTAAGTTTGTGAGATCATGACTTGCTAAATTGGAAATTACATTTGATCTCTAGCATGGCTTACACTACTTTATGTATTTCATTGATGTGATAGTGTAAGTTACTTGATAGTATGACTTGCATGAGCCTTGTTTTATATGTACATGTTATAATATGCTCATAACAATCAAAATTTCTCTTTTCAACCTTGCTGAATACATTGTCAAAGGGGAGAGATAATATGTGAATTTTTAAATATAAGTACGCAAGGGGGAGAAATTGATTACACATTGCACATATTCACAACTGTTTTTGGCACGATTCTTCTCAGGGGGAGAATTTCATTTTCTCATTTTATTTCTGTTTTACAAAGGGGAGAAATTGTTTCAAAACTTTTAATGTGAATAAGCTAATGTTCGGATTTTAAATGGTGTTGCCAATGCATTCATCAAGGGGGAGATTGTGAGACCTATGTGTACTGAATACATTGGCTTTGACAATAAAAGCTTTGAATGCTACCATAACATCTTTTTAGCAAGGTCCAAATCTAGCTCCGAGCTTCTGCAAGGTCCAACAATAGGTCCGACCTTCTTTGTCTAGGTTCGACATGTTTTTGGGTAGCTCCGGTGAGCTTTGTCTTTAGCTCTGGCATGTCTTTGATAGATCCGGCATGTCGTTGTTAAGCTCCGATATGTTTTGATAGGTCCGACTTATGTTGATTAGCTCTAACATGTTTTTCTAGCTCCGGCTTTTGGGTTAACTAGTTCCGACTAGCTTTGGCAAGAACCGGTGCTAGGTTGTACTAGCTTTGGTAAGCTCCGGCGCTAAGTTGTACTAGCTTTGGTATGCTCCAGCTCAAGCTCCGGTTAGCTTTGGCAAGGTTTGGTGCTTGATCGCAGTGTTTCTGCTTTTATCTTGCAATGTTTTAAACTTGCTTTACATTGTTGGAAATATTTCTTAGTATTCATTTGCTAAGTTTTCGGTGCGTTTTGGTTGATATCATTTTTCTATGGTTTGCAACATGCTTATGTGAAGTGCTCACGTAAGATGTTGTAGTTTCAGAACTAACGAGAGTCAAGTCAAGAACTTGTACTCGGAAGTATTGGTTGTTTGTTCATGTGCAGGTGTTGCTTGAGTTCAAGACATGGCTGGTGATGGAATCCATTGAACTAGTCTTAGGGAGAAGATGAGGTTCAACAACCAAGTTCGGGAGGAATTGTGGTTGAGTTGATTGGGAGGTTGCGCAGCATGTTTGAATCAAGAACAATGCATATGAAGGTATCGTGGACGTCGTTGGAAGATGTTTGCACATACGCAAGGAGTGCATGGACGTGCCTACATGGTTCCATGACGTGATGAAGAGATGTGACGGTAAAGAATTGGTCGGAAAAGTCCCACCGACTAGGTTATGGACTCAGGTTGTGGCTGAGTCGTGTTTGACTCAAATATGGAAAGTTTTGAGTTGGTTATGATAGGATTTCATGTGGGTCACGAATTTGAGTTGTTTTAGGAATGTGGGATATGTTCCTAAGGTGTTTTGAAGTCTTAAGATTGCTTCTATCTGCGTATAGAAGAATCCTAAGCAGTTATAGAAAGTTTCGATTCGTGATTTGAGTAGGATTAGAGTCCTAGTTGAGTTTGGGTTGGCCTAAGGGCTGGTTATATAAGCAAGGGAGGCCAAAGATCGTTGTGGATGACTTCGGGGCTGTTCCTATTGTGTTCTATTGAATAAAATTCATAGTTTAAAGGAACTTTTGTGCCTTGTTCGCCCGACTTGTTCCAGACAAGTTTTTTTGTTGAGTTTCTTCACAGCACTACCTTTCTTCGGTGGTTTTATCATAACTCGAGTTTTACAGATCCAATTGACGTGATTCTTTTTGGGTTGTCTTCAAAACTTGATTCTATATAATCTTTCAAAATTTCACAGTCATTGGATTTGTGGTTTCTGATCTACACGGGTTTCTTTACAGCATTCTAGAACGGTTTTTCTCGGGTAGGACAGATTGGCCTTTGTTCGATCTTTCAATCGTAACTTGAGTTTCCCTCGACGGATTTGAGTGATTCTTGTCGTGTCGTCTTCATGACCTGATTATCTCTGATATCTATCACTTTTGTCACAGTGAAACACGTTTAGATTAGTCCCACACACGATTTCTTTAATAGATCGTTTTTCTGCCGAAGGGGTTGGGATTTAATTGTTTCCGCTGCGTAAGTTTTTTTAATCTACCATTCACCCTCCTCTGGTAGCTTTTCACGTGTTCTTTGATCCTACAGCATGATAAAAACAGGCCAACAAGGGTATGAACTGTTACTTGTGCTGAAAGGAGTGAAACCATCTGTTGACAACCCAAGACGAACATTTCTTGGATCTTTACCAAACTCCGGATCGAAACGGTCTAGAGCTTGCCATGCCGTGCTATCCGAAGGATGCACCATAATATCTTTGTCACCGCTCTCACGTAACCCTTCTAAATGCCACCTCATCTGCTTTGCTATTTCTTGAGAAAGAAACAACCATTTAAGCCTGGATGTGATAGGCATGTACCGAAGCTGTTTAACCGGTACCTTTGTACTTATTTCCACTCCATCATCATTCAAAATCTTCACATGTCTAGATGTTTTGAAATGCATACAATTTGTATCGTTCTGGTGTTCCTTCCAAAACAACATGCAATTATTCTCGCACACATCAATTTTCTTATAACTCATGCCCAGACCTTCCAAAATGTTCTTTGGGTGATATATGTCTTCCGACATCTTATGTTTTGACGGAAGGAGATCATTGATCAAGTTCAGGATACCATTGTAGCAATTGTTTGCAAAATTGAACTTAGACTTCATCCCCATAAGTTGTGTGACCGCCTGCAGAACGGTCACATTGGTGCCCTCATACACTTTTTCATCCGCGACGGCAAGAAGCCTGTAAAACTTCTTCACCTCCTCTGGCAGTGACTGCTCTTCGTACTCTCGACCAACATCCGCCATCATCTCATCCATCTGATCTTCATTCTCGTTCCTGTCAGACTCACTAACATGATCCATCTCTCCATGCTCACACCACACTAGATAGTCTGGCATAAACCCGTGCTTACAAAGGTGCAGCATCATTTCAGACCTCTCCAAACGTCGACAATTCTGGCACCTGCTACACGGACACTTCACAAAACAAGCACCACTAGGAAATTCTTGGTTCACGAACACATTTGCGATTTGTGCCCATTCCAAAGTGTACACACCATCTGAACTCAAAACATCATACATCACCTTACGGTCGTCACCCATTTTTCAGCTTATACCTTCGAAGCAGAAAAATCATTATAATTAGTTTATTTTCATATTATGTGACGGTCACTATAACTAGGCAGATAGGTCCTAAACCCACCCGAGAGGGGTCGAGTAGGGCGTGCTTATGACGACACGCGTGGTCCGGATCCAGATAAAATTTTGGCAGCATAACCCGTTGTTCTCCACTGCACGCCCGAAAATGGTGCAGCAGAGAACATCAGGGTTATACTGTCGAAATCTCGTCCAGATCCAGACTCACATCTCGTCACAAGCCATGCCCCCCCCCCCCGATCCACTCCCAGGCTGTTCCAAAAGGGACAATTCCGAACCTTCACGTCTCACATGCAAATAACATGTGATACGTGCCGATTCAAAACGACTAATCAAATTATATAGGTTACGTTGCTCATTTTAATTTTTCAATCATTTACGAGAGAGGAAAGAACAAGACAGAGGAGGAAAGTTGGTCAGAGTTGAAAGTTCTAAGTCCGGATCCACCGTTCAGGCGCACTTAATTGGTCGTCCTCATTGTCACCGTACCATATGTGCTCGTCTTAACGCATACTTCACAAATAGAATCATCTTTCACTACAGTCTTCTAAAGATACTAAAATTATAAAAATATTTACTATATTACAAACACATAAGTAGTCATCATATCGCAAATGCCAAAAAGAAGTAATCACATGTATGATACGAACTTTTAATAGATGAAAAAACTATAAGCCTTTTTAATTCATATCTGAAAGTAGTAATCACATGATATAAACTTGAACATTCAACTTCACACGATATGACATGATATAAATCACATTCAATTCATATAGCATAATGAATATGAATCACATTCATGAGTTAGCAACTATATAATATGAATCACATTCACGAGTTAACTCTAATCACATGATATGATAAATCATTAGTTTCACGAGTTAGCAACTATATGATATAACATTCAACTCTAATCACGTATTTGGAATGCACCTAATATTTTCCCTTCACTTAGAGTTGCACCGGATGAAAGAGGCTGAGATGACAGGGGCGCTGACGCAGGGGAGGACGGGGGTGCCGAGTAGCCGAAAGACAGCTAGAACGGGCACTAGCGGGCGAGGCGGACGGGGGCACCGGGGGCGCCGGCAGCCGAGGCGGACGGGGGCATCGGATAGGGGGCGGACGGACAGCCAGATGGGGGAGGCAGAAGGGATGCTGGTTGGCCGGCGGGCAGGGGCACCGGCGAGGCGGCGGGCAGGAGGCCGGCGAGGCGGACTGGGGCGCTGGCGGCCGAGACGGATGGGGACGCCGGACAGCGGGGCGGACGGTGGGCCGGACGGGGAGGCGGAGGGGACGCTGGCCAGCCGGCCGACGGACAGGGGCGCTAGCAAGGCGGCAGGGCGACGGCGGGCTAGAGGCGGCGGTGGGCGGGAGCGTGGGCGAGTAGGCACACGCGCGACAGGGAGAATGAAGCGTACGTGGGAGAAGAGAGGAGGCGAAGGGATTAGGTTTCGAGTGGGGCCCGCTTAAGAGCGTCGGTTTTTCCACGGCCGACGCTCTTAGAGCCTGAGCCAGTCGGGCCCACCGTATGAGCGTCGGCTTAACCGACACATTTAATATAAGAGTCGGTTCGGCCGACACGTTTAATATGTGCATCGGTTGGCTCCAGAAAACCGATGCCTCTAACTTATCGGTGTTGGTTTCTTAAACCGACACCCCTAGACGTGTTAAATGCGTTGGGGCCGACATATATAGATTAACCGGCAGCCTATTCATCGTTTCTTGTAGTGTGGTCCCGGTCCACGGTGGACATGGACCACACCCTCAAGCCTTGGTCCACGGACCCCTGGACTTGGTCCACTTATTTTCATGAAGAAAAATAATTCCAAAAAGAAAATAGAAAAGGAACAATTACAACTAGGCCCCTGAAATTTTCGAATAATAACGCACATATCCCTGATCTTATAATATATTCCTTGACTTTATTAAAATCATGGTTTTCAATGTGAACTAGCATTTAAGCCCTTGGGTTAAACAAAAATAATGTTATATGCCTCTGTTTGATAAGAAAATCACAGAACCTCTAAATAATAAGGAATTCAGATTAGACTTTATTTTATTTTCTGGTTTCATAAGAAAATTCTAATAAATAGAATTAAATTGCAGAAAATATAATTAATGCATGAAATATGTTTTTAGATGATAAAATAAATATAGAAAATGTATGAAAATTAAGTATAAATATTTTTATACTGAGATAAAATTAGAGTTGAATATAAAATATATTTTGACCTTGGAAAATTTATTAAAAATTATTTTAGTTATAAATATATATAAAAATAGATAATAAATGTGAAAATAGTAGGAAAATTTTTTATAAAATCTTGTATGCTACAATAAAATTTATAAAATATATTTTGCCTATGTAAAACTCATTAAAAATATTTTTAGCTTGTAAATAAATTATAAAAATGGAAAATAAATTGTCAGTGCATTTCTTTGACTAATAAAAATAATAAATGCTTCGTAGGAAGTATTAATATAGGATTTTATGCTTATGTGTATGTTTTTGTGTATTGTTCTTGAATGTTTTTTTCTCTTTTGATGGTAGTTTACACACACTCGTATGTCGATCAAGAAGCAACACGAAGAATATGGAGATCACGAGTTCAATGAAGAAGATGTAGGATCGAAGAGCACGTGAAAAGCTACCAGAGGGGGGGTGAATGGTAGATTTAAAAATCTTATGCAGCGGAAACAATAAAACCACAAACCCTTCCGACAGAAAAACGATCTGTTAAAGAAATCGTGTGTGAGACTAATCTAAACGTGTTTCACCGTGACAAAAGTGATAGATATCAGAGAGAATCAAGTCACGAAGACAACACAAAAAGAATTACTCAAATCCGTCGAGAAAAACTCAAGTTATGATCAAAAGATCAAACACTGGTCAATCTGACCTACCCGAGAAAAATAGTTTCAGGAATGCTGCACAGAAACTCGTGTAGATCAAAAACCACAAATCCAATGACCGTGAAATTTTGAAAGATGATAGACAATCAAGTTGTGAAGACAACCCAAAAAGAATCACGTCAATTGGATCAGTAAAACTCGAGTTATGATAAAACCACCGACGAAAGGTAGTGCTGTCCAGAAACTCGACGAGTAAAATTTGTCTGGAACAAGTCGGACGAACAAGGCACAAAAGTTCCTTCAAACTATGAATTTTATTCAATAGAACACAAGAGGAACAGCCCCAAAGTCGTCTCTCACGAGCTTTGGCCTTCCCTCGCTTATATAACCAGCCCTTAGGCCATCCGAATCTCAACTAGGACTCCAATCCTAATCCGATCACAATCGGAACTTTCCATAACTGCTCAAGATTCTTCTATACGCAGATAGAAGCAATCTTAATACTTCCAAACACCTTAGGAACGTATCCCATATTCCTAAACAACTCAAATTCGTGACACACACGAAATCCTAACATAACCAACTCGATATTTAAATATCGAACCATAACCGACTCAGCTAGCAGCCTAAGTCTTCAACCGATACGATCCGATCCTTCCGATCAGATCTTCCTTCCATAATCCGTCTCTAGAAGCATATTGCCACGTCATGCACCTCATGCACACGTGCGAACACCTTCCTTTGACATTCATATGCACTACCGTTGATTCAATCATCCTGCGCGACCTCCTGACCCGCTCAACCACAGTTCCTCCCGAACATGGTTGTTGGAACCTCATCTCCTCCTGAGACTATTCCAATGGATCCTGTCACCAGCCATGACTTGAACTCAAGAAACACCTGCACATGAATAAACAACCAATCCATACGAGCCCAAGTCCCCGACTTGACTCAAGTTAGTTCCGAACACAACACCTTACGTGAGAACCTCACATAAGCATGTTGCAAAACCATAGTAACACGATATCATCCATATCATCCAAAACGCACCAAAAACTTAGCAAATGAATACTAAGCAATCTTTCCAACAATGTAAAGCAAGTACGAAACATCGTAAATAAAAAGCAGAAGCACTTAGGTCAAGTTCCGGACCTTGCCAGAGCAACCCAGAGCTTGAGCCGGAGCTAACAAAAACTAGTAGAACCTAGCGCCGGAGCTTTCCAAAACTAGTAGATCCTAGCACCGGAGCTTACCAAAAACTAGTCAAAACTAGTCAACCCAAAACCAGAGCTAGATAAAGTACGTCGGAGCTTAGCAAAAGCATGCAAGAGCTATCAAATATATGCCGGAGCTATCAAAGACATGCCGGAGCTAACAAAGACATGCCGGAGCTAAAGATAAAGCTCTCCGGAGCTAACCAAAGCTAGTCGGACCTTACCAAGAAGCCGGACCTAGCATCTAACGTAGCCGGACCTACCCAAAACAAGTCGGACCTATGGTCGGACCTTGCTATAGCTCGGAGCTAGACTCGGACCTTGATAAAAAGGTGTTTTGGTGATATTTAAAACTTTTATCATCAAAGCCAAGTGTATTCACTACAAGCCAATGTATTCAGCACATATAGGTCTTACAATCTCCCCCTTGATGAATGCATTGGCAACACCATTTAAAATCCGAACATTGGCTTATTCACATAAAAGTTTTGAAAGCAATTTCTCCCCCTTTGTAAATCAAAAGTAAAATGAGAAGAAAAAGTATCCCATATTATCTTGTCATTATCTCTCCCCCTTTATTATCTCTCCTTATTCTCTTTCTTTTCATGCTTATCTCTCCCCCTTTGACAATGTATTCAGCAAGTCATGAGCATATAAACAAATTATCTCTCCCTCTTTAGTTGTTATGAGCATATTATAACATATACATTTAAACAAAGCTCATCCAAGTTATACTATCAAGTACCTTACATTATCACATCAATGAAATACATAAGGTAGTGTAAGCCATGCTAGAGATCAAATGTAATTTTTCAATTTAAGCAAGTCATGATCTCACAAACTTAACTATTTAAAAACCTGAAAGCATGACACTAGTTGTTGCATTTTATTATATTTTTTTTCAAAGCATAAATTTAGATCATATGATATTTGCAAGAGATTATATGTGCATCTGCCTTATTCTAACCAACCAAGCCAAGCCTATGTCATTTGACAATCAGAAGCTTAAGGACATGGTTTTAGTCATACACAACTTCTTCCAAGTTCATATCTAAGTGCAATGACAAGCCATCTCAAAAGAAGAAGTGCGATGCATGCATATTCCCTTGATCTTTTCTCAATTTATATTTGTTCATAAAAACTCAACATGTGAGTTGATTACTTGATGAATTCTTAATGATTAAAAGCATTTGTGAGCATGCAACAAGTTCAAAACAGCAAGAAAGTTCGACCATGACCGGATTTAGTGTAAGTAATTATTCCAATTACTAGACATGGCAAAAACTACAAAATGTATAACACGAGTAATGTAGTAAGAACTTTCAGCATGTAAAAGGAATCACAAAGTCATATATGTATGAAATACTATGCTCATATTATTTTAATTTCAGATTCACACATAGACTTCCCAAGTTTCAAAAACTCCCCCTCAATTTAAGCCATGAGGATGAATAACCCCTATTTCACTACGAATGTAACAAAAATGAGTGAAATCCAAAGGTTTTGTAAAAATGTCAGCCAATTGTTGTTCGGTATCTACATGGTGAAGCACAATGTTTCCCTTTTCAACGTTATCTCAGAGAAAGTGATACCTAATATCAATGTGCTTAGTTCTAGAATGTTGCACGGGGTTTTTAGCAATGCAAATAGCACTAGTGTTATCACAAAACAGTGGAACACTATCTAGATCAACCCCATAGTCCTTAAGTGTTTGAACAATCCAAAGAATTTGTGAGCAAGTACTAGCAGCAGCTACATATTCAGATTCGGCTGTGGATTGTGCAACTGAATTTTGTTTTCTAGAGGACCAAACAACAAGAGAATTACCAAGAAAATGACAAGCACCAGAAGTACTTTTCCTATCAATCCTACAACCCCCAAAATCAGCATCCGAAAAAGCTTTCAAGGTAACGGTTGAGGAAGAAGGAAGAAAAATGCCAAATTCTTGAGTTCCATGTAAGTACCTGAGAATCCTTTTGACGGCTTGACGATGTGAAACACGTGGGGAAGCTTGAAATCGTGCACAAAGACATACGCTGAATTGTATGTCCGGTCTTGATGTCGTGAGGTACAAAAGTGATCCGATCATGCTTCTATATTCTTTTTGATCCGCGCATTCACCATCTTCATCAAGTTCAAGTGTTGTTGCTGTTCCCATTGGTGTCCGAAGAGGCTTACTTTTGTCCATGTTGAAGCGCCTTAGGAGGTCTTTGGTATACTTCATTTGATGCACAAATGTACCCTCCTTGGTTTGCTTGATTTGCAGCCCCAAAAAATAAGTGAGTTCACCCATCATACTCATTTCAAATTCGGAACTCATCATTGCTGAAAACTTGGACACAAAATCATGAGAAGCACAACCAAAGATAATATCATCCACATACACTTGAACGAATAATGAGTCATTGCCATGCTTAAGCACAAAAAGAGTTTTATCAACCTTGCCCATGGTAAACCCCTTTTCAAGTAAGAATGTTTTTAACCTATCATACCATGCTCTAGGGGCTTGTTTGAGACCGTATAAGGCTTTGGACAGTTTGTAAACATGATTAGGAAAATCTGGATTTTCAAAACCCAGTGGTTGTTTGACATAAACCTCCTCATCTATGTAGCCATTAAGAAAAGCACTTTTAACATCCATTTGAAATAGCTTAAAACCATTAGATGCTGCAAAAGCTAACAAAATTCTTATGGCTTCTAATCTAGCAACAGGAGCAAAGGTTTCATCAAAATCTAGACCTTCAACTTGAGTGAAACCTTGAGCATCCAACCTAGCCTTATTCCTAACCACAACCCCATCCTCACTTTGTTTATTTTTAAATACCCATTTAGTTCCAATTAAAGTGTGACCTTGAGGTGGAGGTACAAGTTTCCAAACATTATTTCTTTCAAAATTTTCTAACTCTTCTTGCATGGCAATAATCCAAGATTCATTAGTGAGTGCATGTGATATATCTTTGGGTTCAAAAGAAGCAACAAAAGCAGAATGAGCATAAGAGTTTGGATCGCAAAACCTGGACCGTGTGACTCGTTCGTGCAAGCTTCCAATCATCTGTTGTGGGGGATGATCTTTGTAAAAACGTAGGGGAACAGATGTCTCACAAGCTTCTTCTTCATTAGGTTCATTGTAGATTGATGAGCTTGTTACTTGTGGACGATCAGGACCAGCAGAGGTGATAGCCGAAGCTTGTTCAATGTCCGGAGCTGGACACGTGTCAACTTCGGAACTACTAGGCAGTATCACCGGCTCTTCTTCATCTTTGAAAATACCCTCCCCCTGAGGATACGGATCTGGTCCTACAACACTGGAGCTAGTACCTGGCTAGCTTCATCAAAAGACACTTCACAAGTCTCCACAATTTTGTTAGTGTCAAGTAAAAACACACGGTAGCCTCTAGTATGAGGTGGATAACCAAGAAACATGCCATCAATGGATCTAGGTTCAAATTTATCAAGATTACCATGTTTCTTAACAAAGCATTTACAACCAAAGACCCGAAAGTGTGTAACACTAGGCCTATGTCCAAACCGAAGATCATATGGTGTTTTACCTAGCTTAGCACGCAAGAAAACACGATTTGAGACATAACAAGCGGTTGCTAACGCATCAGCCCAAAATTTCCTAGGAGTTTGATATTCATCAAGCATAGTCCTAGCTATCTCAACTAAGGTTTTGTTCTTTATTTCTACAACACCGTTTTTTTGAGGTACATATGGGGAAGAAAGTTGATGATCTATTCCATTTTCAGCACAAAAGTGATCAAAAGATTGATTTTTAAATTCAGTTCCATTATCACTTCTAATTGCTTTTAATGATCCTGGGTGATCAATTGATAATCTAAGAAATAAAGTTCTAAAGTGACTACAAACTTCATTCTTAGACGCCATAAAATACACCCAAGAATATCTAGAATAATAATCAACAATAACAAGAGCATACCATTTACCTCCGAACGATTGAACACGTGAAGGTCCTATGGTGTCAAGGTGCAAAAGTTGACATGGTTAAGTTGTCATGATTATTGTGAGAGGATTATGTGAACCTGCAACCATCTTAGCATGTCTACAAGAAGAGCACACAATTTCTGTGTCCCCTTTAAGCTTAGGCAACCCACGTATGCGATCAAGAGCACTAACACGCGTTAGGTGATCAAAGCCTACGTGACCAAGTCTACGATGCCAAAAATATAAGTCCTTTGAATCATTAGCAACTAGACACCTATGCTTAGAGGAAGACATATCAAAATCAGCTTTAAAAACTCTTCCAAACCGAGACATGTTAAAAATAAGCTCACTATTTGAATCTACAACTTTGCAGCAGTTTTTATTGAAAATAATTTCTAGATTTTCATCTAGCAATTGTGAAACAGAAAGCAAGTTGTATTTCAAATTTTTGACAAGTGCCACATTTTTCAAAGTGTAGTGATCATTTACTCTAACCGAACCCTTAGCAATTATAGGAGTTGAAGAATTATCGGCAAAAGTAACATTCTCTACACGTGACACAAAAGAGAGGGAGGAGAACCATTCTTTGTTACCGGTCATGTGGCGTGAGCAACCTGAATCCACAATCCCAAAATTCTCCTTCCTCAAACGTGTAACCTACATAGAAGTACAATACGTCGATGGCTCAATACTGGGATTAGTCAAAAGGCATTTAGGTATCTAGTACTGAGTCACACGACGTGCAGTAGGAAAAACACGCGAAAGCTGAGATAAAACAGCAGGTTTATGAGTCGAAGTTTGAGGTTTTCTATTCTTAACTCTTTTAGCACAAGAACCAGTAGCTCCGGAGGTAAAAGCAGAAGGTCCGGAGGCAAAAACTGAAGCTCCGGAGGGAACAACAGAAGATCTGGGAGCTCTCGGAGCTATCGGAACTATCGGAGCTGCTTTTGCACATTTCTTACCAGAAGGTCGGGAATCTACCTTTTCAAATTTCTGACTCACTAAAGCAGGTTGTGTTTTTCTAATTGCATGAAAGTTATAAGATCTAGCAATTTTTCTTTCCTTTTTCTGTTGTTTAGCTAGTCTATAACAAAAATCTATGACATGACCATCTCTACCACAGTAGGTACATTGAAACTTAATTTTGTAATCATGTCTCGATGAGCACCCAACATTAGAAACAGAATTAGAAAGCACTCCTGCAGATTTGAAAACCACTTCTTTTTGTTTAGGAACTGTTTGAATCAAACCACTTCCTAATGACTTTAGAATTTTAGGTGGATGTGCCTTAGCATGAACAAGAGAATCAAAACCTAAACCAGTTTTATTATTGCAAGACTTGGAAGAATTCAGCAGCAAGTTTAGGTTCTTATTCCCATTACAAAACCGATCTAATATCTTATGCATGTCATCAAGTTTATTGGACAGATCAAGGCAATTTTCACATGAAGTTTTTCCTTTTAATTTGCAATTGGAACAAAATTTAACTTCATGAGAACGTAAAGCATTGTTTAATATAGAAATTTCATTTATAGCATCCTGTAGTTTCTTATCAAGATCCTCACAAGTAGAACAATGCAAATCAATTGTTGAACAGCTAGCATCTTTCAAATTTTTATCATTAAGTGCAGCAAGCTCTTTGTTTTTTTCAATTTCTTCATCAAGTCTATCTAGAGTGGAGGAGTGTGCACTTCTTAATGTGGACAATTGTTCATAGATTAAGTCACATGAGGGACATGCATCATCACTAGGAATCAAAGTTTTTAAACGGTTAATTTCAGATTCTAGTGATTCAATTTTAGCAGCATTATCCCTAAGCTTTTTGTCCTTTTTCTTGACAATAATAGTTGCACGAGAAATAGCATCACACATTTCATTGCAGGTAGAACATACCTCATCGTCTTCACTGCTGTGTTCTGCATCCTCCTGACTTGATCTTGATCTTGATTTGCCCGCCATGAAGCATAAGTTGGCTAGGTCGTCATCATCTTCATCACTTTCAAAGTCTACATCACTTGAACTAAGTTCTTGAAGTGCGGTGATGAAGATGTTAATCATCTTGCGTCCTATGGTACCCTTCTTCTTCTTGTTGGAGTTTCCAGAGGAGGTACGGACCTTGCTTTGTTTTTCTTCCCGGGTGGTCGGACCTGAAAGGTTAGGGCATTCTGTACGAAAGTGTCCTATTTTACCACATTCAAAACAACGTTGAGGTCCGGAGCTTCCTCTCCTTCTAGTTCTCACATTTTGCAATGCTTTTGAGAATCTAGTAGAGATGAGTGCCAACTCCTCTTCTGGTAATTCTTCGATCTGTTCCAGGGTTAGCGAGGACAACAAAGCAAGAGTATTGTAGGATGATGATTGGCCGGAGCTAGACATATCATGTTGTGAAACAAATGCAATAGACTTATTTGGGTTCTTACGTGCTAGGATGTCAATTTCATGAGTTTTTAGTTTAGAATAAAGTACATCTAATGTAAGAGAACTCATGACAGTTGATTCACGAATAGATGTTACTTTCATCTCCCAAATTGACATGTCTAATTCACTAAGAAGTTGCCTAGCATTCTCAGCATCAGAAAAATTAACATTGACACTACATAAGTTGCTGAGAATTTTATTGAAACGAGCGAAGAGGTCATCGATAGACTCACCTAGTTGCATCTCAAAACGCATATATTCCTTTTTGAACATATCTTGTTTTACCTACTTGATTGTGTTGGAGCCTTCATGATAATCACAGAGAGCTCTCCAAACATCGTATGCAGACCGGAGGTGCACGACACGATCAAACTCGCTTTGAGTGAGTCCTTGGATGATCAAGTTTCGGGCTTTGTTGTTGTTGTCGACGTCCCGTAAGTTTGTGGCCGTGACTTGATTATTAGGTGGCACTTCATAAGGCTTATACACCTTCTTCCATATTGCAAAGCCTTGTGCCTGGATGAAAGCCTCCATGCGTGCCTTCCAAACCTGAAAATCAATACCAGAAAACACACAAGGTTTGGCGGAGTACTTCTCCATGATGATTAGTCAAAAACACGTGCAAATCACAAAGATTAGAGCACCGTGGCTCTGATACCAATTGTAGGATCGAAGAGCAGGTGAAAAGCTACCAGAGGGGGGGGTGAATGGTAGATTTAAAAATCTTACGCAACGTAAACAATAAAACCCCAAACCCTTCCGGCAGAAAAACGATCTGTTAAAGAAATCGTGTCTGAGACTAATCTAAACGTGTTTCACCATGACAAAAGTGATAGATATCAGATAGAATCAAGTCACGAAGACAACACAAAAAGAATTACTCAAATCCATCGAGAAAAACTCAAGTTATGATCAAAAGATCAAACACTGTCAATCTGACCTACCCGAGAAAAACAGTTTTTGGAATGCTGCACAGAAACTCATGTAGATCAAAAACCACAAATCCAATGACCGTGAAATTTTGACAGATGATAGACAATCAATTTGTGAAGACAACCCAAAAATAATCACGTCAATTGGATCATTAAAACTCGAGTTACGATAAAACCACCGACGAAAGGTAGTGCTGTCCAGAAACTCGACGAGTAAAACTTGTCTGGAATAAGTCGGACGAACAAGGCACAAAAGTTCCTTCAAACTATGAATTTTATTCAATAGAACACAAGAGGAACAGCCCCAAAGTCGTCTCTCACGAGCTTTGTCCTTCCCTCGCTTATATAACCAGCCCTTAGGCCATCCCAATCTCAACTAGGACTCCAATCCTAATCCGATCACAATCGGAACTTTCCATAACTGCTCAAGATTCTTCTATACGCAGATAGAAGCAATCTTAAGACTTCCAAACACCTTAGGAACGTATCCCACATTACTAAACAACTCAAATTCGTGACACACACGAAATCCTAACATAACCAACTCGATATTTCCATACCGAGCCATAACCGACTCAGCTAGCAGCCTAAGTCTTCAACCGATACGATCCGATCCTTCCGATCAGATCTTCCTTCCATAATCCGTCTCTAGAAGCATATTGCCACATCATGCACCTCATGCACACGTGTGAACACCTTCCTTTGACCTTCATATGCACTACCCTTGATTCAATCATCCTGCGCGACCTCCTGACCCGCTCAACCACAGTTCCTCCCGAACTTGGTTGTTGGAACCTCATCTCCTCCTGAGACTAGTCCAATGGATCCTGTCACCAGCCATGACTTGAACTCAAGAAACACCTGCACATGAATAAACAACCAATCCATACGAGCCCAAGTCCTCGACTTGACTCAAGTTAGTTCCGAACACAACACCTTACGTGAGAACCTCACATAAGCATGTTGCAAAACCATAGTAACACGATATCATCCATATCATCCAAAACGCACCAAAAACTTAGCAAATGAATACTAAGCAATCTTTCCAACAATGTAAAGCAAGTACGAAACATTGTAAATGAAAAGCAGAAGCACTTAGGTCAAGTTCCGGACCTTGCCAGAGCAACCCGGAGCTTGAGCCGGAGCTAACAAAAACTAGTAGAACCTAGCGCCGGAGCTTTCCAAAACTAGTAGATCCTAGCACCGGAGCTTACCAAAAACTAGTCAAAACTAGTCAACCCAAAACCAGAGCTAGACAAAGTACATCGGAGCTTAGCAAAAGCATGCCAGAGCTATCAAATATATGCCGGAGCTATCAAAGACATGCCGGAGCTAACAAAGACATGCCGGAGCTAAAGATAAAGCTCTCCGGAGCTAACCAAAGCTAGTCGGACCTTACCAAGAAGCCGGACCTAGCATCTAACGTAGCCGGAGCTACCCAAAACAAGTCGGACCTATGGTCGGACCTTGCTATAGCTCGGAGCTAGACTCGGACCTTGATAAAAAGGTGTTTTGGTGATATTTAAAACTTTTATCATCAAAGCCAAGTGTATTCACTACAAGCCAATGTATTCAGCACACATAGGTCTTACAGAAGAACTGAGCAGCTATTTAATAAAAGGCAAGTGCCCTTGACCATCTTGTGCCTTTTTAGGAATTATAGTTAGTTGCATGCTTAATTAATGTGCATCCTATTTTATTTACCGTTCCATATAATTCCTTGTCGCCCGGGTTGAATTGGGTGATTTTGGGTATTTCAACCACGCTTAGACATGCTTAGTAGTTGGGATGGAAATCTAAACACATTATTATATTATTAATTATGATCATTATGTTACATTGGAAATGATGAAGTAATTGGTATGAATATGGCGATTGGATGGTTTGGTATGGTGTAGTTTGCATGAGACTCGAGATTGAGTTTGACATCGCCGGATTCTAAGGACCGGTTTATGGAGGAAGCCACTAAGCTTTACAGTACCACCACAAGACTAAGATGGGGCGGCTTGGTCAATTAATTAGGTTTCTCTCGACAAAATGCTAATAGTTGGATGGTGTAAGACCTATGTGTGTTGAATACAGTGGCTTGTAGTGAATACACTTGGCTTTGATGATAAAAGTTTTAAATATCACCAAAACACCTTTTTATCAAGGTCCGACTCTAGCTCTGAGCTATAGCAAGGTTGGACGGTAGGTCCAGCTTGTTTTGGGTAGCTCCGGCTACGTTAGATGCTAGGTCCGGCTTCTTGGTAAGGTCCGACTAGCTTTGGTTAGCTCCGGTGAGCTTTATCTTTAGCTCCGGCATGTCTTTGTTAGCTCCGGCATGTCTTTGATAGCTCCGGCATATACTTGATAGCTCCAGAATGCTTTTGCTAAGCTCCGACGTACTTTGTCTAGCTCTGGTGCTAGGATCTACTAGTTTTGGAAAGCTCCGGCGCTAGGTTCTACTAGCTTTTGTTAGCTCCGACTCAAGCTCCGGGTTGCTCTGGCAAGGTCCAGAACTTGACCGTAGTGTTTCTGCTTTTCATTTGCAATGTTTCATACTTGCTTTACATTGTTGGAAAGATTGCTTAGTATTCATTTGCTAAGTTTTTGGTGCGTTTTGGTTGATATGGATGATATCGTGTTACTGTGGTTTTGCAACATGCTTATGTGAGGTTCTCACGTAGGGTGTTGTGTTCGGAACTAACTTGAGTCAAGTCGAGGACTTGGGCTCGTATGGATTGTTTGTTTATTCATGTGCAGGTGTTGCTTGAGTTCAAGTCATGGCTGGTAACGGGATCCATTGGACTAGTCTCAGGGAGGAGATGAGGTTCTAACAACCAAGTTCGGGAGGAATTGTGGTTGAGCTGATCAGGAGGTCGCGCAGGATGATTGAATCAAGGGCAGTGCATATGAAGGTCAAAGGAAGGTGTTCGCACGTGTGCATGAGGTGCATGACGTGGCAATATGCTTCTAGAGACGGATTATGGAAGTAAGATCTGATCGGAAGGATCAGATCGTTTCGGTTGAAGACTTAGGCTGCTAGCGGAGTCAGTTATGGCTCGGTATGGAAATATCGAGTTGGTTATGATAGGATTTTGTGTGGGTCACGAATTTGAGTTGTTTAGGAATGTGGGATACGTTCCTAAGGTGTTTGGAAGTCTTAAAATTGCTTCTATCTGCGTATAGAAGAGTCCTAAGCAGTTATGGAAAGTTCCGATTGTGATCGGATTAGGATTGGAGTCCTAGTTGAGATTGGGATGGCCTAAGGGCTGGTTATATAAGCAAGGGAATGCCAAAGCTCGTGAGAGACGACTTTGGGGCTGTTCCTCTTGTGTTCTATTGAATAAAATTCATAGTTTGAAGGAACTTTTGTGCCTTATTCGTCCGACTTGTTCTAGACAAGTTTTACTCGTCATGTTTCTGGACAGCACTACCTTTCGTTGGTGGTTTTATCATAACTCGAGTTTTATAGATCTAATTGACGTGATTCTTTTTGGGTTGTCTTCAAAACTTGATTGTATATCATCTGTAAAAATTTCACGGTCATTGGATTTGTAGTTTCTGAGCTACACGAGTTTCTTTGCAGCATTCCAGAAACTGTTTTTCTCGGGTAGGTCAGATTGACCATAGTCTAATCTTTCGATCATAACTTGAGTTTTTCTCGACGGATCTGAGTAATTATTTTTGTGTTGTCTTCGTGACTTGATTCTCTCTGATATCTATCACTTTTGTCACGGTGAAACACGTTTTAGATTAGTCTCATACACGATTTCTTTAACAGATCGTTTTTCTACTGAAGGGATTGGGGTTTTAATTGTTTCCGCTGCGTAAGATTTTTAAATCTACCATTCACCCCCCCCCTATGGTAGCTTTTCACGTGATCTTCGATCCTACAATTGGTATCAGAGCCACGGTGCTCTAATCTTTGTGATTTGCACGTGTTTTTGACTAATCATCATGGAGAAGTACTCCGCCAAACCTTGTTTGTTTTCTGGTATTGATTTCCAGGTTTGGAAGGCACGCATGGAGCCTTTCATCCAGGCACAAGGCTTTGCAATATGGGAGAAGGTGTATAAGACTTATGAAGTGCCACCCAATGATCAAGTCACCACCACAAATCTACGGGACGTCGACAACAACAACAAAGCCCGAAACTTGATCATCCAAGGACTCACTCAAAGCGACTTTGATCGTGTCGCACACCTCCGATCAGCATACGATGTTTGGAGAGCTCTCTGTGACTATCATGAAGGCTCCAACACAATCAAAGAGGTAAAACAAGATATGTTCAAAAAGGAATATATGCGTTTTGAGATGCAAACCGGTGAGTCTATTGATGATCTCTTTGCTCGTTTCAATAAAATTCTCAGCAACTTACGTAGTGTCAATGTAAATTTTTCTGATGTTGAGAATGCTAGACAACTCCTTAGTGCATTAGATATGTCAATTTGGGAGATGAAAGTAACGTCTATACATGAATCAACTGTCATGAGTTCTCTTAGATTAGATGTACTCTATTCTAAACTAAAAACTCATGAAATTGACATCCTAGCACGTAAGAACCCAAACAAGTCTATTGCATTTGTCTCACAACGTGATATGTCTAGCTCCGGCCAATCATCATCTTGCAATACTCTTGCTTTATTGTTCTCGCTAACCCTGGAACAGATCGAAGAATTTCCAGAAGAGGAGTTGGCACTCATCTCTACTAGATTCTCAAAAGCATTGCAAAATGTGAGAACTAGAAGGAGAGGAAGCTCCAGACCTCAACGCTGTTTTGAATGTGGTAAAATAGGACACTTTCATACAGAATGCCCTAACCTTTCAGGTCCGACCACCCGGGAAGAAAAACAAAGAAAGGTCCAGACCTCCTCTGGAAACTCCAACAAGAAGAAGAAGGGTACCACAGGACGCAAGATGATTAACAGCTTCATCACCGCACTTCAAGAACTTAGTTCAAGTGATGTAGACTTTGAAAGTGGTGGAGATGATGACGACCTGGCCAACTTATGCTTCATGGCGAGCAAAACAAGATCAAGATCAAGTCAGGAGGATGCAGAACACAGTAGTGAAGACGATGAGGTATGTTCTACCTGCAATGAAATGTGTGATTCTATTTCTCGTGCAACTATTATTATCAAGAAAAAGGACAAAAAGCTTAGGGATAATGCTGCTAAAATTGAATCACTAGAATCTGAAATTAATCATTTAAAAACTTTGATTCCTAGTGATGATGCATGTCCCTCATGTGACTAAATCTATGAACAATTGTCCACATTAAGAAGTGCACACTCCTCCACTCTAGATAGACTTGATGAAGAAATTAAAAAGAACAAAGAGCTTGCTGCACTTAATGATAAAAACTTGAAAGATGCTAGCTGTTCTACAATTGATTTGCATTGTTCTACTTGTGATGATCTTGATAAGAAACTACAGGATGCTATGAATAAAATTTCTATATTGAACAATGCATTACATTCTCATGAAGTTAAATTTTGTTCCAATTGCAAACTAAAAGGAAAAACTTCATGTGAAAATTGCCTTGATTTGTCCAATAAACTTGACAACATGCATAGGACATTAGATCGGTTTTGTAATGGGAATAAGAACCTAAACTTGCTGCTGAATTCTTCCAAGTCTTGCAATAACAAAACTGGTTTAGGTTTTGATTCTCATGCTCATGCTAAGGCACATCCACCTAAAATTGTAAAGTCATTAGGAAGTGGTTTGATTCAAACAATTCCTAAACAAAAATGAGTGGTTTTCAAATCTGCAGGAGTGTTGCCTCATTCAGTTTCAAATAAAAATATTGCTTGCTCATCTAGACATGAACACAAAGTTAAATTTCATTGTACCTTCTGTGGTAGAGATGGTCATGTCATAGATTTTTGTTATAGACTAGCTAAACAACAGAAAAAGGAAAGAAAAATTGCTAGATCTTATAACTTTCATGCAATTAGAAAAACACAACCTGCTTTAGTGAGTCAGAAATTTGAAAAGGTAGCTTCCGGACCTTCTGGTAAGAAATCTACAAAGGCAGCTCCGGTAGTTATGATAGCTTCGAGAGCTCCCGGATCTTCTGCTGTTCCCTCCGGAGCTACTGGTTTTCACTCTAAACAAGTAACAACTTCTAAATCAACTGTTAAGAACAGAAAACCTCAATCTTTGACTCATAAACCTGCTGTTTTGTCTCAGCTTTCGCGTGTTTTTCCTACTGCACGTCGTGTGACTCAGTACTGGATACCTAAATGCCTTTTGACTAACCCCAGTATTGAGTCATCGACGTATTGTGCTTCTATGTAGGTTACACATTTGAGGAAGGAGAACATTTGGATTGTGGATTCAGGTTGCTCACGCCACATGACCGGTAACAAAGATTGGTTCTCCTCCCTCTCTTTTGTATCACGAGTAGAGAATGTTACTTTTGCCGATAATTCTTCAACTCCTATAATTGCTAAGGGTTCGGTTAGAGTAAATGATCACTACACTTTGAAGGATGTGGCACTTGTCAAAAATTTGAAATACAACTTGCTTTCTGTTTCACAATTGCTAGATGAAAATCTAGAAATTATTTTCAATAAAAACTGCTGCAAAGTTGTAGGTTCAAATAGTAAGCTTATTTTTAACATGTCTCGGTTTGGAAGAGTTTTTAAAGCTGATTTTGATATGTCTTCCTCTAAGCATAGGTGTCTAGTTGCTAATGATTCAAAGGACTTATATTTTTGGCATCGTAGACTTGGTCACGTAGGGTTTGATCACCTAACGCGTGTTAGTGCTCTTGATTGCATACGTGGGCTGCCTAAGGTTAAAGGGGACAAAGAAATTGTGTGCTCTTCTTGTAGACATGCTAAGATGGTTGCAAGTTCACATACACCTCTCACAATGATCATGACAACTGAACCATGTCAACTTTTGCATAGACTTGTGAAGTGTCTTTTGATGAAGCTAGCCCAGGTACTAGCTCCGGTGTTGCAGGACCAGATCCGTATACTCAGGGGGAGGGTATTTTCGAAGATGAAGAAGAGCCGGTGATACTGCCTGGTAGTTCCGAAGTTGACACGTGTCCAGCTCCGGACATTGAACAAGCTCCGGCTATCACCTATGCTGGTCCTGATCATCCACAAGTCACAAGCTCATCAATCTACAATGAACCTAATGAAGAAGAAGCTTGTGAGACATCTGTTCCCTTACGGCTTTACAAAGATCATCCCCCACAACAGATGATTGGAAGCTTGCACGAACGAGTCACACGGTCCAGGTTTTGCGATCCAAACTCTCATGCTCATTCTGCTTTTGTTGCTTCTTTTGAACCCAAAGATATATCACACGCACTCACTAATGAATCTTGGATTATTGCCATGCAAGAAGAGTTAGAAAATTTTGAAAGAAATAATGTGTGGAAACTTGTACCTCCACCTCAAGGTCACACTTTAATTGGAACTAAATGGGTATTTAAAAATAAACAAAGTGAGGATGGGGTCGTGGTTAGGAATAAGGCTAGGTTGGTTGCTCAAGGTTTCACTCAAGTTGAAGGTCTAGATTTTGATGAAACTTTTGCTCCTGTCGCTAGATTAGAAGCTATAAGAATTTTGTTAGCTTTTGCAGCATCTAAAGGTTTTAAGCTATATCAAATGGATGTTAAAAGTGATTTTCTTAATGGCTACATAGATGAGGAGGTTTATGTCAAACAACCACCTGGTTTTGAAAATCCAGATTTTCCTAATCATGTTTACAAACTGTCGAAAGCCTTGTACGGTCTCAAACAAGCCCCTAGAGCATGGTATGATAGGTTAAAAACATTCTTACTTGAAAAGGGGTTTACCATGGGCAAGGTTGATAAAACTCTTTTTGTGCTTAAACATGGCAATGACTCATTATTCGTTCAAGTGTATGTGGATGATATTATCTTTGGTTGTGCTTCTCATGATCTTGTGTCCAAGTTTTCAGCAATGATGAGTTCCAAATTTGAAATGAGTATGATGGGTGAACTCACTTACTTTTTGGGGCTGCAAATCAAGCAAACCAAGGAGGGTACCTTTGTGCATCAAACGAAGTATACCAAAGACCTCCTAAGGTGCTTCAACATGGACAAAAGCAAGCCTCTTCGGACACCAATGGGAACAGCAACAACACTTGAACTTGATGAAGATGGTGAATCCGTGGATCAAAAAGAATATAGAAGCATGATCGGATCACTTTTGTACCTCACGGCATCAAGACTGGACATACAATTCAGCGTATGTCTTTGTGCACGGTTTCAAGCTTCCCCACGTGTTTCACATTGTCAAGCCGTCAAAAGGATTCTCAGGTACTTACATGGAACCCAAGAATTTGGCATTTATCTTCCTTCTTCCTCAACCGATACTTTGAAAGCTTTTTCGGATGCTGATTTTGGGGGTTGTAGGATTGATAGGAAAAGTACTTCCGGTGCTTGTCATTTTCTTGGTAATGCTCATGTTGCTTGGTCCTCTAGAAAACAAAATTCAGTTGCACAATCCACAGCCGAATCTGAATATGTAGCTGCTGCTAGTGTTTGCTCACAAATTCTTTGGATTGCTC
The DNA here is from genome assembly GCA_036927565.1 of Tuctoria greenei. NCBI lineage: Eukaryota > Viridiplantae > Streptophyta > Magnoliopsida > Poales > Poaceae > Tuctoria > Tuctoria greenei. The sequence continues at coordinate 260,018,838 of JAYESD010000001.1, read as the reverse complement.
AAACACTTAAGGACTATGGGGTTGATCTAGATAGTGTTCCACTGTTCTGTGATAACACTAGTGCCATTTGCATTGCCAAAAACCCTGTGCAACATTCTAGAACTAAGCACATTGATATTAGGTATCACTTTCTCCGAGATAACGTTGAAAAGGGAAACATTGTGCTTCACCATGTAGATACCGAACAACAATTGGCTGACATTTTTACAAAACCTTTGGATTTCACTCGTTTTTGTTACATTCGTAGTGAAATAGGGATTATGCATCCTCATGGCTTAAATTGAGGGGGAAATTTGAAACTTGGGAAGTCTATGTGTGAATCTGAAATTAAAATAATATGAGCATAGTATTTCATACATATATGACTTTGTGATTCCTTTTACATGCTGAAAGTTCTTACTACATTACTCGTGTTATACATTTTGTAGTTTTTGCCATGTCTAGTAATTGGAATAATTACTTACACTAAATCTGGTCATGGTCGAACTTTCTTGCTGTTTTGAACTTGTTACATGCTCACAAATGCTTTTAATCATTAAGAATTAATCAAGTAATCAACTCACATATTGAGCTTTTATGAACAAATATAAATTGAGAAAAGATCAAGAGAATATGCATGCATCGCACTTCTTCTTTTGAGATGGCTTGTCATTGCACTTAGATATGAACTTGAAAGAAGTTGTGTATGACTAAAACCATGTCCTTAAGCTTCTGATTGTCAAATGACATAGGCTTGGCTTGGTTGGTTAGAATAAGACAGATGCGCATATAATCTCTTGCAAATATCATATGATCTAAATTTATGCTTTGTAAAATAATAAAATGCAGCAACTAGTGTCATGCTTTCAGGTTTTTAAATGGTTAAGTTTGTGAGATCATGACTTGCTTAAATTGAAAAATTACATTTGATCTCTAGCATGGCTTACACTACCTTATGTATTTCATTGATGTGATAATGTAAGGTACTTGATAGTATGACTTGGATGAGCTTTGTTTATATGTATATGTTATAATATGCTCATAACAACTAAAGAGAGAGAGATAATTTGTTTATATGCTCATGACTTGCTGAATACATTGTCAAAGGGGGAGAGATAAGCATGAAGAGAAAGAGAATATAGGCATAAGGAGAGATAATAAAGGGGGAGAGATTTTCATGGGGGAGAGATTTTCATTTATGATTTACAAAGGGGGAGAAATTGTTTTCAAAACTTTTATGTGAATAAGCCAATGTTCGGATTTTAAATGGTGTTGCCAATGCATTCATCAAGGGGGAGATTGTAAGACCTATGTGTGCTGAATACATTGGCTTGTAGTGAATACACTTGGCTTTGATGATAAAAGTTTTAAATATCACCAAAACACCTTTTTATCAAGGTCTGACTCTAGCTTCGAGCTATAGAAAGGTCTGACGGTAGGTCCGGCTTGTTTTGGGTAGCTCCGGCTACGTTATATGCTAGGTCCGGCTTCTTGGTAAGGTCCGACTAGCTTTGGTTAGCTCCGGTGAGCTTTATCTTTAGCTCCGGCATGTCTTTGTTAGCTCCGGCATGTCTTTGATAGCTCCGGCATATACTTGATAGCTCCGGAATGCTTTTGCTAAGCTCCGACGTACTTTGTCTAGCTCCGGTGCTAGGATCTACTAGTTTTGGAAAGCTCTGGCGCTAGGTTCTACTAGCTTTTGTTAGCTCCAGCTCAAGCTCCGGGTTGCTCTGGCAAGGTCCGGAACTTGACCGTAGTGTTTCTGCTTTTCATTTGCAATGTTTCGTACTTGCTTTACATTGTTGGAAAGATTGCGTAGTATTCATTTGCTAAGTTTTTGGTGCATTTTGGTTGATATGGATGATATCGTGTTACTGTGAATTTGCAACATGCTTATGTGAGGTTCTCACGTAGGGTGTTGTGTTCGGAACTAACTTGAGTCAAGTCGAGGACTTGGGCTCGTATGGATTGTTTGTTTATTCATGTGCAGGTGTTGCTTGAGTTCAAGTCATGGCTGGTGACGGGATCTATTGGACTAGTCTCAGGGAGGAGATAAGGTTCCAACAACCAAGTTCGGGAGGAACTGTGGTTGAGCTGATCAGAAGGTCGTGCAGGATGATTGAATCAAGGGCAGTGCATATGAAGGTCAAAGGAAGGTGTTCGCACGTGTGCATGAGGTGCATGATATGGCAATATGCTTCTAGAGACGGATTATGGAAGGAAGATCTGATCGGAAGGATCGGATCGTATCGGTTGAAGACTTAGGCTGCTAGCGGAGTCGGTTATGGCTCGGTATGGAAATATCGAGTTGGTTATGATAGGATTTTGTGTGGGTCACGAATTTGAGTTGTTTAGGAATGTGGGATACGTTCCTAAGGTGTTTGGAAGTCTTAAGATTGCTTCTATCTGCGTATAGAAGAGTCCTAAGCAGTTATGGAAAGTTCCGATTGTGATCGGATTAGGATTGGAGTCCTAGTTGAGATTGGGATGGCCTAAGGGCTGGTTATATAAGCAAGGGAAGGCCAAAGCTCGTGAGAGACGACTTTGGGGCTGTTCCTCTTGTGTTCTATTGAATAAAATTCATAGTTTGAAGGAACTTTTGTGCCTTGTTCGTCCGACTTGTTCCAGACAAGTTTTACTCGTCAAGTTTCTGGACAGCACTACCTTTCGTCGGTGGTTTTATCATAACTCGAGTTTTATAGATCTAATTGATGTGATTCTTTTTTGGTTGTCTTAAAAACTTGATTGTATATCATCTGTTAAAATTTCACGGTCATTGGATTTGTAGTTTCTGAGCTACACGAGTTTCTTTGCAGCATTCCAGAAACTGTTTTTCTCGGGTAGGTCAGATTGACCATAGTCTGATCTTTCGATCATAACTTGAGTTTTTCTCGACGGATCTGAGTAATTCTTTTTGTGTTGTCTTCGTGACTTGATTCTCTCTGATATCTATCACTTTTGTCACGGTGAAACACGTTTTAGATTAGTCTCATACACGATTTCTTTAACAGATCGTTTTTCTACCGAAGGGATTGGGGTTTTAATTGTTTCTGCTGCGTAAGATTTTTAAATCTACCATTCACCCCCCCTCTGGTAGCTTTTCATGTGCTCTTCGATCCTACAGATGGTGCAGGAAATGATGCAGGGGTACTGTTCTGGGAACCGCAAGGCTCAAGAGGGGGCTCTGAGGCGGTGGGTTACTCCAGAAATGTCTCAGTGGTGGAAACCTTAGAGGGCTAGCACTAGTCGGGAGTACCTTTGTAAAGACCATGTAGTGATATCCTGGCCTCACACCAAAGGAAGTGTGTAATGTGGTTAGCTACCATGGGCATTCAGGGAGGTTTACTCAGTCCACCTAGAAACAGGGGATAAAGTCACTTCTTGTGGGTAAAGGGTACACTCTCTGCAGAGATTTGGAAATGTGGCATGACAGCCGTGCTCACGGACAAGAGCGGCTTGGGGCCAGTTCATAATTAGTTGATGGTTGAGATGATGGAATGATATTGATGTTATTACATTACTATTATTATTGTTATGATTGGGAACATTCACTTAGATATAGGTTGCTAATGAAAGCTAAGGATAGATTTCATGCTTAGTGCTTAAACCATTGCCAGCCTTTCCTTTTTGATTGACTTACATGTCATTTATTTCCCACTCTTGCTGAGTACCTCGAGATGGTACTCACACTTGCTTTGTTGTACTTTTAATATGCTGCTTAGTGAAGACAAGATCTAACGAGGATAGTGACAAGTGAAGACGGTGCAAGGTCGCGTTGCTGCCAGTCGATTTTCCTGTGGTTGTCCTAGAGTTTTTCCTCTCCTGGTGCTATTCAAAACTCTTTTCAAGGTATTAATGTTGTTTCTATTCGACATAGAGTTGTATATCACTATTTGTCATACATGTATGGTAAAACTGATCCTGGCATACATGTATTTGCATCTAGTTTTACTCTTAATAAAACCAGGTGTGACAAAGTGGTATCATAACTATATATCGACTCTAGGCACGTGACCTTATATAGATTAGACTTATTAGGCATCCCTTTGACCTCCCTTATAAAGGCAAAGATTAAACTTAATTGACGGAGTATGAAGATCGACTTATTGAGGGCAACGCAAAAGAAGAAGAAGACTCTTGAAGATTATTACACATCACTTTCTTAGGTTCCCCTTTTGTTAGAAAGTGGAGCCATGCCTTCCTCACAGCGAATTAGAACATGTTGCTTGATGTATTGCATTCAATTAATAATAATAACAACCTTAAATTATAGCATTTGTCTGTTCAAGGGGGGTAGCCAACCACTAGTAAATCATATCTTCTGTCCTTAGTGCAACCCACTTGAATCTCGAGGGCAAGATTACTTGTAAGGTGGGTGGGATTGTAACCTCCAAAATTTATATAAAAAAGAAAATAATAATAATAATAATAATAATAATCATGAGAATGCATTTAAAATGAAAGATTTTAAAAATTAAAACAACAATGGAAGATTACGCCAAATCCAAAATAATAATAAGAATAAGAGTAGTGATGTAAAATAACATAAAATAATAATAATAATGTGTTTGTTGTGTGCTAATACTTTAAAAGTTAACTAAATCGACATATTTTATCATATTTGGTTATTTGTGAAAATAAAAACTTCAATTTCTAATATATATACATATATATATATATATTTCAATTCAAATAAAATTAAAGAATGGTTAAGAAAACTTTACCATGCTTGTATCACCCTATTCAAAATCATAATAGAGTTGATAATGAAATTAGTATATAAGTACAATGAGAAGAAATAGGAAAACAATATAATAATAGTTGTAATAAAATAAAGTGTAAAATTGTGTTGTAATGAAAGATTTTCTTAAGACCATTTAAAACACGTTTATCATGTTACTCTTGCATTGTGTAAGGTATTTAACTTTTGGAAGGTTTAGATTAAACATTTCAAAACCAAATAAAAATTTATAATATTATAGAAAAATAAATAATGCTAAAATGCTCTCTAATGGGGTAGCCTTCCGATTTACAAAAACCCAGATCTTCTTAGTCCAACCTTCTAGAATCTTGGGGCGAGATTCCGTATAAGGGGGGTAGAATTGTAACATCCGTATTTTTGTAAAATAAAAAACAAAATCTATATAATTAAATAATAAAGAAATAAAAAGAAAGAGAAAAGGAAAGAAAAAAAAGGAATAAAACTTACCTGGGCCAAAATCTCACCCAGCAGCCCATCCTCTCTCCCTCTTCCCCACTTCGGCCCAGCCCAACCCGCACTCCCCTTCCTCCCTTCCCTCTCTTACATGCGGGCCCCACATGTCATGTTCATCTTCCTCCCCAATCACCGCCAGCAAATGTAGCTTTCAATCGCTCGTGTTCGCGCGTGTGCGCCAGCAATTGTCGGACGACGCGTTCCATAGAAAGCTATATGTTGAAGTGGAAATACACATTTCATTTTGTATGTACACTATTAAAATATATGCTAGTAATGTAGGGAAAAACTAGAATGCAAACAAATCGATGCAATCATGAAAAAAAAACTTTATAAGCCACACGATTTTAATACAATAGTCACTATAATTTTTTCATTTAAACCCTTTCACCTAATAACAGTGGTCATACTTCATTTTTTCAATTTATATTGCTAGTTGATAGGTCTTAAGTTAAAATTACATTGACCATAAGATGAGGATCGTATGTTGACTGTTGAAGTCGGTATTTGGGGATCTTCTGGATCATCTCTTCAGAGTTTAGTTGAGGGTGTGGTTCTTGGTGTGTTTTGTGGATGAAGGAAATTAGATACGGTTTTTTCACCCAGGTTCAGCCACCCGGATGATAATAATTCTACATCTTGCTTGGTGTATTGCATTCTCGGATTACAGAGGTCATAGCGTGTTGTGCTGTTTTCTCCTATCTTAGTCTTCTTTTTTTCGAGCCTGATACCTCCCATGGAGCGCTCATAATGGTGGTCTGGAGAATGCCTTGGTGGCGGGAGTTGGCGGACCACCAACCCTCAATGATGTTGTCACATCCCGCCTGGAGCGGGATTGATGAGGACATCACTCCTATGGATACAAGAAAAAACTTCATTGAACATATAAGATGCAATCATTAGAGTATACACACATCTATTAATTCCAGAGGTGACATCGGTCTTATATGTTTCGTTATATGTTTTTGAGAATAGATTGCTACCTAACAATTTAATTGTGATTAGAATCCATAGAGAGGTTCAAGGAGTACTTGGAAGAAGTCTTAGAGGCATGGAGGACCATAGAATACGTCCAAATAAGATGAAAACCGAGTCCAACTCAAAATCGAGTCCAACTTGTAGTCCATGAGCACTTCACACTAAAACAGACGCCCAAGATGCATACGGACTCTGTTTTGGACGTTCTACATATGTATAGAAAGGGGAGAGGATAAACTTTCCAACTCATCTGGTCCCATGTCAAAATTCCTCCGGAGTCAACAGAAATCATCGAGACAATATCAAGTTCAGAATATGTCAGTGTGCTGCGCCACCGTATTGGGCCATTAGGCCTTGTATCAAGTCTACATCTTTTTTTGTGTGTTAGGATTAGGTCACGGCCCCAACACCCCCTTGGACGTCCTCCCACCTATATATACTTCATAGTAGCCACCATAAACAATTGGATTTTGCTTAGATTAAACAATATCGCTGTTTATCTGTCTTTGAGACCCCAACCTAGCAATTCAGATTGCTTCTACTTGTTCTTGTTTGTGTTCTCGGTTGCACTTGCAGGGATTAGACTTCTTGGCAAGGTCAAGCGTGTGAAGCATGGTTGATAACCAACGGAGCGGTGGTGTTCTGATTGCAGGGGTTGTTCATGTACTCCTCGAGAGCATCGTATCATCAACATTGAGATCTCCACCTCAACTGACTTACCTTTCGGAAGATCGGGCCTAATCCTCTCATCATGGATGACATTTGGCATACAAGGCTTTCACTAGTCGCCACCTCCTTGCCTTGAAGGCTCAGTGTGAAGTGGGGCTCAGAGTAGGCCCCATGATTTGACCCATGCTTCTGCCCACATGGACGGTGTGGCCTGCCTCTCCCCCAAGCGTGTGGACAGAGTGGTTAATGCAGCGTCCTATCAAATGTCTTGTTTGATCTCTATCCAATACAACTACAAACAAAATACCATAATTCCACTTAACACATTAGGCTCCTTGTGTATGGAAGCACCGCATGATCCTGCCTATTTCTTCATGAGTGCCTTCATGTGTTAAGCCAGGTTATGGCAGTGGGGTAGGGACCATGTCCAGCTCAGGGCCTAACCTGGCACGGGACGATTTGTGCCCCTTGAGGCGTATCATCATGCCCCGACCCCATATGAGTGATGCTACTAGGTCAGCTTGGTGGTCGGACCCTCCAGTACGTGAGAAAGGCTCATTTGAGACGAGCCCGCACAAAGAACGGAGACGAGCAAAAAGCGCATCTCCGTCATCACATCTCGCATTAAAGAGTAATCGGAGGTGAGCAACGGGTGCGTTGTCGATAAGTATATATGGGAGATAAGCTTCAAGAAGGCTCGTCTCCTTTTCGTGAGAAATCCGAGATGGACTGAATCGAGTCATCGTTGATGCGCTATTCCGGGCTCGTCACCTATGAGTAAACATGGTAGGCGATCTTTAATTGCAATCAACATTAATGGAATTCAGAGATAAACATATAGAACCACAATCACATTGCAATTCAGAGATAAACATGTGCAACTCAATGATATACATTTCAACTCGGATATATATATATACATTGCAATTTACAATGGATACATTTTACAATTTATAGTTTATACATATTCTGTGCCCTCTAAACTATACATTTCAAACTTATATTCTTATGAAGCTCCCATCGATCGATCTAAACTGTACCATCGAGTTTGCTCCCAAACTTCAAATAGTAAAATTTTGATAGTGATATCAAGACACCACACCTACGAAATATCAATTTAAGAAACATAAGAAACCACTTAGTTCGACAACAATTACTAATCACCTGAGCAAAATAAGTCTATCTTACAATATCTTGATCAAAAACCCCAAGGCAGAGTGCACCTGAGCGATGAAGGGAGTGGAAGAAACCAGGTGGAAAGGCGCATCTTGGAGGTACCATAGGATAGTCCTCCGAGAAGGAAATTGTCAGAGGATAGTAACCACCTTTCCAGTCAGTCTACAAAGGAAATTCATTAATAAGGGGACGATGGTTATACTGGATTGTGTAGAGAAAGTGGACAAAAAGTGACGCAAATGGCGGGCCATTAAATTGCAAGCACCAAAAACAAACAAGACGGAACATAACCAGTGGCGCAAAAGCAAAACTATAGAGTGCATCATTAAGTTCATTAGTCCAATGCAGAGCTACATACAACAATGTGACGGGTGTGCCATATGTACATACAAGGGGTGGTTCTTGCGCCACGACAAGCGCTCCTTGACCCGAAGTCAGAGATGGACAAAGTTTTGGTGGTGCTCAACTCTGCCGGAGCTAAGCTGTATTCGCTGGAAGATGTGATCAGCGACCAACTCGAGACCAAGGGAAAAATCCTTGGCGAAGAATGTCACAGAATATGTTCTGACATGCTTCCGCAACCGGGATCCCTCAATGTCTCTAGCTCCGATGATTGACGGACCCACCATCGAGGAGGAAGAAGCTACCAAGGCAAGCATCCAAGAAGCTGCCCAGAAGGTTGCTATGTACTTCCAGCAGAACTCCAGTAGCTAGGATTCTTCCCTTTTGTACCTTCACCATGTAAATATCCAAATTTTGAATGAATAAAATCCTTTTGAATTCATTTTTTTGTCTTCAATGTATCATTGTCTTTAACTTGTTGGTCCACTGGTAGAGGTGCTCAATTGATTTAGGACATCTACCATAAGGAATTTGGCAATGGATTGAATTTATTTTGATAGCTCCGAACTCGTAGCTAATGTGATGATTTCGAGGTTAGAGTCTTGCATCCGAAATCTCCAAGGGCTCTTCACCACGTACGGGATGTCGACGACAGGCACCCTGGGAGTTGTTGGAGCTTAGTTGCTTCGACGACGCCCACTGTCAACGTTTGAGACGTCAACGGCGGGCCCCCTAGGAGTTCTCGGAGCTTAGTTACTTCGACGATGCTCACTGTCAATGTTTGAGACGTCAATGACAGGCCCCCCGGGAGTTGTCGGAGCTTAGTTGCTTCGACAACGCCCACTGTCAATGTTTGAGATGTCAAAAGCGGGCCCCATGGGTGATGCCAGAGTTAGGTGATCTGGCAGCACCCATCATCAACGTGGAAGTCATCGACAATTCTTCTTTTTTCCTGCACATGAGAGACAAGAAAAACAGTAAAATTAGTCCTCTTGCCTATAGCTTATTTGAAGCTTATTATCCTTCTTTGAATTTTAGTTCCTAATGAACTCATTGTGACAAACATAAGTATACTGATTAAACTTCTATTGGTTCGTGTACTGTCCGGACCCGCCTTACTGAGACCCACGAGAATAGATAGAGTGGCGTACTTAGGGTGCTGGACCAGGATAAGTCGATAGCGCACTTTGGGCCTGTCATTGCCATTGGTGTTCAGGCGAGTAGGCCATCCAGCAATACTAGGATCCAATAGAAGATTACTAATAGAACTTATGTATATATCACATGAACCTTTAGGATTAACTTTAAAGTGGATTGCACAACATCACTACTGACAAGAAAGTTTAAGAAGGAAAAATTATAAGCATTTGCAAAGTAAATGCATGTAGAATCTGTTTTCATATAAATGTATTTCATTATAGGTCCGAATAACACGGGAAGGCAAGGACACACTTAAAGTACAGGACCAAGTGAAATGTGCTATACATCTTGGACCAACTCGACTCTGTTCATAGACTCTATGAGATACATTTTATACAAATACGGACTCACCTCTGTGCTACTAAGTATAAAACTTACGAAGATGCTCAATATTCCAGGGATTGGGAAGTGGTATCCCATCCCATATTGCCAAAAGAACGCATCCAGGGCAGGAAACTTTGATAACTCGGAAGGGACCCTCCAGCTGCGAGAAAGTTTGTTCATCCCTTCTCGAGTAAGTATTCATTGTAGACCAGACCGCCTTCTTCCAACTGCCAACTACGCACATGCCTTTGATGATAGCGCCAAAGCGCCTGGCAGTATCGCGCGTTTAGACAGTTGTTCGGCACCTTGCCTCGTTGACGAGGTCTAAGTCATCAAGTCAGAGCTGGTCCTACATGACTTCATCGTAAGTCTAGACTCGGAGAGACCCCATAGCAATTTTTGGAGGATGATAGCTTCGGCTCCGTACACAATGAAGAAGGTTGTTTCTCCTGTTGCCCGATTGGGTGTTGTCTGGCTTGCTCACAATGCAGGCGGAAGCTCTTCTATCTAGTTGGCACCATATTTTTCAAGTGCTCATAAGTGCGCGTCTTGAGTCCATTGAAAATTTCTGTGTTTGCTCTCTCGGCTTGGCCATTGCTTGTCGGATGAGCTACTGATGCATAGCTGACAGTTATGTTGAGGTCTTCACAATACTCTTGGAATGCTACACTTGTGAATTGGGTCCCGTTGTCAGTGATGACTCTGTTTCAACCTCCAAATCTGCAGACAATGGACTTCAAGAATTTGATAGCATATTTCTTGTTGATTAACACAACTGGAGTTGCTTCCGACCACTTTGTGAAATTATCGATGGTGACATATAAGAACTAGTACCCTCTGACGGCTTTTGGCAAAGGTCTAAAAATATCCATCCCCCACACAGCGAATGTCCATGAGGGAGGAATCATTTGCATTGATTGTGCCGGTGTATGAATTTACTTCGCGTGGAACTGTGACACCCGATTCCAAAAAAATGAACCAAGTGCAGTATATGTGTGCCCAGGATGTTAAACACACATACATAAGTGATTCACAAATGATAAACTGATAATTTCCACAACTCAAATTATTAAATAAGTACTTTTATAACAATATTTAAATAATCCTCAATTACAACTCTAATGATCAATATTAATAATTCTGAACTAATGCAACAGAAATAAACTAAGCATATAGGGTAGCACAGCTCCAAGCAACACCACAGGCAATGTTGACTGCATCACACAGCCTAGAACTCCTCATTAACATCGTGATACTCCCAATCCTGACCCGCAACTATTGGTGGGGGAATTGCAAGGGTGAGTACATGTCGTACTCAGCAAATGTGGAAAGTATGACATGTAGCTGATACAAGTGACGACAATAATAAAAGGTAAGTGTTGAAAAGTACATTAAATCATTCGAAGAGCAGTATATTATATGTATGTGAAGTAAACCCATCGTATAGCACAATGATTGTCATAGTATAAGTCCATATTCCATACCCATCACCATTATACCAGATTTTACTATTACTGATGGCGATGTTTCCAACTGAGCACATCTTTAACCAAGGGCCCCCTCTTGTGCCATTCGGATCCCAGGAAGTCTCGCCATGAATCCAAATCCAATCCGACTCCCCTTCCCCGGTGCGCCAAATGATCCGCGCAATACTAGCAAAACCCTAATTAATTAGCTACGCCGCACCCATACTTGGCTTCGTTGTGGCACTGTAAATCCTGGATGATCGCTCCATGAACCGGTCCTTAGATCTAAAGCAAGCGAAACCACCAAAACAGTCCAACCCATTCAACATTAGCAACTTGATTAGATCACTTATTACCATGTTACCATTAACCATGTTACCATTAACCATGTTCATCAATGTACAATCAATAGATGATCATATGTTACTCAATATGACATGACATGCATGATTAATGAAAATGCAAAGTGAAACTAGTTCATGAGTTGCTTTTAATGTTTACTAATCAATTACAATGGTACTTAATAAGTTTATACAGGTTTCGAGTTAATTTACATCAATTTGGAATTAATTCAACGTTAAATGAATCTAGAGGCCGGACGAGTCCGCTAGGGGTCGGACTAGTCCGCCCTTCGCAGAACCAGCGAACTAGGGTTTTCTAGATCGATGTGAATTTGGAGAAACGGGGTTGAATTCATGTGAGAAAGAGAAAGTAGAAGATATACCAGGTGTTTAGAACTCCAAAGAATCAAGTGTTTTGGAGGCAATACTTGGATCTTGACAATCTAGGGTTGAATGAGAAACTTGAAGGTGACTTGTTGATGAAGGACGAAAACTTGATGGAGATCTTGATCACTTGATCCTCTTTCGTTTTCTCCTCTTCTTCTTCTTTTTTTGGGTCTCCTTCTCCTCCTTGGTGGCAGCTTTCACGAACTCGGGTTTGGGTGTGTTTCAAAAGTGGCAAAGAAATATAAAGTTGAGGTGTGAGGTTGTTTATATAGAGGTGGAGGACTAGGGTTTGATGAGGGTCGGTTTTAAAGAGTGTGGAGGCCAGTGTGGGGTCCCACATGGGTTACAAAAGGGTTAGACACGACGTTGTTAGACCCACTTAAGGTAAAACCCAAAAACACGTTGTGGAACAAAAGTTCAACTCGGAATCGCGATGATCGGACAAGTCCGCACAAGACCGGACTAGTCCGATATTAGTCAGAGAGGAAAACGGATAAGTCTAGACGAAATAGGACAAGTTCGAACTTAGTAAGTGGAAAAACAAACAAGCCTGGCCAAAACCGGACATGTTCGATTTTAGTCAGAGGGGAACACGGACAAGTCCACTAGATATCGGAAAAGTCCGGAACGGTATAGGGACTTGGCAAAATTCTAAGGAATCAGAATACCGGACTAGTCCGCAATAGACCAGACAAGTTCGAAAATTATACAGAGACAAAACCAGACTAGTCTGCACGAAAATGGACAAGTCCGCACTTTTCAGAACTTCTAAGTGCGGTTTTGCTTCTAGTTCATTTTAAACTTGCTCATTTTTATATGACTTAATGTTAACCATATTAAATGATGAATGCATGGCATGATGCATAAAAATGAGAGTGTTACAAACCTACCCCCTTTAAAATGAATCTCGCCCTTTAGATTTGACGTAGAGGGAAAGAGATAGGAAAAATACTTCTTGATATTATCTTCCAGCTCCCAAGTTGCCTCTGATTTTGTGTGATACTTTCATTGAACTTTACACCATCTAATAATCTCGTTTCTTGTGACCCTATCCTTAGTTTCCAAGATCTTGACCGGTTGCTCGGCATACGTCAAATTTGTCTCTAGTTCCAAAACTTCCATTGGCACTTGTTCTTCCGGTACCCTTAAACACATCTTGAGATGTGAAACATGAAACACATCATGGACATCTGAAAGATGAGCTGGCATCTCCAACTTATATGCTACTTCTCCCCTTTTGTCCAAAATCTTGAATGACCCAATGTATCGAGGTGCTAGCTTGCCTCTGATATTAAACCTCTTATGACCTCTCATGGGCGACACTTTGAGGTAAACAAAGTCTCCCACTTCAAAGGCTAGTTTTCTTCTCCTATTGTTTGAATATCCTTTTTGCCTTGATTGAGCAGCTCTCAAATTTTCACGAATAATCTGAACTTGTTTCTCAGCTTCTTGCAGCATGTCAGGTCCAAACACTTGATTTTCTCCTGTCTCATTCTAGACCTAAGGTGTCCTACACTTCCTCCCATATAGTGCTTCATAGGGTGACATTTTCAAGCTTGCTTGATAACTATTGTTATATGAAAATTCTGCATATGGCAAGCTTTTGTCCCAACTTCTTCCATACCTTAAAACACAAGCTCTTAACATATCCTCTAAAATTTGATTGGTCCTCTCAGTTTGTCCATCCGTTTGTGTGACACGCGGTTTTGAAAAACGAACCAAGTGAGTGTATGTGTGTCCAGGATGATGCTTCACATATACACATCAACATCACAAATGATGAACAGAAATAACCATGTCACGAATAATATAAATACCTTGATTCTATTGCAGCAGTAAAAAATCTAGCGTAGGCGACTCCAACTCCACAGGCAGTCGACGGTAGTACGCACGCCTAGTGCTCCGCGTTGTCTTCAAAAATATCTCATGCAGCTGAATTAAGTGGGGGAATAGCAAGAGTGAGTACATATCGTACTCAGCAAGTGTGGGAAAGTATGACATGTAGCTAAAAACAAGGAATGATAGTAAATGGCTAAATGCATAAAGGTACATTTTATAAACAAGTAAAAGCAGCCTAAAATGTCTATGTGAGTTTAAATCCCATCTAACCCAAGTAACTATCATAATCCATATCCAATATTCTCATTTACCATCATAATTCATTTATAAGCAGCTATCAATTAATATCATCACCATATGCTAAATTCATATCTTCTCATAATCAACCAAACCCATATGACAACCAATCTCATACCAAACCATCCCAAAACCCAAGTCCAATTCTAATCATGGAAGTTGTCCAGATGCTCTTAACTGAAAGCACGGCTATAATGATAGTTTTACACTCTGCAGAGGTTGTACCACTTTACCAACATGTTCGTGATTTCATCACCTTTCGGTGACTAAGAACCTCCATTATACCGTCTCACACTTCCATAAGTGTGTGGCCAAAGATCCCAAAATAGCCTTTTAAAAGGGACTACTAGAATGTACGGACTCACTAAGGTTTCACCAGCAGGCTTGAATCTCCATTCTCCCACCCACTGACTCCCTCGTGTGCCATGCAGATCCAAGGGTAGTCCTACTCGACTCACATTCTCCGCGCTATCCAATGGTCCATAAAATACTAGCAGCACACCTAATTATTCAGCTACGCTGTACCCATACTTGGCATTGTAGTGGCACTGTTGTCCTGGCATATTCTCGCATGAATTGATCTTTGGATCTAAGGCAAGCAAACCACCATAACATTCAACCCATTCCAAAATACCATGCTTGCTTAGATCACCCAAATTCCATGTTACCAAAATGATTCACCATTATTCCATCGTCATTAATCCACATAATTGAAGTGTTCAATAGTTGTTAATTAAGCTATTTGGTTATTCCCAATCCCAATTTCGCAAGCGGAGAAAAAGTGTAAACTTTTTCCGACTCACTACACCATAATCTGAGTGATAAGGGATGGCAAGCAATATAAGTGAACTCCTACGAATAGGTTTCCCATCAAGTTAACACAAACATGCAATTTTACAAACAAAACATTTAAAACATAGGTTCAATACGGTCAATGACACTTGCCTTAATATTCCGCAATTTCGATAGTCAAGCAAATCAAAGTCTTGTACACGAAGAATCGCTTCTCGATCCTAACTTCTTGAGCGTACCCGTTTACTAGCAATCAAGCACATACACAAATAACATACACAATAAATGCATTCCAAATACTAATCAATATGCAAAATATGGATACATACAGAAAATATGTTTGTATTAATGATGAATAATTTCCATGGCTTTTTAATAAATTTCTATAATAATTTCCATGGCTTTTATTTGAGCAAGTTTGGAATAAATTACAATTAATTCAGAGATAATATATTAATTACAGAATGTTAAATAGGATCAATATACTATTAGTAACTTTCTAGAATTTTCTTGATTTTAATTTGATACTTTATGAATTAACTAGGCTTAATCTTATTTATTAAATCAGGAAAACAGATTATATAGTATTGAAAATATAAATTTAGTCAAATCTAAAATAACAGATTGATCTTGTATGATTTAATCTAACTTATAAGTTTCAAAGTGTTTTAAGATGATTTGACAATGATTAATGACTGCGCAAAATAAAATATGTTCTACACATAGTATTAGAATTAAAATAGTTGTCTAGATCTAATTCGTAATACCTATCTTGTGTGCATCTAATCTGGACGGTCATGAAATGAAGGTGTAGCGTAGTGAAGTAGATGGCACAGCAATCCTCCAGTGGCACGACGATCTCTAACGGATGGTGGCTCCTTCTTTTTCTTCCTCTTCTTCTTCTTTCGAGCGGCTTGGCTGCATCCTGGCAAGCACACAGTCAACTAGATGGGGCAGCGGCCCATTTTTCCCACCTGAGGCGGCGGCCAAGGTTTATAGGGAGTGGATGCTACTGTAAGGGCGCAGGGCTTCGCCCTATTTTTCTTCCTTAATGGATGCTCACCGGACCCAAGAACACGTGGGTTATTTTTTTTCTTCACCGGGCAGGGGCTCACGGTAAACTAAAAAAAAGGGCATCGACCTTTTTTATAGGCGCGCTCGTGCCCATAGGATGAGTCCCGTTGGGACCGTAATCCAGGCTGACGTTGACTTTTTTTCTTATTTTTTTCTTTTTGTTCTCTATCAAGGTAGTGGCGAGGGGACAGTCTCGATCGGACGCACGATTGCTTAACTTTTTTTTCTTTTTTTCACTTCTTTATTCATATATATTTCTATTTATTTATTTTAGTTATTTTTTATTTCTTTTATTCTTATTAATTATTATTTTCTATTTTTTTTCTTATTTTTTCTATTTTTATATTATACTTATTATTTTTATTATTATTATCTTTCATTTCCCTGTTATTTGTTATTACATATATATTTTTTTATTTTTATTTTATTTACTTAGTTATATTTATATCTTCTATTTTTTCTTTATTATTCGTTATTTATTCTTTCTTTTTTATTTCTTTTATTCCATATTCCTTATACCAATTTAATTACTTTTAATGTATTAATTTTGGTAAATAAATTTTAATATTTAAGGATGAATGCAAATGCAAGATGAGATGCATATATTTTATATTTTACTTTATAAAAACAGTTTCTCTCTATATTTAAATTTCAACTTCTTATTCGAATTTTAATTTGTCAAAACCCGAAAATCAGGGTGTCACAATTCTACCCCTCTTAAAATGAATCTTGCCCTCGAGATTTGGATGGGTTGAAGAACAGATTTGGAAACAAAAATTTTAAATCCCCTTCTATATTTGAATTAGCCAAGTTTGAAAATTTTGGGATGTTACAATCTACCCCCTTAAAAGGAATCTCGCCCTCAAGATTCGGACGGATTAAAGAAGAGATGAGAAAACTCTTGATAACATCTTCACGCACCCATGTAGCTTCGTCCGGGATATTGATTCTTCTAGTGATGACCATCTTCAAGTGATGGCCATCTTCCGCGGGAGTAGAGGCGAGAATGAATGAAGATAGAAGAATTCCCAACCTATATGCATGCATCAAGATATATGATCCTAAATTAATACATTATTGGATGAGGATGAGGATGTGGATATATATAAGTGTTCCACAATGCACATCCAAACACACAAACATACAAGCAAGAAATCACACAGTCATCACAACAAACCTAAACACGTGCACTAATGATCTAAGCATTTATTACTCACTTATTCAAGGGTAGACTTAAATCCTAATCACACAAGACCCAACATTATCGTAACTTCGGGATGGTAAAGTATTATATTCTAGAGAACAGCTTGAGACGGGTCCATACGAAGCTCCTCCACATGAAGCGCATCTCGAAAGTCTTCTCCTTGAGCTGTGTTCCTTTTGGTATTTTTTGGAATGCTCCTACTTCTTTTGGATCCTTAGAAGTGCTAGGGTGGTCTCGCAAAAGAAATGTGTTGGAGTGCAGCAGCAATTAAGACAAAAGAAAGAGAGCGCATGACAGCAATAGGGAGAAAAAAAAGTAAAATTTAATGCATCAGCTATATATATATATATATATATATATATATATATATATATATATATATATATATATATTAACAAGATCTTTAGTAGAGAAGGTGTTCAAAATCCAGCAGCAAACACGTTAAAATGCAGCTGAATTTGAAGGTAAGACGCAACACCAAGTAATATCCTTAAGCGGCTGAAATCGACAGAATAAAATGCAGCAGCAAGAAATTTAAAGAAATAGGTTTTTATAGAATCATTCCTACGTGTTTTGTGGTGTCCATTCTACCTAGACTTGCGTCATACGGTCTACACGGCTCTGATACCAATTTGTGACACTCGGTTCTGAAAATGAACCAAGTGCAGTGTATGTGTGCTCAGGATGTTGCTTCACATATACACATCAACATCACAAATGATAAACAGAAATAACCATGTCACGAATAATATAAATACCTTGATTCTATTGCAGCAGTAAAAAATCTAGCGTAGGCGACTCCAACTCCACAGGCAATCGACGCTAGTACGCACGCCTAGTGCTCCACGTTGTCTTCTAAAATATCTCATGCATCTGAATTAAGTGGGGGAATAGCAAGAGTGAGTACATGTCGTACTCAGCAAGTATGGAAATATATGATATGTAGCTAAAAATAAGGAATGATATTAAAGGGCTAATTGTATAAAGGTACATTTCATAAACATTTTAAAGCAACCTAAAATGTATATGTCAGTTTAAATCCCATCATAACCCAAGTAACTATCATAATCCATATCCAATATTCTTGTTTACCATCATAATTCATTTGTAACCAGCTATCAATTAATATCATCACCATATGCCAAATTCATATCTTCTCATAATCAACCAAACTCATATGACTACGAATCTCATAAAAAAACAATCCCAAAACCCAAGTCCAATTCTAATCATGGAAATTGTTCAGGTGCTCTTAACCGGAAGCATGGCTATCATGATAGTTTTACACACTGCAGAGGTTGTACCACTTTACCCACATGTTCGTGATTTCATCACCTTTCGGTGACTAAAAACATCCATGATACCGTCTCACACTTCCATAGGTGTGTGGCTAAAAGGTCACAAAATAGCTTTTCAAAAAGGGCTACTAGTTTGTACAGACCCACTAAGGTTTCACCAGTAGGCTTGAATCTCTATTCTCCCTCCCACGGGCTCCCTCGTATGTCATGCAGATCCCATGGTAGTCCTACTTGACTCCCACTCTATGCGCCATCTAATGGTTTATAAAATACTAGCAGCACACCTATTATTCATGTAACGCCCTAAGTATAAACATCCTGGACGCTACTAAAATCGTTTAAACATTACCACTAAGTCAGAAAAATATTAACAATTTCGACATAGTATCCTTTGAAAACTCTATCATCCGCGGCAACAAAACACAACAATAGGCATAATATTATGGCAGCGACTGCTGTGCAAGCAGCGCTCCTGTGCAAGCGTGCAAGCAGATGTTTTGAGCCCTTCGATTACAATCTAACGATGACTTTAATTTTTTCACATAAGTCCTTCCACCTCAGCCTACGAAATATGCAAGGGAACCCCTGAGAGAAGGCACCGTTAGAATGTAATCGGAGGGCTCAAAACATCTGCTTACACGCTTGCACAGGAGCGCTGCTTGCACAGCAGTCGCTGCCTAATATTATATAGCAATACTACTAAACTCAAATTCATTCCTACAAGTGAATTTAAGACCCAAATGATCACACCACAATCTCACTGACACAAGATTATGCAATTAACTAAGAACATTGATAAACTAAGCTTATTAAATAGTTTGTGTGCTCAAGTGCATATGCTACCCTCTTCCCAATGCATGCTTGGTCAACAGGTACCTAAAAACCAAATAAAACAAGAGTGAGTAAAAACACTCAGCAAGTATACTTAGAGCTTGAAGAACATTAGAATCAACTGAATAAACATAGCGATACATGAACTTGAAATTAGAAATAAGGAAATAGTAGTTTCCGTCTAAAACGGACGACACTTGAATTCTCCTTAGTATTTACCGGTAAAGACGAGCAAGTGTGATCAACACTCTACTCATAGGAACTTGAATATAAGAATGACTCTGAACTTAACTGGTACCTGAATGATAATCAAATGAACAACTTGAATCTTGAAGTTCGAACAAAAGAATCGTAGAGCAATTGAATCCTCATAACTCAAACAATAAATCAACCACATGAGGGAAATTAATAATGAGCAAACCACATATTTCATGAAACAACTCATCATGCACCTGCCTTAACCTTGGCGAGAACCGAGAATGCTCTCTCCACACGCAAGCCCTCAAAGCCTATAAATATAAATTATTTAATTTACTTAACCAACCATTGTAAATGAATGCTCGATGAATTTGTTTACAACAAACATTTCTAATAATTCACCCTCATCACAAATTTTCCTTTCTTCTTTTTCTTATCTCTACTACCTCTCTTCAAGTAATATAGTAGCAGCAAGAAGCAATATTCAGCAGGCACCCAACACAAATTACTAATGTTAGCAAATAAATCTAACAACAGTTGTTTTTTTTTTTTTGCAAAAATCCATCGCTAAAGAATAATACTGCTCCCTACCACCGCTCAAGCTTTTGCACCACTAGCCCTGATCTCAAGCATACAGGTAAAAATGACTCTGCACCACTAGCCCTGATCTCAAGCATACAGGTAAAAATGGTTCAACTGGCAACAATCCTTAACCGTCTGACTACTCTGCAAATATCAAACAGTAGCCTTAAGACCAGCAGCTATTACACCAAGAGCAGCACCGAACAGCTTATAGCCTGTGTTCTTTCTGGCAGGCTAGCAGCAGAAAATTCAATGGGACTGTCTTGCACCCAGCCGGATAAGCACAGCTAGCTAGCAACTACCGCAGGCCAAAACAATAACCAGCATGAACCAATCAAGCGGCTGTATGAGGACAAGAAGGGAAAAAAATACGCAGAGCAGGCTAACCTGCAGGTCAGGCGCGGTAAACCACCCGGAAGAGATGGGGATCAGCCAGCCGACACCCGACGTAGGTGCTGGAGCTAGAAGGCGGCGACGGCCATTGAGACCGCTGCGCTGTACGCTCTGGTGGCGGCAGCGTGAGGGTAAGAATGAAAAAGGAGACTGCGCGGAATTTTATTTATAGTTGACCTAGTAATTCCATCCAACGGTCCAAATTAAATCAACTAACAGTTAGCTCATCCGACCTCCAGACCAAGTATATGGGTAGTGAAATGGAATCGTCTCGACGAGTTCTAAGCATCTACAGTTTGCGATCGCCCATCGGATTGAAGGTCCAAAGAGTCAAACTTTGGTCAACCTTCTAGTGTTCTCGCTGCGAATTTAATTTTTTTCCAGAATATTTGGGATATTACATTCTCCCCCCTTCAACAAAATTCGCCCTCGAATTCTTAATTATCATTATAGGGAAAACGATGTGAAACTGATAATTTGAAGAAAACTATAAATGCTCACCGTTGTTGAATAGTTCAGGGTATTTCTCTTACATCTCAGATTCAAGTTCCATGGTGGCTTCATGCACAGTTTGGTTCGTCCACAGAATTTTCACAAACTTGATTGACTTGCGTCTAAGCACCCTCTCAGATGCCTCCAAAATCTTCACAGGACGTGACAAACTAATAGATCTTTTTCAATAGTCGCTGGCTCTACGACTATGTGATGATCTGGATCCCTCAGATACTTTCTCAACATTGAAACATCAAATACATTGTGAATTCCTCTCATTGGGTGTATATCCTCTTTAACTTGAGATCGTTTTGGCACGCATAAGCGACCACGAAACCGAACGGCCCCAATGGCGTCCAAAGTGAAATCTCCTACCTTTCCTTCATGAATTCGTTGTTTAACATCTAGCAACAAGCGATCTTGTTTTTATGCCTCTAAGACTCGTTCTGGGATATCTGATGATAAGATTAGTTGAGTCTCTACCTCCACAACTCCAACACAACAATAAGAAATATCCATCCGCTCAAAATCAGTTATTAAGGAGTTCATAGAAGGAGGAGTAGCTCTACGACTTAATGCATCAGTCACCACATTTGCTTTACCAGGTGTGTAATGGATATTTAGATCGTAGTCCTTGATCAACTCCAACCATCTTCGTTGCCTCAAATTTAAGTACTTTTGAGTGAATATATACTTCAAACTCTAATGATCGGTGAAAATGTCACATGACTCCCCATATAAATAATGTCTCCAGGTTTTTAACGCGAAAACTACAGCAGCAAGCTCTAGATCGTGGGTGGGATAATTCTGCTCATGCGTCTTTAACTGTCTTGAGGCATAAGCAATCACTTTTCCTTCTTGCATAAGTACACAACCAAGTCCCACACGAGAGGCATCTGAATAAATAGTGAAGCGTCTACCCGGCTCAGGAAGGGCAAGGATAGGGGCAGTGACCAGCTTCTCATGCAATAACTGGAAGCAACACTCACATTCCTGAATCCACACAAATTTGACATTCTTTTGGGCAATGCTAGAGAAATCCTTTAGAAAGCGTCGGTAATAACCAGCAATACCTAAGAAACTTCTAACCTCCTTGACATTGGTTAGTCTTTCCCATTCAACTATTATAGAGACTTTGATTGGATCAACCGAGATGCTATGTTGATTAATTACATGACCTAGAAAGCCAACTTCCGAGAGCCAAAACACACACTTCTTCAATTTGGCATAGAACTTATGACTCCTCAGAGTCTCAAGAACACTTCTCAAATGGTTTTCATGTTCTGCTTAAGTCTTGGAGAAGACGAGTATATCATCAACAAAGACCACTACAAACTCCTCCAATCCATGAAGCATATCATTCATCGTCTCTATAAAGTATGCAAGTGCATTAGTGAGTCAAAAAGACATACCTTTGAACTCATAATGACCATACATAGTGGAAAAAGTTGTCTTCTCAATATCCTCCTCTCGAACAGGAATTTGATTATAGCCAGATTGAAGGTCAATTTTAGAAAACACTCTGGCACCTATTAATCGATCAAATAACACATCAATGCAAGGTAATGTATACTTGTTCTTAATCGTCACAACATTTAAGCCACGATAATCCACACACATATGCCAACATCCATCTTTCTTCTTGGTGAACAATACTGGAGCTCGCCATGGTGAAACACTACAGCGTATCAACTTCTTAGCGAATAGATCATACAAGTGTTTCCTCAACTCCTCTTGAAAAGGACGAGATAATCGGTAGGGAGCTATGGATACAGGGCGGGTACCAGGTATAAGATCAATGCAAAACTCCACTTCTCGCTTAGGTGGCATTCCTGGCAGCTCATTAGGGAAGACATCAGAATAGTCTCGCACTACTGGAATATCCCCAATCCCCAATGTCCTTGTTTGCTTTCCAACAAGGCTCCATAGAAAGCCTGTCTTTATAGGATAATGACTAGGAAAAATATTTTCCATCACAGACAAAGAACGAAGAGGTGCATCATCTTACAAAGTGATAATCTTCCCATATGGCACTTCTAAGGTCTTCCAAAAATAAGATATAATGGCTCGATAGTGGTATAGACAATCCATGCCAAGGATAATATCAAAAATCGATAGTGGAATCACTATTAGATTAGCTAGGAATTTGTCATCACCTATGGAAATAGTGCAACCAGAACACACCACAAAACTAGAAACCAAGCTTTCAGGAGAACTAACACAAACCGACTGAGATATCCCTTGACTGGAAATATTTGTCTTTCTTATGAAATCAAGTGAAATAAACGAAACGGTGGTACCCGAGTCAAATAAAACATGAGCATCATGATAGTCAACAATGAGAGTACCTGAAACCATATCTTGACAGATCAAAGAATATTGTTTTGGCATAGGGTAGATTCTAGCAGGATTGGAAGAAGAACCGCCTACAACATGCTGAGCAGGCTGAGCTGGTGGAGCAGGAGGAGCAAGTAGCTGTAGTGGAACATATGAGGCAGAAAGTTGAGGCATGGGTCAGTAGTAGATTGACGGGGGGAAAATACTACTGCGGGAACTAATAATGTGGGGGTGGAGGACCAATCATCATCTAAACGGTTCTACGAGGAGCATAAACTGTGGAAGTTGAATCTCTAGAACTAGCCATAGGCGTGGGTCCTGATGAGGATGAGTTTGGATTCTGTCACTTGATAATAGAATCTGGGTTTTTCTTGGAAATCAGAGCCATATGTCATGACCCAGAAAACCTTACTCTGAAGCACGACGAGACTTTCCACACTTGAAACAAAGCAAACCCTATCCTAGAACTGGATGCATAAACGAGGCACTCGAAGTGTGTTGTCCCGTGTAAGAGTAAACACCCGACTGTTTGGTTTTTAATGATTGTTGAGAAGAATTGTTTATTTGGTTTTTAGAAAACTGTTGAGAGAATTGTTTGTCTTAGGCTTCTTGACATAGTGTTGGTTAGGGTGGACTCTTCTCCATTCTGGTGAACCCTCTTGTGATCACCTCTTATGTTATTTGCATTTCCGTTACATCTATGTTGTAGGACTGCAACATGAAACTGGATCTGCGTACTTCTAGCCTCCTTAACTGTCGTATTGTATGTGGTGGGAGGATTTCTTCTATCACCTCCCTATATCGAGCATTAAGTTTCAAAAACTTTCTAGGCTTCTTATGCTCACCCAAAGAGAACAATGTTGTTGGAATATCTTCACCATGACCTCTAACACACGTTATAGCATGTGCCCTCCTCCTTGGAGGCATAGTTTTAATAATTTGAAATATAAATAAGAGCAAGAATAACATAATATTGTCATGACAGAAATAAACACAAGAGAAAATATGCAACAAAACAAAGAATGAAAGATATGCCATGAACCCATCCTAATGTGCATAAGTGTGTCAATTTTAATTGTTGATCTATGCTAGCTTTGTTTTTTTATACTTGTTAGTCATTAAATTTTAAAATTAAACTATAAAACCTAGGCTCTGAGTACCAACTGTAACGCCCCAAGTATAAACATCCTGGACGCTACTAAAATCATTTAAACATTACCACTAAGTCAGAAAAATATTAAAAAATTTGGCATAGTCTCCTTTGAAAACTCTATCATCCGCGGCAACAAAAGTCAATAATAGGCATAATATTATATAGCAATACTACTAAACTCAAATTCATTCCTACAAGTGAATTTAAGACCCAAATGATCACACCACAATCTCAATGACACAAGATTATGCAATTAACTAAGAACATTGATAAACTAAGCTTATTAAATAGTTCGGGTGCTCAAGTGCATATGCTACCCTCTTCCCAATGCATGCTTGGTCAACGGGTACCTAAAAAATCAAATGAAACAAGAGTGAGTAAAAACACTCAGCAAGTACACTTAGAGCTTGAAGAATATTAGAATCAACTGAATAAACATAGCGATACTTGAACTTGAAATAAGAAACAAGGAAATAGTAGCTTCCGTCTAAAACGGGCGACACTTGAATTCTCCTTAGCATTTACCGGTAAAGCTGACCAAATGTGATTAGCACTTTACTCATAGGAACTTGAATATAAAAATGACTCCGGACATAACTGATACTTGAATGATAATCAAATGAACAACTTGAATCTTGAAGTTCGAACAAAAGAATCATAGAGCAATTGAATCCTCATAACTCAAACAATGAATCAACCACATGAGAGAAATTAGTAATGAGCAAACCACATATTTCATGAAACAACTCATCATGCACTTGCCTTAATCTTGGCGAGAACCCAAGAATGCCCTCTCGACACGCAAGCCCTCAAAGCCTATAAATATAAATTATTTAATTTACTTAACCAATCATTGTAAATGAATGCTCGATGAATTTTTTTACAACAAACATTTCTAATAATTCACCCCCATCACAAATTTCCTTTCTTCTTTTTCTTATCTCTACCACCTCTCTTCAAGTAATATAGTAGCAGCAAGAAGCAATATTCAGCAGACATCCAACTCAAATTACTAATGTTAGCGAATAAATCTAACAACAGTTGTTGTTTTATTTTATTTTTTATTTTTTTTTTTTTTGCAAAAATCCATCGCTAAAGAATAATACTGCTCCCTAGCACCACTCAAGCTTCTGCACCACTAGCCCTGATCTCAAACATACAGGTAAAAATGATTCTGCACCACTAGCCCTGATCTCAAGCATACAGGTAAAAATGGCTCAACTGGCAATAATCCTTAATCGTCTGACTACTCTGCAAATATCAAACAGTAGCCTTAACACCAGCAGCTATTACACCATGAGCAGCACCGAACAGCTTATAGCCTGTGTTCTTTCTGGCAGGCTAGCAGCAGAAAATTCAATAGCAGCGGACTGTCCTGCACCCAGCTGGATAGGCACAGCTAGCTAGCAACTACCGCAGGCCAAAACAATAACCAGCATGAACCAATCAAGCGGCTGTATGAGGACAGGAAGGGAAAAAATACGCAGAGCAGGCTAACCTGCAGGTCACGCGCGGTAAACCACCCGGAAGAGATGGGATCAGCCAGCCGACACCCGACGGAGGTGCTGGAGCTAGAAGGCGGCGACGGCCATTGAGACCGCTGCCCTGCAAGCTCTGGTGGCGGCGGCGTGAGGGTAAGAATAAAAAAGGAGACTGCGTGATTTTATTTATAGTTGACCTAGTAACTCCATTCAACGGTCCAAATTAAATTAACTAACAGTTAGCTCATCCGACCTCCGGACCAAGTATATGGGTAGTGAAATGGAATCGTCTCGACGAGTTCTAAGCATCTACGGTTTGCGATCGCCCATCGGATTGAAGGTTCAAGGAGTCAAACTTTGGTCAACCTTCTAGTGTTCTCGCTGCAAATTTAATTTTTTTTTCTAGAATATTTGTGATATTAAAATTCAGCTACGCCGTACCTATATTTGGTCTTGTAGTGGCACTGTTGTCTTGGCATATTCTCACATGAACCGGTCCTTAGATCTAAGGCAAGCAAACTACCATAACATTCAATCCATTCCACAATACCATGCTTGCTTAGATCACTCAAATTCTATGTTACCAAAATGATTCATTATTATTCCATCATCATTAATCCACGTAATTCAAGTGTTCAATAGTTCTTAATTAAGTCATTTGGTTATTCCCAATTCCAATTTAGCAAGCGGAGCAAAAGTGTAAAATACTCTTCCCGACTCTCTACACCATAACTCGAGCGACAAGTGATGACAAGCAATACTAGTAAAATCCTACGAATAGGTTTCTCATCAACTTGACACAATCATGCAATTTTACAAACAAAACATTTATAACATAGGTTCAATATAGTCAAAGACACTTGCCTTAATATTCCGCAATTTTGATAGTCAAGCAAATCAAAGTCTTGTACGCGAAGATCCTCGCATATTTGCTTCTCGATCGTAACTTCTTAAGCGTACCCGTCTACTCGCAATCAAGCACATACACAAGCAACATACACAATAATTCATTGCAAACACTAATCAATATGCAAAATATGGATACATGCAGAAAATATGTTTATATTAATGCTAAATAATTTCTATGGTTTTTTAATAATTTTCTATAATAATTTTCTATTTTTTGAGCAATTTTGGAATAAATTACAATTAATTTAGAGATAATATATTAATTACAGAACGTTAAATAGGATGAAAAATACTATTAGTAACTTTCTAGAATTTATTCTAAATTTTCTAGATTTTTTCTGATTTTAATTTGATACTTTATAAATTAACTAGGTTTAATCTTATTTATTAAATCTGGAAAATAGATTAAATAGTACTGAAAATATAAATTTAGTCAAATCTAAAATAATAGATTGATCTTGTATGATTTAATCTAACTTGTAAGTTTCTAAGTGTTTTAAGATGATTTGGCAATAATTAATGATTGCGCAAGATAAAATATGTCCTACACGTAGTATTAGAATTAAAAAAGTTGTCTAGATTTAATTCGTAATATCTACCGTGTGTGCATCTAGTCTGGACGGTCATGGAACGGCGGCCTAGCGTAGATGAAGTAGACAGTGCTGCAATCCTCCAGCAGCACGACAACATGTAAAAGCAGCCTAAAATGTCTATGTGAGTTTAAATCCCATCATAACCCAAGTAACTATCATAATCCATATCCAATATTCTCATTTACCATCATAATTCATTTATAACCAGCTATCAATTAATATTATCACCATATGCCAAATTTATATGTTCTCATAATCAACCAAACTCATATGACAACCAATCTCATACCAAACCATACTAAAACCTAAGTCCAATTCTAATCATAGAAGTTGTCCAGGTGCTCTTAACCGGGAGCACGGCTATCATGATAGTTTTACACTCTGCAGAAGTTGTACCACTTTACTCACATATTCGTGATTTCATCATCTTTTGGTTACTAAGAACCTCCATTATACGTCTCACACATCCATAGATGTGTGGCCAAGAGATCACAAAATAGCCTTTCAAAAGGGACTACCGGTATGTACAAACCCACTAAGGTTTCACTGGCAGGCTTGAATCTCCATTCTCACACCCACGGGCTCCCTCATGTGCCATGCAAATCCCAGGGTAGTCCTACTCAACTCCCATTCCCCGCGTCATCCAATGGTCCATACAATAATGTCGGTACCCTACGTATCGGATACCCCTTGGAACTGCAAAGAGTGCAAAGGAACTCCACCTATCTGAGTTGAAGACCTTCGAAGGCCCACGTGTTGCTCGTAATCGGACCTGCCTCCCTCATATGGTTAGTCTCAGTGCTGCCACGTTTATCATGAAACCGGAGCTACAATCCCTACATGGGAATGCTCCGGACTGGATACCTGTGTGGCACCCCCGGACCTAACCCCCGACAGAGGGAAGCTCCAGTACCGACACGTGTATCTTAAAGTGCATCTAGGACTCCCTTGTGTGTTTTGGATGATTTATGACAAGCAATTGGGATCCTAACCTTTTTGTTGAGATGAATGCAGGCCAATAATGAAAAATGAGCAAAATACCAAAAGGAAGGGATAATGAGGAGGAAAGTGAACTTGAACTCAAGGAAAAGAAATAGTAGATTATTGTGTATGGAGTGTGTTAAGGAAACACACCCAAGAGCTCAATCATATTTAAGCACACACACATATTGTACAAAGTTACACAGGACCGGACTAGTCCGATATCAACCGGACTAGTCCGATATCCTTTTTGGACCAGATCGGACAAGTCCGATATCTGTCGGACTAGTCCGATATCTTTTTGACTTGAGTCGGACTAGTCCTCCCCAGGGCGGACTTGTCCTCAACACACTTCACAAGTCACACAAAATCGGACAAGTCCGTTGTTAACCGGATTAGTCCAATATTCATTCTGATCCACTTCGGACAAGTCCGATGTTTACACGGACTAGTCCGAAATACCCATTGATCTAAATCGGACAAGTCCTCCAAGTGCGGACTTGTCATCCAACACACTTAGGGTTTCATATATCCGGACAAGTCCGATGGCTATCGGACTAGTCCGAAGATTTCCAGTAGTGAAATCGGACAAGTCCGTTTTCGACCGGACTAGTCTGATATTTCGGGACACTTAGGGTTTGCTACACACAGCACATCGGACTAGTACGGTGACCACCATGGACTAGTCCGATCTTTCTGAACCCTAACAGTCACTTTTAGAAACCCCATATAAATAGAGGTGCACGGCCCACTTTTACAATCTCTCGAACCCTAGCGCCGTCACACCTCCCAAGAGACTCAGAAACCACCTCTCTCCAAGAAATTAAGTGCAAAATCGATCAATCCTTTGAGGATCACTTCTAGATCATTGGAGAGACACTTGGCACACATCATTGAGCTCTTGGTTTGAATCTCTAACACACTCCTGCATTTCAATTGTGATTTCTGAGTGTGTTTTTGGTGGCATTGTGATTTGTAATCTAAGGGAGCTCTCAACGTTGAGAACGCCCCTTGAATTTGGTTATTTACCCCTTTGTGATTAGTGGAAGAGGGTTGGCCTTCGTGGCGATCCGACGAGGGTAGGGTTGGAGAAGACCCGGTCCTTTTGTGGGCTCCTCAACGTGGATGTAGGTTGCCTTCGTGGTAGCCGAACCACGGGATAAATCGTGTATCTTGTACCTTTTGTGTTCATCACTCAAATTAATCTACTTACTCTAGGGTTTGATACACATTGTTCAATTTACAATAAATTGTAGAACACAAGCCTTAATTGTGATACAATCCAATATACAACTGTTAAACTGTTGTTTGATTCTATAATTCCGCTGCACACATTGAAGAATCAACCTAATCGATTAATCTTGATCAACTTAGTCTGTGAACACCGGACTAGTCCGCACTTTACCGGACTAGTCCGATTTCTCTGGTATTGACTTGTTGTTGAGTGTTGCAGGATCCAACAAAAATTCAAAAGTCCTATTCACCCCCCCTCTAGGCCTACATTCAATTGGTATCAGAGCAAGGTTCTTCAAGAAAGAGTTTAACCACTCGAAGAGATCATGTCGGACATGAAGGACATCCACAAAATCAACAACCAAGAGGAAGTCAACAACGACAAGACCCAAAAACTGGAGAAGTACCTCGAAGCCATTCAAGACTTCGAGGACGACGATGAGGAGACGCTGGAGCTAAAGGCGCTCCTCAGAAAGAAGGCACTTTCAAAAGGGAAATCGAAAGTTGAAGAGAAGAAGAAGGGGAGTAGTCACACCGAGTACTCCCGATATCCTTTTAATTATGATCGTCTAAATTCCAATAACAATCACTACTTATCTATCCCACTTGGAAAAGCCCCACACTTCGATGGGAGTGATTACTCCATGTGGAGGCAGAATATGAAGATGCATTTGATTTCCCTCAACCCAAGTTTATGGCATGTTGTATGTACAGGGATAGATATTCCGGATGACGACAAAGAGCTCACCCCAAGTCAAGAGCAGGCCATCCATAGAAACGCTCAAGACTCAGCTGTAATCACCTCCTCTCTCAGTCGATACGAGTTCACCAAGGTGGATGGACTCGAAATTGCTAAGGAGATATGGGATACACTACAAACAGCACATGAAGGTGACCGACATATGCGTGAGGCAAAAATTGAAATGATCGAAAGGGAACTAGGAAGATTCGCAATTGAGGAAGAAGAGTCACCCCAGGATATGTATAATCGATTGAAGACACTTGTCAACAAGGTTCGATCATATGGGAGCAAGAAGTGGAATGACCACGAGGTGGTAAAGCTCATCCTTAGAGCTTTTATGCCTCGCAA
Organism: Tuctoria greenei; assembly: GCA_036927565.1. Classification (NCBI taxonomy): domain Eukaryota; kingdom Viridiplantae; phylum Streptophyta; class Magnoliopsida; order Poales; family Poaceae; genus Tuctoria; species Tuctoria greenei. The sequence goes on along the minus strand of JAYESD010000001.1, from coordinate 259,987,984 downwards.
TGTCACGCTATGCTCAATGATCAGAGAAAGCCCCGGTTACAAAAGGATGACTCCAGATGAATTGCTTGGTAAAATTATCAACTTTGAAACACTGCTACAATAAGCCTCATCACAGGCAGCTCCAAACCTATTATCACAGACGGCTTTTAAAACCGCCTGAAATGAAGAGTCTGTGATAATCCGCAATTTCACAGGCGGAGAAGTGAAACCGTCTGTGAAGACACATTATCATAGGTGGTTCTTCACTTAGGCTAGCCGCCTGTGAAGACAGATTATCATAGGCGGTTCTTTACTTAGAATAGCCGCCTGTGAAAATACTTTATCACAGGCGGGTCGTGCAGCATATATAACCGCTTGTGATAAATGTCTTATCACACACGGTTATTGAAGCATAACTAACCGCCTATGATAATGAGTCTTCACAGACGGGTATTGAAGCATAACTAACCGCCAATGATAATGTGTCTTTACAGGCGGGTTTTGAAGCATAACTAACCGTCTATGATAATGTGTCTTCACAGACGGGTATTGAAGCATAACTAACCGTCAATGATAATGTGTCTTTACAGACGGTTATTGAAGCATAATTAACCGTCTATGATAATGGTGTTATCACAGACGGAGTTTACCTATATCAGCCGTCTGTGAAGACCCTTTAACGCAACCGGTTTCTACCATAACAGACACCGCCTGTGAAAATTAGGTTATCACAGATGTTTCTTTACTTGTATCTAGCCGCCTGTGATAATTGTTTTTCATAGTCATGCAGTACTACTGCTGTTATTTCTAATTTCCAGGTTAATTCAATATAATCACAAAACAAAAAACAACAATATCATCACAGAACAAAAGTCAACAATATTATCATCAAAGAAGTCAATTTCACTAAAACAATATACATATGTACAAGTTACATATACAATTCATCTCAAAGTTTACAAGTTTCGACTAAAAACTGTTTATATTGGCATAGTCGCAAAGTTCTGGCACATCAGCTGCTGAACCATTCTTATCAAAGAACTTCCCCTTTTTGTGCAAAATTTCGCGACGAATGAACTAACAGAGTTCAGAAGCAATCCTGTCGGCTCCTCCATCAGGAATACTTCTACAAACCGGCCATTCTTCGTTCAGATTCTTCTTGTGCTGCAATATAACACATAACAAGGTTTAGAATGTGTTGGTTTGAACAATCTCAAAGTATAGATCAAAGTGAGAGTATACAAGAATTTAGTAGGTATTTTTGGAGCAGTTGTACTATGAGCAATTGAACTTCGAAGTTGGAATCAAAATATGAAAATAATGTTTCTGGTAATATTGAACAGCAGAGAATATAAGCATTAAACTATGCTAGTTACAATGAAATGAAACACAAAAGTAAGAAAATAAGGTATCGACATTAAGGATAACTTACATCCTCACGATTGACTCTATATACGGCGGCGGTCCGAAGATGCTCGCATACATAATACCCGCATAAGACACTCCCAGCAGGCTGCTTCGGACAAGCATAATACGTTTTAATGTCCAATGCATTCGTATTAGGAGGTCTCTGACCACCAAGCTCCGCGTAAAACTGCCAAGCGCTGTAATACAAGAAATGTCATATAAAACTTGTCAACACATTCTAAATGTGCGTAAATTAAAATTATTAAATAAACGTACTTTTTTAAAATGGAAAGGAAATCTTTGTAACGATCTGGTGGGTAATCGGCCGAGTCCAAGACTGTTGCCATTCCCTGCGTTGGCTTGATGAAGATCATTATGTAGTGATTACTGCAAACATACAAACACACGTGTTAACAATTACCAATAATTGCTATTTCAATGTCATGTGTCGAACTTACTCGAAGTGGTACAGAGCCTTTACGAGGTCCTTGCCGTCTCTGACAAAGTTAAACATCGCATGTCCTATGTAAGCTGCAACTTCTGCCTTTCTATCATTCTTAAGTTTTGCAATTGCTCTTTCAAAATCTTTTTTTTCACGTGTTTGTACTGGCTTGATTCTCGATTCGCCTGGACGTCGAATATCGACTTTGCAATCCTAGTAGGGTCAAGGATACCTGTCTTGCGCGCCAACTTTACATTATCCATGTATTGCATCCTATTGAAGAAGTCCAGAATTGTTATAATCTCATGAAATGCGTATGCGTGTAGTAAGAAAAGCAAATACAAAATATTAGAGCACTTACAAGCACCAGACGAGCAGCAGGTTGATATCTAGCATGCCCCGATGGAAAAGGGAAAGCAGCTCTTCAAATAAAATGACTCGTTTATCTACTCAAGTGCTCCAGAATGCTTCTTTTGGAATATGAAATGTGACGCAATTAAGACCAAATTTTGTGCTGGCAGTTATGTACCACTCATGCATTCTTCTGAGCTGGACGGGTTGTTTGCTAAGTTGTACGGATGTCATGAACAGCTTCCCATTCTCAAATTTAGGAGGAACATCCTCAAGCTTGTATATTGGAACTCCTGGTTTAACTAAAGCCGTCCACCGATTATACATGACACCGTCTTCTTCCCACTCCTCGATATCTTCTAATGCTGGCTCATGAGAAGAACGAGATGCACTCGATTTTCTAATATTTCCCTTCATAGCTTCCAAATACTTTGACACTTCTGATGAAGGTTTCTTATTTTCGTATGAGCTAACTTTGACAGGCATTGATGATCGAGGAGTAGTCGTCGGAAGTTGGACACTGGCTTGTTGTTGAACCTGTTGTTCAACTGATTGCTCTTTACTCTCAGCAGCTGGCTCTAGTACTACTTCAAGCTATTGCTCAACTAGTTGCTCTTTACTAGCAACAGCTTGCTCTGGTACTGCTTGAAGTTGTTGTCCAACTTGTTGCTTTTGGATATCATCCTTGCTCAGACATAGGGGGAGTGGATCTTCCCGGATTGGGAGTGGATCTTCATGCACTTTCGCCTTAGAAGATGGGGTTGCAGTATTTGGAGATGCGACGGGGCTAGAAATTGGCTCATTGTCCAACACGATATCGCATCGGTGCCAAAGGATTAATTGGTTGACAGCCTGCCCTAGAGTCGCGATCCCCTCAGGTGTGACGTGGTCTATTTCATAATCTTCATAATCATTATCAATGATCTGAAGAACTTGCACCACAAAATAATACAACGGAAGTGGATTCCCATTGAAGTCACGATCAGGCTTTGCCATAGCAGTGGCAACCTGTTTGGTTTTGTTCCCTACTCTGCCTATCGGGACAAGAAGACGACAAGATTTGTCGTTAGCAATATCATCGACAGGGAACTTATGGCCTGACCCTGAGCCTGGCACGGAACCAACGCTGCTAGGGTAGGCAGTTGGAGATACTAATTGCTCCTTTTGCACCGGAACCATCATTGTACTCGGTGCCACTAATTGTCCTGATTGTCTAAGTTGTTCCATTATTTCTTGCATATTTTCTTTGACCTTTTGAGCAATCGTTTCATCAAGTGTTTTCTTAAACTTCTCACATCTTCTATCTTTATCTTTAGGGAAACCATCTAGCCAAGACATTTGAGAAGAGACCGCTCGAACCCGTCCGATGTGTTCAGGGTTTCCTAAGATAGCGGTAAGTTGGTCATTCTCCCTCTTCGGCTTGAAGAGACTCTTCTGTTGCTTTTCAATTACTTCTTTCATTTTATCCTCTACTTCATTCAGAGATTCGGGCTTTTCAAGTTTGCCCTCGCTGGTCAAACCTGACCGAGCAAAGACCCAGTGTTGAGTTCGCTCATCGCACCCTTATAATAGGTGAGGATTGCCCTTACTAAGAATTTCGTCTATTATCTTATTCCATTTCTGGACTTTGGGGGCATATCCGGCAGACCCCAAGCGATGATGGTATTTGTTCTTTTTTGCAAGCTCTGACCTAGTTGCACTTAGAGCTTTAGCATCAGGTGTGCTCTTTTGACGAACAAACTCTTGCCACTGAGCTTGTGTGATTTTTCCCATCTTCCTCGGGCTAGGGACCTTATCGGCCTTAACATAAGCATTCATTTCACTCTTCCAGCATCGAAACTTCTTGCCGCAAGAGACCAATGTTGCTTTCTTTACAGCTTCTTCTATGCCTTTCGGGAACTTGAATTGTTTCTTTATCTTTTCCCACAACTCATTCTTGGTCTACTCGGGTAATTTCCTCCAATTCTCGGTTGTGATCGGCACAACCTCCCTAACAAGAAAATCGCATGCATTACGGTACTTGGTAACTGAATCCAGTGGTTCTTGGGGAAGCCCACTTGGACCGACCCTTGTTATGTACATGATGCGGTCCAATGGACCTTTATTGGGACCTCGTTGCCCTCGTTTCCGCTTGAGTGAAGCTGAGGATTCATCCATTGGAGAACCTTCTGCGGTTTTAGGAGCCGATGTCACCTCATTGTCTTCGAGATTAATCTAGGTAGAAAAAGATTATAAGACTTCGTATACTTGACAACCAACATTAACTTGAACTGCTGAAGTTAAGGTTCGTGATCCATACCTCATCGGCAGGATCATATTCCGGGTCTAGATCCACTGAAGTCTTTTTAATTTTTATATTCGGAAAAGGATCCGAAGGACTGTGATAGGAGCCTGAACTGCTGGAGTCAGTAAACTCCATATTGTCTTCTTTGTTGTTACTATCAGGACCAATCTTCTTAGGGCTTTCCATGCTAGATCTAATAAGACAAAAAATCTAATAAATGGCATAACTAAATTTGGTCATATTTAAAACAAATTTTCTCAATTTTGGCTCAATTAAGTAAATTTAGCCAAAACACATTTTTGAAGTTATATAGGTCTAACTAAATTCTTGTATCATAGAGAACGGCATCATATGCTCAGACTCCATCGCCACACCTAGTGGTACCTAGATATGGGCGCGAGGATGCTCCTGGCATCACAAATGAGTTGGCTAGTAAATTGTTTGGCTTTAGAGCTAAATATAGCATAACTTTGGTAGCTCAGGTTAGGTACAATTGCTCAAATGAAGCTGATGGAGCCACAAGTGCAGACATCTTTGGTAGCACAGATTAGCTACAATTGCTCAAATGAAACTTAGAGAAATAAAAGCAAACTTAGCCAAACTTAGTCTAGCATAGCTAACTCTAAGCAAAAGTAGCCAAATATAGCTAAATATAGCATAACTTAGTCAAAATTAGTCAAGTATAACTATATCTAATGTAACTTAGCCTAAATTAGCCAAATTTGGTCAACTTAACCAAATATAGCTAAATCTTGCCCCTAATAGAGAATTATGTGGCATATGCAAGGCCGGTGACAGAAATAGGGAATATACTGTTGTTACTAGAGTCTAGAATCATGTTTACCACTAATGTGTCAGAACAGTTTTAGACACACAGAACCAACTACCAATTTATCGTGATATAACCATCCACAACGAAGGGAGTAACTCCTATTCATTCGAACTTGACAGTTTTATCTCTGCAAACTACCAGAAGATGAAATGCTACTGATTTCACAGTTTTAGGCACACAAAACACACTACCAATTTATCGTGATATAACCATCCACATAAATCTTGCCCCACCGAACCCTAACCAAAGATGCCACCGAACTTGACAGTTTTTCGAATTCCACCGAACCCTAACCAAGGATGCCTACCATTTTCTAATTCCCGAACCCTAACCAAGGATATGCAAGGCGGCAGCGAGGGCAGGGAGGGAGGCGGCACGGCGAAGGAGGATGGAAGGTCGAAGGGTTTAGGGTTTACCTTGAAGCTCGGCGGTGAGGGAAATGGCTTCGCTCGACGTACCTGGAAGTGAGGAGGGCGAAGCTCGGCGGCGACGGCGAAGCTCGGCAACGGCGAAGCTCGGTGGCGTACCTGGAAGTGACGAGGGCGAACACTTGGCGGCAAACGAAATTTCGGCAGCCTAACGGCGTCTAAGTGTTTCGCCCGGGTTAGGTTTTTCCAATGCTGCCGAGGGGTATATATAGACTCACATTTTCTCAGGCGGATTTTAAGTACCGACCGTCTAAGAAGATTGTTACCTCAGTCGGATTTTACTTACCAACCGCCTGAGAAGATACAATTATCTCAGACGGTTGGTTAGTAACACCCGCCTGAGTTAAATATGGGCCTCTGAAGATATTTACTTCTTCTTAATTTGATGAACGCCTACATAAAGACCCCTCACCAATCGTGCGCGACCTTTCTTTTCCCCGAGGCGCGACCTTTCTTTTCCACTCCGCGCGGCCTTAAAGACGCGCTATCGCTCACAAGCGCATTGCTCACTTTGAATCCTCTTGTTTTCTCCGCCTTCCTCCGCTCCGACGACCCAACACCACTATGGCCGACCTTCCGCCGCCAAGCCCTCCGAGGGAGCCACCTTGCAAGAAACTATGTTGCAGCTCCCTCGAGAAGATCAACACCGAGCAGCGCCTCCTCATGGCGCGAGAGGCGTACAACAATACGTCTCGCGCCATGAGTGCCTTGGGGCTGGGTACCCTTCCAGAGTATACTGGAATGGGTACCATGGGCCACTACCTCTACGCCCTCACGGGGGTGGCTGATCGTCTCGACATTCTGTTCGCGATGATGGCCCAGGTTCTTGGCCCCGAGGGCCGTAGAACGCTGGTGGAGGCGACGTCTAGCAACCTCGGGGTTGCACCGCTGGTGCAGCCGGTGCAGCTGGTGCAGCCGGCCCTGTCTCCTGTTGCACCGGTGCCGGAGTCACCGCCTGAGGACGAGGAGGAGGAAGAGGAGTAGTAGGATTTAATTTGTTTTTCTTTTTGTTGTTTTTAGTTGCTTCTGTTTTGTAAATATTGTTAATGAATGAAATCTATCTTTGTTCATCTATGTTAATTTTATACAAATGTAGAAGAAAGAATCATCGAATTTGGACACAATATGCAGAATCTAAACATGTTTGAGTATTTATATTGGAATCTAAATAAAAAAGAAGCAAGGGATAAGGAAACTGAAGAACAGTATCGGGCATTATCTCAAGCGGTTGTTAAGTAATACCCGCCTGAGATAAATATATTTTCAGGCGGTTGTTAAGTACCAACCGCCTGTGAAAATATTTACCTCTTCTGAATTAATATTCTTGATTAAATGTGGTCCTTTAAAAGGCAAAAATCCACTTTCTTGTAATATTATTGATAAGTAAAGGTTACCATTAAATTTCACTTCATAAATCCTTTGAAATTGGTCAGAACATAAAAAACATACAACAAATGCTACTTTTCATTTTTCTATCTTGATGAATATAATGCTTTTTTCATTTATTTTTTCAGTGGACATTTTTACTCATCATACCAACCTCTACGAATGTTTTCATATTTTTTTAAATTTTTTTGAATCAATGTGTGTTCATAATTTGATGAATGCCTCATATGAATATGAGCATTTAGTTAGAATGGTGGATAATTTGAAGTTTGTCATGTTGGAATGCTTTTAAAAAAATTAAAAAAATTCATACATGTATAAATTATACAAATATGTTCATACCAACAATTTTGAGTGAAGGAACTTTTTTTTATGAGATACACAAATGTGAACGATATGTGAGTAGAAATTAATTTGATATTTACCAAAACATTACAATGTCAGCTATACAAGTTTTAAAAATATTTTGTTCAGGTGGTAGATGTTAATTTTATACAAATGTAGAAGAAAGAATCATCGAATTTGGACACAATTTGCAGAATCTAAACATGTTTGAGTATTTATATTGGAATCTAAATAAAAAAGAAGCAAGGGATAAGGAAATTGAAGAACAGTATCGGGCATTATCTTAGGCAGTTGTTAAGTAATACCCGCCTGAGATAAATGTATTTTCAGAAGGTTGTTAAGTACCAACCGCCTGTGAAAATATTTACTTCTTCTTAATTAATATTCTTGATTAAATGTGGTCCTTTAAAAGGCAAAAATCCACTTTCTTGTAATATTATTGATAAGTAAAGGTTACCATTAAATTTCACTTCATAAATCCTTTGAAATTGGTCAGAACATAAAAAACATACAACAAATGTTATTTTTCATTTTTCTATCTTGATGAATATAATGCTTTTTTCATTTATTTTTTCAGTGGACATTTTTACTCATCATACTAACCTCTACGAATTTTTTCATATTTTTTTTAAATTTTTTTGAATCAATGTGTGTTCATAATTTGATGAATGCCTCATATGAATATGAGCATTTAGTTAGAATAGTGGATAATTTGAAGTTTGACATGTTGGAATGCTTTTAAAAAAATTAAAAAAATTCATACATGTATAATTTATACAAATATGTTCATACCAACAATTTTGAGTGAAGGAACTTTTTTTTATGAGATACAAAAATGTGAATAATATGTGAGTAGAAATTAATTTGATATTTACCAAAACATTACAATGTCAGCTATACAAGTTTTAAAAATATTTTGTTCAGGTGGTAGATGTTAATTTTATACAAATGTAGAAGAAAGAATCATCGAATTTGGACACAATTTGCAGAATCTAAACATGTTTGAGTATTTATATTGGAATCTAAATAAAAAAGAAGGAAGGGATAAGGAAACTGAAGAACAGTATTGGGCATTATCTCAGGCGGTTGTTAAGTAATACCCGCCTGAGATAAACATATTTTCAGGAGGTTGTTAAGTACCAACCGCCTGTGAAGATATTTACTTCTTCTTAATTAATATTCTTGATTAAATGTGGTCCTTTAAAAGGCAAAAATCCACTTTCTTGTAATATTATTGATAAGTAAAGGTTACCATTAAATTTCACTTCATAAATCCTTTGAAATTGGTCAGAACATAAAAAACATACAACAAATGCTATTTTTCATTTTTCTATCTTGATGAATATAATGCTTTTTTCATTTATTTTTTCAGTGGACATTTTTACTCATCATACCAACCTCTACGAATTTTTTCATATTTTTTAAAATTTTTTTAATCAATGTGTGTTCATAATTTGATGAATGCCTCATATGAATATGAGCATTTAGTTAGAATAGTGGATAATTTGAAGTTTGACATGTTGGAATGCTTTTAAAAAAATTAAAAAAAGTCATACATGTATAAATTATACAAATATGTTCATACCAACAATTTTGAGTGAAGGAACTTTTTTTTATGAGATACACAAATGTGAATAATATGTGAGTAGAAATTAATTTGATATTTACCAAAACATTACAATGTCAGCTATACAAGTTTTAAAAATATTTTGTTCAGGTGGTAGATGTTAATTTTATACAAATGTAGAAGAAAGAATCATCGAATTTGGACACAATTTGCAGAATCTAAATATGTTTGAGTATTTATATTGGAATCTAAATAAAAAAGAAGCAAGGGATAAGGAAACTGAAGAACAGTATCGGGCATTATCTTAGACGGTTGTTAAGTAATACCCGCCTGAGATAAATATATTTTCAGGCAGTTGTTAAGTACCAACCGTCTATAAAGATATTTACTTCTTCTTAATTAATATTCTTGATTAAATGTGGTCCTTTAAAAGTCAAAAATCCACTTTCTTGTAATATTATTGATAAGTAAAGGTTACCACTAAATTTCACTTCATAAATCTTTTGAAATTGGTCAGAACATAAAAAACATACAACAAATGCTATTTTTCATTTTTCTATCTTGATGAATATAATGCTTTTTTCATTTATTTTTTCAGTGGACATTTTTAATATAACCCATAGAGTACAACACGTTATCGGAGAACAGGTCATACTCGCGCTCAATCCTACAGTTCTCAGTACAGAAGACGGTCTCGGACCACCCTCGCCTGCCGCAGCGGGCACGCCCCTGGTTCCCCCTGTTGGGCAGCGGCAAACGCCATCATCAATGTCGGGCAGCGCCACCAGCGGCTGTCTGGGAGGAGGCCTACGCAGTAACCTCCAGCTCACGAAAACATCGAGCCTCTGCATGGCTTGATTCTGACACCGGCAACACTCCTTGTTGGTCCTCTTCATCGCGACAGACCCGACCGTGTTGTCGCCGACGTGGGCCTCGCCTTCGACCTGCCGGATATCCTCGAGGGCGTCGCGGTCCCCGCGGTCGGCGTCGTAGCGGAGCATGGCGAGGACGTAGGCCGCCACCTTGTGGCCGTTCGCGGCCGCCCGGGCAAGGAACTGGGTGCCCCGTTGCGCCTGCGCGCGGCCGTAGTTGAAGACGAGGTCGAACCCGGTGACGTAGCACGCATAAGGGTTGCCCACGTTGGCCAGGCGCTCCACGAGGGCGTTGTAGCTCCCGTTCCCATGCCGTTGGAACCACTCCCAGCTGCTCTCCCGCTCCAGCGCCACGCGCCTGCCCACGGTGGGATCACGGCACACCGCGTGCATGGCCTTGTAGGTGGCACATAGACTGGAGAGGTCGTCCATGGGCTGGGTGGAGGTTGCGGTGACCCACCCCGCGATCAGGACCGCAATATCGTGCGGCAAGGGGAACTCCATGGGCTTATCTCAGGCGGTTGGTAAGTAACACCCGTCCCCGAGATAAATATATTCTCAGGCGGTTGGTAAGTACCAACCGCCTGAGAAGATGTTAATTAACTGACGCGCCGCACGAGGTCTGTGGAGAAGTTAAGAAGCCGTGGTACAGGGACACGTGCGACGGAAGGATCTCTGAAGATCGTCTTCCACAGTGGTTTAATTGTGCGCCACACGAGGTCTGCAAAGAGTTCAATGCGCAATGAATAAAATATTTTGTTCAGTTGGTAGATGTTAATTTTATACAAATGTAGAAGAAAGAATCATCAAATTTGAACACAATTTGCAGAATGTAAACATGTTTTAGTATTTATATTGGAATCTAAATAAAAAAGAAGCAAGAGATAAGGAAACTGAAGAATAGTATCGGGCATTATCTCAGGCGGTTGTTAAGTAATAACCGCCTGAGATAAACATTTTTGAAACTACAAGATGTTAATTAACGGTCTGAGAAGATGTTAATTAACTGACGCACTGCACGAGGTCTGCGGAGAAGTTAAGAAGCCGTGGTGCAGGGACGCGTGCGACGGAAGGATCTTTGAAGATCGTCTTCCACAGTGGTTTAATTGTGCACCGCACGAGGTCTGCAAAGAGTTCAATGCGCAATGAACAAAATATTTTGTTCAGTTGGTAGATGTTAATTTTATACAAATGTAGAAGAAAGAATCATCGAATTTGAACACAATTTGCAGAATGTAAACATGTTTGAGTATTTATATTGGAATCTAAATAAAAAAGAAGCAAGGGATAAGGAAACTGAAGAACCGTATCGGGAATTATCTCAGGCGGTTGTTAAGTAATACCCGTCAGAGATAAATATATTCTTTGACGGTTGGTGAGTACCAACCGTCTGTGAAGATTTTTACTTCATTTTTCTTAGGCGGTTTGTAAGTAATACCCGTCTGAGATAAACATTTTTGAAACTACATATGTTAATTAACGGCCTGAGAAGTGTTAATTAACTGACGCGCCGCACGAGGTCTGCGGAGAATTTGAGAAGCCGTGGTGCAGGGACGCGTGCGACAGAAGGATCTCCGAAGATCGTCTTCCACAGTGGTTTAATTGTGCACCGCACGAGGTCTGCAAAGAGTTCAATGGGCGGGAAATGAACCGCTCCCTCGTCTACTCCGCACAGACCATATATAAGGCGCGTCGTCGGTTATGTACAAGCACAGAACTTTTGCACTCCTTTCTTCTTCTTCCATCGTTCCACCTCTCCTAGCCCGGCGCCGACGAACCACCACAGCCATGGCCAACCTTCCGCCACCTAGCCCGCCGAGGCAGCCACCCTGCAAGCGGATACGCTGCAGCTCCCTCGATAGGGTGAATGACGACCAGCGCGTTCCACCACCGGTGCAGCCGGAGCCACCGGTACAGCCGGAGCAATCGGCTCAGCCGGAGCAGCCAACCCACTCTCCTGCTGCATCATCGCCGGAGGAGGAGGAGGAGGAGGAGGAGGAGGAGGAGGAGGAGGAGGAGGAGGACGATGACGACGACGACGATGATGATGACGATGATGATGACGAGTCGTCCTCTGATGACGGCGACGACGAGTCGTCCTCCAACGACGGCGACAACGACGGCGACCACCACCATGGTGATGACTACGACGACGACGACGAGTCGGAGGAGGACCGCTTGGCGTGGTTTGAGAAGTTGGCGGAGAGGATGGAGAGGAGGCGGGGCCGTAGTGTAGTTTTAGGATTTCAATCAAGTGTTCTTGTACATATTTCTTGTGTTTTGTACATATTTCAATCAAGTGTCAATGAATACTGGTGGATAATTTGAAGTTTGACATGTTGGAGTGCTTTTAAAAAAATTTAAAAAATTCATACATGTATAAATTATACAAATATGTTCATACCAACAATTTTGAGTGAAGGAACTTTTTTTTTATGAGATACACAAATGTGAATAATATGTGAGTAGAAATTAATTTGATATTTACCAAAAAATTACAATGTCAGCTATACAAGTTTTAAAAATATTTTGTTCAGTTGGCATTATCTCAGACGGTTGTTAAGTAATACTCGCCTGAGATAAAAATCTTCTTAGGCGGTTATTAAGTACCAACAGCCTGTGAAGATATTTACTTCTTAATTAATAAACATCTTCTCAGGCGGTTGGTAAGTAAAACCCGCCTGCGATAAAGTTAAAAACCGCCTATGAAAAACCGACGTCTATATAAGGACCCCTCACCGCAGTCAAAACGCAACCCTGGAGAATTTATATCGATGCCGCAAGGCTGTTGAATTTCCCCTGCGCCGCGCCACCGCTCCGCCGCCCAGCCCATACTACCGCGCCGCCGCTCAACCCCGCACCGCCACTTCTCCACCCAGCCGACCCACCGTGCTGACGCCTCCCCACCGTGCTGATGCCTCTGCAAGGTAAATGTAGTTTCCTTACTTTTTCTTTGTATATTTTCATTACCTGATAAGCTGTTAGTTTTGTGTGTTCTGGTGTATGGATTCTGTCCTTTTGCATGTGTAAGGACTGTATGGATTGTGTTCTGGTATATTGATGTATGGACTATATGGATTGTTTCCTTTTTGTACCTATTATGTGACATGAATATGATGTTTAATTAACAGATGCTATTGTAATATATATAAGATGCATCTGGGCCTGTTTCCCGATATAACGGACCGGATCCCACCCATACCTAGCCCATGCTGCTGGGCCTGTTTCCCCCTTTGACTCTGTCCGCCTCAAGACGTCGCCCGTCTCCTACATTAGTCGCCCTAATCATACTTGTTATGTCTCTGTAAATTCATTTTATAGAAGACCTTTAGAGAATATTTGTGGCCAAATTTTGTAAATCTGACAAAAATTCTATTATTGAAGCATGGACCGTCGAGCGTGGATGTATAACATGCCAAGACCCGATCCTATGTACATTCGTAATGTTGCAAATTTTATTGAAGCATCCAAGAGACATGCGAAGTTGCAAAAGATAGATGACATATTATGTCCATGTATCGACTGCGAAAATAAGATTGCTTGGACGGATACTATAGTAATCCAATCTCATTTGGTGAAAAGAGGTTTCAAAAATAACTACACAATATGGACAGAGCATGGTGAGTTAGATACACATGATGTGAATAAAGATGATGAGAGAGGCTCAAATGATGATAATGTTCATATCGATGATGGTAGTGACAATCAAGCTGGTGATGATGATGATGAGTTCGATTATGAGGAGATGTTGCGTCACATTGAACCATATGTACTGACTTCTATGGGAGCAAGCAAAGGTTTAAGTAAAATGGAGACATTGCAGAATGCGGCGACAGAGCTTTTATATGATGAATCAAACGGTTGTGATAAAGAGTTTACTACATTGCGTGCAATCTTAGAACTACTAAAGTTGAAAGCTACGCACGGATGGTCCGATTGTAGTTTCTCTGATCTTAGAACTACTAAAAATACACGCTTGTGTGAACCATTGTATTCTGTATCGCAAAGAGCATGAGCTCGCAACTAGATGCCCCATTTGTGGTGTCAGTAGATACAAGAAGGACTACAATCACCAGTATGTTACCAACATGAAAAAGACTCAGAAGAATAAGAAGTTTATTATTGGTCCTGAAGGTGACGATGACGATACTTCTAGCGATGCAGACGGGAAGAATAAGAGAAAAATTCCTGCATTGGTGATGTGGTACCTTCCAGTAATTGATCGCTTGAAGCGTTTGTTCTCAAACCCTAGGGAGGATGAACTTATGCGTTGGCATTCCGAGCAACGCAAGAAGAATGAAAAACATATACGACACCCTGGTGATGCAACGCAGTGGAAAATTTTTGATATTTAGTATCCAGAATTTGCGAAGGAAATCAGAAATGTGAGGTTTGCCTTGGGTACAGATGGAATGAATCCGTTTGGTGAAAAAAGGAGCATACACAGCACATGGCCCGTGGTCTTAACTATGTACAACCTACCGACGTGGTTGTGTCACAAAAGGAAATATATCTTATTATCTGTTCTTATCCAAGGCCCGAAACAACCCGACATCGAAATTGATGTGTTCTTGGAACCTTTAATGGAAGATATGGCGAAATTGTGGAATGAAGGGGTACGTACATGGGATGAGTACAAGCGGGAGTATTTCACGCTAAGAGCAACGATATTCATTACCGTGCATGATTATCCCAGACTGTTTACATTATCGGGACAAATGAAAGGGAAGAAAGGTTGCATTAGGTGTGTGGATAGAACTGGATTTCTATACCTCACTTCATCCAGAAAGACGGTGTACATGAGACATCGATGGTTCTTGACAGATACACACAAGTATAGGAAGATGAAAGAACAATTTGATAACAAAATCGAAAAAGATACTGCACCGAAATCTTATAGTGGAAAACTTGTGTTTGAAATGGTCAAGAACATTCATAATGCTTTCGGTAAGGGAAAAAAGAGTAAAGGAATTAAGAGAAAGAAAAGTACATCTTCGGATGATACAACTGACATGGCTTTCAAGAAACAATCAATTTTTTTCAAGTATCTTCCGTATTGGAAGAATCTGGAATTTTGCCATAGTATTGATTTGATGCATGTTACAAAGAATGTATTTGACAGCATCATTGGGACCTTGTTGGACATGCCGAGGAAAACAAAGGACGGATTAAATTCACGTATGGACCTAGTAAATCTTGATTTGAGACCAGAGCTTCATCCAGTAGAAAAGGCGAACGGGAAGCATTACCTTCCCCGAGCCAGCTACAACTTGACGCTAGAAGAGAAAAAAGCAATTTGCGAATGCTTGTGTGGGATCAAAGTGCCCACAAGTTTCTCATCCAATATCCGCAAACTAGTCTCGATGAAAAACTTGTCTTTATTCGGTTATAATTCTCACGACTGTCACATGATGATGACAGTTTTCCTTGCCATTGCAATAAGAGTAATCAAACCTGAGCATATAAAAGTTGTCATCACACGTTTGTGTTACTTCTTCAATGCAGTATCGCAAAAGGTGATAGCACTGAATGTAGGCCTAGAGGGGGGGTGAATAGGCCTTCTTGAATTTTCTCGGTTCCTGTAGGACTTCAACAAAAAGGTCAAATCCAGATATATCGGACTAGTCCGGTAAAGTGCGGACTAGTCCGGATTTCACGGGCTAGGTTGATCAAGTTAGGTCAATTTGATTGTTTCGTTGTCGTTTGCAGCGGAAATATAAACCTTAATGACAGTTCAATAGTTGTATGTTAAGTTTTAATGCAGGTATGATTCTTGTTCAACTATTTAACTTGAATTCAACAAAATGAATCAAACCCTAGATAATGTTGATCAACTAGAATGATGAACACAAACGAACAAGACACAAGATTTATCCCGTGGTTCGGTTACCACGAAGGCAGCCTACATCCACGTTGAGGAGCCCACAAAAGGACCGGGTCTTCACCAACCCTTCCCTCGTCGGATCGCCACGAAGGCCAATCCTCTTCCACTAATCACACAGGGGTAAATCACCAAGTTGAAGGGGCGATCTCACAAGTTGAGAGCTCCCTTGATTACAAGTTTCAAAACCACCAATAACACACTTAGAAATATACAAATTGAGATGCAAGAGTGTGTTAGAGATTCAAACCAAGAGCTCAATCGTGTGCCAAGTGCCTCTCCAATGATCTAGAAGTGATCTTCAATGGATTGATTGATTTTTCACTTAACTTCGTGGAGAGAGATGGTTTTTGAGTCTCTTGGGAGGTGTGACGGCGCTAGGGTTCGAGAGAGGTTAAAAGTGGGCCGTGCACCTCTATTTATATGGGGTTTCTGGAAGTTACCGTTAGGGTTCAGAAATATCGGACTAGTCCGTGGTGGAGACCGGACTAGTCCGGTGTGCTGTGTGAAGCAAACCCTAAGTGTCTAGGAATCTCGGACTAGTCCGGTTCAAAACGGACTTGTCCGATTTCGTCACTGGAAAGCTTCGGACTAGTCCGATTGACATCGGACTTGTCCAGACACATGAAACCCTAAGTGTTTAGGATGACAAGTCCGCATTTGGAGGACTTGTCCGATTTAGATCAGGGTGTATATCGGACTAGTCCGATTGACATCGGACTTGTCCGAAGTGGATCAGAATGAATATCGGACTAGTCCGGGTCACAACGGACTGGTCCGATTTTGTGTGACTTGTGCATTGAAAAGGACTAGTCCGCACTGGGGAGGACTAGTCCGAAGTGGAACAGAAAATATATCGGACTAGTCCGGTGGTGACCGGACTTGTCCGATCTGGTGCAGAATGTGATATCGGACTAGTCTGGCTGATATCGGACTAGTCCGGTCCTGTATAGTTTTGTGCATTGTGTGTGTGTGATTAAGTGAGATTGAGCTCTTGGGTGTGTTTCCTTAACACACTCCATACATACTAAACAACTAATTTCTTCTCCTTGAGCTCAAATTCATTTTCCTTCTCAATTTCCCTCTTTTTGGTACTTTGCTCATTTTTCATCATTTTCCTGCATTCATCTCAACAAAAGGATTAGGATCCCAATTGCTTGTCATAAATCATCCAAAACCCACAAGGGAGTCCTAGATGCACTTTCAATCTCCCCCTTTTTGGTGATTGATGACAACCAATTGAGATTTCACAAAATGAGGTATAAAATGAGATTTTCATAAAGTATGCACATATGACTCAAAAATGCATCAGGCAACAAGATAATTATTCATATGTGCATTCTTTATGGTGGGATGCATACTAAGAGCATGAATGCATTAAGAATGACAGAATTTTCATTTACCAACTAATATCAAGTGAATATGGCACTTCAGGGGCAAAAACTCAGATTTCATCACACACTTGCTAATTAATTGAGCAATTCATCGCAGGACCAAACATGATATGAAAAGAGAGTTAAGCAAATACAATCACAATTAAAAAACATAGAGAGCTCTCTCCTCGCATCCTATTCAGCTAAAGCTTAGACTAGAGACTCCCCCTCAATCTCTCCCCCTTTGGCATCAAGACACCAAAAAGAGAGAGAGGAAGGTCCTAGGGCTTCACTCTTCGCTGTCAGTCCTCTCGTCGTCTTCATCGTTTTCATCGCTTTCGACTTGACGAGATTGAGAGGTAGGAGGAGGAGCGGAGCTGCTCGAGCCCCCAATGCCAAAATAGGCAAGCTCGGAAGGAGTCAAGGGGCTGAACTCGGTGATGTTTGGATCAGAATCTTCAGAAAGTACTGGAGATCCAATTGGATTGATCTCCAGCTTCTCACTCAGCTGCTTCACATTGGCTTTTATGTATCTCATGTCCTCCTTCCTCTTCTGATTTAACTTGTGAAGCTTCACTTCAGTTTTCTTGCATGAGGAGAAAATTGCAGCCATGTACTTGAGGATCCCACTGGCGGATCCTTTCTGAGGGGCTTCCCTGGAGGGAGGAGTAGCCCTAGCAGCTTCTTCTTGCCTTGCCGGTGCCTCGGGGCTTGAGGCCGGCGATGGAGCAGCCTGGACACTCACGGACTGAGGCTTCTGAGGCCTCAGTGGAGTGTGCTCCACATCCTTCACAAACTCGATCCCTGTGACCTTCTCAATTATGAACATCAAGTAAGGGGCATAGCCACAGGATCGGTTGGGGGTACTTGAGATATTGACCATATCATTCCAGATATAGTCTGCAACATCGAATTGCCTTTTCTTGCTGATGACCCTCATCAGGGTCCGGAGGTAGCCTTGCACACTCCCTGCATCCCCATCCTTGGGGGCAATCGTCTTCCTGAGAACTCTGTTGAGAACCACAAAGAAAGGCTTCATGTTCTTTGTGGAGGGAGGGACATACTTGGAGGTGGGCTCATACATGAACTTCATTCCATCCCTCTCAATGACCCCAATGTTGTGGATAATGAGGTGGTCATCTCCCTCAGAGTCAAGATGCAGCAGGCGGGCAAACTCTTCTTGAGTGATGGAATACTTGGATCCATGAGTCATCCAAGTCACACTTTCTTCGTCTTCGCCTGAGAAGTGGCACGTTGCATAGAATTGTGCAATCACTTCATCATTCCAATTGTACCTGAAGGCAAACAAATCCTTCAGCCCATGTCTCTCTGCAGCTTGTATCACTTCATCAAAAGCTGCACATTTCCTCTTCTCAAGGTGGGCCCAGTCAATCCATTGACTGCGCACCACCGGGGTCTTCATCGGCATGTAGACCAGCTTGTAGAAGTCAACATGGAAATTTGACCAGAATCTGCCATCAGCTGCTTGCTTGGGCCTTGCATAGTAATCCACACTTCTCAGCTTCATGGCCACATCGCTGCCCTTGCCATTGAATCTTTCCTCATTGGGGTCCCGGACCCCTTCTCTAGGAGTATGCAGCTTTAGGGGCCCAACAGGCCCTGTGGCAACCCCCTTGCCCTTCCCTTTAGCTTGGTGAGGGCCACTTGAAGGAGGAGCAGCCTTCGAGGTGGCCTTCTTGACACACACCTTCCTCCGAACCTGGGGAGGTGAGGGAGCAGGCTCGGAGGGTCTCTCTTGGCGTTTCTTGCCAAGACCCGTCGAGGACCGAGGTGCCACCTCGTGGTCCAACTCGGCCTCGAAATCGGAGATTTCGTTGTCGGAGCTCGACATGATCTGAGAATGAGTGATCAAGAGAAAAGACAAGTTATACAAGGTATTGGTGAGGTAAGATGGCAATGGAAGGCAGTAGGGAATTAAAGAATTAGGTTTTGGTTCAGAAACAACGGACTTGTCCGGTGCACAGGCACGGACTAGTCCGGGGGACCGGACTTGTCCGTACATGGACCGGACTAGTCCGGTGTTCATCCACAAAAACCTAACAAACTGGATAAAAATTGATCCCTAATGAAATAACTAGTCTAGCATACACATAGTACATCAACTGGACATGCAACTAGTGGAGAATGCTAGACCAAACGATAGGCAATAAAGAAATTTGTGATTTCTTAGGGTTTTGAGGAAAATTTACCAAGAAATCCAAGGAAGCTTGAAAATGTGGGGGTTGGAGGCCGGACTTGTCCGCTAACTTCAATCCCCGAGTCTTCAAGCTTGATCTCCGCCCAAGATTGAGGCTTTTCGACGGAGGAATCAAGGATTCGCCTTGGGAGCTCGAGCGCAAGAGAGAGAAAGCTTGGGGGAGAGTGTGGGGTGAAGGGATTAGGGTTTGGTGGCGGCTAGGGTTATGGACACGAAAAATCGGACAAGTCCGGACAAGACCGGACTAGTCCGAAGTCCTCCAGAAACCTAAATCGGACTAGTCCGTGGTCTGTCGGACTAGTCCGGCCTAACCGGCACACTGCGGATTAGTCTGCAATGGCGGACTAGTCCGGGTAACCACGGACTTGTCCGTGGTCACCAGGAGAGAATTGCATAGCCCATTCATATATATTTGAAGGTCCAATAATTGAGGGTAGAGAGGCAAAACAAATCAAACAATCTTGATGAATTTGACCAGTAAGCAAACAACAATCATACTATGATCAAATATTCATCAAGATCAAATAATTGACATAGTTTTTCGAGAGAAAAATGAAGAGGGATGATTTTCACAATTCAATCAATATTTTGAAGCAATCATACAGGTGTGCAAATTTTCAAGCCACACTCCGAGAATCAAGAATGTTTAGCTCATTTCGGAGTTCGCAAAAACGTTTTTCATCAAGTGGCTTGGTGAATATGTCGGCCAATTGTTCTTGGGTGTTGACATGAGAGATGGATATGTCTCCTTTCATGGAATGGTCTCTCAAGAAATGGTGTCTTATGTCAATGTGTTTAGTTCTAGAGTGCTCAACTGGATTGTGGGCTATTTTAATGGCACTCTCATTGTCGCAAAGAAGAGGAATACGGTTCATATTGTAACCGTAATCCCTTAGAGTTTGTCGCATCCAAAGGAGTTGTGCACAACAACTCCTGGCTGCAACATACTCCGCTTCGGCTGTGGATAATGCAATGGAATTCTGTTTCTTGGATGACCAAGAAACTAAGGATCTTCCTAGGAATTGGCAAGTGCCAGAAGTGCTTTTTCTATCAACTTTGCACCCGGCATAATCTGCATCAGAATACCCAATGAGATTGAATTTTGAGCCTTTTGGGTACCAAAGACCAAGGTTGGGTGTATGAACTAAATATCTTAGGATTCTCTTTACGGCTGTCAAATGACATTCCTTAGGGTTGGCTTGAAATCTTGCACACAAACATACACTCAACATAATATCTGGCCTAGATGCACATAAGTAAAGTAAAGATCCAATCATGGAGCGATATACCTTTTGGTCGACGCTCGGTCCATCTTCATTGAGATCCAAGTGACCATTCGTTGCCATGGGAGTCTTTATGGGCTTTGCCTTGTCCATGCCAAACTTCTTGAGGATGTCCTGTGTGTACTTGGTTTGGCTTATGAATGTTCCTTCCCTTTGTTGCCGCACTTGGAATCCCAAGAAGTACTTCAATTCTCCCATCATTGACATTTCAAATCTGTCTGTCATAATTTTACTAAACTCTTCACAGAAAGATTGGTTAGTTGATCCAAAAATTATATCATCAACATAGATTTGGCAAATGAAAAGATCATTATCCAGATTTTTTGTGAATAATGTATAGTCTACTTTGCCAATTTGAAAGCCATTATCAATTAGAAAATCTCTAAGACACTCATACCAAGCTCTAGGAGCTTGTTTGAGGCCATAGAGAGCCTTACGCAGTTTATACACGTGGTCGGGGAACTCTTCATCTTCAAATCCGGGTGGTTGCTCCACGTACACCTCTTCCTTGATTGGTCCGTTGAGGAAGGCGCTTTTCACGTCCATTTGGTACAGCTTGAAATCATGATGAGTAGCATATGCAAGTAATATTCTAATTGATTCAAGCCTAGCTACTGGAGCAAAAGTCTCATCAAAATCCAAACCTTCGACTTGTGAGTAACCTTTGGCCACAAGTCGTGCCTTGTTTCTTGTCACCACCCCGTGTTCGTCTTGTTTGTTGCGGAAGACCCACTTGGTGCCGACTATGTTTGCATTGGGTCTTTCCACAAGTTCCCAAACCTCGTTTCTCTTGAAGTTGTTCAACTCTTCTTGCATTGCCACCACCCAGTCCGGATCCTTCAATGCATCCTCAGTCCTGCGGGGTTCCAAAAAGGAGACAAACGAGTAATGTTCACAGAAATTTGCTATACGAGATCTGGTGGTTACTCCCTTTTGGATGTCGCCGATGATGTTGTCTATTGGATGATCCCTTTGAATGCATTGGTGTACTCTTGGGTGTGGCACTTGGGGGGTCGTATGTTGGTGTTCATCTTCTTCTCCCCCTGAGTTGTTGTCCTCGTTGATTTGTTGATCATGTTCATATTCTTGTGGTTGATCTTGTATCGAGGCTCCCCCTTGATTGTTGATCTCCTCTTGTGGTTCACTTTCCTCTTGTATTTGTGCCGATGACTCTTGTGGTCGTACTTCGCCTAGAGCCATCCTCTTTATTGCTTGATAGGGGGCTTCCTCTTTACCTAATTCACATTGATCAACTTGCTCCTTTTGGGAGCCATTAGTTTCATCGAACACTACGTCACGTGCCACTTCAACAAGTCCGGAGGCCTTGTTGAAAACAAGATAGGCGTAAGTGTTCGAATCATAACCAAGCAAGAAACCTTCATCGGACTTCGAAGCGAACTTTGAAGTCCTGGGCTTCTTGTTCAAAATATAGCAAGGAGAACCGAAAACTCGAAAATAAGAAATGTTCGGTTTGTTACCGGTGAGTAGCTCATAGGGAGTCTTCTTTAGTAGTCGATGAAGGTAGAGTCGATTTGTGGCATGGCAAGCGGTGTTGATTGCTTCCGCCCAAAATCGATCCGAAGTCTTGTATTCATCGAGCATTGTTCTTGCCATCTCTATGAGCGTTCGGTTCTTCCTTTCGGCAACTCCGTTTTGTTGTGGAGAGTATGGTGTTGAGAATTCGTGCTTGATTCCTTCTTCATCAAGGTACTCCTCCACTTGTATGTTCTTGAACTCCCTGCCGTTGTCGCTCCGAATACTCTTGATTGATAGTGAGAACTCGTTTTGCGCTCGCTTGAAGAATTTCTTGAGTGTTCCTTGTGTTTCTGACTTATCATGCAAAAAGAACACCCAAGTGAAGCGGGAAAAATCATCAATAATGACTAAACCGTATTTGTTACCGCCTATGCTTATGTAAGCAATTGGACCGAAGAGGTCCATATGAAGTAGTTCGAGCGGTCTTGTCGTGGTCATGATGTTCTTCGCGGGATGTTGTGCTCCAACTTGCTTTCCTGCTTGGCACGCGCTACAAGGCCTGTCTTTCTCAAACACAACATCTTTCAAACCTCGGATGTGATCGCCCTTGAGGAGTTTTTGAAGGTTCCTCATACCAACATGTGCTAGCCGTCTATGCCACAGCCAACCCATGTTGGTTTTTGCAATCAAGCATGTGTCGAGTTCGGCTTTATCCTTGTTGAAGTCAACAAGATAAAGCTTTCCCTTTAACATACCCTTGAATGCAACGGAACCATCACTTCTCCTTGAGACGGTCACACCCTCGTTAGTGAACAGATAATTATAACCTTTGTCACATAACTGAGATATGGACAGCAGGTTATAATCTAAAGATTCAACGTGTAAAACATGCGAAAGAGTATGTTGAGAGGATATTGCAATTTTACCGGTATCGAGGACCCTTCCTTGACTGTTATCCCCAAAGTAGATGCCTTCGTTTGGGTCCTGGTTCACTTCATACTCCACAAACATCCTCCTTTCTCCGGTCATGTGGTTGGTGCATCCACTGTCCAGCACCCATTTGGATCCACCGGAGGAGTAGGCCTGCAAAAACAAATTACGCCTTGGTTTTAGGTACCCAAGCTTGCTTGGGTCCTTGGAGGTTAGTAACGATACATTTGGGCACCCACACATGGGATTTTGTGTTCCCATGGCGTGGCCCAGCATAATAAGCATACACCTTACCAACATTATTTTTCATTAAAACATAGGAGGCATCAAATGTTTTAAACAGAAGTTGCTGTTGATTATGGGTCGGACTAGTCTGTGTGACCAGACTTGTCCGGATCACCGGACTTGTCCGGACCACAACCGGACTAGTCCGATTTTCATGAGAGTTCAGACTTTTAGTTTTCGAGTTACCAGGTTGTGAGGGTCCTCCCTTCACAAAGGTGATCCTTCCCTTGTTGTTCTTATGATTTCCAGCTCTTTGCTTTCCATCACAAGAGTAACCAATGCCATACTTGACATTTGGAGGTCTTTGGACCAAATATGCACTACGTGCATAGTTGATCCTCTCCTTGTCAAATATTACACATTGGGTAGGATTTTTGTCCTTCGTGGAGGTAGGATTTTCCTTCAACCTGGTGTTAGTTTTATCACATTTGCAAACATGAGCGATATTAGTTAAAGTGGGTTGAGAGAGTAGGGTTGAAGAGGAGGAAGGTTCACTAAGCTTGAGTGACTCAACCTGCACTTCAAGGATCTTGTTGACCTTGATTTGGTCATCAAGTTGATTCTTGATTGCAACATTTGAGTTGGTTAACTCCAAGCAAGTTTTCTTGCTTGAAGCTAGCTCAAGCTCTAGTGAGTGATTTTTCTCCTTTTCAAGAACTAGAAGATTGTCAAGTTCGACATGCTTCTCCTTTTGGGAGATAATCATGTCTTCTTGACGATCAATTAGCTCTTCCTTCTCAATAAGTTGGTTAAGCAAGAATTTCATTTTTGCAGCAGTTTTTCTATCTAAACCAATTAGCATATCTTCATCATCACTGTCTAGATCATCATTACTTGAGTAAGAATGCAGGGAAGGGGTTTTGATGTTTACCTTGCGTTTACCTTCCTTAGCCATGAGGCAAGTTCCATTTGCCTTCTTTGCACCGAGCGTGGGGAAGAGTGTGGGTTTCTTGGACATGCTTTCAATGGCTATGCTAGCCATTTCTTCTTCATCGGACGATGAGGACTCATCGTTTGAGTCCCATTCCTTTCCAATGTGTGCTTGTTCAACTTGCTTCTTCTTCTTGAAGAATTTCTTCGGTTGAGGCTTGGACTCTTTACTCTTCTTCTTGTTGTCCTCATACGGGCAATCGACTATAAAGTGATTGTATTCACCACAATTGTAACATGCCCGCCTCATCTTCGGCTTTGTCTTCTCCTTGTATTTTCCTTCACTCGATTTTTCTCCTTGTCTTTTCTTCATAATTCTTTTGAATTTCTTCATGAACAAAATCATATCTTCTTCGTCCAGCTCGCTGCTTTCATCATCGCTGTCCTCCTCAAGCTGTGCTTCTCTTGCTTCTTTGGATAGAGGTTTGAGTGAGGAATTTAGGGCAACTCCCTTCTTCTTAGCTGATGTGAGATCGGCTATTTCTTTTACGTGCTTGGCTTGCTTCTCCATCATCTCAAAGTTGATGATCTTGCCAAGCAGTTCATCCGGAGTCATTTTCTTGTACCCGGGACTTTCTCGGATCATAGAGCAAAGTGTGACGTTGCGAGGCATAAAGGCTCTAAGGATGAGATTTACAACCTCGTGGTCATTCCACTTTTTGCTACCATATGATCGAACCTTGTTCACAAGGGTCTCCAGTCTGTTGTACATGTCCTGGGGGGACTCATCTTCCTCAATCGCGAACCTTCCTAGTTCGCCTTCAATCATTTCAATCTTTGCCTCCCGCACATGCCGGTCACCTTCATGTGCTGTCTGTAGTGTGTCCCAAATTTCTTTGGCAATTTCCAATCCGTCCACCTTTGTGAGTTCATCTCTACTTAGAGATGAGGTGATAACGGCTGCGGCTTGGGCATTCCTGTGGATGGCTTGCTCTTGACTTGGCGTGAGTTCTTCATCGTTATCAGGGATGTTTATTCCTGTGCACACAATATGCCATAAACTTGGGTTAAGGGAAATCAAGTGCATCTTCATGTTTTGCCTCCACATGGAGTAATCACTCCCATCGAAGTGCGGGGCCTTTCCGAGAGGAATGGATAGATAATGACTGCTGTTAGAATTTAAACAGTCATAATTAAAAGGATATCGGGAGTAGTCGGTGTGACTACTCCCCTTCTTCTTTTCTTCAACTTTAGCTTTCCCTTTGGAAAGTGCTTTCTTTCGGAGCAGTGCTTTCAGCTCCAATGTCTCATCATCATCATCATCGAAGTCTTGAATGGCTTCGAGATACTTTTCAAGCTTTTGGTGCTTGTCATTGTTCATCTCTTCCTGGTTGTTGATTTTCTGGACTTCCTTCATGTCCGACATGATCTCTTCGAGTGGTTGCACTCTTTTTTGAAGAACCTGCTCTGATACCAATTGAATGTAGGCCTAGAGGGGGGGGGGGGGGGGGTGAATAGGCCTTCATGAATTTTCTCGGTTCCTGTAGGACTTCAACAAAAAGGTCAAATCCAGATATATCGGACTAGTCCGGTAAAGTGCGGACTAGTCCGGATTTCACGGGCTAGGTTGATCAAGTTAGGTCAATTTGATTGTTTCGTTGTCGTTTGCAGCGGAAATATAAACCTTAATGACAGTTCAATAGTTGTATGTTAAGTTTTAATGCAGGTATGATTCTTGTTCAACTATTTAACTTGAATTCAACAAAATGAATCAAACCCTAGATAATGTTGATCAACTAGAATGATGAACACAAACGAACAAGACACAAGATTTATCCCATGGTTCGGTTACCACGAAGGCAGCCTACATCCACGTTGAGGAGCCCACAAAAGGACCGGGTCTTCACCAACCCTTCCCTCGTCGGATCGCCACGAAGGCCAATCCTCTTCCACTAATCACACAGGGGTAAATCACCAAGTTGAAGGGGCGATCTCACAAGTTGAGAGCTCCCTTGATTACAAGTTTCAAAACCACCAATAACACACTTCGAAATATACAAATTGAGATGCAAGAGTGTGTTAGAGATTCAAACCAAGAGCTCAATCGTGTGCCAAGTGCCTCTCCAATGATCTAGAAGTGATCTTCAATGGATTGATTGATTTTTCACTTAACTTCGTGGAGAGAGATGGTTTTTGAGTCTCTTGGGAGGTGTGACGGCGCTAGGGTTCGAGAGAGGTTAAAAGTGGGCCGTGCACCTCTATTTATATGGGGTTTGTGGAAGTTACCGTTAGGGTTCAGAAATATCGGACTAGTCCGTGGTGGAGACCGGACTAGTCCGGTGTGCTGTGTGAAGCAAACCCTAAGTGTCTAGGAATCTCGGACTAGTCCAGTTCAAAACGGACTTGTCCGATTTCGTCACTGGAAAGCTTCGGACTAGTCCGATTGACATCGGACTTGTCCGGACACATGAAACCCTAAGTGTTTAGGATGACAAGTCCGCATTTGGAGGACTTGTCCGATTTAGATCAGGGTGTATATCGGACTAGTCCGATTGACATCGGACTTGTCCGAAGTGGATCAGAATGAATATCGGACTAGTCCGGGTCACAACGGACTGGTCCGATTTTGTGTGACTTGTGCATTGAAAAGGACTAGTCTGCACTGGGGAGGACTAGTCCGAAGTGGAACAGAAAATATATCGGACTAGTCCGGTGGTGACCGGACTTGTCCGATCTGGTGCAGAATGTGATATCGGACTAGTCTGGCTGATATCGGACTAGTCCGGTCCTGTATAGTTTTGTGCATTGTGTGTGTGTGATTAAGTGAGATTGAGCTCTTGGGTGTGTTTCCTTAACACACTCCATACATACTAAACAACTAATTTCTTCTCCTTGAGCTCAAATTCATTTTCCTTCTCAATTTCCCTCTTTTTGGTACTTTGCTCATTTTTCATCATTTTCCTGCATTCATCTCAACAAAATGATTAGGATCCCAATTGCTTGTCATAAATCATCCAAAACCCACAAGGGAGTCCTAGATGCACTTTCAAGCACGTGAAGATTTAGAATATCTGAAAACATACATCGTCGAGACAATGTGCAAGCTTGAGATGTGTTTCCCACCATCCTTTTTTGATATGCAAGTACACCTAATCATACATCTTGTTGATCAGATAAAAGCATTGGGGCCACTATATTTACATCATATGTTTTCATTGGAGAGATATTTAGGAGTATTAAAAGGTTATGTGCGGAACCGTGCTCACCCAAAGGGTTCAATTGTGGAAGGATACACCACTAAAGAAGTGATTGAGGGTTGCGCTGATTACATCAAAGATGGAAAATCGATAGGTGTGCCTATACCGGTACATGAGGGTAGACTACGTGGGAGAGGCAAAGTGGGTAAGAAAACTTTTATTGTTCAAGATTACAAGAATGTACACCGTGCACATTTTGGTGTACTACAACAGCTCGCAATAGCTGAGCCGTACATCGAAGAACACCAAATTGAGCTTCGTGATAAAAACCAAGACCGCAAAGAGGACTGGATCATGAAAGAGCACAGAAGATGTTTCACTGAATGGTTAATGGACAAAAATATATCATACGGAAACACTTTAGAAGAGGCAACAATGAAGAAGTTAGCTTGTGGCCCATCTGCTTTGGTAACATCATGGCAAGCATATGACATCAATGGTTACACATTTTACACTAAAGAAAAAGACGGTAAGAGTGTTGCACAAAATAGTGGTGTTCGTATTGAGGCTTATGATTCACAAGGGCAGAAGACCACATACTTCGGGTTCATAGAGGAAATATGGGAACTCGATTATGGTGAAAGAATGGTAATGCCCGTATTTAAGTGCCAATGGGTCAAACATCCTGATGGTTTGAAAGTGGACAATTACGAGCTGACACTGGTAGACTTAAATAAAGTGGGTTACAAAGATGACCTGTGGGTTCTCGCCGATAATGTTGCACAAGTTTTTTATGTTCAAGATCCAGAAACTAAGAAGTTGCACGTAGTTGTTTCTGGAAAGCAAATATTGTTGGGGTTGACAATGTGGGAGATAATGAAGAGGAATATAATCAGTATGAAGAGATGTACCTTTTCACTGAACCAGAAAACATCAAGCGCGTAGAGAGAAGCATTAAAAAGAATTTGAAACCCTATATGCGAGAAGATGTCAATGCTGGAAAAAATGTATATAGCAATGCGAGATGATATATATTGTATATATTTGTATCTTCTGAAATCAACTTAGAACAATGTTGGTATATGGATTGTGTCCTTTTGCATTTGTGTACATATGCGTTTGGACTCAATGATTTGGAAGTTTGGAAGTTTGGTCTTTCAGATAATGATGTCTCGGACGTGTAGCCGATTGAAGGAGGAGCGCTTGGCGTGGCGCAAGAACCATCCCCATGTATGTACATATGGCACACCGGTCACATGGTTGTATATACATATGTATCTGTAATGGACTGATGAACTTAACTGTAGTTTGTTTTTCCGTCTTGTTTGTTTTTGGTATTTTCAATTTCTCCGCATAGGGTTTCTCTGCGAAGCCTGAATCGGGAGATTTATTGAAGTGGCAGTGCATCGTCCCCGGTAAAGAAGGGGTAAGTCATGAAGAACAAGCACAATATAAGTTTAACCATCGTCCTCCTATTAATAAATTTCTTTTGCAGACTGAATGGGAAGATGGTTACTACCCCCTGACAATCTCCTTCTCTGAGGACTATCCCTTGGGGCCTCCAAGATGCGCCTTTCCAATTGGGTTCTTCCACCCAAATGTCCATCATTCGGGAGCACTCTGCATCGGGATTCTTGATCAAGAGACTGTAAGATAGACCTATTTTGTTCATGTAATTATTACTTATAATTGTTGTCGAACTTATTTGAACTGGTTTCTTATATTGCTTAAATTAAATTTCGTAGGGGTGGTGTAGTGCTTTTACAATCAAAACTATACTACTTGAAGTTCAACGTTTGCTGCATCAGCCAAATGTGCCTGATGTTGAAAATGATTGCTATAATCTACTTATCAAGGTTAGATGACACTTTGACTTAGTGACCAATGTAGGTTATTCATTCCTCCTTCGACATTTGTTAATTTAAATAATGTCAATATTTTCAGGATCCAGCGGAATATAAGACACGTGTTCGGGAGCAAGCAGGACGGTACAATTTAGATTGATCGATGGGAGCTTCATCGTCGATCTACAATGAATGTAGCATGATTTTTGTTCAGTGTGTAAAGAAATTATCTTTGAACAATTGTAAAGCCTCTAATGGTGTATTATCACAATTAAGCCAGCCTCACTGGTGATCGAGCATTTCCTATAATGCATTACTGTACTAGTATCCGCTAGCTCATCTGTGTTTTTTTCCTGATACAATTTTGCCTGCACGACTACATACGGTTGTGATAATTGCAACTACATCCCTGTAATTTCAATGAAAACCGCTTATGATAATTAAACAATGACCGCCACTGAAAATACATGATCTTCTCAGGCCCTTGTTAATCAAGAACCGTCTATGAAGTTCATTGCATTACAGACGGTTATTAATTAAGAACCGCCAACGAAGATCATGTATTTACCCAGACGGTTGTTCCTTAAAATCCATTTGTGAATTTCATTGCATTACAGACGGTTATTAATTAAGAACCGCCAACGAAGATCATGTATTTACCCAGACGGTTGTTTCTTAAAATCCGTCTGTGAAGTTCATTGCATTACAGACGGTTATTAATTAAGAACCGTCTATGAAGATCATGTATTTACCCAGACGGTTGTTTCTTAAAATCCGTCTGTGAAGTTCATTGCATTACAGGCGGTTCTTAATTAAGAACCGATTGTGAAGATCATGTATTTACCCAGACGGTTGTTCTTTAAAATCCGCCTGTGTTGTTCTTTTATCATAGGCGGTTATTATATCATTCGTCATCACAGTCACATATTTTTAAGGACCGCCTGTGTTTGAAAAATTGAGGCGCCTGTAAAAATGCTTTTTGTAGTAGTGAAATGATGGAGAAACAAGCCAAGCACGTCAAAGAAATTGCCGACTTCACCTCGGCCAAGAAGAAAGGAGTTGCCCTAAAATCTACTCTCAAGCCTCTATCCAAAGAAGCAAGAGAAACACAACTAGAGGAGAACAGTGATGACGAGAGTAGTGAGCTAGATGAAGAGGATATGATTTTGTTCATGAAAAAGTTCAAGAGAATAATGAAGAAGAGACAAGGAACAAAATCAAGTGAAGGAAAGTACAAGGAAAGGACGAAGCCAAAGATGAGGCGGGCGTGCTATAATTGTGGTGAGTATAACCACTTTATAGTCGCTTGCCCGTATGAGGACAACAAGAAGAAAACTAAAGAAACCAAGCCTCAACCTAAGAAATTCTTCAAGAAGAAGAAACAAGCCGAACAAGCACACATTGGGAAGGAGTGGGATTCAAACGATGAGTCCTCATCATCCGATGAAGAAGAGATGGCTAGCATAGCCATAGAAAGCACATCCAAGAAATCCACACTCTTCCCCACACTCGGTGCAAAGAAGGGAAATGACACTTGTCTCATGGAAAAGGAAGGTAAACGCAAGGTAAACATCAAAACCCCTTCCATGCATTCCTACTCTAGTGATGATGAACTAGATAGTGATGATGAGGACATGCTAAATGGACTAGATAGGAAAACTGCTGCTAAAATGAGATTTTTACTTGACCAACTTGTTGAGAAGGAGAGGTTAATTGATCGTCAAGAGGACATGATTATCTCCCAAAAGGAGAAGTATGTCAAACTTGACAAACTCCTAGAGCTTTAAAAGGACAAAAACGGTTCACTAGAGCTTGAGCTAGCTTCAAGCAAGAAAACTTGCTTGGAGTTAACCGACTCAAATGTTGCAATCAAGGACCAACTTGTTGACCTGATCAAGGTTAACAAAATCCTTGAAGTGTAAGTTGAGTCACTCAAGCTAAGTGAACCTTCCTCCTCTTCAAGTCCACCTTCTCAACCCACTAAAACTGATCTTGTTCATATGTGCACATGTAGTAAAATCAACACTAGTTTGAAGGAGAAGTCAACCTCCACAAAGGATAAAAATCCTACCCAGTATGGAATATTTGACAAGGAGAAGATCAACTATGCACACAGTGCATACTTGGTCCAAAGACCTCCAAATGTCAAATATGGCATTGGTTACTCTTATGATGTAAAGCAATATGCTGGAAGTCATAAGAATAACAGGGGAAGGATCTCCTTTGTGAAGGGAAGATCCTCTCAAACTGATAAGTTGAAGAATAAGAAACTGAACTCGCATGAATACCGGACTAGTCTGGTAAGTGTACGGACAAGTCCGGTCATCCGGACAAGTCCGGCCACCCAGACTAGTCCAAACTTTTGATGCCTCTTATGTATTAATGAGAAACAATCTTGGTAAGGTTTATGCTTATTATGTTGGGCCACACCATGGGAACACAAAATCCCATGTGTGGGTGCCCAAATGTATTGTAACTAACCTCCAAGGACCCAAGCAAGCTTGGGTACCTAAAACCAAAGCATAATTTGTTTTTGTAGGCCTATTCCTCCGGTGGATCCAAATGGGTGCTATACAGTGGATGCACCAACCACATGACCGGAGAAAGGAGGATGTTCATGGAATATGAAGAAAACGAGGACCCAAACGAAGGCATCTACTTCGGAGATAATAGTCAAGGAAAGGTGCTCGGTACCGGTAAAATTGCAATATCCTCTGAACACACGCTTTCTCATGTTTTACATGTTGAATCTTTAGATTATAACCTGTTGTCCATATCTCAACTATGTGACAAAGGTTATAATTGCTTGTTCACTAACGAGGGTGTGACCGTCTCAAGGAGGAGTGATGGTTCCATTGCATTCAAGGGTATGTTGAAGGGAAAGCTTTACCTTGTTGACTTCAACAAGGATAAAGCCGAACTCGACACATGCTTGATTGCAAAAACCAACATGGGTTGGCTGTGGCATAGACGGCTAGCGCATGTTGGTATGTGGAATCTTCAAAAATTCCTCAAGGGCGATCACATCCGAGGTTTGAAAGATGTTGTTTTTGAGAAAGACAGGCCTTGTAGCGCGTGCCAAGCCGGGAAGCAAGTTGGAGCACATCATCCCGCAAAGAACAGTATGACTACAACAAGACCGCTCGAACTACTTCACATGGACTTGTTTGGTCCAGTTGCTTACATAAGCATCAGCAGTAACAAATACGGTTTGGTTATCATTGATGATTTTTCTCGCTTCACTTGGGTTTTCTTTTTGCATGATAAGTCAGAAACACAAGGAACACTCAAGAAATTCTTCAAGCGAGCTCAAAACGAGTTTTCATTGCCAATCAAGAATATTCGAAGCGACAATGGCACGGAGTTTAAGAACACACAAGTGGAGGAGTACCTTGATGAAGAGGGCATCAAGCACGAATTTTCAGCACCATATTCACCACAACAAAAGGGAGTTGCCGAAAGGAAGAACCGAACACTCATAGAGATGGCAAGAACAATGCTCGATGAATACAAGACTTCGGATCGATTTTGGGCGGAAGCGATTAACACCGCTTGCCATGCCGCAAATCGGCTTTATCTTCATCGACTACTCAAGAAAACTCCCTATGAGCTACTCACCGGTAACAAACCAAACATTTCTTACTTTTGAGTTTTCGGTTCTCCATGTTATATCCTGAACAAGAAGCCCAGGACTTCAAAGTTTACTTCGAAGTCCGATGAAGGTTTCTTGCTCGGTTACGATTCGAACACCTACGCCTATCGTGTTTTCAACAAGGCCTCCGGACTTGTTGAAGTAGCACGTGACGTAGTGTTCGATGAGACTAACGGCTCCCAAAAGGAGCAAGTTGATCCATGTGAATTAGGTAAAGAAGAAGCTCCTTGTCTAGCATTGAAAAGAATGGCTCTAGGTGAAGTTCGACCACAAGAGTCACCTTCACACATAAATGAGCAAAATGAACCACAAGAGGAGACCAACAATCAAGGGGGAGCTTCAACACAAGCACGAGAGTATGAAGATGATCAACAAGTCAACGAGGGCAACCACTCAGGGGGAGAAGAAAATGATCATGAAGACACAACTCCCCAAGTGCCCCACCCAAGAGTACACCAATGCATTCAAAGGGATCAGCCAATCGACAACATCATCGGTGACATCCAAAAGGGAGTAAACACTAGATCTTGCATAGCTAACTTTTGTGAGCATTACTCATTTGTCTCCTTTTTGGAAATACGCAGGATTGAGGATGCATTGAAGGATCCGGACTGGGTGGTGGCAATGCAAGAAGAATTGAACAACTTCAAGAGGAACGAGGTGTGGGAACTTGTGGCAAGACCCAATGCAAACATAGTGGGCACCAAGTGGGTCTTCCGCAACAAACAAGACGAACACGGAGTGGCAACAAGAAACAAGGCACGACTTGTGGCCAAAGGGTACTCACAAGTCAAAGGTTTGGATTTCGATGAGACTTTTGCTCCAGTAGCTAGGCTTGAATCTATTAGAATATTACTTGCATATGCTACTCACCATGATTTCAAGCTGTATCAAATTGACGTGAAAAGCGCCTTCCTCAACGGACCGATCAAGGAAGAGGTGTACGTGGAGCAACTTCCCGGATTTGAAGACGAAGAGTTTCCCGACCACGTATATAAATTGCGTAATGCTCTCTACAGCCTCAAACAAGCTCCTAGAGCTTGGTATGAGTGTCTTAGAGATTTCTTAATTGAAAATGGTTTTCAAATTGGCAAAGTAGACTATACATTATTCACAAAGAATTTAGATAATGATCTTTTTATCTGTCAAATCTATGTTGATGACATAATATTTGGGTCAACTAACCAATCCTTCTGTGAAGAATTCAGTAGAATCATGACAGACAGGTTTGAAATGTCAATGATGGGAGAATTGAAGTACTTCTTGGGATTCCAAGTGCGGCAACAAAGGAAAGGAACGTTCATAAGACAAACCAAGTACACGTAGTACATACTCAAGAAGTTTGGCATGGACAAGGCAAAGCCCATAAAAACCCCCATGGCAACGAATGGCCACTTAGATCTCAATGAAGATGGACCTAGCGTCGATCAAAAGGTATATCGCTCCATGATTGGATCTCTACTTTACTTATGTGCATCTAGGCCATATATTATGTTGAGTGTATGTTTGTGTGCACGATTTCAAGCCAACCCTAAGGAATGTCACTTGACAACCGTAAAAAGAATCTTGAGATATTTAGTTCATACACCCAACCTTGGTCTTTGGTACCCAAAAGGCTCAAAATTCAATCTCATTGGTTACTCCGATGCAGATTATGCCGGGTGCAAAGTAGATAGAAAAAGCACCTCCGGCACATGCCAATTCATAGGGAGATCCTTAGTTTCTTGGTCATCCAAGAAACAAAATTCCATTGCTTTATCCACAGCCGAAGCAGAGTATGTTGCAGCCGGGAGTTGTTGTGCACAACTACTTTGGATGCGACAAACTCTAAGGGATTACAGTTACAATTTGAACCGTATTCCTCTCCTTTGTGACAATGAGAGTGCCATTAAAATAGCCCACAATCCAGTTGAGCACTCTAGAACTAAACTCATAGACATAAGACATCATTTCTTGAGAGACCATTCCATGAAAGGGGACATTACCATCTCACATGTCAACACCCAAAAACAATTGGCCGACATATTCACCAAGCCACTTGATGAAAAGCGTTTTTGTGAACTCCAAAATGAACTAAATATCCTGGATTCTCGGAGTGTGGCTTGAAAAGTTGCATACTTGTATGACCTCTTCAAAATTTTGACTGAATTGTGAAAATCATCCCCCTTAATTTTCTTTCTCAAAAAAAAAAAACTATGTTAATTATTAGATCTTGATGAATTATGATCATTGTGTGATTGTTGTATGCTTACTGGTCAAATTCATCAAGATTAATTGATTTGTTTTGCCCCTCCTATTCTCTATTAGTGAACCTTCAAATATATATGAATGGGCTATGCAAATTCTCCTGGTGACCACAGACTAGACTGTGGTTACCTGGACTAGTCCGCTCTTGCAGACTAGTCCGCAGAGTGCCGGTTAGACCGGACTAGTCCGATAGACCACGGACTAGTCCGATATAGCTCTCTGGATGACTTCGGACTAGTCTGGTCATGTCCGGACTTGTCTGATTTTTCGTGTCCATAACCCTAGCCGCCACCAAACCCTAATCTTCTCATCCCCACTTTTGCTCACGCTTTC
This sequence comes from Tuctoria greenei, assembly GCA_036927565.1. Lineage (NCBI taxonomy): Eukaryota > Viridiplantae > Streptophyta > Magnoliopsida > Poales > Poaceae > Tuctoria > Tuctoria greenei. Next base: position 259,952,502 of record JAYESD010000001.1, on the reverse strand, counting down.
CTCTCTCTTGCGCTCGAGCCACCAAGGCGATTCTCCCCCTCCGTCGAAAAAGTCCACATTTGGGCGGAGATCAAGCTTGACCTCTTGGGGATTGAAGCTAGCGGACTTGTCCGGCCTCCAACCCCCAAACCTTCAAGCGTCAATCGATTTCTTCGGTAAATTTCTTCAAAACCCTAGAAATCTTTTTTTCTCCATTGTTGATCGTATAGCCTAGCATTCTTCACTAGATACATGCTTATTTGATGTACTACGTGTATGCTAGACTAGATTTGCATTAGGAATCATCCCTTGACCAATCTGTTAGGTTTTTGAGGATGAACACCGGACTAGTCCGGTCCATGCACGGACAAGTCCGGTCCTCCGGACTAGTCCGTGCCTGTGCACCGGACAAGTCCGATGTTTCTGAACTAAAAAAACCTAATTTTTCAATTCCTCAATGCAATTCATTGATATCTTTTCATACCTATGCCTTGTATCACTTACCATCACTCTTGCAAAATCATTCTCAGATCATGTCAAGTTCAAACAACGAAATCTCCGACTTTGAGGCCGAGTTGGACCACGAGGTGGCACCTCGGTCCTCGACGGGTCTTGGCAAGAAGCGCCAAGAAAGACCCTCCGAGCCTGCTCCTTCCCCTCCTCATGTTCGGAGGAAAGTGCTAGCGAAGAAGCCGGCCTCCAAAGTGCCAGCCTCTAAGGCTGGTGGTGGCCCTAGCTCGGCAAGTGCCCGCCAAGCCAAGGGCAAGGGCAAGGGGATAGCAACAGGGCTAGTCGGGACCTTAAAGCTCCATGCTCCCAGGGAAGGGGTCCGGGACCCTACTGAGGAGAAGTTCAATGGCAAGGGCAGTGATTCTGCAGCCATGTTCAGAAGCATTGACTGGTATGGCAGGCCAAAGCAGGCTGTCGATGGAAGGTTATGGTGCAACTTCCATGCAGACTTTTACAAATCGGTGTATCTCCCGATGAAGACACCGGTGGTGCGCAGTCAGTGGATTGACTGGGCACACCTTGAGAAGAAGAAGTGCTCAGCTTTTGATGAAGTCATTGCAGCAGTTGAGAGGCATGGCCTGAACGATCTCTTTGCCTTCAAGCATAACTGGAATGATGAGGTGATCACACAGTTCTTTGCAACTTGCCACTTCTCAAGTGAGGATGAAGAGAGTGTTACTTGGATGACACACGGATCTAAGTATAGTATCACTCAAGAGGACTTTGCTAATCTGCTCCATCTGGACACCTCTGGACATGACACCATTCTACAAAGTACATGAAACCATTCTTTGTGGTCCTCAACAGAGTGCTGAGGAAGACTATTGCTCCTAAAGATGGAGATGCTGGGAGCGTGCAGGGTTACCTCCGAACCCTAATGAGAGTCATAAGCAAGGACCGCCGATTTGATGTGGCGGAATACATTTGGAATGATATGGTCAACATATCCTGCACGCCTAACAGGTCTTGTGGCTATGCTCCCTACCTCATGTATATGATTGAGAAAGTCACATGTATTGAGTTCGTGAAGGATGTGGAGCACACTCCTTTGAGGCCTTAGAAGCCTCAACCAGTGAGTGTCCAGGCTGCTCCCTCGCCGGCCTCCAGTCCCGAGGCACCGGCAATATCAAGAAGCGATGCTAGGGCTGTCCCTACCTCTAGGGAAGCCCCTCAAAGAGGATCAGCTAGTGGGATCCTCAAGTACCTGACCGCCATATTATCCTCCTGCAAAAAGACCGAAGTGAAGGTCCACAAGCTCAACAAGAGAAGAAAGAAGGACATGAAGTATATAAAGGCCAATATGAAGCAAATCTGCCAGAAGCTGGAGATCGACCCCATTGGATCTCCAGTGATTTCTGAAGAGTCCAACCCGGACTTCACCGAGCTCGGGCCTCTGAACCCCTCCGAGCTTGCCTACTTTGGCATTGGGGGCTCGAGCAACTCCGTCCCTCCTCCTTCTCCTCCTCGTCAAGCTAATGATGATGAAGACGAAGACGATGACGAGAGGAACGACAGTGAAGAGTGAAGACCCTAGGACCCTCCTCTCCTTCTTTTTGGTGTCTTGATGCCAAAGGGGGAGAGATTGAGGGGGAGTCTTAGCTTTAGCTGTGGTAGGGTGCGAGGAGAGAGTTCTCTTTATCTTTCTTTGTGATTGTAATGCCTTAACGTTGTTTACATGTTAACTATGGTTATGTGTTGAAATGCTTAATTAATTTGCAAATATGTGTTGAAATCTGCAATTTTGCTCCTAAAATGACATATATACTTTGTATTGATTCATCAATGTAAATTATGTCATTCTCAATGTTTCAATGCACTTAGTTATGCATCCCACCATAAAGAATGCACATATGGATATTTCTCTTACTGCTTGATGTATTTTTGAGTCATATGTGCATACTTTATGAAAATCTCATCTCTTTTTGTCATATTTTGTGAAATCTCAATTGGTTGTCATCAATCACCAAAAAGGGGGAGATTGAAAGTGCATCTAGGACTCCCTTGTGGGTTTTGGATGATTTATGACAAGCTATTGGGATCCTAACCTTTTTGTTGAGATGAATGCAGGCCAATAATGAAAAATGAGCAAAATACCAAAAGGAAGGGATAATGAGGAGGAAAGTGAACTTGAACTCAAGGAAAAGAAATAGTAGATTATTGTGTATGGAGTGTGTTAAGGAAACACACCCAAGAGCTCAATCATATTTAAGCACACACACATATTGCACAAAGTTACACAGGACCGAACTCGTCCGATATCAACCGGACTAGTCCGATATCCTTTCTGGACCAGATCGGACAAGTCCGATATCTGTCGGACTAATCCGATATCTTTCTGACTTGAGTCGGACTAGTCCTCCCCATGGCGGACTAGTCCTCAACACACTTCACATGTCACACAAAATCGGACAAGTCCGTTGTTAACCGGACTAGTCCGATATTCATTCTGATCCACTTCGGACAAGTCCGATGTTTACACGGACTAGTCCGAAATACCCACTGATCTAAATCGGACAAGTCCTCCAAGTGCGGACTTGTCATCCAACACACTTAGGGTTTCATATATCCGGACAAGTCCGATGGCTATCGGACTAGTCCGAAGATTTCCAGTAGTGAAATCGGACAAGTCCGTTTTCGACAGGACTAGTTCGATATTTCGGGACACTTAGGGTTTGCTACACACAGCACACCAGACTAGTCCGGTGGCCACCACAGACTAGTCCGATCTTTCTGAACCCTAACAGTCACTTTTAGAAACCCCATATAAATAGAGGTGCACGACCCACTTTTACAATCTCTCGAACCCTAGCGCCGTCACACCTCCCAAGAGACTCAGAAACCACCTCTCTCCACGAAATTAAGTGCAAAATTGATCAATCCTTTGAGGATCACTTCTAGATCATTGGAGAGACACTTGCCACACATCATTGAGCTCTTGGTTTGAATCTCTAACACACTCCTGTGTTTCAATTGTAATTTCTGAGTGTGTTTTTGGTGGCATTGTGATTTGTAATCTAAGGGAGCTCTCAACGTGTGAGAACGCCCCTTGAATTTGGTTATTTACCCCTTTGTGATTAGTGGAAGAGGGTTGGCCTTCGTGGCGATCCGACGAGGGTAGGGTTGGAGAAGACCCGGTCCTTTTGTGGCCTCCTCAACGTGGATGTAGGTTGCCTTCGTGGTAGCTGAACCACGGGATAAATCGTGTATCTTGTCCCTTTTGTGTTCATCACTCAAATTAATCTACTTACTCTAGGGTTTGATACACATTGTTCAATTTACAATAAATTGTAGAACACAAGCCTTAATTGTGATACAATCCAATATACAACTGTTAAACTATTGTTTGATTCTATAATTCCGCTGCACACATTGAAGAATAAACCTAATCGATTAATCTTGATCAACTTAGTCCGTGAACACCAGACTAGTCCACACTTTACCGGACTAGTCCAATTTCTCTGGTGTTGAACTTGTTGTTGAGTGTTGCAGGATCCGACAAAAATTCAAAAGGCCTATTCACCCCCCCCCTCTAGGCCTACATTCATTATCACAGCACCGGATCTACTCGTCCAATACTGTAAGCTCTAAAGCTGCCACGCATCCAACCGCCAGACCTTCAACCTCAACAGGCAGATTGGTGGACCTCCAATGGCTCGGACCTTCAAGGGACATTTAAGGCTTCAAGACCTGATTATGTGTCACTAATACTATCTTAATGACACACGATTAGAGGACCCTTAATACTAGTAATGCCACCATTAAGGCGCGTTACCACGCTATTAAGGGGAATTAAGTACATTAAACTGTGTATTAGACATCAGTAACGGCCAGAGCCACATGTCGGGTCAGGCTAACGATGTAACGGCCAGCCCTTTGTTAACGGTCCTTAAGTACCACATTTTGACCATCAATTCACCTCATAATGTGCATAAAAGAAACACAAAACATAGTGGTAGGGTTATACACTAACCCAATTCTACAAGTGTTGGTGTTTTTTTGTATGCAGGTGAATTATTACCCAAAATATCTAAACATGCAGGGATGAATCCATGAAAATGGATTTCAACAAATCAGACGATGACATGTGGCAACACATGGATCAAATGGCCCACAAACAGAAGAATATGAGAAGATCCAACGGTGTTGCACCCATATATATCAAGGGGGCCCACCTGGAAGCCACCAGGAGGAAGCACTCCCCGAGGGGAGCCTTGACTAGGTCGGCCGAACCAGGGGTTCGGCCGACCTCTTCCTGGTGCCAAACTCGGTAAAATGACATGTGTTGGCTCCTCCCGACTCCCTAGAGTCAATGGTGACTGATTTGCACGTTAATTGTGGAGGGAACTGACCCTTCTCCACCTATAAATAGACCCCCTCACCTCACTTCTCACACACACCAAAAGTTGAGAATAGTGCTACACTCCAAAGGTTTAGAGTAGTCCTAGAGGCTACCAAAGTAGAAGGAGAGTGTAGTGAAGAGTCTAGGAGAAGGATGCTTGGGCTTGTCGAGTCCCTCTTCTACACTTGTACCCCTACAAAAGTTTTACTCAATCAAGTAAGCCTTTGTGACTTCAATACAAGTTCAATCTTTTATTCTTAGTAGTTTGCACAAGTAGTTACTTGTGGGTTCACTGCTTTAATTCATTAGAGGCTCTAGTTGTAGCTTTTTGTTCTAAACAACTATAGTATTGATTTAGAACGTAAGCATGGTGCTTAGGTTATAAATCATTAATGGATATCTCATAGACCCACGTATTGAAGAGGTAGGCAGTAGGTGGTGACAGCCCTATCTGTCCTTCGTAATCCTCCATGTTCGGCTATGCCATAGGCTCTTGGCGGGAGTCGTCCTTGTATTGCTAGGAGTAAGCCCGTGCCCGAAGCAACCATCTAATGCAAACTATCTTGAATTAGGATCAATACTTTGAATTCCTCTCTGTTCCTTGCCTACCAAACAACTTTGTGTCCTTGGGTGAGCTAGTTCAAAAGATTAGCACACACGTTCTTTGGATTCGATACCCTTGGGAATACTCCTTAGGGGGAAGTGGTACAACGGTATTTCCGTGCGCTTGTGGATAACTCTATGGTGTTAAGAAATACCAACAAGCATTTCTGGCGCCGTTGCCGGGGAATGGTTGCTGTTAATCTTCGAACCAAGATCGCCCTCGTATCATATCCCCCTTATCTATCATCTTACCTTTCTTATTCTTACCTTACCACCACCATATAAATGGAGCAACCCACCATTTTTTCTTACTATGCTCTGAAGGGCAAGTTCTGTGAGCCACTGCCATTGGCGAAACCTATTTGTTCAACCAGCTATGAAATTCGCCCTGGCTTTATAGCCATGGTTCAGGAACAATCCTTATCAGAAACGGATTGCGAAAACCCTTACCACCATCTACGAGAGTTCAAAAAACTGTGTTCATGCCTTCTAATAAAAGGTTGTAGGATTGAAGAGCACGTGAAAAGCTACCAGAGGGGGGTGAATAGTAGATTTAAAAATCTTACGCAACGGAAACAATTAAATCCCAACCCCTTCGGCAGAAAAATGATCTGTTAAAGAAATCGTGTGTGAGACTAATCTAAACGTGTTTCACCGTGACAAAAGTGATAGATATCAGAGAGAATCAAGTCACGAAGACAACACGACAAGAATCACTCAAATCCGTCGAGAGAAACTCAAGTTACGATTGAAAGATCGAACAAAGGTCAATCTGTCCTATCCGAGAAAAACAGTTCTGAAACGCTGCAAAGAAACTCGTGTAGATCAGAAACCACAAATCCAATGACCGTGAAATTTTTACAGATGATATATAATCAAGTTGTGAAGACAATACAAAAATAATCACGTCAATTGGATCTGTAAAACTCCAGTTATCATAAAACCACCGACGAAAGGTAGTGCTGTCCAAAAACTTGACGAGTAAAACTTGTCTGGAACAAGTCGGACGAACAAGGCACAAGAGTTCCTTCAAACTACGAATTTTATTAAATAGAACACAAGAGGAACAGTCCCAAAGTCGTGTACCACGAGCTTTGGCCTCCCTTGCTTATATAACCAGCTCGAAAGCCAACTCAACTCAAATCAGGACCCTAATCCTACTCCGTTCACGAATTGAAACTTTCCATAACTGCTTAGGACTCTTCTATACGCAGATAGAAGCAATCTTAAGACTTCCAAACACCTTAGGAAAGTATCCCACATTCATAAAACAACCCAAATTCGTGACCCACATGAAATCCTATCATAACCAACTCGATACTTTCCATATCGAGCCATAACCGACTCCGCCACAGCCAAAGTCATCAACCCATACAATCCGATCCTTCCAACCAGATCTTCCCATTCATAAACCATCTTTGGAACCATGTTGCCGCGTCATGCACCGCATGGATACGTGCAAACACCTTCCCTCAACGTCCAATAACCTTCATATGCACCGCCCTTGATTCAATCATCCTGCGCGACATCCTGACCCGCTCAACCACAATTCCTCCTGAATTTGGTTGTTGGATCCTCATCTCCTCCCTGAGACTAGTCCAAAGGATCCTGTCACCAGCCATGTCTTGAACTCAAGCAACACCTGCACATGAACAAACAACCAATCCGTACGAGCGCAAGTCCGCGACTTGTCTCAAGTCAGTTCCGAACACAACACCTTACGTGAGCACCTCACATAAGCATGTTGCAAAGCATATCAAAATGATATCAACCATAACCACCAAAACACACCAAGAACTTATTAAAAGAATACTAAGCAACCTTTCCATAAGTGTAAACCAAGTTCGAAACATTTCACATGAAAATTTAGAACATTACGATCAAGCTACAAACCTTGCCAAAGCTAACCGGAGCTTGAGCTGGAGCTTACCAAAGCTAGTACAACCTAGTGCTGGAGCTTACCAAAGCTAGTTTGACCTAGCGCTGGAGCTAACCAAAACTAGTCGGAACTAGTCATCCCAAAAGTCAGAGCTAGAAAAACATGTGGGAGCTAACCAACATAAGTCGGACCTAGCAAAACATATCGGAGCTTAACAAAGACATGCCAGAGCTATCAAAGATAGGCCAGAGCTAAAGACAAAGCTCACCAGAGCTACCCAAAAACATGTTGGACCTAGACAAAGCAAGTCAGACCTTACGTCAGACCTTGTAGAAGCTCAGAGCTATAGTCTGACCTTGCTAAAAAGATGTTACCGCAACATTCAAAACTTTTATTGACAAAGCCAATGTATTCAATACAAGCCAATGTATTCAGCACACATAGGTCTCACAAAGGTATGACACAGGAAACTCTCAAATGGAAGTTGTTTCCTTTTTCCCTCAAGGAAAAAGCCAAACAATGGTACAACCACTACGTTGGGAAGACAAACGGTGATTGGAGTGAATTACGAGACAAATTTTGTCTTGCTTTCTTCCCCATTGCCCGAATTGTTTCCTTACGAAAGGAAGTACTATGCTTCTAGCAGATGGAGAAGGAATCCATAGGTGCAGCTTGGGACAAATTTTCTCTTTTGGAAAATTCTGGCCCAGATTTGTTAATCCCCGATCCAATACTTTTGCAACATTTCTTCATGGGATTGAACAAAGAGTTTGCCTTATATATTGACATTAGGGCTGGAGGATCTTTCCTCCATAAGACTCAAGAAGAAGGCAAGGATCTTCTGGACAGAATTCTAGAAAATCCTTTCTTCATTATGGGTCTTAATGAGACTCCCCAAGAGGAAGTCGTGTCAAGAACGGAGGATACACTCTTGGACAAGGATGAACCCATTTCTTGTTTACCCCAAGCCTTGCCAGAGGAATCCTCTCCCGAACCTGAGACTACGAAGGTAGAAGAAATTAAACCCTCGTAGCTTCCATTTTACTTAGAGGAAGAGCTTTTTGAAGATTATGGAAATACCTCAAAGTATTGTTGCTACAGGAAACGTTCATTGCCACCAACTCCACCTGAACCATCTGACGGGGTGTTCATCCGTCAGACAGTCAAGGAGTTGACCTCTATCCTAAGCAGAGAGTGGACAACTGAAGTCGAGAATTCACCCAAAATTCTTCGGATGACCTCACCTTTGGCTACCATTTTATGTTCTATTAGAGGGACACCAATGAGAATCCTATACAACCCTATTGTAGGAGCAAATCTCATTTTCGTTTCTTGTGCTCTCGCTATTCTTGGCGATGTGCCATTGGCACCAACACGCAAATCCTTCCGAGATTCATTTGGAACCATTCTTGAAGGATGTGAGGTTCTGCAACAAGTGTCTGTTAAACACAAAGATGTTGAGGCTCTCTTAGATTTTCACATGTTCAAAATCCAAGATTTCGACATCATGATAGGGATTCCCATAGAGAAAATTCTCATGGAAGTTCCTTTGGAAGGAAGCCTCAATATCAATCTCGGAGGGAGAAATTTCTCCATGCCTATTCTGCATTCAAAGAACACATCTGAAGAATCTCCCATCCAAGATGAGCCAATGGAGGAGGTTAGGACTCTTCAATTTTTAGAACCCCCTGAAATTAAAGGAGAAGAAGACTTCATCCAAGAGGAGGATGAATTTCAGGAGGAAATGAATTGCCAAAAGAAGAGCTCTCCCCAAAACCTCCTATTGAGCTCAAGACTCTACCTGCAGGCCTACGTTATGGAAGCCCCTGTCATCATAAGTGACAAGCTTTCAGATGATGAAATGCTCAAACTCATAGCCATGTTAGAAAGGCATAGAGCTATTTTTTGATATTCACTTCAGGATTTCAAGGGAGTTAGTCCAGCGTTATGCACCCATCGCATTCCTATTGACCCTGAGAGTGTCCCCTCAAGGGAACCTCAAAGGCGATTGAATAATGCGATGCGGGAAGTTGTCAAGAAAAAAGTCTTGAAACTTCTGCATGCCGGGATTATTTACCCTGTTCCTCATAGTGAATGGGTAAGTCCAGTTCAAGTAGTGCCTAAGAAGGGAGGTATGACGGTCATTCAAAACGAGAGGAATGAATTAATTCCTCAACAGACCATCACGGGATGGAGGATGTGCAATGACTACCGGAAACTTAACAAGGCAACAAGGAAAGACCATTTTCCATTGCCCTTCATCGATGAGATGTTAGAGCAATTGGCAAAACACTCCTACTTCTATTTCCTTGATGGGTATTCGGGATATCATCAAATTCCTATCCATCCCGATTATCAAAGTAAGACCACGTTCACATGTCCTTACGGGACCTATGTCTACCGGCGTATGTCCTTTGGACTGTGTAACGCTCTTGCCTCTTTCCAGAAATGCATGATGTCTATATTTTCAGACATGATCGAGGATATCATGGAAGTTTTCATGGACGATTTCTCCGTTTATGGAAAAACATTTGATCATTGTCTAGAAAATTTAGACAGGGTCTTACAAAGATGCCAGGAGAAGGACCTTGCGCTTAATTGGGAAAAGTGCCATTTCATGGTCCGGGAAGGCATCGTTCTTGGACACTTGGTGTCCGAGAGAGGGATAGAGGTGGACAAAGCTAAAATTGAAGTTATTGAAAAACTTCCACCTCCTATCAATGTTAAGGGAATCCGCAGCTTTTTAGGTCATGCGGGGTTCTACCGACGATTTATTATGATTTCTCCAAAATCGCTAGACCCCTCACCAACCTATTAGCTAAAGAAGCTCCCTTTGATTTCGATGATGAATGCCTTAAATCATTTGATATACTCAAAAAGGCACTCATCTCAGCTCCAATTATCCAACCTCCTGATTGGACGCTGCCATTTGAAATCATGTGTGATGCCAGTGACTTTGTTGTTGGTGCGGTCTTAGGCCAAACCAAAGATAAAAAGCATCACGCAATAGCCTACGCTAGCAAAACTCTAACAGGAGGCCAACTCAATTATGCCACAACTAAGAAAGAGCTCCTAGCAGTAGTTTTTGCTATCGACAAGTTTAGATTCTATTTGGTTGGAGCAAAGGTCATAGTCTACACAGACCATGCTGCTTTGAAATATCTGCTTACCAAAAAGGATGCTAAACCCAGGCTAATTCGATGGATTCTTGTACTCCAAGAATTTGATCTGGAAATAAGAGATAAGAAAGGAGTAGAGAATTCAGTAGCAGATCATCTTTCACGTATGGAAGTCACACAAACCATGGACATACCTATCAATGACTTTCTACGAGATGATATGTTCCTCAAGGTGACACACTCTCACCTTTGGTATGCGGATATCATGAACTTCATGGTCACGGGATACGTACCACTGGGGGAGACCAAAAAGAAACTCATTTATGAGAGTCGTAAACACCTTTGGGATGACCCTTACCTTTGTCGAGTATGTGCCGATGGCCTTCGTAGAAGGTGCGTCCCATCAATCGAAGGCACCAAAATTATAGAGAAATGTCATGTTGGCCCCTATGGTGGTCATTACGGTGTTTACCGTACTCAGGCAAAGATCTGGCAGAGTGGATTCTATTGGCCTTCAATGTATGAAGATACCAAGGAATTCATTCGCAGATGCTGGAAATGCCAGAAGCATGGAGGAATCTCTGCTCGCGATGCGATGCCCCTAACATACAATCTCCAAGTGGAATTATTTTATGTATGGATTTTAATTTCATGGGACCCTTTCCTAGGTCTTATGATTATGAGTATATTCTGGTTGCCGTCGATTATGTGTCAAAATGGGTAGAAGCATTGCCATGCAAAAATGCTGATTCCAAGCAAGCAAGGAAAATGTTCCATGAGATCATTTTCCCACGCTTTGGAACTCATCGTATGGTCATAAGTGATGGAGGGTCTCATTTAATAGATAAGACCTTCTGGAACTTTTTAAGGGAACTTGGAGTCCAGCATAACATTGCTACCCCATACCACCCACAGACAAGTGGTCAAGCAGAAACATATAATAAGCAAATTAAGAATATTCTGCAAAAGACTGTTTTGGAAATGGGAATGGGATGGAAGCAAAAGCTACCGAACGCATTGTGGGCATATCGTACTTCCTACAAGACACCTATCGGCATGTCACCTTTCCAACTTGTCTATGGGAAGACTTGCCATCTTCCCATAGAATTGGAACATAGAGCGTGTTGGGCCATCAAGCGGTGGAACATGAATCTTAACGAAGCTGGAAATCACCGATTGAAGCAAATCTCTCAGTTGGAGGAATGGAGAGATAAGGCGTACCACAGTGCCATAATTTATAAAGAGAGAACCAAAAGATGGCACCATAAGAGGATTACGCCGAAAGAGTTCAAACCTAGAGATGGGAAGCTACCCGCCGATAAGTTTTACTCTTTAACTCTAGGGTTAAACTCTTTGGACATGAAAAGCATAGAAGTAAATGGGAAGGACCCTTTACTGTAGTAGAGACTTCATCCCATGGAGCAATCACACTCCAAGGTGATGACGGTCAACTATTCAAATTGAATGGACACCGACTCAAATTATTTCTCAATTCCCAAAAGGATACAGAAAAAGAATTTGACGTGGTAAATCTAATCGATTTCCATGCCATTTCTTTTGATTCTGTTTAAATTCTCCATGTCCAACTAATGGACCCATCCAATTCTTCTTCTAGAAGGCCCATTCAATCGACCCGAGAAAATGTGCCCCGAACAGAGCCAGAAGGGGTTCAGCCGAACCCTAGGGTCAGCCGACTCTCCCTTCGCGCTGTTCGCGTTCTGTTTTCTCATGTTGATCCTCCTCGATATTTTCCACAAAATCCTTGGTGAAACGCGTCGTCCCCCGCCTTTTTAAAGGACGGAAATAGAGAGGAAAGTTGCACCTCATTGAATCATCATCTTCCTCACGTCCTCGTCATGGCCAACAAGAAGATTGTGCCTCATGCCTCCAGCTCAACCTTCAACCTGAGTGGAGACATTAAGCCGGCCAACACAAAACTTCCCTCGCCTTGGAGTCCGTCATGGCGATCGATGTCAAGCCCCTTGCCATGATCCCGCCTGCGACGACTCCGCGCGGGCGCAACCCTACACCTCGTAGCACTGTCCGGTCGCTCTCCCCTCGGAGAACGCCGGTGAAGAGTCTAGGAGAAGGAGGCTTGGGCTTGTCAAGTCCTTCTTCTACAATTGTACCCCTACAAAATTTTTACTCAATCAACTAAGCCTCTGTGAATTCAATACAAGTTCAATCTTTTATTCTTAGTAGTTTGCACAAGTAGTTACTTGTGGGTTCACTGCTTTAATTCATTAGAGGCTCTAGTTGTAGCTTTGTGTTTGAAACAACTAGAGTAGTGATTTAGAACGTAAGCGTGGTGCTTAGGTTATAAATCATCAGTGGATATCTCGTAGACCCACGGATTGAAGAGGTAGGCAGTATGTGGTGACAACCCTATCTGTCCTTCGTAATCCTCCATGTTAGGCTATGCCATAGGCTCTTGGCGGGAGTCGTCCTAGTATTGCTAGGAGTAAGCCTGTGCCCGAAGCAAACATCTACTGCAAACTACCTTGAATTAGGATAAATATTCCTCTCTGTTCCTTGCCTACCAAACAACTTTGTGTCCTTGGGTGACCTAGTTCAAAAGATTAGCACACACGTTCTTTGGATTCGATACCATTGGGAATACTCCTTAAGGGGAAGTGCTACAATGGTATTTCCGTGCGCTTGCAGATAACTCTGTGGTGTTAAGAAATACCAAGACCCTTGTACTATAAAAGGACTAGCCGAGCGAGGCACAGAGGAATCGCTGGTCGGGGGGGGGGGGGGGGCACACGCGCTCAAGGGGCTCTCTCTCTGGCTCACGCTCTCACACGCTCATACACTCAATACAACAACAAAACACCCGTGGAGTAGGGTATTACGCTCAGGCAGACCGAACCACATAAATCCTCGTGTCAAGTCACCATCTTGTTCTGAATCTACACGCGCCCTAACCGAACTAAGAAACTCCACGGGCTGCCAACGGTAGTGCCGAGACAATTGCCGGAACCAGACTCCGACATTTGGCGCGCCAGGTAGGGGGTGCCTGAGATTCAAAGATGGTGAATTCTGATGCTGGATCATCCAACGATAACCACGCTGAGCAACCTGCTGGAGGCAATCCTTCCAACACGCAGCAGCCAGCAGGTGCTGTGGCCCCAGCGGGAGTCATGCCACCACCGCCACCGTCCGCTCCGGTGAATCAACCCGGACACCGAGATGGGGCATCCGCGTCGATCACTGCATCGGCAAACAACAACCCCGAACACGCGCTTATTGCTGCGCGTGCTCTTCTCCAATGACCACCACCTCCAGGAGCACCCCAGGGTGCAATGGAGCAGTGGGGAGCTGATGTGGATCATCTGGTCGTAGCAGCAGCTGATGGCATCAGCAATCAAGGTCCTCCCCCCTCGGGGCGGACCCCATCACAGCATCGGACCTTGTCGGGTAGACTTGGTCTGCAAGCTTCGCAGCACAGGAGATGTGCTACATCTCAACAGGTGACGTTGATGCCTTCCGGGGCGCGACGTACTCACACAGTAACAAGACTTTCGACTCACGACCTCCGGGCAGAGCTCGATCATCGTTACCGGCAACAGGACGACCGCGTCCACATCGAGCGTGCTCGCGAGAGGCGAGTGGCTCGGGACTGTCCTGCTCCTGAGTGAGTAGGAAGAGGCTATTCTGCCTTGGCCATGCACCTACGTATGGTCAGATGGCCGCAGAAGTTCCGGCCTCACTTGCCAGAGAAATTCGACGGGACTGTCAACCCCGTCGATTTCTTCAAATCTACTCCACTGCTATCCTTGCGGCTTGGGGCAATGAGGCCGTGATGGCCAATTATTTCCCTGTGGCTTTGAATGGGACCACCAGGTCTTGGTTCATGAGCCTTCCGCCTGACTCCATCAACAGTTGGGTGGAGTTGTGCCAACAGTTCACCGCCAATTTCGGGAGCTCATACACCCGACCAGGCACGAAACTGGATCTTTTTGCTGTCAAGCAAAAAGGGGGAGAGCCTTCGCGATCCTTCATCCAGAGGTTCTCCTAGGTATGAAATACCACCCTTCTATCTCAAGCGCTTCTGTTATTGTAGCATTCAGACATGGCGTTCGAGATAAGAAATTGCTGGAGAAGCTGGCGACCAAGGAGGTCACTTGCGTCACATAACTCTTCAGCTTGGCAGACAAGTGCGCCAAGGCTGTGGAGGGTAGTGAAATGCACTCCCAACCACCTCCGGAGGCCAACAAAAAATCCTCCAAGAGTGAAGCCACTGCCTCCGGGAGAGCAGAAGAAAAATCCAAAAGGCAAAAAGAAGTCGTCGACCGACACACCTACTGCCGCTACTGCCGCAGCTCCGGGTGGCCGTGCGCCACGCCCCGAGAAACGACCTCGGCCGTCGTCTGAAGACGGTGGCAGCTCCAAGATGTCGTGTCCCATACACAAGACGGACAACCACAACCTAGAATACTGTCGAGAGGTCCGGAACCTTCCCGAGCGCTACAATGAGTGCCGGGAAGAAGCTCCTTTCCGTCAAAGGGAAGGAAAACAAAAAGTCGACGAAGCTTCGACTGAAGAGGAGTTAGGCTTTCAGGACCCCAAAAAGGTCTTGAAGGCTGTTTACACCTCCAATGACGACGACTCCGACATCTTCGACAACAAGCGTTGAAAGACCATGAACACTATCTTTGGTGGTTCGTGGGACACCACCTCCTGCAGAGTCCTCAAGACGATGCGGCGGGACATGGCCTTCGTAGCTCCCATCGCCAGGGCGGAACCTCATCAGAAGTGGATGGATATTGCCATCACCTTCGATGCTTCGGACTGCCCTCGGAACATGATCAGAGCTGGCCAACTTCCATTAATGGTATCACCGACCATCAATAACATCCAGCTCCACCACATAATGGTGGACGGAGGTTCAGGGCTGAACCTCATAAGCTTCAAGGCCTTCATCAAGCTTCAACTCTGACCTTCGGATCTTCGTCCCCCCCGAACTTTCTCAGGAGTAGGTCCGGGGGCCATAACCCCACTCGGTGCCATTACTCTCCCGGTGACCTTCAAAACTCAGGAGAATTATAGGACTGAGAAGTTGGTCTTCGACGTGGCACAAATCAACTTGCAATTCAACGCCATCTTGGGCAGGCCAGCTTTATACAAATTCATGGCTGCTGCTCATTATGGCTACTTGGTGTTGAAGATGCCAACACCCTGAGGTGTTCTCCGGATCCGCAGAGATCGCACTGCCGGAGTTACTACTCTGGAAGAACTCCACACACTTGCTACAACACAAGACGAAGAATTCGGAAAGGACCAAGCTCTGAAGCCCTCGAGCATTCGTCATCGAGGCTCAACTTTCGCACCTCGTGTGCAACCAAGCAGCGACACTGACATTCCCGTCAATGTCGTCCAAATTGGTTCCAACGCTGTTCAGACCACCCGTATATCGGGAGGTCTGAATGACAAATAGGAACTCGCGCTCACCACTTTCCTCCGGGCTAATGTCGACGTGTTTGCCTCGCAACCGTCACAAATGCCCGGGATCCCTAGGGAGGTGATTGAGCACAATCTGAAGATTTATTCTGATGCTCGGCCTGTACATCAGAAGCCTCGAAAGCAACCAGTAGAGCGACATAAATTCATACGTCAAGAAGTGAAGAAGTTGCTTGAAGCTGGATTCATCTGGGAAGTCTTCCATCCAAAATGGTTGGCAAACCCAGTCGTTGTACCCAAGGCCGGCGGGAAGCTTCGGATGTGTATCGACTACACAACACTGAATAAGGCATGCCCAAAGGATCCATTTCCACTACCTAGAATAGATCAGATAGTGGATTCCACCTCCGGGTGTGAATAGATCAAATCAGAATGTCTAGGGAAGATGAAGAGCATACTGCATTCATCACAGTAGATGGACTATATTGTTACACTGCCATGCCATTCGGTCTCAAAAACGCTGCTTCAACGTTTGTGCAAGCTATGTACAAAACTTTTGGAGAGCTCATCAGAGATGTAGTGGAAGTGTATGTCGGTGACATCATCGTCAAGATCAAGAACAAGGAGTGGTTTCTTGACACCTTGCAAGCTGTCTTCGACAAGTTGCGAATTACATGCACAAAGCTGAACCCAAACAAGTGTGTCTTTGGGGTTAGCTCCGGAAAGCTTCTTGGATTCTTGGTGAACCACCGAGGAATAGAGGCGAATCCGGCGAAGATTAAAGCTATTGAAGACATGCGGCCACCAGCTCGCATCAAGGATGTCCAGAAGCTGACTGGTTGTCTAGATGCCCTCAATCGGTTCATATCAAGACTGGAGGAACGAGCGCTACCCTTCTTTGAATTATTGAGGAAGTCCGGACCATTCCAATAGTCTGAAGAAGTAGAAAAGGCATTCCAAGAGCTGAAGCAGCTCTTCACCACTCTACCAACTTTGGTAGCTCCGAATCCTGATGAGCCACTTCTGCTTTACATTTCAGCAACTGACGAAGTTGTCAATATGTTCCTAGTTGCGGAAAGACCAGAACCATCTCCAGTTCAGGAATCCAGACCCCTTCGGGAAGGTCCGGAGCAACCTGAAGGCGAGTCTGGGTCCCAGCCCCCAGACCTAGATCCTCAAAGTGAAAAGTCAAAGGATCAATCTCCTTCAAATGAAGGAGTCATTGTTGCTAAACAAGAAGATCCAGATCCTTCTGGGAGGGTCCGGGTCACTTCAGAAGAAGCTTCGGGTTCTTCTAGCAAGAACCGGGAGGTCCCTGAAAAAGGTCTGGACCCCTCCGGGAGGGTCCGGGTTGATGAGGAGGAAACTCTGGGCCCCTCCGGGAGGGTCCGAACAGTTTAGCGCCAGTATACTTCACCAGTGAAGTACTCCATGACGCCAAGACTCGGTACCTAGAGGTGCATAAGCTGCTCTACGCAATTATTATTGCCTCTAGAAGCTTCATCAATACTTCCAAGCTCACAAGATTTCAGTGGTAACCTCTTATCCAGTGGGTGCAATCTTGCATAACCCCAATTATACTGGGAACATTGCAAAGTGGGCAGCGGAATTGTCCAAGTTCAATCTTGTATTCATCCCAAGACAAGCGATCAAGAGTCAAGCATTGGCAGACTTTGGGGCGGAATGGACCCCCTCTCCATCAAATCCTGGGGGCCCCAGTGAGCAGAAGCCGGAACCTAAGGTTTCGGTCTTCACTAAGCCTCACTGGACTCTCTACTTTGACAGCTCCATGTAGAAGAATGGGCCAGAGCTGGAATCCTTCTCCTTGCTCCGACCGGGGAGAAGGTCAAATACACGGTTCACCTTGACTTCAAGGCGACCAACAACATGGTGGAGTATGAAGCACTAATCTATGGGCTCAAGGTGGCACTATCATATGGTATCAAGCAGCTGTTGGTAAAGGGTGATTCGCATCTCATTATCAAGCAAGTGAAAGGTAAATGCTCCTGTAACAATTCTCAATTAGCTGCTTATCTTCTTGAAGTCCAGGATCTTTGCCATGTTCAGATGGAACCTTCGTCCGTAGATTGTCAAGACCAACAGCTCAGCCTGCCGAACTGAGCAAAGGGGGCGAGACCAGCACTTCGAAGCTGGCGGTCCCGATGGCCCTATTACCATGTCGTCCATCAAGGGTCGTAGGTGCTACAGGAAGCTCCGAGCAACCAAGCACGCAAGACTCAGAAGCTTAAGTTAGCTCCGATGCATGGATCTCGGAGATCCAGAGCTACTTGAAAGACAATATTCTTCCTGAAGACAATGTATCTGCTGAACGGATAGTCAGATTGGCTAAAATATACACGCTGGTAGAAAGGGATCTCTACCGGCATGGTGCCAACGGCGTCCTAATGCGGTGCATTACAAGGGAAGAAGGATGTGAGCTCCTCACGGAAATCCATGGAGGTGAGTGTGGGAACCACGCGTCTTCCCGCACGCTGGTCGGTAAAGCCTTCCCGCATGGTTTTTACTGGCCTACAACACTCCAGGATGCAACCAAGCTAGTTAAGAAATGTGAAGCACGCCAGTTTCATGCGAAGCAAATTCACACACCAACTTAACCTCTACAAATGATACCTCCAACATGACCATTCATTGTGTGGGGTATGGATATTTTGGGACCTTTCCCAAAAGCCGTCAGAGGTTACAAGTACCTGTATCTCGCCATCGACAAGTTCACCAAGTGGCCGGAAGCAACTCCAGTTGTGACAATAAACAAGCAATCAACTATCAAGTTCTTGCAGTCCATAGTATGCAGATTTGGAGTCCTAAACAAGATCATAACTGACAACGGGACCCGATTCACAAGTTCTGCATTCCAAGGATATTGCAAGACTTCGGCATTCAAGTCAGCTATGCTTCCGTGGATCACCCGGCAAGCAATGGCCAAGTTGAGAGAGAAAATGCAGAAATCCTAAAGGGACTCAAGACGCGCACATATGAGCGCTTGAAAAAACATGGAGCCAACTGGATCGAGGAGCTTTCGTCCACCTTGTGGGCAAACAGGACAACTCCAAACTGGTGAACTAGAGAGGCACCCTTCTTCCTAGTGTACGGAGCTGAAGTAGTCCTTCCTCCGGAAATCACCTTGGGGTCGCTCCAGGTCCGGGCCTTCAATGCAGCCACGCAGGACCAGCTCCGGCATGAAGACCTTGACCTCGTTGAAGAGGGAAGGTGTTGAGAAGCTGTTCGAAATGCACGATACCGCCAAGCGCTTTGGCATTATAACCAAAGGCATGTGCATAGCTGACAGCTCGAGGAAGGCGATCGGGTGCTACGGAGAATATAACTCGAGAAGGGTTAAACAAACTTTCACCCAGCTGGGAAGGACCCTTTCGAGTGATCAAAGTATCCCATCCCGAATGCGTTCGCTTGGCAACCAAGGATGGGACACCGCTCCCCAATCCTTGGAACATTGAGCACTTCCGTAAGTTTTACGATTAATATCACGGAGGCGAGTATGTAATTACATATGTTGTATGTTATAGTGTCATTGTACAGAGTCGGGTAACTCCTCTGGGAGGACAGCCGGACCTTTCCAGGAAGGTCCGCAAAGTTCAAGCGAAACATGACACGGTCTCAGAACTAAAAGTGTAGCTAGCTACCCTGGGTCGAACAAGAAATGTAACACACTTAGCTTGGTTCCATACCCTAAGAGTGTACTTGTCTCCCCTGTACCCCGGACCTATAATGAAAGACATCGATATGTGAAAGCATACTCCACGTGCATTTATTTTGTATAGGCTCATTCTTTTTTATTTTTTTCTTTCTTGTCTACAACAAAGTTGTGCAATTCTTAAGAAACTTTATCTCGAACAATTCATATATAATTCAAGTTGCATTGTTATTTCTTTCGGGTCTTAACATCGTTGAATGGCCTACTCGCCTGAACACCAAGTCAATATAGGTCCGGAGTGTGCTATCGACTTAGCCTGGTCCTGCACCCTAAGTACGCCACTCTACCTACACCCCGGCAGGCCTAAGTAAGGTGAGTCCAGAAAACGACTAGACCTGGAGAAAATAAACAAACGCGCTTGATTGTATATAGAATTGCAGTCGACCTAAAATTTCATATGGGAATAGTAAGTCGCAAATGAGTTATAGATAAGAAATGGATTTTACTACTTTTCTTGACTTCAGTGTGCAGGAAAAATGAAAATCCCACGATGATGGTGGATAATTGAAAGTGCATCTAGGAATCCCTTGTGGGTTTTGGATGATTTATGACAAGCAAATGAGATCCTAACAACTTTGTTGAGATGAGCACAGGTTTTAAGTTGAAAATAAGCAAAGTGTCAAAAAGAAGGTAAAATGAGGAACAATGTGGAGAAGAGCTCAAGGAACAAGTGTAGTAGATCATTGTGTGTGGAGTGTGTTAAGGAAACACACCCCAAGAGCTCAATCACAAATAAACACACACATTGCACAAATTTATAAAGGACCGGACTAGTCCGACTGACACCAGACTAGTCCATTATCTCTCTATGCACAAGATCGGACAAGTCCGATATCGCCACAGACTAGTCCAATATCTCTCTGACTAGAATTGGACTAGTCCTCCCCAGTGCGGACTAGTCCTCAAAACACTTCACAAGTCACACAAAATAGGACAAGTCCGATCACACACCGGACTAGTCCGATATCTTTCTGATGTCAATCGGACAAGTCCAATATTAGCATGGACTAGTCCGAAAAACTATCTGACCTGAATTGGACAAGTCCTCCAAGTGCGGACTTGTCCTCATAACCACTTAGGGTTTCACTGTCCGGACAAGTTCGATGTCTACCGGACTAGTCCGAAGATTTCCAGAAGCGAAATCGGACAAGTCCACTCCTAGCCGAACTAGTCCAATATTTCGAGACACTTAGGGTTTGCTACACACAGCACACCGGACTAGTCCAGTGTCCACCACAGACTAGTACGATCCTTCTAAACCCTAATAATTACTTTTATAAACCCCATATAAATAGAAGTGCACGGACCAACTTTAATCTCTCTCAAACCCCTGCGCCGTCACACCTCCCAAGAGCCTCAAAAACACATCTCTCCACAAAATCTAAAGCCAAAAAGATCAATCCCTTGAGGATACACTTTGGAACATTGGAGAGACACGATTCATCACACTTGAGCTCTTGGTTTGATTCCCTAACACACTCCTATGATTTTCATTGTAATCTTTTGAGTGTGTTCTTGGTGGAGTTGTCATTGTAATCTAGGGGAGCCCTCAACATGCGAGAAGGCCCCTTGAATTTGGTTATTTACCCTTTGTGATAAGAGAAGAGGATTGGCCTTAGTGGCAATCCGACGAGGATAGGGTTGGAGAAGACCCAGTCCTTTTGTGGACTCCTCGACGTGGATGTAGGTTGCCTCTGTGGGAGCTGAACCACGGGATAAATTCCTTGTGTCTTGCTTTGTGTTCATCGTTCTTATTCATCACATCAATCTAGGGTTTTAATCAATCTTGCATATTTTACGTTGAAACTTCAAATATAAGATTGACTTGTTGTAAACCCCAATACATAATCTTGCAACACTTCAATTAAATGTATATTTCCGCTGCATACATCGTAGAATCAAATTAATCAATCAAACTTAATCAACCTAGTCGGTACACACCGGACTAGTCCGCACTTTATGGGACTAGTCCGATATCTCTGGTTTTGATCTGGTTGTTAAGTGTTGCAGGTTCCGACAAATTTCAAAAAGGCCTATTCACCCCCCCCTAGGCCACATTCAATTGGTATCAGAGCAGGTTCTTCAAGAAAGAGACTAATCACTTGAAGAGATCATGTCGGACATGAAGGACGTACACAAGAGCAACAACATAGAGAAGGTTGATGATGACAAGAATCAGAAAGTGGAAAAGCTTCTTGAAGCCATTCAAGACTTCGAGGACGACGATGGGGAGATGCTTGAACTAAAGGCGCTCCTAAGAAAGAAGACTCTTTCCAAAGGGAAAGTGAAAGTCAAAGATGAAAAGAAGAAGAAGGGGAGTAGTCACACCGACTACTCCCGATATCCTTTCAACTATGATCGTCTTAATTCTAGCAATAATCATTATTTATCTATCCCTCTAGGAAAAGCCCCACACTTTGATGGAAGTGATTACTCATTGTGGAGGCAAAATATGAAAATGCATCTAATCTCTCTCAATCCAAGTTTATGGAATATTGTGTGCACATGGATAGATATCCCAGACGACGACGAAGAGCTCACCCCAAGCCAAGAGCAGGCAATTCATCGAAATGCTCAAGCCGCGAGAATCATTACCTCTTCTCTAAGTAGGGACGAGTTCACCAAGGTGGATGGACTCGAGATTGCAAAGGAGATCTGGGACACATTAAAAACTTCACATGAAGGTGATCGTCATGTGCGTGAAGCGAAGATCAAAATGATCGAGGGCGAATTGGGAAGATTCACAATCGAAGAAGATGAGTCACCTCAAGATATGTACAACAGACTTAAGACGCTCGTCAACAAGGTTTGATCATACGGAAGCAAGAATTGGAACGACCACGAGGTGGTGAAGCTCATCCTTAGAGCTTTCATGCCTCGCAACGTCACCTTATGCTCCATTATTAGAGAAAGCCCCGGATACAAGAGAATGACTCCAGATGAGCAACTTGGAAAAATCAGCAATTTCAAGATGATGGAAAAGCAAGCAAAGCATGTCAAGGAAATTGCCAACCTTACCTCAGCAAAGAAGAAAGGGGTTGCCTTGAAGTCCACCCTCAAGCCCTTATCTAAAGAATCACGAGAAGCTCAATTAGAGGAAGACGGTGACGATTAGAGCAGTGATTTGGATGAAGATGACATGATACTATTCATGAAGAAATTCAAGAAAATGATGAAGAAGAGACAAGGCGCCAAATCAAGTGAAGGAAAATACAAGGAAAAAACAAAGCCAAAGTTGAGGCGGGCATGCTATAATTGTGGTGAGTATAGCCACTTTATAGTTGATTGTACATATGAAGAGAACAATAAGAAGACTAAAGAAGCCAAGCCTCAACCCAAGAAATTCTTCAAGAAGAAGAAACAAGCCGAACAAGCGCACATAGGGAAAGAGTGGGACTCAAATGATGAGTCCTCATCATCATCAGAAGAAGAGATGGCTAGCATAGCCATCGAAAAGACATCCAAGAAGTCTACTCTCTTCCCTACACTTGGAGCATGGAAGGGGTACGACACTTGCCTCATGGCAAAGGAAGGTAAATGCAAGGTAACAACGAAACCCTCCTCCATGCATTCCTATTCTAGTGATAGCGACATTGCTAGTGATAATGAAGATATGCTTATTGGATTAGATAAGAAAATAGCCACTAAAATGAAATTTTTACTTGATCAACTTGTTGATTAGGAGAGGTTAATACACCATCAAGAAGACATGATTGTCTCCCAAAAGGAGGAACATGTCGAACTTGACAAACTTCTAGAGCTTGAAAAGGAGCGAAGCAAGTCATTAGAGGTTGATTTAGCTTCAAGCAAGGAAGCTTGCTTGGAGTTAAACGACTCAAATGCTGGAATCAAGGAAGAACTTGCTAACCTAATCAAGTTTAACAAGATCCTTGAAGTGCAAGTTGAGTCACTCAAGCAAGGTGACCCTTCATCCTCTTCAAGTTCACCCTCTCAACCCATTAAAACTGAAGTTGCTTCTACTTGTACATGTGGTAAACTTGACAACAGTTTGAAAGAAAAGTCACCCTCCACCAAGGACAAGCATCCCGCACAAAATGGCATATTTGACAAGGAGAAGATCAAATATGCACGTAGTGCATACTTGGTCACAAGACCTCCAAATGTCAAATATGGCATTGGTTACTCTTATGGTGAAAAGCAACAAGCTAGAAGCCATAAGAATAACAAGGATAGCAATGTCTTTGTAAAGGGAGGAGTCTTCCAAACTGGAAAATAAAAAATTAATGAGTACAACACGCATGACGGCCGGACTAGTCCGATCAGGGTCCGGACAAGTCCGGTACTCCGGACAAGTCTGACCTCCGAGACTAGTCCCGTGAATAAACAACAAAAGTTACTATTCAGAACTTTCGATGCATCTTACGTCTTAATGAGAAGCAATTATGGAAAGATTTTTATGCTCATTATGTTAGGCCACGCCATGAGAACACCAAATCTCATGTTTGGGTGCCCAAATCCCTTGTGACTAACCTAAGAGGACCCAAGCAAGCTTGGGTACCTAAAACCAAGGCATACTTTGTTTTTGCAGGCCTATTCCTCCAGTGGATCCAAATGGGTGATAGACAGTGGCTGCACTAACCATATGACTGGAGAAAGAAGGATGTTCGTTGAATATGAAGCAAATGAGGATCCAAGCGAGGGCATCTACTTTAAAGACAATAGTGAAGGAAAGGTGCTCAGTACCGGTAAAATTGCCATATCACCACAACACACTCTTTCTCACATATTACATGTAGATTCCTTAGATTATAACCTGCTGTGCATATCTCAATTATGTGACAAAGGTTATAATTGCTTGTTCATTAACGAGGGTGTGACCATCTCTAGGAGGAGTGATGGTTCCATTGCATTCAAGGGTATGTTAAAGGGAAAACTTTATCTTGTTGACTTCAACAAGGATAAAGCTGAACTTGACACATGCTTGATTGCGAAGACCAACATGGGTTGGCTGTGGCATAGACGGCTAGCGCATGTTGGTATGAGGAACATTCAAAAACTCCTCAAGGGCGAGCACATCCGAGGTTTGAAGGATGTTATTTTTGAGAAAGACAGGCCTAGTAGCGCGTGCCATGCCGAGAAGCAAGTTGGAGCACCTCACCCCGCCAAGAACGTCATGACTACAACAAGACCGCTCGAGCTACTTCACATGGACTTATTTGGTCCAATTGCCTACATAAGCATCGGCGGTAACAAATATGGTTTAGTAGTTGTTGATGATTTTTCTCGCTTCACTTGGGTTTTCTTTCTGCATGACAAGTCAGAAACACAAGGAATACTCAAGAAGTTCTTCAAGCGAGCTCAAAATGAATTCTCATTGACAATCAAGAACATTCGAAGCGACAACGGCATGGAGTTCAAGAACACACAAGTGGAGGAGTACCTAGATGAAGAAGGCATAAAGCACGAGTTTTCAGCTCCGTACTCCCCTCAACAAAACAGAGTTGCCGAAAGAAAGAACCGAACACTCTCATAGAAATGGCGAGAACAATGCTCGATGAGTACAAGACCTCGGATCGATTTTGGGCAAAAGCGGTCAACACCGCTTGCCACACCATAAATCGACTTTACCTTCATCGACTACTCCAGAAGACATCCTATGATCTACTTACCGGTAACAACCCTAATATTGCATACTTTCAAGTTTTCGGTTTCCCATGCTATATTTTAAACAAGAAGCCTAGGACTTCAAAGTTCGCTTCAAAGTTCGATGAAGGTTTCTTGCTTGGTTATGATTCGAACACTTACACCTATCGTGTTTTCAACAAGACCTCCAAACTTATTGAAGTAGCATGTGACGTAGTGTTCGATGAAACTAATGGCTCCCAAAAGGAGCAAGTTGATCCATGTGTGCTAGATAAAGAAGAAGCTCCTTGCCAAGCATTGAGAAGAATTGCGTTAGGCGAAGTTCGAACACAAGAGCCACTTCTACATATCCATGAGGAAAACGAACCACAAGAGGAGACCAATGATCAAGGGGGAGCTTCCATACAAGATCAACCTCAAGAAAGTGAAGATGATCAACAAGTCAACGAAGGCAATCATTTAGGGGGAGAAGAAGATGATCATGAAGATTCAAGACAACAAGTACCACACCCAAGAGTACACCAATGCGTCCAAAGGGATCACCCAATCGACAACATTATCGGCGACATCCAAAAGGGAGTAACTACTAGATCTCGCATAGCTAATTTTTGTGAGCACTACTCGTTTGTGTCCTTTTTGGAACACGCAGGGTTTAGGATGCATTGAAGGATCCGGATTGGGTAGTGTCCATGCAAGAAGAACTCAACAATTTCAAGAGAAATGAGGTGTGGGAACTAGTCAAAAGACCCAACTCCAACATCGTCGACACCAAATGGGTCTTCTGCAACAAACAAGACGAACACGGGGTGGTGACAAGGAACAAGGCACGACTTGTGGCCAAAGGGTATTCACAAGTTGAATGTTTGGATTTCGATGAAACCTTTGTGCTCCCGTAGCTAGACTTGAGTCCATTAGAATATTACTTGCATATACTACTCATCATGATTTCAAGCTGTATCAAATGGATGTGAAAAGCGCCTTCCTCAATAGACCAATCAAGGAGGAGGTGTATGTGGAGCAACCCCTTGGGTTTGAAGACGAAGAGTTCCCCGACCACATATTTAAATTGCGTAAGGCTCTCTACGGCCTCAAACAAGCTCCTAGAGCTTGGTACCAGTGTCTTAGAGATTTCTAAATTGAAAATGGCTTTAAGATTGGCAAAGTAGATTGTACACTGTTTACAAAGAATTTTGACAATGATCTTTTTGTTTGTCAAATCTATGTTGATGATATAATCTTTGGTTCAACTAACAAATCTTTTTGTGTGGAATTTAGTAAAATTATGACAGATAGGTTTGAGATGTCTATGATTGGAGAGCTAAAGTACTTTTTGGGATTCCAAGTGAGGCAACAAAGGGAAGGGACGTTCATAAGCCAAACAAAGTACACTCAAGACATACTCAAGAAGTTTGAGATGGACAAGGCGAAGCCCATAAAGACTCCCATGGCAACGAATGGCCACTTGGATCTCAACGAAGATGGACCTAGCATCGACCAAAAGGTATATTGCTCCATGATTGGATCCCTACTCTATTTATGTGCATCTAGGCCAGACATTATGTTCAGTGTATGTTTGTGTGCAAGATTTAAAGCCAATCCTAAGGAGTGTCACTTGACAGCCGTAAAAAGGATCTTGAGATATTTAGTTCATACACCCAACCTTGGTCTTTGGTATCCAAAAGGCTCCAAATTCAATCTCATTGGTTACTCGGATGCAGATTATGCCGGATGCAAAGTAGATAGAAAAGTACCTCCGGTACATGCCAATTCCTTGGTAGATCCCTAGTTTCTTGGTCCTACAAGAAACAAAACTCCATTGCCTTATCCGCAGCCGAAGCGGAATATGTTGCAGCCGGGAGTTGTTGTGCACAACTCCTTTGGATGCGACAAACTCTAAGGGATTACAGTTACAATATGAGCCGTATTCCACTCCTTTGTGACAATGAGAGTGCCATGAAAATTGCCCACAATCCAGTTGAGCACTCTAGAACCAAACACATAGACATCCGGCATCACTTCTTGAGACACCACTCCATGAAAAGAGATATAGCCATCTCCAATGTCAACACCGAAAAACAATTGGCCGACATATTCACCAAGCCACTTGATGAAAAACGCTTTTGCGAGCTTCGAAATGAACCAAACATCCTTGATGCTCGGAATGTGGCTTGAAATTTTGCATACCTGTATGATTTATTCAAAATATGTTGATTGGATTGTGAAAATCATCTCTCTCAATTTTCTCCAAAAAACTATGTCAATTACTAGATCTTGGTGAATTATGGTCATTGCTTGATTGTTGTATGCTTACTGATCATATTCATCAAGATTAGTTGATTTGATTTGCCTCCCTATTTTCTAAATATGTACCTTCAAATATATATGAATGGGCTAAGAAGTTCTTGCCTGGTGACCATGGACTAGTCCGTGGTTACCCGGACTAGTCCACACATGCATACTAGTCCGTAGAGCGCCGGTTAGGCCGGACTAGTCCGGTAGACCACGGACTAGTCCGTTATAGCCTCTAGAAAAGTTCGGACTAGTCCAATCTTCTCCGGACTTGTCCAATTTTTTGTGTCCATAACTCTAGCCACCGCCAAACCCTAATTCCCTCACTCTCACAACTTGCCTCAAGCTTCTCTCTCTTCGCGCTCGAGCTCCCAAGGCGATTTCTTGCTTTCTCCACCAAAAGGTTCTGCATTTGGGCGGAAATCAAGCTTCCTTGCTCGAAGATTGAAGTTCGCGGATTTGTCCGGCCTTCAAGACCATACTCTTCAAGATTCAAGCGATTTCTTCGGTAATTTTCCCCCAAACCCTAGAAATCTCTATTTTCTTCATTGTTGATCGAACATCCTAGCATTCCTCACTATATACATGCCTCCTTGATGTATTACGTTTATGCTAAGCTAAGTGTGCATTAGGAATCACCATTTGTCTAGTTTCTTAAGCTTTTGAGGATGAATAGTGGACTAGTCCTGTCCATGCACGGACATGTCCGATCACCCGGACTAGTCCGTGCCTGTACACCAGACTTGTACGATTTTTCTGAACTCAAAAACTAACCTTTCAATTCCTCAATGCAATGCCTAATTATTCTTTCTCACCTATACCTTGTATCATCCATTCACATTCATGCCTTACACAATTCATTCTCAGGGCATGTCGAGCACAAACGACGAGATTTCCGATTTCAAGGCCGAGATGGACCACGAGGTCGCACCTCGGCCCTCGACGAGCCTTGGTGAGAAACGCCAAGAACATCCTTCCGAGCCGGCTCCATCTCCTCCAAAGGTTTGGAGGAAGGTGCTAGAAAAGAAGCCGGCGTCCAAGGCAGCTGCAGCTAGTGGCCCTTGCATGCTCCAAGGGAAGGGGTCAGGGACCCCACTGAAGAGAAGTTCAATGGGAAGGGCAGCGACTCGGCAGCGAAATTCAGAAGTATTGATTTTGGTGCAATTTCCATGCAGATTTCTACAAGTCTGTGTACCTCCCCATGAAGACATCGATAGTGCGCAGCCGATGGATCGATTGGGCGCATTTTGAGAAGAAGGGCTGCTCCCGTTTTTTGAAGTGGTGGATGCAGCTAAGAGGCATGGCCTGAAGGATCTTTTTGCCTTCAAGAACAACTGGAATGATGAGGTCATAGCGCAGTTCTTTGCGAGTTGCCATTTCTCCAGTGATGATGAAGGAAGTGTTACTTGGATCACTCACGGATCCAAGTACAGTATTACCTATGAAGATTTTGCAAGCCTGCTGCACCTTGACACCTCAAGCAATGACTGCTCAATCATCCACAACCTAGGTGTCATCAAGAAGGACAGGATGAAGTTCCTCTATGAGCCCAACTCCAAGTTCAACCCACCCTCTACCAAGAACATGAAGCCATTCTTTGTGGTATTGAACAGAGTTTCGAGGAAGACAATTGCCCCCAAGGATGGGGATGTTGGGAGTGTGCAGGGCTATTTCAGGACCCTGATGAGAGTGATAAGCAAGGATCGTCAGTTTGATGTGGCTGACTACATTTGGAATGACATGGTGAACATTTCTTGCACACCCAACAGGTCATGTGGATATGCTCTATATCTTATGTTCATAATTGAGAAGGTCACTAGCATTGAATTTGTCAAGGATGTGGAGCACCTTCCTCTGAGGCCCCAGATGCCTCAAAAGCCAAGCATTCAGACTGCTCCATCTCCGGCCTCGAGTCATGAGGCCCCTGCAAGAGGAAGTGAAGATGCCAAGGCTGCCCCTGCAACTAGGGCATCTCCTCAAAAAGGGGCTGCGACTGGCATCCTGAAGTATCTTGCGGGCATCATCGAATCTTGCCGCAAGACTAAGATCAGAAGTCACAAGCTCAACCAAAAGAGAAAAGCTGATATGAGATATGTGAAGGCAAACATCAAGTAGCTAAGTCAAAAGCTGGAGATCGACCCCATTGGATCTCCAGTAATTTCTGAGGACTCCGACCTTGACATCACCGAGCTCGGGCCCTTGACCCCCTTCGAGCTTGCCTACTTTGGCATTGGGGGCTCAAGCGGCTTCGCACCTCCTCCTCCTCCTCCTCATCAGGCCGAAGACGAAGATGAAGATGATGAGAGGGCCGACAGTGAGGCGTGAAGACTTTAGGTCCCTCCTCTCCTTCTTTTTGGTGTCTTGATGCCAAAGGGGGAGAGGTTGAGGGGGAGTCTTAGGTCTAAGGTCTTAGCTATACGATGCGAGGAGAGAGCTTCCTTTATGCTTTTTGTCTATTTTGTGGGTTGTAAAACTGTTTAATTTGCTATTTTGTTACTTAATGGTTCTGTGATGCAATGCTATGAACTTGTTATGCTCGTATTGATGAAATCTGTGTTTCTAGTTCAACATTGTCTTTTATGCTTGTTATTGGTACATCCATGTCAATTAACTCATTATCATCACAATTGCTGCTCATACTCATTTAGTTTTGCATCCCACCATAAAGAGTGCACATATGGATCATGTATTCATCGCTCAATATGTTTTGAACACATATGTTCATACTTTATGAAAAGCTCAATTTTTGTCATATCTTGTGAAATCTCAATTGGTTGTCATCAATCACCAAAAAGGGGGGGATTGAAAGTGCATCTAGGACTCCCTTGTGTGTTTTGGATGATTTATGACAAGCAAATGAGATCCTAACAACTTTGTTGAGATGAGCACAGGTTTTAAGTTGAAAATAAGCAAAGTACCAAAAAGAAGGGAAAATGAGGAACAATGTGGAGAAGAGCTCAAGGAACAAGTGTAGTAGATCATTGTGTGTGGAGTGTGTTAAGGAAACACACCCCAAGAGCTTAATCACAAATAAATACACACATTGCACAAATTTATACAGGATCGGACTAGTCCGACTTACACCGGACTAGTCCGATATCTCTCTCTGCACAAGATCGGACAAGTCTGATATCACCACGGACTAGTCTGATATCTCTCTGACTAGAATCGGACCAGTCCTCCCCGGTGCGGACTAGTCCTCAAAACACTTCACAAGTCCGATCACACACCGGACTAGTCCGATATCTTTCTGATGTCAATCGGACAAGTCCGATATTAGCACGAACTAGTCCGAAAAACTCTCTGACCTGAATTGGACAAGTCCTCCAAGTGCGGACTTGTCCTCATAACCACTTAGGGTTTCACTGTCCGGACAAGTTCGATGTCTACCGGACTAGTCCGAAGATTTCCAGAAGCAAAATCGGACAAGTACGCTCCTAGCCGAACTAGTCCGATATTTCGAGACACTTAGGGTTTGCTACACACAGCACATCAGACTAGTCCGGTGTCCACCACGGACTAGTCCGATCCTTCTAAACCCTAATAATTACTTTTATAAACCCCATATAAATAGAAGTGCACGGACCAACTTTAATCTCTCTCGAACCCCTGCGCCGTCACACCTCCCAAGAGCCTCAAAAACACATCTCTCCACGAAATCTAAAGCCAAAAAGATCAATCCCTTGAGGATACACTTTGGAACATTGGAGAGACACGATTCATCAAACTTGAGCTCTTCGTTTGATTCCCTAACACACTCCTGTGATTTTCATTGTAATCTTTTGAGTGTGTTCTTGGTGGAGTTGTCATTGTAATCTAGGGGAGCCCTCAACGTGTGAGAAGGCCCCTTGAATTTGGTTATTTACCCTTTGTGATAAGAGAAGAGAATTGGCCTTCATGGCGATCCTGAGGGTAGGGTTGGAGAAGACCCGGTCCTTTTGTGGACTCCTCAACGTGGATGTAGGTTGCCTCTGTGGGAGCTGAACCACAGGACAAATTCCTTGTGTCTTGCTTTGTGTTCATCATTCTTATTCATCACATCAATCTATGGTTTCAATCAATCTCGCATATTTTACGTTGAAACTTCAAATATAAGATTGACATGTTGTATTCCCAAGTACATAATCTTGCAACACTTCAATTAACTGTATATTTCCGCTGCATACATCGTAGAATCAAATTAATCGATCAAACTTAATCAACCTAGTCGGTACACACCGGACTAGTCCGCACTTTACCGAACTAGTCCGATATCTCTAGTTTTGATCTGGTTATTAAGTGTTGCAGGTTCTGACAAATTTCAAAAAGGCCTACTCACCCCTCCTCTAGGCTACATTCAACAATGCCGGAGCTATCAAAGCTTCGACATCCTCCAAGGGCGCCCACCGTCAATGTTTTAAACATTG
Organism: Tuctoria greenei; assembly: GCA_036927565.1. Lineage (NCBI taxonomy): Eukaryota > Viridiplantae > Streptophyta > Magnoliopsida > Poales > Poaceae > Tuctoria > Tuctoria greenei. The sequence goes on along the minus strand of JAYESD010000001.1, from coordinate 259,920,641 downwards.
ATAGTGGGCGTCGCCGGAGCTATCAAGTTTCGACAACCCCAGGGGGCCAACCGTTAATGCTCTACATGTTGACGGTGGTCGCTGCCGGAGCTACTAAGCTCCGACAACGCCAGGGGGCCCCTGCTGTCGACGCAACAAAAATTTGGAGTTATACTCTACAAGTTCGAAGAACTCAAGTATTCAACAAAATGCTACAGTATTGTGGTACATGTTCACAATCAAATTTTGTCCATCTACCAGGGGGCTGAGTAAGACAAAGGTTGAAGACAAAAAATGAAATTCATAAATTTCTTTGGACTTAATTCGTCTGAAGACAAGAGATTATAAAATTGGAGAAAAGAAGAGAAGATATAAGTTGGAGCTAAAAGGAGAAAGTCCTAAGTCCTGTGGAAGAACGAGGCGACCTTCTGGGCAACCTCCGACACGCTGGTCTTGGCGGCATCTCCCTCTCCGTTGATGGGACCTTCAAGCACCGGGTTTAGTGGGAAATGAGGATCCTGGCTTGTGTAGCATGTCAGCATGTATTCTGTGTAGGATCGAAGAGCACGTGAAAAGCTACCAGAGGGGGGGGGGGGGTGAATGGTAGATTTAAAAATCTTACGCAGCAGAAACAATTAAAACCCCAATCCCTTCGGTAGAAAAACGATCTGTTAAAGAAATCGTGTATGAGACTAATTTAAAACATGTTTCACCGTGACAAAAGTGATAGATATCAGAGAGAATCAAGTCACGAAGACAACAAAAAAAGAATTACTCAGATCCGTCGAGAAAAACTCAAGTTATGATCGAAAGATCAGACTATGGTCAATCTGACCTACCCGAGAAAAACAGTTTCTGGAATGCTGCAAAGAAACTCGTGTAGCTCAGAAACTACAAATCCAATGACCGTGAAATTTTGACAGATGATATACAATCAAGTTGTGAAGACAACCCAAAATGAATCACGTCAATTAGATCTATAAAACTCGAGTTATGATAAAACCACCGACGAAAGGTAGTGCTGTCCAGAAACTTGACGAGTAAAACTTGTCTGAAACAAGTCGGACGAACAAGACACAAAAGTTCATTCAAACTATGAATTTTATTCAATAGAACACAAGAGGAACAGCCCCAAAGTCGTCTCTCACGAGCTTTGGCCTTCCCTTGCTTATGTAACCAGCCCTTAGGCCATCCCAATCTCAACTAGGACTCCAATCCTAATCCGATAACAATCGGAACTTTCCATAACTGCTTAGGACTCTTCTATACGCATATAGAAGCAATCTTAAGACTTCCAAACACTTTAGGAACGTATCCCACATTCCTAAACAACTCAAATTCGTGACCCACACGAAATGCTATCATAACCAACTCGATATTTCCATACCGAGCCATAACCAACTCCGCTAGCAGCCTAAGTCTTCAACCAATACGATCCGATCCTTCCGATCAGATCTTCCTTCCATAATCCATCTCTAGAAGCATATTTCCACGTCATGCACCTCATGCACACGTGCGAACACCTTCCTTTGACCTTCATATGCACTACCCTTGATTCAATCATCCTGCGCGACCTCCTGATCAGCTCAACCACAGTTCCTCCCGAACTTGGTTGTTGGAACCTCATCTCCTCCCTGAGACTAGTCCAATGGATTCCGTCACCAGCCATGACTTGAACTCAAGCAACACCTACACATGAATAAACAAACAATCCATACGAGCCCAAGTCCTCAACTTGACTCAAGTTAGTTCCGAACACAACACCCTACGTGAGAACCTCACATAAGCATGTTGCAAAACCACAGTAACACGATATCATCCATATCAACCAAAACGCACCAAAAACATAGCAAATGAATACTAAGCAATCTGTCCAACAATGTAAAACAAGTACGAAACATTGCAAATGAAAAGCAAAAACACTACGGTCAAGTTCCGGACCTTGCCAGAGCAACCCGGAGCTTGAGCCGGAGCTAACAAAAGCTAGTAGAACCTAGCGCCGGAGCTTAACAAAACTAGTAGATCCTAGCACCGGAGCTAGACAAAGTACGTCGGAGCTTAGCAAAAGCATGCCGGAGCTATCATGTATATGCTGGAGCTATCAAAGACATGCCGGAGCTAACAAAGACATGTAGAAGCTAACAAAGACATGCCGGAGCTAACAAAGACATGCCGGAGCTAAAGATAAAGCTCACCGGAGCTAACCAAAGCTAGTCGGACCTAGCATCTAACGTAACCAGGGCTACCCAAAACAAGTCGGACCTATGGTCGGATCTTGCTGTAGCTCAAAGCTAGAGTCGGATCTTGATAAAAAGGTGTTTTGGTGATATTTAAAACTTTTATCATCAAAGCCAAGTGTATTCACTACAAGCCAATGTATTCAGCACATATAGGTCTTACAATCTCCCCCTTGATGAATGCATTGGCAACACCATCTAAAATCCGAACATTGGTTTATTCACATAAAAGTTTTTTTTTTTGAAAACAATTTCTCCCCCTTTGTAAATCAAAAGTAAAAATAGAAGAAAATGAAAATCTCTCCCCCTTTATTATCTCTTCTTATGCCCATATTTTCTTTCTCTTCATGCTTATCTCTCCCCCTTTGACAATGTATTCAGCAAGTCATGAGCATATAAACAAATTTTCTCTCCAACTTTAGTTGTTATGAGCTTATTATAACATATACATATAAACAAAGCTCATCCAAGTCATACTATCAAGTACCTTACATTATCACATCAATGAAATACATAAGGTAGTGTAAGCCATGCTAGAGATCAAATGTAATTTTTCAATTTGAGCAAGTCATGATCTCACAAACTTAACTATTTAAAAACCTGAAAGCATGACACTAGTTGCTGCATTTTATTATTTTACAAAGCATAAATTTAGATCATATGATATTTGCAAGAGATTATATGCGCATCTGCCTTATTCTAACCAACCAAGCCAAGCCTATGTCATTTGACAATCAGAAGCTTAAGGACATGGTTTTAGTCATACACAACTTCTTCCAAGTTCATATCTAAGTGCAATGACAAGCCATCTCAAAAGAAGAAATGCGATGCATGCATATTCTCTAGATCTTTTCTCAATTTATATTTGTTCATAAAAGCTCAACATGTGAGTTGATTACTTGATTAATTCTTAATGATTAAAAGCATTTGTGAGCATGTAACAAGTTCAAAACAGCAAGAAAGTTCTACCATGACCAGATTTAGTGTAAGTAATTATTCCAATTACTAGAAATAGCAAAAACTACAAAATGTATAACACGAGTAATGTAGTAAGAACTTTCAGCATGTAAAAAGAATCACAAAGTCATATATGTATGAAATACTATGCTCATATTATTTTAATTTCAGATTCACACATAGACTTCCCAAGTTTCAAAAATTCCCCCTCAATTTAAGCCATGAGGATGCATAATCCCTATTTCACTACGAATGTAACAAAAACGAGTGAAATCCAAAGGTTTTGTAAAAATGTCAGCCAATTGTTGTTCGGTATCTACATGGTGAAGCACAATGTTTCCCTTTTCAACGTTATCTCAGAGAAAGTGATACCTAATATCAATGTGCTTAGTTCTAGAATGTTGCACGGGGTTTTTAGCAATGCAAATGGCACTAGTGTTATCACAGAACAGTGGAACACTATCTAGATCAACCCCATAGTCCTTAAGTGTTTGAACAATCCAAAGAATTTGTGAGCAAGCACTAGCAGCAGCTACATATTCAGATTCGGCTGTGGATTGTGCAACTGAATTTTGTTTTCTAGAGGACCAAGCAACAAGAGAATTACCAAGAAAATGACAAGCTCCGGAAGTACTTTTCCTATCAATCCTACAACCCCCAAAATCAGCATCCAAAAAAGCTTTCAAAGTAACGGTTGAGGAAGAAGGAAGAAAAATGCCAAATTCTTGAGTTCCATGTAAGTACCTGAGAATCCTTTTGACGGCTTGACGATGTGAAACACGTGGGGAAGCTTGAAACCGTGCACAAAGACATACGCTGAATTGTATGTCCGGTCTTGATGTCGTGAGGTACAAAAGTGATCCGATCATGCTTCTATATTCTTTTTGATCCACGGATTCACAATCTTCATCAAGTTCAAGTGTTGTTGTTGTTCCCATTGGTGTCCTAAGAGGCTTGCTTTTGTCCATGTTGAAGCACCTTAGGAGGTCTTTGGTATACTTCGTTTGAGCACAAAGGTACCCTCCTTGGTTTGCTTGATTTGCAGCCCCAAAAAGTAAGTGAGTTCACCCATCATACTCATTTCAAATTCGGAACTCATCATTGCTGAAAACTTGGACACAAGATCATGAGAAGCACAACCAAAGATAATATCATCCACATACACTTGAACGAATAATGAGTCATTACCATGTTTAAGCACAAAAAGAGTTTTATCAACCTTGCCCATTGTAAACCCCTTTTCAAGTAAGAATGTTTTTAACCTATCATACCATGCTCTAGGGTCTTGTTTGAGACCATATAAGGCTTTGGACAGTTTGTAAACATGATTAGGAAAATCTGGATTTTAAAAACCCAGTGGTTGTTTGACATGAACCTCCTCATCTATGTAGCCATTAAGAAAAGCACTTTTAACATCCATTTGATATAGCTTAAAACCTTTAGATGCTGCAAAAGCTAACAAAATTATTATGGCTTCTAATATAGCGACAGGAGCAAAAGTTTCATCAAAATCTAGACCTTCAACTTGAGTGAAACCTTGAGCAACCAACCTAGCCTTATTCCTAACCACAACCCCATCGCCACTTTGTTTATTTTTATATACCCATTTAGTTCCAATTAAAGTGTGACCTTGAGGTGGAGGTACAAGTTTCCAAACATTATTTCTTTCAAAATTTTCTAACTCTTCTTGCATGCAATAATCCAAGATTCATTAGTGAGTGCGTGTGATATATCTTTGGGTTCAAAAGAAGCAACAAAAGCAGAATGAGCATAAGAGTTTGGATCGCAAAACCTGGACCGTGTGACTCGTTCGTGCAAGCTTCCAATAATCTGTTGTGGGGGATGATCTTTGTAAAAACGTAGGGGAACAGATGTCTCACAAGCTTCTTCTTCTTCATGTTCATCACAAATCGATGAGCTTATGGCTTGAGGATGATCAGGACCAGCATAGGTGATAGCCGGAGCTTGTTCAATGTCCGGAGCTGGACACGTGTCAGCTTCGAAACCACCAGGCAGTATCACCGGTTCTTCTTCATCTTCGAAAATACCCTCCCCCTGAGGATACGGATCTGGTCCTGCAACACCGGAGCTTGTACCTGGGCTAGATTCATCAAAAGACACTTCACAAGTCTCCACAATTTTGTTAGTGTCAAGTAAAAGCACACGGTAGCCTCTAGTATGAGATGGATAACCAAGAAACATGCCATCAATGGATCTGGGTTCAAACTTATCAAGATTACCATGTTTCTTAACAAAGCATCTGCAACCAAATACCCGAAAGTGTGTAACACTAGGCCTATGTCCAAACCGAAGCTCATATGGTGTTTTACCTAGCTTAGCACGCAATAAAACACGATTTGAGACATAACAAGTGGTTGCTAACGCATCAGCCCAAAATTTCCTAGGAGTTTGATATTCATCAAGCATAGTCCTGGCCATCTCAACTAAGGTTCTGTTCTTTCTTTCTACAACACCGTTTTGTTGAGGTACATATGGTGAAGAAAGTTGATGATCTATTCCTTTTTCAGCACAAAAGTGATCAAAAGATTGATTTTTAAATTCAGTTCCGTTATCACTTCTAATTGCTTTTAACAATCCTGGGTGATCAATTGATAATCTAAGAAATAAAGTTCTAAAGTGACTAAAAACTTCATTCTTAGATGCCATAAAGTACACCCAAGAATATCTAGAATAATCATCAACAATAACAAGAGCATACCATTTACCTCCGAAGGATTGAACACGTGAAGGTCCTACGGTGTCAAGGTGCAAAAGTTGACATGGTTCAGTTGTCATGATCATTGTGAGAGGAGTATGTGAACCTGCAACCATCTTAGCATGTCTACAAGAAGAGCAGACAATTTCTTTGTCCCCTTTAAGCTTAGGCAACCCACGTATGCGATCAAGAGCACTAACACGCGTTAGGTGATCAAAGCCTACGTGACCAAGTCTACAATGCCAAAAATATAAGTCATTTGAATCATTAGCAACTAGACACCTATGCTTAGAGGAAGACATATCAAAATCTGCTTTAAAAACTCTTCCAAACCGAGACATGTTAAAAATAAGCTCACTATTTGAACCTACAACTTTGCAGCAGTTTTTATTGAAAATAATTTCTAGATTTTCATCTAGCAATTGTGCAACAGAAAGAAAGTTGTATTTGAAATTTTTGACAAGTGCCACATCCTTAAAAGTGTAGTGATCATTTACTCTAACCGAACCATTAGCAATTATAGGAGTTGAAGAATTATCAGCAAAAGTAACATTTTCTACACGTGACACAAGAGAGAGGGAAGAGAACCAATCTTTGTTACCAGTCATGTGGCATGAGAAACCTGAATCCACAATCCAAATGTTCTCCTTCCTCAAAAGTGTAACCTACATAGAAGCACAATACGTCGATGACTCAATACTGGGGTTATTCAAAAGGCATTTAGGTATCCAATACCGAGTCACATGACGTGCAGTAGGAAAAACACGTGAAAGCTGAGACAAAACAGCAGGTTTATGAGTCAAAGATTGAGTTTTTCTGTTCTTAACAGTTGATTTAGAAGTTGTTACTTGTTTAGAGTGAAAACCAGTAGCCCCGGAGGGAACAGCAAAAGATCCGGGAGCTCTCGAAGCTATCATAACTACCGGAGCTGTCTTTGTAGATTTCTTACCTGAAGGTCCGGAAGCTACCTTTTCAAATTTCTGACTCACTAAAGCAGGTTGTGTTTTTCTAATTGCATGAAAGTTATAAGATCTAGCAATTTTTCTTTCCTTTTTCTGTTGTTTAGCTAGTCTATAACAAAAATCTATGACATGACCATCTCTACCACAGAAGGTACAATGAAATTTAACTTTGTGTTCATGTCTAGATGAGCAAGCAATATTTTTATTTGAAACTGAATGAGGCAACACTCCTGCAGATTTGAAAACCACTCCTTTTTGTTTAGGAACTGTTTGAATCAAACCACTTCCTAATGACTTTACAATTTTAGGTGGATGTGCCTTAGCATGAGCATGAGAATCAAAACCTAAACCAGTTTTATTATTGTAAGACTTGGAAGAATTCAGCAGCAAGTTTAGGTTCTTATTCCCATTACAAAACCGATCTAATGTCCTATGCATGTCATCAAGTTTATTGGACAGATCAAGGCAATTTTCAAATGAAGTTTTTCCTTTTAGTTTGCAATTTGAACAAAATTTAACTTCATGAGATTGTAAAGCATTGTTCAGAATGGAAATTTCATTCATTGCATCTTTTAGTTTCTTATCAAGATCCTCACAAGTAGAACAATGCAAATCAATTGTAGAACAGCTAGCATCTTTCAAGTTTTTATCATTAAGTGCAGCAAGCTCTTTTTTCTTTTCAATTTCTTCATCAAGTCTATCTAGAGTGGAGGAGTGTGCACTTCTTAACGTGGACAATTGTTCATAGATTAAGTCACATGAGGGACATGCATCATCACTAGCAATCAAAGTTTTTAAACGGTTAATTTCAGATTCTAGTGATTCAATTTTAGCAGCATTATCCCTAAGCCTTTTGTCCTTTTTCTTGACAATAATAGTTGCACGAGAAATAGCATCACACATTTCATTGCAAGTAGAACATACCTCATCGTCTTCACTATTGTGTTCTACATCCTCCTGACTTGATCTTGATCTTGTTTTGCCCGTCATGAAGCATAAGTTGGCCAGATCGTCATCATCTTCATCACTTTCAAAGTCTACATCACTTGAGCAAAGTTCTTGAAGTGCGGTGATGAAGCTGTTAATCATCTTGCGTCCTATGGTACCCTTCTTTTTCTTGTTGAAATTTCCAGAGGAGGTCCGGACCTTGCTTTGTTTCTCTTCCCGGGTGGTTGGACCTGAAAGGTTAGGGCATTCTGTACGAAAGTGTCTTGTTTTACCACATTCAAAACAGCGTTGAGGTCCGGAGCTTCCTCTCCTTCTAGTTCTCACATTTTGCAATGCTTTTGAGAATCTAGTAGAGATGAGTGCCAACTCCTCTTCTGAAAATTCTTCGATCTGCTCCAGGGTTAGTGAGGACAACAAAGCAAGAGTATTGCAAGATGATGATTAGCCGGAGCTAGACATATCACATTGTGAAACAAATGCAATAGACTTATTTGGGTTCTTACGTGCTAGGATGTCAATTTCATGAGTTTTTAGTTTAGAATAGAGTACATCTAATGTAAGAGAACTCATGACAGTAGATTCACGAATAGATGTGACTTTCATCTCCCAAATTGACATATCTAATGCACTTAGCAATTGCCTAGCATTTTCAGCATCTGAAAAATTAACATTGACACTTCGCAAGTTGCTGAGAATTTTATTAAAGCGAGCAAAAAGGTCATCGATAGACTCACCTGGTTGCATCTCAAAACGCATATATTCCTTTTTGAACATATCTTGTTTTACCTCCTTGATTGTGTTGGAGCCTTCATGGTAATCACAGAGAGCTCTCCAAACATCGTATGCTGATCGGAGGTGCGCGACACGATCAAAGTCACTTTGAGTGAGTCCTTGGATGATCAAGTTTTGGGCTTTGTTGTTGTTGTCAACGTCCCGTAGGTGTGTGGCCGTGAATTGATCATTAGGCTTATACACCTCCCATATTGCAAATCCTTGTGCCTGGATGAAAGTCTCCATGCGTGCCTTCCAAACCTGAAAATCAATACCAGCAAACACACAAGGTTTGGCGGAGTACTTCTCCATGATGATTAGTCAAAAACACGTGCAAATCACAAATATTAGAGCACCGTGGCTCTGATACCAATTGTAGGATCGAAGAGCACGTGAAAAGCTACCAGAGGGGGGGGGGTGAATGGTAGATTTAAAAAAGCTACAAAAGTGATAGATATCAGAGAGAATCAAGTCACGAAGACAACACAAAAAGAATTACTCAGATCCGTCGAGAAAAACTCAAGTTATGATCGAAAGATCAGACTATGGTCAATCTGACCTACCCGAGAAAAACAGTTTCTGGAATGCTGCAAAGAAACTCGTGTAGCTCAGAAACTACAAATCCAATGACCGTGAAATTTTGAAAGATGATGTACAATCAAGTTGTGAAGACAACCCAAAAAGAATCACGTCAATTAGATCTATAAAACTCGAGTTATGATAAAACCACCGACGAAAGGTAGTGCTGTCCAGAAACTTGACGAGTAAAACTTGTCTGGAACAAGTCGGACGAACAAGGCATAAAAGTTCCTGCAAACTATGAATTTTATTCAATAGAACACAAGAGGAACAGCCCCAAAGTCGTCTCTCACGAGCTTTGGCCTTCCCTTGCTTATATAACCAGCCCTTAGGCCATCCCAATCTCAACTAGGACCCCAATCCTAATCCGATCACAATCGGAACTTTCCATAACTGCTTAGGACTCTTCTATACGTAGATAGAAGCAATCTTAAGACTTCCAAACACCTTAGGAACGTATCCCACATTCCTAAACAACTCAAATTCGTGACCCACACGAAATCCTATCATAACCAACTCGATATTTCCATACCGAGCCATAACCGACTCCGCTAGCAGTCTAAGTCTTCAACCGATATGATCCGATCCTTCCGATCAGATATTCCTTCCATAATCCGTCTCTAGAAGCATATTGCCACGTCATGCACCTCATGCACACGTGCGAACACCTTCCTTTGACCTTCATATGCACTGCCCTTGATTCAATCATCCTGCGCGACCTCCTGATCAGCTCAACCACAGTTCCTCCCGAACTTGGTTGTTGGAACCTCATCTCCTCCCTGAGACTAGTCCAATGGATCCCGTCACCAGCCATGACTTGAACTCAAGCAACACATGCACATGAATAAACAAACAATCCATACGAGCCCAAGTCCTCAACTTGACTCAAGTTAGTTCCGAACACAACACCCTACGTGAGAACCTCACATAAGCATGTTGCAAAACCACAGTAACACGATATCATCCATATCAACCAAAACGCAACAAAAACTTAGCAAATGAATACTAAGCAATCTTTCCAACAATGTAAAGCAAGTACGAAACATTGCAAATGAAAAGCAGAAACACTACGGTCAAGTTCTGGACCTTGCCAGAGCAACTCGGAGCTTGAGCCGGAGCTAACAAAAGCTAGTAGAACCTAGCACCGGAGCTTTCCAAAACTAGTAGATCCTAGCACCGGAGCTAGACAAAGTACGTCGAAGCTTAGAAAAAGCATGCCGGAGCTATCAAGTATATGCCGGAGCTATCAAAGACATGCCGGAGCTAACAAAGACATGTCGGAGCTAACAAAGACATGCTGGAGCTAATAAAGACATGCCAGAGCTAAAGATAAAGCTCACCGGAGCTAACCAAAGCTAGTCGGACCTAGCATCTAACGTAACCAGGGCTACCCAAAACAAGTTGGACCTATGGTCGGATCTTGCTGTAGCTCAAAGCTAGAGTCGGATCTTGACAAAAAGGTGTTTTGGTGATATTTAAAACTTTTATCATCAAAGCCAAGTGTATTCACTACAAGCCAATGTATTCAACACATATAGGTCTTACATTCTGCGACGTTCTGCGCAAGGGATTTTCCTTCAGTTTCCAATTGATTCACGATGACATCGCCCATCACGCTGAGTTTGTTGCCAACCGAGCTCAGCGCCCCCAACGCATGGTCCAGCTCCAGCTCCGAATTGTCCGGACGCACGGGGCTAAAGCCCAGCGGTGCCAGCGCGACATCGGCTTTGCCCACGAAGTCCCATACTTGTTGAGACTCCGCAACCCTTGAGCCTCGAATCTCCTCCAAGGACCTCTTGGCTGCCGCAAGCTCCGAACCCTCCCGGGCAAGGCGCTCGACCTCCTTGGCGTGCTGCTGAATCCTCTCAGCAACTTGCTTTTCAAGGTCACCAAGCTCCTTCTCCCGGACGTCGATCCAGTTCTGGCGGTCAACCAGGTCTTTCTCCCGGCCTCACACCTTCTTCTCCCTGGAAGTGACTTCGACCTCCCTTTTGGTAAGGTCCTGTCCCTGCTGCCAGACCTTCTCCTCCTCGCTCTTGCAAAGCTCCTCCAGCTTTTTGGTGCGCTCTGCAAGGCTCTTGTCACTCAGAGCCAGCCTTTGGGCGATCTCCTCCTCCCTCTTCACGAGGTCATCCCTCAGCTCCAAGAGTTTTTGCTCTTCCTCTTTGAGCTTTTTCTCTCGGTCGTCGAGACCCTCCCAGCGCTTGAAGGGACCTTCATGGATGGTATTGAGGCTCTCCTGGCGATCATTCGCCGCCTCATTAGCAGCCAGGGCTTGTTCATATGTAGCCCAGGACTAATTGTCTAGGGATCGCACCATGCTTTCCCTCTCATCCATCAACTGGCCCTAGTACTCCATCTGGGCCTTCTCCCTCTTGACCCACTCCTTGTCATCGGCCAGCCTTGTTTGCGCTAGCTTGGTCTCGAATTGGAGTCGGTTGCGCCACCTCCTAAGAGCTTGGCGCTCCTCCTCTAGGGCCTTGATGTCGTGACAAAATGCAAGCTGGACCTGACGAAGGCTGGAGCAGGCATTGTTGATGGATAACAACATGGGGATTGGCTCCGGACCTGCCAGAGTCCTCTCCGCTGACTGCAGCGGGTTCTCCAGAACAAAAATTGGGTCCCACTCTATAAGAGCGGTCCCCTGAGCTTCCGCGACACTAGGGCTGCCCTCCGGGAGTGCCTCGGTCGTCGCCGAGGTAGGTTCTGTCACGGGAGTTTCTACCTCCGGGGTCAGCTCCGATGGTCCTGTCGCTAGGTCATCATCAACTGGTCCCTCAGGCAAGGGACTTGCCACTTCGTCTTGGCACCCTGGCTCAGGAACAGGTACCTCCGGAACTATCACCTCCGGGGCAGGCATTGAAGACCCAGCCAGAGCTGAGGCCATCTCCGGCTCCGATGCTGGTGCTTCCTGCATTGCCGGTTCAGGCATCGACGCTTCAACCTCCATGACGCCTTCCGGTTTAGGCACCGGCGTTATGACCTCCACCAGTTCGGGTGCCGGCACCTCCACATCAACCGGCTCAGGCATCAGAACTTCATCAACTGTCGGCTCTGCCGCTGGGGCTTCTGTAACATCTGCCACCTAGACGATCAAGTCGAGGCCCTTACCCCAGGCAAACAGTTGTCATGATGAGAGGCGAGAAACCCAAGGGCGGCAGCCTGACAGGGCACACGGAACTGATACGATTTTCATATTGGGAACCGGTGACCTTCAATTGCGTGAGATCCGCACGCGCAAATCTCACCTGCCACATCTAGAAAATGCCACGTGGCGATGGTTTAACTACGAACTATCACCTCAACAGTACATCCAAAAACCCTTGAAGACACGGCGCAGAAATCGAAGGATGGACCCACCTTCGGCAGAACGACTTAATCCAGAGGGTCTCTCCTAGAGGTGAGCCAGGGGGCCACTGTCGGTACCCTGCGTACCGGATACCCCTTGGAACTGCAAAGAGTGCAAAAGAACTCCACCTATCTGAGTTGAAGACCTCCGAAGGTCCACGTGTTGCTCGTAACCGGACCTGCCTCCCTCATATGGTTAGTCCTAGTGCCGCCACGTGTATCATGAAACCGGAGCTACAATCCCTACATGGGAATGCTCCGGACTAGATACCTGTGTGGCACCCCCGGACCTAACCCCCGATAGAGGGAAGCTCCAGTACCGACACGTGTACCATAGGACTGGATCTACTCGTCCAAGACTGTAAGCTCTGAAGCTGTCATACGTCCAACCGTCGGACCTTCAACCTGAATAGGCAGATTGGTGGACCTCCAACATCTCGAACCTTCAAGGGACATTTAAGGCTTCAAGACCTGATTATGTGTCATTAATACTATCTTAATGACACAAGATTAGAGGACCCTTAATACTAGTAACACCACCATTAAGGCACGTTACCACGCTATTAAGGGGAATTAAGTACATTAACTGTGTATTAGGCATCAGTAACCGCTAGGACCACATGTCGGGCCAGGCTAATGATGTAGCGGCCAACCCTTGTACTATAAAAGGACTGGTCGAGCGAGGCACAAGGGAATCGCTGGTCGGGGGGGGGGGCAAACAGGCGCGCTCAAGGGACTCTCTCTCTGGCTCACGCTCTCACATGATCATACACTCAATACAACAACAACAACACACCCGTGGAGTAGGGTATTACGCTCAGGCCGCCCGAACGACGTAAATCCTCGTGTCAAGTCACCATCTTGTTCTGAATCTCCATGCACCCTATTCGTACTAAGAAACTCCGCGGGCTGCCAACGGTAGTGCCGGTAGAATTGCCAGAACCAGACTCCGACAAATACTAGCAGCACACCTAATTATTCAGCTACGCCGCACCCATACTTGGCCTTGTGGTGGCATTGTTGTCCTGGCATATTCTCGCATGAATCGGTTCTTAGATCTAAGGCAAGCAAACCACCATAACATCCAACCCATTCCACAATACCATGCTTGCTTAGATCATCGAAATCCCATGTTACCGAAATGATTCACCATTATTCCTTAACCATTAATCCACATAATTGAAATGGTCAATAGTTCTTAATTAAGCTATTTGGTTATTCCCAATCCCAATTTAGCAAGCAGAGCAAAAGTGTAAAATACCATTCCCGACTCTCTGCACCATAACCCGAGCGACAAGGGATGACAAGCAATACTAGTAAACTCCTACGGATAGGTTTTCCATCAAATTGACACAAGCATGCTATTTTACAAACAAAACATTAAATTATACGTTCAATATGGTCAAGGACACTTTTCTTAATATTCTGCAATTTTGATGGTGAAGCAAATCAATCTTGTACACGAAGATCCTTGCATATTCGCTTCTCGATCGTAACTTCTTTAGCGTACCCGTCTACTCACAATCAAGCACATACACAAGCAACATACACAATAAATGCATTGCAAACACTAATCAATATGTGAAATAGGGATAAATGCAGAAAACATGTTTGTATTAAGGCTACATAATTTCTATGGCTTTTTAATAATTTTCTATAATGATTTACTGTTTATTTGATCAAGTTTGGAATAAATTGAAATTAATTCAGCAATAATATATTAATTACAGAATGTTAAATAGGATGAAAATACTATTAGTAACTTTCTAGAATTTATTCTAAATTTTATAGATTTTTTTAATTTGATACTTTATGAATTAACTAGGCTTAATCTTATTTATTAAATATGGAAAACGGATTAAATAGTACTAAAAATATAAATTTAGTCAAATCTAAAATAACAGATTGATCTTGTATGATTTAATCTAACTTGTAAGTTTCCAAGTGTTTTAAGATGATTTCCCGATGATTAATGACTGCGCAGGATAAAATATATTCTACACTTAGTATTAGAATTAAAATAGTTGTCTAAGATCTAATTCGTAATACCTACCGTGTGCGCATCAAGTCTGGATGGTCGTGGAACGACGGCGAGCGTAGATGAAGTAGACGGCGCAACGATCTTCCGGCGGTACGACGATAACGGCGCGACGATCTCCAGCGGACGGCGGCTTCTTCATTTTCTTCCTCTTCTTCTCTCGTTCTTCTTCTTCACTACTTCTTCCCAGTGGCTTGGCTGCTTCCTGGCGAGCTCACGGTGCAACCAGCAGGGGCAGCGGCCCTTTTTTTCCCACCGGAGGCGGCGGCCAGTATTTTATAGGGAGTGGAGGTTACCGTACAGGGCGCATCTCCGGCGGACGGCGGCTTCTTCATTTTCTTCCTCTTCTTCTCTCGTTCTTCTTCTTCACTACTTCTTCCCAGTGGCTTGGCTGCTTCTTGGCGAGCTCACGGTGCAACCAGCAGGGGCAGCGGCCCTTTTTTTCCCACCGGAGGCGGCGGCCAGGATTTTATAGGGAGTGGAGGTTACCGTACAGGGCGCAGGGCTTAACCCTATTTTTCTTCCTTGATAGCTGCTCACGGGACCCAGGAACGTGGGCATGGTTTATTTTTTTTTCATGGGGCTGGGGCTCACCGTAAGGGCCCCTTTGATAGCCCAGAAACACGGAGGGATCCCGGCCAAATCGCAGGGCCAAAAAACCACAGGCCAAAATTTCCCTTCAGTGCATTTGGCTGCCCAAGTTACCGACCTGATCCATGGGGGAGCCCAGGGAATTCTGGCCCGGCCTCACGAGGTCGGGCAGGAAAACCCAACCTCGCTCGCAGGCCAACGCAACTCGTCTCCCACCCCTGACTCCGGCGCCGCCAGAAAAATTTCTCACGCCGCCACGCTTGCCGACCCCGATCTGTACCTCCGCGCTCGCCTGCACCATCAACCGACTTCGCTCCCGTCATCTGCCCCACACCCCCACCCCGCTGACTCCGTGCACCCCTTTGTGCCACCACATACCGCTCGCATCCCCATCCCTCACGTATCAAAAACATCATCCGTGAATCTGTGTTAGGCTGTCGCTGGCGACGAGTATACGCAGCTTTTCAAAGGTTTGGTGCAGTCCATGCCTCGACCTTTTAAGTTCCAGAGTCGAATGATAATTATGCTGTGCTGTGCACGGTGTGGGGCTGAGAAAGGTGAAGTTTAACCTATGACGCCTTGTTTATGCATAGGAAACCAAAGAATGTCTATGTTTGATTAACACTTTCTGAGTTTCTTTGGCTTGAAACATCGGGCTATGCATCTAAGTACATTATTCAATGGTTTGCTAGGTACATCACGCTGTCTCTTTTAGCCAAATCTAGTGGGACACTCTTGACATACCCCATGCATGGGTTCCCTGCTGTTTAACACTTCAAAACAATGCTTAATCTGCAGATTTCTGGCCCCGTTCCACCAACAAAGATATGTAGGCAGTGTTAAAGCAGATCATGCTAACTATTCATGCTCTGTTTTCACACTGTTCCAACGAACATAAAAAGACGAATATAATTTCAAGCTGTTCTCTCGCTTTAGTTCAGTGCTAAGACTCCTTCAGATTCATTGTACAATCCACATTTTTCCTTCCAGAAACATATAAACTCAGACCATATTGTTTTATCAGGAGTTTTAAGTGAAGTGGTCACTCTGGAATCTTGCATTGTTCACGGAGCTGCTGTTTCTTTGTTCCTTGTATCTAGATGCTAAGTCCAGTCCTTTATTTTCATTTTTTGTTAACAGTTGTCCATTTGGCAGACAACAGCCTGCAGGTCATCAGCCGATGCATGTGGTTTCACCTCCACCAAAGCAAGGATCAAGCTCGAGTGGAAGGCGACCAAGAGATAATGGTGGCGGTAACAATTACAACCGCATACTCGTCCCTATTGATGTTTGTAGACAGACTGGTTAGCTTTGTCGACGTAGTTGGAAACTCTATTTGTGTTTCATCACAATCTGTTACAAAATGAATACTCTGTGCCTATCCGAATACCCCCTGTTCAATTTTTCTTGACTATAACTTCAAGAACCTTATTTTTGAATTTTCTGAATACTTTTAGCATTTTCTAATGGTAGATGTATGTATCTATGTCACATGGTGGGACAAAAACATTCCTTCATAATACGAAAAGAATAAAGGAACAATCAGTGTCGGTTAATTTTGAGTTTTTTCAATTTACAAAGTGTATTTTTGAATTTTCAGATATTTTTAGCATTTTCTTATTTTTCTAAGTTTTTCCTTATTTTCATAGTGTATTTTCGAATTTTCTGAATATTTTTAGGTTTTTCTGATCTTTCAAAAAAAAAACTCTGGGAATTTTTTCTCCTAACCCACCAAATGAACCCTCACCCAGAGGAGAGCAGGCCCTGGGAAGAAAAGCGGACAGGAGACATGGGGGAAGGGATTTACTCCCCTACGTTATCCCTCCCCTTTATACCAAATGAGGCCTAAACTGAAAAAAAAAACCGGGCATCGGCCCTTTTTATAGGCGCGCGTGTGCCTATAGGAGGAGTCCCGGTTGGGACCGTAATCAAGGCTGACGTTGACTTTCTTTTCTTTTCTTTTTCTTTGTGTTCTCTATCATGGTAGTGGCCAGGGCTCACGATGGGACTTTTTGGACGCATGGTTGCTTAACTTTTTTTCTTTTTTTACTTCTTTATTCATTTATATTTCTATTTATTTATTTCAGTTATTTTTTATTTCTTTTATTCTTATTAATTATTATTTTCTATTTTTTTCTTATCATTTATATTTTTTTATATTATACTTATTATTTTTATAATTATTATATTTTATTTCCCTGCTATTTGTTATTACATATATATTTTTTCTTTTATTTATTTACTTAGTTATATTTATATCTTCTATTTTTCTTTATTTATTATTTGTTATTTATTCTTTCTTTTTTTACTTCTTTTTTCCATATTCCTTATACCAATTTAATTACTTTTAATGTATTTATTTTGGCAAATAAATTTTAATATCTAAGGATGAATGCAAATGCAAGATGAGATGCACATATTTTATATTTTACTTTATAAAAATAATTTCTTTCTATATTTAAATTTCAACTTCTTATTCGAATTTTAATTTGTCAAAACCTGAAAATCAGGGTGTCACAATTCTACCCTTTAAAATGAATCTCGCCCTCGAGATTTGGATGGGTTGAAGAACAAATTTGGAAACAAATAATTTAAATTCCCTTTTATATTTGAATTAACCAAGTTTGAAAATTTTGGGATATTACAGCTTGAGGGTGATATGCCGAGCTAAAATTCAACCTTGTTCCAAATGCTTCATGCAATTTCTGCCAAAACGTGGAGGTAAATTGAGAACCTCTATCTGACACTATCTTCTTTGGAACTCCATGCAGACATACTATTCTTCCCATATACAGTTCAGCTAACTTCTCTCCATTAAAGGTGATCTTGACGGGTATAAAATGAGCTGACTTAGTTAACCGATCCCCGGTTACCCATATGGAGTCGTAACCGGACTGGGTACACGGTAAACAACCTATAAAGTCCATTCCAATCGCTTCCCACTTCCACGCCGGAACCTTTAATGGTTGCAATAATCTAGTCGGCCTTCGATGTTTAGCTTTGACTCGCTGGCACACATCACACAAAGCTACATATTCAGCTATGTCTTTTTTCATGCTAGCCCACCAATTATATGTCTTCAAGTCCTTGTACATCTTTGTACAACCGGTATGGATCGAGTAGAGTGAGTCATGTGCTTCCTTTAATATCGTTTCCCGAATATGCTTCACATTAGGCACAACAATTCTCTTTCAAAGCCATAGAGTTCCCTGATCATCCTCATCGAATCTGAATTCTCTTCCCTCTTGGGTCCTTTCCTTGATCTCTTGGATTTCCTCATCCCTTGTTTGTGCCTCTCGAATTTCTTACTCCAAGGTCGGGTTTAGTTCCATTATCTTCATCTCATTCACAAATCTGGGATTCAATCGTTCAAACTCCTTGCATAACTCTGATGGCTTACTCCTTTCTGACTCAAAGCATCGGCCACTACGTTAGCCTTCCCCGGATGATAATTAATTCCCACATCATAATCCTTGATGAGTTCCAACCATCTTTGTTGCGTCAAATTCAGATCTGTTTGCGTGGATATATACTTGAGACTCTTGTGATCGGTGTAAACTTCACACCTATGTCCAGGATGTAGTGTCTCCAAATTTTCAATGCATGCATTATTGCTACAAGTTCAAGATCGTGCATTGGATAATTCTGCTCATATTTCTTCAATTGCCTTGATGCATATGCTACCACTTGACCTTCCTGCATAAGCACACATTCAAGCCCTTGTCCTGGGGCATGACAATAAATATCAAAACTCTTGCTCACATCCGGCAATATCAAGACTTGCGCTGTAGTTAATCGCTTCTTCAACTCCAAAAAACTGTCTTGACAAGCATGACTCTATTGGAAAGACTTCCCTTTCATTAGCAATTCTGTCATTGGCTTGGCTATCTTGGAAAAGTCCTAGATGAACCGACGGTAATATCCAGCCATCCCAAGAAAACTCCTTATTTCCTTTACATTCTGGGGCGGTTCCCATTTCAGCACATCCTCACTTTTCCTAGGTCAATTGATACTCCTCCTCCTGAGATGATATAACCCAAGAACGACACCTCTTTCAACCAAAACTGGCACTTGCTGAACTTGACATACAATTGATGTTCCCTCAATTTCTGCAATGTGAGCCTCAAGTGCTTCTCATGCTCCTCCTCGCTCCTCGAGTAGATCATTATATCATCAATGAACAGCACAACAAACTTGTCCAAATACTCCATGAAGACCTTATTCATGAGGTACATAAATAGGCAGGTGCATTCGTCAGTCCAAAGGACATAAAAGTATAATCATAAGATCCATACCATGTTCGAAAAGCTTTCTTGGGTATATCCGACGACCATATCTTCATTTGAAAGTAGCCTGACCTCAAATCAATCTTGGAGAAAACACAAACACCCTCCATCTGATCGAACAAATCCTTTGTACGGGGCAAAGAAAACTTGTTCTTGATTGTCACCTCGTTGAGAGCTCGGTAGTCCACACACATCCTTTGGGATCCATCCTTCTTGTCCATGAAAAAGTACGGGCGCTCCCGAAGGTGAAGAGCTTGGGCGAATGAAACCCTTCTCTAGTTGCTCTTGAATCTGCTTCTTGAGCTCCGCTAATTCGTTAGGAGGCATCCTAAATGGCTTCTTAGCTATAGGTGTAGTTCCAGATATTAATCAAATAACAAACTCAATATCTTGGTCAGGTGGCATACCTGGCAACTCATCCGGAAACACATCGAAGAGTTCACACACCAGTGGAATCTCCTCAATTGCGGCATCGTCCATGTGATTCAGCTCCAATTGCTTCGGTGCATGTTGAGTTGTTTCAACCTCAATGCTGATCCCCTCCTCATTGGTCAACTTTACCGTCTTTGTGGCACATTCAATGACTCCATTGTGCTTCCTCAACCAGTCCATACCAAGTATAATGTCCAATTCTTGAGAATCCAAAACAATGAGGTTGGCAAAGAAGTCTACCTCCCTTATTCTAAGGCTTACTTTTGGACATATTATATTCATCCTTATCTCTCCTCCAGGAGATTTAACATACAATGTATACTTCATATGAGATATAGGCAAACTATACTTGGCAACAAACTATGATGCAATAAACGAATGCGATGCTCCAGAATCAAATAACATAGTCGTCGGGTTGGAGTTTGTGAGAAACATACTAATGACCACGTCATCCACTTGTGGCGCTTTCTCTGTGGAGACATGGTTCACATTGCCACGAGCAAAATTCTGCTGTCTACGATTGTCTTGTGGCGCTCCTCCATTTGGTCTTGGGTTCTATCTTAGCGCATTGCTTCCTTGACCAAGGCCTGACTTAGGACATTGGTATGCAAAATGTCCTGCTTCTCCACATGTATAGCACTTCTTAGTTGCACCAGAATTTAGACGGACTTGATTCTACACATTTGCTCCAAGAAAATTATCATGAGGTGCATAAGGCACTGGAGGCTTAGATGCTTGCATGACGGGGTGCTGCTGCACAAACTGAGGCTGAGATGGATGAGGTTGATAACCAGGGCGTTGAGTAGGCGCAGGGGTGCTGTAATATGGCGCATTGGGTGGTGCAAAGCGAGGGCACACATTGCTTCCTTGTTGTTGTACTTGATATGGTGCCTTCCTCTTAGTTTCTAGCTCCATCTCACAGACCCTGTTCTCAACCACAATTGCCTTGTCCACTAGCTTCTGGAGGTTTGCATAATCACAGTTGAGCAATTGTACCTAGATCTCATTGTTCAAGCCTCTCATGAACAAGTATTGCTTCCGGCTGTCCCGGCTGACATCTTTAGGGTCATAACTTGAAAGTTGAGTGAACTCATTGAGATATTCACTCACACTTGACCTTCCTTGCCTCAAGTTATCAAATTCTTGTCTCTTTAGGATCATAACACCTTCCGACACATAATGAGAATGGAAGCTCTCCTTGAATTCAGCTCAAGTGATCCTCTCTTGATTCTCATGGGTGCTAAATAGATAATCCCACCAATCCGTAGCTGCTCCAACTAGTTGATGAGAAGCAAATAGGACCTTCTCCCGGTCGCTACATTGGACAATAGCTAGCTTCTTCTCTACAGAATTGAGCCAATCATTGGCGTTCATAGGGTCGGCGACTTGTGAAAAGGTGGGTGGTCTGGTCCTCATGAACTCTCGCAATCGGTTATGAGGCGATGGGGGTGGCGGTGGAGGCATGTGAGGCTTATTGTTGTTGTTGCCAGCCTGCAGCTGTCCCATAGTCAATATCATGGTCTGCATGAGCTAATTTTGCATAGCCAACAATTGCTCAAGGTTGATAGCCCCTTGGGCAGGTCCCTAATTGTTCTGAGGTGCTTCATTACCCTCCTCCTCATCATTGACATCCCTCTGATTGCGATTCCTCATGATCTAAAGAAAAGCAAGAGATAAGAATTTAGAAAACGTCCCCAACTATATGCATCAAGGTATATGAAACTAAACAACTAACCATACAAGTCTATATGGACATGGCAATGCTGAAGTATCCCAAAATACTCTACTAAGCAAACAAGCAACAATACATAGCAATCAGCACACAAACCAAAAACACAATGCTTCTTGAGTGCTCCTATGTGCTCTAAAGTGTCCATTCTATCTAGGTTGCGTCCTACAGTCAACCTGTGGCTCTGATACCAATTTGTGACACCCGGTTCTAAAAAATAACATGGTGAACGCATATGTGTGCCCAGGACGTTCAACACACATACACGAGTGATTCACAAATGATAAACAGATAATTACCACAACTCAAATTATTAAATAAGTACTTTTATGACAATATTCCAATCATTCTCAATTATGACTCTAATGATCATCAATGACAAGTTTGAACTAATGCAGTGGAAATAAACTAATCAAGCAACTAAGCAAATTAAGCATAAGGGACAAAGCAGCTCCAAGCAACACCACAGGCAAAGTTGACGGCAGCACACAACCTAGAACTCCTCATTAACGTCGTGATGCTCCCAATTCTGACTTGCAACTGTTGGCAGAGGAATTGCAAGGATGAGTACATGTCGTACTCAGCAGGTGTGGAAAGTATGACATGTAGCTGATACAAGTGACGACAATAATAAAGGCTAAGTGCTGAAAAGTACATTAAAATATTCGAAGAGCAGTATATTATATGTGTGTGAAGTAAACCCATCGTATACCACAATGATTATCATAGTATAAGTCCATATTCCATATCCATTACCATTATAGCAGATTTTATCATTACCATTAACCATATCCAATACCATAATTCCATCCATAACCAGCAATAACCATATTACCAACCATAACCAGTACCAAACCATCCCAAATCCCAAGTCCCCTCTAATCATGTGAGGGTGAAGGTTGCTCATGATTGGGAGGACGACTATCATGATATTTTTAAGACTGCAGAGTTTGTACCGCTTTACCCACGGGTTCAGTGACTAGAACCTCTATTATGTGACTAGAACCTCTATTATGCCATCTCACACTTCCGTTGCTGTGTGGCCAAGAAATCACAAAATAGCCTTTACAAAGGGATTACTAGTATGTACAGACCCACTGAGGTTTTACCAGTGGCGATGTCTCCCACGGAGCACATCTTCAACTAAGGGCCCCCTCTTGTGCCATTCGAACCCCAGGGAGTCCCGCCATAAATCCAAACCCAATCTGACTCCCCTTCCCCGGTGCACCAAATGATCCGTGCAATACTAGCAAAACCCTAATTAATCAGCTATGCCGCACCCATACTTGGCCTCGTGGTGGCACTATAAATCTTGGATGATCGCTTCACGAACCGGTTCTTAGATCTAAAGCAAGCGAAACCACCAAAACAGTCCAACCCATTCCACATTACCAACTTGCTTAGATCACCCATTACCATGTTACTATTAACCATGTTCATCAATGTACATTATCCATAATCTCAATAATTTATAATTAAGTAACTTGGTTGTTTTCCCATCCCAATTAAGTTGAGCGAAGCAAAAGGTAAAAGCCCTTCCTGACTCTCTACTATGTATTCCAGGTGACAAGGATGGTTAACCAAAGATAGTAAACTTTCTATCATAGGAGTCCCATCAAATTGATACAAGCATGGAGTTTTGAAAACAAAAATTTATTTTAAAAATTGGATCAATATGTTCAAGGAAACTTGCCTTGCTCTTGGTCTTGATTGTGATCGAAGACTTCAAAGTGCTGGTGCTGGAGGTCTTCTGTAGCACCTTTTAGCGTAAATCCGTCTAATCCGCACAATGAACATACAAAACAATAATTACAATAAATAGATGCTCATATGTTACTAAATATGATATGACATGCATGATCAATGCAAATGCGAAGCAAAGCTAGTTAATGAGTTGCTTTTAATGTTTACTAATCAATTACAATGGTCCTTAATTAGTTTATACAGGTTTTGAGTTAATTTACATCATTTTGGAATTAATTCAACATTAAACGAATCTAGAGACCGGACAAGTCCGCTAGGGTCCGGACTAGTCCGCCCTTTGCAGAACCAACAAACTAGGGTTTTTTTGGTCAACGTGAATTTGGAGAAACGGGGTTGAATTCATGTTAAAAGAGAAAGTAGAAGGTATATCAGGTGTTTGTAACTCCAAAGAATCAATAGTTTTGGAGGCAACATGATGAGATCAAGCACATTGTCATTGCACATACAAGCATGGCACGGTGTTTATTTGTTTGGGATCTTGACTCGAGTCAATGTGGATGCGTATTTGATGAAGAACATGGAGATGGTGCACTATGTCGTCCACCACCTTGGCCTCCTCCTTTGATGCACACAAGAGGATTTGATGGCGTTGCACATATGGACCCACACATGAGAGAAGATGAACTTGAGTTGAGGATGACTCCAATTCAAGAAGGGGAGGATGATGAGGACATCACTCCTATGCATATACACAACACTCCATTCAACATACAAGATGCAATCAATAGGATTCACACACACCAATTAATTTCATAGGTTAGCTCATTCTTATATGTTTTCTTATATATTTTCGAGAATAGATTGCTACCTAATGACTTAATTGTGATTAGTATTCATAGATAAGTTAAAGGAGTAATTGGAGGAAGATTTAGGAGCGTGGAGGACCAGAGGATACGTTCAAAGAGGATGGAAACCGACCCCAACTCAAAATCGTGTCCAACTCGGAGTCCAGGAGCAGTACGCACTACAACGGTCGCCCAGGACGCATACGAACTCCGTTTTGGACGTTCTACATATGAACGGAAAGGGTAGAGGATAACCTTTCCAATGGCGCTGGTCCCATGTCACAATTCCTTCGGGGTCGATGGTAATTGTTGAAACAAAATCGAGATCAGAATCTGTCAGGGTGCTGCGCCACTGTATTGGGCCATTGGGCCATGTATCAAGTCTAAGTCCATTATTTTCGTATCTTAGGATTAGGTCACGACCCCAACACCCCCTTGGACGTTATCCCACCTATATATACTCTATAATAGCCACCATGAACAATTGGGTTTTGCTTAGATTAATCTGTTATACACAGTTTTGCTGTTCATCGGTCTGTGAGACCCCAACTTAGCAATTCAGATTGCTTCTACCTTGTTATTGCTTGTGTTCTCGGTTGCACTTGCAGGGATTAGCCTTCTTGGCGAGGTCACTCGTGTGCAGCACGGTTGATAACCAACAGAGCGGTGGTGTAGTAATTGCAGGGGTTTTTCGTGTTCTACTCAAGAGCCTCAGATCATCAATGCCGAGATCTCCATCAATCGACTTATCCATTACCTTTCGGAAGATCGGGCCTAAACCTACTCATAAATTGGTATCAGATTTCCAGGTTGCCTGTTAGGTAATTCATCTACCCATTACATTAGTTTTGTTTTTCATACCTAGAGTCCACAAAAAAAGCCATAAAAAACTTGCAGTTTAGTAGATCTGTTCATTACTTTGTCCAAACCACCATTGAGCCTTTGCAACTTTCATTTTCAGTTTGGTTTTGTTGAGTTTGTGTCCGTTGTTGAGTCATATTGCTGGTTTAGAAAGTTTTTTTGGTCTTAGTTTGAGTTTTGCATTGTGTTGATTCATCCTCTTGAATCACATGATCACGTCCAGATTAGATTCATATCTGTCCAGTTCAGAATTTTCATCTCATCTCACTCATACAAACTCGGATTTTAGAGTTCTTGTACTTTCTGGAAAGCTTAAGAAGTTCTCTATAACTTTCGTATTCATAAGTTTCCCAATAGACAGAGATATCATTGTAAAAAGTGCATTGGATCTGAATCCGTTCATAACACATGGATCTTGACGATCTAGGGTTGAACAAGAAACTTGAAGGTGACTTGTTGATGAACGACGAAAATTGATGGAGATCTTGATGACTTGATCCTCTTTCGTCTCCTCTTCTTTGTAGGATCGAAGAGCATGTGTAAAGCTACCAGAGGGGGAGATGAATGGTAGATTAAAACTTTTCAGCGGAAGCAACAAAAAACCCCTCAACAACAAGAATCATGGAAATCCGTCGAGAAAAACTCAAGTTATGATCGAAAGATCAAACAAAGGACAATCTGTTTTACCCAAGTAAAACGGTTCTAGAATACTGCAAAGAAACTCGTGTAGATCCAAAACCACAAATCCAATGACCGTGAAATTATCACACATGATAGAAAATCAAGTTGTGAAGACAAACCAAAAATAATCACATGAATCGTATATGTAAAACTCGAGTTATGATAAAACCACTGAAGAAAGGTAGTGCTGTGCAGAAACTCGACAAGAAAGACTTGATGAAAACAAGTCGGACGAAGAAGGCACAAAAGTTTCTTCAAACTACGAATTTTATTGATCAAAACATAAGAGAAACAACCCCAAAGTCGTGCACTACGAGCTCTGGTCTCCCTTGCTTATATAACCAGCCCTTAGGCCAACCCAGAACAAACTAGAACTCTAATCCTACTCAATTCACGAATCGAATCGAAACTTTCCATAACTGCTCAAGACTCTTCTATACGCAGATAGAAGCAATCTTAAGACTTCCAAACACCTTAAGAACGTATTCCACATTAATAAAACAGCTCAACTTTGTAACCCATACGAAATCCTATCATAACCAACTCAAAACTTCCAACAACGTCCACGATACATTCATCTGCATTGTCTTTGATTCAAGCATGCTGCGCAACCTCCTGATCAACTCAGCCACAATTTCTCCCAAACTTGGTTTTTGAACCTCATCTTCTCCCTAAGAATAGTTCAATGGATCCCGTCACCGGCCATGTCTTGAACTCAAGCAACACCTGCACATGAATAAACGACCAATACTTCTGAGCACAAGTCCTTGACTTGACTCTGGTTAGTTCCGATAACCACAACACCTTATGTGAGAACCTCACATAAGTATGTTGCAAACCTTAGCAAAAAGGTATCAACCATAACCACCAAAAAACACCAAAAACTTAGTAAAAGAATACTAAGCAAACTTTCCATAATCCAAAAAGCAAGTTTGAAACATTGCAAGTTAAAAGCAGAACCACTGCGATCAAGCTCTGAACCTTGCTAAAGCTAACCAGACCTTGAACCAGAGCTTACCAAAGCTAGAAGGACCTAGCACTGGAGCTAACCAAAGCTAGTCGGACCTAGCACCGGAGCAAACCAAAGCTAGTCGGACCTAGAGCCGGAGCTAACCAAAGCTAGTCGGACCTAGACAAAGAAGTTGGACCTTACGTCAGACCTTGCCGGAGCTCGGACCTAAAGACGAACCTTGATGAAAAGGTGTTTTTGTGATATTCAAAACTTTTATTGCCATAGCAATTGTATTCAGCACACATAGGTCTCACAACCTCCCCCTTGATGAATGCATTGGCAACACCGCTTAGAATCCGAACTTTGGCTTATTTACATGAAAAGTTTTGATAACAAAATTCCCCCTATACATATTTCTCCCCCTTTGTAAATCAGAAATAAAATGAGAAGAAAAAAAATTCTCCCTCTGAGAAGAATCGTGCCAAAACACTTGTGAATGTGTGCAATGTTTGATCAATTACCCCCCCTTTGACAATGTATTCAACAAGGTTCAAAAGAGAAATTTTAATTTGAGCATATTGTAACACATACATATAAAACAAAGCTCATCCAATGTCATACTATCAAGTAACTTACACTATCACATCAATGAGATACATAAAGTAGTGTAAGCCATGCTAGAGATCAAGTGTAATTTTCAATTTAAGTAAGTCATGATCTCACAAACTTAACTATTTCAAAACCTGAAAGCATGACACTTGTTGCTGCATTTTATTATTTTTCAAAGCATAAATTTAGATCATATGATATTTGCAAGAGATTATATGTGCATCTGCCTTATTTTAACCAACCAAGTCAAGCCCATGTCATTTGACAATCAAAAGCTTAAGGACATGGTTATAGTCATACACAACTTCTTCTAAGTTCATATCTAAGTGCAATGATAAGCCATCTCAAAATAAGAAGTGCGATGCATGCATACTATCTTGATCTTTTCTCAATTTATATTTGACCATAAAAGCTCAACATGTGAGTTGAATACTTGATTAATTCTTTATGATTAAAAGCACTTGTGAGCATGCAACAAGTTCAAAACAGCAAGAAAGTTCGACCATGACCAGATTTAGTGTAAGTAACTATTCCAATTACTAGACATGGCAAAAACTACAAAATATATAACACGAGTAATGTAGTAAGAACTTTAAGCATGTAAAAGGAATCACACAGTCATATATGTATGAAATACTATGCTCATATTATTTTAATTTCAGATTCACACATAGACTTCCCAAGTTTCAAAACTCCCCATCAATTTAAGCCATCAGGATGCATAACCCCTATTTCACTATGAATGTAACAAAAACGAGTGAAATCCAAAGGTTCTGTAAAAATGTCAGCCAATTGTTGTTCGGTATCTACATGGTGAAGCACAATGTTTCCTTTTTCAACATTGTCACGGAGAAAGTGATACCTAATGTCAATGTGCTTTGTTCTAGAATGTTGCATGGGGTTTTTAGCAATGCAAATGGCTCTAGTGTTGTCACAAAATAGTGGATCACTATCCAGATCAATCCCATAGTCCTAGTGTTTGAAAAATCCAAAGAATTTGTGAGTAAGCACTAGCAGTAGCTACATATTCAGATTCGGATGTGGATTGTGCAACTGAGTTTTGTTTTCTAGAGGACCAAGCAACAAGTAAATTACCAAGAAAATCACAGGAACCAGAAGTACTTTTCCTATCAATCCTAAAACCTCCAAAATCAGCATCCAAAAAAGCTTTCAAAGTAACGGTTGAGGAAGAAGGAAGAAAAATGCTATTGAGTTCCATGTAAGTACTGGAGAATCCTTTTGATGGCTTGACGATGTGAAGCACCTGGGGAAGCTTGAAACCATGCACAAAGACATACGCTAAATTGTATGTCCGATCTTGATGCCATGAGGTACAAAAGTGATCCGATCATGCTTCTATATTCTTTTTGATCCACGGGTTCACCATCTTCATCAAGTTTAAGTGTTGATGTTGTTCCCGTTGGTGTCCAAAGAGGCTTGCTTTTGTCCATGTTGAAGCTCTTAAGAAGATCTCTTGTATACTTCGTTTGATGCACAAAGGTTCCCTCCTTAGTTTGCTTGATTTGCAGCCCCAAAAAGTGTGTGGGTTCTCCCATCATACTCATCTCAAATTTTGAACTCATCATAGCTAAAAACTTGGACACAAGATCATGAGAAGCACAACCAAAGATAATATCATCCACATACACTTGAACGAATAATGAGTCATTGCCATGCTTAAGCACAAAAAGAGTTTTATCAACCTTGCCCACGGTAAACCCCTTTTCAAGTAAGAATGTTTTTAACCTATCATACCATGCTCTAGGAGCTTGTTTTAGACCATACAGGGTTTTAATCAGTTTGAAAACATGATTAGGAAAATCTGGATTTTCAAAACTAGGTGGTTGCTTAACATAAACCTTCTCATCTATGTAGCCATTAAAAAAAGCACTTTTTACATCCATTTGATATAACTTGAAACCTTTAGATGCAGCAAAAGCTAACAAAATTCTTATGGCTTGTAATCTAGCAACAGGAGCAAAAGTTTTATCAAAATCTAGACCTTCAATTTGTGTCAAACCTTGAGCAACCAATCTATCCTTATTCCTAATTACAACCCCATCCTCACTTTGTTTATTTTTAAACACCCATTTAGTTCCAATTAAAGTGTGATCTTGAGGTGGAGGTACAAGTTTTCAAACATTATTTCTTTCAAAATTTTCTAACTCTTCTTGCATGGCAATAATCCAAGATTCATTAGTGAGTGCTTGTGATATATCGTTTGGTTCAAAAGAAGCAACAAAAGTAGAATGAGCATGAAAATTGGGGTCGAAAAAGCTGGATCTTGTAACTCGTTCATGCAAGCTTCCAATTATCTGTTGCGGGAGATGATTATTGTAAATGCGTAAGGGAACAGATGTCTAACAAGATTCTTCTTCATCAGGTTCATCGCAGATTGATGAGCTTGTGGCTTGTGGACGATCAGGACCAGCAAAGATGGTAGTCGGAGCTTGTTCAAAGTTTGGAGCTGGACACGTGTCAGCTTCGAAACTATCAGGCAATATCACCGACTCTTCTTCTTCTTCGAAAATACCCTCCCACTGAGGATATGGATCCAGACCTACAATGTTTGAGCTAGTACCTGGACTAGCTTCATCAAAAGACACCTCACAAGTCTCAACAATTTTGTTAGTGTTAAGTAAAAGCACATGGTAGCCTCTAGTATGAGATGGATAACCAAGAAACATGCCATCAATGGATCTAGGTTCAAATTTATCAAGATTACCATGTTTCTTAACGAAGCATTTGCAACCAAAGACCAAAAAGTGTGTAACACTAGGCCTATGTCCAAGCTGGAGCTCATATGGTGTTTTACCTAGCTTAGCGCGCAAGAAAACACGATTTGAGACATTACAAGCGGTTGCAATCACATCAGCCCAAAATTTCCTAGGAGTTTGATATTCATCAAGCATAGTCCTAGCCATTTCAACTAAGGTTCCATTTTTTATTTCTACAACACCATTTTGTTAAGGTACATATAGTGAAAAAAATTGATGATCTATTCCTATTTTAGCACAAAAGTGATCAAAATATTGATTTTTAAATTCGGTTCCGTTATCACTTCTAATTGCTTTTAAAGATTCTAGGTGAACGATTGATAATCTAAGAAATAAAGTTCTAAAGTGACTAAAATATTTGTTCTTAGATGCCATAAAGTAAACCCAAGAATGTCTAGAATAATCATCAACAATCACAAGAACATACCATTTACCTCCGAATGATAGAACATGTGAAGGTCCTACGGTGTCAAGGTGCAAAAGTTGACCCAGTTCAGTTGTCATGATCATTGTGAGAGGAGTATGTGAACCTGCAACCATCTTAGCATGTCTACAAGAAGAGCACACAATTTATTTGTCCCTTTAAGCTTAGACATCCCACGTATGCGATCACGAGCACTAACACGCATTAGATGATCAAAGCCTACGTGACCAAGGATACGATGCCAAAAATATAAGTCTTTTGAATCATTAGCAACTAGACACCTATGCTTAAAGGAAGACATATCAAAATCAGATTTAAAAACTCTTCCAAATCGAGACATGTTAAAAATAAGCTCACTATTTTAATTTACAACTTTGTAGCAATTATTTGTAAAAATAATTTCCAGATTTTCATCTAGCAGATGTGAAATAGAAAGCAAGTTGTATTTCAAATTTTTAACAAGTGCCACATCCTTAAAAGTTTAGTGATCATTTACTCTAACCGAACCCTTATCAATTATAGGAGTTGAAGAATTATCGGCAAAAGTAACATTCTCTACACGTGACACGAAAGAGAGGGAGGAGAACCATTCTTTGTTACCGGTCATGTGGTGTGAGCAACCTGAATCCACAATCCAAATGTTCTCCTTCCTCAAGTGTGTAACCTATATAGAAGAACAATACGTTGATGACTCAATACTGGGGTTAGTCAAAAGGCATTTAGAAACCAATACTGAGTCACACGATGTGCAGCAGGAAAACACGCGAAAGATGAGATAAAACAACAGGTTTATGAGTCAAAGTTTGAGATTTTTTGTTCTTAACTACTGACCTATAAGGTGTTACTTGTGTAGCACAAAAATCAGTAGCTTTAGAGGCAAAACAGAAGTTCCAGAGGTAAACTTTGAATGTTTTTGACTCATAATAGCAGTTGCATATTCCTGACATTCGGTTTAGTATGTGCAGCAAATTTTGCATGAGAGTTATAAGATCTAGCTTGCTTCTTTCCTTTTTTATGTTATTTAGCTAGTCTATTACAAAAAATCTATGACATGACCATCTCTACCACAATAGGTACGATGAAATTTAACTTTGTGTTCATGTCTAGATGAGCATGCAATATGTTTATTTGAACCCTAACGTGACAACACTCCTGCAGATTTAAAAACCACCCCTTTTGGTTTAGGAACTGTTTTAATCAAACCACTTCCTAATGACTTTACAATTTTAGGTGGATGTGCTTTAGCCTGAGCATGATAATCAAAACCTAAACGAGTTTTATCATTGCAAATTTTGGATGAATTCGGTAGCAAGTTTAGATTTTTGTTTCCAATACAAAACTTCTCTAGTGTCCTATTCATGTCATGAATTTTCTTAGAAAATTCTAGGCACTTTTCACATGAAGTCTTTCCTTTTAGTTTGTAATTAGAGCAATATTTAACTTCATGAGCACGTAAAGCATCGTTCAGTATTGAAATTTCATTCATAGCATCTTTTAGTTTCTTTTTAAGATCATTACAGGTAGAACAATGCAAATCAATTATAGAACAAGAAGCATCTTTTAATTTTTTGTCATTATGTGTAGCAAGCTTTTGTTCTTTTCAATCTCTAACTCAAGTTTATCAAGAGTGGAGGAGTGTGCATTTCTTAAGGAGGACAATTGTTCATATATTAAATCGCATGAGGAACAAGAATCATCACTAGGAATTAAAGTTTTTAAACGGTTGATTTCAGATTCTTGTGATTCAATTTTAGCAGCATTATCCCTAGGATTTTTGTCCTTTTTCTTGACGATAATAGTTGCACGAGAAATTGCATCACGCATTTCATTACAGGTAGAACATACCTCATCGTTGTCACTATTGTGTTCTGCATCCTCCTGGCTTGATCTTGATCTTGTTTTGCTCGCCATGAAGCATAAGTTGGCCTGATCATCATCATCTTCATCACTTCCAATGTCTACATCACTTGAACTGAGTTTTTAAAGTGCGGTGATGAAGCTATTTATCATCTTGCGTCCTATGGAACCCTTATTTTCTTGTTGGAGTTTTCGGAAGTAGTCTTGACATTGTTCTGCTTCTCTTCACGGGCAGTAGGATGTCGAAGGTTAGGGCATTCTGTACGAAAGTATCCTATCTTGCCACATTCAAAGCATCGTTGAGGTCCAAACCTTCCTCTCCTTCTAGTTCTCAAAAATTTGCAATGCTTTTGAGAACCGAGTATAGATGAGTGCGCGCTCCTCTTTTGGAACTTCTTCAATCCATTCCAGGGTTAGTGAAGACAGCAAAGCAAGAGTATTGCAAGATGATGATTGGCCGGAGCTAGGCATATCACGTTGTGAAATGAATGCAATAGACTTATTTGGATTCTGTCGTGATAAAATGTCAATTTCAATAGTTTTTAGCTTAGAGTAAAGCACATCTAAAGTAAGAGTACTCATGATAGTTTATTCACAAATGGATGTTACTTTCAGCTCCCATATTGTCATGTCTAATGCACTAAGGGGTTGCCTAGCATTCTCAGCATCAGAAAAGTTTACATTGACACTACGTAGATTACTGAGAATTTTATTAAATCTGGCAAAAAGTTGATCGATGGACTCACCAGGTTGCATCTCGAAGTGCATGTGTTCTTTCTTGAACATATTCTGCTTTACCTCCTTGATCATGTTGGATCCTTGATGGTAGTCACAATGTTCTCTCCACACATCGAAGTCGCCCTCAGTTAGTCTTTGGATTATCAAGTTGCGGGCTTTGTTGTTGTTATTGTCGACATCTCTTAAGTTTATAGCCGTGACCTGGTCGTTCGGCGGTACATCGTAAGGCTTGTACACTTTTTCCCATATCGCAAAGCCTTGCGCCTGGATAAAAGCTTCCATGCATGCCTTCCAAACCTGAAAATCAATACAAACAAAGACACAAGGTTTTGCCGAGTATTTCTCCATGAGGATTGGTCAAAAACACGTGCGAATCACAAAGATTAGAGCGCTTGTGGCTCTGATACCAATTTTAGTTTCAAAGAGAACATGTAAAGCTACCATAGGGGGGTGATTGGTAGATTAAAACTTTTCAGCGGAAACAACAAAAAACCCCTCAGCAGAAAAATGATCTGTTAAAGGAAACGTGTGTGCGACTAATATAAAGATGATAAATTGTAACTAAACAAGTATAAATTTTGGATAATCTTGTCACGAATACATCACAACAAGAATCACAAAAATCCGTCGAGTAAAACTCATGATACAATCGAAAGCTCAAACAAAGGTCAATCTGTCCTACCCGAGAAAAACAGTTCTGGAACACTGCAAAGAAACTCGTGTAGATCAGAAACTAAAAATCCAATGACTGTGAAATTTTGACATATGATATAAAATCAAGTTTTGAAGACAACCCAAAAAGAATCATGTCAATCAGATTTGTAAAACTCGAGTTATGATAAAATCACCGAAGCAAGGTAGTGCTGTGCAGAAACTCAATAAGAAAGACTTGAACAAAACAAGTCGGACGAACAAGGCACAAAATCTCCTTTAGACTATGAATTTTATTGATAAAAACTCACAAGGAACAACCCAAAAGTAGTGTCCCACGAGATCTGGCCCCCCTTGCTTATATAACCAGCCCTTAGGCCAACCCAAACCTAACTAGGACTCTAATCCTACTCAATTCACGAATCAAAACTTTCCATAACTGCTCAAGACTCTTCGATACGCAGATAGAAGCAATCTTAAAACTTCCAAACACCTTAGGAACGTGTCACACATTCCTAAAACAACTCAAATTCGTGACCCACACAAAATCCTATCATAACCAACTCAAAACTTTCCATATTTTAGTCAAACACGACTCAGCCGCAGCCTGAGTCCATAACCTAGTCGGTTGGACCTTTCCGACCAATTTTTTACATCCACATCTCTTCATCATGCCTCGGAACCATGTAGCCACGTCCATGCACTCCTTGCACACGTACAAACATCTTCCAACGACGTCCACTATACCTTCATATGCATTGTTCTTGATTCAAACATGCTGCGCAACCTTCCGATCAACTCAACCACAATTCCTCCCGAACTTGGTTGTTAAACCTCGTCTTATCCCTAAGACTAGTTCAATGGATCTCGTCAGGAACCATGTCTTGAACTCAAGAAACACCTGTATATGAATAAACAACCAATACTTCCAAGCACAAGTCCTCGACTTGACTCTCATTAGTTCCGAAACCACAACACCTTATGTGAGCACCTCACGTAAGCATGTTGCAAACCATAGCAAAAATATATCAACCATAACCACCAAAAAATACCAAAAACTTAGTAAAAGAATTATAAGCAAACTTTCTATAGATGTAAAGCAAGTTTGAAACAATTCAAAGTAAAAGCAGGACCACTGCGATCAAGCTCCAAACCATGGCAAAGCTAATCGGACCTTGAACAAGAGCTTACCAAAGCTAGCAGGACCTAGCGCTGGAGCTAACCGAAGCTAGTCATACCTAGCGCCGGACCTTGTTAAAAAGGTGTTTTGGTAGTATTCAAAACTTTTATCGCCATAGCCAATGTATTCAGCACA
This sequence comes from Tuctoria greenei, assembly GCA_036927565.1. Classification (NCBI taxonomy): domain Eukaryota; kingdom Viridiplantae; phylum Streptophyta; class Magnoliopsida; order Poales; family Poaceae; genus Tuctoria; species Tuctoria greenei. Next base: position 259,885,654 of record JAYESD010000001.1, on the reverse strand, counting down.
TATAGGTTTCACACTCTTCTTCTTCTTGCTCTGGATCTCCTTCTCCTCCTTGGTGGCGGCTCCCACAAACTAGGGTTTGGGTGTGTTTCAAAAGTGGCAAAGAGATGTAAAGTTGAGGTGTGGGGCTATTTATATAGAGGTGGAGGATTAGGGTATGATGGAGGTCAGTTTTAAAGAGGGTGGAGGCCAATGTGGGGTCCCACAAGGGCTCCAAAAGGGATAGACACGACGTCCTTAGGACACATTAAGGTAAAATCCAAAAACACGTCGTGGAACAAAAGATCAACTCAGAATCGCGATCACCAGACAAGTTCGCAGAAGGCTGGACTAGTCCGATATTAGTCAGAGAGTAAAACGGATAAGTCTGAACAAAATCGGACAAGTCCGAACTTATCCAGAGGAAAAACAGACAAGTCTGGCCAAAACCGAACAAGTCCAATTTTAGTCAAAGGGGAACACGGACAAGTCCGCTAGATATCGGACAAGTTCGGACAGGTCTAGGGTCTTGGCGAAATTCCAAGGAATCAGAATACCGGGCTAGTCCGCAATGGACCAGACAAGTTCGAAAATTGTACAGAGACAAAACCGGACTAGTCAGCACGAAAACAGACAAGTCAACACTTCTCAGAACTTCTAAGTGCGGTTTTGCTTCTAATTCATTTTAAACTTGCTCATTTTTATATGACTTAATGTTAACAATATTTAAAGATGGATGTAGGGCATGATGCATGAAAATGAGGGTGTTACAAAGATGAGCTGGCATCTCCAGCTTATATGCTACCTCTCCCCGTCTGTCCAAAATCTTGAACGGTCCAATATAGCGAGGTGCTAACTTGCCTCTGACATTAAACCTCTTATGACCTCGCATGGGTGACACTTTAAGGTGAACGAAGTCTCCCACTTCAAAGGCTAGGTTCCTCCTATTATCTGCATATCATTTTTATATTGATTGGGCAACCCTCAAATTTTTGTGGATGATCTGAACTTGTTTTTCAGCTTCTTGCAACATGCCAGGTTCAAATACCTGGTTCTCTCTTGTCTTAATCCAAAACAAAGGTGTCCTACACTTCCTTCTATGAAATGCTTTAAAAGGTGACATCTTCAAACTTGCTTAGTAGCTATTGTTGTATGAGAATTCCGCGTACGGCAAGCTTTGTCCCAACTTCTTCCATGCTTTAAAGCATAAGCTCTTAACATGTCCTCTAAAATCTGATTCGTTATCTCGGTTTGTCCATTGGTTTGAGGGTGATATGCCGAATTGAAATTCAACCTTGTACCCATAGCTTCATGTAGTTTCTCCCAGAAGCTCGAGGTGAATTGAAAACCTCTATTGGACGCTATCTTCTTTGGTACCCCATGTCGGCACACAATATGCTCCATATACAACTCTGCCAGCTTCGCGGTGGTATAGGAAGTTTTGACAGTAATAAAATGAGCTGATTTGGTCAATCGATCCACAATAACCCATATTGAGTCATAGCCGGACTGGGTTTGCGGTAATCCAACTATAAAGTCCATACCAATTTCTTCTCACTTCCACTCCGGGATACTCAATGGCTGTAATAATCCGGCTGGCCTTTGTTGTTTCGCCTGCACCCGTTGGCACACATCACATAAGGCGACATGTTCAACTATATCCTTCTTCATGCTGGCCGACCAATAAAAAGTCTTTATGTCTTTGTACATCTTCGTACAGCCGGGGTGGATTGAGTAAGGTGAGTCATGTGCCTCCTTCAATATCGTTTCCCCAATATGCCTAACATTAGGCACGACAATCCTCTTTCCAAGCCATAAGGTACCTTCTTCGTCTCATCAAATCTGAATTCTCTCCCTTCTTGGGTCCCTTCGTTTATTTCCTGAATCTCCTCATCCTTGGTCTGTCCTTGCCGAATTTATTGCTCCAAGGTCGATTTTAACTCCATTATTCCCATCTCATTCATAAATCCAAGATTCAACCATTCAAACTCCTTGCGTAGCTTGGATGGCAATTCTCGAACCGTGAGCTTGTGGCCTACTCCTTTCCTACTCAAGGCATCAGACACTACATTAGCCTTCCCCGGGTGATAATTAATTCCCATATCATAATCCTTGATGAGATCCAACCACCTTTGTTGCCTCAAATTCAGGTCCTTTTGCGTGAATATGTACTTGAGACTCTTGTGGTCCGTGTATATCTCACACCTATGACCAAGAATGTAATATCTCCAAATCTTCAAGGCATGCACTACAGTTGCAAGTTCGAGATCGTGCGTAGGATAATTCTACTCATGTTTCTTCAATTGTCTTGATGCGTAGGCTATCACTTGACCTTCTTGCATTAATACACATCCAAGTCCCTATCTTGATGCGTCGCAATATATATCCAAGCTTTTGCTCACGTCCGGCAATATCAAATTTGGGCTGTAGTTAACCTCTTCTTCAACTCCTCGAAGCTGTCTTGACAAGCTTGAGTCCATCGAAAAACTTTCTCCTTCATTAGCAATTCCGTCATTGGCTTGGCTATCTTGGAAAAGTCCTTGATGAACCTATGGTAATATCCAGCCATTCCAAGAAAACTCCTAATTTCTTTTACATATTGCGGTGGCTCCCATTTTAGCACATCTCTCACTTTTCTTGGGTCAACCGATACTCCTCCTCCGGAGATGATATGGCCCAAAAATGACACCTCTCTTAACCAAAACTGACACTTGCTGAATTTGGCATACAATTGATGTTCTCTCAATTTCTGCAATGTCAGCCTCAAATGCTCTTCATGCTCCTCCTCGCTTTTCGAGTAGATCATAATGTCATCAATGGAAACCACCACAAATTTATCCAAGTAGTCCATTAAGACCTTATTCATGAGGTACATAAAGTATGAAGGCACATTTGTCAATCCAAAAGATATAACGGTGTACTCATAAGATCCATATCGTGTCTGAAAAGCTATCTTGGGTATATCTGACGGTCTGATCTTCATTTGGAAGTAACCTGGCCTCAAGTAAATCTTGGAGAAAACACAGGCACCCATCATCTGGTCAAACAAATCCTCTATATAGGGCAATTTATACTTGTTCTTGATTGTCACCTCGTTGAGAGCTCGGTAATCACACACATCCTTTGGGATCCATCCTTCTTGTCCAAGAAAAGCACTGGTGGTCCCCAAGGTGAAGAGCTTGGGCGAATGAAACCCTTCTCTAGTTGATCTTGATTTTGCTTCTTGAGATCCACTAACTCCTTAGGAGGCATCCTATATGGCCTCTTAGCTATAGATGCAGTTCCAGGTATTAATTCAGTAACAATTCGATGTCGTGATCAGGTGGCATACCCGGCAACTCATCTGGAAAAACATCCAAAAATTCACACACCACTAGAATCTCCTCAGTTGCGGCACCATTCATGTGATTCAGCTCCAATTGCTTCAGTGCTGGTTGAGATGCTTCTAATTTTATGGTGATCCCTTCCTTATTGGTCAACTTCACCGTCTTCATGGAACATTCAATAACTCCATTGTGCTTCCTTAACCAGTCCATACCAAGTATTATGTCCAATCCTTGAGAATCCAAAACAATGAGGTTGGCAAAGAAGTCTACCCCCTTATTCCAAGGCTTACTTTTGGACATACTATATTTGTCCTCATATGTCCTCCAGGAGATTTAACTAACAAAGTATACTTCATATGAGAGATAGGCAAACTATACTTGGCAACATACTTCGATGCAATAAATGAACGCGATGCTCTAGAATCAAATAACATAGTCGCTGGGTTGGAGTTTGCGAGAAACATACCAATCACCACATCATTCGTTTGTTGCGCTTCCTCTGTAGAGACATGGTTCACATCGCCACAAGCAAAATTCTGCCATCCACGATTTCCTTGTGGGGCTCCTCTATTCGGTCTTGGGTTCTATCTTGGGGCATTGCTTCCTTGACCAAGTCTTGACTTAGGACATTGAATTGCAAAATGTCTTGCTTCACCACAAGTATAGAACTTCCTTGCTGCACTAGAATTATTTGGACAAACTTGATTCTAAACATTTGCAGGAAAATTTTCGCAAGGCGCTTGAGGCATTGGGGGACGAGGTGCTTGCATAGCGGGGCGCTGCTGCACGGGCTGAGCTGGGCGCGGAGGATAAGCAGGGCGATTTGTAGGAGCCGAGGGGTTGTAGTATAGCGCATTGGGTGGTGCAAAGCGGCGGCGAACATTGCTTCCTTACAACTGTCATGGATATGGTGCCTTCCTCTTAGTTTCTTGCTCCATCTCATGGACCTTGTTTTTGAATGTAGCCTAGAGGGGGGGTCAATAGGATATTCGAACTTTCGTCGGATCCTGAAACAATTAGAAACTTGATCAAATACAGAGAAATCAGACTAGTCTGGTAGGGTGCGGACTAGTCTGATGTATGCGGACTAGACTGATCAAGTTTGATCAATGATTTCAATTCAAGTACTCTATACAGCGGAAATTAAGTTGTTGATGAGTAGGTTTAGGCCCGATCTTCCGAAAGGTATGTCGATTGGGGTGGAGAACTCGACGTTGATGATCCGTGGCACTCGAGCGGTTCGAGAACCCCAACAATCACTACACCACGACTTCGTTGGTTATCAACCATGCTGCACACGCTTGACCTCGCCAAGAAGGCTAATCCTTGCAAGTGCAACCGAGAACACGAGCAAGAACGTCGAAGACACGGTCTAAAATCACGAAGTTGGGGTCTCACAAACCGTAGAACGGCGGTATTATTCATCTAAGCAAAAACCACCGAATATGACCGGCGGCTGCAGTATTTATAGGCTAGGGTTCGACCAAAACACGATTAGACGCGTCCCTAATGGACTCTTACAGGATACAAGGCCCAAAGGCCCGATTCGGTGGTGCAGCACCGGACAGAAATCTGGACTCAACTTGTTTCGACAATTCCCAATGACTCTGGGGAAATTTTGAGGTGGTAGCAGAACCATTGAAAAGTTCATCTTCTTCTCTTTCCGTGCATATGTAGAACGTCTAAAACGGAGTCCGTATGCCTCCCCTGGGCATCCGTTTTAAGGTGGACTGCTCCTGGACTCCGAGTTGAACTCGAGTCCGAGTTGTAAACTGTTTCCATCAACTTGTGGACGTCCCAGATGGTTCTCCACGCTCCCAATGCCTCTTTCCTTCACTTGTTTATCTTCTCCATTATCCCTAATAACAATTAAATCATCACATAGCAATCTATTCTCAAACTCACATGCAAAAGAAGTTAGGAACGAATTCACCTGCTGATTTAATAACCGTGCTCGTGATCTTGTGATTGGTCCTTGCAGTTCAATGTGCGCCTCCGCTGTTCTGATGTTCTCATCATCCTCCCGCTCTTGAATTGAAGTCGTCCTCGACTCAAGTTCATCTTCTTCTCCCAAGTACTGTCGCAAATGTGAAATGTTAAATGTAGCACTAACCCCAAAATCGGGAGGCAATTCAAGCTTATATGAATTATCATTAATCTTTTCAACGATCTTAAAAGGACCAGCAGCTCGTGTCATAAGTTTAGATTTTCTCAAGTCGGGAAATCGCTCTTTTCTCAAATGTAACCACACCAAATCACCCGGTTCAAGTTTTACTTCTTTTCTACCTTTACTACCTGCAATCCTATACTTCTCATTCGTCATTTCAATATTTTTCTTTGTAAATTCATGCATCTTAAGAATCAATTCAGATCGTTGTGTAGCATCCAAATTTATAGTTTTAGAAGGAGGCAAAGGTATTAAATCAATAGGAGCACGGGGATTGAAACCATACACTACCTGGAATGGACTTACCTTTGTCATGGAGTGAACGGATCTGTTGTAAGCAAATTCTATATGTGGTAAACACTCCTCCCACAACTTCAAATTTGTTTTCAAGACAACCCGCAACATAGTGGATAAAGTACGATTAACTACCTCGGTCTGTCCATCCGTTTGTGGGTGACATGTAGTTGAAAACAGCAACTTGGTTCCCAATTTATACCACAAAGTTCTCCAAAAATGACTTAAAAATTTTGCATCACGATCAGAAACAATGGTATTTGGCACACCATGTAAACGAACAATTTCCGTCATAAATAAATCAGCAATGCGTGAGGCATTATCATTCTTATGACAAGGTATAAAGTGTGCCATTTTGGAAAAACGATCAACAACTACAAAAATACTATCCCCCCCTCTTAGTCCTAGGCAATCCCAAAACAAAGTTCATATAAATATCCTCCGAAGGTACACTAGGAACAGGAAGAGGAATATAAAGACCATGTGGGTTAAGACGAGACTTAGCTTTGTTGCAAGTAGTGCATCGTGACACGTAGCACTCGACATCACGCCTCATCTTTGGCCAAAAGAAGTGTGTAGACAGCATGTCTTCAGTTTTCTTCACTCCAAAATGTCCCATCAAACCTCCTCCATGTGCTTCCTGCAAAAGTAATAGACGAACGGAGCTAGCTGGAACGCATAGCTTGTTAGCACGATAGAGGAGACCCTCTCGCAGCACATATTTATTCCAAATTCTTTCTTCTCTACAATTTTCAAAAACATTGTTGAAGTCCAAATCAGTAGGATATAATGCTTTAATTGTTTCCAAACCAAAGATTTTATGATCAAGTTGGGACAGCATGGTATAATGCCTAGATAATGCACCAGCAATGATATTTTCCTTTCCTTTCTTATGCTTAATGATGTATGGAAACGACTCTATGAACTCAATCCATTTAGCATGTCGTTTATTCAGATTGGTTTGACACTTAAGATACATCAATGATTCATGATCGGAATGTATGATAAACTCCTTAGACCAAAGATAATGTTGCCAAGTTTGTAATACACGCACTAAGGCATACAATTCCTTATCATAAGTAGAATAATTCAGAGAAGGACCATGAAGTTTTTCACTAAAGAAAGCAACGGGTTTACCTCCTTGTATGAGAACGCCTCCAATATCAATGCCGCTTGCATCACATTCTAGCTCAAAGGTCTTGTCAAAATCAGGAAGTTGTAGCAATGGTGCTTGTGTAAGCTTCGATTTGAGAGAATCAAAAGCTTGTTGCTGCTGTTCGCCCCATCGAAACGGAACTCCCTTCTTCGTTAGCTCATGTAGAGGTGCTGCAATGGTGCTGAAATCCCACACAAAGCGCCGATAAAAACATGCAAGGCCAAGAAAACTACGAACCTGTGTGACGGTTGTTGGGACTAGCCAGCTGGTGATTGCTTTAATTTTTGCCTCATCCATCTCAATTCCCTGCGAGGAAACGACATAGCTAAGAAATGAGACTCGATTGGTGCAAAAGACGCACTTTTCGAGGTTACCAAACAAACGTGCATCTCTCAAAACAGTAAAAATAGCACATAAATGATCAAGATGTTCATCATATGACTTGCTGTAAATGAGGATATCATCGAAGTAAACCACCACAAATTGTCCAACGAAAGCACGTAAAACCTCATTCATTAATCGCATAAAGGTGCTGGGTGCATTAGTTAAACCAAAAGGCATGACTAACCACTCATAAAGTCCAAACTTAGTTTTAATGCAGTTTTCCATTCATCTCCTAGTGCCATTCTAATTTGGTGGTAACCACTACGCAAGTCAATTTTTGTGAAGATGATAGCACCACTCAATTCATCAAGCATGTCATCTAATCGAGGAATAGGATAACGATATCGAATGGTGATGTTATTAATCGCTCGACAATCAACACACATGCCCCAACTACCATCTTTCTTAGGAACCAAAAGAACAGGAAAGGAACAAGGGCTAAGGCTTTCACAAATGTACCCGAGGTCCAATAGATCTTGGACTTGTCGCTGAATTTTCTTAGTTTCTTGTGGATTTGCCCTGTATGCTGCACGATTTGGCAAACTTGCTCCTAGAATCAGATTGAACTTGTGTTCAATGCCTCTCATCGGTGGTAAACCAGGGGGTATCTCGGAGGGAAACACATCCTCAAACTCCTGTAAAAGGTTAGCAACGGCAGGGGCAATGCAATAGACAATTAATGAAGTGAAAACATGGCTTCTTTGCAAACTAAAGCATAGCACATCCCCTTAGCATCGAATAAATCAGCAAGTTCAGATTTAGTTGCGAGCAACGATGTTGATTTTAACATAATAACTTGCTGTTTTTCAGATTCTAATTTTGTTGCTTTGCCATCACGAATTTTACTCTTCTCAAAATGCACAATTTCAGCAGGAGTCATGGGGAGCAAAGTGATTTTTTTCTCTTATGCATGAGAGTATATTTATTGGTTCTACCATGATGAATAGCATCTGTATCAAATTCCCAAGGACGATTCAATAAAAGAGAACAAGCATCCATAGGAACAACATTAAAATCAGCAAAATCATGGTATGAACCAATTGAGAAATGTATTCTTGCTGTTTGTGTTACCCGAACCTTACCGCTGTTGTTGAACCATTGAATGTGGTACGGATGAGGGTGTGCTCTTGTTGTCAAACCGAGTTTCTTGACGACGTCCGTGTTCACCAAGCTATTGCAGTTAAGTCCATCAATTATAGTGTGTACACAGCAGTCCTTGATGACGAGAAACATGTGGAAGAGGTTGTGTCGTTGTAGCTTGTCGTCGGTCTACACTTTGGAGCTCAAGGCACACTGCACAATGATGCTCCTATAGTTCTCCGTCGCCGCTGTACCAAGTAGCTCTTCTTCGGTATGTTCGTCATTTGGATCTGTAAAGTCAGTAGCAAGAGAATATTCATCTTCAACATCTGAAGTACTATCATACCCGCCATCATCGCATGCTATGTATGCTCGTTTGCTCGGGGAATATCTCATCATATGACCAAGTCCCTGGCAGCGGTGACACTTAATGTCGGAAGTACGACCCATAGAAGGAGTGGACGACAAAGGCTTGAATGATGTCGCCTTGCTGCCTTCCGGCACAGAAGAAGGTGGAGCAGCATGTATAGTTCGTTGGCCGCCATTGGGTGGTGTAGTCGCTGCATGGGGGTCGAAGATGGTGTTGTTTTTGGATGGTGTAGTCGCTGCACGCGACGTGAAGTTGCTCCTCATGCAATGTTGTTGTTGTTGTCGGCCCTGCAATTCTTTTTCTGCCAATATAGCAAGCTGAAACAATCTGTTAACAGTATCATATTCCTTGTAATCAACAATGTCCAGAATTTCATGCCTCAACCCCCCATAAAAACGAGCTATTTTATCATCCATGTCCTCTACTAGCCCACAACGCAGCATACCCTTTTGTAACTCTTGATAATACTCCTCTACATACATGTTACCTTGGTCTAAGCGCTGCAATTTTTTGCGAAGATCCCGCTGAAAAGATTGAGGAACAAATCGAACACGCATAGCTTCCTTTAATCTATCCCATGTTGGAGGATCAGTTCTAGTTTTAACAAGTTCATTCCACCATATGATAGCAAAGTCCTTAAACTCACTAGTGGCTTGACGAACTCTATGTTGTTCAGGAACAAGATGGGAATTAAATTTTTGCTCTACTGTCATCTCCCAATCAAGATAAGCCTCAGCATCATAAGCACCAGAAAAAGAGGGTATAGTAAATTTCACTTTAGCAAAAGGATCATCAGGAGGACGATTATAATTGTTATGATTATTATCTCCCATACCTCAGCGATAAAGTGGCAGTCTTGGCTGATTATTGTGATCTTCCAGTTCATCATCAGCATTGTCTTCTTGTCTTCTAGCGAGAGGCAACCGAGCCTCAAAAGTATTCATCTGAAGAGCAAGGCCATCCAGTTGGCGAGTCAAGTTCGCCAATGACTCCTCCGTTGCTGCGTTGTATTTGGCGAACATATCCGTCATGGTCTTCATCATATCAATTAACTCAACATGTTGAACACATTCATCATCATTGTCTTCTCCTGCCATTGTTAGTAGGAATCAAAAGACAACAAAAAATATGTTATCCCTATCAACTACAGTGACAATGTGGAATGTGGAAGAAAACAATCTCTCTCGCCCAAGCGTCTTACCACGCTCTTACCAGTGTTCTTACCAACACAGCAGGTGGTGTGGATGGTGAGATGAACCAATGAAGCGTGGGGTGATTGCAAAGGTACCTGTTATGCTCAAGAGAAAGGTGGAGCTTGGATGGCACAATATGGTGGCTAATAAGAAGAAAATCGTTAACAGCTAAACAAAGTTGAATAAGTATTCAATGTAGGAAATTGTTGCTGGTCAACCGAGTAACCTAGAGCCTAGCACAACACAAGGAAGTATCAAGGCAAAAGAAAGACAAAATGATATAGCCAACAACACAGCACCAAGTGGTATAGGCCAATTGCTTTAATATGCGTGCTCTTCACTTTTTTTTTTCTTTTTTGTAATATTTTTTTGATATTTTTTCTTTACTCAAGAGCACAAATATAGGAAGCACACAAATTTGCAGCTCAATTGGATGTAATATGCGGCCTATAGAAAATCAAGAAGATTTTTTAAAATTTGTGCTGAAACTTCGAAGGCCGTATAGCCTATCTTCCGTGGGGAATTTGGGCAATCTAATTTCGCCGAACACGGCTACGCGGCGGTAAATCAGATGCGAAATTTCGCGTAGATGAATTTGAAAAAAAATCGCCCGATTTCGAGTTCATATGCGAAAGTTATGGCCATTTTAAGCTAGGATGTCCGAGTTACGTTTTTTTGGATGTTGATTCCAACTCGGTTGGAGAACAGAACTCGCAATCGGATATGAAAACGATCGGAAATTTGCATAGAAACTAATGGGGTGCTGTGTGATGATTCAAGGATGAATGGCACAAAGGTTTGTCACCTAATCTAGGGTTGGCGATGCGGGAGTTCACGCAAGGCGGCTAGCTAGGGCAAACCGATGAACGTGGTGGATCGGTTTGTTATTTAGGGATTATGGAATAGGTGTCGAATAGCAAGAAAACAAGGAAGAAACACGATAACTAGGAACCAAAACACAAAGCTAAACCAGCAACAAGACTCGACCACACGAATGCAAACTCAACAATGCAAACTGAAAAATGAAACTACATGCACTATAGTCTGGGAAGCGGTAAAAACGATCTAATTTTTTTGTGGCTTTTCTGTGGACTCTAGGTACGAAACAAAATCGATCTAATGGAAGGAAAACAAAGATACCTCACGGGCAACCTGGAAATCTAATACCAATTGATGAGTAGGTTTAGGCCCGATCTTCCGAAAGGTATGTCGATTGGGGTGGAGAACTTGATGTTGATGATCTGCAGCACTCGAGCGGTTCGAGTACCCCAGCAATCACTACACCATGGCTCCATTGGTTATCAACCATGTTGCACACGCTTGACCTTGCCAAGAAGGCTAATCCCTGTAAGTGCAATCGAGAACACGAGCAAGAACATCGAAGACACGATCTGAAATCACGAAGTTGGGGTCTCACAAACCGTAGAACGGCGATATTATTGATCTAAGCAAAACCCACCAAATATGACCGGAGGCTGCAGTATGTATAGGCTAGGGTTCGACCAAAACACGATTAGACGCATCCCTAACGGACTCTTACGGGATACAAGGCCCAAAGGCCCGATTCGGTGGCGCAGCACCGGACAGAAATCTGGACTCGACTTGTTTCGACGATTCCCAATGACTCTGGATAAATTTTGAGATGGTACCAGAAAAATTGGAAATTTTATCTCTCCTCTTTCCGTGCATATGTAGAACATCGAAAACGGAGTCCGTATGCCTCCTGGGCGTCCGTTTCAAAGTGGACTGCTCCTAGACTCCGAGTTGAACTCGAGTCTGAGTTGTAAACTGTTTCCATCAACTTGTGGACGTCCCAGCTGGTTCTCCACACTCCCAAGGCCTCTTTCCTTCACTTGTTTATCTTCTCCATTATTCCTAATAATAATTAAATCATCACATAGCAATCTATTCTCAAACTCACATGCAAAAGAAGTTAGAAATGAATTCACCTGCTGATTTAATAACCGTGCTCGTGCTCTTGTGATTGGTCCTTGCAGTTCAATGTGAGTCTCCATTGTTCTGATGTCCTCATTAGTTGTAACTTGAATGGATTACGTCAATGAAACTAGGTATGACACAAACTAACTTTTGTTTCAATGTTTTAATGTAAATTGTACAAGATCGAGTAAACCCTAGAATATGATAAATAGTAAGAACAAGTATGACACAAGGTTTTTATCCCGTGGTTCGATTCCTCAGAGGAAATCTACATCCACGTTGAGGAGCCCACAAAGGACTGGGTCTTCACCAACCCTACCCTCGTCGAATCGCCACAGAGGTCGATTCTCTACCACTAATCACAAAGGGGGCAAATAATCGTGTTCAAGGGGCCTTCTCACAAGTTGCGGGCTCCCCGAAATTTACAAATGAAAACACAACCAAACACACTTGAATGATATGCAATGAAACAACAAGAGTGTGCTAGAGATTCAAACCCAAGAGCTCAAGACGTGTAGAACGAGTCTCTCCTTTGATCAATGACTAATCCTCAAAGATTTGATCTTTCTAGGGTTAGATTGTGTGGAGAGACGTGTATTCTAGGCTCTTGGAAGGTGTGACGGTGTAGGGGGTCGAGAGATTTTGATTAGGGGTCGTACACCTCTATTTATACTAGGGTTTCCAAAAGTTACCGTTAGGGTTTACGATGTCCGGACTAGTCCGTGGTGGACTCTGGACTAGTCCAGTGTGCGGCATGTGGGAAATCTTAAGTGTTCTAATATATCAGACTTGTTCGACAATGGATGGACTAGTCCGATTTGGTCTCTAGAAGTGTTCGGACTAGTCCGACATATATCAGACTAGTCCGGTGTGGTGAACCTCATGTAGAATTGAGGACAAGTCCGCACTTGAAGGACTTTTCTAATTTTAGTCAAAGAGTTTTCGGACTAGTCCGTGGTGATATCGGACTTGTCCGTTTCTGTGTAAAGTGTGAGGTTCTGAGGACAAGTCTGCACTGGGGCAAACTTGTCTGTTTTTAGTCATAAAGATATCGAACCAGTCCATGGTGTTATCGGACTAGTCTGATGCTGTGAAAACTAGTGTTCTTGCAGACAAGTCCGCACTAGGATGACTTGTCCATTTCTAGTCAGAGACATATCGGACTAGTTTGTGGTCATATCGGACTAGTCCGTTTTTCCTGTGAAATGTGCAGTGAACGAGATTTCTTGTGCTTGAGCTCTTGGGGTGTGTTTCTCCAACACACTTCATACACAATAAAGTATTCTATTCAGCTCTTGAGCTCTTTTCCATATAGATCCTCATTCTCCTTTCTTTTTGCGCTTTCTTCATAATTTCACAAAAACCTGCGCTCATCTCAACAATTTTGTTAGGATCTCATTTGTTTCTCATAAATCAACCAAAACCCATAAGGGATGCCTAGATGCACTTTCAATCTCCCCCTTTTTGGTGATTGATGACAACCAATTGAGATTTCACAAATATGATAAAAATTCAGATTTTCATAAAGTGCACACATATGAGCTTGGAACAAATTAAGCAATAAAAACATACGACATATGTGCACTCTTTATGGTGGTGTGCAAAACTATACGTGTGTGAGCAATAATTGTGATGACAATAAGGTAAATGTTATAATCATATCAACATCAAGCATGTATGCCAATTTCAGAGCATAAACATAGATCATATCAAACATGAACATAGATTATATCAAAGCATCATCATAAGCTTCATAAACATGACAAAAAAGTTTCTGGCATATGGCTTTGACATTCTGCTTCACTGTGAGATCTATCTGTGCTGAATACATTGGCTTTGATAATAAAAGTTTTGAATGCTGCCATAACATCTTTTTAGCAAGGTCCGATTCTAGCTCCGAGCTTCTGCAAGGTCTAATAATAGGTCCGACTTTCTTTGTCTAGGTACAACATGTTTTTGGGTAGCTCCGGTGGGTTTTGTCTTTAGCTCTGGCATCTCTTTGATAGCTCCGGCATGTCTTTGATAGCCTGGCATGTCTTTGTTAAGCTCCAATATGTTTTTTCAGGTCCGACTTGTGTTGGTTAGCTCCGACATGTGCGATAGTTTGTACTAGCTTTCGTAAGCTCCAACGCTAGGTTCTACTAGCTTTGGCAAGCTCCAGCTCAAGCTCCGGTTTGTTTTGGCAAGGTTCGGAGCTTGATCGCAATGTTTCTGTTTTTATCTTGCAATGCTTCAAACTTGCTTTATATTCTTAGAAAGAATGCTTAGTATTCATTTGCTAAGTTTTTGGTGCATTTTGGTTGATATGGCTGATATTGTTTTGATATGCTTTGCAACATGCTTATGTGAGGTGCTCACGTAAGGTGTTGTGTTTGGAACTGACTTGAGTCAAGTCGCGGACGAATTGGTTGTTTATTCATGTGCAGGTGTTGCTTGAGTTCAAGACATGGCTGGTGACGGGATCCATTGAACTAGTCTTAGTGAGAAGATGAGGCTCAACAACCAAGTTCGGGAGGAATTGTGGTTGAGTTGATCGGGAGGTTGCGCAGCATGTTTGAATCAAGAACAATGCATATGAAGGTATCGTGGATGTCATTGGAAGATGTTTGCACGTGTACAAGGAGTGCATGGACATGGCTACATGGTTCCGAGGCATGATGAAGGTATGTGGACGTAAAGAATTGGTCGGGAAGGTCCAACTGACTAGGTTATGGACTCAGGTTGCGACTGAGTCAGGTTTGACTCAAATATGGAAAGATTTGAGTTGGTTATGATAGGATTTTGTGTGGGTCACGAATTTGAGTTGTTTTAGGTGTGTGGGATACGTTCCTAAGGTGTTTGGAAGTCTTAAAATTGCTTCTTGCTGCGTATAGAAGAGTCCTATGCAGTTATAGAAAGTTTCGATTCGTGATCTGAGTAGGATTAGAGTCCTAGTTGAGATTGGGTTGGCCTAAGGGCTGGTTATATAAGAAAGGGAGGTCAGAGCTTCTGGGCACGACTTTGGAGCTGTTCCTCTTGTGTTCTATTGAATAAAATTCATAGTTTGAAGGAGTTTTTGTGCCTTGTTTGTCCGACTTGTTCCAGACAAGTTTTACTCATCGAGTTTCTTGACAGCACTACATTTAGTCGGTGGTTTTATCATAAATCGAGTTTTACAGATCCAATTTACGTGATTCTTTTTTGTTTGTCTTCACAACTTGATTATCCTTCATATGTCAAAATTTCACGGTCAATGGATTTGTGGTTTCTGATCTACACGAGTTTCTTTGCAGTGTTCCAGAACTGTTTTTCTCGGGTAGGACAGATTGACCTATTATCAATCATTCGATCATAACTTGAGTTTCTCTCGACGGATTTGAGTGATTCTTCTTGTGTTTTCTTTGTGACTTGATTCTGTCTGATATATATCACTTTTGTCAAGGTGAAACACTTTTAGATTAGTTTCACACACGATTTCTTTAACAAATCATTTTTCTGCCGAAGGGGTTGGGATTTAATTGTTTTCATTGTGTAAGATTTTTTAAATCTACCATTCACCCCCCCTCTGGTAGCTTTTCACGTGTTCTTCAATCCTACAATTGGTATCAGAGCCACGATGCTCTAATCATTGTAATTTGCACGTGTTTTTGACTAATCATCATGGAGAAATACTCCACCAAACCATGTGTGTTTGCTGGTATTGATTTTCAGGTTTGGAAGGCATGCATGGAGGCTTTCATCAAGGCGCAAAGCTTCACAATATGGGAGAAGGTGTACAAGCCTTACGAAGTGCCACCAAATGATCAAGTTACGACTACAAACCTACGGGACGTCGACAACAACAACAAAGCCCGAAACTTGATCATCCAAGGACTCACTCAGAGCGACTTCGACCGCGTTGTACATCTCCGATTGGCATACGATGTATGGAGAGCACTTTGTGACTATCACGAAGGATCCAACACGATCAAGGAGGTAAGGCAAGACATATTCAAGAAAGAATACATGCGCTTCGAGATGCAACCTGGTGAGTCCATTGATGATCTCTTTGCTCGCTTTAACAAAATTCTCAGTAACTTACGTAGTGTCAACATTAATTTTTCTGATGCTAAAAATGCTTGGCAACTTCTTAGTGCACTAGACATGTCAATATGGGAGATGAAAGTTACATCTATTCGTGAATCTACTGTCATGAGTACACTTACTTTAGATGTGCTTTACTCTAAACTCAAAACTCGTGAAATTGACATCTTATCACGTAAGAACCCAAATAAGTCTATTGCATTTGTCTCACAACGTGATATGCCTAGCTCCGGCCAATCATCATCTTGCAATACTCTTGCTTTGTTGTCCTCACTAACCCTGGAGCAGATCGAGTAATTTCCAGAGGAGGAGCTAGCACTTCCCTCTACTAGGTTCTCAAAAGCATTGCAAAATGTGAGAACTAGAAGGAGAGGAAGCTCCGGACCTCAACGATGCTTCAAATGTGGTAAGACAGGACACTTTCGTACAGAATGCCCTAACCTTTCAGGTTCTACTTCCCGAGAAGAAAAACAATCAAGGACGAAGCACTCCTCAACAAATGATAAGGAGAAGAGGAAGAAGGGCTTTACAGGTCGCCAACTGGTGAATTGTTTTATCTCCGCACTCCAGGAACTCAGCTCAAGCGACGTGGACATTGGAAGTGATGAAGATGAAGATGATTTGGCCAACTTATGCTTCATGGCGGGCAAAACAAGATCAATATCAAGTCAGGAGGATGCAGAACACAACACTGATGACGATGAGGTATGTTCTACCTGTAATGAAATGTGTGATGCAATTTCTCGTGCAACTATTATTGTTAAGAAAAAGGACAAAAAGCTTATTGATAATGCTGCTAAAATTGAATCACTAGAATCTGAAATCAACCGATTGAAAACCTTGATTCCTAGTGATGATTCTTGTCCCTCATGTGATTTAATCTATGAACAATTCTCCACACTAAGAACTGCACACTCCTCCACTCTAAATAGACTTGAACTTGAAATTGAAAAGAACAAAAAGCTTGCTGCACATGACATTGGAAACTTAAAAGATGCTTCTTGTTCTACAATTTATTTGCATTGTTCTAGTTGTGATGATCTTGAAAAGAAACTAAAAGATGCTATGAATGAAATTTCAATATTGAATAATGCTTTACGTTCTCATGATGTTAAATATTATTCCAATTGCAAATTAAAAGGAAAAACTTCATGTGAAAATTGGCTTAATCTGTCCAATAAACTTGATAACATGCATAGGACATTAGATCGGTTTTGTAATGTGAATAAGAACCTAAACTTGCTACTGAATTCTTCCATGTCTTGCAATGATAAAGCTGGTTTAGGTTTCGATTCTCATGCTCATGCTAAGTCCCATCCACCAAAAATGGTAAAGTCATTAGGAAGTGGTTTGATTCAAACAGTTCCTAAACAAAAAAAAGTGGTTTTCAAATCTTCATGGGTGTTATCTCATTCGGTTTCAAATAAAAATGTTGTTTGCTCATCTAGACATGAACACAAAGTTAAATTTTATTGTACCTACTATGGTATAGATGGTCATGTCATAGATTTTTGTTATAGACTAGCTAAACAACAGAAAAGGGAAAGAATGATTGCTAGATCTCATAACTTTCATGCAAAATTTGCTGCACATATTAAACTGAATGCCAGGAACATGCAACCTACTGTTATGAGTCAAAAACATTCAAAGTTTACCTCTGGATTTTCTGTTTTTCCCTTCAGAGCTAATGATTTTTTGTGCTACTCAAGTGACACCTTATAGGTCAGTAGTTAAGAATAAAAAACCTCAAACTTTGACTCATAAACCTGTTGTTTCATCTCAGCTTTTGAGTGTTTTTCCTGCTGCATGTTGTGTGACTCAGTACTGGATACCTAAATGCCTTTTAACTAACCCCATTATTGAGTCATCGATGTATTGTGCTTCTATGTAGGTTACATGCTTGAGGAAGAAGAACATTTGGATTGTGGATTCAGGTTGCTCACGCCACATGACCGGTAACAAAGAATGGTTCTCCTCTCTCTCTTTTGTGTCACGAGTAGATAATGTTACTTTTGCCGATAATTCTTCAACTCCTATAATTGCTAAGGGTTCGGTTAGAGTAAATGATCACTAAACTTTGAAGGATGTGGCACTTGTCAAAAATTTGAAATACAACTTGCTTTCTGTTTCACAATTGCTAGATGAAAATCTGGAAATTATTTTCAATAAAAACTGCTGCAAAGTTGTAGGTTAAAATAGTGAGATTATTTTTAACATGTCTCGGTCTGGAAGAGTTTTTAAAGATGATTTTGATATGTCTTCCTCTAAGCATAGGTGTCTAATTGCTAATGATTAAAATGACTTATATTTTTGGCATCGTATACATGGTCACGTAGGCTTTGATCACCTAATGCATGTTAGTGCTCTTGATCGCATACGTGGGCTGCCTAAGCTTAAAGGGAACAAAGAAATTGTGTGCTCTTCTTGTAGACATGCTAAGATGGTTGCAAGTTCACATACTCCTCTCACAATGATCATGACAACTGAACCGGATCAACTTTTGCATCTTGACACCGTAGGACCTTCACGTGTTCAGTCCTTCAGAGGTAAATGGTATGTTCTTGTGATTGTTGATGATTATTCTAGACACTCTTGGGTTTACTTTATGGCATCTAAGAATGAAGCTTTTAGTCACTTTAGAACTTTATTTCCTAGATTATAAATTGATCACCCAGGATGTTTAAAAGCAATTAGAAGTGATAACGGAACTGAATTTAAAAATCAATCTTTTGATCACTTTTGTGCTGAAAATGGAATAGATCATCAATTTTCTTCACCATATGTACCTCAACAAAACGGTGTTGTAGAAAGAAAGAACATAACCTTAGTTGAGATGACTAGGACTATGCTTGATGAATGTCAAACTCCTAGGAATTTTTGGGCTGATGCGATTGCAACCGCTTGTTATGTCTCAAATTGTGTTTTCTTGCGCGGTAAGCTACGTAAAACACCATATGAGCTCCGGTTTGGACACAGGCCTAGTGTTACGCACTTTCGGGTCTTTGGTTGCAAATGCTTTGTTAAGAAACATGGTAATCTTGATAAATTTGAACCTAGATCCATTAATGGCATGTTTCTTGGTTATCAATCTCATACTAGAGGCTACCGTGTGATTTTACTTGACACTAAAAAAATTGTGGAGACTTGTGAAATGTCTTTTGATGAATCTAGACCAGGTACTAGCTCAAACATTGCAGGTCCAGATCCATATCCACAGGGGGAGAATTTTCATTGAAGATGAGGAAGATTTGGGGCTGCTGCCAGAAAATTCAGCAGCTAAAGACTTTTGTTCAGCTCCTGTCGGTACCCTATGTACCGGATACCCCTTGAGATTGCAAAGATCACAAGGAAACTCCATCTACCAGATTTGAAGACCTCCGAAGGCCCCACATGTCAGGTGTAACTGGACCTGCTTCCCTGACATGGTTAGTCCCAGGGCCACCACGTGTATCATAAGACCGGAGCTATCACTCACACATGGGAAAGCTCCGGCTAGATACCAGTATGGCATCCCGGGACCTAACCCCAGACAAAGAGAAGCTCAGGTGCCGACACGTGTCCAACAGCACAAGACCTACCCGTCCATGACGGTAAGCTCCAGAGCTGCCACGTGGCTGAACCGCCAGACCTTCAACTTCAACCATCAGGCTGGTGGACCCCTAACGGCTCCGAACCTTCAAGGAGCAATCAAAGACTTCAAGAACCGATTAAGTGTCATTAATGCCATATTAATGACACACGATCGGATGACTCTTAATACTGGTAACGACACTATTAAGGACCGTTAACAGGCTATTAAGGGTAATTAACCTCATTAATTATGTATCAAGCATGTGTAACCGCCGGGGCCACATGTCGGGCCATGCTAACGGTGTAATGACCAGTCCTTGTACTATAAAAGGACTGGTCGACGATACACAAGGGACCTCTCCAGACCACTTCTAGACTCCCTGATCTAGTCGAGCTTCATCTTCTGGAGCTTCTTCTAGACTCACACGCTCAACACAACACCAACACACCCTGTGGAGTAGGGTATTACGCTTGGGCGGCCCGAACCACGTAAATCTCTGTGTCCACTTGTCCTTCACCTTCTTGAATCTCTGCGCGCCCATTACCGAACTACAACTCCTCGATCTACCAACGGTAGTATCAGGAGATCTGCCGGATCCAAACACCGATAGTTGGCGCGCCAGGTAGGGGGAGGCCCAAGATTTCAAGGATGGTGAACTCAGCTGCTGGATCATCCAACGACAATCCTGCTATTCAACCTGCTGGGGGCAATCCCTTCAACATGCAGCAACTAGTAGGTGCCACAGCTCCAGCGGAAGTTATGCCTCCACCGCCACCACCTGCACCAGCACGTCAAGCTGGGCAGCATGACGGTGCATCGGCGAATAACAACAACACTGAACACGCGCTCCATGCAGCGCATACTCTCCTCCAACATCCACCACCTCCAGGTGCATCCCAGGGTGCAATGGAGCAGTGGAGGGCTGACGTGGAACATCTGGTTGCAGCAGCAGCCGACCACATCAACAACCAAGGTCCTCCCCCTTCGGGGCGGGCCCCATCGGAATGCCAGACTGTGTTGAACAGACTTGGTTCGCACGCTTCCCAAAATAGGAGGCGTGCTGCATCTCAGCAAGTTATGTCGCTACCTCCCAGGGCGCGACACACTCATATAGTAACCAAGCTTTCAACTCATGACCACTGGGCGGAGCTTGATCGCCGTTACCGTCAACAGGACGGCCGTGTCCATATCGAACATGCTCGCAAAAGGCGAGAGGCTCGAGACAGTCCTGCTCCCAAGGGAGTAGGAGGAGGCTGTTCTACCCTGTCCACGCAACTACACATTGTCAGATGGCCACAAAAGTTCCGGCCTCACCTATCTGAGAAATTTGACAGGACTGTTAATCCCGCTGAGTTTCTCCAGATTTACTCCACCGCAATCCTTGCGGCCAGAGGTAATGAGGCCGTAATGGCCAACTACTTCCCAGTGGCCTTGACTGGGACCGCCAGGTCCTGGTTCATGAGCCTTCCTCACAACTCCATCAATAGTTGGGAGGAATTCTGCCAATAGTTCACCGCCAATTTCAGTAGTTCATACACCCGACCAGGCACTGAAGTGGACCTTTTTGCTGTCGTGCAGAAAGGGGGAGAATCCCTACGCTCATTCATCCAGAGGTTCTCCCAGGTACGAAACACTATTCCTTCTATCTCCAGCGCCTCTGTTATTATGGCATTTAGACAGGGTGTACGAGATAAGAAGATGCTGGAGAAGCTGGCGATCAAGGAGATCACCAGCATCACAGAGCTCTTCAGCTTGGCAGACAAGTGTGCCAAAGCTGCGGAGGGCCGTGAAATGCACTCCAAACCACCTCCAGAGGATGGTAAAAAATCCTCTAAAGGCGGAGCCACTACCTCCGGGAGTGGCAAAAGAAGAAAAAGTCCAACGGCAAGAAGAAGCCGTTGGCCAGCACATCTACTGCTGCAGCTGCAGCAGCTCTAGGTGGCCGGGGGTCACGCCCCGAGAAACGACCTCGGCCATCCTCTGAAGACAATGGCAGCTCCAAAGTGTGGTGTCCTATTCACAAGTCAAATAGCCACAACTTGGAAGACTGCCGGGAGGACCAAAACCTTGCCGAGCGCTACAACAAGCGCCGGGAAGAAGTTCCTTTCTGTCAGAGGGAAGGAAAACAGAAAGTCGATGAAGCTCCGGCTGAAGAGGAGTTAGGCTTTCAGGACCCTAAAAAGGTCCTGAAGGCTGTTTACACCTTCGTCGACGACGACTCCGACGTCTCCGACAATGAGCGTCGGAAGACCATGAACACCATTTTTGGTGGTTCGTGGGACATCACCTCCCGCCGTGTCCTCAAGACCATGCGGCGGGACATGGCCTCAGTAGCTCCAACAGCCAGGGCGGAGCCTCATTGAAAGTGGACGGACATCCCCATCACTTTTGATGATTCGGACTACCCGTGGAACATGATCAGAGCTGGTCAACTACCTTTGATGGTATCACTTACCATCAATAACATTCAACTCCACCATGTAATGGTGGACGGAGGTTCGGGGCTGAACCTCATAAGCTTCAAAACTTTCATCAAGCTTCAGCTCCGACTTTCGGACCTTCGCCCCTCCCGACATTTCTCTGGAGTAGGTCCGGGGGCTAACCCCACTCGGTGCCATTACTCTCCCCGTGACCTTCGGGACTCGGGAGAATTATCGCACTGAGAAGTTCATCTTTGACGTCGCTCAGATCAACTTACCTTTCAACGCCATTCTGGGCAGGCCCGCCTTGTACAAGTTCATGGCTGCTGCTCATTATGGCTACCTGATGTTGAAGATGCCAACGCCAGCTGGTGTTCTCCGGATCCACAGAGACTGCACTGTCGGAGTGACTGCTCTGGAAGAACTTCATGCGCTTGCTACAGCGCAGGAGGAAGAGTCCAGGCAGGAACAAGCTCCGAAACCCCCGAGCATTCGTCAACGAGGCTCAACCTCTGCACCTCGTGTGCAACTAAGCAGCGACACTGACATCCCCGTCAAAGTTGTCCAAATCGGTTCCGATGCCGCTCAGACCACCCGTATATCGGGAGGTCTGAATGACAAATAGGAACTCACACTCATCACTTTCCTCTGGGCTAATGTCGACGTGTTTGCCTGGCAACCGTCACAAATGCCTGGGATCCCTAGGGAAGTGATCGAGCATAATTTGAAGATCTATCCTGACGCTAAGCCTGTGCACCAGAAGCCTCGGAAGTAATCAATAGAGCGACAGAACTTCATACGATAAGAAGTGAAGAAGTTGCTCGAAGCTGGATTTATCCGAGAAGTCTTCCGCCCAAAATGGCTGGCAAACCCAGTCGTTGTACCCAAGGCCGGCGAGAAGCTTTGGATGTGTATTGACTACACAACACTGAATAAGGCATGCCCAAAAGATCCATTCCCACTACCTAGAATAGATCATATAGTGGATTCCACCTCCAGGTGTGAATTACTGTGTTTCCTAGACGCATATTCCGGGTACCATCAAATCAGAATGTCTAGGGAAGATGAAGAACATACTTCTTTTATCACAGTAGATGAATTGTAGTATTATACTGCCATGCCATTTGGTCTCAAGAATGCAGCCTCAACATTTGTACGAGCTATGTACAAAACCTTTGGAGAGCTCATCAAAGACGTAGTGGAAGTGTATGTTGATGACATCATCGTCAAGATCAAAGATAAGGAGTCACTCCTTGACACTTTGCAAGCTGTCTTCGACAAGTTGCGAGTCACTCGCACAAAGTTGAACCAAGACAAGTGCATCTTCGGTGTTAGCTCCGGAAAGCTTCTTGGTTTCCTGGTAAACCACTGGGGCATAGAGGCAAATCCAGCGAAGATTAAAGCCATTGAGAATATGCAGCCACCAGCCCGCATCAAGGACGTCCAGAAACTGACTGGATGTCTAGCCGCCCTCAGCCTGTTCATCTAAAGACTGGCGGAACGGGCGCTACCCTTCTTCAAGCTATTGAGGAAGTCCGGACCATTCCAATGGTCTGAAGAAGCAGAAAAGGCATTCCAGGAGCCAAAGGAGCTCCTCACCACCCTACCAACCTTGGTAGCTCCAAACCCTGGTGAGCCCTTAATCCTTTACATTTCGGCAACCGACGAGGTTTTCAGCATGGTCCTAGTTGCGGAGATACCAGAACCATCCCAAGCCCAGGAATCCAGACCCCTCCGGGAGGGTTCGGAGGTTCCTAAAGGTGAGTTTGGGTCCCAGCCCCCAGACTTGGATCTACAAGGAGTTACTCCAGAAGATCTGGACTCCTCCGGGAGGGTCCGGGTCACTCCAGTAGAAGCTCCAGATTCCTCCAACAAGGACCCGGAGGTCCCTGAAGCAAGTTTGGACCCCTCCGGGAGGGTCCAGGTCAATGTGGAGGAATCTCCGGGCCTCTCCGGGAGGGTACGAACAGTCCAGCGCCCAGTGTACTTCATCAGCGAAGTACTACATGATGCTAAGACTCGATACCTAGAGGTGCACAAGCTGCTCAACGCAGTTCTCATCGCCTCTAGGAAGCTTTGTCATTACTTCCAAGCTCACAAGATCTCAGTGGTGACTTCTTATCCACTGCGTGCAGTCTTGCATAATCCCAACTCTACTGGGAACATTGCAAATTGGGCAGCGGAATTGGCCGAATTCAATCTTGAATTTATCCCAAGACAAGCGATCAAGAGTCAAGCATTGGCAGACTTCATGGCAGAATGGACCCCCTCTCCATCAAACCCTGGGGGCCCTAGTGAGCAGAAGCCGAAACTCAAGGCTCCGATCTTCACCGAACCTCACTAGACCCTCTACTTCAATGGCTCCATGCAAAAGTAGGGGGGCGGAGCTGGAGTCCTTCTCCTCACTCCAACCGGGGAGAAGGTAAAATACATGGTTCACCTTGACTTCAAGGCGACCAACAACATGGCGGAGTATGAAGCACTCATTTACGGACTAAAGGTGGCACTATCATATGGTGTCAAGCAGCTGTTGGTCAAGGTAGATTCGCAGCTCATCATTAAATAGGTGAAGGGTGAATGCTCCTGTAACAATCCTCAACTAGCTGCTTATCTCCTTGGAGTCCAGAGACTTTAGAAGGACTTCGAAGTCCTGGATCTCCACCATGTACAGCGTGTCCATAATGCTGAAGCTGACAAACTCTCAACGAAAGCATCAACCAAAGCTCCGGCTCCTGACGGAACCTTCGCCCAGAGGTTTTCAAAACCAACAGCTCAACCTTCCGAACTGAGCAAAGGGGGCGAGACCAGCATCACGAAGCTGGCGGTCCCGATGGCCCTGTTACCATAATAGCCATCAAGGGTCGTAGGTGCTACCCGAAGCTCCGAGCAACCCAGCACGCAAGACTCAAATGCTCATGCAAGCTCCAGTGCATGGATCTCGGAGATCCGGAGCTACTTGACAGACAATATCCTTCCCGACGATGGTGTATCCGCTGTCCGGATAGTCAGATTGGCTAAAAGATACACGCTGGTAGAAGAGGATCTCTACCGGCGCAGTGCCAACGGCGTCCTAATGCGGTGCATCACAAGGGAAGAAGGTTGCGAGCTCCTCACGGAAATCCATAGAGGTGAGTGCGGGAACCACGCGTCTTCCCGCACGTTGGTCGATAAAGCCTTCTGGCTTGGCTTCAACTGGCCTACAGTGCTCCAGGATGCAACTGAGCTGGTGAAGAAATGCGAAGCATGCCAGTTCAATGCAAAGCAAATTCACACACTGGATCAGCCTCTACAAATGATACCTCCTACATGGCCTTTCGCTATGTTGGGGATGGATATCTTGGGACCTTTCCCATGAGTCGTCAGAGGTTACAAGTTCCTGTATGTTGCCATTGACAAGTTCACCAAATTGCCAGAAGCAACTCCAGTTGTGACAATAAACAAACAATCAGCTATCAACTTCTTGCAGTGCATCGTATGCAGATTTGGAGTCCCGAACAAAATCATAACAGATAATGGGATCCAATTTACAAGCTCTGCTTTCCAAGGATACTACGAAGACCTCGACATCAAAGTCAGCTACGCCTCCGTAGCTCACCCGGCAAGCAATGGCCAATCCAAGAGAGCAAATGCAGAAATCCTGAAAGGACTCAAGACGCACACATATGAGCGCCTGAAAAAACATGAAGCCAACTGGATCGAAGAGCTTCCGCCCACTCTATGGGCCAACAGGACAACTCCAAACTGGTAAACTGGAGAGACACCCTTCTTCCTGGTGTACGAAGATGAAGCAATCCTTCCTCCGGAAATCACCTTGGGGTCGCTCCTGGTCTGGACCTTCGACGAAGCCATGCAAGACCAGCTCCGGCGTGAAGACCTTGACCTCCTTGAAGAGGGAAGGTGCCGAGCAGCTGTTCGGAATCCTCGATACCGCCAAGCTCTTCGGTGCTATTACCAAAGGCATGTTCACAGCCGACAGCTCGAGGAAGGCGATCTGGTGCTACGAAGAATACAATCCAGAGAAGGGTTAAACAAACTCTCCCCCAGCTGGGAGGGACCCTTCCGAGTGATCAAAGTATCCCGTCCCGGATGCGTTCATTGGCAACCGAGGATGGGACACCTCTCCCAAATCCTTGGAACATTGAGCACCTCCGTAAGTTCTACGCTTAATATCATGGAGGTGAGTCTGTAATTACATGTGATGTATGTCATAGAGTCATTGTACAGAGTCGGGTAGCTCCTCCGGGAGGGCAGCCGGACATACCCCGTTAGGTCCGAAACGTCCATGCAACACTTTTCACAGTCTCAGAACTAAAAGTGTAGCTAGCTACCTTGGGTCAAATGAGAAACGAAACACACTTAGCCTGGTTCCGTACCCTAAGAGTGTACTTGTTTCCCCTGTACCCCGGACCTATAATGAAAGACATCATTATGTGAAAACAGACTCCATGTGCTTTTACTTTGTACAGGCTCAATATTTTTTATTTTTCTCTTTCTTGTCTATAACAAAGTTGTGCAATTTTTAAGAAACTTTAGCTCGACCAATTCATGTACAATTCGAGTTGCATTGTCTATTCTTCTGGGTCCAAATATTGTGGATGGTCTACTCGTCTGAATGCCGCCAAGCCAATCTAGGGCCGGAGTGTGCTATCGACTTAGCCTGGTCATGCACCCTAAGTACGCCACTCTACCTACACCCCGGCAGGCCGAAGTAAGGCGAGTCCAGAAACGATCGGACCTTAAGGAAACAAGACGGCACTCTTAATTGTATTTAGAATTGTGTTCGACCTAAAACCTTCTCGAGAATAGTAAGCCGCAATGAAGTTATAGATAGGAAGCGGATTTTACTGTTTTTTATTGACTTCAGTGTGCAGGAAAAATAAATATTTCATGATGATGGTGAATGAAGCCGGAGCTGCCAAAGCTCAGACGTCCTCTAGGCGGCTTGTGGTCGATGTTCAAACATTGACATTGAGCGTTGCTGGAGCTACTCAGCTCCGGTAAAGCAAGGGAGCAAGCCGTCAACGTGAAGAAAAGATGGTGGAAAGACTCTATAGAGGGGTCTGCTGTCGATACACCACGTGTCGATAGAGGTCACTGCCGGAGCTACCAAGCTCCGACACCCCAGAGGGCTAACCGTCGATGCTTTACGCGTTGATGGAGACTACTTCTGAAGCTACTAAGCTACGACGATGGTCAATGCCGGAGCTACTAAGCTCCGACAACCTCAGGGGGCCTACACTATCGAATACTTCGGACCTACATTCTACAAGTTAAAAGCACGCAAGTCTTCAACAACTGTTACATCCTCTTGGTACATGTTCACAATCAAATTGTGTACATCTACCAGGGGGCCAAGTGAGACAAAGGTGGTGTTGAAGACAAAAAATGAAATTCACAAAATATGGATTTCATTCATCTGGAGACAAGAGATTACAAAATTGGAGAAGAAGAAGAGGAATACAAGCAAGAGCTACAAAATAGATGGTCCTAGACCCTGTGGAAGAACTGGGCGACCTTCTGGGCAACCTCCGACACACTGGCTCGGGCGGCTTCACCCTCTCCTTCGATGGGGCCTTCAAGCACCGGGTCCAGAGAGAATTGAGGGTCACGGCTGGTATAGCACGTCAGCATGAACTCTGCGACGTTCTTCGCCAGGGATTGTCCCTCAGTTTCCAGCTGGTCCGCGATGACATCACCCATCTTGGTGAGCTTGTTGCCTGCTGAACTCAGCACCTCCAACGCCTGGTCCAGCTCTGGCTCTGGATCATCCAGACGCACAGGACTGAAGCCCATTGGCGTCAACGCGTCGTTAGCTTTGCCCAGGAAGTCCCAAACTTGTTGGGGCTCCGCAGCCCTTGCGCTTTGCATCTCCTCCAAGGATCTTTTGGCCGCTACAAGCTCCGAGTTCTCCCGAGCAAGACGCTCCACCTCTTTGACATTCTGCTGAATCTTTTTAGCAACCTGCCTTTCGAGTTTACTGAGCTCTTCCTCCCAGAGGTGAATCTCATTCCAGCGGTTGACCAGATCCTTCTCTCGGCCCTGCACTTTCTTCTCCCTGGCGGCGATGGCATTCTCCTGCTTGTAGAGATCTTGCCCTCGCTCCAAGACCTTCTTCTTTTCTTCCTCGCAACGCTCCTCAAATTTATTGGTGCGTTCTTCGAGGCTCTTGTCAGCCAGAGCTGTCTTTTGGACAAGCTCTTCCTCCCTCTTCACGTGGTCATCCCGCAGCTCCAGGGGGTTTTGCTCTTCATCTTCGAGCTTTCTCTCCCGCGCCTCAAGGGCCTCTCGGCGCTTGACGAGACTATCGTGGATGGCGGCGAGCCTCTCCTGGCGGTCATCCGCTGCACTATTAGCAGCTTTGGCCTGCTCATAGATGGCTCGGGACTGGTTGTCAAGGGATAGCATCATGCTTTCCCTCTCATCCAACAGCTTACCCCAATACTCCAGGCGAACCTTCTACCTCTGCACCCACTCCTTATCATCAGCCAACCTCGACTGCGCCAGCTTGGTCTAGAAATGGAGTCAGTTGCGCCACCTCCTAAGGGTTTGGTGCTCCTCCTCGAGGGCCTTGCTCTCGTGGTAGAAAGCCAGCTGGACCTGGTGAAGACTGGAGCATGCGTTGTCAATAGACAACGACAGGGGGATTGAGTCCGGACCTACCGGGGTCCTCTCCGCGGGCTCCAGCGGATCTTCAGTGACAAAAATTGGGTCCCACTCTACAAGAGCGGTCCCCTGAGCATCCACGGCACTAGGGCCATCCTCCGGGATAGCCTCGGCTGCCGCCGAGGAAGGTCCTGCAATAGAAGTTCCGACCTCTGGAATTGGCTCCGAAGGTCCCGCTGCCAGGTTATTAACAACTGGCCCCTCAGGCAGTGGGCCAGTAGCTTCATCTTGGTACCCTGGCTCAGCAGCGGGCGCCTCCGGGATCACCACTTCCGGAACAGGTGTTGAAGGTTCAGTCGGAGTAGGAGCTACTTCCGGCGCCAGCGCATGCGCCTCCTCCTCCGCTGGGCTCAGGCTCTGGCGTTTCGACCATAATAGGCTCAGGCGCCGACACCTCCGCAACAACTTGCTCGGACGCCAGAACCTCTTCAACGACCGGCTCTACAACCGGAACTTCTGCAGAAACCGGCTCTACCGCCAGAGCTTCCTCGACAACCGGCTCAAGTGCCGGAGCTTCATCAACACCCGGCTCTACTGTCAGGACCTCATCAACCACCGGCTCGACTGTTGGGGCTTCAACAACGTCCAGCTCTAGGGCCAGAATCGCAGCTACCTCCGACTCTGTGGTCGGAGCGTCCAACATCTCAGCATCCAAGCTGGTGCCGCTGGTACATCTTCATTCCCGTGGTCCGGCGCTACCACGGGAGCTTCTGGGGATGAGTCGAGGTCCAAGACCACGACAGCCAGCGTCGGGGCTGCCGCAGCCTCAACCACCTCTTGGGGCAGCGCTGGAATTGGAGCCGGAGCTTCAACCTGCAAAGCCTCAACTGCTGCTGCAGGGACTGGAGCTTCCGCCCTTTTCTTAGGCACGCTGTGGATGAAGGATGAAGAAACTCAAAATACAGACATAACAATAAAACAACTTGCTGAGGTAAAATATCAAAAATTACCTCGGAAGGCCTCCGCACCAGTTAGCACGAAACCTCTTTTTCGAATGCTCCGGACTGACCCT
This sequence comes from Tuctoria greenei, assembly GCA_036927565.1. Lineage (NCBI taxonomy): Eukaryota > Viridiplantae > Streptophyta > Magnoliopsida > Poales > Poaceae > Tuctoria > Tuctoria greenei. The sequence continues at coordinate 259,856,042 of JAYESD010000001.1, read as the reverse complement.
AGCTGCCACTGGCGTGGTAGTCCCGGAGGGTCCCCCAGAGCTTGCTGTCGCTATCGGCGTTGCCTTGGTCGAGGACCCCCTCGACCGGGAAGGACCTCCGGACCCAGAGCGCTCAGCTGGCCCTGGTACCGGAGTCACTTGGCTAGAGCTAGCACCCCGAAAAGATGCCGCTGCTGGATTAGATGCTGCCGTTAAAGACTCCCCTACAGGGAGAAGGAGCCGCTGTGGAAGAAGTAGGCCTGGCGGACCTTCCGTCGGCATGCTTTAGTTTCTATTTACGGCTCGAGGGATCAACCAACTCCTTGCCCTTGCCGATGACTTCGGTTCTTGGCTTTGGGGCGGGAGCGGAGCCGCCTTGAGGAGCTCCAGAGATTGCCAACCTGGTGGTCAAACGCCTCTCAACAACACCAAGGACGTCAAGCACCAACATCATCCACTGGAGCTCCTTGCTGAACTCTACCTCCATGTTCAGAGGGAGGAAAGCTGCTGGCGGAGCCAAGTCGTCACCCTCGACGTCGATGTCGTGCTGGAACTTCTTGAGGTGGAACTCCAAAGTTGCACCCTCCATGTTGGACTTCAAACCGGTCTCGATACGGTCATCGTCCAGCATACTATTGAGGGCCCAAGCAAGCTTCTCCCTCTTCTTCAGCGGAGCCCACCTGTTGGTCAGGAAGTTGCAAAACACCACTTGAGGACCCCTCCTTCCAGGCATAGGCGGATCCTAGTCAGAGAAGGGTTGAAGGCGTCCGACAACACCGGAGCTTCACTCCAAACTGCAGTGTCGATGTTGGGGAGGCCTTCCGACAACTCCAGCTTCTCATGCTCCTCCACCCTGATGACAATCCAATCCTTCTTCCAGTCGTCCCACTTTCCAGAAGGGAATGACCGCAAGTACTTGTACGGGCACTTCTTGCGCTTCACAAAATAGTAGAAGCCAAGGTACTCATCACTCCTGCCCATAGTGTGGACAGTGATGAAGGTGCGGAAGAGCTAAATGCAGGGGGGAATGCCCACCCACATCTCACATAAGTGGACAAAGATCGACACCAGGAGAATGGAGTGGGGGCCAATGTGGTACAGCTGCAGACCATAGAAGTCTAGCAGCATCAAGAAGAAAGAGGAGAAAGGTGGGATCAGCCCCACCATGGCGTATGCGGAGAAGTACACCATGTCGCCAACATGTTCCTTCTCGAACGGAAGCTTACCGGCGCGGACCAAGTGGTTGAAGAAGTCAGGGGACCACCCCATGAGGGACCGGACCTTCTTCAAATCACTGTCGGTCTTCAGTCAGCTCTAGCAGAGACCCAACTCCATCGCGGCACAGCGAGGCAAGAGAGGAAAAGCAAGCAAAAGTATGGAAGGTTTGAGCGCAAGTTCGAATGAAAGGAGTAAAGAACCCCAAATGGTGCGTGCTTTCCTTCTTAAGTAAGCCCCCGCAATGCTTGGATGGAAACCACAGAGGATCTGGCGATACCAGTCAAAAACTTCACCCTGCCAATGACAAGGGGGCCCGGGGCCACCCTGATGATCAAGTCGAGGTCCTTACCCCGAGCGAACGGTTGTCATCATGAAAGACGGGAAACCCGAAGGCAGCAGCCTAACAGGGTGCGCAGAACCGATACGATTTTCGTGTCGGGAACTAGCGACCTTCAATTGCGTCAGATCCGCACGCTGAGATCTCACCTGCCGCATCCAGGATATGCCACGCGGCGGTAGTTTAACTGCGAACCAGCACCAACGGCACGTCCGAAGACCCTTGAAGACACGACTCAAAAAATGAAGAATGGACCCACCTCCGGCGGAATGACTTCATCCAAAAAGTCTCTCCCGGAGGTGGGCCCAGGGGGCCATTGTCGGTACCCTATGTACCGGATACCCCTTGAGATTGCAAAGATCACAATGAAACTCTATCTACCATATTTGAAGACCTCTGAAGGCCCCACATGTCAGGTGTAACCGGACCTGCTTCTCTGACATGGTTAGTCCCAGGGCCGCCACGTGTATCATAAGACTGGAGCTATCACCCACACATGGGAAAGCTCCGGCTAGATACCAGTATGGCATCCCCAGACCTAACCCCAGACAAAGGGAAGCTCTGGTGCCGACACGTGTCCAACAGCACCGGACCTACCCGTCCACGACGGTAAGCTCCAGAGCTGCCACGTGGCTGAACCGCCGGACCTTCAACTTTAACAATCAGGCTGGTGGACCCCTAACAGCTCCGAAACATCAAGGAGCAATCAAAGACTTCAAGACCCGATTAAGTGTCATTAATTCCATATTAATGACACACGATCGGATATACCGGTAACGGCACTATTAAGGCCCGTTACCAGGCTATTAAGGGTAATTTACCTCATTACATATGTATCAAGCATGTGTAACCACCGGGGCCACATGTCAGGCCAGGCTAATGGTGTAACGACCAGTCCTTGTACTATAAAAGGACTGGTCGTTGATACACAAGGGACCTCTCCAGACCACTTCTGGACTCCCTGACCTAGACGAGCTTCTTCTTCTGGAGCTTCTTCTAGACTCACACGCTCAATACAACACCAACACACCCCGTGGAGTAGGATATTATGCCCAGGCATCCCGAACCACGTAAATCTTTGTGTCCACTTGTCCTTCACCTTCTTGAATCCCCGCGCGCCCATTACCGAACTACAACTCCTCGATCTACCAACGATAGTATCGGGTGATCTGCCGGATCCAAACACCAACAGCTCCATATGTTAATTCTCAACCAGCACCGACAACCATCAATGCTTATTCAGATCTTCCTCAAGTCACAAGATCATCGATTTGTGATGAACATGAAGAAGAAGCTTGTGAGACATTTGTTCCCTTATGGTTTTACAAAGATCATCCCCCGCAACAGACAATTGGAAGCTTGCACGAACGAGTTACACGGTCTAGGTTTTGCAATCCAAACTCTCATGCTCATTCTTCTTTTGTTGCTTCTTTTGAACCAAAAGATATATAACACGCACTCACTAATGAATCTTGGATTATTGTCATGCAAGAAGATTTAGAAAATTTTGAAAGAAATAATGTTTAGAAACTTGTACCTCCACCTCAAGGTCACACTTTAATTGGAACTAAATGGGTGTTTAAAAATAAACAAAGTGAGGATGGGGTTGTGGTTAGGAATAAGGCTAGGTTGGTTGCTCAGGGTTTCACTCAAGTTGAAGGTCTAGATTTTGATGAAACTTTTGCTTCTGTTGCTACATTAGAAGCCATAAGAATTTTGTTAGCTTTGGCTGCATCTAAATGTTTTAAGCTATATCAAATGGATGTTAAAAGTTCTTTTCTTAATGGCTACATAGATGAGGAGGTTTATGTCAAACAACCACCGAGTTTTGAAAATTCAGATTTTCTTAATAATGTTTACGAACTGTCCAAAGCCTTCTACGGTCTCAAACAAGCCCCTAGAGCATGGTATGATAGGTTAAAAACATTCTTACTTGAAAAGGGGTTTACCATGGGTAAGGTTGATAAAACTCTTTTTGTGATTAAGCATGGAAATGACTCATTATTCGTTCAAGTGTATGTGGATGATATTATCTTTGGTTGTGCTTCTCATGATCTTGTGTCCAAGTTTTCAGCTATGATGAGTTCAGAATTTGAGATGAGTATGATGGGAGAACTCACATACTTTTTGGGGCTGCAAATCCAGCAAACCAAGGAGGGTACCTTCGTGCATCAATCGAAGTATACAGAAGACCTCTTAAGGTGCTTCAACATGGACAAAAGCAAGCCTCTTCGGACACCAATGGGATCAGAAACAACACTTGAACTTGATGAAGATGGTGAACCCGTGGATCAAAAAGAATATAGAAGCATGATGGGATCACTTTTGTACCTCACGGCATCAAGACTGGACATACAATTCAACGTATGTCTTTGTTCACGATTTCAAGCCTCCCCACGTGCTTCACATCGTCAAGCTGTCAAAAGGATTCTCAGGTACTTACATGGAACTCAAGAATTTGCATTTTTGTTCCTTCTTCCTCAACCGTTACTTTAAAAGCTTTTTTCCGATGCTGATTTTGGAGGTTGTAGGATTGACAGGAAAAGTACTTCCGGTGCTTGTCATTTTCTTGGTAATTCACTTGTTGCTTGGTCCTCTAGAAAACAAAATTCAGTTGCACAATCCACAGCGGAATCTGAATACGTAGCTATTGCTAGTTCTTGCTCACAAATTCTTTGGATTGTTCAAACACTTAAGGACTATGGGGTTGATCTAAATAATGTTCCACTATCTTGTGATAACACTAGTGCCATTTGCATTGCTAAAAACCCTGTGCAACATTCTAGAACTAAGCACATTGATATTAGGTATCACTTTCTTCGTGATAATATTGAAAAAGGAAACATTGTGCTTCACCATGTAGATGCCGAACAACAATTGGCTGACATTTTTACAAAACCTTTGGATTTCACTCATTTTTGTTTCATTCGTAGTGAAATAGGGGGTATGCATCCTCATGGCTTACATTGAGATGGAGTTTTCAAACTTGAGAAGTCTATGTGTGAATCTAGAATTAAAATAATATGAGCATAGTATTTCATACATATATGACTTTGTGATTCCTTTTACATGCTAAAAGTTCTTACTATATTACTCATGTTATACATTTTGTAGTTTTGCCATGTCTAGTAATTGGAATAATTACTTACACTAAATCTGGTCATGGTCAAACTTTCTTGCTCTTTTGAACTTGTTGCATGCTCACAAGTGCTTTTAATCATAAAGAATTAATCAAGCAATCAACTCACATGTTGAGTTTTTGTGAACAAATATAAGTTGAGAAAAGATCAAGAGAATATGCATGCATCACACTTCTTCTTTTGAGATGGCTTATCATTGCACTTAGATATGAACATGGAAGGAGTTGTGTATGACTAAAACCATGTCCTTAAGATTCTGATTGTAAAATGACATAGGCTTGGCTTGGTTGGTTAGAATAAGGCAGATGCGCATATAATCTCTTGCAAATATCATACGATCTAATTTTGTGCTTTGAAAAATAATAAAATGCAGCAACAAGTGTCATGCTTTCAGGTATTGAAATAGTAAAATTTGTGAGATCATGACTTGCTTAAATTGAAAATTACATTTGATCTCTAGCATGGCTTACACTACTTTATGTATCTCATTGTTATGATAGTGTAAGTTACTTGATAGTATAACTTGGATGAACTTTGTTTTATATGTATATGTTCTAATATGCTCATAACAATTAAAATTTCTCTTTTGAACCTTGCTGAATACATTGTCAAAGGTGGAGAGATAATATGGTGAATTATGCAATTGGGAGAAATATGTATAGGGGGAGAGAGAAATTTATTTCTATCTCATTTAATTTTCAAAAAGGGGGAAAATTGTTTTCAAAACTTTTCATGCCAATGTTCGGATTTTAAATGGTGTTGCCAATGCATTCATCAAGGGGGAGATTGTGAGACCTATGTGTGTTGAATACATTGGTTTTGATAATAAAAATTTTGAACGCTGCCATAACATCTTATTAGCAAGGTCCGACTCTAGCTCCGAGCTTCTGCAAGGTCCGACTTTCATTGTCTAGGTCCAACATATTTTTAGGTAGCTCCGGTGAGTTTTGTCTTTAGCTCCATCATGTCTTTGATAGCTCCGACATGTCTTTGATAACTCTGGCATGTCTTTGTTAAGGTCCGATATGTTTTGCTAGGTCCGACTTATGTTGGTTAGCTCCGACATGTGCGCTAGGTTGTAATATCTTTGGTAAGCTCCGGCTCTAGGTTCTACTAGCTTTGGTAAGCTCCGGCTCAAGCTCCGGTTAGTTTTGGCAAGGTTCAAAACTTGACCGCATTGTTCTAGTTTTTATCTTGCAATGTTTCGAACTTGCTTTATATTCTTAGAAAGATTGCTTAGTATTCATTTGCTAAGTTTTTGGTGCATTTTGGTTGATATGGCTGATATCGTTTTGATATGCTTTGCAACATGCTTATGTGAGGTGCTCATGTAAGGTGTTGTGTTCGGAACTGACTTGAGTCAAGTCGCGGACTTGGGCTCATACGGATTGGTTGTTTATTCATATGCAGATATTGCTTGAGTTAAAGATATGGCTGGTGACGGGATCCATTGAACTAGTCTTAGGGAGAAGAGGTTCAACAACCAAGTTCGGGAGGAATTGTGGTTGAGTTGATCGGGAGGTTGCGCAACATGTTTGAATCAAGAACAATGCATATGAAGATATCGTGGACGTCATTGGAAGATGTTTGTACAAGTGAAAGGAGTGCATGGACGTGTCTACATGGTTCCGAGGCGTGATGAAGAGATGTGGATGTAAAGAATTGGTCGGAAAGGTCCAACCGACTAGGTTATGGACTCATGCTGCGGCTGAGTCAGGTTTGACTCAAATATGGAAAGATTTGAGTTGGTTATGATAGGATTTCATGTGGGTCACGAATTTGAGTTGTTTTAGGAATGTGGGATACGTTCCTAAGGTGTTTAGAAGTCTAAAGATTGCTTCTATCTGCGTATAGAAGAGTCCTAAGCAGTTATGGAAAGTTTCGATTTGTGATCTGAGTAGGATTAGAGTCCTAGTTGAGATTAGGTTGGCCTAAGGGCTGGTTATATAAGCAAGGGAGGTCAGAGCTCGTGGGCACGACATTGGGGCTGTTTCTCTTGTGTTCTATTGAATAAAATTCGTAGTTTGAAGGAACTTTTGTGCCTTGTTCGTCCGACTTGTTCCAGACAAGTTTTACTCGTCGAGTTTCTGGACAGCACTACCTTTCGTCGGTAGTTTTATCATAATTCAAGTTTTACAGATCCAATTGACGTGATTCTTTTTGGGTTGTCTTCACAAATTTATTATCTATCATCTGTAATAATTTCACGGTCATTGGATTTGTGGTTTCTGATCTACACGAGTTTATTTGCAGCTTTCCAGAACTGTTTTTCTCGGGTAGGACAGATTGAGCTATGTTTGATCTTTCGATCATAACTTGAGTTTCTCTCGATGGATTTAAGTGACTCTTCTTGTGTTTCCTTCGTGACTTGATTCTCTATGATATATATCACTTTTTTCACGGTGAAACATGTTTAGATTAGTTTCACACATGATTTCTTTAACAGATTGTTTTTCTGCCAAAAGGGTTGGGATTTAATTGTTTCTGCTGCGTAAGATTTTTTAAATCTACCATTCACCCCCCACTGGTAGCTTTTCACGTGTTCTTTGATCCTACATTCACGTACCTCATGTCCTCTTTCCTTGCCTTGTTCAACTTGTGGATCTTCACTTCAGTTTTCTGGCAATAGTCAAAAATAGCAGTCAGGTACTTCATAATGCCACTAGGAGACCCTTTGTGAGGAGGGGCCCTAGTGTTGGAGGCATTTCTTGCATCTCCTTGAGCTCTCCTTGGAGCCTCTTCACTTGAAACAAGAGATGGAGCTGTTGGAAGAGAGTCTTGAGGAGGCTCTTGAGGCCTTAGAGGAGTATGCTCTACATCTTTCACAAATTCGATCCCTGTGACCTTCTCTATCATGAACATGATATAAGGCGCATAGCCACAAAAACGGTTAGGGGTGCAGGAGCTGTTCACCATGTCATTCCAAATGTAGTCAAAGATGTCAAATTTCCTGCTCATGCTAATCACCTTCATCAATGTCCTCAGGTAGCCTTGGACACTCCCTACATCTCCATCCTTTGGAGCAACTATCATCCTAAGCACCCTGTTGAGAGCCATGAAGAATGGCTTCATGTTCTTGGTTGAGGGAGGATTGTACTTCAGGCGAGTATCATAGAGGAACTCCATCTTATCCTTCTCCAAGATACGGATGTTGTGAATAATGAGCTCATTGCTGCTAGTGTGCTCAAGATGCAACAGTCTTGCAAATTCATCATAGGTGACTGTATACTTGGATCCGTGTGTCATCCAAGTTACCCTTTCCTTTTCATCACTAGCAAAATAGCATGTTGCAAAAGAATTGAGTGATGACCTCATCATTCCAGTTATACCCGAACGCGAACAAGTCCTTGAGGCCATGTCTCTCCACAACCTCTATCACTTCAGCAAAGGCTTGACAACTCTTTCTCTCAAAGTGTGCCAGTCTATCCATTGGTTGTGGACCACTGGAGTCTTCATCGGGAGATACATAGTACTACACTAGTCTGCGTGAAAGTTGCTCCAGAATCTTGGATCAACTTCCTTCATAGCACCGCCATAAGCATCATTCATCCTCAGCTTTGAAGCTACATCGTTCCCTTTGCCATTGAACTTCTCTTCTAAGGGGTTTCTGTTCCTTTGTCTTGGAGCAGTCATCTCCAAGGGACCAGTCGGGCCAGAGGCAAGCCCCTTTCCCTTGCCCTTGGTTTGGCGTGGAGCCGCCGAGCTAGGACCAACCATCTCTTTTACTTTAGAAGCTGGTTTCTTGGCTGCAACCTTCTGCTGCATCCTAGGTGGATTAGGCGAAGGCTCGGCAGGATGCTCTTGCCTTTTGTTAGCACGAGACTCCGAGACTCGCGGCAACACATCTTGATCCATCTCCTCTTCAAAGTCGGAGATGTTTTCATTCAATATTGTCCTGACAAGGTGGTTAACATGACAAAGATAAGGATTGATGGCAAGGAATGCATTGAGTAGAAGGAAATTAGGGTTGTGTCCAGTCAAAAATTGGACTTGTCCGGTGCTCAAGTGCCGACTAGTTCGGAGTACCGGACTTGTCCGCACTGAGAATGGACTAGTCCAATATTCAATTGCTCAAACCCTAACATACAAGGCATTGGAGTTTCTCAATGCAAAAGTGACTAGAGGTAGTTGAAATACACAAATGAATCATGTATAGACTAGAGGAGTTAAGCTATTTGGTCCAAAACAAAAGAAATCGAAGGTTCTAGGGTTTGGGGGAAAATTTACCAAATCCTTCAATTCGTGGAGTTGGAGGCATTTTTGATGCGGACAAATCCGGGGTCCTTGATCCCCTTGCGATGAAGATCGTTTCCCACAAAGATTTGAGGATATTTGGTGAAGAACTCGCCAAATCACCTTGGGGGCTCTTGAGTGAGGAGAGAGAATGTGTGGTATGTTGTGAGGATGAAGAAGATTAAGTTTTGGTGGCCGTAGGGTTATGGAGTTGAAAAATCAGACTAGTCTGTGGTCAACCAGACTAGTCTGAACTACCGGAAATCTACGGACTAGTCTGCTGTGTGCGGACTAGTCCGTGGTCACTAGAATAGAAACAATTAAACCATTCATATATATTCGAATGTGCTTACAAAGAAAATAGGGGGCAAAAGACACAAATAATCTTGATGAATATCATCAGTAAACATACAACAATCAAGCTATGACCATAATTCATCAAGATCAAGTAATTAACATAGTTTTTTGGAGAAAATAGAGAGAGATGATTTTCATAACACAATCAATAGATTTTGAAGATGGCATACATGTATGCAAACTTTCAAGCCATGTTCCAAGCATCAAGGATATTTAGTTCATTTCGGAGCTCACAAAAACGTTTCTCATCAAGTGGCTTAGCAAAGATATTGTAACACCCTTATTTTCATGCATCATGCACTGCATACATTGATATATATGTCTAACATTAATCCACATAAAAAGGAATATGTTTAAAATGAATTAGAAACAAAACCGCTCTTAAGAATTATGGGAAGTGCGTACTAGTCTGTTTTTGGTGCGGACTAGTCTGTTTTTGCCTCTGGACACTTTCGGACTTGTCCGGTCCTGTGCAGACTAGTCCGGTGTTCCAATTCCCTTGGAAAATTCGCTAAGTCCCTAGACTTGTCCGGACTAGTCCGGTATTCCAGCGAACTTGTCCATTTTTGTCTCTGACTAAAGTCGGACTTGTCCGATTTTTGGCTAGAGTTATCCATTTTTCCCCTCTGGATAAGTTCGGACTTGTCCGATGTCCAGTCCCGACTTGTCCGATTTTTCTCTGGACAACTTCGGATTAGTCCGGCCCTTTTCGGACTTGTCCGATAAATCATGACTCTGAATTGATCCTTTGTTTCACGACTTGTTCCTTGGGTTTTACGTTAAGTGGGCCTAGGGGCGTCGTGCCTAACTCTTTTAGAGCCCATGTGGTACTCTAAACCGACCTCTACTCATCTCAAACTCGAAATCCATCAAACCTTAGCCTCCACCTCTATATAAACAACCCCACCCCGTGGCTTAACATCTATTTGCCACTTTTCCACCCCTCCCAAACCCCAGCTCGTGAGTTGCCACCATCAAGGAGGGCGAAGGAGATCCCAAGCAAAAAGAAGAAGAGGAGGAAACGAATGAGGATCAAGATCTCCATCAACTTCGCGTTCCTCGTCAACAATCCATCATCAAGTTCTTCATCAACCCTAGATCTTCAAGATCCAAGTGTTGCCTCCAATATCCTTGATTCATTGGAGTTCTAAACACCTGGTATACCTTCTATTCTCTTTTCCTTACGTGAATTCAACCCCAAATCCCGAAATTCACGTCGGTCTAGAAAACTCTAATCTGCTGACCTCGCGTAGTGTGGACTTGTCTGGTCCCTAACGAACTAGTCCGATTTTCCTAGTTAATTTCTGTTGAATTACTTCTAAAATTTGATCTAATCAATTCCAAACCTGTATAAACTTGTTAAAAGTCATTAGAACTAGTTAGTGGTCATTAAAAGCAACTCATTAACAAGTTCCATCTTGCATTTGCATTAACCATGCATGTCATGTCATATTGAGTAATGCCTGTGCACTCTTTTATTGTGTTTCTTGTCTTGTATGATCTTTGTGCGGATTAGACGGATTTGTGCTAGAGAGTGCCATGGAGGATCTACAACACCAAGAGTTTGAAGGCTTTGATCCTAATCAATCCCAAGAGCAAGGCAAGTGTCCTTGAAGCATATTGATCCTATTTTTATAGTAAATGTTTGTTTGCAAAACTGCATGCTTGTGTCAATTTGATGGGAACCCTATAATAGGAAGTTTACTAGATTTGTTGACCACCCTTGTCACCTAGAATCCATGGTAGAGAGTCGGGATGAGCTTTTTATCTTTTCGCTACGCTTAATTAATTGGTATGGGAAAACAACTATACAACTTAACTTAATTAAGCATTTATGAGATTTGATTAACATGAACTGGTTAATATGATGTGTTAATGGGTGATCTAAGCAAGCTTGGTATGTGGATGGGTTGGATGTTATGTTGGTTGCTTGCTTTAGATCTAAGGACCGGTTCATACGAGAATAAGCCAGGACTACAGTGCCACCACGAGGCCAAGTATGGGTGCGGCGTAGCTGATTAATTAGGGCTTTGCTAGTGCTATTTGGACCATTAAGGATGCTCGGGGAAGGGGTAGTCGGATTGGGTTTGTTGATGATTGGTGGGACTACCCTGGGATCTGAATGGCTCAAGAGGGGCCCATAGGTTATAGATGTGCTCAGTTGGAGGCATCACCACCGGTGAAACCTCAGTGGGGTCTAAATAGGCTAGTAATCCATCTGTAAAGGCTATTTTGTGATCTCTTGGCCATACACCAATGGAAGTGTGAGACCGCATAATGGAGGTTCTAGTCACTGCAATGTGATGAAATCACAAACACGTTGGTAAAGTGGTACAAATTCTGCAGAGTGTCTAATAAACTATCATGATAGCCGTGCTCTCGGTTATGAGCGCCTGGATGACATACATGATTAGAGGTAACTGGGTATTGGAATGTTTTTTGGGATGGTTTGGTATTGGTTATGATTATGGTTGAAAACATGGTTATGGTTATGGGATGGTATTATTGTTTATGACATTAATTATGGATATTGGCAATGGTGAAATTTGGTATATGGATGACGTATATTAAAATATGGACTGGTATTATGATAACTATATGGTTTATGATGGGTTTACTTCACATACATATAATATATTGCTTTTCAAATGTTCTAATGTACTTTTCAGCACTTAGCCATTATCATATTTGTCATTTGAATCAGCTACATGTCATACTTTCCACACTTGCTGAGTACGACATGTACTCACTCTTGCAATTCCCCCTAAAAAGTTGCAGGTCAGGATTGGGAGTTTAATGACGATAATGCGGAGTTCTAGGCCGTGTGTGCCGTCAGCTTTGCTTGTGGTGTTGATTGGAGCTGCACTACCCTATTGCTTATGCTGCCTAGCTGTTTAGTTTGCTTAATTAGAGCATTTCCGCTACATTAGTTGAACTTGTCATTAATATTCAATAGTGCTTGTTTTCGAGGATAGTATGAATTGTGTAATAAAAGTACTTAATTAATCTTGTTATGTGGTAATTTTCTTTATATCATTTTGTGAATGCACTCGTGTATGTGTGTTGAACGTCCTAGGCACACATATTTGTTCACCATGTTCTTTTTCAGAATCAGGTGTCACAAATTGGTATCAGAGCCACAGGTTGACCGTAGGATGCAACCTAGATAGAATAGACACTTTAGAGCACATAGAGCACTCAAGAATCGATGTGTTTTGTTTGGTGTGCTGTTTGCTATATATTGGTCGCTTGTGTGCTTAATAGAGGATTTTGGGATGCTTTAGCATTGCCATGTCCACCTAGGCTAGTTAAGTTGCTTAGTTTCATATACCTTGATGCATATAGTTGGGGACGTCTTCTAAATTTTTATCTTTTGCTTTTCTCCAGATGGTGAGGACTCACAACTTGAGTGATGCTAGTGATGAGGAGGAGAACAATGGAGCACCTCAAAACAACAATAGACAAGGACCTGCTCATGGAGCTATCAACCTTGAGCAGCTTTTGGCTATGCAACACTAGCTCATGCAGACCATGATACAGACTATGGGACAGCTGCAGGCTGGAAATAACGTCAACAATCAGCCCCACATGCCTCCACTGCCACCCCCACCTCCTCATAACCGGTTGGGAGAGTTTATGAGGACTAGGCCGCTGAGCTTTGCAAAGGTAATCCCACCAATGTGCCGGAAGGTGTTATGATCCTGAAGAGGCAAGAATTTGAGAACTTGAGACAAGGAAGATCAAGCGTGGGTGAATATCTCAACAAATTGACTCAAATTTCGAGGTATGCCCTTGAAGATGTTAGTCGGGACAGCTGGAAGCAATATCTGTTTATGAGGGGCCTTAACAATAAAATCCAAGTGCAATTGCTCAATTGTGATTACGCCAACTTCCAGAAGCTTGTGGACAAAGCAATTGTTGTGGAGAACAAAGTCCGTGAGATGGAGCAAGACAACAAGAGGAAGGTGCCATATCAAGGACAGCAACAAGGAAGTAATGTGCGCCCTCGCTTTGCGCCTCCCAATGCGCCATATTACAACTCTTATGCGCCCGATTATCACCCTGGATTTGCACCGCGCCCAATTCAGTTTGTGCAGCAGCGCCCTGCCATGCAAGCACCTAGGCCTTCAATGCCTTATGCACCTCGTGATAATTTTCCTGGTGCAAATGTTCAAAATCAAGCTCGTCCAAATAATTCTGGCGGAGTAAAGAAGTGATATACTTGTGGAGAAGCTGGACACTTTGCGCATCAATGTCCTAAGTCAGGCTTTGGTCATGGAAGCAATGCACCGAGGCAAAACCCAAGATCCAATGGAAGACAACCACAAGGAAACCATGGACAGCAGAATTTTGCTTGTGGCAACGTGAACCATGTCTCTACGGAGGATGCTCAACAAGCGGATGACGTGATCATTGGTATGTTTCTCGCATACTCTGACCTAGCGACTATCTTATTTGACTCTGGAGCATCGCATTCATTCATTGCATCGAAATATGTTGCCAAGTATAGTTTGCCTATCTCTCATATGAAGTTTACTCTATTGATTAATTCTCCTGGAGGAGAGATGAGGACAAATATAGTATGTCCAAAAGTAAGCCTTAGAATAAGGGGGGTAGACTTCTCCGCCAACCTCATTGTCTTGGATTCTTAAGGATTAGACATTATACTTGGTATGGACTGATTGAGGAAGCACAATGGAGTTATTGAGTATGCCACGAAGACGGTAAAGTTGACCAATGAGGGAGGGATCACCGTAGAGTTTGAAGCATCTCGAACCGCGCCGAAGCAATTGGAGCTGAATCATATGGATGGTGCCGCAATTGAGGAGATTCCGGTGGTATGTGAATTTCTGGATGTGTTTCCGCCTGGGTTACCAGGTATGCCACCTAACCGAGACATTGAGTTTATTATTGATTTATTACCTGGAACTGCACCTATAGCTAAGAGGCCCTATAGGATGCCTCCTATGGAATGAGAGGAGCTCAAGAAGCAGATTCAAGAGCAACTAGAGAAGGGTTTTATTCGCCCCAGTTCTTCACCTTGGGGAGCGACCGTTCTATTTGTGGACAAGCAGGATGGATCTCAAAGGATGTGTGTAGATTACCGAGCTCTCAACGAGGTAACAATCAAGAACAAGTACACCTAACCCTGTATAGAGGACTTGTTTGATCACATGAAGGGTGCTTGTGTCTTCTCTAAGATTGATTTGAGGTTGGGGTACTTTCAAATGAAGATTAGACCCTTGGACATACCTAATACAGCTTTTATGACACGATATGGATCTTACGAGTGCAACGTGATGTCCTTTGGATTGACCAATGTGCCTGCGTACTTTATGTACCTCATGAATAAGGTCTTCATGGGGTACTTAAATAAGTTTGTAGTGGTGTTCATTGATGATATTATGATCTAGTCGAAGGATGAGAAGGAACACGAGGAACACTTGAGGCTCACATTGCAGAAATTGAGGGAGCAACAATTGTATGCCAAGTTCAACAAGTGTCAGTTTTGGTTGGGAGAACTATCGTTTTTTGGGTCATATCATTTCAGGAGGAGTATCGGTCCACCCCGGAAAAGTGAGGGATGTGTGGAGCCCCCGCAAAATGTAAAGGAAATAAGGAGTGTTCTTGGGATGGCTGGGTATTACCGTCGATTCATCAAGGACTTTTCCAAGATAGCCAAGCCAATGAAGGAATTTCTAATGAAGGGAAAGGCTTTTCGATGGACCGAAGCTTGTCAAAACAGTTTTGATAAGCTAAAGAAGTGGTTAACTACAACCCCAGTTTTGGTTTTTCCGGATGTAAGCAATGGTTTCGACATATATTGTGATGCTTCGAGACAAGGACTTTGATGTGTGCTCATGCAAGAAGGTCAAGTGGTCGCCTATGCATCAAGACAATTGAAGAGACATGAGCAGGATTACCCAATGCATGATTTGGAACTTGCAGTCATGGTTCATGCATTAAAGATTTGGAGACATTATATCCTTTGACATAGGTGTGAGATTTATACGGATCACAAGAGTCTTAAGTATATTTTCACACAAACGGATCTGAATTCGAGGCAACAAATGGTTGGAGCTCATCAAAGATTATGATTTGGGAATCAATTACCATCCAGGGAAGGCTAATGTAGTGGTCGATGCCTTGAGTCAAAAAGGAGTAAGTAATCAACTCACGGTTTGAGAATGTCCATCCGAGTTATGCAAGGAGTTTGAATGGTTGAATCTTAGATTTGTGAATGAGATAAGAATGATGGAGTTAAATCCGACATTGGAGCAAGAAATTCGAGAAGGACAAACCAAGGATGAGGAAATTCTGGAAATCAACGAAAGGACCCAAGAGGGAAGAGAATTCAGATTTGATGAGGATGAACATGGTACTCTATGTCTTCAAAAGAGGATTGTTGTGCCTAATGTGAAGCATATTCGGGAGACGATACTAAAGGAGGCACATGACTCGCAATACTCGATTCACCTCGGTTGTAACAAGATGTACAAGGACTTGAAGACATGCTATTGATGGGCTAGAATGAAAAAGGACATAGTTGAATATGTAGCATTTTGTGTGAACGAGTCAAGGCGGAACATCAAAGGCCAGCTGGATTATTGCAACCATTGAATATTCTGGAGTGGAAGTGGGAAGAGATCGGTATGGACTTTATATCTGGTTTACCGCGTACCCAGTCCGGTCATGATTCAATTTGGGTAATGTGGATCGATTAACTAAGTCGGCTTATTTTGTTCCTGTTAGGACCACCTATATCACCACGAAGCTAGCAGGATTGTACATGGAGCATATTGTGTGTCTACATGGATTTCCGAAGAAAATAGTGTAGGATATAGGTTCTCAATCTACCTCCAGATTTTGGCAGAAATTACATGAAGCATTGGGAACAAGGTTGAATTTTAGTTCAGCATATCACCCCCAAACGGATGGACAAACCGAGAGGATAAATCAAATTTTGTAGGACATGTTAAGAGCTTGTTCTTTGAAGCATGGGAAAAGTTGGGACAAAAACTTGTCATATGCAGAATTTCCGTACAACAATAATTACCAAGCAAGTTTGAAGATGTCACCATACGAAGCACTATATGTAAGGAAGTGTAAGATGCCTTTGTTCTTGAATGAGACATGAGAAACTCAAGTATTTGGTCCAGATGTGTTGCTAGAAGCTGAAAAGCAAGTCCAGATTATTCGTGAGAACTTGAAGGCTGCTCAATCAAGACAAAAAAGGCTATGCGGACAATAAGAGGAGAAAACTAGCCTTTGAAATAGGAGACTTTGCTTACCTCAAGGTGTCACCGATGAGAGGTCATAAGAGGTTTAACATAAGAGGCAAGTTAGCACCTCGGTATATTGGGCCATTCAAGATTTTGGACAAAAGAGGAGAAGTAGCGTATAAGTTGGAGATGCCAGCTCATCTTTCAGATGTCCATGATGTGTTCCATATTTCCTAGCTCAAGAAGCGCTTGAGAGTACCGGAATAACAAGTATCAATGGAAGAATTAGAACTAGAGGAAGATTTGACTTATGCTGAGCAACTGGTCAAAATCTTAGAAACCAAGGAGAGGGACACAAGGAACAAGGTCATCAGATGTTGTAAAGTGCAATGGAAGCATCATACAGAAAAAGAAGCAACATGGGAGCTAGAAGATGATCTCAAGAAGGAATTTCCCTAACTATTCTCTTCCTCGTCGAATCTCGAGGGTGAGATTCATTTTAAGGGGGGTAGGTTTGTAACACCCTCATTTTCATGCATCATGCCCTGCATACATTCATATATATGTCTAACATTAATCCACATAAAAAGGAATAAGTTTAAAATGAATTAGAAACAAAGCCACACTTAATAATTCTAGGAAGTGCGGACTAGTCCGTTTTTGGTGCGGACTAGTCTGTTTTTGCCTCTGAACACTTCCGGAATTGTCTGGTCCTGTGCGGACTAGTCCAGTGTTCCAATTCCCTTGGAAAATTCACTAAGTCCCTGGACTTGTCCAGACTAGTCCGGTATTCCAGTGGACTTGTCCGTTTTCCTCTCTGACTAAAGTCGGACTTGTCCGATTTTTGGCCAGAGTTGTCCATTTTTCCCCTCTGGATAAGTTCTTGTCCGATGTCCAGTCCGGACTTGTAAGATTTTTCTCTAGACAACTTTGGACTAGTCCAGCCCTTTTCGGACTTGTCCGATAAATCGTGACTCCAAATTGATCCTTTGTTTCACAACTTGTTCCTTGGGTTTTACGTTAAGTGGGCCTAGGTACGTCGTGCCTAACTTTTTTAGAGCCCATGTGGGACTCAAAACCGACCTCTATACATCTCAAACTCAAAATCCATATAACCCTAGCCTCCACCTCTATATAAACAACCCCACCCCTTGGCTTGACATCTATTTGCCACGTTTCCACCCCACCCAAACCCTAGCTCATGAGTAGCCGTCATCAAGGAGGGAGAAGGAGATCCCAAGCAAGAAGAAGAAGAGGAGGAAACGAAAGAGGATCAAGATCTCCATCAACTTCCCGTTCCTCGTCAACAATCCATCATCAAGTTCTTCATCAACCCTAGATCTTCATGATCCAAGTGTTGCCTCCAAGATCCTTGATTCATTGGAGTTCTGAACACCTGGTATACCTTCTATTCTCTTTTTCTTACGTGAATTCAACCCCAAATCTCCAAATTCACGTCGGTCTAGAAAACCCTAATCTGCTGATCTCGCATAGTGCGGACTTGTCCGGTCCCTAGTGGACTATGAATGTGGCCTAGAGGGGGGGGGGGGTGAATAGGCCTTTTTGTTTTTCTGTCGAAACCTGCAACACTTAACAACCAGATCAAATATCGAGATATCGGACTAGTCCGGTCAAGTGCGGACCAGTCCGGTGTGCACCAACTAGGTTTATCAAATTTCATCGAATATCTTAATCCTAGGATGTATGCAGCGGAAATATACTTGTAATTGAAGTGTGACAACTATGAAATAGGATGTACCATGAGTTAATCTTATTTTCAATGTTTCAACGTAAAGCGAACAAGGATGATTGAAACCCTAGATTGATGTGAAGAGTAAGAACGATGTGCGCAAAGTAAGTACACAAGCACTTTATCCCGTGGTTCGGTTCTCACAGAGGCAACCTACATCCACGTTGAGGAGTCCACAAAAGGACCGGGTCTTCACCAACCCTACCCTCGTCGGATCGCCATGGAGGCCAATCCTCTTCACTAATCACAAAGGGCAAATAACCAAATTCAAGGGGCCTTCTCACAAGTTGAGGGCTCCCCAAGATTACAATATGAACACCACCAAGCACACACTCTTAAGATCACACTGAAAACCACAAGAGTGTGTTAGGGAATCAAACCAAGAGCTCAATGAGTGATGAACCGTGTCTCTCCAATGATCCAAAGTGTATCCTCAAGGGATTGATCTTTTTGCGTTTGATTTCGTGGAGAGAGGTGTTTTCTATGCTCTTGGGAGGTGTGACAGCGCAGAGGGTCGACAGTTAAAAGTTGGGCCGTGCACACCTATTTATATGGGGTTCCCAAATGTTACCGTTAGGGTTTAGAAAGTTCAGACTAGTCCGTGGTGGACACCAGACTAGTCCTGTGTGCTGCGTGTAGCAAACCCCAGGTGTCCTGAAATATCAAACTTGTCCGGCTGAAAGCGGACTTGTCCGATTTTTGTTCTAGAAATCTTCAGACTAGTCCAATACATATCGAACTTGTCCGAATAAGTGAAACCCTAAGTGAATTTGGGGACAAGTCCGCACTTGGAGGACTTGTCCGATTTAGGTCAGATGGTTTCGGACTAGTCCGTGACAATATCGGACTTGTCCGATTGACATCAGAATGATATCGGACTAGTTCGATGGATATCGGACTTGTCCGATTTTGTGCAACTTTTGAAGTGTTTGGGGACTAGTCCGCACTGGGGAGGAAGGACTAGTCCGATTATAGTCAGAGAGATATTGGACTAGTCCGTGGTGATATCGGACTAGTCCGGTCATTAAAAAATTGGACTATGAGGACTTGTCTGATCTTGTGCAGAAAGATACCGGACTAGTCCGGTGTCAATTGGACTAGTCCGGTCCTGTATAAATTTGTGCAATGTGTGAGATTATTTGTGCTTGAGCTCTTGGGGTGTGTTTCCTTAACACACTTCATACACAATGATCTACTACACTTGTTTCTTGAGCTCTTTTCCGCATTACTCCCCATTCTCCTTTCTTTTTGGCACTTTGCTCATTATCTCATTAGAACCTGTGCTCATCTCAACAAAGTGGTTAGGATCTCATTTGCTTGTCATAAATCAACCAAAACCCACAAGGGATTCCTAGATGCACTTTCAATCTCCCCCTTTTTGGTGACTGATGACAACCAATTGAGATTTCACAAAATATGATAAAAAGTAGATATTTTCATAAAGTATGCACATATGAGTTTAAAACACATTAAGCAATGAAAACATGATCCATATGTGCACTCTTTATGGTGGGATGCAGAACTAAGTGCATAGAAACAATAATCATGATGGGAATGACATAAATGACATCAACACATCAACAACAAGCATATATGTCATTCTTATAGCAAAATCCAGATTTCATTAATATCTTGATAATCAGTTCATAACAATGCATCACAGGACCAACAGTACCAAAAGAGCATAATTAAGGTCTTACACCACAAATAGACAAAAGACACAAAAAGAGAGCTCTCCTCTCATCCTACAGCTAAAGCCTAAGACTCCTAAGACTCCCCCTCAATCTCTCCACCTTTAGCATCAAGGCACCAAAAAGAAGGAGAGGAGGGACCTAAGGTCTTCAAACCTCGCTGTCGGTCCTCTTATCTTCTTCATCTTCATTTTGTAGCTGATGAGGAGGAGGAAGAGGAATAGAACCACTCGAGTCCCCAATGCCAAAATAGGAAATCTCGGAGGGAGTCAAGGGCCCGAGCTCGGTGAAGTCAGAATCAGAATCATCAAAAATGACTGGAGACCCAATGGGCTCGATCTCTAGCTTGTGGCAAATTTGCTTCACATTCTCTTTGACATATCTCATGTCGGCCTTTCTCCTCTTGTTCAGCTTGTGGGCTTTTACTTCGGCCTTTCTGCAAGAAGCGAAGATGGCTGGCAGATACTTCAAGATGCCACTTGGGGACCCCTTTTGATGAGGGGCCCTAGGGGCGGGAGCAGCCCTAGCATCTCCACTGACTCTCACAGGAGCCTCAGGGCTGGAAGCTGGAGATGGAGCAACTTGAATGCTTGGCTGTTGAGGCTTCTGGGGCCTCAAGGGGAGGTGCTCCACATCCTTGACAAACTCTATGCCTGTGACCTTCTCAATCATGAACATGAGGTAAGGTGCATAGCCACAGGACCTGTTCGGCGTGCAAGAGATGTTCACCATGTTGTTCCAGATATAGTCAAAGACATCAAAATTCCCGTCTTTGCTAATGACCTTCATGAAGGTACTGAGGTATCCCTGCACATATCCTGCATCCCCATCCTTGGGGCAATGGTCTTTCTTAGAACCCTGTTCAACAAAACAAAGAAGGGCTTCATGTTCTTGGTAGAAGGAGGATTGAACTTGGAGTTGGGTTCATAGAGAAACTTCATCCTGTCCTTCTCAATGACACCAATGTTGTGGATGATCACATTGTCATTGTTGGAGGTGTCAAGATGTAGCAATCTTGCAAACTCTTCATAAGTAATGGTGTACTTGGATCCATGAGCCATCCAAGTCACCCTTTCTTCCTCATCACTAGCAAAGTGGCACGTCGCATAGAACTGCACGATAACTTCATCATTCCAATTGTTCCTGAAGGCGAAGGGGTCCATCAATCCATGTCTCTCGACTGCTGATGAGGACATCACTTATATGGATACAAACAACACTCTACTGAATATACAAGATGCAATCAATAGAGTTCATACACAACAATTAATTTTAGAGGTGAACTCGTTCTTATATATTTCCTTATATGTTTTTGAGCATAGATTGCTACTTAATGATTCATTTGTGATTAGGATCCATGGACAGGTTTAAGGAGTACTTGGAGGGAGTATTAGGGACGTGGAAGACCAGAGAATTCGTTCAAAGAAGATGGAAACCGAACCAAACTCCAAATCGTATCCAACTCGGAGTCCAGGAGCAGTACGCACTAAAACGGACGCCCAGGACGCATACGAACTCCGTTTTGGACGTTCTACATATGCACGGAAAGGGGAGAGGATAACCTTTCCAATGGCACCGGTCCCATGTCAAAATACCTTCGGAGTCGTCAGCAATCGTCGAAACTAAATTAAGTACAGAATCTGTCAGGGTGCTGCGCCACCGTATTGGGCCATTGGGCCTTGTATCAAGTCTAAGTCCATTATTTTCGTGTCTTACGGTTAGGTCACGACCCTAACACCCCCTTGGACGTCCTCCCACCTATATATACTCCATGGTAGCCGCCATAGACAATTGGGTTTTGCTTAGATCAATAAAATCGCCGTTCTACGGTTTGTGAGACCCCAATTTCGCGATTTCCGATCATGTCTTCTACGTTCTTGCTCGTGTTCTCGATTGCACTTGCAGGGATTAGCCTTCTTGGCGAGGTCAAGCGTGTGCACCACGGTTGATAACCAACGGAGCCGTGGTGTAGTGATTGCAGGGGTTCTCGAACCGCTCGAGTGCCGTGGATCTTCAACGTCGAGTTTTCCATCCCAATCGACATACCTTTCGGAAGATCGGGACCAATTTTCCTATCAATTGGTATCAGATTTCCAGGTTGCCCGTTAGGTAATTCACCTATCCATTACATTATTTTTGTTTTTCATACCTAGAGTCCACAAAAAAGCCACAAAAAAACTTGCAGTTTCGTAGATCTGTTAATTACTTTGTCCAAACCACATTGAGCCTTTGCAACTTTGTTATTCAATTTGGTTTGGTTGAGTTTGTGTCCGTGGTTGAGTCATATTGCTGGTTTAGAAGTGTCTTTAGTCTTAGTTTGAGTTTTGCATTGTGTTGATTCATCCTTTTGAATCACGTCATCACGTCCAGATTAGATTCACCTCTGTCCAGTTCGGTATTTTCATCATATCTCTCTCATACGAACTCGGATTTTGGTGTTCTTGCACTTTCTGGAAAACTTAAGAAGTGCTCTATAACTTTTGTATTCATCATTCTCCCAGAAAATATAGTTATCAATGTCTAATTTGCATTAGATCCGAATCTGTTATTGACCTAAAAATTTTGAACAGTCTGTATTTCGGGGTCAGTATCTCCTATTGTTCTTTTCCAAAATAGGTCTTCCATATATTGAAATTAAAGAGGAGAGATATATCTACAGTATTGCTGTTCTAAGTTTTCCAATTTAGAGCCTATAAGTGTGCCTATTTGTCCTTGGAAGATTGAGCAGAAAATCTGCGACAGACACACGTGATATCTTGGGTTGATTTTCATTGTGTTCTCCTGCAGCACATTCTGAAAAAAAAAGGAAGAAAAAAGAAAGAGGCAAGTGCAAAACAAGAAACAAAAGCCGCACAAAAAAAGAGGAAAAAACAACAAAAAAACAGAAGTGCTTGCATTCTTTGTGTCATCTAGTTTTGTCTCATGTCTTGCTAGCTTGAACTACTAGGAACACATTTAGACCATTAACTTTGACAAATATTTTGGACACTTATTCAACTTTACTATCTGATTTTATTGTTGCTAATCCTTGCTACATATAAAGTGCCATCCAAGCTACATCTTACTCTTGAGCAGAATCGATACACCTTTGCAATCATCCCACGCTTCATTGGTTTATTCATACCGTCCACAGTTTGCCACCTGCAGTGTAGGTAAGAACACTTGTAAGAGCGTGGTAAGACGCTTGAGAGTGTGTGATTCCACTTTCACTTTTACATTATCCTTTGTAGTTGATAGGGATAACATATTTTTTGTGTTGTCTTCTGTTTGCTACTAACAATGTCAGGTAAAAGCAAGAATCATGCATTATATGCTGAGATGATGGACATGATGAAGACGGCGATAGAGTTGCTCACTAAAAATCAAACATCAACCAAGGATTCACATGACATTCAGACCACCTTTATAACACCTTCCACAAGAAGTAATTACATTCTCCCATCTCTTCCTTCTTATGATGGTTTTGGTTACGATGAATATATTGCTTGGGAAATATAGTTGGATAAAATTTTTGGACAATGTCATATGTGTGAGAAAAGAAAGATTAGAAATGTTGCAAGTGCATTAGTAGGTTGTGCATTGACTGGGTGGAACAACTTAAGTGATTTAGAAAGACCTCGAACATGGAAAGATATGAAAATTCTTATGCAAGAAACTTTTGCTAATGTATCTAATTGTAAAGATGAAATACATGAACTTGAGAAGAATTTTCTTGTTGTACCTCCTCCTTTGCCTAACCTTTTGCAGGAACATGAACAAATAAATGGAGATGCAAATGAGAGTGAGGTGTTGAACAACTCTTCTGAATTTTTTGATGAATCAACTCATAATGCATTTGAATTTCTTGCTGAAAATGAGAGTAGTGTTAATGGACAATGCTCTACAGTTAACCACGGTATGATATTTTCAGATGTGCTGAATTTTACTACCAATCATACTATCGATGAGCAGCAACAAGATGAACCTTTACATAATACAACTTTACCATTAGTTGATTTTCCCACTGATTCTTATAACAAAAATGAGTTGTGTGCTGATAATTATATTATACCTATGCTAGAACAACCAAATGAATTTGATACTTTATCACTCACTTGTGCTGAAATTAAGCATTTGATCCCAACTACATGTGAAAGGGATGAGCTGAAATTGTTATCTTCTCTAAATACTTTGGGCTATATTGAATTTGACACTCTTTGTGATCTAGATATCGTAGAGAAGATAATATTTTCTCAATCTGAATTGCCTTTGTTAAGTAAAAATATTTTTCATGCTATAGGCAAATATGAACATAGTGGTATGTTTATGGTGCATAAAGTTTACATATGTTCAAATGAGGTAGCTCCTTTTGTGCTGCAACAACATGGTCAAGTAAATGAATGTACTAATGCTAATAATGTCTTGTCAAGTTTTTCTAGTATGTTTTCCTTACAGCAGGGACAACAAAAGCATTATTCACTGTGGTTGTGCATTATGGACAGCACTTACTCTACCTCCAATGCAAGCCTCTTTGCTGGACATACGAGCAAGCCGAGGACGGCTTGTCATAAAGAAGGGGAGAATGATGAGATCATGCACATTATTATTGCACCTACAAACATGACACAATATTTATTTGTTTGGGATCCTGGCTCAAGTGAATGTGCACTCTTATTTGATGGACAAGATCAAGATGGTGCACTATGTCGTCCACCACCTTGGCCTCCTCCATTCATGCATACAAGAAGATTTGATGGCGTTGCACATTTGGACCAACACATGAGAGGAGACAAACTTGAGTCGAGGACGACTCCAATTCAAGGAGGGGAGGATGATGAGGACATCACTTATATGGATACAAACAACACTCTACTGAATATACAAGATGCAATCAATAGAGTTCATACACAACAATTAATTTCAGAGGTAAACTCGTTCTTATATATTTCCTTATATGTTTTTGAGCATAGATTGCTACTTAATGATTTATTTGTGATTAGGATCCATGGAGAGGTTCAAGGAGTACTTGGAGGGAGTATTAGGGACGTGGAAGACCAGAGAATTCGTTCAAAGAAGATGGAAACCGAACCAAACTCCAAATCGTATCCAAATCGGAGTCCAGGAGCAGTACGCACTAAAACGGATGCCCAGGACGCATACGAACTCCGTTTTGGACGTTCCACATATGCACGGAAAGGGGAGAGGATAACCTTTCCAATGGCACCGGTCCCATGTCAAAATACTTTCGGAGTCGTCAGGAATCGTCGAAACAAAATTATGTACAGAATCTGTCAGGGTGCTGCGCCACCGTATTGGGCCATTGGGCCTTGTATCAAGTCTAAGTCCATTATTTTCGTGTCTTAGGGTTAGGTCACAACCCTAACAGCCCCTTGGACGTCCTCCCACCTATATATACTCCATGGTAGCCGCCATAGACAATTGGGTTTTTCTTAGATCAATAAAATCGCCGTTCTACGGTTTGTGAGACCCCAATTTCGCGATTTCCGATCGTGTCTTCTACGTTCTTGCTCGTGTTCTCGATTGCACTTGCATGGATTAGCCTTCTTGGCGAGGTCAAGCTTGTGCAGCACGGTTGATAACCAACGGAGCTGTGGTGTAGTGATTGCAGGGGTACTCGAACCGCTTGAGTGCCGCGGATCATCAACGTCGAGTTCTCCACCCCAATCGACATACCTTTCGGAAGATCGGGACCAATTTTCCTATCAACTGCCTCGACCACCTAAACAAAAGGTGAGCAACCCTTCTTCTCAAAATGCACCCAATCGATCCATTGGCTGCGCACCACGGGGGTCTTCATCGGAAGATATACAGACTTGTAAAAGTCTGCATGGAAGTTACTCTTAAACCTCCTATCAGCAGCTTGCTTTGGACGGCTGTAACAATCCACTATTCGGAACATTGCAGTCATGTCGATGCCCTTGCCATTGAATCTTTCCTTGCGGGATCCCGGGCCCCTTCCCTTGGAGCTGACAAATTTAGGGGGCCAATCGGGCCCGTTGCAATCCCTTTGCCCTTGCCTTTTGCTTGGCGGGCACTTGCTGAGTTAGGGCCTCCTCCAGCAGAAGCCTTGGAGGCAGGCTTCTTTGCAAGCACTTTCCGTCGAGCTTGGGGAGGAGAGGTAGCCGGCTCAGGTGGGCACTCTTGGTGGTTCTTGCTTAGGCTCTTCGAGGACCGAAGCACGACTTCATGGTCCATCTCTGCCTCGAAATTAGAGATTTCGTCGTTGGCGCTCGACATTGTCCTAAGAATGGATTTCACAAGGTATTGATGAGAATAGATGACAAGGAATTTCATTGAGGAATTAATAAGTTAGGGTTGAGTTCAGAAAAATCGGACTAGTCCGGTGTACAGGCACGGCCTAGTCCGGTTGACCGGACTTGTCCGTGCATGGGCCGGACTAGTCCGGTGTTCAACCTCTAAAACCCTAACTATGAGACAAATGGTGATTCCTAATGCACAACTAGCTTAGCATCAATGTAATACATCAAGGAAGCATGTATATGGTGATAGGAACTAAGCTAGTTGATCAACATTGAAGGAAATAGCAATTTCTAGGGTTTGGGATGAGATTTTACCGAAATTGCTTGATTCGCGAAGATATAGGGGTTGAAGGAGCGGACAAGTCTGTGGTCTTCAATCCCTACACAAAGGAGGTTGATTTCCAACCAAACTCGCGAAGTTTTGATGGAGGAATCGCCAAATCGCCTTGGGGAGCTCGAGCGTGGAGAGAGAAAGCTTGAGGGAAGTCTGGGGTGAGGAAGATTAGGGTTTGGCAGCGGCTAGGGTTATGGACACGAATAATCGAACTTGTCCGAAAACGATCGGACTAGTCCGAACTTTTCCAGAGACTATATCGTACTAGTCCGTGGTTTGCTAGACTATCCCGTCCTAACCGTCACTCTGCAGACTAGTCTGCACGGGCGGACTAGTCCGGGCAACCACGGACTAATCCGTTGTCACCAGGAAAGAAATGCTTATCCCATTCGTATATATTCGAAGGTACTCATTAAGAAAATAGGTAGGCAAAGAAAATCAAGTAATCTTGATGAATATTATCAGTAAGCATACAACAATCAAGCAATGATCATAATTTAGCAAGATCTAGTAATAGATCAGAAAAATTGAGAGAGATGATTTTCACAACACAATCAATGAATTTTGAAGATAGCATTCAGGTATACAAGTTTTCACGCCACATTCCGAGCATCAAGGATATTTAGTTCATTTCGGAGCTCGCAGAAGCATTTTTCATCAAGTGGCTTGGTGAATATATTGGCTAGTTGCTTTTCGGTATTGACATGTGAAAGGGCTATATCTCGCTTCATTGAATGGTCTCTCAAGAAGTGCTCAACGAAATTATGGGCAATTTGAATGGCACTCTCATTGTCACAAAGGAGTGGAATACGGTTCATATTGTAACCGTAATCCCTTAAAGTTTGTCGCGTCCAAAGGTGTTGTGCACAACAACTCTCGGCTGCAATATACTCCGCTTCGGCCGTGGATAAGGCAATGGAGTTTTGTTTCTTGGAGGACCAAGAAACAAGTTATCTACCTAGAAATTGACATGTACCTGTAACACCCTCAATCTTTGCATCATGCACTGCATACATGTTCATGCTTTAAACATTAGTAGAGTAAAAGAAAGATAATAAAATATAGAACATACATGTGCAAACATGTGTAGCAAAAGAAGGAAAAGAAAATAAAAATATGAAACATGTATTAGGGGACAAATAATAAAGTAATAATAATAATATATATATAAAGTATATATATATTGTATTTGTGAAACCTAAAGAAACAAATGAAAAAAAATATAAATAAATAATATTAATATATATATATATAATATATATTAATATTTATATATGTAAAAGAAAAAAAGGTCAACACTGCCCGCTGGCCAGGTCGAGCCGGCCCAGCCAGCGCTGGCCGCCCGAGCGCCCCCGCACCACCCGCTCCCGCGCCTGGCCCATGCACCAGCGTGTCCAGTGCGACCCGGCCACGCCGACCGAGTCGGCCGCAGCCCCGATCGAGCCGCCCCGCCCGCGCGTACCCACACCGAGTCGGCCTCTGGTCGCTCGTCCCTGCCGTGCCTATATAAATGGTCGGGTGCTTTGTACTTCCTTCGACGCCAGAAACAACAGCGCCGCCACCACAAAAAAACCCTACCAGCGTAGAAAAGGCACCAGGAGCTGCGCCGCCAAGGGAAGAAGAGGGAAAAAGGGAAGAGAAGAGGAGGGTGTCGTCGTCCGCTGGAGTTCGTCGCGTCGCCGTCGTCGTGTCGCCGGAGGACCTTGCGCAATCTATTTTGTCTACGCGTCGTCCCCATCCCGCGATCTTTGAAGCCACTGCATCTATGATAGGATACATTTTCCGATGCAAATTTTAGTGAACATATTGAATCTAATAGACGTAGTTTGATCGTAGTCGCACCATCTTTTTATTTGTAGCAACATTAATCCCCGCTAAAACCCCTGTAAACTCATATGAACACGTGTGAACTAGTTGCATCTAATTAATAAACAACTGTAGTTAATTAATTATTGAACCTTGCATGCATGCATGTCATTGCATGTTGTTTAATTTGTGTGCATCATATTAAAGTGTATGCATTTTCTTGTATGTGTGATCACGCATAGAGGGACGTGTTCAAGAGGCCGCCTACGAGGATTTCCAAAACCAAGACTTTGAAGCACTTGAGCAACCCCATCCGTCGGAGCAAGGTAAGTGTCCTTGGTCATATTGATCCAGTTTTATTTAAATGTTTTGTTTGCAAACTTGCATGCTCGTGTCAATATGATGGGAAACCTATAAGTAGGAGTTTACTAGTGTTGTTTGCCACCCCTTGTCGACGGGATACACATGATGAGTCGGGTATGGGCATTTTTTTCTTTTTGCACCACATCGCTACATGGGTTATGGGTAACTTAAATAATGTGGTTGACAACTTTAAATATGAGAACTTGGGATGGTAATAATATGATGATTAATTTAGCAACATGGAATTTAAGAGATCTAAGCAAGCATGGTTTTGTGGAATGGGTTTGATGATACGGTGGTTTTGCTTGCCTTAGATCTAAGGACCGGTTCATGCGAGAATATGCCAGGACAAAAGTGTCACCAAAAGGCCAAGTATTGGTGCGGCGTAGCTGAATAATTAGGAGTGCTACTAGTATTATATGGACCATTGGATGGCGCGGGGAATGGGAGTCGAGGAGGGCTACCCTGGGATCTGCATGGCACACGTGGGGGCCCGTGGGTGGGAGAATGGAGATTCAAGCCTGTCGGTGAAACCTTAGTGGGCCCGTACATACTAGTAGTCCCTTTTGAAAGGCTATTTTGTGATCTCTTGGCCACACACCAACGGATGTGTGACAGGGCTACATAGAGGTTCTTAGTCATCGAAAGGTGATAAAATCACGAACATGTGGGTAAAGTGGTACAACCTCTACAAAGTGTTAAAAACTATCATGATAGCCGTGCTCCCGGTTAAGAGCACCTGGACAACTTCCATGATTAGAATTGGACTTGGAATTTTGGGATGGTTGGTATGGTTTTGGTTTGTCACTTGAGTATAGTCGTGCATGAGAGAATATAGAATTGGCATATGGTATTAAATTAATGGTTGGCTGGTATTAAATAAATTGTGATGGTAAATGAGAATTGTTGGATTTATGGTATGACAATTACTTTGGGTCATGAAGGGAAATAAACTCACATAGACATGATAGGCTGCTTTTACATGTTTATGAAATGTACTTTTCTGCAATTAGCCATTTTATTCCAATCATTTGTTTAGCCACATGTCATCTATTTGCACACTTGCTGGGTACGACACGTACTCACCCTTGCAATCCCCCCCAACAGCTACTGGAGATAATTGGGAGTACCCTGAGGATGACGCGGGGTACTAGGTTGCGTACCGCCGTCAATTGCCTGTGGAATGGAGTCGTGCTGCTTAGTTCATTTTATGCTGCATTAATTAGAGTTTTGTCATTTGTGAACTATTGGATTATTGTAATAAAGTACTTATATAATAGTTAGACGTGGTTAAATTCTGTATATCATTTGTGATGCAACCGTATATGTGTGATGAACTTCCTGGGCACACATATGCGTTACGCTTGGTTCATATTCGGAACCGGGTGTCACAAATTGGAATCAGAGCCGCGTTGACCGTAGGATGCAAGTCTTGGTAGAATGGACACTCTAGAGCACTTAGGAACACTTTTCTAATCTTCTATTTTCAAAAAATTTTGCTGCTGTTTTGTTTCTTTATTTTCAGCTGCAAAAAGTATCGATTGCTGCTGCGTTTTTAATAAAAATTTTCAGCAGTGAGCAATATTAGGTGCTGCTGTTTTTGCCGCTTGAATTTTTGCGTAAAGTGTGTGTTTTGCCGCTGCTATGTGTGGGTGAAATTATTGTGTTGGATGCTGCATTTTCTCCCTCTCTTTTTTGTTCTTTTGGGACAGCTGCACCGCTCTTTTTCCTTTATTTTAGCTGCTGCAATTTCCAGATTTATATTCCATTATTCTTTCCTCTAATGTATTCTCGTTTTCTATAGATGCCGATCACTAGGAGTGCAGCCTGCAGGAGCACCTGTCCGCCGCCCCTTGGAAGTGGACTTAACCCCATTGATCTTCACGAGCAGAAGCAAGAGGAGTTGAACATTCACCTGAGGAGGAGGAAGCTAACCAGTCGAATACTATGGAGGAGGATCCGGAGGAGTATGAGCCATTTGAGGAGAACATGGATGAGGATCCTAATGAGGAGTACTACATGCCAGCTTCAGATGAGGAGGACAACAGAGGTGAAAATGGAGGGGGATCACAACCCGGTGCGAATGAGAATAGACACAACAACCCCCAGTTTCCCCAAGTTGAGGAGATTTGTACTACTGGTACCGATGGAGGACATGCATCGCGGGAACTGACGGAATTCCTTTATACCCATTGCATGTGTGCTAACTACTTTGTGAAGAGGGTCTCTCATCCCAGACGCGACAAATGGCATGATGAGGTTCTCATCTTCTACCTCAACAAAGTGGTCTCACGGCATTATGCTCCCACCTGGAGGTCTACTCAGAAGGATGCTATGGATGATGCTGCATGGGCGGCACTCACAAGTTTGTGCCATACTCACCGCTTTGAGCTTGAGAACACCACATTTGAGCTGCACCCTCAGCGGGAGAGTGGTACAGGGAAGATAATTGGACTACAGGAAGCTTCAGACAATCTTACAGCAATGGATAGGTCTCAAAAGACATTATTGGACATGAGCAATCGCTATGCAACCGCACAAGGGGAGATCCACTACCTTTGCAAGGAGCTACCTCGTTTAGAAGCCAACTTGGAGATGAAGGAATGTGAAGCAAGAGGAGAACCGTGGTCACCCAAGAGAATCTGGTCACCTACATCACCATGGCGCAACCCCATCACATCCGCGCAGCCAAGGATGCCCTCACTGCCTCAAAATTTGGAAATTAAGTCCTCTACGAGTAATTTGGAATAAGAATGCTTAGAATCATATTAGTTTTAAATAATGTGGTGTGCTGAATTTTTGTTTGGTGCTTGTTTGAGTGCTTGTGTGCTTAGTTGCATGTTGTGGGACGCTTCGGCGAATGTCCACATCCACATATAGTAGAGAGTTGTGGGATGCTTCAACACTTTTCCACATCCTCATATAGGTCTATATTAATAAAGGATTGTTTAGTGTCACATACCTTGATGCATATAGTTGGGGTGTTTCTTTCCAAATTTCTAAACTCTTCTGTCTCCACCTTTCGTTCGCCAACAGATGGTGAGAACTCGCAACCAGAGGGATGCCAACGATGAGGAGGAGCACAATGAAGTACCTCAGAACAACCAGGGACATGCTCATGGAGCTATCAATATTGAACAGCTATTAGCTTTGCAGAACCAGCTCATTCAGACCATGATACAGGCATTGGGACAGCTGCAAGCTGGCAACAACAATCAGCCTCATATACCACCACCGCCACCACCCCCACCGTATCATAACCGTTTGGGAGATTTCATGAGGACCAGGCCACCTACATTTGCACAAGCCATAGACCCAATGGAAGCTGATGATTGGCTAAAGTATGTTGAGAAGAAACTTGCTATTGTCTAGTGCACTGATAGAGAGAAGGTTCTCTTTGCATCACATCAACTAGTTGGAGCAGCCGCTGACTGGTGGGAAGCTCTTTGCAACGCTCATGGTAATCAGGAGGCAATCACTTGGGCTGAGTTTAAGCAGAGTTTCTGTTCCCACTATGTACCTGAAGGAGTTATGATACTGAGAAGACAAGATTTTGGAAACCTCAGGCAAGGAAGGATGAGCGTAAGTGAGTATATCAAAAAATTCACTCAACTACCAAGATATGCTCCAGAAGACATCAACACTGATAGTAGGAAGTAGTATCTGTTTATGAGGGGTCTCAACAATGAAATTCAAGTCCAGTTTCTCAATACTAACTATCCAAACTTCCAGAAGCTGGTTGACAAGGCTATTGTGGTTGATAACAAGATTTATGAAATGGAGCGGGACAACAAGAGGAAGATGCCATACCATGGACCGCAGCAAGGAAGCAATGTTCGTCCCTACTATGCACCACCAACTGCACCACACTACAACCCATCTGCTCCTGCATACCGCGCTGCTTATCCACCACGCCCAAATCAGCCACCACAGCATCTCCCCGCCTGCAAGCACCTTGCTATCCTGTGCCACCTGCGCCGCGTCCTAACATGGCGGCAAATGCTCAAAACCAGCTGCGCCCAAGCTTCCCTAATGCTACGGGCAGTAAGACATGCTATGTGTGTGGAGAGGCTGGACACTTTGCAAGTCAGTGCCTTGGAAGAAACTATGGACCGATGAACAATGCACCGAAGCCAAATTACCCGCGACCAAATGGAGGAGCACCACAAGGCAACCGTGGACAACAAAATTTTGCTCGTGGCAATGTGAATCATGTCTCCACTGAGTAAGCCCAGCAAGCTGATGACGTCGTGATTGGTATGTTCCTCGCCAACTCCAACCCCGCAACTGTTTTGTTTGATTCAGGAGCATCTCATTCATTCATCTCGTCAAAGTATGTTGCCAAGTACAATTTGCCTATATCTCATATGAAGCAAACTATGCTAGTAAGTTATCCTAGCGGAGAGATGAGGACAAATATAGTATGTCCGAAAGTAAGCATTAAAATAAGGGGGGTAGACTTTCTCGCAAACCTCATAGTCTTGGACTCCCAAGGAATAGACATAATAATTGGAATGGACTGGCTGAGCAAGTATAATGGAGTCATTCAATGTGTCGAGAGGATTGTGCAGTTGACAAGTGAACACGGTACACGCATCGAAGTTGAGGCAGCCCAACCTGCAAGAGAGAAAGCGATGCTGAATCACATGGATGGTGTGACATTGGAAAACATTCCGATCGTCCACGAGTACCCAGATGTGTTTCCAGATGAGTTGCTAGGTATGCCACCTGATCATGACATAGAATTTGTTATTGAGTTGATACCCAGAACTACACCTATAGCTAAGAGGCCGTATAGGATGCCTCCTAAGGAATTAGCAGAGCTCAAGAAGCAAATTCAAGAGCAGCCAGAGAAGGGTTTTATATGCCCAAGCTCATCCCTGTGGGGAGAACCAGTGCTCTTCGTAGATAAGAATGATGGAACCTAGAGGATGTGTGTGGACTATAGGTCTCTCAACGAAGTGACGATTAAAAACAAGTACTCGCTGCCCCGTATAGAGGATTTGTTCGACCATATGAAGGGTGCCTGTATTTTCTCCAAGATTGAATTGCGGTCAGGATACTTCCAAATGAAGATTAGACCATCAGATATACCCAAGACAACATTTCAGATACAGTATGGGTCCTATGAGTACATCGTCATGTCATTTGGATTGACGAACGCACCCGCGTACTTTATGTATCTAATGAATAAGGTCTTCATAGAATATCTGGATATGTTCGTCGTAGTGTTCATCGATGACATTATGATATACTCAAAAAGCAAGGAAGAACATGGGGAACACTTGAAGCTTACATTGCAGAAGCTACGGAAACACCAGTTGTATGCCAAGTTCAGTAAATGTCAATTCTGGTTACGGGAAGTTTTGTTCTTAGGCCATATTATTTCTGGAGGAGTATCAGTTGACCCAGGGAAAGTGAGATATGTGCTTAAGTGGGAACACTACAGGAATATCGATCACTTACGTCGGCCAGATCAACTTACGTCGGCTGGCCGACGTAAGTAAGTAACTTACGTCGGTCCCTGGTAGCCGACGTAAGTTGAATAAATTACGTCGGCAGACCGACGTAAGTACATGGACCGACAGTAATAAAAATGACCCACGTCGGCCTCGGCCCATAGCCGACGTAAGTTAACTGGCCGACGTAAGTTACGCCTAACTTACGTCGGCTCTGACGTTGGCCGACGTAAGTAAGTCGGGCCGACGTAAGTAGTTGTTTAACCTAACCGCGCGAGCGGTGCGCGCTCTCATTTCACGCGCGCTCTCTTCTCCCAACCGACGCCGCCGCCGCCCCGCCGCCGCCGCCCCGTCGCCGCCCCGCCGTCGCCGCCCGGCCGCCCGACGCCGCCCGGCCGCCCCGCCGTCGCCGTCGCCGCCCGGCCGCCAGGTAATCCCTCCCCTCCCCTCCCTCCTCTCCTCCCCGACCCCCCCACCCCACGGGCCGCCGCCGCCCTGCCGCCGCCGCCGCCCTGCCGCCGCCGCCGCCCTGCCGCAGCCGTCCACCTCCCCATCCCGACGCCGCCCTCCCCGTCGACCTCCCCTCCACGGCCGAGCGCCCCCCTTTGTGACGACCCGTGGCCGCCGGCGTGCCGTCGCCGGGACGTGAGTGCGCCGCAAGGTCGCCGGAGGAGCTGGCCTATCTTGTTTCGGGCGGGTTGTTGCTCCTGCCGACTTGAACTCGACCCATTGGCATCCTTAAACTTGGTGTAACGAAACGTCATAAGGTTGTTACATGTTTCTTAACCTGCAGAAGTTAGGTTTCTAATCCGAGAGAATATACTCCATCAGTTCTAAAATAAATAATATTTAAGATGTACAGGTCATCTAGTTTAATTTTTAACTGGATTAGATATTTTAAATGTCATTTATATTGTGGGAGAGTGAGTAATAGGATAAGCATCACTCCATGAATCATGTTTGTAGTTGGGGTCTCCCATCTTCTGTCTAGACCCAGTTACTAGTAAGTGATGATCTTGTAGCTATCTGGTTTCATTTTTAGTTCCGTTGTAAAGGTCCTTTGCAATTTATACTTTCAACAAACTTTGTGCATAGGTTCTAGTAAGGTAAAAAAGTTGTGTCCCACCCCTACTTTCATTTACAATATCTATATTTTTCTTGCAAACGCTTTTCAACATCTCTATGCATGGAATGTTTTGTCAAAGTTGATCCCATGTTGTTAGTTAAATTTGAGCACAACATGTTGTGCTTTACGCCTCTCCAGGCTACCGGCTGTTTGACATTTGTTCTTCAAGATCCACTTTCGAGTGATCAAATTCACGCCGCGAGGGCGCAGAACAAGTGTCCATGTTATGTTGGAAATGAGGGCTTCAAATTTATCCTCATGGTGTCTAACCACCCACGATCTCATATGGCGGCACGAATGGAGGTTGGAGGCAGTTTTGGTTGAGTGGTAGTGGCGTTCGCATACCTGGAATTAGGCAGTAGTCGGATGCCATCCCGATCCGAGTCACCATGTGATGATGCAGTGCGATGGGCAGTGTGACTGGAGAGAAACTGGAGAGAAACACCTTATTATGATTAATTTGCTTAGTTATGCATAATTATGCTTAATTTCCTTATTTTTGCTTAATTTGCTTAAATATGCTTAAGTGGTTTATTTTATTATGATTAATTTGCTTAATTATGCATAATTATGCTTAATTTCCTTATTTTTGCTTAATTTGCTTAATTACGCTTAGGTGGTGTATTTAATTATGTTTAATTATGCTTAAATTGCTTAAATTATGGTTACAATTTTATTTTTGATTGCTTGAGTGTTCTAGTACTATATATACATAAATGGGCTTCGGACAGGCTTGACAAGGCCCGACAAGGCCCATTTAGTGGTAAGGTAAAGTATGCGAACGACGACGGTGAGGATGGCAAGCACCTGGAGGACCGTCGCTGGAGTAGGGGTATCGAGGAGAGAAGGGGATCGTCGCGGCTGCCGTATCTGGACTCTGGAGAAGAGAAAGGAAAATGAGTAGGGTTAGGTCGGGGAGGACTTTTATGTGGCCGATCTGAAGTGTGGACTGTCGGATATTATCTGACGGCTCACTCGCCTCAGTCCTCCGCCTCCCCCGATGGCTTAGTCCTCTGCCTCCTTCTCTAAGACCAACTTTCCTCTCAGTCTTTCTCTAGTTCTTTCCTCTCTCTTAAATGACCTCAAAATGAAAATGAGCAACGTAACCTATAGCAATGTGTTACCCGTTTCGGATCGGCACGTCTCACATGCCATTGGCATGTGAGACGTGCAGGTTCGGAATTGTCCCTTTTTGGACAGCCTCGGAGTGACCGAGGGGGCGTGGCTTGTGACGAGACGCGGGTCCGGATTTGGACGAGATTTCGGTGGCGTAACCCTGTTGTTCTCTGCTGCACCATTTTTGGGCGTGCAGTGGAGAACAGCGGGGTTATGCTGCCGAAATTTCGTTCGAATCCGGATCACGCGTCTCGTCATGAGCACGCTCCGCTCGGTCACTCTTGGGTGGGTTTAGGATCTATCTGCCTAGGTTGTAGGGCCGTGACACATAACATAACAATACATTAACGACAATTTCTTTCGCATTAAACTGCAGAGTCAAACATGGGCGAAGACCGTAGTTGGATGTACACTGGTTGGAAGAGCAGAACTGGTGGTCACTCAGATGAGTGGTACGCCAAGACAGAAGCTTTTGTGGAACGAGCTTTTTCGTTGTCAAATAGCGATAAGGCGCGGTGCCCATGTACGAAATGCCGAAACGGAACGTTTTTGGACAAAGTGGAACTTACGTTGCACTTGTGTCGAAACGGTTACGTGTCACATTATGAGTTGTGGAACTTCCACGGCGAGACAGCTTCTCAAGCTGTACAAGAAGTGGAAGCTGACAATGATGATGCTCAAGAGGTTGATATGATGGATGAGATGCTGGAAGCTATACGACCAGAGCTTACAGAAGATACTCAAACAGCAGAGGTTAAAGAGTTCTTCAAACGTCTCAAAGATTCAGAAGAGGCTCTGCATGAACACACTAAAATGTCAATCCTCAATTTTGTGACTAGACTTATGGCAATTAAGTCTAAGTTCTTCTTTTCTAACAATTGTTACAACATGCTCATCGATTTGTTCAAAGATGCTCTTCCACAACCCAACAAAGTGCTTGACCAGGCCGACGTAAGTTACAGCACTTTACTTACGTCGGCCTGCCCAAGCCGACGTAAGTCCTCAGGCCCAGCCCAAGGCCCATCTCGACACTTAACTTACGTCGGCTTCCGAAGACCGACGTAATTAAGTTAACTTACGTCGGTGGCCGACGTAAGTCACCTTAATTACGTCCAAATGCCTACGTCGGCTGAAAGCCGACGTAATTAAGTGAAAACCGACGTAATTAAGTTACTTACGTCGGTTTAGGCCTTACTTACGTCGGCTTCGGCCGACGTAAGTGACCGTTCTTCCTGTAGTGGAACCGCCACAGAATGTCAAGGAAATTTGGAGTTTCTTTGGAATGGCTGGATATTACCGCCAATTCATCAAGGATTTATCCAAAATAGCCAAGCCTATGACCGAATTACTTATGAAAGAGAAGTCCTTTCAATGGACTCAAGCTTGCCAGGATAGCTTTGAGGAGTTAAAGAAAAGTTTGACAACCACGCCGGTGTTAGTATTGCCGGACGTGAGCAAGAGTTTTGATATATATTGTGATGCATCAAGACAAGGATTAGGATGTGTGCTCATGCAAGAAGGCCAAGTGGTAGCTTATGCATCAAGGAAACTAAAGAAACATGAGCTGAATTATCCTTCACATGACCTTGAACTCGCAGTCGTGGTACACGCCTTGAAGATATGGAGACATTATGTTTTTTGTCACCGATGTAAGATTTATATGGATCACAAGAGTCTCAAGTATATATTTACGCAAACGGATCTGAATTTGAGGCAACGTCGATGGCTGGAGCTCATCAAGGATTATGAAGTGGGAATCAACTATCACGCAGGGAAGGCCAACATAGTGGCCGATGCTTTGAGCCGAAAAGGAGTAAGCGACCAACTCACAGTCCGAGAGCTGCCATCCGAGTTATGCAAGGAGTTCGAATGGTTGAACCTTGGATTCATAAATGAGATGGGAATAATGGAAGTCAACCCAAGATTAGAGCAGGAAATACGGGAAGGACAAACTAAGGACAAGGAAATACAGGAAATCAAGGAAAAGATCCAAGAAGAAAGAGAATTCAGGTTTGATGAGGACGAACAGGGTACCTTATGGCTTGGAAAGAGGATTGTGGTACCTAATGTTAGGCATATTTGGGAAACAATATTGAAGGAGGCACATGACTCACCTTACTCAATTCATCCCGGCTGTACGAAGATGTACAAGGATTTAAAGACATACTATTTTTGGGCTAGCATGAAAAAGGACATAGATGAATATGTAGCGTTGTGCGACGTGTGCCAATGAGTGAAGGTGAAACATCAAAGGCCAGCCGGATTATTGCAACCATTGAAGATCCCAGAATGGAAGTGGGAAGAAATTGGAATGGACTTCATAGTTGGGTTACCATGTACTTAGTCCGGTTACGACACAATTTGGGTAATTGTGGATCGCTTAACCAAGTCAGCTCATTTTGTCCCTGTGTATATCAAATATACAACTGCACGGTTGGCTGAAATATACATGGAGCATATTGTGTTTCAACACGGGGTACCAAAGAAGATAGTCTCGTATAGAGGTTCTCAGTTTACCTCTAGGTTCTGGCAGAAATTGCATGAAGCAATTGGAACAAGGTTGAACTTCAGTTCAACATATCACCCTCAAACGGATGGACAAACTGAGAGGACCAACCAAATTTTGGAAGACATGTTAAGAGCTTGTGCTTTAAAGCATGGGAAAAGTTGGGATAAAAGTTTGCCGTATGCTGAATTCTCGTACAACAATAGCTACGAAGCCAGTTTGAAAATGTCACCCTACGAAGCATTGTACGGAAGGAAGTGTAGGACACCCTTGTTTTGGAATGAAACCGGAGAGAATCAATTATTTGGTCCTGATTTGTTACAGGATGCTGAAAGACAAGTTCAAATAATAAGGGAAAACTTAAAGGCTGCCCAGTCTCGACAGAAAGCTTATGCGGATAATAGGCGAAAGAGTCTGACTTTTGAAGTTGGAGATTTTGTATACCTCAAAGTGTCACCTATCCGAGGTCAGCGATGGTTTAACGTCAAAGGAAAACTGGCACCATGTTACATCGGACCATTCAAGATTTTGGACAAACGAGGAGAAGTAGCATATCGACTTGAGCTGCCGGCATATCTCTCCTATGTACACGACGTGTTTCAAGTCTCTCAACTCAAGAAGTGTCTCAGGGTGCCGGAAGAACAAGTGCCGATGGACGAGTTAGAACTTTAGGAGGATTTGTCCTATGTCGAGTGACCTATCAAGATCTTGGACATGAAGGAAAGGGTCACGAGGAATAAGAGGATCCGTTGGTGCAAAGTGCAATGGAAACACCATACGGAAGCCGAAGCTACGTGGGAACGTGACAAAGACCTGAAGGCAGAATTCCCTCATCTTTTCTCCACGCTATCGAATCTCGAGGGCGAGATTCACTTTAAGGAGGGTAGGTTTGTAACACCCTCAATCTTTGCATCATGCATTGCATACATGTTCATGCATTAAACATTAATAGAATAAAAGAAAGATAATAAAATATAGAACATACATGTGCAAACATGTGTAGCAAAAGAAGAAAAAGAAAATAAAAATATGAAACATGTATTAGGGACAAATATAAAAGTAATAATATATATATATATATAAATATATATACGTGTATTTCTGAAACCCAAAGAAACAAATGAAAAAAATATATAAATGAATAATATATATAATAATATATATAAATACTAATATATATTAATATTTATATATGTAAAGAAAAAAAGAAAAAAAAGGTCAACACCGCCCGCTGGCCAGGCCGAGCCGGCCCAGCCAGCGCTGGCCGCCCGAGCGCTCCCGCACCGGCCACTCCCGAGCCTGTCGCGCCTGGCCCACGCGCCAGCGCGTCCAGTGCGACCCCGCCACGCTGACCGAGTCGGTCGCAGCCCCGACCGAGCCGCCCCGCTTGCGCATTCCCAGGCCTAGTCGGCCTCTGGTCGCTCGTCCCTGTCATGCCTATATAAACGGTCGGGTGCTTCGTACTTCCTTCGACGACAGAAACAACAGCGCCGCCACCGCAAAAAAAACACCCTAGCAGCGTAGAAAAGGCATCAGGAGCTGCGTCGCCAAGGGAAGAAGAGGGGAAAGGGAAAAGAAGAGGAGGGTGCCGTCGTATGCCGGAGTTTGTCGCGTCGCTGTCGTCGTGGCGCTGGAGGACCTTGTGCCATCTACTTCGTCTACGCGTCGTCCCCATCCCGCGATCTTCGAAGCCACCGCATCTACGGTAGGATACTTTTTCCGATGTGAATTTTAGCGAACGTATTGAATCTAATAGACGTAGTTTGATCGTAGTCGCACCATCTTTTTATTTTCAGCAACATTTGTCCCCGCTAAACCCTCGTAAACTCATATGAACACGTATGAACTAGTTGCATCTAATTAATAAACAACTGTAGTTAATTAATTATTGAACCTTGCATGCATGCATGTCATTGCATGTTGTTTAATTTGTGTGCATCATATTGAATTGTATGTATTTTCTTGTATGTGTGATCACAGGTAGAGGGACGTGTTCAAGAGGCCGCCTGTGGGGATTTCCAAAACCAAGACTTTGAAGCGCTTGAGCAACCCCATCCGTCGGAGCAAGGCAAGTGTCCTTGATCATATTGATCTAGTTTTATTTAAATGTTTTGTTTGTGAACTTGCATGCTCGTGTCAATATGATGGGAAACCCATACATAGGAGTTTACTAGCGTTGTTTGCCACCCCTTGTTGACGGGATACACATGATGAGTCGGGTATGGGTATTTTTTTTTCTTTTTGCACCGCATCGCTACATTGGTTATGGGTAACTTAAATAATGTGGTTGACAACTTTAAATATGAGAACTTGGGATGGTAATATGATGATGATTAATTTAGCAACATGGAATTTAGGAGATCTAAGCAAGCATGGTTTTTTTGAATGGGTTGGATGATACAGTTGTTTTGCTTGCCTTAGATCTAAGGACCGGTTCATGCCAGAATATGCCAGGACAACAGTGCCACCACAAGGCTAAGTATGGGTGCAGCGTAGCTGAATAATTAGGAGCGCTACTAGTATTGTATGGACCATTGGATGGCGCAGGGAATGGGAGTCGAGGAGAGCTACCCTGGGATCCGCATGACACACTAGGGGGACCGTGGGTGGGAGAATGGAGATTCAAGCCTGCCGGTGAAACCTTAGTGGGACCGTACATACTAGTAGTTCCTTTTGAAAGGCTATTTTGTGATCCCTTGGCCGCACACCAATGGAAGTGTGACAGGGCAACATAGAGGTATTTAGTCATCGAAAGGTGATGAAATCATGAACATGTGGGTAAAAGGGTACAACCTCTGCACAATGTTAAAAACCATCATAATAGCCGTGCTCCCGGTTAAGAGCACCTGGACAACTTCCATGATTTGAATTGGACTTGGAATTTTGGGATGGTTGGTATGGTTTTGGTTTGTCACTTGAGTATAGTCGTGCATGAGAGAATATATAATTGGCATATGGTATTAAATTAATGGTTGTCTGGTATCAAATGAATTTTGATGGTAAATGAGAATTGTTGGATTTATGGTATGATAATTACTTGGGTCATGAAGGGAAATAAACTCACATAGACATGATAGGCTGCTTTTATATGTTTATGAAATGCACTTTTCTGCAATTAGCCATTTTATTCCAATCATTTGTTTAGCCACATGTCACCTATTTCCACACTTGCTGGGTACGACACGTACTCACCCTTGCAACCCCCCCCCCCCCCCCAACAGCGACTGGAGATAATTGGGAGTACCCTGAGGATCACACGGAGTACTAGGTTGCGTACCACCGTCAATTGCCTGTGGAATGGAGTTGTGCTGCTTAGTTTATTTTCCGTTGCATTAATTAGAGTTTTGTCATTTGTGAACTATTATATTATTGTAATAAAGTACTTATTTAATAGTTAAGACGTGGTAAAATTTTGTATATCATTTGGGATGCAACTGTATATGTGTGATGAACTTTCTGGGCACACATATGCGTTACGCTTGGTTCATATTCGGAACCGGGTGTCATAGTACCAGAGGTACTTTTTCTATCTACTTTGCATCTGACATAATCTGCATCGGAGTAATTGATGAGATTGAATTTGGAACCTTTGGGGTACCAAAGGCCTAGGTTGGGTGTATGAACTAAATACCGCAAGATTCTCTTGACGGCTGTCAAATGACACTCTTTTGGGTTGGCTTGAAACCTTGCACACAAGCATACACTCAACATAATATCTGACCTAGATGCACGTAAGTAGAGTAGAGATCCAATCATGGAGCGATATACCTTTTGATTGACATTTGGTCCATCTTCATTGAGATCCAAGTGGCCATTCGTTGCCATGGGAGTCTTTATAGGCTTCGCCTTGTCCATTCCAAACTTCTTGCGCATGTCTTGAGTGTACTTGGTTTTGCTTATGACCATTCCTTCCTTTTGTTGCCTCACTTGGAATCCCAAGAAGTATTTTAGCTCTCCCATCATAGACATCTCAAACCTATCTGTCATAATTTTACTAAATTCTTCACAAAAAGATTTATTAGTTGAACCAAAGATTATATCATCATTATAAATTTGACAAATAAATAGATCATCGTCTAAGTTCTTTGTAAACAATGTATAATATGCGTTACCAATCTTAAAACCATTTTCAATTAGGAAATCACTAAGACACTCATACCAAGCTCTAGGAGCTTGTTTGAGGCCGTAGAGAGCCTTATGCAGTTTAAATACGTGGTCGGGGAACTCTTCATCTTCAAACCCGAGGGTTGCTCCACATACACCTCCTCCTTGATTGGTCCGTTGAGGAAGG
Organism: Tuctoria greenei; assembly: GCA_036927565.1. Lineage (NCBI taxonomy): Eukaryota > Viridiplantae > Streptophyta > Magnoliopsida > Poales > Poaceae > Tuctoria > Tuctoria greenei. The sequence goes on along the minus strand of JAYESD010000001.1, from coordinate 259,812,853 downwards.
CGCTTTTTACATCCATTTGATAGAGCTTGAAATCATGGTGAGTAGCATATGCAAGTAATATTCTAATAGACTCAAGTCTAGCTACTAGAGCAAAGGTTTCATCGAAATCCAAACCTTCCACTTGTGAATACCCTTTGGCCACAAGTCGTGCCTTGTTCCTTGTCACCACCCCATGTTCGTCTTGTTCGTTGCGGAAGACCGATTTGGTGCCGACAACGTTGAATTTGGGTCTTTTGACTAGTTCCCACACCTCGTTCCGCTTGATATTGTTGAGTTCTTCTTGCATGGCCACTACCGAATCCGGATTCTTCAATGCATCCTCAACCCTGCGCGGTTCCAAAAAGGATACAAACGAATAGTGCTCACAAAAATTTGCTATGCGGGATCTAGTAGTTACTCCCTTTTGGATGTCACCGATGATGTTATTGATTGGGTGATCCCTTTGGATGCATTGGTGTACTCTTGGGTGTGGCACTTGCTGTCTTGAATCTTCATGGCCATCTTCTTCTCCCCCTAGATGGTTGCCCTCATTGCATTGTTGATCATTTTCGTCTTCGTGAGGTTGATCTTGTATGGAAGCTCCCCCTTGATCATTGGCCTCCTCTCGTGGTTCATCTTCCTCATGCATATGTAGGGGTGGTTCTTGTGGTCGAACTTCACCCAGTGCCATTCTTCTCAATGCTTGAGAAGGAGCTTCTTCTCTATCTAGCACACATGTATCAACTTGCTCCTTTTGGGAGCCATTAGTTTCATTGAACACTAGGTCACGTGCTACTTCAACAAGTCCTGAGGTCTTGTTGAAGACACAATAGGCGTAAGTGTTCGAATCATAACCAAGCAAGAAACCTTCATCGGACTTTGAAGCAAACTTTGAAATATTAGGCTTCTTGTTCAAAATATAGCATTTCGAACCGAAAACTCGAAAATATGAAATATTAGGCTTGTTATCGGTGAGTAGCTCATAGGATGTCTTCTTGAGTGGTCGATGAAGATAAAGTTGATTTATGGTGTGGCAAGCAGTGTTGACCGCTTCCGCCCAAAATCAATGCGAGGTCTTGTACTCATTGAGCATTGCTCTCGCCATCTCTATGAGGGTTCGGTTCTTCCTTTCGGCAACTCCGTTTTGTTGATGGGAGTAAGGTGCTGAAAATTCATGCTTTATGCCTTCTTCATCTAGGTACTTCTCGACTTGTGTGTTCTTGAACTCCGTGCTGTTGTCGTTTCGAATGTTCTTGATTGTCAATGAAAACTCATTTTGAGCACGCTTGAAAAATTTCTTCAAGGTTCCTTGTGTTTCTTCCTTATCATGTAAAAAGAAAACCCAAGTGAAGCGAGAAAAATCATCAACAACTACTAAACCATATTTGTTACCGCCGATGCTTTTGTAAGAAATTGGACCAAATAAGTCCATGTGAAGTAGATCGAGCGGTCTTGTTGTAGTCATGACGTTCTTAGCGGGATGACGTGCTCCAACGTGCTTCCCGGCTTGGCACGCGCTACAAGGCCTGTCTTTCTCAAAAACAACATCCTTCAAACCTTGGATGTGATCGCCCTTGAGGAGTTTTTGAAGATTCCTTATACCAACATGCGCTAGCCGTCTATGCCACAACCAACCCATGTTGGTCTTCGCAATCAAGCATGTGTCAAGTTCGGCTTTATCCTTGTTGAACTCAACAAGGTAAAGCTTTCCCTTAAACATACCCTTCAATGCAATGGAACCATCACTCCTCCTAGAGACGGTCACACCCTCATTAGTGAACAAGCAATTATAACATTTGTCGCATAATTGAGATATGGACACCAGGTTATAATCTAAGGAATCAACATGTAACACATGAGAAAGAGTATGTTGAGATTATATGGCAATTTTACCAGTACCGAGCACCTTTCCTTGACTATTGTCTCCAAAATAAATGCCCTCGCTTGGATCCTCATTTTCTTCATACTCCACGAACATCCTTCTTTCTCCGGTCATATGGTTGGTGCAACCACTGTCTAGCACCTATTTAGATCCACCAGAGGAAGAGGCCTACAAAATAAATCATGCCTTAGTTTTAGGTACCCAAGCTTGCTTGGGTCCTTTTAGGTTAGTCAAAAGGGATTAAGGCACCCACACATGAGACTTGGTGTTCCCATGGCGTGGCCCAACATAATGAGCATAAATCTTACCAGAATTACTTCTCATTAAAACATAAGATGCATCAAAGGTTCTGAAGAGCAATTGTTATAGTTTATATACAGGGCTAGTCCGGGAGATCGGACTTGTTCGGAGGACCAGACTAGTCCGTGTCCCGACCGGACTAGTCCGGTGATCATATGTGTTGGATGTGTTAACTTTGGACTTTCCAATTTGAGAGGGTCTTCCCTTTACAAAGGCAATGCTCTCCTTGTTATTCTTATGGCTTCTAGCATGTTGATTTTCACCATAAGAGTAACCAATGCCATATTGGACATTTGGAGGTCTTGTGACCAAGTATGAACTACGTGCATATTTGATCTTCTCCTTGTCAAATATGCCATTTTGTGAAGGATGGTTGTCCTTGGTAGAGGTTGACTTGTCTTTCAAGCTGGTGTCAACTTTACCACATGCACAAGTAGAAGCAGTTTCAGTTTTAAGGAGTTGAGAAGGCGAGCTTGAAGAGGACGAAGGGGCGTGCATATTTGATCTTCTCCTTGTCAAATATTCCATTTTGTGAAGGATGCTTGTCCTTGGTAGAGGTTGACTTGTGTTTCAAGCTGGTGTCAACTTTACCACATGCACAAGTAGAAGCAGTTTCAGTTTTAAGGAGTTGAGAAGGCGAGCTTGAAGAGGACGAAGGGTCAGTTTGCTTGAGTGACTCAACTTGTACCTCAAGGATCTTGTTAACCTTGATTAGGTTAGCAAGTTTGTCCTTGATTGTAGCATTTGAGTCACTTAGCTCCAAGCAAGCTTCCTTGATTGAAGCTAACTCAAGCTCTAGTGACTTGCTTCACTCCTTTTCAAGTTATAAATGCTTGTCAAGTTCAACGTAATTCTCCTTTTGGGAGATAATCATGTCTTCTTGACGATTTATCAACTTCTCCTTCTCAACAAGTTGATCAAGTAAAAATTTCATTATGGCAGTTGTTTCCTTGTCTAAGCCAATGAGCATATCTACATTATCGCTAGCAATTTCACTATCACTAGAATAGGAGTGTACGGAAGAGGGTTTAGTTGTTACCTTGCGTTTAGCATCCTTTGCCATGAGGCAAGTGCCGTTCCCCTTCCATGCTCTGAGACTGGGGAAGAGAGTGGACTTCATGGATGTCTTCTCGGTGGCTATTCTAGCCATCTCTTCTTCTTCTTCGGATGAGGACTCATCATTTGAGTCCCACTCTTTCCCTAGATGCGCTTGTTCAGCTTGTTTCTTCTTCTTGAAGAATTTCTTGGGTTGAGGCTTCGTTTCCTTGGTCGTCTTCTTGTTTTCTTCATATGAGCAATCAACTATAAAGTGGCTATACTCACCACAGTTATAGCATGTCCGCCTCACTTTGGTCTTGATTTTTCCTTGTACTTTCCTTCACTTGATTTAGCCCCTTGTCTTTTCTTCATCATTCTTTTGAATTTCTTCATAAATAGTATCAGGTCATCTTCATCCAATTCGCTGCTCTCATCGTCACCGTCTTCATCTAGTTGAGTTTCTCGAGCTTCTTTAGACACGGGCTTGAGAGTGGACTTCAAAGCGACCCCTTTCTTCTTTGCCGAGGTGAGATCGGCAATCTCCTTAACATGCTTGGACTGCTTTTCCATCATCTCAAAGTTGATGATTTTCCCAAGTAAATCATCCAGGGTCATCTTCTTGTACCTGGGGCTTTCTCGTATCATCGAGCACAAGGTGACATTGCGGGGCATGAAAGCTCTAAGAATGAGCTTCACCACCTCGTGGTTGTTCCACTTCTTGCTTCCGTATGCTCGCACCTTGTTTATGAGTGTCTTTAGTATGTTGTACATATCTTGTGGTGACTCGTCTTCTTCGATGGTGAATCATCCCAACTCACCTTCAATCATCTCGATCTTCGCTTCTCGCACATGACGATCGCCTTCATGTGCGGTTTGCAACGTATCCCTTATCTCCTTTGCGATCTCGAGTCCATCCACCTTTGTGAACTTATCCCGACTGAGTGATGAGGTAATGACTACAGCAGCTTGGGCATTTCGATGGATTCCTTGCTCTTGGCTTGGTGTGAGCTCCTCCTCATCATCCGAGATATCTATTCCTGTGCATACTATGTGTAACACCCTAAATTTTCGCATCATGCATTGCATACATGGTCATGCATTAAACACTAGTAGAATGAAAAAAAAATAATAAAACATATGCATATACAAATACGTGTGGTAAAGGAAGAAAAGAAACCAATAATTATAGCGTAAAACATATATTAGGGAATAAATATAAAATAATATATATATATATATATAAAAAAAGAAACATATATATATAAATAAATTATATATAATAAATAAATATATATATATATAAATAATAAATAAGTAAAATGAAAAAAAATATAATAAATAAAATATAAGTAATAAAATATATTATAATATATATATATATATAAAAAAAAAGAAAGAAAAAAAAAACAAGGAGCCGCCCGGCGGCCAGGCCAGCGGCCCAGCCGGCCGAGCCGGCCCCGCTCCGCCTCAGCGCGTCCGCGCGCGACGCGCGCGCTCGCCCCAAGGCGCCTGGGCCCCGCCCCCTGACCGCGCCGCCTGCCGCTGCTCTGCAGCGCAGCGCGCTGCGCTGGGCCCCGCCGCCCCCTGCCGCGCGCCGCCTCGCGCAGCCCGCCCGACCGACGCAACGCGCGCACGCGCCCGCAGCCGGCCCCACCGCGCGTGGAATCCCGCCTCCCCGATTCTCCCGCCCCGTCCCGCCTCCTCTCCCGCGCCGTAACGCCCCAAAATTTTTCCCGGATACGAGTTCATCCCGTAACCGCTTCCGATTTTACCGGTGACGTACCCTAGCACCGCCCCTATAAATAGGACCCAGGCCTAGGCTTTTTCCCCACGAACCAGCAGCCGCAGCAGGGAGGGAAAAGCCGCCAGACCCAGCCGCCGTTTCCAGAGAAGAAAAGGCCGCCGGGAACAGAGAAACAGAGGCGCCCAGGGAAGAAAAAAAGGAGAAAAAGAAGGGGAAGAAGAGGGAGAAAAGAGGAGGACACCACCGTTCGCCGGAGATCGTCGCCGACACCGCGCCGCCGTCGTCGTGCCGCCGAAGGACTGCTGCACCACCTATTTCGTCTTCGCGTCGCATTTATTCCTCGACCGTCACACCGTCAGATCTACGGTAGGGTTCGTTCCCGATGCGAATTTTTGCGACCGTATTGAATCTAGTAGGCGTAAATTAATTTTAGTTGCACCATAAATTTTATTTCAGCAGCATTAATCCACCCTAAAACCCCCGTAAACCCATATGAACACGTATGAACTAGTCGCATCTAATTAATAAACGACCGTAGTAAATTAATTATTAAACTGTGCATGCATGCATGTCATTGCATGTTGATTATTTTTTGTGCATTATGTTGAATTGTATATGTTTTCTTGTATGTATGATCACGCGTAGAGGAACGTGCTCAAGAGGTTGCATACGAGGATTTCCAAAACCAAGACTTCGAAGCGCTTGAGCAACCCCATCCGCCGGAGCAAGGCAAGTGTCCTTGAAGCATATTGATCCTATTTTAAATTAAATGTTTTGTTTGCGAACTTGCATGCTTGTGTCAAATTGATGGGAATCCTATGGTAGGAAGTTTACTAGTTTTGTTTGACCACCCTTGTCACCTGGAATTATGGTAGAGAGTCGGGAAGGGTTTTTACCTTTTTGCTTCGCTTAATTAATTGGGATGGCAAACAACACTACACATTTAATTATGTATCAATGATATTCTGGTTAATGTGAACTGGTCAATGCGATGGGTGATCTAAGCAAGCATGGTTTTGTGGATGGGTTGGATGTTACGGTGGGTTGCTTGCCTTAGATCTAAGGACCGGTTCATGCGAGAATATGCCAGGTCAACAGTGCCACCACAAGGCCAAGTATGGGTGCGGCGTAGCTGGATAATTAGGAGCGCTGCTAGTATTGTATGGACCATTGGATGGCGCGGGGAATGGGAGTCGAGGAGGACTGCCCTGGGATCCGCATGGCACACGAGGGGACCCGTGGGTGGGAGAATAGAGGTTCAAGCCTGCCGGTGAAACCTTAGTGGGCCCGTACATACTAGTAGTCCCTTTTGAAAGGCTATTTTGTGATCTCTTGGCCACACACCTACGGAAGTGTGAGATGGCACAATGGAGGTTTCTTAGTCATCGAAAGGTGATAAAATCACAAACATGTGGGTAAAGTGGTACAACCTCTGCAGAGTGTTAAAAACTATCATGATAGCCGTGCTCCCGGTTATGAGCGCCTGGATGACCTACATGATTAGAGTTGGAATTGGGATTTGGGATGGTTATGTTTGGTTATGGTCTGGTAATGGTTATGGTTTATGCACTATGGACATGGATAATGGTAATGTTGGCAATAATCGGATATTGTTTATATTCTGTTAAATGATGGTTATGATGAGATTGTTTCACATAGACATAGTATAATGCTTTTCAAATGTTTTACTGTACTTTTCATCACTTAGCCATTATTATTGTCGTCATTTGAATTAGCCACATGTCATACTTTCCACACTTGCTGAGTACGACATGTACTCACCCTTGCAATCCCCCCCAACAGCTACTGGAGACAATTGGGAGTACCCTGAGGATCACGTGGAGTACTAGGTTGCGTACCGCCGTCAATTGCCTGTGGATTGGAGTCGTGCTGTTTAGTTTATTTTCCGCTGCAATTATTTAGAGTTATATTATTCGTGAACTATTGGATTATTGTAATAAAGTACTTATTTATTAGTTAAGACGTGGTTAAATTCTGTTTATCATTTGTGAATCATTCGTGTATGTGTGTTGAACATCCCGGGCACACATATGCGTTACGCTTGGTTCATATTCGGAACCGGGTGTCACAAATTGGTATCAGAGCCGCGTTGACCGTAGGACGCAAGCCTAGGTAGAATGGACACTCTAAAGCACTTAGGAACACTCTTCTAATATGCTATTTTCGAAAATTTTTGCTGCTGTTTTGTTTCCTTTATTTTCGGCCGCAAAAAGTATTGATCGCTGCTGCGTTTTTGATAAAAATTTTCAGAAGTGAGCAATATTAAGTGCTGCTGTTTTCCTGTATAAATTTTCGCGAAAACGGTGTGTTTTGCTGCTATTATGTGTGGGTAAAATTATTGTGTTGGTTGCTGTAATTTTTTCTCTTTATTTTTCGTTCTTTTGGAACCGCTGCACCGCTTTTTGTCCGCCGTTTAACTGCTGAAATTTTCAGATTTGTTTTTCATTATTTTTCTAATGTATTCTTGTTTCTTGTAGATGGCCCGCACCAAGACAACCCCCCGTAAGTCGACCGGTGGACTCGTGCCCCCGCGTAGGTTGGCTAGTCGCTCTCCGGCCGTCGACCCCCGTCACCCCGTGGTGATCCGTTCCGACGGCAGAGCCGCAGGACAGTTGCGACACCGTCTCCGTGCCCTACTCCGTGAGGCTGGCTACCGCCAACACAGTCTCTCGCTCTCCTACCACACCACTGGAGTGCAGCGCCCCGGCAGGAAGGAGTGGAGCTGCAAAATTTATATCTACTACGATGACGAGTTGGTGAAGACCCACAGCAGCCCTGCTTGGAGGAGCTCCCGCCGATCTGCAGAGCAGGATGCTAGCTGGGAAGCAGCCACTTTCTGGAGCCACGCCCCGCCGTTTCCGTCTGGAGGACACGGTTCACGCCTTCGTCCCGCAGCGTCCTAGTGGCACTGCGCGCTTCGTCTCCAGGCACGTGGAGGGACCCCTGGACCTCCCGCAGTCTCGTCAGACTGTCGACGACGTGACCCAGCTGAGTGCCCGACTTCAGAGGGCGCAGCAGGAGATCCAGGATGGACGCGACCTCGCCCAGCGCCACGAGGCGATAATCAGGAGGTATCGTCGGATCACCGACGAGGACCCGGACGACTACGCGTCCGACACCCCGATGTGGACCCCGGACTCTCCAGACCGTCGCAACGGTCAGCGTGAGTCATCTTCTGAGGAGTCCTCTGACGAGGAGCCTTCCAGTGTGGCGTCCACCGCACCACCGCCGCCTGCTGCCTCACCACCCCAGGACCCACAGGACCCCGAGGACCCCGACGACGACGACGACGACGACGAGGACCCGGATGAGTTCCCGCTCGACGACGAGTAGTCCTCGACCTATGCCACGACTCAAGGATAGGCACACCCCCATTAGTAAATAAGAGCGATGTAGATATACTTGTGTGGCCTTGAGTTGTATTACTTCTTTTAGGATCTTTGTAAATTATGTTTGGTGCTTGTTTGAGTGCTTGTGTGCTTAGTAGAGAGTTGTGGGATGCTTCGGCAATTGTCCACATCCTCTTAATATAGGTCTATATTAATAAAGGATTATTTAGTGTCACATACCTTGATGCATATAGTTGGGACGTTTCCTTCCAAATTCTAAATCCTTCTATCCCCACTTTTCTTTCGCCAACAGATGGTGAGAACTCGTAACCAGAGGGATGCCAACGATGAGGAGGAGCGCAATGAAGTACCTCAGAACAACCAGGGACATGCTCATGGAGCCATCAATATTGAACAACTGTTAGCTATGCAGAACCAGCTCATGCAGACCATGATACAGACCATGGGACAGCTGCAAGCTGGCAACAACAATCAGCCCCACCTGCCTCCACCGCCACCCCCGCCACATCACAACCGTTTGGGAGAGTTCATGAGGACCAGACCGCCTACCTTTGCACAAGCCACAAACCCAATGGAAGCTGATGATTGGCTGAAGTCCGTTGAGAAGAAACTTGCTATTGTCCAGTGCACTGATAGGGAGAAGGTTCTCTTTGCATCACATCAACTTGTTGGAGCAGCCGCTGACTGGTGGGAAGCTCTTTGCAACGCTCATGATAATCAGGAAACAATCACTTGGGCTGAGTTTAAACAGAGTTTCCGTTCCCACTATGTACCTGAAGGAGTTATGATACTGAGGAGACAAGACTTTGAAAATCTCAGGCAAGGAAGGATGAGTGTGAGTGAGTATCTCAATAAATTCACTCAATTATCAAGATATGCTCCAGAAGACATCAAAACTGATAGTAGGAAGCAATATCTGTTTATGAGAGGTCTCAACAATGAAATTCAAGTCCAGTTGCTCAATACTGATTATCCAAACTTCCAAAAGTTGGTTGACAAGGCTATTGTGGTTGAGAACAAGATTCGTGAGATGGAGCAGGACAACAAGAGGAAGATGTCACATCATGGACCGCAGCAAGGAAGCAATGTTCGCCCCCGCTACGCACCACCTACTGCACCACAATACAACCCCTCTGCTCCTGCATACCGCACTGCCTATCCGCCCCGCCCAAATCAGCCACCGCAGCAACGCCCTGCCATGCAAGCGCCTCGCAATCCTGTGCCACCTGCGCCGCGTCCTAACATGGCGGCAAATGCTCAAAACCAGATGCGCCCAAACTTCCCCAATGCTATGGGTGGTAAGACATGCTATGCGTGTGGAGAACCCGGACACTTTGCGAGTCAATGCCCCAAGAGAAACAATGGACCTATGAACAATGCACCAAGGCCAAATCACCCGCGACCAAATGGAGGAGCACCACAAGGCAACCGTGGACAGCAGAATTTTGCTCGTGGTAATGTCAATCATATCTCTACTGAGGAAGCCCAACAAGCTGATGACGTCGTGATTGGTATGTTTCTCGCCAACTCCAACCCCGCGACTGTTTTATTTGATTCAGGAGCATCTCATTCATTCATCTCGTCAAAGTATGTTGCCAAGTACAATTTGCCTATATCTCATATGAAGCAAACTATGCTAGTAAGTTCTCCTGGCGGAGAGATGAGGACAAATATAGTATGTCCGAAAGTAAGCATTAAAATAAGGGGGGTAGACTTTCTCGCAAACCTCATAGTATTGGACTCCCAAGGAATAGACATAATACTTGGAATGGACTGGTTGAGCAAGTATAATGGAGTCATTCAATGCGCCGAGAGGATTGTGCAGTTGACAAGTGAACATGGTACACGCATTGAAGTTGAAGCAGCCCAACCTGCAAGAGGAAAAGCGATGCTGAATCACGTGGAAGAAGTGACATTGGAAAGCATTCCGATCGTTCGCGAGTACCCGGACGTGTTTCCAGATGAGTTGCCAGGTATGCCACCCGATCGTGACATAGAATTCGCCATTGAGTTGATACCCGGAACTGCACCTATAGCTAAGAGGCCGTATAGGATGCCTCCTAAGGAATTAGCAGAGCTCAAGAAGCAAATTCAAGAGCAGCTAGAGAAGGGTTTTATACGCCCAAGTTCATCCCCGTGGGGAGCCCCAGTGCTCTTCGTAGATAAGAAGGATGGAACCCAGAGGATGTGTGTGGACTATAGGTCTCTCAATGAAGTGACAATTAAGAACAAGTACTCACTGCCCCGTATTGAGGATTTGTTCGACCAAATGAAGGGTGCCTGTATCTTCTCCAAGATCGACTTACGGTCAGGATACTTCCAAATGAAGATTAGACCATCGGATATACCCAAGACAGCATTTCGGACACGATATGGATCTTATGAGTACACCGTCATGTCATTTGGATTGACGAATGCGCCTACGTACTTTATGTATCTCATGAATAAGGTCTTCATGGAATATCTGGATAAGTTCGTTGTAGTGTTCATCGATGATATTATGATCTACTCGAAGGACGAGAAGGAACATGAGGAACACTTGAGGCTTACGCTGCAGAAATTGAGGGAGCATCAATTGTATGCCAAGTTCAGTAAATGTCAATTTTGGTTACGAGAAGTTTCCTTCTTAGGCCATATTATTTCCGGAGGAGGAGTATCAGTTGACCCAGGGAAGGTGAGAGATGTGCTTAAGTGGGAACCGCCACAGAATGTCAAGGAGATTCGAAGTTTCCTTGGAATGGCTGGATATTACCGTCGATTCATAAAGGATTTTTCCAAGATAGCCAAGCCTATGACCGAATTACTCATGAAGGGAAAGGCATTCCGATGGACTCAAGCTTGTCAGGATAGCTTGAGGAGTTAAAGAAAAGGTTGACAACCGCGCCAGTGTTAGTATTACCGGACGTGAGCAAGAGTTTTGATATATACTGTGATGCATCAAGACAAGGATTAGGATGTGTGCTCATGCAAGAAGGCCAAGTGGTAGCTTATGCATCGAGGCAACTAAAGAAACATGAGTTGAATTATCCTACACACGACCTTGAACTCGCAGCCGTGGTACACGCCTTGAAGATATGGAGACACTATGCTTTTGGTCACAGATGTGAGATTTATACAGATCACAAGAGTCTCAAGTACATATTTACGCAAACGGATCTGAATCTGAGGCAACGCCGATGGTTGGAGCTCATCAAGGATTATGACGTGGGAATCAACTATCACCCAGGGAAGGCCAACGTAGTGGCCGATGCTTTGAGCCGAAAGGGAGTAAGTCATCAACTTACAGTTCGAGAACTGCCATCCGAGTTATGCAAGGAGTTTGAACGGTTGAACCTCGGATTCATAAATGAGACGGGAACAATGGAAGTCAACCCAACATTGGAGCAGGAAATACGGGAAGGACAGACAAACGACAAGGAAATACAAGAAATCAAGGAAAGGACCCAAGAAGGAAAGGAATTCAGATTTGATGAGGACGAACAAGGTACCTTATGGCTTGGAAAGAGGATTGTGGTACCTAATGTCAGGCATATTCGAGAAACAATATTGAAGGAGGCACATGACTCGCCTTACTCAATTCATCCCGGCTGTACAAAGATGTACAAGGACTTAAAGACATGTTATTGGTGGGCCAGCATGAAAAAGGACATAGCCGAATATGTTGCACTTTGTGATGTGTGCCAACGAGTTAAAGCTGAACATCAAAGGCCAGCCGGATTGTTACAACCATTGAAGATCCCAGAGTGGAAGTGGGAAGAGATTGGTATGGACTTTATAGTTGGATTACCGCGAACTCAGTCTGGCTATGATTCAATATGGGTTATTGTGGATCGATTGACAAAATCAGCTCATTTCATCCCCGTCAAGACCACATATACCACCGCGAAGCTAGCAGAATTGTATATGGAGCACATTGTGTGTCGACACGGAGTACCGAAGAAGATAGTCTCGGATAGAGGTTCTCAGTTTACCTCCAGATTTTGGCAAAAATTGCATGAAGCAATGGGAACAAGGCTGAACTTTAGTTCGGCGTATCACCCCCAAACAGATGGACAAACCGAGAGGACCAATCAAATTTTGGAAGACATGTTGAGAGCATGTGCTTTAAAGCATAGGAAAAGTTGGGATAAAAGTTTGCCGTATGCTGAATTCTCGTACAACAATAGTTACCAATCAAGTTTGAAAATGTCACCCTATGAAGCACTATACGGAAGGAAGTGTAGGACGCCCTTGTTTTGGAATGAAACCGGAGAGAATCAAGTGTTTGGTCCCGACGTGTTACAAGAAGCTGAAAGGCAAGTCCAAATAATACGGGAAAACTTAAAGGCTGCCCAGTCTCGACAGAAAGGTTATGCTGATAATAGGCGAAGGAGCTTGACCTTTGAAGTTGGAGGTTTTGTATACCTCAAAGTGTCACCTATCAGAGGTCAACGATGATTTAACGTCAAGGGAAAACTCGCACCACGTTACATCGGACCATTTAAGATTCTGGACAAGCGAGGAGAGGTAGCTTATCGACTTGAGCTGCCAACGTATCTCTCCGATGTACACGACGTGTTTCACGTCTCTCAACTCAAGAAGTGTCTCAGGGTACCGGAAGAACAAGTGCCGATGGACGAGTTAGAACTTCAGGAGGATTTGTCCTATGTCGAGCAACCTATCAAAATTTTGGATATGAAGGAAAGGGTCACGAGAAATAAGAGGATCCGTTGGTGCAAAGTGCATTGGAAACACCATACAGAAGCCGAAGCTACATGGGAACGTGAAGAAGACCTGAAGGCAGAATTCCCTCATCTTTTCTCCACGCTATCGAATCTCGAGGGCGAGATTCACTTTAAGGGGGGTAGGTTTGTAACACCCTAAATTTTCGCATCATGCATTGCATACATGGTCATGCATTAAACACTAGTAGAATGAAAAAAAAAATAATAAAACATATGCATATACAAATACGTGTGGTAAAGGAAGAAAAGAAACCAATAATTATAGCGTAAAACATATATTAGGGAATAAATATAAAATAATATATATATATATATAAAGAAACATATATATATAAATAAATTATATATAATAAATAAATATATATATATAAATAATAAATAAGTAAAATGAAAAAAAATATAATAAATAAAATATAAGTAATAAAATATATTATAATATATATATATATATATAAAAAGAAAGAAAAAAAAACAAGGAGCCGCCAGGCGGCCAGGCCAGCGGCCCAGCCGGCCGAGCCGGCCCCGCTCCGCCTCAGCGCGTCCGCGCGCGACGCGCGCGCTCGCCCCAAGGCGCCCGGGCCCCGCCCCCTGACCGCGCCGCCTGCCGCTGCTCTGCAGCGCAGCGCGCTGCGCTGGGCCCCGCCGCCCCCTGCCGCGCGCCGCCTCGCGCAGCCCGCCCGACCGACGCAACGCGCGCACGCGCCCGCAGCCGGCCCCACCGCGCGTGGAATCCCGCCTCCCCGATTCTCCCGCCCCGTCCCGCCTCCTCTCCCGCGCCGTAACGCCCCAAAATTTTTCCCGGATACGAGTTCATCCCGTAACCGCTTCCGATTTTACCGGTGACGTACCCTAGCACCGCCCCTATAAATAGGACCCAGGCCTTGGCTTTTTCCCCACGAACCAGCAGCCGCAGCAGGGAGGGAAAAGCCGCCAGACCCAGCCGCCGTTTCCAGAGAAGAAAAGGCCGCCGGGAACAGAGAAACAGAGGCGCCCAGGGAAGAAAAAAGGAGAAAAAGAAGGGGAAGAAGAGGGAGAAAAAGAGGAGGACACCACCGTTCGCCGGAGATCGTCGCCGACACCGCGCCGCCGTCGTCGTGCCGCCGAAGGACTGCTGCACCACCTATTTCGTCTTCGCGTCGCATTTATTCCGCGACCGTCACACCGTCAGATCTACGGTAGGGTTCGTTCCCGATGCGAATTTTTGCGACCGTATTGAATCTAGTAGGCGTAAATTAATTTTAGTTGCACCATAAATTTTATTTCAGCAGCATTAATCCACCCTAAAACCCCCGTAAACCCATATGAACACGTATGAACTAGTCGCATCTAATTAATAAACGACCGTAGTAAATTAATTATTAAACTGTGCATGCATGCATGTCATTGCATGTTGATTATTTTGTGTGCATTATGTTGAATTGTATATGTTTTCTTGTATGTATGATCACGCGTAGAGGAACGTGCTCAAGAGGTTGCATACGAGGATTTCCAAAACCAAGACTTCGAAGCGCTTGAGCAACCCCATCCGCCGGAGCAAGGCAAGTGTCCTTGAAGCATATTGATCCTATTTTAAATTAAATGTTTTGTTTGCGAACTTGCATGCTTGTGTCAAATTGATGGGAATCCTATGGTAGGAAGTTTACTAGTTTTGTTTGACCACCCTTGTCACCTGGAATTATGGTAGAGAGTCGGGAAGGGTTTTTACCTTTTTGCTTCGCTTAATTAATTGGGATGGCAAACAACACTACACATTTAATTATGTATCAATGATATTCTGGTTAATGTGAACTGGTCAATGCGATGGGTGATCTAAGCAAGCATGGTTTTGTGGATGGGTTGGATGTTACGGTGGGTTGCTTGCCTTAGATCTAAGGACCGGTTCATGCGAGAATATGCCAGGTCAACAGTGCCACCACAAGGCCAAGTATGGGTGCGGCGTAGCTGAATAATTAGGAGCGCTGCTAGTATTGTATGGACCATTGGATGGCGCGGGGAATGGGAGTCGAGGAGGACTGCCCTGGGATCCGCATGGCACACGAGGGGACCCGTGGGTGGGAGAATAGAGGTTCAAGCCTGCCGGTGAAACCTTAGTGGGCCCGTACATACTAGTAGTCCCTTTTGAAAGGCTATTTTGTGATCTCTTGGCCACACACCTACGGAAGTGTGAGATGGCACAATGGAGGTTTCTTAGTCATCGAAAGGTGATAAAATCACAAACATGTGGGTAAAGTGGTACAACCTCTGCAGAGTGTTAAAAACTATCATGATAGCCGTGCTCCCGGTTATGAGCGCCTGGATGACCTACATGATTAGAGTTGGAATTGGGATTTGGGATGGTTATGTTTGGTTATGGTCTGGTAATGGTTATGGTTTATGCACTATGGACATGGATAATGGTAATGTTGGCAATAATCGGATATTGTTTATATTCTGTTAAATGATGGTTATGATGAGATTGTTTCACATAGACATAGTATAATGCTTTTCAAATGTTTTACTGTACTTTTCATCACTTAGCCATTATTATTGTCGTCATTTGAATTAGCCACATGTCATACTTTCCACACTTGCTGAGTACGACATGTACTCACCCTTGCAATCCCCCCCAACAGCTACTGGAGACAATTGGGAGTACCCTGAGGATCACGTGGAGTACTAGGTTGCGTACCGCCGTCAATTGCCTGTGGATTGGAGTCGTGCTGTTTAGTTTATTTTCCGCTGCAATTATTTAGAGTTATATTATTCGTGAACTATTGGATTATTGTAATAAAGTACTTATTTATTAGTTAAGACGTGGTTAAATTCTGTTTATCATTTGTGAATCATTCGTGTATGTGTGTTGAACATCCTGGGCACACATATGCGTTACGCTTGGTTCATATTCGGAACCGGGTGTCACACTATGTGCCACAAACATGGATTGAGAGAAATCAAATGCATTTTCATGTTTTGCCTCCACATTGAGTTGTCATTGCCTTCAAAGTGTGGGCCTTTTCCAAGTGGAATAGATAGATAATGATTGTTGTTATAATTTATGCGATCATAATTAAAAGGATATCGGAAGTAGTCGTGTGACTACTCCCCTTCTTCTTCTTCTCGTCTTCAATCTTCACTTTTCCCTTGGAGCGGGTTTTCTTTCTTAGGAGCACCTTGAGTTCTAGCGTCTCCTCATCGTCATCCTCGAAGTCTTGAATGGCCTCGAGGAGCCTCTCCAATTTTTGGTTCTTTTCTTATTCAACCTTCTCTTGGTTGACGCTCTTTTGTACGTCCTTCATGTCCGACATGATCTCTTTGAGCGATTAGTATCCTTTTGAAGAACCTGCTATGATACCAATTGAATGAGGCCTAGATGGGGGGGGGGTGAATAGGCCTTTTTGTTTTTCTGTCGGAACCTGCAACACTTAACAACCAGATCAAATCTCGAGATATCGGACTAGTCCAGTCGAGTGCGGACTAGTCCTGTGTGTACTGACTAGGTTGATCAAATTTGACTGAATATCTTGATCCTAGGATGTATGCAGTGGAAATATACATGTAATTGAAGTGTTACACAACTATGAACTAGGATGTACTACGAGTTAATCTTATTTTCAATGATTCAACATAAAGCGAACAAGATTGATCGAAACCCTAGATTGATGTGAAGAGTAAGAACGATGTGGGCAAAGTAAGTACACAAGCACTTTATCCCGTGGTTTGGTTCCCACAGAGGCAACCTACATCCATGTTGAGGAGTCCACAAAAGGATGGGGTCTTCTCCAACCCTACCCTCGTCGGATCGCCACGGAGGCCAATCCTCTTCACTAATCACAAAGGGAAAATAACCAAATTCAAGGGGCCTTCTCACAAGTTGAGGGCTCCCCAAGATTACAATATGAACACCACCAAGAACACACTCTAAAGATCACAATGAAAACCACAGGAGTGTGTTAGGAATCAAACCAAGAGCTCAATGAATGATGAACCGTGTCTCTCCAATGATCCAAAGTGTATCCTCAAGGTATTGATATTTTTTGCGTTTGATTTCGTGGAGAGAGGTGTTTTCTAAGATCTTGGGAGGTGTGCGACGGCGCAGAGGGTCGAGAGTTAAAAGTTGGGCCATGCACACCTATTTATATGGGGTTCCCAAAATTTACTGTTAGGGTTTCGAAAGATTGAACTAGTTCGTGGTGGACACCGGACTAGTACGGTGTGTAGCGTGTAGCAAACCCTAGGTGTCCCGAAATATCGGACTTGTCCGACTAAAAGCGGACTTGTCTGATTTGGTTCTAGAAATCTTCGGACTAGTCCGATACATATCGGACTTGTCCAGATAAGTGAAACCCTAAGTGAATTTAGGGACAAGTCCGCACTTGGAGGACTTGTCCGATTTAGGTCAGAGGGTTTTCGGACTAGTCCGTGACAATATCGAACTTGTCCGATTGACATCAGAAAGATATCGGACTCGTCCGATGGATATCGGACTTGTCCGATTTTGTGCAACTTGTGAAGTGTTTGGGGACTAGTCCGCACTGAGGAGGACTAGTCCGATTTTAGTCAGAGAGATATCGGACTAGTCCGTGGTGATATCGGACTAGTCTAGTTAGTGAAAAACTGGACTGTGAGGACAAGTTCGCACTATGAGGACTTGTCCGATCTTGTGCAAAAAGATACCGGACTAGTCCGCACTGTGAGGACTGTGAGGACTCCTAGATGCACTTTCAGACTAGTCCAATTTTCCTGGTTAATTTTTGTTGAATTACTTCTAAAATTTTGTCTAATCAACTCCAAACCTGTATAAACTTGTTAAAAGTCATTAGAACTAGTTAGTGATCATTAAAAGCAACTCATTAACAAGTTCCATCTTGCATTTGCATTAACCATGCATGTCATGTCATATTGAGTAATGTCTGTGCACCCTTTGATTGTGTTTCATGTTTTCTATGATCTTTGTGCGGATTAGACGGATTTGCACTAGAGAGTGCCGCAGAGGATCTACAACACCAAGAGTTTGAAGGCTTTGATCCTAATCAATCCCAAGAGCAAGGCAAGTGTCCTTGAAGCATATTGATCCCGTTTTTAAAGTAAATATTTGTTTGCAAAATTGCATGCTTGTGTCAATTTGATGGGAACCCAATGATAGGAAGTTTACTAAATTTGTTGACCACCCTTGTCACCTAGAATCCATGGTAGAGAGTCAGGATGAGGTTTTTACCTTTTTTCTACGCTTAATTAATTGGTACAGGAAAACAACTATACAACTTAACTTAATTATGCATTTATGAGATTTTATTAACATGAACTGGTTAATATGATGTGGTAATGGGTGATCTAAGAAAGCCTGGCATGTGGATGGGTTGGATGTTATGGTGGTTGCTTGCTTTATATCTAAGCACTGGTTCATGCAAGAATAAGCCAGGACTACAGTGCCACCACGAGGCAAAGTATGGGTGCAGCGTAGCTGATTAATTAGGGCTTTGCCAGGGCTATTTGGACCATTGAGGATGCTTGGGGAAGGGGTAGTCGGATTGGGTTTGTTGATGATTGGTGGGACTACCCTGGGATCCGAATGTCTCAAGAGGGGACCCATGGTTGAAGATGTGCTCAGTTAGAGGCATCGCCGGCGGTGAAACATCAGTGGGGTCTAAATGGGCTAGTAATCCCATTGCAAAGGCTATTTTGTGATCTCTTGGCCACACACCAATGGAAGTGTGAGACGGCATAATGGAGGTTCTAGTCACTGCGAGGTGAGGAAATAACAAACCCGCAGGTAAAGTGGTACAAACTCTGCAGAGTGTCTAATAAACTATCATTATAGCCATGCTTTTGGTTATGAGCGCCTGGATGACCAACATGATTAGAGGGAATTGGGTATTGGGATGGTTTGGTATTGGTTATGATTATGGTTGATAACATGGTTATGGTTATGGGATGGCATTATGGTTTATGAAATTGATTATGGATATTGGCAATGGTAAAATCTGGTATATGGATGACGGATATTGAAATATGGACTGGTATTATGATAACTATATGGTTTATGACGTGTTTACTCCACATACATATAATATATTGCTTTTCAAATATTTTTAATGTACTTTTCAGCACTTAGCCAATATTTTATTTGTCATTTGAATAAGCTACATGTCATACTTTCCACACTTGCTGAGTAAGACATGTACTCACTCTTGCAATCCCCCCCCCAACAGTTGCAGTTCAGGATTAGGAGTTTAATGATGATAATGCGGAGTTCTAGGCCGTGTCTGCCGTCAGCTTTGCCTGTGGTGTTGATTGGAGCTGCGCTACCCTATTGCTTATGTTGCATAGCTGTTTAGTTTGCTTAATTAGAGTATTTCAGCTGCATTAGTTGAACTTGTCATTAATATTCAATAGTGCCTGTATTCGAGGATAGTATGAATTAAGTAATAAAAGTGCTTAATTAATCTTGTTCTGTGGTAATTTTCTATATATCCTTTTGTGAATGTACTCATGCATGTGTGTTGAACGTCCTGGGCAAATATATGCGTTCACTTGGATCATTTTCGGAACCCGGTGTCACAGATATCGGCTAGTTGTTTTTCAGTATTGATATGTGAAATGGTTATGTCGCCTTTCATTGAATGATCTCTAAAACAGTGATGTCGGATGTCTATATGTTTGGTCCTAGAGTGCTCAACGGGATTATGGGAAATTTTAATGGCACTCTCATTGTCACAAAGGAGTAGAATACATCTCATATTGTAACCGTAATCCCTTAGAGTTTGTCGCATCCAAAGGAGTTGTGCACAACAACTCCCAGCTGCAACATACTCCACTTCGGCCGTGGATAAGGCAGTGGAGTTTTGCTTCTTGGAGGACCAAAAAACTTGGGATCTACATAGGAATTGGCAAGTACTGGAGGTACTTTTTCTATCTACTTTGCATCTGGCATAATCTGCATTGGAGTATCCAATGAGATTGAACTTTGAACCTTTAGGATACCAAAGGCCTAGGTTGGGTGTATGAACTAAATATCGCAAGATCCTTTTTACGGCTGTCAAATGACATTCCTTATGATTGGCTTGAAATATTGCACACAAACATACAATCAACATAATATCAGGCCGAGATGCACATAAATAAAGTAGGGAGCCAATCATGGAGTGATATACCTTTTGATCCATGTTTGGTCCGTCTTCATTGAGATCCAAGTGTTCATTTGTCGCCATGGGATTCTTTATAGGCTTTTCTTTGTCTATTCCAAACTTCTTATGTATGTCTTGAGTGTACTTGGTTTGGCTTATGAACGTCTTTTCCTTTTGTTGCTTCACTTGGAATCCCTAGAAATATCTACTCTCCCATCATGGACATCTCGAATCTATCTGTCATAATCTTACTAAACTCTTGACAAAAATATTTGTTAGTTGAACCAAATATAATATTATCAACATAAATTTGATAGATAAATAGGTCATTATCAAAATGCTTAGTAAACAAAATGTAATTAGCTTTACCAATCTTAAATACATTTTCAATCAAAAAATCTCTAAGGCACTCATACCAAGCTCTAGGAGCTTGTTTGAGGCCATTGAGAGCCTTACACAGTTTGTATACATAGTCGGGGAACTCTTGATCTTCAAACCCGGGGGGTTGCTTCACGTACACCTCCTCCTTGATCGGTCCGTTGATGAAGGCGCTTTTCACATCCATTTGATAGAGCTTGAAATCATGGTGAGTAGCATATGCAAGTAATATTCGAATTGATTCAAGCCTAGCAACAGGAGCAAAAGTCTCGTCAAAATCCAAACCTTCGACTTGTGAATACCCTTTGGCCACAATTTGCACCTTGTTCCTTGTCACCACCCCGTGTTCGCCTTGCTTGTTGCGGAAGACCCATTTAGTTCCGATGACGTTGAACTTGGGTCTTTCAACAAGTTCCCACACCTCATTCCTTTTGAAGTTGTTCAATTCTTCTTGCATCGCCACCACCCAATCTAGATCCTTTAATGCATATTCAACCCTGTGTGGTTCCAAAGAGGATACAAACGAGTAATGCTCACAAAAAATTAGTTATACAAGATCGAGTTGTTATTCCCTTTTGGATGCACTGATTATATTGTTGACGGGGTGATCTCTTTGGATGCATCGGTGTACTCTTGGGTGTGGCAGTTGTGGTCTTAAGTCTTTATTGTCATCACCTTCTTCTCCCCCTGGATGGTTGCCTTCATTGATGTGTTGATCATATTGGTCTCCTTTAGGTTGATCTTGTGTGGGAGCTCCCCCTTGATCATTCTCCTCCACTTGTGGTTCATCTTCTTCATTCGCATTTGGAGGTGGCGCTTGTGGTCGAACATCGACCAATGCCATTCTTCTCATTGCTTGACATGGAGCTTCTTCTCTATCTAGCACACATTGATCATCTTGCTCTCCTTAAGAGCCATTAGTTTCATCGAACACCACGTCACGTGCTACTTCAACAAGTCTGGAGGCCCTGTTGAATAGACGATGGGCGTAGGAGTTCGAATCATAGCCAAGTAAGAAACCTTCATCGGTCTTTGAAGTGAACTTTGAAGTCATAGGCTTCTTGTTAAAAATATAAAACTTATAACCAAAAACTCGAAAGTATGAAATATTCAGCTTGTTACCCGTGAGTAGTTTTTACGATGTCTTCTTGAGTAGGCGATGAAGATAGAGTCAGTTTATTGCGTGACACCTGGTGTTGACCGCTTCAGCCCAAAACCGATTTGAAGCCTTGAAAGTGCATCTAGGAATCCCTTGTGGGTTTTGGATGATTTATGGCAAGCAAATGAGATCCTAACCTCTTTGTTGAGATGAGCACAGGTTTTAATGGGAAAATAAGCAAAGTACCAAAAAGAAGGGAGAATGAGGAGCAATGTGGAAATGAGCTCAAGGAACAAGTGTAGTACATCATTGTGTATGGAGTGTGTTACGGATACACACCCCAAGATCTCAAACATGAATAAAAACACACATTGCACAGGTTTATACAGGACCAAACTAGTCCGATTGACACCGGACTAGTCCGATATCTTTCTCCACAAGATCGGACAAGTCCGATATCACCATGGAATAGTATGATATCTCTCTGACTAGAATCGGACTAGTCCTTCCCAGTGCAGACTAGTCCTCAAAACACATCACAAGCTGCACAAAATCGGGCAAGTCCGATCACACAACGGACTAGTCCGATATCATTCTGATCAAAATCGGACAAGTCCGATATTGGCCCGGACTAGTCCAAAAACCCTCTGACCTAAATCGGACAAGTCCTCCAAGTGCAGACTTGTCACCTTATTCACTTAGGGTTTCACTGATCCGGACAAGTCTGATGATTATCAGACTAGTCCGAAGATTTCCAGAAGCGAAATCGGACAAGTCCGCTCCTAGCCGGACTAGTCCAATATTTCGGGACACTTAGGTTTTGCTACACAGAGCACACTGGACTAGTCCGGTGTACACCACAGACTATTCCAATCATTCTAAACCCTAATGATCACTTTTAGAAAGCCCATATAAATAGATGTGCACGGCCCAACTTTAATCCCTCTCAAACCCCTGCGCCGTCACGCCTCCCAAGAGCCTCAAAACACATCTCTTCATGAAATCAAAAGTCACAAAGATCAATCCCTTGAGGATACACTTTGGAACATTGGAGAGACACGATTCATCACTCTTGAGCTCTTGGTTTGATTCCTTAACACACTCCTGTGATTTTCATTGTAATCTTTCGAGTGTGTTCTTGGTGGAGTTCTTGTTGTAATGTAGGGGAGCCCTCAATGTGTGAGAAGGCCCATTGAATTTGGTTATTTACCCTTTGTGATAAGAGAATAGGATTGGCATTCGTGGCGATCCGACGAGGGTAGGGTTGGAGAAGACCCGATCCTTTTGCGGACTCCTCAACGTGGATGTAGGTTGCCTCTGTGGGAACCGAACCACATGATAAATTGCTTGTGTTCTTGCTTTGCGTTCATCATTCATGTACATCATATCAAACTAGGGTTTCAATCAATCTTGCTTACTTTATGTTGAAACATTAAACATAAGATTAACTTGTGGTATACCCTAGTTCATAATCGTGTAACACTTCAATTACTTGTATATTTCCGTTGCATACATCCTAGAATCAAATTAATTGATCAAACTTGATTAACCTAGTCAGTACACACCGGACTAGTCCGCACTTCACCGGACTAGTCCGATATCTCAATTTTTGATCTGGTTGTTAAGTGTTGCAGGTTCCGGCAAAATTCAAAGAGGCCTATTCACCCCCCTCTAGGCCACATTCAATTGGTTTCAGGGGAAGGTTCTTCAAGAAGGAGACTAATCGCTCGAAGAGATCATGTCGGACATGAAAGACGTACACAAGAGCAACAACTAGAGAAGGTTGATGAAGATAAGTGTGAAACCTATTTGTGCTGAATACATTGGTTTTGACAATAAATGTTTTGAATGCTGCCATAACATCTTTTTAGCAAGGTTCGACTCTAGCTCCAAGCTTCTGCAAGGTCCGACAATAGGTTCGACTTTCTTTGTCCAGATCCAACATGTTTTTGAGTAGCTCCGGTGAGCTTTGTCTTTAGCTCCAGCATGTCTTTGATAGCTCCGGCATGTCTTTTTAAAGCTCCGATATGTTTTGCTAGGTCCGACTTATGTTGGTTAGCTCCGACATGTTTTTCTAGCTCCGACTTTTGGGATGACTAGTTCAGACTAGTTTTGGTTAGCTCCAGCGCTAGGTCCGAATAGCTTTGGTTAGCTCCGATGCTAGGTTGTACTAGCTTTGGTAAGCTCCGGCGCTAGGTGGTACTAGCTTTGGTAAGCTCCAGCGCTAGGTTGTACTAGCTTTGGTAAGCTCCGGTTAGCTTTGGCAAAGTTCGGAGCTTGATCGTAATGTTCCAAATTTTCATGTGAAATGTTTCGATTTTGCTTTACACTTATAGAAAGGTTTCTTAGTATTCTTTTACTAAGTTTTTTGTGTGTTTTGGTTGATATGGCTGATATTGTTTTGATATGCTTTGCAAGATGCTTATGTGAGGTGCTCACGTAAGGTGTTGTGTTCGGAACTGACTTGAGTCAAGTCGTGGACTTGGGCTCGTACGGATTGGTTGTTTATTCATGTGCAGGTATTGCTTGAGTTCAAGACATGGCTGGTTACAGAGTCCTAAGCAGTTATGGAAAGTTTTGATTCATGATTTGAGTAGGATTAGAGTCCTAGTTGAGATTGGGTTGGCCTAAGGGCTGGTTATATAAGCAAGGGAGGCCAGAGCTCGTGGTGCACGACTTTGGGGCTGTTCCTCTTGTGTTCTACTCCCTCCATCCCGTAAGGACTAACGTTATAGCAATTTTGAGATAAAATAGTGGACAAAAGAAATTACGCATGTGCCATCAAGTGTTTGCAAGTGGAAGCAAAGGCAGCATTGAGCACTGGTTCCTTTTTAGGGGTGGAAGAGGAACATGGTACACAAAGCATTGAAGAGCATTAACTGGTAGTGTGGAATAGACACAGAATGACGGTCTTTATTGGACATTTTCGAAGGCTCGAAATGCCCAACATTGTGGGACGGAGGGAGTATTGAATAAAATTCGTAGTTTGAAGGAAATTTTGTGCCTTGTTCATCCGACTTGTTCCAGACAAGTTTTACTCATCGAGTTTCTGTACAACACTACCTTTTGTTGGTGGTTTCATCAAAAATTGAGTTTTATAGATCCAAATTACATGATTCTTTTTGGGTTGTATTCACAACTTGATTATATATCATCTTTCAAAATTTCACGGTCATTGGATTCGTGGTTTCTGATCTACACAAATTTCTTTACAGTGTTCCAGAATTGTTTTTCTCGGGTAGGACAGATTGTCCTTTGTTCAATCTTTCGATCATAACTTCAGTTTCTCACAACGGATTTAAGTGATTCTTCTTGTGTTTTCTTTGTGACTTGACTCTCTATGATATATATCACTTTTGTCACGGTGAAACACGTTTAGATTAGTTTCACACACAATTTCTCTAACAGATCGTTTTTCTACCGAAGGGGTTGGGATTTAATTGTTTCTGCTGCATAAGATTTTTAAATCTACCATTCACCCCCTATGGTAGCTTTTCACATGTTCTTCGATCCTACAATCTGTATCAGAGCCACAGTGCTCTAATCATTGTGATTTGCACGTGTTTTTGACTAATCATCATGGAGAAATACTTTGCCAAACCTTGTGTGTTTGCTGGTATTGATTTTCAGGTTTGGAAGGCACGCATGGAGGCTTTCATCCAGGCAGAAGGCTTTGCAATATGGGAGAAGGTTTACAAGCCTTACGAAGTGCCACCTAACTATCAAGTTACGGCTACAAACCTACGAGACATCGACAACAGCAACAAATCCCAAAACTAGATCATCCAAGGACTCACTCAGAGCGACTTCGACCGCGTTGCACATCTCCGATCGGCATACGATAGATGGAGAGCACTTTGTGACTATCACGAAGGATACAACATTATCAAGGAGGTAAGGCAAGATATGTTCATGAAAGAATACATGCGCTTCGAGATGCAACCCGGTGAGTCCATCGATGATCTCTTTGCTCGCTTTAACAAAATTCTCTGTAACTTGCGTAGTGTCAACATTATTTTTTCTGATGCTCAAAATGCTAGGCAACTTCTTAGTGCATTAGACATGTCAATATGGGAGATGAAAGTTACATCTATTCGTGAATCTACTGTCATGAGTACACTTACTTTAGATGTGCTTTACTCTAAACTCAAAACTCATGAAATTGACATCTTATCATGTAAGAATCCAAATAAGTCTATTGCATTTGTCTCACTACGTGATATGCCTAGCTCTAGCCAATTATCATCTTGCAATACTCTTGCTTTGTTGTCCTCACTAACCCTGGAGCAGATTGGGGAATTTCCAAAAGAGGAGTTAGCACTAATCTCTACTAGGTTCTCAAAAGCATTGCAAAATGTGAGAACTAGAAGGAGAGGAAGCTCCGGACCTCAACGCTGTTTTGAATGTGGTAAGACATGAAACTTTCGTACAGAATGTCCTAACCTTTCAGGTCCTACTACTCATGAAGAAAAACAGAACAAGGTCAAGACCACCTCTGGAAACCCCATCAAGAAAAAGAAGGGTACCATAGGACGCAAGATGATTAACAGCTTTATCACTGCACTTCAAGAGCTCGATTCAAGCAATGTAGACTTTGAAAGTGATGAAGATGATGAGGATCTGACCAACTTATGCTTCATGGCGGGCAAAACAAGATCACGGTCAAGTCAGGAGGAAGCAGAACACAACAGTGACGATGATGAGGTATGTTCTACCTGTAATGAAATGTGTGATGCAATTTATCGTGCAACTATTATTGTTAAGAAAAAGGACAAAAAGCTTAGGGATAATGCTGCTAAAATTGAATCACTAGAATATGAAATCAACCGTTTGAAAACCTTGATTCCTAGTGATGATTCTTGTCCCTCATGTGATTTAATCTATGAACAATTGTCCACTAAGAACTGCACACTCCTCCACTCTCGATAGACTTGAACTTGAAATTGAAAATAACAAAAAGCTTGCTGCACTTGACATTGGCAACTTAAAAGATGCTTCTTGTTCTACAATTGATTTGCATTGTACTAGTTGTGATGATCTTGAAACGAAACTAAAAGATGCTATGAATGAAATTTCAATATTGATTAATGCTTTACGTTCTCATGAAGTTAAATATTGTTCTAATTGCAAACTGAAAGGAAAAACTTCATGTGAAAATTGCCTTGATTTGTCTGATAAACTTGATAACATGCATAGGACATTAGATCAGTTTTGTAATGGGAATAAGAACATAAACTTGCTGCTGAATTCTTCCATGTCTTGCAAAGATAAAACTAGTTTAGGTTTTGATTCTCATGCTCATGCTAAGGCACATCCACCTAAATTTGTAAAGTCATTAGGAAGTGGTTTGATTCAAACAGTTCCTAAACAAAAAGAAGTCGTTTTCAAATCTGCAGGAGTGTTGTCTCATTCGGTTTCAAATAAAAATATTGCTTGCTCATCTAGACATGAACAACAAGTTAAATTTCATTGTACCTAATGTGGTAGAGATGGTCATGTCATAGATTTTTGTTATAGATTAGATAAACAATAAAAAAGGGAAAGAATGATTGCTAGATCTCATAACTTTCATGCAACATTTGTTGCACATATTAAACCGAATGCCAGGAACATGCAACCTGCTGTTATGAGTCAAAAGCATTCAAAGGTTACCTCCGGACCTTCTATTTTTGCCTCCGGAGCTACTAATTTTTGTGCTACATAAGTAACACATTATAGGTCAGTAGTTAAGAATAAAAAACCTCAAACTTTGACTCATAAACCTGCTGTTTTATCTCAGCTTTCGCATGTTTTTCCTGCTGCACGTTGTGTGACTTAGTACTGGATTCCTAAATGCCTTTTGACTAACCCCAGTATTGAGTCATCGACGTTTTGTGCTTCTATGTAGGTTACACGTTTGAGGAAGGAGAACATTTGGATTGTGGATTCAGGTTGCTCACGCCACATGACCTGTAACAAAGAATGGTTCTCCTCCCTCTCTTTTGTGTCACGTGTAGAGAATGTTACTTTTGCCAATAATTCTTCAACTCCTATAATTACTAAGGGTTCGGTAAGAGTAAATGATCACTACACTTTGAAGGATGTGGCACTTGTCAAAACTTTGAAATACAACTTGCTTTCTTTTTCACAATTGCTAGATGGAAATCTGGAAAATATTTTCAATAAAAACTGCTGCAAAGTTGTAGCTTCAAAAAGTGAGCTTATTTTTAACATGTCTCGGTTTGGAAGAGTTATTAAAACTGATTTTGATATGTCTTCCTCTAAGCATAGGTGTCTAGTTGCCAATGATTCAAAGGACTTATATTTTTGGCATCGTAGACTTGGTCACGTAGGCTTTGATCACCTAACGTGTGTTAGTGCTCTTGATCGCATACATGGGCTGCCTAAGCTTAAAGGGGACAAAGAAATTGTGTGCTCTTCTTGTAGACATGCTAAGATGGTTGTAGGTTCACATACTCCTCTCACAATGATCATGACAATTGAACCGTGTCAACTTTTGCACCTTGACACCGTAGGACCTTCACGTGTTCAATCCTTCAGAGGTAAATGGTATGTTCTTGTGATTGTTGATGATTATTCTAGATACTCTTGGGTTTAATTTATGGCATCTAACAATGAAGCTTTTAGTGACTTCAGAACTTTATTTCTTAGATTATCAATTGATCACCCAGGATCTTTAAAATCAATTAGAAGTGATAACGGAACTGAATTTAAAAATCAATCTTTTTATCACTTTTGTGCTGAAAATGGAATAGATCATCAATTTTCTTCACCATATGTACCTCAACAAAACGGTGTTGTAGAAAGAAAGAACAAAACCTTAGTTGAGATGGCTAGGACTATGCTTGATGAATATCAAACTCCTAGGAAATTTTGGGTTGATGCGATTGCAACCGCTTGTTATGTCTCAAATCGTGTTTTCTTGCGCGCTAAGCTAGGTAAAACACCATATAAGCTCCGGTTTGGACATAGGCCTAGTGTTACGCACCTTCAGGTCTTTGGTTGCAAATGCTTTGTTAAAAAACATGGTAATCTTGATAAAATTTAACCTAGATCCATTGATGGCATATTTCTTGGTTATCCATCTCATACTAGAGGCTACCGTGTGCTTTTACTTGACACTAACAAAATTGTGGAGACTTGTGAAGTGTCTTTTGATGAATCTAGCCTAGGTACTAGCTCAAACATTATAGGTTCAGATCCATATCCGCAGGGGGAGAGCATTTTCGTTTAAGATGAGGAAGAGGTGGAGCTACTGCCCGAGAATTCAGCAGCTAATGACATTGTTCGAGCTCCTGATTTTGATTCACAGCCAGCACTGACGACCACCATTGTTGGTCCAGATCCTCCTCAAATTACAAGCTCATCGATTTTTGATGAACATGAAGAAGAAGAAGCTTGTGAAGTGTCCACTCCCCTCCGGGTTCTCAAAACTCATCCTCCACAACAGATTATTGGAAGCTTGCACGAACAAGTTACACGGTCCAGGATTTGCGATCCAAGCTCTCATGCTCATTCTGCTTTTGTTGCTTCTTTTGAACCCAAAGATATATCACACGCCCTCAATAATGAATCTTGGAATATTGCCATGCAGAAGAGTTAGAAAATTTTGAAAGCAATAATGTTTGGAATCTTGTACCTCCTCCTCAATGTCACACTTTAATTGGAACCAAATGGGTGTTTAAAAATAAACAAAGTGAGGATGGGGTTGTGGTTAGGAATAAGTCTAGCTTGGTTGCTCAAGGTTTCACTCAAGTTGAAGGTCTAGATTTTGATGAAACTTTTGCTCCTGTTGCTAGATTAGAAGCCGTAAGAATTTTGTTAGCTTTTGTTGCATCTAAAGGTTTTAGGATATATCAAATGGATGCTAAAAGTGCTTTTCTTAATGGCTACATAGATGAGGAGGTTTATGTCAAACAACCACCGGGTTTTGAAAATTCAGATTTTCCTAATCATGTTTACAAATTGTTGAAAGCCTTGTACGGTCTCAAACAAGCCCCTAGAGCATGGTATGATAGGTTAAAAACATTATTACTTGAAAAGGGGTTTACCATGGGCAAAGTTGATAAAACTCTTTTTGTGCTTAAGCATGGCAATGACTCATTATTCGTTCAAGTGTATGTGGATGATATTATCTTTGGTTGTGCTTCTCATGATTTTGTGTTCAAGATTTCAGCTATGATGAGTTCAGAATTTGAGATGAGTATGATGGGAGAACTCACGTACTTTTTGAAGCTGCAAATCAAGCAAACCAAGGAGGGTACCTTTGTGCATCAAACGAAGTTTACGAAAGACCTCCTAAGGCGCTTCAACATGGAAAAAAGCAAGCCTCTTTGGAAACCAATGGGAACAGCAACAACACTTGAACTTGATGAAGATGGTGAACCTGTGGATCAAAAAGAATATAGAAGCATGATCGGATCACTTTTGTACCTCATGACATCAAGACCGGACATACAATTCAGCGTATGTCTTTGTGCACGGTTTAAAGCTTCCCCACGTGCTTCACATCATCAATCCATCAAAAGGATTCTCAGGTACTTACATGGAACTCGAGAATTTGATATTTTTCTTCCTTCTTCCTCAACCGTTACTTTGAAAGCTTTTTCCGATGCTAATTTTGGAGGTTGTAGGATTGATAGGAAAAGTACTTCTGGTACTTGTCATTTTCTTGGTAATTCACTTTTTGCTTGGTCCTAGAAAACAAAATTCAGTTGCACAATCCACAGCCGAATCTGAATATGTAGCTGTTGCTGGTGCTTGCTCACAAATTCATTGGATTGTTCAAACACTTAAGGACTATGGGGTTGATCCAGATAGTGTTCCACTGTTTTGTGATAACACTAGTGCCATTTGCATTGCTAAAAACCCTGTGCAACATTCTAGAACTAAGAACATTGATATTAGATATCACTTTCTCCATGATAATGTTGAAAAAGGAAACATTGTGCTTCACCATGTAGATACCGAACAACAATTGGCTGACATTTTTACAAAACCTTTGGATTTCACTCGTTTTTGTTATATTCGTACTGAAATAGGGGTTATGCATCCTCATGGCTTAAATTGAGTGAGAGTTTTGAAACTTGGAAAGTCTATATGAGAATCTGAACTTAAAATAATATGAGCATAGTATTTCATACATATATGACTTTGTTATTCCTTTTACATGCTGAAAGTTCTTACTACATTACTCGTGTTGTACATTTTGTAGTTTTTGCCATGTCTAGTAATTGGAATAATTACTTACACTAAATCTGGTCATGGTCGAACTTTCTTGCTCTTTTGAACTTGTTGCATGCTCACAAGTGCTTTCAATCATAAAGAATTAATCAAGCAATCAACTCACATGTTGAGTTTTTGTGAACAAATATAAGTTGAGAAAAGATCAAGAGAATATGCATGCATCACATTTCTTGTTTTGAGATGGCTTATCATTGCACTTAGATATGAACTTGGAAGAAGTTGTGTATGACTAAAACCATGTCCTTAAGCTTCTTATTGTCAAATGACATAGGCTTGGCTTGGTTGGTTAGAATAAGGCAGATGCGCATATAATCTCTTGCAAATATCATATGATCTAGATTTATGCTTTGAAAAATAATAAAATGCAGCAACTAGTGTCATGTTTTTAGGTTTTCAAATAGTTAAGTTTGTGAGATCATGACTTGCTTAAATTGAAAATTACATTTGATATCTAGCATGGCTTACACTACTTTATGTATCTCATTGTTGTGATAGTATAAGTTACCTGATAGTATGACTTGGATGAGCTTTGTTTTATATGTATATGTTATAATATGCTGATAACAATTAAAATCTGTCTTATAAACCTTGCTGAATACATTGTCAAAGGGGGAGAGATAATATGTGAATTTTTAAAAACAAATATGCAAGGGGGAAACATTGATTACACATTGTTTTTGACACGATTCTTCTCAGGGGGAGAAATTGTTTTCAAAACTTTTAATGTGAATAAGCCAATGTTCGAATCTTAAGTGGTGTTGCCAATGCATTCATCAAGGGTGAGATTGTGAGACCTATTTGTGCTAAATACAATGGTTTTTACAATAAAAGTTTTGAATGCTTCCATAACATATTTTTTAGCAAGGTCCGACTCTAGCTCCGAGCTTCTGCAAGGTCCGACAATAGGTCTGACTTTCTTTGTCTAGAACGAACATGTTTTTGGGTAGCTCCAGTGAGCTTTGTCTTTAGCTCCGGCATGTCTTTGATAGCTCCGACATGTCTTTTTAAAGCTCCGATATGTTTTGCTAAGTCCGACTTATGTTGGTTAGCTCTGACATGTTTTTCTAGCTCCGACTTTTGGGATGACTAGTTCGGACTAATTTTGATTAGCTCCGGCACTAGGTCCGACTAGCTTTAGTTAGCTCTGGCGCTAGGTTGTACTAGCTTTGGTAAGGTCCGGCGCTAGGTTGTACTAGCTTTGGTAAGCTCCGGCGCTAGGTTGTACTAGCTTTGGTAAGCTCCGGCTCAAGCTCCGAGTAGCTTTGGCAAGGTTTGGAGCTTGATCATAATGTTCCAAATTTTCATGTGAAATGTTTCGAACTTGCTTTCCACTTATGGAAAGGTTGCTTAGTATTCTTTTACTAAGTTTTTGGTGTGTTTTTGTTGATATGGCTGATATCGTTTTGATATGCTTTGCAACATGCTTATGTGAGGTGCTCACGTAAGGTGTTGTGTTCGGAACTGACTTGAGTCAAGTCGTGGACTTGGGCTCGTACGGATTGGTTGTTTATTCATGTGCAGGTGTTGCTGGAGTTCAAGACATGGATGGTGATAGGATCCTTTGGACTAGTCTCAGGGAGGAGATGAGGTTCCAACAACCAAATTTAGGAGGAATTGTGGTTGAGCGGGTCAGGAGGTCGCGTGGGATGATTGAATCAAGGGCAGTGCATATGAAAGTTAATGGACTTCGAAGGAAGGTGTTTGCACGGATGCATGTGGTGCATGATGTGGCAACATGGTTCCGAATATGGTGTATGGATGGGAAGATCTGGTTGGAAGGATCAGATCATATCGGTTGATGACTTTGGCTGCGGCGGAGTCGGTTATGGCTCCGTATGGAAAGTATCGAGTTGGTTATGTTAGGATTTTGTGTGGTCACGAATTTGAGTTTTTTTAGGAATGTGGGATACGTTCCTAAGGTGTTTGGAAGTCTTAAGATTGCTTCTATCTGCATATAGAAGAGTCCTAAGCAGTTATAGAAAGTTTCGATTCATGATTTGAGTAGGATTAGAGTCCTAGTTGAGATTGGATTGGCCTAAGGGCTGGTTATATAAGAAAGGGAGGCCAGAGCTCGTGGTGCACGACTTTGGGGCTGTTCCTCTTGTGTTATATTAAATAAAATTCGTAGTTTGAAGGAACTTTTGTGCCTTGTTCGTCGGGCTTGTTCCAGACAAGTTTTACTTGTCGAGTTTCTGGACAGCACTACCTTTTGTTGGTGGTTTCATCATAACTCGAGTTTTACAGATCCAATTGAAGTGATTATTTCTGGGTTGTCTTCACAACTTGATTATATATCATCTGTCAAAATTTCACGGTCATTCGATTTGTGGTTTCTGATCTACACGAATTTCTTTGCAGCGTTCGAGAACTGTTTTTCTCGGGTAGGGCAGATTGCCCTTTGTTCAATCTTTCGATCATAACTTGAGTTTCTCTTGATAGATTTGAGTGATTCTTCTTGTGTTTTATTTGTGACATGATTCTATCTGATATATATCACTTTTGTCACGGTGAAACACATTTAGATTAGTTTCAGACACAATTTATCTAATAGATCATTTTTCTGCCGAAGAGCTTGGGATTTAATTGTTTCCACTGCATAAGATTTTTAAATCTACCATTCACCCCCCCCCCCCTCTAGTAGATTTTCACGTGCTCTTCGATCCTAAAATAAGAACCAGAAATTGCAGAAGCTCCTCGAAGCCATTCAAGACTTTGAGGATGACGATGAGGAGACGCAGGAACTCAAGGCGCTCCTAAAGAAGAAAACCCTTTCCAACAGAAAGGTGAAAATTGAAGATAAAAAGAAGAAGAAGGGGAGTAGTCACACCGACTACTCTCGATATCCTTTCAACTACGATCGTCTTAATTCTAGAAATAATCATTATTTGTCTATCCCTCTAGGAAAAGCCCGACACTTCAATGGAAGTGATTACTCAATGTGGAGGCAAAATATGAAAATGCATCTAATTTCTCTTAATCCAAGTTTGTGGCATATTGTGTGCACATGGATAGGTATCCCGGACGACGATGAAGAGCTTACACTAAGCCAAGAGTAGGCAATTCATCAAAATGCTCAAGCCGCGGTAGTCATTACCTCTTTGCTCAGTCGGGACGAGTTCACCAAGGTTGATGGACTCGAGATTTGAAAGGAGATATGGGACACATTGCAAACTGCACATGAAGGTGATCGTCATGTGCGTGAAGCGAAGATTGAGATGATCGAAGGCGAATTGTGAAGATACGCTATCGAAGAAGATGAGTCGCCTCAAGATATGTACAACCGACTAAAGACGCTCATCATCAAGGTACAATCATATGGAAGCAGGAAGTGGAATGACGACGAGGTGATGAAGCTCATCCTTAGAGCTTTCATGCCTCGCAACGTCACCTTATGATCAATGATTAGAGAAAGCCCCGAATACAAGAGAATGACTCCCGATGAGCTACTTGGAAAAATCATCAATTTCGAGATGATGGAAAAGCAAGCGAAGCATGTCAAGGAAATTGCCGACCCCACCTCGGCAAAGAAGAAAGGGGTTTCTTTGAAGTCCACCCTCAAGCCCTTATCTAAAGAATCACGAGAAGCTCAATTAGAAGAAGACGGTGACGATGAGAGTAGTGACTTAGATGAAGATGACATGATACTATTCATGAAGAAATTCAAGAAGATGATGAAGAAGAGACAAGGCGCTAAATCAAGTGAAGGAAAATACAAGGAAAGAACAAATCCAAAGTTGAGGCGGGCATGCTATAATTTTGGTGAGTATAGCCACTTTATAGTTGATTGCCCATATGAAGAGAACAAGAAGAATACCAAAGAAGCCAAGCCTCAATCCAAGAAATTCTTCAAGAAGAAGAAACAAGCCAAACAAGCGCATATAGGGAAAGAGTGGGACTCAAATGATGAGTTCTCATCATCAGGAGAAGAAGAGATGGCTAGCATAGCCATCGAGAAGACATCCAAGAAGTATACTCTCTTCCCTACACTCGGCGCATGGAAGGGGAATGGCACTTGCCTCATGGCAAAGGAAGGTAAACTCAAGGTAACAACAAAACCCTCCTCCATGCATTCATATTCTAGTGATAGTGATATTAATAGTGATAATGAAGATAAGCTCATTGGGTTAGATAAGAAAACAACCACTAAAATGAAATTTTTGCTTGATCAACTTGTTGAGAAGGAGAGGTTCATACATCGTCAAGAAGACATGATTATCTTCCAAAAGGATGAATATGTTGAACTTAACAAGCTTCTAGAACTTGAAAAGGAGCGAAACAAGTCACTAGAGCTTGAATTAGCTTCAAGCAAGGAAACATGCTTGGAGTTAAGCAACTCAAATGCTACAATCAAGGAAGAACTTGCTAACCCAATCAAGGTTAACAAGATCCTTGAGGTGCAAGTTGAGTCACTCAAGCAAGGTGACCCTTCATCCTCTTCAAGCTCACCATCTCAACACATTAAAACTGAAGTTGCTTCTACTTGTACATGTGGTAAAGTTGACACCAGTTTGAAAGACAAGTCAACCTCTACCAAGGACAAGCATGCTTCACAAAATGGCATATTTGACAAGGAGAAGATCAAATATGCACGTAGTGCATACTTGGTCACAAGACCTCAAAATGTCAAATATGGCATTGGTTAGTCTTATGGTGAAAAGCAACAAGCTAGAAGCCATAAGAATAACAAGTATAGCAATGTCTTTGTAAAGGGAAGACTCTTTCAAACTGGAAAATCAAAAATTAATGAATACAACACGAATGATCACAGAAGTAGTCCGGTCAGGATCCGGACAAGTCCGGTCCTCCGGACAAGTCCGGTCTCCCAGACTAGTCCTGTGTATAAACAACAACAATTGCTATTTAGAACTTTTGATGCATCTTATGTCTTAATGAGAAGTAATTATGGAAAAATTTATGCTCATTACGTTGTGCCACGCCATTGGAACACCAAGTCTCATGTGTGGGTGCCCAAATCCCTTATGACTAACCTAAAAGGACCCAAGCAAGCTTGGGTACCTAAAACCAAGGCATAATTTGTTTTTGCAGGCCTACTCCTTCGGTGGATCCAAATGGGTGCTAGACAGTGGCTACACCAACCATATGACCAGAGAAAGAAGAATGTTCATTGAGTATGAAGTGAATGAGGATCCAAGCGAGGGCATCTATTTTGGAGACAATAGTCAAGGAAAAGTGATCGGTACCGGTAAATTGCCATATCACCACAACACACTCTTTCTCACGTATTACATGCTGATTATTTAGATTATAACCTGCTGTCCATATCTCAATTATGTGACAAAGGTTATAATTGCTTGTTCACTAACGAGGGTGTGACCGTTTCTAGGAGGAGTGATGGTTCCATTGCACTCAAGGGTATGTTAAAGGGAAAGCTTTATCTTGTTGACTTCAGCAAGGATAAAGATGAACTTGACACATGCTTGATTGCAAAGACAAACATGGGTTGGCTGTGGCATAGACGGCTAGCGCATGTTGGTATGAGGAATCTTGGAAAACTCCTCAAGGGCGATCACATCCGAGGTTTGAAGGGTGTTGTTTTTGAGAAAGACAGACTCTGTAGCGCGTGCCAAGCTAGGAAGCAAGTTGGAGCACCTCATCCCGTGAAGAACATCATGACTACAACAAGACCGCTCGAGCTACTTCACTTGGAAATATTCGATCCAATCGCCTACATAAGCATCGGTGGTAACAACTATGGTTTAGTAGTTGTCGATGATTTTCTCGCTTCACTTGGGTTTTCTTTTTACATGATAAGTCAGAAACACAAGGAATACTCAAGAAGTTCTTTAAGCGAGCTCAAAATGAATTCTCATTTACAATCAAGAACATTCGACGTGACAACGGCATGAAGTTCAAGAACACACAAGTGGAGGAGTACCTAGATGTAAAAGGCATAAAGCACGAGTTTTTAGCTCCGTACTCCCCTCAACAATACGGAGTTGCCGAAAGAAAGAACCAAACCCTCATAGAGATGGCGAGAACAATGCTCGATGAGTACAAGACCTCGGATCGATTTTAGGCGGAAGCGTTCAACACCGCTTGCAATGCCATAAATCGACTTTACCTTCATCGACTACTTAAGAAGAAGTCCTATGAGCTACTCACTGGTAACAAGCCTAATATTTCATATTTTCGAGTTTTTGGTTCCAAATGTTATATTTTTAACAAGAAGCCTAGGACTTCAAAGTTCGCTTCGAAGTCCGATGAAGGTTTCTTGCTTGGTTATGATTCGAACACTTACGTTTATCGTATCTACAACAAGACCTCCGGACTTGTTGAAGTAGCATGTGACATAGTGTTCGATGAAACTAATGTCTCCCAAAAGGAGCAAGTTGATCCATGTGTGCTAGATAAAGAAGAAGCTCATTGTCAAGCATTGAGAAGAATGGCGTTAGGCGAAGTTCGACCACAAGAGCCACCTCTACATATGCTTGAGTAAAATGAACCACAAGAGGAGACCATTGATCAAGGGGGAGCTTCCATACAATATCAACCTCAAGAAAGTGAAAATGATCAACACGTCAATGAGAGCAACCATTTAGAGGGAGAAGAAGATGATGATGAAGGTTCAAGATAGCAAGTACCACACCCAAGAGTACACCAATGCATCCAAAGGGATCACCCAATCGACAACATCATCGGTGACATCCAAAAGGGAGTAACTACTAGATCTTGCATAGCTAATTTTTGTGAGCATTACTCGTTTGTGCCCTTTTGGGAACCATGCAGGGTTGAGGTTGCTTTGAAGGATCCGGATTGGGTAGTGGCCATGCAAGAAGAACTCATCAATTTTAAAAGGAATGAGGTATGGGAACTAGTCGAAAGACCCAAATCAAATGTCGTCGGCACCAAATGGGTCTTCCGAAACAAACAAGACAAACACGGGGTGGTGACGAGGAACAAGGCACGACTTGTGGCCAAAGGGTATTCACAAGTCGAAGGTTTGGATTTCGATGAAACCTTTGCTCCCGTAGCTAGACTTGAGTCCATTAGAATATTACTTGCATATGCTACTCACCATGATTTCAAGCTCTATCAAATGGATGTGAAAAGCGCCTTCCTCAATGGACCAATCAAGGAGGAGGTGTATGTGGAGCAACCCTCCAGGTTTGAAGATGAAGAGTTTCCCGACCACATATTTAAACTGTGTAAGGCTCTCTACGGCCTCAAACAAGCTCCTAGAGCTTGGTATGAGTATCTTAGAGATTTCATAATTGAAAATGGCTTTAAGATTGGTAAAGTAGATTATACATTGTTTACAAAGAATTTTGACGATGATCTTTTTGTTTGTCAAATTTATGTTGATGACATAATCTTTGGTTCAACTAACAAATCTTATTGTGAGGAATTTAGTAAAATTTTGACAGATAGATATGAGATGTCTATGATGGGAGAGCTAAAGTACTTCTTGGGATTCCAAGTGAGGCAACAAAAGGAAGGGACGTTCATAAGCCAAACTAAGTACACTCAATACATGCTCAAGAAGTTTGGAATGGACAAGGCGAAGCCCATAAAGACTCCCATGGCAACGAATGGTCACTTGGATCTCAGTGAAGATGGACCTAGCTTTGATCAAAAGGTATATCGCTCCATGATTGGATCTCTACTCTATTTATGTGCATCTAGGCCATACATTATGTTGAGTGTATGTTTGTGTGCAATATTTCAAGCCTATCCTAAGGAGTGTCACTTGACAGCTGTAAAAAGGATCTTGAGATATTTAGTTCATACACACAACCTTGGTCTTTGGTATCCAAAAGGCTCAAAATTCAATCTCATTGGCTACTCCGATGCAAATTATGCTGGATGCAAAGTAGATAGAAAAAGTACCTCCGGTACATGCCAATTCATAGGTAGATTCCTAGTTTCTTGGTCCTCCAAGAAACAAAACTCCATTGCATTATCCACAGTCAAAGCGGAGTATGTTGCAGTCGGGAGTTGTTGCGCACAACTCCTTTGGATGCGAGAAACTCTAAGGGATTATGGTTATAATATGAACCGTATTCCACTCCTTTGTGATAATGAGAGTGCCATTAAAATTTCCCATAATCCATTTGAGCACTCTAGAATTAAACACATAGACATCTAGCATCACTTCTTGAGAGATCACTCCATGAAAGGAGATATAGCCATTTCCCATGTCAACACTGAAAAGCAATTAGCCGACATATTCACCAAGTCACTTGATGAAAAACGCTTTTGCGAGCTTCGAAATGAACTAAATATCCTTGATGCTCGGAGTGTGGCTTGAAAATTTGCATACCTGTATGAATTCTTCAAAATATGTTGCTTGGATTGTGAAAATCATCTCTCTCAATTTTCTTTGAAAAACTATGTCAATTACTAGATCTTGGTGAATTATGGTCAATGCTTGATTGTTGTATGCTTACTGATCGTATTCATAAAGATTATTTGATTTGATTTGCCTCCATATTTTTCTAAATAAGTACCTTCGAATATATACGAATGGGCTAAGAAGTTCTTCCCTAGTGACCACGGACTAGTCCGTGGTTACCCGTACTAGTCCGCCCATGCAGACTAGTCCACGGAGCGCTAGTTAGGCTGGACTAGTCTGGTAGACCACAGACTAGTCTGATATAGCCTCTGGAAAAGTTTGGACTAGACCGATCATTTTTGGACTTGTCTAATTTTTCGTGTCCTTAACCCTAGTCGTCGCCAAACCCTAATTTCCTCACCCCCACACTTGCCTCAAGCTTCCCCTCTCCACGCTCTAGCTCCCCAATGCGATTTTGCATCTCCTCCATCAAAAAGCTCCACGTTTGGGTGGAAATCAAGCTTCCTCGCTCGGGGATTGAAGTTCGCGGACTTGTCCGGCCTTCAACACCCCCCTCTTCGAGATTCAAGCGATTTCTTCAGTAATTTTCCCCCAAACCCTAGAAATCTCTATTTTCTTCATTGTTGATCAAATAGCCTAGCATCTCTAACTATATACATGCTTCCTTGATGTATTACATTGATGCTAAGCTAGTTGTGCATTAGGAATCACCATTTGTCTCGTTGCTTAGGTTTTTGAGGATGGATACCAGACTAGTCCGGTCCATGCACAGACAAGTCCAGTCACCCGGACTAGTCCGTGCTTGTACACCGGACTTGTTCGATTTTTCTAAACTCAAAACCTAACCTTTCAATTTCTCAATGCAATTCCTTGTTATTCTTTCTCACCCATACCTTGTATAATCCTATCTCAAGGCATGTCGAACTCTCACGATGATGTTTCCGACTTCGAAGTCGAGATGGAACAAGAAGCCCCACTTCGGTCCTCGAAGGACCAAAGCAAGAAGCGACCTTCCGAGCGAGCCCCCTCTCCTCCTCAGTCTCAAAAGAGGGTGGCTCAACTAAAGGTGTCTGCTTCCAGGGCTTCCGCTGCTGGTGGCCCTAGCTCGGCAAGTGCCCGCCTAGCCAAGGGCAAGGGCAAGGGGACCACAATAGGCCCGATTTGCCCCCTGAAGATGTCAACTCCAAAGCAAGGGGCTCGGGACCCCACAGAAGAAAAGTTCAATGGGAAGGGCAGTGGCTCAGCGGCTATGTTCTGCAATGTTGATTGCAACAGCCATCCGAAGCAAGCCGTCGATGCCAGATTTTGGAGCAATTTCCATGCATATTTCTACAAGTCTGTGTACCTCCCCATGAAGACACCTGTAGTCTGCAGCCAATGGATTGATTGGCCACACTTTTAGAAGAAGGGTTGCTCACCGTTTATTGAAGTGGTGGAAGCAGTCGAGAGGCATGGACTAAAGCATCCCTTTGCCTTCAGAAACAATTGGAATGATGAGGTCATAGCGCAATTCTTTGCGACTTGCCATTTCTCATGTGATGAGGAAGAGAGTGTTACTTGGATGACTCACGGATCCAAGTACAGTATAACTTATGAAGACTTTGCAAGCTTGCTATACCTTGACACCTCAAGCCATGCCAACTTGATCATCCACAACATAGGTGTCATTGATAAGGACAAGATGAAATTCCCCTATGAGCCCAACTCCAAGTTCAACCCTCCCTCCACAAAGAACATGAAGCCTTTCTTTGTGGCCTTGAACAGAGTCTTGAGGAAGACAATTGCCCCCAAGGATGGGGATGTTGGTAGTGTGCAGGGCTATCTCCGGACCCTGATGAGGGTCATAAGCAAGGACTGCATGTTTGATGTGGCTAACTATATCTGGAATGATATGGTCAACATCTCTTGCACACCCAACAGGTCCTGTGGCTATGCTCCATATCTTATGTTCATGATTGAGAAGGTCACTAGCATTGAATTTGTCAAAGATGGGGAGCACCTTCCCTTGAGGCCCCAGATGCCTCAAAAGCCAAGCATACAGGCTGCTCCATCTCCAGCCTCCAGTCCTGAGGCTCTGACAAGAGCAAGTGGAGATGCCAGGGCTGCCCCTGCCACTAGGGCAGCTCCTCAAAAGGGATTTGCGAGTGGCATCTTCAAATACTTGGCTGCTATCTTTGCTTCCTGCAGAAAGGTCGGGGTGGAGGCCCACAAGCTTAACAAGCGAAGAAAGGAAGACATGAAGTATGTCAAGGCAAATGT
The DNA here is from genome assembly GCA_036927565.1 of Tuctoria greenei. Lineage (NCBI taxonomy): Eukaryota > Viridiplantae > Streptophyta > Magnoliopsida > Poales > Poaceae > Tuctoria > Tuctoria greenei. Next base: position 259,771,416 of record JAYESD010000001.1, on the reverse strand, counting down.
GAAGCAGATTTGTCAAAAGCTGGAGATCGAGCTCATTGGATCTCCAGTTATCTCTGAAGATTCTAATTCTGACTATACCGAGCCCGGGCCCTTGACTCCCTCCAAGCTTGCCTACTTTGGCATTGGGGGCTCGAGTGGCTTCGTTCCTCCTCCTCCTCCTCCTCCTCCTCCTCATCAGCCCGAAGATGAAGATGAAGACGATGAGAGGACCGACAGGGAGGATGGAACACTTTAGGTCCCTCCTCTCCTTCTTTTTGGTGTCTTGATGCCAAAGGGGGAAAGATTGAGGCTGAGTCTTAGGTCTTAGGTCTTAAGCTGTAGGATGTGAGGAGAGAGCTTCCTTTTTGCTTTTTGTCTATTTTGTGGGTTGTAAAACTTTCACTATGCTCTTATGATAATTATGGTCTTGTGATACAATGTTTTGATCTACTTGAGAAGTGATTGTTGAAATTTGTTATTTTGCTCCTAGAATGACATATATGCTTGATGTTGGTTGGTTAATGTCAATTATGTCATTCTCATTGTTTCAATGCACTTAGTTATGCATCCCGCCATAAAGAAGGCACATATGGATCATGTTTGCATTGCTTGATGTATTTTAGACTCATATGTGCATACTTTATGAAAATCTCAACTTTTATCATATTTTGTGAAATCTCAATTGGTTGTCATCAATCACTAAAAAGGGGGGAGATTGAAAGTGCATTTATGAATCCCTTGTGGGTTTTGGATGATTTATGACAAGCAAATGAGATCCTAACCTTTTTGTTAAGATGAGCACATGTTTTAATGGAAAAATAAGCAAAGTGCCAAAAAGAAGGGAGAATGAGGAGCAATGTGGAAATGAGCTCAAGGAACAAGTGTAGTAGATCATTGTGTATGAAGTGTGTTAAGGAAACACACCCCAAGAGCTCAAACACAAATAAACACACACAATGCACAAGTTTATACAGGACCAGACTAGTCCGATTGACACCGGACTAGTCCGATATCTTTCTGCACAAGATCGGACAAGTCCAATATCACCACGGACTAGTGCGATATCTCTCTGACTAGAATCAGACTAGTCCTTCCCAGTGCGGATTAGTCCTCAAAACACTTCACAAGCTGCACAAAATCGGACAAGTCCGATCACATAACGGACTAGTCTGATATCATTCTGATCTAAATCGAACAAGTCCGATATTGGCCCAGACTGGTCCGAAAACCCTCTGACCTAAATTGATCAAGTCCTCCAAGTGCAGACTTGTCACCTAATTCACTTAGGGTTTAACTGATCCGGACAAGTCCGATGATTACCGGACTAGTCCGAAGATTTCCAGAAGCGAAATCGGACAAGTCCGCTCCTAGCCAGACTAGTCCGATATTTCAGGACACTTAGGGTTTGCTACACACAGCACACCGGACTAGTCCGATCTTTCTAAACCCTAACAGTCACTTTTAGAAACCCCATATAAATAGATGTGCACCGCACAACTTTAATCCCGCTCGAACCCCTGCGCCGTCGCACCTCCCAAGAGCCTAAAAAACACATCTCTCCACGAAATCAAAAGTCAAAAAGATCAATCCCTTGAGGATACACTTTGGAACATTGGAGAGGCACGATTCATCACTCTTGAGCTCTTGGTTTTATTCCCTAACACACTCCTATGATTTTCATTGTAATCTTTCAAGTGTGTTCTTGGTGGAGTTCTTGTTGTAATCTAGGGGAGCCCTCAACGTGTGAGAAGGCCCCTTGAATTTGGTTATTTAACCTTTGTGATAAGTGAAGAGGATTGGCCTTTCTGGCGATCCAACAAGGGTAGGGTTGGAGAAGACCCAGTCCTTTTGTGGACTCCTCAACGTGGATGTAGGTTGCCTCTGTGGGAACCGAACCACGGGATAAATTGCTTGTGTTCTTGCTTTGCGTTCATCATTCTTGTACATCATATCAAACTAGGGTTTCAATCAATCTTGCTTACTTTACGTTGAAACATTAAACATAAGATTAACTTGTGGTATACCCTAGTTCATAATCGTGTAACAATTCAATTACCTGTATATTTCCGCTGCATACATCCTAGAATCAAATTAATCGATCAAACTTGATTAACCTAGTCGGTACACACCGTACTAGTCCGCACTTGACCGGACTAGTCCGATATCTCAAGTTTTGATCTGGTTGTTAAGTGTTGCAGGTTCCGACAAAATTCAAAAAGTCCTATTCACCCCCCCTCTAGGCAACATTCAAGTCTTGTATTCATCGAGCATTGTCCTCGCCATATCAATGAGTGTTCGATTCCTCCTTTTGGCTACTCCATTTTGTTGAGGAGAATAAGGTGCTGAAAACTCGTGCTTTATCCCTTCTTCATCTAGATACTTCTCAACTTGGGTATTCTTGAACTCCGTTCCATTGTCACTTTGTATGTTATTGATCGTTAGCCAAAATTCATTTTGAGCTCGCTTGAGAAACTTCTTGAGGGTTCCTTGAGTTGGTGTCTTATCATGCAAAAATAAAACCCACGTGAAGCGCGAAAAATCATCAACAATTACTAAACCGTATTTGTTACCGCCGATGCTTATGTAAGCAATTGGGCCAAATAGGTCCATGTGAAGTAGATCGAGCGGTCTCATTGTTGTCATGACATTCTTTGCAGGATGAGGTGCTCCTACTTGCTTTCCGGCTTGGCACACGCTACAAGGCCCGTATTTCTAAAAAACAACATCCTTCAAACCTCGGATGTGATCGCCCTTAAGGAGTTTTTGAAGATTCCTCATACCGACATGTGCTAGCCGTTTATGCCACACCCAGCCCATGTTGGTATTTGCAATCAAGCATCTATCAAGTTGAGCTTTATCTTTGTTGAAGTCAACTAGATATAACTTTCCCTTTAACACACACCCTTGAATGCAACCGAGTTATCACTCCATCTAGAGACGGTCACACCCTCATTAGTGAACAAGCAATTATAACCCTTGTCACATAATTGAGATATGGACATAAGGTTATAATCTAAGGAATCAACATGTAAAACATGAGAAAGAGTATCTTGTGGTGAAATTGCTATCTTACCGGTACCGAGCACCCTTCCTTGACTGTTATCGCCAAAATAAATGCTTTCACTTGGATCTTCATTTTCTTCTTATTCAATGAACATCCTTCTTTTTGCAGTCATGTGATTGGTGCATCCGCTATCTAGCACCCATTTTGCTCCACCGGAGGAATAAGCCTGCAAAACCAATTTACGCCTTGGTCTTAGGTACCCAAGCTTGCTTGGGTCCTTTGAGGTTAGTCATGAGTGATTTGAGCACCCACACATGAGACTTGGTGTTCCCATTGTGTGGCCCAACATATTTGGCATAAACTCTACCAAGATTACTTTTCATAAGAACATATGAAGCATCAAAAGTTCTAAATAGGAATTGTTGTTCATATGAGTTAACAATGTTAAATTCATCAACATTATTATGTTTTTTAACTTGAGAGGAGTTTCCCTTGACAAAGGCCGTGCCACCCTTGTTATTCTTGTGGCTTCTAGCATTTTGCTTTTCACCATAAGAATACCCAATGCCATACTTGACATTAGGAGGTCCTGTGGCCAAGTTTGCATTGCGTGCATACTTGACCTTCTCCTTGTCAAATATTCCACTTCGGGAAGGATGCTTGTCCTTTGTCAAGTTTGAATTCTCCTTCAAGTTAGTGTCATTTTTAGCACATGTACAAACAATTACAGTTTCAGATTTTATATGTTGAGAAGGTGAGCTTGATGAGTATGAAGAGCCACTTGACTTGAGTGACTCAACTTGTACCTCAAGGATCTTGTTAACTTTGGTTAAGTTAGCAAGTTCATCCTTGATAGCCACGTTTGAGTCTTTTAGCTTCAAACAAGCTTCCTTGCTTGAAGCTAACTCAAGTTCCAGTGAATTGCTTCGCTCCTTTTCAAGCTCGAGGAGCTTTTTGATCTTAAGATATTCTTCCTTTTGAAGGATGATCATATCTTCTTGATGATCAACTAGCTCCTCCTTATAAACAAGCTTATCCATCAAGATTTTCATTTAAGCAGCAATTTTCTTATCTAATCCAACAAGCATATCTTCATCATCACTAGAGTCATCACTATCACTAGAAAAAGAATGCACGGAGGAAGATTTGGTTGTTACCGTCCTTGGCCATTAGACATGTATGATTGGTGTCCTTCCATGCGCCGATGGTTGGGAAGAGGGTGGATTTCTTGGTACGCTTCATGATGGCTATGGTAGCCATCTCCTCTTCTTGTTCGGATGAGGACTCATCATTGGAGTCCCACTCCTTCCCTAGATGCGCCTGTCCAAATTGCTTCTTCTTCTTAAACATCTTCTTGGGTTGAGGTTTGTTGTCCTTGGTCTTCCTCTTGTTTTCTTCATGAGGACAATCAACTATAAAGTGTTCGTATCATCTTCAGTGTTGGCTTGTCCCTTTGTTTTCCTTCACTTGGTCTACCACCTTGTCTTCTTCTCATCATTTTCTTGAATTTCTTCATGAATAGGATCATGTCTTCTTCATCTATGTCACTTCTTTCATCGTTGTTGTCATCTTCCTCTTAAGCTTCTCGAGCTTATTTTGATATAGGTTTACAAGTGGACTTCAAGACAACTCCTTTTTTCTTTGCCGAGGTAAGGTCGACAATCTATTTGACGTGCTTTGCTTGTTTCTCCGTGATCTCAAAATTTATAATCTTCCCAAGAAGCTCATCCGGGATCATTTTCCGATACCCGGGGCTTTCTCTAATCATCGAGCATAGTATTACGTTGTGAGGCATGAAAGCTCTAAGAATTAGCTTTACGACCTCGTGATAATTCCACTTTTTGCTTCCATATGCTTGAACTTTGTTGATAAGATTATCCAAACGATTGTACATATCTTGCGGTGACTCATCTTCTTCTATAGCGAATCTTCCCAATTCGCCTTCAATCATTTCAATCTTGGGTTCTCGCACATGACGATCACCTTCATGTGCAGTTTGTAAAATGTCCCATATCTCCTTTGCAATTTCAATCCATCCACCTTGGTGAACTCGTCTCGGCTCAGTGACAATGTTATGATAGCTACAGCTTGAGCGTTCCGATGAATAGCTTGTTCTTGGCTTGGTGTGAGCTCTTCATCATCATCCGAGATATCTATCCCTGTACACACTATATGCCACAAGCCGGGGTTAAGTGATATGACATGCATCTTCATATTTTATATCCACATAGAATAATCATTGTCATCAAATAAACGTGCTTTCCCTACAGGAATTGATGAGTAATGATTATTGTTCGAATTTAACCGGTCATAGTTAAAAGGATATCGGGAGTATCGGTGTGAGTACTCCCCTTCTTATTCTTTTCATCCTCCATCTTCATCTCCCCTTTTGGGGATAGTCCCTTCTTCCTTAAGAGTGCCCTGAGTTCAAGCATCTCCTTATCATCATCCTCCCAGTCTTGGATGGCGTCGAGGAGCTTCTCCAACTTCTAAGTCTTTTCATCATCAACCTTCTCTTGGTTGAAGTTCTTGTGCACATCCTTAATGTCCGACATCTTTTTTTCGAGCGATGAGTGCCTTTTGAATATCCCGCTCTCATACCAATTGAATGTAGCCTAGAGGTGGTGAATAGTCTTTTTGAACTTTTGTCGGATCCTAAAACACCTAGCAACTTGATCAAATACAGAGAAATCGAACTAATCCGGTAGGGTGCGGACTATTCCAGTGTGTGCGGACTAGATTGATCAATAATTTCAATTCAAGTACTCTATACAGTGGAAATTAATTTATAACTTGAATGGATTACGTCAATGAAACTTGGTATGACACAAACTAACTATGGTTTCAATGTTTTAATGTAAATTGTACAAGATCGAGTAAACCCGAGACTATGATGAATAGTAAGAACAAGTATGACACAAGGTTTTTATCCCATGGTTCGATTCCAAAGAAGAAATCTACATCCGCGTTGAGGAGTCCACAGAGGACTGGGTCTTCACCGACCCTACCCTCGTCGAATCGCCACGGAGGCCGATTTTCTTCCACTAATCACAAAGGGGGCAAATAACCATGTTCAAGGGGCCTTCTCACAAGTTGAGGGATCCCCAAGATTTACAATTGAAAACAGCCCCGAAAACGCTCGAAAGATATGCAATAAACAACGAGAGTGTGCGAGAGATTCAAACCCAAGGGCTCAATACGTGTAGAACGAGTCTCTTCTTTGATCAATGACTAATCCTCAAAGATTTGATCTTTCTAGGGTTAGATTGTGTGGAGAGACGTGTATTCTAGGCTCTTGGAAGGTGTGACAGTGCAGGGGATCGAGAGATTTTGATTAAGGACCGTACACCACTATTTATACTAGGTTTCCAAAAGTTACCGTTAGGGTTTGTGACGTCCGGACTAGTTCGGTGTGCGGCGTGTGGGAAACCCTAAGTGTTCTGATATATCGGACTTGTCCGGAAATGGGTGGACTAGTCTGATTTGGTCTCTGGAAGTGTTCGGACTAGTCCGGCACATATCGGACTAGTCTGGTGTGGTGAACCTCATGTAGAATTGAGGACAAGTCCGCACTTGAAGGACTTGTCCGATTTTAGTCAGAGAGTTTTCGAGCTAGTCCGTGATGATATCGGACTTGTCCATTTCTGTGTAAAGTGTGAGGTTCTGAGGACAAGTCTGCATTGGGGCGGACTTGTCCGTTTTTAGTCATAAAGATATCGGACTAGTCCATGGTGTTATCGGACTAGTCCGGTGCTGTGAAAACTGGTGTTCTTGCGGACAAGCCCGCACTGAGAAGACTTGTTCGTTTCTAGTCAAAGACATATCGGACTAGTCCCTGGTCATATCGAACTAGTCCGTTTTTCCTATGAATTGTGCAGTGAACGAGATTTCTTGTACTTGAGCTCTTGGGGTGTGTTTCTCCAACACACTCCATACACAATAAAGTATTCTATTCAGATCTTGAGCTCTTTTCCATATAGATCCTCATTCTCCTTTCTTTTTGCACTTTCTTATAATTTTATTAAAACATGCGCTCATCTCAACAATTTTGTTAGGATCTCATTTGTTTGTGATAAGTCAACCAAAACCCACAAGGAATGCCTAGATGCACTTTCAGTTATCAACCACAATTGCTTTGTCCAGAAGCTTCTGGAAGTTGGCATAACCACAATTGAGCAATTGCACGTGGATCTCATTATTAAGGCCTCTCATGAACAAATATTGCTTCTAGCTGTTTCAGCTGACATCTTCAAGCACATACCTTGAAAGTTGATTGAACTTATTATGGTATTCACTCACACTTGATTTTCCTTGCCTCAAGTTCTCAAATTCTTTCCTCTTTAGGATCATAACACCTTCCGGCACATAATGAGAACAGAAGCTCTCCTTGAATTTAGCCCAAGTGATCCTCTCCTGATTCTCATGGGCATTGTATAAAGAATCCCACCAATCAGGAGCTGTTCCAACTAGTTGATGGGAAGCAAATGGAACCTTCTCCCGGTCACTACTTTGGACAATAGCTAGCTTCTTTTCCACAGACTTGAGCCAATCATCGATGTCCATAGGGTCAGTTGCTTGAGGAAAGGTGGGTGGCCTGGTCCTGATGAACTCTCCCAACCGGTTATGAGGTGATGGGGGTTGGTGGTGGAGGCATGTGGGGCTAATTATTGTTGTTATCAGCATGCAGCTGTCCCATAGCCTATATCATGATCTGCATGAGCTGCTCAAGGTCGATAGCTCCTTGGGCAGGTCCCTGGTTGTTCTGAGGTGCTTCATTGCCCTCCTCCTCATCATCGGCATCCCTCTGGTTGTGAGTCGTCACCATCTGAAGAAAAGCTAGAGATAAGAATTTAGAAAACTTCCCCAACTATATGCATCAAGGGATATGAAACTAAACAACTAACTATACAAGCCTATATGGACATGGCAATGCTAAGCATCCCACAATCCTGTACTTAGCACAAAAACACAACGCTTCCTGAGTGTTCCTATGTGCTCTAAAGTGTCCAATCTATCTAGGTTGCATCCTTTGATCAACCCGTGGCTCTGATACCAATTTGTGACACTCAGTTCCAAAAAATGAACCAAGTGCAGTATATGTGTGCCCAGGATGTTTAACGCACATACACAAGTGATTCACAAATGACAACAGATAGTTACCACATCTCAAATTATTAAATAAGTACTTTTATTACAATATTTAAATAAAACTCAGTTACAACTCTAATTATCAATATTAATTGTTCTGAACTAATGTAGCGGAAATAAACTAAATCTGAGCAAACTAAGCATATAGGGTAGCGTCGCTCCTAGTAACACCACGGGAAAAGCTGACGGCAGCACACAACCTAGAACTCCTCATTAACATCGTGATACTTCCAATCCTGACTTGCAACTGTTGGTGGGGGAATCGCAAGGGTGAGTACATGTCGTACCCAGCAAGTGTGGAACGTATGACATGTAGCTTAAACAAGACAAGATAATAAATAAAGGGTAAGTGCATAAAAGTACATTCAAAACATGTAAACAACATTATACTTTGTCTATGTGAAGTAATCCAATCATATACCAAATAAACATAATAATTCATATCCATCATTCATTATTCATCCATATTCCATATTCTTACCATCATCATTAACCATGACAATTTATCACCATCCAATCCATAACCATAACCAACCATAACCATTACTATAACCAACCGTAACCATCCCAAATCCCAAGTTCTCTCTAATCATGTAGGTCATCTGGGTGCTCTTAACCGGAAGCATGACTATCATGATAGTTATAACACTCTGCAGAGGTTGTACCGCTTTACCCACGTGTTTGTGATTTCATCACATTTCGGTGACTAGAACCTTTATTATGCCGTCTTACACTTCCGTTGGTGTGTGGCTAAGAGATCACAAAATAGCCTTTACAAAGGGACTACTAGCCTGTACGGACCCATTGAGGTTTCACCGGTGGCGATGTCTTCAACTGAGCACATCCTAAACCAAGGTCCCCCTCTTGTGCCGTTCGGATCCCAGGGAGTCCCACCACTCATACAAACCAAATCCAACTCCCCTTCCCCACTGTTTCAAATGGTCTGTGCAATACTAGCAATACCCTAATTAATCAGCTACGCCGCACACATACATGGCCTCGTGGTGGCACTGTAGTCCTGGCTTATTCTTGCATGAACCGGTACTTAGATCTAAGGCAAGCAAACCACCATAACGTCAACCCCATCCACATACCATGCTTGCTTAGGTCACCCATTACCATGTTACCATTAACCAATGTTCATCAATGTACATTATCCATAATCTCAATAATTTATAATTAAGTAGTTTGGTTCTTTTTCCCATCCCAATTAATTTGAGCGAAGCCAAATAGGAAAAATCCCTTCTCGGCTCTCTACAATGTATCCCAAGCGACAAGGGTGGTCAAACAAGACTAGTAAACTCCTATCTTGGGTTTCCTATCAATTTGACACAAGCATGCAATTTTGCAAACAAAACATTTAAAAACATAGGTTCAATTTGTTCAAGGACACTTGCCTTGCTCCAGAGCTTGGTTAGGGTCCAATATTCGAAATCCTGGTACTGGAGGTCCTCGGCGGCACACTCTAGCCCAACACCTTCTATTCCGAGCGATAAACATATAAAACAGTAATTACAATTAATAAATGCTCATATATTACTCAATATGACATGACATGCATGATTAATGCAAATGCGAAATGAAACTTGTAATGAATTGCTTTTAATATTTACTAATCAATTACAATAGTTCTTAACAAGTTTATATGTGTTTCATGTTAATTTACATCAATTTGGAATGAATTCAACATTAAATGAATCTAGAGGTCGGACAAGTCTGCTAGGGCTGGACTAGTCCACCCTACGCAGAACTAGCGAGTTAGGGTTTTCTTGATCTGCGAGAATTTGGAGAATTCGTGTGAATTCAAGTGGGAAAGAGGAAGTAGAAGGTATACCACATGTTTATAACTCCAAAGAACAAGAGTTTGGAGGCAACTGTAACACGCTCATTTTCATGCATCATGCCCTACTTACATTCATATACATGTATAACATTAACCCACATGAAGAGGAATGAGTTTAAAATTGATTTGGAACAAAACCGCACTTAAAATGCTAAAAAGTGTGCACTAGTCTGATTTTAGTGAGGACTAGTCCGATTTCTCTCTGACTAAAAACAAACATGTCCATTTTTGCTGCGGACTAGTCCGATTTTTCCTCTGGAAACTTTCGAACTTGTTCGATTTTGTGCGGACTAGTTCGATATTCCAAGAATCCTTGAAAATTTGCTAAGTCCCTGGACTTTTCCGGACTAGTCTGGTGTCCCAGCGGACTTGTCCGTTTTCCTCTCTGACTAAAGTCGGACTTGTCTGATTTTTGGCCAGACTTGTCCGATTTCTCTCTGAACAAATTTGGACTAGTCCGGTCCTTTTCGAACTTGTCCGATATTTCGCGACTTCGAGTTGATCTTTTGTTTTACGACTTGTTTCTTGAGGTTCACATTAAGTGGGCCTAGGGACATCATTCCTAACTCTTTTAGAGCCCATGTGGGACTCTAAACCGGCCCCTACTCATCTCAAACTCGAAATCCATCTAACCCTAGCCTCCACCTCTATATAACCAACCCCACCCCTTGGCTTGACATCTATTTGCCACTTTTCCACCCCACTCAAACCCTAGTTTGTAGAGAGCCACCACCAAGGAGGGAGGAGGGGATCCCAAGCAAGAAGAAGAAGAGGAGGAAACGAAAGAGGATCAAGATCTCCCCCAAGCTTTCGTTCTTCATCACCAATTCATCTCTAAGTTCATCATCAACCATAGATCGTCAAGATCCAAGTGTTGCCTCCATGTTTCTTGACTCATTGGAGTTCTAAACACCTGGTATACCTTCTATTCTCTATTCCTTAAGTGAATTTAACCCCTAATCTCCAAATTCACGTCGATCTAAAAAACCCTAGTTCGCTAGTTCTTCGAAGTGCGGACTAGTTCGGCCTTCTGCAGACTAGTCTGATTTTCCTGGCTAAATTGTGTTGAATTAATTCTAAAATTAGATATAATCACATCCAAACCTTATAAACTTGTTAAAAACTATTAGAACTAGTTAGTGATCATTAAAAGCAATCTATTAACAAGTTCTACCTTGCATTTGCATTAATTATGCCTGTTATGTCGTATTGAGTAATATTTGTGCACTCTTTGATTCTGTTTCTTGTCTTGTATGTTTATTGTTTGGATTAGACAGATTTGCGCTAGAGAGTGCCGTGGAGGATCTACAGCACCAAGAGTTTGAAGTCTTTGATCCTAATCAACTGCAAGAGCAAGGAAAGTGTCCTTGAAGCATATTGATCCTGTTTTACAATAAATGTTTTGTTTGAAAATCGCATGCTTGTGTCAATTTGATGGGAAATCCTATGGTAGGAAGTTTCTAGTTTTGTTGACCACCCTTGTCACCTGGAATATATGGTAGAGAGTCGGGAAGGGCTTTTTACCTTTTTGCTTCGCTTAATCAACTGGGATGGAAAAACAACTATACCACTCAATTTAATTATGCATAAATGAAATTATGGTTAACATGAACTGGTAAGTATGATATGGTAATGGGTGATCTAAGCAAGCCTGGTATGTGGATGGGTTGGATGTTATGGTGGTTTTGCTTGCTTTAGATCTAAGGAAGGGTTCGTGGAGCGACCATCTAGGATTTACAGTGCCACCACGAGGCCAAGTATAGGTGCATCGTAGCTGATTAATTAGGGCCTTGCCAGTGCTATTTGGACCATTAAGGATGCTCGGGGAAGGGGTAGTCGAATTGGGTTTGTTGATGATTGGTGGGACTACCCTGGGATCCGAATGGCTCAAGAGGGGGCCCTTGGTTGAAGATGTGCTCAGTTGGAGACATTGCCACCGGTGAAACCATGGTGGGGTCTAAATAGGCTAGTAATCTCTTTGTAAAGGATATTTTGTGATCTTTTGGCCACACACTGACGGAAGTGTGAGACGACATAATAGAGGTTCTAGTCATCGAAAGGTGATGAAATCACAAACACTTGGGTAAAGCGGTACAACCTCTGCAGAGTGTGTCTAAAACTATCATGATAGCTGTGCTCCCGATTATGAGCAACCTGGACCCTCACATGATTAGAGGAAAATTGGGATGGTTTGGTATTGGTTTTTGGGATGGTATTATGGTTATGGTTGGTATTATGGTTATGAATTTTATTCTGGAATTGAACATGGATATTGGTACATGATGATAGATATGAAATATGGACTGGTATTATGATAACTATATGGTTTATGATGGGTTTACTTCAAATACATATAATATATTGCTTTTCAAATGTTTTAATGTACTTTTCAGCACTCGACCATTATTATATTCGTCATTTGAATCAGCCACATGTCATACATTCCACACTTGCTGAGTACAACATGTACCCACTCTTGCAATTCCCCCCCCCAATAGTTGCAGGTCAGGATTGGGAGTTTAATGATTATAATGCGGAGTTCTAGGCCGTGTCTACCGTCAGCTTGCCTGTGGTGTTTTGGAGCTGCGCTATACCCTATCGCTTATGCTGCCAAGCTGTTTAGCTTGCTTATTTAGTTTATTTTTGCTGCATTAGTTGACTTGTCATTAATATTCATTAGAGTTTGTATCCGAGGATAATATGGTTTGTGCAATAAAATTTGGTTAATAAATCTTGTTCTGTGATAATTTTCTGTATACTCTTTTGTGATGCACTCGTGTATGTGTGTAGAATGTCTTGGGCACACATATGCGTTCACTTGGTTCATTTTTTGGAACCGGGTGTCACAGCAACACTTGGATCTTGACGATCTAGGATTGGTGATGAACAATGCAAAGTCAATGAAGATCTTGATTGCTTGATCCTTCTTCGTGATCTCCTTCTCCTCCTTGCTGTTGGATCTCCCCTTGGTGGCGGCTCCCATGAACTAAGGTTTGGTTGTCTTTCAATGAGGCAAAGAGGTAAAAGGGTGGGGTGTTGGGTTATTTATATAGGGGTGGAGGTGTAGGGTTTGAAGGATTTCAAGTTTGGGGTGGGTGGAGGCCGCTGTGGGGTCGCACATGGGCTCTGAAATGGGTAGACATGACGTCATTTGGCCCACTTAAGGTCAAAACCCAAAACAAGTCGTGGAAGAAAAGATTGAATCAGAATCACGAGCACCGTACAAGTCCGCACAAGGCCGGACTAGTCTGATATTAGTCAAAGAGAAAAAGTCCTGACGAAATCGGACAAGTCCGAACTTAGTTAGAGAGGAAAACAGACAAGTCGGGCAGAAAACAGACAAGTACGGACAAGTCCAAGGACTTAGCAAAATTTCCAAGAATGGGATTACCGGACAAGTCAGCAATAGACGAAACAAGTCCAAAACCGGTGCAGAGAGAAAAACGGATTAGTCTGTAGCAAAAATGGACATGTCCGAAGAGAGGTTAGAGAGAAATTTGGACTAGTCCAAGGCAAATCGTGCAAGTCCGCACTCCTCACACTTTTAAGCACGATTTTGCTTCTAATTCATTTTCAACTTGTTCCTTTTTATGTGGATTAATGTTAAACATATTTAATGATGTATGCAATGCATGATGTATGAAAATGACGGTGTTACATGAACTTGCATGCTTCACACTTTTTGACCAGCTCGACTGCATCCTGGAGTGTTGTTGGCCAGTAAAAACCATGCTGAAATGTCTTAGCGATCAGCGTGGGGGATGACGCATGATTCCCAAACTTTCCTCTATGGATCTTTGTGAGAAGTTTGCAACCCCCTTCTCAGGAAATGCACCGCATTAGAATGCCTATGGCACCACGTCGATAGAGATCCTCTTCAACCAACGTGTATCTTTTAGCCAATCTGACAATTTGCTCAGTAGACACACTATCTTCAGGAAGGATGTTGTCTTTCAGGTAGTTCCAAACTTCTGTGATCCATGCATCATAACTTACTTGAGCTTCTAGATCTTGTGCGCTTGGTTGCTTGGAGCTTCCTGTAGCGCCTATGATCCTTGGTGGATGCCATGGTAACAGGGCCACCAGGACCGCCAATTTCGGGGTGCTAGTCTCGCCCCCATCACTCAGTTCGGTAGGCTGAGCTGCAGGTGCCGTCTTGACAAAAACCCCGTCGGGTACCTGAGCCTCGGTTGAAGCTTTCGTCGAGAGATCGTCAGCTTCAGAGTTGTTGAGATGCTGAACATGGCAGAGGTGCATGACTTGGAACTCCTTTTCCGGATTCTAAACTTCAAGCAAACATACAGGAAGTTGAGGGTTATTACAATTACATTCACCTTCCACTTGTTTGATGATGAGCTGCGAATCTCCCATCACCAGCAGCTATCGGACGCCAAATGATAGCACCGTCTTGAGTCTGAGGATTAGAGCTTTGTATTCTGCCATGTTGTTGGTAGCCTCGAAGTCAAGGCGTACCATTTACTTGATCTTCTCACCGGTTGGAGCGAAGAGAAGGATTCCACCTCCAGTCCACTTCTTCTACACAAAGCCATCGAAGTATAGAGTCCAGTGAGGCTCAGTGAAGACTGGGACCTTATTTTCTGGCTTCTGTTCGCTGATGCCCTCTGGACTTGATGAAGAAGGTGTCCACAGCCACGAAGTCAGCCAGCACCTAACTCTTGATTTCATGCTAATGCAGGAATTCGAGATTAAACTCTGCAAGCTCTACAACCCACTTGGCGATATTTCCCATTAAATTGTGGTTATACAAAATAGCACGTAGTGGATAAGATGTTACCACTCATATCTTGTGGGCTTGGAAGTAATGACGTAGCTTCCTTGGGGCAATTAGAACTGCGTACAACAGCTTATGCACCTAGATGTATCAAGTCTTGGTATCATTAAATACTTCACTAATGAAGTATACTGGCCGCTGGACAGTTCAGACCCTCCCGTATGGGTCCGAAGTTTCTTCTTCATCAATTCAGACCCACTCGGAGGGGTCCGAATCTTATTCTTGAGTGGTAGATACTCTCTCGGATGAGAGAGGTGATCCATAGGCATCTTGCCTTTAGGATACGTGCCTGGGGCTAGGACTCAAACTTACCCTCAGGTAGCTCCGGACCTTCCCGGGGGGGTCTGAGCTCCTGAGTTGAATATATCTCTGGTATTTCCGTAACCAGGATTGTAACACCCTCATTTTTATGCATCATGCCCTACATAGATTCATATACATGTTTAACATTAATGCACATAAAGAGGAACAAGTTTAAAATTGATTTGGAACATTTAAAATTGATTTGGAATAAAACCGCACTTAAAATGCCTGGTATTTCCGTAACCAGGATTGTAATCGCACTAAAAATGCTGAAAAGTGCGGACTAGTCCGATTTTGGTGAGGAGTAGTCCGATTTCTCTCTGACTAAAAACGGACTTGTCCGTTTTTGCTGCGGACTAGTCCGATTTTGCCTCTGGACACTTTCGGACTTATCCAATTTTGTGCGGACTAGTCCAATATTCCAAGAATCCTTGAAAAATTGCTAAGTCACTGGACTTTTCCGGATTAGTCCGGTGTTCCAACAGACTTGTCCATTTTCCTCTCTAACTAAAGTCAGACTTGTCTGATTTTTTGCCAGACTTGTCCTATTTTCTCTCTGGACATTTTTGGACTAGTTCGGTCCTTTTTGGACTTGTCCGATATTTCGCGACCCCGAATTGATCTTTTGTTTTACGACTTGTTTCTTGGGTTTCACGTTAAGTGGGCCTAGGGACATCGCGCCTAACTCTTTTAGAGCCCATGTGGGACCCTAAACCGTCCTCTACTCCTCTCAAACTCGAAATCCATCTAACCCTAGCCTCCACCTCTATATAAACAACCCCACCCCTTGGCTTGACATCTATTTGCAACTTTTCCACCCCACCCAAACCTTAGTTCGTGGAGAGCCACCACCAAGGAGGGAGGAGGAGATCCCAAGCAAGAAGAAGAAGAGGAGGAAACGAAAGAGGATCAAGATCTCCATCAAGTTTCGTTCTACATCACCAATTAATCTCCAAGTTCATCCCCTACCCTAGATCATCAAGCTCCAAGTGTTACCTCCAAGTTTCTTGATTCATTGGAGTCCTAAACACTTGGTATACCTTCTATTCTCTTTTAATTACGTGAATTCAAGCCCAAATCTCCCAATTGATGTCGATCTAGAAAACCCTAATTTGCTAGTTCTGCGAAGTGCAGACTAGTCCGGCCTTCTGCAGACTAGTCTGATTTTGATGACTAAATTGTGTTGAATTGATTCTAAAATTTGATCTAATCAACTCCAAACCCGTATAAACTTGTTAAAAACTATTAGAACTAGCTAGTGATCATTAAAAGCAATCTATTAACGAGTCCCACCTTGCATTTGCATCAATCGTGCATGTCATGTCATATTGAGTAATATTTGTGCACTCTTTGATTGTGTTTCTTGTCTTGTATGTTTATTGTATGGATTAGACAGATTTGCTCTAGAGAGTGCCGCGGAGGATCTACAACACCAAGAGTTTGAAGGCTTTGATCCTAATCAACAGCAAGAGCAAGGCAAGTGTCATTGAAGCATATTGATCCTGTTTTAAAATAAATGTTTTGTTTGAAAATTGCATGCTTGTGTCAATTTGATGGGAATACCTATAGTAGTAAGTTTACTAGTTTTGTTAAACCACCCTTGTCACCTGGAATATATGGTAGAGAGTCGGGATAAGCTTTTTACCATTTTGCTTCGCTTAATTATTTGGGATGGAAGAACAACTACACTACATAATTTAATTATGCATGGATGAGATTAGGGTTAACATGAAATGGCTAATATGATATGGTAATGGGTGATCTAAGCAAGATTGGTATGTGGATGGGTTGTATGTTATGGTTGTTTTGCTTGCTTTAGATCTAAGGACCGGTTCGTGGAGCGACCACCTAGGATTTACAGTGCCACCACGAGGCCAAGTATGGGTGCGGTGTAGCTGATTAATTAGGGCTTTGCCAGTGCTATTTGGACCATTAAGGATGCTCAGGGAAGGGGTAGTCGGATTAGATTTATTGATGATTGGTGGGACTACCCTGGGATCCGAATGGCTCAAGAGGGGGCCCTTGGTTGAAGATCTGCTCAGTTGGAGACATCGCCACCGGTGAAACCTTAGTGGGGTCTAAATAGGCTAGTAATCCCATTGTAAAGGCTATTTTGTGATGTCTTGGCCACACACCTAAGGAAGTGTGAGACGGCATAATTGAGATTATATAGTCATCGGAAGGTGATGAAATCACAAACACGTGGGTAAAGCTGTACAACCTCTGCAGAGTGTGTCTAAAACTATCATGATAGCCGTGCTCCCGGTTATGAGCAACCTGGAGCCTCACATGATTAGGGAAACTTGGGATTTGGGATGGTTGGTTATGGTTATGTTTGGTAATGGTTATGGCTGGTTATGGATTAATTTTTAGTATTGAATATGGTTATTGGCCAATGGTGAAATCTGGAATTATAGATGATGGTAATGAATTCAGACTGGTATTATGATATTACTTATGATTATGATGGGTTTACTTCACATATGTATAATATATTGTTTTTCAAATGTTTTAATGTACTTTTTAGCACTCAACCATTATTATATTCATCATTTGAATCAGCCACATGTCATACTTTCCACACTTGCTGAGTACGTCATGTACTCACTCTTGCAACCCCCCCCCCCCCCCCCCACAAACAGTTGCAAGTCAGGATTGGGAGTTTAATGATAATGCGGAATTCTAGGTCGTGTCTACCGTCAGCTTTGCATGTGGTGTTGCATGGAGCTGCGCTATGCCCTATTGCTTATGTTGCCTAGCTGTTTAGTTTGCTTATTTAGTTTATTTCCACTGCATTTGTTGAACATTGTCATTAATATTCATTAGAGTTTGTATTCGAGGAAAATATGGTTAATTAATCTTGTGATGTGGTAATTATCTGTATATCCTTTTGTGAATGCACTCGTGTATGTGTGTTGAACATCCTGGGCACATATATGCGTCCACTTGGTTCATTTTCGGAACCGGGTGTTACAATTTTAGTATTAGAGCCACAGGTTGACCGTAGGATGCAGCCTAGATAGAATGGACACTTTAGAGCACATAGGAGCACTCAAGAACTGATGTGTTTTGTTTGGTGTGCTGTTGCTATATATTTTTTGCTTGTGTGCTTAATAGAGGATTTTGGGATGCTTTAGCATTGCCATGTCCACGTAGGCTAGTTAGTTGTCAAGTTTCATATCCCTTGATGCATATAGTTGTGGACGTTTTCTAATTCTTACCTATTTAGTTTCTCCAGATGGTGAGAACTCGCGACCAGAGGGATGGCAATGATGAGGAGGAGAACCATGGAGTACCTTAGAACAAAAATGGACAAGGACCTGCCCAAGGAGCTATCAATATTGAGCAGCTATTGGCTATGCAAAACCAGCTCATGCAGACCATGATACAAACTATGGGACAACTACAGGCTGGTAACATCAACCATTAGCCCCACATGCCTCCACTGCCACCCCCGCCTCCTCATAACCGGTTGGGAAAGTTTATGAGGACTAGGACGCCAACCTTTGCTCAAGCTGCTGACCATATGGATGCGGATGATTGGCTCAACTCCATGGAGAAGAAGCTTGCTATTGTCCAATGCAGTGACCGGGAGAAGGTTCTATTTGCTTCTCATCAACTAGTTGGAGCAGCTGCGGATTGGTGGGATTAAAATTGCAATGCTCATGAGAACCAAGAGAGGATTACTTGGGTCGAATTCAAAGAGAGCTTCCGTTCTCATTATGTGCCGGAAGGAGTTATGATTTTGAAGAGGCAAGAATTTGAGAACTTGAGGCAAGGAAGATCGAGTGTGGGTGAATATCTCAACATATTCACTCAACGCGCCTGAAGATGTGAGTCGGGATAGCCGGAAGCAATACTTATTCATGAGGGGCTTGAACAATGAGATCCAAGTGCAACTACTGAATTGTGATTATGCAACCTTCCAGAAGCTAGTGGACAAAGCAATGGTGGTTGAGAACAAGATTCATGAGATGGAACAAGACAACAAGAGGAAGGCGCCATATCTAGGACATCCCCAAGGAAGTAATGTGTGCCCCCGCTTTGTGCCACCCAATGCGCCTTATTTCATCTCCTCTACTCCTATACAGCGCCCTGGTTATGCACCGCGTCCAACTCAGTTTATGCAGCATCGTCCTATTATGCAAGCACCTAGGCCTCCAATGTCTTATGCACCTCGTGCTAATTTTCCTGGTACAAATGTTCAGAACCAAGCTCGTCCCAATAATTTTGGTGGAGTTAAGAAGTTCTATACTTGTGTAGAAGCTGGACACTTTGCGCATCAATGTCCTAAGTCAGGCCTTGGTCAAGGAAGTAATGCGCCGAGATAAAACCCAAGACCCAATGGAGCACAGCCACAAGGGAACCGTGGACAGCAGAATTTTGCTCGTGGCAATGTGAACCATGTCTCTACGGAGGATGCTCAGCAAGCGGATGATGTGGTCATTGGTATGTTTCTCACCAACTCCAACCCCATGACTATGTTGTTTGACTCTGGAGCATCGCATTCATTCATTGCATCGAAGTATGTTGCCAAGTATAGTTTGCCTATCTCTCATATGAAGTTTACTCTATTGGTTAAGTCTCCTGGAGGAGAGATGAGGACAAAAATAGTATGTCCAAAAGTAAGCCTTAGAATAAGGGGGTAGACTTCTCCGTCAACCTCATTGTTTTCGATTCCCAAGGATTGGACATTATACTTGATATGGACTAGTTGAGGAAGCACAATGGAGTTATTAAGTGTGCCACGAAAACGTTGAAGTTGACCAATGAGGAAGGGGTCACCGTAGAGTTTGAAGCATCTCAAACTGCACCAAAGCAGTTGGAGCTGAATCATATGGACGGTGTCGCAATTGAGGAGATTCCGGTTGATGAGTAGGTTTAGGCCCGATCTTCCGAAAGGTATGTAGATTGGGGTGGAGAACTCGACGTTGATGATCCGCGGCACTCGAGCGGTTCGAGTACCCCTGCAATCACTACACCATGGCTCCGTTGGTTATCAACCATGCTGCACACGCTTGACCTCGCCAAGAAGGCTAATCCCTGCAAGTGCAACCGAGAACACGAGCAAGGACGACGAAGACACGATCTGAAATCGCGAAGTTGGGGTCTCACAAACCGTAAAACGGTGATATTATTGATCTAAGCAAAACCCACCGAATATGATCGGCGGCTGCAGTATTTATAGGCTTGGTTCGACCAAAACACGATTAGACACGTCCCTAATGGACTCTTACGGGATACAAGGCCCAAAGGCCCGATTCGGTGGCGCAGCACCAGACAGATATCTGGACTCGACTTGTTTCGACGATTCCCATTGTCTCCAGAGAAATTTTGAGGTGGGACCAAAAGCATTGGAAATTTTATCTTCTCCTCTTTTTGTGCATATGTATAACGTCAAAAACAGAGTCCGTATGCCTCCTGGGCGTCCGTTTTAAGGTGGACTGCTCCTGGACACCGAGTTGAATTTGAGTCCGAGTTGTAAACTGTTTCCATCAACTTGTGGACGTCCCAGCTGGTTCTCCACGCTCCCAAGGCCTCTTTCCTTCACTTGTTTATCGTCTCCATTATTCCTAATAACAATTAAATCATCACATAGGAATCTATTCTCAAACTCACATGCAAAAGAAGTTAGGAACGAATTCACCTGCTAAATAAACTGTGCTCGTGCTCTTGTGATTGGTCCTTGCAGTTCAATATGCGTCTCCATTTTTGTGATGTCCTCATCACTGGTGTTGTGTGAAATTTTTGGATGTTTTTCCGGACGAGTTGCCAGGTATGCCACCTGATCGAGACATTGAGTTTGTTATTGATTTAATACCTAGAACTGCACCTATAGCTAAAAGGCCATATAGGATGCCTCATATGGAATTAGCGGAGCTCAAGAAGCAAATTCAAGAGCAACTAGAGAAAGGTTTTATTCGCCCAAGCTCTTCACCTTGGGGAGCGCCCGTGCTGTTTGTGGACAAGAATTACAGAACCCAAAGGATGTGTGTGGATTACCAAGCTCTCAACGAGGTGACAATCACGAACAAGTACACCTTGCCTCGCATAGAGGACTTGTTTGATCAGATGAAGGGTGCTTGTGTCTTCTCCAAGATTGATTTGAGGTTGGGATATTTTCAAATGAAGATTAGACCATTGGACATACCTAAGACAGCTTTTAGGACACGGTATGGATCTTATGAGTACACCTTGATGTCTTTTGGATTGACAAATGCAACTGCCTACTTTATGTACCTCATGAATAAGGTCTTCATGGAGTACTTGGATACGTTCGTTGTGGTGTTTATTGATGAAATTTTGATCTACTCGAAAGATGAGAAGGAACATGAGGAACACTTGAGGCTTACGCTGCATAAATTGAGGGAGCATCAATTGTATGCCAAGTTCAACAAGTGTCAGTTTTGGTTGAAAGAGGTGTCGTTTTTGGGTCATATCATCTCAAGAGGAGGAGTATTGGTTGACTCCGGAAAAGTGAGAGACGTGTTGAAGTGGGAACCACCGCAAAACGTAAAGGAAATAAGGAGTTTTCTTGGGATAGCTGGATATTACCATCGATTCATCAAGGACTTTTCCAAGATAGCCAAGCCAATGATGGAATTGGTAATGAAAGTAAAGGCATTCCAATGGACTCAAGCTTGTCAAAACAGTTTTCAGGATTTAAAGAAGAGGTTGACAACAGCCCCAGTTTTGGTATTGACGGATGTAAGCAAGAGTTTTGATATTTATTGCGACGCATCGAGACAGGGACTTTGATGTGTGCTTATGCAAGAAGGTCAAGTAGTAGCCTACGCATCGAGGCAATTGAAGAAACATGAATAGAATTACCCCACGCATGATTTGGAACTTGCAGCCGTGGTACATGCGTTGAAGATTTGGAGACACTATATTCTTGGACATAGGAGTGAAATTTATACAGATCACAAGAGTCTTAAGTATATTTTCGCACAAACGGATCTGAACTTAAGGGAACGGAGATGGTTGGAGCTCATCAAAGATTATGATTTGGGGATCAACTATCATCTGGGAAAAGCCAATGTTGTGGCCGATGCATTGAGTAGGAAAGGAGTAAGTCATCAACTCACGGTTTGAGAGTTGCCATCCGAGTTATGCGAGGAGTTCGAACGGTTGAACCTCGGATTTGTGAATGAGATGGGAATAATGGAGTTAAATCCAACCCTAGAGCAAGAAATTTGAGAAGCACAAGCCACTTATGAGGAAATTCAGGAAATCGAGGAAAGGACCCAAGAGGGGAGAGAATTCAGATTTGATGAGGATGAACATGGTACCCTATGACTTGGTAAGAGGATTGTTGTGCCTAATGTGAAGCATATTCGGGAGACAATAATAAAAGAGGCACATGACTCACCTTACTCAATTCATCCTGGTTGTACAAAGATGTACAAAGACTTGAAGAAGTGTTATTGGTGGGCTAGCATGAAAAAGGACATAGCTGAATACGTAGCATTGTGTGATGTGTGCCAACGAGTCAAGGCGAACATCAAAGGCCAGCTGGACTATTACAACCATTAAAGATTCCAGAATGGAAGTGGGAAGAAATTGGTATGGACTTCATAGTTGGTTTACCATGTACTCAGTCCGGTTACGATTCAATTTGGGTAATTGTGGATCGGTTAACTAAGTCAGCCAACTTTATTCCCGTCAAGACCACCTATAATGGAGAGAAATTGGCGGAACTGTACATGGGAAGAATAGTATGTTTGCATGGAGTTCCAAAGAAGATAGTCTCGGATAGAGGTTCACAATTCACTTCCAGATTTTGGCAAAAATTGCATGAAGCTTTGGGAACGAGGTTGAATTTTAGTTCAGCATATCACCCTCAAACGGATGGACAAACCGAGAGGACCAATCAAATTTTAGAGGAAATGTTAAGAGCTTGTGCTTTAAAGCATGGGAAAAGTTGGGACAAAAGCTTGACATATGCAGAATTTTCATACAACAATAGCTACCAAGCATGTTTGAATATGTCACCTTATGGAGCGCTTTATGGAAGGAAGTGTAGGACACCTTTATTCTGGAATGAGGCAGGAGAAACTCAAGTATTTGGTTCGAATGTGTTGCAAGAAGCCGAAAATCAAGTCCAAATAACTCGTGAAAACTTGAGGGCTGCCCAATCAAGACAAAAGGGCTATGCGGACAATAGGAGAAGGAAATTATCCTTTGAAGTGGGAGATTTTGTTTACCTCAAGGTGTCACCGATGAGGGGACATAAGAGGTTTAACATAAGAGGCAAGCTAGCACCTCGCTACATTGGACCATTCAAGATTTTGGACAAAAGGGGAGAAGAAGCGTATAAGTTGAAGATGTCAACTCATCTTTCAGATGTCCATGATGTGCTTCATGTTTCCCAGCTTGAGAAGTGCTTTAGAGTACTGGAAGAACAAGTGCCGATGGAAGAATTGGAATTAGAGGCATATTTGACTTATGCTGAACAACTGATCAAAATTTTGGAAGCCGAGGAGAGAGTCACAAGGAACAAGGTTATTAGATGGTGTAAAGTTCAATGGAAGCACCACACAGAAAAAAGAAGCAACGCGGGAATTGGAGGATGATCTCAAGAAGGAATTTCCCTATCTCATGTCTTCCGCGTCGAATCTCGAGGGCGAGATTCATTTTAAGGGGGGTATGTTTGTAACACCCTCATTTTCATGCATCATGCCCTACATACATTCATATACATGTTTAACATTAATCCACATAAAGAGGAACGAGTTTAAAATTGATTTGGAACATTTAAAATTGATTTGGAACAAAACCGCACTTAAAATGCGGAAAAGTGTGGACTAGTCCTACTTTGGTGAGGACTAGTCCGATTTCTCTCTGAATAAAAATGGACTTGTCCGTTTTTGCTGCGGACTAGTTCGATTTTGCCTCTGGACACTTTCGGACTTTTCTGATTTTGTGCAGACTAGTCTGATATTCCGAGAATCCTTGAAAATTTGCTAAGTCCCTGGACTTTTCCATACTAGTCCGGTGTTCCAGCGGACTTGTCCGTTTTCCTCTCTGACTAAAGTCAGACTTGTCTAATTTTTGGCCAGACTTGTCTGATTTTCTCTCTGGACATTTTCGGACTAGTCCGGTCCTTTTCGGACTTGTCCGATATTTCACGACCCCGAATTGATCTTTTGTTTTACGACTTGTTTCTTGGGTTTCACGTTAAGTGGGCCTAGGGACGTCGTGCCTAACTCTTTTAGAGCCCATGTGGGACCCTAAACGGGCCTCTACTTTTCTCAAACTCGAAATCCATCTAACCCTAGCCTCCACCTCTATATAAACAACCCAACCCCTTGGCATGACATCTATTTGCCAATTTTCCACCCCACCGAAACCCTAGTTCGTGGAGAGCCACCACCAAGGAGGGAGGAGGAGATCCCAAGCAAGAAGAAGAGGAGGAGGAAACGAAAGAGGATCAAGATCTCCATCAAGTTTCGTTCTTCATCACCAATTCATCTCCAAGTTCATCCCCAACCCTAGATCATTAAGATCCAAGTGTTACCTCCAAGTTTCATGATTCATTGGAGTCGTAAACACCTGATATACCTTCTATTCTCTTTTCCTAATGTGAATTCAACCCCAAATCTCCTAATTTATGACAATGTAGAAAACCCTAGTTCGCTAGTTCTGCAAAGTGCGGACTAGTCCAGCCTTCTACAGACTAGTCCAATTTTGCTGACTAAATTGTGTTGAATTGATTCTAAATTTTGATCTAATCAACTCCAAACCTGTATAAACTCGTTAAAAACTATTAGAACTAGCTAGTTATCATTAAAAGCAATCTATTAACGAGTTCCACCTTGCATTTGTATCAATCATGCATGTCATGTCATATTGAGTAATATTTGTACACTCTTTGATTGTGTTTCTTCTCTTATATGTTTATTGTATGGATTAGACGGATTTGCGCTAGAGAGTGCCGCAGAGGATCTACAAAACCAAGAGTTTGAAGGCTTTGATCCTAATCAACCGCAAGAGCAAGGCAAGTGTCCTTGAAGCATATTGATCATGTTTTAAAATAAATGTTTTGTTTGAAAATTGCATGCTTGTGTCAATTTGATGGGAAACCCTATAGTAGGAAGTTTACTAGTTTTGTTAAACCACCCTTGTCACCTGGAATATATGGTAGAGAGTCAGGATGGGCTTTTTACCTTTTTGCTTTGCTTAATTAATTGGGATGGAAGAACAACTACACTACTTAATTTAATTATGCATAGATGAGATTTGGGTTAACATGAACTGGTTAATATGATATGGTAATGGGTGATCTAAGCAAGCCTGGTATGTGGATGGGTTGGATGTTATTGTGGTTTTGCTTGCTTTAGATCTAAGGACCAGTTCGTGGATCGACCATCCAGGATTTACAGTGCCACCACGAGGCCAAGTATGGGTGCAATGTAGCTGATTAATTAGGGCTTTGCCAGTGCTATTTGGACCATTAAGGATGCTCATGGAAGGGGTAGTCGGATTGGGTTTGTTGATGATTGGTGGGACTACCCTGAGATCCAAATGGCTCAAGAAGGGGCCCTTGGTTGAAGATGTGCTTAGTTGGAGACATCGCCACCGGTGAAACCTTAGTAGGGTCTAAATAGGCTAGTAATCCCTTTGTAAAGGCTATTTTGTGATCTCTTGGCCACACACCTAAGGAAGTGTGAGAAGACATAATTGAGATTCTATAGTCATCAGAAGGTGATGAAATCACAAACACGTGGGTAAAGCGGTACAACCTCTGCACAGTGTGTCTAAAACTATCATGATAGTTGTGCTCCCGGCTATGAGCAACCTGGACCCTCACATGATTAGGGAAACTTGGGATTTGGGATGGTTGGTTATGGTTATGGTTTGGTAATGATTATGGCTAGTTATGTATTAATTTCTAGTATTGAATATGGTTATTGGCAAATGGTGAGATCTGGAATTATTGATGATGGTAATGAATTCAGATTGGTATTATGATATTACTTATGATTATGATGGGTTTACTTCACATACGTATAATATATTGTTTTTCAAACGTTTTAATGTACTTTTCAGCACTCAACCATTATTATATTCGTCATTTGAATCAGCCACATGTCATACTTTCCACACTTGCTGAGTACAACATGTACCCACTCTTGCGATCCCCCCCCCCCCCCCCAAACAGTTGCATGTCAGGATTGGGAGTTTAATGATAATGCGGAATTTTAGGCCGTGTCTACCGTCAGCTTTGCCTGTGGTGTTGCATGGAGCTGCGCTATGCCCTATTGCTTATGTTGCCTAGCTTTTTAGTTTGCTTATTTAGTTTATTTCCACTGCATTAGTTGAACATTATCATTAATATTCATTAGAGTTTGTATTCGAGGATAATATGGTTTGTTTAATAAAATTTGGTTAATTAATCCTGTGCTGTGGTAATTATCTGTATATCCTTTTGTGAATGCACTTTTGTATGTGTGTTGAACATCTTGGGCACACATATGCGTCCACTTGGTTCATTTTCAGAACCGGGTGTCACAAGGATCATGCTAACAACCTCCGTAGTTGCATCAATGCAAGGCAGAAAAGGCTCACCAGGTTCTGGAGCTACCATGATTGGTAGCTATGTAAATCATAGCAATGGAATGGCCGAGACTTCCTCAATAGTTTTAAGAAGGGAAGTGCTCACTCCACAAGCCTTGAGATGAACCGACTGAGTGAGGCTAAATATCCAGTAAGCTTCTGGACATCCTTGATGCGGGCTGGAGGCCGCATTGCTTCACTGGCTTTAATTTTGGCCGAATTTGCTTCGATTCCTCGGTGGGCCACCAAGAAACCAAGAAGCTTTCTAGAGTTAACCCCGAAGACACACTTGTCAGGGTTTAGCTTTGTGCGCGTCAAGCACAGTTTGTCAAAAACTGACTGGAGATTGTCTTTGAGAATCTTTGTTCTTCACCTTGACAACAATGTCATCAATGTAGACTTTCACTAGGTCCCGGATCAGCTCCCTAAAGGTTTTGTGTATAGCTCACACAAAGGTGGAGAGAGCATTTTTGCGACCATAAGGCATTGCTGTATAACAATAGAGACCATCTATGGTAATAAAAACAGTGTGATCTTCATCTGCCTTAGACATTGGTATTTGATGAAATCCAGAATATGCATCTAAGAAACATAAAAGCTCATAGCGAGAGGTAGAATCCACTATTTGACCTATTCTTAGTAGTGGAAAGGGATCTTTTGGACATGCCTTATTTAGTGTGGTGTAGTAAATGCACATCTGAAGCTTCTCGCTAGCCTATGGGACAACGACTGGGTTTGCCAGCCATCGTGGATGATGTACCTACTGGATGAATCCAACATCAAGCATCTTCTTGACTTCTTCTCAGATGAAGTTCTACCGCTCAACAGATTATTTCCAATGCTTTTGTTGTATAGGTCATGCGTCAGGGTAGATCTTCAAATGATGCTCGATCATGTCCCCGGGGATCTCTGGCACCTGTGACGGTTGCCATGCAAACACATCGACATTCGCCTGGAGGAAAGTGACAAGCACAATTCCTATTTGTCATTCAGACCTCCCTATATATGAGTGGTTTGAGTGTTCCGGATACAGCTTCTTGCGCTGCTGTGAGTGCATGAAGCTTTTCCAGCGCAGTGGCCCCAGCAGTGTGATTCCCTCGAATCTAGAGGACACCTGACAGAGTTAGCATCTTAAACACAAGTAGCCATAGTGGGCCACCACCATGAACCTATACAAGGTTGGCTTGCCTATGATGGCGTTGAAGGGTAAGTTGATGTGTTCCACATCAAATACCAGCTTCTCAGACCGATAGTTCTCCGGTGTCCCAAAATTCACCGAGAGAGTAACAGAGACGAGAGGTGTTATAGCTCTCGAACCCACTCCGTAGAATGGCTGGGAGGGCCTCAGATCTGAGAGGCTGAGCTGGAGCTTCACAAAGGCTGCAAAGCTGATCAAATCAAGAGTCTCGCCACCATCGACCAAGACATGGAAGAGATGGATATTATTGGTAGTCGGGGAGATCATTAGGGGGCAATTGTGCAGCTCCTGCCATGTTCTTTGGACAATCTGAAGCATCGAAGGTGATGGGAGTGTCCATCCACTTCCGATGGGGGCAGCAGCAGCCATCTCCCGACGCAATGCTTTCATAATGCACTGAGAGGTAATGTCGCAATACCCTCCATACATTATAAGGAGAGTCTTCTGACATTCGTTGTCAAAGTTGGTGTCGGAGGCGTCGATGGTGTTGTAGACTACCTTAAACGCCTTCTTGGAGTCTTTGAAGCCTAACTCCAGATCAGACAGAGCTTCGTCGACCTTTTGTTTTCCTTTCTGCCGGTGAAAAGATGTGTCATCTTGACGCTTGATATTGCATTCGGCAAGCCCCTTGGCCTAGCGACAGTGTTCAAGCTTGTGGGTCGTAGACTTGTGGATCGAACACCACATCTTATTGCTATCTTCAGACAATGGTCGAGGTCGCTTGTTAGGGCATGGCCCCGACCACCTGATGTTGTGGCAGCGACAGCTATAGGTGTGCGGACAAGTGACTTTTTCTCGCCACTTGACTTTTTTCTTTTTGCCACTGACATTGGCAGTAGCTACGACATTGGAGGTAGACTGACCAGCCTCTACTGCTGGTTTGGAGTGCATCTCACGACCCTCTACAGCTCTGGCACATTTGTCAACCAAGATAAAGAGTTCTGTGACACAAGTGACATCGTTGGTTGCCAGCTTCTCCAACATCTTCTTGTCTTGAACTCCCTCTCGAAATGCAACAATGAGAGAAGCATTAGAGAAAGAAGGGATGGTGTTCCGTACCTGAGGGAATAGCTGGATGAAGGATCAGAATGACTTTCCTGACTTCCATTGTACGACAAAGAGATCCAGTTCGGTGCCAGGCTAGCTATAGGAGGTCCTGAAGTTTGTGGTGAACTGGCAGTATAATTCCCCCCAACTATAGATGGAGTTAGGGGGTAGACTCATAAACCAGGACCTATCAGTCCTGGTTAAAGCCACTGGGAAGTAATTTTCCATGAAGGCCCCATTCCTTCCTGTCGCGAGGATAGCGGTGGAGTAGATTTGAAGAAATTCGATGGGGTTGACTGTCCCATCATACTTCTCTGGCAAATGAGGACAAACCTGGGTGGCCACTCCACCATGTGGAGATGGTAAGGTGAGGGCCGAATAGTCACCTCCAACTCCCAGAGGAGAAGGGTTTTTACGAGCAAGTTGCCTCTCGCGACTACGCTCAATGTTGACATGGCCATCCTGCCTCATGTACCGGCGGTCGAGCTTTGACTGGAGGCCTTGAGTTGGGAGACATGATGTCGTATGTGTATGACAAGCCCTAAATGGCAGAGACGTCGCATGCTGAGAGGGCGCACGTCTCCTGAGCTGCGATGCCATAGGACCAAGTCTTCCAGACAAGGTCGTGTTACAGAAAG
This sequence comes from Tuctoria greenei, assembly GCA_036927565.1. Taxonomy (NCBI): domain Eukaryota; kingdom Viridiplantae; phylum Streptophyta; class Magnoliopsida; order Poales; family Poaceae; genus Tuctoria; species Tuctoria greenei. The sequence goes on along the minus strand of JAYESD010000001.1, from coordinate 259,741,905 downwards.
GAGCCTGCCCTGCATTAGGCAGACCCTGGTTGTTGAGTGTTGTAGCTGCGGCTGCAACCAGATTCTAAATATTAGAACTCCATCGTTCCAGCATGGTCGGAGGAGCTCATGACGCTAGAGGACGCTGGAGGAGAGTTCACACTGTGTTCAGCGTGTTCTCTAGGTTGTTCGTTGATTCTGTGACTGACGCAATGACACCATCCTGCTGACCATCATTCCCACTGCAACCGGTGGTGGTGGTGGTTGTGGTACGACGTTGGCCGGTTGTTGAGCATTGGCAAGATTTCCACCAACTTCTTGCCCAGCCGGTCTATTCGAAGTGGCAGCAGAGTTCACCATCTCGAAGATCTTGAGAAAGTCCCCCTACCTGGCGCGCCAAATGTCGTAGTGTTCCGATGACACTTTGCCCGGTACTGCTAAGAAGTAGCCTGCGGAGGTTCATATTTAGGCAGGGAGCAAAATCAAGATCCAAGACAGTGAGACAGAGGGAGTTCTTATGTAGTTCGGACCGCCTGAGCATAATACCCTACTACACGGGGTGTTCGTGTATTGTATGAGCTTGTGTAAGCTTGAGTGTGAATGAGTAAGAATGTGTTTTGGCGCTTTCTATCGTGTAGTGCAGTCCTTTCATATGTCAAGAACTAGCTGTTATAGTATGTCTTGTGGCCTAACAGGTGGCCCTTGCTGTAATAACCACCGTATACATGATCTACAAGTGTTATGGGGAGGGGGGTAATAGTGTGATAATGTGCCTTAATGGCAACATTATCGGTCTTGATAGTCCACTAATCATGCATTATTAATATGGCATTAATGACACGTTAACCTGGTCTTGTAACGGCCAATTAATAGTCCTAGAATGTCCGCACCGTTGGACATCCCAGAGTCTTCCTGTTGTAGACATAGATCCAGATCTGTGACACGTTGTAGCTCCGGAGCTTCCCTCCGCAGGGAGGTAGGTCCGGAGCTACTGGACACATGGTAGCACCGGTGCTTCCCTGGTTGGGGAGGCACGTTCGACACCTTGTGGCACGTGGCAGCACTGGAATCACCCAGAAAAAGGGGGTAGGTCCGGGACTAATAGACACGTGGTAGCACTAGAGCCAACGTTAGGAGGGAGGCAGGTCCAGTACTGTGGAACATGTGACAGCACCAGAGACACCCTGTAGAGGGAGGCATGTCTGGCACTGCAGGTCATGTGTCACCTCCGGTCATCCTCATTCCGGTACAGTGGGACTTGGCACTTTTTTTGCGGTACTGTGGGACTTGCTTTGTGCTAAGCTCGTCTCCCTTTTGTTAGAGGAGCATTCGCATTTCGGATATTAACTTAAATGAGACGAGCCGTAACGAAACTCGTCTCCTTTTACACTCAACCAAACCATGTACAAATCCTCGCTGAAGTGGGCGCGTCTAATTTTCCCATATCAAAGACAATCTTGTTTGCGCTCATCACTGATCTTTGTCTCGTATTTGAGTTTCTTACATAGTGCCCAATACACCGACAATGTGGCTTAGAAAATATTTCTACACAATTGCATCAAAGAGTTGTTTGTAATCGAGTCGTCCGAGAAATATAATAACTATATTTATTCTTTGGGCTTCCGAACTCAGCCATGTAGGCCTAGTCCTAGGACTTAGGTTGTGTTTTGCTGGCACGACCCAGTCCACTTGTGTCTTGTGACATATAATGTTGGTAGCACTGGCTCACATCAGGCCATTGTGTCTTGTCATGCCGGCACGTTCACCGATAGTCAGGCTAATGCACAGCCCATGGCCCATATTGTTGTCTTTATGCCATGCTGGCCCATGCATGACCCAACGAGAAGTTAGTGTGCCATTGTTATTTATAAAGAGCTGTAAAATATTAAGTAATTAGCGATCCCCTAGCGTTATAATTTAGTTTTCAAATTACTTGGTTACAATTCAATCTACGTGTGTCTCTGAAATACACTCAGTTGCGACCCAATTTTTAGACAAATTTAATTATGTTTCCAAGATAACAAAGTGTTGATGTATTGCACCAACGCTTATTTCTTGGAGGTAATCTGTTGAACATATATCACAAATGAGAAAGTAACAGTCTATGACCGATAATCGAGGAAACTCAACATTGTCGCATGCTGTTGAGAAAAACACTAAATCTCTGTGATAAATGCACAAGTTGTAGTGACATGCAAATTTGATCGTGAAAGTATAAGAGAGAGGTTCTGGCAGACAAATAGGGAGGAGTCACCGGATGAAGTTCTAAGGCTATCTCCAACACAAAAAGCAAATAGAACCCCTTCCTTCAAATGCATCTCCTCAACCTGATTTTCCACAATCCAAAAGTGTAGGCATCCTGGATTTTCATTTTGCTCTAGTACGTCTCGATATGCAAAGATGGAGATGCATGGAGCGTGAGGCATCGACCATCTTCATCTTGCTCCGCCCGACTCGCCTACGACCACCTCCTTTGCCTCCTCCTAGCACCATTTGCACGCCAGTTCTCCCTGCTACTTGTGATGCAACCTCCTCCATGCCGCCATGCTACAGCCGCCTTGGCCGGGCCTTCACACTGCACACACCTCCATCCACCCCATACTCACACCGGCGCAGGCCCCTTCAGTGCCTGTTAGCCGCTCGTCCGCCTCGTGACAAATATTTGAGGACGGGGGATCGTAAGCTTCATATTCGTATGTAGCAGGGGATAGATGATTCATAACATCAATAATCACAATTCATGGGCCCTCAACATGTATCAGGTGATGTTGAAGTAGCAGTTGGGTTGTGCCCAAGGTGAGCGCGAGCCATTGGGCATTGGTGGCGAGGTATATATAAACTTATGGTTAGTAGCGCGAGCCTTCCATAGCCAGGACAAGCCTGTAGATTGTTGTGGGATGATGAATTATGGAGTGGGACAGGAAACACTTCTCTCGAACCATGTTATAGAGTCAGCTTCTATTTCCACTATGTAAGAAAGGCTCATCCCAGACGTGTCCCAATGAAGAAGGAAGACGAACAAATAGTGCATCTCCGTCGTCGTGTCTCGCATTACGTTGTCATCAGAGAGGAGCAGTTGGCGCGTCGCAGATCAGCCAAAGTGTGAGACGTGCTCAAAAGAAGCACGTCTCCTTTTTTGTGTCATAACAGACGTTCTTTACGGGGTCATTGAAGACGTGAGTCACGCACGTCGTCCATCAACATACATGTGAGACAAGCACTAACAAAACCCGTTACAGATTTATTGATTGATCTGAGATGTGCTTTATTGTAGCCTATCGTAGATTTGTTTACTGATCTGAGACATGCTTTAAAGAAGCTAGTCTCCTTTATTTAGGTAATCCGAGACGTTCTCTGTTACATCTCGTCGTGGATTGTTTACAGGCAGGGTCTCCTATTAGGTGCCCCCAACCCCTGATTATCCTGATTGTCGGCTACATCCTGGAGCTAGCCAGGATTTGGCAGCCGCACTGCTAGTGACAGCAACATACAAATACATGATCATATGTATAGACAAAAAGATCACACCTTAAATTACATTGATCAATCAAATATTAACAAACTATCAATCTTGGTTATCAAGTATACTAATTACACAATAAAGAATGCCCCCTGTTTGTTCTCATTAAATGTAACTAATTATACACATCATAACTGTCATCATCTAATCCTGTATACCGTAATGAAAATTCTCCCGATGAATGACTTCATTAATGATGAGCCTACATAAACTCCAATGCTCCGACTGAGACATCCTCAAATTAAATAAAATCATTGAAATCAGATAAAACATTATCAAATTGCAATCATATTCGCTTAACCAGTCACATAAAGTAGCAAATATCTGAATGCTTAGGAACAAATTGGTATACAATTGTATAAACACAGGAACGGTCAGTGAATGGAGAATCGAGCTTACTAGTAGCACAGGAAGCTGGTGAGCATCTGCAAAGCATCAGCAGAGAAATTGTTCTCATTGCAAAGGACATGGTACTGAGCTGGTGTGCTTGTCCCCTGAAAAAAGAAACAATTTACATTCCACTTATGCATTTATAGCTTGATATCAAGAACTCGTGAGAGAAACACCAATTATCACATAAGTACCTTGATTTTAGCCTTATTGCAGAAGTAGAAATCAAACTCACTGCGCAGACAACCCACAATTGTCAATGTTCCACTACCAAGCCCGCCGAGGGAGCCACCCTGGAAAAAACAGTGTTGTCGCTCCCTCAAGAGGCTCAACAACAAGCTGCTCAAGATGCTGTTCGACAGATTGTTCAACCATTTCTAGAGGTTCCTCGAGATGATGGCCGAGGTGCTCAGCGCCGAGGGCTGCAATATCTTGGTGGCAGCGATGGCGAGGAACCTCGGTCGTGAGGTTGCACCTTCGGATCCGGACCAGCCGGAGCAATCGGTGGAGCAGCCGGAGGAGGAGGAGGAGGAGGAGTAAGATTTATATTTTCTTTGTTGTTTTTTAGTTGATGATGTTTTTATTTTCTTATGTCTTGTAATTTTTTCTTATGTTTTGTAATATATTTGTTAATGAATGGATGTGTTATCTGTGTTCATCTTTGTGATGAATATTTTGTGTGTTCAACTATGAATGAATGAATTAATCGTTCAGCGACGAGTTCATGTCTGTTTGTAAGTGAAGACAAAGTAGACAAGCTTTCTGTAGAGTACGTCTCAATTCTTGCGCGAATTGAAGATGCCCTTTGTTAGAAGAGCGTATCCCATTTGTGAGAGAGAAGGCGCGTCTCGGATACCTATTTTACTGAGATGTGTTGTATTCTAATGCGTCTCCTTGAAACTTCAGCCGAGCCATGTCAGATCCTCACTGAAGCGGGCTCGTCTTGCTTAACCTTATCAGGGACGTTGGCCTTTGAGTGCGTCGCCCAGTCTCCCTTTTGATCTCGTGATTTAAGCTCTCGGGCACTCTATTCGAACACTTAGCTAAGTTTTTGGCAATTTTTTGCGCTCTCTCACTCTCTCACCCTAAAGACGGTTTCAATACAAATCACGATCAGACTCCAATGCGACTGTTGCCTGCTGTCCACTGTTTGCAATCATCGGTGTTGTTGTCGCCGTCCTCACTGTACCGTCCTTGCCGTTGCTACTCCCTCCTATTGTTAGCTACTTATATTCCACTTTATATGTAGTTGATGGCTGGGAAATTTGTTATCGACTTGGAGCGTGACCGACTCAAGCAGGAGTGCTTGGCGTGGCGCAAGAACTACCCTCATGTATGTACATATGGCACACCAGTCGCATGGTTGTATGTAGCTCTGCATTGGACTGATGTATTTAATGACACACTCTGTAGTTTTACTTTTGCGCCACTGGTTATATTTTTGTCTTGTTTGTTTTTTGTGTTTGCAATTTTATGGCTCGCCATTTGCGTCACTTGTTATCCAATTTCTCTGCACAATCCAGTGTAACCATCATCCTTTTATTTATGAATTTCCTTATTAGACTGACTGGAAATGTGGTTACTACCCACTAACAATCTCCTTTTCGGAGGACTATCCCATAGTACCTCTAAGGTGCGCCTTTCCACCTCGTTTCTTCCACCAGAATGTTTATCGCTCAGGAGCACTCTGCCTTGGCATTCTTGATCAAGAGATTGTAAGATAGACTTATTTTGCTCAAGTAGTTAGTAATTTGTTCCAAACTAAGTTGATTCTTATGTTGCTTAAATTGATATTTCGTAGGGGTGGTGTCCTGGTATTACTGTCAAAATTTTACCACTTGAAGTTTAGGAGCAAGCTCGATGGTACAGTTTAGATCGATCGATGGGAGCTTCATAAGAATATAAGTCTGAAATGCATGGTTAGAGGGCACGATGTGTATAAACTATGATTTGCAAAATGTATGTCTGAAACTGCAATGTATGTATGTATGTATGTATGTGTGTGTGTATATATATATATATATATATATATATATATATATATATATATATATATATATATATATAGGCAATGACTACTATGCAATCAAAGATTTGGTGCAATCATACAATCAAGTATCCACAACCGTCGGATCTGCATCTTACGATCATTGCCTATTTTTATTTAACCCCCTCTACCAGATGAAGGGGTGGTGGAGGGGGTTAAATAAAAGTGCACTAACCGTTGGATACACATCTATTGGTTGAGAGTGCTTGATTGCAGGATTGTACCAAACACCTGATTGCATTGTAGTCATTCCCATATATATATATATATATATATATATATATATATATATATATATATATATATATATATATATATATATATATATATATATATATATATATATATATCCGAGTTGAACTGTATATCATTGAGTTTCAAATGTTCATCTCTTAATTGCAATGTGATTGAGGTTCTATATGTTTATCTTTGAATTCTATTAATGTTGATTGCAATTAAAGATCATCTCTCATGTGTACTAATCGACAACGAGCCCAGAATAGTGCGTCACCGATGACTCGACCGAGCCAGTCTCGGATTTCTCACTGAAAGAAGACGAGCCTTCTTGAAGCTTGTCTCCCATATATACTTATCGGCGACGCGACGGCTGCTCCTCTTCGATTACTTTGTAATGCGAGACACGGTGATGGAGATACGCTTTTTGCTCGTCTCCGTTCTTCGTGCGAGCTCGTCTCAATTAAGCCTTTTTCACATAGTGATATATTCAATAATTATTTATCGATGCTAAGATGTTGCAGCTCATGATGCGGTCCACCGTATCCACAAGAAACGCCGTAAGAGTTCAGATAGTGGATAATAGAGCAATCATCCATAACTTTAGGTCCAGACTCTAAATCAATCGGTTGAACCAACTAGATTCCATGGTCTACGGCAGCAAGGTGTCTTACATTACGCAATTAGCTATTACATTGAGAACAAGATGTATCATTTTAAAGACTTGCCAGGCAAAGCTAATATAGCATTGAATTTGACCTTACACTCAGCACTAGCAGCTCCTGCATGAAGAAAGAAGCCAAAGCATGCGATCAACTGCTGCAATCAGATGAAGAGAAATTTAAATCATCCTTGCATGATAGATGCAATAATACAACCCCTCAATTTCACAAACTCTCTAAACCATTAGGCTGAAATCTGAACATATACATGAGTCAAGTCTATAGGTTGCGACAATACCCAAATAAGTAAACAAGTATGTCAACAACAATTCCTCTAGATATTTAATCATCACTTCATTTTTTACGGTGGATATTCGAACCGAGGTAAATGGTGGATTGGATAAAGTCGCTTTCGCACACTCGAACATAGGGGAGAACAGAGAGGCACAACACCAGCGATCAAATTACCGTCAAATTTATTTCGATTCCTTCACAGCTCAATTCAATTGATCATTGACAGTGTACAGGGGTATAAATAGGCCTGGGTGTCACTGCTCCCCGCAGGAAATTTTGCGCGATGACCTAGTGATCGTACTCAGCAATAGTGACATGACCCATTCACATGATTCTTCCATTACGGCACCAAATTTCCGTGATCCGCGGCCAAGACACCACACCCACATGCTGCTTGTGATCTGACTGAGCTCGTCTACATGCTCACCATCCTATTCAGGATCCGATTTATGTGAATCATGCTCCACGTCGTTTGGCAGCCATGGCGCATTGCGCACGCCCATGATTTTCCAACAGTCAATTCACACCCCAGCACATTCATGGCATCGATTACCCAATAGTGAAATGTCACGCCCGGTCATCATAAAGATGAACAGACGCTTATCACATGTACGCCAGGATCAGTTGAATCGTACATGCGTCGACGAAAGCGAAATATCTTTACATAGCCATGTTCGAGTACATAAATAGTCTTACAGTATGACCCGAGGGTCTACAAATACACACCACAACTATTTACAACACTTAAACAGTTCACAAACTTCAAACTACAGCGGAAGGGGAAATAGGTAAGCATGGCTCCATCTTCATAGGCAGCAGTTGCGCGTATGGTCGGCACCCTAGGCCAAGTCCTCCGGATCGACGAAGAAGTCCTCCGGTGCCGCTTCTTCTTCTTCATATTCTAATGGAAAATTAAACGCTTGAGTACATAGAGTACTCAGCAAGTGCGGGAAGAGAATGACATGATTGGCTAAGGCAAAGGAAGGCCAATTGTGGCTTAGCACTATGCTTAAAACCTAACCTTAGCTTTCAATTATCAATAACATAATTCAAGAAGTAATCAACACATGAGTAATGATAATGAATGTAACTTGAATCATAATTAACCACCATTTCCCAACCATAGACTAATTATGAACTGGCCCCAAGCCGCTCTTGTCCGTGAGCACGGCTGTCATGAAAGTTTTACCAAATCTCTGCAGAGAGTGTACCCTTTTCCCACAAGTAGTGATTTCATCCCCTGTTGCCAGGTGGACTAGCGAACCTCCCCGAATGCCCGTGGTAGCTAACCACATTTCACACTTCCTTTGGTGTGAGGCAGGAGATCACTACATGGTCTTTACAAAGGTGCTCCCGACTAGTGCTAGCCCTCTAAGGTTTCCACCACTGAGGATTCTCGGAGTAACCTTCCGCCTCAGAGCCCCCTCTTGAGCCTTGCGGATCCCAGAGCAGTTCCCCTGCATCATTCCCCGCACCATCCAACTACTAGCATTTCATCGGGAGAAACCTAATTAATTGACCAAGCTGCCCCATCTCAGTCTCGTGGTGGTACTATAAAGCTTAGTGGCTTCCTCCATAAACCGGTCCTTAGAATCCGGTGGTAACAATCCCCAATCCAAGGTCTCGTGCAAACTGCACCATACCAAACTATCCAACAACTAGATTCCTATCCACTACTATTGTGTAATCACCACAAATTAAAGTAACCATAAAGTTTAACATGGCACAATTGTATTTAATCCCAATCCCAATGTCTAAGCATGGCTAAGCATAAATAAGACCAATCTTCTTCCCAACCCATTTCAGGTAACAAGGAATTATATGGAACAGGGCATGTAAACATGAAATAGGACATCAATTTAATTGGCATGCATCTATCTAAATTCCTAAAATTGGTACAAGATGGTCAAGGGCACTTGCCTTCGTTGAAGACTTGAGTGTTGGAGAAGCCTTGGTCTTGGAGGTTAAGATTGGGGTCGTAGTACGACTCTAAATATATTGCCCAAGCATGGCAAGAATAAAATAAAGCTAAATAAGTAAAGAGCATGCAATACCATGCATCACAACACACACATAAGCATAAAATCCTATACTAATGCGTCCCTATGAAGCATTTATTAGTTTACATGGCCAAGGTATGCATTTTTATATTTATCCTACATTTTTGGGATTCAATTATAGCCTAAAACCATTTTTATTGAATTTCCCATGGCCAAAATGTATTTTTAAACATTTATAATAAATGTTTCCTGGACAAAATATATTTTATATGCAATCTACAATTTAATCACAGCATAAAGTACTTTATACTAATCTTTCCTACCATTTTTACACTTAAATACCATTTTTATCTATTTTCTACACATTAAATACACCTATAAACAATATTCAGCAATTAAATAAAAGTCCAGGGACTGAAAAATAAGATTACTACACTGTACAGGGGCTAAATCCACAATTCTATAAATTTCCAGGGGTTAAATTGACTATTTAAATGATTTAATCCAATTCCAGAAAGTCCAAGGGCTAGATTGTGAATTCTGGGGGCTAGATTTGAATTCCAGCAAAGTCCAGGGGGTAGCTGGTGAGTTTCCAGGGGCTGCGGTGAAAAAACAACTGCGAGAAAGGGGATTTAAATGTGGGCTGTTGGATCTAAAGTGGATGCACGAGATTTTATTAACCGAACCGTTACGGGGATCTAATCTCAACCGTTGGCCGGGAATGGACGGCCCTGGTTGAGCCACGTCGGCTCTAACCGGCGCCAGAGCAGCGCACGGCGGCGCCCGACGGCGCACGGTGGCGAGCTCGCCAGAGTTGGCCAAACCAGCTAAATACATGTCAAATCTACGCGCTACTTGCATGAAACGAGAGAGAGGGAGTAGGGGAACGCACCTAGGGGAGTATCGGGGCGCGAAATCGGCCGGAGAGGGGTCGGCGACGAGCAACGGCGGCGATCTTCGTCGGCAACCGTCGAACTTGGTGATTCCCCGGCGATCTCTTTGCACCAACGTGTCCGGCGTGTTCCTGGCGACACGGCGAAGAGGTTAGGGCTAAGGGGAGAGCAAGGCAACCGTCGAGGTGTCGGGAACGAGGTCGACAGACCTTGCAACAGCAAGGCTAGGGTTTGCGCGCGGAGGAGAGGAAAGAGAGGGGGAGAGGGGGAGTTTATAGCGGGGACGGGTGCGGCGGTTTCTAGCGCGCGCGAGGGAGGTTTCCCCGGGGGTGAACCACACGTGGAGCGACGGTTGTAGGGGGGTGGCGCGGCGTGGCGCGGCGTGACGCGGGAGGGAAAAGGGTGGCAGTTGCTGGGGGTAGGAGATGACAGGTGGGATCCACGGCGCAGAGAGAGAAAAGAGAGGGGAGAGTGGAGGGTTCGGCTGGGCTGGGGGAAATGGGCCTTGGGTGGGATTTGGCCCACGCGGGGGTTTTCCTTTTTATTCCCTTTTTCTTTTTCTTTTCTGTTTCTTTTCTATTTGATTTGAATTCAAATTCAAACTTCAACGGATTCTACTCGTTTAAACTTAAAAATTCACACCAAAAATGCAGGCTACAAAGAACAAGGGTTTGATCAAATTTTTATACATAAAAAATATGGGTGTTACAACTCTACCCTCCTTAAAAGGAATCTCGCCCTCGAGATTCGGACGTCCTAAGAGAATAGATGAGGGAAATCCGCTTTGAGATCTTCTTCTCTTTCCCATGTTGCTTCTGCTTCCGAGTGATGCCTCCATTGCACCTTACACATGCGAATAACTTTGTTTCTTGTGACCTTTTCTAGTGTCTCAAGTATCTTGACAGGTTGTTCCACGTACGACAAGTCTTCTTGTACATCCACCGCTTCCATAGGTAACTGCTCCTCAGGCACTCTTAAGCACTTCTTAAGCTGCGATACATGGAACACATTGTGTACATCTGACAAGTGCAGTGGAAGCTCAAGCTGATAAGGCACTTCACCTTGTCATTCTAATATTTTGAACGGACCAATGTAGCGGGGTGACAACTTGCCTCTTACTTTAAATCTTCTCAATCCTCTCATAGGTGACACCTTCAAGTACACATAATCACCAACCTCAAAAGTTAGATCACACCTTTGAGTATCCGCATAACTCTTCTGTCTTGTTTGGGCTGCTTTTAGATTCTTTCGAATTTCTTGTACTTGTCTTTCAACCTCTTTTAATACGTCAGGCCCAAAGACTTGACTTTCCCCAGTTTGATTCCAAAACAACGGTGTCCTACATTTCCGCCCATACAATGCTTCAAAAGGAGACATCTTCAAACTAGCTTGATAACTGTTGTTGTAAGAAAATTCAGAATATGGCAGATTCTTGTCCCAACTTTTGCTATTCTTTAGAGCACACGCTCTTCACATGTCTTCTAATATCTGGTTAGTGCGTTCAATCTGACCATCAGCCTGAGGATGATACGCCGAACTAAAGTTTAGACGGGTATCCATTGATTCATGCAACTTCTGCAAAAATCTTGAGGTGAATTGAGTGCCTCTGTCTGAGATGATCTTCTTAGGAACTCCATGTAAGCATACAATTCTGGAGATGTACAGTTCCGCCAACTTGTGACCATTGTATGTTTCTTTCACGGGAATAAAGTGAGCAACTTTAGTCAATCGATCCACAATAACCCATATAGAATCATATCCAGATTGTGTCTTTGGTAGTCCCACAATGAAATCCATACTAATTTCATCCCATTTCCATTCTGGCACTTTGGTTGGTTGCAACAGCCCTGCTGGTCTTTGGTGTTCCGCCTTAATCAATTGACATGTATCACATATGGCCACATATTCTGCTACATCTCTTTTCATTCCATGCCACCAATATCAGTCTTTAAGGTCTTGATACATCTTTGTGCTTCCGGGATGAATGGAGTATGATGAGTTATGAGCTTCCCTTAGTATCAATTCTTTAATCTCCTTGATATCTGGAACACAAATCCTCTTTCCAAGCCATAAGGTTCCTTGTTCATCCTCCCTAAAGTTCGGAGCTTTCCCCTTCTTCATCAACTGCTTGATCTCCTTGACCTTCTCATCATTCTTTTGTCCTTCTCGTATACCACGTTCAAGGGTTGAGTCAACTTCCATAGCAACTGCTTTAGTGCTAGACACTAGACATAGGTTTAACCTTGCAAACTCTTCACATAACTGGGGTTGAAGAGCTTGTACTGACAAGTTATTACATTGTCCCTTCTTGCTTAGAGCATCAGCGACCACATTAGCCTTTCCTGGATGGTAGTTGATTCCCACATCAAAATCATTTATTAATTCCAACCAACGATGTTGTCTGAGATTAAGATCCGGTTGTGTGAATATGTACTTCAAGCTCTTGTGATCTGTGTATATCTCAGTTCTTTTTCCCATTAAGTAGTGTCTCCATATCTTCAATGCATGAACAACAGCTGCCAATTCTAAATCATGGGTTGGATAGTTCCTCTCGTGTTTCTGTAGTTGTCTTGAAGCGTAGGCCACAACATGTCCTCCTTGCATTAAGACACATCCTAAACCATGACCAGATGCATCACAATAGACCACAAACTCCTTCTGCATAGCAGGCGTCACTAATACCGGTGCACTGGTTAACCTTTTCATCAACTCGGTAAAGCTCACTTCACATTCGGGTGTCCACTTGAAAGCAACTCCTTTCTCAAGCAGCTTGGTTAGTGGTCGAGAGGTCTTTGAAAATCCCTCGATGAATCGACGGTAATAACCAGCCATGCCTAAGAATCTTCGTATGTCATGTACACTCTCAGGTGTTTCCCATTTAAGGACATCGACCACTTTTCCTGGATCCACAGATATACCTTCTTCAGATATGACATGTCCCAAAAATGATACCTCCTTTAGCCAAAACTCACACTTACTAAGATTGGCATATAATTGGTGTTGGCGAAGCTTCTGTAGAGCCATCCTGATGTGCTCCTCATGCTCTTCTTTAGTCTTGGAGTAGATAAGTATGTCGTCGATGAACACCACTACAAACTTGTCCAAGTACTCCATGAATACCTTGTTCGTTAGATACATAAAATATGCTGGAGCGTTGGTCAGTCCAAACGACATAACCGTATCCTCATAGAGTCCATATCGAGAGATAAATGCAGTCTTGGGAATATCTAAGGGTCTAATCTTCAGTTGGTGATAACCCGAGCGAAGATCAATCTTAGAAAACACACATGCTCCTCTCAACTGATCAAATAAATCTTCAATTCTTGGCAGTGGGTACTTATTCTTGATTGTTACCGCATTTAAGGCACGGTAATCAACACACAACCTTTGAGTTCCATCCTTCTTAGGTACAAATATGACTGGTGCTCCCCAAGGTGATGAGCTAGGACGAATATATCCTTTTCCCAATAACTCCTCAATATGGTCCTTTAGTTCAGCTAATTGTTTAGCATCCATTCTATACGGCCTCTTATATATTGGGGCCGTTCCAGGTACTAACTCAATGACAAATTCAATCTCTCGATCAGGGGACATACCTAGTAAGTCATCTGGGAATACATCCGAAAATTCGTTCACAACCCTGATGTCTTCGGTACTCTCAAGATGGTTGAGTTGTACTACTGCCTCTTGCGTCTGATCTGGCTTGAACTCCACTGTAGTGCCATCCGGTTGTGTTAAGCAAACTGTTCTAGTTGCACAATGCATTACTCCTTGATTCTTTGTCAACCAGTCCATTCCCAGAATGATATCTAATCCTTGTGAGTCCAACACTATTAGGTTGGCCCAAAAGACTACCCCCCTTATGTTTATACTCACTTTACGGCATAGATGCCTGGCCACCATCTCTCCTCCAGGAGAGTTTATCAATAATGGCCGATTCAAGAATGTAACTACCATGTCATGCTTCTTTATGAACTCCTTGGATATAAATGAATGTGTAGCACTCGAATCAAACAATATGGTGGCGGGGTGGGAGTTAACAGAAAACATACCGATCACCACATCAGGCGCTTCCTGTGCTTGCTCCAGTGTCACATGGTTGACACGGCCAGGTGGGTTTTGTTGCTTCTTTGGACAACTGCTGGCGTAGTGTCCCCATTCTCCGCACTTGTAACATTGAACTCCCGCAACATTACTCTGGCCCTTGTTGCCCCTAATTGGTTCCTTGGGGGTTGGCCATTTGGACGGTTAGCTGGAGCTGAAGGGCGGGGTGGCTGCATCTGCTGACATGGGGGTTGCATTGGCTGGCGTGGTGGCTGCTGCTGCTGGCGCATTTGCTGATTGTAGGGAGTGGGTGGCCTGTAATTGGAGTTTGAAAATCTCTATCCCGAGTAGTTCATAGGACGAGTCATTTGGTTTGCAGGCTGAGGGTTGAGGCGGGGGCGTACATTGCTGCTAGAGGCATGTGCCATAGTCAACTTCCTTTTTCTCTCATCATCATCCAGTTCCTTTTTAGTCCTCTCCACTTCAAAAGCTTTATCAACTAACTTTTGGAAGTCACTGCAATCACAGGAAGACATGGCGAACTTTAACTCCTTGTCCAATCCATTCTTGAAACAGAACTGTGCCACTAGGGCGCTGAGGGGTGAAGGCGTGCTCCGTGCACCCGAGGCGGAACCTGTGGGCGTGACTCCAGTAGGTAGTCGCCTCCCACGTAGCATCCTCCTCAGCCGCACACTGGGAGCTCCTCCAGGCCGGAGAGAAGTGTGAGTGCAGCAGCTCCGAGTCGTAGTAGATGGACTGAAAAATAACCTTCCGCCTTAGAGCCCCCTCTTGAGCCTTGCGGATCCCAGAGCAGTTCCCCTGCATCATTCCCCGCACCATCCAACTACTAGCATTTCATCGGGAAAAACCTAATTAATTGACCAAGCTGCCCCATCTCAGTCTCGTGGTGGTACTATAAAGCTTAGTGGCTTCCTCCATAAACCGGTCCTTAGAATCCGGTGGTAACAAACCCCAATCCAAGGTCTCGTGCAAACTGCACCATACCAAACTATCCAACCACTAGATTCATATCCACTACTATTGTGTAATCACCACAAATTAAAGTAACCATAAAGTTTAACATGGCACAATTGTATTTAATCCCAATCCCAATGTCTAAGCATGGCTAAGCATAAATAAGACCAATCTTCTTCCCAACCCATTTCAGGTAACAAGGAATTATATGGAACATGGCATGTAAACATGAAATAGGACATCAATTTAATTAGCATGCATCTATCTAAATTCCTAAAATTGGTACAAGATGGTCAAGGGCACTTGCCTTCGTTGAAGACTTGAGTGTTGGAGAAGCCTTGGTCTTGGAGGTTAAGATTGGGGTCGTAGTACGACTCTAAATATATTGCCCAAGCATGGCAAGAATAAAATAAAGCTAAATAAGTAAAGAGCATGCAATACCATGCATCACAACACACACATAAGTATAAAATCCTATACTAATGCGTCCCTATGAAGCATTTATTAGTTTACATGGCCAAGGTATGCATTTTTATATTTATCCTACATTTTTGGGATTTAATTATAGCCTAAAACCATTTTTATTGAATTTCCTATGGCCAAAATGTATTTTTAAACATTTATAATAAATGTTTCCTGGACAAAATATATTTTATATGCAATCTACAATTTAATCACAACATAAAGAATTTTATACTAATCTTTCCTACCATTTTTACACTTAAATACCATTTTTATCTATTTTCTACACATTAAATACACCTATAAACAATATTCAGCAATTAAATAAAAGTCCACGGACTGAAAAATAAGATTACTACACTGTACAGGGGCTAAATCCACAATTCTATAAATTTCCAGGGGTTAAATTGACTATTTAAATGATTTAATCCAATTCCAGAAAGTCCAAGGGCTAGATTGTGAATTCTGGGGGCTAGATTTGAATTCCAGCAAAGTCCAGGGGGTAGCTGGTGAGTTTCCAGGGGCTGCGGTGAAAAAACAACGGCGAGAAAGGGGATTTAAATGTGGGCCGTTGGATCTAAAGTGGATGCACGAGATTTTATTAACCGAACCGTTACGGGGATCTAATCTCAACCGTTGGCCGGGAATGGACGGCCCTGGTTGAGCCACGTCGGCTCTAACCGGCGCCAGAGCAGCGCACTGCGGCGCCCAACGGCGCACGGTGGCGAGCTCGCCAGAGTTGGCCAAACCAGCTAAATACATGTCAAATCTACGCGCTACTTGCATGAAACGAGAGAGAGGGAGTAGGGGAACGCACCTAGGGGAGTATCAGGGCGCGAAATCGGCCGGAGAGGGGTCGGCGACGAGCAACGGCGGCAATCTTCGTCGGCAACCGTCGAACTTGGAGATTCCCCGGCGATCTCTTTGCGCCAACGTGTCCGGCGTGTTCCTAGCGACACGGCGAAGAGGTTAGGGCTAAGGGGAGAGCAAGGCAACCGTCGAGGTGTCGGGAACGAGGTCGACGGACCTTGCAACGGCGAGGCTAGGGTTTGCGCGCGGAGGAGAGGAAAGAGAGGGGGAGAGGGGGAGTTTATAGCGGGGACGGGTGCGGCGGTTTCTGCCGCGCGCGAGGGAGGTTTCCCCAGGGGTGATCCACGCGTGGAGCGATAGTTGTAGGGGGGGTGGCGCGGCGTGGCACGGGAGGGAAAAGGGTGGTGGTTTCTGGGGGTAGGGGATGATAGGTGGGATCCACGGCGCAGAGAGAGAAAAGAGAGGGGAGAGTGGAGGGTTCAGCTGGGCTGGGGGAAAATGGGCCTTGGGTGGGATTTGGCCCACGTGGGGGGTTTTCCTTTTTATTCCCTTTTTCTTTTTCTTTTCTGTTTCTTTTCTATTTGATTTGAATTCAAATTCAAACTTCAACGGATTCTACTTGTTTAAACTTAAAAATTCACACCAAAAATGCAGGCTACAAAGAACAAGGGTTTGATCAAATTTTTATACATAAAAAAGTATAAATATTCCCCTAGCTCCAATTTGGTTGGTCATTTATTACTAGAGCTTGCAAATGGAGATACTCACAATTCTATTATATTGGACATGGTGACAATAACTGGATAGATAAACACATGACTGTAGATTGAACTTCATAGACTAACATTACTGCTCACATCAAGTTCGTAACAATACAATTGTGGAAAACTCCAGACTACCTACTTATGGTTCAATAATCAAACTTCAGCTTCAACTCTGAAATTGTGAGTTTCTCCTAATTGTAATCAATCAGGGGGTTTGGGGTTAGGGCTATAGATCAACCAAATTTTGCCTAAATCATCAAAATTTGTACAATGCTTATGGAATAGCATTCTTGACTACGCACATGAACATGCTCATATCATGAGTTAAAAAAAATCCAAAAAGATTGTACAATGCTTTTTTTAGGGCAACACAGTTTTTTTCTGAAAGTTCCGGCAGGCTGGCTTATATTAATAAGGAGAATAGAAATTACATCGACCGTTTCATAAGACGAGCACCAAAGGTGCTATGTGACAAATCAGATATTTCAAACAAAACACACACAACTACATGAAAAACATTCACTCCTCACGGAAATTGGGACTCCATAGAGAGATGTTGCGCTCCCGCCTATACCCACAACTTAAGCGTGTCTTTCACTTCAATGATCAGTTGATCTGTCGTCCTTTCCATTCCTTCAAATACCCTTCGATTCCATTCGCACCAAAGAACCCAGCATAACAGAATGGTCATTGATCTCTCCTTCTTCTCATACTCACTTTTCGCGTTGGTAGTCAGTGCCAACATCCAGGAATGAGCATCGGGCGATGCAGGCCAGTGGTTAGGATGGAGTCTTCACAAACTCGTCCAGGTTGCACACAATGCCCAGGGCTGCGCCGTGAACGGGCATTCGACGAAAATATGATGGCAGTCTCCAGGTTTCTGTAGCATAGCGGACAAAAGTACTGATGTTGCAACATCCGTTTTGTAACCATGATGCAGTCCACAACCAGTTTTTTGCTAGCAAGCAAGCAAAAGAATTGAACTTAGGAAGAGCCCAGACCTTCCAGATTTTCCCCGCGTACCATGATCGATTACTGCCTTCAAACTGCATATCGTATGCCGACTTTGCTGAATATTCCCCAGTACTGGACATCTTCCACTCAATGACATCACGTAGGCTTGCGTTTTCAGAGAGACTCAGGTCCTGTATGGCTATCAGCTGGACACATTCTGCCACCAATGGAACAGTGAGGTCAACCTTGACGTCCCGCAGCCAATTGTTGTTTCGAACGGTGTCCTCCACCGTCCATTTTTTCCTAGTACGGTTACACAAGATGGCAGGGAACAGGGTCGCCGAAGCCTTCCCCTGCAGCCAGCTCGAGGTCCAGAACTTTGCCTTGGCGCCATTACAAACCGTCACCCTTGCTGCTGCTGCAAATAACAACTCATCCGTGCTGTCCGGCGGAAGCTCTGTCGCATGCCATGGTGTGTCCGGCGCTCTCCGTTGCCACCACAGCCATCAGAGCCTCAGAGTGCCGCCTGGACGGTCAAGGTCAGTGATGCCTAAGCCAACTCGGTCCAGTGGCTGACATACGCCATTCCAGTTTACCTTGCAAGATTCACCATGCAGTTGCTTTGATCCCGCCCAGAGGAAGCGTCAGCGAGCCTTGTCAATGGCAACACAGTTTACAGCATGACATAAAGAGACAATCTTTTCTGATATTACATCTAGACAGTAGCAACCAAGACTGCTATTTATGCCATGTAAAATGATCCTAAAAGTCATGATAAATCATCATTACACCTAAACAGCAAATATTGTTGAATAAACCTGTGCGCGTTTTTTTTATTATACTAGTAAGTTATGGCTGCTGTAATTATTTGCATTTTGTGCAAGTTATGGCAGAAGTTTCTAATAAGTTGTAATGGGTATTATAGTGTAGATTATAGTTGCAGTTACTAGTCAGTTGTAATGGGTCTTTTAGTGTCGATTATGGCTACAATTACTAGCTGTTGTAATGCACGTTTTAGTGCAGATTATGACAGGAGTTTCAAGTCATTGTAGCCTTTATATAATGCAAGTAAGATTCACAAATGCTTCTAAGTCAGTGCAGCACCAAAACATTGAGTGTTTTGTTCCTCCTTATGTGAGATTATCTAACATTTGGTATCAGAGCCATGTCGAATTTGGGGACTCCGCAAGGCAGCCATCCTCCTCGACGACACTCGCCCTCCTCTCCACCACGTCGACCATGGCGCCGGGATTCTGGTCGTGAGGTGATCATCGAGCGAGTCATCGAAATAAGTTTGGCGTCCGTTGTATACCACATCCTCACGCGGACAACCTACGCCGAGTGGTCACTGGTCATGCGGGTGAACCTTCAAGCACAGGGCTTGTGGGACGCAATCGACCAAGGGACCGATGACTTTTGGGGGAACCAAAATGCGCTGGCCGCTCTGCTGTGCGCTGTGCTGCAAGAAATGCAGGCAGGCCTGGCCGTGAAGGAGTCTGCAAGAGAGGCATGGGAGGCGATTCAATCCGTTCGAGTTGGTGTCGAACGGGTGAAGGAGGCCAACATCAAGAAGTTGCGCCAGGACTTCGCTGAGATGACATTCAAGCCTAGTGAGACAGTTGAAGACTTCGCGCTGCACATCACCACTCTAGCCAATCAACTACGCATCCTCGGTGAAAACATTTCTGACAAGGATGTAGTCAAGAAGATGCTGCACTCTATCCCTGAGCATTAGAACAGGTGGCGATCTCCATCGAGATGTTACTTGATCTCAACACCGTCTCAATCGAAGAGGCGGCCGGACGGCTCGCTGTCGAACAGCACAATAAATTTTCATCCACCGCTGTCAAGGACAGCAGCGGGTGCCTTCTTCTCACAAAGGAGGAATGGCTTGCGCGCCTCAAGATATGTGTTGGTGAAAATGGTGGCTTCGGCTCCAGCTCCGGTGAACGTCGAGGTGGCAGCAGCAAGTCATGTGGCTGCGTTCGCAGCATTGGGTCACGTGGTACCAAGGTGCAGTCTAGCCGAGCTGCCCGCAATGACATCTGCGCATACTGTGGCAAAAGAGGCCATTGGGCTCGAGAGTGCCGCAAGAAGAAGAGGGATGAGGAGGCTTATCTGGTCTAGGGAGAAGAAGAGGACCAAGCATTGCTGATGGCCCACGCTGTCACCATCAATACTGTTGCAGCACCGACCGCTCCTACTTCCGCCATTCAGATCAAGGAGCAGAAAGTGATGAACAAGCTTGGTCCGCAGGAGGAACAAGGTCATCATTGATGGGTCCTGGATACAGGAACCACGAACCACATGACTGAGCTCAATGGTGTCTTCGCCGAGCTCGATGCCAGGGTGTGCAACACTGTCAAATTTGGTGATGGCTCCATCATTCAAATTGAGGGCCATGGCACCATCATCTTCACTTGCAGGAATCATGAACACCGTGCGCTGACAGGGGTGTACTATATCCCATGACTAAAGAACAACATCATTAGTGTTGGCTAGCTAGACGAGGTTGGCTATCATGTGGTGATCGATGACAACTTACTACACATCTTCGACTAGAGCCGACGCTTGCTCGCCAAGGTGCTGCGATCATCATCATGCCTCTACTACCTCAAGCTGAACATCGGCCATCCCGTGTGTCTGTCCGCACGAAGTTCAGACGTGGCTTGGCGATGGCATACCAGGCTTGGGCACCTCAAATTTGTCTCGCTATGCAAGATGGCAAAGATGGTACGCGGGCTACCACTACTTGATCAGGTTGATCAGGTATGCGACAGCTGCCTTGTTGGCAAGCAGCATCACAACCCCTTCCTTGTGCAAGCACAACATCGTGCAGAGCATGTCCTCAACTTCGTGCACAGGGACAAAATGAAGCCTAGAGGGGCGTGAATTGGCTCTTTGAGTTTTTCGTCGGAACCTGAAACACTTAGCAACCTGATGAAATACAGAGATATTGGACTAGTCCGGTAGGGTGCAGACTAGTCTGGTGTATGTGGAATAGATTGATCAAGTTTAATCAGTGATTTCGATCAAGGTACTCTATGCAGCGGAAATTGAGTTACAAAGAAAGTGTATTGCTTCAATGATACTAGATGTGGCACAAGTTAACTTTAGATTCAAAGTTTTAACGTGAGTTGAACAAGATTGAGCAAACCCTAGATTACGATGAATCGAAAGAACAAAAGCAATTGACACAATGATTTTTATCCCGTGGTTCGATTCCACAGAGGAAATCTACATCCACGTTGAGGAGCCTATGAAAGGATTGAGTCTTCACCAACCCTACCCTCGTCAAATCACCACAGAGGCTGATTCTCTTCCACTAATCACAAAGGTGTAAGATAACCGTGTTCAAGGGGCCTTCTCACAAGTTGAGGGCTCCCCAATATTTACAAATCGAAAACACCACCAAACACACTCCAAAAGTATGCAATGAAACAGCAAGAGTGTGTGAGAAAATCAAACCCAAGAGCTCAAGTCGTGAAGAACGTGTCTCTCCTTTGATCTATGGTTAACCCTCAAGGATTTGATCTTTCTTGCGTTGGATTGTGTGGAGAGACATGTTTTCTGGGCTCTTGGAAGGTGTGATGGCGCAGGGGGTCGAGAGTGATCATAGTTGGGTCGTGCACCTCTATTTATACTAGGGTTTCCAAAGGTTACCGTTAGGGTTTACAAAGTTTGAACTAGTCTGTGGTGGACTCCGGACTAGTCCAGTATGTGGCGTGTGGGAATCCCTAAGTGTCCTGAATTATCGGACTTGTCCAGCAAATGTCGGACTAGTCCGTTTTTGTCTCTGGAGAGGTTCAGACTAGTCCGGCACATATCGGACTAGTCTGTTAGGGTGAAACCCTTAGTGAATTGAGAACAAGTCCGCACTTGTAGGACATGTCTGATTTGAGCCAGAGAGGATATCAGACTAGTCCGGATAAGATCGTACTAGTCCGGTGTCGTGGAATTTTGAGAGACTAAGGATTTGTCCGAAGTAGGTTAGTGATGGTTCCGGACTAGTCTGTGGAATATCGGACTTGTCAGATATTGATCAGAAGGATAATCGGACTAGTCTAGACTTTATCAGACTAGTCTAGTGCGGACAAGTTCGCACTGGGGGGACTTGTCCGATTCTGGACCGAGAGGTTATCGGACTAGTCCTGTAAACATCAGACTAGTCCAGACCTGTGTAAACTTGTGCAGTGAGAGTGATTTCTATTGCTTGAGCTCTTGGGGTGTGTTTCTCCAACACACTCCATACACAAAAAGTATTTTATTCATCTTCTTGAGCTCTTTTAAACTTGATTCTTAACTCTACTTTCTTTTTGCGCTTACTTCATAATTTCATTGAAACTTGAGCTCATATCAACAATTTGGTTAGGATCTCATTTGTTTGTCATAAATCAACCAAAACCCACAAGGGATGGCTAGATGCACTTTCAATCTCCCCCTTTTTTGTGATTGATGACAACCAATTGAGATTTCACAAATATGATTGAAAATCCAGATTTTCATAAAAGTGTGCACATATGAGCTTGGAACAAGTTAAGCAATGAAAGCATAAGACATATGTGCACTCTTTTATGGTGGGGTGCAAGACTAAGTGTGTGTAATCAATAATCTTGATGAAAATCAGATAATTGACATAATAAAATCAACATTAAGCATATATGTCAATTATAAAGCACAACCATAGATTATATCAAGGCACAATCACACACTTCATAACCATGATTAGAAACATAATAAAAGCATAATAACAGTTTTACAACCCAGAAGCATAATAGAGATCAGTTTTACAGCCCAAAAGCATGACAGAAATCAAAAGAAGCAAATGAAGCTCTCGTCTCTCAAACTAAAGCTAGTCCTAGTGACTCCCCCTCAATCTATCCCCCTTTGACATAAAGGAACCAAAAAGAAGGAGAGGAGGGATCTAGAGGTCGCCGTCAACTCACTCCTCGCTGTCGGTCATTCCATCGTCTTCATCTTCAGGCTGCAGAGGAGGAGGAGGAGTGGATCCACTCAAGGTGCCCCCGACACCAAAATAGGCGAGTTCGGAGGGAGAGAGAGTTGGAAGCTCCGAGAAGTCAGAGGGAGAGTCCTCAGAGATGACAGGAGACCCAATAGGCTCAATCTCTAGCTTCTGACAGATTTTCTTGACATTTTGCTTTATGTATATCATATCCTCCTTCCTTGCCTTGTTCAACTTATGGACTTTCACTTTAGGCTTCTTGCATGAGCCAAAAATGGCAGCCAAGTACTTCAAGATGCCACTAGGGGACCCCTTCTTGGAAGTAGTAGCTCCTGTACTTGATGGGGGTCTTGCTTCAGCTTGGGCCCTCCTGGGAGCCTCCTCACTAAATATAGGAGATGGAGCAGCTGGGAGATTGGCTTGGGAAGGCTTCTGGGGACTCAGAGGAGTGTGCTCAACATCCTTCACAAACTCGATTCCTGTGACCTTTTCTATCAGGAACATGATATAGGGCGCATAGCCACAAGAACGGTTGGGGTGCAAGAGATGTTCACCATGTCGTTCCAGGTATAGTCCAAGACATCAAACTTCCGGTTCTTGCTTATCACCTTCATTAGTGTCCTAAGGTAACTTTGAACACTTCCTGCATCTCCATCTTTTGGAGCTATTGTCTTTCTGAGCACCCTGTTGAGAACCATGAAGAAGGGCTTTATGTTCTTGGTTGATGGAGGGGTGTACTTTAGGTGGGTTTCATAGAGAAACTCCATCTTGTCCTTCTTTAGGATGCCAACGTTGTGGATGATTAGATCATTGTCGCCAGTGTCTTCTAGGTGAAGCCGTATTGCAAACTTATCATAAGTGATGGTGTACTTGGATCCATGAGTCATCCACGTCACCCTTTCCTCTTCGTCGCAAGCAAAATAGCAAGTTGCATAGAATTAGGCTATGACTTCATCATTCCAGTCACACCTAAAGGCAAAAAAGTCCTTGAGCCCATGCCTCTCCACAACTTGTATCACTTCATCAGAGGCTGGGAAGCTCTTCCTCTCAAAGTGTGTCCAGTCGATCCACTGGCTTCAGACCACCGAAGTCTTCATCATGAGATACACGGAACTGTAGTAGTCCACATGAAAGTTGCTCCAGAATCTTGCATCAGCTGCCTTTCTGGACCTGCTGTAGCAATCAATTGTCCCAAGCTTTGAAGCGACATTGCTTCCTTTGCCATTGAACCTTTCTTCATTGGGGTCTCTGTTCCCCTGCCTCGGAGCACTCATCTGGAGAAGGCCAATCAGACCGGTGGCGATCCCTTTCCCTTTGCCCTTAGCTTGGCGAGGAGCTGCCAAGCTAGGGCCAGCTGCATCCTTTCCTTTAGATGCAGGCTTCTTGGCCATGACCTTTCGTCGCACCTGAGGTGGAGTGGTTGACAGGTCAGCGGCACGATGCTGCCTCTTCTTGCTTTGGCCCGTCGAGGACCGAAGCATAGACTCTTGGTCCAACTCGGCCTCAAAATTGGAGATCTCATCATTGGAGCTCGACATTGTCCTGACAAGAGGATTATACAATGCAATGGATGAGAATTGATGGCAAGGAGATGCATTGAGTTGTTGGAATTTTAAGGTTGAGTTCAGTTAAAAATCGGACTTGCAAGTGCGGACTAGTCTGGAGAACCGGACTTGTCTGTACCGAGACTGGACTAGTACGATGTTCGACAGCTCAAACCCTAACTATCAGATCAATGGTGGTTCTCAATGCGAAAATAGCTTAATGTAGATGTAAAAACAAGGAGTCATGTACTAATAAGTAGAGCTAAGCTATTTGGTCCACAACACAAGAAGTCGAAGGTTCTAGGGTTTTGTAGAAATTTATCGAAATCCTTTGATTCTTGAGGTTGGAGGCGTTGCTGGTGTGGACAAGTCCATGGTCCTCGATCCCCTTGCGATGAAGATCGTTTTCCACGGAGGTTTGAAGAGATTTGGTGGAGAAATCACCAAATGACCTTGGGGGGTGCTCGAGTGAAGAGAGAGAGTATGAGGGAAGTTGTGAGGATAAAGGAGATTAGGGTTTAGTGACCCTAGGGATATGAAGTTGAAAAATTGGAACAGTCCATGGTCAACGGGACAAGTCCGGACTATCGGATCTTTGCAGACTAATCTGCATTGTGCAGACTAGTCCGGGCAACCACGGACTAGTCCGTGGTCACCAACAAAAGCATCTAGTCCATTCGTATATATTTGAAGGATATTACAAAGAAAATAGGGGGCAAAACACACAAATAATCTTGATGAATATGATCAGTAAACATCCAACAATCAAGCTAACACCATAATTCACCAAGACCAGGTAATTGAAATAGTTTTTTGGAGAAAAATAGAGAGAGATGATTTTCAAAACACAATCAATGGATTTTGAATAAGCCATACTGTTATGCATGTTTTCAAGCCATGTTTCGAGCGTCAAGGATGTTTAGTTCATTTCGGAGCTCACAAAAGCGTTTTTCATCAAGTGGCTTGGTGAAGATATCTGCTAGTTGTTTTTTGGTGTTACCATGGGAAATGGTTATGTCACCTTTCATTGAGTGGTCTCTCAAAAGGTGATCCCAAATGTCTTTGTGTTTGGTCCTTGAGTGCTCAACGGGGTTATGGGCAATTTTAATGGCACTCTCATTGTCACAAAGAAGTGGGATACGGCTCATATTGTAACCGTAATCCTTTAGAGTCAGTCGCATCCAAAGGAGTTGTGCACAACTACTCCTGGCTGCAACATACTCTACTTCGACTGTGGATAAGGCAATGGAGTTTTGTTTCTTGGAGGACCAAGAAACTAGGGATCTACCAAGGAATTGGCATGTACCGGAGGTATTTTTTCTATCTACTTTGCATCCGACCTAATCTAGATTGGAGTGTCCAGTGAGATTTAACTTGGAACCTTTAGGATACCAATGGCCTAGGTTGGGTGTATGAACTTTATATCGCAAGATTCCTTTTTTGGCTGTCAAATGACACTCCTTAGGATTAGCTTGAAATCTTGCACACAAACATACACTCAACATAATGTCAAGCCTAGATGCACATAAGTAAAGTAGGGATCCAATCATGGAGCGATATACCTTTTGATCCACGTTTGGTCCATCTCCATTGAGATCCAAGTGTCCATTTGTTGCCATGGGAGTCTTTATAGGCTTCGCCTTGTCCATTCCAAACTTCTTGAGTATTTCTTCAGTGTACTTGGTTTGTCTTATGAATGTCCCTTCCTTTTGTTGTCTCACATGGAATCCCAAGAAGTACCTCAATTCTCCCATCATGTACATCTCGAATCTTTTCGTCATAATCTTACTAAATTCTTCACAAAAGGATTTGTCAGTTGAACCAAAAATGATGTCTTCAACATAAATTTGACAGATAAATAGATCATTGTCAAAGTGCTTGGTGAACAATGTGAAATTAGCTTTGCCAATCCTAAATCCATTTTCAATTAAAAAATCTCTAAGGAACTCATATGAAGCTCTAGGAGCTTGTTTGAGGCCATAGAGAGCCTTACGCAGTTTGAACACGTGGTCAGGGAACTCTTGATCTTCGAATCTAGGGGGTTGCTCCACGTACACCTCCTCCTTAATTGGTCCACTGAGGAAGGCGCTTTTCACATCCATTTGATAGAGCTTGAAATCATGGTCAGTAGCATATGCAAGTAATATTCTAATCGATTCAAGCCTAGCTACAGGAGCAAATGTTTTGTCGAAATCCAAACCTTTGACTTCTGAGTACCCTTTGGCCACAAGTCGTGTCTTGTTTCTTGTCACCACCCCATGTTTGTCTTGCTTGTTGCGGAAGACGCATTTAGTGCCGACGACGTTGAGCGCGGGCCTTTTGACAAGTTCCCACACTTCATTCCGTTTGAAGTTGTTCAATTCTTCTTGCATTGCCATCACCCAATCTGGATCTTTCAATGCATCTTTAACCCTGTGAGGTTCCAAAGAGGATACAATTGAGTAATGTTCACAAAAATTAGCAATTCGAGATCTAGTTGTTACTCCCTTTTGGATGTCACCGATGAGTTTGTCGATGGGATGATCTCATTGGACGCATTGGCGTACTCTTGGATGTAGCACTTGTGGTCTTGAATCTTCATGGTTATCTTCTTATCCCCCTAGATGGTTGCCCTCATTGATTTGTTGGTCACCTTGATCTTCATGAGGTTGATCTTGTGTAGAAGCTCCCTCTTGATCCATTACCTCCAATTGTTGTTCATGTTCTTCATTTGTATTTGGAGGTGGCGCTTGTGGTCGAACATCACCCAATGCCATTCTTCTCAACGCTTGACATGGAGCTTCTTCTCTATCTAGCACACATTGATAGACTTGCTCTTATTGAGAGTCGTTAGTTTCATCGAACACTACGTCACATGCTACTTCAAGAAGTCTGAAGGCCTTCTTGAAGACACAATAGGCGTAAGAGTTTGAATCATAGCCAAGAAAGAAACCTTCATCGGACTTTGAAGCGAACATTAAAGTCCTAGGCTTCTTGCTCAAGATATAACATTTAGAACTGAAAACTTGAAAATAGGAGATATTAGGCTTGTTACCGGTGAGTAGTTCATATGATATTTTCTTGAGTAGGCGGTGAAGATAGAGTCGATTTATGGCGTCACATATGATGTTGACCGCTGTCGAAGTGTGTGATACGACACTTCCCCCGGACCCGCAAAGAAGCAGCCCGCGGAGGTTCTTTTGTGGTTGGGATGCACAGAGATCAAGATCAAGATGGTGACCTTAGAGATTTACGTGGTTCGAGCCACCTGAGCGTAACACCCTACTCCATGGGGTTTGTGTAGTTGTATTGAGCGAGTACGTTCGGTAGGATCAGGTCCAATCCACCCGTTTGTCTGTCTGTCTGTCTGTGCCTTGAGTTTATACGGTACAACCATTTTATAGTTCTAAGGACTGACCGTTACAAAGCTTGTCTGGCCCGACATGTGGCCCTGGCGTGTTCAATGACCTAATACACTGTCTAGAGAGTATTAAGTATAATTAATAGTGTAATAACGTGCCTTCATGGTAGCATTACCCCAATTAATGGTGCATTGATCGTGTGTCATTAAGAAGATATTAATGACACATTATCAGGCCTTGTAACTGCTGCTTTAACCATTCTTGAATGTTTGTAATGGATGTGATGACCTGCTTGTATCAGGTCCGGGGTCGCTGTATATCCGTCGGCACCGCAGCTCCTCTCTGGCGGGGGCTAGGTCTGGGGCTGTTGTACACGTGTAGCCACCGGAGCTTCCCTTGGTTGGAGTTTAGTTCCGGTCTTATTCTACACGTGTTAGTCCAGGAGCCAGCCTTGTGAGGGGAGCGAGTCTGGTGCAACGTGACTCATGGGACCTGCAAAGGCCGACAACTCTGACTGGTGGAACTTTCTTGCACTTTTTATGGTGTCGCGGGGTACCCAGTATGTAAGGTACCGACAGTGGCCCCCAGGCCCACCTCTGGGAGAAATCTTTTTGGTTAAGTTATTCTACAATAGTTGGGGCCATTCTCAATTCCCGCGCTTCAATTTTCAAAAGTCCTCTGATGCGCCGATAGAGTGACGGTCCGGGAGTGAACCTTCGTCGCATGGCTTGTTATGAATACGGCAGATGAGATCTTTGAGTGCGTATCTCACGCAATTGAAGGTCGTCGATTCCCAATACAAAAACCTTATCAATTCCGCGCGCCCTGTTAGAGCACTGACTTTGGGTTTCCCGACGTTCATCATGGCAACGATTGGCCTTGGGTAAGGACCTCGATCTCTTCGTCAGGGTGGCCCCAGGCCCACTCGTCATTGACAGGGTAGACTTTTGAAGAGTGCCTCTGATCTTACTGCGGTTTCCATCCAAGCGTCACGGAGGCTTACTTAAGAAGGAAAGTGTGCACGGTTTGATGACTCTTTACGCCTTCGATCATCTTTGCGCTCAGAGCCTCCCAAACTCTGCCTAACTTTCCATCCTTTGCTCCACTTTGCTGTGATGGAGTTGGGTCTCCCCAAGAGCTACCTCAAGAGCGATGATGATCTGAAGAAGGTCCGGACCTACATGGGGTGGTCCAGTGACTCCATCAACCATTTGGTCCGCGCCGGCAAGCTCTCGTTCAAGAAGGAGCGCAGTGGCGTTATGGTTTATTTCACACCGTACGCCATGGTGGGATTCATCCCACCTTTTTCTTGTTTCCTTTTGATGCTGCTAGACTTTTATGGTCGGCAGTTGTATCACCTTGGACACCATTCTCTTCTTCTCATGGCGACATTCGTCCACTTCTGCGACATGTGGGAGGGTATTCCCCTCTGTGTTGAGCTTTTCCGCACCTTCTTCACCATCCACACCACCGGCAAGGGGTCCGAGTTCCTTGGCTTCTACTATTTTGTGAAGCGCAAGAACTGCCCGTACAAATACTTGATGTCGTTTCCTTCCGGCAAGTGGGATAACTGGAAGAAGGATTGGATCATCGTCGCGGTAGAGGAGCACGAGAAATTGGAGCTACCCGAAGGTCTCCCCAATGTTGACACTGATGCTTGAAGCGTGGTTCCAGTGCTGTCATATGCTTTCAACCCTGTCTTGACCAGGATCCGCGAGTGTGTGGAAGGTGGAGTGACCCCCCAGATGGTCTTCTTCAACTTCCTGGTCAATAGGTGGGCTCTGCTGAAGAAGAGGGAGAAGCTCGCGTGGGCCCTTAACAGCGTGATGGATGACGACCGGATTGAAACTGGTCTGAAATCCTACTTGGATGATGAATCCTTGGTTTCATCTGAAGAAATTCCAGTATGGGATTAACGTCAATGGCGATGACTTGACGCCAGCAGCCTTCCTCCCCCTGAACACGGAGGCGCAGTTTAGTAGGGAGCCCCGGAGGAGCATGCCGGTGCTTGATGACCTCGGCGAGGTAGAGAGGTGTCCGACCACCAGATTGGCGATCCCCAGAGCTTCCGAGGGTGGTCCTGCCTCCGCCCCGAGCCGAGAGACTGAAGACACAAGCAAGGGAAAAGGCAAAGAACCAACTGAGCCTTCCAGCCGGAAGAGGAAGTTGAAGCATGCTGATGGGAGGTCCGTCAGACCTGCCCCTTCCACGACGGCTGCTTCTCCCTGGCGGGGGAGGTCTTCTGTAGCTACCCCTGCTCCAGTGCAAGCGTCTTCAAGAGGCGTAAGCTCCGGGCAGGCGACCCCGACCTCAGTGCCGGCTAGAAGTTCCAGGTCTGAGGGTTCTTCCCGGCGAAAAGAAGCTCGGGCTCGTAGGATCGAAGAGCACGTGAAAATCTACCAGAGGGGGGGTGAATGGTAGATTTAAAAATCTTACGCAGCGGAAACAATTAAACCCCAACCCCTTTGGCAGAAAAACGATCTGTTAAAGAAATCGTGTGTGAGACAAATCTAAACGTGTTTCACCGTGACAAAAGTGATAGATATCAGAGAGAATCAAGTCACTAAGACAACACAATAATAATCACTCAAATCCGTCGAGAAAAACTCAAGTTATGATCGAAAGATCAAACAAAGGTCAATCTGCCCTACCTGAGAAAAAAAAAAACAGTTCTGCAACACTGCAAAGAAACTCGTGTAGATCACAGACCACAAATCCAATGACCGTGAAATTTTGACAGATGATAGATAATCAAGTTTTGAAGACAACCAAAAAAGAATCACATCAATTGGATCTGTAAAACTCGAGTTATGATAAAACCACCGATGAAAGGTAGTGCTGTCCAGAAACTCGATGAGTAAAACTTGTCTGGAACAAGTCGGACGAACAAGGCATAAAATTTCCTTCAAACTACGAATTTTATTCAATATAACACAATAGAAACAGCCCCAAAGTCGTGCGCCACGATATTTGGGCTCCCTTGCTTATATAACCAGCTCGAAAGCCAACTCAACTCTAATCAGGAACCTAATCCTACTCTGTTCACGAATCGTAACTTTCCATAACTGCATAGGATTCTTCTATACGCAGATAGAAGCAATCTTAAGACTTCCAAACACCTTAGGAACGTATCCCACATTCCTAAACAACTCAAATTCATGACCCACACGAAATCCTATCATAACCAACTCAAATCTTTCCATATTTGAGTCAAACCCGACTCAGCCACAGCCAGAGTCCATAATCTAGTCGGTTGGACCTTTCCGACCCACTCTTTACGTCAGCATCTCTTCATCACATCTCGAAACCATGTAGCCACGTCCATGCACTCCTTGCACACGTGCAAACATCTTCCAATGGCGTCCATGATACCTTCACATGCATTGTTCTTGATTCAATCATGCTTCGCAATCTCCTGATCAGCTCAACCACAATTCCTCTTGAATTTGGTTGTTGGAACCTCATCTCCTCCCTGAGACTAGTCCAATGGATCCCATCACCAGCCATGTCTCGAACTCAAGCAACACCTGCACATGAATAAACAACCAATCCATACGAGCCTAAGTCCTCAACTTGACTCAAGTTAGTTCGAAACACAACACCTTACGTGAGAACCTCACATAAGCATGTTGCAAAACCACAGTAACACCATATCATCCATGTCAACCAAAAACGCACCAAAGTCTTAGCAAACGAATACTAAGCAATCTTTCCAGAGATGTAAAGCAAGCATTGCGGTCAAGTTCTGGACCTTGCCAGAGCAACTCGGACCTTGAGTCGGAGCTAACAAAACTAGTACAACCAAGCTCCCGCCGGAGCTTGAAAAACTAGTCGGAGCTTAGCAAAAACATGCCGGAACTATCAAAAAACATGTCGAAGCTATCAAAGACATGCCAGAGCTAAAGACAAAACTTCACCGAAGCTGACCAAAGCTAGTCGGACCTTAATAAAAAGGTGTTTTGGTGATATTCAAAACATTTATCGTCGAAGAAAGTGTATTCACTACAAACCAATGTATTCAGCACACATAGTCTTACAATCTCCCCCTTGATGAATGCATTGGCAGCACCATTTAAAATCCGAACATTGGCTTATTTACATAAAAGTTTTTAAGACAATTTCTCCCCCTTTGTAAATCAAAAGTAAAATGAGAACAAAATGCAAAAATTATCCCATATTATCTCTCCTTGTGCACATATTCTCTTTCTCTTCATGCTTATATCTCCCTCTTTGACAATGTATTCAGCAAGTCATGAGCATATAAACAAATTATATCTCCCCCTTTATTTGTTATGAGCATATTATGACATATACATATAAACAAAAATCATCCAAGTCATACTATCAAGTACCTTACATTATCACATCAATGAAATACATAAAGTAGTGTAAGCCATGCTAGAGATCAAATGTAATTTTCAATTTAAGTAAGTCATGATCTCACAAACTTAAATATTTCAAAACCTGAAAGCATGACACTAGTTGCTGCATTTTATTATTTTTCAAAGCATAAATTTAAATCATATGATATTTGCAAGAGATTATATGCGCATCTGCCTTATTCTAACCAACCAAGCCAAGCCTATGACATTTGACAATCAGAAGCTTAAGGACATGGTTTTAGTCATACACAACTTCTTCCAAGTTCATATCTAAGTGCAATGATAAGCCATTTCAAAAGAAGAAGTGCGATGCATGCATATTCTCTTGATCTTTTCTCAATTTATATTTGTTCATAAAAACTCAACATGTGAGTTGATTACTTGATTAATTCTTAATGATTAAAAGCACTTGTGAACATGTAACAAGTTCAAAACAGCAAGAAAGTTCGACCATGAACAGTTTTAGTGTAAGTAATTATTCCAATTACTAGACATGGCAAAACTACAAAATGTATAACACGAGTAATGTAGTAAGAACTTTCAGCATGTAAAAGGAATAACAAAGTCATATATGTATGAAATACTATGCTCATATTATTTTAAGTTCAGATTCTCATATAGACTTCCCAAGTTTCAAAACTCTCACTCAATTTAAGCCATGAGGATGCATAACCCCTATTTCAGTACGAATATAACAAAAACGAGTGAAATCCAAAGGTTTTGTAAAAATGTCAGCCAATTGTTGTTCGGTATCTACATGGTGAAGCACAATATTTCCTTTTTCAACATTATCTTGGAGAAAGTGATACCCAATGTCAATGTGCTTAGTTCTAGAATGTTGCACGGGGTTTTTAGCAATGCAAATGGCACTAGTGTTATCACAGAACAGTGGAACACTATCTAGATCAACCCCATAGTCCTTAAGTGTTTGAACAATCTAAAGAATTTGTGAGCAAACACTAGCAGGAGCTACATATTTAGATTCGGCTGTGGATTGTGCAACTGAATTTTGTTTTCTAGAGGACTGAGCAACAAGAGAATTACCAAGAAAATGACAAGCACTGGAAGTACTTTTCCTATCAATCCTACAACCCCCAAAATCAGCATCCGAAAAAAGCTTTCAAAGTAACGGTTGAGGAAGAAGGAAGAAAAATTCCAAATTCTTGAGTTCCATGTAAGTACCTGAGAATCCTTTTGACGGCTTGACGATGTGAAGCATGTGGGGTGGCTTGAAACCGTGAACAAAGACATACGCTGAATTGTATGTCTGGTCTTGATGCCGTGAGGTACAATAGTGATACGATAATGCTTCTATATTCTTTTTGATCCACTGGTTCACTATCTTCATCAAGTTCAAGTGTTGTTGCTGTTCCCATTGGTGTCCGAAGAGGCTTGCTTTTGTCCATGTTGAAGCGCCTTAGGAGGTCTTTTGTATACTTCGTTTGATGCACAAAGGTACCCTCCTTTGTTTGCTTGATTTGCAGCCCCAAAAAGTAAGTGAGTTCATCCATCATACTCATTTCAAATTCGAAACTCATCATTGCTGAAAACATGGACACAAGATCATGAGAAGCACAACTAAACGTAATATCATCCACATACACTTGAACGAATAATGAGTCATTGCCATGCTTAAGCACAAAAAGAGTTTTATCAACCTTGCCCATGGTAAACCCTTTTTCAAGTAAGAATGTTTTTAACCTATCATACCATGATCTAGGGGCTTGTTTGAGACCGTACAAGGCTTTGGACAGTTCGTAAACATGATTAGGAAAATATGGATATTCAAAACCCGGTGGTTGTTTCACATAAACCTCCTCATCTATGTAGCCATTAAGAAAAGCACTTTTAACATCCATTTGATATAGCATAAAACCATTTGATGCAGTAAAAGCTAATAAAATTCTTATGGCTTCTAATCTAGCAACAGGAGCAAAAGTTTCATCAAAATCTAGACCTTCAACTTGAGTGAAATCTTGAGCAACCAACCTAGCCCTATTCCTAACCACAACCCCATCCTCACTTTGTTTATTTTTAAATACCCATTTAGTTCCAATTAAAGTGTGACCTTGAGGTGGAGGTACAAGTTTCCAAACATTATTTCTTTCAAAATTTTCTAACTCTTCTTGCATGGCAATAATCCAAGATTCATTAGTGAGTGTGTGTGATATATCTTTGGATTCAAAAGGAGCAACAAAAGCAGAATGAGCATAAGTGTTTGGATCGCAAAATCTGGACCGTGTGACTCGTTCGTGCAAGCTTCCAATCATCTGTTGTTGGGGATGATCTTTGTAAAACCGTAGGGGAATAGATGTCTCACAAGCTTCTTCTTCTTCATGTTCATCACAAATCGATGAGATTGTGACTTGAGGATGATTTGAATTAGCATTGATGGTTGTTGGTGCTGGTTGAGAATTAACATCCGGAGCTGAACCACAGTCTTTAGCTGCTGAATTTTTGGGCAGCAGCTCCAATTCTTCCTCATCTTCAACGAAAATGCTCCCTCCTGCGAATATGGATCTGGACCTGCAATGTTTGAGCTAGTACCTGGGCTAGCTTCATCAAAAGACACTTCACAAGTCTCCAAAATTTTGTTAGTGTCAAGTAAAAGCACACGGTAGCCTCTAGTATGAGATGGATAACTAAGAAACATGCCATCAATGGATCTAAGTTCAAATTTATCAAGATTACCATGTTTCTTAACAAAGCATTTGCAACCAAAGACCCGAAAGTGTGTAACACTAGGCCTGTGTCCAAACCGGAGCTCATATGGTGTTTTACCTAGCTTAGCACACAAGAAAACACGATTTGAGACATAACAAGCGGTTGCTAACGCATCAGCCCAAAATTTCCTAGGAGTTTGATATTCATCAAGCATAGTCCTAGCCATCTCAACTAAGGTTCTATTCTTTCTTTCTACAACACCGTTTTGTTGAGGTACATATGGTGATGAAAATTGATGATCTATTCTATTTTCAGCACAAAAGTGATCAAAAGATTGATTTTTAAATTCAGTGCCATTATCACTTCTAATTGCTTTTAAAGATCTTGGGTAATCAATAGATAATCTAAGAAATAAAGTTCTAAAGTGACTAAAAACTTCATTCTTAGACGCCATAAAGTAAACCCAAGAGTATCTAGAATAATCATTAACAATCACAAGTACATACCATTTACCTCCGAAGGATTGAACACGTGAAGGTCCTACAGTGTCAAGATGCAAAAGTTGATATGGTTCAGTTGTCATGATCATTGTGAGAGGAGTATGTGAACCTGCAACCATCTTAGCATGTCTACAAGAAGAGCACACAATTTCTTTGTCCCCCTTAAGCTTAGGCAGCCCACATATGTGATCAAGAGCACTAACGCGTGTAAGATGATCAAAGCCTAGTGACCAAGTCTATGATGCCAAAAATATAAGTCCTTTGAATCATTAGCAACTAGACACCTATGTTTAGAGAAAGACATATCAATATCAGCTTTAAAAACTCTTCCAAACAGAGACATGTTAAAAATAAGCTCACTA
The DNA here is from genome assembly GCA_036927565.1 of Tuctoria greenei. Classification (NCBI taxonomy): domain Eukaryota; kingdom Viridiplantae; phylum Streptophyta; class Magnoliopsida; order Poales; family Poaceae; genus Tuctoria; species Tuctoria greenei. The sequence continues at coordinate 259,706,121 of JAYESD010000001.1, read as the reverse complement.
TTTGAACTTACAACTTTGCAGCAGTTTTTATTGAAAATAATTTCCAGATTTTCATCTAGCAATTGTGAAACAAAAAGCAAGTTGTATTTCAAATTTTTGACAAGTGCCACATCCTTCAAAGTGTAGTGATCATTTACTCTAACCGAACCCTTAACAATTATAGGACTTGAAGAATTATCGGCAAAAGTAACATTCTCTACACAAGACACAAAAGAGAGGGAGGAGAACCAATCTTTGTTACCGGTCATGTGGCGTGAGCAACCTTAATCCACAATCCAAATGTTCTCCTTCCTCAAACGTGTAACCTACATAGAAGCACAATACGTCGATGACTCAATACTTGGGTTAGTCAAAAGGCATTTAGGAATCTAGTACTGAGTCACGCGACGTGCAGCAAGAAAAACACGCGAAAGCTGAGACAAAACAGCAGGTTTATGAGTCAAAGTTTGAGATTTTTTTATTCTTAACTACTGACCTATAAGGTGTTACTTGTGTAGCACAAAATCAGTAGCTCCGGAGGCAAAAACAGAAGGTCCGGAGGTAAACGTTGAATGTTTTTGACTCAAAACAGCAGGTTGTACATTCGGTTCAATATGTGCAGCAAATTTTGCATGAAAGTTATGAGATCTAGCAACCATTCTTTCCCTTTTCTGTTGTTTAGCTAGTCTATAACAAAAATCTATGACATGACCATCTCTACCACAGTAGGTACAATGAAATTTAACTTTGTGTTCATGTCTAGATGAGCAAGCAATATTTTTATTTGAAACCGAATGAGACAACACTCCTGCAGATTTGAAAACCACTCCTTTTTGTTTAGGAACTGTTTGAATCAAACCACTTCCTAATGACTTTACAATTTTAGGTGGGTGTGCCTTAGCATGAGCATGAGAATCAAAACCTAAACCAGTTTTATCATTGCAAGACTTGGAAGAATTCAGCAGCAAGTTTAGGTTCTTATTCCCATTACAAAATCGATCTAATGTCCTATGCATGTCATCAAGTTTATTGGACAGATCAAGGCAATTTTCACATGAGGTTTTTCCTTTTAGTTTGCAATTGGAACAAAATTTATCTTCATGAGAATGTAAAGCATTGTTCAATATAGAAATTTCATTCATAGCATCCTGTAGTTTCTTATCAAGATCATCACAACTAGAACAATGCAAATCAATTGTAGAACAGCTAGCATCTTTCAAGTTTTTATCATTAAGTGCAGCAAGCTCTTTGTTCTTTTCAATTTCTAACTCAAGTTTATCAAGTGTGGAGGTGTGCGCACTTCTTAATGAGGACAATTGTTCATATATTAAATCACATGAGGGACATGCATCATCACTAGGAATCAAAGTTTTTAAACGGTTGATTTCAGATTCTAGTGATTCAATTTTAGCAGCACTATCCCTATGATTTTTGTCCTTTTTTCTTAACAATAATAGTGGCACGAGAAATAGCATCACACATTTCTTCGCAAGTAGGACATACCTCTTCATTGTCGCTGTTGTGTTCTGCCTCCTCCACACTTGATCTTGATTTGCCCGCCATAAAGCACAAGTTTGCCAAATCATCTTCATCTTAATCACTTCCAATGTCCACGTCGCTTGAGCCAAGTTCCTGGAGTGCTGAGATAAAACTGTTCACCAGTTGGCGACCTGTAAAGCCCTTCTTCTTCTTCTTATCATTTGCTGAGGAGTGCTTTGTCCTTGATTGTTTTTCTTCCCGGGAGGTAGGATCTAAAAGGTTAGGACAATTTGTACGAAAGTGTCCTGTCTTACCACATTCGAAGCATCGTTGAGGTCCGGAGCTTCTTCTCCTTCTAGTTCTCAAATTTTGCAATGCTTTTGAGAACTTCGTAGAGAGAAGTGCTAGTTCCTCCTCTGGAAACTCCTCAATCTATTCAAGGGTTAGAGAGGACAAAAAAGCAAGTGTACCACAAGATGAAGTTTGACCAGAGCTAGGCATGTCAAGTTGAGAAACAAAAGCAATAGACTTGTTGGGGTTCTTACATGAGATTATATCAATTTCATGAGTTTTTAACTTGGAATATAGCACATCTAGAGTAAGTGAACTCATGACAGTAGATTCACGAATAGATGTGACTTTCATCTCCCAAATTGACATATCTAATGCACTTAGCAATTGCCTAGCATTTTCAGCATCTAAAAAATTAACATTGACACTATGCAAGTTGCTGAGAATCTTATTGAAACGAGCGAAAAGGTTATCAATAGGCTCACCGGGTTGCATCTCGAAGCGCATGTATTCTTTCTTGAACATATATTTCCTTACCTCTTTGATCGTGTTGGATCCTTCGTGGTAGTCACAAAGTGCTTTCTACACATCGTATGCAGATCGAAGGTGTGCAACACGGTCGAAGTCGCTTTGTGTTAATCCTTGTATGATCAAGTTCCGAGCCTTGTTGTTGTTGTCGACATCTCTCAGATTTGTAGCTGTAACTTGATCGTTTGATGGCACTTCGTAAGGCTTGTATACCTTCTCCCATATTGCAAAGCCTTGTGCCTGGATGAAAGCCTCCATGCGTGCCTTCCAAACCTGAAAATCAATACCAGCGAACACACAAGGTTTGACAGAGTACTTCTCCATGATGATTAGTCAAAAACACGCGCAAATCACAAATATTAGAGCACCGCGGCTCTGATACAAATTGTAGGATCGAAGAGCACGTGAAAATCTACCAGAGGGCGGGTGAATGGTTGATTTAAAAATCCTACGCAGCGGAAACAATTAAACCCCAACCCCTTCAGTAGAAAAACGATATGTTAAAGAAATCATGTGTGAGACTAATCTAAACGTGTTTCACCAGGACAAAAGTGATAGATATCATAGAGAATCAAGTAACGAAGACAACACAATAAGAATCACTCAAATCCGTCGAGAAAAACTCAAGTTATGATCGAAAGATCACACAAAGGTCAATCTGCCCTACCCGAGAAAAAAAAACAGTTCTGGAACGCTGCAATGAAACTCGTGTAGATCATAGACCACAAATCCAATGACCGTGAAATTTGACAGATAAAAGATAATCAAGTTGTGAAGACAACACAAAAATAATCACATCAATTGGATCTTTAAAACTCGAGTTATGATAAAACCACCGACGAAAGGTAGTGCTGTCCAGAAACCCGACGAGTAAAACTTGTCTGGAACAAGTCGGACGAATAAGGCACAAAAATTCCTCCAAACTAAGAATTTTATTCGATAGAACACAAGAGTAACAGTCCCAAAGTCGTGTGCCACGAGATTTGGGCTCCCTTGCTTATATAACCAGCTCGAAAGCCAACTCAACTCAAATCAGGAACCTAATCCTACTTTGTTCACGAATCGTAACTTTCCATAACTGCTTAGGATTCTTCTATATGCAGATATAAGCAATCTTAAGACTTCCAAACACCTTTGGAACGTATCCCACATTCCTAAACAACTCAAATTCGTGACCCACACGAAATCCTATCATAACCAACTCAAATCTTTCCATATTTGAGTCAAACCCGACTCAGCCGCACCTTGAGTCCATAACCTAGTCGGTTGGACCTTTCCGACCGACTCTTTACGTCCACATCTCTTCATCATGTCTCGAAACCATGTAGCCACGTCCATGCACTCCTTGCACATGTGCAGACATCTTCCAATGATGCCCACGATACCTTCACATGAATTGTTCTTGATTCAATCATGCTGCGCAACCTCCTGAGCAGCTCAACCACAATTCCTCCTGAATTTGGTTGTTGGAACCTCATCTCCTCCCATAGACTAGTCTGATGGATCCCGTCACCAGCCATGTCTTGAACTCAAGCAACACATGCACATGAATAAACAACCAATCCATACGAGTCCAAGTCCTCGACTTGACTCAAGTTAGTTCCGAACACAACACCTTACGTGAGAACCTCACATAAGCATGTTGCAAAACGACAGTAACACGATATCATCCATGTCAACCAAAAACACACCAAAGACTTAGCAAATGATACTAAGCAACCTTTCCAGAGATGTAAAGCAAGCATTGCGGTCAAGTTCCAGACCTTGACAGAGCAACCCGAACCTTGAGTCGGAGCTAACAAAACTAGTACAACCAAGCTCCCGCCGGAGCTTGCAAAACTAGTCAGAGCTTAGCAAAAACATACCAGAGCTATCAAAAAACATGTCGAAGCTATCAAAGACATGCCGGAGCTAAAGACAAAACTTCACCGGAGCTGACCAAAGCTAGTCGGACCTTAATAAAAAGGTGTTTTGGTGATATTCAAAACTTTTATCGTCAAAGCAAGTGTATTCACTACAAACCAATGTATTAAGCACACATAGGTCTTACTAGGCTGAATGGACTCTGGCGGCTGCGAGTTTTCCTCAACTGAGGTCTGAAGCAGTTGTCTCACCAGATTTGGTGGGCTCTACCTCCGGGCCTCAAAAGAAGAGGTTCCGAGGTGACTGGGATGGTAGCATCCCGAGGTAAGCATTGATTGCTCACCCTAAAATGCCAATTTTGTTCTTGAAATGTTTTAAATCTTTTCTTCCCTTTATTTCTAGGGTGTCAAAGAAGGGGCCCGGAGCTTCAGCGTCTGTTGCAGCGGCCAAGGCTGCACCTGCCGAAGCTCCAGCATCAAGCGTTGAGCCTCCTCGTCAAGCGGAGGCAGAAGTCGCGACAGCTCCGGTGCCAGCTGTCGTGAGCTTGGACTCAGAGTCCTCACCCGAATCTCCTTTGGTAGCGCCGGACCATAGGAGAGAAGTTTAAGATGTACCCTTGGCAGCGGAGGCTGATGCTTCACCACTGCTGATGCCAGAAGTTCCGGCTTTTGAGCCGGAAGTTGTCGAAGCCCTGGCTGCTGAGCCAGGAGAAGTTGAAGCCCCGGTCATTGAGACGGAAGTCACCCAAGCTCCAGCCCTTGTACCGGAAGTTGTTGAAGGTTCGGTGGTTGAGCCATAGGCACTTGAAGCTCCGGTCGGTGAACCAGAGGTAGCCGCCATGCCGGAGCCTAAGCCGTCGACGGTTGAGGCCCCAGTTGAATCCCCGACTGCTGCTCCAGATGTAAAGGTCCTGGAGGTACCTGGGCCAGAGCCGGAGCAGCCCGAAGAAGTGGCGGCAGGTCCTCCGACTTTGGAGCCGTCAACTGAAGACCCTGAAGCAGCTCCTTCAACTGCTCCGGAGGTGGAAGTTCCCCCAGTGGGTTCTTCTGCTGACGGTGAAGGGTTTCAGGAGAGCGGCCCTAGCGCTGCAGGAGTCCAGGGGACCACTATTGTAGAGTGGGACCCAATTTTTGTGATGGAAAACCCTTTTGAGCCTGCGGAAATGGTCCCAGTAGGCCCAGAATCTATCCCTCTGGCATTGTCCATAGACAACTCCTGCTCAAGCATCCGATAGGTCCAGCTGGCCTTCGATCATGAGAGCAAAACCTTGGAGGAGGAGCACAACACCTTGAGGCGTTGGCGCAACAGACTCCATTTTGAGACCAGGCTTGCTCAGACAAGGTTGGCTGACTAGAAGGAATGGATCAAGGGGGAGAAAGCCCAGTTAGAGTACTGGGATAATTGATGGAAGAGAAGGAAGCCGCCATACGGGCGCTCGATGCTAACTCCAAGGAAATCCTGGAGCAAGCCAAGGAGAGATGTGACGCTGCTGACGAGCTTTATGAAAAGCTCACTGAATTGAATGAAACTTTCCTAAAGTGTCGAGCGGACCTGGAGGCGAGGGAGGAAAAACTCCTTGGGTAGCAGGAGGATTTGGTGAGGAGAGAGGCGAAGGTCACCTAGAAGTTGAGTCTGGGTGAGAAAAATTTGGCAGATCGTAGCAAGAAGTTGGATCTATGGAAGGAGGAAGAGAGGAAGAAGAACTAGAAGGTGGGGCAAGAGCTCTCAAAAAGAGAGTCTGACGTTGCCGCTAGAGAGGATAGAGCTAAAGGCAGGGAGAAAGACCTTGCTAAAAGGCGGAACCGCATTCACCTCCGGGAGACGGAGCTGGCCGACCGGGAAAATCAAGTTGCAGAGAGCATGCAACAACATGCTAAGTGATATACACCGAATTTGGTTTGGCGAAGGGTGGCCCGATCTTCACGATAGGAGGTTCACGAACAAGATAGCTTGCTATAGAAACAGCACGGATAACTGGCTTTATACCTGACCAAGGTTGGATGCGACCAAGCGACGGAGAGAGAGACACCGAAACCGCGAAGACTTCGACTCGATCTCCGAACGACCGCAGAACCACAACTGGAGCTAATCCACACAAGACGGGGCAGCCGTACTAGAACCCGCAGAGCACGAATTAGTGGATCTCAGAGAGATCTCTCCACAAGTTCAAGAAGAACAAGGAAGAACTGTGACGCCCGGTTCCGAAAAATGAACCAAGCTAACGCATATGTGTGCCCAGTATGTTGATCACACATACATGAGTGCAATCACAAAAGAGTATACAGAAAATTACCACAGAATAAGATTAATTATCAAATTTTATTACACAAACCAGATTATCCTCGAATACAAGCTCTAATTAATATTAACGACAAGTTCAACTAATGCAGCGGAAATAAACTAATTAAGCAAACTAAACAGCTAGGCAGCATAAGCAATAGGGTATAGCGCAGCTCCAATAACACCACAGGCAAAGTTGACGGTAGACACGGCCTAGAACTCCGCATTATCGCCATTAAACTCCCAATCCTGACCTGCAACTATTGGGGGGGGGGGATTGCAAGAGTGAGTACATGTCGTACTCAGCAAGTGTGGAAAGTATGACATGTGGCTGATTCAAATGACAACAATAATAATGGCAAAGTGCTGAAAAGTACATTAAAACACTTGAAAAGCAATATATTACATGTATGTGAAATAAACCCATCATAAGCGTAAGTAATATCATAATACCAGTCCATATTCCATATCCATCATCCATATACCAACAACCATATTCAATACCAGAATTTAATTCGTAACTAGCCATATCCATTACCAGACCATAACCATCCCAAATATCATCCCAATACCGAGTTCCCTCTAATCATGGAAGTTGTCCAGGTGCTCATAACCGGGAGCACGACTATCATGATAGTTTTATTTAACTCTGCAGAGTTTGTACCACTTTACCCACGTGTTTGTGATTTCATCACCCGTCGACGACTAAATAACCTCCCTTTCGCCAATTACACTTCCTTTGGTGTATGGCCAAGAGATCACAAAATAGCCTTTACAAAGGGATTACTAGTCTATTCAGACCCCACTGAGGTTTCACCGGTGGCGATGCCTTTAACTGAGCACATCTTTAACCAAGGGCCCCCTCTTGAGCCATTCAGATCCGAGGGTAGTCCCACCAATCATCAACAAACCCAATCCGACTACCCCTTCCCCGAGCATCCATAATGGTCCAAACAGTACTAGCAAAGCCCTAATTACTCAGCTACGCCGCACCCATACTTGGCCTCGTGGTGGCACTGTAGTCCTAGCTTATTCTCGCATGAACCAGTCTTAGATCTAAAGCAAGCAAACCACCATAACATCCAACCCATCCACATACCAGGCTTGCTTAGATCACCCATTACCATATCATATTTAACCAGTTCATGTTAACCATAATATCATTGATGCATAATTAAGTTGAGTGGTATAGTTATTTCCCATCCCAGTTGATTAAGCAAAGCAAAAAGTAAAAAGTCCATCCTGACTCTCTACCATAATTCCAGGTGAGAAGGGTGCTTAAACAATTCTAGTAAACTTCCTATCATAGGATTCCCATCAAATTGACACAAGCATGCAATTGACAAACAAAACATTTATTTTAAAAATAGGATCAATATGCTTCAAGGACACTTGCCTTGCTCTTGTTGTTGATTAAGATCAAAGCTTTCAAACTCTTGGTGCTATAGATCCTCCGCGGCACTCTCTAGCGCAAATCCGTCTAATCCACACAATAAACATACAAGACAAGGAACACAATCAAAGAGGCACAAATATTACTCAATATGTCATGACATGCATGATTGATGCAAACGCAAAGTAGAACTTGTTAATAGATTGCCTTTAATGGCCACTAACTAGTTCTAATAGCTTTTAACAAGTTTATATAGGTTTGGATTCGATTAGATCAAATTTTAGAATCAATTCAACACAATTTAACCAGAAAGATCGGACTAGTCCGCTAGGGACCGGACAAGTCTGCACTCTGCGAGATCAGCAGATTATGGTTTTCTAGATCGACGTAAATTCGGAGATTAGGGGTTGAATTCACGTAAGGAAAAGATAATAGAAGGTATACCAGTTTTTTAGGACTCCAATGAATCAAGAAACTTGGAGGTAGCACTTGGATCTTGACGATCTAGGGTTGGTGATGAACTTGGGGATGAATTGGTGGTGAAGAATGAAAACTTGGTGGAGATCTTGATCCACTTTCGTTTCCTCCTCCTCTTCTTCTTGCTTGGGATCTTCTCCTCCCTCCTTGGTGGTGGCTCTCCACGAACTAGGGTTTGGGTGGGTGGAAAAGTGGCAAATAGATGTCAATCCAAGGGGTTGGGTTGTTTATATAGAGGTGGAGGCTAGGGTTAGATGGATTTCGAGTTTTGGGATGAGTAGAGGCCGGTCTAGAGTCCCACATGGGCTCTAAAAGAGTTAGGCACGACATCCCTAGGCCCACATAATGTGAAACCCAAGAAACAAGTCGTAATACAAAAGATCAACTCGGAGTCGCGGAATATCGGACAAGTTCGAAAAGGACCGGACTAGTCCAAAGTCGTCCAGAGAGAAAATAGGACAAGTCTGGCCAAACATCGGACAAGTCTGACTTTAAACAGAGAGGAAATCAGACAAGTCCGCTGGAACACCGGACTAGTCCGGAAAAGTCCAAGGACTTAGCAAATTTCAAGGATTCTTGGAATATCGGACTAGTCCGCACAAAATCGGACAAGTCCGAAAGTTTCCAGTGCCAAAAATCGGATTGGTCCGCAGCAAAAACGGACAAGTCCGTTTTTAGTCAGAGAGAAATCGGACTAGTCCTCAGCAAAATCGGACTAGTCCGCACTTTCCTGCATTTTAAGTGCGGTTTTGTTCCAAATCAAATTTAAACTTGTTCCTCTTGTTGTCGGTTAATGTTAAACATGTATATGAGTGTATGTAGGGCATGATGCAAGAAAATAAGGGTGTTACAAGAACAAGGGTTGAGTAAGACACTCAAGCAGTTCGGCTGTAAATATCACTGGAATAATCTAAATTCATCAAAAAGTCCCTCTTGGCTTACAAAAGAGGAGTATTTATACCAACAACTAGTCTAAAAATAGATGTGAACTGAAAAAACCACGTGGGAAGGTGGAAGGACAACTAGCATGATCATTCATGCAATGGTCATCAATTTCCCGCATGTCTTCTGGCCTTTTGAGTGGTCTTCAGTGTTTTAATCATAACTCCACCTAGGGACATCCAAAAGACATGGGACCAGATGCGTTGGAAAGATAATTTGATAACCTTTCACACAATGTGTAGCATGCTTCACGAAATATTGTAGAGTGATACAATTTCTCACGGAAACTTGGATATCAGGCTGACTATTGATCTTCTGAACAGTCTGCACCAAAAGCACTCAGCTGCCAAGCTGGGAGCTCTAAAGCACTCGGAACTTAGTGGCATTCAAAATTTGACTTCAACACCTTTCCAACAAGTACTCATGGACCTTCACAGCTTCTATGTATCAAGAGATATGATTGTTTCTTCATGACAGTTCTGCCAGGCCGAACTGGTTCGACGTAGTTCTCCTCTCTGGTTCAGTCTTGGCGTGTCCTTGTCATCCTCCTTGGTGAACCTGAGTAATAGAAACATGTACGATTTAGGAAGTACATAATTCTCATTAATAGATGGAATTTCACAAAGTAGCGCGTGCACCCCTTGTTGAAACTGGTACTTACACCATAAGTACTTGGCAGATCAATTTCATAAGCATTGTCGTTGATCTTGCGCAGAACTTTGAATGGTCTGTCAGCCCGGGGTTGCAACTTGTTCTTGCGCAGCTCTGGAAAATGGTCCTTTCGAAGGTGCACCCAAACCAAGTCCCCTGGTTCGAACAACACCTTCCTGCGACCCTTGTTAGCGTGCTTCTCATACTTCTTGGTCATCTTTTCAATATTGGCCCGAGCCCTATCATGAATGTTCTTGACAAATTCAGCTCGCTTGCTTGCATCGAAGTTCACACGTTCCTTCATGGGTAAAGACAAAATATCTATGGGAGCAGTGGGTGTGAATCCATATACAATTTCAAATGGACAAAATCTAGTGGTTGAGTGTACTGCCCTATTGTATGCAAACTCAACATGTGGCAAGCTTTCTTCCCATAGTTTCAAGTTCTTGTTAAGGACAGCTCGGAGCAACATTGATAGTGTTCGATTCACAACTTCAGTTTGGCCGTCCGTTTGCGGATGACATGTTGTGGAGAACAACAGTCTTGTCCCAAGTTTGCCCCACAATGTCTTCCAAAAGTAGCTCAAGAACTTGGTGTCATGATCCGACACAATGGTACGTGGCATTCCATGTAGTCGCACGATTTCTCTGAAAAATAATTCAGCAATACTGGAAGCATCGTCGCTCTTGTGGCAAGGAATAAAATGTGCCATTTTGCTGAAACGATCAACCACGACAAAAATTGAATCCCTTCCCCCTTTGGTCCGTGGTAACCCAAGAACAAAATCCATTGAAATATCCTCCCAAGGTGCATTAGGAACACGAAGGGGAGTATATAAACCATGAGGGTTCAGACGAGACTTAGCTTTGTGGCAGTTTTCGCAGCGAAGAACATGTCTCTCTACATCTCGTCGCATTTTTGGCCAAAAGAAATGGTCAGCCAGCACTTGCTCCGTCTTCTTGGCTCCAAAATGGCCCATAAGTCCACCTGCATGAGCTTCCTGCATGAGTAAAAGTCGAACAGAGCAATCTGGAATACAAAGTTTGTTAGTGCGAAATAAAAATCCATCATGCACATGATACTTTTCCCATCCTTTGCCATTACGGCACTTGGCATATGGTTCAGCAAAGTACGAATCAGTGGCATATAATTCCTTTATACTTTCCAATCTGAGAATTTGAGCATCAAGTTGTGTGAGCAAAGCATGACGTCGAGATAAAGCATCAGCTACAATATTGTCTTGACCTTTCTTATATTTGACAATATAAGGAAAGGACTCAATAAATTCACTCCACTTAGCATGTCATTTATTCAGTTTTAGTTGTCCCTTAATATGTTTCAATGATTCATGATCTGAATGTATTACAAATTCTTTAGGATAAAGGTAGTGTTGCCAAGTTTCCAAACTCCGAACGAGCATATAATTCTTTATCATAAACTGAATAATTCAAAGTCGGACCACTTAGCTTTTCACTGAAGAATGCAATTGGTCTCTTTTCTTGCATCAGCACACCTCCAATCCCAACTCCACTTGCATCACATTCAATTTCAAATGTCTTGTTGAAATCTGGAAGTGCAAGGACTGGGGATGTTGTGAGCTTCCCCTTTAATTCTTCAAAAGCCTTTTGTTGTGCTTCTCCCCATTTGAAAGGTACATCTTTCTTGGTCAGCTCATTGATTGTAGCAGCGATCGTGCTGAAATCTTTCACGAAGCGCCGGTAGAAACCAACAAGTCCAAGGAAGATTCTCACTTGGCTCACGTTCTGTGGGGGCCTCCATTCGTTTACAGCCTTGACTTTTTCAACATCCACCTCCACGCCTTGTCCTGAAACAACAAAACCAAGGAAAACTACCTTGTCGGTGCAGAAGGTGCACTTCTCAAGGTTAGCATACAATTTTTGTTTACGCAGGACAACAAGTACGCTCTGGATATGTGCAACATGTTCTTCAAGAGTCTTTCTATAGATTAGGATGTCATCAAAATAAACCACAACAAATTTACCAATGAAAGTTCTAAGCACATGATTCATTAATCGCATAAATGTACTAGGTGCATTGGTTAAACCGAAGGGCATCACTAACCATTCATACAATCCGAATTTTGTTTTAAAGGCTGTTTTCCACTCATCTCCTTCTTTCATACGAATCTGATGATAGCCACTTCTTAAATCAATTTTAGTGAAAAAATTAGCACCACTAAGTTCATCAAGCATATCATCTAAGCGAGGAATGGGATGCCTATATCTTACTGTGATGTTGTTAATTGCGCGGCAATCCACACATAGTCTCCAAGACCCATATTTCTTAGGCACTAAAAGAACAGGGACATCACAAGGGGAAAGACTTTCCTGTACATACCCTTTTTCATCAATTCCTCTACTTGTCGCTGAATTTCTTTTGTCTCCTCTGGGTTGGTGCGGTATGCAGCCCTGTTCGGAAGTGACGCACCAGGAACCAAGTCAATTTGATGCTCGATCCCTCTCTTAGGTGGCAGTCCTGGTGGTACTTCGTCCGGAAACACATCTTCATATTCCTGCAAGACATTCAAAAGAGTACTCGGCAGGGTACAGGGTAAGGCATTAGTAGAAAGAAAAGTGTCCTTTTACATAAGTACAAAGAACATGGCATCGGGTTCACTGAATGCTTTGATATCCCCCTTACTAGCCATCATTACTAAACCCTCTTTTCCCGGTTTCTGGGTTCCTTGCAGCTGTGGGGTTTGATTTGGCTGTGGACACTCTTTCTTACTATTTTTGTGGCTCACTCGCAAGTGGTGCTCGCTCTCGCGCTGTTTCTTCCTGATATCATCCTTCAAAATTTCTTCTGGTGTCAAAGGAAGCAAGTAAATTCGCTCTCCTTTGTACACAAAAGACAGCTTGTTGGTCCTTCCAAAAATCTTGACATCACGATCATATAGCCATGGTCGACCGAGCAGAAGCTGGCAGGCTTGCATAGGCACCACGTCGCACTCCACATGATCATTGTATTTACCAACAGAGAATGGTACAGTCACAGTATGACTGACACGTAGCGCACCACAATCATTAAGCCACTACATCTTGTATGGACTTGTATGACGCCGTGGTTTCATTCACAATCTGTCCACCAATTCTTGGCTAGCAATATTGTTGCAGCTGCCATTATCAACGATGATGCGACAGACCTTATCTTTGATTAGTCCACGGGTATGGAACAAATTATGTCGCTGCCCGTTGTCTTCCTTTTCCGCTGTTACACTAAGCACTCGTAGAGAAATAAAGCAATTATGTTCTCCTTCTTCAGGCATGATCTCATTCCCTTCCTCCTCAATTTCTTCATGACATATCTTTCCAGCATCTTCCGGATCACTCTCGGATTCCCATTCACCTTTCTCATTCAACAACATGGTCCTCTTGCTTGGGCATTGGGCATCAATGTGCCCACGTCCGTGGCATTTATGGCATACAATTTCTCTGCTCCGGGAAGAAGATGTAGCTCCCGAGACATTGTTGTGGGCTGCTGAACTTGCAATGGGTTGCTGATGAGTTGTTGGTGATGACGCGGTGGAGGCTGCCATATTCAATGGAACAAATGATTGAGAAGACTTGGCTGCAGACCTTTGAGATCGTCCACCACCATAGGAAGTACTTGACTGCTGTTTGCGCCATGGGGCAGCAATAGAATAACTGCTATAAGATTTTCCACGTGACTCTTGCTGAATCTTTTTCTCTGTTCGCATAGCTTGATCAACAAGATCCTGCAATGTACGGTATGGAAACATCTCCACAAAACTAGAAATTTCTTCATTAAGACCTCCTTGAAATCTTGCCATTGTTGACTCTGCATCTTCTCTTATTCCCGCCCGCACCAATAGCAGCTCCATCTCCTTGAAATACTCATCAACTGATCTCTTCCCTTGCTTTAACATTTGCAACCGGTTCCTGAGATCACGCTGATAGCTAGATGGCACGAATCATCTTCTCATCACTTGCTTTATCTCCTCCCATGTATTGATATATCCACGTCCCAAATCACGTTGATTCTCCTGCACTTGGTTCCACCAAGTGAGAGCGTATCTAGAGAATTCCACCGAAGCAAGATTCACACGGCGTTGAGCCGAAAGATTATGTACTCGGAATATTTGATCACACTGCTCAGCCCATTCAAGAAATTCATCAGGATTCTCCTTTCCAGTAAACTTTGGAATACCCAATTTGACACGAGCGATGTTATCTGGGTTGTCATGAGGACATCGACCACGATGGTATTCCCTTTCTTCAAAATCAGCAGGCCGGCGATGATGACACTGATCAAACCTGCCTTCTTGACCGAAAGGATTTTCATCATCATGAGATCCTTCTTCATGATCTTGATCTTCAAACTCTTCGTCTTCAAAATGCACGCGGCGACCATCAGCATTGCACCTATGTGCATGACACCCACCATGGTAATTATTAAAATTAGCATGGCGGCCACCAACAGATCCATCAGGGCCATGTCCGAAGCTATTGAATCCATGGCTGAAACCAGAATTCTCATTGCCGGACTCCTCTCGATGACGGTCCTCTTGATCACGACATGCTCGACATCCTCCAACCGCAGGAAGACGCTCATCGAGGAGCCTGCCCATGGCCTCCATAAGTGAATCAGCCATGTGAGGCATCTCATCCCGTGAGACAGGGGGTTCCCTATCACCATGGTGTCCACCATGAACACTTGAATCTGAGTCTGCCATGTTAGCAGCAGCAAGAAAAAGAAATATATATATATATATATATGTGTGTGGACACACTCGATCTCACCTCTTACTTACCCAAGTTCTTGCCTGATCTCAAGAATTGTGATGGTGCTGGTGTGACAGCAAGAAAAAGAAAAAGATATATATATATATATATATATATATATATATATATATATATATATATATATATATATATATATATATATATATATGGAGACACTCGATCTCACCTCTTACTTACCCAAGTTCTTGCCTGATCTCAAGAATTGTGATGGTGCTGGTGTGACACCTTCAACGGAGGTGGTAAAGAGGCCTTAAGGAGTACAAATCGAAAGTCCCAGTTCCGGTTTTTGGTGGAGCTATAGGTGGCTGAACAAGGAGGGCTACGATACTGCCAATCAAGTGAATAAAAGATATGCTCAAAAGATAATTTTTTTTTGCTGCTATCAAGATTATCACCAACTTGGATATGAAAACTGAAAATTTGAACACCCAACCGTAGCACAAAATTCTTCAGAATCTTTTCACTTGTGCTCAGTTTTTTTTATAACACTAACAGGGGTGCTGATTACAAAAGATATAGGTAAACGGTGGTGACGAGCAACTAGAAGAATACAAACACAAGATAACAGTACTGTCAAAAGAGCTATAGGTATTTTTTTTAGCTTTGGACTATAGGACAAACAAATATATGTAAAAGATAAACACATGGATGAATATGTGGATGGTGAAAACTGTAACAGCTTGAAAAAGGGTGGAAGGGTGGGTGATAAAAAAATAAACCTACCGTGACAATGATAGCTCTGATACCACATGATATACACCGAATTTGGTTCGGCGAAGGGTGGCCCGATCTTCACGACAGGAGGTTCACGAACAAGATAACTTGCTGTAGAAACAGCACGAATAACTAGCTTTATACCTGACCAAGGTTGGATGCGACCAAGCGACGGGGAGAGAGACACCGAAACCGTGAAGACTTCGACTCGATCTCCGAACGACCGCAGAACCACAACCGGAGCTAATTCACACAAGACGGGGCAGCCGTACTGGAACCCGCAGAGCACGAATTAGTGGATCTCATAGAGATCTCTCCACAAGTTCAAGAAGAACAAGTAAGTACAAGGGTTGAGTAAGACACTCAAACAGCTCGGCTGCAAATATCACTAGAATAATCTTAATTCATCAAAAAGTCCATCTTGGCTTACAAAAGAGGGGTATTTATACCAACAACTAGTCTAAAAATATATGTGAACTGAAAAAACCACGTGGGAAGGTGGAAGGCCAACTGGTTTAATCATTCATGCAATGGTCATCAATTTCCCGCATGTCTTCTGGCCTTTTGAGTGGTCTTCAGTGTTTTAATCATAACTCCACCTAGGGACATCCAAAAGACATGGGACCAGATGCGTTGGAAATATAATTTCATAAGCTTTCACACAATATGTAACATGCTTCACGAAATATTGTAGAGTAATACAGTTTCTCATGGAAACTTGGATATCAGGCTGACTGTTGATCTTCTGAACAGTCTGCACCAAAAGCACTCGGCTGCCAAGCTGGGAGCTCTAAAGCACTCGACACTTAGTGGCATTAAAAATTTGACTTCAACACCTTTCCAGCAAGTACTCATGGACCTTCACAGCTTCTATGAATCAAGAGATATGACTGTTTCTTCATGATAGTTGTGCCAGGCCGAACTGGTTCGACGTAGTTCTCCTCTCTGGTTCAGTCTTGGCGTGTCCTTGTCATCCTCCTTGGTGAACCTAAGTAAAAGAAACATGTACGATTTAGGAAGTATATAATTCTCATTAATAAATGGAATTTCACAAAGTAGCGCGTGCACCTCTTGTTGTAGCTGTTGAGCTCGGCTACGAGTAATTGGTCCATCGAAAACATGAGCTGGTGCAGCTTAACTTGATGATTGTTCCATCTTACTTGATGTAGTCGGTATACTTGATGGTGTGGTGAGTGTGGGCATATCACTAAGTTGGCTGAGTGCCTTGCCCGTGAAGGTTCAGAGCTTGCAGCTGCCCGGAAGTCGCTGGAGGAGCTACGGAGCCTGAAGGAGACCGAAGCTATTCAAGTGTGGGACTTCTTAGGATGGGCGAATGACGCGCTGACACTGCTGAGCTTCAGTCCTGTACGTCCGGACAACCCGGAACTGGACTTGGACCGAGCGCTGGTAGCCCTCAACGATGCTGGCGGCAAACATGACGCAATGGGCGACGTCATCGCGGATTAGCTGGGGACAGAGGGGAAGTCTTTGGCTACAAACGTCGCAGAATACGTGCTGACGTGTTATGTGAGCTGAGATCCCCAATTCCCACTGGACTCGGTGCTCGAAGGTCCCATCGCTGAAAAGGACGACGCCACCAAAGCCAGCGTCCGAGAAGTTGCCCAAAAAGTAGCTTCATTCTTCCGCAGGTCTTCGGTTCTCTAGTAGCTTAGGACTTTCATTTTTTGCCTTCTGATGTACTCTCCCCATTTTGTAATCCGGTATCTCAAATTAATGAAATCCTCCTTTCTGCCTTCAATTTCACTTTGTCTTCATTATACTATGCCGTATTGATGAGGACATCACAATAGCGGAGACGCACATTGAACTGCATGGACCAATCACAAGAGCGCGAGCACAGTTAATAAATCAGCAGGTGAATTCGTTCCTAACTTCTTTTGCATATGAGTTTGAGAATAGATTGCTATGTGATGATTTAATTGTTATTAGGAATAATGGATAAGATCAAAAATTGAAGGAAAGAGGCCTTGGGAGTGTGGAGAACCAGCTGGGACGTCCACAAGTTGATGGAAACAGTTTACAACTCGGACTCGAGTTCAACTTGAAGTACAGGAGCAGTCCACCTTAAAACGGACGCCCAGGAGACTCCGTTTTCGACTTTCCAATGGCTCTGGTCCCATATCAAAATTCCTCCAGAGTCATTAGGAATCGTCAAAATAATTCGAGTCCAGATTTTTGTCCAGTGTTGCGCCACCGAATCGGGCCTTTGGGCCTTGTATCTCGTAAGAGTCCATTAGGGACCCGTCTAATCGTGCTTTGGTCGAACCCTAGCCTATAAATATTGTAGCCTCCGGTCATATTCGGTGGGTTTTGCTTAGATCAATAATATCACCGTTCTACGGTTTGTGAGACCACAACTTTGCAATTTTAGATCGTGTCTTTGACATTCTTGCTTGTGTTCTCGGTTGCACTTGCAGGGATTAGCCTTCTTGGCGAAGTCAAACGTGTGCAGCACGGTTGATAACCAATGGAGCCGTGGTGTAGTAATTGCAGGAGTACTCGAACCGCTCGAGTGCCGCAGATCATCAACGTCGAGTTCTCCACCCCAATCGACATACCTTTCCGAAGATCGAGTCTAAACCTACTCATAAATTGGTATCAGATTTCCAGGTTGCCTATGAGATATCATTGTTTTCCTTCCATTAGATCAATTTTGTTTCGTACCTAGAGTCCACAGAAAAGCCACAAAAAAAATTAGATCGTTTTTACCGCTTCCCAGACTATAGTGCTTGCAGTTTAGTTTTTCAGTTTGCATTGTTGAGTTTGTATTCGTGTGGTCGAGTCGTGTTGCTGGTTTAGCTATGTGTTTTGGGTCCTAGTTATCGTGTTTCTTCCTTGTTTTCTTGCTGTTCGACACCTATTCAACAATCCCTAAATAACAAACCGATCCACCACGTTCATTGGTTTGCCCTAGCTAGCCGCCTTGTGTGAACTCCCGCATCGCCAGCCCTAGATTAGGTGACAAACCCGTGTGCCACTCATCCTTGAATCATCACACACAACCCCAGTAGTTGCTGTGCAAATTCCCTATTGTTTTTATATCCGATTGCGAGTTCTGTTCTCAAACCGAGTTGGAATCAACATCCAAAAATCGTAACTCGGACAACCTACCTTAAAACGGCCATAAGTTTTGCATACGAACTCGAAATCGGGCGATTTTTTTTTCAAATTCATCTACGCAAAATTTCACATCTGATTTTCTGCAGCATAGCCGTGTTCAGAAAAATTAGATTGCCCAAATTCCTCTCGGAAGATAGGCTATCCAGCCTCTGAAGTTTTAGCACGGATTTTAAAGAATCTTCTTGATTTTCTATAGGCCGCATATTACATCCAATTGAGCTGCAAATTTGTGTGATTCATATCTTCGTACTCTTGAGTAAATAAAAAATATCAAAAAAATATTACAAAAAAGAAAAAAATAGTGAAGAGCACGCATATTAAAGCAATTGGCCTATACTACTTGAGCTGTGATTGTTGGTTATATCATTCTGTCTTCCTTTTGCCTTGCTACTTCCTTGTGTTGTGCTAGGCCCTAGAGTACTTGGTTGACCAGCAACAGTTTCCTACATTGTTTACCTGTTAACGATTTTCTGCTTGTTAGCCACCATATTGTGCCATCCAAGCTCCACCTTTCTCTTGAGCATAACAGGTACCTTTGCAATCACCCCACACTTCATTGGTTTATCTCACCATCCACACCACCTGCAGTATCGGTAAGAACACTTGTAAGAGCGTGATAAGACGTTGAGCAAGAGAGATTGTTTTCTTCCACCTTTCACATTGTCACTGTAGTTGATAGGGATAACATATTTTTTTATTGTCTTTTATTTCCTACTAACAATGGCAGGAGAAGACAATGACGACGAATGTGTTCAACATGCTGAGTTACGTGATATGATGAAGACCATGACAGATATGTTCGCCAAATACAACGCAACAACAGAGGAGTCATTGGCAAACTTGACTCGCCAATTTGATGACATTGCTCTTGGATGAATACTTTTGAGGCTCGGTTGCCTCTCGCTGAAAGACAAGAAGACAATGCTTATGATGAACTGGAAGATCACAATAATCAGCCAATACTGCCACTTTATCGTCGAGGTATGGGAGGTAATAATCATAACAATTATAATCGTCCTCCTGATATCCTTTTGCTAAAGTGAAATTTACTATACCCTCTTTTTCTGGTGCTTATGATGCTGAGGCTTATCTTGATTGGAAGATGACAGTAGAGCAAAAATTTAATTCCCATCTTGTTCGTGAACAACATAGAGTTCGTCAAGCCACTAGTGAGTTTAAGGACTTTTCTATCATATGGTGGAATGAACTTGTTAAAACTAGAACTGATCCTCCAACATGGGATAGATTTAAGGAAGCTATGCATGTTCGATTTGTTCCTCCATCTTTTTAGCGGGACCTTCGCAAAAAATTACAACGCTTAGACCAAGGTAACATGTCCGTAGAGGAGTATTATCAAGAGTTACAAAAGGGTATGCTGCATTGTGGGGTAGTAGAGGACATGGATGATAAAATAGCTCGTTTTTATGGGGGGTTGAGGCATGAAATTCAGGACATTGTTGATTACAAAGAATATGATATTGTTAACAGATTGTTTTAGCTTGCTATGTTGGCAGAAAAAGAATTGCAGGGACGATAACAACAGCAACAACACACGAGGAGCAACTTCACGCCGCGTGCAGCGACTACAACATCCAAAACAGCACCATCTTTGACCCTCCCCTCTCCCCCCCCCCCCCCCCCCCCCCCCCCGTGCAGCGACTACACCATCCAATGGCGGCCAATGAACTATATCTGCTGCTCCACCTTCTCACGTGCCGGAAGGCAGCAAGACGACATAATTCAGTCCTTTGTCGTCCACTCCTTCTACGGGTTGTACTTCCGACATTAAGTGTCAACGCTGCCAGGGACTTGGTCATATGATGAGAGATTGCCCGAGCAAACGAGCATACATAGCACGCGACGATAGCAGGTATGATAGTACTTCGGATGTTGAAGATGAATATTATCTTGCTACTGACTTTACAGATCCAAATGACAAACACACCGAAGAAGAGGTACTTGGTACAACGATGACGGAGAACTATAGGAGCATCATTGTGCAGTGTGCCTTGAGCTCCAAAGTGGAGACCGACGACAAGCTACAATGACACAACCTCTTCCACATGTTTCTCGTCGTCAAGGACTAACGTGTATACACTATAATCGATGGAGGTAGCTGCAATAACTTGGTGAACACGGACGTCGTCTAGAAACTTGGTCTGACAACAAGAGCACACCCTCATCTGTACCACATTCAATGGTTCAACAACAGCGGTAAGGTTCGGGTAACACAAACAGCGAGAATACATTTTTCAATTGGTTCATACCTTTGAAATTGCGTAAATCTGAAAGATAGATTTGATGAAGCCTAAGACTTCCCTTTGAAAAAGTTTTATACTTCACATTAGTTTTACATATGTAATATGCACATAGGATATATCACTAAATAGTTTTGCAAAAAAAAAAACATGCAGGAGAAATATGTATATCCCATATATATGCTACTACTACATAAATTAGGGGTGGGCAAATAAACCGAGACCGAAAAACCGAGACGGGAACTAAAAAGACCGAAATATCGGGTATCGGGTACTTTTCAGGTAGCAAATATAAATAACTGAAAAATAAATGTCGGGTTCGGACGGATGAATTCATTGTGGAGCTACATGTGACGTACTTAATTATACTAAAAATCATCATCTTCGTTGTCGTCCCCCCACAATGGAGCTACATGACCATCATTGGTATATGTATTGTCGTCGTCGTCGTCTTCATTTTCTGATGCAACTCCATCTACCTCAAACCGATCACCTGACATTGTCATTATAAGAGTGGAAGCATGGCCGCTGTCTCCCTCAATGTCATTCCTAGCCCATGCGGTCGTATCCTCATTGTTGATATCATCAGTAAGCAAATCATCATGAAATGTCTCAGCCTCCATCGTCTCAGTCACATTATTTTCACTGTCTCCAGGGGTCATGGCAAAAAGATTCCATCACTTCGTTTTAACAACTGTAGCCCATTTAGTATGCTTCACACTTGGAACATAAAAAACTTGTTCTGCTTGGGTGGCTAGAATGTAAGGCTCATAATAGAATCGAAACAGAGTAGTGTCAACATCTATCATTCCCTATTGATCCTTTTTGTAGCCTCTGCTTTGGTTCTGACTGCTTCCAAAAGGCCGATCAAACCATTCACACTGAAATAACAGAACCTCTTGATTTTTTCAAAATCAACAGCAATGATTTTCTTGATTACTCCAAACAAATCATGATCAGTGCCCCGAACAACAATACCACTGTTTTGGGTCCGTAACTCTTTTTCCACATCTGCAGTTCGAAAGAAGAAGCCATTGATGAATAACCGACTAAAAAAATGTGTCCGATGATCAGGCCCTCTAGATAATGCATACAGATAATCGGTTTCTTTGCCTTCTTTGTGTAATGTCGTAATCTGTACACATTAGTATAACAGGGGTTATTGATGACAAACCAATTTCAGAACACATATTTGTTCAATATTTCATCAAAGTGCAAACTTGCATGTACTTACTCGTTTGTGAAACCAATCAACAAACTCATCTCTATGGCATTTATCAACATCACGAGAATGAATCTTTTTAAGTTCTTCAATATGCTCACTGAAAAGGGTACAAAATTAAATTAGCCATCTACAATAAGCCATATATATAGTATACAACATCTGAGTTATACGTTATTACTTGATACATAAAGCGGCCTCTTCAACGTTAGTAATAAGATAATGCCTGATGTTATGTAGTTCCACCATAGTAAGTTGGTCCCATTTATACCCTTTTTTAGAATTATCAACTTCTGTAAATATGTTAGAATTATCAATAGAAGGTTCATTTGTAGATGCAGCTCCATGACGTTCTGGCCTATTACGCTCGGTGCTGATGTTATCCAAAAACTGACTACAAAAAGTCATACACTCTTCGACAATATATCCCTCAGCTATAGAACCCTCCGGGTGAGCTTTGTTGGGTACATACCTCTTCAATGTGCCAAGGTACCTCTCAATTGGATATATCCATCTGTAAGAAACAAATCCACCCAACCGTGCTTCTTCGGCAAGATGGGTTGGAAGATGTACCATGATATCAAAGAAAGCAGGAGGAAACAACATCTCAAGCTTACAAATTGTTTCAAGAATTTGTTTGCTCATCTTGTCCAAATCTGGTTCCGCCAATTCTTTAGAACAAGTTCCAGAAAAGAATGTGCTAAACTCAATTAAAGGTGCAACAACCTTTTCAGGCAATATGTTACATATTGCAATAGGAAGAAGCTTTTGAAATATAATATTGTAGGATCGAAGAGCACGTGAAAAGCTACCAGAGGGGGGGTGAATGGTAGATTTAAAAATCTTACGCAGCGGAAACAATAAAACCCTAATCCCTTTGGTAGAAAAACAATCTGTTAAAGAAATCGTGTATGAGACTAATCTAAACGTGTTTCACTGTGACAAAAGTGATAGATATCAGAGAGAATCAAGTCACGAAGACAACACAAAAAGAATTACTCAAATCCGTCGAGAAAAACTCAAGTTATGATCGAAAGATCAGACTATGGTCAATCTGATCTACCCGAGAAAAACAGTTTCTGGAATACTGCAAAGAAACTCGTGTAGCTCAGAAACCACAAATACAATGACCGTGAAATTTTGAAAGATGATATACAATCAAGTTTTGAAGACAACCCAAAAATAATCACGTCAATTGGATCAATAAAACTCGAGTTATGATAAAAACACCGACGAAAGGTAGTGCTGTCCAGAAACTCGACGAGTAAAACTTGTCTGGAACAAGTTGGACGAAACAAAAGTTCCTTCAAACTATGAATTTTATTAAATATAACACAAGAGGAACAGCCCCAAAGTCGTCTCCAACGAGCTTTGGCCTTCCCTTGCTTATATAACCAGCCCTTAGGCCATCCCAATCTCAACTAGGACTCCAATCCTAATCCGATCACAATTGGAACCTTCCATAACTGCTTAGGACTCTTCTATACGCAGATAGAAGCAATCTTAAGACTTCCAAACACCTTAGGAACGTATCCCACATTCCTAAACAACTCAAATTCGTGACCCACACGAAATCCTAACATAACCAACTCGATATTTCCTTACCGAGCCATAACCGACTCCGCCGCAGCCAAAGTCTTCAACCGATACGATCCGATCCTTCCAATCAGATATTCCTTCCATAATCCGTCTGTAGAAGCATATTGCCACGTCATGCACCTCATGCACACGTGCGAACACCTTCCTTCGACCTTCATATGCACTGCCCTTGATTCAATCATCCTGCGCGACCTCCTGACCAGCTCAACCACAGTTCCTCCCGAACTTGGTTGTTGGAACCTCATCTCCTCCCTGAGACTAGTCCAATGGATCCCGTCACCAGCCATGACTTGAACTCAAGCAACACCTGCACATGAATAAACAAACAATCCATACGAGCCCAAGTCCTCGACTTGACTCAAGTTAGTTCCGAACACAACACCTTATGTGAGCACCTCACATAAGCATGTTGCAAAACCACAGTAGAAACGATATCAACCGTATTCAACCAAAACACACCAAAAACTTAGCAAATGAATACTAAGCAATCTTTCCAATCATGTAAAGCAAGTATGAAACAATGCAAATGAAAAGCAGAAGCACTGCAGTCAAGTTCCAGACCTTGCCAGAGCAACCCGGAGCTTGAGCCGGAGGTAACAAAACTAGTAGAACCTAGCGCCGGAGCTTACCAAAACTAGTATAATGAAGCACCTGCCGGAGCTTACCAAAACTAGTAGATCCTAGCACCGGAGCTTACCAAAAACTAGTCAAAACTAGTCAACCCAAAACTGGAGCTAGACAAAGTAAGTCGGAGCTTAGCAAAAGCATGCCGGAGCTATCAAGTATATGCCGGAGCTATCAAAGACATGCCGGAGCTAACAAAGACATGCCGGAGCTAAAGATAAAGCTCACCGGAGCTATCCAAAGCTAGTCGGACCTTACCAAGAAGCCGGACCTAGCATCTAACGTAGCCGGAGCTACCCAAAACAAGTCGGACCTATGGTCGGACCTTGCTATAGCTCAGAGCTAGAGTCGGACCTTGATAAAAAGGTGTTTTGTTGATATTAAAAACTTTTATCATCAAAGCCAAGTGTATTCACTACAAGCCAATGTATTCAACACACATAGGTCTTACAAATATGGCAGTCACGAGTTTTTAGACCCGATACCTTACATGCTTTTATGTCCACACATCTCTTGATGTTTGAGGAATAACCATCGGGCACCTTCACATTCCCCAAAAACTTGCACAAGGTGGTCTTCTCATCTTTGCCCAAAGTATATAATGCTGGTGGGAATGTGTACTTGCTCCTGATGAACTTCGGATGTTGATTTGGCCGTATACCCATATCCTTCATATCAAGACGAGCTTGTAGACTATCTTTTGTTTTACCATCCATAGCAAGCAATGTCCCCAATATGCTATCACAAATGTTTTTCTCAATGTGCATGACATCCAAGTTATGCCTTATTAGCAATGTCTTCCAATAAGGGAGGTCGAAAAATAAACTTTTCTTCTTCCAATTATGCCATCTATTTTCCTCGGTGTGCTTTCTCTTATTATTCGTCGGTCCAAAACTCACTTGATCAAAACACTCGTATTGTTGGAGTACTTCGTCACAAGAGAGTGATGTTGGAGCCTCTCTATTCTCTTCCTTGTTGTTTAAAGAACCTTTGTTTCGACACCATCTGTGATCCTGAGGTAGGAAACGACGATGACCCATGTAACAATGCTTTCGTCCATATTTCAACCAGAAGGCGTCAGTGTTTATATGGCAGTATGGACATGCTAGCTTCCCTTTTGTGATCCATCCACATAGCATTGCATATGCTGGAAAATCATTTATTGTCCACAATAAAGAAGCTCGCATGAAAAATGTCTCTTTCTTTAAACTATCAGATGTTTCAACACCATCAGACCATAATTTCAGTAGCTCATCAATCAAAGGCTGCAGATACACATCAATGTTATTTCCAGGTGACTTTGGCCCAAGAATTATCATTGACATCACCCAATAAGAATGCTTCATACACAACCAAGGTGGTAGATTATAAGGGATTAGAATCACAGGCCATGTACTGTAAGAAACATTCATTACTCTAAAAGGATTGAAACCATCAGGTGCTAGCCCAAGTCTTATGTTGCGAGGATCAGATGAGAAATTTGGCTGAATGCTATCAAAATGCTTCCATGCTTACGAATCGGCGGGATAGTGTAATATTCCATCATCAGCACGACCTTCTTTGTGCCAGCGCATGTTTGATGTCGTTGATTCTCCCATATAAAACCTTTGTAGACGGGGAATAAGAGGGAAGTAACATAGAATCTTACGTGCTACAAGCTTCTTGGATTTTCCACAAGGTAAAGCCTCTCTTGCATCCCCTGCAGTACTATTTTCCCATCTTAATTCACCACATTTTGGGCAACTATTCAGCAGAGAATAGTCCTTCCGGAATAACACACAGTCATTGACACATGCATCGATCTTTTGGTAGTCCAGCCCGAGGTCATGAACATCCTTCTAAAGTTTATCAATTTTATTAGGAATGCAGTGGCCCTTTGGAAGTGCAAATGAGAATAGTTCATGTAACATTAATGGGTTGAACATGTTTGGGGTGCATGCAAGTTAGACATAGAAAAGACCACAGTCACGTTTGACAAAATTAACATGCATACCTCAAACAAGATGATCTTTCAACAAAAAGAGAAAACACACGTATAAGCGGGCGTGTGGAGATGATCAGACGCTAGAGGAAACCGCACTTATGAACTGGTCGGTGGCCCCAGTTTACTCCAAACCGCGATTTGCATCCTCTTGGTCCCAACGTGTGACATGCGCACGAGTCAGTGATGTGGGTACGTACGCATGACTCGTGGTTCCTCTTGGAGGGACACGGTATGGTATGTATGTCAGTACTGAACGTATGGACGTAGTCAAGAGGGGACATTCCTGCCTTGGGAGTTGACCGACGAGGACGTCAGTCTTCTAAGGGGGGTGGATTGTGACATCCTGACCCAAGGCTTAATAGGATTAATAGAATACTCATACCACCAAGGTATACCTTCTTTTCCGGGAGCCCACCAGCAATGAACTCCGAGGTTAAGCGTGCTTGGCCTGGAGCAATTTGCGGATGGGTGACCGACCGAGAAGTCTTCCCGAGTGCGCACGAGTGAGGACAAAATGTGGAGAAAAGACTAGTGTTGGTCTGTGGGGCTAGTCTGTGATCCTAAAGAACTGCTAGAAGTAACGACCGCCAGACCCGTAGTGGCTGGGGTGTTACAAAAATATTGTGACATCCTGTCTCAAAGCTTAATAAGATTGATAGAATACTCATACCAGCAAGGTATACCTTCTTTTCTGGAAGCTCACATGCAAATAACTCTGAGGTTAAGCGTGCTTGGCCCGGAACAATTTTTGGATGGGTGACCGACCGAGAAGTTTTCCTGGGTGCGCACGAGTGAGGACAAAATGTGCAAAAAAGACTAGTGTTGGTTTGTGGGGCTAGTCTGTGATCCTATAGAGCTGCCAGAAGTAACGACCGCCAAGCCCTGTAGTGGTTGGGGTGTTACAGAATGGTATCAGAGCCGACCCTCGCGGTTTCACGGGTGCATACACGTCAGGGACGTGGATACGTACGCATGACGCGTGGGTCCTCTAGGAGGGACACCGTATGGTACGTATGCCAGTACTGAACGTAGGTACGTGGCCAAGAGGGCACGTTCCTGGCTTGAGAGTTGACCGACGAGGACGTCGGTCTTCTAAGGGGGGTGGATTGTGGCATTCTGGCTCAAGGATTAATAGCATTGATAGAATACTCATACGACCAAGGTATACCTTCTTTTCCGAAAGCTCACCTGCAAAGAACTCTGAGGTTAAGCGTTCTTGGCCCGCAACAATTTGTGGATTGGTGACCGACCGGGAAGCTTTCCCGGGTGCGCACGAGTGAGGAGAAAGTGCGCAGAAAAGACTAGTGTTGGTCTGTGGGCTAGTCTGTGATCCTATAGAGCTGCCAGGAGTAACGACCGCAAGGCCCGTAGTGGTTCGGGTGTTACAGAATGGTATCAGAGCCGACCCTCGCGGTTTCACGGGTGCATACGGGTCAGGGATGTGGGTACGTACGCATGACGTGTGGGTCCTCTAAGAGGGACACAGTATGGTACGTATGCCAGTACGGAACGTATGGACGTGGCCAAGAGGGGACGTTCCTAGCTTGGCAGTTGATGACTGACGCGGATGTCGGTCTTCTAAGGGGGGTGGATTGTGACATTCTGGCTCAAGGCTTAATAGAATTGATAGAATACTCATACCACCAAGGTATACCTTCTTTTCCAGAAGCTCACCTGCAAATAACTCTGAGGTTAAGCGTGCTTGACCCGGAGCAATTTGTGGATGGGTGACCGACTGAGAAGTTTTCCCGGGTGCGCACGAGTGAGGAGAAAGTGTGCAGAAAAGACTAGTGTTTGTCTGTGGGGCTAGTCTGTGATCCTATAGAGCTGCCAGGAGTAACGACCGCTAGGCCCGTAGTGGCTGGGGTGTCACAGTTATTTTTTTCTCTGTCAGTTGTCTAATGAACTACGTACTCCGTATTTGTGTTCTATGTGTAACATGCATGTGCAAGACCTCGATCCACGATCATGTTAAATTGATGGTATTATACAAGTGTTTTCTCTTTTTGTTGAAAAAACGATCGTCATATTTATTATTTGTATATTATTAATATACATTAGTAAAATAATGAATTAATATATAAATAAATATTATCATATGAAATATCAACATGGATGGTCCAATCCAACCTACGAAACAAAAACTTTTTGATCGTCGTACATCCGATGAAACATCAACTAGCATGGATCATGATCAAGTATACAAAAACATGGATGATCCTATTAAATCCACTTTTGACAACCAAAAAACGCACGTACGCGACAGTCGTTCATTAACAGAGAATACGAATATATAGAACCGATAGTTCATTAAATAATAGACAGAAAACAAAATAACAAATGGAACAGATCTCGCCGCTGGCCTTTCCAGTGCGCCAAGTAACTGACGCGCCGCACGAGGTCTGCGGAGAAGTTAAGAAGCCGCGGTGCAGGGACGTGTGCGCGACGTTCCACATGGATACAAGAGAGACTGAAGGATCTCTAAAGATCGTCTTCCACAATGGTTTAATTGCGCCGCACGAGGTCTGTAAAGAGTTCAATGCACTGGAAATGAACCGCTCCCGCGTCTACTCTGCACAGACCATATATAAGGCGCGTCGTCGGTTATGTACAAGCACAGAACTTTTGCACTCCTTTCTTCTTCTTCCATTGTTCCACCTCCTAGCCCTGCGCCGACGAACCACCACAGCCATGGCCAAGCTTCTGCCTCCTAGCCCGCTGAGGCAGCCACCCTGCAAGCGGATATGTTGCAGCTCTCGTGACAGGGTGAATGATGACCAACGCCTCATTATGGCGCGAGAGGCATACAACAGTACGTCTCGGGCCATGGACGCCTTAGGTCTTGGTACCCTTCCCGAGTTTCCGGGAATGGATACCACCGGCCACTACCTCTACGCCCTCACGAGTGTGGCCGATCGCCTGGACATCTTGTCCGGGACGATGGCCCGGGAGATCGGCGCTGAGGGCCGTAGTGCCCTGGTGGCGGCGACGGAGAGGAACTTCCGTCGCGGCAGGGTTCCATCGCCGGTGCAGCCGGAGCCACAGGTGCAGCTGGAGCAATCGGCTCAGCCGGAGCAGCTGGCCCACTCTCTGCTGCATCGTCGCCGGAGGAGGAGGATGAGGAGGAGGAGGAGGAGGAGGAGGAGGACGACGACGACGACGATGATGATGATGATGACGACGACGATGATGACGACGATGACGACGACAGCGACGATGACGACGACCACCACCACCACGATGACGACGACGAGGACCGCTTGTCGTGGTTTGAGAAGTTGGGGGTGAGGGCGGAGGAGCCGGGGCCGACAGAGTAGTTTTAGGAGTTCTTGTACATATTTCTTGTGTAGTTTTAGGAGTTCTTGTACATGTTTAGCTTCAATTGTGTTCTTGTACATATTTCTTGTGTTTTGTAATATATATGTGTTCATTCGTGTCAATGAATACTGGTGTGTTAGAATTTCTGGATTTCAATCAAGTGAATGTGCTCTATGTTTAGTGATGTGTTAATCTGTCACAAGTGAACCGAGCAAATTGGATAAAAACAAAAGATCTTAGGGTTTGAAGCTCGTCTCGATTTGTAATTGCAAAGCTAAAGGAGACAAACAATTACTTTAAGCACGTCTCGCATCACTTTGTGATCGATGGACATCCGATCTGTCACCCATCGTTGTCTCCTATTTGGGTTTTTTACGTAGTGTAATTGGTTGATCATGTTTGCGGTCCATGCATGTTAGTCATAGTTAGAATTAAAACACCTCGGTCATGTTTAACAACACTAACATGCATGTATATATATATATATATATATATATATATATATACACATATATACCTCAAACAGTACATGACGATCTTTCAACAAAAAGAGAAAACACACGTATAACATCATGAAACATGATCGTGGATCGAGGTCACACATGCATGTTGAACATAGAACAGAAATAGTATTAGACAACAGACAGAGAAGAAAAGAAAATATGGAACAGGTGCGAAGGATTAGTCCCACCACGGAAAGTTGAGGTCGGTGCACCGACGTTGTAAGGCATGGCGTACAGTTGTAGTTAAAAATCCGAATGAAAGTAATGCGTGCAGGACTAGGCCCATGTTCGTTGCAAGGCGTCCGCTGGCACGGACGCACGGTCACGAAGTTGGCATAGACGTGTACGAACGGATTTTTTTTATATAACGAAAAAATTGTTTTTCCCCGCGTGTAAATTTACTCCTAAAAAACTGCCACTGAAGCCGATGGGATGCGTCGAGCCGTTGGGACCGAGAGGATGCAAACCGCGGTTTCGAGGAAAGCTGGGCCACGGACCGGTTCATAATTAAGCATGGTTTCCTATAGCATCCGATCATCTCGACACGCCCGCTTAGACGACGACCCGCTATAAAGGCTCACCGTCCTCTTGCTTCTCCGCCGCACCACTCCTTAGATGCTAGCCTCTAAACTTCTCCCCCCGCCACCGTCGACCACCTCTCGCTCTTTCTCTGCACCTCCGTCGCCACACAAATGGGTAGCCCCGCGCCGAAGCGCTCTAGGCCATCGACGTCCTCCGAACCTCCTTCTCAGTTTCCATCGCCGCTGGCAATGCCGGTGGAACTGATGGCAGCGCCTGCATCTTCGCCCGCGGCGCCTGCACTTCCTCATCCCGGTTGGGTTGAGCACATTCTCAGATTCCTCACTGACCGCATCGACGAACTCGATCGGTGCCTTAAGGTGGCCACCGATGCCAAGTCCGCCGCCGCTCATAGCGCACTAGCGCTCAACACAGTGGCGGGGAAGGTCTTTTCCGACACAGATCGCTCATGTCGCCGTCTGGGTCTTGGGACCCTTCCCCTCCACACGAGCATGGACACTGCGGGCCACCACTGCTACGGGTTGATGATTGTGGCCGGTCGTCTCGATTCCCTCCACAAGACAATTGCGGAGGTTGCTGGGGTAGAGGGCCTCCTGAAGATTCTGCACCGCGTCGCCGAGAAGCTTTGGACTGTGATAGAGGTTGAGGAGTATGAGGCGGCTTGGGCGGTGGCGGTAGCGGAGGAGGCGGAGCAAGAGGCATCTCTTGAGGCGGAGGTGGACACGGCTATGGAGGCGGCAGCAGTGGCGGAGGAGGAGCAGCAGGAGGCGGCAGCAGTGGTGGAGGCGGAGGCGGAGGCGGCAGTAGTGGCAGCAGCGGCGGAGGAGGAGGGGGAGGAGGCGGCACTGGCGGCGGAGGCGGAGGAGGCGGCAGTGGAGGAGGAGGAGGACGTGGTTTTCTCCAAGTAGAGTAGTATTAGGAGTAGTTTATCTATTTCGTGATCTCTGAGTAGAGTAGTATTAGGTGTAGTTTATCTTGTTCTTGCTGTCTACTACGTGTTTTCCTATTACTTGTTTGTCAATGAAATATGTCTTTATGTTCATGAACAATGTGTTCTACATATGCAGTATCGAAAAACTTCTTTTATCGAAAACATCTCCTATGTTTGTAACTTGGGACCGTCTATATTTCATGTGGCTGAATGAATGAAATCCGGTAAACATTATCCTTACAAGTAATAGAACTAACAACAGACATGATGCATAATTAACTTGATTAGGAAATTACGTCATCTAAATTGCTAACTAGTCCATTGCCGGATGCAACAGGTGCATGAAAAGTACTTTATCCATTGTAACTAATATCCAATGACGTTGTTGATATATATATATATATATATATATATATATATATATATATATATATATATATATATATATATATATCATATGTACCTGTGATACTCGTATAACAGGCGGCTTTGGATCGACGGCCTGAAGATTAGACATCACAGGGGAAAATGTTTTTTTTTGTAGTAGTAGTATATACTCTGCATATGTTATCATTTCATTGCAACGAATGTTATATATAAAATACTTATTGTTTACCTTTTACTAGACCATGGATTTGCCGTCCTCCTTTCGTGGACTTGGGTGTTCTGTATTTGCATGTCATTTGCATTAGCACAATGATACATTTGGCGATTCATATTTTTGTTCGTATTTTTTTGGAATGTCCCACTACCACATGACCGCTTTTACATCTCCATGAAAAAAAATATGAACGGCAGGTATCGGTCCCACGGCGAGGCAACAGTCCGAAGAGGTCTACCCCTCTAGCTCTAGGTAGATGTACCGGTGAAGAGTAAAACCATGTGCAAGAATCGTTGCAACATTACATGAATTTAATCACGATTGCATACGTGCAGAGGGGCACGACGCCAAATTCTGCAAGCCATTGAAATTTTTTTCGTTCTTCGTGGCGCGCATAATTGAGATTTTCACAATTGAAACTTCACTCCGTGCGCCCAAAATTCCAGTCCCGCCCATTTGTAGCTAGCCACGACAAATATAAATGTGTGTCTCCCTCTAATCCTGCAGTGGCTTCTGTTTCTGGCACACATGTTCTCCTCTTAGTGATGTGTTCCAAACTTGCATTCTTAAGAAATTCCCGTGTGAGTGGTGGTGGTGACTGTGGGTACAACGTCGAGCAACAAAGTTTGACGGGCTCTACCGAACCTCTTTGTCGCCGACCACGCCCTGCGACATCCCGGACTCCAGTTTTGTGCTACGTAAGTTCCACACGATCCATGCCATCTTTTTATAGAGCTACTCCCTCCTTATCGCTTTAGTTGTCGTCCCAACAGCTACAGCCAGTTCATTCCTAGTTGTCATCCCAACTCCTTATATGCTCTTATGTTTCATGAATGTCTAGTACAAAATCTGATTAATGGTGCAATCGTGCAATCAACTATCCTCAATCGTTAGATCTGCATCCTACAGTCGATTCATCTTTTTATTTTACTCTAGCATCTGATTGCATTCTACTTGTTTCCATATATAAAATACATTACACCTCTGCCCCGAAATAAATGTCGCTCCGACAGTTTATGGTAGTGTATTTCTAGTACATTTCCATGTCAGGAAAGATAACTATTAAAAACCGCATGTACTATGTAATTTCTTGACTTAGAAGTAAATGACGCCAGGGTTATCTTATCAACCACTCCCAATGTTGTACTCTCATTCCTGTGTTCCAAACATGTATTCCTAAGATTTTCAGTTCCCACGGTTTATGCACATTTTTCTTGTTTTTCTTTGTCGGATTGTACGGTTTTTTTTCCTACTTCATTTCTAATTCCTCCGTTCAAAACAAACATTTTCAGTTCATAGCAACCACACCGCCCGATCTAAAATACACATCCTCATGTAATCTGACGTTCTCACTGTTACTTACTATATATACTATTTACTTTAGGAACAAGACACCAAACCGTCATGTCGTCTACAAGTAATCGTGATGGGCAACAAGCACCTGGTATAACTATAAATGTGTTTACTATCAAAATACACATATTTATAACACGTTAATTCCTTTGCATCGTATGCAGATAATATTGCAGCACCTGATGCTCAGGAACCCCGAGATTCGTCATCCTATGCTGCTACTACGAGTATAAATATGTACCGGGCTCTACTAAATATTTTAGCATTGCGATTGTAGTTTCTTAGTCCCAGTTAATAGTTAATCAGTATATGTGATGGCATGATTTATTGATGCCTACACACGCACGATGGGCTCTCTCGCCGCCGGCCACTCCGGCACCAGCGACCACACCCTGCTGCTGCTCACTTCAGTGTCCTCCCCGACGCGTCTCCCTCCACCATCGCCACGTCCTATCCTTCGCGTTTCATGATGACCCCGCCACCCGCAAACCCCTGTCACCGCCGATCACTCCGGCACCGGCCGACGCCCACGCCCTGGTGGTGAGTATATGTGATGGCATGATTTATTGATGCCTACACGTGCACGCTGGGCTCTCTCGCTGCCGCCACTCCGGCACCGGCGACCACACCCTGCTGCTGCTCACTTCAGTGTCCTCAGAAACGCGTCTCCCTTGACCACCGCCACGTCCCATCCTTCGCGTGTCATGATGACCCCGCCGCCCGCAAACCCATGTCGTCGCCGGTCACTCCGGCACCGGTCGGCGCCCACGCCCTGCTGGTGGTCACTTCACTATCCTCCCCGACGCGTCTCCCTCCATCTCCACATCCCATCGTTCGCATGCCATGATGACCCCGCCGCCCACAAACCTCTGGCCATTACGGCGTACCTACATGCTATGCCCCATATGACATGGCATACCCTGGAAAAAATAGTCCAATATCATTAACCCCTGTCCACTAAGAAATTTTAGTATCATATAGTTTAGAGATGCATGCACATGAGGGTTCATTGCTGCTTATATGATCTCAGTTCCATTTTTTACACTGCCAAATGCGTTGCTGATGTCTCGTAATTAACGCAAGATTATATTCATGTATCCGCTATAGCACTTTAGGGCGAGATGCTAATATGCAGAGCAAAATATCAGTATGCAATCCACCTAAGTTTAATTCCTAGATCCGCCACACTGTCCTCCTAGCCTCGAGACTTGCTCCGGGTTAATATCAATGGACGCAGATCACCTGACTTATACGTTTTTACTGCACGCGATGCAGTAAAGATCCAACGGAATCACACCGTTGGATCTTTACTGCATCACCTGCGGTAAAAACGTGAGTCACATGAGATCACCGGTGTGATCTGGACGTCGATCCTGTGACTTAAATGTCGTCACTGCACTGCCAGACCGAGCCCTAGCTTTGTTAAACGTCACAAGCTGCTCGCCTCATCTGTCTTGCATCCTCTACCTGCTAATACCGCTGATGTCCATGACTCGCCCTGCCACCAATTCGCCTCGAGACGCGCTCCTACAGTTGTCGGTCAGACCGAACCGGCAGTACTGCAGAGGATGAGCACCCGGCGAACCCTCTCTTTCTCTAGCATCGCCAGAAACTGTCTTGCCTGCTTCGCAGCTGGACTAAAAATCCCCTGCAGTACTATGGGTGTTGTAGCGCCATTGACTACTGCCTGATGCCTGATTGTAGGGTATGAAAAACAACAAAGAAGTCAACAAGTCGATGCATCGCCCAATATGGAGCAAAATGATATTGCGACGTGGTGTTCCCACGCTCGTATTTGCCGCACTCGTCTTGAGATGGTAAAACATCAGACTTCTTCTTCTTTCACACTATTTGTACATGATACTAGGCCTGGTCAGTTGCTAATTTGCTTTAAACGTTTACCGTTTAAATGACAATAACAGAAGGAAAGAAGTTTGGAAGAGGGGTGGCTAAAGGACTTAAGGTTGCTAAATTGCGCTATCTAGCATCTGCAAATAGAACGAATGATCATAATCGGAAGCTACAAATTCAGTTGTCTGATAGGTTGGGTGCTGTAGTTGGTCCTAATCAGCAGCACTTTGTCGATGATGTGGTTATTACAACAAAAAAAATGCACCCCTTGCTGGTGTAAGGATGTGGGCAGAGGTTGGCGATACTTCGAAGAGCGATATAGTGAGAGACATTCTGGTTGGTGTTGTGACACCCCACATAAGTATTTTTTTTCTAGCGACCTCCATCCAATGCACTTGATTAGAATCCGACAGGCTGAAGTAAGGCGAGTCTAGAAATGATCAGACCTGGAGAAAACAAACCAATGCACTTGATTATATATAAAATTGCGTTTGACCTAAAAGTTTCTTTCGGGAATAATAAGACGCAAACGAGTTATAGATGAGAAATGGATTTTAATTTTTTTCTTGACTTCAGTGTGCAGGAAAAATAAAGATCTCATGATGATTGTGGATGAAGCCGGAGCTATCAAAGCTCCGACAGCCTCTAAGGTGGCCCGATGTAAATGTTTCAAACATTGATAGTAGGCGTCACCAGAGCTACCAAGTTCTGGCAAATCCAGGGGGCCAGCCGTCAACGTGAACAAAAGATGGTGGGAAGACTCACTAGTGGGGTCTACTGTAGATGCACTATGTGTTGACAGTGGTCGCTGCTAGAGCTACCAAGCTCCAACAACCCCAGAGGACTAACTGTCGACGCTCTATGTACTGACAAGGGTCACTGCCGGAGCAACTAATCTCCGACAACCTCAGGGGGGCCCTACTATCGACGACTTCGGACCTACAAATTACAAGTTTGAAGCACACAAGTCTTCAACAAAATGCTACATCCTCTTGGTACATGTTCACACTCAAATTGTGTACATCTACCAGGGGGCCATGTGGGACAAAGGTGTTGAAGACAAAAAATGAAATTCATAAAATTCTTAGATTTCATTAATCTGGGGACAAGAGATTACAAAATTGGAGAAAAAGAAGAGAAGATACAAGCGGGAGCTACAAAGAGAAAGTCCTAAACCATATGGAAGAATGAGGCGACCTTCTAGGCAACCTCCAACACGCTGGCCTTGGTGGCATCTCCCTCCCCGTCGATGGGACCTTTAAGCGCTGGGTCCAGTGGGAGTGAGGATCCCTGCTTGTGTAGCACGTCAACATGTACTCTGCGACGTTCTTCACCACGGATTGTCCTTCGGTTTCCAACTGGTCCGCGATGACATCGCCCATCTTGTTGAGTTTGCTGCTCGCCGAGCTCAACGCCAGGTCCAGCTCTAGCTCCGGATCATCCGAGTGCACCGGTCTGAAGCCCAGCGACGTCAGTGCATCATTGGCTTTGCCCAAGAAGTCCCAAACTTGTTGCCTTTACGCAACCCTTGAGCCTCACACCTCTTCCAAGGATATCTTCGTCGCCGCAAGCTCCGAATCCTCCCGGGCAAGGCGCTCGACCTCTTTGGCATTCTGCTGAATCTTTTTAGCAACCTGCCTTTCGAGTTTACCAAGCTCCTCTTCCCGGAGGTGAATCTTGTTCCGGTGGTCGACCAGGTCTTTCTCCCGGCCCTGCACTTTCTTCTCCCTGGCAGCAATTTCATTCTCCCTCTTATTGAGGTCCTGTCCTTGCTGCCAGTCCTTCTTCTCCTCTTTCTCGCAGCGCTCCTCCAGCTTCTTGGTGCGCTCCGCGAGACTCTTGTCACCCAGAGTCAGCCTCTGAGTAATCTCCTCCTCCCTCTTCACGAGGTCAACATGTAGCTCTAGGAGTTTTTGCTCTTCATCTTCAAGCTTTTTCTCCCGCTCCTCAAGAGCCTCCCGGCACTTGACGAGGCTGTCGTGGAGTGCGCTGAGCTTCTCTTGGCGGTCATTCGCTGCTTCATTAGCAGCCACGGCCTGTTCGAGGATGGCCCGGGACTGGTTGTCAAGGGATCGCGTCATGCTTTCCCTCTCATCCAGCAGGTAACCCCAGTACTCCAACGGGACCTTCTCCCTTTTCACCCACTCCTATCGTCGGCCAGCCTCGACTGCGCCAGCTTGGTCTCGAATTGGATCCGGTTGCGCCACCTCCTAAGGGTTTGGCGCTCCTCCTCGAGGGCCTTGCTGTCTTGGTAAAAGGCCAGCTGGACCTGACAAAGACTGGAGCAGGCGTTGTCAATAGACAGTGACAAAGGGATTGGCTCCAGACCTGCCGAGGTCTTCTCCGCTGGCTCCAGCAGGTTCTCCGTAACAAAAATCTGGTCCCACTCTACAAGGGCAGTCCCCTGAGCTTCCACGACAATAGGGCCGCCCTTCGGGATAGCCTCAGTCACCGTCGAGGAAGGTCCTGCAACGGAAGTGTCTACCTCCGGAGTCGGCTCCGAAGGTCCCATCGCCAGGTCATCAGCAACTGGTCCCTCAGGTGGGGGACAGGCGGCTTCGTCTTGGTACCTTTGCTCAGGCGCGGGTACTTCCAGAACTACAACCTCCGGGGCAGGCATTGAAGGTTTGGCCGGAGCTGAAGCCACCTCCGGCTCCGACGCTGGCGCCTCATCCACCGTCGGTTCAGGTGCCGGTGTTTCGACCTCCACAGGCTCAGGCACCAACACTTCTGTGACAACCGGCTCAGGCGCTGGAACTTCATCAACACCGAGCTCTGCTGCCGGGGCTTCAACAACATCCACCTCTAGGGCCGGAACTGCAGCTACCTCCGTTCTAAGGCCGGAGCGTCCATCATCTCAGCATCCAAAACCGGAGCTTCAACCTCCAGAGCTGGTGCCACTGGTACATCTTCAATCCCGTGGTCTGCAGCTACCACGGGAGCTTCAAGGGATGACTCGAGGTCAAGGACCACGACAGGTAGCGCCGGAGCTGCCGCGGCCCCAGCCACCTCTTGGGGCGGCACTGGAACTGGAGCTGGAGCCTCCATCCGCACTGCATCAGTTGCTGTTGCAGGAATTGGAGCTTCCACCCCTTTCTTGGGTACCATGTGGATGAAGGACGAAGAAACTCAAAATATGGTTACAACAAGAAACAATCAACTGAGGTAAAAAAATCAAATTTACCTTGGAAGGATTCCGCTCCAGCTAGCGCGGAACCTCTTCACCGGACGCTCAGGACCGGACCCTATTTTCACTGGCGTAGTAGCTCTGGAAGACTCCCCGGAGCTTGCTGCCGTCGTCGGCATTGTCTTGGTTGAGGCCCCCCTCGACTGAGAAGGACCCTCGAACCTAGAGCCCTCAGCTTGCCCTGGTACCGGAGCCACATGGCCAGAGCTAGCGTCCCGGGGAGATGCCGATGCTTGAGTGGTTGCCGCCATCGAAGACCTCCTCCGTCGGGAGAAGGAGCTGTCAAGGAAGGAGCAGGTCTGATGGACCTCCCATCAGAATGCTTCAACTTCCTCTTGCGGCTCGAGGGCTCGGCCAACTCCTTGCCCTTGCCTATGACTTCAGCTCTTGGCTTCGGGGCGGGAGCGGAGCCACCTTCAGAAGCTCCGGGGATCGCCACCCTGGAGGTTGATCGCCTCTCCATCAGGCCCAAGTCGTCCAACAGCGGCATCTTCCTCCAGAGCTCTCTGCACTCCTTTGTATCATATTTAGGGGAAGGAAGGCCGCCAGTGGAGACACGTCGCCAGGGCTGATGTTCCCAGGCTGGAACTTCTTGAGATGGGTCTTCAAGGCTTCACCATTCAAGTTGGTGCCCAGACCAACCTCAATGTGGTTGGTCTCCATCTCACTATTGAAGGCCCTAGCAGGTCGCCCCCTAGCCCTTAGCGGGGCCCACCTCTTCGTCAAGAAGTTGCTGAAAACCATCTAGGGGGTCACCCCACCTTCGATGCACTCCTGGATTCTGTCCAGAATGGGCCTGTACTCCCTCAACAGCTTTGGCACATCACTCCAAATGTCTGTGTCGACGCGGGGGAGGCCTTCACGTAGTTTCAGCCTCTCGTGTCCCTCGACGGTGATGACCACCCAGTCTTTCTTCCAGTCGTCCCACTTGCCGGAAGGAAAGGACTTCAAGTACTTAAGGGGGGGAGTTTTTCCGCTTCACGAAGTAGTAGAAGCCGATGAACTCATCACTCTTCCCGGTGGGGTGGACGGTGAAGAAAGTCCGGAACAACTCCACACAAGGGGGCACTCCCACCCACATCTCACAAAAGTGGATGAAAGTTGCCACTAGAAAGATTGGGTGGGGGCCAAGATGGTGGAGCTGCAGACCATAGAAATCTAGCAGCATCAGAAAGAAAGTGGAGAAAGGCGGGATCAAACCCACCATGGCGTACCCAAGGAAGTACACCATATCTCCGGCTCGCTCCTTCTAGAAGGGAAGCTTGCCACAGGGAATGTCGTTGTCGAAGGAGTCACTGGACCAACCCATGTAGGTCCGGACCCTGGACAACTCCTTCTTGCTCTCAATGCGGCTCTTGGGGAGTCCCAACTCCATCGCAGCACAGCGGGGTGAGAGATGAAAATCAAGCAAAAGTTTCGAGGATTCGAGCGCAAGTTCAAATGAAGGCGTAAAGAATCCCCAAACGGTGCGCTCTTTCCTTCTTAAGTAATCCCCCGCAATGCTTGGATGGAAACCACAGAGGACCCGACGATACAGTTCAAAAACTTCACCCTGCCAATGACAAGGGGGCCCGGGGCCACCCCGATGATCAAGTTGAGGTCCTTACCCCAGGCGAATACTTGTCATCATGAGAGGCAGGAAACCCGAAGGCGGCAGCTTGACAGGGCGCGCGGATCCGATACGGTTTTCGTATCGGGAACCGATGACCATCAATTGCGTGAGATCCGCACGCTCAAATCTCACCTGCCACATCATGGATATGCCACGTGGCGAAGGTTTAACTACGAACTACTCCCAACGGCACATCCAAAGACCCTTGAAGACACGGCTCAAAAACCGAAAGACGGACCCACCTCCGGCAGAATGACTTCATCCAAAAGGTCTTTCCCAAAGGTGGGCCCAGGGGGCCACTGTCGGTACCCTGTGTACCGAATACCCTCTGGGGACTGCAAAGAATGCTAAGGAACACCACATACCTGAGTTGAAGACCTCCAAAGGCCCCACGTGTCATACGGAGCCGGACCTACCTCCCTTCTATGGTTAGTCCCGGTGCCGCCACGGGTATCGTTAGACCGGAGCTACATCCAACACATGGGGAGCTCCGGACAAGATACCTGTGTGGCACCCCCGAACCTAACCTCCAACAGAGGGAAGCTCTGGTACTGACACGTGTACAACAGCACCGGACCTACCAGTCCAAGGTGGTAAGCTCCGGAACTACCAAGCGTCCAACCGTCGGACCTTCAACCTCAACATGCAGAGTGGTGGACTTCCAACGGCTCGGACCATCAAGGGACAATTAAAGACTTCAAGACCCGATTAAGTGCCATTAATGCTATCTTAATGACACAACCATAGGGCCCTTAATACTTGTGGCGCCACTGTCAAGGTGCGTTACCACACTATTAAGGGTAACTAAGCTCATTAATTTTGTATTAAACATCAGTAACCGCCAGGGCCACATGTCGGGCCAGGCAAACGATGTAACGATCAGTCCTTGTACTATAAAAGGACTGACCGAGTGATACATGAGAAGGCCATCCAAGCACACACACGCAGGGACTTCTTCCAGACTCTGCTCTGACAGACGTCCACAAGCGCTCAGACGCTCAATACAACAACTACACACCCCGTGGTGTAGGGTATTACGCTTAGGCGGCCCGAACCACGTAAATCCTCGTGTCAACTTTCCATCGTGTTCTGAATCTCTGCACGCCCACAACCAAACTACAAACTTCGCGGGCTGCCAACGGTAGTACCGGGAGAATTGCCGGAATCACACTCCGACACTTTTATTCTATTAATGTTTAATGCATGAATGTGTATGCAATGCATGATGCAAAAATTGAGGGTGTTACAAACCTACCCCCCTTAAAGT
The DNA here is from genome assembly GCA_036927565.1 of Tuctoria greenei. Lineage (NCBI taxonomy): Eukaryota > Viridiplantae > Streptophyta > Magnoliopsida > Poales > Poaceae > Tuctoria > Tuctoria greenei. The sequence goes on along the minus strand of JAYESD010000001.1, from coordinate 259,664,749 downwards.
GAATCTCGCCCTCGAGATTCGATAGTGTGGAGAAAAGATGAGGGAATTCTGCCTTCAGGTCTTCTTCACGTTCCCTCATAGCTTCAGCTTCCGTATGTTGTTTCCATTGCACTTTGCACCAACGGATCCTCTTATTCCTCGTTACCCTTTCCTTCACGTCCAAGATCTTGATAGGTTTCTCGACATAGGACAAATCCTCTTGAAGCTCTAACTCGTCCATCGGCTGTGGCACCCGGTTTCGAATATGAACCAAGCGTAACGCATATGTGTGCCCAGGAAGTTCATCACACATATACGGTTGCATAACAAACAATATAAAGAATTTAACCATGTATCAACTATTAAATAAGTACCTTATTACAATAATCCAATATTTCACAAATGACAAAACTCTAATTAATGCAGCGGAAAAATAAACTAAGCAGCACGACTCCAATCCACGGGCAATTGACGGCGGTACGCAACCTAGTACTCCGCGTGATCCTCAGGGTACTCCCAATTATCTCCAGTAGCTATTGGGGGGGGGGGGATTGCAAGGGTAAGTACGTGTCGTACTCAGCAAGTGTGGAAATAGATGACATGTGGCTAAACAAATGATCGGAATAAAAAGGCTAATTGCAGAAAAGTACATTTCATAAACATGTAAAAGCAGTCTATCATGTCTATGTGAGTTTATTTCCCTTCATGACCCAAATAATTATCATACCATAAATGCAACAATTCTTATTTACCATCGCATTCCGTTAATACCAGCCAACCATAAAATTTATACCATATGCCAATTCTATAGTCTCTCACGTACCGACAATACTCAAGTGACAACCCAAAACCATACCAACCATCCCAAAATTCCATGTCCAATTCTAATCATGTAGGTCATCCAGGTGCTCTTAACCGGGAGCACGGCTATCATGATAGTTTTTAACACTCTGCAAAGGTTGTACCACTTTACCCACATGTTCGTGATTTCATCACATTTCGGTGACTAAGAACCTCTATGTTTCCCTGTCACACTTCCGTTGGTGTGCGGCCAAGAGATCACAAAATAGCCTTTCAAAAGGGACTACTAGTATGTACGGGCCCACTAAGGTTTCACCGGCAGGCTTGAATCTCCATCCTCCCGCCCGAGGGCCCCCTCGTGTGCCATGCGGATCCCAGGGCAGTCCTCGTCGACTCCCATTCCCCGCCATCCAATTGTCCATACAATACTAGCAGCGCTCCTAATTATTCAGCTACGCCGCACCCATACTTGGCCTTGTGGTGGCACTATTGTCCTGGCATATTCTCGCATGAAACGGTCCTTAGATCTAAGGCAAGCACAACCACCTTATCTTCCATCCCATTCCACAAAACCATGCTTTCTTAGATCTCCTAAATTCCATGTTGCTAAATTAATCATCATCTTATTACCATCCCAAGTTGTCATAATTAAAGTTGTAAATCACATTATTTAAGTTACCCATGACCCATGTAGCGATGCGGTGCAAAAGAAAAAAAATACCCATACTCGACTCATCATGTATATCCCGTCGACAAGGGGTGGCAAACAACGCTATTAAACTCCTAAGTCTGGGTTTCCCATCATATTGACACAAGCATGCAAGTTCGAAAACAATATATTTAATAAAACAGGATCAATATGATCAAGAACACTTGCCTTGCTCTGACGGATGGGGTTGCTCAAGCGCTTCAAAGTCTTGGTTTTGGAAATCCTCGTATGCGGCCTCTTGAACACGTCCCTCTATGCATGATCACACATACAAGAAAATACATACAATTCAATATGATGCACACAAATTAATCAACATGCAATGACATGCATGCATGCAAATTCAAATAATTAATTACTACGGTTGTTTATTAATTACTTGCTACTTGTTCATACGTGTTCATATGAGTTTACGGTGGTTTTAGCGGGGATTAATGTTGCTGAAAATAGAAAGATAGTGCGACTACGATCAATTTACGTATATTAGATTCAATATGTTTGCTAAAATTCGCATCGGAAACGTGGCCTACCATAGATGCGATGTCTTCAAAGATCACGGGATGGGGACGACGCGTAGACGAAGTAGATGGCGCAAGGTCCTCCAGCGGCATGACGACGGCGACGCGACGAACTCTGGCGGACGATGGCACCCTCCTCTTCTCTCTCTTTTTTTTTCTCTCTTCTTCCCTGGTGGCACAGCTTCTGGTGCTTCTCCTTTTTTTTCTCTACCACTAGGGTTCCTCCTTTTTTCTGGCGGCAACGTTTTTCTGTATGGGAAAATTTACGAGGTCTTTGGGGATTTTTATAGCCGGCACGGCAGGGATTCGCCGCTAGGCCAGAGGCCTACTCGGCTTGGGAACGCGCGAGCGGGGCTCTCGATCGGCGCGCGACCGACTCGGTCGGCACGGGCGGCGGCGCGGGCGCGGGGCGCCTGGGCGCGCTGGCGCGGTCGAGCGGTGGGGCCAAGGAGCGGGCGAGGCCGGGCGGTGCGGGGCTGCGCGAGCGCGGTCGGGAGCGGGCCGGCTCGGTCGGCCTGGCCGGCCAGGCTGCTCCTTTTATTTATTTATTTATTTATTTATTTATTTATCATTTATGTTATTTTTTTTCTTTTCTTTTCTTTCATATATAAATATTAATATATATTATTATTATATTTATATATATTATTATATATATTATTTATTTATATTAATTCCCTAATACATGCTTTATATTATATTATCCTTCTTTCATTCCATTAATGTTTAATGCATGAACATGTATGCAATGCAGGATGCAAAGATTTAGGGTGTTACATCGGCACCTGTTCTTCTGGCACCCCGAGACACTTCTAGAGTTGAGACACGTGAAACACGTCGTGTACATTGGAGAGATACGCCGGCAGCTCAAGTCGATATGCTACTTCTCCTCGTTTGTCCAAAATCTTGAATGGTCCGATGTAACGTGGAGCCAGTTTTCCTTTGACGTTAAACTGTTGCTGACCTCGGATAGGTGACACTTTGAGGTATACAAAATCTCCAACTTCGAAAGTCAGACTCCTTCGCCTACTATCCGCAAAACCTTTCTTTCGAGACTAGGCAGCCCTTAGGTTTTCCCGTATTATTTGAACTTGTCTTTCAGCGTCCCGTAACACATCCGGACCAAATACTTGATTCTCTCCGGTTTCATTCCAAAACAAGGGTGTCCTACACTTCCTTCTGTACAATGCTTCGTAGGGTGACATTTTCAAACTGGCTTGCTAGCTATTGTTGTACGAGAATTCAGCATACGACAACTTTTATCCCAGCTATGTCCATATTTCAAGGCGCAGACTCTCAACATGTCTTCTAATATTTGATTGGTCCTCTTAGTTTGTCCATCGGTTTGTGGATGATATGCCGAACTGAAATTTAACCTTGTACCCATAGCTTCATGCAGTTTCTGCCAGAACCTAGAGGTAAACTGAGAACCTCGGTCCAAGACTATTTTCTTTGGGACTCCATGTCGGCACACAATATGCTCCATATACAATTCTGCTAGCTTCGCGGTGGTATATGTGGTCATGACAGGAATGAAGTGAGCTGATTTTGTCAACCGATCCACAATAACCCACATTGAATCATAGTCGGATTGGGTTCGCGGCAATCCAACTACGAAGTCCATACCAATCTCTTCCCACTTCCACTCCAGGATCTTCAGTGGCTGTAATAATCCAGCTGGCCTTTGATGTTCCGCCTTTACTCGTTGGCACACGTCGCACAATGCTACATATTAGCTATGTCCTTTTTCATGCTAGCCCACCAATAGCATGTCTTTAAGTCCTCGTACATCTTCGTACAACTGGGATGAATTGAGTAAGGTGAGTCATGTGCCTCCTTCAATATTGTTTCCCGAATATGCCTAACATTAGGTACCACAATCCTCTTTCCAAGACATAAGGTACCCTGTTCGTCTTCATCAAATCTGAATTCTCTTCCTTCTTGGATCTTTTCCTTGATTTCCTGTATTTCCCCGTCCTTTGTCTGTCCTTCCTGTATTTCCCGCTCTAATGTTGGGTTGACTTCCATTGTTCCCATATCATTTATGAATCAAAGGTTCAACCGTTCAAACTCCATGTATAACTTGGATGGCAGCTCTCGGACCGTGAGTTGGTGGCTTACTCCTTTTCGGCTCAAAGCATCGGCCACTACATTAGTCTTCCCTGGGTGATAGTTGATTCCCACGTTTTAATCCTTGATGAGCTCCAACCATCGGCGTTGCCTCAGATTTAGATCTGTTTGCGTAAATATGTACTTGAGACTCTTGTGATCCGTATAAATCTCACATCGGTGACAAAAAACATAATGTCTCCATATCTTCAAGGCGTGCACCACGGCTGCAAGTTAAAGGTCGTGCGTAGGATAATTCAGCTCTTTTTTCTTTAGTTGCCTCGATGCATAAGCTACCACTTGGCCTTCTTGCATGAGCACACATCCAAATCCTTGTCTTGACGCATCACAATATATATCAAAACTCTTGCTCACGTCCGGCAATACTAACACCGGCGCGGTTTTCAACCTTTTCTTTAACTCCTCAAAGCTATACTGACAAGCTTGAGTCCATCGGTATGCCTTCCCTTTCATAAGTAATTCGGTCATAGGCTTGGCTATTTTGGAGAAATCCTTGATGAATCGGCGGCGGTAATATCCAGCCATTCCAAGGAAACTCCGAATTTCCTTTACATTCTGTGGCAGTTCCCACTTAAGCACATCTCTCACTTTCCCTGGGTCAACTGATACTCCTCCTCCGAAAATAATATGGCCTAGGAAAGAAACTTCCCGTAACCAGAATTGACATTTGCTGAACTTGGCATACAATTGGTGTTCCCGTAGCTTCTGCAATGTAAGCTTCGAGTGTTCCTCATTTTCTTCCTCACTTCTCGAGTATATCAAAATGTCATCAATGAACACTACGATGAATTTATCTAGATATTCCATGATGACCCTATTCATGAGATACATAAAGTACGTAGGCGCGCTCGTCAATCCAAATGACATGACGGTGTACTCATAGGACCCATATCGTGTCCGAAATGCTGTCTTGGGTATATCCGATGATATAATCTTCATTTGGAAGTATCCTAACCGCAAGTCAATCTTGGATAAAATACAGGCACCCTTCATCTGGTCGAACAAATCCTCTATATGGGGCAGTGAGCACTAGTTCTTAATTGTCACTTTGTTGAGAGACCTATAGTCCACACACATCCTCTGGATTCCATCCTTCTTATCTACAAAGAGCACTGGTGCTCCCCACGGGGATAAGCTTGGGCGTATAAAACACTTCTCTAGCTGCTCTTGAATTTGCTTCTTGAGCTCTGCTAATTCCTTAGGAGGCATCCTATACGGCCTCTTAGCTATAGGTGCAGTTCCGGGTATCAACTCAATGGCACATTCTATGTCACGGTTAGGTGGCATACCTGGCAACTCATTTGGAAACACATCTGGATACTCGCGGACGATCAGAATGCTTTCCAATGACACACCTTCCACGTGATTCAGCAACGCTTCCTCTCTTGCAGGTTGGGCTGCCTCAACTTTGATGCGTGTACCGTGTTCACTTGTCAACTACACAATCCTCTCGGCACATTGAATGACTCCATTATGCTTGCTCAGCCAGTCCATTCCAAGTATTATGTCTATTCCTTGGGAGTCCAAGACTATGAGGTTTGCGAGAAAGTCTACCCCCCTTATTTTAATGCTTACTTTCGGACATACTATATTTGTCCTCATCTCTCCGCCAGGAGAACTTAGTAGCATAGTTTGCTTCATATGAGACATAGGCAAATTGTACTTGGCGACATAATTTGACGAGATGAATGAATGAGATGCTCCCGAATCAAATAAAACAGTCGCAGGGTTGGAGTTGGCGAGGAACAAACCAACCACGACATCATCAGCTTGTTGGGCTTCCTCAGTGGAGACATGATTCACATTGCCACGAGCAAAATTCTGCTGTCCACGGTTGCCTTGCGGTGCTCCTCCATTTGGTCACGGGTAATTTGGCCTTGGTGCATTGTTCATCGGTCCATTGTTTCTTCTGGAGCATTGACTTGCAAAGTGCCTGGCCTCTCCACACGCATAGCATGTCTTACCGCCCGTAGCATTAGGAAAGTTAGGGCGCAGCTGATTTTGAGCATTAGCTGCCATGTTAGGACGCGGCGCAGGTGGCACAGGATAGCGAGCCGCTTGCATGGCGGGGCGTTGCTGCGGTGGCTGATTTGGGCACGGTGGATAAGCAACGCAGTATGTAGGATCAGATGGGTTGTAGTATGGTGCAGTTGGTGGTGCATAGTAGGGATGAACATTGCTTCCTTGCAACGGTCCACTATGTGGCATCTTCCTCTTGTTGTCCTGCTCCATCTCACTAATCTTGTTCTCAACCACAATAGCCTTGTCAACCAACTTCTGGAAGTTTGGATAGTCAGTATTGAGCAACTGGACTTGAATTTCATTGTTGAGACCCCTCATAAACACTACTTCCTACTATCTATGTTGATGTCTTCTGGATCATATCTTGATAGTTGAGTGACCTTATTCAGATACTCACTCACGCTCATCCTTCCTCGCCTGAGATTTTCAAACTCTTGTCTTCTCAGTATCATAACTCCCTCAGGTACATAGTGAGAATGGAAACTCTGCTTAAACTCAGCCCAAGTGATTGTCTCCTGATTATCATGAGCATTGCAGAGAGCTTCCCACCAGTCAGCAGCTGCTCCAACTAGTTGATGTGATGCAAAGAGAACCTTCTCTCTATCAGTGCACTGGACAATAGCAAGTTTCTTCTCAACAGACTTCAACCAATCATCAGCTTCCATTGGATCTGTGGCTTGTGCAAAGGTAGGTGGCCTGGTCCTCATGAATTCTCCCAAATGGTTGTGGTGTGACGGAGGTGGTGGCGGTGGCGGTATATGTGGCTGATTATTGTTACTAGCTTGCAGCTGTCCCATTGTCTGTATGATGGTCTGCATGAGCTGGTTCTGCATAGCTAATTGCTGTTAAATATTGATAGCTCCATGAGCATGTTCCCGGTTGTTCTGAGGTGCTTCATTGCGCTCCTCCTCATCGTTGGTATCCCTCTGGTTGTGAGTTCTCACTATCTGTTGGCGAAAGAAAGGTGGAGACAGAAGAATTTAGAATCTGGAAAGAAATGCCCCAACTATATGCATCAAGGTATGAGACACTAAACAATCCTTTATTAATATAGACCTATATGAGGATGTGGACAAGTGCCGAAGCATCCCACAACTCTCTACTATATGCGAATGTGGTCATTTGCCGAAGCGTTCTACAACACGCAACTAAGCACACAAGCACTCAAACAAGCACCAAACAAAATTCAGCACACCACACTATTTAAAACTAATATGATTCTAAGCATTCTTATTACAAAATACTCATAGGGGACTTAATTTCCTAATTGTGAGGCGGTGAGGGCGTCCTTGGCTGCGCGGATGTGATGGGGTTGTGCCATGGTGATGTAGGGGACCAGATTCTCTTAGGTGACCACGGTTCTCCTCTTGCTTCACATTCCTTCATCTCCAAGTTGGCTTCTAAACGAGCTAGCTCCTTGCGAAGGTAGTGGATCTCCCCTTGTGCGGTTGCATAGCGATTGCTCATGTCCATTAATGTCTTTTGAGACCTATCCATTGCTATAAAATTGTCTGAAGCTTCTTGTGGTCCAATTATACTCCCTGTACCACTCTCCCGCTAAGGGTGCAGCTCAAACGTGGTGTTCTCAAGCTCAAAGCGGCGAGTATGGCACAAACTTGTGAGTGCCACCCATGCAGCATCATCCATAGCATCCTTCTGAGTAGACCTCCAGGTGGGAGCATAATGCCGTGAGACCACTTTGTTGGTGTAGGAGATGAGTACTTCAGCATGCCATTCGTCGCGTCCGGGACGAGAGACCCTCTTCACGAAGTAGTTAGCACACATGCAACGGGGGTAAAGGAATTCCGTCAGTTCCCGTGATGCATGTCCTCCATCGGTTCCGGTGGTCCAAATCCTCAACTTGGGGATACTGGGAGCTGTTTTGTCCATTTTCATTCGCACCGGGTTGTCATCCCCCTCCATTTTCACCTCCATTGTCTTCCTCATCTGAAGCTGGCACATAGTACTCCTCATTAGGATCCTCATCCATGTTCTCCTCAAATGGCTCATACTCCTCCGGATCCTCCTCCATAGTGTTCAACTGGTTAGCTTCCTCCTCCTCGTGCTGGATGTTTCCCTCCTCTTGCTTCTGCTCGTAAAGCACAATGGGGTTAAGTCCACTTCCAAGTGGCGGCGGACAGGTGCTCTTGCAGGCTGCACTCCTAGTGATCGGCATCTATAGAAAACGAGAATACATTAGAGGAAAGAATAATGGAATATAAATCTGAAAATTGCAGCAGCTAAAATAATGGAAAAAGAGCAGTGAAGCTGCCCAAAAGATGGAAAAAGAGAGGGAGAAAATGCAGAAGCCAGCACAATAACTTTACCCACACATAACAGCGGCAAAACCCACACTTTACACAAAAATTGAAGCGGCAAAAACAGCAGCACCTAATAGTGCTCACTGCAGAAAAATTTATTGAAAACGCGGCAGCAATCGATACTTTTTGCAGCTGAAAATAAAGAAACAAAAACAGCAGTAAAAATTTTCAAAAATAGCAGATTAGAAGAGTGTTCCTAAGTGTTCTAATGTGTCCATTCCACCTAGGCTTGCGTCCTACGGTCAACGCGGCTCTGATACCAATTTGTGACACCAGGTTCCGAATATGAACCAAGCGTAACGCATATGTGTGCCCAGGAAGTTCATCACACATATACAGTTGCATCACAAATGATATACAGAATTTAACCACATCTTCACTATTAAATAAGTACTTTATTACAATAATCCAATAGTTCACAAATGACAAAACTCTAATTGATGCAGAGGAAAATAAACTAAGCAGCATGACTCCAATCCACAGGCAATTGACGGCGGTACGCAACCTAGTACTCCACGTGATCCTCAGGGTACTCCCAATTATCTCCAGTAGCTGTTGGGGGGGGGGGGGGTTGCAAGGGTGAGTACGTGTCGTACTCAGCAAGTCTGGAAATAGATGACATGCGGCTAAACAAATGATTGAAATAAAATGGCTAATTGCAGAAAAGTACATTTCATAAACATGTAAAAGCAGCCTATCATGTCTATGTGAGCTTATTTCCCTTCATGACCCAAGTAATTACCATACCATAAATCCAACAATTCTTATTTACCATCGCAATCCATTTAATACCAGCCAACAATTAATTTAATACCATATGCCAATTCTATATTCTCTCATGTACCGACTATACTCAAGTGACAAACCAAACCATACCAAGCATCCCAAAATTCCAAGTCCAATTCTAATCATGTAGGTCATGCAGGTGCTCTTAACTGGGAGCACAGCTATAATGATAGTTTTTAACACTCTGCAGAGGTTGTACCACTTTACCCACATGTTCGTGATTTCATCATCTTTCGGTGACTAAGAACCTCTATATTGCCCTGTCACACTTCCGTTGGTGTGCGGCCAAGAGATCAGAAAATAGCCTTTCAAAATGGACTACTAGTATGTACGGGCCTACTAAGGTTTCATCGGCAGTCTTGAATCTCCATTCTCCCACCCACGGGCCCCCTCGTGTGCCATGTCGATCCTAGGGTAGCCCTCCTCGACTCCCATTCCCTGCGCCATCCAATGGTCCATACAATAGTAGCAGCGCTCCTAATTATTCAGCTACGCCGCACCCATACTTGGCCTTGTGGTGGCACTGTTGTCCTGGCATATTCTTGCATGAACCGGTCCTTAGATCTAAGGCAAGCAAAACCAAAGTATCATCCAACCCATTCCAGAAAACCATGCTTGCTTAGATCTCCTAAATTCCATGTTGCTAAATTAATCATCATCTTATTACCATCCCAAGTTCTCATATTTAAAGTTGTCAACCACATTATTTAAGTTACCCTTAACCCATGTAGCGATGCGGTGCAAAAAAAATGCCCATACCCGACTCATCATGTATATCCCGTCGACAAGGTGTGGCAAACAACGCTAGTAAACTCCTACGTATGGGTTTTCCATCATATTGACACGGGCATGCAAGTTCGCAAACAAAACATTTAATAAAACAGGATCAATATGATCAAGGATATTTGCCTTGCTCCAACGGATGGGGTTGCTCAAACGCTTCAAAGTCTTGGTTTTGGAAATCCTCGTATGCGGCCTCTTGAGCACGTCCCTCTACGTGAGATCACACATACAAGAAAATACATACAATTCAATATGATGCACACAAATTAATCAACATGCAATGACATGCGTGCATGCAAAGTTCAATAATTAATTAACAACAGTTGTTTATTAATTAGATGCAACTAGTTTTTACATGTTCATACGAGTTTACGAGGGTTTTAGCGGGGATTAATGTTGCTGAAAATAAAAAGATGGTGTGACTACGATCAAATTATGTCTATTAGATTCAATACGTTCGCTAAAATTCGCATTGGAAAACGTGTCCAACCGTGGATGCGATGGCTTCAAAGATCGCGGGATGGGGACGACGCGTAGACGAAGTAGATGGTGCAAGGTCCTCCGGCGGCACAACGACGGCAACACGACGAACTCCGGTGGACGACGGCACCCTCCTCTTTTCTTCCCTTTTTTCCTCTTCTTCCCCTGGCGGCGCAGCCTCTGGTGCTTCTCTTCTTTTTTTTTTCTCCACCAAGCTAGGGTTTTTCTCTCTGGAAGGCGGTGCTGTTTTCTAGTGTTGAAGAAATACGGAGCACCCGATATCGTATATATAGTCGGCAAGGAGTCAGTACCGACTCGGTACCGGGGCTGGCGGCTCGGTGGTGCGGCAGGGTCGCACTAGGGCCAGCGCGGGCGGCGGCTCGGCCAGGAGCGCGGCGCGGCTGGCGTGTGGGCCCTGGCGCTCGCGGGAGCGGGCGGCGCAGGCGCGCTGATTGGGGCGCGTGCGGGAGGTGCGGTGCGGGGGCGCACCGGTTGGGCCGGCTCGGCCTGGCCAGCGGGGCGGGTGTTGACTTTTTCTCTTTTTTTTTTCTATTACATATACTATTACTATATATATTATTTATTTACATTTTTTTAGTTTTCACAAATATATATTATTTTATATGTATTATTATTGTTTTTATATTTGTCCCCTAATACATGTTTTATATTTTTATTTTCTTTTTATTCTTTTGCTACACATGTTTGTACATGTATGTTTTATATTTTATTATCTTTATTTTATTCTATTAATGTTTAATGCATGAATTTGTATGCAATGCATGATGCAAAAATTGAGGGTGTTACAAATGTCGATCAACTTCGATGCCTCGGACTGCCCCAAGAACATTGCTGGGGCAGATATTCTACCCCTCCTGGTCGCCCCCACCGTCGCCAACGTCAAGCTCAACTATGTCTTGATATATGGAGGGGCTAGCCTCAACCTCCTCAGCCATGCAGCCTTCAAGCAGCTGCAGATCCCGGTGTCCAAGCTCACCCCTCGATCCCATTCGCGGGGGTAGGACCAAGGAGCATCATCCCATACGGCAACATCAATCTCTGGGTGACCTTCGAGACACTAGCCGCGGATGTCAGCCTCCCCTTCAACACCATCATCGGTAGGCCCGCCTTGTATCGATTCATGACCGTAGCCCACTATAGCTACCTCGTCCTGAAAATGCCAACCCCTTTTGCTGTCCTCGGGATCCGCAGAGACCGCACTACTGCGGTGTTAGCCTTGGAGAAGCTCCAAGCCCTCACAGTAGACCCAACACCTGTCCAGGGTGGCGCTGAATCAAGTCGGCCTCCGCCGAGCTTGTGTCAGCGCAGACCACACATTGTGTCATGGCTGCAGCCCTCCAGCAATACTGGCACCCCCGTCAAAGCTGCCAAGCTCAGTCCCGACTCTGCTCAGACCACTCGCAAGGTGGGTGGTCAAGGCAGGAAGTAGGGACGCTCGCTCATTGCCCCTCTAGTAGCTATAGGCAACAAGGTTGCCCCACAACCGTCACAGCTACCCTTTGAGCTTTGGGCACCCCTATTGTAAATACTAATCTTAGTAGAATAGTGTAATGGTTTTCATATGACTTAGGAGCAGAATTAAGGACAACCGAGCTCTGGGAGGGCCAGGTCCAGAGTATGCAGTCAGCTTAGCTTGGTTCTGAACCCTAAGCCTATACACTCTGCCTCCCTCATCATCCGAAAGCAAGCCAGTGCCCTCTTTTGTAAAAAGCCTATCTCCCCCTATGAACTCCGATAAAAAACAATCATTGTTTTACTTAATGTTTTCTTAAAAAACATTGTTCATTTAATTATGCATTAATTTTATGATCATACCATACTAGACTCATTTATTGTATATTACCTTTATATGCATAGTTGTACACTGTGTAACACACCCATGCAGGAGGCATGTAGTCCTGATGCAGGTGGGTTTGCTTGAGGTACCTGCAGTGTGTGATGGGTTCTTCCAGTTGCTCTCGTCATTAGAGTCCTGTGGCGCCAAAAGTCTTCCAATGAAAGGCCTATGCCGAGCAGGAGGTCCAGGGTATGTAAACTACTTAGCCTTGTCTTGTACCCTAAGTATGCACACCCTACCTCCCGGTGGCAACGGCCAAGTACTGGGGCCAGAGAGCTCACACCCTAAGGACGGCAGAAGTCGTACCCCGAAGCGCCAACGCATCAAATTACCCAAGCCCCGTGTGTCAGCCCAGGACAGTAAGACATGATAGAGCTAAGGGAGAGGAACAGGTAAATTGGAGAGCAGACTAGTCCCCCCTCTTTCTATCATATGTGCAGGACAGCCAGCTCCGACACCTTGCAAGGGGCCAGCCATCGACGTCTCAGAACGTCAACGACAGCAGCAAGCGTTGATAAGTGAGTAAACTATCCTGCCTCGCTCTTGTTGCTAACAGGGTTCTCTTGTGATAGCCTGTACACTAGGGGTCTGCTGTGGATGTATCTACGAAGACGGTGGATGACGCCAAAGCATCCAGCTCCAGTAACCCCCAAGGGGCCTGCCGTTGACGTCTCTACAACGACGGTGGACGACGCTGAAGCATCAAGATTTGGCACCTCCTAAGGGGCCCGCCATTGACGTCTCCACGCCGATGGTGGGCGAGCCGGAGCATGCAGCCTCGGCACCTCCCAAGGGTCCTGCTGTCAACGTCTCCACGATGATGGTGGGCGACATCGGAGCAGCCAGCTCCGGCACCTCCCAAGCGGCCTGCTGTCGATGTCTCTACGATGGCTGTGGATGAAGCCGGAGGATAGAACTTCAGCACCTTGCAAGGGGCTTGCCGTCGAAGTCTCAGCACAACAATGACAGCAACAAGCACGGATAATGGAGTAAACTCTCCTGCCTCACTCTTGTTGCTAACAGGGTTCTCTTGTGGTAGCCTGTACACAAGGGGCCTGCCGTCGACGTATCTACGAAGATGGTGGACGACGCGGGATCCACCAATTCCAGCACATACCAAGGGACGGTCGTCGACATCTCTACAACGATGGTGGGCGATGCAAGAGCAGCTAGCTTCAACACCTCCCATGAGGCCTGCCGTCGATGTATCTACGAAGATGGTGGACGTGACCTAAGCATCTAGCTCCGGCACCTCCCAGGGGGCATGTCGTCACTGTCTCTACGACGACGGTGGATGACGGCGGAGCATTCAACTTCGACACCTACCAAGGGGCCTACCGTCGATGTCTCTACGACGATGGTGGACGACACTGGAGCATCCAGCTACGGCACCTCCCAAGGGGCCTACCGTCGATGTCTCTACGACGACGGCGAATGACGATGGTGGGCGACGCCGGAGCATCCAGCTTTAGCACCTCACAAGGGGCCTGCCGTCGATGTCTCAGCAACGTCAACAACAGCAACAAGTGCTGTTAAGTGAGTAAACTCTCCTGCCTCTCTCTTGTTATTAATAGGGTTCTCTTGTGATAGCCTGTATACCAGGGGCCTGCCGTCGACGCATCTACAAAGATGGTGGATGACGCCAAAGTATCCAACTCTGGCACCTCCCAAGGGCGGCGCCGGAGCATCCAGCTCTGGCATCCTGCTCTTGCCCTGGAGACTGAGCTGGAGTTGCAGTGCTACCCGAAGCAACAGCGTCATCGTCGCTCAAGGAGCCGCCTGCCGGATCAGCAGTAGTGGAGGCCAGGCCCTTAATCCCTTGAGTCGACTCCAACATTGCCTCTGGCGCGATGTACGGAGGTGCCCCTAGCGTGAAGGCCGAAGGTGCCTCCGATGTGACATCCACATATGCAGTAGGAGATGCTTCACTACCCGCGTCAAGCACGAACGGCGAAGCAGCACTCCCCTGAACAAGCTTGGCGGGCTGCCTGCTGTTGACGGCTCCTAAGGTATACTAACAAATCATCCCCGACAGTAGTGCCAGAAACGCTTGTTGGCATTACTTACGCACCATTAACTAAACAGCTCAAACTGATGTGTCAGAAATGCTTGTTAACGGTTCAATTGGATCACAGAGTAAATTTCGCAAGCGCACGGAGGTATCATTGTAGCATTTCCCCTTAAGAGTATTCCCAAGGGTGTCATTTATTTGATCCCAAAGGAAGGCGCGGTAGAGACATAACAATAATCAACTGAAAAGGGTAGAAAGGTCTAGGTAAGAATCTAGTAAGGATGGATAAAATAATAGTGGAGGTAGTGTGACACAAACAAAAGCTTTCAAGTCTAAGGGGGATAAGAGGATCCTAGAGGTTAGTTAAGATTGAGAGTTATGGCGGTACTCCTGCGATGCTCTATTGTACATATACATAGTCTAAACTAATCATTCATAAGCTAGATCAATAGTGAATACTTATGCTATGTGGTTTAACACTGTCGGTGGTTTTGGTCCGGCAGATCTCCCGACACTACTAAAGTGTTAGAGGAGTTTGAGGCTCAGTGTGGGCGCGCGGAGATTCAAGAAGGTGAGGTGTAAATGACATAGCAGACATGAAGATTTACGTGGTTCGGGCCACCTGAGCGTAATACCCTACTCCACGAGATGTGTTGGTGTTGTATTGGTTGTATGAGCTCAAAGTGAGTTCAGGGTGTAGAGTGAGCGCGTCGTGTCTATGTGTTCCCCGAGTCCCCTACGTATAGTTGGCCTGTCCTTTTATAGTACAAGGGCAGGCCGTTACAAGTTAGCCTGGCCCGACATGTGGCCGTGGCAGTTACTGATATTGATACACATTCAACACGTTTAATTGCCCTTAATGACCGAGTTGTGGGCTTTGGCAGCATCGTTACTGGTAATTAAGGTCGTCCGATCGTGTGTCATTAATATGGTATTAATGACACTTAATCGGGTCTTGAAGTCCTTGATTCCCCTTTGAAGATCCGGACCGTTATGGAGTCTTCCTGAGGTTAGAGGCTGAAGATCTGACAGTTGGACACGTGGCAGCTCCGGAGCATACTGTGGGAAACAGATAGGTCTGGAGATACCTGACACGTGTCAGTTCCGGAGCTTCCCTCGGTCTGGGGTTAGGTTCGGGGGTGCTATTTCGGTACATAGCCCGGAGCTTCCCCCTTGTGGGCGGTAGCTCCGGTTTGATAATACACGTGGCGACCCTGGGACTAACCATGTTGGAGAAGCGGGTCCAGTTATGTCTGACATGTGGGCCTCCGAAGTTCTTCAAATCAAGTAGATGACATTCCCTTGAGATCTTTGCAATCTCAAGGGGTGTACGGTTCCCAGGGTACCGACAGTGGCCCCTTGGGCCCACCTCTGGGGAAGACCCCTTGGGTGAAGTCATTTTGCCGGAGGTGGGTCCATCCTTCGACTTTCGAACTGAATCTTCAAAGGTCTTCGGATGTGCCATTGGCGATAGTTTGGAGTTATATCCTCGCCGCGTGGCATATCCCGTGTGCGGCAAATGAGATCTTTGGCGTGCGGATCTCACGCAATTGAAGGTCGCCGGTTCCCGATACGAAAATCGTATCGGTTCCGCGCGCCTTGTCAGGCCGCCGCCTTCGGGCTTCCCGCCTCATGATGACAACCGTTCGCCTGGGTAAGAACCTCGACTTGATCGTCGGGGTGGTCCTGGGCCCTCTTGTCATCGGCTGGGTGGAATTTTTTAGTAGTATCTTCGACTTCCTTGCGGTTTCCATCCAAGCGTTGGGAGGGCATACATAAGAAGGAAAGCGTGCACCGTCTGGGGTTCTTTACGCCTCTCATCCGATCTTGCGCTCAAACTCCCAACTTGTTCTCGCTTTTCCTCTCTTGCCTTGTTGTGCCGCGATGAAGTTGGGTCTCCGCGAGAGCCGTTTGAAGACCGACGGTGACTTGAAGAAGGTCCGAGCCCTGATGGGATGGTCCCTGGACTACTTCAACTGTCTGGTCCGCGCCAGAGGAGAGCTCCCGTTCAAGAAGGAGCACGTCGGCGAGATGGTGTACTTCTCTTCGTACGCCATGGTGGGGTTGATCCCACCATTTTCCTCCTTTTTCTTGATGCTACTAGACTTCTATGGTCTGTAGCTGTACCACCTTGGCCACCACTCCATTCTGCTTGTGTCTGTCTTCGTCCACTTCTGTGAGATGTGGGTGGGCATCCCCCCCCCTACATTGAACTCTTTCGGACCTTGTTCACATTCCATACCACCGGTAGGAGCAATGAGTACCTTGGCTTCTACTACTTCGTGAAGCACAAGAAGTGCCCATTCAAGTACCTCCGATCGTTTCCCTCTGGGAAGTGGGATAATTGGAAGAAGGATTGGATAGTCATCCGGGTAGAGGAGCACGAGAAGCTGGAGCTGCCCGAAGGCCTCCCCAACATTGACACTACAGTCTGGAGTGAAGCTCTGGTGCTGGCGGTCGCCTTCAACCCTGCTCTGACCAGGATCCGCCAGTGCGTGGAGGGAGGATTAACCCCTCATGCAGTGTTTTGCAACTTCCTGGTCAACAAGTGGGCACCGCTGAAGAGGATAGAAAAACTCGC
Organism: Tuctoria greenei; assembly: GCA_036927565.1. NCBI lineage: Eukaryota > Viridiplantae > Streptophyta > Magnoliopsida > Poales > Poaceae > Tuctoria > Tuctoria greenei. The sequence continues at coordinate 259,647,770 of JAYESD010000001.1, read as the reverse complement.
TTGGGCCCTCAATAGTGTGACGGACGACGACCGGGTCGAGACCGGGCTGAAGTCCAACATGGCGGGGGCAACCTTGGAGTTTCATCTTAAGAAGTTCCAGCACGGCATCAACGTTGCGGGAAATGACTTGGCTCCGCCATCAGCCTTTCTCCCTCTGAACGTGGAAGTAGAGTTCAGCAGGGAGCTCCGACGGACGATGCCGGTGCTTGACGACCTTGGTGTCGTCGAGAGAAGATCGACCTCCAGGGTGGTGATCCCTGGAGCTTACGAAGGTGGCTCCGACCCTGCCCCGAAGCCAAGGGTCGAGGTCGTCGTCAAGGGCAAGGAGCCGACGGACGAACCCTTGAGCCGGAAGAGGAAGCTGCAGCATGCCTATGGAAGGTCCGTCAGGCCTGCCACCTCTGCATCGGCTCCTTCTCCCCAGAGGGGGAGGTCTTCTACAACCACGACGACTGTACCCGCAGCAGCGTCCTCCCGGGGTGCTAGCTCCGAGCATGCGACTTCAGCACTGGGGCTGGTTGAGGCCTCTAGGTCCGGAGGTTCTTCCTGATCGAGGGGGGCCTCGACTAGGGAAATGCCCGTGGCTGCAACGAGTTCCGGGGGGCCTTCCGGAGCTTCCACGCCGACGGCGGCTATGGTCAGCCCAGAACGCCCGGGAAAGAGGTTCCACGCAAGCTGGTGCTTAAGCCTCCCAAGGTAATTTTTAATATTTACCTCAGACAGTTGTTTTGTTGTAGTTACTATTTTTTAAGTTTTTTTCATCCATCATCTGTAGCGTTCCCAAGAAGAGGAGTGAGGTTCCACCCTCAGCCACTGCAGCTGAAGTTGTGAGGGCAGAAGCTTCTGCTCCTGTTCCGGTGCCGCCCCAAGTGGTGGCTGAAGCTGCGACAGCTCCGGCGCCAGCTGTCATGGTCATGGACCTCGACTCAACCCCAGAGACTCCCGTGGTATCGGACTACGGGAGAGAAGATGCACCAGTGGCACCTGCCCCAGAGGTTGAAGCTCCGGGTTTGGGTGCTGAGATGATGGAAGCTTCGGCCCTTGAGCCGGAGGAAGCAATAATTCTGGCCCCAGGGCCGGAAATTGTAGAAGCCTCGGCTGTTGAGCCGGAGGTAATTGAAGTCTCGGCGTGTGTGCCGGATGTTGAGGAAGTCCCGGCGGTTGGGCCGGGTACCTCTGAAGCATCGGCCGTAGAGCCGGTCGTGGCTGGAGCTCCGGCCACAGGGCCGGTTGATGTTGAAGACCTCCCGGCTGCCGAGTCGGTTGCTGTTGGAGCTCTGGCCGCAGGGCCGACTGTTGTTGAAGATCTTCCGGCACCCGAGCCGGTCGTTGCCGAGGCGTCAGCGCTCGAGCCTCCAGTAGAGGAGGTGCCCAGGCCGGAGCCAGAAGCATCCCCTGCTCCGGGAGTGACGACGCCGGAGGTACCCGCGGCTGAGCCGGAGTGCTTTGATGAAGTCGCTGGCCCCCTGCCCGAGGGGACGAACGAAGATCTGGCGGCTGGTCCTTCGGAACTACTTCCGGAGGTCGGAACTTCATCAGTGGGACCCTCCTTGATGGCGACTGAGGCCATCCTGGAGGACGGCCCTGGTGCCGTGGAGGCTCAGGGGACCACTCTTGTGGAGTGGGACCCAATTTTTGTAACTGAAAACCCGCTGGAACCAGCGGAGGAGACCCCAGCAGGTCCGGATCCTATCCCGTTGTCATTGTTTATTGACAACGCCTGCTCCAGTCTGCGTCAAGTTCAGCTAGCATTCTTCCACGACAGCAAGGTTCTTGAAGAGGAGCGCCAAACCCTTAGGTGGTGGTGTAACCGGCTCTACTTCGAGACCAAGCTGGCACAGTCGAGGCTAGCAGATGACAAGGAATGGATTAAGCGGGAGAAGGTCCGCCTCGAATACTGGGGCAAATTATTGGATGACAGGGAGAGCTTGACTCGCGCCCTCGACGCTCAATCCTGGGCCATTTATGAGCAGACCAAAGCAGCTAATAGTGCGGCTGATGAATGCCAAGAAAGGCTTGAGGCCATTAACACTACTCTCATCAAGCGCCGGGAGGCACTTGAGGAGAGGGAGAAAAGGCTCGAAGATGAAGAGCAGAAACTCCTAGAGCTGTGGGATGACGTTTTGAGGAGGGAGGAGGAGCTCACCGAAAAGGTGGCTCTCAAGGGCCTCGAAGAGCGTGCCAAGAAATTGAAGAGCGCTGCGCTGAGGAGGAGGAGAAGGCCTGAGTGCGGGGGCAGGAACTCTACGAGCAAGAGTGTGCCATCGCTGCCAGGGAGAAGAAAGTGAGGGGCAGGGAGAAGGACCTGGTTGACCGCCGGAACAAGATTTATCTCCGGGAGGAGGAGATCGGAAAACTCGAGAAGCAGGTTGCTGAAAATATTCAGCAAAATGCCAAAGAGGTCGAGCGCCTCGCTCGCGAGAATTCTGAACTGGCGGCGGCTAGAATATCCTTGGAAGAATTGAAGGGCTTGAGGACTGCGTACTCCCTACAGGTTTGGGAGTTCCTGGGCAAGGCCAATGATGCGTTGACACCGATGGGCTTCAGTCCCGTGCGTCCGGATGATCTGGAGCCGGAGCCGGACCTCGTGTTGCAAGCGTTGAGCTCGGCGGGTAGCAAACTCTCCAAGCTGGGCGACGTCATCGCAGACCAGTTGGAGGTTGAGGGGCAATCCCTGGCGAAGAACATCATAGAGTATGTGCTGACGTGCTACACCAGCCGGAATCCCCAATTCCCTCTGGACCCGGTGCTTGAAGGTCCCGTCGAAGGAGAAGGTGAAGCCGCCCGAGCCAATGTGTCAGAGGTTGCTCAGAAGGTCACCCAGTTCTTCCATAGGGTCTAGGACCATCTCCGTAGCTCCCACTTGTATTCTCTCTTTTTCTTCCTCAATTTTGTAATCCCTTGTCTCGAGATGAATGAAATCCCCAAATTTTTGTGAATTTCACTTTTTCTCTTCAACACTTTTGTCTTCACTTGGCCCCCTGGTAGATGTACACAATTTGATTGTGAACATGTACCAAGAGGATATTGTGTTTTGTTGAAGACTCATTTGCTTAGAACTTGTAGAGTGTAGGTCCGAAGTCTTCGATAGTGAAGGCCCTCTGAGGTTGCCGGAGCTTAGAAGCTCCGGCATTGTCTGTCGTTGGAGCTTAGTAGCTCCGGCAATAGTCCCTATCAACGCGTAGAGCATCGATAGTTAGTCCTCCGGGGTGTCGGAGCTTAGTAGTTCCTGCAGTGACCTTTACCAACGTGTAGTTTGTTGGTAGCAGACTCCGCTTGCAGGGTCTTCTCACCATCATTTATTTTGCGTCGACGGCTGGCCCCCCTAGCTTTACTGGAGCTTGGTTGCTCCGGTAATGCTCGTTTTCAATGTTTAACATCGATCACAAGCCACCTAGGGGGAGTCGAAGCTTTGTTAGCTCCGGCTTTTCTCCATCAACGTGGATTCTTTATTTTTCCTGCACACTAAAGCCAAGAAAAATAGTAAAATTCGCTCCTTGCCTATAACTTTGTCTCGGCTTACGATTCCCAAGAAAGTTTTAGGTCAAACACAATTCTGAATACAACCGAATGTGTTGCCTTCTTTCTTCTAGATCCAATTGTACTTGGACCCGCCTTACTTCGGCCTGTCGGGGTGTAGGTAGAGTGGCGTACTTAGGGTGCTTGACCAGGCTAAGTCAATAGCACACTCTGGCCCTAGATTGGCTTGGCGGCATTCAGGTGAGTGGGCCATGAACAATATTTGAATCCAAAAGAATTGATAATACAACTCGAATTGTACACGAACAGGTCGAACTAAAATCTCTTAAGAATTGCACAACTTTTTATAGACAAGAAAGAGAAAAATAAAAAATGTTGAGCCTGTACAAAATAAATGCACGTGGAGTCTGTTTCACATGAAGATGTCTTTCATTATAGGTCCGGGGTACAGGGGAAACAAGTACACTCTTAGGGTACGGAACCAGGCTAAGCGTGTTTAATTTCTTGTTTGTACCAGGGTAGCTAGCCACACTTTTAGTCCTGAGAATGCGACAAGTGTTGCATGAACTTTGCGGACCTTCGGGGAAAGGTCCGGCTCTTCTCCCGGAGGAACTACCCGACTCTGTACAATGACTCTATAACATACACCTCAAGTTACTACAGACTCACCTCCGTGATATTAAGTGTAGAACTTACGGAGGTGCTCAATGTTCCAAGGATTTGGGAGAGGTGTCCCATCCTCGGTAGCCAAGCGAACGCTTCCCGGACATGATACTTTAGTCACTCGAAAGGGTCCCTCCCAGCTGGGGGAGAGTTTGTTTAACCCTTCTCTGGATTGTATTCTACGTAGCACCAGATGGCCTTCCTCGAGCTGTCGGTTGTGTACATGCCGCTGATGATAGCACCGAAGGGCTTGGCGGTATCGGGCATTCCGAACAGCTGCTTGGCACCTTCCCTCCTCAAGGAGGTCTAGGTCTTCACGCCGGAGCAGGTCCTGCGTGGCTTCGTCGAAGGTCCGGACCCGTAGTGACCCCAAGGTGATTTCCGGAGGAAGGATTGCTTCAGCTCCAAACACCAGGAAGAAGGGTGTCTCCCCAGTTGACCGGTTTGGAGTTGTCCTGTTGGCCCATAAAGTGGGTGGAAGCTCTTCAATCTAGTTGGCTCCATGTTTTTCAAGCACTCATAGGTGTGCGTTTTGAGTCCTTTAACGATTTCAGCATTTGCTCTCTCGGCTTGGCCATTGCTTGCTGGGTGAGCTACGGAGGCGTAGCAAACTTGAATGCGGTCTTCGCAATATCCTTGAAATGCAGAGCTTGTGAATTGGGTCCCATTATCAATAATGATTTTGTTTGGGACTCCAAATCTGCATATAATGGACTGCAAAAAGTTGATAGCAGATTGCTTGTTGATTGTCACAACTGGAGTTGCTTCTGGCCACTTGGTGAACTTGTCAATGGCAACGTACAGGAACTTGTAACCTCTGACTGCTCTTGGGAAATGTCCCAAGATGTCCATCCCCCACACAACGAAGGGCCATGTAGGAGGTATCATTTGTAGGGGTTGATCCGGTGTATGAATTTGCTTTGCATGAAATTGACATGCTTCGTATTTCTTCACCAGCTCAGCTGCATCCTGGAGTGCTATAGGCCAGTAGAAGCCATGCCGAAAGGCTTTACCAACCAGCGTGCGAGAAGACGCGTGGTTCCCACACTCGCCTCCATGGATTTCTGCAAGGAGCTCGCAGCCTTCTTCCCTTGTGATGCACCGCATTAGGATGCCATTGGCACTGCGCCGGTAGAGATCCCCTTCTACAATGTGTATATTTTAGCCAATCTGACTACCCGGTCAGTGGATACATCATCGTCAGGAAGGATGTTGCCTTTCAAGTAGTTCCGGATCTCCAAGATCCATGCATCGGAACTAACTTGAGCATTTGAGTCTTGCGTGCTGGGTTGCTCGGAGCTTCCGGCAGCACCTACGACCCTTGATGGCTGCCATGGTAACAGGGTCATCGGGACCGTCAGCTTCGGGATGCTGATCTCGCCCCCTTCGCCCAGTTCGGCAGGCTGAGCTGTGGGTTTTCACAACCTCCGGACAAAAGTTCCGTTATGAGCCGGAGCTCCGGTTGACGCTTTCGTCGAGAGTTCGTCGGCTTCAGCATTGTGGGCACGCTGGACATGGTGGTGATCTAGGACTTTGAAGTCCTTCTGAAGCCTCTGGACTTCAAGGAGGTAAGCAGCTAGCTGGAGATTATTGCAGGAGCATTCAACCTTCACTTGCTTAATGATGAGCTGTGAATCTCCCTTGAACAGCAGTTGCTTGACACCATATGACAGTGCCACCCTTACTGTAAATGAGTGCTTCATATTCCGCCATGTTGTTGGTCGCCTTGAAGTCAAGGTGTACCATGTATTTTACCTTCTGTCCGGTTGGTGCGAGGAGAAGGATTCCAGCTCCGGCCCCCTGCTTTTGCATGGAGCCGTCGAAGTAGAGGGTCCAGTGAGGCTCGGTGAAGACCGGAGCCTTGTGTTCTTGCTTCTGCTCGCTGGGGCCCCCAGGGTTTGATGGAGAGGGAGTCCATTCCGCCATGAAGTCTGCCAATGCTTGACTCTTGATTGCTTGCCTTGAAATGAATTCAAGATCGAATTCGGCCAATTCCGCTGCCCACTTTGCAATATTCCCAGTTGAGTTGGGATTATGCAAGATTGCTCGAAGTGGGTAAGAAGTCACCACTGAGATTTTGTGAGCTTGGAAGTAATGGCGAAGCTTCCTGGAGGCAATAAGAACTGCATAGAGCAGCTTATGCACCTCTAGGTATCGAGTCTTGGCATCATGTAGTACTTCACTAATGAAGTACACTGGGCGCTGAATGGTCTGGACCCTCCCGGAGGGGCCCGGAGCTTCCTCTTCGTGACACGGATCCTCCCGGAGGTATCCGGATTTTCTTCGGGGACTTCTGGGTCCTTGCTGGAGGAACCCGGAGCTTCTTCAGAAGCGACCTGGACCCTCCCGGAGGGGTCTGGGTCTTCTGAAGTAACTTCTTGTGGATTCAAGTCTGAGAGCTGGGACCGAGACTCACTTTCAGGAACCTCCAAACCCTCCTGAACGGGTCTGGACTCCTATGTATGGGATGGTTCTGGTCTCTCCGCAACTAGGACCATACTGACGACTTCGTCAGTGGCTGAAATGTAAAGCAGCAAAGGCTCACCAGGGTTCAGAGCTACCAGAATTGGTAGGGTGGTGAGGAGCTGTTTTAGCTCCTGGAACGCCATTTCTGCTTCTTCAGACCCTTGGAATGGTCCGGTCTTTCTTAATAACTTGAAGAAGGGGAGTGCTCGTTCCGCCAGTCTTGAAATGAACCGGCTGAGGGCTGCTAGACATCCAGTTAGCTTTTGGACATCTTTGACGCGGGCTGGTGGCCGCATGTATTCAATGGCTTTGATCTTTGCCGGATTAGCTTCTATGCCGTGGTGACTTACCAGGAAACCAAGAAGTTTTCTGGAGCTAACCCCGAAGACACACTTGTCTGGATTTAGCTTTGTGCAGGTGACCCGTAGCTTGTCGAAGACAGCGTGCAAGGTGTCAAGGAGTGACTCCTTGTTCTTTACCTTGAGCACGATGTCGTCGATGTACACTTCCACTATGTCACTAATGAGTTCTTCAAAGGTTTTGTACATAGCTCGTACAAAGGTTGAAGCTCCATTCTTGAGACCAAATGGCATGGTTGTATAACAGTACAATCCATCTGCTGTGATGAAAGAGGTATGCTCTTCATCTTTCTTAGACATTCTTATTTGATGATACCTGGAATATGCGTCTAGGAAACACAGTAATTCACACCCGGAGGTGGAATCCACTATCTGATCTATTCTAGGTAATGGGAATGGATCTTTTGTACATGCCTTATTTAGTGTTGTGTAGTCAATACATATCTGAAGCTTCCCACCGGCCTAGGACACAACGACTGGGTTTGCCAGCCATTTTGGATGGAAGACTTCTCGGATGAATCCAGCTTCGAGCAACTTCTTTACTTCCTGTCGAATGAAGTTATGTCGCTCTACGTATTGCTTCCAAGGCTTCTGATGCACATGCCGGGCGTCGGCATAGATCTTCAGATTGTGCTCAATCACTTCCCTGGGGATCCCAGGCATTTTTGACGGTTTCCAGGCAAACACGTCGACATTAGCCCAGAGGAAAGCGATGAGCACGAGTTCCTATTTGTCGTTCAATCCCCCGATATACGGGTGGTCTGAGCGGCATCGGAACCGATTTGGACGACTTTGACGGGAATGTCGGTGTCGCCGCTTGGCTGCACATGAGGTGCAGAAGTCGAGCCTCGCTGACGAATGCTCGGGGGTTTTGGAGCTTGCTCCTGCCTGGAGTCCTCCTCTTGCGCCGTAGTAAGCGCATGGAGTTCTTCCAGAGCAGTTACTCCGGCAGTACGATCTTCGCGGATCCAGAGACGCCTACTGGTGTTGGCATCTTTAACACCAGGTAACCATAATGAGTAGCTGCCATGAATTTGTACAAGGCAGGCCTACCCAAGATGGCATTGAAGGGTAAGTTAATCTGAGCAACGTCAAAGACCAACTTCTCGGTGCAATACTTCTCCCGGGTCCCGAAGGTAACGGGGAGGGTAATAGCTCCGAGTGGGGTAATGGATCCCGGACCTACTCCGGAGAAAGGTCGGGAGGGGTGGAGATCTGAAGGTCGGAGCTGAAGCTTGGTAAAAGCTTCGAAGCTTATGAGGTTGAGCCCCGAACCTCCGTCTACCATGACATGGTGGAGCTGGATGTTATTGATGGTAGGAGATCCATCAAAGGTAGCTGACCTGCTCCAACCATGCTTCGAGGGCAGTCCGAAGCATCAAAAGTGATGGCTGTGTCCATCCACTTCCGATGAGGCTCCGCCCTAGCTATAGGAGCTACAGCAGCCATGTCCGACGCATAGTCTTGATGACGTGGCTGGAGGTGATATCCCGTGATCCACCAAAAATGGTGTTCATGGTCTTCCGACGCTCGTTGTCAGAGACGTTGGAATCATCGTCGATGGAGGTGTAGACGGCCTTCAGGACCTTTTTGGGATCCTAAAAACCTAACTCCTCTTCAGCTGGAGCTTTGTCAACTTTTTGTTTTCCTTCCCTCTGTCAGAAAGGAGCTTCTTCCCGGCGCTTGTTGTAGCGCTCGGCAAGGTTTTGGACCTCCCGGCAGTCTTCCAAACTGTGGCTGTCCATTTTGTGAATTGGACACCACACCTTGGGTTTGCCACCGTCTTTAGAAGATGGTCGACGTCGCTTCTCGGGGCGTGGCCCCCAGCCACCCGGAGCTGCAGCAACTGTAGCATTGGATGCATCGGCCGACGGCTTCTTCTTGTCGTTGGTCTTTTTCTTCTCCTTGCCACTCCCAGAGGTAGCGGCTTCTCCATTGGAGGATTTCTTGTGATCCTCCGGAGTTGGTTTGGAGTGCATTTCACGGCCCTCCGCAGCTCTGGCACATTTGTCGGCCAAGCTGAAGAGTTCCGTGACACTAGTAATCTCCTTGATCGCCAGTTTCTCTAGCATCTTCTTATCCCGCACTCCTTGTCTAAATGCCATAATGACAGAGGCGCTAGAGATAGAAGGGATAGTGTTTCATACCTGAGAGAATCTCTGGATGAATGATCGCAGGGATTCTCCTCCTTTTTGCACAACTGCAAAAAGGTCCAGTTCGGTGCCTCGTCGGGTGTAAGAACTCCCGAAGTTGGCGGTGAACTGCCAGCACAACTCCTCCCAACTGCTGATGGAGTTGGGTGGGAGGCTCATAAACCAGGACCTGGCGGTCCCAATTAAAGCCACTGGGAAATAATTGGCCATTACGGCCTCATTTCCTCCAGCTGCCAAGATAGCAGTGGAGTAAATCTGAAGAAATTCGAAAGGATTAACGGTCCCATCGAACTTCTCCGGCAGGTGAGGCCGGAACTTCTGTGGCCACCTGACCATACGCAGATGCATGGCCAGGGCTGAACCGCCTCCTCCTACTCCTTCAGGAGCAGGAATGTCTTGAGCTTCTCATCTTTCACGAGCACACTCAATATGGACTCGGCCGTCTTGTTGGCGATATCGACAATCAAGCTCCGCCCGGAGGTCATGAGTTGAAAGCCTTGATACCGTGTGAGTGTGTCGTGCCCCGGAGGGCAACGACGTCACCTGCTGTGATGCAGCACGTCTCCTGTTGTTGGAAACGTGCGGACCAAGTCTGCCAGACAAGGTCCGCCGCTACGACGGGGCCCGTACTGAAGGAGGACCCTGGTTGCTGATGCGGTCGGCTGCTGCTGCAACCAAATGTTCCACATCGGCCCTCCACTGCTCCAGTGCATCCCGGGATGCATCCGGAGGTGGTGGGCGTTGGAGAAGAGCATGTGTTGCATGAAGCGCGTGTTCCGAGTTGTCAAGATTCGCCGACGCAGTGATTGACGCCGGTGCACCATCGCGTTGTCAAGCTTGATTTGGTGGTGGAGGCAGCGGTGGTGGAAGTGTGACTCCTGCTGGAACCGTGGTTCCTGCTGGTGGCTGCATATTGGAGGGATTACCCCCAACAGCTTGAACGGTGGATGACCATTGGATGATCCAGCGGCTGAGTTCACCATTCTTGAATTCTCTGGCTCCCCTTCCTGGCGCGCAAACTGTCGGTGGTTTTGGTCCGGCAGATCTCTCGACACTACTAAAGTGTTAGAGGAGTTTGAGGTTCGGTGTGGGCGCGTGGAGATTCAAGAAGGTGAGGTGTAAATGACACAGTGACACGAAGATTTACGTGGTTCGGGCCGCCTGAGCGTAATACCCTACTCCACGGGATGTGTTGGTGTTGTATTGGTTGTATGAGCTCAAAGTGAGTTCAGGGTGTAGAGTGAGCGCGTCGCATCTATGTGTTCCCCGAGTCCCCTATGTATCGTCGGCCTGTCCTTTTTTAGTACAAGGGCAGGCTGTTACAAGTTAGCCTGGCCCGACATGTGGCCCTGGCGGTTACTGATATTGATACACATTCGACACGTTTAATTGCCCTTAATGACCGAGTTGTGGGCTTTGACAACACCGTTACTGGTAATTAAGTTCGTCCGATCGTGTGTCATTAATATGGTATTAATGACACTTAATCGGGTCTTGAAGTCCTTGATTCCCCTTTGAAGATCCGGACCGTTATGGAGTCTTCCAGAGGTTAGAGGCTGAAGATCTGACAGTTGGACACATGGCAGCTCCGGAGCATAATGTGGGAAACAGATAGGTCCGAAGCTACCTGACACATGTCAGTTCCGGAGCTTCCCTCGGTCTGGGGTTAGGTCCGGGGGTGCTATTTCGGTACATAGCCCGGAGCTTCCCCCTTGTGGGCGGTAGCTCCGGTTTCATAGTACACGTGGCAACCCTGGGACTAACCATGTTGGAGAAGCGGGTCCGGTTATGTCTGACATGTAGGCCTCCGAATGTCTTCAAATCAAGTAGATGACATTCCCTTGAGATCTTTGCAATCTCAAGGGGTGTACGGTTCCCAGGGTACCGACAAACACATCGGGCACGGGCTTACCACTAGCAATACTAGGGCGACTCCCGCCAAGAGCCCGTGGCATAGCCGAACGTGGAGGATTACAAAAGACAGATAGGGCTGTCACCACCTACTGCCTACCTCTTCAATCTGTGGGTCTACGAGACATCCAATGCTACTTAGCTATCCTAGCACCATGCTAGCATATTATGTAATTACCTTAAGAGCCTAGGCACAATCCATCCTAAGGCAATGAATTGAATCATCATTGAACCAATGTTGATACACCACATAATTATCCATACTAACCTAGTTATGTTATAATTAACTAGACTATAGTGGGGTTCTATAGGTTCTATGATAATGAGATATGTTCATGATGAAATATTCATATAAGCTATACCTTCCACATACATGGACTCCACAATCAAACAAGAAACGCTTTGCCCAAGTATATGTATAAGTAGAGACTAAAGATACTATCTTTATTATGCATAAAGTCACAATTACAATAAAGAATACATGAGCCATACCTTTCCCAATGTAGGATTGGGAAGAGAGAGGCTCCTTACTCCTTTCCCAATTTGGACTTGGGACTAGAGACTCTCCTCTCTACAACCTAACTCCTCTAAGACTATGGATGATAGTGTATACAATAGTGATGAAGCTCAAGTGGTGTGTGTTGAAGTGAGGGGTAGGGGGTCCTATTTATACTAGTGTTGAGGTCGGTGCCCGCAACCAAAAGCACGTGAATCAGCCACCGTTGACTCCTGGGAGCCGGGAGGAGGCAACACGTGGAGTTTGATCGAGTTTGGCGCCAGGAAGAGGTCAGCCGAACCCCTGGTTCGGCCGACCTGGTCAAGGCACCAATTCTCGTGTGCTTTCTCCAGGTGGTTCCAGGTGGGTCCCCTTGATGTATATGAGTGCAACACCGTTGGATCTGCTCGGATACTTCTGTTTGTGGGCCATTTGATCCATGGGATGCCATGTGTCATTGCCAAATTGGTTGCGATAATATTTTATAGGATTGGTCACTCTACATTTTCTCATTTCCTGCATAAAATGTTGCATACACATATTTCTTCAAGTCCAAGTGGAGATGGGTTAGATAGAAAGGTGATGTGTGCAAGAAATGACAAATCCTTCACATAATTGAGTTAAATTGATGGATGAAATTAGTATATAACAGCCGTCAACACCCGCTGGCGTAGCCGTAGCCTCTTCAACCGTCTTTGAAGAGCTTTGGGGCACTACCCCCAGCGGTAAGGGTGTCACAACAGTCGATGTGGCCCTGCAAATCAAGATCAAGGCCCGATCAATCAACAAAGGCATGTGAGATAATAAAGCAAGCTTTGGTAAGAATGCCTTAACGATGTCCCTAGAAGCTCAAGCTAGCCTCCACCTTCGGTGGCCCTAAAGCCGCGAGCCCTGACGATGGCATGACAGGCGAGGCTGTCCCGATTGGGCCTCCACCAAAACCACCAGCCTGCGCTGGCGTATCTCCATCGACTCCGACGAAGCCACTCCTGGAGCCTCCTCCCGAGCTGTTGACGATGAAAGCTTGAGACCTTTTGGCCTGAGGCTCTGTAGGCGTGACAGTCCCAGAGCTCCCGGTGGCACCTTGGACCGTGCTGACATTGGGGATGCAGGACAATCTGCCGACCGCAAATGTTGGCGGAGCTACCGCATGACGGACTAAGCCTCTCCTCGAAGAACCACCGACACCCAATGCTAAGGAGGGGCACACCGGGGGACGTTGGCTTGGAACAAAGGCCACCTGCGGCGGCACCTTCAACGGCCATCGAGGGTGCCTCTCCTTCACAACCTCGACCATCGGTGACTTCCCCTTCCCCATGTCGTGGATCGGTGCCTTCCCTTTGCCTATTCAGCGACCGACACCTCGCCTTTCCCTCCAACAGAGGGCGTCTCCTCCGCCCTTGAAGCTTCGTAGCCTGGAGCAGGTGCGGACTCCTATGGAGGGTCAACGATGACCAGCCCCCGGCTCTCGTCACCAACCTGCCGCGGTGCAAGACCAATCGCGTCCAAGTTTGGCAATTCTTTCAGGATCTTTTTCTGAAGGTCCTGATCTGCGCAAAGCGGTGGGCAGAACAGCAGGTGGAAGAAGACGTCTTGCGACAATGGGTCGTCGCATGCCTTGGACATTATGTCAAACACCTCTTGCGGAGTTGTTTCCCTGTCGCGACCCCTCAGCAACCTGGTGCAATCCTAAAGCCCGAAGTATGGCCATGCAGGACGGCAATGGTGTTGGAGGAGGGCCAGGAATCGACATACAAAGTCCGCCATCACTGCCAGCTCCGACAGACCTTGATCTGCCAAGAATTGGATCCTCTCCTTCACCGGGGTGTAGGCCTACTCCAACTCCAGCCGCTCCTCCCAGGTCTCCTTCTCGAGTATTGCCCCTCCATTGGGCTTGACTATGCGATTGTGGGCGTCGACCTGTATGATCACCCGGTCCCTCCTCCAATCAGCCCACTTCACTGAAGAGAGTGGGGTGATGTACTTGAAGGGGTTGTTGGCCCGATGCTGGAAGCCGTAGACGCTGAGGAATTGGCCTTGTTCTTCTTCCCGGTCCGCCTCAGCACGAAAAACTACCAGAACACCAGCTCGGATGGGAACACCCCAACGAACATCTCGCAGAAGTGCGAGAACACTGCCGCTGCCACCAGAGAGTTAGGTGACAAGTGGCGAAGCTGGAGCCCAAGGACCTCTAGGAGTGTCACCAGGAAGGAGGAAACAGGAGGAACGAACCCAGAGTACGCATGCGCCAGGAAGAAGACGATCTCGTTCTCCCCCAACTTCAGGGGCAGGGTGCCCGAGCCGATCAGATCCCGCCGCGCTTTGTCCTCCCAGCCGAACAGGCACCTCACAGGTGCTATGTCAATTATGCAAGAAGGAGGCAAGGCTGAGTCCATTGGGGTAGAAGTTGAGAACCACAAAGGAGGGAAGAGAGTGGGTGCACAAGGAGGAAGACGAGGGCTCAAACGTTGGGGAGTGCGTAAGGAAGAACCACATTTCCTCCTAAAGGTTTCCTTTTAACTCCAAGTTAGGCTTTCGAGTGCACCGAGTAGATTGCTTAGGGTGCAAACCCGCTGCTCAACCCACAGCGCCCCTAACGGTGGGACCCAGGCCCCCTATCAGAGAGATCAGCCGGAAGGGCATCGACCAGGGAAGGCGGCCCAACGGTTCTCATAAAGGCGGGTGCAGAAGCGCATCAGCTGCATTGGGTACCGTCGCGGTAAAGAAACTTCATCAAGCAAACATCCCGTCACCACAAGCCCTCATCCAGAGAGGGACACGTGGACACAACGGCAGTGGCGCGCACCGCTTTGGTTGATCAAGACAAAATTAAAAGACCGCGCAGGAAAGTAGGATATAGCTCCACCCTCGGGCTCGTCGCCTCCCCCAAGGTGGACCCAAGGGCCATTGTCGGTACCGACATACCGGGTACCCTAGCGCACAAGCTAGAGCCACCTAGGTACCCCACCTTCCAGCAGAGGTAGGGTTCGAGGACGCCACGTGTTAAGAAGACCTGAACCCGTCTGCCTCAGATATGGGGTCCGTGGTACCCGCAAGTGACCCCGAAGGAGAAGCTCAGCCCCCCTCGGAGACAAGCTCCCAAGCAGCCACGTGTCTAGCAGGCAAGGATCCCTCTCCCCCGTGAGACAAGGCACCGGTGCTGCCACGTGGTCTGAGGCATCATGCGGGCCACCTCCCGTATAGACGAGCTCTGACGCTACCACGTGTCCCGCAGTAAAATCTAAAAATGTCAGCCAATTGTTGTCCGGTATCTACATGATGAAGCACAATATTTCATTTTTCAATATTATCATGGAGAAAGTGATACCTAATGTCAATGTGCTTTGTTCTAGAATGTTACACGGGTTTTTAGCAATGCAAATTACACTAGTGTTATCACAAAATAGCGGAATACTATCTAAATCAACCCTATAGTTCTTAAGTGTTTGAACAATCCAAATAATTTGTGAGCAAGCGCTAGCAGCAGCTACATATTCAGATTCGGCTGTGGATTGTGCAACTGGACTTTGTTTTCGAGAGGACCAAACAACAAGTGAATTACCAAGAAAATGAAAAGCATCTGAAGTACTTTTCCTATCAATCCTACAACCCCAAAATCAGCATCAGAAAGAACTTTCAAAGTAATGGTTGAGGATGAAGGAAGACAAATGTCAAATCCTTGAGTTTTATGTAAGTACCTGAAAATTCTTTTAACGGCTTGACGATGTGAAGCACGTGCGGAAGCTTTAAAACGTGCACAAAGACATACGCTGAATTGTACGTCCAATCTTGATGTCGTGAGGTACAAAAGTGACCCAATCATGCTTCTATATTCTTTTCGATCCATGAGTTCACCATCTTCATCAAGTTCAAGCGTCGTTGCTATTCCCATTAGTGTCCGAAGAGGCTTGCTTTTTGTCCATGTTTAAGCGCTTAAGAAGGTCTTTCGTATACTTTGTTTGATGCACAAAAGTACCCTCCTTCGTTTGCTTGATTTGCAGCTCCAAAAAGTATGTGAGTTCTCCCATCATACTCATATCAAAATCTGAACTCATCATAGCTGAAAACTTGGACACAAGATCATGAGAAGCACAACCAAAGATAATATCATCCATATACACTTAAACAAATAATGAGTCATTGCCATTCTTAAGCACAAAAAGAGTTTTATCAACCATGCCCTTGGTAAACCCTTTTCAAGTAAGAATGTTTTTTTAACCTATCATACCATGCTCTAGGGGCTTGTTTGAGACTGTACAAGGCTTTGGACTGTTTGTAAACATGATTAGGAAAATTTGGATTTTAAAAACCCAGTGGTTGCTTGACATAAACCTCCTCATATATGTAGCCATTAAGAAAAGCACTTTTAACATCCATTTGTTATAACTTGAAACCTTTAAATGCAGCAAAAGCTAACAAAATTCTTATGGCTTCTAATCTAGCAATAGGAGCAAAAGTTTCATCAAAATCTAGACCTTAAACTTGTGTGAAACCTTGAGCAACCAACTTAGCCATATTCCCAACCACAACCTCATCCTCACTTTGTTTATTTTTAAACACTCATTTAGTTCCAATTAAAGTGTTACCTTGATGTCGAGGTACAAGTTTCCAAACATTATTATTTCAAAACTTTCTAACACTTCTTGCATGGCAATAATCCAAGATTCATTACAGAGTGCATGTGATATATCTTTGGGTTCAAAAGAAGAAACAAAAGAAGAATGAACATGAGAGTTTGGATCGTGAAACCTGGACTGTGTGACTCTTTCATGCAAGCTTCCAATGATGTGTTGTGAAGAATTTACTTTTGAGGACGCAGAGGGGTGTATACACTTCACAAGCTCCTTATTCTTCATGTTCATCACAAATTGAAGAACTTGCAGCTCGAGGAAGATCTGAACCAGCAGTAGTGGTCGTTAGTGCTAGTTATGGAGTGAGATCAAGAGCTGAAACATCATTGTTTATTTCTGAAATTTCTGGCACCGGCTCCACTCCTTCTTCATCTTTAATGAAAATACTCTCACCTATGGATATGGATCTAGATCTGCAATATTAGAGCTAGTACCTAGGCTAGGTTCATCAAAAGAAACCTCACAAGTCTCCAAGATTTTGTTAGTGTCAAGTAAAAGCACACGATAACCTCTAGTATGAGATGGATAACCAAGAAACATGCCATCAACATATCTAGATTCAAATTTATCAATATTACCATGTTTCTTAACAAAGCATTTTCAACCAAAGACCCTAAAGTGTGTGACACTAGGCCTATATCCAAACCAAACCTCATATGGAGTTTTTCCTAGCTTGGCATGCAAGAAAACACGATTTGAGACATAACAAGCAGATGCAATTGCATGAGCCCAAAATTTCCTAAGAGTTTGATATTCATCAAGCATCGTCTTAGCCATCTCAACTAAGGTTCTATTCTTTCTCTCTACGACACCATTTTGTTGAGGTACATAGGGTGAAGAAATTGATGATATCTTCCAATTTCCAGTACAAAAGTGATCAAAGATCGATTTTTAAATTTAGTTTTGTTATCACTTCTAATTGATTTTAAAGATCCTCAATGATCAACCGAAATCTATGAAATAAATTTTGAAAGTGACTAAAAGCTTCATTCTTAGATGCTATAAAGTAAACCCAAGAGTATCTAGAATAGTCATCAACAATCACAAGCACATCCCATTTACCTCCAAAAGATTAAACACGTGAAGGACCTACGGTATCTAGGTGCAAACGTTGTCCCGGTTCTGTTGTCATGGTCATTGTGAGAGGAGAATGTGAACCTACAACCATCTTTAGCATGTCTACAAGAAGAGCACACAACATTGTTGTCTCCTTTAGGCTTAGGTATCCCACGTATGCGATCAAGACCACTAACACGTGTGAGGTGATCAAAGCCTACGTGACCAAGTCTGCAAAAATAAGTTATTTGAATCATTAGCAACTAGACAACTATGCTTAGAAGATGACATATCAAAATCATCTTTAAAAACCCTTCCAAACCGAGACATGTTAAAAATCAGCCCACCATTTGAATCTACAACCTTGCAACATTTTTTAGTGAAAACAATTTCAAGATTTTCATCTAGCAATTGTGAAACAGAAAGCAAGTTGTATTTCAAATTTTTAACAAGTGCCACATCATTCAGAGTGTAGTGATTATTTACTCTAATCAAACCCTTAGCAATTATAGGAGTTGAAGAATTTTTGGCAAAAGTAACATTCTCTACACGTGACACAAAAGAGATGGAGAAGAACTAGTCTTTGTTACCGGTCATGTGTCTTGAGCAACCTGAATCCACATTTCAAATGTTCCTTCCTCAAGCGTGTAACCTACATAGAAGCACAGTACGTCGATGACTCAATATTGGGGTTATTCAAAAGGTATTTAGGAATCCGGTACCGAGTCACACAATGTCCAGCAAGAATAACACGTGAATGTTGAGATAAAACAATAGGTTCACGAGCCAAAGTTTAAGAATTCTTGTACCCAACTACTGACCTACGAGTTGTTACATGTGTAGCACAAAAAACAATAAGTTTGGGAGCAAACTTTGCATGTTTTCGGCTCATCAAAACTGATTGCAAGTTCCTAACATTTGATTCAGCATGCGCAGCAAATTTTGTATGAGCGTTATGAGATCTAGCTTGCATTTTTTCCTTTTTCTGTTGTTTAGCTAGTCTATAACAAAAATCTATGACATGACCATCTCTACCACAGTAGGTACAATAAAATTTAACTTTGTGTTCATCTATAGATGAGAAATCAACATGTTTATTAGAAACCGAATGAGAGAACACTCTTGCAGATTTGAAAACCATTTCTTTTTATTTTGGAACTGTTTCAATCAAACCACTTTCTAATGACTTTACAATTTTAGGTGGATGTGCTTTAGCATGAGCATGGGAATCAAAACCTAACACAATTTTATCATTGCAGGACTTGGAAGAATTCAGCGGCAAGTTTAGGTTCTTATTTGCATTACAAAACCGATCTAGTGTCTTATGCACGTCATCAACTTTATTAGACAAGTCTAGGCAGTTGTCACATGAAGTTTTTCCTTTTAATTTACAATTAGAGCAATATTTAACTTCATGAGAACTTAAAGCATTGTTCAAAACAAAAATTTTATTCATAGCATCATGCAATTTCTTATTAAGATCATCGCAGTTAGAACAATGCAAATCAATTATTGAACAACTAGCATCTTTCAAGGTTTTATCATATTAAGTGCAGCTAGCTTTCTGTTCTTTTCAATTTCTAACTCAAGTTTATCAAGTGTGGAGGTGTGTGCACTTCTTAGGGAGGACAATTATTCATATATAAGCTCACATAAGGAACAAGAACCATCACTAGGAATCAAATATTTCAAACGATTAATTTCAAATTATAGTGATTCAATTTTGACAACATTGTCCCTAAGTGTTTTGTCTTTTTTCTTCAGTATACCAGTGGCACGGGAAAAAGCATCATACATTTCTTCGCATGTGGGACATACCTCTTCATCATCGCTATTTTATTCCGCCTCATCCATATATGATCTTGAGTTACCCGCCATGACGTACATATTTGCCAAATTCTCTTCATCTTCATCCCTTCAAATTTCAACATTGCTCGGGCCAAGTTCTTGAAGTGCGGAGACAAAACTTTTTACCAATAGGCGACCTGTCAAACCATTCTTCTGCTTCTTATTGTTTACAGAGGAGTGCTTTGTTCTTGTTTGTTTTTCATCACGGGAAATAGGACCTAAAAGGTTAGGTCAATCCGTATGAAAATGTCATGTCTTACCACATTCGAAGCATCACCGAGAACCGACACTTCCTCTCCTTCTAGTTCTCACATTTTGCAATGCTTTTGAGAATCGGGTAAATAGAAGTGATAGCTCCTCCCCTGGAAACTCTTCAATCTATTCAAGGGTTAGAGAAGATAGCAAATCAAGTGTACCACATGATGAAGATGGACTAGAACTAGGCATGTCACGTTGTGAAACAAATATAAGAGACCTGTTGGGATTTTTCCATGATATAATGTCAAGTTCATGAGTTTTTAGCTTAGAATATAGCACATCTAATAGAAGTGCACTCATGACAGTGGATTCAGGAATAGATGTAACTTTCATCTCCCAAATTGACATGCCTTAACAATTGCCTAGCATTGTCAGCATCTGAAAAATTAACACCAACACTATGCAAGTTGCTAAAAAAATTTGTAAAGCGAGCAAAGAGGTCATCGGTTGACTCACCGGATTGCATCTCAAAATGCATGTACTCTTTGCGAATATTCGAAGGAGGCCTGCGGGGTGCCGGTTCAGCCTTTGGTGGCCAGGCTGGCACTTCGAGCTAGAGGCATTAGTGCGCGCGACGGTGCGGGGAAAAGTGGGACATGATGACGAGGGCGGCAGGCGACAAGAGTGATGAAGGAGGGCGAGGACAGAGGTGCCGACGAGGTGAAAGAGGCGGTGGGAGCTTGTTCCTTGGCACGTGAGTTTCATCGAGGCCATGATGGTGATGTGAAAAGGGAGAAGGCGACGTCTTGCCAAGCCTTCAGCAGGGTGATGCAACGGGGAGGTGATGACATGGGCAAAAAGGCCGGCATCCAGTGTGTTTCCTAGGCGCAGGCGGTGGTGCCAGAGGTGGAAGAAGCTAGTACAGTAGACAGGCCTGGCCTTGTGCTCACGAGTGGGCCATGAGAGGAAAATAAGGGGGGAGAAGGGCTGCTGGGCTGAATTGAGAGAGGAGAGGGGGTTGGGCCACGCAGAAAAAAAAGAAAGGGGAGAAGGTTAGGCCTCCGGAGGAGATGAGAAGGTGGGCTGCACTAATATGTGTTTCCCCTTTTTATTTATTTTTCTATTTTCAGTTTCAATATGGATGTGAACATCGATTCTAGTTCAGTTTTTGTGAGTATTTTTTTGTCATATTTATTAAGATGGTTGATTATTTATTTTTTATTTGAGTTCAGCTTAGGAAATTTTTGCATCCTGATCTTTTTTTGGGTTTAAACTGTTCTCAATTAATTTACTAGTTTGGGTTTGCTTGGCCTTGAATTTGAATTCAAACTTGATGTTTTGATCCAGTTTTGGTTCAAGATCCTATAATGTTTAATCAATTGTTTTCCTCTCTTTTATTTATCTATTCGTTGGCTTTATATCAAACTTTGGTACGCGTATCTATTCAAAATTACATATGTATGCTATCCTTGTTTCATTTCATATTTAGTGATTATAAATAGATTACATGGTTTTAATTGTATATGGAGTATTTGTCATCATTTTGATCTAGGTCCGATCGAAGGTTTCAAACACTTGTTACTTTAATGGCACATTCTTATTTATTTATTCTAATTAATAGTGAGGTCACATGTTCGTAAATGTGTGGTTTATACACTCACATATGTTGTTATTTATTTCAGATTTGGTTTATAGTTTGCATCATATTTAAATATGTCTGTTTTTGTTTTCTATTTCGATGTGTATATGTTTGTATTGGTGTACATATGCGTCTCTAATTTTATTTCAATTAAGGTTTGATTGAGATTTATTAAAAAAATAATTAGGAGTGATTTTTACAACTTGTTAAAATTCAGGCTGTGACAATGAGTGTGGGCGCTAGTTGAGGTTGTGGTGCCTTGCATGGGTGCGTTAAGGTTTAGTCGGTACTTGGGGTAAGACCCAATGACTATAACTGGACTGCTTCTTGTTCCGATTTTACTTGGATCAAATTCGGAATATATCTGAACACATATGGATGTCTGACTAATTCGGTTGGTTGGTATTGGTCCAAAACATTTTTGACCCAATATCTGAATATGAATATCCGAATCTGAAAAATATCAGACAAAAACAGTATGGATCGATCGGATATTTTCGAAAATGGTTGTGGATGATCCGGAAAATATCTAATCTGTTTTCACCCCTAGTTATTAGCGAGTAGGTTAGACAGTTATCTATAAAAGATGTGCCCTAGTGTGTATTAGGATTTAGCGAAGAAAGAAGTGTCCTCTGGTGGGTGGCTGCTTTGACCATCCTGGATGGAGCCTTTTTCCAGTGCAAGGTTCATGACACACACTTCCCCAATCCCATCTGCTACTTCCACTCTCCCCTACTCTTGGAAGAATCATATCATGATATGTTAGGTTTAATCCCACATCGGATATTGATGAGGGGGGAGCCCAATATATAAGGTGGAGGGAACCTCACCTATCAGGCTAGTCTTTTGGATTGAGGTGACACAGGATCTTGGTTGGGGCTCCGGTTGGGCCTACTTGCGTGGCAGACCCGTTGCGACCTGGGTTGACGGCAGGGGCTCATCTGCGTGACGGGCTGGGCTGCGTTTCTAACAAGTGGTATCCAAGCCAGGTCGGGAAACCTGTAACTTCTCCCGGGCCATGCACAGATATCGGGCCGTCAGAGTGACCTCCCGGGCCACATAAAATCGGGCTGTCAGAGTAGTGTCCACCCGAGTGTGAAGGGGAGTAGGACCACCCGGTGTGTGATGAAGGGGGAGATTGTTAGATTTAATCCCACATTGGATATTGATGAGGGGGAGCCCAATATATAAGGTGGAGGGAACCTCACCTATAAGGCTAGTCTTTTGGATTGAAGTGACCCAGGATCTTGGTTAGGGCTCCAGTTGGACCTGCTTGCGTGGCAGACCCGTTGCAACCTGGGCTGATACCAGGGGCTCGTCTTCGTGATGGGCTGGGCCGCGTTTCTTACATGATAATTTAACGGCACCTGCATTGTTGCCTCTGACTTCCATTGTTTTGAACTCTGAATATCATTTTACAGGATAGTATACGCAAGGCTATATGTGTCTGATCCCCTGTCAAAACATGTAGTAAACAACCCAAATCTTCCTTCACTTGCCTCAATAAAGGGTAGCTCATGCGCTGGGCTGGCAAGTTGATCTGTCGATCGTTGGCGTCGGCTACCGAAAGCATAGCCTTCGGACGCGCATGGTACATGACGGGTGCGTGCGGCCTTCCTGTATTATACCCATGGTTGTTCTCCTTTGCGCTGACATCAAAACCCCATGCCACGGGAGCTGGAAACATCTCAACTTGTATCAAGTGATGTTGCAGCAGCAGTTGGGCAGTGCCCAAGGTGAGTGCAATGCATTTGGCATCGTTGGAAGGTATATAAACTACTGGATAGCAGCGCGAGGCTTCCATAGCCGGTTCAAACCTAGAGATTATTGCCGGCCGGTACCATGATTTCTGGACTTCGACAAGAAGCACTTCTCTCTAACCATAATCTAGAGTCAGGTTCTATTCCTTGGTCGCATTCGATAGTACTGCTGGAAATGCATCTTGAATCATCTTTATCTAATCTAAATCTTACATTTAATTAATCCCTCAAGAACTCTTTAATGTCAAGATGTTGCAGCTCATGCATGCGGTCCACTATATATACAAGATACACTGTAAAAACCAAAACTTATGGAGTTCAGATAGATATTGAATAAAAGAGCAACCATCCATAAATTTAGGTCCAGACTCTAGATCAATCAGTTAAACCACCTAGATTCCATGGTCTGCGGAAGCAAGGTATCTTACATTACGCAACTAGCTCTATTACATTGACAACAAGATGTATTTTTAAAGACTTGTCAGGCAAAGCCCATGTAACATTGAAATCAACCTTGCAATCAGCACCGCAGCAATTCCTGCAGAAAGAAGCCAAAGCACACAATCAACTCCTGCAACCAGATGAAGAGAAATTTAAATCATACGACTCTTAAATTTCACAAACGTTCTCTGAACCACTAGGCTGAAGTCTGAACATATAGGTTAAGTCTATAGGTTGCAACAACACCCAATCAAGTACGTCAACCATTATTCCTCAAGAATTTAATCACATCACCTCATAATAATAGAATTGTGGAAAACTCCATACTACCTACGTATGTTTCAATAATCAAACACTACTACAAAAAGCATTTTCACAGGTGTCTGGATTTTTCAAACACAGACGGTCTATAAAAAATACGACGGTGATGGCGAATGATACAATAACTGCCTGTGATGACAGAACATCATAGGCGGTTCTTAAACAACAACCGCCCGTGGAAATCATTAATTTTCTCAGACGGTAATTAAGAACCGCCTGTGATATAGCTAACATCACAGGCGATTCTTAATTAACCAACGCCTGAGAAAATACATGATTTATACCAACGGTTGTTGTTTAAGAACCTGTGATACCGCTAGCTCCTTTCAAGTTAATCTCTGTATAGCAAGCTCTTGTAGATGCGAGTAACACCTGTGGCTCATCATTTGGATTGTTGAAAGCATCAGTTTGAAGCCTGACGATCCTTGGAAGGATTTTCCCATCCATTTGAACGATTTCTTTCCCTCCTGTCCATTTGAAAACTTAGGAAAATGCTTCTTTCTCAGTTTTAATGCCTAAATATATTGACTAGAAATCAGTTACTACTTTCTTAGTGCTTCACACAAGCGTGTAAGCGAACAACTTCAATCACAAATCTTGTTTTTACACTTTTATACGGATTTAACCTTAATCTTTCAAGCATAGATTTATCAAATAAGTGAAGCTTCCTTATCACACATGTTAATGACAGTTATAAGTGAAGGATGTGTCGAAGCTAACGAAATCTGAATCGAACTGAAGATAAAGAGATCCTGCATATGAGCGGCAATGTCCAGGTTAAACAGTGTGAAGCTATGATGACAACCATCAACAACATGAAAAGTGATGCCAAAGTTATGCTTGCATCAACCAAGGCCTGTTGTGAGGGTATAACACTTGTTGGGGCATGCATAACCTTGGACAAGGTTATGAATGCCCCAACAAGTGTTATACCCTCACAACATGTCTTGGTTGATGCAAGCATAACCTTCGCATCACTTTTCATGTTGTTGAAGGCTGCCATCATAGCTTCATGCTGTCTAACCTGGACATTGTCACTCATATGCAGAATCTCTTTGTCTTTAGTCCCGTTGAGATTTCATTAGCTTCGACACACCCTTCACTTGTAACTACCATTAACATGTTTGATGTGGAAGCTTCAATTATTGTTAAATCTATGCTTGAAAGATTAAGGTCAAATTCCTATGAAAATGGTAAAAACAAGATGTGTGATTGAAGTTGTACGCTTCGTCGCTTTTGTGAAGCACTAAGAGAGATGGTACTGATTTGTAGTCAATATATTCAACTATTAGAACTGATAAAGTAGCATCTTCGTAAGTTTTTAAAATGGAGAGAAGAGAAAGAAATCTTGCAGTGCTTGTTTGCGTGTACTCAATCTAATTGGATTGAAGTGGATTGAAGTGAAGAATGAACTAATTTTCTCCTCAATCCACCTCAAACCACTTATATTGAAGTGGATCCACTCCTATCCAAACAAGCCCTCAAATGGACGGGAAGTATCGTCAGACTTCAATTGAAGCTTTTAACAATCCAAATGATGAGTCTCAGGTGTTACTTGCATCTACAAGAGCTTGTTGTGAAGGGATTAGCTTGACAAGAGCTTCAAGATTTGTGCTTCTAGGTGTTGTTTGGAACCGAGCTGTTGGAAGGCAAGCCTGATCATCATAGGTCAGAAGAAATTTATATACACATAGTGAATTTAATAACGTTCAAAATAGAAGCTGAATTTAATAATGTTCGAAAATGCTATCTAAAGCTGAAATAGAGCATTGTTCTAAGTTGATTTCAGAAGATACAAATATATACAATATATATCATACATTTTTTCCAGCATTGACATCTTCTCGTGTATAGGGTTTCAAATTCTTTTTAATGCTTCTCTCTACGCGCTTGATGTTTTCCGGTTCGGTGAAAAGGTACATCTCTTGATACTGATTATATTCCTCTTTATTATCTCTCACATTCTCAACCCCAACAATATTTTGCTTTCCAGAAACAACTATGTGCATCTTCTCAGTTTTTAGATCTTGAACATAAAAAACTTGTGCAACACTATCGGCGAGAACCCACAGGTCATCTTTATAACCCACTTTATTCGAGTCTACCAGTGTCAGCCCGTAATTGTTCACTTTCACACTATCAGGATGTTCGACCCATTGGCACTTAAATACATGCATTACCATTCTTTCGCCATAATCGAGTTCCAATATTTCCTCTATGAACCCGAATTATGTGGTCTTTTGCCGTTGTGAATCATAAGCCTCAATACGAACACCACTATTTTGTGCAACACTCTTACCGTCTTTTTCTTTAGTGTAAAATGTGTAACCATTGATGTCATATGCATGCCATGATGTCACCAAAGCAGATTGGCCAGAAGCTAACTTCTTCATTGTTGCCTCTTCTATAGTGTTTCTGTATGGTATATTTTTGTCCGTTAACCATTCAGTGAAACATCTTCTGTGCTCTTTCATGATCCAGTCCTCTGTGCGGTCTTGGTTTTTATCACGAGGCTCAATTCGGTGTTCCTCGATGTATGACTCAGCTATTGTGAGCTGTTGTAGTACACCAAAATGTGCACGGTGTACATTCTTGTAATCTTGAACTATAAAAGTTTTCTTACCCACTTTGCCTCTCCCACGTAGTCTACCCTCATGTACTGGTATAGGCACACCTATCGATTTTCCATCTTTGATATAATCAGCGCAACCCTCAATCACTTCATCAGTGGTGTATCCTTTCATAATTGAACCCTCTGGGTGAGCACGGTTCTGCACATAACCTTTTAATGCTCCTAAATATCTCTCCAACGAAAACATATGATGTAAATATAGTGGCCCCAATGTTTTTATCTGATCAACAAGATGTATGATTAGGTGTACTTGCATATCGGAAAAGGATGTTGGGGAACACATCTCAAGCTTGCACATAGTCTTGACGATGTATGTTTTCAGATAGTCTAAATCTTCACGTGCTATCACCTTTTGCGATACTGCATTGAAGAAGTAACACAAACGTGTGATGACAACATCTATATGCTCGGGTTTGATGACTCTTATTGCAATGGCAAGGAACACTGCCATCATCATGTGACAGTCGTGAGAATTATAAACGAATAAAGACATGTCTTTCATCGAGACTAGTTTGCGGATATTGGATGAAAAACTCGTGGGCACTTTGATCCCACGCAAGCATTCGTAAATTGCTTTTTTCTCTTCTAGCATCAAGTTGTAGCTGGTTGGGGAAGGTAATGCTCTCCGTTCGCCTTTTCTACTGGATGAACCTCTGGTCTCAAATCAAGATTTACTGGGTCCATACATGAATTTAATCCGTCCTTTGTTTTCCTCAGCATGTCCATCAAGGTCCCAATGATGCTGTCAAATACATTCTTTGTAACGTGCATCAAATCAATACTATGGCGAAATTCCAGATTCTTCCAATACGTAAGATACTTGAAAAAAATTGATTGTTTCTTGAAAGCCATGTCAGTTGTATCATCCGAAGATGTACTTTTATTTCTCTTAATTCCTTTACATTTTTTGCCCTTACCGAAAGCAATATGAATGTTCTTGACCATTTCGAACACAAGTTTTCCACTGTAAGGTTTTGGTATAGTATCTTTTTTTATTTTGTTTTCAAATTGTTCTTTCATCTTCCTATACTTGTGTGTATCTTTCAAGAACCATCTGTGTCTCATGTACACCGTCTTTCTAGATGAAGTGAGGTACAAAAATCTAGTTCTATCCACGCACCTTACACAACCTTTCTCCCCTTTCATTTGTTCTGATAATGTAAACAGTCCGGGATAATCATGCACGATAATGAATATCATTGCTCTTAATGTGAAATACTCCCGCTTATACTCATCCCATGTACGTACCCCTTCATTCCACAATTTCGCCATATCTTCCATTAAAGGTTCCAAGAACACATCAATTTTGATGCCGGGTTGTTTTGGACCATGGATAAGAACAGATAACAAGATATATTTCCTTTTGTGACACAACCACGTAGGTAGGTTGTACATCGTTAAGACCACGGGCCATGTGCTATGTATGCTCCTTTTTTCACCAAATGGATTCATTCCGTCTGTACCCAAGGCAACCTCACATTTCTGATTTCCGTTGCAAATTTTGGATACTGAATATCAAAAATTTTCCACTGCGTTGCATCACTAGGGTGTCGAATATGTTTTTGATTCTTCTTGCGTTGCTCGGAATGCCAACACATAAGTTCAGCCTCCCTAGGGTTTGAGAACAAACGCTTCAAGCAATCAATTACCGGAAGGTACCACATCACCAAGGCAGGAATTTTTCTCTTATTCTTCCCGTCTACATCGCCAGAAGTATCGTCATCATCACCTTTAGGACCAATAATAAACTTATTATTCTTCTGAGACTTTTTTATGTTGGTAATGTACTGGTGATTGTAGTCCTTCTTATATCTACTGACACCACAAATGAGGCATCTAGTTTCGAGCTCATGCTATTTGCAATACAAAATACAATGGTTCACACTAGCGTGTATTTTTGTCACACCTAGTGCCATCGGGCAAAGAAGTTTCTTTGCTTTATAAGTGCTTCTTGGCAGTTTATTTGGATTTGAAAGAATTTCTGCCATAATATTCAAAAGATCAGAGAAACTACAATCGGACCATCCGTGCGTAGCTTTCAACTTTAGTAGTTCTAAGATTGCACGCAATGTAGTAAACTCTTTATCACAATCGTTTGATTCATCATATAAAGCTCTGTCACCGCATTCTGCAATGTCTCCATTTTACTTAAATCTTTGCTTGCTCCCATAGAAGTCAATACATATGGTTCAATGCGACGCAACATCTCCTCACAATCGAACTCATCATCATCATCACCATCTTGAATGTCACTACCATCATCGATATGAACATTATCATCATCTGAACCTCTCTCATCATCTTTATCCACATCATTTGTATCTAACTCACCATGTTGTGTCCATATTGTGTAGTTTTTTTTTAAAACTCTTTTCACCAAATGAGATTGGATTACTATAGTATCCGTCCAAGCAACCTTATTTTCGCAGTCGGTACATGGACATAATATGTCATCTATCTTTTGCAACTTTGCATGTCTCTTGGATGCTTCAATGAAATTTGCAACATTATGAATGTACATAGGATCGGGTCTTGGCATGTTATACATCCATGCTCGACGGTCCATGCTTCAATAATAGAATTTTTGTCAGATTTATAAAACTTGGCCACAAATATTCCCTAAAGGTCTTCTATAAATTGAATTTACAGAGACATAACAAGACTGTATCATATGAGTGAATACTAGTATAATGTAGGCCTGTTCATTAGGGCGACTAATCGACCCTAGTCGATGACTAATCGATGTTCGGTCGTCCTCAAGGTTTTTACGGTAATAACAAGTCGATAAAGAGTTGTAGAGAGAGGTGGCACGTAGGAGAGCGGCGGCAACGTCAAATAAGACTCTAAGATAGGCGACGAACAGAAAGCGTGATGAACGGGAGGCGGCGGCATCGAGCAGAGTCTAGAGGAGACGGGCGACGTCTTGAGGCGGACGGAGTCGAAGGTGTCGGGCGCAGCAAGCGTGGGTGAAGGATTGAAGTCGTGGTTCAAACAGGCCCAGTAGCATGGGCTAGGTCTGGGTGGGATCCAGTTCATTATATCTTGACGTCGGATCCCATCCAACGATGGTAACTAAATGGGTGAGTTATAAAACCATCTACCTATAAAGCTAACCCTAATCACTCCTTCGAAATAGATGGAAGCAGGAGGTACGCACACACAAGTAACATATTGAAAAGGAAAACACATAAACTACAATTACAAGTTGAGGTAAACTTCATGCATCTTATATATATTACAATATCATCTGTTAATTAAACATCATACTCATGTCACATAATAGGTACAAACTACAATAAGCTTATTACAATATAGTCCATACATCAATATCTAAAAGACCAAACTAGCAGAACACACAAAAAGGACACAATCCATATAGTCCATACATCAATATACCAGAACACAATCCATACAGTCATTACACATGCAAAAGGACACAATCTATATACCAGAACACACAAAACTAGCAGCTTATCAGCTAATGAAAATATACAAAGAAAAAGTAAGAAAACTACATGTACCTTGCAGAGGTGTCAGCACGTTGGGGAGGCGTCAGTACGGTGGGCCGGCTGGATGGAGACGTGGCGGTGCCGGGCTGAGCGGCGACGCTGCAGTGCATGCTGGGCGGCGGAGCGGCGGCGCGGCAGTACGGGTTCGGTGGCGGCGTGGCGCAGGGAAAATTTGGCAGCCTTCTAGCGTCGATATAAATTCTCCAGGGTTATGTTTTGACTGTGGTAAGGGGTCTTTATATAGGCGTCCGTTTTTCACAGGCGGGGTTTTAACTTTTTCTCAGGCGTTTAATAGTTAATAATCACCTAAAAAATGGTTATCTGAGGCGGGTTTTACTTACCAACTGCCTGTGGTAATGCCCAAGCCTGTTCTTCAGTTTCCTTTTCTCTTACTTCTTTTTTATTTAGATTCCAATATAAATACTCAAACATGTATAGATTCTGCAAATTGAGTCCAGATTCGATGATTCTTTCTTATATAATTTTCAAAAATTAACATCTACCACCTGAACTAAATATTTTAAAACTTGTATAGCTGATATTGTAATGTTTTGGTAAATATCAAATTAATTTCTACTCACATATTATTCACATTTGTGTATCTCCTAAAAAAGGACCCTTCACCGAAATTTGTTTGTATGAACATATTTGTATTATTTATACATGTATGAATTTTGTTATTTTTTTAAAGCATTCCAACATGTCAAAATTCAAATTATTCATCATCCTAACTAAATGCTCATATACATATGAGGCATTCAACCAATTATGAACACACATTGATTCAAAAAATTTTTAAAAAATCTGAAAAAATACATAGAGGTTGGTATGATGAATAGAAATGTCCATTGAAAAAATAAATAAAAAATCATTATATTCATCATGATAGAAAAAGGAAAAATAGCAATTGTTATATGTTTTTTATGTTCTGACCAATTTCAAAGGATTTATGAAGTGAAATTTAATGGTAACCTTTACTAATCAATAATATTACAAGAAAGTGGAATGTTGCCTTTTTAAGGGCCACACATTTAATCAAGAAAGAAGAAGTAAATATCTTCTTAGGCGACTAATACTTAATAACCGTCTGAGAAAATGATTATCTCAAGCGGGTTTTACTTACCAACCACCTGAGATAATGCCCGAGCCTGTTCTTCAGTTTCCCTTTCTCTTGCTTCTTTTTTATTTAGATTCCAATATAAATACTCAAACATGTATAGATCCTACAAATTGAGTCCAAATTCGATGATTCTTTCTTCTATAATTTTCAAAAAATAATATCTACCATCTGAACTAAATATTTTAAAACTTTTATAGCTGACATTGTAATGTTTTGGTAAATATCAAATTAATTTCTACTCACATATTATTCACATTTGGGTATCTCTTAAAAAAGGGATCCTTCACTGAAATTGGTTTGTATGAACATATTTGTATTATTTATACATGTATGAATTTTGTTAATTTTGTTAAAGCATTCCAACATGTCCAAATTCAATTTATCCATCACCTTAAATAAATGCTCATATACATATGAGACATTCATCAAATTATGAACACACATTGATTCAAAAAAATTTAAAAAATCTGAAAATACATAGAGGTTAGTATGATTAATAAAAATGTCCATTGAAAAAATAAATTAAAAAAGCATTATATTCATCAAGATAGAAAAATGAAAAATAGAAATTGTTATGTTTTTTATGTTCTAACCAATTTCAAAGGATTTATGAAGTGAAATTTAATGGTAAACTTTACTAATAAATAATATTACAAGAAAGTGGAATTTTGCCTTTTTAAGGGCCCCACATTTAATCAAGAAAATTAATTAAGAAGAAAAAAAGATCTTCTCAGGCGGTTAATACTTAATAACCGTCTGAGAAAATGATTATCTCAGGCGGGTTTTACTTACCAATCGTCTGAGATAATGCCCGAGCCTGTTCTTCATTTTTCTTTTCCTTGCTTATTTTTTATTTAGATTCCAATATAAATACTCAAACATGTATAGATTCTAAAAATTGAGTCCAAATTTGATGATTCATTCTTCTATAATTTTCAAAAATTAACATCTACAACCTGAACTAAATATTTTAAAACTTGTATAGATGACATTGTAATGTTTTGGTAAATATCAAATTAATTTCTACTAATATATTATTCACATTTGTGTATCTCCTAAAAAGAGGATCCTTCACTGAAATTTGTTTGTATGAACATATTTGTATTATTTATACATGTATGACTTTTGTTAATTTTTTAAAGCATTCCAACATGTGAAAATTCAAATTGTCTATCATCCTAACTAAATGCTGATATACATATGAGGCATTCATCAAATTATGAACATACATTGATTCAAAAAAATTTAAAAAAATATGAAAAAATACATAGAGGTTGGTATGATGAATAAAAATGTCCATTGAAAAAATAAATGAAAAAATCATGATATTCATCAAGATAGAAAAATGAAAAATAGCAATTGTTATATGTTTTTTATGTTCTCACCAATTTTAAAGGATTTATGAAGTGAAATTTAATGGAAACCTTTACTAATCGATAATATTACAAGAAAGTGGAATTTTGCCTTTTTAAGGGCCCCACATTTAATCAAGAATATTATTTAAGAAGAAGTAAAGATCTTCTCAGGTGGTTAATACTTATTAACCGCCTGAGAAAAGGATTATCTCAGGCGGGTTTTACTTACCAACCGCATGAGATAATTGAATCTTCGCAGACGGTTGGTAAGTAAAACCCGCCTGAGATAACCATCTTATCAGGCGGTCAGTACTTAAAATCCGCCTGAGAAAATAGGCGTCTATATATACACCTCGGGCTGCGTTGGAAAAACCTAACCCGGGCGAAACACATAGACGCTGTCAGGCTGCCAAAATTTCGTTTGCCGCCAAGTTTTCGCTACCAACCCTGTCGAGCTTCGCCGTCGCCTCCGAGCTTCGCCATTGTCCGTTTGCTTTGCCCTCGTCACTTCCAGATGCGCCGAGTGAAGCCATTGTCATCGCCGTCGAGCTTCACGGTAAACCCTAAACCCTTCGACCTTCCCTCCTCCGTCCCCGTGCCTCCTCCCTCCTCGCCCTCGGCGCCGACCGAGTCAAAAGATGCCTTGCATAGATTTCCTTGGTTAGGGTTCAGGAATTCGAAAAGGGTAGCATCCTTGGTTAGCCTTCTGTAGAGAAAAGGGTAGGCATACTTTTTGGAAAGCTCATGAAGTATTCTGTAAGTTTTGTATTGACCTTCAAGCCAATAGACCATTATAAGGTGATGAAAATCTTCTCTAACTAAATCAGCTGCTGTTCTGAAACTATATGAACAAGCATCTGAATTTTTGCCATAATTATCTGTAGAAAGCTTTTCTATTCTATTGTGATACATTTTTTTAAAGGGGAAGAGCTATTCTACAACTTTTCTATTCATTGTTACCTAAAATTTGGTTTAGAACTAATTAGAAACTGGAGTTGAAGTTAGTACCTGTGTACATTGCTATCTGAAACATCTAGAAAATTTCTGAACTTTGAACAGCCATAATTCTTAAATTATAAAAGCAACCTATGCATATCTATACATGTCTGGAAATCTTAAAGAGTCCTCTATAAATTTCCTATTCAACGCTAAGGCTAAAACACGCAATAACAAGGTCTAAATCGAAGTACTGTTTAAGGTGTCGTAACAGTCCAAAATGTGGACAGTTATTCAGTTGCTGTTTGGATCGTAATTTCTAGTAGGATCATCAAAAGACTTCACAATTTACATTTATGGAATCCCGAGGATGTGTGTAACATGTTTTCAATATATTGTTTCTGCAAATATCAATGTTCTCTATTTGAAAATTGTGGACTTGGGGCTGTTTAGTTTATATACTAAGGTTGCCATAATTTGCCATAATTTTTTTCCTAACTTGACTAAGGTTAGGTGCTCAGATTTTCAGCCACAACTTGGCAAGCCTAAGGGAATCTTGCCACACTTTTTTGAGTCCTTGACATGTGGGACCCAGTTAGGTGGCAAGGAATGTTGCCACAATTGTGGCTATGAACCAAACACATGACTAAGGTGGTCAAACTTGACTAACTTTAGGTGTGGCAAATTGTGGCTCCAAAGCAAACATCTTCAAAATCAGCAACATACAGAGGAAGATCTGCAAAATTTCAGTTAAAAATTTGGGAACTTGGTGGTAACATGAGTGGATAATAGCATTTGTACTGAAAATCGAGTGTAGCCGCCCCACACTTCATCTCATAGGGTTGTGGTCCTTCGAGATCGGTGTTGCTATCCTTTTGCCAAACAAAGCAATGTGCTCGCATATGGCTGTTGAACATCGCTTGTGCCCAGAACACAGATACAAGTAACTGCCTATTTAGAATAAGAAGATAAAATTGCTATTGCTGGTGAGCAACTTTAACATGCTTGTCACCCTCGCAATGTATAGGAACCTTTTGGCCAGTCGCCTTAAACCCTAGAATGCCTTATCAAAAAATAGAATGCTTCCATCTTTTTCTTCATGCAACACTTCATGTAGAGTTAATATGCCATTTATTATATTTTTGTCTTATTAGTTCTAGCACGGAAAGCCCTAAGAAAACTGGTGCTGGTAGTAACAATAAAGAAGACAATATGGAGTTTACTGACTCTAGCAGTTCAGACTCCTTTCACAGTCCATCGGATCCTTTTCCAAATATAAAAATTAAAAAGACTTTAGAGGATCTAGACCCGGAATATGATCATGCCGACGAGGTATGGATCACGAATCTTAACTTCAGCAGTTCAAGTTAATGTTGGTTGTGAAGTATACGAAGTCTTATAATTCTTTTCTACCTAGATTAATCGCAAAGACAACGAGGTGACTTCGGCTCCTAAAACCGCAGAAGGTTCTCCAATGGATGAATCCTCAAGTTCACTCAAGCGGAAACGAGGGCAACGAGGTCCCAATAAGGGTCCATTGGACCGCATCATATACATAACAAGGATCGGTCCAGGTGGGCTTCCCCAAGAACCACTGGATTCAATTACCAAGTACCGTAATGCATGCGGTTTTCTTGTTATGGAGCTCGTGCTGATCACAACCAAGAATTGGAGGAAATTACCCGAGCAGACCATGAATGAGTTGTGGGAAAGAATAAAGAAACAATTCAAGTTCCCGAAAGGCACGGAAGAAGCTGTAAAGAAAGCAACATTAGTCTCTTGCGGCAAGAAGTTTTGTGGCTGGAAGAGTGAAATGAATGCTTATGTTATGGCCGATAAGGTCCCTAGCACGAGGAAGATGGGAAAAATCACACAAGCTCAGTGGCAAGAGTTTGTTTGTCAAAAGACCACACCTGATGCTAAAGTTCTAAGTGCAACTATGTCAGAACTTGCAAAAAAAGAACAAATACCATCATCGCTTGGGGTCTACCGGATATGTCCCCAAAGTCCAGAAATGGAATAAGATTTTAGACGAAATTACCAGTAAGGGCAATCCTCACACATTAAAAGGCTGCGATGAGAGTCTTTGATCGGTTAGGTTTGACCAGCGAGGGCAAACTTGAAAAGCTCGACTCTATGAATAAAGTCGAGGATAAAATGAAAGAAGTAATAAAAAAGCAACATAAGGGTCTCTTCAAGCCGAAGAGGGAGAATGACCAACTTACCGCTATCTTAGGAAACCCTGAACATAGCGGACGGGTTCGAGCAGTCTCTTCTCAAATGTCTTGGTTAGATGGTTTCCCTAAAGATAAAGACACATATAGAAGATGTGAGAAGTTTAAGAAAACACTTGATCAAACGATTGCTCAATAGGTCAAAGAAAATATACAAGAAATAATGGAACAACTTAGACAATCGGGATAATTAGTGGCACCGAGTACAACGATGTTCTGGTGCCAAAGCAGCAATTAGTATCTCCAACTGCTACCCTAGCAGCGTTGATTCTGTGTCGGGCTCAGGGTCAACCCATAAGTTCCCTGTCGATGATATTGCTAACGACAAATCTTGTCGTCTTCCTGTCCCAATCGACAGAGCAAGGAACAAAACCAAACAAGTTGTCACTGCTATGGCAAAGCTTGATCGTGACTTCAATGATAATCCACTTCTTTTGTATTATGTTGTGGTGCAAGTTCTTGAGATCATTGATAATGATTATGAAGATTATTAAATAGACCACGTCACACCTAAGGGGATCACAACTCTGGGGTAGGTTGTCAACCAATTAACCTTTGGTACCGACGTGATATCGTGTTGGACGATGAGCCAATTTCTAGCCCCGTCGCATCTCGAAATACTGCAACCCCATCTTCTAAGCCGAAAGTCCAGGAAGATCC
Organism: Tuctoria greenei; assembly: GCA_036927565.1. Lineage (NCBI taxonomy): Eukaryota > Viridiplantae > Streptophyta > Magnoliopsida > Poales > Poaceae > Tuctoria > Tuctoria greenei. Next base: position 259,611,902 of record JAYESD010000001.1, on the reverse strand, counting down.
ACTCCCAGTCCAGGAAGATCCACTCTCCCTATGTCTCAGCAAGGATGATAGTAACCTTACTAGTAAAAATATCCAAGAGCAACAAGTTAGAAAATAGCTTCAAGCAGTACTAGAGCAAGTTGTTGCTAGTAAAGAGCAACCAGTTGAGCAACAGCTTGAAGTAGTACTAGAGCCAGCTGTTGGGAGTAAAGAGCAATCAGTTGAACAACAGGTTCAACAACAAGCCAATGTCCAACTTCCGACGACTACTCCTCGATCATTAGTGCCTATCAAAGTTAGCCCATACGAAATTAAGAAACCTTCATCAGAAGTGTCAAAGTATTTGGAAACTAAGAAGGAAAATATTAGAAAATTGAGTGCATCTCGTTCTTCTCATGAGCCAGCATTAGGAGATATCGAGGAGTGGGAAGAAGACGGTGTCATGTATAATTGGCGGACGGCTTTAGTTAAACCAGGAGTTCCAATATACAAGCTTGAGGATGTTCCTCCTGGATTTAAGAATGGGAAGCCGTTAATGACATCCATATAAGTTAGCAAATAACCTGCCCCGCTACAAAGAATGCATGAGTGGTACATCCTTGCCGGCACAAAATATGAGATTTCTTGCGTCACATTTCATATTCCAAAAGAAGCATTCTGGAGCACTGGAGAAGATAGACGAGTCATTTTATTTGAAAAGCTGCATCCCCTTTTCCATCGGGGCATGCTCGAAATCAACCCGCTGCTCGTTTGGTGCTTCTAAGTGCCTCTAATATTTTGCATTTGCTTTTTTTACTACACGCATACACATTTCATGAGATTATAACAATTCTGGACTTCTTCAATAGGATGTAATACATGGATAATGAAAAGATGGAACACAAGACAGGTATCCTTGACCCTACATGGATTGCAAAGTTGCTATTCGACGTTATGGCGGATCGAGACTCAGCAAAGTTCAAGCACATGAACAAAAAAGAATTTGAAAAAGCAATCACAAAACTTAAGAAGGATAGAAGGACAGAAGCTGCAGCCTACATAGGACATGCGATGTTTAACTTTGTCAGAGATGACAAGGACCTCGTAAAGGCTCCGTATCACTTTGAGTAAGTTCGACACATGACATTGGAATAGCAATTATTGGCAATTGTTAACACGTGTGTTTGTATGTTTGCAGTAATCACTACATAATGATCTTCATCAAGCCAATGCAGTGAATGGCAACAGTCTTGGAATCGGCCGATTTCCCACCAGATCGTTACAAAGATTTCCTTTCCATTTTGAAACCGTACGTTTATTCAATAATTTTAATTTATACACATTTAGAATGTGTTGACAAGTTTTATATGATATTTCTTGTATTACAGCGTTTGGTGGTTTTACGCGGAACAGCTTGGCTGTCAGAGACCTTCTAATACGAATGCATTGGACATTAAAATGTATTATGCTTGTCCAAAGCAGCCTGCTGGGAGTGTCTTATGCGGGTATTATGTATGCGAGCATCTTCGGACCGCCAGCGAATATAGAGTGAATCGTGAGGATGTAAGTTATCCTTAATGTCGATATCTTATTTTCTACTTTTGAGTTTCATTTTCATTGTGACTAGCAGAGTTTAATACTAATATTCTCTGCTGTTCAATATTACCAGAAAAATTATTTTTATATTTTGATTCCAACTTCAAAATTCAATTGCTCATAGTACAACTGCTCCAAAAATACCAAATAAATTCCTATATACTCTCACTTTGATCTATACTTTGAGATTGTTCGAACCAACACATTATAAACCTTGTTATGTGTTTCATTGCAGCACACGAAGAATGTGAACGAAGAATGGCCAGTTTGTAGAAGTATTCCTGGTGGAGGAGCCGACAAGATTGCTGCTGAACTCTGTCAATTCATTCGTGTAGGATCGAAGAGCACGTGAAAAGCTACCATAGGGGGGGGGGGTGAATGGTAAATTTAAAAATCTTACGCAGCAGAAACAATTAAACCCCAAACACTTTCGACAGAAAAATGATCTGTTAAAGAAATCGTGTGTGAGACTAATCTAAATGTGTTTCACCATGACAAAAGTGATAGATATCAGAGAATCAAGTCACGAAGACAACACAAAAATAATCACTCAAATCCGACGAGAAAAACTCAAGTTATGATCGAAAGATCAAACAATGGTCAATCTGTCCTACCCGAGAAAAAACAGTTCTGCAACGCTGCAAAGAAACTCGTGTAGATCATAGACTACAAATCCAATGACCCTGAAATTTTGACATATGATATACAATCAAGTTGTGAAGACAACCCAAAAAGAATCACGTCAATTGGATCTGTAAAACTCGAGTTATGATAAAACCACCGATGAAAGGTAGTGCTGTCCAGAAACTCGATGAGTAAAACTTGTGTGGAACAAGTCGGACGAACAAGGCATAAAAGTTCCTTCACACTACGAATTTTATTCAATAGAACACAATAGGAACAGCCCCAAAGTCGTGCACCACGAGCTATGGGCTCCCTTGCTTATATAACCAGCTCGAAAGCCAACTCAACTCAGATAAGGAACCTAATCCTACTCTGTTCATGAATCGTAACTTTCCATAACTGCTTAGGATTCTTCTATACGTAGATAGAAGCAATCTTAAGACTTCCAAACACCTTAGGAACGTATCCCACATTCCTAAACAAATCAAATTCGTGACACACACGAAATCCTATCACAACCAACTCAAATCTTTCCATATTTGAGTCAAACCCGACTCAACCGCAGCCTGAGTTCATAACCTAGTCGGTTGGACCTTTCCGACCAACTCTTTACGTCCACATCTCTTCATCACATCCCGGAACCATGTAGCCACATCCATGCACTCCTTGCACACGTGCAAACATCTTCCAATGACGTCCACGATACCTTCATATGCATTGTTCTTGATTCAATCATGCTGCGCAACCTCCTGATCAACTCAACCACAATCCCTCCTGAATTTGGTTGTTGGAACCTCATCTCCTCCCTGAGACTAGTCCAATGGATCCCGTCACCAACCATGTCTTTAACTCAAGCAACACCTGCACATGAATAAACAACCAATCCATACGAGCCCAAGTCCTCGACTTGACTCAAGTTAGTTCCGAACACAACACCCTACGTGAGAACCTCACATAAGCATGTTGCAAAACCACAGTAACACGATATCATCCATATCATCCAAAATGCACCAAAAACTTAGTAAAAGAATACTAAGCAAACTTTCCAATAATGTAAAGCAAGTACGAAACATTGCAAATGAAGAGCAGAAGCACTTCGGTCATGTTCCGGACCTTGCCAGAGCAACCCGAACCTTGAGCCGGAGCTAACAAAAGCTAGTAAAACCTAGCGCTGGAACTTACCAGAACTAGTATAACCAAGCTCCTGGCGGAGCTTACAAAACTAGCAGGACCTAGCGCCGGAGCTAACCAGAACTAGTCGGAACTAGTAACCCAAAAGTCGGAGCTAGAAAAATCAACTCGGAGCTTAGCAAAAACATGTCGGAGCTATCAAAGACATGCCGGAGCTAAAAACAAAACTTCACCGGAGCTGACCAAATCTAATCAGACCTAGCATCGAACGTAACCAGAGCTACCCAAACCAAGCCGGACCTACCGTCGGACCTTGCTGTAGCTCAGAGCTAGAGTCAGACCTTGATAAAAAGGTGTTTTGGTGATATTTAAAACTTTTATCATCAAAGCCAAGTGTATTCACTACAAGCCAATGTATTCAGCACATATAGGTCTTACAATCTCCCCCTTGATGAATGCATTGGCAACACCATTTAAAATCCGAACATTGGCTTATTCACATAAAAGTTTTAAAGGCAATTTCTCCCCTTTTGTAAATCAAAAGTAAAATGAGAAGAAAATATCTCCCCCTTTATTATCTCTCCTTATGCACATATTCTCTTTCTCTTCATGCTTATCTCTCCTCCTTTGACAATGTATTCAGCAAGTCATGAGCATATAAACAAATTATCTCTCCCTCTTTAGTTGTTTTGAGCATATTATAACATATACATATAAACAAAAGCTCATCCAAGTCATACTATCAAGTACCTTACATTATCACATCAATGAAATACATAAAGTAGTGTAAGCCATGCTAGAGATCAAATGTAATTTTCAATTTAAGCAAGTCATGATCTCACAAACTTAACTATCTCAAAACCTGATAGCATGACACTAGTTGCTGCATTTTATTATTTTTCAAAGCATAAATTTATATCATATGATATTTGCAAGAGATTATATGCGCATCTGCCTTATTCTAACCAACCAAGCCAAGCCTATGTCATTTGACAATCAGAAGCTTAAGGACATGGTTTTAGTCATACACAACTTCTTCCAAGTTCATATCTAAGTGCAATGACAAGCCATCTCAAAAGAAGAAGTGTGATGCACGCATATTCTCTTGATCTTTTGTCAATTTATATTTGTTCATAAAAACTCAACATGTGAGTTGATTACTTGATTAATTCTTAATGATTAAAAGCATTTGTGAGCATGCAACAAGTCCAAAACAGCAAGAAAGTTCGACCATGACCAGATTTAGTGTAAGTAATTATTCAAATTACTAGACATGGCAAAAACTACAAAATGTATAACACGAGTAGTGTAGTAAGAACTTTCAGCATGTAAAAGGAATCACAAAGTCATATATGTATGAAATACTATGCTCATATTATTTTAATTTCAGATTCACACATAGACTTCCCAAGTTTCAAAAACTCCCCCTCAATTTAAGCTATGAAGATGCATAACCCCTATTTCACTACGAATGTAACAAAAACGAGTGAAATCCAAAGGTTTTGTAAAAATGTCAGCCAATTGTTGTTCGATATCTACATGGTGAAGCACAATGTTTCCTTTTTCAACATTATCTCGGAGAAAGTGATACCTAATGTCAATGTTCTTAGTTCTAGAATGTTGCACGGGGTTTTTAGCAATGCAAATAGCACTAGTGTTATCACAAAATAGTGGAACACTGTCTAGATCAACCCCATAGTCCTTAAGTGTTTGAACAATCCAAAGAGTTTGTGAGCAAGCACTAGCAGCAGCTACATATTCATATTAGGCTGTGGATTGTGCAACTGAATTTTGTTTTCTAGAGGACCAAGAAACAATAGAATTACCAAGAAAATGACAAGCACCGGAAGTACTTTTCCTATCAATCCTACAACCCCCAAAATCAGCATCCGAAAAAGCTTTCAAAGTAACGGTTGAGGAAGAAGGAAGAAAAATGCTAAATTCTTGGGTTCCATGTAAGTACCAGAGAATCCTTTTGACGGCTTGACGATGTGAAACATGTGGGGAAGCTTGAAACCGTGCACAAAGACATACGCTGAATTGTATGTCTGGTCTTGATGCCGTGAGGTACAAAAGTGATCCGATCATGCTTCTATATTCTTTTTGATTCACGGGTTCACCATCTTGATCAAGTTCATGTGTTGTTGCTGTTCCCATTGGTGTCCGAAGAGGCTTGCTTTTGTCCATGTTGAAGCGCCTTAGGAGGTCTTTGGTATACTTCGTTTGATGCACAAAAGTACCCTCCTTGGTTTGCTTGATTTGCAGCCCCAAAAAGTAAGTGAGTTCACCCATCATACTCATTTCAAATTCGGAACTCATCATTGCTGAAAACTTGGACACAAGATCATGAGAAGCACAACCAAAGATAATATCATCCACATACACTTGAACGAATAATGAGTCATTGCCATGCTTAAGCACAAAAAGAGTTTTATCAACCTTGCCCATGGTAAACCCCTTTTCAAGTAAGAATGTTTTTAACCTATCATACCATGCTCTAGGGGCTTGTTTGAGACCGTATAAGGCTTTGGACAGTTTGTAAACATGATTAGGAAAATCTGGATTTTCAAAACCCGGTGATTGTTTGACATAAACCTCCTCATCTATGTAGCCATTAAGAAGAGCACTTTTAACATCCATTTGATATAGCTTAAAACCTTTAGATGCTGCAAAAGCTAACAAAATTCTTATGGCTTCTAATCTAGCGACAGGAGCAAAAGTTTCATCAAAATCTAGACCTTCAACTTGAGTGAAACCTTGAGCAACCAACCTAGCCTTATTCATAACCACAACCCCATCCTCACTTTGTTTATTTTTAAATACCCATTTAGTTCCAAAAAAAGTGTGACCTTGAGGTGGAGGTACAAGTTTCCAAACATTATTTCTTTCAAAATTTTCTAACTCTTCTTGCATGGCAATAATCCAAGATTCATTAGTCAGTGCGTGTGATATATCTTTGGGTTCAAAAGAAGCAACAAAATCAGAATGAGCATGAGAGTTTGAATCGCAAAACCTGGACCATGTGACTCGTTCGTGCAAGCTTCCAATCATCTGTTGTGGGGGATGATCTCTGTAAAACCGTAGGGGGACAGATGTCTCACAAGCTTCTTCTTCTTCATGTTCATCGTAGATTGATGAGCTTGTGACTTGTGGACAATCAGGACCAGCATAGGTGATAGCCGGATCTTGTTCAATGTCCGGAGCTGGACACGTGTCAACTTTGGAACTACCAGGCAGTATCACCGGCTCTTCTTCATCTTCGAAAATACCCTCCCCCTGAGGATACGGATCTGGTCCTACAACACCGGAGCTAGTACCTGGGCTAGCTTCATCAAAAGACACTTCACAAGTCTCCATAATTTTGTTAGTGTCAAGTAAAAGCACACGGTAGCCTCTAGTATGAGATGGATAACCAAGAAACATGCCATCAATGGATCGAGGTTCAAATTTATCAAGATTACCATGTTTCTTAACAAAGCATTTGCAACCAAAGACCCGAAAGTGTGTAACACTAGGCCTATGTCCAAACCGAAGCTCATATGGTGTTTTACCTAGCTTAGCATGCAAGAAAACACGATTTGAGACATAACAAGCGGTTGCTAATGCATCAGCCCAAAATTTCCTAGGAGTTTGATATTCATCAAGCATAGTCCTAACCATCTCAACTAAGGTTCTGTTCTTTCTTTCTACAACACCGTTTTGTTGAGGTACATATGGTGAAGAGAATTGATGATCTATTATATTTTCAGCACAAAAGTGATCAAAAGATTGATTTTTAAATTCAATTCCATTATCACTTCTAATTGCTTTTAATGATCCTAGGTGATCAATTGATAATGTAAGAAATAAAGTTCTAAAGTGACTAAAAACTTCATTCTTAGACGCCATAAAGTAAACCCAAGAGTATCTAGAATAATCAACAACGATAACAAGAACATACCATTTACCTCCGAAGGATTGAACACGTGAAGGTCCTACGGTGTCAAGATGCAAAAGTTGACATGGTTCAGTTGTCATGATCATTGTGAGAGGGGTATGTGAACCTGCAATCATGTTAGCATGTCTACAAGAAGAGCACACAATTTCTTTGTCCCCTTTAAGCTTAGGCAACGCACGTATGCGATCAAGAGTACTAACACGCGTTAGGTGATCAAAGCCTACGTGACCAAGTCTACGATGCCAAAACTATAAGTCCTTTGAATCATTAGCATCTAGACACCTATGCTTAGAGGAAGACATATCAAAATCAGCTTTAAAAACTCTTCCAAACCGAGACATGTTAAAAATAAGCTCACTATTTGAACCTACAACTTTGCAGCAGTTTTTTATTAAAAATAATTTCTAGATTTTCATCTAGCGATTGTGCAACAGAAAGCAAGTTGTATTTCAAATTTTTGACAAGTGCCACATCCTTCAAAGTGTAGTGATCATTTACTCTAACCAAACCCTTAGCAATTATAGGAGTTGAAGAAATATCGGCAAAAGTAACATTCTCTACACGTGACACAAAAGAGAGGGAGGAGAACCAATCTTTGTTACCGGTCATGTGGCGTGAGCAACCTGAATCCACAATCCAAGTGTTCTCCTTCTTCAAACGTGTAACCTAGATACTGGGGTTAGTCATAATGCATTTAGGAATCCAGTACTGAGTCACGCGACGTGCAGCAGGAAAAACACGCGAAAACTGAGACAAAACAGCAGGTTTATGAGTAAAAGTTTGAGATTTTTTATTCTTGACTACTGACCTATAAGGTGTTACTTGTGTAGCACAAAAATCAGTAGCTCCGGAGGCAAAAACAGAAGGTCCGGAGGTAATCTTTGGAACTTTTTTTATTAATATACCTTTTAAAAAATCATTTATAATAAATAACCCACGGATTCCAAAATTTGCCAAAATGACCCACCATCATATGTGCCTCATACGAAATTCGAATTTTGTATGAGGCACATACGAAATGCAGATCCACACGATGCCACGTCAGTAGACATATGACACGGTGGCGTTAAAGGGCACGCTCGCATTTCGTACGTGCCCCATACAACGTGAACAGTACCGTCGTATGGGGCACGTACTAAATGCGTGCGTGCCCTAACCCTAGCCCCAGTGTTGAACCATCTTGTAATGGATTTTAGTCAAAGTTTTTAAAATATTTGTAGACCGATTTGCTAAAAACTTCTAAAGTAGAAAATAGAGAATACATTGTGAAGTTTTGAAATCAATGAACTTTATCTATGTTTAGTATGTAGAAACTAGAGTAATTGTATGTGTTATTAGGCAATACGATCACATTTTTGCACATTTGTAAAATGTATTCAGTTTTAGTTTTTTGTTTACAAATATTTGTAGTTAGAATCGACATAAATGTTCATAAAGGTTATTGTAATGTAAGTTTTGTTGAGTATAAAAAATAAGTTATGAATATAATTTATGAGAGTTTAATGGGAGTATCAATTTTTTTTAAAGTCCTATAGCGATAACAAATGCATAGTTTGGAAAATTATACAATTAATGTATAAATTTATACAAATGCATATTAATTGAAGATAATTAATTGTAAGCTCGGCGACTGTTACATGAAATGAAATTACGTAGTTCCAAAAGTATGTGCATGTTGTTGGCCAGTCTACTACTACGGTACATGAGGCAAAACATAAGTGCACATATTTCTGGAAGAAAATGTAAAATAGGTGATACAAATGGCGTGTGTACGATGCACTAAAGATGCGTCGATCTAATCCTAACACGCCTTAGTTGAATTAAACGCCGAGCATAGATTACCCAAATTGCTACTGAGTGCAACGGGGGTATTTTCCCTTACGCAAAGCATCCGAACCGACTTCTTTTGCGCGACGAGCTCTCTGCGCATGCGTTCTCACTCAGCCTCTCGTGCTTGTGCTGCGACGCATTCCTCCTCTGCAGCTTTGCGATCACACTCTGCTCTCCATTGTCGAATTTCTTCTTGCCTCTTGCGACAACGCTCCCCCTGTGCAGCTCTATTCCTCCTCTCTTGCTCTATTCTTTCATCCCACTCTCTTTCTTCTTTGAACTTCCAATATGCAAGTCGAGCCATTCTCTCAACCTCTGCGGCGTCTTCTGCCGATTGTTCCTGGTCAATGTAGTTCCTGAAGTCACATAGAGGTGGCGGCGACTGCACAAGTGTTTGTACAAAATATTAGATTCTATAGCATGCATAAAACATAAATAATGTTGCATATTAACTGTTTCCTACCACCTGGAAGAAATGGGCACATCCTGTGAGGAGGATCGTACTCGTAGTTGTCGCACATCCAAAGCTGGCAACCATACGAGTAACCAGGTCAAAGATCTCTTACAAATCTACAATCAGTGCCACAGAAACACATCGGAGGTTGCAATCCCTCGGGGATTGGAACCTTTTCTCTATTTGTGGGTGGTGAGTTCTCGTCCATGGTAGTGAAGTATATAGAATGATTGTTGGTAGTGTGTGGTGAAGCTGTTACCGGGGTGAGTGTTATATTGACGAGCGGATGATGGTGTATGGACCTAGTCTATGAGAAAATTCATCTCTGACATGTATAAGTGTGAAATGACATTTCACGGGGTCTGACACGGAGCAGTGCAATTTCGTATGTCTCTTGTACGAGATTCGCCTGACATGGAGTATGAGATTCGTCTGACACGGAGCAGTGCAATTTCGTATGTCTCTTGTATCAGATTCGCCTGACATGGAGTATCAAATTCGCCTAACATGGAGCAGTGCAATTTCGTATTTCTCTTGTACGAGATTCGTCTGATATGGAGTACGAAATTCGTCTGAAATAAAGTGCATTGTAACGATGAAAGATATAGTGCATAAAGAAACATAACATAGTTCTTATATAATATAACACACAATTACATGGGTACACATTACTAACGTCTACCACGCTTGTTGTCGAACCTACGCGATGCATTGACATGAGCCCGATCGTAAGACACGCGCGTAGGAGCTGCCCTCCTCCATCACTACTGCGCAGGCACCGGTGTCTCAAACTGCTGTGAAGGCTAAGTCGGAATGGGAGCACCGTCCAATTGTGATGCAGGAACTATGTCCTGCTGCGGCACGTCCACCAGGTAGTCGTCGATCTGGAAAGGTGATACTGGAGGACTGCCGTGGTGCGCCAGCGAGCCAGAAATCGTAGAATCAAAGTCTGTTGTGCCATCTCCTGCATTCGCATATAACATATAGTTAGCAGCAGCATTGTGTCCAATATGTATTTAAGTAGCATAACAGTTGCACGTCATACCTGCGCCCATGTGTGGCACATGTGTGGACGGGCCAGCCTGGTTTGAAAAAGGAACCCAAGAAGGTATCTGTGCCGATGGGTCTGCAAAATCCCAAGCACATACCTGTGTCGACGGCCCAGGAGCCCAAGCAGCAGGTGCCTGTGTGGATGGGCCTGGAGCCCAAGCAGCAGGTGCCTGTGTGGATGGGCCTGGAGCCCAAGCAGCAGGTGGCTGTGTGGAACGGCCTGGACCCGAAGCAGCAGGTACCTGTGAAGATATTACATAATCTAGCACATCTGAATATAACGATGCACATCAAATAGCATTGCCATCCCTAAACATAGATCTGCGGCATGCATGAGGACGCCGACCATCCTTAGGATTCCCAGAAGGTCCAACTTCAGCCACACTTGCCTCATTGTTTGAAATGCAATTCTTATAAGTATGTCCAGTTTGGTTGCACTTGCTGCATGTTCCTTGAAATCTGCCAATTTCGGACTCATCCATATCATTTCTGATACGACGAGTCTTGCGACGACCTCTTTTCTGTTTCAACCGCGTGGTGTCTGGTCCTCGCAAAGCGGCTGCTCTTGGATCTGTGGTAAATGTCCCTTCTGTAGCAAACCCATATATCTCTACATTCCAAGTACTCACAATAACCTCTTTCTGGAAGTAGTAGGAGACGTAATTACTTGGTGTTAACTTGGTATATGAGCAAGCTGCAATAACATGAGAACAAGGCCTATGAAAGAGTTGTGGCTTCATACAAGTGCACATGCAATCATCCTGACGAAGAATGCACTGCTGAACAACTCTATCACGGTTAGCACCACGACGATTCTTATCCCTACACATAATTTCAAACCTATGCTCCGCAGTGCCCATAGGTCGCACACGATGAAATGCGGCCTTTTGGATCTTCTTCTCCATGAACTTGCACATGTAGGGTGAATAAGCCAAATTGACATCATTCCTTACAGAAATTGCAGTAGCGTAGCGCTCACAAAAGTACTTGCATGTCCCATATAAAATGCCCTCGACAATAGCAACCAAAGGTAACCCTCTTAAACCACGTATCACCCAGTTGTAAATCTGTATTCAGTACCACTACATTAGCATGTGTAAAATATAGAAGACTAAATAAAAATTAATAGAAGAAATGTAACAGAAGAACCTCACCTCAGCTAAATTAGTTGTCATGATGCCATACCTAGCACCATTAGTGTCGTATAATAAAGACCACTTCTCTTTCGGTTCGCGCTGAATCCAACTAGAGAAGTTTCGGCTGGATGAACCAACAGTTGGAACAGAGACTTCATTAGGATTGGCTCTGCTTGAGGACGCCTCTGCTTGTGTCGTAGTCAATTCGTCTAGACGTTGCCATAGAGCAATAAACTTCCTCTCTTGATTCTGACTACACAACATCTTGAACAAATTCATAAGTTGTTTGTTCTTGAAGTGACTGAAAAAGTTGGCGCCCAAATGTCTCATGCAATATCTTGATTGAATGTCTGTCCAATAAGGTTGTTGCCCACACTCGGAGGAACCATGTTTCAAATCAGATATTGCTTTAAGCAGACCAGCATGACGATCGTGTATCAAAAAAACATCAGGTCATTCTTGCACAACAGCCATCTTTACCCGACTAAGAAACCAATACCAGCTATCAGTGTTCTCACTTTCGACAAAAGCAAAAGCTACAGGCAACACCCGTTGGTTCCCATCAACTACAATAGCTGTTAGAATTTGACTTTTGTACTTTCCAGTTAAGAAAGTACTATCAATGCAGAGAATAGGCCTACAATGTCTGAATGCAGCAATACATTGACCTAATGCAAAAAATGCACGATGGAGAAACAACTTCCCTGGCATATCTCTGTTCGGCACATCCATAATGTCATAATAAGTACCAACATTCCTCTCCTGGATGGTCTGCAATAACTTCGGAAGATTTTCATAAGAAGCTTCAAATGAACCAAATCTTTGCTCAATCACCTTCTGTTTTGCCTTCCAAGCTTTAGAGTAACTTATAGTGTACTTGAACACCTCCTCAATAGTGTTTATTATTGATTTCGGCTCAACCCGAATGTTGTCCACAATGCGGGCGTACATGTGATTCGCAATAAACTGCGATGTAAGAGCACTATTGCACTTCTCCAATTCATGCAACTCGCATGTGTGATCAATCATTTTGGATACTCTCCATACTTTCGTCCACTTCTCTTCGAAACCATGGACCCAAAAAGGGCAACTTGAGAACACACATTTAACATCATAATATTTTTTATTTGACTTGTAAACTATAAAGGATCTTTGCACAGCCAGAGACCAATATTTCACGGAATCCTTCAAACTATCTTTGTCTTTAAAGATATCTCCTTGTGTTAACTGATTCTCGTGATATCCCGATAAGCCACAATACTTTTCTGTAGCTGATAAATTACTCGGGATTGGATTGTTCCACTCAGCCGGAACAATAGTATCATTCTCATTCTCATCATCAGAAGAATCAACTTCTGGAATATTTTCGTGTTCCATATCTTAGATTCTTATTTGTTCAACTATGTTCTCAATGTGTTCTCCTTCATCTGCCACACCACGTGCTTCTACATGTACCGAGTTCTCTCCAGCTTCTTCCACTCTGACATCATCTTTCACGCTATTTGCTTCATCACATTCTGCTACAATCTCTACTTCTTTCATTTCCGCTTGCGCAAGAAGCACTAGAGGCCAACCCTGCTCCACAACTAAATCTACATATTTCCTCCAATTCAGTGTTCCCTTAATACTAATCAAATCCCAATAAATTCCATTTCTTGCCCGATTAATCATTCCTTTCAATGTCAACTGATGTTGTTCTGGATTAAGGTTAAATTTTTTCATCAACCAGTTTACAACACCACTAAATGTCCTCTCATTTGCTCTTGTTATCCCTCCATCACACGATGCGAAACCAGACAAATCAATCCCAGTAGGGCCATAAACTATTGTGCCTTCTCCATAAAATATCCGAAATACTAACTTCTCTGACATTCCTATTGGAATTTATACACACAAATAAATCATATATAATTACTTCTAAAATAAAAGACATTGCATGTTAACACATAACATTATTAACAAGTTCTAAAAGAGGACTACAACGTGCATATCACTATTAACAAATGACTAACTAAAATCACTAACTATTAACACGTCGCAAATTATGAACAAGTCGAAAACAAGTACAAAACTAAATAGTCCATACCACTATTAGCAAGTCAATAACTACAATTACTAACTAGAGCAAAATACCTATTCAAATAAGTAAGGCATCTAATAACATAGTACAAGCGAATAAAAATAGTACCGAAGGACACCTATTGCAATAAGTAAGGAACCGAATAACATATAACCTTTTGCAATAAGAAAGAAACCAAACAACAAATTATTTACAAAGCTAATAAGTAAGGCGCCTACAAGGTAATAAAAATAGTATCTAGGAACGCCTAAATAACATATTACCTATTGCAATAAGAGGGAAACCAAATAACAAAGTATGTACAAAGTAAATAAGTAAGGCACCTAATAAGGAATAAATATAGTACCGAATGCCTAGAAGAAGGCGGCGAGCGGAGCGGCGGTGGAAGAGCGGCGGCGCGGCGGTGGAAGAGCGGCGGCGCGGCGGGGAACAGAAGCGGTGGTGCCAAAAACTGAAGAACCCGCGCCTTATATAGAAGGACGCAAGTCGTGCGAGCCACATACGACACCTCGGGGGGGGGGGGGCGAATTTCGTATGCGCAGCATACGAAACATGAATCTCGTATGCGGCTCATACGAGATTCACCTCCTCCTCGGGAACCAGGCCGCCACCTCGAGAACTGACGACAGCGTGGCATGCCACGCAACCGTCGTATGTGCCTCATACGAAATGTGTGGGCCACGTGTCATTTCGTATGAGGAACATACGACGGTGGGTCATTTTGGCAAATTTTGGAATCCGTGGGTTATTTATTATAAATGATTTTTTAAAAGGTATATTAATAAAAAAAATTCGTAAACTTTGAATGTTTTTGACTCAAAACAGTAGGTTGTACATTCGGTTCAATGTGTGCAGCAAATTTTGCATGAAAGTTATGAGATCTAGCAACCATTCTTTCCCTTTTCTGTTGTTTAGCTAGTCTATAACAAAAATCTATGACATGACCATCTCTACCACAGAAGGTACAATGAAATTTAACTTTGTGTTCATGTCTAGATGAGGAAGCAATATTTTTATTTGAAACCGAATGAGGCAGCACTCCTGCAGATTTGAAAACCACTCCTTTTTGTTTAGGAACTATTTGAATCAAACCACTTCCTAATGACTTTACAATTTTAGGTGGATGTGCCTTAGCATGAGCATGAGAATCAAAACCTAAACCAGTTTTATCATTGCAAGACTTGGAAGAATTCAGCAGTAAGTTTAGGTTCTTATTCCCATTACAAAACCGATCTAATGTCCTATGCATGTCATCAAGTTTATTGGACATATCAAGGCAATTTTCACATGAAGTTTTTCCTTTTAGTTTGCAATTTTAACAAAATTTAACTTCATGAGAACGTAAAGCATTGTTCAATATAGAAATTTCATTCATAGCATCCTGTAGTTTCTTATCAAGATCATCACAAGTAGAACAATGCAAATCAATTATAGAACAGCTAGCATCTTTCAAGTTTCTATCATTAAGTGCAGCAAGCTCTTTGTTCTTTTCAATTTCTAATTCAAGTTTATCAAGTGTGGAGGTGTGCGCACTTCTTAATGAGGACAATTGTTCATATATTAAATCACATGAGGAACATGCATCATCACTAGGAATCAAATTTTAGCAGCACTATCCCTAAGTTTTTTGTCCTTTTTCTTAACAATAATAGTGGCACGAGAAATAGCATCACACATTTCGTCGCAAGTAGGACATACCTCTTCATTGTCGCTGTTGTGTTTTACCTCCTCCATACTTGATCTTGACTTGCCCGCCATAAAGCACAAGTTTGCCAAATCATCTTCGTCTTCATCACTTCCAATGTACACATCACTTGAACTGAACTCTTGAAGCGCGGTGATGAAACTGTTGATCATCTTGCGTCCTATGGTACCTTTCTTCTTCTTGTTGGAATTTCCAGATGAGGTCCAGACCTTGCTTTGTTTTTCTTCCCGGGTGGTAGGATCTGAAAGGTTAGGGCATTCTGTACGAAAGTTTCCTATTTTACCACATTCAAAACAGCGTTGAGGTCCGGAGCTTCCTATCCTTCTAGTTCTCACATTTTGCAATGCTTTTGAGAATCTAGTAGAGATGTGTGCCAACTCCTCTTCTGGATATTCTTCGATCTGCTCCATGGTTAGTGAGGACAACAAAGCAAGAGTATTGCAAGATGATGATTGGCCGGAGCTAGACATATCACGTTGTGAAACAAATGCAATAGACTTATTGGGGTTCTTACGTGAGATTATGTCAATTTCATGAGTTTTTAACTTGGAATATAGCACATCTAAAGTAAGTGAACTCATGACAGTAGATTCACGAATAGATGTGGCTTTCATCTCCCAAATTGACATATCTAATGCACTTAGCAATTGCCTAGCATTTTCAGCATCTGAAAAATTAACATTAACACTACGCAAGTTGCTGAGAATCTTATTAAAGCGAGCGAAAAGGTCATCAATAGACTCACCGGGTTGCATCTCGAAGCGCATGTATTCTTTCTTGAACATGTCTTGCCTTACCTCTTTGATCGTGTTGGATCATTCGTGGTAGTCACAAAGTGCTTTCCACACATCGTATACAGATCGCAGGTGTGCAACACGGTCGAAGTCGCTTTGAGTTAATCCTTGTATGATCAAGTTCCGAGCCTTGTTGTTGTTGTCGACATCTCTCAGATTTGTAATTGTAACTTGATCGTTTGATTGCACTTCGTAAGGCTTGTATACCTTCTCCCATATTGCAAAGCCTTGTGCCTGAATGAAGGCCTCCATGCGTGCCTTCCAAACCTGGAAATCAATACAAGCAAACACGCAAGATTTGGCAGAGTACTTCTCCATGATGATTAGTCAAAAACACGTGCAAATCTCAAAGATTAGAGCAACCTGGCTCTGATACCAATTGTAGGATCGAAGAGCACGTGAAAAGCTACCAGAGGGTGGGTGAATGGTAGATTTAAAAATCTTACGCAGCAGAAACAATTAAACCCCAAACCCTTTCGGTAGAAAAATGATCTGTTAAAGAAATCGTGTGTGAGACTGATCTAAACGTGTTTCACCGTGACAAAAGTGATAGATATCAGAGAGAATAAAGTCACTAAGACAACACAAAAAGAATCACTCAAATCCGACGAGAAAAACTCAAGTTATGATCGAAAGATCAAACAATGGTCAATCTGTCCTACCCGAGAAAAAACAGTTCTGGAACGCTGCAAAGAAACTCGTGTAGATCATAGACCACAAATCCAATGACCCTGAAATTTTGACATATTATAGACAATCAAGTTGTGAAGACAACCCAAAAAGAATCACGTCAATTGGATCTGTAAAACTCGAATTATGATAAAACCACCGACGAAAGGTAGTGCTGTCCAGAAACTCGATGAGTAAAACTTATCTGGAACAAGTCGGACGAACAAGGCATAAAAGTTCCTTCAAACTACGAATTTTATTCAATAGAACACAAAAGGAACAGCTCCAAAGTCGTGCACCACGAGCTATGGGCTCCCTTGCTTATATAACCAGCTCGAAAGCCAACTCAACTCAGATAAGGAACCTAATCCTACTCTGTTCATGAATCGTAACTTTCCATAACTGCTTAGGATTCTTCTATACGCAGATAGAAGCAATCTTAAGACTTCCAAACACCTTAGCAACGTAACCCACATTCCTAAACAACTCAAATTCGTGACCCACACGAAATCCTGTCATAACCAACTCAAATCTTTCCATATTTGAGTCAAACCCGACTCAGCCGCAGCCTGAGTCCATAACCTAGTCGGTTGGAACTTTCCGACCAACTCTTTACGTCCACATCTCTTCATCACATCTCGGAACCATGTAGCCACGTCCATGCACTCCCTGCACACGTGCAAACATCTTCCAATGACGTCCACGATACCTTCATATCCATTGTTCTTGATTCAATCATGTTGCGCAACCTCCTGATCAGCTCAACCACAATCCCTCCTGAATTTGGTTGTTGGAACCTCATCTCCTCCCTGAGACTAGTCCAATGGATCCTGTCACCAGCCATGTCTTGAACTCAAGCAACACCTGCACATGAATAAACAACCAATCCATACGAGCCCAAGTCCTCGACTTGACTCAAGTTAGTTCCGAACACAACACCCTACGTGAGAACCTCACATAAGCATGTTGCAAAACCACAGTAACACGATATCATCCATATCATCCAAAATGCACCAAAAACTTAGTAAAAGAATACTAAGCAAACTTTCCAACAATATAAAGCAAGTACGAAACATTGCAAATGAAGAGCAGAAGCACTTCGGTCAAGTTCTGGACCTTGCTAGAGCAACCCGGACCTTGAGCCGGAGCTAACAAAAGCTAGTAAAATCTAGCACCGGAACTTACCAGAACTAATATAACCAAGCTCCTGCCGGAGCTTACAAAACTAGCAATACCTAGTGCCGGAGCTAACCAGAACTAGTCGAAACTAGTAACCCAAAAGTCGGAGCTAGAAAAATCAACTCGGAGCTTGGCAAAAACATGTCGGAGCTATCAAAGACATGCCGGAGCTAAAAACAAAACTTCACCGGAGCTGACCAAATCTAGTCGGACCTAGCATCGAACGTAATCAGAGCTACCCAAACCAAGCCGGACCTACCGTCGGACCTTGCTGTAGCTCAGAGCTAGAGTCGGACCTTGATAAAAAGGTGTTTTGGTGATATTTAAAACTTTTATCATCAAAGCCAAGTGTATTCACTACAAGCCAATGTATTCAGCACATATAGGTCTTACAATTCGTCACGAAACTTTGCACAAAAGAGGGCAGTTCTTTGATGAGAATTGTGCAATAGCTGATGTGCCAGAATTTTACGACTATGACCATAGAAACAATTTTTAGTAAAAACTTATAAACTATGAGATGAATTGCATGTGTAACTTGTATATATGTATATTGTTTTAGTGAAATTGACTTCTGTGAGATGACTTCTGTGATGATATTGTTGACTTATGTGATGATATTGTTGACTTCTATTATGTGATTATATTGAATTGACCTGTAAATTAGAAATAATAGCAGCTAATACTGCATAGGTTATACCTTATTACAGACGATTATTTACCAACGGTTAGACCTGCCTATGAAAAACAATTATCACAGGCGGCTAGGTATAGGTAAAGAACCATTTGTGATAACCTAATTATCACAGGTGATTACTGCTATGGTAGAAATCTGCTGCGATAAACTGTCTTCACAGGCGGCTTGATGTAGGTCAAGATCCGCCTGTGATAACACTATTATCACAGGCGCTTATATATGCTGCACGACCCGCCTGTGATAACACAATTATTACAGACGCTTATATATGCTGCACGACCCGTCTGTGATAACTTATCTTCACAGGCGGCTAGCCTATGTAAAAAACCGCCTGTGATAATGTGTCTTCACAGGCGGTGTCACTTCTTCGCCTAATCACAGGCTCTTTGTTTCAGGCGGTTTTAAAAACCGCGTATGATAATAGGTTTGGAGCTGCCTGCGATAAGGCTTATTGTAGTAGTGAAACATTCAGATTCAACTGTAAAATTGTGGGTTTCTCCTAATTGTAATCAAGTAAAAACAGGATGTTGTAATTTTTCCTAGATCATCGAAATTTGTAGGACTATAGAAACGAAATAGCTAGCATTCCTGGCTGCACACATGAATATACTCATATCATGATTTTTTAAAGAAAAATCCAAACATACTCTGCAATGTTTTTTAGGGCAACACAGTTTGCAGCATGACATAAAGAGACAATCTTTTCTCATATTACATCTAGACGGTAGCAACCAAGGCTGTTATCTATGACATGTAAAAGAACCCTAAAGTTCATGATGAATCATCATTGTAATTAAACGATCTAAACTGCAAATGGAAAAGATATATAGTCAGAATGGTTACCTGTGTTGAAATTATCATCACATTATGCTATTGTTAGCTGAACTCTGACAGGATAAATCACTAATCCTAAATATAGTAAGAAACAAATAACATATGTTGAACACGTTTTTCAAACAACAGTGTAAGGCCAGACATAAAACAGTTACCCATAAGGCAATAAAACTATAACAAGTATTTATCTAGGAAACGGCATTAAAGCCATTGCAATCACATAGTATCTACTATCACAAATGGCACAGAAAACATGTTACAAACCCAAAATACATTAGAGTAACTAACCTCACATGGAGTTGTATGGATGTAGAGACCAGAAAAAGCATGCTTACCGCTTCATATAGTTGCCAATGACAGTGATGGTGGGTAACCAATATATAGGAATGGTAGGGTGTAACCAAATCTAAAATTCCCTCCGATCCTCTGAAGTTGTAAAGTCTTGATGTCTAGTGAAACATAATTAAACTCTTGCACACAAGAAAAAGGTGTCCTTTGCAGGACCAATTTCCCATCAGCGTCACCTAGAATGTAATACTTCTATAGACCAGAACCGAGTGAGACTTTATTTTGTGGTGACCACTCGTTGGCATCCTCACCAAAAATTTGCCTTTTTGAGTTGTACTATAGTATTGCTGGCACTATAGTCAAATACAAATATCCCAAGGCTGCCTTCCCGTAACTCCACTATAGCAGGTTCTTTAGCATTGTCATCGGCAAAGGGAAGATGAGTGAAATAGAAGAACTCCGTCCTCCTCATATCTAGTACAACCAATTTGTTGCTGCCCCACAACCAGTAGAAACAATCATATGCATAGCTGTGCCAAAGAAGATGAGTGCCCAAAGTGGGCTTCACATGGTTCACATCGAGCCAGTTAGGGATAGGAATGGCTTGCCACTGCCACTTGGCATAAGAGAAGATGAATGTGAGGAACTTTGTTGAACACTGTGCCATCCAAATCAGCATGAATGACTCTAGGTCCTCCATCTCCGAGGACTAGACCTCACCATGAGGACAAAGGAAAACATCACATTTATGAGAGAACTCATCTCTCGCGGTCCATGGTTCTAGGACGTTAGATGCCAAGTCTTGAGGGATTGGAGAAAGAAGCACGTAGCGCCGGGTCAAAGGGTCAGATACCACAATCTTGTTGAAGATCCCATCACCATGCTCATTATAATCAAGAACGAAGAGACCAGCATGAGCATCCAGACTATCCAGAAGCCCGAGTTTGGAAGGAACTAGAATCGAAAGTCGGCAGCTTTGACTAAGGCACGAGCAGCGGCGGCAGAGGTATGAGGTGGCTCAACTGGTTGAAACTTACCGGTGAAGGTACGGAAACCTAGAAGAGAGGGAGGGTGGAGTGCATATAGGCGGCGGAGGAAGGAGCGGCTGGTGATGACACGACATAATAAATTGTAAAGCAAGACCAAGATCAGATAGGATGGGAGGTGATCTAGGATCTCAGCAAGGAGATCTTCGTTGAGGGAAAGTAGATCTTCAGATTGGGAGACGATCATGAGTTGCAAGCTAGATCCTTAATGAGACGAAGGTGATGCAAGATTGATGATTTGACTAATGCAAAGGGATTGAGCATCTAATGAATTATATATTTTTCACTTAAGAAAATGCTTGTCAAGGCAGCACCGCAGGGTCTGAGATGGCGGGAGGTTGGGTATTTGCACGGGGTCGGAGGGGGCAGGGGTGGCGGCACGTCAGGGTCATCAAGAGGGGGGCTACGGGCGATCAGATTGGGACTGGTGAGAAGATGAGTGTGGGCATGGTGGCTCAGCTGGTCTAGGCTGTGGCACATTGCATGGACTCGTTATGGATTTCGTCCATAATTGGGCTAAGGCCCAACGACTATAACTGGGCTGCTTCCTGTTTGGATTTTAACCAGATCAAATTCTGATATATATATATATATATATGAACAAATATAGACATCCGACTAATTCACTGTGATATTGGTCCAAATCATTTTTGAAGCGATATCCGAGTATGAATATCCAAATACGAAAAATATCTGAAAGTAACGGATATGGATCAGATATTTTCGAAAACAGTTGTGGATGGTCTGAAAAATATACAATCCGTTTTCACCCCTTGACTAGTAGATTAGGCACCCACTCAACTATGAAAGGTGCGCCCTAGCCTGTATTAGAATTTAGCAAAGAAGTGTCCCCTGGTTGGCGGCTGCTTTGGTCATCGTCTAGGCTGGAGCCTCTTCCAGTGCTGAGGACCCAAACAAAAAAAAACACTCAAAACAGAATTCTGAACATCATGCTCACTTTTCCAATCCCATCTGCTACTCCACTCTCCCCTGGGAACCGGCCTCTTGAAAGAATCATATCATGATAATTCAACTGCAGCTGGATTGTTCCCTTACACATCCAATGTTTTCAACTCTGAATATCATTATGCATGATAGTACACACGAGGTTATACGTGCCTGATCCTCTGTCAAAACATACAGTAAACGACCCAAATCTTTCATCACTTGCCTCAACAATGCCTAACTGATGTCCTGGGCTGGCAGGTTGATCTCAAAACTTAGATAATAGTACCAGAGTACCCCGGGAAATGCATCTTCAATTATCTTTTTCTAATCTAAATCTTATGTTCATTTAATCCTTCTAGAACTCTTCAAAGGCAGGATATTGCAACTCATGCAGTCTACTATATATACAAAAGACACGTTGTACAAACCAAAACTTATGGAGTTCAGACAGATATTGAATAACAGAAGAACCATCCATAACTTTAGGTCCAAATTCAGTCTAGATCAATCGTTGAACTATCTAGATTCCATGGGTCTACGGCAGCAAGGTGCCTTACATTACACAACTAGCTATCACATTGAGAACAAGATGTATCTATTATTTTAAAGACTTGGCTGTTAGATTTACTAAAATCATAAGGATCTTAAATTAGCCACTTAATATATTTCGAGTTAATTGAGAATCAAACATTTTAAAGGCATAAACTTATCTTTCCCAGATGAATCGGTGCTTGATGCGGCCATCGAGCCCTCGTGGCGACGGTGGCGCATGGAGACTTGCAATCTTGCGTAGACGATGAAGAACGTGAGAGGACCATCTCCTTGTTTTCTCTTGGTGGTTAGATCGGATACATAGGATTTGACAGAGTGAAAGTATGTCACCAACTACTACCATTGCTCTCATACTTATAATTAACCAAGAGACACAAGAGGGGGCCTCCCACGCCTTAGGAAGGGTTGTGTCCCCCGATCAGAGACACAACCGTTCGGTGGGTCGTGTCTATTTGAATTAGACACATGCTTAATTTGAGTTCACACATACTAACATTCTCCCCCTTGAACTCGGATTAAAACTTACTTACATAAACTAAACTTAGTGTCCATTTCTTTATGCATGAAATATAGGGCACGATGCATCAAAACAGTCATTTATGTACTGTTTGACTCGAAGACCACAATACGTCTTACACCTAGAAATGACCTTATACTTAGTTTTGGCCCCTTAGTATCCAGATAATCATATGATCTTCCTTAAAACCAAAGCGCACTATGTGTTCACTGAACATATTAGGTGGAAGTCCTTTTATAAGCGGATTCGCAAGCAGTCCCTTGATACTTATTTGCTCAATATTCATTACTTAATATGATCCTCAATTTACTCCTTTGCAACACATAACTTATGTCAATGTGTTTGGCATCATATATGACTTGTTGCCTCTGGAGTACAAAAAAAATATGTGGCTTAATGCTGTCAACCACTCACAATTCGAGTTTACTTACCGTGTCTGCTCAGTGGCCTTAACTATAATATATATTTGGTATGCATCACACATGATGCAGTGACCCTATTAGGAGCTTTTCCACAATAAAGCTCCAATTTGCGAGTGTTGATTACTGATGTGGATTTACTACACATCTCGCAGATGTTAAGTCTTAGTAAGTCATTATTTCAATGACTTATTTCTTATACTTAACTTATCTTGAGACCTTGATACTTGCAAAATTGCAGGTAATACTTATTTCTATCCAGTCGTCTGGTTTGGACTTACTTATGCCAAAATTAACCCGGTACTTAAACTTTGTCAAGGTAACTTAGGAATTGAGAAAAACTTAAAATTTCTGATAACAAGAAGTTTTGGAACCGATTCTTATTAGGTTGACCTCTTATTAGTTCCATACTTACTAATCTTTACTCATTAGAGCAGACGAAGATTTATTTTCATGCATACCATACTTTCCAAGTACGCTCCTTAAGTATGTCTTTTGCACTAAACTTAATACCCCTTTGTACATATCTTAGTGTATCTCAATGTCTAACATGAGAACATTTGACTAAGATTCTTAATATAAAATTGGACGACGAGAACTTATTACTTTCTAATAGTAGATTGACATTACTACGCACAAGTAATATGTCATCTACAAAAAATGGGAAAATTTAATTCCTCGTTCTTACAATTGTCCTCCTTATTCTTAACATAACCAAAACTTTCTTATGTACTTATTGAATTTGAGATATTATTGCACAAGGCCTTATTGAGTCCAATAATGAACTTGCTTACCTAGTATCTCAAATGTTCATTCTTAATGGCAAACCATTCAATTGTGTCATGTAGACGTTCTCGTATTGATCTCAATTTGAGAACCGTCATGATTACATCAATATAATGTAATTCTAAATTATGATGTGCTCAGTAATGTCATGATAATTCTAAATAAATACTTAGTTTAGAGGTGTCCAAACGACTCATTGCAATCAACACCTGCTCACTTAGTGACATGCTTAATCCTCATTTAATCTTTCATGATTTGACGTCATTTGGATAAATGAGTACTTTTGTTGCTTATTTCAAATGATGTTGAATTACCCTTCATTTGAATGTAGATCTCATAATGAGATCTCTTACCAGCACATCACATATTAATTTGGGCGATTGTTGTTCTTCATCATAATAGGCGATTAACTTATTAAACTTAGAAAATTTAGGATGCTCGTGTGCAACAGAAACCTTACATAACATAAATGTCACCTATGAAGAACTAACAAAAGGTGTTGAGTCATAAATGATGACCATGGGTGACCCAACTTCAGTAGGTATCGAAAAGAACAGTTCTTGAATCATAAAAGTGGATGAACACCCACTTCTCCTTAAGAATGTTTTTTTCTGATCTTACCATGCTCCCCCTAATCATAGCATATATTGTTTCTCATATAATTAGTGTCAGTTAATACGACAATAACAATGCTATCTTATCAAATAGTCTCATTCTCTTATGTTTGTGTTAAATAAAATAATCTTACCATGACATTTCTAAATAAAACTTTAATGAGGACTTATGTCCTTAACTTGAGAGGGGTATTCCGATCATGGTAGTCCCACTGACAATCGGACTTTAAATATTGTTTATGCATTCATCTAAGTCAAAAATACTTAATAGAAATAATCTTCGGTTGTGAAATGAAGTGTTCAATCCCCTCCCTCGAAGTATGGTCTCAATGATAGTGCCATAATTTCGAAGACATTTCACAATTAATTCATGCGCTTACTAAATACATTGTTATTATGAGAGAAAATTTTATTCTCACTTAATCATGCAAGGACAATGAGCATGTCTTGTGGTATGGAAGACACAATGTCATTATGTAAACATAATAAGATAGTTAGCCAAAATGACAAACAAAACTTAATAGTCCAAACATGATACTAAAATAAAATTTCTCTTAAAGAGGGTATGTTAACAACTTTATGAAGCTTAAGTATAAAGCCATCTCTTATTACTTACTGGGAGTTTTCAATTGGATGATACTTTTACTTCATGGTCATCAACGACTTCAATAACCATTATTCCTCTTTTAGTTTTTAAATTTTACATAACACTTTTGATGCATTTGAAAGTATCAAAATGCCTAAGAGACTTAACAATGCTCGTTTCTTGAACACATACGGCGATAAATTTCTTAATATCTCTCTACTCTTACTTAGTATTTTGATTCATGATGAACTTCTCAAAATTCTTTTGTAAGTGAGACTAGTATAAGATGCACTGAGAACTCATCTTTTAGTCTCAAATCCATAAGCTTAGTGATTATGTTCGTCATTCTAAGTATGCGCTTACACACAACACCTCCATTATTTTTCTAAGTGGTGAGTCTCTTAAAAGAGTGCTCGTTGTGATTTATGGAAGACAATAAATTATCTCTCTATCTTAAGTAGGCACTCAAAAATAGTGGTGCATTTAAAAATTTCTCGTTGAATGCACTTATTAATGGAGATCTTAATGGTCATCAAACATTTCTTGTTTGAATGACTCACTTGTTACACACAAATAATGCTTATCTTAAACTTTGATCATTTCAATGGAAGCTTTGTTTTATTCTCCATAAAAATGATGGGAAGGAAAAACTAAGTAGAATCTCACCATGAGTAGAAACCTCTCCTTCAAGAGACTCAATGATCGAGATATAACTTAGTGTTAAACTTATTATGTAGAAAACATCTGAGTAAAATACTTAAATATGAATGCATAAACTAAAATCTTATATTTGATTTTTCACGCCAACGTGAAAAATCACAACATCATAATTACTAGAAACATAGAAAATTTTTGTCTTTCACTTTGGTCACTTGAAAAAATTCTCTATGCGTTGAATAAATTTAAATAATTTACTAAAATATCATCTTTTATCATCCCGACAAATATGACAATCAATACATCTAAAAATAAATGTTAAGTTTTATCTTTCACTTTGGTTACTCGACCAAAACTCAACATTTCAAAACAACTAGAAAACATAGTAATTTATCTTTCGCTTTGGTTACTTCACCAAATTACTATGCACTTAATTTTTTCAATCGAAGAAAATGTCATTAATATCTTTCACTTTGGTTACTCGACCAATAATGACATTAAAATTACTTAGAACATGGCAATTTTATTTTTCGCTTTAGTTACTCAATAAAATTCCATGCAAATTAAATATTTTAAATGACATAGCAATTTATCTTTCACTTTGGTTACTTGATCAAATTGCTATGACATTTTTCACTTAATATCAGCGGAAGCATAAATATGGGCATACAAAAAATTCTTAATTAGTTAATAATTCCATAGCACAATTAAATTAATTGACTGAGAATTAACTTATTTTTAGAAAAATATCCAAAATGCAGAAAACATGCTTAAAATATGCCAACGAAATACTTAATTATTCTCATCCAAAATAATTTAATTCAGTGGAACCCACATGAATTTAGCCAATAATCAATTCTCTGAATAATAAAAAAATACTTAAAGAGGCTCACTGCTAAAACTCTAATTTTGATTAACATTCAATAAGGTCCAAAACTTAGTTCTCTAGAAAGGAGAAAAATCAGATTTGGCCCGTGCAAGATTTTGCCCAGTAGCCCTTAGCTTAATTCTCGAGAAAAGAAAATATCATTTCCTTCTTCAACAACCAAAAATTGGCGGCCCACGGCCCACCAGATTTGAGCATGCCAACTGAACTTGGTGTGCAAAACCTGCTGGGCTTCAGCCTTAGCCTCTTACTAATTCGGTCCGGTTACTTAAATGGAAAAAATGCCGAAAAATATCAGCGCAATCCAATTGGCCCAGAGGGAATCAGCCTGGGCGGCTGCACGCAGTTCAAAGCTCGCCTGTTGGCCTCCTTACTAGTGTCGCTCAGGCAGACAGCCCACTTAGCCCACCGACACGCGCACATCGTCGATTAGCCCCAAAACCCTAGCTTACTCACTTTCTCGCCCCTTCTCTGGCCAGCTGTCATACTTAACTAAGATCGAGGATGTCGATCATGGTGTAGGAGGAAGCAACATCGCAGGCCCCCTTGCTGGCGAGCGCACCCACCCTACGGTGGACGTGCCGCCGTCGAGCGGCCCTCGATGGCACCCTAAAACCCGCACGAGCATGCGCGCATCCAAAAGCAGTTGCTTGCTGGCGACATCCCGTATTCTAACGACGGCATAACTCCGGTGCCCTTACCAACGAGATCACGGCGAGCTGAAACTCGATCTTCCTGGAGCCCCTCGACAGAGGGATTTCGGTGGTCCGCCGCCGTCGACATTGTCAATCATGAGGATTCGACAACATCAAGAACAGTCGGTGCAGTTGTAGGGTTAGTGATGTTTGTTAATCCCCTTTCTTATTCTTACCATCTGATTAATCTGAGTACAGAGTCTTAATGGATTTGAATCCTTTATTCACAACTTATTGAATCCTTACCAAGAATTCAATTTGATTCCGAGTTTGCCTTAATGCAAAAAACTTAGTTTGATTCATCTCCATCTTAATGCTTACTGTTGTGGAATCGAACTTAGATTAAAAACCAAAAGAACACAAAATTGATTAGTGAACTAAGTGGCTTTGATACCAATGTTAGATTTACTGAAATCATAAGGATCTTAAATTAGCCATTTAATCTATTTCGAGTTAATTGAGAATCAAACTTATTAAAGGCATAAACTTATCTATTCCGGATGAATCGGTGCTTGATGCGGCCATCGAGCACCCGTGGCGACGGCGGCGCATGGAGACTTGCAATCTTGCGTAGACGATGAAGAACGTGAGAGGACCATCTTCTGATTTTCTCTTGGTGGTTAGATCGGATACTTAGGATTTGAGAGAGTGAAAGTATGTTACCAACTACTACCATTGCTCTCATATTTATAATTAATCAAGAGACACAAGAGGGGGCCTCCCACCCCTTAGGAAGGGTTGTGTCCCCCGATCAAAGACACAACCGTTCAGTGGGTCGTGTCTATTTGAATTAGACACATGCTTAAGTCGAGTTCACACATACTAATATTGGCAGGCAAAGCCCATATAAATTGAAATTGACCTTGCAATTGCACAGGCAGCTTCTGCAGAAAGAAGCCAAAGCATGCAATCAACATTCGACTCTTGCAGTCAGATGAAGAGAAATAAATCATTGTTGCATGATAGATGCAATAATACGACCCTTTAATTTCACAAACTCTCTAAACCATTAGGCTGAAATTTGAACATATGGGTCAAGTCTATAGGTTGCAACGATACCCAAACAAGTAATCTAGTACGTCAAACTTATTCCTCCAGACTTTAATATCATCACTTCATAATAATACAATTGTGGAAACCTCCATAGTACCTCTACTTACGGTTCAATAATCAAACATTCAATTTCAACTCTGAAATTGTGAGTTTCTCCTAATTGTAATCATGTAAAAACAGGACATTGTAATTATACCTTAGACCATCAAAATTTGCAGGGCTATAGAACACGAAACAGCATTCCTGGCTACACACATGAATATGATCATATAATGAATTAAAAAAATATAAACATAATTTACAATGCTTTTTTAGGGCACCACAGTTTACAGAATGACATAAAGAGACAATCTTTTCTCATATTACATCTTGGTGGTATCAACCAAGACCGTTATCTAAACAGCAAAAGGAAAAAATAGATATCCAGAATGGTCATCAGTATTAAAATTATCATCAAACTCTGCTATTGCTAGCTGAGATGTGACATGTTAAATTACTAAATCTAAATATAGTAAAGAACTAGCAACATATTTTGAACAAGGTTTTCAGAAACACTGTGTAAAGGGAGACATAAAACAATTAATTACCTATAAGGCAACAAAAACTCTAACAAGTATATTAAAAAATAACATTAATGCCACTGCATTTACATAGTATATACTATCATAAATGGGACAGAAAAACACGTTACCAACACCCCCAGAGCTAACATAAAAGCAATAAAAATATAACAAGTATTTATACAAAAAAAACATTAAATCCACTGCAATCACATAGTATCTACTATCACTAATGCGACAAAAAACATGTTACAAACCCAAAAATGCATCAGAGTAACTAACCCCCCCCCCCCCCCCCCAACGAGTTCTATGGATGTACAGACGAGGAAAAGCATGCTTACCACTTCATATAGTTGGCAATGACAGTGATGGTGCGTAACCAAAATATAAGAATGGTAGGGTGTAACCAACTCTAAATTCCCCTGGATCCTCTAAAGTTGTAAAGTCTTCAAGTCTAATGAAATATAACTAAACCCGACACACTAGAAAAAGATCTCCTTTGCAGGGAGAATTTCCCATAAGCATCACCTATCTTCAAGAATAAAGGAGATATTCAAAGTTGTACTAATTATGGAGGAATTAAGCTTATGAGCCATACTATTAAGCTCTAGGAGAGAGTGGTTGAACACTGCTTGAGGAGGGTGACCAATGTCACTAAAAACTAATTTGATTTTATGCTTGGAAGGTCCACTATGGAGGTGATTTTCCTACTCTGTCAACTTATGGAGAGATACATCAACTTATGAAGAGATACAGGGAGCAAAAGAATGACCTATTTATGATGTTCAATAACTTGGAGAAGTTATATGACAAAGTACCAAGGCTGGTCATGTGGTGGGCGCTAGAGAAACACAAAATCCCAACATAGTACATTAACCTTATCAAGGATATGTAGGATAATATGCCGACAAGTGTGTGTAGATAATAGTGAGATGGATGTATTTCCTATTATAATAGGACTACACCAAGGATCAATCTTAAGCCCATACATCTTTTCCTTAGTGATGGATGATAAGTTGTCAAATGATATACAAGGGGATATCCCTTGGTGTATGCTCTTTGTTGAGAAGTAATGTTGGTAGATGAAACTAGGGATGACAAAAGTAGAGCTATTGAGGCTGATCTGAGAGTCCAAGAGGTTTTGGCTTAGTAGGACCAAGACTGAGTCTATGAGGTGCGACTTAAGTGATTTGGGGTGTGAAGAGGGAAATGTTAGCCTACAAGGATAAATAGTCTTGGTGATGTGCCCAAGAGGCAATCATAACAATTCGAGTTAAGGTCTATTGGATATTTGATTCGTAAGCAATTATGGTACTAATGGGCCTGTGACCTAAAAGCCCATTAGTACGCCTATAAATATGAGGGGTATGGTTAGGGGCTAATCATCCCACCACGTGATAGCCCTAGCCGCCACCCCTCGAAGGCCCCACGCCGAGACCCTTGCCGCGCGCGCAGTGCTAGCACACCTGCGCACGGCGTTCCTCTCCGTACATGTGGACTCCGTGGAGGCGCTGCTGCTACTGCTGCGCTGATCAGCTACGACGATCGTGATCGTCTACCTGTTGCCGTGACAAGGACGAGGAGGAGACAAACGAGATCGTCTACTTCCCCTACCCCGACGCGCATCTACGTTCCGCTGCGCAATGCGTCTAGTGGTAATGATTCATGACCTCTGTACTCGCATGTTTCCTAGGTGATGCGGTAGAGTTGCTAGAGTAGCGTACCGCCGATTTCACTATAGCGGCATCAAAGCCGACTTGCGTAGTTTGTTGATCTGGATCTTGTTAGTAGATGGGATCTACTGCAGAAATATTCATACAATGAATTTTATCGCATGGTTTTTGGGGTTTGGAATTGGTTAGAGTAGATTGTGATCGTATACGACTAAAGGGTCAGTTCGTGCTCCTTCTCTTCTGTGTGCGCAACCTGTCCCTACAAGCTGGAATCACCATCGGGGTACATAGCTAACAGATTGAGCCAACAGACCACGGTCATGAGTGGTGATCTACTCATGAATAACCGGTCACATTGAAAATTGAGGATGGCTCGGATTCAGGTTGATTTGATCAATCCGATGAGATTTTCATAGTGATTTTATAGATGCGATCTATGTAATTCCGTTTAGTGATTTCATCGGGACCGCAATTTTGCTGTCTGCTATAGCGATTACATAATATAGTTTTGCGCTAGAAATCGTTCTACGCTTAACTCGTTTTTGCAGGGAATGATGTGAATGCTATGGCCTTAATGTGATGTGATGATCTGTGTGTAAATTCGTGCAGCCTGCGTGTTGCAAATTTAACACAACCGGGTTGAGGTTGTCACATAATTGTATAACGACATGCGTGTCGACCTGTGATGCTTGATCTCTCATGTAATTTATTTGGTAGCTATTAGTTGTATTAACTTCTTTTATTATCATGGGGATGTCTTTAAGCATGGTGGAGATGGAGATCACCACAAGAAGGGAGGCATGGTAGCTCAGATCTTGATGGAACCATGGCGATGGAAACCATTATGATTCTAAAGGCCATACTATTCACAATGTGATATGATCATATGCCTGTGATGCTTATTACTATTCTTTTCATACTTTTCATATGGTGGATGTTTTGTCATGATAGAATAGCTTCCCTCATAAAAGTTGAGCATTTGATGCCATTTACCAATAGCTGCACCTATGATACTTTGATCATTGTGTGGTGGATTTGCCAAAGCAAAGTACCATCATCTATCATAATTCATAGGGTGAATGTTGGACATTCACATGCATAGTCTTGGTTTACTCAACAAAGCTATCAAAATGGTTTTGGGCTTTATGGCATAGAGTTGGGAGTCGGGGCATTGGATGTCACCCAACAAACAAGAGTCATATAGAGATATTATTAACAATGGTTGTTTACCTATGTCACTAATTTCCTAGCAGTGAAGCCAAAGCTCACTAGGAATTAGTGAATATGGATCTTGAACCTGTAAGACCTATGTGTGCTGAATACATTAGCTTGCAGTGAATACACTTGCTTTGACGATAGAAGTTTTGAATATCACCAAAACATCTTTTTATTAAGATCCTGCTAGTTTTGTAAGCTCCGGCGGGAGCTTGGTTATACTAGTTTTGGTAAGTTCCGGCACTAGGTTCTACTAGCTTTTGTTAGCTCCGGCTCAAGGTCCGGGTTGCTCTGGCAAGGTCCGGAACTTGACTGCAATGCTTCTGTTTTTCATTTGTAATGTTTCGTACTTGCTTTACATCTCTGGAAAGATTGCTTAGTATTTATTTGCTAAGTCTTTGGTGCATTTTTGGTTGATATGGATGATATCGTGTTACTGTGGTTTTGCAACATGCTTATGTGAGGTTCTCACGTAAGGTGTTGTGTTCGGAACTGACGTAAGTCAAGTCGCGGACTTGGGCTCGTATGGATTAGTTGTTTATTCATGTGCAGCTGTTGCTTGAGTTCGTGAAATGGCTGGTGACGGGATCCATTGGACTAGTCTCAAGGAGGAGATGAGGTTCCAACAACAAAATTCAGGAGGAATTGTGGTTGAGCTGATCAGGAGGTTGTGCAACATGATTGAATCAAGAACAATGCATGTGAAGATATCCTGGATGTCATTGGAAGATGTTTGCACATGTGCAAGGAGTGCATGAACGTGGCTACATGGTTCTGAGATGTGATGAAGATATGTGGACGTAAAGAGTTGGTCGGAAAGGTCCAACCGACTAGGTTATGGACTCAGGCTGCGGTTGAGTCGGGTTTGACTCAAATATGGAAAGATTTGAGTTGGTTATGATAGGATTTCATGTGGGTCACGAATTTGAGTTGTTTAGGAATGTGGGATACGTTCCTAGGGTGTTTGGAAGTCTTAAGATTGCTTCTATCTGCGTATAGAAGAATCCTAAGCAGTTATGGAAACTTACGATTCGTAAACAGATTAGGATTAGATTCTTGATTTGAGTTGAGTTAGCTTTTGAGCTGGTTATATAAGCAAGGGAGCCCAGAGCTCGTGGGGCACGACTTTGGGGCTGTTCCTCTTGTGTTCTATTCAATAAAATTTATAGTCTGAACGAACTTTTGTGCTTTGTTCGTCAGACTTGTTCCAGACAAGTTTTACTCGTTGAGTTTCTGGACAGCACTACCTTTCATCGGTGGTTTTATCATAACTCGAGTTTTACAGATCAAATTGACGTGATTCTTTTTGGGTTATCTTCACAAATTTATTATCTATCATCTGTAAAAATTGACCGCTCATTGGATTTATGGTCTATGATCTACATGAGATTCTTTGCAGCATTCCAGAACCGTTTTTTTCTCGGGTAGGGCAGGTTGACTTGAGTTTTTCTCGACGGATTTGAGTGATTCTTGTTGTGTTGTCTTCGTGACTTGATTCTCTCTGATATCTATCACTTTTGTTACAGTGAAACACGTTTATATTAGTCTCACACATGATTTCTTTAACAGATTGTTTTTCTGCCAAAGGGGTTGGGGTTCAATTGTTTCCGCTGCGTAAGATTTTTAAATCTACCATTCACCCCCCTCTTGTAGCTTTTCACGTGCTCTTCAATCCTACAATTGGTATCAGAGCCACGGTTCTCTAATCTTTGTGATTTGCACGTGTTTTTGGCTAATCATCATGGAGAAGTACTCCGCCAAACCTTGTTTGTTTGCTGGTATAGATTTTCAGGTTTGGAAGGCACGCATGGAGGCTTTCATCCAGGCACAAGGCTTCGCAATATGGGAGAAGGTATACAAGCCTTACGAAGTGCCATCAAACAATCAAGTTACATCTACAAATCTGAGATGTCGACAACAACAACAAGGCTTGGAACTTGATCATACAAGGATTAACTCAAAGCGACTTCGACCGTGTTGCACACCTCCAATCTGCATACGATGTGTGGAAAGCACTTTGTGACTACCATGAAGGATCCAACACGATCAAAGAGGTAAGACAAGACATGTTTAAGAAAGAATACATGCGCTTTGAGATGCATCCTAGTGAGTCCTTGACGACCTATTTGCTCGCTTTAATAAAATTCTCAGCAACTTGCGAAGCGTGAATGTTAATTTTTCAGATGCTCAAAATGCTAGGCAATTGTTAAGTGTATTAGACATGTCAATTTGGGACATGAAAGTTACATCCATTCGTGAATCTACTATTATAAGTTCACTTACTCTAGATGTGCTATATTCCATGTTAAATACTCATGAAATTGACAAAATCTCACGTAAGAACCCCAACAAGTCTATTGCTTTTGTTTCTCAATGTGACATGCCTAGTTCCGGTCAAAAATCATCTTGTGGTTCACTTGCTTTGCTGTCCTCTCTAACCCTTGAACAGATTGAGGAGTTTCCAGAGGAGGAGCTAGCGCTCATCTCTACCCGGTTCTCAAAAGCATTGCAAAATGTGAGAACTAGAAGGAGAGGAAGCTCCGGACCTCAACGATGCTTTGAATATGGAAAGACAGGACATTTTTGTTCAGATTGCCCTAACCTTTCAGGTCCTACTTCCTGGGATGAAAATAAAACAAAAACGAAGCACTCCTCTGTAAAAGATACGAAGAAAAAGAAGGGTTTTACAGGACGTCAATTGGTGAGCAGTTTTATCTCAGCACTCCAGAAACTTGGCTCAAGCGACGTGGACATTGGAAGTGATGAAGATGATTTGGCAAACTTGTGCTTCATGGCGGGCAAGTCAAGATCAAGTATGGAGGAGGCAGAACACAACAACGACAATGAAGAGGTTACACGTTAGAGGAAGGAGAACATTTGGATTGTGGATTCAGGTTGCTCAAGCCACATGACTGGTAACAAAGATTGGCTCTCCTCCCTCTCTTTTGTTTCATGTGTAGAGAATGTTACTTTTGCCGATAATTCTTCAACTCCTATAATTGCTAAGGGTTCGGTTAGAGTAAATGATCACTACACTTTGAAGGATGTGGCACTTGTCAAAAATTTGAAATACAACTTGCTTTCTGTTTCACAATTGCTAGATGAAAATATTGAAATTATTTTCAATAAAAACTGGTGCAAAGTTGTAAGTTCAAATAGTGAGCTTATTTTTAATATGTCTTGGTTTGGAAGTGTTTTTAAAGCTGATTTTGATATGTCTTCCTCTAAGCATAGGTGTCTAGTTGCTAATGATTCAAAGGACCTATATTTTTGGCATCGTAGACTTGGTCACGTAGGCTTTGATCACCTAACGCGTGTTAGTGCTCTTGATCACATACGTGGACTGCCTAAGCTTAAAGGGGACAAAGAAATTGTGTGCTCTT
The DNA here is from genome assembly GCA_036927565.1 of Tuctoria greenei. NCBI lineage: Eukaryota > Viridiplantae > Streptophyta > Magnoliopsida > Poales > Poaceae > Tuctoria > Tuctoria greenei. The sequence goes on along the minus strand of JAYESD010000001.1, from coordinate 259,576,350 downwards.
CTTGTAGACATGCTAAGATGGTTGCAGATTCACATACTCCTCTCACAATGATCATAACAATTGAACCATGTCAACTTTTGCATATTGACACCGTAGGACCTTCATGTGTTCAATCCTTCGGAGGTAAATGGTATGTTCTTGTGATTGTTGATGATTATTCTAGATACTCTTGGGTTTACTTTATGGCGTCTAAGAATGAAGCTTTTAGTCACTTTAGAACTTTATTTCTTGATTATCAATTGATCACCCGGGATCTTTAAAAGCAATTAGAAGTGATAATGGAACTAAATTTAAAAATCAATCTTTTGATCACTTTTGTGCTGAAAATAGAATAGATCATCAATTTTCTTCACCATATGTACCTCAACAAAATGGTGTTGTAGAAAGAAAGAACATAATCTTGTTTGAGATGGCTAGGACTATGCTTGATGAATATCAAACTCCTAGGAAATTTTGGGCTGATGCGTTAGCAACCGCTTGTTATGTCTCAAATCGTGTTTTCTTGCATGCTAAGCTAGGTAAAACACCATATGAGCTCCGGTTTTGACATAGTCCTAGTGTTACACACTTTCGAGTCTTTGGTTGCAAATGCTTTGTTAAGAAACATGGCAATCTTGATAAATTTGAAACTAGATCCATTGATGGCATGTTTCTTGGTTATCCATCTCATACTAGAGGCTACCGTGTGCTTTTACTTGACACTAACAAAATTGTGGAGACTTGCGAAAGTGTCTTTTGATGAAGCTAGCCCAGGTACTAGCTCAAACATTGCAGGTCCAGATCCATATCCGCAGGGGGGCATTTTCGTTGAAGATGAGGAAGAATTGGAGCTGCTGCCCGAAAATTCAGCAGCTAAAGACTTCGGTTCAGCTCCGAATGTTAATTTTCAACCAGCACCGACAACCATCAATGCTGATTCAAATCATCCTCAAGTCACAAGCTCATCGATTTGTGATGAACATGAAGAAGAAGAAGCTTGTGAGACATCTGTTCCCCTACGGTTTTACAAAGATCATCCCCACAACAGATGATTGGAAGCTTGCACGAACGAGTCACACGGTCCAGGTTTTGCGATCCAAACTCTTATTCTCATTCTGCTTTTGTTGCTTCTTTTGAACCCAAAGATATATCACACGCACTCACTAATGAATCTTGGATTATTGCCATGCAAGAAGAGTTAGAAAATTTTGAAAGAAATAATGTTTGGAAACTTGTACCTTCACCTCAAGGTCACACTTTAATTGGAACTAAATGGGTATTTAAAAATAAACAAAGTGAGGATGGGGTTGTGGTTAGGAATAAGGCTAGGTTGGTTGCTCAAGGTTTCACTCAAGTTGAAGGTCTAGATTTTGATGAAACTTTTGCTCCTGTTACTAGATTAGAAGCCATAAGAATTTGTTAGCTTTTTGTGACGCCCGGTTCCGAAAAATGAACCAAGCTAACGCATATGTGTGCCCAGGATGTTCAACACACATACACGAGTGCAATCACTAAAGAGTATACAGAAAATTTCCACAAAACAAGATTAGTTATCAAATTTTATTACACAACCCATATTAGCCTCGAATACAAACTCTAATGAATATTTATGACAAGTTCAACTAATGCAGCGGAAATAAACTAATTAAGCAACTAAGCAGACTAAGCATAAGGGATAGCGCAGCTCCAACCAACACCACAGGCAAAGCTGACGGTAGACACGGCCTAGAACTCTGCATTATTGTCATTAAACTCACAATCCTGACCTGCAACTGTTGGGGGGATTGCAAGAGTGAGTACATGTCATACTCAGCAAGTGTGGAAAGTATGACATGTGGCTGATTCAAATGACGACAATAATAATGGCTAAGTGCTGAAAAGTACATTAAAACATTTGAAAAGCAATATATTATATGTATGTGAAGTAAAACCATCATAATAATAAGTAATATCATAATACTAGTCTGAATTCACTAACTTCATCAATAATTCGAGATTTCGTCATTGCCAATGACCATATTCAATACCAGAAATAAATCCATAACCAACCATAACCATTACCAAACCATAACCATCCCAAATACCATCCCAATACCGAGTTCCCTCTAATCATGTAAGTTGTCCAGGTGCTCATAACCGGGAGCACGGCTATCATGATAGTTTTATTTAACTCTGCAGGGTTTGTACCTCTTTACGTACGTGTTTGTGATTTCATCACCCGTCAACGACTAAAGAACCTCCCTTATGCCAATTACACTTCCTTTGATGTAAGGCCAAGAGATCACAAAATAGCCTTTACAAAAGGATTACTAGCCTATTTAGACCCCACTGAGGTTTCACCGGTGGCGATGCCTCCAACTGAGCACATCTTCAACCAAGGGCCCCCTCTTGAGCCATTCAGATCCCAGGGTAGTCCCACCAATCATCAACAAACCCAATCCGACTACCCCTTCCCTGAGCATCCACAATGGTCTAAACAGCACTAGCAAAGCCCTAATTAATCAGCTACGCCGCACCCATACTTGGCCTCGTGGTGGCACTGTAGTCCTGGCTTATTCTCTCATGAAACGATCCTTAGATCTAAAGCAAGCAAAACCATCATACGTCCAACCCATCCACATACCAGGCTTTCTTAGATCACCCATTATCATATCATATTTAACCAGCTCACATTAACAGAATAACATTAATGCATAATTAAATGTGTAGTGTAGTTTTCCCATCCCAATTAATTAAGCGAAGCAAAAAGGTAAAAAGCCCATCCCGACTCTCTACCATAATTCCAGGTGACAAGGGTGGTCAAACAAATCTAGTAAACTTCCTACCATAGGATTTCCCATCAAATTCACACAACATGCAATTTTACAAACAAAAAATTTATTTTAAAAAAGGATCAATATGCTTCAAGGACACTTGCCTTGCTGTGCCGGATAGGGTTGCTCAAGCACTTCGAAGTCTTGGTTCTCGAAGTCCTCGTACACGACCTCTTGAGCACTTCCCTCTACTCGTGATCACACATACAAGAAAATACATACAAATCAACATGATGCACACATATTAACCAACATGCGATGACATGCATGCATACAAAGTTTAATAATTAATTAACTACGGTTGTTTATTAATTAGATGCGACTAGTTCATACATGTTCATATGAGTTCACGGGGTTTTAACAAGGATTAATGCTGCTGAAAATAAAAAACGAGGCAACTAAAATCAATTTACATCTATTTCATCTAATACGTCGCTAAAATTCGCATCGGAAAAACAAATCCTAATGTAGATGTGATGGCTTCGAAGATCGGGGAACGAAGGCGACGCGTAGACGAAGTGGATGGCGCAACGGTCCTCCGGCGACACAACGACGAAGACGACCTCCGGCGAACGACGACACCCCTCTCTTTTTCTTTCTCTTCTTCCCCTCCTTTTTTTTCTTCGCCTGACGGCGGCAGCCTCTGGTCCTCCTTTTTTTTCCTACAGCGGCTTTGGTTTTGGGCTGTAGCGCTGCTTTTGATGTCGAGAGAAAAACGAACCCTACGAAGCTTTTTATAAAGGTGGTGGGACATCGAGTCCCTGAGCGTCACGAAAGCCAGCGACCGACTCGGTCTATGGCCTAGGCGCGCGGGTTGGCTGGCACGTGGCCGCCGGTTCCGCCTTGGCGTGGGGCGCGCCTGGCGCGCGCTGTAGGGCTACGGGACTTTGAGTCCCGATAGGATTCGATTGCTAAGCCTCGTTGGCTCTTGTTTCTTTACGTTTCTTTTTATTCCATATCCTTTTGCATGGCGGTGGCTCCCTTTCTTTGTTATTTTTTTCTCTGGGCGGTCAGTGAATTGATCAACGGCTGACTTATATTTATTATTTATACATCCGATATGGTCAAGTGTTAAACTACAACAAATTGTACGATACCAGACTAGTCCGTTTAATACCGGACAAGTCCGTTATGGTACAGAGAGGGTATTCGGACTAGTCTGCTACTTTTCGGACTATTCCAGTGTCTGGCACAATTTTTACTTTTTTCGTTATTTTAAATTCTTTTAGGTTTGTTCTTTTTCATCATACTTAATTCTTTTGTATGAATTCATCATGTAACTAAACTATTATATTTATATATACTCCTTTACTTTTATTTATTTCTTTTATCTCATATTTTTATGGCGAATAAACTACTTTTGGCGTATTTATTTTGGTAATTAATTTTTTAATACTTGAGGATGAATGCAAAATACAATATGAGATGCATATATTTTATTTTTTTCTTATAAAAACAATTTCTTCCTATTATTAACTCTAAATTCTCATTTAAGTTTTTTATTTGCCAAAACTTAAAAATCAGGGTGTTACACTTTTGCTGCATCTAAATGTTTTAAGCTATACCAAATGGATGTTAAAAGTGCTTTTCTTAATGCCTACATATATGAGGAGGTTTATATCAAACAACTACCAGGTTTTGAAAATCCAAATTTTCCTAATCATGTTTACAAATTGTCCAGAGCCTTGTACGGTCTCAAACAAGCCCCTAGAGCATGGTATGATAGGTTAAAAACATTCTTACTTGAAAATGGGTTTACCATGGGCAAGGTTGATAAAACTCTTTTTGTGCTTAAGCATGGCAATGACTCATTATTCCTTCAAGTGTATGTGGATGATATTATCTTTGGTTGTGCTTCTCATGATCTTGTGTCCATGTTTTCAGCAATGATGAGTTTCGAATTTGAAATGAGTATGATGGGTGAACTCACTTACTTTTTGGGGCTGCAAATCAAGCAAACAAAGGAGGGTACCTTTGTACATCAAACGAAGTATACAAAAGACCTCCTAAGGCGCTTCAACATGGATAAAAGCAAGCCTCTTCGGACACCAATGGGAACAGCGAAAACACATAAATTTGATGAAGATGGTGAACCCGTGAATCAAAAAGAATATAGAAGCATGATCAGATCACTTTTGTACCTCACGGCATGAAGACCAGACATACAATTCAGCGTATGTCTTTGTGCACGGTTTGAAGCTTCCCCACGTGCTTCACATCGTCAAGCCGTCAAAAGGATTCTCAGGTACTTATATGGAACTCAAGAATTTGGAATTTTTCTTCCTTCTTCCTCAACCGTTACTTCGAAAGCTTTTTCGGATGCTGATTTTGGGGGTTGTAGGATTGATAGAAAAAGTACTTCCGGTGTTTGTCATTTTCTTGGTAATTCTCTTGTTGCTTGGTCCTCTAGAAAACAAAATTCAGTTGCACAATCCACAGCCGAATCTGAATATGTAGCTGCTGCTAGTGCTTGCTCACAAATTCTTTGGATTGTTCAAACACTTAAGGACTATGGGGTTGATCTAGATAGTGTTCCACTGTTCTGTAATAACACTAGTGCCATTTGCATTGCTGAAAACCCCGTGCAACATTCTAGAACTAAGCACATTGACATTAGGTATCACTTTCTCCGAGATAATGTTGAAAAAGGAAACATTGTGCTTCACCATGTAGATACCGAACAACAATTGGCTGACATTTTTACAAAACATTTGGATTTCACTCGTTTTTGTTACATTCGTAGTGAAATAGGGGTTATGCATCCTCATGGATTAAATTGAGGGGGAGTTCTGAAACTTGGGAAGTCTATGTGCGAATTTAAAATTAAAATAATATGAGCATAGTATTTCATACATATATGACTTTGTGATTCCTTTTACATGCTGAAAGTTCTTACTACATTACTCGTGTTATACATTTTGTAGTTTTTGCCATGTCTAGTAATTGGAATAATTACTTACACTAAAACTGGTCATGGTCGAACTTTCTTACTTTTTTGAACTTGTTACATGTTCACAAGTGCTTTTAATCATTAAGAATTAATCAAGTAATCACATGTTGAGTTTTTATGAACAAATATAAATTGAGAAAAGATCAAGAGAATATGCATGCATCACACTTCTTTTTTTAGATGGCTTATCTTTGCACTTAGATATGAACTTGGAAGAAGTTGTGTATGACTAAAACCATGTCCTTAAGCTTCTGATTGTCAAATGACATAGGCTTGGCTTGGTTGGTTAGAATAAGGTAGATGCGCATATAATCTCTTGCAAATATCATATGATCTAAATTTATGCTTTGAAAAAGAATAAAATGCAGCAACTAGTGTCATGCTTTCAGGTTTTGAAATAGTTAAGTTTGTGAGATCATGACTTGCTTAAATTGAAAATTACATTTGATCTCTAGCATGGCTTACACTACTTTATGTATCTCATTGATGTGATAATGTAAGGTACCTGATAGTATGACTTGGATGAGCTTTGTTTATATGTATATATTATAATATGCTCATAACAACTAAATTTGGAGAGATAATTTGTTTATATGCTCATGACTTGCTGAATACATTGTCAAAGGGGGAGAGATAAGCATGAAGAGAAAGAGAATATGTGCAGAAGGAGAGATAATAAAGGGGGAGAGATAAGAGATAATATGGGATAATTTTTGGATTTTCTTCTGATTTTACTTTTGATTCACAAAGGGGGAGAAATTGCCTTTATAACTTTTATGTGAATAAGCCAATGTTCGGATTTTAAATGGTGTTACCGATGCATTCATCAAAGGGGAGATTGTAAGACCTATGTATGCTGAATACATTGGCTTGTAGTGAATACACTTGCTTTGACGATAGAAGTTTTGAATATCACCAAAACATCTTTTTATTAAGATCCGGCTAGTTTTGTAAGCTCCGACAGGAGCTTGGTTATACTAGTTCTGGTAAGTTCCGGCACTAGGTTCTACTAGCTTTTGTTAGCTCCAGCTCAAGGTCCGGGTTGCTCTGGCAAGGTTCGAAACTTGACCGCAATGCTTATGTTTTTCATTTGCAATATTTTGTACTTGCTTTACATCTCTGGAAAGATTGCTTAGTATTTATTTGCTAAGTCTTTGGTGCGTTTTTGGTTGATATGGATGATATCGTGTTACTGTGGTTTTGCAACATGCTTATGTGAGGTTCTCACATAAGGTGTTGTGTTCGGAACTGACGTGAGGCAAGTCGCGGATTTGGGCTCGTATGGATTGGTTGTTTATTCATGTGAAGGTGTTGCTTGAGTTCAAAACATGGCTGGTGACGGGATCCATTGGACTAGTCTCAGGGAGGAGATGAGGTTCCAACAACCAAATTCAAGAGGAATTGTGGTTGAGCTGATCAGGAGGTTGCGCATCATGATTGAATCAAGAAAAATGCATTTGAAGATATCGTGGATGTCATTGGAAGATGTTTGCACGTGTGCAAGGAGTGCGTGGACGTGGCTACAAGGTTCCGAGACATGATGAAGAGATGTGGACGTAAAGAGTTGGTCGGAAAGGTCCAACCGACTAGGTTATGGACTCAGGCTGCGGCTGAGTCAGGTTTGACTCAAATATGGAAAGATTTGAGTTGGTTATGATAGGATTTCGTGTGGGTCACAAATTTGAGTTTTTTTAGGAATGTGGGATACGTTCCTAAGGTGTTTGGAAGTCTTAAGATTGCTTCTATCTGCGTATAGAAGAATCCTAAGCAGTTATGGAAAGTTACGATTCGTGAACAGAGTAGGATTAGGTTCCTGATTTGAGTTGAGTTGGCTTTTGAGCTGGTTATATAAGCAAGGGAGCCCAGAGCTCATGGGGCACGACTTTGGGGCTGTTACTCTTGTGTTCTATTGAATAAAATTTGTAGTTTGAAGGAACTTTTGTGCCTTGTTCGTCAGACTTGTTCTAGACAAGTTTTACTCATCGAGTTTTTGGACAGCACTACCTTTCGTCGGTGGTTTTATCATAACTCGAGTTTTACAGATCCAATTGACGTGATTCTTTTTGGGTTATCTTAACAACTTGATTATCTATCGTCTGTCCAAATGTCACGGTCATTGGATTTATGGTCTATGATCTACACGAGTTTCTTTGCAGCGTTCCAGAACTGTTTTTTTCTCAGGTACGGCAGGTTGACCTTCGTTTGATCTTTCGATCATAACTTGAGTTTTTCTCGACGGATTTGAGTGATTCTTGTTGTGTTGTCTTCGTGACTTGATTATCTCTGATATCTATCACTTTTGTCACAGTGAAACACATTTAGATTAGTCTCACACACGATTTCTTTAACAGATCGTTTTTCTGCCAAAGGGGTTGGGGTTTAATTGTTTCCGCTGCGTAAGATTTTTAAATCTACCATTCACCCCCCCCCCCTCTGGTAGCTTTTCACGTTCTCTTCGATCCTACAGAACCACTATGTCGTTAGAGGGAAGACGATGATCATATTGTGGTGATATCTTTTATTAAACTGTTAATAGAAGATTGGTACATAACATAGTGCTAAACCTTGCATATTTATTTTCTATTATAGATAATGTCTACTAGTAACAATTCCGGTTTCAATTTGCGATCTGTGCTTGAGAAGGAAAAACTCAATGGATCTAACTTTATCAATTGGTACCGCAACCTGAGAATCGTTCTTATGCAAGAGAAAACCGAGTACGTTCTTCTACAGCCTTACCCTGATGACCTCCCAGCTGATGCAACTAATGCAGCACGTAGAGCTTATACGAAGCACTGCAATGATGCGCTTAATGTAAGCTGCCTCATGCTCGCCACTATGTCCCCTGATATGCAAAAATAGTATGAGCATACAGATGCTTATTCTATGATTGAGAGATTGCGTGTAATGTTTCAGAATCAAGCAAGGGCTGAGAGATACAACATCTTAAAGTCCTTGTTCTCATGCGCTAGCAGAGGGTAGCCCGGTCAGCCCTCATGTAATCAAGATGATTGGTTACATTGAAACTTTGGGCAAACTTGGTTCTGAACTCAAGGATGATCTGGCTATTGACGTTGTTCTCCAATAGCTCCCACTGAGCTACGAGCCATTCATATTGAATTTTCAAATGAATGGCATGGAGAAAACTTTGGCTGAATTGCATGGGATGCCTAAAACAGCCGAAGAAAGCATTAGGAAAAACGCCACTCATGTGATGATGGTGCAAAAGGAGAATAAAAAAAGGAAGCATGTGATGCATCCTAAAGGTAAAGGCAGGGGAAAGGTTCCCGATGAGCCTTCAAGCTAAAAGTCCAAACCAAAGGGCAAATCTGGCCCTTCTCCTAATGATGAATGCTTTCAGTGTCATGGTAAGGGGGACTGGTCTAGGAACTGCAAGAAGTACTTGGAGGATAAGAAGAAGAAAGGAAGTGAGACTTCCACTTCAGGTATAAATGTTATAGAAATTAGCATTGCATTATCTTCTAGTGAATCATGGGTATTTGTTACCGGTTCGATGATTCACACTTGCACATCGTTGCAGGGTCTAAGTGAGACTAGAAGATTTGCAAAAGGCGAGTTGGATGTTCGTGCCGGCAATGGAGCAAAGGTTGTGGTCATAGTTGTCGGAACCTACCACTTATCATTATCCTCAGGATTAGTTTTGGAATTGAATAATTGTTATTGCATTCCTACTTTGAGCAAGAACATTATCTCTTCTTCGAGTTTACACTACAAGGATTCTGACCTGTTGCAACGATTGTACTGCAATGAATACTAAATCATTGCAGTAAGCTTGGATTTTTGCCACGATTCACTAGTTCGTGGCACTAGGATCTATCGCCACAGAACACAATCATTGCATTAGGATCCGTTGCCACGAATCACTAGTTCGTGGCACTAGGATCTATCATCACGGAACACAATCGTTGCATTAGGATCTGTTGCCAAAAATTACTGGTTTGTTGCATTACATGATCTACCGCCACGGAACACAATCATTGCATTAGGATCTGTTGCCACAAATCACTAGTTCGTGGCGTTACAGGATCTATCGCCACAAAACACAATCGTTGCATTAGGATATGCTGCCACGAATTACTGGTTCGTGGCGTTACAGCTTTATTGCCACGGAACACAATCGTTGCATTAGGATCTGTTGCCACGAATCAGCAAACAATTGCATTTGGACCGTAATGCAATGAAACAGAATAGTTGCATTTGGATGTGTTGCCACGATACTCTGGTTCGTGGTGTTAGTATCAATGGCCACGGACCCCAATCGTAGCAATTAGGATGTGTGGCCACAATTCAATTTTTTGTGGCGTCAGGATGCTAATGCAACGAAACACAATCGCTGCATTAGGATATGTTGCCATGAATCACTAGTTTGTGGCGTCAGGATGCTAATGCAACGGACCACAATCATTGCATTAGGATCTGTTGTCACGAATTACTGGTTCGTTGCGTTACAGGATCTATCGCCACGGAACGTAATCGTTGCATTAGGATCTGTTGCCACGAATCACTAGTTCGTGGCGTTACAGGATCTATCGCCACGAAACACAATCGTTGCATTAGGATATGTTGCCACAAATTACTGGTTCATGGCGTTAGAGCTTTAATGCCACAGAACACAATTGTTGCATTAGGATCTGTTGCCACGAATCACTAGTTCGCGGCGTTACAGGATCTATCGCCATAGAACACAATCGTTGCATTAGGATATGTTTTCACGAATTACTGGTTCATGGAGTTACAACTTTATTGACACGAAACACAATCGTTGCATTAGGATCTATTGCCACGAATCAGCAAACAGTTGCATTTGGACCGTAATGCAACGAAACAGAATCGTTGCATTAGGATGTGTTGCCACGATACACTGGTTCGTGGCGTTAGTATCAATGGCCACGGACCCCAATCGTAGCAATTAGGATGTGTGGCCACGATTCAATTTTTCGTGGCGTCAGGATGCTAATGCAACGAAACACAATCGTTGCATTAGGATCTGTTGCCACGAATAACTAGTTCGTGGCGTCAGGATGCTAATGCAACGGACCACAATCGTTGCATTAGGATCTGTTGCCACGAATTACTGGTTCGTGGCGTTACAGGATCTATCGCCACGGACCACAATCGTTGCATTAGGATCTGTTGCCACGAATTACTGGTTCGTGGCGTTACAGCTTTATTGCCACGGAACACAATCGTTGTATTAGGATCTGTTGCCATGAATTATTGGTTCGTGGCATTACAACTTTATTGCCATGGAACACAATTGTTGCATTAGGATCTATTGCCACGAATTACTGGTTCGTGGCGTTACAACTTTATTGCCACAGAACACAATTGTTGCATTAGGATCTCTTGCCACGGATCAGCAAACAATTGCATTTGGACCGTAATGCAACAAAACAGAATCTTTGCATTAGGATGTGTTGCCACGATACTCGGGTTTGTGGCGTTAGTATCAATGGCCACGGACCACAATCATAGCAATTAGGATGTGTGGCCACAATTCACTTTTTCGTGGCATCAGGATGCTAATACAATGAAACACAATCATTGCATTAGGATGTCTTGCCACAATTCACTGGTTTGTGGCGTCAGGATGCTAATGCAACAGACCACAATCATTGCATGTTGCCACAAATTACTGGTTCACGGCGTTACAAGAACTATCGCCACAGAACACAATCGTTGCATTAGGATGTGTTGCCACGATACTCTGGTTCGTGGCGTTAGTATCAATGGCCACGGACCCCAATCGCGGCAATTAGGTTGTGTGGCCACGATTCACTTTTCGTGACGTTAGGATACTAATGCAACGAAACACAATCGTTGCATTAGGATTTCTTGCCACGATTCACTGGTTCGTGGCGTTAGGATCTATCTCCACGGGACCACAATCGTTGCATTAGGATGGAGCTACATGAGGTTGCATCCGAGGACACGGCTTGTATACTCCCATTCAGTGCTTCCATGCGTGCTCCTACTTAAGTGTCATGATTTTATTGGCCCTTTCATTTACCTAACATAACTTCTGATTTAACTTCAACCAATTAGATGATGACACATAAGCGCGGAGTACGCATAGAAGCACAAACGGGAGCACCGAAGTTGCATCCCCAGATGGTTGCCACGTACGTTCATGCTCCAAATCTTACAGCCAAGGGCACACTGCACGGTTCCCGAGACTGTACCACCCTGCCCTGATGATTGCCATGTACGTGAGCGCACCGAATCTTGGAGGGCGCACGGGCACACACGAACTCCACGTCCGAACTTTGCTCAGCGATCCGAATAATTCGGCGCTCGACGTGCACGATCGATCATCATGTGCATGAATAATATTATGAAATTATCAACTTTGATGATTCAGTAATCTCAATCAAGTTTCATCCAACCTACCAACGAAAAAGTGGATCGTCCTTTCCATCCAACCAAACGTTAATTTGGATGCTCCAAGACATAAAGAAATGGATGATCTATCTCCAATCGAACTTCGACGTTAAACCAAACGCAATTGATGACTGAGCACTTTGTCACATGCCACTAGAGTGTACGAAGAAATGAAAAATACACGGCCTCAACACCGGGTTTAGGGTGCATCGCAGACTAACCACATGACCCGACCAAACACTCACGTAATTACCATACACCTGCAAGAGCAACCATCTGGCCGCATCCACCAACGCGTCCCGACCCTGGGAAAGGATGACGACCAGCGGCAGGTGAACACGTTGAAGCGGCAGCGCAATGGAAAATGGTGCTAGCGGACGGTGACGTACCTGGATGTTGGCGTAGTCAACCTCGCACATCTTCCGTGAGTCGTTCACCTTCCACGGCGAGCTGAACCACACTGGCAGGAACTCCTCGGTTTCAGAGTCGAAGCATGACTTGGAGAAATGGGCCACTAATGCATCCCGACCCTGCGAAAGGATGACGAGCTGCGGCAGGTGAACACCATGCAACAGCGGCGCAATGGAAAACGGTGGCAGCAGACGGCGCCGTACCTGGATGTTGGCGTAGTTGACCTCGCACATCTTCCGCGAGTCGTTCACCTTCCAACGGAAGCCATGCAGGTGCTTCGTCCACTGCCAGAACGCCGCATCTGGTGATGTGACATGGACAAATTAGTAGCCCTTGTTGGCCTCGGACCTTGGCAAATGCAACAAACGAGGTTAAGTATCAATCAGTAAAAGACCGGAGCTTGATTAGTATAATCATATATTTCAAAGCATAGGCGTTGTACTTGAAGTCAAATGGAACGTGAATAAAATCGTAAAACCGACTTGACGCGGCCAACTGCAATTTTTGCGTTCTCCTCGGCGTAGTGCTGATCAATGATGTTCATTACTTTTTGTCTCCTGACAAATCAGTGCTGGACTAACGACGCTGATTGAAAGTGCATCTAGGACTCCCTTGTGGGTTTTGGATGATTTATGACAAGCAATTGGGATCCTAATCCTTTTGTTGAGATGAATGCAGGAAAATGATGAAAAATGAGTAAAATGCCAAAAAGAGGGAAATTAAGAAGGAGAATGAATTTGAGCTCAAGAAGAAGAAATTAGTAGATTAGTATGTATGGAGTGTGTTAAGGAAACACACCCAAGAGCTCAATCTCACTTAATCACACACACACAATGCACAAAACCATACAGGACCGGACTAGTCCGATATAAACCGGACTAGTCCGATATCACATTCTGCACAAGATCGGACAAGTCCGGTCTCCACCGGACTAGTCCGATATCTTTCTGTTCCACTTCGGACTAGTCCTCCCCAGTGCGGACTAGTCCTCAACACAATGCACAAGTCACTAGATCGGACAAGGCCGGTCACCACCGGACTAGTCCGATTCCCTTTCTGATCCACTTCGGACAAGTCCGGTGACTACACGGACTAGTCCGATTTACACTCTGATCTAAATCGGACAAGTCCTCCAAGTGCGGACTTGTCGTTCTAAACACTTAGGGTTTCACAGATCCGGACAAGTCCGATGTCAACCGGACAAGTCCGAAGATTTCCAGCAGCGAAATCGGACAAGTCCGTTTTTCAATCGGACTAGTCCGATATTCCTGGAACTTAGGGTTTGCTTCACACAGCACACCGGACTAGTCCGGTCTCCACCACGGACTAGTCCGATCTTTCTAAACCCTAACGGTAATTTCTAGAAACCCCATATAAATAGAGGTGCATGGCCCACTTTTAATCTCCCTCGAACCCTAGCGCCGTCACACCTCCCAAGAGACTCAAAAACCATCTCTCTCCACGAAGTTGAGTGCAAAATCGATCAATCCTTTGAAGATCACTTGTAGATCATTGGAGAGGCACTTTGCACACGATTGAGCTCTTGGTTTGAATCTCTAACACACTCTTGCATCTCAATTTGTATATTTCGAAGTGTGTTATTGGTGGTTTTGAAACTTGTAATCAAGGGAGCTCTCAACTTGTGAGATCGCCCCTTCAACTTGGTGATTTACCCCTGTGTGATTAGTGGAAGAGGATTGGCCTTCGTGGCGATCCGACGAGGGAAGGGTTGGTGAAGACCCGGTCCTTCTGTGGGCTCCTCAACGTGGACGTAGGCTGCCTTCGTGGTAACCGAACCACGGGATAAATCTTGTGTCTTGTTCGTTTGTGTTCATCATTCTAGTTGATCAACATTATCTAGGGTTTGATTCATTTTGTTGAATTGAAGTTAAATAGTGAACAAGAATTATACTTGCAATAAAACTTAACATACAACTATTGAACTGTCATTATAGTTTATATTTCCGCTGCAAACGACAACGAAACAATCAAATTGACCTAACTTGATCAACCTAGCCCGTGAAATCCGGACTAGTCCGCACTTTACCGGACTAGTCCGATATATCTGGATTTGACCTTTTTGTTGAAGTGCTACAGGAACCGAAAAATTCAAGAAGGCCTATTCACCCCCCCCTCTAGGCCTACATTCAATTGGTATCAGAGCAGGTTCTTCAAGAAAGAGTGCAACCACTCGAAGAGATCATGTCGGACATGAAGGAAGTCCAGAAAATCAACAACCAAGAAGAAATGAACAATGACAAGCACCAAAAGCTAGAAAGGTATCTCGAAGCCATTCAAGACTTCGATGATGATGATGAGGAGACATTGGAGCTGAAAGCACTGCTCCGAAAGAAAGCACTTTCCAAAGGGAAAGCTAAAGTTGAAGAAAAGAAGAAGGGGAGTAGTCACACCGACTACTCCCGATATCCTTTTAATTATGACCGTTTAAATTCTAACAGCAGTCATTATCTATCTATTCCTCTCGGAAAAGCCCCACACTTCGATGGGAGTGATTACTCCATGTGGAGGCAAAACATGAAGATGCACTTGATTTCCCTTAACCCAAGTTTATGGCATATTGTGTGCACAGGAATAAACATCCCTGATGACGATGAAGAACTCACGCCAAGTCAAGAGCAAGCCATCCACAGGAATGCCCAAGCCGCAGCCGTTATCACCTCATCTCTAAGTAGAGATGAATTCACAAAGGTGGACGGATTGGAAATTGCCAAAGAAATCTGGGACACGCTACAGACAGCACATGAAGGTGACCGGCATGTGCGGGAGGCAAAGATTGAAATGATTGAAGGCGAACTAGGAAGGTTCGCGATTGAGGAAGATGAATCTCCCCAGGACATGTACAACAGACTAAAGACTCTTGTGAACAAGGTTCGATCGTATGGTAGCAAAAAGTGGAATGACCACGAGGTTGTAAAGCTCATCCTTAGAGCCTTTATGCCTCGCAACGTCACACTCTGTTCTATGATCCGAGAAAGTCCCGGGTACAAGAAAATGACTCCGGATGAACTGCTTGGCAAAATCATCAACTTTGAGATGATGGAGAAGCAAGCCAAGCACGTCAAAGAAATAGCTGATCTCACATCGGCCAAGAAGAAGGGAGTTGCCTTAAAATCCGCACTCAAACCTCTATCCAAAGAAGCAAGAGAAGCTCAGTTTGAGGAAGACAGCGATGATGAAAGCAGCGAGCTGGACGAAGAAGATATGATTCTGTTCATGAAGAAATTCAAAAGAATTATGAAGAAAAGACAAGGAGCAAAATCGAGTGAAGGAAAATACAAGGAGAAGACAAAACCGAAGATGAGGCGGGCATGCTATAATTGTGGTGAGTACAATCACTTCATAGTTGATTGCCCATATGAGGACAACAAGAAGAAGAGTAAAGAATCCAAGCCTCAACCGAAAAAGTTCTTCAAGAAGAAGAAACAAGCTGAACAAGCACACATCGGAAAGGAGTGGGACTCAAACGATGAGTCCTCATCGTCCGATGAAGAAGAAATGGCTAGCATAGCCATTGAAAGCATGCCCAAGAAACTCACACTCTTCCCCACGCTCGATGCAAAGAAGGCAAATGGAACTTGCCTCATGGCTAAGGAAGGTAAACGCAAGGTAAACATCAAAACTCCTTCCTCGCATTCTTACTCAAGTGATGATGATCTAGATAGTGATGATGAAGATATGCTAATTGGTTTAGATAGAAAAACTGCTGCAAAAATGAAATTCTTGCTTAACCAACTTATTGAGAAGGAGGAGCTAATTGATCATCAAGAAGACATGATTATCTCCCAAAAGGAGAAGCATGTCGAACTTGACAATCTTCTAGTTCTTGAAAAGGAGAAAAATCACACACTAGAGCTTGAGCTAGCTTCAAGCAAGAAAACTTGCTTGGAGTTAACCAACTCAAATGTTGCAATCAAGAATCAACTTGATGACCAAATCAAGGTCAACAAGATCCTTGAAGTGCAGGTTGAGTCACTCAAGCTTAGTGAACCTTCCTCCTCTTCAACCCTACCTTCTCAACCCACTTTAACTAATATCGCTCATGTTTGCAAATGTGATAAAACTAACACCAGGTTGAAGGAAAACCCTACCTCCACGAAGGACAAAAAACCTACCCAATGTGTAATATTTGACAAGGAGAGGATCAACTATGCACGTAGTGCATATTTGGTCCAAAGACCTCCAAATGTCAAGTATGGCATTGGTTACTCTTGTGATGGAAAGCAAAGAGCTGGAAATCATAAGAATAACAAGGGAAGGATCACCTTTGTGAAGGGAGGACCCTCACAACATGGTAACTCGAAAACTAAAAATCTGAACTCTCATGAAAATCGGACTAGTCCGGTTGTGGTCCGGACAAGTCCGGTCATCCGGACAAGTCCGGTCACACAGACTAGTCCGACCCATAAACAACAGCAACTTCTGTTTAAAACATTTGATGCATCCTATGTTTTAATGAAAAATAATGTTGGTAAAGTGTATGCTTATTATGCTGGGCCGCGCCATGGGAACACAAAATCCCATGTGTGGGTGCCCAAATGTATTGTTACTAACCTCCAAGGACCCAAGCAAGCTTGGGTACCTAAAACCAAGGCGTAATTTGTTTTTTGCAGGCCTACTCCTCCGGTGGATCCAAATGGGTGCTAGACAGTGGATGCACCAACCATATGACCGGAGAAAGGAGGATGTTTGTGGAGTATGAAGTGAACCAGGACCCAAACGAAGGCATCTACTTTGGGGATAACAGTCAAGGAAAGGTCCTCGGTACCGGTAAAATTGCAATATCCTCTGAACATACTCTTTCGCATGTTTTACACGTTGAATCTTTAGATTATAACCTGCTGTCCATATCTCAGTTATGTGACAAAGGTTATAATTGTCTGTTTACTAACGAGGGTGTGAACGTCTCAAGGAGAAGTAATGGTTCCATTGCATTCAAGGGTATGTTAAAGGGAAAGCTTTATCTTGTTGACTTCAACAAGGATAAAGCCGAACTGGACACATGCTTGATTGCAAAAACCAACATGGGTTGGCTGTGGCATAGATGGCTAGCACATGTTGGTATGAGGAACCTTCAAAAACTCCTCAAGGGCGATCACATCCGAGGTTTGAAAGATGTTGTGTTTGAGAAAGACAGGCCTTGTAGCGCGTGCCAAGCAGGAAAGCAAGTTGGAGCACAACATCCCGCAAAGAACATCATGACCACGACAAGACCGCTCGAACTACTTCATATGGACCTCTTCGGTCCAATCGCTTACATAAGCATAGGCGGTAACAAATACGGTTTAGTCATTATTGATGATTTTTCCCGCTTCACTTGGGTGTTCTTTTTGCATGACAAGTCAGAAACACAAGGAACACTCAAGAAATTCTTCAAGCGAGCACAAAACGAGTTCTCACTATCAATCAAGAGTATTCGGAGCGACAATGGCACGGAGTTCAAGAACATACAAGTGGAGGAGTACCTTGATGAGGAAGGAATCAAGCACGAATTCTCAGCGCCATACTCTCCACAACAAAACGGAGTTGCCGAAAGGAAGAACCGAACGCTCATAGAGATGGCAAGAACAATGCTCGATGAATACAAGACTTCGGATCGATTTTGGGTGGAAGCAATCAACACCGCCTGCCATGCCACAAATCGACTCTATCTTCATCGACTACTAAAGAAGACCCCCTATGAGCTACTCACCGGTAACAAACCGAACATTTCATATTTTCGAGTTTTCGGTTCTCCTTGCTATATTTTGAACAAGAAGCCCAGGACTTCAAAGTTCGCTTCGAAGTCTGATGAAGGTTTCTTGCTTGGTTATGATTCGAACACTTACGCCTATCGTGTTTTCAACAAGGCCTCCGGACTTGTTGAAGTGGCACGTGACGTAGTGTTCGATGAAACTAATGGCTCCCAAAAGGAGCAAGTTGATCAATGTGAATTAGGTAATGAGGAAGCCCCCTATCAAGCAATAAAAAGGATGGCCCTAGGCGAAGTACGACCACAAGAGTCATCGACACAAATACAAGAGGAAAGTGAACCACAAGAGGAGATCAACAATCAAGGGGGAGCCTCGATACAAGATCAATCACAAGAATATGAACATGATCAACAAATCAATGAGGACAACAACTCAGGGGGAGAAGAAGATGATCACCAACATACGACCCCCCAAGTGCCACACCCAAGAGTACACCAATGCATTCAAAGGGATCATCCAATCGACAACATCATCGGCGACATCCAAAAAGGAGTAACCACTAGATCTCGTATAGCAAATTTTTGTGAACATTACTCGTTCGTCTCCTTTTTGGAACCCCGCAGGACTGAGGATGCATTAAAGGATCCGGACTGGGTGGTGGCAATGCAAGAAGAGTTGAACAATTTCAAGAGAAACGAGGTTTGGGAACCTGTGGAAAGACCCAATGCAAACATAGTCGGCACCAAGTGGGTCTTCCG
This sequence comes from Tuctoria greenei, assembly GCA_036927565.1. Lineage (NCBI taxonomy): Eukaryota > Viridiplantae > Streptophyta > Magnoliopsida > Poales > Poaceae > Tuctoria > Tuctoria greenei. The sequence continues at coordinate 259,557,326 of JAYESD010000001.1, read as the reverse complement.
CAACAAACAAGATGAACACGGGGTGGTGACAAGAAACAAGGCACGACTTGTGGCCAAAGGTTACTCACAAGTCGAAGGTTTGGATTTTGATGAGACCTTTGCTCCAGTAGCTAGGCTTGAATCAATTAGAATATTACTTGCATATGCTACTCACCATGATTTCAAGCTGTACCAAATGGACGTAAAAAGCGCCTTCCTCAACGGACCGATCAAGGAAGAGGTGTACGTGGAGCAACCACCCGGATTTGAAGACGAAGAGTTCCCCGACCACGTGTATAAACTGCGTAAGGCTCTCTATGGCCTCAAACAAGCTCCTAGAGCTTGGTATGAGTGTCTTAGAGATTTTTTAATTGATAATGGCTTTCAAATTGGCAAAGTAGATTATACACTATTCACGAAAAATCTGAATAATGATCTTTTCATTTGCCAAATCTATGTTGATGATATAATTTTTGGATCAACTAATCAATCTTTCTGTGAAGAGTTTAGTAAAATTATGACAGACAGATTTGAAATGTCAATGATGGGAGAATTGAAGTACTTCTTGGGATTCCAAGTGCGGCAACAAAGGGAAGGAACGTTCATAAGCCAAACCAAGTACACACAGGACATCCTCAAGAAGTTTGGCATGGACAAGGCAAAGCCCATTAAGACTCCCATGGCAACGAATGGTCACTTGGATCTCAACGAAGATGGACCGAGCGTCGACCAAAAGGTATATCGCTCCATGATTGGATCTTTACTTTACTTATGTGCATCTAGGCCAGATATTATGTTGAGTGTATGTTTGTGTGCAAGATTTCAAGCCAACCCTAAGGAATGTCATTTGACAGCCGTAAAGAGAATCCTAAGATATTTAGTTCATACACCCAACCTTGGTCTTTGGTACCCAAAAGGCTCAAAATTCAATCTCATTGGGTATTCCGATGCAGATTATGCCGGGTGCAAAGTTGATAGAAAAAGCACTTCTGGCACTTGCCAATTCCTAGGAAGATCCTTAGTTTCTTGGTCATCCAAGAAACAGAATTCCATTGCATTATCCACAGCCGAAGCGGAGTATGTTGCAGCCGGGAGTTGTTGTGCACAACTCCTTTGGATGCGACAAACTCTAAGGGATTACGGTTACAATATGAACCGTATTCCTCTTCTTTGTGACAATGAGAGTGCCATTAAAATAGCCCACAATCCAGTTGAGCACTCTAGAACTAAACACATTGACATAAGACACCATTTCTTGAGAGACCATTCCATGAAAGGAGACATATCCATCTCTCATGTCAACACCCAAAAACAATTGGCTGACATATTCACCAAGCCACTTGATGAAAAACGTTTTTGCGAACTCCGAAATGAGCTAAACATCCTTGATTCTCGGAGTGTGGCTTGAAAAGTTGCATACCTGTATGATTGCTTCAAAATATTGATTGAATTGTGAAAATTTTTCCTCCCCATTTTTCTTTCGAAAAACTATGTCAATTATTAGATCTTGATGAATTTTTTATCATAGTATGATTGTTGTTTGCTTACTGATCAAATTCATCAGGATTATTTGAATTGTTTTGCCTCTCTACCCTCAATTATTGGACCTTCAAATATATATGAATGGGCTATGCAATTTTCTCCTGGTGACCACGGACAAGTCCGTGGTTACCCGGACTAGTCCGCCATTGCAGACTAGTCCGCAGTGTGCCGGTTAGGCCGGACTAGTCCGAACCACCACCGGACTAGTCCGATTTAGGTTTCTGGAGGACTTCGGACTAGTCCGGTCCTGTCCGGACTTGTCCGATTTTTCGTGTCCATAACCCTAGCCGCCACCAAACCCTAATCCCTTCACCCCACACTCTCCTCCAAGCTTTCTCTCTCTTGCGCTCGAGCTCCCAAGGTGAATCCTTGATTCCTCCGTCGAAAAGCCTCAATCTTGGGCGGAGATTAAGCTTGAAGACTCGGGGATTGAAGTTAGCGGACAAGTCCGGCCTCCAACCCCCACATTTTCAAGCCTCCTTGGATTTCTTGGTAATTTTCCTCAAACCCTAAGAAATCTCAAATTTCTTCATTGCTTATCGTTTGGCCTAGCATTCTTCACTAGTTGCATGTCCAGCTGTTGTACTATGTGTATGCTAGACTAGTTATTTCATTAGGGATCAATTTTTATCCAGTTTGTTAGGTTTTTGCTGATGAACACCGGACTAGTCCGGTCCAGGTACGGACAAGTCCGGTCCCCCGGACTAGTCCGTGCCTGAGCACCGGACAAGTCCGTTGTTTCTGAACCAAAACCTAATTCTTTAATTCCCTACTGCCTTCCATTGCCATTTTACCTCACAAATACCTTGTATAACATATCTTTTCTCTTGATCACTCATTCTCAGATCATGTCGAGCTCCGACAATGAAATCTCCGATTTCGAGGCCGAGTTGGACCACGAGGTGGCACCTCGGTCCTCGACGGGTCTTGGCAAGAAACGCCAAGAGAGACCCTCCGAGCCTGCTCCCTCACCTCCCCAGGTTCGGAGGAAGGTGTGTGTCAAGAAGGCCGCCTCGAAGGCTGCTCCTCCGTCAAGTGGCCCTCGCCAAGCTAAAGGGAAGGGCAAGGGGGTTGCCACTGGGCCTGTTGGGCCTCTAAAGCTGCATACTCCCAGAGAAGGGGTCCGGGACCCCAATGAGGAAAGATTCAATGGCAAGGGCAGCGATGTGGCCATAAAGCTGAGAAGTGTGGACTACTATGCAAGGCCCAAGCAAGCAGCTGATGGCAGATTCTGGTCAAATTTCCATGCTGACTTCTACAAGCTGGTCTACTTGCCGATGAAGACCCCGGTGGTGCGCAGTCAATGGATTGACTGGGCCCACCTTGAGAAGAGGAAATGTGCAGCTTTTGATGAAGTGATACAAGCTGCAGAGAGACATGGGCTGAAGGATTTGTTTGCCTTCAGATATAATTGGAATGATGAAGTGATTGCACAATTCTATGCAACGTGCCACTTCTCAGGTGAAGACGAAGAAAGTGTGACTTGGATGACTCATGGATCCAAGTATTCCATCACTCAAGAAGAGTTTGCCCGCCTGCTGCATCTTGACTCTGAGGGAGATGACCACCTCATTATCCACAACATTGGGGTCATTGAGAGGGATGGAATGCAGTTCATGTATGAGCCCACCTCCAAGTTTGTCCCTCCCTCCACAAAGAACATGAAGCCTTTATTTGTGGTCCTCAACAGAGTCCTCAGGAAGACGATTGCTCCCAAGGATGGTGATGCAGGGAGTGTGCAAGGCTACCTCCGGACCCTGATGAAGGTCATCAGCAAGAAAAGGCAATTTGATGTTGCAGACTATATCTGGAATGATATGGTCAATATCTCAAGTACCCCCAACCGATCCTGTGGCTATGCCCCTTACTTGATGTTCATGATTGAGAAGGTCACAGGAATCGAGTTTGTGAAGGATGTGGAGCACACTCCACTGAGGCCTCAGAAGCCTCAGTCCGTGAGTGTCCAGGCTGCTCCATCGCCGGCCTCAAGCCCCGAGGTGCCGGCAAGGCAAGGAGAAGCTGCTAGGGCTACTCCTCCCTCCAGGGAAGCTCCTCAGAAAGGATCCGCCAGTGGGATCCTCAAGTACTTGGCTGCAATCTTCTCCTCCTGCAAGAAAACTGAAGTGAAGCTTCACAAGCTAAATCAGAAGAGGAAGGAGGACATGAGATACATAAAAGCCAATGTGAAGCAGCTAAGTGAGAAGCTGGAGATCAATCCAATTGGATCTCCAGTACTTTCTGAAGATTCTGATCCAAACACCACCGAGCTCAGCCCCTTGACTCCTTCCGAGCTTGCCTATTTTGGCATTGGGGGCTCGAGCAGCTCCGCTCCTCCTCATACCTCTCAACCTCGTCAAGCCGAAAGCGATGAAGATGATGAAGACGACGAGAGGACTGACAGCGAAGAGTGAAGCCCTAGGATCTTCCTCTCTCTCTCTTTTTGGTGTCTTGATGCCAAAGGGGGAGAGATTGAGGGGGAGTCACTAGTCTAAGCTTTAGCTGAATAGGATGCGAGGAGAGAGCTCTCTATGTTTTTTTTTTTGTGACTGTATTTGCTTAACTCTCTTTTCATATCATGTTTGGTCCTGTGATGAATTGCTCAATTAATTTGCAAGTGTGTGATGAAATCTGAGCTTTTGCTCCTGAAGTGCCATATTCACTTGATATTAGTTGGTAAATGAAAATTCTGTCATTCTTAATGCAATCATGCTCTTAGTATGCATCCCACCATAAAGAATGCACATATGAATAATTATCTTGCTGCCTGATGCATTTTTGAGTCATATGTGCATACTTTATGAAAATCTCATTTTATACCTCATTTTGTGAAATCTCAATTGGTTGTCATCAATCACCAAAAAGGGGGAGATTGAAAGTGCATCTAGGACTCCCTTGTGGGTTTTGGATGATTTATGACAAGCAATTGGGATCCTAATCCTTTTGTTGAGATGAATGCAGGAAAATGATGAAAAATGAGTAAAATGCCAAAAAGAGGGAAATTAAGAAGGAGAATGAATTTGAGCTCAAGAAGAAGAAATTAGTAGATTAGTATGTATGGAGTGTGTTAAGGAAACACACCCAAGAGCTCAATCTCACTTAATCACACACACACAATGCACAAAACCATACAGGACCGGACTAGTCCGATATAAACCGGACTAGTCCGATATCACATTCTGCACAAGATCGGACAAGTCCGGTCTCCACCGGACTAGTCCGATATCTTTCTGTTCCACTTCGGACTAGTCCTCCCCAGTGCGGACTAGTCCTCAACACAATGCACAAGTCACTAGATCGGACAAGGCCGGTCACCATCGGACTAGTCCGATTCCCTTTCTGATCCACTTCGGACAAGTCCGGTGACTACACGGACTAGTCCGATTTACACTCTGATCTAAATTGGACAAGTCCTCCAAGTGCGGACTTGTCGTTCTAAACACTTAGGGTTTCACAGATCCGGACAAGTCCGATGTCAACCGGACAAGTCCGAAGATTTCCAGCAGCGAAATCGGACAAGTCCGTTTTTCAATCGGACTAGTCCGATATTCCTGGAACTTAGGGTTTGCTTCACACAGCACACCGGACTAGTCCGGTCTCCACCACGGACTAGTCCGATCTTTCTAAACCCTAACGGTAATTTCTAGAAACCCCATATAAATAGAGGTGCATGGCCCACTTTTAATCTCTCTCGAACCCTAGCGCCGTCACACCTCCCAAGAGACTCAAAAACCATCTCTCTCCACGAAGTTGAGTGCAAAATCGATCAATCCTTTGAAGATCACTTGTAGATCATTGGAGAGGCACTTTGCACACGATTGAGCTCTTGGTTTGAATCTCTAACACACTCTTGCATCTCAATTTGTATATTTCGAAGTGTGTTATTGGTGGTTTTGAAACTTGTAATCAAGGGAGCTCTCAACTTGTGAGATCGCCCCTTCAACTTGGTGATTTACCCCTGTGTGATTAGTGGAAGAGGATTGGCCTTCGTGGCGATCCGACGAGGGAAGGGTTGGTGAAGACCCGGTCCTTCTGTGGGCTCCTCAACGTGGACGTAGGCTGCCTTCGTGGTAACCGAACCACGGGATAAATCTTGTGTCTTGTTCGTTTGTGTTCATCATTCTAGTTGATCAACATTATCTAGGGTTTGATTCATTTTGTTGAATTTAAGTTAAATAGTGAACAAGAATTATACTTGCAATAAAACTTAACATACAACTATTGAACTGTCATTATAGTTTATATTTCCGCTGCAAACGACAACGAAACAATCAAATTGACCTAACTTGATCAACCTAGCCCGTGAAATCCGGACTAGTCCGCACTTTACTGGACTAGTCCGATATATCTGGATTTGACCTTTTTGTTGAAGTGCTACAGGAACCGAAAAATTCAAGAAGGCCTATTCACCCCCCCTCTAGGTCTACATTCACTGATGATCCGCAACATACTCAACGATGTAAAACATCAGGTATTAATGCATCAACAAATATGAGGGGGAGAATACCAATGCGCAGATTTAAAAGTATATTGCGGATCATCGGCGTCCTCAGTCCAGAAGCAATGTAGAAGTGGCGCTGCCCGTATTAGCTTACCGAAAAACTAACTAGGGCCGCTGCAAACTCGAGAACGGGTGAGGAGAAGGCTCATCGCCAACGGATCGAGGGGACAGAAGCTACACTACTGCTATGGGCGATGAGCCTTCCCCTCGATCCGTTCTCGAGTCAAGGGCGGGCCAGCGGTGGGGGCACAGGGGCGGCGGGCCGGCGGCGGAGCCGGGGGCGCGGTGGACCGCCGGGGGCGCGGCATGCGACGTTGTGCGGTAGGGCCGCAAAAAATTTATTTCCGCCCGCCTAGGCCCAGAGTCAGGCCTGCCTTTAAGACCATCTGCAGTGGTTCATAGTAAAGCGGTGATGGGACGCGGAGCGGTTCCAAATGAATTCAAAGATGCGCATGAGGGATGCATAACCTCTGCAGTACTGCAGGTGCAGTAACAGTCACTGACATGTGGGCCCCACAGCTAGCTAGACCCACATGTTAGTGATTGTTACTGCACCTGCAGTACCGCAGGTGATTTCAACACATGCGCTGCGCGCGTCTAAGGCACCTCGGTGACTGGCGCGCACGTAAGGTCGGTGCGCCCGGTCGCATCAACCGCCTGTACAAATAGCTACGGCTTGAACGAAGGACGAAACCTTATGCGGCAAACAACAACGTATAATACTTCCTCCGCCCAACTCACTCTATTTCTATTTTGGTCGAACTAATTACCTTTGACAAATGATTTATATGGAATTTATTAACTTCAATAACATGTAGTACTAGATTGTATATTATAGAAATATTTTCATGGTGAATCTAAAAGTACAATTCTTGTATTGTTAAAACATATCAAAATTGCATAAATCTAAAATATAGATTTGACGAAACCTAAGACTTCCCTTTGAAAAAGTTTTATACTTTACATTAGTTTTACATATGTAATATGCACATATGATATATCACTAAATAGTTTTGCAAAAAAAAACATGCAGCAGAAATATGTATATCCCATATATATGCTACTACTACGTAAATTAGGGGTGGGCAAATAAACTGAGACTGAAAAACCGAAACCGATGAAACCGAGACTGGAACTGAAAAGACCGAAATATCGGGTATCGGGTACTTTTCGGGTAGCGAATATAAATAACTGAAAAATAAATGTCGGGTTCGGACGGATGAATTCATTGTGGAGCTACATGTCACGTACTTAATTATACTAAAAATCATCATCTTCGTTGTCGTCCCCCCACAATGGAGCTACATGACCATCATTGGTATATGTATCGTCATTGTCGTCGTCGTCTTCATTTTCTGATGCAACTCCATCTACCTCAAACCGATCACCTGACGTTGTCATTATAAGAGTGGAGCATTGCCGTTGGCTCCCTCAATGTCATTCCTAGCCCATGCGGTCGTATCCTCATTATTGATATCATCAGTAAGCAGATCATCATGAAATGTCTTAGCCTCCATCGTCTCAGTCACATTATTTTCACTGTCTCCAAGGGGCATGGCAAAAAGGTTCCGTGGCTTCGTTTTAACAACTGTAGCCCATTTAGGATGCTTCACACTTGGAAAATAAAAAACTTGTTCTGCTTGGGTGGCTAGAATGTAAGGCTCATACTGGAATCGAAACAGAGTAGTGTCAACATCTATCATTCCGTATTGATCCTTTTTGTAGCCTCTGCTTTGGTTCTGACATCTTCCAAAAGGCCGATCAAACCATTCACACTAAAATAACAGAACCACTTGATTTTTTTCAAAATCAACAGCAATGATTTTCTTGATTACTCCAAACCAATCATGATCAGTGCCCCGAACAACAATACCACCGTTTTGGGTCTGTAAATCTTTTTTCACATCTGCAGTTCGAAAGAAGCCATTGATGAGTAACAGACTAAAAAAATGTGCCTGACGATCAGGTCCTCTAGATAATGCATACAGATAATCGGTTGCTTTGCCTTCTTTGTGTAATGTCGTAATCTGTACACATTAGTATAACATGGGTTATCGACGACAAACCAATTTCAGAACAGATATTTGTTCAATATTTCATCAAAGTGCAAACTTGCATGTACTTACTCATTTCTGAAACCAATCAACAAACTCATCTCTATGGCGTTTATCAACATCACGAGAATGAATCTTTTTCAGTTCTTCCATATGCTCAATGAAAAGGGTACAAAATTAAATTAGCTATCTACAATAATCCATATATATAGTATACAACATCTGAGTTATACGTTATTACTTGATCAATGGAGCGGCCTCTTCAATGTTAGTAATAAGATAATGCCTGATGTTATGTAGTTCCACCATAGTAAGTTGGTCCCATTTATACCCTTTTTTAGAATTATCAACTTCTGTAAATATGTTAGAATTATCAACAGAAGGTACATTTGTAGCTACAGCTTCATGACGTTCTGGCCTATTACGCTTGGTGCTGATGTTATCCAAAAACTGACTACAAAAAGTCATACACTCTTCGGCAATATATCCCTCAGCTATAGAACCCTCCGGGTGAGCTCTGTTACGTACATACCTCTTCAATGTACCAAGGTACCTCTCAATTGGATACATCCATCTGTAAGAAACAGGTCCACCCAACTGTGCTTCTTCGGCAAGATGGGTTGGAAGATGTACCATGATATCAAAGAAAGCGGGAGGAAACAACATCTCAAGCTTACAAATTGTTTTAGGAATTTGTTTTCTCATCTTTTCCAAATCTAGTTCCGCCAATTCTTTAGAACAAATTCCAGAAAAGAATGTGCTAAACTCAATTAAAGGTGCAACAACCTTTACAGGCAATATGTTACGTATTGCAATAGGAAGGAGCTTCTGAAATGTAATATGACAATCATGAGTTTTTAGACCCGATACCTTACATGCTTTTATGTCCACACATCTCTTGATGTTTGAGGCATAACCATCGGGCACCTTCACATTCCCCAATAACTTGCACAAGGTGGTCTTCTCATCTTTGCCCAAAGTATATAATGCTAGTGGGAATGTGTACTTGCTCTTTATGAACTTCGAATGTTGTTCTGGCCGTATACCCATATCCTTCATATCAAGACGAGCTTGTAGACTATCTTTTGTTTTACCATCCATAGCAAGCAATGTCGCCAATATGCTATCACAAATGTTTTTCTCAATGTGCATGATATCCAAGTTATGCCTTATTAGCAATGTCTTCTAATAAGGGAGGTCGAAAAATATACTTTTCTTCTTCCAATTATGGCATCTATTTTCCTCGTTGTGCTTTCTCTTATTATTCATCGGTCCAAAACTCACTTGATCAAAACACTCGTATTGTTGGAGTACTTCGTCACTAGAGAGTGATGTTGGAGCCTCTCTATTCTCTGCCTTGTTGTTGAAAGAACCTTTGTTTCGACGCCATCTGTGATCCTGAGGTAGGAAACGATGATGACCCATGTAACAATGCTTTTGTCCATATTTCAACCAGAAGGCGTTCGTGTTTATATGGCAGTATGGACATGCTAGCTTCCCTTTTGTGCTCCATCCACATAGCATTGCATATGCTGGAAAATCATTTATTGTCCAAATAAAGAAGCTCGCATGACAAATGTCTCTTTCTTTAAACTGTCATATGTTTCAACACCATCAGACCATAATTTCAGTAGCTCATCAATCAAAGGCTGCAGATACACATCAATGTTGTTTCCAGGTGACTTTGGCCCTAGAATTATCATTGACATCACCCAATAAGACTGCTTCATACACAACCAAGGTGGTAGATTATATGGGATTAGAATCACAGGCCATGTACTGTAAGAAACATTCATTACTCCAAAAGGATTGAAACCATTAGATGCTAGCCCAAGTCTTATGTTGCGGGGATCAAATGAGAAATTTGGGTGAATGCTATGAAAATGCTTCCATGCTTTCGAATCGGCGGGATGGCGTAATATTCCATCATCAGCATGACTTTCTTTGTGCCAGCGCATGTTTGATGCCGTTGATTCTCCCATATAAAATCTTTGTAGATGGAGAATAAGAGGGAAGTAACGTAGAATCTTGCGTGCTACAAGCTTCTTGGATTTTCCACAAGGTAAAGCCTCTTTTGCATCCCCAGCAGTACTATTTTTCCATCTTAATTCACCACATTTTGAGCAACTATTCAGCAGAGAATAGTCCTTCCGGAATAACACACAGTCATTGACACATGCATCGATCTTTTGGTAGTCCACCCCGAGGTCACAAACAACCTTCTGAAGTTTATCAAGTGTATTAGGAATGCAGTGGCCCTTTGGAAGCGCAAATGAGAATAGTTCAAGTAACATCTCACGAGCTACTTTGCTCATACCAGTTAAACACTTTATCTGGTAGAACCTGACAATGTAGGATAATTGGCTCAGCTGCAAACAACCTGGATACAACTCCTTTTTGGCATCAGTTAATAAGTCATAGAATTTCTTTGCATCCCCAGTTGGCTCCTACTGGTTTACAGCATTTTGTTGATCATCAACATCTGCTAAAGTACCACCATGATCAGTGCCTCTAAGTAGACTAGACAACATATTTTGCAAAGCACCATCATCAAAAATTATCTCCTCATTATTTGCTGATTCCTCGGCAATATTTTCCTGAACTCGTATTTCTCCATGGTGTATCCAACAAGTATAATCCAATAGCATCCCATTTCTGAGCAGGTGTAAATGAACTCCCTTGCGTGTCTTGTGGCAAATATTACGAGATCTCGTGCAAGGACAAGGCATAGTTCCTCCTTCACGAGTGCCCTAAAATGCAAAATTTAAAAATGACTTCATTCCATCCTGCCACTCCCTCGTATGCCTGTCTTTTCCCATCCATGTCTTATCTTCTGACATCGCTTCCTACAATTCAATCAGACATCAGCCTATCCGTAAGAGGATAGATGTACAAGAACACATTATGTGAGCAATTGTACCTAGCTGTTGTTACTCCACGCGTTGCGGCTGGCGGATTCTCCTACAAGCGTGGCAGCCGGCGGATGCTCCTCCAAGCGTGGTGGCCGGTGGTTGGTCCTCCAAGCTTGGCAACCGACGGATGCTCCTACAAGAGTGGCGACCGGCGAATGCTCCTACAAACGTGGCGGCCGGCATGTGCTCCTCCAAGCGTAGCGGCTGGCAGATGCTCTTCCAAGCGTGGCGGCCAACGGATGCTCGTACAAGTGGGGCGGCCGGCGAATGCTCCTCCAAGCGTGGCAGCCCGCAGATGCTCCTACAAGCGTGGCAGCTGGCGGATGCTCCTACAATCATGGCGGCCGGCGGATGCTCCTACAAGAGCGTTGTGGAGAGGGGGCCGGTGTTGCGGGTCGAAGGGTACAATAATAAAATATTATTTTCGTTTCTTATTTTCCTTCTTCATTCGGCGTGACAAAAATTTCCCACCGCGGGCAGGCAGGCAGGCAGGACGAAAAAGTTGGGCTGCTTGTTATTTGTGGGCTGAAACTGCGTTAATTCACTTTATATTCAAGCTGGGCCTTCGCGAATTCATGACGCTTGCACAGAGCCGAAGGCCTCAAAAGGTCCGGTCCAATCACCATATTTTCGTGAGATCCTCAAGGTACGCTGCTTCCAATGTTTGGCACATGGTCACATTGCGGCAGCTTGCCGTGACCCGCCGCGTCTGGGACTGGTCAGCCCACGGGCCCTTTCAAAATTAAAGTTGGCCTACTACTTCCCTGGTCACCGCTCCAGTAGGCGCCATGTGCCCAAGGGGCCAGATGACAAGAGGCCTCTTCATCCTCTCCTTCTAACACCCCCCCCCCCTATTGCTTCCAGGCTCAAGTTCCCGACTGATTCCCATCCAGGCTCCCGTGTGTTGCCTGAGAAGTCCTTTGCCTCTGTTGTCGCAGCGCCATGCCTCACAACCATGTTAGACGCGAGCAAGTACCTGCAGGCCCAGCGTCCCTGTGCCCTCGTGAGGGGCAATGCACGGTGGTCAACAACCGCCTCATGACGACGGAGTTTATCCGTTTGCGCCGCCAAGCAGTTGTTATGGGACCCAGAGGAGGTCGCAGCGAGGCAACGCCCATGGAGATCACCCTGGCCATCCAACACCAACTTGAAATCCTACATTGGGCTTTCACTGTGTCCACGTTTGGGGATGGTGAGTTCCTGGTGCGGTTCACCCGTGATGACTTACCACCGGGAGCGTGCTGACCTGTGCACGATCGTTGGGTGGATGAAAGACCCAAGCCTCCTGCCTCGGGCCAAAATGGCCACCTGCTTTGCAGGAAGTGATCGCCGGACTGGGAGTGATGGCGGGCCGCCGGCGGAACCTTTCAACCATGCCGCAGTGGTCTGGCCTGGCGGCCTCACGACAGAGCTCATCATCCACCTGCATCACTACATCGACTATACGCCGCCGGTCCACCCCAACTCCCTGGCCTCCTCGTCATCAGGCGACTCTTCTGACAGACACTCCTCATTGTCCTCGAACTCTTCGGGGGACACCTTCCAGCGGCCGAAGAGATTCTACTGGCGGTGTGGGGAAGTGGATGAGGCGGATAAGCAACTCTTTTAGTATGGCTACCAAAGTGTCCTAGCTCATGTGTTACGTTTCCTATAGAACCTAAAAATCCTTTACAAATCCTATCCTTCAAAGGGAGCCTATGTTTGAGAGGATTATGACTGGATTAATTTCCGTGGAAAGATTTCCCATTTAACATTTCGGTTGTCCTTCCTTTTTTCAAACATTTTCTTCCTTGTATTGTCTTCACTTTTTTCTTTCCAGTCCTAGCTACCGGCCCGTTGCATTTTCCTGTTACTACTTCTTTACAGACCGCTTTACGGGCCCTGCTGCGGGTGATCTCCTGGCAACTCCACCGGTTTGGGGACAAGGAGGGTTTGGCGAACAGAAAACTCGAACTAATTTTGCACAGATAGTACATCCATGAACAATAACACCAAGTACATTTAACTTAAAAACATTACTCCCTCTGTCCCAAAATACTTGTCCCTTTCGATGGAGGGAGTATCTCCGTCCCAAAATACTTGTCGCTTTGGATGGAGGGAGTATATTACAAACACAAGAAAAGATAAACTACAACTAAAACCATGAAACAAAAAACTACAACTAAAAACATGAAACGAAAAACTACAACTAAAAACATGAAAAGAAAACACCTAAATACTACTCTACTCAGCCTCCACCTCCTCCTCCTCGGGTGGGTCCTCAGGCTCCTGACCCTCCTCTAGCGCCTCGGTCTCTGGTGGCGGAAGGTGACCAAGTCTCAAGGCCACCGCCACAATAAGGTTGCAACAACCCACGACGCCGAGCTCGGCCGCCATCGTCTCCCAGAGGGAGTCGATACGAGAGGCCACGTGCGAGAGGCCGAAGACATAGTGGCCCGTAGTGTCCATTCCAGTTCTTCATGGAAGGGTACCGAGCCCAAGGCGTTCCATGGAGTGAGATGTATCCGTAAATACATCTCGGGCCATGTTGAACAGGAGGGTATCCTTCACGCGCGGCGGCAAGGGGGGGTCCAGCCGCGGCCGCTTACCGGCGGCCGGGTCCCTCGGCGGGCTTGGTGGCGAAGGGTTGCTCGAGCTCGAAAGCATTTGCTGTATACTAGCCGCGGCTAGGTTTTGTGGAGAGAAGAAAGGATGTTGGAACGGTTGTGCGGAAAAGACGATGGCACGGGTGACCATCTTATACTCCCTCCGTCCCAAGTGAACTCTATTTTTAGGATTCAAACCACACATTAGTCAACACATAAAATTACCCTAACACCCTTCATCAATACATATCCTCCCACTTTCCATTCAATGCCAACAAGTTGCTACGGCAACAAAGGACAGTAGCTGAAAATGTGCAGAGCACACAGCTGACATGACCATACAGTGAAAGTAAAGTTGAGCTGGGACAAAAAAAATTGGCTGGAAATAATCTTCAGCTGGGACGGAGGTAGTAGCATTGTAGTAGTGGTCAGGGGAGGGGACGCGTCAAATTTAGTTCAAAGGACACGCATGCGCTGCGCGTGTTACTCGCCTCGGTTACTGGCGCGCACGGTCGCTCTGTGCACCTGGTCGCATCAGTTTCGCGAAAAGATTTCCTGTTTCACATTTCGGGTCTCCGTGCTGTTATACCTTAAATCTTACACTACGTACTCCCTCTATCCCCAAAAGTATGAAGTTTTTAGAACTAGTTCTAACATTTTTGTTAGAACTATATTATTCTAACATATAGGAGTACTTCCTATATTTTTCTAACATTTTTGTCGTCCTTTCTTTTATTTTCTGGAGTTCATTGTCTCCACTTTTCTTTCCAGTCTTCGCTACCGGCCTGTTGCGTTTTCTAGTAGTACTACTACTACTACTACTTTACAGACCGCTTTGGAGTTCAGTGTCTCCACTTTTCTTTCAAGTCGTCGCTACCAGCCTGTTGCGTTTTCCAGTAGTACTACTTTACAGACCGCTTTGCAGGCCTCGCTGCAGGCGATCTCCTGCCTCCTGGCAACTCCAACGGCTAAAGAAGCGTACAACTACACTTTAAAAGCCATAACTCTAGCGCTCGTATTATGTTTAGCCCCATTTGCATCAAAGGAAATTAACGGGACAGTTTAAAGGAATGGAATCCTCCGGAAGGAAAAGACATTCGTACGTAGTTTCGTAAGTAGCATTCCAAACAGTGCACTTTATAAGCCATAACCATCACTGCGCGTTTGCGCGCGTCTCATCGTGTTCCCGACGCGTACTAAAGACACACGTCACACACCATCCTCTCCCCCCCCACACCACGCGTTCACATCCTCTGCAGTAATTGCCCACACACCACCATGCGGAAGGGAATTCTCTGCGGCAGGGCCGCATGCCCGCCTGCGTGCGACCCTGCCCCCATACCGTTCGTTCCTGCCCTCATGAATCGTAAAGAACGTCGCTCGCGCTCGGCTCCGATGGAACGTGCTCCCGTTCGGCTCCGAAGGCCAGCTCGCCTCCCGCGCCCGGCCCAGGAGGAGGCTGTACCTACTGTACATTGTATGTCGGCGTACATACGTCGACATAGGTTGTACGTGTTTCACCCTTGCTCTGATCGTCCGATCAGGCAGGTGAGTAGTACAATACCGCTAGTACTGTAGGATTCTATACTCGCCGACGGCATTCCTCCTCTTCCGGCTTCTCTGCTATGTTGCGCTGTGTGCACAGTACATTACATTGTCTCGTTATTTTGGTACTGCTATACGTGAGTATCCTAGGTTTCAATCAACCTCTGTTCAAACTAATCAAGGCAAACTGTTTAGAAATTTTTTTTCACGGTTTTACATTGCACGAGAGCTTTTAGTATTTGGTACACCCTTTTTATATACCGTGGGAGTAAATTAATCGTGCCTAACCACTGCTTTGCTGCCTCCTGACGGGTGAAGACGTAATTCTAAAGCACACGTAGTAATTCCAGAATACGAAGCGAAGCGACCGCTGCACGGAGGCGGACCAGGCGAGCTAGCCTTCGAAGCCGAGCAGGAGCGCGTGTTCCTTCAGAACTGAGCCGAGCGGGGCGACGTCTTTGCGATTCAAGCCGACGGGAACGAACGGTATCGGAGGTAGGGCCGCACGTGGACGGGCGTGCAACCCTGGTGCAGAGAATTCCCTTCCCCACCATGCCCTCTTCTTCGCGCGTACTAAAAATCACTAGGCGTCTCATTGACTTCTCCGCGCGTACTAATAAAGAGTAGTAAGACGACACACGATCCTCTACTCCGCCACACACACCATCCTCTTATCCGTGCATAGTCTTCCTCTCCGTCGCACGCGCCCTCATTGGTTCCCTTCGAAGCCCATGGAGTTCCCCTTGCCGCACGATATTGCGGTCCTGATCGCGGGGTGGGTCGCTGCAACCTCCACCCAGCCCATGGACGACCTCTCCAGTCTGCCGCCACCTGTAAGGCCATGCACACGGCGTGGCGTAATCCCGCCGTGGGCAGGCGCGTGGCGCTGGAGTGGGAGAACAGCTGGGAGTGGTTCCAACGGCACGGGAACAGGAGCTACAACGCCCTCATGGAGCGCCTGGCCAACGTGGGCAACCCTCATGCGTGCTACGTCACCGGGTTCAACCTCGTCTTCAACTACGGCCGCGCGCAGGCACAGCAGGGCACCCAATTCCTTGTCCGGGCGTCCGCGAACGGCCACAAGGTGGCGGCCTACGTCCTCGCCATGCTCCGCTACGACGCCGACCGTGGGGACCGCGACGCCCTCGAGTATATCCAGCAGGTTGAAGGTGAGGCCCACGTCGGCGACAACGCGACCGGGTCCGTCGCGATGAAGAGGACCAACACGAAGTGCTGCCGGTGTCGGAATCAAGCCATGCAGAGGCTCGGCAATTTCGTGAGCTGGAGGTTACAGTGTAAGCCTCCTCCTGGACCGCCGCCGGTGGCGCTGCCCGACATTGATGATGGCATTTGCCGCTGCCCAACAGGGGGGAACCAGGGGCCTGCCCGCTGCGGCCGGCGAGGGTGGTACGAGTGGACCGTCTTCTGTACTGAGAACTATAGTATTGAGTGCGAGTATGACCTGTTCTGCCATAACGTGTTGTACTCTATGGGTTATATTCCCTCCATTCCCTTTCAGATGCGCTACCCCTAGTTCTTCCAACGCCAATGAAAAGTGAACAAAGGGAGTATATAAAATAGACTTGTATAAGGCATGTTGATGTGTTTCTCCTATATATGAATGCTCGTCTCTCTGATGAATGTTGCACTTGTTGTGTTTCCCCTATGCGCGCTCGTCTTTTGTTTAGCCCCGTTTGCATCAAAGAAAACTCACAGGGCAGTTTAAAGGAATGGATTCCTCCGGAAGTGACACATGTGCTTTAAAAAATCTAGGTTCTATAAATTTTGGCTTCACTAATAATAAAGTTGTATAAATTGCTACTTCTATACAGGTTCGTAATTAGGTATTACTAGATATAAATACAGTGATATAAACAAGGATTAAAATAAAGCATACGCATAAAATCTCTTCAACCAGCAACACAGTGATATAAACAAGGATTAAATACTAGATATAAACATCGACGGAACGAAACAATAGTGTTCAACATACCATTCCAGGCAACAAACTAATTAATTTGACAGTACTAGCTCTTACGTAATCAAAAAACACAAAATAAACTAATCGGCACATCTAGTCCGCACCACATCTCTTCAAGCAGCACCTTCAGTCCGTCAGCTAGCTCCATGCATCGTCCTACACCACCACCTTGCTTGGGTCTACCTCCATGCATCCTGCATCACGACAACCTTGCTTGGACCACCGTCATTGTTTTCAGCAGCGATTAGTTTATGGCATCATCAAATCTGGAGTAAATTTTCTAGATTATTTGGGGCTGAAAAAATAGTTAACACGCTATATATGAGGAGAAAGATTAGGATAATATGTGCTACCTATGCCGTGGACAACATATCCGACGCTTCATTCTGGTCGCCAGGATCATTCTACCCCAAGTCATCTGGGGCAGCAGGCGGAGGACCTTGATCATCAGGATAATATATATATTATTGGATGAATATATATATATCTCTCAACAAAAAGAGAAAATTAATTCTTGTTTGCATCCTCTCGGGTATCGCAACTGCGCGCTCGACGAGGGCGATGAGAGTTCTGGTAATGATGACACCGCGTATAGGGGCATAGGGCCAGTGGTAATAAGTACTTCCGGCTGGTTCCAGCCGTTGCATCACAAAACAAGAAAAGAAAAACATTAAAACCAAGAAGAGAAAAACAACATCAGGACTGGATTAATCTGTGTCAATCGATTTCCTTTTTTGCAATTTGGTTCTCCACGGTCGGATGGACAGAGTCCTCCAGCTTAAAGGAATATGAACTGGTCGGTGGCCCTAGTTTACTCCAAACAGCGGTTTGCATCCTGTCGGTCCCAACGGCTCGACGCGTCCCATCGGCATAAGAGAAAATTAACACGTGTACGCCACACGTCTGACTATTCGAGCATTAATGCTTTGTCGTGATCATGTATGATGGCCGGACATGTATGCATGCTTTTGAAAGAGAGCCAGCGAGGTCTCCATCATGTTTCATGCATGATTGATCACTTGTTGTTGAGGATTTGTGATGTTGATTTTCTTGTCTCATGTTCACATTTCTCTTGTTTTGTAATGTTTTATGTTACTGAACTCAATGTTGTTCGTCTATTCCATATGTTATTTTCTTCTCTGCCTGTTGTCTAATGAACTACGTACTCCGTATTTGTGTTCTATGTGTAACATGCATGTGTAAGACCTCGATCCACGATCATGTTAAATTGATGGTGTTATACAAGTGTTTTCTCTTTTTGTTGAAAAAACGATCATCATATTTATTATTTGTATATTATTAATTAATATACATTAGTAAAATAAAGAATTAATATATAAATAAATATTATCATATGAAATATCAACATGGATGGTCCAATCCAACCTACGAAACAAGAACTTTTTGAACGTCCAGTACATCCAATTAAGCATCAACTAGCATGGATTGAGATCCAGTATACAAAAACATGGATGATCCTATCGAATCCAACTTTGACAACAAAAAAACGCACGTACGCGACGGTCGTTCATTAACAGAGAATACAAATATATAGAACCGATAGATCATTAAATAACAGACAGAAAACAAAATAACAGATGGAACAGAGGAACAATGACATTGAGTTCATTAACATAAAACAATACTACAAAACAAGAAAAACAACATCATGAAACCAGAAAACCAACATCACGGACCCTTTCTTCGTCCTCGCACCGAGGGCGCGCGCGGCGCCGCCGTGGCAGGGCTCACCGGAGATCTCGCCGCTGGCCTTTCCAGTGCAACAAGCTTCGCCAATCTTGCCGCTTGTGGTTTTTTCACCACGCGGAGCACGTCGGTGTTGCCCCTGGGGCTTGCCGATGGCTGGAAACGGCGGTGCGATGGCGGCGGCGGTGGCCACAGCTCCGGCACGGTAGAACTCCCTTATCTCTAGCTCAAAGGACTTGGTTTCTCCTCCAAAATCTTTCTTGTGCCTTGAGGATCATGAACCAGGACTAGGAAAGGAGAAAAACGGCTGGAAACTAGGAGCTCGACGGTAAATCGCGGCTTTATCACAGGCGGCGACCAAAACTCGGCTATCTCGATCGGTCATCACTCGTCGATGGTTTTCAAATCTTTTCGATTCGGAGTGTTCACGGGGAGATAGGTAAACTATCTCCTAACTATGGTCAAGAATTATTAGATGTATAAAATGAATTAAATCCATGACCTAGAGACATAGGTATGAACTATCATAGGGGAAACTGGCAATAAAGACGCTACAAGGCATGGCATGGCTTGAAACTTGGTGAGCATGCTTAAGGCGCGATAACACACCTTTCCCTTATAGAAGTCGGGGCCTGTAGAGGCTTCCTCCGGCTTGTCGACGGTGGAGTAGGGGTGGGTCTTGGCAGCTTGACCCGCAGTCGTCAGGAAACTGCGAAATACCGCCCAACCAGTTGAGGAAACACCGAAACAAAAGGTTGAGAAGGTGCGCAAGCAAGTTGTGAACAACTTTTCTAAAGGACTCCCGATCGATCCTTGCCTAGTTGGCAAGCTATCATTGGAGTTCCAAGGTGAGGTCGGTGGCGCGCGAGCGGGGCAGAAAACGCGAAAGAGAAGAGAGAAACCGAGCTAGCTAGAGTTGTACTAATTCCTCTTTTTGATGTGTACTAATTCTTCTTTTTGAAGTTGGATATCGTCTAGAGTTGTAGGCTCCTTGATCATGCATGTTTGGGGCGTAGCATACATCGGCGAGGCCTCATACTCTGACGATATTCATCATCAAAACGAGAAATTAAACACGTATTAATTGGTTGAACATGTTTGGGGTGCATGCAAGTTAGACATAGAAAAGACCTCAGTCACGTTTGAAAAAATTAACATGCATACCTCAAACAAGACGATCTTTCAACAAAAAGAGAAAACACACGTATAAGCGAGCGTGTGGAGATGATCGGACGCTAGAGGAAACCACACTTATGAACTGGTCAGTGGCCCCGATTTACTCCAAACCGCGGTTTGCATCCTCTCGGTCCCAACGTGTGACATGCGTACGGGTCAGTGACGTGGGTACGTACGTATGACGCGTGGGTCCTCTAGGAGGGACGGTATGGTATGCATGCCAGTACTTAACGTATGGATGTGGCCAAGAGGGGACGTTCTTGGCTTGGGAGTTGACCGACAAGGACATTAGTCTTCTAAGAGGGGTGGATTGTGACATCCTGACTCAAGGCTTAATAGGATTGATAGAATACTCATACCACCAAGGTATACCTTCTTTTCCAGGAGCCCACCTACAAAGAACTCCGAGGTTAAGCGTGCTTGGCCCGGAGCAATTTGCGGATGGGTGACCGACCGGGAAGTCTTCCAGAGTGCACATGAGTGAGGACAAAATGCGGAGAAAAGACTAGTGTTGGTTTGTGGGACTAGTCTGTGATCCTAAAGAACTGCTAGAAGTAACGACCGCCAGACCCGCAGTGGCTGTCGTGTTACAAAAATATTGTGACATCCTGTCTCAAAGCTTAATAGGATTGATAGAATACTCATACCAGCAAGGTATACCTTCTTTTCCAGAAGCTCACCTGCAAAGAACTCTGAGGTTAAGCGTGCTTGACCCGAAACAATTGTGGATGGGTGACCGACCGGGAAGTTTTCCCAGGTGCGCACGCGTGAGGACAAAATGCACAGAAAAGACTAGTGTTGGTTTGTGGGGCTAGTCTGTGATCCTATAGAGCTGCTAGAAGTAACGACCGCCAGGCCCTGTAGTGGCTGGGGTGTTACAGAATGGTATCAGAGCCGACCCTCGCGGTTTCACGAGTGCATACGGGTCAGGGACATGGATACGTACGCATGACGCGTGGGTCCTTTAGGAGGGACACGGTATGGTACGTATGCCAGTACTGAACGTATGTACGTGGCCAAGAGGGCACGTTCCTGGCCCGAGAGTTGACCGACGAGGACGTCGGTCTTCTAAGGGGGTATGGATTGTGACATTCTGGCTCAAGGCTTAATAGGATTGATAGAATACTCAGACCACCAAGGTATACCTTCTTTTCCGGAAGCTCACCTGCAAAGAACTCCGAGGTTAAGCGTGCTTGGCCCGGAACAATTTGTGGATGGGTGACCAACGAGGAAGTTTTCCCGCGTGCGCACGAGTGAGGACAAAGTGCGCAGAAAAGACTAGTGTTGGTCTGTGGGGCTAGTCTGTGATCTTATAGAGCTGCCAGGAGTAACGACCGCCGGGCCTGTAGTGGCTGGGGTGTTACAATTATTTTCTTCTCTATCCGTTGTCTAATGAACTACGTACTCCGTATTTGTGTTCTATGTGTAACATGCATGTGCAAGACCTCGATCCACGATCATGTTAAATTGATGGTGTTATACAAGTGTTTTCTCTTTTTGTTGAAAAAACATTCGTCATATTTATTATTTGTATATTATTAATATACATTAGTAAAATAAAGAATTAATATATAAATAAATATTATCATATGAAATATCAACATGGATGGTCCAACCCAACCTACGAAACAAAAACTTTTTGATCGTCGTACATCCAATGAAACATCAACTAGCATGGATCGACATCCAGTATACAAAAGCATGGATGATCCTATCGAATCCAACTTTGACAATAAAAAATGCACGTATGCGACGGTCGTTCATTAACAGAGAATACAAATATATAGAACTGAGAAAACAAAATAACAGATGGAACAGATCTCGCCGCTGGCCTTTCCCGTGCGCCAAGTAACTGACGCGCCGCACGATGTCTGCGGAGAAGTTAAGAAGCCGTGGTGCAGGGACACGTGCGCGAAGTTCCACATGGATACAAGAGAGACGGAAGGATCTCTAAAGATCGTCTTCCATAGTTGTTTAATTGTGCCGCACGAGGTCTGCAAAGAGTTCAATGCGCGGGAAACGAACCGCTCCCTCGTCTACTCTGCACAGACCATATATAAGGCACGTCGTCGGTTATGTACAAGAACAGAACTTTTGCACTCCTTTCTTCTTCTTCCATTGTTCCACCTCCTAGACCGGCGCCGACGAACCACCACAGCCATGGCCAACCTTCCGCCTCCTAGCCCGCCGAGGCAGCCACCCTGCAAGCGGATATGCTGCAGCTCCCCCGAGAGGGTGAACGACGACCAGCGCCTCATTATGGCGCGAGAGGCGTAACACAGTACGTCACGGGCCTTGGACGCCTTGGGTCTTGGTACCATTCTCGAGTTTCCGGGAATGGATACCACCGGCTACTACCTCTACGGCCTCACGGGTGTGGCCGACCGCCTATACATCTTGTTCGGGACGATGGCCCAGGAGCTCGACGCCGAGGGCCGTAGTGCCCTAGTGGCGGTGACGGAGAGGAACTTCCGTCACGGCGGGGTTCCACCGCTGGTACAGCCGGAGCCACCGGTGCAGCCAGAGCAATCGGCTCAGCCGGAGCAGCCGGCCCACTCTCCTGCTGCATCGTCGCCGGAGGAGGAGGAGGAGGAGGAGGAAGAGGAGGAGGAGGAGGACGACGACGATGGTGACGACGACGACGATGACGATGATGATGAACACGACGACGATGATGACGACGACGATGACGACGGTGATGACGACGGCGACCACCACCACGACGACAACGAGGAGGAGGAGGAGGAGGAGGACCACTTGTCGTGGTTTGAGAAGTTGGGGGAGAGGGCGGAGGAGCCGGGGCTGTCAGAGTAGTTTTAGGAGTTCTTGTACATATTTCTTTTGTAGTTTTAGGAGTTCTTGTACATGTTTAGCTTCAATTCTGTTCTTGTACATATTTCTTGTGTTTTGTAATATATATGTGTTCATTCGTGTCAATGAATACTGGTGTGTTAGAATTTCTGGATTTCAATCAAGTGAATGTGCTCTAAGTTTAGTGATGTGTTAACCTGTCACAAGTGAACCGAGCAAATTGGACAAAAACAAAAGATCTTAGGGTTTCAAGCTCATCTCGATTTGTAATTGCAAATCTAAAGGAGACAAACAATGACTTTAAGCGCATCTCGCATCACTTTGTGATCGATGGACATCCGATCTGTCGCCCATCGTTGTCTCCTATTTGGGTTTCTTATGTAGTGTAATTGGTTGATCATGTTTGCGGTCCGTGCATGTTAG
This sequence comes from Tuctoria greenei, assembly GCA_036927565.1. Taxonomy (NCBI): domain Eukaryota; kingdom Viridiplantae; phylum Streptophyta; class Magnoliopsida; order Poales; family Poaceae; genus Tuctoria; species Tuctoria greenei. Next base: position 259,534,113 of record JAYESD010000001.1, on the reverse strand, counting down.
ACATAGCTAGAATTAAAACACCTCGGTCATGTTTAACAACACTAACATGCATGCATATATATACCTCAAACAGTACGTGACGATCTTTCAACAAAAAGAGAAAACACACGTATAACATCATGAAACATGATCATGGATCGAGGTCGCACATGCATGTTGAACATAGAACAGAAAAAGTATTAGACAACAGACAGAGAAGAAAAGAATATGGAACAGGTGCGAAGGATTAGTCCCACCACGGAAAGTTGAGGTCGGTGCACCGACGTTATAAGTCATGGCGCACAGTTGTAGTTAAAAATATGAACGAAAGTAATGCGTGTAGGACTAGGCCCATGTTCGCTGCAAGGCGTCCGCTGGCACGGACGCGCGGTCACAAAGTTGGCTTAGGCGTGTACGGACATATTTTTTTTATATAACAAAAAAATTGTTTTTCCCCGCGTGTAAATTTACTCCTAAAAAACTGCCACTGAAGCCGATGGGACGCGTCGAGCCGTTGGGACCGATAGGATGCAAACCGCGGTTTCGAGGAAACCGCGGCCACCAACCGGTTCATAATTAAGCGCGGTTTTCTCTAGCGTTCGATCATCTCGACACGCCCGCTTAGACGACGACCCGCTATAAAGGCTCACCGTCCTCTTGCTTCTCCGCCGCATCACTCCTTAGATCCTAGCCTCTAAACTTCTCCCCCCGCCACAGTCGACCACCTCTCACTCTTTCTCTGCACCTCCATCGCCACACAAATGGGTAGCCCCGCGCCGAAGCGCTCTAGGTCATCAACGTCCTCCGAACCTCCTTCTCCGTTTCCATCGCCGTCGGCATTGCTGGTGGAACTGATGGCGGTGCCAGCATCTCCGCCCGCGGCACCTGCACTTCCTCATCCCGGTCGGGTTGAGTAGACTCTCAGACTCCTCACTGACTGCATCGACGAACTCGATCGGCGCCTTAAGGTGGCCACCGACGCCAAGTCCGCCGCCGCTCATAGCGCACTAGCGCTCAAGCGGAAGGTCTTTTCCGACACAGATCGCTTGTGTTGATGTATGGGTCTTGGGACCCTTCCCCTCCACACGAGCATGGAAACTGCGGGCCACTACTGCCACGGGTTGATGATTGTGGTCAGTCGTCTCGACGCCCTCCACGAGACAATCGCGGAGGTTGCTGGGGTAGAGGGCCTCCTGAAGATTCTGCACCGCGTCACCGGGAAGCTTCGGACTGTGACGGAGGTTGAAGAGTATGAGGCGGCTTGGGCAGCGGCGGCAGCGGAAGAGGCAGAGCAGGAGGCGTCTCTTGAGGCGGAGGTGGATGCGGCTATGGAGGCGGCGGCAGCGGCGGAGGAGGAGCAGGAGGAGGCGGTAATGGCTGCAGAGGCGGAGGCGGAGGCGGCAGCAGCGGCGGCAGCGGCGGCGGAGGAGGAGGAGGAGGCGGCACCGGCGGCGGAGGCAGAGGAGGCGGCAGCGGCGGAGGAGGAGGAGGACGTGGTTTTCTCCCAGTAGAGTAGTATTAGGAGTAGTTTATCTATTTCGTGATCTCTAAGTAGAGTAGTATTAGGTGTAGTTTATCTTGTTCTTGCTGTCTACTACGTGTTTTCCTATTACTTGTTTGTTAATGAAATATGTATGTATGTTCATGAACAATGTGTTCTATATATGCAGTATAGAAAAACTTCTTTTATCGAAAACATCTCCTATGTTTGTAACTTGGGACCGTCTATATTTCATGTGGCTGGATGAATGAAATCCGGTAAACATTATCCTTACAAGTAATAGAACTAACAAGAGACATGATGCATAATTAACTTGATTAGGAAATTACGTCATCTAAATTGCTAACTAGTCCATCGCCTGGTGCAACAGGTGCATGAAAAGTACTTTATCTGTTGTAACTAATATCCGATGACATTGTTGATATATATATCGTATGTACCTGTGATACTCGTATCACAGGCGGCTTTGGATCGATAGCCTGAAGATTAGACATCACAGGGAAAAATGTTTTTTTTTTGTAGTAGTATATACTTTGTATATGTTATCATTTTATTGTGACGAATGTTATATATAAAATGCTGATTGTTTACCTTTTACTAGACCATGGATTTGCCGTCCTCCTTTCGTGGACTTGGGTGTTCTGTATTTGCATGTCGTTTGCATTAGCACAATGATACATTTGGCAATTCATATTTTTGTTCGTATTTTTTTTGGAATGTCCAACTACCACAAGACTGCTTTTACATCTCCATGAAAACAAAGATGAATGGCAGGTAGCGGTCCCTCGGCAAGGCAGCAGTCCGAAGAGGTCTACCCCTCTAGCTCTAGGTAGACGTACCGGTGAAGAGTAAAACCATGTGCAGGAATCGTCGCGACATTACATAAATTTAATCACGATTGCATGCGTGCAGAGGGGCACGGCACCAAATTCTGCACGCCCTCGAAAAATTTTTCGTTCTTCTTGGCGCGCACAATTGAGATTTTCACAATTGAAACTTCACTTTGTGCGCCCAAAATTCCAGTCCCGCCCATTTGTAGCTAGCCACGACGAATATAAATGTGTGTCTCCCTCTAATCCCGCAGTGGCAACCGTTCCTGGCACACATGTTCTCCTCTTAGTGCTGTGTTCCAAACTTGCATTCCTAAGAAATTCCCGTGTGAGTGGTGGTGGTGACCGTGGGTACAACGTCGAGCGACCAAGTTTGATGGGCTCTACTGAACCTCTTCATTGCCGACCCCGCCCTGCGACATCCCGGACTCCAGTTTTTTGCTATGTAAGTTCTACACGATCCATGCCATCTTTTTATAGAGCTACTCCCTCCTTATCGCTTTAGTTGTCGTCCCAATAGCTGCAGCCAGTTCATTCCTAGTTGTCGTCCCAACTCCTTATATGCTCTTATGTTTCATGAATGTCTAGTATAAAATCTGATTAATGGTGCAATCGTGCAATCAACTATCCTCAACTGTTAGATTTGCATCCTATAGTCGATTCATCTTTTTATTTTACCCTAGCATCTGATTGCATTCTACTTGTTTCCATACATAAAATACACTAAACCCCTGCCCCGAAATAAATGTCGCTCTGATAGTTTATAGTAGTGTATTTCTAGTACATTTCCATGTCCGGAAAGATAACTATTAAAAACCGCATGTACTATGTAATTTCTTGATTTAGAAGTAAATGACACCAGGGTTATCTTATCAACCACTCCCAATGTTGTACTCTCATTCCTGTGTTCCAAACTTGTATCCTAAGATTTTCAGTTCCCACGGTTTATACACGTTCTTCTTGTTTTTCTTTCTCGGATTGTATGTTTTTTTCCTACTTCATTTCTAATTCCTCCGTTCAAAACAAACATTTTCAGTTCATAGCAACCACACCGCCCGATCTAAAAATACACATCCTCATGTAACCTGACGTTATCACTGTTACTTACTATATATACTCTTTACGTTAGGAACAAGACACCAAACCGTCATGTCGTCTATAAGTAATCGTGATGGGCAACAAGCACCTGGTATAACTATAAATGTGTTTACTATCAAAATACACATATTTATAACACGTTAATTCCTTTTCATCGTATGCAGAGAATATTGCAGCACCTAATGCTCAGGAACCCCGAGATTCATCATCCCATGCTGGTACGACGAGTATAAATATGTATCGGGCTCTACTAAATATTTTAGCATTGCGATTGTAGTTTCCTAGTCCCAGTTAACAGTTAATCAGTATATGTGATGGCGTGATTTATTGATGCCTACACACGCACGATGGGCTCTCTCGCCGCCGGCCACTCCGACACCGGCGACCACACCCTGCTGCTGCTCACTTCAGTGTCCTCCCCGACGTGTCTTCCTCCACCATCGCCACATCCCATCCTTCGCGTGTCATGATGATCCTACCGCCCGCAAACCCCTGTCGCTGCCGGTCACTCCGACACCGGTCGGCGCCCACGCCCTACTGGTGAGTATATGTGATGGCGTGATTTATTGATGCCTACACGCGCACGCTGGGCTCTCTTGCCGCCGCCACTGTGGAACCGGCGACCACGCCCTGCTGCTGCTCACTTCAGTGTCCTCAGAAATGCGTCTCCCTCGACCATCGCCACGTCCCATCCTTCGTGTGTCATGATGACCCCGCCGCCTGCAAACCCATATCGTCGTTGTTCACTCCGGCACCGGCCGGCGCCCACGCCCTGCTGGTGGTCACTTCACTATCCTCCCCGACGCGTCTCCCTCCATTTCCACGTCCCATCGTTCGCGTGCCATGATGACCCCACCGCCCGCTTATATGATCTCAATTCTATTTTTTACATTGCCAAATGCGTTGCTGATGTCTGGTAATTAACGCAAGATTATATACATGTATCCGTTCTAGCACTTTAGGGCGAGATGCTAACATGCAGAGCAAAATATCAGTATGCAATCCACCTAAATTTAATTCCTAGATCCGCCACACTGTCCTCCTAGCCTCGAGACTTGCTCCGGGGTGATATCAATGGACGCAGATCACCTGACTTATACATTTTTACTGCACGCGATGCAGGAAAGATCCAACGGAATCACACCATTGGATCTTTACTGCATTGCCTGCAGTAAAAACGTAAGTCACATGAGATCACCGGTGTGATCTGGACATTGATCCACTGACTTAAATGCGGTCACTGCACTGCCAGACCGAACCCTAGCTTTGTTAAACGTTGCAAGCTGCCCGCCTCATCTATCTTGCATCCTCTACCTGCTAATATCGCTGACGTCCATGACTCGCCCTGTCACCAATTCGCCTCGAGACACGCTCCTGCTGATGTCGGTCAGATCAAACCGGCAGTACTGTAGAGGATGAGCACCCGGCGAACCCTCTCTTTCTCTAGCATCGCCAGCTACTGTCTTGCCTGCTTCGCAGCTCGACTGAAAATCCCCTGCAATACTACGGGTGCTGTAGCGCCACTGACTACTGCCTGATGCCTGATTGTAGGGTATGAACAGCAACAAAGAAGTCAACAAGTCAATGCATCGCCCAATATGGAGCAAAATGCTGTTCCGACGTGGTGTTCCCACGCTCGTATTTGTTGCACTCGTCCTGAAGATGGTAAAACATCAGACTTCTTCTTCTTTCACACTATTTGTACATGATACTAGGCCTGGTCAGTTGCTAATTTGCTTTAAGCGTTTACCGTTTAAATGACACTAACATAAGGAAAAAAGTTTGGAAGAGGGGTGGCTAAAGGACTTAAGGTTGCTAAATTGCGCTATCTAGCATCTGCAAATAGAACGAATGATCAGAATCGGAAGCTACAAATTCAGTGGTCTGAAAGGTTGGGTGCTGTGGTTGGTCCTAATCAGCGGCACTTTGTCGATGATGTGGTCATTACAACAAAAAAAATGCACCCCTTGCTGGTGTAAGGAAGTGGGCAGAGGTTGGCGATACTTCGAAGAGCGATATATTGAGAGACATTCTGGTTAGTGTTGTGACACCCCACATAAGTATTTTTTTTCTAGCGACCACCATCTTGTACGTTTATAACAGTGTGATATACAATGTACAAAATGCCTAGGACATGGAGGACACAGATGATACCAGAAGAAAAATATTGAAGATTGCTGGTGAGCGCTACAAGGGGTGGCGATCAACATTGCATGTCACCTATAAGAAGTATTCGACCGATGAGGAACGTATACAAAACAAGCCTTTTGACGTAGCAGATTCCGATTGGTTGGCACTTATGGACTATTTCGGGTTCGAGTGATTCAAGGTCAGGTAGCTTTCTAATACCTTCATATCCTACAAAAACTATTTTATAACACCCATTCATGAAATTAATTCTTAAAATTGCAGTCAATAAGCAGAACCAATTCACGAAATCGAAGTACTCAAAAGAAAAAACACTTGTTTGGCTCAAAATGCTACGCCCAACTTAGTTACGAGAAGGTATGAAAACTAAATCATGCTTTTACTTTGCACTGCAATCATTCAATCAAATTTTACTTGTATTTGATGTAGCGAGACCCAGAGACCGAAAAAGAACCCGATGACATAGAACTGTGGGAGGCAAGCCATGTGAAGAACGGTCAATGGGCAAACGAGCAGGCAGAAGCTGTACATGTGAGAAACACTTCAAATAGTCCCCATTTAAATAAATATTTGCAATGTACATGTGACTTTTCTTTTTGTATATAGACCCAGGTACGTGCCCAAATCAACGTCAAGGATGCTGAGCTGGGAGTCCCAATCCTAGATGAGGAAAGAAACAACATCTTCCAGCTTACTTATATATCTGCAACCGATTCTAGAGGATCACAGTTTCGGGGGCGTGGTTATACGGCTAAACCTAATGTTTCTGAAAGACTGCATATCCAGATGTCTGACCAGCTCGGCTAGCAAGTTCGATCCTTGCAAAATAGAAATAAAGACCTCAGCTCTCAGGTGCAAGAGTTGGAAGGAAGAAATGATCATATGACCTCCCAGATGGATGGCTTCGTCCAGGCAAATGAACAGCTCAACCAGGAAGTCCGGGCTTTACATGATCAGATGGCAGCCAATTCTGCACGGCAAGAAAAGGAGCTAGCAGATGCGCAGAATAATGGAGAGCTTGCAAAATCAACAACGGCTAGCAGCAACTCCACAAAAGGCTCCTGCTCGCACCAAGTCGAAGTTGGATGTTCAAGAAACTTCCTAGTACTACAACTCATCGCGGTGCTATTTTAATTGGTGCAATGTTGCAAACTGAAAAAACTGTAAATAACATCGTCTTGCAACGACGCAAGGGTCCTTGAGCGTTGCATCAATTGCTAGATGTTTGTTGTTAAGTCGATAGACGTATCGTGTGCGAATATATTGATTCTGTTGCCACTAATTTTCAAACCTGGTACATTAGGATTCTAGTGCCGCTAATTATAAAATGTGTCATTAACAGATTATTGTGACGAAAATAAACTGTTGCAATAGGAAACTAGCTATTGCCACAAATTATAAAATGTTGCACTACAAACATTTGGCTACGACCAAAAAAGCGTTGCACTAGACTGCTATTGCCACCACCCAGAGAACGTCGCATTACGACCCTGTTGCAACAGATTTGAATATGTTGCATTACGAACCTATTGCCACACATCAGAAATCGTTGCAATACAATAATGTTGCCACGGTTTTGAAATCATTGCAATACCATACTATTCGCCATGAATGTGAAATCATTGCAATACCGTATTATTGGCCACGGTTGTGAAATCGTCGCGATACCATATTATTCGCCACGAGTGTGAAATCGTCGCTATACCGTACTATTCGCCACAGAAGTGAAATCGTTGCAACACCGTAGTATTCGCCATGAATGTGAAAACGTCACGATATGATATTATTCGCCACGAGTGTGAAATCGTCGCGATACCGTACTATTCACCGCGGATGTGAAAACGTCGCGATACCATATTATTCGCCACGGGTGTGAAATCGTCGCTATACCGTACTATTCGCCATGGATGTGAAATCGTTGCAACACCATACTATTCGCCACGAATGTAAAAACATTGCCATACCATACTATTCGCTACGGATGTGAAATCGTTGCAACACCGTACTATTCGCCGCGAATGTGAAAACGTCGCGATACCATACTATTCGCCACGAGTATGAAATCGTCGCGATACCGTACTTATCGCCACAGATGTGAAATCATCGCAAATAACGTACTATTCGTTGCAATACGTTAAATCATCGCAATACGTTAAACCATTGCAATACCATACTATTTGCCACGAACATGGAGTCGTTGCAATACCATACTTTTTGCCACGAATGTGGCATCGTTGCAACACCGTTATTTTCATTGCAATACGTTAAATCGTTGCAATACGGTAAACTATTGCAATACCATACTATTTGCCACGAATGTGGAGTCGTTGCAATACCATACTTTTTGCCACGAATGTGGCATCGTTGCAACACCGTTATTTTCGTTGCAATACGTTAAATCATCGCAATACGTTAAACCGTTGCAATACCATACTATTTGCCACGAACGTGGAGTCGTTGCAATACCATATTTTTTGCCACGAATGTGGCATCGTTGCAACACCGTTATTTTTTTTGCAATACGTTAAATCGTCACAATACGTTAAACCATTGCAATACCATACTATTTGCAACGAACGTGGAGTCATTGCAGTACCATACTTTTTGCCACGAATGTGACATCGTTGCAACATCGATATTTTCGTCGCAATACGTTAAACCGTTGCAATACCATACTATTTGCCACCAACGTGGAGTCGTCGCAATACCATACTATTTGCCACGGATGTCAAGTCGTCGCAATAACCTATTGCCACAACTCTTATCGCCACGAGTCGGGAAAACTATCGCGACGTTCTATTTCATTGCAACAACAACCTATCGCGATGAATTTTGACCTATTGCAACGATTTTTTTCGTCGCAATAAGCTGGAATCCTGGTAGTGCTAGAAGAAGTTGATGGTTATGAGATTGTAATAAAGAACAAATGTTGTTCTATTTATTACAATAATATTTTCTATGCTCAACGTCCATTGGTGAACGGATTATATGTTCTTGATCTTGATGATAAAACTGTCTGTAACATTAATACCAAAAGGGCTCGACGTAATGATCTAAATCCCACTTTTATTTGGCATTGTCGCTTAGGTCATATAAATGAGAATCGCATTGAAAAACTCCATAAAGATGGTTTACTAAGCTCATTTGATTTTGAATCACTTGACACATGCAAATCTTGTTTGCTTGGGAAGATGACCAAAGCACCCTTCACTGGTGAAAGTGAGAGGGCGACTGACTTGTTGGGACTAAAACATACAGATGTATGTGGACCAATGAGTTCAATTGCCAGAGGTGATTTTCAGTACTTCATCACATTTACCGATGACTTTAGTAGATATGGTTATGTCTACCTAATGAGGCACAAGTCTGAATCCTTTGAAAAGTTCAAAGAATTTCAGAATGAAGTACAAAATCAATTGGGCAAGACAATTAAACTTCTACGATCTGATCGTGGGGGTGAATATTTGAGCCATGAATTTTATGATCATTTAAAACAATGTGGAATTGTTGCACAGTTGACTCCACCTGGAATGCCTCGATGGAATGGGGTGTCCGAGCGGAGGAACCGAACCTCGTTGGACATGGTTAGGTCGATGATGAGCCAAGTAGATCTTCCACTATCCTTTTGGGGTTATGCTCTTGAAACTGCTGCGTTTACACTAAACAGAGTCCCAACTAAGTCTGTTGAGAGGACACCATATGAGATGTGGATCGGGAAACATCACGGATTGTCTTTCCTCGAAGCCTGGGGATGTGATGTTTATGTCAAATGTTTGACATCAGACAAACTCAGTCCAAAATCAGACAAATGCTTCTTTGTGGGATATCCTAGGGAAACCAAAGGGTCTTATTTTTATAAAAAAACAGAGGGTAAAGTGTTTACCGCTCGCAATGGTGTCTCTCAAAAGGAGTTAGTGGGAGCAAGGTGCATCTTGAAGAAATTAAAGAAATACCTGAAAATGTTTTAGCATCCACTGATCCTATACAGGATGTACAAGATGTTGTGCAACTAGTTGATGAAACACCAGCCCCACGAAGGTCTACGAGAGTACGTCGTGCGACTGAAAAGTTAACGCTTCTAACCACGGAGCAGCATGACATGATATTGTTGGACATTAATGAGCCCACGACCTATACTGAAGCAATGATGGGACCTGACTCTGAGAAGTGGCTTGGAGCCATGAAATTTGAAATTGAATCCATGCATGAAAATCAAGTTTGGAACTTGGTTGATCCAATCGAAGGTGTGAGACCTATCGATTGTAGATGGATTTTCAAGAAAAAGACTGATATGGATGGAAATGTTCACATCTATAAAGTGCGATTGGTGGCGAAAGGTTTCAAACAAATTCAAGGTGTTGATTATGATGAAACTTTCTCACCCGTTGCAATTCTTAAGTCTATTCGGATTCTTCTAACAATTGCTGCATATTTTGATTATGAAATATGGCAGATAGATGTCAAAATAGCCTTTCTTAATGGAAGTCTGACTGAGGATGTGTATATGACACAACCTGAGGGTTTTGTCGATCCTAAAAATGCTAATAAAATATGCAAGCTTCAAAGTCCATTTATGGACTGAAGCAAGCATCTCGGAGTTAGAATCTACATTTTGATGAAGTAATCAAAGGGTTTGGTTTCATCAAGAATGTAGAAGAACCTTGTATTTACAAGAAGTTTAGTGGGAGCGCGCATGTATTTCCGGTCCTATATGTAGATGACATATTATTGATCGGAAATGACATTCCAATGCTTGATGATGTTAAATCCTCATTAAGAAAATGTTTCTCAATGAAGGATTTAGGAGAGGTAGCATATATTTTGGGCATAAAGATCTATAGAGATAGATCAAAAAGGCTAACTGGATTAAGCCAATATACATATATTGACAAGATATTGAATCGGTTCAATATCCAAGATTCCAAGAAAGGTTTCTTGCCAATGTCACATGACATTACTCTAAGCAAGAGTCAGTGTCCTTCGACACTTGATGAGCAAAAGAGGATGAGGGCGATTCTTTATGCTTCGGCTATTGGATCCATCATGTATGCCATGCTATGTACATGCCCAGATGTATCTTATGCTCTAAGTATCACAAGCAGGTATCAATCAGATTATGGTGAGGCTCATTGGACCATTGTCAAAAACATCCTTAAGTACTTGAGAAGAACTAAGGATGCGTTCTTAGTGTTTGGAGGTGAAGAAGAGCTTGTTGTAAAAGGTTACACTGATGCCAGCTTCCAAACTGATAAGGATGATTCTAGATCGCAATCCAAATTTGTGTTCTGCCTCAATGGAGGGGCAGTGAGCTGGAAAAGTTCCAAGCAAGATACAGTAGCAGATTCAACCACAGAGGCGGAGTACATTGCAGCTTCTGAAGCTGCAAAGAAAGTTGTTTGGATCAGAAAATTTGTTTCTAAGTTGGGTGTTGTTCCTAGCGCGTCTAGTCCTGTGAATCTCTACTGTGACAATAGTGGAGCCAGCGCACAGGCAAAGGAGCCTAGATCACACAAATGATCCAAACACATACTATGCTGCTATCACCTCATTCGAGATATCATCAACCGAGGTGATGTGAAGATATGCAAGGTGCACACGGATTTGAATGTTGCAGATCTGTTGACAAAGCCTCTTCCACAATCAAAGCATGAGGCACACATGAGATCTATGGGTATTAGATACTTACATCAGTGTTCATAGTGTGTAGTGGGAGACTTGTGTCACAGCTATGTTTATGTACTATTAACTAAATAGTTATAAGAGTAATCATTATTTACATTGATCATGAAGTATGTGACTTGTTTGTGAAACTCTTTGTTAAAAGTAATGTTACTCTAGATGATCCCTAGTCTATATCATTTTATGAGATAATGATTGTATACAGACTAGCACATGTATTAATTGATGATCACGTTTCACGGATCATAGATATGGAGATATCGAATTAATAATGTGAACACATGTTAGTGAACATGGTGTTGGATTGACCCACTCTGAGACACTGTTGGGATTGTTATTCTATGTGCCATCGGTTGGTCTCGAGTGATACACCTGCTAGATCCTTAGACCTGAGATCGCCATTGTTTCTCACTATGCATAGTTGTGTACTTTGAGACTACCAAATGCTACTCCGTAACTGGGTAGTCATAAAAGTAGTCTTCGGGTATATAATGAAACATGGAATGGGATGTGCGCGGATCAAGATGGGATTTGCCCTTCCTTAATAACAAGAGAGATATCTCTTGGCCCCTCGAGATAGTTGGATTTGAAAGTGCATGGCCATGCCAAGGTGATTAAAGGTTAATCACAGTGACTAAAAGTTAGTCATGGAATGAATCCACTATTTGATCGAGTGAATGGTCGAGCTATCACAAGGATGGCATGCATCTCACCTTGAGCTTGACTGGTATCGTGAGGCAAAGGGATTAGCATGTTGAATGTATCTAGGTTCGGCCGATATGATCTTTTGTACATTCAGGAGTCAGTATGTCCTGCTAGGTACCTCTACTGACTTGTGGTTGGAAACGGTTTCCATTCACAACCAACTGCACATGAATCTAACGGGTCACACACTTAAGGAGTTGGAATATCGAAAATCTTGGCTAGATGATTGTCTTTAGTGCAAGTGGGAGATTGTTTGTGATGTGCCCAAGAGGCAATCATAACAATTCGCGTTAAGGCCTATTGGATATTTGATCCGTAAGCAATTAGGGTACGAATGGGCCTGCGACCTAAAAGCCCATTAGTACGCCTATAAATATAAGGGGTAGGGTTATGGGCTAATAATCCCACCACATGATATCCCTAGCCGCCACCCCTCAAAGGCCCCATGCCGAGACCCTTGCCGCGCGCGCGGTGCTAGCACACGGGCGCACGGCGTTCCTCTCCGTACGTGTGGACTCCGTGGAGGTGCTGCTGCTACTGCTGCGCTAATCGGCTACGACGATCGTGATTGTCTACCTACTGCTGTGACAAGGACGAGGAAGAGATGAACGAGATCGTCTACTTCCCCTACACCGACGCGCATCTACGTTCCGCTGCGCAGCACGTCTAGTGGTAATTATCCATGACCTATGTACTCGCATGTCTCCTGGGTGATGCGGTAGAGTTGCTAGAGTAGCGTACCACCAATTTCACGACAAATAAAACCTAGGAGGAACTCATTTTGATATTTAGGATCAATGCTACAAAACAATGGCGATATTGATGAGGATGTTTGCCATAGGATCAAGGTCGGGTGGATGAAGTAGCGGCAAGCATATGTAATCCTATGTGATAATAAGGTCCCACACAAATTGATAGAAAAGTTCTATAGGAGGTGGTCAAACCTGCAATGTTATATGGAGCGGAATTTTAGCCAACTAAAAGGCAACATATGCAACAAATGTGTGTTGCACAAATGTGCACGCTATGGTGGGTATGCGGTCACACAAGAAGAGACCAAAATAGGAATGAGGTGAGACGTGATAGGGTAGGGGAGATACCGATTGAGGAGAAGCTTGTCCAATATCGACTACGGTGGTGTGAGCATGTCCAGCGGAAACCTCCAGAAGCAACTGTTAACACTGGGATTCTAAATTACAGGAAAAATATTAGGAGAGGTAGAGGATGGCCAAGGTTGACATGGCAGTAGGCCGTGAAGCGAGACTTGAAGGAGTGTGATGTACCTAAGATTTAGCTCACGATAGGACTGCATCGAAATTAGCAATTCATGTGTTAGAATCTTAGTTTATTTGTATTTTATTATTCTTATCTTTTTTATTACTTCATTAAAAAACTAAAATTCATAATCTTAGTCTATTTGTATTTTGTTACTCCCATCTTATCTCTCTATTACTTATCTTTCTTGAAAAAATTACTTACTAAATAATGTTATTGGGTTTCATATCTAGCCGACCCCAACTTGCCTAGGACGAACACTTGGTTGTTATTGTTGTTGTTGTATCACCTAGAATGTGATGCTTACAGAAATCAGAATCGAGTGAGACTTTATTTTGTAGTAACCACTTAGTGGCACCCTCAAAGCAATGAAGTGCACTATAACACAATTTGTAGGATCTAAGAGAATGTGAAAAGCTACTAGAGGGTGGTGAATGGTAGATTTTAACATTTTTAGTCGAAGCAACAAAAATCCCTCATCAAAAATTTGATCTGTTAAAGAAATTGTGTGTGCAACTATTTTCAATGTGTTCAACTGTGACAAAACTAGTAGAGAATCAAGTCACAGAACCAATACAACAAGAATCACGTGAAAACACTAAGTAAAACTTGAGTTAAGATCAAAAGACTATATGAAGGTCAAACTGTTCTACCCGATTTAAAACCAGATCAGCAACTCTATAAAGAAACTCATGTAGATAAAAAACTACAAATCCATTGACCGTGAAAATTTCATAGATGAGATATGATTGAGTTGTGAAGACAACGCAAGAAGAATCACATCAATTGGAGTAGTAAAACGCGAGTTATGATCAAAATCACCAAACAATGTCGGTCTGTCCAGAAACTCGGCGAGAAAAAACATTTGACTGAAACAAGTTAGAGGAACAAGGCACAAAAGGTCCTCTAAAACTACGATCTTTATTCAGTAGAACACAAGAGAATTAGCCCAAAGTCCTCTTACCACGAGCTCTGGCCTCCCTTTCTTATATAACCAGCCCTGAGGCCAACCCAATCCTAACTAGGACTCTAATCCTACACAGTTTCAATCGAAACTTTCCATAACTGCTCAAGACTCTTCCATACACAGATAGAAGCAATTTTAAGAATTCCAACACCTTAAGAACGTACCAAGCATTCCTACAACATCTTAAGTCCGTGCTCACCACGAAATATAACTAAAACAAACTGTAAACCTTCCATAAACGAACCATAACCACCTCAGCCGCAACCAGAGGCATAAACCAGCCGGTTGGACCTTTCCGGCCACATCTTCACATCCATATCTCTTCATCATGTCTTGTAACCATGTTCAAACGTCCATGCACACCTTACACATGTGCGAACACCTTCCAATGACGTCCACAATACCTTCATATGCATTGTTCTTGACCCAAACATGATGCGCGACCTCCCGATCAACTCAACCACAATTTCTCCCGAACTTGGTTGTTGAACCTCATCTTCTCCCTAAGACTAGTTCAATGGAATTCGAACATTGTCCCACTTTTTGAAAATCAAAAATCAAATGAGAAAGAAATCTCAAAACAAAAAATTATCCACCTGAATAGCGTGTAAAAACATGCGAATGTGAAACAATGCGTGGCATATTTCTCTCCCTTTGACAATGTATTCAAAAAGGTTCAAAAGAGAAATTTCAATTGTCATGAGCATAATATGACGTATACATATAAAACAAAGCTCATCCATGTCATACTATCAAGTCACTTACACTATCACATCAATGAGATACATAAAGTAGTGTAAGCCATGCTAGAGATCAAGTGTAATTTTTCAATCTAAGTACGTCATGATCTCACAAACTTAATTATTTTAAGACCTGAAAGCATAACACATGTTGCTGCATTTTTATTATTTTTTTCAAAGCACAAATTCAGATCATATGATATTTTCAAGAGATTATATACCACATCAGCCTTATTCTATCTAACCAAACCAAGCCTATGTCATTTTACAATCAAAAGCGTAAGAACATGGTTTTTGTCCTACACAACTTCTTCCAAGTTTATATCTAAGTGCAATGATAAGCCATCTCAAAAGAAGAAGTATGATCTATGCATATTCTTTTGATCTTTTCTCGTTTTTTTATTTGATCATAAAAACTCAACATGTGGATAGTTGATTAATTATTTTTTTGTTATTAAAAGAACTTGTGAGCATGCAAAAAATTCAAAACTGTAAGAAGGTTCAATCATGACCAGATTTAGTGTAAGTAATTATTCCAATTACTAGTCATGGCAAGAACTACAAAATGTATAACACGAGTAACGTAGTAAGAACTTTCAGCATGTAAAAGGAATCACAAAGTCATATATGTATGAAATACTGTGCTCATATTATTGTAAATTCAGATTCACACATAGACTTCTCAAGTTTCAAAACTCCTCCTCAATTTAAGCCATGAGGATGCATCATCCCTATTTCATTACAAATGAAACAAAACGAGTAAAATCTAAACATTTTGTAAAAATGTCAGCCAATTGTTGTTTGGTATGTACATGATGAGGCACAATGTTTACTTTTTCAACATTATCACGGCGAAAGTGATACCTCATATCAATGTGCTTTGTTCTGGAATGTTGCACGGGTTTTTAGCAATGCAAATAACACTAGTGTTATCACAAAACAACGGAACACTATCTAAATCAATCTCATAGTCCTCAAGTGTTTGAAAAATCCAAATAATTTGTGAGCAAGCGCTAGCAGCAGCTACATATTCAGATTTGGCGGTGGATTGTTCAACTGAAGTTTGTTTTTGAGAGGACCAAGCAACAAGTAAATTACCAAGAAAATGAAAATCACCTGAAGTACTTTTCCTATCAATCCTACAACCCCAAAATCAGCATCAGAAAAAAATTTCAAAGTGATGGTTGAGGAACAAGGAAGACAAATGTCAAATTCTTGAGTTTCATGTAAGTACCTGAGAATTCTTTTGACGGCTTGACGATGTGAAGCACGTGGGGAAGCTTTAAAACATGCATAAAGACATACGCTGAATTATATGTTCAGTCTTGATGATGTGAGGTACAAACGTGACCCGATCATGCTTCTATATTCTTTTTGATCTAGGAGTTCACCATTTTCATTAAGTTCAAGAATCGTTGTTGTTCCCATTTGAGTCCGAAGAGGCTTGCTTTTCTCCATGTTGAAGCGCTTAAGAAGGTATTTCATATACTTTGTTTGATGCACAAAAGTACCCTTCTTGGTTTGCTTGATTTATAGCTCCAAAAAGTACGTGAGTTCTCCCATCATACTCATCTCAAATTCTGAAATCATCATAGCTGAAAACATAGACACAAGATCATGAGGAGCACAACCAAAGATATTATCATCCATATACACTTGAACGAATAATGAGTCATTGCCATGCTTAAGTACAAAAAGAGTTTTATCAACCTTTCCCATGGAAAACACCTTCTCAAGTAAGAATGTGTTTTAACCTATCATACCATGCTCTAGGGGCTTGTTTGAGACTGTACAAGGCTTTGGGCAGTTTGTAAACATGATTAGGAAAATTTGTATTTTCAAAACTCAGTTGTTGCTTGAGATAAACCTCCTCATCTATGTACCTATTAAGAAAAGCACTTTTAATATCCATTTGATATAACTTCGAACCTTTAGATGCAGCAAAAGCTAACAAAATTCTTATGGCTTCTAATCTCGCAATAGGAGCAAAAGTTTTATCAAAATCTAGATCTTCAACTTGTGTGAAACTTTGAGCAACCAACCTAGACATATTACTAACCACAACCTCATCCTCACTTTGTTTATTTTTAAACACCCATTTAGTTCAAATTAAAGTGTGACCTTGATGTGGAGGTACAAGTTTCCAACATTATTTCTTTCAAAATTTTCTAACTTTTCTTGGTATGGCAATAATCCAAGATTCATAACTGAGTGCATGTGATATATCTTTGGATTCAGAAGAAGCATCAAAAGCAGAACGAGCATGAGAGTTTGGATCGCAAAACCCGGACCGTGTGACTCGTTCGTGCAAAGTTCCAATCATTTGTTGTGGAGAATGACTTTTTGTGAGACCTATGTGTGCTGAATACATTGACTATGGCGATAAAGTTTTGGATACTACCAAAACACCTTTATCATCATGGTCTGACTCTAGGTCTGACTAGCTTTGGTTAGCTCCAGTGCAAGGTCCTACTAGCTTTGGTAAGCTCTGGTTCAAGGTCCGGTTAGCTTTGGCAAGGTTCGGAGCTTGATCGTAGTGGTTCTGCTTTTATATTGCAATGATTCGTACTTGCTTTACATTGATGGAAAGATTGCTTTTTATTCATTTGCTAAGTTTTTGGCGCATTTTGGTTGATATGGCTGATATCGTTTTACTGTGGTTTTGCAACATGCTTATGTGAGATGCTCACATGAGGTGTTGTGTTCGGAACTAATTTGAGTCAAGTCGCGGACTTGGGCTCTTATGGATTGGTTGTTTATTCATGTCCAGGTGTTACTTGAGTTCAAGACATGGCTGGTAACGGGATCCATTGAACTAGTCTTAGACAGAAGATGAGGTTCAACAACCAAGTTCGGGAGGAATTGTGGTTGAGTTGATCGGGAGGTTGCACAGTATGTTTGAATCAAGAACAATGCATATGAAGGTATCATGGACGTTGTTGGAAGATGTTTGCACGTATGCAAGGAGTGCATGGACGTGGCTACATGGTTCTGAGGCATGATGAAGAGATGTGGATGTAAAGAATTCATCGGAAAGGTCCAACCAACTAGGTTATGGACTCAAGCTGCGGCTGAGTCGTGTTGACTCAAATATGGAAAGATTTGAGTTGGTTATGATAGGATTTTGTGTGGGTCACGAATTTTACTTGTTTTAGGAATGTGGGATATGTTGCTAAGGTGTTTGGAAGTCTTAATTGCTTCTATCTGCGTATAGAAGAGTCCTAAGAAGTTATGGAAAGTTTTGATTCGTGATTTGAGTAGGGTTAGAGTCCTAGTTTGAGTTGAGTTGGCCTTCGGGCTGGATATATAGAAGTTATATATGGAAACTTTTGGACTGTTCCTCTTGTGTTCTATTGAATAACATTCGTAGTTGAAAGGAAATTTTGTGCTTTGTTCGTCCGACTTGTTCCAGACAAGTTTTTCTCGCCAAGTTTTCCGCACAGCACTACCTTTCTTTGGTGGTTTTATCATAACTCGAGTTTTACAGATCCATCTGACGTGATTCTTTTTGGGTCGTCTTCACAACTTGATTATGTATCATCTGTCAAATATGCACGGTCATTGGATTTGTGGTTTCTCATCTACACGAGTTTCTTTGCACTGTTCCAGAACTATTTTTCTCGGGCAGGACAGATTGACCTTTGTTCGATCATTCAATCGTAACGTTTCTCTCGACGGATTTGAGTGATTCTTGTTGCGTCGTCTTCGTGACTTTATTATCTCTGATATATATCACTTTTGTCATGGTGAAACACATTTAGATTAGTCTCACACACGATTGCTTTAACAGATCGTTTTTCTGCCGAAGGGGTTGGGATTTAATTGTTTCCGCTGCGTAAGATTTTTTAAGTCTACCATTCACCCCCTCTCTGGTAGCTTTTCATGTGGTCTTCGATCCTACAATTGGTATCAGAGCCACGGTGCTCTAATCTTTGTGATTTGCACATTTTTTTTACTAATCATCATGGAGAAATATTCCGCCAAACCTTGTGTGTTTAGTGGTATTGATTTTCAGGTTTGGAAGGCACGTATGGAAGCCTTCATCCAGGCTCAAGGCTTCACAATATGGGAGAAGGTATACAAGCCTTACGATGTGCCGTCAAACGATCAAGTTACAGCTACAAATCTGAGAGAAGTCGACAACAACAACAAGGCTCGAAACTTGATCATACAAGGATTAACTCAAAGCGACTTCGACCGTGTTGCACACCTCCGATCTGCATACGATATGTGGAAAGCACTTTGTGACTACTACGAAGGATCCAACACTATCAAGGAGGTAACGCAAGACATGTTCAAGAAAGAATACATGCGCTTCGAGATGCAACCCGGTGAGTCCATTGTTGACCTTTTTGCTTGCTTTAATAAAATTCTCAGTAACTTGCGTAGCGTCAATGTTAATTTTTCAGATGCTAAAAATGCTAGGCAATTACTTAGTGCATTAGATATGTCAATTTGGGAGATGAAAGTCACATATATTCGTGAATCTATTGTCATGAGTACACTTACATTAGATGTACCTTACTCTAAACTAAAAACTCATGAAATTGACATTTTATCACGAAATAATCCAAATAAGTCTATTGCATTAGTCTCACAACGTGAAATGCCTAGCTCCGGCCAATCATCATCTTGCAATACTCTTGCTTTGCTGTCCTCACTAACCCTAGAGCAGATCATGGAATTTCCAGAAGAGGAGTTAGCTCATCTCTACTTGATTCTCAAAAGCATTGCAAAATGTGAGAAGTAGAAGGAGAGGAAGCTCCAGACCTCAGCGCTGTTTTGAATGTGGTAAGACAGGACACTTTCAGGTCCTTCTACCCGTGAGGAAAAGTAGAACAAGGTCAAGACCACCTTTGGAAACTCCAACAAGAAAAAGAAGGGTACTATAGGACGCAAGATGATAAACAGCTTCATCACCGCACTCCTAGAACTTGGCTCAAGTGATGTTGACATTGGAAGTGATGAAGATGAAGATGATTTGGCAAACTTGTGCTTCATGGTGGGCAAATCAAGATCAAGTATGGAGGATGCTGAACACAACAACGACAATGAAGAGGTTACACGCTTGAGGAAGGAGAACATTTGTATTGTGGATTCAGGTTGCTCACGCCACATGACCGGTAACAAAGAATGGTTCTCCTCCCTCTCTTTTGTGTCACGTGTAGAGAATGTTACTTTTGCCAATAATTCTTCAACTCCTATAATTGCTAAGGGTTCAGTTAGAGTAAATAATCACTACACTTTGAAGGATGTGGCACTTGTTAAAAATTTGAAATACAACTTGCTTTCTGTTTCACAACTGCTAGATGAAAATATGGAAATTATTTTCACTAAAAATTGTTGCAAAGTTGTAAATTCAAATAGTGAGCTTGTTTTTAACATGTCTCGGTTTGGAAGAGTTTTTAAAGCTGATTTTCACATGTCTTCCTCTAAGCATGGGTGTCTAGTTGCTAATGATCCAAAGGACTTATATTTTTGGCATCTTAGACTTGGTCACGAAGGCTTTGATCATCTAACGCGTGTTAGTGCTCTTGATCGCATACGTGGGCTGCCTAAGCTTAAAGAGGACAAATAAATTGTGTGCTCTTCTTGTAGACATGCTAAGATGGTTGCAGCTTCACATACTCCTCTGACAATGATCATGACAACTGAACCGGGTCAACTTTTGCAACTTGACACCGTAGGACCTTCACGCGTTCAATCCTTTGGAGGTAAATGGTATGTTCTTGTGATTGTTGATGATTATTCTAGATAATCTTGGGTTTACTTTATAGCATCTAAGAATGAAGCTTTTAGTCACTTTGGAACTTTATTTCTTAGAATATCAATTGATCACCCAGGATCTTTAAAAGTAATTAGAAGTGATAAGGGAACCGAATTTAAAAATCAATCTTTTGATCACTTTTGTGCAGAAAATGGAATAGATCATCAATTTTCTTCACCATATGTACCTCAACAAAACAGTGTTGTAGAAAGAAAGAACAAAACCAGTTAAGTGGTTAAGACTATGCTTGATGAATATCAAACTCCTAGGAAATTTTGGGTTGATGCTATTGCAACTGCTTATTATGTCTCAAATCGTGTTTTCTTATGTGCTAAGCTAGGTAAAACACCATATGAGTTCCAGTTTGGACATAGGCCTAGTGTTACACACTTTCGGGTCTTTGGTTGCAAATGCTTTGTTAAGAAACATGGTAATCTTGATAAATTTGAACCTAGATCCATTGATGGCGTGTTTCTTGGTTATCCATCTCATACTAGAGGCTACCGTGTGCTTTTACTTGACACTAACAAAATTGTAGAGACTTGTGAGGTGTCTTTTGATGAAGCTAGCCCAGGTACTAGCTCAAACATTGCAGGTCCAGATCCATACCCGTAGGGGGAGAGCATTTTCGTTGAAGATGAGTAAGAGGTGGAGTTGCTGCCCAAAAATTCAGCAGCTAATGACATTGTTCCATCTCCTGATTTTGATTCACAACAAGCACCGATGACCACCATTGCTAGTCCAGATCCTCCTCAAGTCACAAGCTCATAGATTTGTGATGAACATGAAGAAGAAGAATCTTGTGAAGTGTCCACTCCCCTCCAGGTTCTCAAAAGTCATCCCCCACAACAAATTATTGGAAGCTTGCACGAACGAGTCACACGATCCAGGTTTTGCGATCCAAACTCTCACGCTCATTCTGCTTTTGTTGCTTCTTTTGAACCCAAAGATATATCACATGCACTCACTAATGAATCGTAGATTATTGCCATGCAAGAAGAGTTAGAAATTTTGAATGAAATAATGTTTGGAAACTTGTACCTCCTCCTCAAGGTCACACTTTAATTGGAACTAAATGGGTGTTTAAAAATAAACAAAGTGAGGATGGGGTTGTGGTTAGGAATAAGGATAGGTTGGTTTCTCAAGGTTTCACTCAAGTTGAAGGTTTAGATTTTGATGAAACTTTTGCTCCTGTTGCTAGATTAGAAGCCATAAGAATTTTGTTAGCTTTTGCTGCATCTAAAGGTTTTAAATTATATTAAATGGATGTTAAAAGTGCTTTTCTTAATGGCTACATAGATGAGAAGGTTTATGTCAAACAACCACCGGGTTTTACGAATCCCGATTTTCCTAATCATGTTTACAAACTGTCCAAAGCCTTGTACAGTCTCAAACAAGCCCCTAGAGCATGGTATGATAGGTTAAAAACATGCTTACTTGAAAAGGGGTTTACCATGAGCAAGGTTGATAAAATCTTTTCGTGCTTAAGCATGGCAATGACTTATTATTCGTTCAAGTGTATGTGGATGATATTATCTTTGGTTGTGCTTCTCATGATCTTGTGTCCAAGTTTTTAGCTATGATGAGTTCAAAATTTGAGATGAGTGTGATTGGAGAACTCACATACTTTTTGGGGCTGCAAATCAAGCAAACCAAGGAGGGTACCTGTCGGAGTGTTGTTCCGGCAATTCCCCTGGTACTACCGTTGGTAGCCCGCGGAGTTTGTAGTTCGGTATTGGGCGTGCAGATATTCAGAATACGCTGGCAAATAGACACAAGGATTTTCATGGTTCGGGGAACCTGAGCATAATACCCTACTCCACAGGGTGTGTAGTTGTTGTATTGAGTGTCTGAGTACTTGAGAGTACGTGTCCATGGAGTCGAGAGAAAAATCCCCCTGTGCATCGTCGACCAATCCTTTTATAGTACAAGGACTGGTCGTTACACTGTTAGCCTAGCCCAACATGTGGCCCTGGCGGTTACTGATGTTTAATACACAATTAATGAGGTTAATTACCCTTAATAGTGTGGTAAAGGTCCTTGACAGTGCCATTACTAGTATTAAGGGCCTTCCGATCGTGTGTTATTAATATGGTATTAATGACACTTAATCGGGTCTTGAAGTCTTTGATTGCCCCTTGAAGGTCCGAGCCGTTGGGGGTCCACCAGTCTGATTGTTGTGGCTGAAGGTCTGGCGGTTGGACACATGGCAGCTTCGGAGCTTTCCATCTGGGACGGGTAGGTCTGGTGTAGATGTACACGAGTTGGTACCGGAGCTTCCCTCTGTCGGGGGTTAGGTCCGGGGGTGCCGCATAGGTGTTTAGCCCGGAGCTATCCCATGTGTGGGATGTAGGTCCGGCTGTAGTATACACGTGGCAGCTGCGGGACTAACCATAGATGGGAGGCAGGTCTGGTCCCGTATGACATGTGGGGCCTTTTCAGGTCTTCAACTCAGACAGGTGAAGTTCCTTTGGTCTTTTTGTAGTCCCAAGGCGTATACGGTACGTAGGGTACTAACAGTGGCCCCCTGGGCCCACCTCTGGGAGAGACTTTTTGGATGGAGTCATTCTACCGGAGGTTGGTCCATCCTTCTGTTTTTGAGTCGTGTCTTTAAGGGTCTTCGGATGTGCCGTTGGCAGTAGTTCGCAGTTAAACCGACGCCGCGTGGCATATCCAGGATGCGGCAGATGAGATCTGAGCGTGCGGATCTCACGCAATTGAAGGTCGCTGGTTCCCGATACAAAAACCATATCGGTTCCGCGCGCCCTGTCAGGCCGCCGCCCTCGGGGTTCCCGCCTTTCATGATGACAACCGTTCGCCTGGGGTAAGGACGTCGACTTGATCGTCGGGGTGGACCCGGGCCCCCTTGTCATTGGTAGGGTGAAGTTTTTGAATTGTATCGTCGGCTCATCTGCAGTTTCCATCCAAGCGTTGTGGGGGCTTACTTAAGAGGGAAAGCGCGCACCGTTTGGGGATTCTTTACGCCTTAATTCGAACTTGCGCTCAAATCCTCCAAACTTTTGCTTGCTTTTCATCTCTCGCCCCGCTGTGCTGCGATGGAGTTGGGTCTCTGCAGGAGTCGACTCAAGACCAGTGGTGATTTGAAGAAGGTTCGGGCCCTCATGGGGTGGTCCAGTGACTTCTTCAACCACCAGGTCCGCGCTGGCAAGATTCCATTTGAGAAGGAGCACGCCAGCGACATGGTGTACTTTTGCGCGTACGCCATGGTGGGACTGATCCCACCCTTCTCCACTTTTCTCTTGATGCTGCTAGACTTCTATGGTCTGCAGCTGTACCACCTTGGCCCCCACTCCATTCTTCTGGTGTCGATCTTTGTCCACTTCTGCGAGATGTGGGTGGGCATTCCCCCCTGCATTGAATTCTTCCGCACCTTCTTCACCATCCACACCACCGGCAAGAGCGACGAGTACCTTGGCTTCTATTATTTTGTGAAGCGCAAGAAGTTCCCGTACAAGTACTTGTGGTCATTCCCTTCTTAGAAGTGGGACGACTGGAAGAAGGATTGGATTGTCATCAGGGTGGAGGAGCATGAGAAGCTGGAGCTGCCCGAAGGCCTCCCCAACGTCGACAGTGAAGCTTGGAGCGAAGTTCTGGTGTTATCGGACACCTTCAACCATGCTCCGATCAGGATCCACCAATGCATGGAGGGAGGGGTGACTCCCCAGGCGGTATTCTGCAACTTCCTGGTCAAAAGATGGGATCCGCTGAAGAAGAGGGAGAAGCTTGCCTGGGCCCTCAACAGCGTGATGGTCGATGACCGGATTGAGACCGGTTTGAAGTCCAACATGGAAGGCGCAACTTTGGAGTTTCACATCAAGAAGTTCCGGCACGGCATCGATGTCGAGGGCGATGACTTAACTCCGCCGGCGGCTTTACTCCCTCTAAACATGGAGGCAGAGTTCAGGAGGGAGCTCCGGCAGAAGATGCTAGTGCTTGATGACCTCGGTGAAGTTGGGAGGTGTTCGACCACTGGATTGGTGATCCTCGAAGCTTCCGAGGGTGGTCCCCCTTCCGCCAAGAGACAGAGAGTTGAAGTCGTGGGTAAGGGAAAAGAGCTAGCCGAGCCTTCGAGCCGTAAAAGGAAGCTGAAGCACTCTGACGGGAGGTCCATCAGACCTTCTCCTTCCGCAGCAGCTCCTTCTCCCCGGAGGGGAAGGTCTTCAACGGTGGCAACCACTCCAGCATCGGCATCTCCCCGGGGTGCTAGATCCGGCCATGTGGCTCTTGTACCAGGGCCAGTTGAGGGCTCTGGGTCCGGAGATCCTTCCCGGTCAAGGGTGGCCTCAACCAAGATGGCGTAGATGGCAGCAGCAAGCTCCGGGGAACCTTCCGAGCTACCACGCCAGTGGCGACAGGGTCTAGCACCGAGCGTCCGGGGAAGAGGTTCTACGCTAGCTGGAGCGGAAGCCTTCCAAGGTAAGTCTGATTTTTTATCTCAGTTTATTGTTTTTTGTTGTAACTGTGTTTTGAGTTTCTTCATCCTTCATCCACAGAGTGCCCTAGAAAGGGGCTGAAGCTCCGGTTCCTATAGCAGCAGCAGCTGAGGCTGTGCAGGCGGAAGCTCCGGATCCAATCCCAGCGTCGCCTCAAGAGTTGGTTGAGGTTGCGACAGCTTCGGCGCTGGCTGTCGTGGTCCTGGACCTCGACTCATCCCCAGAAGCTCCCGTGGTAGCGCCAGACAACGGGAATAAAGATTTACTAGCGGCACCAGCCCCGGAGGTTGAAGCTTCGGGTTTGGACGCTGAAATGATGGACGCTCCGGCCTTAGAGCCGGAGGTAGCTGAAGTCCCAATCCTAGGGCCGGACGTTGTTGAAGCCTCGACATGCGAGCCGGTGGTTGATGAGGCCCCGACGATAGAGTCGGGTGTTGATGAAGTCCCGATGGTAGAGTCGGTGGCTGATGAAGTTCGGCGCCTGAGCCGGTCATCAAAGAAGTTCCAGCGCCAGAGTTGGTTGCTGCAGAAGTGCCGGCACCCGAGCACATGACGGTCGAAGCGCCAACGCCTGAGCCAGTGACGGAGGTGGCGCCAGCGTTGGAGCCAGAAGTGGCTTCAGCTCTGGCCGAATCTTCAACGCCTGCCCCGAAGGCAGTGGTCCCGGAGGTGCACGCGCCTGAGCCAGGGTGCCAAGATGAAGCTGTCGCCCCCCGCCAGAGGGTCCAGTTGTTGATGACCTGGTGACAGGACCTTCAGAGCGAACTCCGGAGGTGGAAACTTCTGTTGCAGGACCTTCCTCGGCGGCGCCCGAGGCTATCTCGGAGGACGTCCCTAGTGCCGTGGAAACCCAGGGGCCCGCTCTTGTAGAGTGGGAACCGATTTTTGTCATGGAGAACCCGATGGAGCCAGCGGAGAGGACCCCAGCAGGTCCGGACCCGATCTCTCTATCGTTGTCTATTGACAACGCCTGCTCCAGTCTTCGTCAGGTCCAACTGGATTTTTACCACGACAGCAAGGCCCTCGAGGAGGAGCACCAAACACTTAGGAGGTGGCGCAACCGGCTCAAATTCAAGACCAAGTTGGCACAGTCGAGGTTGGCTGACGACAAGGAGTGGGTGAAGAATGAGAAGGTCCGGTTGGAGTACTGGGGTAAGATGCTGGACGAGAGGGAAAGCATGGTGCGATCCCTCGACAACCAGTCCCGAGATATCCACGAACAGGCTATAGCTGCTAATAATGCAACAGATGATCGCGGGGAGAAGCTCAGTGCCATCCACGACAGCCTCGTCAAGCGCCCGGAGGCCCTTGAGGAGCGGGAGAAAAAGCTCGAGGATAAAGAGCAGATACTCCTAGAGCTGCGGGATGACCTCATGAACAGGGAGGAAGAGCTTACTCAGAGACTGACTCTGGGGGACAAGAGTCTCACGGAGCTCACCATGAAATTGGATGAGCGCTGCGAGAAAGAGGAGAAGAAGGCCTGGTAGCAAGAACAGGACATCCACAAGAGGGAGGATGAAATTACTGCCAGGGAGAAGAAGGTGCGGGGCCGGGAGAAGGACGTGGTCGATCGTCGTAAACTCGAAAGGCAGGTTGCTGAAAAGATTCAGCAGAACGCCAAAGAGGTTGAGCGCCTTGCCCGTGAGAATTTGGAGCTTGCGGCGACCAGAAGATCCTTGGAGGAGATGCAAGGCTCGAGGGATGTGGAGTCCCAACAAGTTTGGGACTTCCTGGGCAAAGCCAACGACGTGCTGACGCCAATGGGTTTTAGTCCCGTGTGCCCGGATGATCCGGAGCCAGAGCTGGACCAGGCATTGCAGGCATTGAGTTCGGCAGGCAACAAGCTCACCAAGATCGGTGATGTCATCGCGGACTAGCTGGAAACCGAGGGACAATCCCTGGCGAAGAACGTCGCGGAATACGTGCTGACGTGCTACACAAGCCGGGACCCTCAGTTCTCTCTGGACCCGGTGCTTGAAGGCCCCATCGACAGAGAGGTAGAATCCACCCAAGCCAGCGTGTCGGAGGTTGCTCAGAAGGTCACCTCGTTCTTCCATAGTGTCTAGGAATCTCTCTTTGTAGCTCCCACTTGTATTCTCTCTTCTTTCTCTCCAATTTTGTAATCTCTTGTCTCTAGATGAATGAAATCCAAGTTTTTATGAATTTCATTTTTTGTCTTCAACACCTTTGTCTCACTTGGCCCCCTGGTAGATGTACACAATTTGATTGTGAACATGTACCAAGAGGATGTAACAATTGTTGAAGACTTGCGTGCTTCAAACTTGTAGAATGTAGGTCCGAAGTCTTCGATAGTAGAAGCCCCCTGAGGTTGTCGGAGCTTAGTAGCTCCGACATTGACCATCGTCGGAGCTTGGTAGCTCCGTCAGTGACTTCTGTCAACACGCAGTGAGTTGACAACAGACCCCATTGTGTAGTCTTCCCACCATCTTTTGTTCACATTGATGGCTGGCCCCCTGGCTTCACCAGAGATTAGTAGCTCCAGCGACGCTCGCTATCAATGTTTGGAACATCGACAACAAGCCACCTTAGGGGATGTTAGAGCTTTGGTAGCTCCGATATTTCACCATCATCATGGGATCTTTATTTTTCCTGCACACTGAAGTCAAGAAAAAATAGTAAAATCCATTTCCTATCTATAACTCAATTGCGACTTACTATTCCCGAGAAAGGTTTAGGTCAAACACAAATCTAAATACAATCAAGTGCACTGGTTTGTTTCCTCCAGGTCTGATCATTTCTGGACTCGCCTTACTTCGGCCTGCCGGGGTGTAGGTAGAGTGGCGTACTTAGGATGCGTGACCAGGCTAAGTCGATAGCACACTCCAGCCCTAGATTGGCTTGGCAGCATTCAGACGAGTAGGCCATTAACAATGTTTGGACCCGGAAGAATAGACGATGCAACTCGAATTGTACATGAACTGGTCGAGCTAAAGTTTCTTAAGGATTGCACAACTTTGTTATAGACAAGAAAGAGAAAAATAAAAAATATTGAGCCTGTACAAAATAAATGCACGTGGAGTCTGTTTTCACACAATGATGTCTTTCATGATAGGTCCGGGGTACATGGGAAACAAGTACACTCTTAGGGTATGGAACTAGGCTAAGTATGTTTCGTTTCTCGTTTGACCCATGGTAGCTAACTACACTTTTAGTTCTGAGACTGTGACAAGTGTTGCCTGAACTTTGCGGACCTTCCTGGGAAGGTCCGGCTGTTCTCCTGGAGGTGCTCAATGTTCCAAGGATTAGGGAGAGGTGTCCCATCCTCGGTTGCCAAGCGAACGCATCCGGGACGGGATACTTTGATCACTCGGAAGGGTCCTTCCTAGCTGGGAGAAATTTTATTTAACCCTTCTCTGGATTGTATTCTCCATAGCACCAGATCGCCTTCCTCGAGCCGTCGGCTGTGAACATGCTGTTGGTGATAGCACCGAAGAGCTTGGCGGTACCGGGCATTCCGAACAGCTGCTTGGCACCTTCCCTCTTCAAGGAGGTCAATTTCTTCACGTCGGTGCTGGTCCTGCGCAGCATCATCGATTGTCCGGACCCGGAGCTTTAGCTCTGTACACCAGGAAGAAGGGTGTCTCTCCAGTTGGCCGATTTGGAGTTGTCCTGTTGGCCCACAGTGTGGGCAGAAGCTCTTCGATCCAGTTGGCTCCATGTTTTTTCAAGCGCTCACATGTGCGCGTTTTGAGTCCTTTTAGGATTTCTACATTTGCTCTCTCGTCTTGTCCATTGCTTGCCGGGTGAGCTACAGAGCCGTAGCTGACCTGAATGCCGAGGTCTTCGCAATATCCTTGGAATGCAAAGCTTGTGAACTAGGTCCCATTATCAGTTATGATCTTGTTTGGGACTCCAAATCTGCATATGATGGACTGCAAGAAGTTGATAGCTGATTGCTTGTTAATTTTCACAACCGGATTTGCTTCCGACCATTTGGTGAATTTGTCAATGGCAACGTACAGGAACTTGTAACCTCCGACGGCTCTTGGGAAAGGTCCCAAGATATCCATCCCCCACACAGAGAAAGGCCATGTAGGAGGTATCATATGTAGAGGCTGAGCTGGTGTGTGAATTTGCTTTGCATGGAACTGGCATGATTTGCATTTCTTCACTAGCTCAGTTGCATCCTGGAGCGTTGTAGGCTAGTAGAAGCTGTGCCGGAAGGCTTTACCGACCAGTGTGCGAGAAGACGCATGGTTCCCTCACTCGCCTCCATGGATTTCCGCGAGGAGCTCGCAGCCTTCTTCCCTTGTAATGCACCGCATTAGGACGCCGTTGGCACCATGCTGGTAGAGATCCCCTTCTACCAGTGTGTATCTTTTAGCCAATCTGACTATCCGGTTAGCGGATACATTATCTTCACGAAGGAAATTGTCTTTCAAGCAGCTCCAGATCTCCGAGATCCATGCATCAAAACTAACTTGAGGATTTGAGTCTTGCGTGATGGGTTGCTCAGAGCTTCCTGCGGCACCTACGACCCTTGATGGACACCATGGTAACAGGGCCATCGGGACTGCCAGCTTCGAGGTGCTGGTCTCGCCCCTTTCACTCAGTTCGGCAGGCTGAGCTGTAGGTTTAGACAACCTCTGGACGAAGGTTCTGTCGGGAGCCGGAGCCCCGGTTGAAGCTTTCGTCGAGAGTTCGTCGGCTTCAGCGTTGTTGAGATGCTGGACATGGCAAAGATCCAGGATGTCGAAGTCCTTCTGAAGCTTCCGGACTTCAAGTAGGTATGCAGCTAGTTGAGGGTTGTTGCAGCAACATTCACCTTTGACTTGTTTTACAACAAGCTGTGAATCACCCTTTACCAACAGCTACTTGACACCATAAGATAGTGCCACCTTGAGTCCATAAATTAGTGCTTCATACCCCGCCATGTTGTTGGTCGCCTTGAAGTCAAGGTGCACCATGTATTTAACCTTCTCCCCGATTGGAGCGAGGACAAGGACTCCAGCTCTGGCCCCCTGCTTCTGCACGAAGCTGTCGAAGTAGAGAGTCCACTAAGGCTCAGTGAAAACCGGAACCTTGGGTTCCGACTTCTGCTCACTGGGGCCCCCAGGGTTTGATGGAGAGAGGGTCCATTCTGCCACGAAGTCCGCCAATGCTTGAGTCTTGATCGCTTGTCTTGGAACGAATTCAAGGTCGAACTTGGATAATTCCGCTGCCCACTTCGCAATGTTCCCAGTGGAATTGAGGTTATGAAAGATTGCACGTAGTGTATAAGAGGTTACCACTGAAATCTTGTGAGCTTGGAAGTAGTGTCGGAGCTTCCTATAGGCAATAAGAACTGCGTAGAGCAGCTTATGCACCTCCAGGTACCGAGTCTTGGTGTCATGGAGTACTTTGCTGATGAAGTACACTGGGCGCTGGACCGTCCTAACCCTCCCGAAGGGGCCCGGATCTTCCTCCTCATCTATCCGCACCCTCTCGGAGGCGTCCGGACCTTGTTCGGGGACTTGGGTTCCGGTTGCAGGAACCCAGAGCTTCTTCTGAAGTGACCCGGACCTTCCCAGAGGGGTTCGGCAGCCTTCCAGGTTGTGTCTGTTCGACTTGTGTATTGGACACCACATCTTGGAGCTACCTCCGTTTTCAGATGACGGCCGAGGTCGTTTTTCGGGGCATGGCCCCCGGCCACCTAGAGCTGCAGCAGCTGCAGCAGTTGGTGTGCCGGCCGACGGCTTTTTCTCGCCGTTTGAATTTTTCTTCTTTTTACCACTCCCGAAGGTAGTGGCTTCACCCTTGGAGGATTTTTTTGTTGTTCTCCGGAGGTGGTTGGGAGTGCATTTCACGGCCCTTCGCAGCTTTGGCGCATTTGTCAGCCAAGCTAAAGAGTTTCGTGACGCTGGTGATCTCCTTGGTCGCCAGCTTCTCCAGCATCTTCCTGTCTCGTATGTCCTGTCTAAATGCCACAATAACAGAGGCGCTAGAGATAGATGTAATAGTGTTTCGTACCTGGGAGAACCTCTGGATGAAGGATCGCAGGGACTCTCCCCCCTTATGCTTGATAACAAAAAGGTCCAGTTCGGTGCCTTGTCGGGTGTATGAACTCGCGAAATTGGCGGTGAACTGTTGGCACAGTTCCGCCCAACTGTTGATGGAGTCGGGCGGAAGGCTCATGAACCAGGACCTGGCGGTCCCAGTCAATGCCACAGGAAAATAGTTGGCTATTACAGCCTCGTTGCCGCCGGCCGCAATGATTGCAATGGAGTAGATTTGTAGAAACTCAGCGGGATTGACAGTCCCGTCAAATTTCTCCGGTAGGTGAGGCCGGAACTTTTGTGGCCATCTGACCATGCGTAGGTGCATGGCAAGGGCAGAATAGCCCCCCCCCCCCCTACTCCATCGGGAGCAGGACTGTCCCGAGCCTCTCGCCTTTCGTGAGCGGGCTCGATATGGACGAGACCATCCCATTGACGGTAACGGCGATCAAGTTCCGCCCGGAGGTCGTGAGTTGAAAGCCTAGTTACCATATGGGTGTGTCGCGCCCCGGGAGGCAGTGACGTCGCTTTTTGAGATGCGGCACGCCTCCTATGCTGGGAAGCATGCGGACCAAGTCTGCCTGACATGGTCCGATGCTACGATGGGGCCTGCCCAGAGGGGGGAGGACCTTGGTTGCTGATGCGATCGGCTGCTGCTGCAACCAAATGTTCCACATCAGCCCTCCACTGCTTCATTGCACCTTGGGATGCACTTGGAGGTGGTGGGCATTGGAGAAGAGCACGTGCAGCATGGAGTGCGTGTTCAGGGTTGTTGTTAGCCGATGCCGTGACCGACGCAGACGCTCCATCTCGCTGTCTAGCTTGATTCGCTGGTGCGGACGGTGGCGGCGGTGGCATGGCTCCTGCTAGAGCCAAAACACCTGCTGGCGGCTGCATGTTGGAGGGATTGCCTCGAGCAGGTTGCGCTGCAGGGTTGCCGTTGGACGATCCAGCAGCGGAGTTCACCATGTTTGAATCTTGGGCTCCCCCTGGTACTACCGTTGGTAGCCCGCGGAGTTTGTAGTTTGGTATTGGGCGCACAAAGATTAAGAACACGATGGCAAATAGACATAAGGATTTATGTGGTTCGGGCCGCCTGAGCGTAATACCCTACTCCACAGGGTGTGTAGTTGTTGTATTGAATGTCTGAGTACTTGTGAGTACGTGTCTATGAAGTCGAGAGAAAAAGCCCTCTGTGTATCATCGACCAGTCCTATTATAGTACAAGGACTGGTTGTTACACCGTTAGCCTGGCCCGATATGTGGCCCTAGCGGTTACTGATGTTTAATACACAATTAATGAGGTTAATTACCCTTAATAGTGTGGTAACGGGCCTTGACGGTGCCGTTACTGGTATTAAGGGCCTTACGATCATGTGTCATTAATATGGTATTAATGACACTTAATTGGGTCTTGAAGTCTTTGATTGCCCCTCGAAGGTCCGAGCCGTTGGGGGTCCACCAGTCTGATTGTTGACGCTGAAGGTCCGGTGGTTGGACACGTGGCAGCTTTGGAGCTTTCCGTCTGGGACGGGTAGGTCCAGTGTAGATGTACACGTGTCGGTACCAGAGCTTCCCTCTATCGGGGGTTAGGTCCGGAGGTGCCGCATAGGTGTTTAGCCCGGAGCTATCCCATTTGTGGGATGTAGGTCCGGCTACAGTATACACGTGGCAGCACCGGGACTAGCCATAGATTGGAGGTAGGTCCGGTCCCGTATGACACGTGGGGCCTTCACAGGTCTTCAACTTAGATAGGTGAAGTTCCTTTGGTCTTTTTGTAGTCCCAAGGGGTATACGGTACGCAGGGTACTGACAGTACCTTTGTGCATCAAATGAAGTATACAAAAGACCTCCTAAGGCGCAACATGGACAAAAGCAAGCCTCTTCGAACACCAATATAAACAGCAACAACAATTGAACTTGATGAAGATGGTGAACCCGTGGATCAAAAAGAATATAGAAGCATGACCGGATCACTTTTGTACCTCACGGCATCAAGACCGGACATACAATTTAGCGTATGTCTTTGTGCACGGTTTCAAGCCTCCCCACGTGCTTCACATCGTCAAGCCGTCAAAAGGATTCTCAGGTACTTACATGGAACTCAAGAAATTGGCATTTTTCTTCCTTCTTCCTCAACCGTTACTTTGAATGCTTTTTCGGATGCTGATTTTGGGGGTTGTAGGATTGATAGGAAAAGTACTTCCGGTGCTTGTCATTTTCTTGGTAATTCACATATTGCTTGGTTCTTTGGAAAACAAAACTCAATTGCACAATCCACAGCTGAATCTGAATATGTAGCTGCTGCTAGTGATTGCTCACAAATTCTTTAGATTCTTTAAACACTTAAGGACTATGGGGTTGATCTAGATAGTGTTCCACTATTTTGTGATAACACTAGTGCCATTTGCATTGCTAAAAACCCCGTGCAACATTCTAGAACTAAGCACATTGACATTAGATATCACTTTCTCTGTGATAATGTTGAAAAAGGAAACATTGTGCTTCACCATGTAGACACCGAACAAAAATTGGCTGACTTTTTTACAAAACCTCTGGATTTCACTCGTTTTTGTTTTATTCGTAGTGAAATAGGGGTTATGCATACTCATGGCTTACATTGAGGGGGAGTTTTGAAACTTGTAAAGTCTATGTGTGAATCTGAATCTTAAATAATATGAGCATAGTATTTCATACATATATGACTTTGTGATTCCTTTTACATGCTGAAAGTTCTTACTACATTACTCGTGTTATATATTTTGTAGTTTTTGCCATGTCTTGTAATTGGAATAATTACTTACACTAAATCTGGTCATGGTCGAACTTTCTTGCTGTTTTGAACTTGTTGCATGCTCACATGTTCTTTTAATCATAAAGAATTAATCAAGTAATCAACTCACATGTTGAGTTTCTATGAATAAATATAAATTGAGAAAAGATCAAGAGAATATGCATGCATCGCACTTATTCTTTTGAGATGGCTTATCATTGCACTTAGATATGATCTTGGAAGAAGTTGTGTATGACTAAAACCATGTCCTTAAGCTTCTGATTGTCAAATGACATAGGCTTGGCTTGGTTGGTTAGAATAAGGCAGATGCGCATATAATCTCTTGCAAATATCATATAATCTAAATTTGTGCTTTGAAAAATAATAAAATGCAG
Source organism: Tuctoria greenei (assembly GCA_036927565.1). Classification (NCBI taxonomy): domain Eukaryota; kingdom Viridiplantae; phylum Streptophyta; class Magnoliopsida; order Poales; family Poaceae; genus Tuctoria; species Tuctoria greenei. Next base: position 259,499,806 of record JAYESD010000001.1, on the reverse strand, counting down.
CAACATGTGTCATGCTTTCAGGTTTTGAAATAGTTAAAGTTTGTAAGATCATGACTTGCTAAATTGGAAATTACATTTGATCTCTAGCGTGGCTTACACTACTTTATGTATTTCATTGATGTGATAGTCTAAGATACTTGATAGTATGACTTGGATGAGCTTTGTTTTATGTATATGTTATAATATGCTCATAACAATTAAAATTTCTCTTTTGAACCTTGCTGAATACATTGTCAAAGGGGGAGAGATAATATGTGAATTTTTGAAGATAAGTATGCAAGAGGGGGAGAAATTGATTACACATTGCACATATTCACAATTGTTTTGGCACGATTCTTCTCAGTGGGAGAATTTGTTTTTATTCTCATTTTATTTCTGTTTTACAAAGGGGGGGATTGTTTTCAAAACTTTTCATGTGAATAAGCCAATGTTCGGATCTTATGTGGTGTTGCCAATGCATTCATCAAGGGGGAGATTGTGAGACCTATGTGTGCTGAATACATTGGCTATGGCGATAAAAGTTTTGAATACTACCAAAACACCTTTATCATCAAGGTCCGACTCTAGGTCTAACTAGCTTTGGTTAGCTCCAGTGCTAGGTCCTGCTAGCTTTGGTAAGCTCCGGTTCAAGGTCCGGTTAGCTTTGGCAAGGTTCGGAGCTTGATCGTAGTTGTTCTGCTTTTATCTTGCAGTGATTCGTACTTGCTTTACATTGATGGAAAATTGCTTAGTATTCATTTGCTAAGTTTTTGGCGTGTTTTGGTTGATATGGCTGATATCGTTTTACTGTGGTATTGCAACATACTTATGTGAGGTACTCACGTGAGGTGTTGTGTTCGGAACTAATTTGAGTCAAGTCGCGGACTTGGGCTCGTACGGATTGGTTGTTTATTCATGTGAAAGTGTTGCTTGAGTTCAAGACAGGCTGGTAACGAGATCCATTGAACTAGTCTTTGGGCGAAGATGAGGTTCAACAACCAAGTTCGGCAGGAATTGTGGTTGAGTTGATCGGGAGGTTGCACAGCATGTTTGAATCAAGAACCATGCATATGAAGGTATGGTGGACGTTGTTGGAAGATGTTTGCACGTATGCAAGGAGTGTATGGACGTGGTTACATGGTTCCGAGGCGTGATGAAGAGATGTTGACGTAAAGAATTGGTCGGAAAGGTCCAACTGACTAGGTTATGGACTCAAGCTGTGGCTGAGTCATGTTTGACTCAAATATGGAAAGATTTGAGTTGGTTATGATAGGATTTCATGTGGGTCACGAATTTGAGTTGTTTTAGGAATGTGAGATACGTTTCTAAGGTGTTTGGAAGTCTTAAGATTGCTTCTATCTGCGTACAAAAGAGTCCTCAGCAGTTATGGAAAGTTTTGATTCGTGATTTGAGTAGGATTAGAGTCCTAGTTTGAGTTGAGTTGGCCTTCGGGCTGGTTAAATAAGCAAGGGAGGTCAAAGCTCGTGGTAGAAGACTTTCGGGCTGTTCGAATTTCGAGTTTTGCTCACCGCCGGTGAGAAAACCTCGGTTCACCGTCGAACTCATGATTCCCGGCAACTCACTCCCCTTCTGCACCCATATCCTTGAACTCCATCATCCCAGAAAGGTTTTGGAGCAATTCCCAAGTGATTTGAGCTACTCTATAGAGAGTTCTATGTTGCCCGAGCGCTCATCGCCGCCACCGCCGTCGCACGACCTTTTCCGGCGAGCTTCAAGACCCACTGACCTCACCATCGTGCTCAGCGACCCCAAAAACCCCCAGGCGGCAAGTTTCCGCGAATCTGGTGCGTTGGATTGGCCGGCGGCGAGCTCGCCGGCGAGCCACCGTCGCGGGTGCCGCTCCGCGCGAGCACCGGCCCGAGGTAGACGATGACCCCATCGGGTCCCACCTGCCATTCACTGCGGGATCACGGTGCGGCTGAGATCTAGTGTGGCTGCGCGCTTTAAATCTGTGGCCCCCGTGTGGTTTAAATACTATTGGTCCATTTCAAAACAGTGGGGCCCACGAGTTAAATCAAATTAGGAAATTATTCCAGATTAGGCTCCAACTTAGAAAATCCATAACTTTCTGTAGGATACTCCAAAAATCTTCAAGCAAATTTTATTCGAAAGCACTTGAGCTCTAGTTTCTGTCAATACCAATTAGGTTCTGTGAAACTCAGAGTTAAATTCTGTAGAAAATAATCTTTCCTAATGCAAGTGCAATTTTTCCGGACAAGATATCCACGGGAAAAATCCCCAAAATTCACAAAAAATTTATTGTCCTATTCTTGATTATCAGGCAAAATTTGGGAGCCATAGCACCTGTTCAACTCTCTGTATAATTCAATTTCCTTTTTCAGTTATTGAATTTTCACAGCTATTAGGTTGCTTTATTAGGTCCCAAAATTTTACTGAATCTTCCTTTAGTCATACCCTAGCTCCTGTTAAAGTCTTGGATTTAATTAACCTACTATACTAGTCCTAAATCAGTTACAAACTAAATATTGATTTAATGTCTAGAAACTCAATTATAAAGTAAATTCAGAAATTCTTGCCGAATCAGAAATACAATAACTCCTTCCCCCCACAGCTTAGAAAATTTTGAAACAAATTTTGCTAAGACCAGAACCACTCCCTCCATCTTGATTATCAACTGTTAGCTAGGTTCAAGCTACAGTTTCCTCTCGGAAATTTTTGGAAGTTGATTTGCTTGCCATACTTTCGGAGACCACAATCTGCTATGATCATCTCCTGTTCTTTGCAAGAGCTTTGATCATATTCCCTAGTATCTACCATCGAAGTTCCAAAGCCAATTAAGGTCCCTGTCATATAGTGATCACCATGAATTAATTTATGGTCTTAAAATAAATAAATTTCAAAGTCATTTATATATCCATGTTATCTGCATATCGTATAGTGACCGAAGTCGAGGAGGAGCCAGAAGCCTTGGAAGAGAACCTTCCAATTTTTAACTCAGAACCTGACCTGCAACAAGGCAAGCCCCGGTTTGCATTTAAAAGCTTTACAGAATTTTTACAGTCTTTATCACCTTACGTCATAAGTATTGATATGTGCATTACGTATAGGGTGATTGATACTCCACATGCATGACCAAAAATCCCAGGGTTTATTTGGCACGAGTCACAGTTGACCTGTAGTAACAGCTTTGCTAATGCGTAGGAAATCCGGTAGAAGTCGAGTAGTTGGAATCTACTCGCGAGAGATGTATCTCACAGGATTGGTTAAATAGCAAATGGCTTAATATAATGAAATTGAGACCGGGCAGGGAATGGATAGGAAGAGGCGAGAATTGAGTCTCGGTCGCATAGCCCTGCCTGTGTCGATTAAGGCCCGTCCGTATGCAGCCCCTTCGGACAAGTTTGAATTGTACCGGCAACATAATGGACATATGGAATCCAATAAACTGACGTAGCTTGGTCACTTGGGTGTCGAGGCATACCGTTCCGTTTTATAGGTGAGGGTTGAGGGTAGCAAGGTGTAAATCCGCTGGTGGGCACGTCAGAGTACGCCCCATGCTGGGACCTCCTGCCCGTGACGGATCGACCGGTTCGACATTTGAGTGTCTTGCGAAAGGTTGCCATATACGACTAGTACTGAAGTGCTACGTAGGTACTGCGCGAAGTGCTCGCTGGCATTTCCGAAAGTGCGTATGTGTCGTGTTGTCCGGGTGCGTCCTGATTGCAATCACTGTCCCTCGCAGTAATAGAGTACCACTTGTTCACTGAGCGGTGACGTAGTAAATACTAAAGAAGTCAGAAATTCATATTGTATTGATTTATAAGTATTTTGCAACCTTGTATGATTTAGAGATAGTATAATTAAAAGTTTACAATTTCCCCATACTTTAGCTGTAATAGCATTATGTGCTATGAGCATGTCATATCATCGGTAAAGCGTTTCTTGTTTGATTGTGGAACCCATGATGTGCCGTGCTTGGAGAATGTCATTTGCTACATAAAACCTGACCCACTTGTAGGCGAGTCCATTTATGCTATTCCTTACCTATGTTTAGTGTCCCCTTGCATATGTCTAGTGAGACGGTTAAGACTTGCTGAGCCTTATGCTCATGTTTGCAGTTAACGAGTTTTTGCAGGTTTTTCTGTTGAGGAAGGGTTTGACGATGAGGCTGCACCCCCTCCAGGGTGTACAGCCGAGTGGGAACCCTGCACGCCGCCCTAAATGAGTGTTGCTAGTGCAAAGTATCCCCGGCATGGATAACTTTGCTTTTTGCATAGCTAGTGCTGAGAGCGTAGCTATGATATGTATATATTTCTTTACATCCGCTAGTATTGTGAAAACTTCCGCTGTATGAAAAATAAAAGACTCTGTCTTGTACTTATTCAGGTTCTATTCTTGTATAACTGTTGGGTGTCGCATCGCACGACACCACCCAATGAGATCCTCGGATGTGTGGACTCCGGTCCCCACAGACATGGTATCAGAGCTTCGTTGGGAACAGTGTACCGGAAAAGAACATATTTTCAAAAATTAGGAACTTGAGTGAGGAATTAGTTATATGCCGTTATAAGGAGTATTATTAGTATAAGATATAAAGGTGGTAAACTAACTATGTGTTATTATATTCTGTAACGACGCTCCGACATCAGGTAAGAGGTAAGGTACGCCACCGAGAGCGGATCAATCTCGGTAAGCTCAGCATACGAGAGGTGGTATGTGAAATTTCCGTGGCTTGGCACGGAAAGTCAATATGAGTCTTTGAAACTTTCCATGTTTCTAAGAACATATGACACGCGGTACCCCAGCGTGACACAAAGTTAGAGGGAAACCCCGTCGTGTGGTATGTAACCCGATAGTGTGTTCTCATATCTATGAGAACATGCGAACACGTATGCCCGAGCGTGTATAAGCCGGATCGTACGGGAGTCTTTGCTGTACAGACGTATTTACAGCCATGTACCTCGAGACATGGCCTTGCTCGAGGACAACTCACGCCAGAGTCGTATGCATTTACTTTTAGTTATATATTATTGTGACTGCCTGCCGTGTTTCCCCGTGCCGCCCTTGAGGTGCGAAGGTGTGAAAGGGGATTGTTTGTCTTCTGCAGGTAACCTAACTCCGGTAGCAACCCGTGTAGAAGCCGTTTGCGAGTGAACGATATAGGAACCACCTATAGACGTAACCGGATGTACCGGATAGAATTTCCTTTCGTGAGGCACGTAGTACCGTCAGTATCAAACATGATACTAGACCCTCCCCACCGACAGAATGGTTGCATTGTGTTTTGAGAAAGTCCGACTATCAGATACTGATAATTTCGGGCTCGACTTGATAAAATGGATAGGACCAAGATTCTTGCTTTCTGGTAGAAGTAGCTCAACTTCGCCAGGTTGTAATCTTGGTTAGCAATTAGATAACATAAGCATATCCTACATGAATGGAAAGCTCGTGAAGGTCTCTCCAACTTTTCCGTTGACCATAAAGACAGAAAAGCTTGTTAATCTGTTGAAAACTGGGGTTTACTGTAATTACTCCATATGAACCCACCTTTGTACCGTTTCTGTATTCTTGCCATAACTCACTGTAGAAAAATCCACTACCTTATTGGGATATATGTTTGAGGAGGGTAGGTGGAGATTCACGAGTTTGTTTTGGGGAGTCCTTCCTGATTTTAATTAGAGTTTAACCAAATCGGGAAGTCAGCACAGTAAACTGCATGACTGCTGATGCAAACCAGTCAGCTTTACTGTTGAGTTTGGATAATTATAACCCCTAATCCAGAACAGTGATATGGTTACGCATATACATTTCTGGAAAGCTTAGGAAGCCATCTATCAACTTTATTTATCACTCCTGACCTGAATCTAGGTGTAGCTATGCCTAATTCCATTTGTCGCAAATTTGGTTCCTGCAGTCCAGAACTTGGAACAGTTTGCACATAATTGTGAATTGATGCATAATACCTTCATGAAAAGGTTGTCGTGGTGGAACTTCTTTAGTTCTGGATTGTTAACACGATGTCACTCAATGTTTATTTTGACACTACCTCAATATCTTATCATGATGAACCTGTATAGAATGTGGAGATAAGCCCATATACAGGGAAGGTTCTGTCGAAATTTTCAGAACCCTTGAGTCAACTTAAAACTGGTATAGATTGTTCATACTAGTTCAACAGTGGCTGTATGAGTACAATCTGGAAAGGTTTTGAAGTGTACTACAATTTTTGTATTCAACATAAAGTTTAGTTCTGACTTCTTCTGTATGAAACTTACGGGTTAATGCAGACAGGTCAGGTAAACCAGAACTGTACTCATTTCCAGATTGCAGCTTTGACTGAACCAATTGATTATGGATATTTCTTTTTGTCCCACATCATCAGTGATTGGGTCGAATACTTAAACGGTGTATTGACATTCGGGTATATTTGTCCACAGATGGCAGCACCAAGAATTCAGTTGCCTAATGGATGGGTGTTCTCAACATGCACCGGGCACGCCGGTTTTCCGGACGTGTTTGCACGGTTGCTCGGCCAGTTTGGCTATTTGGTGTTACCTAGCTATTGGGGCAAGAAGTTCCAGGAGGGCGGTATGTGGAGTTGCACCATCTACGTCGATGTGCCTGCCGGTCCACCGCACCTCGGATGGGCTCCATACTCCATCAAGATCAAAGGATTGATATTAGAAGAAACATGGAGCTACGCTGCAAGTGTTGCCATAGGGAGGTTTTGCAAACTCCATTACCGTCATCTGGTGGGTACTCCGTATGAGTTCTTTCCAGTCAACGGCAGGGCTTCTGAAGCCTGGGCAACCCGCTTGCTTGCGGAGGTGGGAGAGCATGGCGAAACATCCGCAACAGCCTTAGCGATGTATGCAGCAGCCTCACATCGCGAGAAGGGTAATCAAAGGACATGCATAAAAGAATTGACAAACAATCTGAAGCAAGCCATGAAGCGAGCAAATCACTTTGAGTGGGCAAATGACGGACTTAGGGATATGATGGCTCCTCTTAATCATCGTTTGAACCTTAGGGAGAATCAATGGCATGACGCTGTTATGGATTTGGCCGCGTCTCGCCAGGAGACTCTAGAGAGAGATATTGATCTGGAGGCAAGCCTACTTTATGGGCACCAACGGGACACACAGTTGAACGTGGTGACTGCAGACAGGGATCATTCCAGAGTAGAGGCTCAGAGCTGGAAGACCAGCTGTGAACAGGCTCAGCAAGAGAATGAGGCCTGGGGGATGTTTATGATACAGGCAGATTGGCAAGCTATGGCTGCCAAGAAGACGTTGATGTTGAACGATGTATCAACTTCTACTCCAGCACCCGTATCAGAGGTGCCTAGCCCTGAAGATGAAGAAGAAGAAGAAGACCCAGAGGAACTTGAATACGTCGAGTAGAGCGTATTGAAGTTAGATGTGGTAGCACTTCCGCCAACACCGGGCGGCATATAGTTAAATGGTTGCTAGTGTTTCTCTTTTGTGACCATGTTTGTGTCATATTAAGATTAATGGTTGTGGTGTCTAGCTAATTAGATGAGTATGACATGTCAGGAAGGCCAAGTATGGTAGAGATGTATTTCCATAAAGGGAGTCCATCATTTTGGGTTTACTACTGTAAACTTGGTCTTGAGATGATATATTTTGTATAAAGTTTGTGCTTTATCAATATATGTAAATGTTATGCATCGTCTAATTTTGTCTACCGCATTTCTAAGGGAGGATAAACTTGAGGCAATGGGACTTACCGTGTTATTCATTATATTGCAGTATGGTGCGTACTCGTACAGCCTCAGAGGTGGGAGGATCTAGTGGAGGACAGGGGGATGGCACACCACCCCCGGGGCAGAATACGCCTCAGACGCAACCACCTCCACCACCTCCAACCACACTCCCCAGGAGTCTCGCGGAGGTTCTCGCTGCAGTGCTCGGCTCGCGCGACGAGCAAACCGAGTTACTGCGGACGTTGGTGCAGCACTCGTCCCGTCAAGGGGGACGACAGGATGATGGACCGCGTCAGCAATTTCAGAGTTCCTACTCTGATTTCTCATCGACACACCCACCGGTATTCAGAGAAGCCGATGAACCGTTGGACGCGGATAACTGGCTCCGCACCATTGAAGGAAAGTTCGGTTTACTCGCGGTAACCGAACAGCAGAAGACATTGTTTGCAGCGCAACAACTGCAGGGGTCTGCCGGTGCGTGGTGGGCCAATTACCTTGCCGCACGCCCCGCAGGCCATGTTGTAAGCTGGACCGAATTCCGGGAGGCATTTCGCGCCTACCACATCCCTCCCGGGATTATGAGGAGGAAGCTTCAAGAGTTCTTGGAGTTAAGGCAAGGAGGAAGGAGTGCATACGAATACTCCAAATCATTCAACCACTTGGCCCAATATGCTCAGGACGAAGTGAATACCGAAGATCGGAAGCGGGAATGTTTCTACCGGGGTTTGAACCCCAAGTTGAAGGACAAGCTTGTCCTGTTCAACCGCGGCAGCCTCAACGACATAGTCAATGCCGCTATCATGCAGGAGGACGCTACGCGCGAGCTATCCTCAGATAAGAAGAAGAGGAGTGTTCCGCAGGGCAGCGGAGGTGGTGCTCCTCAGAAGTACCGTATGGTGTATCGATCACCATCCGGCCAGAGGTGGCAGCCGCCATCGCGACCACCAATGTTCCGTGGTCGTCAGTTCAACAACGGCGGATTTCGGCCACAACAGCAGCAGGGGATGATCCCACGTGCACTTCCACCTCCACCACGTGCACCGGGATTCCGTCCTCCCCTTCGTATTGGCCAAACCCCGTACACGTGTTTCACGTGTGGACGTACGGGGCACTTCGCCAAGGATTGTCCGCAGAATCGACAAGGCGGAGGGCAATCATCCTACCAGGGGGCCAACCCACCCCGCAATCAGTTCAAGAAGCCAGCCACCAGACCCGGCAACATCCACCACCTCGCCATCGAGGACGTTCCGGAAGGCGCACCCGTGCTCACGGGTACGTTCTCTGTCTTAAATCATTCCGTAGTCATACTTTTTGACTCCGGAGCTTCACACAATGTCATTAGTAAATCTTTTGTCGTTAAAAGTCAATTGCCTGTTATCTCCACAAAAACTCCATATATGATTTGCACTCCAGCAGGGAGGGTAGTAACATATGAGGTAGCCCATAAAGTGCCTCTTGACCTAGATGGGAACGTCTATCCTACCTCCTTCATTATCCTAGAAACTCAAAAGCTAGATATCATCTTAGGAATGGCATGGTTGCAATACCATGGTGCTATCCTTGATATCGTTCCTCGAAAAATTTATCTAAACTCTCCACTCCATCAGCCCCAGGTTCTCAATCTTGAGAACATCATTCCATTAGACCCATCCACTCACAACACCGAGGTTATGGAACTTAAGGATATTCCGGTAGTATGTGAATACCCCGATGTGTTTCCTGAAGATCTCCCTGGGATGCCACCAGAAAGGGATATAGAGTTCAAGATTGAACTTGCGCCCGGAACAGTGCCAGTTTCAAGACCACCCTACAAGATGGCACCCAAGGAACTTGCAGAACTGAAGGAACAATTAACTGAACTTGAGAGCAAAGGTTTTATTCGTCCAAGTTCATCACCATGGGGTTGTTCTGCACTGTTTGTAGAAAAGAAAGATAAGACCTTGAGGCTATGTGTAGACTATCGTCCACTTAATGCTGTCACCATCAAGAACAAGTATCCATTACCGCGCATTGATATTCTTTTCGATCAATTAGTGGGTGCTAAAGTGTTTTCGAAGATGGATCTTCGTTCTGGTTATCATCAAATTAGAATCCGACCAGAAGATATATCCAAGACAGCATTCTCAACAAGTTATGGACTGTATGAGTATCTGGTTATGTCCTTCGGATTAACCAACGCCCCGGCTCATTTCATGTATCTCATGAACTCAGTGTTCATGCCAGAATTGGACAAGTTCGTCGTGGTCTTCATTGACGACATACTTGTGTATTCAAAATCCGAAGAAGAACATGCTCAACACTTGCATATTGTGCTTCAGCGATTACGGGACCATCAATTGTATGCTAAGTTCAGCAAGTGTGAATTCTGGATCAACCAGGTGCCATTTTTAGGGCACATCATATCAGCAGAAGGTATTGCAGTTGATCCAAGCAAGATCAAGCAAGTCCTCAAATGGGAGTCTCCAAAGTCTGTACATGAAGTCCGAGGTTTCCTGGGTTTAGCAGGATATTACCGGAGGTTTATACCCAGTTTCTCCAAAATAGCTAAACCAATGACAGAACTTCTGAAGAAAGGACAAAAGTATGTATGGACTGAGGCATGTGAAGCAGGTTTCAAAGCATTGGTGAAACACCTTACAACGGCACCAGTTTTAGCCCAACCAGACACAACCAAAGCATTTGATGTCTATTGCGACGCATCTGGGATTGGTTTAGGTTGTGTATTAATGCAAGAGCGAAGAGTGATCGCGTATGGATCGCGACAGCTTCGGAACCACGAGCAGCACTACCCGACTCATGATCTTGAGCTGGCTGCTGTGGTGCTAGCATTGAAGATGTGGAGGCATTATCTACTGGGTAATTTAGTACACCTCTACACTGATCACAAAAGCTTGAAATACATCTTCACCCAGAAGGATTTGAATATGCGACAAAGGCGATGGTTAGAATTGATCAAGGATTATGAGATTGAGATCCACTACCATCCAGGCAAGGCGAATGTAGTCGCCGATGCACTGAGCCGCAAGTCCCATATCAACAATCCTTCCATTACCTCGATGGAGGGAAAAGAAGAACTGAGTCTCTACTTGGTTCCATATGGGGCGCTCTACAATCTCGCTCTCATTCCTACCATCAGGGAGGATATTATGGCAGCTCAGAAGGCAGACAGGGGGATGTCGCATATTCAGCAAAGAATAAAGAAGGGGGAGATGAAATGCTTCCGAAGTGACGATGAAGGTACCCTCTGGTTTAACGACCGTATAGTGGTACCCCGAAACATGGAACTTCGGAGGAAGATACTGGATGAAGCTCATTTATCCAAGTATTCCATTCATCCGGGGAGTAACAAGATGTACCAAGATTTGAAGAAGAAATTCTGGTGGACTCGGATGAAGAGAGAAGTAGCTAAATACGTGTCCGAGTGTGATACGTGTCGGCGAGTAAAGGCCGACCATATGAAGGCAGCTGGACAGCTTCAACCTTTAAGCATACCGGCTTGGAAATGGGAGGATATCAGTATGGATTTCATTGTTGGGTTGCCTCCCACTCTCCATAAACACGACTCCATTTGGGTGATCGTTGACCGATTGACCAAATCGGCTCATTTCATACCGGTCCGCGTGGCATACGATGCGAGGCGATACGCGGAAATTTATATCTCCAGAATAATATGTCTACATGGTGTACCCTGTACCATCATCTCAGATCGTGGAGCTGTATTTGTTTCGCGATTCTGGGAGCATCTCCACGCTGCACTGGGAACCAAGTTAATTCGGAGCTCGGCCTATCATCCTCAGACCGATGGTCAGACCGAACGGGTGAATCAAGTGCTAGAAGACATGCTTCATGCCTGTGCCATCCACCAGGGCAAGAACTGGGATGATCATCTACCTTTGGCGGAGTTTTCATACAACAACGGTTACCAGGCTAGCATCCAGATGGCGCCATATGAAGCTCTCTATGGCCGAAAGTGTCGCACACCCTTGAACTGGTGCGAATCAGGTGAACGGGCAGTGTACGGCATCGACTTAGTAAATGAAGCCGAGGATCAAGTTCGCACTATTCAGGCAAATCTCAAAGCTGCTCAGTCTCGTCAGAAGAGCTACGCGGACAAACGACGTCGACCTCTTCATTTCGAAGTTGGAGATCAAGTTTATCTCCGGGTATCCCCTATGAAGGGTATCCATCGCTTCGGGGTAAAAGGGAAGCTAGCTCCCCGCTTTATTGGGCCATTCGCAATAATCGAAAGATACGGACCTGTGGCATATCAATTGGAGTTACCAACGTCACTTTCAGGAGTCCACAATGTATTCCACATTTCCCAATTACGGTAATGCCTTAAGACTCTAGCTGATATCCGCATAGAGGATTTGGAAGCCCTCCAACCAGATCTCACCTATTCCGAGCATCCAACTCAGATCATCGATGAAAAGACTCGCGCCACAAGAAGCCGCACCTTACGTTTCTACAAGATCTTGTGGAGCAACCACAGTGCCGAAGAGGCCACGTGGGAAAGCGAGGAGTATCTTAGAACGAACTATCCGGACTTGTTAGCGGCATATATTCGATAGATCCTTTTTCCTTTACCTCCTTTTGTAATCTCGGGACGAGATTCTTTTAAGGGGGGAGGAATGTAAAACCCCACTTTTATGGCATGTTAAGTTCATATGGGTTTTGTGATCAACTATTTTGGATCTCCAATATAATGGTACACATGAACTATGCCATCCAAAACTTTTCTTGCACTCTTTGTTAGATTCTTTTATCATGGGTATTAGACTTCACCATGAATCCAAATTATATTATATTCACCTTTTAAGAATAAGAATTTTTGGATAAGGATTAGTAAGCAATGCACAATGAAGCCCTAATAAGCTCTAAATCAAATATTCAAATTAAGGGCTCTAAATTTTTCCATGAGCTCCTAAATTCCTCAATAGCATGCTTACAAAGTTTCAAGATTTTAGAAACTCATCTACTATTTTTATTGAGGTGCTTGGCAAATTTGAATCAAATTCAAATCTGAATTTTAATTCTTCTCCAACTTCTTTAAACATAAGAATTGAGTTCACCATTGTGTTCAGAATAATTCATGGGCCATCTCCACAAAATTTCCTGATTTTTGGAGTTGATCTTCTATTTTTAAATGAATTAGTAACTGAACTGTGGGGAGAATCACTGGACAGTGGGCCCCACATGTCAGCCCCCTTTTAAATGGATCAGCTCAACCCCGCCACCTCTGCACCGATGCGCCCCCGCTCGACACCGCGCGCGCGCATGCAGCTCCAGCGAGCTGCCTGCTTGCTCGCCGCGGCCCTATAAAAGGCCGGCCGCAGCTCCCTTCACTTCTCATCCCCGATCACAGCTCCTCTGCCTCGCAACTATTCTTCCGCCGCGCGCCATCACCGCCGCTCGCCACTGCTCCGCGGCGTGCCGCCGTTCCGCGCCGTTTCAAGCCTAGCTCCAAAGAGCAAAAAGGTGCGCCTGATCAAACTCTAGCTCATGGTACAAACCGTTTCCCTTATCGTTGAAGCCTGAGCGAGTTATTGTTCGTTTCCTCTACGGCCGAGGGTAGATAGCTAGCTATGATTTCATGTCAAATTCCTTTTCGGCAAGCAATCATCCTTTGCAATTACTTAGAGATAGTTTCTATAGGCCCTAGCGCTCCTGTCTGAGCAAAAACCTTTAAGGATCATCAAGCAACGGCTCTGAATTTCGAGTTTTGCTCGCCGCCGGTGAGAAAACCTTGGTTCACCGTCGAACTCATGATTCCCGGCAACTCACTCCCCTTCTGCGCCCATATCCTTGAACTCCATCATCCCAGAAAGGTTTTGGAGCAATTCCCAAGTGATTTGAGCTACTCTATAGAGAGTTCTATGTTGCACGAGCGCTCATCGCCGCCACCGCCGTCGCACGACCTTTTGTGGCGAGCTTCAAGACCCACTGACCTCACCATCGTGCTCAGCGACCCCAAAAACCCCCAGGCGGCAAGTTTCCGCGAATCTGGTGCGTTGGATTGGCCGGCGGCGAGCTCGCCGGCGAGCCACCGTCGCGGGTGCCGCTCCGCGCGAGCACCGGCCCGAGGTAGACGATGACCCCATCGGGTCCCACCTGCCATTCACTACCGGATCACGGTGCGGCTGAGATCTAGTGTGGCTGCGCGCTTTAAATCTGTGGCCCCCGTGTGGTTTAAATACTATTGGTCCATTTCAAAACAGTGGGGCCCACGAGTTAAATCAAATTAGGAAATTATTCCAGATTAGGCTCCAACTTAGAAAATCCATAACTTTCTGTAGGATACTCCAAAAATCTTCAAGCAAATTTTATTCGAAAGCTCTTGAGCTCTAGTTACTGTCAATGCCAATTAGGTTCTGTGAAACTCAGAGTTAAATTCTGTAGAAAATAATCTTTCCTAATGCAAGTGCAATTTTTCCAGACAAGATATCCACGGGAAAAATCCCCAAAATTCACAAAAAATTTATTGTCCTATTCTTGATTATCAGGCAAAATTTGGGAGCCATAGCACCTGTTCAACTCTCTGTATAATTCAATTTCCTTTTTCAGTTATTGAATTTTCACAGCTATTAGGTTGCTTTATTAGGTCCCAAAATTTTACTGAGTCTTCCTTTAGTCATACCCTAGCTTCTGTTAAAGTCTTGGATTTAATTAACCTACTATACTAGTCCTAAATCAGTTACAAACTAAATATTGATTTAATGTCTAGAAACTCAATTATAAAGTAAATTCAGAAATTCTTGCCGAATCAGAAATACAATAACTCCTTCCCCCCACAGCTTAGAAAATTATGAAACAAATTTTGCTAAGACCAGAACCACTCCCTCCATCTTGATTATCAACTGTTAGCTAGGTTCAAGCTACAGTTTCCTCTCGGAAATTTTTGGAAGTTGATTTGCTTGCCATACTTTCGGAGACCACAATCTGCTATGATCATCTCCTGTTCTTTGCAAGAGCTTTGATCATATTCCCTAGTATCTACCATCGAAGTTCCAAAGCCAATTAAGGTCCCTGTCATATAGTGATCACCATGAATTAATTTATGGTCTTAAAATAAATAAATTTCAAAGTCATTTATATATCCATGTTATCTGCATATCGTATAGTGACCGAAGTCGAGGAGGAGCCAGAAGCCTTGGAAGAGAACCTTCCAATTTTTAACTCAGAACCTGACCTGCAACAAGGCAAGCCCCGGTTTGCATTTAAAAGCTTTACAGAATTTTTACAGTCTTTATCACCTTACGTCATAAGTATTGATATGTGCATTACGTATAGGGTGATTGATACTCCACATGCATGACCAAAAATCCCAGGGTTTATTTGGCACGAGTCACAGTTGACCTGTAGTAACTGCTTTGCTAATGCGTAGGAAATCCGGTAGAAGTCGAGTAGTTGGAATCTACTCGCGAGAGATGTATCTCACAGGATTGGTTAAATAGCAAATGGCTTAATATAATGAAATTGAGACTGGGCAGGGAATGGATAGGAAGAGGCGAGAATTGAGTCTCGGTCGCATAGCCCTGCCTGTGTCGATTAAGGCCCGTCCGTATGCAGCCCCTTCGGACAAGTTTGAATTGTACCGGCAACATAATGGACATATGGAATCCAATAAACTGACGTAGCTTGGTCACTTGGGTGTCGAGGCATACCGTTCCGTTTTATAGGTGAGGGTTGAGGGTAGCAAGGTGTAAATCCGCTGGTGGGCACGTCAGAGTACGCCCCACGCAGGGACCTCCTGCCCGTGACGGATCGACCGGTTCGACATTTGAGTGTCTTGCGAAAGGTTGTCATATACGACTAGTACTGAAGTGCTACGTAGGTACTGTGCGAAGTGCTCGCTGGCATTTCCGAAAGTGCGTATGTGTCGTGTTGTCCGGGTGCGTCCTGATTGCAGTCACTGTCCCTCGCAGTAATAGAGTACCACTTGTTCACTGAGCGGTGACGTAGTAAATACTAAAGAAGTCAGAAATTCATATTGTATTGATTTATAAGTATTTTGCAACCTTGTATGATTTAGAGATAGTATAATTAAAAGTTTACAATTTCCCCATACTTTAGCTGTAATAGCATTATGTGCTCTGAGCATGTCATATCATCGGTAAAGCGTTTCTTGTTTGATTGTGGAACCCATGATGTGTCGTGCTTGGAGAATGTCATTTGCTACATAAAACCTGACCCACTTGTAGGCGAGTCCATTTATGCTATTCCTTACCTATGTTTAGTGTCCCCTTGCATATGTCTAGTGAGACGGTTAAGACTTGCTGAGCCTTATGCTCATGTTTGCAGTTAACGAGTTTTTGCAGGTTTTTCTGTTGAGGAAGGGTTTGACGATGAGGCTGCACCCCCTCCAGGGTGTACAGCCGAGTGGGAACCCTGCACGCCGCCCTAAATGAGTGTTGCTAGTGCAAAGTATCCCCGGCATGGATAACTTTGCTTTTTGCATAGCTAGTGCTGAGAGCGTAGCTATGATATGTATATATTTCTTTACATCCGTTAGTATTGTGAAAACTTCCGCTGTATGAAAAATAAAAGACTCTGTCTTGTACTTATTCAGGTTCTATTCTTGTATAACTGTTGGGTGTCGCATCGCACGACACCACCCAATGAGATCCTCAGATGTGTGGACTCCGGTCCCCACAATTTGATGGCATGTTGAAGTGCTTGAAGACCTTTTCCCAGATGGCTAATCCTTGTGCTTGTATGTAAGCCTCCATACGCGCCTTCCAAACCTGAAAATCAATGCCATCGAAGACAAAAGGTTTTGCGGAATATTTCTCCATGTCGTTTAGTAAAAAGACATGCAAATCAATAAAATTAGACAATTGTGGCTCCGATACCAATTGTAGGGTCGAAGAGCACGTGAAAACTACCAGAGGGGGGGGGTGAATGGTATATTTTAACTTTTCAGCAGAAGCAACAAAAACCCCTCGGTAGAAAACCAATCTATTATAGAAACCATGTGTGAAACAGTTTTCAATGTGTTAAACATTGACAAAGGTAGTAGAGATTATAGAGAATCAAGTCACGTAACCAATGCAACAAGAATCATGTGAAAACACTAAGTAAAACTTCAGTTATGATCCAAAGACTACACGAAGGTCAAACTGTTCTATCTAATTTAAAACCAGATCAGCAACACTGTAGAAACTCGTTAGATTGAAAACCACAAATCAATGATTGTGAAACTTTCACAGATGATAGATAATTGAGTTGTGAAAACAAGAAAGAAGAACCACATCAATTGGAGTAGTAAAACACGAGTTATCATCAGAAATTTCCAAACAATGTCGGTTTGTCGAGAAACTCGGCGAGAAAAACTTGACTGAAACAAGTCAGATGAACAAAGGACAAAGGCTCCTCTAAAACTATGATATTTATTCAATAGAACACAAGAGGAACAGCCTGTCATTTTACCATGAGCTTAGGCCTCCCTTTCTTCTATGACCAGCGCTTAGGCCAACGCAATCCTAACTAGGACCCTAATCCTACTCAGTTTCAATCGAAACTTTCCATAACTGCTCAAGACTCTTCCATACGTAGATAGAAGCAATCTTAAGACTTCCAAACACCTTAGGAACGTAACAAACATTTCTAAAACAACTAAACTTCATGCTCACAATGAAATCTAACCAAAAGAAACTCTAAAGCTTCCATAAACGAACCATAACCACCTCAGTCGCAGCTTGAGGCATAAATCAGCTTGTTCGACCTTTCTGGCCACATATTAACGTCCATATCTCTTACTCATGTATTGGAACCATGTTGCCACATCCATGCACACCTTGAACACGTGCAAACCCCTTCAAATGACATCCACGATACCTTCATATGGATTTTTCTTAACTCAAACATGTTATGCGACCTCCCGATCAACTCAACCACAATTCCCCCTAAACTTGGTTGTTGAACCTCATCTTCTCCCTAAGACTAGTTCAATGGATCCTGTCACCAGAACCAATCTTTGTAAGCCCAAGTCTTCAACTTGACTCTCGTTAGTCCGAAAAACACAACACCTTACGTGAGCACCTCACATAAGCATGTTGCAAACCATAGAAAACTTATATCAACCATAACCACCAAAACACAACAAAAACTTAGTAAGAGAATACTCAGCAAAATTTCCATAAGCCAAAAAGCAAGTTTGAAATATTGTGAGTTGAACAGAGCAAAACAGAGCAATCAAACTCAATATGAAAACTCTACGCAGTAATTGTTACTCCCGATATAAATTGAGAAAGTACGTACAGTCCTAAACCATCGAGGTTAATGTTACTCCCAAAAACACATTTGGAAAGATCGACCTGTGTTGACTCTCGTGCATCACGTGTGTGAAAGTTCAGACAATCCTAAGTGCTGAACATGTGCAAGTCACATGAGAAAAGTTTGGACAGTGCAAAAACATATTACCGCAAGTTTGGACAATCTGAAGTGAGCTTTTCAGCAATATTCAAAACTTTGCATGTGAACTCTCACTTTTATTTAAATTGCTAATGTATTCAACACACATAGGTCTCACACAATTTCTATAGGAGACATGTATATTTGACAACCATTCCATCATCTTAACAAAAAAACATGCGAAAAAACAATACAAACTATCATGTGAATTTAAACTAAAAAATAAGATTTAAACAGAAGGATGGCTAGTTCACGTAGTACTCATGTATTTACTAACACTACATAATGCTGATATTCTGGATTTGTAATGCCTACAATAACCTCTCCATGACAAGTTATATGCTGAAGTGGAAATACACATATCATTTTGTATATACACGACTAAAATATATGCTAGTAATGTAGGAAAAGACTAGAATGCAAACAACTCTCTGGTGCATCATGAAAAAAAATCTTTCTAAGCCGCACAATTTTCATACAACAGTCACTACAATTTTTTCATTTAAACCCTTCCACTTGATAACAATGCCCATACTTCATTTTTTATTTATATTGCTAGGTGGAAGGGCTTAAGTGAAAAATACATTGACCATAGGATGAAGATCGTGTGTCAACTATTGAAGTTGATATTTGGGGGGATCTATTGGATCACCGCTTGATAGTTCGGTTGAGGGCATGGTTTTTGGTGTGTTTTGTGGACAAAGGAAATGAGACACAGTGTTTCCACCCAGGTCCAGTCGCCCGATGCTAATAACCCTATGTCTTGCTTGGTGTATTGCTTTCTCAATATACGGAGGATGTCATAATGAGTTGTGGTGTTTTCTCTTCTGTTAGTCTTTTTCCGAGCCTAATACCTCCCATTGATAGCCCAAGGGAGCGCTCATAATGGTGGTCTGGAAAATGCCTTGATGAAGGTAGGTGGCGGGTCACCTACCTTCAATGATGTCGTAACATCCCGCCTGGAGCGGGATGACTTTCGGCATACGAGGCATTCACTAGTCACCATCACGCCGAAAATCATTGTAAATAAATAAATTACGATGGTTTTCGCTTACTTACTACTATTTCTGGCCATTACGATGGCCACCATTGTAAATAACCTTATTTACAATGGCTCCCCCTAGACATCGTAAATGAGAGGTTTACTTACGACGACTCATCTGAACGTCATAAATATAGGTGCTTATTTATGATTGTCCAGGCCCAGGTCGTCGTAATAAGGTAATTTTATTTAAAAAAATTAAAAAGTCTAATTCGGTACGATGGCAAGCTAACGCAACACAAAACATATACATATACAGTTACGCATACAACACAACACATCACATATACATGCACAAATATTCATCAAATCACAATAAGTTCATCACATGGCTATACATTACCACCTTCACTACCTCTGGAGCTGAAGAAGTCGTTTCTGCATGTCACTCTCAGTGCCGATAGCTCTGGCGATGGAGTTTGAGCCTCCATAGCTGATTCCTGCAATGGACGAGAGTAGTTCAACATGTTTGTAGCTTCTAAAGTGTGTTTTTACTACAATTACTTAAATAAGCTAGAATTGACCATGTTTACATAAATTTAGCTAAGCTTACGGAATTTAGCTAAGTTAGGTTAGTTGGCTGTTTGATAAAGTTTGTCTTAGTATGTCTACATTTGGCTAAACTAGATCAAAATTGACTAGATTTGACTATGTCTGATTATCTGTTCATCCGAAGATGGCACATGTGGTGGCTGCCACGAAGGAATCATGATCTGCTGCCCATGCTACTGAGCTAAGGCATGTCATTGCAAAGCACGAGAACATGCATATCACTAAAATAATATGAATTTAAAGTACTTTAAATTACTTACTTGAATCATTGCTTGCATGGGTGTAATGTATCTCGTCTGATACTCTTGTGTGGCCTTCTATAGAGCTTTTTCCTTCTCCAGCTCTATCTGGGTCTGCTTGAGCTCCTCTTGCATGCTTTGGACGTCCAAGTCTCCTTGCAAGAGATGGCAGCTCAATCCAGCGGACAAAGCCTGCGTCTAAGAAGTGCCTCTCGAAGATTGCACCTCCATCGAGTTGATAACTCCGTCCAAGATGGCAAACCTAAAAAACGGAAGATCAATGATAAGATTCCATATCTTGTGAACTGAAAAAAATAAAACAAATCACCAACTCACCACCCATTGGTTTTGCCGCCTCCGCTTGCATACACGGCTTTGGGGTCGATTGACATTTTTTCCCAATCATACCCTTCATTGTGTATCCTCCCGACCTCCTGTCCTTATTTTGCCAAAAAAATAATAAAATTGTGCAAGCATGTCAACAACAGTATTAGCTAAAATTCAATTTGAAGGATGTTGAGAACTTAATTGTCGATCCGCCGCGACTTGGCAGCACATCTACCCAGGCTGGGAAGGGTCACTCCTCCTATGACCTCTCTTCCACACCTGAGTATCGGTCGGTTGCTGACCGGTCTCGTGCTCCTGTGGAAACATGTTAGTAGGATAAATATATTATGAATACATATGAAGAAGTCATCACACACTTACCATGCATTTAGCCAAATGCAGATGACCATCAGCACTGTAAGTATGTTTCCCATTGGACCCTTTGCAGCCTCGAGTCCTCTTGGACCTAGCGATGAACTCATCACTAGCCCACATCCTACAGAGTAGGGGTGGGCGTGGTTTACTGGAAAACTGTTAACCGAACTTAACCGCACCGAATTAACCAAACATTATGTTTAATTCGGTTTTCTATTATCAGTTCGGTTATGAATTTCTTGTTGTTCGGTTTTTAATTCGACTTAAACTCATTTTAACCGTATTAGTTGATTTAACCAATTTTCTTACCCACCTCCACTCTAGCGCAACAACTCTCGTGTGGCCCACAGCCCCCAGTGGCCCAAAACTCCCACTTTCACCCCTGCCCTCTGGCCGCCCCCATTAAGGCATCCACGTACCGAACCCCAGTCACTCGCTCGTCCCCGCCTCTCCCGGATGGCCGTCTTGCTCAATCTCCTTGTCGACCGCTCTAATCTTAGTGTTGCTCCTCGCCTCCCGTCCCTCAATCTCCCCGACAACCGAGGTCCTCGACGGCCTACATCGCCTCTTCACCGCGGATAGCTATCAACTGCTCTGATCTCAGCGTCGCTCCTCGCCTCCCCTCCCCCGATCTCCCCCACGACCGAGGTCCTCAACGGCCTACATCGCCTCCTCACCGCACATAGCGGAGCTCGGCCTCGTGCCTCGATTTCTACCCTGAATCTCTGTGACCCCAGTGACCGAGCTCGCCTCCCCACTCGTCCATGTCGCCTCCTCACTGGACTCCGTGGCTTCGGCAGCCGAGCCCGACCTTGCGCCTCCCCAGATTTGTGCCTCTAGGTCCCCACGCCTTCTCGCTGTTTCTGTTCCTAACTATTCTCATTCAGTTTTTTCTGTCAATCGAGTAACCAAACCAATTTAATCATAACCGAATTGTGTTAAGGATTTTGTTTAGTCACATTTAGTTATCGATTTTAATTAATCAATTTACCCAATAACCGAATTAACCAAACTCAAATAACCGGGTTAACCAAATGTCCACACCTACTACAGATGGCTCAGTATTCTTCGAGTCGAACATCCAACCAAGAAACACCAACCTGGACATATTTAAAATCTCATTAAAATTTTGTTAAGATAGCTAAATAAAAAACATTTAACACAAACAACTTACATCCATGAACTGTTCCTCTGTCACAAGCGTGTCAGATATCTCAATGTTGGTCCTGCTCTTGATTCTGCCTCAAATACGTGTTCACAACTTGAATATGAGCATTGGACATAGCTTGTCATACGATATTCTGCGCGTTCTTGTTGAACACGACTCTCGCGGGGTCCAATTGGCTTGGATCCTCTAAATGGTACCTGTCAGTACCCTGCAGACCGGGTACCCCCGCGCACAGGAGAAAACCGCTAAGGACTCTGCCTCTGCCTAAGAGGCCGACTCCGAGGCAGCCACGTTGAGGAGGGAAGGACCAGCTCCTACCTCCCCGTCGGGGGAGGCTCCCAGGCTGCCACATGGACGGCAGGACCGGACCAATGCCTCCCCGCAGAGGCGGGCTCCGGAGCCGCCATGTGGCCAATCGGAGTCTCAGGGCCAAGCCCGCACCCTCGTAGGGAAAGGCACTGGAGCTACCACGTGGCCTGCAGGGCCGAGCCCCCACCCCTCCATAGGGGTGGGCTCCGAATGCACCACGTGGCCTGTTCTGTCGAGTGCTATGCTTCCCGCAGAGACAGGCTCCGGCGCAACCACGTGGCGGACGGCCAACTCAGTGCGGTAAGAAGCCGCAGTAAAGGAACGCATGCACTGCTTAGACAAGCATTAAGTACGCGCACCTTCCCCAGGCAAGCTGAGTCGCGCTTGCGAAAGTCAAGGCTCCAGTGTCCTGTCTTGTCCAAGTAGCCAGTACAGACCCGCGCCGCAAGACGGACGAATGGGCCGCAAGGACAAGACGGACAAGACGTGCACCACCATCATCACCAACTATGTGTAGCCCTGGCGCACGACGCGGCGGGACGGTGCATTGACATCCCTCTAACAAAGGGAAATAGATAGCAATTAATCCTAGATCTTGTATAGGATTTGGCACTCACCAGGACCACCTGTCGGGTACTGGGACCCACCTTGTGACTGCAGAGTCCTTGAACTATAAAAGGGCTCTGCAGACGGCCTTCACAAGGGACGAAAAAATCATACCAAGGCTCACACACACTCAAGCAAGGCAATACACAAACACTCCCGTGGACGTAGGGTATTATGCTCCGGCGGCCCGAACCACGTAAATCCCCTGTGTTCATCATCCTGGTGTGCTCGATCTCCTGGGACTAGCCCTCGTGAATCCAAAGAACCTCCGCGGGCTGCACTCTAAGCAGGTCCGGGGGAAGTGTCGTTTACGACCTTCGACATTTGGTGCGCCAGGTAGGGGGCTTTTTCCCCGTCAAGATCTCCACCAGCAGCAATGGTGAACGACCAATCTCACGCCGGATCATCCAGGGCGCAGTCGCGGCGACAGACAATGGCAGAGGATCAGGCGTCATCCCGCTCTAGGGCAGGCTACAGCTCTAGAGCAGCTCAGCAGTGGATCAATGACGTCGACCACCTCGTCACCGCCGCACTAAACGCGCCTCCGCCGAGGGAAACACATGCCCAACCGATGCATGTGTCATTGTCGCGAACGCTGACAGTTGACCGGTGGACGGCAGACTCGCGCTCAACCAGGATCTGAACAACAGATCTGAGAACCGGGCTGCAGCGCCGCGGGGCTGGAGAGGACTGCCGAGTCACCATCGAGCGCCAGAGGGAACGTCGGCGCAACCTCGAGGTAGATTACAGCGTGCCGGGCCCCGTGCCCAAGGCTCATGCTGTGCCTCCACCACACCAGACGTACGTCGCGCCTCCACCGCACCAGGCATACGTCGCGCCTCCTGCACAGGCGTATGCAACACCACTCCAGCACCAGGTGTGCGCAGGCCCGCCTGCTCACCCAGGGTATGTGCTGCCGCCGCCGGCACTAGTCAGCCCTAGCCAAGGGTGTGCAGCGCTAGCGCCTCACCTCCGTTTCGTGGTCTGGCCACGAAAGTTCCGGCCCCACATGCAGGAGAAGTACGACGGGAGCGTCAACCCGAGCGAGTTCTTGCAGATCTACACCACTGCGATACTGGCTGCAAGAGGCGACGAGGCCATTATGGCTAACTACTTCCCCGTCGTCCTGACCGGCCCAGCTCGGTCATGGCTCATGAACCTGCCCCAGGGGTCCATAACCTCCTTGGATGAGTTGTGCTGATAGTTCGTGGCTAACTTCGACAGTTCCTACAAGCGCCCCAGCACCGAGCTTGACCTCCATGCCGTTAGACAGCGCGCTGGAGAGTCACTGCAATCGTTCATCCAGCGGTTCTCCCAGGTACGGAACACCATCCCTCATGTTGCTAGCGCATCGGTTATCGTCGCGTTCAGACAAGGCGTGAGGGGCAAGAAGATGCTCGAGAAGCTAGCCACGCACGAGGTGCGTGATGTCTCCGAGCTGTTCTCCCTGGAAGATAGATGTGCTAGGGCAGCTGAGGGGCGCAACTGGCACTCCCAGCCATCCTCAGAAGCAAGGGAAGCCACCCCGACTGAGGAAGGAGCCTCTGCGAGGAGCAGCAGCAAGAAGAAGAAGAAGGGCAGTGGCAAGAACAGACCAAAGCCCGGAGCCCAGGCAATGGCGGCTGCGGCGCCCAGCGGAGCCCGAGCGTCGCGCCGAGACAAGCGCCCTAGGCAGTTGCCTGATCCCGAGGAGCCTGACTTCAAGTGCCCGGTGCACCGTACAAATAGCCACAGTGCTAGCGAGTGCCGGGAAGTGAAGAGATCCGCGGAACGATTCCGCGAACAGAAACAGAGGCAACAGCGCCAGGAGGGTGCACCCCCCACCCCCGCCAGAGGGAGGGCAAACAGAAGGCTGATCGTTAGAAGGAGGATGACAGCGAGATGGGGTTCCAGGAACCACAGCGGGCGGTCAAGGCCGTCTTCGAGGGTGACGACTCCAACTCCAGCAGTGATAAGGAGCGCCGCACGACCCTCCATGTCATCTACGGGGGAGCCACCGACCCCACGTCCCGAAACGTGGTGAAAACCCTGTGACGGGCAGTGGCTGCAGTGGCCCCCAACCCAAGTCCGGCTCCCCACCACAAGTGGATGAGCACGGCGATCAGCTTCGATGCTTCTGACTGCCCGAAGAACATGGCAGGGGCAGGAGTGCTCCCGCTGCTGGTGTCCCCGACCATCGCCAACGTGAAGGTCTTTCACATGCTGATAGATGGAGGGGCGGGCCTCAACCTCATCTCCACGGTGGCTTTCTGGAAGCTACAGCTGCCGATGTCCCAGCTCACACCCTCGAGCCCGTTCTCGGGTGTCGGACCTGGGCAAATCCTCCCGTATGGTAACATACACCTCCCGGTGACCTTCGGGACCCCGGAGAACTACCGTATGGAGAGCGTTTTATTCGACGTGGCAGACGTCGATCTCCCCTTCAACGCAATCATCTGGAGGCCAGCCTTGTACGGGTTCATGGCTGTAGCCCACTATGGCTACCTCATCCTGAAGATGCCGACGCCTTCTGGGGTCCTCAGGATCAGAGGGGACCACTCTGCTGCAGTGGCAGCCTTGGAGCAGCTCCAAGCACTTGCAGCGGGGAGGGCTCCGGCCCCAGGAGGTTCGAAGGAGAGTCGGCCAGAGCAAGGCCCGGTGCAGCGAGCCTCCACTGCTACACCTCCTGTGCAACCTGCCAACGACGATGACGTCTCTATGAAGGTCGTCAGAATTGGCTCCGAGGCTGCCCAGGCAACCCGTATCGCGGGGAACCTGGATAGCAAATAGGAATGCACGCTCATCACCTTCCTCCGGGACAACGTTGATGTGTTTGCATGGCAACCATCACAAATGCCCGGGATCCCCAGTGAGGTGATTGAGCACCATCTGAAGATTTACCCCGACGCCCGACCGGTACAGCAGAAGCCCAGGAAACAGTCCATCGAGTGGTAGAACTTCATCCGTGAAGAAATCAAGAAGCTGCTCGATGCTGGTTTCATCCGGGAGGTTCACCACCCACGATGGTTGGCCAACCCTGTTGTCGTTCCCAAGGCTGGCGGGAAGCTTCGGATGTGCATCGACTACACCAATCTCAATAAGGCATGTCCCAAGGATCCATTCCCTCTTCCTAGGATAGATCAAATAGTAGACTAAACATCAGGCTGTGACCTTCTGTGTTTCCTAGATGCGTATTCCGGTTTTCACCAAA
The DNA here is from genome assembly GCA_036927565.1 of Tuctoria greenei. Classification (NCBI taxonomy): domain Eukaryota; kingdom Viridiplantae; phylum Streptophyta; class Magnoliopsida; order Poales; family Poaceae; genus Tuctoria; species Tuctoria greenei. The sequence goes on along the minus strand of JAYESD010000001.1, from coordinate 259,473,898 downwards.
TACCCATGTCTAGGGAAGATGAGGAACACACTGCTTTCATAACAGTAGACGGCCTGTATTGTTATGTCTCCATGCCTTATGGTCTCAAGAATGCTCTACCCACCTTTGTACGTGCAATGCATAAGACATTCGGGGACCTCATTAGAGATCTGGTAGAGGTGTATGTCGACGACATCATGGTAAAAATCAGGTACAGCACATCCCTATTAGACAACCTAGCCAGAGTCTTCAGCAAGCTGCCCACGACATGCACGATGTTGAACCCCGACAAGTGTGTCTTTGGGGTCTCTGCAGGGAAGCTCCTTGGTTTCTTGGTATCGCACCGAGGGATCAAAGCTAACCCAGAGAAGATCAAGGCGATAGAGCTTATGCAGCCGCCGGCCCGCATCAAGGATGTGCAGAAGCTTGCAGGATGTTTGGCAGCCCTCAGTCGGTTCATCTCAAGACTGGCTGAGCAAGCCCTGCCCTTCTTTGAGATTCTACGGAAGTCAGGCCCCTTTGAGTGGACTGAGGAAGCTGAAGCGGCCCGTCCAGGAGCTCAAGAAACACCTGACGACGCTACCCATTATGGTGGCGCCAGAACCCGGCGAACCGCTCCTGTTGTACATCACCGCAATAACGGAAGTGGTCAGCATGGTCTTGGTTGCAGAGCGACCGGAGCTACTACCACAACAAGTACCAGAAGGAGTCCCAGAGGGGGAGGCCGAGCATCAAGGCCCGAACCCAGAATAGCCCCCCCCCCCCCCCCCCCCCCCCCCCGCCCCCCCGCTGTGAATTCCAGTGACCAAGTGCCTTACGGGTCCCAGCCCCCGGAGGCCCAGCTAGACCCTGGGAGCCACATTCCCCAGGAGGCAGACGCATTGCAAGGAGCCCCGGACCCCCCAGGGAGGGTTCGGACCTCCCAACGGCCAGTCTACTACGTCAGTGAGGTCCTCCATGAAGCAAAAACAAGATACTTGGAGGTACACAAACTGCTGTATGAAGTGCTCATAGCGTCGAGGAAGCTCCGGCATTACTTACAGGCTCACCGGGTTTCAGTTGTCACCTCCTTCCCACTGAAAACCGTACTCCACAGCCCCAATTCAACTGGCAACATTGCCAAGTTGGCAGCGGAGCTGGCTGAGTTTGAGCTGGAGTTCTTACCTCGACATGCAGTCAAAAGCCAAGCACTGGCGGACTTCTTGGCCAAATGGACCCCATCACCAAGCAACCCAGGGGGCCCGGACAACGGCGAAACAGTGCTGAGGGCTCTAGTTTTCAACGAGACCCCCTGGACGCTCTACTTCGACGGTTCCTCGCGGAAGCAGGGGACCGGCGCTGTTGTCCTGCTTCTCACCCCCGACTAGGGAGCAGTTCAAGTACATGATGCGCCTCGACTTCAAGGCGACAAACAACATGGCGGAGTATGAAGCCCTAATCTTTGGGCCGAAGACTTCCCTGACCCTCAATGTCCGACAGCTTCTGGCTAAAGGTTATTCTCAACTGATCATCATGCAAGCCAGAGGAGAGTGCAGCTGCAACGACCCTCAATTAGCAGCATACCTGATGCACGTCCGGAAGCTGGAAAAGGACTTTGAAGTCTTGGACTTGTGCCATGTACCCTGAGCTGACAACTCAGTCGCAGACGACCTGTCAACGAAGGCCTCCACAGGGGCCCCAGTGCCCCAAGGAGTCTTTGCAAGGACGTTACCGCGACCAACCGCCCGGGCAGCCGACCCAGGCGAAGGGGGCGAGCCCAGCACCTCGAAGCTGGCAGTCCCGGTGACCCTACTACCATGGAGTCTGCCAAGGATAGTATGCGCCACCGAGGGCTCCGAGCTACCGGGTGCCCAAGATCCAGAAGCTCAAGCAAGTCCCGATGCATGGATCTCGGAGGTCCGGGACTACTTGAAGGACAATATCCTTCCCGAAGAACATGCCCTGGCAGAAAGGATTGTTCGCATGGCTAAAAGGTACACGCTGGTGGAAGGGGATCTCTACCGGCGTGGCGCCAACGACATCCTACTGCGATGCATTACCCGGGAGGAGGGTTGCGACCTGCTCGAAGAGATCCATGGAGGCGAGTGCGGGAACCATGCGTCCTCCCGCACTCTAGTTGGTAAAGCCTTTCGGCATGGCTTTTACTGGCCGACAGCACTCCAGGAAGCCGCCGAGATGGTAAAGAGATGCAAGGCGTGCCAGTTCCATGCCAAGCAGATCCACACACCAGCTCAGGCGCTGCAGATGATCCCTCCCTCATGGCCATTCGCTGTATGGGGGTTGGACATCCTGGGACCCTTTCCCAGAGTCGTTGGAGGATTCCGGCATCTCTACGTGGCCGTAGATAAGTTCACCAAGTGGCCAGAGGCCTCCCCAGTTGTCACCATCTACAAGCAGTCAGCAGTAAAGTTCATTAAGTCGATCGTCTGCCGGTTCGGGGTCCCGAACAGAATCATCACTGATAACGGGACCCAGTTCACAAGTACAGCGTTCCAAGAATACTACGAGGACCTGGGGATCCAAGTATGCTATGCATCTGTTGCTCATCCAGAGAGCAATGGGCAGGTCGAGAGAGCCAATACAGAGATCCTCAGGGGCCTCAAGACTCGCACATTCTCACACCTTAAGAAGCATGGTGCAAATTGGGTGGATGAGCTTCCGTGTGCGCTGTGGGCTAGCCGGACATCAACCAGCCGGGCCACGGGGGAAACGCCTTTCTTCTTGGTGTACGGGGCAGAGGCCGTCCCCCCCCCCCAGAAATTACCATGGGCTCTCCCCGTGTCCGGCGATACGACGAAGCCGCGCAGGACCAGCTCCGGCGTGAAGACCTGGACCTCGTCGACGAGGGACGAGTGCGAGTAGCTCTCCAAAATGCACAGTACAGGCAGGCGCTCCGGTGCTACCATCAGAGGACCGTGCGGAGTAGGGACCTAAAGGTAGACGACCTGGTGTTGCGCCGCATACTCTCTCGAGAAGGGTCTAAAAAACTCTCCCCCAGCTGGGAGGGTCCCTTCCAGGTAACAGAGGTTTGCCGCCCAGGATGCGTTCGCCTAGCTACGAAGGATGGATAGCGATTACCCAACCCATGGAACATCGAGCACCTCCGTAAGTTCTACCCCTAGACCAGGGTCAGGGCAATGCTATTTCATTGTAAAGGTTACACATTATCTCAGGACAACACTTAGGATAGGGGGATGGGGCTCCGAGTGCACATTCCGCTTAGCCTGGTCCAGAACCCTAAGTAGGTGCACTCGGCTCCATCTAACACCCAGGCCGGGTTATTCCCCTTGTGAAGTCTGCTTCATCATATGAGAAGCCACAATTTGCCATGCCTCGTATAGGGTCTGTCAATTCAAAAATTATCTTAAATTTTTATTATGTTGCTGTAAGCCTTCCATAGCTCGTGATCTATCATGACCGATGTCGTTTTTCCCCTGCTCTAGCAATAGTGGGAGCCTTGCTGACTGGACCGCAGGTGGGGTTGCTTGAGTTACCTGCAATGCGCCTGGGGCCTCGGATGTTTTAATGCTCGGGGGCCTGTGTCTCCAGATGGTCTCCCCCGAAAAAGGCTTACACCGAGCGGGAGGTCCAGGGCCACAGCCTGCTTAGCCTGGTCCCGTACCCTAAGCCTGTTCGCTCTGCCTCCCCAACGCTACAACCGAGTACTGGGGGCCAGATGGACCACCCTTGGGTAGTATGGAAGACGAGCCCAAGGTACAGGAGCACTGAATTACCCAAGCCCCACGAGTCAGCCCAGGATCGCAAGTCAAGCGACACTACAAAAAGAGCAGTGGTAAAGTGACCAGCGGATAGAATTACTTCTCTTTTTTGATCTATGTACAGGTCTTTGAGGAAGTTATTCCAGCAACCACCGTCAGAATACTCGCGAAGACAGTGGGCACCGCCGGCCTGAAGCTCCGGCAGCACCCCCAAGGGGCCCGCTGTCGACCTTTCGCCGAAGATGGCAGGCACCACTGGCCTGAAGCTCCGGCGGCACCCCCAGGGGGGCCCGCTGTCGACCTTTCACTGAATATGGCGGGAACCACCGGCCTAAAGCTCCGGCGGCACCCCCAGGGGGCCCGCTGTCGACCTCTCCATAAAGATGGTGGCCACCGCGGAACTAAAGCTCCGGCGGCACCCCCAGGGGGGCCGCTGTCGACATACCTGCATACTCAGCTACGGCAATGCTACGTACGCATCCTAGGCTCCCCCTACACCCGCCCGCCCTAAGTATTAAGTGTATGATAGGTGTGCCCACAACAACTGGCCACGCCTGTCAGGGGGCCATACTTTGGGGGACGGCAGGTCCTGGAGGTTAAGGAACAACAAGCAACTGGAAGACATTGCTGGAAATAAAAGCAAGCTGAGTATAAAAGGGCACCACAGACAGATTTTTTATCACACAAATAAAGAGTTTGTCATCACAGCCAGTCACAAGATAGAAACAGAAAGACAAAAACTTAAACAGACGCCCGGGGAGCCCTCAGCCGCTCTGTTGGAACCTTGAGGCGATGAGTGCCACCGCATCCGAAACTTCAGACTTGGCGGCCTCTTCCTTCTCGGCGATGGGCCCCTCGAGGACCCGCTGCAGGGAGATGTCGAGGTACCAGCTCCGGTAGCAGGACAGGATGTACGTCGCCACCTCCTTCACCAGCATCCGCCCCTCGGCCTCCAGCTGGTTGTCAAGGATGGCCCCCAGCGAGCGCATCCTCGAGCTGGTGGAGTCGAGCGCCAGGAACACCTGACTCACCTCCTGCGTCGGCTCCCCCACGCGCGTCGGGCTGAAGCCGAGCGGCACCAGAGCCGAGTCGGCACCGCCAAGGAACTCCCAGACCTTCTGGTCCTCGGCGGAGCGCGCCGCCCGGAGCTCCGCCACCTCCTGCTGGGCCGCTGCCAGTGCCCGGGGGCCGCCGTCCAGGAACCGCTTCTCCTTGGCCGCCAGGGCCCTCTCGTGCTCGCCGACCCCCGTCTCATGGCGGTTCAAGTCACCCTCATTGAGGGCGACGTTGAACTCGCGGTCCAGGAGGGCCTGGCGCTCTGCGGACTGGGCCTGCTGCGCCTCAGCTACGGCGGCTTCCTGGCGGTCCAGCTCGACGACGCGGACTCTCGCCCCTTCCTGCTGGAGGATGAGCCCGCGGCAGGTCGCCTCCACATTGGCCTGGTTCGCCGCCAGCTCCTGCTCCTGTTCGGCTACAGTAGCCTCCCGGAGGGACAGCAGGTGCTGAAGGTCCTCGCAGGCTTGGAGGCGGGAGCTGGCCTCAGCGTGGATGGCCTCGGTGTCTGCCTTCAGCTTTTGGGTGACAGCGTCCAGCTGGGCGATGAGGTCGCGCTCCTGCTCGAGGATCTTCATCTCCTCCCGAACGACCGCCTCCCGCTGGACCGCTCGACTCTTTGCCAGCCGGGTCCGGGCCTCCAGGGCCCTCGCCCACTCCTGGAGCTGGTCGTCCCCGTCCTCGAACCGCCCTTTCTCCCGAGCAAGGGTCGTCTGGGCCTGTCGGAAGCCAGAGTAGGCCACGGCCATAGCCTCGGACAGGGGGAGGGGCTCCACCGTAGCAGCGGCCCCCTGCCTCCCCACTTCCTCAATATCGTCCTCCATTTGGAGGACCACTGGGAGGCGGGGACCAGGGCCCCCTCCCGGATGGCGGCACCTGGGGCGATGGCACCAGCCGACGCAGCAGTGTCGGACGGCGCGGTGGCATCGGCCGACACGGAGTAGCCGGTGGACATGGTGTCGTTGGTAGGCGCGGCGGCGGTCATCGGCGTGCGCGGCTGGGCTCCGGCAGCCGCTGCGGGGGTCTCAGGCACGGGGGCCCGAGGTACCCTAGCGGCAGCAGCCTGGTGCACCGGAGCAGGGCCCGAGGCAGGAGACGATCCCCGCGAGCCGGCTGGAGCGGCAGACCCTCCAGCAGAAGTGCCCACGGGTGGTGGAGTAGTTGTGGTGGCGCTGAAACCAAGCAAGCTCAGACCATAAGAGATTGATAGGGTAGGCGCACAGCAAAGAACACCCAAGGTAAAATCTAAGCAGGCTTACCGGGGGACGCTGAAGTTCCACTGTTTCCCGAAAGGGTTGGGGGGTTCGGACCCCCCGAACCCGTGACGGGGGCCCCTGAGTGTGTTGGGGGACCCTGTGGTGATGGTGTCAGCGGCACCCCCGAGGTCTGGCGCCCCTCCGAACGGAGAGGGAACGCTGGGGTCCCATCGGCGTTGAGGAGCCTCCCCCTCTTGCGTGTGGAGGACTCGGGCGGCAAGGTGGCGCCATCGGCGCCCCCTGGCGACGAGCGCGGCAGGGCTCCAGAGTCCTGACGAGGGGCAGAAGGGGCCGGCGGCGGCGACTGGGCGCGCTTCTTGGGGGACGGGTCCAGCATCGGAACCGGCACCTTCCCCTTCCCCTTGTCACCGGGGGCGACGACGCCATCCCATGGATGGTGCTGGGGGCCGCTCGAGGAGTCGTCGCTGGAAGAACCAACATCGCTTGAGGGAGCCTCGCCTCCCTCAGCGTCGTCAGCAATGTTAACCCCCCAGAACGGGTCCCCGATCTGGCGCCGCGCTAGACCGGACTCGTTAAGGGTCGGCATCGTCTTCAGCAGCTGCCTCCTCAACTCGAAGTCCGAGCACAAGGGGCGGCAGGCCGACGGAAGAGCAAGTGCCTCAGCGGACCCGGGTCAGCATGTTGAGCAGCTGCTGCTCGCCCAGGTTGGAGCCGGGGCCGGTCTCAAGCCCGGTGCAGTCCGACAGGCCGGTGAACATCGACGCCGCGTGCCCCGAGCGCGCCCGCCCCGGGGGCCCCACCCTGCTGCCGCCTGCCCCGGGCCCCGCTCCACGGCCTCCCGCCCGCCGCCTGACGCGACCGACACGTGCCTGAGGCGCTGACCCCGCAGCCTGGCCCGCCCCCCCCCCCCCCCCCCCCCCGCCTCGATCGCCCCTCCCGGCAGCGCCTCCCGGGCCCCACGCCCACCTCCCGCGCCCGGGATTCCCGCTGGCTCACGCGGACTCCCGCCCCGACCGCGATTCCCGCGCCAGCCGGCCCTAGCGCCCTACCGCGTGGCCTCCACCCTATAAAAAGGACCGTAGGTCCTAGGTTTTTTCCCGATCCAGCGAACCACCGCCGCCCAGAGAAGAAAACACCGCCGCCAGAAGAGCCACGCTGCTAGAAAAAAAGGACCAGAGCCGCCGCCGCCAGGGAAGAAAAAGAGAGAAAAAAAAGGGGAGGAAGAGGAAGAAAGAGAGGAGGGTACCACCGTCCACCGGAGATCGTCGCCGTCGTCGTGCCGCCGAGGAACTGCTGCGCCATCTACTTCGTCTACCCATTGTCCCCATCCCGCGACCGTCAAGCCGTCAGATCTACGGTAGGATTCGTTCCCGATGCGAATTTTAGCGACGCATTAGATCTAATAGACATAAATTGATTTTAGTTGCACCATAATTTTATTTTCAGCAGCATTAATCCACCCTAAAACCTCCGTAAACTCGTATGAACACGTATGAACTAGTTGCATCTAATTAATAAACAACCATAGTGAATTAATTATTGTACTTTGCATGCATGCATATCATCGCATGTTGATTAATGTGTGCGCATCATGTTGATTTGTATGTATATTCTTGTATGTGTGATCACGATTAGAGGGAAGTGCTCAAGAGATCGTGTACGAGGATTTTCAGAATCAAGACTTCGAAGCGCTTGAGCAACCCCATCCGTCGGAGCAAGGCAAGTGTCCTTGAAGCATATTGATCCTGTTTTATTAAATGTTTTGTTTGCGAACTTGCATGCTTGTGTCAAATTGATGGGAATCCTATGATAGGAAGTTTGCTAGTTTTGTTTGACCACCCTTGTCACCTGGAATTTATGGTAGAGAGTCGGGAAGGGTTTTTACCTTTTTGCTTCGCTTAATTAATTGGGATGGAAAAACCAACACTACACATTTAATTATGTATTAATGATATTCTGGTTAATGTGAACTGGTCGATACGGTATGGTAATGGGTGATCTAAGCAAGCTTGGTATGTGGATGGGTTGGATGTTATGGTGGTTTGCTTGCTTTAGATCTAAGGACCGGTTCATGCGAGAATAATCCAGGACTACAGTGCCACCACGAGGCCAAGTATGGGTGCGGCGTAGCTGATTAATTAGGGCTTTGCTAGTGCTGTTTGGACCATTGTGGATGCTCGGGGAAGGGGTAGTCGGATTGGGTTTGTTGATGATTGGTGGGACTACCCTGGGATCCGAATGGCTCAAGAGGGGGCCCTTGGTTGAAGATGTGCTCAGTTGGAGGCATCGCCACCGGTGAAACCTCAGTGGGGTCTAAATAGGCTAGTAATCCCTTTGTAAAGGCTATTTTGTGATCTCTTGGCCACACACCAACGGAAGTGTGTAATGTGACCGACGGGTCATGGGCATAAGGGAGGTTCTTAGTCGCCGAAGGGTGATGAAATCACAAACACGTGGGTAAAGAGGTACAAACTCTGCAGAGTGTTAACTAAAACTATCATGATAGCCGTGCTCCCGGTTATGAGCACCTGGACAACTTCCAGTATTAGAGGGAAATTGGGATTTGGGATGGTTATGGTTTGGTAATGGTTATGGTTGGTTTATGGTTATGGTTTGATAATGGTTATGGTTTATGGATTATGATCATGGATATGAATTTGAGTTATGGTAATTGGACATGGATAATGGTGATGTTGACAATAATTGGATATGGTTTATATTTTGTTAATATGATGGTTATGATGGGATTGTTTCACATAGACATAGTATAATGCTTTTCAAATGTTTTACTGTACTTTTCAGCACTTAGCCATTATTACATTCGTCATTTGAATCAGCCACATGTCATACTTTCCATATTTGCTGAGTACGACATGTACTCACTCTTGCAATCCCCCACACAACAGTTGCAGGTCAGAATTGTGAGTTTAATGGTGATAATGCGGAGATCTAGGTCGTGTCTACCGTCAGCTTTGCCTGTGGTGTTGCATGGAGCTGCGCTATTCCCTTTTGCTTAGTTTGCTTAGTTGCTTAATTAGTTTATATCCGCTGCATTAGTTGAACTTATCATTAATATTCATTAGAGTTTGTATTCGAGGATTTAATGAAATATGTAATAAGAGTACTTATTTAATAATTTGAGATGTGGTAATTATCTATTTATCATTTGTGAATCACTCGTGTATGTGTGTTGAACATCCTGGGAACACATATGCGTTAGCTTGGTTCAATTTTCGAAACCGGGCGTCACAGATTGGTATCAGAGCCACAGGTTGACCGTAGGATGCAGCCTAGATAGAATGGACACTTTAGAGCACATAGGAGCACTCAGGAATCGATGTGTTTTTGCTTAGTGTGCTGTTTGCTATATATATTGTTTGCTTGTGTGCTTAATAGAGGATTTTGGGATGCTTTAGCATTACCATGTCCACTTAGGCTAGTGTAGCTAGTTGTTTAGTTTAATATCCCTTGATGCATATAGTTGGGGACGTTTCTAAATTCATACCTATTGCTCTTCTTCAGATGGTGAGGACTCGCAACCAGAGGGATGCTAATGGTGAGGAGGAGAACCATGAAGTACCTCAAAACAATAACGGACAAGGACCTGCACATGGAGCTATCAACATTGAGCAACTATTGGCTATGCAAAACCAGCTCATGCAGACCATGATACAGACCATGGGACAACTGCAGGCTGGCAATATCAACAGTCAACCCCACATGCCTCCACCGCCACCCCTGCCTCCTCATAACCGGTTGGGAGAGTTTATGAGGACTAGGCCGCCAACCTTTGCTCAAGCTGCTGACCCTATGGATGCTGATGATTGGCTCAAGTCCGTGGAGAAGAAACTTGCTATTGTCCAATGCAGTGATCGGGAGAAGGTCTTGTTCGCTTCTCATCAACTAGTTGGAGCAGCTGCAGATTGGTGGTATTCTTATTGCAATGCTCATGAGAACCAGGAGAGAATTACTTGGGCCGAATTCAAGGAGAATTTTCGTTCTCATTATGTGCCGGAAGGTGTTATGATCTTGAAGAGGCAAGAATTTGAGAACTTGAGGCAAGGAAGATCAAGCGTGAGTGAATATCTCAACAAGTTCACTCAACTCTCAAGATATGCGCCTGAGGATGTTAGTCGGGACAGCCGGAAAAAATACTTGTTCATGAGGGGCTTGAACAATGAGATCCAAGTGCAACTACTCAACTGCGATTATGCCAATTTTCAGAAGCTTGTGGACAAAGCAATTGTGGTTGAGAACAAGATCCGTGAGATGGAACAAGAAATCAAGAGGAAGGCTCCATATCAAGGACAGCAACAAGGAAGTAATGTGCGCCCTCGCTTTGCGCCACCCAATGCGCCCCATTACAGCTCCCCTATTCCTACTCAGCGCCCTGATTTTGCACCACACCCAACTCAGTTTGTGCAGCAGCGTCCTGTTATGCAAGCAATGCCTTATGCGCCTCGTGCTGACTTTCCTGGAACCAATGCTCAAAACCAAGCTCGTCCCAATAATTCCGGTGGAGTTAATAGGTGCTATACTTGTGGAGAAGCTGGACACTTTGCGAATCAATGTCCTAAGTCAGGCCTTGGTCAAAGAAGCAATACGCCGAGGCAAAACCCAAGACCTAATGGAGGACAACCACAAGGAAACCATGGACAGCAGAATTTTGCTCGTGGCAACGTGAATCATGTCTCTATGAAGGATGCTCAACAAGCGGATGACGTGGTCATTGGTATGTTTCTCGCCAACTCCAACCCCGCGACTATGTTATTTGATTCTGGAGCATCGCATTCATTCATTGCATCGAAGTATGTTGCCAAGTATAGTTTGCCTATCTCTCATATGAAGTTTACTCTGTTGGTTAAGTCTCCTGGAGGAGAGATGAGGACAAATATAGTATGTCCAAAAGTAAGCCTTAGAATAAGGGGGGTAGACTTCTCCGCCAACCTCATTGTTTTGGATTCTCAAGGATTGGATATTATACTTGGTATGGACTGGTTAAGGAAGCACAATGGAGTTATTGAGTGTGCCACGAAGACGGTGAAGTTGACCAATGAGGAAGGGATCACCGTAGAATTTGAAGCATCTCAAACCGCACCGAAGCAACTAGAGCTGAACCATGTGGACGGTGCCGCAATTGAGGAGATTCCGGTAGTGTGTGAATTTTTGGATGTTTTTCCAGATGAGTTGCCAGGTATGCCACCCGATCGAGACATTGAGTTTGTTATTGATTTAATACCTGGAACTGCACCTATAGCTAAGAGGCCGTATAGGATGCCTCCTAAGGAATTAGCAGAGCTCAAGAAGCAGATTCAAGAACAACTAGAGAAAGGTTTTATTCGCCCTAGCTCTTCACCTTGGGGAGCGCCCGTTCTAGACAAGAAGGATGGAACGCAAAGGATGTGTGTGGATTACCGAGCTCTCAACGAGGTGACCATCAAGAACAAGTACACCTTGCCCCGCATAGAGGATTTATTTGATCAGATGAAAGGCGCCTGTGTGTTCTCTAAGATCGACTTGAGGTCGGGATACTTTCAAATGAAGATTAGACCATCGGACATACCCAAGACAGCTTTTAGGACACGGTATGGATCTTATGAGTACACCGTGATGTCTTTTGGATTGACAAATGCGCCTGCCTACTTTATGTACCTCATGAATAAAGTCTTCATTGAGTACTTAGATAAGTTTTTTGTGGTGTTTATTGATGATATTATGATCTACTCGAAGGATGAGAAGGAACATGAGGAACACTTGAGGCTTACGCTGCAGAAATTGAGGGAGCATCAATTGTACGCCAAGTTCAGTAAATGTCAATTTTGGTTACGGGAAGTTTCCTTCTTAGGCCATATTATTTCCGGAGGAGGAGTATCGGTTGACCCCGGTAAAGTGAGGGATGTGTTGAAGTGGGAACCACCGCAGAATGTCAAGGAAATCCGGAGTTTCCTTGGAATGGCTGGATATTACCGCCGATTCATCAAGGATTTCTCCAGAATAGCCAAGCCTATGACCGAATTACTCATGAAAGGGAAGGCATTCCGATGGACTCAAGCTTGTCAGGATAGCTTTGAGGAGTTAAAGAAAAGGTTGACAACCGCGCCGGTGTTAGTATTACCGGACGTAAGCAAGAGTTTCGACATCTATTGTGATGCATCGAGACAAGGACTTGGATGTGTATTGATGCAAGAAGGTCAAGTGGTCGCCTATGCGTCAAGACAATTGAAGAAACATGAGCAGAATTACCCAACACATGATTTAGAACTTGCAGCCGTGGTACATGCATTGAAAATTTGGAGACACTATATTCTTGGACATAGGTGTGAAATTTATACGGATCACAAGAGTCTTAAGTATATTTTCACACAGACAGATCTGAATTTGAGGCAACGAAGATGGTTGGAGCTTATCAAGGATTATGATGTGGGAATCAACTATCATCCGGGAAAAGCCAATGTAGTGGCCGATGCTTTGAGTAGAAAGGGAGTAAGCCATCAACTTACAGTTCGAGAGTTACCATCCGAGCTATGTAAGGAGTTTGAACGGTTGAACCTCGGGTTTGTAAATGAGATGGAGATAATGGAGTTAAATCCGACCCTAGAGCAAGAAATTCGAGAAGCACAGACCACAGACGAGGAGATCAAGGAAATCAAGGAAAGAATCGAAGAAGGGAGAGAATTCAGATTTGATGAGGACGAACATGGTACCTTATGGCTTGGAAAGAGAATTGTTGTGCCTAATGTAAAGCATATTCGAGAAACAATATTAAAGGAGGCACATGACTCGCCATACTCAATTCACCCTGGTTGTACGAAGATGTACAAAGACTTGAAGACTTGCTAATTGTGGAATAGCATGAAGAAGGACATAGCTGAATACGTAGCACTGTGTGATGTGTGCCAACGAGTCAAGGCTGAACATCAAAGGCCAGCCGGATTATTGCAACCGTTGAAGATTCCGGAATGGAAGTGGGAAGAAATTGGAATGGACTTCATAGTTGGGTTACCCCGTACTCAGTCCGGGTATGACTCAATTTGGGTAATTGTGGATCGCTTAACCAAGTCAGCTCATTTTGTCCCTGTGAAGACCAAATATACAGCTGCACGTTTGGCCGAAATATACATGGAGCATATTGTGTGTCGACATGGAGTCCCGAAGAAGATAGTCTCGGATAGAGGTTCTCAATTTACCTCCAGATTTTGGCAAAAATTGCATGATGCTTTGGGAACGAGGTTGAATTTTAGTTCAGCATATCATCCTCAAACGGACGGACAAACCGAGAGGACAAATCAGATTTTGGAGGACATGTTAAGAGCTTGTGCATTAAAGCATGGGAAAAGTTGGGATAAAAGCTTGCCATACGCAGAATTTTCATACAACAATAGTTACCAAGCAAGCTTGAAAATGTCACCATATGAAGCACTTTATGGGAGGAAGTGTAGGACACCTTTATTCTGGAATGAGGCAAGAGAAACTCAAGTATTTGGTCCGGATGTGTTGCAAGAAGCCAAAAAGCAAGTCCAGATAATTCGTGAAAACTTGAGGGCTGCCCAATCAAGACAAAAAGACTATGCGGACAATAGGAGAAGGAAATTAGCCTTTGAAATAGGAGATTTTGTTTACCTCAAGGTGTCACCTATGAGAGGTCATAAGAGGTTTAATATAAGAGGAACGCTCGCACCTCGCTATATTGGACCATTCAAGATTTTGGACAAGAGAGGAGAAGTAGCATATAAGTTGGAGATGCCAGCTCATCTTTCAGACGTACACGACGTGTTTCACGTGTCTCAACTCAAGAAGTGTCTCAGGTTGCCGGAAGAACAAGTGCCGATGGACGAGTTAGAACTTCAGGAGGATTTGTCTTATGTCGAGCAACCTATCAAGATCTTGGACGTGAAGGAAAGTGTCACGAGAAATAAGAGGATCCGTTGGTGCAAAGTGCAATGGAAACACCATACAGAAGCCGAAGCTACGTGGGAACGTGAAGAAGATCTGAAGGCAGAATTCCCGCATCTTTTCTCCACGTTGTCGAATCTCGAGGGCGAGATTCACTTTAAGGGGGGTAGGTTTGTAACACCCTAAATTTTCGCATCCTGCATCGCATACATGATCATGCATTAAATAGTAATAGAATAAAAGAAAAGATAAAATATACATATATAGTGTAGCAAAAGAAGAAGTAGAAATTAATAAATATTAGCCTAAAACATGCATTTGGGAATAAATATCAATAATAAAATAATAATATATATAAAAAAGAGATATATATAAATAAATTATATATAATAATAAATATATATATATATAAGAAAATATTAAATAAAATTAATAAGATAAATGTATATAAATAAAATATATAACAATATATGAAAATAAATAAAATATTAATATTAATAATATACATTATAATAATATTAAATAATACTAAAAAAAAGAGAAAAAAAAGAAACAACGGCCAGCGGCCGAGCCGCCAGCCGGCCCCGCATGCCACCCGAGGCGCTCCGCACCGCGTGCCCCGAGCGCGCTCGCCCCGGGGGCCCCACCCTGCCGCCGCCTGCCCCGGGCCCCGCTCCGCGGCCTCCCGGCCGCCGCCTGACGCGACCGGCACGCGCCCGAGGCGCTGACCCCGCCGCCTAGCCTGCCCCCCCCCCCCCCCCCCCCCCCGCCTCGATCGCCCCTCCCCGCAGCGCCTCCTGGGCCCCACGCCCACCTCCCGCGCCCGGGATTCCCGCTGGCTCACGCGGACTCTCGCCCGGACCGCGATTCCCGCGCCAGCCGGCCCTACCGCCCTACCGCGTGGCCTCCACCCTATAAAAAGGACCGTAGGTCCTAGGTTTTTTCCCGATCCAGCGAACCGCCGCCGCCCAGAGAAGAAAACACCGCCGCCAGAAGAGCCACGCCGCCAGAAAAAAAGGACCAGAGCCGCCGCCGCCAGGGAAGAAAAAGAGAGCAAAAAAGGGGGAGGAAGAGGAAGAAAGAGAGGAGGGTACCACCGTCCACCGGAGATCGTCGCCGTTGTCGTGACGCCGAGGAACTGCTGCGCCATCTACTTCGTCTACGCATTGTCCCCATCCGCGACCGTCAAGCCGTCAGATCTACGGTAGGATTCGTTCCCGATGCGAATTTTAGCGACGCATTAGATCTAATAGACATAAATTGATTTTAGTTGCACCATAATTTTATTTTCAGCAGCATTAATCCACCCTAAAACCTCCGTAAACTCGTATGAACACGTATGAACTAGTTGCATCTAATTAATAAACAACCATAGTGAATTAATTATTATACTTTGCATGCATGCATATCATCGCATGTTGATTAATGTGTGTGCATCATGTTGATTTGTATGTATATTCTTGTATGTGTGATCACGATTAGAGGAAAGTGCTCAAGAGATCGTGTACGAGGATTTTCAGAATCAAGACTTCGAAGCGCTTGAGCAACCCCATCCGTCGGAGCAAGGCAAGTGTCCTTGAAGCATATTGATCCTGTTTTATTAAATGTTTTGTTTGCGAACTTGCATGCTTGTGTCAAATTGATGGAAATCCTATGATAGGAAGTTTGCTAGTTTTGTTTGACCACCCTTGTCACCTGGAATTTATGGTAGAGAGTCGGGAAGGGTTTTTACCTCTTTGCTTCGCTTAATTAATTGGGATGGAAAAACCAACACTACACATTTAATTATGTATTAATGATATTCTGGTTAATGTGAACTGGTCGATACGGTATGGTAATGGGTGATCTAAGCAAGCTTGGTATGTGGATGGGTTGGATGTTATGGTGGTTTGCTTGCTTTAGATCTAAGGACCGGTTCATGCGAGAATAATCCAGGACTACAGTGCCACCACGAGGCCAAGTATGGGTGCGGCGTAGCTGATTAATTAGGGCTTTGCTAGTGCTGTTTGGACCATTGTGGATGCTCAGGGAAGGGGTAGTCGGATTGGGTTTGTTGATGATTGGTGGGACTACCCTGGGATCCGAATGGCCCAAGAGGGGGCCCTTGGTTGAAGATGTGCTCAGTTGGAGGCATCGCCACTGGTGAAACCTCAGTGGGGTCTAAATAGGCTAGTAATCCCTTTGTAAAGGCTATTTTGTGATCTCTTGGCCACACACCAACGGAAGTGTGTAATGTGACCGACGGGTCATGGGCATAAGGGAGGTTCTTAGTCGCCGAAGGGTGATGAAATCACAAACACGTGGGTAAAGATGTACAAACTCTGCAGAGTGTTAACTAAAACTATCATGATAGCCGTGCTCCCGGTTATGAGCACCTGGACAACTTCCATGATTAGAGGGAAATTGGGATTTGGGATGGTTATTGTTTGGTAATGGTTATGGTTGGTTTATGGTTATGGTTTGGTAATGGTTATGGTTTATGGATTATGATCATGGATATGAATTTGAGTTATGGTAATTGGACATGGATAATGGTGATGTTGACAATAATTGGATATGGTTTATATTTTGTTAATATGATGGTTATGATGGGATTGTTTCGCATAGACATATTATAATGCTTTTCAAATGTTTTACTGTACTTTTCAGCACTTAGCCATTATTACATTCGTCATTTGAATCAGCCACATGTCATACATTCCACACTTGCTGAGTACGACATGTACTCACTCTTGCAATCCCCCACCCAACAGTTGCAGGTCAGAATTGTGAGTTTAATGGCGATAATGCGGAGATCTAGGCCGTGTCTACCGTCAGCTTTGCCTATGGTGTTGCATGGAGCTGCGCTATTCCCTTTTGCTTAGTTTGCTTAGTTGCTTAATTAGTTTATATCCACTGCATTAGTTGAACTTATCATTAATATTCATTAGAGTTTGTATTCGAGGATTTAATGAAATATGTAATAAGAGTACTTATTTAATAATTTGAGCTGTGGTAATTATCTGTTTATCATTTGTGAATCACTCGTGTATGTGTGTTGAACATCCTAGGCACACATATGCGTTAGCTTGGTTCAACTTTTGGAACCGGGCGTCACACCAGGCGGGCGCGGTGCTGAAGCAGAGCTATGCGGTGGGACATGAAGTCCCTCAGCACCATGGCAGATGACAGCCCGTGGTCCACCAACATCTGGATCCTCTCCAGTACCGGGTTGAACGCCTCCTCCAGCTCTGGGCGCTCCTCCCAGAATGATCGCTCGGAGTAGGGAATCCCGGTGGGGAGGCACATCCGGTCGTGGGCCTCGACCTTGGCGATCATCCAATCTTCGCGCCACAGCTCCCACCTTGCGGAGTTGAAGGAAGCAATGTACCTCGTGGGGACCTTTGTCCGGTGCTGGAAGTAGTAGGCGTCGAGGTGCTCCTTCGAACTCCTGCCGGTGGCCCTCAGTACAAAAAAGTACCGGAAGAGCTTTACCGACGGCATCACCCCCACGAACATCTCGCAGAGGTGAGCGAAGACCGCCAGGATGGCGATCGAGTTCGGCACGAGGTGGTGGAGTTGGAGGCTGAAGGTCTCCAGGAGCATGACCAGGAAGGCGGATGCTGGCGGGACGAAGCCGGCCAGCACGTACAACGAGAAGAGCACCATCTCCCCGATGGAGAGGCTCAGTGGGAGCCTCCCAGGACGGAGCCACGACTCTTGCTCAGGAGTATGCCAGCCGAGAAGCCGGCGCATGGGGGCCAGGTCGGCGGGCCTGGACAGCCTGGACTTGGGCAAGATGCTCGCCATGAGGGCTGAGGGTGGAAGCTCTGGACGGGGAGACTGGGAACTAGAGCGCAAGAACTGGGCTTGAGACAAAAGCACGAGCGCAGGAATGCAGAGGCAGGAGAAAGGACCCTCAGGGGGAAGTTCTCTTTTTATGCACCACTGCAGGCCAACAGGCGCAAAAGTGCGGATCGCCGCAGCCTCAGTAGAAGAGTAATAAACTCGTATGGACAATGACATGAGGGCCCGGGTCGCTCCACAAAGAAGGTAAGCCAGGCAACTAGCTATGCGCGAGGTAACTCAGCGGTTTCCAAAAGGGCAAAAGCAGCGGAAGTGCAGGAGCCACCTTGGGAACCACCGCAGTTAAAGCACGATTGAAGGCAGGAGTCCCGTCGCGTGGCGCCTGTTCAGCGCCTTCACTTACCTGAAGGAGACACGTCGCCTCAACGGCAGGGGCGTGTCGCTTGGGGAACTGCCTCGAAGTGGAATCGGAAGAGTTGCGCGGGAAGAGAAGGGGAATGACCCCACCTGCAGTATCGACGATTCTCCTGAGGTGGGCTCGGGGGCCACTGTCGGTACCCTGCAGACAGGGTACCCCCGCGCACAGGAGAAAACCGCTAAGGACTCCGCCTTTTCCTAAGAGGCCGACTCCGAGGCAGCCACGTTGAGGAGGGAAGGACCAGCTCCTACCTCCCCGTCGGGGGAGGCTCCCAAGCTGCCACGTGGACGGCAGGACCGGACCAACGCCTCCCCGCAGAGGCGGGCTCCGGAGCCGCCACGTGGCCAATCGGAGTCTCAGGGCAAAGCCCGCACCCTCACAGGGAAAGGCACCAGAGCTACCACGTGGCCTGCAGGGCCGAGCCCCCACCCCTCCATAGCGGTGGGCTCTGAATGCACCACGTGGCCTGTTCTGTCGAGTTTTATGCTTCCCGCAGGGACAGGCTCCGGCGCAACCACGTGGCGGACGGCCAACTCAGTGCGGTAGGTAGCCGCAGTAAAGGAACGCGTGCGATGCTTAGACAAGCATTAAGTACGCGTGCCTTCCCCAGGCAAGCTGAGTCGCGCTTGCGAAAGTCAAGGCTCCAGTGTCCTGTCTTGTCCAAGTAGCCGGTACAGACCCGCGCCGCAAGACGGACGAATGGGCCGCAACGACAAGACGGACAAGACGTGCACCACCATCATCACCAACTATGTGTAGCCCTGGCGCACGACGTGGCGGGAGAGTGCATTGACATCCCTCTGACAAAGGGAAGTAGATAGCAATTAATCCTAGATCTTGTATAGGATTTGGCACTCCCCAGGACCACTTATCGGGTACTGGGACCCACCTTGTGACTGCAGAGTCCTTGAACTATAAAACGGCTCTGCAGACGGCCTTCACAAGGGATGAAAAAATCAGACCAAGGCTCACACACACTCAAGCAAAAGAATACACAAACACTCCCGTGGACGTAGGGTATTACGCTCCGGCAGCCCGAACCACGTAAATCCTTGTGTTCATCATCTTGGTGTGCTCGATCTCCTGGGACTAGCCCTCGTGAATCCAAATAACCTCTGCGGGCTGCACTCTAAGCAGGTCCGGGGGAAGTGTCGTTTACGACCTTCGACATTACCTTCTCTATAAGAAAACAAATATTCAAGAGATATACAATAATATTATAAGCGTGTTGAAGAATTAAAATTTAAATATTTTATTGAATATACTTACCATGAAATCAGCCCACACAACCGCCTGAACGGTGTCGTGACCCTAGTGAGAGGCTTGAGCGTGGTCGTCCTAGGACGTAGCAGGGACACGCTCGTCTCTGCCGGTGATGATCTCATCAGGATAGTGTAAACGCACTAACCCCCCGATGACACCGTTCACCTATCAGTGGTGTCCCTCACCCATGAACCAATAGTCATACCAAGACTTGCAAGCCATTTTTTCAATCATTATGTACCAGGCTACAACTCCAAAACAACCTAAATTGAATACTATATGATTTTATTGCATGTATCCAAACGATCGAATAGTAATCCACTCTTTAGGAATTGGAGGAATGGCTCCTCCTCATTCGCTGCCTCTGCACTGGCTCCACTTCTGGTGATCGTGAAGGTTGGTCACCACTCAAGCCGGAAAGCTCCACACCAGCTGACCTTGAAAGATGGTCTGCCGACCCTGAGTGGTGGTCAGGCGATCCCGAAGGGTACCTGTCGGTACTCTGCAGACCGGGTACCCCCACGCACAGGAGAAAACCGCTAAGGACTCCGCTTCTGCCTAAGAAGCCGAATCCGAGGCTGCCACGTTGAGGAGGGAAGGACCTGATCCTAACTCCCCGTCGGTGGAGGCTCCCAAGCTGCCACGTGGCCGGCAGGACTAGACCCACGCCTCCCCGCTGAGGAGGGCTCCGGAGCCGCAACGTGGCCAATCGGGACCTCAGGGCCAAGCCCACACCTCCCCGCTGAGGAGGGCTCTCGAGCCGCCACGTGGCCAATTGGGACCTCAGGGCCAAGTCCGCGCCCTCGCAGGGAAAGGCGCCAGAGCTACCACGTGGCCTGCAGGGCTGAGCCCCCACCCCTCCATAGGTGTGGGCTCCGAATGCGCCACGTGGTCAAGTGCTTTACTTCCCGCAGAGGCAGGTTCTGGCGTAACCACGTGGCAGACGGCCAACTCAGTGCGGTAGGAAGCCGCAATAAAGGAATGCGTGCGCTGCTTAGACAGGCATTAAGTACGCGCGCCTTCCCCAGGCAAGCTGAGCCGCGCTTACGAAAGTCAATGCTCCAGTGTCCTGTCTTGTCCAAGTAGCCGGTACAGACCTGCGCTGCAAGACGGACAAATGGGCCGCAAGGACAAGATGGACGAGACGTGCACGGCCATCATCACCAACTATGTGTAGCCCTGGCGCACGACGCGGCGGGACAGCGCATTGACATCCCTGACAAAGGGATGCATATAGCAATTAATCCTAGATCTTGTATAGGATTTGGCTCTCCCTAGGACCACCTGTCGGGTACTGGGACCCCCCTTGTGACTGTAGAGTCCTTGAACTATAAAAGGGCTCTGCAGATGGCCTTCACGGAGGACGGAAAAAATCAGACCAAGGCCCATACACGCTCAAGCAAGGCAATACACAAACACTCCCGTGGACGTAGGGTATTACGCTCCGGCGGCCCGAATCACGTAAATCCCTTGTGTTCATCATCCTGCTGTGTTCGATCTCCTGGGACTAGCCCTCGTGAATCCAAAGAACCTCCGCGGGCTGCTCTCTAAGCAGGTCCGGGGGAAGTGTCGTTTACAACCATCGACATTTGGTGCACCAGGTAGGGGGCTTTTTCCCCGTCAAGATCTCCACCAGCAGCAATGGTTAACGACCAATCCAACGTCGGATCATCCAGGGCGCAGTCGCGGCGACAGATAGTGGCGGAGGATCAGGCGGCATCCCGCTCTAAGGCAGGAAGGTCAGGACCTTCGCGTCGCCCCGCAGTCACTTCGCCGGCTGCAGGCCGACACGCCACTCCACGGCGTACTCCTGCCGTGACAGCAATCACGGCGCCACCGGCTGCAAGCCCGGAGAGCGCGCTTGCGGAAGCGCGCGCGCTACTCCACAACCCTCCTCCTGGGGATGCCCCTCAGGGAGCAGCTCAGCAGAGGATCAACGACGTCGACCACCTCGTCACCGCTGCACTCAACACGCCACCGCCGAGGGAAACACGTGCCCAGCCGATGCATGTGTCATTGTCGCGAACACCGACAGTTGACCAGTGGACAGCAGACTCGCGCTCAACCAGGATCTCAACAACAGATCTGAGAACCATGATGCAGCGCTGCAGGGCCGGAGGGGACTGCCGAGTCACCATCGAGCACCAGAGGGAACATCAGTGCAACCTAGAGGCAGATTACAGCGTGCCGGGCCCCGTGCCACAGGCTCATGCTGTGCCTCCACCACACCAGACGTACGTCGTGCCTCCACCGCACCAGGCGTACGTCGCGCCTCCTGTACAGGTGTATGCAACACCACTCCAGCACCAGGTGTGCGCAGGCCCGCCTGCTCACCCAGGGTATGCGCTGCCGCCGCCGGCACCAGTCAGCCCTAGCCAAGGGTGTGCAGCGCTAGCGCCTCACCTACATTTCGTGGTCTGGCCACGAAAGTTCCGGCCCCACATGCCGTAGAAGTACGACGGGAGTGTCAACCCGAGCGAGTTCCTACAGATCTACACCACTACGATACTAGCTGCAGGAGGCGACGAGGCCATTACGGCTAACTACTTCCCCGTCGTCCTGACTGGCCCAGCTCGGTCATGGCTCATGAACCTGCTCCAGAGGTCCATAACCTCCTAGGATGAGTTGTGCCGACAGTTCGTGGCTAACTTTGGCAGTTCCTACAAGCGCCCCGGCACCGAGCTTGACCTCCACACCGTTAGGCAGCGCGCTGGAGAGTCGCTACGATCGTTCATCCAGCGGTTCTCCCAGGTACGAAACACCATCCCTCAAGTTGCTAGCGCATCGGTTATCGTCGCGTTCAGACAAGGTGTGAGGGACAAGAAGATGCTCGAGAAGCTAGCCACACACGAGGTGCGTGATGTCTCCGAGCTGTTCTCCCTGGCAGACAGATGCGCTAGGGCAGCTGAGAGGCGCAACTGGCACTCCCAGCCATCCTCAGAAGCAAGGGAAGCCACCCCGACTGAGGAAGGAGCCTCTGCGAGGAGCAGCGGCAAGGAGAAGAAGAAGGGCAGTGGCAAGAACAGGCCAAAGCCCAGAGCCCAGGCAATGGCGGCTGCGGCGCCCGGCAGAGCCCGAGCGCCGCGCCGAGACAAGCGCCCAAGGCAGTCGCCTGATCCCGAGGAGCCTGACTTCAAGTGCCCGGTGCACCGTACAAATAGCCACAGTGCTAGCGAGTGCCGGGAAGTGAAGAGATTCGCGGAACGATTCCGCGAACAAAAACAGAGGCAGCAGCGCCAGGAGGGTGCGCCCCCCCGCCAGAGGGAGGGCAAGCAGAAGGCTGATCCTGAGAAAGAGGATGACAGTGAGATGGGGTTCCAGGAACCCCAGCGGGCGGTCAAGGCTGTCTTCGAGGGTCGCGACTCCGACTCTAGCAGTGATAAGGAGCGCCGCAAGACCCTCCATGTCATCTACGGGGGAGCCACCGACCCCACGTCCCGAAATGCGGTGAAAACCCTGCGTCGGGCAGTGGCCGCAGTGGCCCCCGCCCCAAGTCCGGCTCCCCACCACAAGTGGATGAGCACGGCAATCAGCTTCGACGCTTCTGACTACCCGAAGAACAGGGCAGGGGCAGGAGTGCTCCCGCTACTAGTGTCCCCGACCATCGCCAACGTGAAGGTCTTTCACGTGTTGATAGATGGAGGGGCGGGCCTCAACCTCATCTCCACGGCGGCTTTCCGGAAGCTGCAGCTGCCGATGTCCCAGCTCACACCCTCGAGCCCGTTCTCGGGTGTCGGACCTGGGCAAATCCTCCCGTATGGTAACATACACCTCCCGGTAACCTTTGGGACCCCGGAGAACTACCGTACGGAGAGCGTTTTATTCGACGTGGCAGACGTCGACCTCCCCTTCAACGCAATCATCGGGAGGCCAGCCCTCTACAGGTTCACGGCTGTAGCCCACTACGGCTACCTCGTCCTGAAGATGCCAACGCCTTCCGGTGTCCTCAAGATCAGAGGGGACCGCTCAGCCGCAGTGTCAGCCTTGGAGCAGTTCCAAGGACTTGCAGCGGGGAGGGCTCCGGTCCCAGGAGGCTCGAAGGAGAGTCAGCCAGAGCAAGGCCCGTCGCAGAGAGCCTCCACTTCTGCACCTCGTGTGCAACTTGCCAACGACGACGACGTCCCTGTGAAGGTCGTCAAGATTGGCTCCGAGGCTGCCCAGACGACCCGAATCGCCTTCCTCCGGGACAACGTCGATGTGTTTGCATGGCAACCATCACAAATGCCCGGGATCCCCATGGAGGTGATTGAGCACCATCTGAAGATCTACCCCGATGCCCGGCTGGTACAGTAGAAGCCCAGGAAACAGTCCATCGAGCGGCAGAACTTCATCCGTGAAGAAATCAAGAAGCTGCTCGATGCTGGTTTCATCCGGGAGGTTCACCACCCACGGTGGTTGGCCAACCCTGTTGTCGTTCCTAAGGCTGGCGGGAAGCTCCGGATGTGCATCGACTACACCAATCTTAATAAGGCATGTCCCAAGGATCCATTCCCTCTTCCTAGGATAGATCAAATAGTAGACTCAACATCAGGCTGTGACCTTCTGTGTTTCCTAGATGCGTATTCCGGTTTTCATCAAATACCTATGTCTAGGGAAGATGAGGAACACACTGCTTTCATAACAGTAGACGGCCTGTATTGTTATGTCTCCTTGCCTTATGATCTCAAGAATGCTCTTCCCACCTTTGTACGTGCAATGCATAAGACATTCGGGGACCTCAATAGAGATCTGGTAGAGGTGTATGTCGACGACATCGTGGTAAAAATCAGGGACAACACATACCTATTAGACAACCTAGCAAGAGTCTTCAGCAAGCTGCGCACGACACGCACGATGCTGAACCTCGACAAGTGTGTCTTTGGGGTCTCTGCAGGGAAGCTCCTTGGTTTCTTAGTATCGCACCGAGGGATCGAAGCTAACCCAGAGAAGATCAAGGCGATAGAGCTGATGCGGCCGCCGGCCCGCATCAAGGACGTGCAGAAGCTTGCAGGATGTTTGGCAGCCCTCAGTCGGTTCATCTCAAGACTGGCTGAGCGAGCCCTGCCCTTCTTTAAGATTCTGCGGAAGTCAGGCCCCTTTGAGTGGACTGAGGAAGCTGAGGCGGCCTTCCAGGAGCTCAAGAAACACCTGATGATGCTACCCATTATGGTGGCACCAGAACCCGGCGAACCGCTCTAGTTGTACATCACCGTAACAACAGAAGTGGTCAGCATGGTCTTGGTTGCAGAGCGGCCGAAGCTACTACTGCAACAAGTACCAGAAGGAGCCCCAGAGGGTGAGGCCGAGCCTCAAGGCCCGAACCCAGAAGAGCCCCCCCCCCCCGCTGTGAGTTCCATTGACCATGTGCCTCACGGGTCCCAGCCCCCGGAGGCCCAGCTAGACCCTGGGAGCCACATTCACCAGGTGGTAGACGCATTGCAAGGAGCCCCGGACCCCCCAGGGAGGGTTCGGACCTCCCAGCGGCCAGTCTACTATGTCAGTGAGGTCCTCCATGAAGCAAAAACAAGATACTTGGAGGTACACAAACTGCTGTACGCAGTGCTCATAGCATCGAGGAAGCTCCGACATTACTTCTAGGCTCACCGTGTTTCAGTGGTCACCTCCTTCCCACTGAAAACCGTACTCCACAGCCCCAATTCGACTAGCAACATTGCCAAGTGGGCAGCGGAGCTAGGTGTGTTCGAGCTGGAGTTCTTACCTCGACATGCAGTCAAAAGCCAAGCACTGGCGGACTTTTTGGTCGAATGGACCCCATCACCAAGCAACCCGGGGGGCCCGGACAACAGCAAAACGGTGCCGAAGGCTCCAGTTTTCACCAAGACCCCCTGGACGCTCTACTTCGACGGTTCGTCGCGAAAGCAGGGGGCCGGCGCTGGGGTCCTGCTTCTCACCCCGACTGGGGAGCAGTTCAAGTACATGGTGCGCCTCGACTTCAAGGCGACAAACAACATGGCGGAGTATGAAGCCCTAATCTTTGGGCTAAAGACTGCCCTGACCCTCAATGTCCGACAGATTCTGGCTAAAGGTGATTCTCAACTGATCATCAAGCAAGCCAGAGGAGAGTGCAGCTGCAACGACCCTCAATTAGCAGCATACCTGCTGCACGTCCGGAAGCTAGAAAAGGACTTTGAAGTCTTGGACTTGTGCCATGTACCCTGAGCCGACAACTCAGCCGCAGACGACCTGTCAACGAAGGCCTCCACAGGGGCCCCAGTGCCCCAAGGAGTCTTTGCAAGGACGTTACCGCGACCAACCGCCTGGGCAGCCGAGCCAGGCGAAGGGGCCAAGCCCAGCACCTCGAAGCTGGCAGTCACGGCGATCCTGCAACCATAGAGTCCGCCAAGGATCGTATGCGCCACCGAGGGCTCCGAGCTACCGGGCGCCCAAGATCCAAAAGCTCAAGCAAGTCCCAATGCATGGATCTCGGAGGTCCGGGACTACTTGAAGGACAATATCCTTCCCAAAGAACATGCCCTGGCAGAAAGGATTGTTCGCATGGCTAAAAGGTACACGCTGATGGAAGGGGATCTCTACCGGAGTGGCGCCAACGACATCCTACTGCGATGCATTACCCGGGAGGAGGGTTGCGACCTGCTCGCAGAGATCCATGGAGGCGAGTGCGGGAACCACGCGTCCTCCCGCACGCTGGTTGGTAAAGCCTTTCGGCATGGCTTTTACTGGCCGACAGCACTCCAGGATGCCGCCGAGATGGTAAAGAGATGCAAGGCATGCCAGGTCCATGCCAAGCAGATCCACACACCAGCTCAGGCGTTGTAGATGATCCCTCCCTCATGGCCATTCGCTGTATGGGGGTTGCACATCCTGGGACCCTTTCCCAGAGCCGTCGGAGGATTCCGGCATCTCTACGTCGCTGTAGATAAGTTCACCAAGGGGCCGGAGGCCGCCCCAGTTGTCACCATCAACAAGCAGTCAGCAGTAAGGTTCATTAAGTCGATTATCTGCCGGTTCGGGGTCCCGAACAGAATCATCACTGATAACGGGACCCAGTTCACAAGTGCAGCGTTCCATGAATACTGCGAGGACCTGGGGATCCAAGTCTGCTATGCATCTGTTGCTCATCCAGAGAGCAATGGGCAGGTCGAGAGAGCCAATGCAGAGATCCTCAGGGGCCTCAAGACTCGCACATTCTCACACCTTGAGAAGCATGGTGCAAATTGGGTGGATGAGCTTCCGTGTACGCTGTGGCTAGCTGGACATCAACCAGCCGGGCCACGGGGGAAACGCCTTTCTTCTTGGTGTATAGGGTGGAGGCCGTCCTCCCCCCAGAAATTACCATGGGCTCTTCCCGTGCCCGGAGGTACGACGAAGCCGCGCAGGACCAGCTCCGGCGTGAAGACCTGGACCTCGTCGACAAGGGACGAGTGCGAGCATCTCTCCGAAATGCACGGTACAGGAAGGCGCTCCAGCGCTACCATCAGAGGACCGTGCGGAGTAGGGAGCTAAAGGTAGATGACCTGGTGTTGCGCCACATACTCTCCCGAGATGGGTCTAACAAACTCTCCCCCAGCTGGGAGGGTCCATTCCGGGTAACAGAGGTTTGCCACCCAGGATGTGTTCGCCTAGCTAGGGAGGATGGACAGCGATTACCCAACCCATGGAACATTGAACACCTCCGTAAGTTCTACCCCTAGACCAGGGTCGGGGCAATGCTATTTCATTGTAAAGGTTACAGATTATCTCAGGACAACACTTAGGATAGGGGGATGGGGCTCCGAGTGCACATTCCGCTTAGCCTGGTCCAGAACCCTAAGTAGGTGCACTCGGCTCCATCTAACACCCAGGACGGGTTATTCCCCTTGTAAAGTCTACTTCATCTTATGAGAAACTACAATGAAAGAATGTTGTCCTGCCTAGTATAGGGTTTGTCAATTCAAAAATTACCTTTAATTTTTATGATGTTGCTGTAAGCCCGCCATAGCTCGTGATCTATCATGAGCGCTGTCATTTTTCCCCTGCTTTAGCAATAGTGGGAGCCTTGCTGTTTGGACTGCAGGTGGGGTTGCTTGAGGTACCTGCAATGTTCCTAGGGCCTCGGTTGTTCCAATACTCGGGGGCCTGTGTCTCTAGATGGTCTCCCCCGGAAAAGGCTTACGCCGAGCGGGAGGTCCAGGGCCACAGCCTGCTTAGCCTGGTCCCGTACCCTAAGCCTGTGTGCTCTGCCTCCCCAGCGCTATAGCCGAGTACTGGTGGCCAGATGGACCACCCTTGGGTAGTATGGACGACGAGCCCAAGGTGCAGGAGCACTGAATTACCCAAGCCCCACGAGTCAGCCCAGGATCGTAAGTCAAGCGACACTACAAAAAGAGCAGGGGTAAAGTGACCAGTGGACAGAATTACTTCTCTTTTTTGATCTATGTACAGGTCTTTGAGGAAGTTATTCCAGCAACCACGTCAGAGTAGTCGTGAAGACAGTGGGCACCGCTAGCCTGAAGCTCCGGCGGCACCCCCAAGGGGCCCGCTGTCGACCTCTCGCCGAAGATGGCAAGCACCGCCGGCCTGAAGCTCTGGCGGCACCCCCAGGGGGGCCGCTGTCGACATACCTTCATACTTAGCTACGGCAATGCTACCTACGAATCCTAGGCTCCTCCTGCACTAGTCTGCCCTAAACCCTAAGTGTATGACAGGAGTGCCCATAACAACTGGCCACGCCTGTCAGGGGGGCATACTTTGGGGGACGGCAGGTCCTGGAAGTTAAGGAACAACAAGCAGCTGGAAGACATTGCTGGAAATAAAAGCAAGCTGAGTATAAAAGGGCACCACAGACAGATTTTTTATCACACAAATAAAGAGTTTGTCATCACAGCCAGCCACAAGACAGAAACAGAAAGACAAAAACTTAAACAGATGCCCAGGGAGCCCTCAGCCGCTCCGCTGGAACCTTGAGGCGATGAGTGCCACCGCATCCGAAACTTCAGACTTGGCGGCCTCTTCCCTCTCGGCGATGGGCCCCTCAAGGACCGATTGCAGGGAGACGTTAGGGTACCAGCTCCGGTAGCAGGATAGGATGTGCGTCGCCACCTCCTTCACCAGCATCCGTCCCTCGGCCTCCAGCTGGTTGTCAAGGATGGCCCCCAGCGAGCGCATCCTCGAGCTGGTGGAGTCGAGCGCCGGGAACACCTGACTCACCTCCTGCGCCGGATCCCCCACGTGCGTCGGACTGAAGCCGAGTGGCACTAGAGCCGAGTCGGCACCGCCGAGGAACTCCCAGACCTTCTGGACCTTGGCGGAGCGCACCGCCCGGAGCTCCGCCACCTCCTGCTGGGCCGCCGCCAGTGCCCGGGGGCCACCGTCCAGGAACCGCTTCTCCTTGGCCGCCAGGGCCCTCTCGCGCTCGCCGACCCCGGCCTCACAGCGGTTAAAGTCACCCTCCTTGAGGGCGACGTTGAACTCGTGGTCCAGGAGGGCCTGGCGCTTAGCGGACTGGGCCTGCTGCGCCTCAGCTATGGTGGCTTCCCGGCGGTCCAGCTCGGCGGCACGGACTCTCGCCCCTTCCTGCTGGAGGATGAGCCTGCGGCAGGTCGCCTCCACTTCGGCCTGCTTCGCCGCCAGCTCCTGCTCCCGTTCAGCTAGAGCGGCCTCCCGGAGGGACAGCAGGTGTTGAAGGTCCTCGCAGGCCTGGAGGTGGGAGCTGACCTCAGCATGGATGGCCTCGGTGTCTGCCTTCAGCTTCTGGGAGACGGCGTCCAGCTGGGCGATGAGGTCGCGCTCCTGCTCGAACGACCGCCTCCCTCTGGGCCGCTCGACTCTTTGCCAGCCGGGTCCGGGCCTCCAGGGCCCTCTCCCACTCCCGGAGCCGGTCGTCCTCGTCCTCGAGCCGCCCTTTCTCCCGGGCAAGGGCCGCCTGGGCCTGCCGGAAGCTGGAGTAGGCCACGGCCATAGCCTCGGACAGGGGGAGGGGCTCCACCGTAGCAGCAGGCCCCTGCCTCCCCACTTCCTCAATATCGTCCTCCATTTGGAGGACCACTGGGGAGGCAGGGACCAGGGCCCCCTCCCAGATGGCAGCACCCGGGGCGGTGGCGCCAGCCGACGCAGCAGTGTCGGTGGGCGCAGCGGCGTCGGCCGGCACAGAGTAGCCGGTGGACTCGGTGTCATTGGTAGGCGAGGCGGTGGTCATCGGCACGCGCGGCTGGGCTCCAGCAGCCGCTGCGGGGGTCTCAGACACAGGGGCCCGAGGTACCAAGCGGCAGCAGCCTGGGGCACCGGAGCAGGGCCCGAGGCAGCAGACGATCCCCGCGAGTCGGCTAGAGCAGCAGACCCTCCAGCAGAAGTGCCCGCGGGTGGTGGAGTAGCTGTGGAGGCGCTGAAACCAAGCAAGCTCAGACCATAAGAGACTGACAGGGTAGGCGCACAGCAAAGAGCACCCAAGGTAAAATCTGAGCAGGCTTACCGGGGGACGCTGAAATTCCACCGCTTCCCGAAAGGGTTGGTGGGGGTTCAGACCCCCCGAACCCGTGATGGGGGCCCCTGAGTGTGCTGGGGGCCCCTGTGGTGATGGTGTCGGCGGCACCCCCGAGGTCTGGCGCCCCTCCGAACGGAGAGGGAACGCAGGGGTCCCGTCGGCGTTGAAGAGCCTCCCCCTCTTGCGTGTGGAGGACTTGGGCGGCAAGGTGGCGCCATCGGCGCCCCCTAGCGACAAGCGCGGCAGGGCTCCGGAGTCCTGACGAGGGGCAGAAGGGGCCGGCGGCGGCGACCGGGCGCGCTTCTTGGGGGACAGGTCCAGCACCGGAACCGACACCTTCCCCTTCCCCTTGTCGCCGGGGGCAACGACGCCACCCCATGGATGGTGCTGGGGGCCGCTCGAGGAGTCGTCGCTTGAAGAACCAACGTCGCTTAAGGGAGCCTCGCCTCCCTCAGCGTCGTCAGCAATGCTAACCCCCCGGAACGGGTCCCCGATCTGGCGTCGCGCCAGCCCGGACTCGTCAAGGGTCGGCATCGTCTTCAGCAGCTGCCTCCTCAACTCGGAGTCCGAGCACAAGGGGCGGCAGGACGATGGAAGAGCAAGTGCCTCAGCGGAGATGTCGTCGGGGCAGACCCGGGTTAGCATGTCGAGCAGCTGCTGCTCGCCCAGGTTGGAGCCGGGGCTAGTCTAGAGCCGTGTGCAGTCCGACAGGCCAGTGAACATCAACGCCGGGCGGGCACGGTGCTGAAGCAGAGCTATGCGGCGGGACATGAAGTCCCTCAGCACCATGGCAGATGACAGCCCGTGGTCTGCCAACATCTGGATCCTCTCCAGCACCGGGTTGAATGCCTCCTCCAGCTCTGGGCGCTCCTCCCAGAATGATCGCTCGGAGTAGGGGATCCCGGTGGGGAGGCACATCCGGTCGTGGGCCTCGACCTTGGCGATCATCCAATCTTCGCACCACAGCTCCCACCTTGCGGAGTTGAAGGAAGCAATGTACCTCGTGGGGACCTTTGTCCGGCGCTGGAAGTAGTAGGTGCCGAGGTGCTCCTTCGAACTCCTGTCAGTGGCCCTCAGTACAAAAAAGTACCGGAAGAGCTTTACCGACGGCATCACCCCCACGAACATTTCGCAAAGGTGAGCGAAGACCGCCAGCATGGCGATCGAGTTTGGCGCCAGGTGGTGGAGTTGGAGGCCAAAGGTCTCTAGGAGCATGACCAGGAAGGCGGATGCTGGCGGGACGAAGCCGACCAGCACGTACGACGAGAAGAGGACCATCTCCCCAGCGGAGAGGCTCAGCAGGAGCCTCCCAGGACGGAGCCACGACTCTTGCTCAGGAGTATGCCAGCCGAGAAGCCGGCGCATGGGGGCCAGGTCGGTGGGCCTGGACAGCCTGGACTTGGGCAAGATGCTCGCCATGAAGGCTGAGGTTGGAAGCTCTGGACGGGGAGACTGGGAACTAGAGCGCAAGAACTGGGCTTGAGGCAAAAGCACGAGCGCATGGATGCAGAGGAGGGAGAAAGGACCCTCAGGGGGGAAGTTCTCTTTTTATGCACCCCTGCAGGCCAACAGGCACAAAAGTGTGGATCGCCGCAGCCCCAATAGAAGAGTAATGAACCCGTATGGGCAATGACATGAGGGCCCGGGTCGCTCGACAAAGAAGGCGAGTCGGGCAGCTAGCTATGCGGGAGGTAACTCGGCGGTTTCCGAAAGGGCAAAAGCAGCGGAAGTGCAGGAGCCACCTTGGGAACCACCACAGTTAAAGCACGATTGAAGGCAGGAGTCACGTCGCGCGGCGCCTGTTCAGCACCTTCACTTACCGGAAGGAGACACGTCGCCTTAACGACAGGGGCGTGTCACCTGGGGAACTGCCTTGAAGTGGAATCGAAAGAGTTGCGCGGGAAGAAAAGGAAGAAGACCCCACCTGCGGTATCGACGACTCTTCCGAGGTGGGCTCAGGGGCCACTGTTGGTACCCTGCAGACCGGGTACCCCCGCGCACAGGAGAAAACCGCTAAGGACTCCGCCTCTGCCTAAGAAGCCGAATCCGAGGCTGCCACGTTGAGGAGGGAAGGACCTGATCCTACCTCCTCGTCGGTGGAGGCTCCCAAGCTGCCACGTGGCTGGCAGGACTAGACCCACGCCTCCCCGCTGAGGAGGGCTCCGCAGCCGCCACGTGGCCAATCAGGACCTCAGGGCCAAGCCCACGCCTCCCCGTAGAGAAGGGCTCCGGGGCCGCCACGTGGCCAATCGGGACCTCAGGGCCAAGTCCGCGCCCTCGCAGGGAAAGGCGCCAGAGCTGCCACATGGCCTGCGGGGCCGAGCCCCCACCCCTCCATACGGGTGGGCTCCGAATGCGCCATGTGGCCTGTTCCGTCAAGTGCTTTACTTCCCGCAGAGGCAGGCTCCGGCGTAACCACGTGGCGGACGGCCAACTCAGTGCGGTAGGAAGCCGCAGTAAAGGAATGTGTGCGCTTAGACAGGCATTAAGTACGCGCGCCTTCCCCAGGCAAGCTGAGCCGTGCTTACGAAAGTCTAGGCTCCAGTGTCCTGTCTTGTCCAAGTAGCCGGTACAGACCCGCGCCGCAAGACGGATGAATGGGCCGCGAGGACAAGACGGACGAGACGTGCACGACAATCATCACCAACTATGTGTAGCCCTGGCGCACGACGCAGCGGGACGGCGCATTGACATCCCTGACAAAGGGAAGTAGATAGCAATTAATCCTAGATCTTGTATAGGATTTGGCTCTCCCCAGGACCACTTGTCGGGTACTGGGACCCACCTTGTGACTGCAGAGTGCTTGAACTATAAAAGGGCTCTGCAGACGGCCTTCACGGAGGACGGAAAAAATCAGACCAAGGCTCATACACGCTCAAGCAAGGCAATACACAAACACCCCCGTGGACGTAGGGTATTACGCTCCGGCGGCCCGAACCACGTAAATCCCTTGTGTTCATCATCCTGCTGTGTTCGATCTCCTGGGACTAGCCCTCGTGAATCCAAAGAACCTCCGCGGGCTGCTCTCTAAGCAGGTCCGGGGGAAGTGTCGTTTACGACCATCGACACTACCAAACGACCTCGAAGGCTGGCTAGCATGTGGCTATAGTGGTGCCCTAGCCTCTAACTTAGATGACTCCGAGTTAGACTGCAAAATTAAATGATTCATAAGAAAATTTAATTGGTAAGTGAAATTTAAGAAAATGTGATTAATGAGAAAATTTGACCTCGATCTGCTGTAAAGTGATAGCTTGGTCTGCCAAGTCAGGATGTGTCTCATTAACTGAGACCATCTGCTCTCGATTGACGAACTACCTCGAAAAAGGGTGTCCAGTGACCGCCTGAGTAACCCCCTCCCCTTCCAATTGTCCGATGACATCGTGTTATAAGGAATAATTGGTAAATATGCTAATTCAGAAAATATACAAAATTTATGTTACCTTCGTGAATAAAAGGTTACATGTAATCAGTTTCAAATTCATTACCATCATGACAAGTACCTTACTCCTTAAACCATACCATCGATCTTGTTTTGTAAATGGTTTCCGTTTTCATTTCCGCATCTCAGGAGTCTCTACATCTTCATCGTCTCCAACTAAGTCATCAAGTCCTACACCATGCTCGACAATAAAAGAATGTGACAAGTCTTCTTCTTTATAAACATCATCAATCTCAACAATATCATAGTAATTAGCATCTTATGAAGTATATAACCGCTCCTGATGATTCACCTTGTGTACGAACCACCAAGCACTAAGATTTTGGCATGGATAAGGTAGATAATACACTTGCTACACTTGATGTGCAAGAACAAATGTGTCGTAGCCTCGTACTCATTTGTTGTCTTTGACTTCCATCATGCCTAATTGGTTTTGTTGAGTTCCATGATTGTTATCAAACAAATCACAGTCAAAGAAGACTACTTAAAGTTTCTTATTCTCGACAAAATTTAATTCAAGGATTTCCTTAATGATATCATAATAATTAGTTTCCCGTCCTTGGGAATCAGTTGCCCTCGTCACAACTCCGATATTCGATGTTGTAGCGAGACGACGAAGAGCATCAGCTTGAGTTCGAAATCGAAACTCATTAACGTCATATCAACTATAGCTTCTTAATTTCACTAATCCATAAGTTAGTTATCACAACTGTTGATGAACATTAGCATCTTTCATGCATTGTCCAAAATTTGGAGTTATACGAATACTTTATAAATATCGTAAGTAACATACAAAGAAGACGACAAAATGCTACATGATCTCGAAACTAGGATAGGAAATTAGGCCCTCCATTTATTCCCTCCCATCGCATCACTTCTACTTGTTTACTCGTAGGTTGATGTCTATGTGTCCAATTTTGATTGTGGAACCCATTGTACAAAAAAACCTCTTAGGATAGATGTGTTGTAGAGTATGCTGATTAGAATAAATGTAGGACAAACACTTACTTGAAATATTTGTCCATCTTATCTATATTAGCGTACATGTAGAGTAAAGCAACCTTGTTCTCTTCTGCGGTAGAATTGTAGGTCGCACTACCTCCAACAGTAATTTCCATCAATGCAAAAATGGAAAGATCACTACAAGAAGATTGTTCATCCATATTGTACCATATCATAGAAGTATTGACATTGTGTTCCTCTTCAAAGTAAACAATTAAAAAGTATCCTACTTTCTTAAGAGTAAATGCTTCAATGATGCACCCTTCCACCCTTGATCTGTTGCCAACCATTGGTTTCAGATATCTTAGTGCTTTTTCAATGTTATACATCCACTTATATTGCCCAGGACCGCCCACTTTAGCTTCAAATGGAAGATGGATAAGGAGATGTTGCATTAGATTGAAGAATCCTGAAGAAAAAAGTTTCACCTAACATAATAGTATTGGATCTCCTCCAACTTATTTGTCATCTCTATCGTGTTTTATAAAAGTAGTTAAGCTCGACTAACACTTTCCACATCACATCATCAAAATAGCACTAAAACATAACGTGCAGGAGTATTTTCATGATTATATAGTAATCATGACTCTTCAAATCAGTGAGCTTTCTTGTCTTCACATTCATGACTCATTTCAGACTAGCTGTGTAACCAGCTAGGAATTTCAACCTTTTTAACCATTTCAAAACTTCTTTCTTTTCTTTAAATTGAAGACCAAAAGAAGCATGTGGCTTACCACCATGATTTCAAAGCTTTGCCAAATCCTTTTGAGCCTTTATATTGTCTTCCGTTTTGCCCTTTATATCCATGCATGTGCTTATGATACATTTGCATGTTATGCTCCTGATGCATGACATCAATGTTGTGCATTATAATCAATGACTTCACATACGACATATGTCATAGTCAACATATATGAGTTCAATTATGCTCCTCTCTTTAATCTACAAAATATCCAAGATGATCTTCATCTCGCACCAGTTTGTCCAACATATCAAAATTTTTTGACCCATTTAGACATATCGGTGGTCCTTTCGTAACAATGGTGTCCTTTTTGAAGACATTATTCTGTTGTCGAAACATGTGATTTTTAGGCAACCAATGTTTGTGACAATCGAAGTAGCATATCTTGCATTCATGACTAGGGTGAAAGCAGTACTTGTCCAAAGTGAAGGATCGAAGAGCATTTGAATAGCTACCAGAAGAGAGTGAATTGTAGATTTAAAACTTTTAAGGCAGAAGCAACAAAAACCCCTCGGTAGAAAATCAATCTGTTAAGAAACAATGTGTACGACTAATCTAAATGTGTTCAACCGTGACAAAAGTGGTATATATTATATAGAATAAATTCACGAACACACGACAACAAGAATCAAAAGAAACCGTCGAGAAAAACTCAATTTATGATTGATTGACCGAAGAAAGGTCAATCTGTTCTACTCGAGAAAAATCAGATCTACAACACTGCAAAAGAAACTCGTGTAGATAAGAAACCACAAATCCAATGGCAGTGAAATTTTCAAATATGATATATAGTCAAGTTTTTAAGACAACCCAAAAAGAATCACGTTAA
Organism: Tuctoria greenei; assembly: GCA_036927565.1. NCBI lineage: Eukaryota > Viridiplantae > Streptophyta > Magnoliopsida > Poales > Poaceae > Tuctoria > Tuctoria greenei. Next base: position 259,438,138 of record JAYESD010000001.1, on the reverse strand, counting down.
TTGGATCTGTAAAACTCGAGTTATGATAAAAACACTGACGCAACATAGTGCTGTCCAGAAACTCGACGAGAAAAACTTGTCTGAAACAAGTCGGACAAACAAGGCACAAAATGTCCTCTAAAACTACGATCTTTATTTAAAAGAACACAAGAAGAACAACCCAAAGTCATCTCACAATGAGATCTGAACTCCCTTGCTTATATAACAAGTCCTAAGGTCAACCCAATCCAAACTAGGACTCTAATCCTACTCAGCTTCAACCGAAACATTCCATAACTGCTCAAGACTCTTCCATACGCAGATAGAAGCAATCATAAAACTTCGAAACACCTTAGGAACGTCCTAAACATTCATAAAACAACTCAACTTCGTGACCCACATGGAATCTAACAAAAAAAAACTAGAAACATTCCATAAACAAACCATAATCACATCTACGTAGCCTGAGGCATAATCCAGCCGGTCCTTTCCGACCAATTTTTTACATCCACTTCTCTTCGTCATGCCTTGGAACCATGTTCCCACGCCCATGCGCTCCTTGCACACATGCAAACACCTTCCAATGATGTCCACAATACATTCATATGCATTGTTCTTGATCCAAAAATGTTGTGTGACCTCCCAATTAACTCAACCACAATTCCTTCTGAACTTGGTTGTTGAACCTCATACTAGTTCAATGGATCCCGTCACCATCCATGTATTGACCTCAAGAAACACCTGCCCATGAATAAACAACCAAATCTTACAAGCACAAGTCCTCGACTTGACTTACATTAGTCCAATAGCCACAACACCTTATGTGAGAACCTCATATAAGCATGTTACAAACCATTGCAAGATAATACCAGCCTCAACCACCAAAAAACACCAAAAACATAGCAAATGAATACTAATCAAACCTTACCATGAGCTATAAGCAAGTTCAAAACATTGCAAGTTAAAAGCAGAACCACTGTGATCTTGCACCGGACCTTGCCAAAGATAACCGGGCCTTGTGAAGGCTAACCGGACCTTGCGCCGAACCTAGCCAAAAATTTTTGGACCTCACATTGGACCTTGCCGGAGCTACCCAAAACATGTAGGACCTATCGTTGGACTTTGTCAGAGCTCAGACGTAGAGTCAGACCTTGTTGAAAATGGTGTTTCGGCAATATGCAAAACTTTATCGAAATAGCCAATGTATTCAGCACACATAGGTCTCACAATTTCCCCCTTGATGAATGCATTGGCAACACCACATAGAATCTGAACATTGGCTTTTTCACATGAAAAGTTTTGAAAACAATTTTCTCCCCCTTTTGAAAATCAAATGAGAAAGTAATTTCAAAAAAAATATATTTCCTCCTATCCACATTTCTCCTCCTTTGGCAATGTATTCAGCAAGGTTCAAAAGAGAAATTTCAATTGTTATGAGCATATTATAACATACACATAGAACAAAGTTCATCCATGTCATACTATCAAGTAACTTACACTATCATATCAATGAGATACATAAAGTAGTGTAAGCCATGCTATAAATCAAGTGTAATTTTTCAATTTAAGCAAGTCATGATCTCACAAACTTAACTATTTCAAAACTTGAAAGCATGACACTTGTTGCTTAATTTTTATTAGTTTTCAAAGCTCAAATTCAGGTCATATGATATTTGCAAGAGATTATATGCCGCATCTGCCTTATGCTAACCAACCAAGCCAAGCCTATGTCATTTGACAATCAAAAGTGCGATGCATGCATGTTCTCTTGATCTTTTCCCAAATTTTTATTTCATCCTAAAAGCTCAACATGTGGATAGTTGATTGATTAATTTTTTATGATTAAAAGCACTTGTGACCATGCAACAAGTTTAAAACAACAAGAAAGTTCGACCATGACATATTTAGTGTATGTAATTATTCCAATTACTAGTTGTCGATACCCGGCATACCAGGTACCCTCGCGCACAAGCTAGAGCCGCCTAGGTACCCCGCCTCCCAGCAGAGGCGGGGTCCTAGGGCACCACGTGTTCAAGAGACCCGGACCCATCAGTCTAAGATAGGAGGTCCAAGATATCCGCGAGAAGCCCGAAGGAGAAGCTCAGCACCCCCTTTGGAGATGAGTCCCCAGGTAACCATGTGTCCAACAAGTAAGGATCCCTCCTCCCCATGAGACAGGGCTCCGGAGTTGCCACGTGGATCAAGACATCGGACGGGCCACCTCCCATATGGGTGGGCTCTGGTGCTGCCACGTGTCTCACAAGGCGGGACCTAACCTCCTCCGCGTAGGTGTGCTCCCGGCACCAACACGTGTCCAGCAGGATGGGGCCTAGCCTTCCCCGTAGAGATGAGCTCCCGAGCCCCCACGTGGCCCGCAAGGCAAGACGTGACCTCCTCCGCAGAGGTGAGCTCCCGAGCTACCACGTGGTGCACCAGGCAGGACCTGACCTCCCCCGTAGAGGTGAGCTCCCAAGCTGTCACATAGTCCAGCCACTTGCCCTAGACGGAGGGACGCGGGAGTTAAGAGAACGGTACACCTTGTCCCTGTCAAGGATTGAAGATACGCGGCTTCCTCAAACGCATCGCGCGGTGCGCGCCTAATGTCAGGTACCATTGTGGCCAATCGCATCACAGGGAAGACGTCGCAGGCCTATCCCACTCCGCCAAGTGGGTAGCTTACGGCGACAGAGACAGTTGGACAGGACCTCCCCTGCCAATGTTAGCGACGGTGTATGGGCTACTGACGACGCAGGCGGCAAGAAGACGAGTCTTCAAGTCCATGGTCAGAGCAAGCTTACGGAAGAAGCCTTAGATCTTTAGGATAAGATCACCCCGGGACCACCTGTCGGGCACCAGGACCCCACTTGTAAGGCGTTCGACCTTGTCTATAAAAGGACCAGACGACCACTGTTACAAAAAAATCAACATGGAATATCACTCACATACCAGCAATACCGCTCACCGTGCAGTAGGGTGTTATGCTCCTTGCAGCCCAAACCATGTAAAAACCACTGTCTCATACTTCCATTCGCTAGAACACTTGATTGAGGCCTATGACCCGCCGAACAAAGAACCTCTGCGGGCTGCTCCTTAGCAGATCCGTGGGAAGTGTCACTCTAACACTTTGACATTTGGCGCGCCAGGAAGGGGCTTTTTCCCTCAAAAAAGTGGTAGCGCTTTCACCACCATGGTGTTCATCAGGCCTGTGGAAGGTGGTTTCCGCGGCCAACGTGCGGTGACTAGATTCGTCGCTCGAGCGGCACTCTTTGGCCCATCATGCCCCCGTGCAGGTACAGCTGCCCAGGACAGCACGTCGAGACACATCCCGGCTCAGTCGGCCCTGCCGGCTCCATCGACTGCAAGCCCGGAGAGCACCCTGGCAGCAGCCAGGGCCCTTCTCCACCACCCACCATTGCTGAATGCTTCCCAGGGAGCGGCTCGGCAGTGAGTCCAAGACATCGACCACTTCATCGTCACAGCCATCAACTCCCCCAACAAGGGAAGGCGCCTCGTCTCGCTGTCACGAACGCCGACCATCGACCATCGCACTACCAACTACTGCTCCTCCAGGCCTACGAGTGTCGGCCGGCTCCCCACGGAGCACCTCAGGGCTGAGCTTGACCGTTGTCAAACTCACATGGACGACCGAGTCATCATCGAGCAACAACGAGAGAGGTGGCGCAACCTCGACAGCGAATATGGCCCTCAATGCCCTGTTCACGAGGTGTCCTCCGTCCAAGGTGCACCGCAGGTAAACCCCCCGCCACCTGACCAGGAGTATGTCGTCTCAACAGCCCCCGTGCAGTACTCGATGCAGCCGGACATGCAACAACAGTACTTGGCGCAGCCGTTACCATTGCAGCGACGCATGGCACAACCAATGCTACAACCGCAAGTTCCACAGGTGCCACACATCGTGCAGCAGACTCCCCTGGGGTATGCTACCCCGTACGCCTCTCCAACAGAAACCCAACGGAGGCTGCACAGCGTTGGCTCCGCACCTTCGCATCGCGACGTGGCCACGCAAGTTCTGGACACATATGCTGGAGAGGTTTGACGAGAGCATCAATCTGGCTGAGTTCCTTCAGATCTACACCACAACGCTCTTTGCTGCAGGAGCGGATGAGACCATCCTGGCGAACTACTTCCCAGTCGTCCTGACTGGATAAGCCCACTCGTGGATGATTAACCTACCTGAGGGGACTATAACCACTTGGGATGAGTTGTGTCGGCAGTTCATGGCAAACTTCAAGAGCTCGTACACTCGCCCCGACACCGAGCTTGACCTCCACGCCGTGCGACAACAACCCAAGGAGACACTGAGGTCATTCATTGAGCATTTCTCCCAGGTACGCAACTCCATCCCCAACATCCCGAATGCCTCTGTCATAGTGGCATTCCGCCAGGGAGTCCGTGACTGCAAGATGCTCGAGAAGTTAGCCACGCACAATGTGCAAGACATCTTCGAGCTCTTCTCCATCGCCGACCGGTGCGCCAGGGCGGCAGAAGGCCGCGAATAGCACACTCAACACGCCCCCGGAGCGGGCGGGGCCAGCCAGGCCGAAGAAAGAGCCGCTACCCCTAGTAGCGGCAAAAAAAGAACAAGAACGATGGTGGCGGCCAGAACAAGACGCTTCATGGGTCTCTCGTCGTGGCAGCAGCCGCGTCCGGAGGTGGCAAACCCCCGCGGCCGGAGAAGCACCCATGTCAGCATCCTACCGCTGATGAAGGCGTCGAGCCCTGCTCGATGCACAAAACTCGCGGTCACACCGCGAGCGAGTGCCGACAGATAAATAGATGCTTTGAACACTACCAAGAGCGGGTGCAGCAGCGCCTAGATGGCACCCCCTTCCACCAGCGAGAGGTCAAGCAGAAGGTCAACCCCAAGGTCAATGATGATGAGGAGATGGAGTACTAGAAGCAAGAGCGGGCCGTCAAAGTGGTCCACCAAGATGAGGACTCCAACGCTAGCAGTGACCACGAGCGTCGCAAGACCCTTCACGTCATCTTCGGAGGGTCTTGGGATCCCGCGTCGCGGAACGCTTTCAAGACCTTTCGTCGTGCAGTGGCTTCAATAGCCCTTGTACCCACTCTGGCATGGCACCATTGCTGGAACGAGACACCGATCAGCTTCAACGCCTCTGACTGCCCCAAGAACATGGCTAGGGCAGGGCTTTTACCTCTTCTAGTCGCCCCCACCATAGCCAATGTCAAGTTCCACTATGTCTTGATAGACGGCGGGGCCGGCCTCAACCTCCTCAGCCATGCAGCCTTCGAGCAGCTGCAGATCCCAGTGTCCAAACTCACCCCCTCGAGCCCATTCTCGGGGGTGGGACAAGGGAGCATCATCCCATATGGCAACATCCATCTCCGGGTGACCTTCGGGACACCCGACAACTACAGGATGTAGAGCATCCTCTGCGATTTTGCTGATGTCAGCCTCCCCTTCAACGCCATCATCGGCAGGCCAGTCCTGTACCGATTCATGGTCGTAGCCCACTATGACTACCTTATCCTGAAGATGCCAATCTCCTCCAGCATCCACAGGACCCGCGGAGACTGCACCACTGCAGTGTTAGCCTTGGAGCAGCTCCAAGCCCACTCAGCAGACCCGACACCCACCCCGGGCGGCGCTAGATCAAGTCAGCCTCGGCCGAGCTCACATCAGCGCAGAGCACCCGCTGTGCCCCGACTACAGACCCCCGAGGGCACTGATGTCCTCGTCAAAGCTGCCAAGATCAGTCCCAACACTACTCATACCACCCACAAGACGGGCGGCGGGGACAGGAAGTAGGGACGCTCGCTTATCGCTCCTCTGGGAGCTGTCGACAGCAAGGTTGCACCACAACCATCACAGTTGCCTTGGAGCCTTGGGAACCCCTATTGTAAATATTAAATTTTAAGTAGGAAAGTGTAAAGGTTTTCATAGGACCTAGGAGCAGCACTAAGGACAACCGAGCACCGGGTGGGTCAGGTTTAGAGTGTGCAGACAGCTTAGCTTGGTTTCGAACTCTAAGCCTATACACCCTGCCTCCCTCATCATCCAAAAGCAAGTTGTTGCCCTCTTTTGTAAAAGCCTGACTCCCCCTATGAACTACGATAAAAAAGAATCACTGTTTTATTTAATGCTTTCTTAAAAAACATTGTACATTTAATTACGCATTAATTTTATGATCATACCATACTAGCCTTGTTTATTGTAAGTTATCCTCATATACACAGTTGTATGCTCTGTAACTCACCCCTGCTGAAGTCATGCAGCCTGACTAAAGGCGGGTGCACTTGAGGTACCTGTAGTGTGTGAGGGGTTCTTCCGGCTACTCCCGTCATTAGGGTCCCGTGGCACCAGAAAGCTTCCCATAAAAGGTTTGTGCTGAGCAGGAGGTACAGGGGGTGTAAATTGCTTAGCCTGTTCTTGCACTCTAAGCATACACACCCTGCCTCCCAGTGCTACAGATGAGTACTAGAGCCAGAAAGCTCACACTCTAAGGACGACAGGAGCTAGACCCAGGAGCACAAATGCATCGAGTTACCCAAGCCCTGTGAGTCAGTCCAGGACTGTAAGGCATGATGGATCTAAGGAGAGGAATAGGTATGACCGACGAGGAAGACTTGTCCCCCCTCTTTCTATCATATGTGCAGGACAAAGTGCCAGGGCGTCCAGCTCCTGCACCCCCAAGGGGCCTGCCGTCGATGTCTCAATGACGATGGTGCACGACTACGGAGCACCTAGCTCCGGTACTTCACAAAGGCCTGCCGTTGACGTCCCAGAACGTCAACGACAGCACCAAGCGCGGATAAGTGAGTAAACTCTCATGTCCCGCCCTTGTTGCTAACAGGGTTTTCTTACGATAGATTGTACACCAGGGGCCTGCCGTCGACGACTCTATGATGATGTTGGACGATGCTGGAGCATCCAACTCCGGCACCTCCCAAGGGGCCTTCTATCGATGACTGTACGACGATGGTGGGCGATGCCGAAGCACCCAGCTCTGGCACTTCGCAAGGGGCCTGCTGTCAACGTCCCAAAACGTCAATGACAGCACCAAGCGTGAATAAGTGAGTGAACTCTCCTGCCCTGCTCTTGTTGCTAACAGGTTTCTCTTGCGATAGCTTGTACACTAGGGGCCTGCTGTTGACGACTCTACGACGATGGTGGATGATGCCAGAGCATCTAGCTCCGGCACCTCCCAAGGGGCCTGCGTCGACGACTCTATGACGATTGTGGGCGACATCGGAGCACCTAGCTCCGGCACCTTCCAAGGGGTCTACCGTCAATGTCTCCATGACGATTGTGGGCGATGCCAGAGTGTCCAGCTCCGGCACTTCACAAGGGGCCTGCCATCAATGTTCCAGAATGTCAACGATAGCACCAAGTGTGAACAAGTGAGTATACTCTCCTCTCCCGCTCTTGTTGCTATCAGGGTTCTCTTGCGATAGCCTGCACACTAGGGGCCTGACGCCGATGTCTCAAGAACGATGGTGGACGACGCCATAGCATCTAGCTCGAGCACCTCCCAAGGAGACTGCCATCGACGACTCTACGATGATGGTGGGCGACGCTAGAGCACCAAACTCTAGCACCTCCCAAGGGGCCTACCGTCAAAGTCTCCACGACGATAGTGGGCGATGCCGGAGCGTCCAGCTCCGGCACTTTGCAAGGGGCCTGCCATCGACGTCCCAGAACATCAACGACAGCACCAAGCGCGGATAAGTGAGTATACTCTCCTGCCTCGCTCTTGTTGCTAATAGGGTTCGCTTGCGATAGCCTGCACACCAAGGGCCTGCCGTCGACAACTCTAAGACGATGGTGGACGACGCCGGAGCACCCAGCTCCTGCACCCTCCAAGGGGCCTGCCATCGACATCTCAAAAACGATGGTGGATGACGTCAGAGCATCAAGCTCCGGCACCCCCCAAGGGGCCTGCCGTCGATATCTCAACGATGATGGTGGAGGATGCCAGAGCATCCAGCTCCAGCACCCCCCAAGGGGCCTGCCATCGACGTCTCAATGACGATGGTGGGCAACGCCAAAGCACCCAGCTCTGGCACCTCCCAAGGGGTCTGCTGTCGACATCTCCACGACGGTGGTGGGCAACGCCGGAGCGTCCAGTTTCGACAATTGGTGGCGTTATGACACTCCAACTCCCCTGCTCCACTGGGGGCATGTTGAAGACCTCTTGCAAATCAAATGGTAGATGTGTCCAGCCAACTAACCACATCTAACAAGGGGCCTTTAAGGGGATTCCATAGGTAGAAAGTCAATGGGCAACACCTCGGCCATATCAATGGTGCAACCGTTGATTCTCAAAAGCTAACGGGCTCGGCTTAGGCCTTGTTGACCCTTACGCAACTAAGGACTCAGAGCAACAGTTGAGAAGCACAAAGACAAGCCAAGAAGCCAAATACAAATTCATATTCATTCAGGAATATTTACAAAGGGGTGAACCCCAGATACAAAGTCGGGCTGCCAGCCTCAGTCCCTGGCGAATTGCGTGACGACATGTTTTGCGACATTCTTGACCTCTGCTACTGCCGCCTCCTCACGCTCTTCAATGGGACCTTCAAAAACTGGCTCCAGGGACAGATTAGGGTACCGACTCTGGGAGCACACTAGGACGTGGGTTGCCACCGTCTCTGACACCACCCGCTCAGCGTCCAGGCACTGAGCTACTTGACGCTCCTGCAGGTCAAGCTCCTGGGCACAGTGCTCCATCGAGCACTCCCGATCTCGGACGTCGAGATCGCGCAGGAGAAGTTCCTGATGCTCATCTAAATGTTGTGCCCGATCCTGCGACAAGTCCCTCTCCTGGAGCTTAAGATCATCAAGGTGGGACTGCAGCCTATCCCGATTAGCCTCAGCCTGAGCCATCATTGCCTGGGCTATCACCCTCTGCTCGGCGACTACAGCCACCCTCTCAGCAATGGCGGCTTCTTGGTGACTCAGGGCCTCTGGACCTTCTTCAAGAGCGCCCTCGCGAGCATCAGCTGCGTCGTTGGCTACCTTGGCATCGACCAGAATCTTCTGGGACACGGCATCTGTGGCCCTCACCAAGCGGTGCCTCACCTACAGCTCCTTGCTCTCCTTCTGGTACTTCACCTTCGCCTCGACGATCCTAGACCTCAGAAGATCCTCCCATCCTCAGAGGCGCTCGCCCTCGGCACGCAGCTTCTCCCACTCTGTGGCAAGAGCCTTCTACGCCCGGCAAAGTTTGGATTGCACCTGAGGGATGCTGGACTGCATCAAGTCCATGACGTTTGAGTCAGGGAAGGCTGTTCGTGATCATCTCAGGACGCCTCTCTGATGTTATGGACTTGACGTAGTCCAGCATCCTTTAGATGCTATCCAACCTCCGCCGGGTATAGGAGGCTCTTGCCGCAAAGTGGGAGAAGTTGAGTGCCGAGGGCGGGTGCTTCCAAGGCTGGGAGGATCTTCTGAGGTCCAGAATCGTTGAGGCGAAGACAAAGTACCAGAAGGAGAGCAAGGAGTTGGAGGTGTGGCACTGCTTGGTGAGGGCCATAGATGCCCTGTCCTAGAAGATTCTGGCCAATGCCAAGGTAGCCAACGATGCAGAATACGCCCACCTGCACGCTCTTGAGGAAGGTCGAGGGGCCCTGAGTCACCAAGAAGCCACCGTTGTCGAGAGGGAGGCTGCAGTCACCGAGCAGGAGGTGACGGAACAGGCAATGACGGCTCCGGCTGAGGCTGATCGGGACAGGATACAGTTCCGCCTTTAAGATCTAGAGCTCCAAGAGAGGGTCTTGTCGCAGGATTGGGCGCAACATTTAGCTGAGCATCAGGAACTTCTCCTGCGCGATCTCGATGTCCAAGCCCGCGAGTGCTTTATGGAGCACCGCGCCTAGGAGCTCGATCTGCAGAAGCATCATCTGGCTCAGCGCCTTGGAGCCGAGGGTAGGGCGGTGGCAGAGATGGTGGCAACCCATGTCCTGGTGTGCTACCAGAGCAAGTACCCTGATTTACCCCTGGAGCCAGTTTTTGAAGTTCCTGTTGAAGAGCGCGAGGAGGCGGCAGCGGCAGATGTCAAGAATGCCACAAAACATGTCATCGCGCAATTCCCTAGTGACTGTGGCTAGCAGCACGACTTTGTATCCAGGGTTCGCCCCTTTGTAAATATTCCTTCATAAATATGAATTTGTGTTTGGCTTCTTGGCTTGTCTTTGTGCTTCTCAACTGTTTCTCTTTGTCCTTAGTTGCATAAGGGTCAGTCGAACCTAAGCCGAGCCCGTTAGCTTTTGAGGACCAACGGTTGCACCATTGATATGGCCGACTCTAGCGCGACAGCTGGACGTACCTCAAGCGCGACAGCTGGAGATGCAGCCGAAGATGCTTCACTACCTGCGCCGGGCACAAACACTAGAGCAGCGCTTCCCTGGACAAGCTTGGCGGGCTGCCCTGCCGGTGCAGCCGTAGCCTCCTCAGCTGCCTTCGAAGTACTTTCGGGCACTATCCTGGGTGGTAAGGGCCTCACAACAGCTGATGTAGCCTTGCAAATCAAAATCAAGCCCTGACCAATCAACAAAGGCAGGCAAGATAATAGAGAAAGCATAGCGAGCGTCCACTTTCGGCGACCCTGAAGCCGCAGGCCATGATGATGGCATAACAGGTGAGGTCATCCTAGGTGGGCCTCCGCCAAAACCACCAGCAATGCCGCTACCCTGCGCCGATGTGCCTCCACCATGTCCGATGGAGCCACTCCCAGAGCCTCCTTCCGAGCTGCCGACGATGTTGGCGCGATGCCTTTTTGTGTGAGGCTTCGTAGGTGTGACGATGCCAGAGCCCCCTGTGGCACCCTGGACCGCGCTGGAGACAGGGATGTTGGATGTTGTGCCGACCGTTGACGTCGGCAGAGTTGCTGTTTGACAGATCGAGTCTTCCCCCGAAGAACTGCCGACGCCCAATACTGAAGAGGGTGCATCGGGAGACGTTGACTTGGAGCGAAGGCCACTTTTGGCGGCGCCCTTGGTAGCGACCTAGGACATTTCTCCTGCACGACCTCAACCACCAGCGCCTTCCCCTTCCCTGTTTCACTGACCGATGCCTTCCCCTTTCCTGCGTCAGGGACCGATGCCTTGCCTTTCCCTCAGACAGCGGGTGCCTCCTTCGCCCTGGAAGCTTTGGAGTCTAAAGAAGGTTCAAATTCCTTTGAAGAGTCGATGATAACCAATCCCCAGCTCTCATCACCAACCTGCCACGGCAAAAGACCGATCGCGTAAAGGTTGGGCATCTCCTTCAGAACCTTCTTCTGAAGGTCCCGATCCGTGCAAAGCGGTGAGAAAGCCCACGAGAAGTTGAAGATGTTGTCCGACAGCTGGTTGCCGCACGCCATGGACATTGCGTTGAGCACCTCTTTCGGGGTCATCTCTGTGTCGCGACCCCACACCAGTCGGGTGCCATCCTGTAGCCCGAAGTAGAGCCGTGCAAGACTGCAACGGTGTTGAACGGGGGCCAGGCGTCGACGGACGAAGTCCACCATCACCTTCAACACGAACAAACCATGATCCACTAGGAATTGTATCCTCTCCATCACCGGGTTGTAGGCCTGATCCAACTTCGGCCGCTCCTCCCAGGTTTCCTTCCAGATCTTCAGCCATCCGGTGGGCATAACCAGGCGGTCGTGGGCATCGACTTGTACGATCACCCAGTCCTTCCTCCAATCAGCCACTTCGTTGAAGAGAGTGGTGTTATGTACTTGAAGGGGTTGTTGGCCCGATGCTGGAAGCAGTAGTCGCTCAGGAAGTTGGGTTTGTTCCTCTTCCCAGTCTGCCTCAGCACAAAGAACTGCCGGAACACCGATATGCTCGGATGCACCCTGACTAACATCTCACAAAAATGCGAGAACACCGCCGCCACCACCAGGGTGTTCAGTGTCAGGTGATGAAGCTGAAACCCAAGGACTTCTAGGAGTGTCATCAGGAAGGAGGATGTGAGACCTATGTGTGCTGAATACATTGGCTATGGAAATAAAAGTTTTGAATACTACCAAAACACCTTTATCATCAAGGTCCAACTATAGGTCCGAGCTCCAGCAAGGTCCGACGATAGGTCCGACTTGTTTTGGGTAGCTCCGGCAAGGTCCGACTAGCTTTGGTTATCTCCGGCTCTATGTCCGATTAGCTTTGGTAAGCATTGGTTCAAGGTTCGGTTAGCTTTGGCAAGGTTCGGAGCTTGATCGTAGTGGTTCTACTTTTAACTTGCAATAATTCGTACTTGCTTTACATTGATGGAAAGTTTTCTTAGGAATCTTTTACTAAGTTTTTGTTGTGTTTTCGTGGTTATGGTTGATATATTTTTGCTAAGGCTTGCAACATACTTATGTGAGGTTCTCACGTAATGTGTTGTGGTTATCGGAACTAACGAGAGTCAAGTCGAGGACTTGTGCTCGGAAGTATGGGTTGTTTATTCATGTGCAGGTGTTGCTTGAGTTCAAGACATGGCTGGTGATGGGATCCATTGAACTAGTCTAAGGGAGAAGATGAGGTTCAACAACCAAGTTCGGGAGGAATTGTGGTTGAGTTGATCGGGAGGTTGCACAACATGTTTGAATCAAGAACAATGCATATGAAGGTATCATGGACGTTGTTGGAAGATGTTTGCACTCGTGAAAGGAGTGAATATAAGTTGCTACATGGCTCCAAGGCGTGATGAAGCGATATGGATGTAAAGAATTGGTCGGAAAGGTCCAACCAACTAGGTTTTGGACTCCGACTGCGGCTAAGTCGTGTTTGACTCAAATATGGAAAGTTTTGAGTTGGTTATGATATGATCTCGTGTGGGTCACAAATTTGAGTTGTTTTAGGAATGTGGGATATGTTCCTAAGGTGTTTGGAAGTCTTAATATTGCTTCTATCTGTGGATATAAGAGTCTTGAGCAGTTATAGAAAGTTTTGATTTGTAAATTGAGTAGGATTAGAGTCCTAGTTAGGTTTGGGTTGGCCTAAGGGCTGGTTATATTTGCAACGCTGACTAGAGATCTTGGAACACGACTTTGGGGCTGTTCCTTGTAAGTTTTGATCAATAAAATTCATAGACTAAAGGAGCTTTTGTGCCTTGCTCGTCTGACTTGTTTTCATCAAGTCTTTCTCGTCGAGTTTTTGCACAGCACTACCTTGCTTCGGTTGTTTTATCATAACTCAAGTTCTACAGATCCGATTGATGTGATTATTTTTGGATTGTCTTCACAACTTAATTTTATATCATCTGTGAAAATTTCACGGTGATTTGATTTGTGGTTTCTGGTCTACACAAGTTTATTTGCAGTGTTACATAACTGTTTTTCTCGGGTAGGACAGATTAACCTTTGTTGGATCTTTCGATCGTAACATGAGTTTCTCTCAACGGTTTTTTGTGATTCTTGTTGTGACATCGTCGTGACTTGATTCTCTACAATCTATACTAGTTTTGTCACAATTTAACACATTTAGATTAGTAGCACACACGGTTTCTATAACAGATCTGTTTCCTGCTGAGGGGTGTTTTTGTTGCTTCTGCTGAAAAGTTTTAGTCTACCGTTCACCCCCTTCTGGTAGCTTTACATGTTCTCTTAGATCCTACAATTGGTATCAGAGCCACGGTGCTATAATATTTGTGATTTGCACGTGTTTTTGACTAATCATCATGGAGAAATACTCCGCGAAACCTTGTGTTTTTAGTGGTATTGATTTTCAGGTTTGGAAAACACGTGTGGAAGCTTTCATCCAGGCCCAAGGCTTTGCAATATGGGAAAAGGTGTACAAGCCTTACGACGTGCCACCGAACGATTAAGTCATGGCTACAAACTTAAGAGATGTCGACAACAACAACAAAGCCCGCAACTTGATAATCCAAGGACTAACTCAGAGCGACTTCGACCGTGTTGCACACCTTCGATCGGCGGAAGATGTGTGGAGAGCACTTTGTGACTACCACGAATGATCCAACACGATCAAGGAGGTAAGACAGGATATGTTCAATAAAGAATACATGCGCTTTGAGATGCAACCCAGTGAGTCCATTGATGACCTCTTTGCTCGCTTTAATAAAATTCTTAGCAACTTGCATAGCGTCAATGTTAATTTTTCAGATGCTAAAAATGCTAGGCAGTTACTAAGTGCATTAGACATGTCAATTTGGGAGATGAAAGTCACATCTATTCGTGAATCTACTGTCATGGGTACACTTACATTAGATGTGCTATATTCTAAATTGAAAACTCATGAAATTGACATAATCTCACGTAAAAACTCCAACAAGTTTCTTGCATTTTTTTCTCAATGTGATATGCCTAGCTCCGGCTAATATTCATCTAGCAATACACTTGCTTTGCTGTCTTCACTAACCCTGGAACAGATTGAAGAATTTCTAGGAGAGGAGCTAGCACTCATCTCTACTCGGTTCTCATAAGCATTGGAAAATGTGAGAACTAGAAGGAGAGGAAGCTCCGGACCTCAACGATACTTTGAATGTGGTAAGACAGGACACTTTCGTACAGATTGCCCTAACCTTTCAGGTCCTTCTACTTGTGATGAAAAGCAGAATAAAGTCAAGTCCTCTTCTGGCAACATCAACAAGAAAAAGAAGGGTTTTACAGGACGCAAACTGATAAACAGTTTCATCACCGCACTTCAAGAACTTGGCTCGAGTGATGTAGACATTGGAAGTGACAAAGATGAAGATGATCTGACAAACTTGTGTTTCATGGCAGGCAAATCAAGATCAAGTATGGAGGATGCAGAACACAACAGTGACAATGAAGAGGTATGTCTTACCTGTCATGAAATGTGTGATGCTATTTCCTGTGCAACTGTTATTGTTAGGAAAAAGGACAAAAAGCTTAGTGATAATGCTGTTAAAATTAAGTCACTAGAATCTGAAATTAATCATTCGAAAACCTTCATTCCTAGTGATGATTCTTGTTCCTCATGTGATTTAATATATGAACAATTGTCCTCCTTAAGAAGTGCACACTCCTCCACTCTTGATAAACTTGAGTTAGAGATTGAAAAGAACAAAAAGCTTGTTGCACTTAATGAAAGAAACTTAAAAGATGCCTCTTGTTCTATAATTGATTTGCATTGTTCTACCTGTAATGATCTTGAAAAGAAACTAAAAGATGCTATGAATAAAATTTCAATACGGAACAATGCTTTACGTGCTCATGAAGTTAAATATTGCTCTCATTGCAAATTAAAAGGAAAAACTTCATGTTAAAACTGCCTAGAATTGTCTAGGAAACTTGATGACATGAATAGGACACTAGAGCAGTTTTGTATTGGAAACAAAATTCTAAACTTGCTACTGAATTCATCCAGATCTTGCAATGATAAAAAATGGTTTAGGTTTTGATTCTCATGCTCATGCTAAAGCACATCAACCTAAAATTGTAAAGTCATTATGAATTGGTTTCATTAAAACAGTTCCTAAACCAAAAGAGGTGGTTTTTATATCTGCAGGAGTGATGTCACGTTCGGGTTCAAATAAACATATTGCATGCTCATCTAGACATGAACACAAATTTAAATTTCATTGTACCTATTGTGGTAGAGATGGTCATGTCATAGATTTTTGTAATAGACTAGCTAAACAACATAAAAAGGAAAGAATGGAAGCGAGATCTTATAACTCTCATGCAAAATTTGTTGCACATACTAAACCAAATGTCAGGAACATGCAACCTGCCGTTATCAGTCAAAAGCATTCAAAGTTTACCTCCGGACCTTCTATTTTTGCCTTCGAAGCTACTGATTTTTGTGCTACACAAGTAACACCTTATAGGTTAGTAGTTAAGAACAAAAAATCTCAAACTTTGACTTATAAACCTGCTGTTTTATCTCAGCTTTCGCGCTTTTTTTCCTACTGCACGTTGTGTGACTCAGTACTCGATTCCTAAATGCCTTTTGACTAATCCTAGTATTGATTCATCGACGTATTATTCTTCTATGTAAGTTACGCGCTTGAGGAAGGAGAACATTTGGATTATGGATTCAGGTTGCTCATGCCACATGACCGATAACAAGGAATGGTTCTCCTCCCTCTCCTGTGTGTCATGTGTAGAGAATGTTACTTTTGCTGATAATTCTTCAATTCTTATAATTGTTAAGGGTTCGATTAGAGTAAATGATCACTACTCTTTGAAGGATGTGGCACTTGTTAAAAATTTGAAATACAACTTGCTTTCTATTTCACAACTGCTAGATGAAAATCTGGAAATAATTTTCACTCAAAATTGTTGTAAAGTTGTAAATTAATATCGTGAGCTTATTTTTAACATGTCTCGGTTTGGAAGAGTTTTTAAAACTGATTTTGATATGTCTTCCCCTAAGCATAGGTGTCTAGTTGCTAATGATTCAAGCAACTTATATTTTTGGCATCGTAGACTTGATCACGTAGGCTTTGATCATCTAATGCATGTTAGTGCTCTTGATCGCATACGTGGGCTGTCTAAGCTTAAAGAGAACAAAGAAATTGTGTGCTCTTCTTGTAGACATGCTAAGATAGTTGCAGGTTCACATACTCCTCTCACAATGATCTTGACAACTGAACCGGGTCGACTTTTGCACCTTGACACCATACGACCTTCACGTGTTCAATCCCATGGAGGTAAATGGTATGTTCTTGTGATTGTTGATGATTATTCTAGATACTCTTGAGTTTACTTTATGGCATCTAAGAATGAAGCTTTTAGTCACTTTATAACTTCAATTATTAGATTATCAATTGATCACCCAGGATCTTTAAAAGAAATTAGAAGTGATAACGGAACCGAATTTAAAAATCAATCTTTTGACCACTTTTGTGCTGAAAATGGAATAGATCATCAATTTTCTTCCCCATATGTACCTCAACAAAATGGTGTTGTAGAAAGAAAGAACAAAACCTTAGTTGAGATGGCTAGGACTATGCTTGATGAATATCAAACTCCTAGAAAATTTTGGGCTGATACGATTGCAACTGTTTGTTATGTCTCAAATCGTGTTTTCTTGAGCACTAAGCTAGGTAAAACACCATATGAGCTCCGGTTTGTACATAGGCCTAGTGTTACACACTTTCGGGTCTTTGGTTGCAAATGCTTTGTTAAGAAACATGGTAATCTGGATAAATTTGAACGTAGATCCATTGATGGCATGGTTCTTGGTTATCCATCTCATACTAGAGGCTACCGTGTTCTTTTACTTGACACTAACAAAATTGTGGAGACTTGTGAGGTGTCTTTTGATGAAGCTAGCCCAGGTACTAGCTCAAACATTGCAGGTCCGGATCCATATCCTCAGGGGGAGGGCATTTTCGAAGAAGAAGAAGAAGAGTCAGTGATAGTGCCTGATAGTTTCGAAGCTAACACATGTCCAGCTCTGAATTTGGAACAAGCTCCGACTACAATCTCTTCTGGTCCTGATCGTCCACAAGCCACAAGCTCATCATTATGCAATGAACCTGATGAATAAGAAGCTTGTGAGACATCTGTTCCCCTACGGATTTACAAGAATCATCCCCCGCAACAGATAATTAGAAGCTTGCATGAACGAGTTATAAGATCCAGGTTTTCCAACCCCAATTCTCATGCTCATTCTGCTTTTGTTGCTTCTTTTGAACACAAAGATATATCACACATACTCACTAATGAATCTTGGATTATTGCCATGCAAGAAGAGTTTGAAAATTTTGAAAAAAAAATAATGTTTGGAAACTTGTACCTCCACCTCAAGGTCACCCTTAATTGGAACTAAATGGGTGTTTAAAAATAAACAATGTGAGGATAGGGTTGTGATTAGGAATAAGGCTAGATTGGTTGCTCAAGGTTTCACACAAATTGAAGGTCTAGATTTTGATGAAACTTTTGCTCCTGTTGCTAGATTAGAAGTCATAAGAATTTTGTTAGTTTTTGCTGCATCTAATGGTTTCAAGTTATATCAAATGGATGTAAAAAGTGCTATTCTTAATGGATACATAGATGAGGAGGTTTATGTTAAGCAACCATCTGATTTTGAAAATCTAGATTTTTCTAATCATGTTTTCAAACTGACTAAAGCTCTGTATGGTCTAAAACAAGCTCCTAGAGCATGGTATGATAGGTTAAAAACATTCTTACCTGAAAATGGGTTTACCATGGGCAAGGTTGATAAAACTCTTTTTTGTGCTTAAGCATGGCAATGACTCATGATTCGTTCAAGTGTATGTGGATGATATTATCTTTTGTTGTGCTTCTCATGATCTTGTGTCCAAGTTTTCAGCAATGACGAGTTCATAATTTGAAATGAGTGTGATTGGTGAACTCACTTACTTTTTGGGGCTGCAAATCAAGCAAACTAAGGATAGAACCTCTATGCAGCAAACGAAGTATACAAGAGACCTTCTTAAGCACTTCAACATGGACAAAAGCAAGCCTCTTCAGACACCAATGGGAACAGCAACGACACTTGAACTTGATAAAGATGGTGAACCCGTAGATCAAAAAGAATATAGAAGCATGATCGGATCACTTTTATACCTCACGGCATCAAGACCGGACATACAATTCAGGGTATGTCTTTGTGCACGATTTCAAGCTTCCCCATGTGCTTCACATCGTCAAGCCATCAAAAGAATTCTCAGGTACTTACATGGAACTCAAGAATTTGGCATTTTTCTTCCTTATTCCTCAACCGTTACTTTGAAAGCCTTCTCGGATGCTGATTTTGGGGGTTGTAGGATTGATAGGAAAATTACTTCGGGTGCTTGTCATTTTCTTGGTAATTCTCTTGTTGCTTGGTTCTTTAGAAAACGAAACTCAGTTGCACAATCCACAACTGAATCTAAATATGTAGCTGCTGCTAGTGCTTGCTCACAAATTCTTTGGATTGTTCAAACACTTAAGGACTATGGGGTTGATCTAGATAGTGTTCCACTGTTTTGTGATAACACTAGTGCCATTTGCATTGCTAAAAATCCTGTGCAACATTCGAGAACAAATCACATTGACATTAGGTATCACTTTCTCCGTGATAATGTTGAAAAATGAAAATTGTGCTTCACCACGTAGATACCGAACAACAATTGGCTAACATTTTCACAAAACCTTTGGATTTCACTCATTTTTGTTACATTCATAGTGAAATAGTGGTTATGCATCCTCATGGCTTAAATTGAGGGGGAGTTTTGAAACTTGGGAAGTCTATGTGTGTATCTGAACTTAAAATAATATGAGCATAGCATTTCATACATATATGACTTTGTGATTCCTTTTACATGTTGAATGTTCTTAATTACTCATGTTATACATTTTGTAGTTTTTGCCATGACTAGTAATTGGAATAATTACTTACACCAAATCTGGTCATCATTGAACTTTCTTGCTGTTTTGAACTTGTTGCATGCTCACAAGTGCTTTTAATAATGAAAAATTAATCAATCAACTATCCACATGTTGAGCTTTTATGATCAAATAAAAAATGAGAAAAGATCAAGAGAATATGCACACATCGCACTTCTTCTTTTGAGATGGCTTTTCATTGCACTTAGATATTAACTTGGAAGAAGTTGTGTATGACTAAAACCATGTCCTTAAGCTTCTGATTGTCAAATGACATAGGCTTGGCTTGGTTGGTTAGAGTAAGGAAGATGCGCATATAATCTCTTACAAATATCATATGATCTAAATTTGTGCTTTGAAAAAAAATAAAATGCAGCAACAAGTGTCATGCTTTCAGGTTTTGAAATAGTTAAGTTTGTGAGATCATGACTTGATAAAATTGAAAATTACATTTGATCTCTAGCATGGCTTACACTACTTTATGTATCTCATTGTTGTGATAGTGTAAGTTACTTGATTGTATGACTTGGATGAGCTTTGTTTTATATGTATATGTTATAATGTGCTCATAACAAATTAAAATTTCTCTTTCGTACCTAGCTGAATACCTTGTCAAAGGGGGAGAAGTATGCAAGGGGAGAAATTTATTTCTCTCTCATTTGATTTTCAAAAAGAGGGAGAAATTGTTTTCAAAACTCTTCATGTGAATAAGCCAATCTTCGGATTTTAATTGGTGTTGCCAATGCATTCATCAACGGGGAGATTGTGAGACATATGTGTACTGAATACATTGGCTATGGCGATAAAAGTTTTGAATACTACCAAAACACCTTTATTATCAAGGTCCGACTCTAGGTCCGAGCTAACGCAAGGTCCAACGATAGGTCCGCCTTGTTTTGGGTAGCTTTGGCAAGGTCCGACGTAAGGTCCGACTAGCTTTGGTTAGCTCCGGCTCTAGGCCCGACTAGCTTTGGTAAGCTCCAGTTCAAGGTCCGATTAGCTTTGGCAAGGTTCGGAATTTGATCGTATTGGTTCTGCTTTTAACTTGAAATGATTCGTACTTGCTTTACATTGATGGAAAGTTTGCTTAGTAATCTTTTACTAAGTTTTTGTTGTTTTTTTTTGGTGGTTACGGTTGATATCTTTTTGCTAAGGTTTGCAACATACCTATGTGAGGTTCTCACGTAAGGTGTTGTGGTTATCAGAACTAACGAGAGTCAAGTCGAGGACTTGTGCTCGGAAGTATTGGTTGTTTATTCTTGTGCATGTGTTGCTTGAGTTCAAGACATGGCTGGTGAAGGGATCCATTGAACTAGTCTTAGGGAGAAGATCAAGTTCAACAACCAAGTTCGGGAGGAATAGTGGTTGAGTTGATCGGGAGGTTGCGCAACATGTTTGAATCAAGAACAATGCATATGAAGGTATTGTGGACATCATTGGAAGATGTTTGCACGTGTGCAAGGAGTGCATGGACGTGTTTACATGGTTCCAAGGTGTGATGAAGAGATGTGGATGTAAAGAATTGGTCAGAAAGGTCCAACCGACTAGGTTACGGACTCACGCTGCGGCTGACTGGTGTTTGACTCAGATATGGAAAGTTTTGAGTTGGTTATGATAGGATCTCGTGTGGATAACGAATTTGAGTTTTTTTAGGAATGTGGGATACATTCCTAAGGTGTTTGATAGTCTTAAGATTGCTTCTATCTGTGTATAGAAGAGTCTTGAGCAGTTATGGAAAGTTTCAATTCGTGAATTGAGTAGGATAAGAGTCCTAGTTAGGTTTGGGCTGGCCTAAGGGCTGGTTATATAAGCAAGGGAGGCCAGAGCTCTTGGAACACTACTTTGGGGCTGTTACTTGTAAGTTTAGATCAATAAAATTCACAGACTAAAGGAGCTTTTATTCCTTGTTCGTCCGACTTGTTTTCTTCAAGTCTTTCTTGTCGAGTTTCCGCACAGCACTACCTTGCTTCGTTGGTTTTATCATAACTCAATTTTAAAGATCCGATTGACGTGATTCTTTTTGGGTTGTCTTCAAAACTTAATTTTCTATCATCCGTAAAAATTCATGGTCATTGTATTTGTGGTTTATGATCTACACAAGTTTCTTTGTAGTGTTCCAGAACTGTTTTTCTCGCGTAGGACAGATTGACCATTGTTCGATCTTTCGATTCTAACTTGAGTTTCTCTTAATGGATTTTTGTGATTCTTGTTGGGACGTCTTCGTGACTTGCTTCTCTACAATTTATACTTGTTTTGTCACAGTTGAACACATTTATATTACTCGCACACACGGTTTCTTTAACATATCGATTTTTTGTCGAGGGGTGTTTTCGTTGTTTCCGCTGAAAAGTTTTAATGTATCATTCACCCCCCTATGGTAGCTTTACACATGCTCTTCAATCCTACAAAGGAAATGGGAGGGACAAACCCTGAGTATGCGTATGCCTGGAAGAAGACGACCTCCTTCTCCACCAACTCCAGTGGCATGGAGTCGGGACGGATCAGATCCCGTTGCTCCTTGTCGTCCGAGCCAAAACGCCGCCTCATGGGAGGGACATCCTCCATCTGGGAAGAAGGCAAAGCTGAGTCCACTGGAGCAGGGGTCGAGAACCTCAATGGTGGGTAGCCGCTCAGGGAGGAATATGAAGGCTCGAATGCTTAGGGCGTGCGGAAGGAAGGAACCTGCATTGTGCACAAAGGTACCCCTTTAAAGCACCCTAGTGGCGTTTGGGCGCACTGTGCAAATTTGAACGAGCTCCGAATCAACAGGCTCATACCACGATGTCCATGACAAATGGGCCCAGGTTCCCCGTTAGAAAAACCGGCCCGGGCAGTTCTCTGCCTAAAAAGTCAACCCGACGGTTCCTATAATGACAGAAGTGAAAGTAGCAGAAGTGCAGCAGGTGCCTTGGGAACCGTTGGGATAATGTCACGGCAAGCAAAGATGTCATCGCTACGACCCCTCAAATAGAGAGGGGCACGTGGTCACGGCAGTAGAGGAGCGCACAACTTTGACCGATCAAGACAAAATTTAACGGCCACGCGGGAAAGCAGGATAAGGGCTCCACCCTCGGGCTCATCGCCTCCACCCAAGGTGGACCCAGAGGCCCCTGTCGGTACCCGGCATATCAGGTACCCTCGCGCACAAGCTAGAGCCACCTAGGTACCCCGCCTCCCAGCAGAGTTGGGGTCCTACGGTGCTACATGTTCAAGAGACCCAGACCCATTATTCTCAGATAGGAGGTACAGGATATCTGCAAGAAACCCGAAGGAGAAGCTCAACACCCCATTTGGAGACGATCCCCTAGGTAACCACGTGTCCAGCAGGTAAGGATCCCTCCTCCCCATGAGACAGGGATCCAGAGTTGTCACGTGGACCAAGACATCAGACGGGCCACCTCCCATATGGGTGGGCTCCGGAGCTGCCATGTGTCCCACAAGGCGAGACCTAACCTCCTCCGGGAGGTGCGCTGTAACACCCTCATTTTCATGCATCATGCGCTACATACATTCATATACATGTTTAACATTAATCCACATAAAGAGGAATAAGTTTAAAATTGATTTGGAACAAAACCACACTTAAAATTTTGGAAAGTGCAGACTAGTCCGATTTTGGTGCGGATTAGTCCGATTTCTGTCTGACCTCGATCGGACTTGTCTGTTTTTTCTGCGGACTAGTCTGTTTTTGCCTCTGGACACTTTCGGACTTGTCCGATCCTATGCGGACTAGTCCGGTGTTCCAGGAATCCTTGAAAATTTGCTAAGTCCCTGGAGTTGTCCGGACTAGTCCGGTGTCCCAGCGGACTTGTCCATTTTCCTCTCTGACTAAAGTCGGACTTGTCCAATTTTTGTCCATAGTTGTCCGATTTCTCTCTGGACAACTTCGTACTAGTCCGGTCCTTTTGAACATGTCCAATAAATCGCGATCCGAAATGATCTTTTGTTTTACAACTTGTTTCTTGGGTTTCACATTAAGTGGTGATAGGGACGTCGTGCCTAACTCTTTTAGAGACCATGTGGGACTCTAAACCGGCCTCTACTAATCTCAAACTCGAAGTACATCAAACCCTAGCCTCCACCTCTATATAAACAACCCCACCCCTTGGCTTGACATCTATTTGCCACTTTTCCACCCCACCCAAACCCTAGTTCGTGGAGAGCCACCATCAAGCAGGGGGAAGGAGGTCCCAAGCAAGAAGAAGAGGAGGAGGAAACGAAAGGGGATCAAGATATCCATAAACTTTGAGTTCTTCATCAACAATCCACCATCAAGTTCTTCATCAACCCTAGATCGTCAAGATCCAAGTGTTGCATCCAAGATCCTTGATTCATTGGAGTCCTAAACACCTGGTATACCTTCTATTTCCTTTTTCTTATGTGAATTCAACCCCAAGTCTCCAAATTCACGTCGATCTGGAAAACCCTAATCTGCTGATCTCGCAAAGTGCGGACTTGTCCGGTCCCTAGCGGACTAGTCCAATTTTCCTGGTTAAATTGTGTTGAATTAATTCTAAAATTAGACCTAATCAAATCAGAACCCATATAAACTTGTTAAAAGCTATTAGAACTACCTAGTAATCATTAAAAGCAACTCATTAACAAGTTCCACCTTGCATTTGCATTAATCATGCATGTCATGTCATATTGAGTAATATTTGTGCACTCTTTGATTGTGTTTGTTGTTTTGTATGTTTATTGTGTGGATTAGACGGATTTGTGCTAGAGAGTGCCGCGGAGGATCTCCAGCACCAAGAGTTTGAAGACTTTAACCCGAATCAATCCAAAGAGCAAGGTAAGTGTCCTTGAAGCATATTGATCCTGCTTTCAAATAAAAGTTTTGTTTACGAAACTGCATGCTTGTGTCAATTTGATGGGAATCCTATGGTAGGAAGTTTACTAGCTTTGTATGACCACCCTTGTCACCTAGAATATACGGTATAGAGTTTGGAATGGCTTTTTGCTTCGCTTAATCAATTGGGATGGGAAAACAAATATACCACTTACCTTACTTATGTAATTATGAGATTATGATTAACGTGAACTGGTTAATATGATATGGTAATGGGTGATCTAAGCAAGCCCAACATGTGGATGGGTTGGATGATATGGTCGTTTGCTTGCTTTAGATCTAAGGACCGGTTCATGCGAGAATAAGCCAGGACTACAATGCCACCACGAGGCCAAGTATGGGTGCGGCGTAGCTGATTAATTAGGGTGTTGCTAGTGCTATTTGGACCATTAAGGATGCTCGGGAAGGGGTAGTCGGATTGGGTCTGTTGATGATTGGTGGGACTACCCTAGGATCCGAATGGCTCAAGAGGGGGCCCTTGGTTGAAGATGTGCTCTGTAGGAGACATCGCCATCGGTGAAACCTCAGTGGGGTCTAAATAGGCTAGTAATCCCTTTGTAAAGGCTATTTTGTAATCTCTTGGCCACACACTAATAAAAGTGTGAGACGACATAATAGAGGTTCTAGTCATCAAAAGGTGATGAAATCACAAACACGTGGGTAAAGTGGCACAAACTCTGCAGAGTGTGTCTAAAAACTATCAAGATAGCTGTGCTCCCGGTTATGAGCACCTGGACAACTTCCATGATTAGAGGGAAATTGGGATTTGTTTATGGTTATGGATGGTTATGAATTAAATTCTGGTATTGAATATGGATATTGGTATATGATGACGGATATGGAATATGGACTGGTATTATGATAACTACATGGCTTATGATGGTTTTATTTCACATACATATCATCTATTGCTTTTCAAATGTTTTAATGTACTTTTCAGCACTTAGCCATTACTACATTCGTCGTTTGTATCAGCTACATGTCATACTTTCCACACTTGCTGAGTATGACATATACTCACCCTTGCAATCCCCCCAACAGTTGTAGGTCAGGATTGGGAGTTTAACGATGATAATGCAGAGTTCTAGGCCGTGTCTACCGTCAGCTTTACCTATGGAGTGTTGGAGCTGCGCTATACCCCTTTGCTTAGTTTGCTTAGTTGCTTAATTAGTTTATTTCCGCCGCATTAGTTGAATTTGTCATTAATATTTATTAGAACT
The DNA here is from genome assembly GCA_036927565.1 of Tuctoria greenei. Taxonomy (NCBI): domain Eukaryota; kingdom Viridiplantae; phylum Streptophyta; class Magnoliopsida; order Poales; family Poaceae; genus Tuctoria; species Tuctoria greenei. The sequence goes on along the minus strand of JAYESD010000001.1, from coordinate 259,412,804 downwards.
TGTATTCGAGGATGATATGGTTTGTGTAATAAAATTTGGTTAATTAATCTTGTTCTGTGGCAATTTTCTGTATAGTCTTTTGTGAATGCACTCGTGTATGTGTGTTGAACATCCTAGTCACACATATGCCTTCACTTGGTTCATTTTTGGAACCGGGTGTCACAAATTGGTATCAGAGTCACAGATTGACCGTAGGACGCAACCTAGATAGAATGGGCACTTTAGAGCACATAGGAGCACTTAGGAATCGATGTGTTTTTGTTTGGAGTGTTGTTTACTATATATATTGCCTGCTTTTGTGCATAATAGAGGATTTTGGGATGCTTTAGCATTGCCAAGTCCACCAAGGCTAGTGAGTTGTTTAGTTTCATATCCCTTGAAGCATATAGTTGGGGACGGTGAAAGCATCTAGGCCCCATGAGGTACGGTTTCGGTGATTAATGACAACCATTCGTTATTGCTAATGAATTTGTGAATGCAAGGTCTCAATGACACTCAATCAAATGAAATCAAAATTACATTGGAGACCCATATAAAATCAACAAATAAGATCAAATCAAAACATATGATGACAAGAAGTGAAAGCTCTAACTTGATATCATTCCATGCTTGAAGACAACCAAAACAACATTTCCAACAAGTGTCAAAGAGGTCACAAGTTCAAAATTCCAAAAGAACAACTCAAAACAACTCGAAGTCAACAAGTTGAACACACCGGATCAACCGACGTTATATAAGTTGACTACATCGGTCAAGTTGGTTCAATTGAAGAAGAAGACCTCAGACAAATGCACTCACCGGATCATCCGATGTAAGTGGCTCAGTGACATCGGTCCATTATCACAGATTGCAATACCATTGGACCAAGTGAAGCACCGGATCATCCGATGTGCAGAAGACATACATCGGTCGATCACTCCAGTGAGCCTCAAGATCAAGCATAATTCTGGAGGAAGAGCCACCGGATCATCCGATGAGAAGAAAGAACAACATCGGTCTAACAACGGTCATATCCGACACAGTGACATCAGCTAATTTGGATTTGACCGATGTCAACTGAAGGGAAGACATCGGATCATCCGGTGTTCGCAGACAAGTGATGTCAGCCTACTTTTCCAACGGCTATCTCGTGGAGGCTGGCTATTTATACCCCCTCAACCTGTCAAATCGATAAGACTTGAAGCCCAGACATACTCTACACATCCTAGAGCATTCAAGCAAGAGAGCTACCACTTTCACATCATTTACTCATAATTTGTACACCAAGAGATAGGCTAGAACTAGCTAGAGATAGTGCTTGGGTGCCTCCATTCTTGGTGATTGGAGTCTCTAGTGTAGTGAGAGCCTTAAAGGGAGTTTACTTGGTGTGTGTAACTTCCGGAGCTTGCCAAGAGGATTGTGGAAGCCCGGTGGATCCCAAAAGTGTACAAGGCTTGAGCTCCACCTTGCCAAGGTTGGCGAACGGAGAAGAATAGTGAAGGAGCCCCTAGTCTCGGTGACTTGGGAGTGGCAAAACCCTTCGGTGGGTGTCACAACGTGGACGTAGGAAGATCCTTGTGATCTTACCGAACCACGGGATAAACTCCGTGTCCCTTGAGCGTTTGCATCCCTCTCCCTTTTTTACTCTTATGCAATCTTCATTCCGCAACTTTAAATTATATTGATTGCATAGTTTAAATTGCATAAGGAATTGGGCTTTAAGTTGTTAAGTTCTTAATCGTCTTAAAATTTGAAAGAAAGCCCAATTCACCCCCCCTCTTGGGCGTTTCGATCCTTACAATTGGTATCAGAGCCTTGTTGCTCATTGGATCATTCTAGCTTCACCGCTAGAGAGCTTAAATGGCCAAGAATGGGGGTTCGGTTCCTATCTTCGAGGGCAAGAACTTTGCCTATTGGAAAGCACGCATGCGTGCCTACCTAGAGGCTATTGCTCCCGAAGTTTGGGAAGCGACCCATGCGGGATTTGGAGATAATGCCTATATTGGTGATCAAATTAAATGGGATGCTAGAGCTAGAAATGCCATTTATGAATGCATTAGTCAAGATGTATTTGCAAGAATAGCTAGTAAAGAAAAAGCTTGTGAAATTTGGGCATGCCTAATTGAAATTCATGAGGGTTCCTCTCGTGTTAAAGAACTTAAATATCACATGCTTAAAGCAAAATATGATGAATTTAAAATGCTTCCTCATGAAAATGTTAATGAAATGTTTTCACGCTTAAATGTTCTTATTGAGGAGATTAATGCTCTTGACATTGCGTCTCTTGGCAAGGGACTTATCAACCGAAAGATCCTCATGCTCCTTCCCAAGCCTAAGTACAACATCATCAACTCCATGCTCCAAAAGGAATCACTTGACAACATTGAAGTTTCGGAGCTCATTGGAGAAATACACGCTCATGAGATGAGTGTACTTGGGATGATGGAGAGTTCATCCTCTACAAGGACAATTGCTCTCAAGGCTTTCAAGAAAACGAAGAAAATAATGAAGCCTAGTTCAAGCAAAGAAGAGCAAACATCAAGTGAAGATGATGATGATGAGCTTGCTTCAATGATGAGAAAATTCTCCCGCTTGAACTCCAAGATTGCCAAGAAGGGATACACTTTTGATCCCAACAAAAGAGCCTTCCTCCCCAAGAAAGAAAGTAGCAAAACTTGCTATAATTGTGGTGAACAAGGCCACATCTCCTACGATTGTCCAAAACCGGACAAGAGAAGGGAGAACCACAAGAGCAAGTATCACAAGCTTGAAGATAGCGAGGATGAAGAAGAAGAGGTCAAGCCCAAGGCAAGAACGTTTGGAAAGAAGAAATTTGACAAAGGCAAAAAGTCAAAATTCTTTCCAAAGAAAAGACAAGGACCTCAAAAAGTGTTCATGTGTGAGGGGAATGAATGGATCACCGACGAAGAGTCAAGTGAAGAAGAGAGTGAAGAAGAAGAAGAAAACTTGGCCGGACTTGCCATTGCCAACAAAGATGATTCACCTCTTCCTCCACCTCCCATGTGTCTCATGGCGAAAGGTAACTTTGAGGTATGTGACGACTCTAGTGATGATGAACTTTCCCCCGATGAATTAACTTCATTGATAAATGAATATCACACCATCATTAAAAGGGAAAAGAACAAAGTCAAGGCGCTAGAACAAGCTCATGCTAAACTTGAAAATGCTAATCTTGATTTGCTTGGCAAGTATGAAAGCATACTTAAAGAGCATGACACGCTCAAAACCTATGTCAAGCAAATTGAAGAAGATAAGGCTAAAATTGAGCTAGACAATCATAAGCTTGGCTTAGTTCATCAAACGCTCTCGGATAAGCACAATGAGTTAGTTCAAGAGAATCATGCACTTAATCTCTCTTATGAAGCCATTGAACTAAAATTAAAAAATAAGGAGAAAGAAACTATTGATGGCAAGGTATCCATTATTTCAAATGCTACTAATGCTTTCAATGAGTCTTTGCCTTTGAAAGAGAATGCAAGGGAGAAGGAGTTGATGGAGGAGATTGAAAGTCTCCGCACAAGCTTAGCAAGACTATCTAAGGGAGAAGACAAACATAAAGAAATCCTCTTCCATCAAGCAAAGGGCTTCAACAAGAAAGGACTTGGATCCTTTCCGGTGCCCAACAAAGGAAAGGTGCCCTCACCGGAGCTCAAAACAAGCTTCATCAAGGAAGTTGGCTCCTATTGCCAACATTGCAAGGTCACCGGTCACCATACAAGGGAGTGCCCTCTACCTAACCGATCTTCTCCAAAATTGCCGACTAACTATACATCTACCTTTGAGAATCACTATTATTTGTTGAGCAAAGTAGGTGCTAAGGTGAAGGCAAAGTTCATTGGCATGAACGTAAAGGGGATGAAAGGAAAGCTCCCCAAGCAACTTTGGGTCCCAAAAGCACTTGTATCACATATACAAGGACCAAAGCTAGCTTGGGTGCCTAAAGTCAAGAACACGTAACCATCCACGAGGTGACTTCAAGAGGGGACCTCCACCATCAAAGAAAATCTACCAAGGACCTCTTGAAGAAAGTTGAGAATGGGAGCCCAACGCGGATATGGACGGTAACTCTATTGTCAAATCAAATTACCATTCCATAAATAGTCTATTGCTATATCTTTCCGCATCTAGGCCCCATGTCATGCCAAATGTATGCTTGTATGATTATGTGCCTCTCCTTTGTGACAATGCAAGTGCGGTTAGATTTGCTAAAAACCCCATTCCCGTACTTGATGAGAAAACCTTTTCTAAACTTGGAAATGAATTAAATGAGCTAGATGCATTTAACGTCATGTAAGTTGCCATGTTCATGTAAGGAAGCATATCATATAGGTCTTGTCTAACTCCCAAAGGATAGGGGCAAGCTAGAAGTAGTTTTCCCTGAGGAAGCCTTTGGAAGGTTCAAACTTGGCAAGATAGATTTACTTTATGCCTTGCATGATCCCTGCCATGTAAACTTGCACTCATTTAATATCTTGCCTTATAATTTGTTTGGCATTGCATAACGGTAGATTGTCACAAAGGGGAACCCACCTCATGAGAAGGAGACTTGTTTGAAATGCAATATCTCAACTCATATGATGTGGAAAGAGCAAAATTCTAAAGGAACATGCTTTAATGAGATAGAAGTTTCCATACTCTACCTCACAAAGCATGGGCCTTACATTTTATTTGGATATTTTTCCTCCATTTTTTGGTGTTCCGTTTGTGTTAAGGTCTAGCCAAGCTATTGGCATATTAGCTTCTTGAGGGGTAAGGAGTTGCCCAAAAAGTCCTAAGACATGTGTTTCTCCTCAATTGTTTGTTCGATCGAAGGACATATATGGGATGTTTTCGTTCTGTTGTCATCGGATTATCCGATGCCCCTGTCAATCCCTCATCGGTCAAATAGGTGTTCAATCCTCAAAGCCCAACTCTGTCAGAACCTGAAATGATCCGACGCGTTCATCCTGGAGAACATCGGTCCATCCGATGTTCACTCTTCTGGAACTATGATCTATTCAACCGATGTCTACCTCCCTCTAACGTCGGATCATCCGGTGTCAATATCACTCGGTTGAACACCCTTACTGTGTTAATCGACCGATGTTCAAAACCCTAATCGTCGGTGCATCCGATGTCAACAGCAATTCTTGAATATCCTTACTGTTGCAATTGACCGACGTTCACTGCATATATCATCGGTCCATCCGGTGTTTGAAAAACGGCTAGGGTTTGGGCCCCACCATTTAAACCCGCGCGCCGGCCCGACCCTTTCTCTCCCCGACACCCCGTGCTCCCGCCGCCGCCGACCACCGCCTCTCCACGCGCCGCCGCCTCTCCCTCGCCTGCAGTGCCGCCGCCGGCCGCCGCCGCCCTTCCCTCGCGCCGCCGCCGCCGTGCTCCACCCGCAGCACCGCCGCCGCTGCCTCCCCACGCGCCGCCGTCGCCCGTGCCCGCTCACCGCACCACTTCCGCAGCAGCCGCCGCCGCCGCTTCTCCTCTAGTCGCCGCCACCACCTCCTTCACCAGCCTCCACCGCCGGCAGTTCTCCCTGCTAGGGTTTCTCGCCCGAGCCATCCATCGTCGCCGTTCGTCGCCTTTCATCGATCTCGTGTCTTTTCGTCGACGAGATGGCCCGTGATCGCAAAGGCAAAGGCAAGGCTATCGCGGAGCCCGCCGCGAAAAAGCGGAAACTTTCGAAGGATGAGAAGAAGGCCTTGATGGCCGCTCGCGCCGCCGAGGAGCGTGAGCGCGGCCGTAGGGGTTCCTTGAGGATCCGTGAGGCCCGTCCGAGGCCGCCTCCAGTGGTCGACGACTCCGACGCCGAAGAGGAGCCCGTTGAGCCTCTCGTCCGCCGGCGCTCAGCCCGGACTCGAGGAGGTCACATCGAGGCTGCTCCTCGTCCGAGACCGACGGCCGCCGACCGTCGTGAGGACAGGGAGGCTGAGAGGGACATCCATGAGATGGACACGGCCGTCCTGGTCCGTGAAGGAGTCCGTCTTGTGGACTACCGGAAGATGAAGGCGAAGCAACTCCGGAAGCTCAGAAGGAGTGTTCTTCTTGAGGAGTGGTTCCCACAGCCCCGAGAGCATCTTGTGGACAGTCGCTTCTGGACTGTCACCCAGGCGTCTCTCTATGAGGCCTACAAGCGCCGGGGGCACAAGCTCTTTCAGCACAACCACTTGGACTGGAGGCAGCTCGCAGTGGCAGCAGAAACTGATGTCCGCCCCTTCTTTGAGCGATACAGAGGCTTGGTGGAGCTATTGGATTATGAGAGGTGTGCCTATGTGGAAGAGTGGGTCCGTGTCTTCTACGCGACCCTATACATCTCAGAGGGCAGAAAATCCATTGCATTCATGTTCAATGGTCAGCACTACCATCTCACGAGGCAGACTTTGGGGCACATCCTTGGCTTGGACCTGCACGACACTAGCGTACATGAGAAGGTCTATGGGCAGGCAGATCCACCGAGGAGGCCACTTACTGGAGGGGTAGCACCTCAGCTGGACGAGATCCGCTCCTTGTTTGGCCCCACGTTCTCTCCAGATCAGCCGAGAGTCCCAGCACTCCTGACCCCAGCTGCGCGCATTGTGCACCTCGCCTTGCGCCGCACGCTCCTGCCGAGGTCAGGATACTTGGAGGGGTTCACGAGTCTCCAGCAGACCCTCCTGTTCTACATAATGAACGGGATGGATTTTGATATCATAGACATACTTCTCTGCGAGATGGAGGACGTTATTACAGATGGAGTGGGCATGATGAGGCAGATGGTCTATGGGCACTGGATCAGCTTTATTTGTTCTATGGTGGTGCCAGAGGGACATTCAGCACAGGCCCGGCTTGCTGACGAGAGCGTGACCCGCTTCGGCCACTACCGTGCGTCCGCTCCTGGAGACCGCCGCCTTGGCCGTCCAGTTGAGCGCCAGGTCAGGGCGCGCTTGAGTGAGGAGGATTGGTCTGACCTCGAGAAGGAAGATGAGCGTCTGGCTGAGGCAGAAGCTCAAGGTGGAGACTTACAGCACGTCTGGTCCGAGAGCGACACAGACGACAGTGTCGAGGAGTACTTCCCTCCTCCTCCACCTTCACCGAGGCAGCACGACGCCGAGGCCGGAGGATCAGCTGCTCCGCCACCGACACCACCTCCTGTGTCCGAGGCGCAGGTGACGCAGCCGTCTGAGCTGACGTCGCTTCTTCAGCAGATGATCGAGCAGCAGCGCCAGGACAGGCTCGCTGCTGAGCAGGCCAGGGTAGAGCAGGCTGCGCGGCTCGCAGAGCTTCAGAGGCAGCAGCAGGAGCTCCAGCTGGAGATCGCCCGTCAGAGGCGAGAGGATACGGACCGGTTCACCAACCTGGTCGATCAGATGCACCGCCGTACCCTCGACCAGCAGCAGCAGACCCAGCAGGCCATGATGGGGATCCTAGGGTTGATCACCAACCTATACACTCAGACCGGGATCGCCCTTCCTTCACAGCAGCCTGGACTGGGACTGGCTCCAGGTGTCGCTCAGGTGCCTACTACTCCTATCCCTTCGATCAGCTTGTCACCACTTCTGGCACCTAGCGCACCGATTCACTCACCACTGCCGGCGACGACCTTGTTCCAGCAGACACCGGCGTCCGTGGTGAGCGCTCCACTTCCTCCAGCTCCTCCAGCATCCTCAGTACCTGCTCCCTCTCCTCCAGCACCGGCAGCGGACCCTCCAGTTCCCACCGCTCCGGCAGCTCCTTCGACCGGCGACTCCAGCTCCGACGACTGCGACGGTGCTCAGTTCGTCCTCGCGCCTAGCTCTCAGGGTCAGTAGGCGTTCTGATCCCTTTTTGGTGTCTTGATGCCAAAGGGGGAGAAGATGTAGGAGAGTCAGGGGGAGTAGCAGTCTCAGGGGGAGTACGTGTTTAGGGGGAGTGTGTGAGTGTGTGTTTTTCTTTTATATTCTTGCTTGAGTACTCTTTTGTAATTTTAATTAAGCACTCTTTCATTTGTCTCTTTTGCTTATGATGTTAATCGATTGAGCTTTTCGCATCAAAAATTTCTTTTGCGTTTTACAAGCTAAATGTGTCCTATGATGTATTCATTGCATATATTCTTGAGTATTATCATCAAATTCATTATTACTGCGCTTTAAATTATTGTGTTGTCATCAATCACCAAAAAGGGGGAGATTGAAAGCATCTAGGCCCCATGAGGTACGGTTTCGGTGATTAATGACAACCATTCGTTATTACTAATGAATTTGTGAATGCAAGGTCTCAATGACACTCAATCAAATGAAATCAAAATTACATTGGAGACCCATATAAAATCAACAAATAAGATCAAATCAAAACATATGATGACAAGAAGTGAAAGCTCTAACTTGATATCATTCCATGCTTGAAGACAACCAAAACAACATTTCCAACAAGTGTCAAAGAGGTCACAAGTTCAAAATTCCAAAAGAACAACTCAAAACAACTCGAAGTCAACAAGTTGAACACACCGGATCAACCGACGTTATATAAGTTGACTACATCGGTCAAGTTGGTTCAATTGAAGAAGAAGACCTCAGACAAATGCACTCACCGGATCATCCGATGTAAGTGGCTCAGTGACATCGGTCCATTATCACAGATTGCAATACCATTGGACCAAGTGAAGCACCGGATCATCCGATGTGCAGAAGACATACATCGGTCGATCACTCCAGTGAGCCTCAAGATCAAGCATAATTCTGGAGGAAGAGCCACCGGATCATCCGATGAGAAGAAAGAACAACATCGGTCTAACAACGGTCATATCCGACACAGTGACATCAGCTAATTTGGATTTGACCGATGTCAACTGAAGGGAAGACATCGGATCATCCGGTGTTCGCAGACAAGTGATGTCAGCCTACTTTTCCAACGGCTATCTCGTGGAGGCTGGCTATTTATACCCCCTCAACCTGTCAAATCGATAAGACTTGAAGCCCAGACATACTCTACACATCCTAGAGCATTCAAGCAAGAGAGCTACCACTTTCACATCATTTACTCATAATTTGTACACCAAGAGATAGGCTAGAACTAGCTAGAGATAGTGCTTGGGTGCCTCCATTCTTGGTGATTGGAGTCTCTAGTGTAGTGAGAGCCTTAAAGGGAGTTTACTTGGTGTGTGTAACTTCCGGAGCTTGCCAAGAGGATTGTGGAAGCCCGGTGGATCCCAAAAGTGTACAAGGCTTGAGCTCCACCTTGCCAAGGTTGGCGAACGGAGAAGAATAGTGAAGGAGCCCCTAGTCTCGGTGACTTGGGAGTGGCAAAACCCTTCGGTGGGTGTCACAACGTGGACGTAGGAAGATCCTTGTGATCTTACCGAACCACGGGATAAACTCCGTGTCCCTTGAGCGTTTGCATCCCTCTCCCTTTTTTACTCTTATGCAATCTTCATTCCGCAACTTTAAATTATATTGATTGCATAGTTTAAATTGCATAAGGAATTGGGCTTTAAGTTGTTAAGTTCTTAATCGTCTTAAAATTTGAAAGAAAGCCCAATTCACCCCCCCTCTTGGGCGTTTCGATCCTTACAGACGGTTTTCCAATTCATATCTATTGCTTTTCTTCAGATGGTGAGGACTCGCAACCAGAGGGATGGCAATGACGAAGAGGAGAACCATGGGGTACACCAAAACAAAAATGGACAAGGACCTGCTCATGGAGCTATGAGTATCGAGCAGCTTTTGGCTTTGCAAAACCAGCTCATGCAGACCATGATACAGACTATGGGACAGCTGCAGGCTTGCAATAACAACAATCAGCCTCACATGCCTCCACCACCACCCTCACCTCCTCATAACCGGTTGGGAGAGTTTATGAGAACTAGGCCGCCAACCTTTGCTCAAGCTGCTGACCCTATGGATGCGGATGATTGGCTTAAGTCTGTGGAGAGGAAGCTAGCTATTGTTCAATGAAGTGACCGGGAGAAAGTGCTTTTCGCTTCTCATCAACTAGTTGGAGCAGCTGCGGATTGGTGGGATTCTTTATGCAATGCTCATGAGAACCAATAGAGGATTACTTGGGCCGAATTCAAAGAAAGCTTCCGTTCTCATTATGTGCCAGAAGGAGTTATGATTTTGAAGAGGCAAGACTTTGAGAACTTGAGGCAAGGAAGATCGAGCGTGGGTGAATATCTCAACAAGTTCACTCAACTCTCAAGATATGCGCCTGAGGATGTTAGTCGGGACAGCCGGAAGCAATATTTGTTCATGAGAGGCTTGAATAATGAGATCCAAGTGCAATTGCTCAATTGTGACTATGCAAATTTCCAGAAGCTTGTGGACAAAGCAATCGTGGTGGAGAATAAGGTCCAGGAGATGGAGCAAGACAACAAGAGGAAGGAACCATATCAAGGATAGTAACAAGGAAATAATGTGTGCCCTCGCTTTGCACCTCCCAATGCGCCTTACTTCAGCTCTTTTGCGCCTACTCATCGCACTGGATTTGCACCACGCCCAACCCAGTTTGTGCAGCAGGGCCCTGTTATGCAAGCACCTAGGCCTCCAATGTCTTATGCACCTCGTGCCAACTATCCTGGTGCCAATGCTCAGAACCAAGCTCGTCCCAATAATTCTGGTGGATTTAAGAAGTGCTATACTTGTGGAGAAGCTGGACACTTTGCACATCAATGTCCTAAGTCAGGCCTTGGTCAAGGAAGCAATGCACCGAGGCAGAACCGAAGATCCAATGGAGGACAGCTGCAAGGAAACCGTGGACAACAGAATTTTTCTCGTGGCAACGTGAACCATGTCTCTATGGAGGATGCTCAACAAGCGGATGACATGGTCATTGATATGTTTCTCGCAAACTCCAACCCAACGACTATGTTATTTGATTCTAGAGCATCGCTTTCATTCATTGCATCGAAATATGTTGCCCAATATAGTTTGCCTATCTCTCATATGAAGTTTATTCTATTGATTAAGTCTCCTGGAGGTGAGATGAGGACAAATATAGTATGTCCAAAAGTAGGCCTTAGAATAAGGGGGGGGTAGACTTCTTCGCCAACCTCATTATTTTGGATTCTCCAGGATTGGACATTATACTTGGTATGGACTGGTTAAGGAAGCACAATGGAGTTATTGAGTGTGCCACGAAAAAGGTGAAGTTGACTAATGAGTAAGGGATCACTGTAGAGTTTGAAGCATCTCAACATGCACCGAAGCAATTGGAGTTGAATCATATGGATGGTGCCGCAATTGAGGAGATTTCGGTGGTTTGTTAAGTTTTGGATGTTTTTCTTGACGAGTTGCCAGGTATGCCACTTGATCGAAACATTGAGTTTGTTATTGATTTAATACCTGGAACTTCACCTATAGCTAAGAGGCCTTATAGGATGCCTCCTATGGAAATAGCGGAGCTCAAAAAGCAAATTCAAGAGCAACTAGAAAAGGGTTTCATTCAGCCCAGCTCTTCACCTTGGGGAGCGCCCGTTCTATTTTTGGACAAGAAGGATGGATCTCAAAGGATGTGCATGGATTACCGAGCTCTCAACGAGGTAACAATCAAGAACAAGTACACCTTGCCACACATAGAGGACTTGTTTGATCAGATGAAGGGCGCTTGTGTCTTCTCTAAGATTGATTTGAGGTCGGGATACTTTCAAATGAAGATTAGACCATTGGACATACCCAAGACAGCTTTTAGGACACGGTATGGATCTTATGAGTACACCGTGATGTCTTTTGGATTGACAAATGCGCCTGCCTACTTTATGTACCTCATAAATAAGGTCTTCATGGAGTACCTGGATAGGTTTGTAGTGGTGTTCATAGATGACATTATGACCTACTCGGAGGATGAGAAGGAACATGAGGAACACTTGAGGATTTCGCTGCAGAAATTAAGGGAGCATCAATTGTATGCAAAGTTCAATAAGTGTCAGTTTTGGTTGAGAGAAGTATTGTTTTTGGTTCATATCATTTCAGGGGGAGGAGTTTCGGTTGATACAGGAAAAGTGATGGACGTGTTAAAATGGGAGCCCCCGCAGAATGTAAAGGAGATAAGGAGTTTTCTTGGGATGGCTGGATATTACCATCGATTCGTCAAGGACTTTTCCAAGATATCCATGCCAATGACGGAATTGCTAATGAAGGGAAAGGCTTTCCAATGGACTGAAGCTTGTCAAAATAGTTTTGAGGAGTTGAAGAATAGGTTAACAACGGCCCCAGTTTTGGTTTTGCCGGATGTAAAAAAGAGTTTTGACATATATTGTGATGCCTCGAGATAAGGACTTGGATGTGTGCTCATGCAAGAAGGTCATGTGGTCACCTATGCGTCAAAACAATTGAAGAAACATGACCAAAATTACCCAACACATGATTTAGAACTTGCAGTCATGGTACATGCGTTGAAGATTTGGAGACTCTATATCCTTGGACATAGGTGTGAAATTTATTCGGATCACAAGAGTCTTAAGTATATTTTCACACAAACAGATATGAATTCGAGGCAACAGAGATGGTTGGAGCTCATCAAAGATTATGATTTGGGGATCAACTATCATCCGGGAAAAGCCAATGTTGTGGCCGATGCTTTGAGTAGAAAGGGAGTAAGTCACCAACTCACGGTTCAAGAATTACCATCTGAGTTATGTAAGGAGTTCGAATGATTGAACCTCGGGTTTGTAAATGAGATGGAGATGATGGAGTAAACCCAATCTTAGAGCAAGAAATTCGGGTAGGCCAAACTAAGGATGAGGAAATTCAAGAAACCAAGGAAAGGACCCAAGAGGGGAGAGAATTCAGATTTGATGAGGATGAACATGGTACTCTATGGCTTGGTAAGAGGATTGTCGTGCCTAATGTGAAGCATATTCGGGAGAAAATATTAAAATAGGCACATGACTCACCATACTCGATTCACCCCAATTGTACAAAGATGTACAAAGACTTGAAGACTTGCTATTGGTGGGATAGCATGAAAAATGACATAGTTGAATACGTAGCATTGTGTGATGTGTGTCAATGAGTCAAGGCGGAACATCAAAGGCCAGCTGGATTATTGCAACCATTGAAGATCCTAGAATGGAAGTGGGAATAAATTGGCATGGACTTCATAGTTGGGTTACCACGTACTCAGTCCGGTTACGACTCAATTTGGGTAATTATGGATCGCTTAACCAAGTCAGCTCATTTTGTCCCTGTGAAGACCAAATATACAACTGCACAATTGGCCAAAATATAAATGGAGCATCTTGTGTGTCGACACGGAGTACCGAAGAAGATAGTCTCGGATAGAGGTTCTGAATTTACCTCAAGATTTTGGCAGAAATTGCATGAAGCATTGGGAACAAGGTTGAACTTCAGTTCGGTATATCACCCTCAAACGCATGGACAAACCTTGAGGACCAATCAAATTTTGTAGGACATGTTAAGAGCTTGTGCTTTAAAGCATGGGAATGGTTGGGACAAGAGCTTGCCATGTGCAGAATTTTCATACAACAATAGTTACCAGGCAATCTTGAAAATGTCACCATATGAAGCGCTTTATGGAAGGAAGTGTAGGACACCTTTATTCTGGAATGAGGAAGGAGAAACTCAAGTATTTGGTCCGGATGTGTTGCAAGAAGCCGAAAAGCAAGTCCAAATAATTTGTGAAAACATGAGGGCTGCCCAATCAAGACAAAAAGACTATGCGGACAATAGGATTAGGAAATTAGCCTTTGAAGTGGGAGATTTTGTTTACCTCAAGGTGTCACCGATGAGGGGTCATAAGAGGTTTAACAAAAGAGACAAGCTAGAACCTCTCTACATTGGACCATTCAAGATTTTGGACAAAGGAGGAGAAGTAGTGTATAAGATGGAGATGCCAGCTCATCTTTCAGATGTTCATGATGTCTTTCATGTTTCCCAGCTCAAGAAGTGCTTCAGAGTACCGGAAGAACAAGTGCCAATGGAAGAATTGGAACTAGAGGAAGATTTGACTTATGCCGAACAACCGGTCAAAATCTTGGAAACTAAGGAGAGGGTCACAAGGAACAAGGTTACTAGATGGTGTAAAGTTCAATGGAAGCACGACACAGAAAAAGAAGCAACGTGGGGATTGGAGGATGATCTCAAGAAGGAATTTCCCTATCTCTTCTCTTCTGTGTTGAGTCTCGAGGGCGAGATTAATTTTAAGGTAGGTAGATTTGTAACACCCTCATTTTCATGCATCATGCCCTACATACATTCATATACATGTTTAATATTAATCCAGATAAAGAGGAATAAGTTTAAAATTGATTTGGAACAAAACCGCACTTAAAATTCTGCAAAGTGCAGACTAGTACGATTTTGGTGCGGACTAGTTCGATTTTTTTCTGACCTCGATTGAACTTGTCCATTTTTGCTGCGGACTAGTCTATTTTTGCCTCTGAACACTTTTGGACTTGTCCAGTCCTACGCGGACTAGTCCGGTGTTCCAAGAATCCTTGAAAATTTGCTAAGTTACTGGACTTGTCCAGACTAGTCCGGTGTCCCAGTGGACTTGTTCGTTTTCCTCTCTGACTAAAGTTGGACTTGTCCGATTTTTTTCCAGAGTTGTCTGATTTCTCTCTAGACAACTTCGGACTAGTCTGGTCCTTTTTAGATTTGTCCGATAAATCGCGACTCCGAATTGATCTTTTGTTTTACGACTTGTTTCTTGGGTTTCACGTTAAGTGGGCCTAGGGACGTCATGCCTAACTCTTTTAGAGCCCTTGTGGGACTCTAAAATGACCTCTACTCATCTCAAACTCGAAATCCATCAAACCCTAGCCTCCACCTCTATATAAACAACCCCACCCCTTGGCTTGACATCTATTTGCCACTTTTCCTCCCCACCCAGACCGTAGTTCATGGAGAGCCACCATCAAGGAGGTGGAATGAGGTCCCAAGCAAGAAGAAGAGGAGGAGGAAACGAAAGGGGATCAAGATCTCCATCAACTTCAAGTTCTTCATCAACAATCCACCATCAAGTTCTTCATCAACCCTAGATCGTCAAGATCTAAGTGTTGCCTCCAAGATCCTTGATTCATTGGAGTCCTAAACACCTGGTATACCTTCTATTTACTTTTTCTTACGTGAATTCAACCCCAAGTCTCCAAATTCACGTTGATCTTGAAAACCCTAATCTGCTGATCTCGCAAAGTGCAAACTTGTCCGGTCCCTAGAGAACTAGTCTGATTTCCTGGTTAAATTGTGTTGAATTAATTCTAAAATTAGACCTAATCAAATTCAAACCTGTATAAACTTGTAAAAAGCTATTAGAACTAGCTAGTGATCATTAAAAGCAACTCATTAACAAATTCCACCTTGCATTTGCATTAATCATGCATGTCATGTCATATTGAGTAATATTTTTGCACTCTTTGATAATATTTCTTGTCTTGTATGTTTATTGTGTGGATTAGACGCATTTGCGCTAGAGAGTGCCGTGGAGGATCTCCAGCACCAAGAGTTTGAAGGCTTTGACCCAAATCAATCGCAAGAGCAAGGCAAATGTCCTTGAAGCATATTGATCCTGTTTTAAAATAAATGTTTTGTTTGCAAAACTGCATGCTTGTGTCAATTTGATGGGAAACCTATGGTAGGAAGTTTACTAGCTTTGTTTGACCACACTTGTCACCCGGAATATATGGTAGAGAGTCGGGTAGGACTTTTTGCTTCGCTTAATCAATTGGGATGGGAAAACAAATATACCACTTACCTTAATTATGTAATTTTGAGATTATGATTAACGTTAACTGGTTAATATGATGTGGTAATGAGTGATCTAAGCAAGCCCGGTATGTGGATGGGTTGGATGATATGGTGGTTTGCTTGCTTTAGATCTAAGGACCGATTCATGTGAGAATAAGTCAGGACTACAGTGCCACCACGAGGCCAAGTATGGGTGCGGCGTAGCTGATTAATTAGGGTGTTGCCAGTGCTATTTGGACCATTAAGGATGCTCAGGGAAGGGGTAGTCAGATTGGGTTTGTTGATGATTGGTGGGACTACCCTGGGATCCGAATGGCTCAAGAGGGGGCTTATGACGGGTTTATTTCATATACATATAATCTATTGCTTTTCAGATGTTTTAATGTACTTTTCAGCACTTAGCCATTATTACATTCGTCGTTTGTATCAGCTACATGTCATACTTTCCACACTTGCTGAGTACGACATTTACTCACCCTTGCAATCCCCCCCCCCCAACAGTTGCAGGTCAAGATTGGGAGTTTAACGATAATAATGCAGAGTTCTAGGCTGTGTCTACTGTCAGCTTTGCATGTGGAGTGTTGGAGCTGCGCTATACCCCTTTGCTTAGTTTGATTAGTTGCTTAATTAGTTTATTTCCGTCGCATTAGTTGCACTTGTCACTAATATTTATTAGAACTTGTATTCGAGGATGATATGGTTTGTGTAATAAAATTTGGTTAATTAATCTTGTTTTGTGGTAATTTTCTGTATACTCTTTTGTGAATGCACTTGTGTATGTGTGTTGAACATCCTGGGCACACATATGCGTTCACTTGGTTAATTTTTGGAACCGATATCACCTGAGCTCCCGGCACCAACACGTTTCCAGCAGGACGGAGCCTAGCCTTCCCCACAGAGATGAGCTCCCGAGCCCCCACGTGGCCCGCGAGGCGGGACCTGACCTCCTCCGCAGAGGTGAGATCCCGAGCCGCCACGTGGTCCGCTAGGCGGGACCAAACCTCCCCTGCAGAGGTGACCTCCCGAGCTATCACATAGTGACGCAGGAGTTAAGGACGGTGTGCCTTGTCCCTATCAAGGATTGAACATATGCGGCTTCCCCAAATGCATGACCCGACGCACGACTAATGCCAGGTACCGCTGTGACCAATCGCATCACATGAAGACGCTGCAGGCCTGTCCCACTCCGCCAAGTGGGTAGCTTACGGCGATAGAGGCAGTTGGACCAGACATCCCCTGCCAATGTTAGCAACAGTGCATGGGCTACTGACGACGTAGGCGGCAAGACGGTGAGTCTTCAAGTCCACATTTAGAGCATGCTTACGGAAGAAGCCTTAGATCCTTAGGATAAGATCGCCCTGGGACCACCTGTCGGGCCCTGGGACCCCACTTGCAAGGCGTCCGACCTTGTCTATAAAAGGCCTGGACTGCCACTGATACAAAAAAATACCACATTGAACATCACACACATACCAGCAATACCACTCACCGTGGAGTAGGGTGTTATGGTCCTTACGGCCCGAACCACGTCAAAACCACTATCTCATACTTCCATCTGCTAGTACACTTGATCGAGGCCTAAGCCCGACCGAACAAAGGACCTCTGGGGGCTACTCCTTAGCAGATCCGGGGGAAGTGTCGCTCTAATACTTTGACACTAGTCATGGCAATAACTACAAAATGTATAATATGAGTAATGTAGTAATAACTTTCAGCATGTAAAAGGAATCACAAAGTCATATATGTATGAAATACTATGCTCATATTATTTTAATTTCAGATTCACACATAGACTTCCCAAGTTTAAAACTCCCCCTCAATTTAAGCCATGAGGATGCATAACCCCTATTTCACTATGAATGAAACAAAAACAAGTGAAACCCAAAGGTTTTGTAAAAATGTCAGCCAATTGTTGTTCGATATCTACATAGTGAAGCACAATGTTTCCTTTTTCAACATTATCATGGAGAAAGTGATATCTAATGTCAATGTGCTTTGTTCTAGAATGTTGCACGGGGTTTTTAGCAATGCAAATGGCACTAGTGTTATCACAAAATAGTGGAACACTATCTAGATCAACCCCATAGTTCTTAAGTGTTTGAACAATCCAAAGAATTTGTGAGCAAGCGCTAGTAGTATCTATATATTTAGATTTGATTGTGGTTTGTGCAGTTGAATTTCATTTTCTAGAGGACCAAGCAATAAGTGAATTTGTGACGCCCGGTTCCGAATATGAACCAAGCGTAACTCATATTTGTGCCCAGGAACTTCATCACACATATACGGTTGCATCACAAACGATATACAGAATTTAACCACGTCTTAACTATTAAATAAGTACTTTATTACAATAATCCAATAATTCACAAATGATAAAACTCTAAATAATGTAGCGGAAAATAACTAAGCAGCACGACTCCAATCCATAGGCAATTGACGGCGGTACGCAACCTAGTACTCCGCGTGATCTTCAGGATACTCCCAATTGTCTCCAGTAGCTGTTGGGGGGGGGGATTGCAAGGGTGAGTACATGTCGTACTCAGCAAGTGTGGAAAGTATGACATGTGGCTTATTCAAATGACGAATGTAATAATTGCTAAGTGCTGAAAAGTACAGTAAAACAATTGAAAAGCATTATACTATGTCTATGTGAAACAATCCCATCATAACCATCATATTAACATAATATAAACCATATCCAATTATTGCCAACATCATCATTATCCATGTCCAGTTACCGTAACTCAAATTCAAATCCGTAACCATAAGCCAAAAACCATCCATAACCATTACCAACCCACAACCATAAACCAACCATAACCATCCCAAATCCCAATTTCAATCTAATCATGTAGGTCATCCAGGTGCTCATAACTGGGAGCACGGCTATCATGATAGTTTTAAACACTCTGCAGAGGTTGTACCACTTTACCCACACGTTCGTGATTTCGTCACCTTTCGATGACTAAGAAACCTCCATTATGCCATCTCACACTTCCGTAGGTGTGTGGCCAAGAGATCACACAATAGCCTTTCAAAAGGGACTACTAGTATGTACGGGCCCACTAAGGTTTCACCGGTAGGCTTGAATCTCTATTCTCCCACCCACGGGCCCCCTCGTGTGCCATGGGGATCCTCCTCGACTCCCATTCCCCGCGCCATCCAATGGTCCATACAATACTAGCAGCGCTCCTAATTATTCAGCTACGCCGCACCCATACTTGGCCTTGTGGTGGCACTGTTGACCTGGCATATTCTCGCATGAACCGGTCCTTAGATCTAAGGCAAGCAAACCACCATAACATCCAACCCATCCACATACCAGGCTTGCTTAGATCACCCATCGTATTGAGCAGTTCACATTAACCAGAATATCATTGATGCATAATTAAATGTGTAGTGTTGTTTGCCATCCCAATTAATTAAGCAAAGCAAAAAGGTAAAAAGCCCTTCCCGACTCTCTACCATATATTCCAGGTGACAAGGGTGGTCAAACAAAACTAGTAAACTTCCTACCATAGGATTCCCATCAATTTGATACAAGCATGAAGTTTGCAAACAAAACATTTATTTTAGAAACAGGATCAATATGCTTCAAGGACACTTGCCTTGCTCCGACGGATGGGGTTGCTCAAGCGCTTCGAAGTCTGGGTTCTGGAAATCCTCGTATGCGGCCTCTTGAGCACGTTCCTCTACGCGTGATCATACATACAAGAAAATACATACCATTCAACATGATGCACATACATTAATCAACATGCGATGATATGCATGCATGCAAAGATCAATTATTAACTAACTATGGTTGTTTATTAATTAGATGCAACTAGTTCATACGTGTTCATATGAGTTTACGGGGGTTTTAGGGTGGATTAATGCTGCTGAAAATAAAAATACGACGCAACTACGATCAATTTACGTCTATTAGATTCAATATGGTCGCTAAAATTCACATCGAGAACATGTCCTACCGTAGATGCGATGGCTTCGATGATCGCGGGATGGGAACGATGCGTAGACGAAGTAGATGCGTCAGGTCCTCCGGCGGCACGACGACGGCGACGCGATGGTGATGACGGTCTCCGGCGAACGGTGGCGCCCTCCTCTTTTTCTTCCTCTCCTTCCCCTCTTTTTTCTTCCTTTTCTTCCCTGCGGCAGCCCTCTGTTCTCTAGCTCCTTTTGCCTTCTGTACCGGCGGCATTTCTTGGGAAGGCGGCGGCGGTTTTCTGCGGTATCGGGAAAAACCCTACGGGGCTCGGTCGTTTTATAGAGCGCGGCATTGCTGGATCAGGGACCGGCTCAGTCACGGGGCGTCGCGCGCGGGCGCGCGTGTCCGACTCAGTCGGGGCATGGCGCGGGGTCGGGGGCATCGCGCGTCGGTCGCGGCGTGCGGGGGCCAAGGCGCGGGGCCCAGGGCGAGCGCGGGAGGTGCCCATCACGGTACGGGCGAGCGGCTCGCGGGAGCTCAGCGCGGGAGTCGGGCGACGGGGCGCGCTGCGCGGGAATCCCGCACGGGAGCGGCGATTCGCGGGGGGGGGGGGGGGGGGGGGGGGCTGCGGGGTGCGTTGCCGGCGGCTGTTCGTTTTTTTTTCTTTCCTCTTTTTTTTTCTTTTTATATTATTATTATTACATATTTTATTATTTATATTTTATTTATCTTATTCATTTTATTTATTTATTATATATATATTTATTATTATATAATTTATTTATATATATTTATTTTTATATATTATTATTATTATTTTATATTTATTCCCTAATACATGTTTTAGGCTATAATTATTATTTTCTATTTCTTCTTTTTGCTACACCATATATGTATGTTTTATCTTTTATTATCTTTCTTTTATCCTACTAATGTTTAATGCATGATCATGTATGCAATGCATGATGCGAAAATTTAGGGTGTTACAAACCTACCCCCCTTAAAGTGAATCTCGCCCTCGAGATTCGATAGCGTGGAGAAAAGATGAGGGAATTCTGCCTTCAGGTCTTCTTCACGTTCCCATGTAGCTTCATCTTCCGTATGGTGTTTCCATTGCA
This sequence comes from Tuctoria greenei, assembly GCA_036927565.1. Classification (NCBI taxonomy): domain Eukaryota; kingdom Viridiplantae; phylum Streptophyta; class Magnoliopsida; order Poales; family Poaceae; genus Tuctoria; species Tuctoria greenei. The sequence goes on along the minus strand of JAYESD010000001.1, from coordinate 259,392,108 downwards.
CTTTGCACCAACGGATCCTCTTATTTCTCATGACCCATTCCTTCATGTCCAAAATCTTGATAGGTTGCTCGACATAGGACAAATCCTCCTGAAGTTCTAACTCGTCCATTGGCACCTGTTCTTCTGGCACCCTGAGACACTTCTTGAGTTGAGAGACGTGAAATACGTCATGTACATCGGAGAGATACGTCGGCAGCTCAAGTCGATATGCCACTTCTCCTCGTTTGTCCAAAATCTTGAACGGTCCGATGTAACGTGGTGCCAGTTTTCCTTTGACGTTAAACCGTCGCTGACCTCTGGTAGGTGACACTTTGAGGTCTACAAAATCTCCAACTTCAAAAGTCCAACTCCTTCGCCTATTATCAGCATAACCTTTCTGTCGATATTGGGCAGCCTTTAAGTTTTCCCGTATTATTTGGACTTGCCTTTTAGCATCTTGTAACATGTCGGGACCAAACACTTGATTCTTTCCGGTTTCATTCCAAAACAAGGGAGTCCTACACTTCCTTCCGTACAATGCTTCGTAGGGTGACATTTTCAGACTTGCTTGATAGCTATTGTTGTACGAGAATTCAGCATACGGCAAACTTTTATCCCAACTTTTCCCATGCTTTAAAGCACAAGCTCTTAACATGTCCTCCAAAATCTGATTGGTCCTCTCGGTTTGTCCGTCCATTTGAGGATGATATGCTGAACTAAAATTCAACCTCGTTCCCAAAGCTTCATGCAATTTTTGCCAAAATCTGGAGGTAAATTGAGAACCTCTATCCGAGACTATCTTCTTCGGTACCCTGTGTCGACACACAATATGCTCCATGTATATTTCGGCCAATCGTGCAGCTGTATACTTGGTCTTCACAGGGACAAAATGAGCCGACTTGGTTAAGCGATCCACAATTACCCAAATCGAGTCATACCCGGACCGAGTACGTGGTAACCCAACTAAGAAGTCCATTCGAATTTCTTCCCACTTCCATTCCGGAATCTTCAACGGTTGCAATAATCCGGCTGGCCTTTGATGTTCCGCCTTGACTCGTTGGCACACATCACACAATGCTACGTATTCAGCTATGTCCTTCTTCATGCTATCCCACCATTAGCAAGTCTTCAAGTCCTTGTACATCTTTGTACAACCGGGATGAATTGAGTACGGTGAGTCATGTGCCTCCTTTAATATTGTCTCCCGAATATGCTTTACATTAGGCACAACGATCCTCTTTCCAAGCCATAAGGTACCATGTTCGTATTCATCAAACCTGAATTCTCTCCCTTCTTCGGTCCTTTCCTTGATTTCCTTGACCTCCTCATCTATGGTTTGTGCTTCTCGAATTTCTTGCTCCAAGGTTGGGTTTAACTCCATCATCTCTATCTCATTTACAAACCCGAGGTTCAGCCGTTCAAACTCCTTACATAACTCGAATGGTAACTCTCGAACCGTGAGTTGATGACTTACTCCTTTTCTACTCAAAGCATCGACCACTACATTGGCTTTTCCCGGATGATAGTTGATCCCCAAATCATAATCTTTGATGAGCTCCAACCATCTTCGTTGCCTCAAGTTCAGATCCGTTTGTGTGAAAATATACTTCAAACTCTTATGATCCGTGTAAATTTCACACCTATGTCCAAGAACATAGTGTCTCCAAATCTTCAAGGCGTGTACCACGGCTGCGAGTTCAAGGTCGTGTGTAGGATAATTCAACTCATGTTTCTTTAGTTGCCTCGATGCATAAGCTACCACTTGGCCTTCTTGCATGAGCACACATGCTTATCCTTGTCTTGATGCATCACAATATATATCAAAACTCTTGCTCACGTCCGGTAATACTAACACCGGCGCGGTTGTCAACCTTTTCTTTAACTCCTCAAAGCTATCCTGACAAGCTTGAGTCCATCGGAATGCCTTCCCTTTCATGAGTAATGCGTTCATAGGCTTGGCTATTTTGGAGAAATCCTTGATGAATCTGCGGTAATATCCAGCCATTCCAAGGAAACTCCGAATTTCCTTGACATTCTGTGGCGGTTCCCACTTAAGCACATCTCTCACCTTCCCTGGGTCAACTGATACTCCTCCTTCGGAAACAATATGGCCTAAGAAGAAACTTCCCGTAACCAGAATTGACATTTACTAAACTTGGCATACAATTGATGCTCCCTCAATTTCTGCAGCGCAGGTGTTCCTCGTGTTCCTTCTCATCCTTCGAGTAGATCATAATATCATCGATGAACACTACAACGAACTTATCCAGATATTCCATGAAGACCTTATTCATGAGATACATAAAGTACGCAGGTGCATTTGTCAATCCAAATGACATGACGGTGTACTCATAAGATCCATATCGTGTCCGAAATGCTGTCTTGGGTATATCCGATGGTCTAATCTTCATTTGGAAGTATCCTGACCGCAAGTCGATCTTGGAGAAGATACAGGCACCCTTCATTTGGTCGAACAAATCCTCTATACGGGGCAGTGAGTACTTGTTCTTAATTGTCACTTCGTTGAGAGACCTATAGTCCACACACATCCTCTGGGCTCCATCCTTCTTATCTACGAAGAGCATTGGGGCTCCCCACGGGGATGAGCTTGGGCGTATAAAACCCTTCTCTAGCTGCTCTTGAATTTGCTTCTTGAGCTCTGCTAATTCCTTAGGAGGCATCCTATACGGCCTCTTAGCTATAGGTGCAGTTCCGGGTATCAACTCAATGGCGAATTCTATGTCACGATCAGGTGGCATACCTGGCAACTCATCTGGAAACACATCTGGATACTCGCGAACGATCGGAATGCTTTCCAATGTCACTCCTTCTACTTGATTCAGCATCGCTTTCTCTCTTGCAGGTTGGGCTGCCTCAACTTCGATGCGTGTACCATGTTCACTCGTCAACTGCACAATCCTCTCGGCACATTGAATGACTCCATTATACTTGCTCAGCCAGTCCATTCCAAGTATTATGTCTATTCCTTGGGAGTCCAAGACTATGAGGTTTGCGAGAAAGTCTACCCCCCTTATTTTAATGCTTACTTTCGGACATACTATATTTGTCCTCATCTCTCCGCCAGGAGAACTTACTAGCATAGTTTGCTTCATATGAGATATAGGCAAATTGTACTTGGCAACATACTTTGACGAGATGAATGAATGAGATGCTCCTGAATCAAATAAAATAGTCGCGGGGTTGGAGTTGGCAAGAAACATACCAATCACGACGTCATCAGCTTGCTGGGCTTCCTCAGTAGAGACATGATTCACATTGCCACGAGCAAAATTCTGCTGTCCACAGTTGCCTTGTGGTGCTCCTCCATTTGGTCGCGGGTGATTTGGCCTTGGTGCGTTGTTCATAGGTCCATAGTTTCTTCTGGGGCATTGACTTGTAAAGTGCCCGGGTTCTCCACACACATAGCATGTCTTACCGCCCGTAGCATTAGGGAAGTTTGGGCGCAACTGGTTTTGAGCGTTTGCCACCATGTTAGGACGCGACGCAGGTGGCACAGGATAGCGAGGCACTTGCATGGCGGGGCGTTGCTGCGGTGGCTGATTTGGTCGGGGCGGATAAGCAGCACGGTATGCAGCAGCAGATGGGTTGTAGTGTGGTGCAGTAGGTGGTGCATAGCGGGGGCGAACATTGCTTCCTTGCTGCAGTCCATGATGTGGCATCTTCCTCTTGTTATCCTGCTCCATCTCACGAATCTTGTTCTCAACCACAATAGCCTTGTCAACCAGCTTTTGGAAGTTTGGATAATCAGTATTGAGCAACTGGACTTGAATTTCATTGTTGAGACCCCTCATAAACAGATACTGCTTCCTACTATCAGTGTTGATGTCTTCTGGAGCATATCTTGATAATTAAGTGAATTTGTTGAGATACTCACTCACGCTCATCCTTCCTTGTCTGAGATTTTCAAAATCTTGTCTTCTCAGTATCATAACTCCTTCAGGTACATAGTGGGAACGGAAACTCTGCTTAAACTCAGCCCAAGTGATTGCCTCCTGATTATCATGAGCGTTGCAAAGAGCTTCCCACCAGTCAGCGGCTGCTTCAACTAGCTGATGTGATGCAAAGAGAACCTTCTTCCTATCAGTGCACTGGAAAATAGCAAGTTTCTTCTCAACGGACTTTAGCCAATCATTAGCTTCCATTGGGTCTGTGGCTTGTGCAAAGGTAGGCGGTCTGGTCCTCATGAACTCTCCCAAACGGTTGTGGTGTGGCTGGGGTGGTGGCGGTGGCGGTACATGAGGCTGATTGTTGTTGCCAGCTTGCAGCTGTCCCATGGTTTGTATCATGGTCTGCATGAGCTGGTTCTGCAAAGCTAACAATTGTTCAATATTGATATCTCCATGAGCATGTCCTTGTTTGTTGTTGTTCTGAGGTACTTCATAGTTCTCCTCCTCATCATTGACACCCCTCTGGTTGCGAGTCCTCACCATCTATTGGCGAAAGAAGGGTGGACACAGAAGGATTTAGAATTTGGAAAGAACGTCCCAACTATATGCATCAAGGGATATGAAGCTAACCAACTAGCTGTACTAGCCTAGGTGGACATGGCAATGCTAAAGCATCCCAACATCCTCTATTAAGCACACAAGCAAACAATATATATAGCAAACAGCAAGCCAACAAAATCAAATCGATTCCTGAGTGCTCCTATGTGCTCTAAAGTGTCCATTCTATCTAGGCTGCATCCTACGGTCAACCTGTGGCTCTGATACCAATCTGTGACGCCCGGTTCCGGATATGAACCAAGTGTAACGCATATGTGTGCCCAGGAAGTTCATCACACATATACGGTTACATCACAAACGATATACAAAATTTAACCACGTCTTAACTATTAAATAAGTACTTTATTACAATAATCCAATAGTTCACAAATGATAAAACTCTAAATAATGCAGCGGAAAATAACTAAGAAGCACGACTCCAATCCACAGGCAATTGACGGCGGTACGCAACCTAACTCCGCGTGATCCTCAGGATTCTCCCAATTGTCTCCAGTAGCTGTTGGGGCGGGGGGGATTGCAAGGGTGAGTACATGTCGTACTCAGCAAGTGTGGAAATTATGACATGTGGCTTATTCAAATGACGAATGTAATAATTGCTAAGTGCTGAAAAGTACAGTAAAACAATTGAAAAGCATTATACTATGTCTATGTGAAACAATCCCATCATAACCATCATATTAACATAATATAAACCATATCCAATTATTGCCAACATCATCATTATCCATGTCCAGTTACTGTAACTCAAATTCAAATCCGTAACCATAAGCCAAAAACCATCCATAACCATTACCAACCCACAACCATAAACCAACCATAACCATCCCAAATCCCAATTTCAATCTAATCATGTAGGTCATCCAGGCGCTCATAACCGGGAGCACGGCTATCATGATAGTTTTAAACACTCTGCAGAGGTTGTACCACTTTACCCACACGTTCGTGATTTCATCACCTTTCGATGACTAAGAAACCTCCATTATGCCATCTCACACTTCCGTAGGTGTGTGGCCAAGAGATCACAAAATAGCCTTTCAAAAGGGACTACTAGTATGTACGGGCCCACTAAGGTTTCACCGGCAGGCTTGAATCTCTATTCTCCCACCCACGGGCCCCCTCGTGTGCCATGCAGATCCCAGGGCAGTCCTCCTCGACTCCCATTCCCCGCGCCATCCAATGGTCCATACAATACTAGCAGCGCTCCATATTATTCAGCTACGCCGTACCCATACTTGGCCTTGTGGTGGCACTGTTGACCTGGCATATTCTTGCATGAACCGGTCCTTAGATCTAAGGCAAGCAAACCACCATAACATCCAACCCATCCACATACCAGGCTTTCTTAGATCACCCATCGTATTGACCAGTTCACATTAACCAGAATATCGTTGATGCATAATTAAATGTGTAGTGTTGTTTGCCATCCCAATTAATTAAGCGAAGCAAAAAGGTAAAAAGCCCTTCCCGACTCTCTACCATATATTCCAGGTGACAAGGGTGGTCAAACAAAACTAGTAAACTTCCTACCATAGGATTCCCATCAATTTGACACAAGCATGCAGTTTGCAAACAAAACATTTTTTTAGAAACAGGATCAATATGCTTCAAGGACACTTGCCTTGCTCGGACGGATGGGGTTGCTCAAGCGCTTCGAAGTCTGGGTTCTGGAAATCCTCGTATGCGGCCTCTTGAGCACGTTCCTCTACGCGTGATCATACATACAAGAAAATACATACCATTCAACATGATGCACATACATTAATCAACATGCGATGATATGCATGCATGCAAAGATCAATTATTAATTAACTATGGTTGTTTATTAATTAGATGCAACTAGTTCATACGTGTTCATATGAGTTTACGTGGGTTTTAGGGTGGATTAATGCTGCTGAAAATAAAAATACGACGCAACTACGATCAATTTACGTCTATGAGATTCAATATGGTCGCTAAAATTCGCATCGGGAACATGGCCTACCATAGATGTGATGGCTTCGATGATCGCGGGATGGGGACGATGCGTAGATGAAGTAGATGCGCAAGGTCCTCCGGCGGCACGACGACAGCGACGCGATGGCGACGACGGTCTCCGGCGAACGGTGGCGCCCTCCTCTTTTTCTTCCTCTCCTTCCCCTCTTTTTTCTTCCCTTTCTTCCCTGCGGCAGCCCTCTGTTCTCTGGCTCCTTTTGCCTTCTGTACCGGCGGCATTTCTTGGGAAGGCGGCGGCGGTTTTCTGCGGTATCGGGAAAAACCCTACGGGGCTAGGTCGTTTTATAGAGCGCGGCATCGCTGGATCAGGGACCGGCTCGGTCAAGGGGCGTCGCGCGCGGGAGCGCGCGTCCGACTCAGTCGGGGCACGGCGCGGGGTCGGGGGCATCGCGCGTCGGTCGCGGCGTGCGGGGGCCAAGGCACGGGGCCCAGGGCGAGCGCGGGAGGTGCCCAGCGCGGTACGGGCGAGCAGCTCGCGGGAGCCCAGCGCGGGAGTCGGGCGACATGGCGCGCTGCGCGGGAATCCCGCGCGGGAGCGGCGATTCGCGGGGGGGCTGCGGGGTGCGTGGCCGGCGGCTGTTCGTTTTTTTTCTTTCCTCTTTTTTTTTTCTTTTTATATTATTATTATTATATATTTTATTATTTATATTTTATTTATTTTATTTATCTTATTCATTTTATTTATTTACTATTTTATATATATATTTATTATTATATAATTTATTTATATATATTTCTTTTTATATATTATTATTATTATTTTATATTTATTCCCTAATACATGTTTTAGGCTATAATTATTATTTTCTATTTCTTCTTTTTGCTACACCATATATGTATGTTTTATCTTTTATTATCTTTCTTTTATCCTACTAATGTTTAATGCATGATCATGTATGCAATGCATGATGCGAAAATTTAGGGTGTTACAGAATTACCAATAAAATGACAAGTACACGAAGTACTTTTCCTATCAATCCTACAACCCTCAAAATCAGCATTCGAAAAACATTTCAAAGTAACCGTTGAGGAAGAAGGAAGAAAAATGTCAAATTCTTGAGTTCCATGTAAGTACTTGATAATTATTTTGATGGCTTGACGATGTGAAGCATGTGGGGAAGCTTGAAATAGTGCACAAAGACATACACTGAATTGTATGTCCTGTCTTGATGTTATGGGGAACAAAAGTGATCCAATCATACTTCTATATTCTTTTTTATTAACCACGTCACCATCCTTATAAGGTTCAAGTGTTGTTGATGTTCCCATTGGTGTCCGAATAGGCTTGCTTTTGTCCATGTTGAAGCGCTTAATAAGGTCTTTTGTATACTTTGTTTGATGCACAAAGGTTCCCTCCTTGGTTTGCTTGATTTGCAGCCCCAAAAAGTATGTGAGTTCTCCCATCATACTCATCTCAAATTTTGAACTCATCATAGCTGAAAACTTAGACACAAGATCATGAGAAGCACAACCAAAGATAATATCGTCCCCATACACTTGAACAAATAATGAGTCATTGCCATTATTAAGTACAAATAGAGTTTTATCAACCTTGCCCATGATAAACCCCTTTTCAAGTAAGAATGTTTTTAACTTATCATACCATGCTCTAGGGGCTTGTTTGAGACTGTACAAGGCTTTGGACAGTTTGTAAACATGATTAGGAAAATTTAGATTTTCAAAACCCGGTGATTGCTCTACATAAACCTCCTCATCTGTTGGGCCATTAATAAAAACATTTTTAACATCTATTTGATATAACTTGAAACCTTTTGATGCAGCAAAAGCAAACAAAATTCTTATGGCTTCTAATCTACCAACAAGAGCAAAAGTTTCATCAAAATATAGACCTTCAACTTGTGTGAAACCTTGAGCAACCAACCTAGCCTTATTCCTAACAACAACCCCATCCTCACTTTTTTATTTTTAAACTCCCACTTAGTTCGAATTAAATTGTGACCTTGAGGTGCAGGTACAAGTTTCCAAACATTATTTGTTTAAAAATTTTTAACTCTTCTTGCATGGCAATAATCCAAGATTCATTACTGAGTCCATGCTTTGGCTTGAAAAGAAGCAACAAATGCAGAATGAGAGTGAGTTTGGATCATAAAACCTGGACCTTGTGACCCGTTCGTGCAAGCTTCCAATAATTTGTTGTGGAGGATGAATTTTGAGAACCCTGAGGGGAGTAGACACTTCACAAGCTTCTCCTTCTTTATGTTCATCACAAATCGTTGAGCTTGTGACTTGAGGACTATCTGGACCAGCAATGGTGGTTGTCGGTGCTAGTTGTGAATCAAAATCAGGAGGTGGAACAATGTCATTACCTGCTGAATTTTTGGGCAGCAGCACCACTTTTTCCTCATCTTCAACAAAAATACTCTCCCCCTGCGAATATGCATCTTGACCTGAAATATTAGAGCTAGTACATAGGCTAGCTTCATTAAAAGAAACCTCACAAGTCTCCACAATTTTGTTAGTGTCAAGTAAAAGCACACGATAGCCTCTAGTATGAGATGAATAACCAAGAAACATGCATCAACAGATCTAGGTTCAAATTTATCAAGATTACCGTGTTTCATAACAAAGCATTTACAACCAAAAAACCGAAAGTGTGTGACACTAGGCCTATGTCCAAACCAAAGTTCATATGGTGTTTTACCTAGCTTAGCACGCAAGAAAACACGATTTGAGACATAACAAGCGGTTGCAATTGCATCTGCCAAAAATTTTCTAGGAGTTTGATATTCATCAAGCATAGTCCTAGCCATCTCAACGAAGGTTTTGTACTTTCTCTCTACAGCACCGTTTTGTTGAGGTACATCTGGTGAAGAAAATTGATGATCTATTCCATTTTCAACACAAAAGTGATCAAATGATTGATTTTTAAATTCAGTTCAATTATCACTTCTAATTGTTTTAAAGATCATGGGTGATCAATTGATAATCTAAGAAATAAAGTTCTAAAGTGACTAAAAGCTTCATTCTTATATGCCATAAAGTAAACCCAAGAGTATCTAGAATTATCATCAACAATCACAAGTACATACTATTTACCTCCAAAAGATTGAACACGTGAAGGACCTACGGTGTCAAGGTGCAAAAGTTGTCCCGGTTCAGTTGTCATTGTCATTGTAAGAGGAGCATGTGAACCTGCAACCATCATAGCTTGTCGACAAGAAGAGCATACAATTTGTTTGTCCCCTTTAAGCTTAGGCAGCCCACGTATGCGATCAAGAGCACTAACACGCGTGAGATGATCAAAGCCTACGTGACCAAGTATATGATGCCAAAAATATAAATCTTTTGAATCATTAACAACTAGACACCTATGGTTAGAGGATGACATATCAAAATCAGCTTTAAAAACTCTTCCAACCCGAGACGTGTTAAAAATAAGCTCACTATTTGAATCTACAACCTTGCAGCAATTTTTAGTTAAAATAATTTCCACATTTTCATCTAGCAATTGAGAGACATAAAGCAAGTTGTATTTAAAATTTTTAACAAGTGACACATCCTTCAAAGTGTAGTGATTATTTACTCTAATCGAACCCTTAGCAATTATAGGAGTTGAAGAATTATCAGCAAAAGTAATATTCTCTACATGTGACACAAAAGAGAGGGAGGAGAAGCAATCTTTGTTACCAGTCATGTGGCGTGAGCAACCTGAATCCACAATCCAAATATTCTCCTTTCTCGAGCGTGCAACCTACATAGAAACACAATACGTCGATGACTCAATACTGAGGTTAGTCAAAAGACATTTAGGAATCCAATACTGAGTCACACGATGTCTAGCACGAAAAACATGCAAAAGATGAGATAAAATAACAGGTTTATGAGCCAAATTTGAGGATTTTTGTACCCAACTACTAACCTCTAAACTTCGAGGTGTTACATGTGTAGGACGAAAAACAGTAAGTTTGGGAGCAAACTTTGCATGTTTTTAACTCATAACAGCATGTTGCATGTTTCTAACATTCAGTTTAGCATGTGCAGCAAATTTTGCATGAAAGTTATGAGATCTAGATTGCATTCTTTCCTTTTTTCTGTTGTTTAGCTAGTCTTTAACAAAAATTAATGACATGAACTTCTCTACCACAGTAGGTACAAAGAAACTTAACTTTGTGTTCCTGTCTAGATGAGCAAGAAACATGTTTATTAGCAACCGAATGAGAACAATCCTGCAGATTTGAAAACTACTTCTTTTTGTTTAGGATTTGTTTTAATCAAACCACTTCCTAATGACTTTACAATTTTAGGTGGATGTGCCTTATCATGTGCATGGGAATCAAAACCTAAACCAGATTTATCATTACATGACTTAGAGGAATTCAGCAGCAAGTTCAAATTCTTATTCCCATTACAAAACCGCTCTAGTGTGCTATTCATGGCATCAAGTTTCTTAGACAAATCTAGGCAGTTTTCACATGAAGTTTTTCCTTTTAATTTGCAATTAGATAAATTTTTAATTGCATGAGAATGTAAAGCATTGTTCAATATAGAAATCTCATTCATAGCATCATATAGTTTCCTATCAAGATCATCACAAGTAGAACAATGCAAATCAATTGTAGAACAACAAGCATCTTTCAAGTTTTCATCATTAAGTGCAGCAAGCTTTTGTTATTTTCAATTTCTAACTCAAGTTTATCAAGTGTGCAGGTGTGTGCACTTCATAGGGAGGACAATTGCTCATATATAAGCTCACATGAAGAACAAGAATCATCACTAGGAATCAAAGTTTTTAAACGATTAATTTCAGATTCTAGTGATTCAATTTTAACAACATTGTCCCTAAGTTTTTTGTCCTTTTTATTAAGTATAAAAGTGGCACGAGAAATAGCATCACACATTTCTTCGCAAGTGGGACATACCTTTTCATCGTCGCTGTTGTGTTCTGCCTCCACCCTACTTGATCTTGAGTTGCCCGCCATGAAACACATAGTTGCCAAATTGTCTTCATCCTCATCACTTTAGGAGTCCACATTGCTGAAGTTGTTGTTTAGTAGAGTGGAGAGGATATGGTCCACCACATGGTGTATTGTGAAAGCCTTCTTTTTCTTGTTGTTGTTGCCAGAAGAGGACTTAAACTTATTTTGCTTTTCATCACGGTAGAAGGATCTGAAAGGTTAGGGCAATCTGTATGAAAATGTCATGTCTTACCACATTCAAAGCATCATTGAGATCCAACACTTCCTCTCCTTCTAATTCTCAAATTTTGCAATGCTTTTGAGAATCTAGTAGAGATGAGTGCAAGCTCCTCATCTGGAAACTCTTCAATTTTTTCAATGGTTAGAGAGGACAACAAAGCAAGTGTACCACATGATTAAGATTGGATAGAGCTAGGAATGTCACGTTGAAAAACAAATGCAAGAGACTTGTTGAGATCCTTACATGATATTATGTTAATTTCATGAGTTTTTTACTTAGAATATAACACATCTAATGTAAGTGTACTCATGATAGTGAATTCACGAATAGATGTAACTTTCATCTACCAAATTGACATGTCTAATGCACCTAGTAATGGCCTAGCATTCTCAGCGTCTAAAAAATTAACATTGATGTTATGCAAGTTGTTGAGAATTTTGTTAAAGCGAGCAAAGAGGTCATCGATTGACTCACCGTGTTGCATATCGAAGTGCATGTATTCTTTCTTGAACATATATTGCCTTACCTCATTGATCATGTTGGATCCTTCGTGGTAGTTGCAAAGTGCCTTCCACACATCGTACGCTGATCAGAGGTGTGCAACTCGATCAAAGTCACTTTGAGTCAACCCTTGTATGATCAAGTTCCGAGCCTTGTTGTTGTTGTCGACATCTCTCATGTTTGCAGTTGTAACTTGATTGTTTGGCGGCACGTCGTAAGGCTTGGTTACCTTTTCCCATATTGCAAAGCCTTGCGCCTGGATAACAGCTTCCATACATGCCTTCCAAACCTGAAAATCAATGCCACTTAACACACAAGGTTTTGCGAAGTATTTCTCCATGATGATTAGTCAAAACACAAGCAAATCAAAGTGATTAGAGCACCTTGGCTCTGATACCAATTGTAGGATCGAAGAGCACGTGAAAAGCTACCATATGGGGGATGAATGGTAGATTTAAAACTTTTTAGGCGGAAGCAACATAAACCCCTTGGCAGAAAAGCAATCTCTTAAGAAACAATGTGTACAACTAATCTAAATGTGTTCAACCATGACATAAGTGGTAGATATTATAGATAATCAAGTCACAAAGACACGATAACAAGAATCAGGAGAAACCATCAAGAAAAACTCAAGTTATGATCGATAGATCGAACAAAGGTCAATCTGTTCTACTCGAGAAAAACCAGATCGACATCACTGAAAAGAAAATCGTGTAGATCAAAAACCAGAAATCCAATGACTATGAAATTTTCACAGATAATATATAGTAAGTTTTAAAGACAACCAAAAAAGAATCACATCAATTGGATTTGTAAAACTCGAGTTATGATAAAAACACCGACGCAACATCGTGTTGTCCAGAAACTCAACGAGAAAAACTTGTCTGAAACAAGATGGATGAACAAGGCATAAAAGGTCCTCTAAAACTATGATATTTATTCAATAGAAAACAATAGGAACAGCCCAAAGTCGTCTCACAATGATATATGGCCTCCCTTTCTTATATAACCAGCCCTGAGTCCAACCCAATCCAAACTAGGACTCTAATCCTACTCAGTTTCATTCGAAACTTTCCATAACCGCTCAAGACTCTTCCATGCGCAGATAGAAGCAATCTTAATACTTTCGAACACCTTAGAAATGTCCTAACATTCATAAAACAACTCAACTTCGTGACCCATTGAATCTAATAAAAACAAACTCGAAACATTCCATAAACGAACAGTGACCACCTCAGCCGCAGCCTGAGGTATAATCCAGCCAGTTGGACCTTTCTGACCAATTCTTTACGTTCACTTCTCTTCATCATGCCTTGGAACCATGTTGCCACATCCATGCGCTCCTTGCACATGTGCAAACACCTTCTAATGATGTCCACGATACCTTCATATGCATTGTTCTTTATCCAAACATGATGTGTGACCAACCAATCAACTCAACCACAATTCCTCCCAAACTTGGTTGTTGAACCTCATCTTCTCCCTAAGACTAGTTCAATGGATCCCGTCATCAACCATGTCTTGACCTCAAGCAAGACCTGCACATTAATAAACAATCAATTCTCACGAGCACAAGTCCTCGCCTTGACTCACATTAGTCCGATAACCACATCACTTTGTGTGAGCACCTCACATAAGCATGTTGCAAACCTTGCAAGATAAAGCCAGCCTTCACCACCAAAACACACCGAAAACTTAGCAAATAAATACTAAGCAAACCTTACCATAACCTATAAGAAAGTTTGAAACATTGCAAGTTAAAAGCAGAACCACTGCGATCTTGCACCGGACCTTGCCAAAGCTAACTGAACCTTGCAAAAGCTAACCGGACCTTGGGCTGGACCAAGCCAAAGCTAACCAGACCTTGCAAAATCTAACCGGACCTTGCGTCGGACCTAGCCAAAGCTTGTCAGACCTCACGTCGAACCTTGCCAGAGCTACCCAAAACATGTCGGACCTATCATCGGACTTTGTCAGAGCTCGGACCTAGAGTCAAACCTCGTTGAAAAGGGTGTTTTAGCAATATTCAAAACTTTTATCGAAATGGCCAATGTATTCAGCACACATAGGTCTCACACAAAGCACATAACAGACACGTCAAACCACCGTGAGTGCTCCATCCAGAAAATATGTTGTATGCCGAGAAATCATGAAGGAACCACAAGTACACATCTCCAAGGTTGAATTTCTACTTCTTGTCACAGTCTTATGCTTTGACTCTTGTCTACAACATTCTCAATTTTCGATCAACAGTTTCAGCATCACGTTGAGACATGGCCCATAATGATCTAGTCCGGGTACAATAAGGCAAAGGAACATAAACTCATACTTCATACAAAGAGAATGTGGTAGGTTCTATAAAATAAAAAAGACAGAGCAACAAGAGTATAGTGTGGCATCTGTACCGGACGGTGAGAAGTCATCTCTCGCTAACATGTTGTAAACATTTCTCACATTAGTGGTGAAATCTAAATCAAAGCGAGCTAGCGCTTTTCATGCCTCATCATCGAACGGGTGCGCCATGACTCGCTTGTTCTCACATACACCTTCTTTGTTCCATCTCTTATTCCTAAATTTTTTTAAAGAAATAACTGCTTCAACCGATGTGTCACATGCAAGTAATGAAGCTTCTTATGTGCGACTTCTATCATCACATTATGACCATCATCATTAATAACTTTAACAAACCTCGATTTACCATATTTTAAGCACTTGTTATCTTTGTCATGCTCTTTCCAAAAAATTGTGCAGTTATTTGAACACACATGAATCTTCTTATATATTGTATTGAGACTAGAAAGCAATTTCTTCTACTGATACATATCTTTAGACACATTATGAGGTTGTAGAAGGATATCACTGATCAATTTGATGAGCTCGTTGTAGCAGTTATAAGAAAAGAGTATTTAGACTTAATTATCATAAGTCTGGTAATGAAAGTAGAATGGTCACTTCCGTGTGTTCATGCAACAGCTCTACTGAAGCTTTGAGAAGATTGAAGAATGCTTCAACCTCTGTTGTAGGAGGATCCTTGGTAAACTCTTTTTGTATAGCTTCTTCATTTCATAATCCAATTAACCGTGTGTTATTATCATCCTTATCCACTTCTTGTATAATTTGAGAAGTTGTCTCATTGTCAAAGATCCACACCTCATAATGTGTCATGAAATTAGTTCAACGCAAGTGTATTGAAACTGTCATTTTGTCCAAACACTTCATATTTCTGCATTTGTTACACGCGCACTGTACCTTGTTGATCTTTGACAACAAAAAAACTCGGTCTATAATAACATTTGTCTTGGTGAACCACTGATCTGAGGGACGATCTTTCTTGTTCTAACCAATATACATCCAACTGTGATCTTCACCTATATTTGAGGCTACATGTGGGGAACGTAATCCCGACATCCGAGGATCTCATTGGGTGGTGTCGTGCGATGCGACACCCAATAGTATACAAGAATAGAACCTGAATAAAGTACAAAACGAAGTCTTTTATTTATCATACAGCGGAAGTTTTACAATACTAGCGTAAGGAAAGAAACATATATATCATAGCTACGCTCTCAGCACTAGCCATGCAACAGCAAAGTTATCCATGCCTTGGATACTTTGCACTAGCAACACTCAATTACGGCGGCGTGCAGGGTTCCCACTCGGCTGTACACCCTGGAGGGGGTGCAGCCTCATTATCAAACCCTTCATCAATTGTATAACCTGCAAAAACTCGTTAACTGCAAACGTGAGCATAAGGCTCAGCAAGACTAACCCGTCTCACTAGACATATGCAAGGGAACACTAAACATAGGTAAGGTAAAGCATAAATGATTCGCCTACAAGTGGATCCTTATAATCAGGTTTTATGTAGCAAATGACATTCTCCAAGCACAGCACATCATGGGCTCCACAATCAAACAAGAAACGCTTTAACGATGATATGACATGCTCAGAGCACATAATGCTATTACAGCTAAAGTATGGGGAAACTGTAAACTTTTAATTGTACTATCTCTAAACCATACAAGGTTACAAAGCAATTATAATTCAATACAATATAATTTCTGGCTTCTTTAGTATTTACTACGTCACGGCGCAGTGAACAAGTGGTACTCTATTACAGCGAGGGACAGTGATTGCAATCAGGACACACCCGGACAACACGACACATACGTCGTTCGGAAGTGTCAGCGAGCACACCTGTACCTACATAACACTTCAGTACTAGGCGTATATGGACACCTTTCACAAGAAACTCGAACACCGAGCCCGTCTCACCTCCGTGAACAGAAGGTCTCTGCACGGAACACCTCATGTGTCCGCCGACCAATTTACACCTTACTGTCCTCAACCCACACCTATCGATGGTGAGTTAATGGGCCTCGACACCCCAGTTATCAAGTTACATCAGTTTATTGGATTCCATATGTCCATTATGTCGCCGGTACAATTCAAGCTTGTTCGAAGGGGCCGCATACAGACGGGCCTTAATCGACACAGGCAGGGCTATGCGACCGAGACTCAATTCTCGCCGCTTCCTATCCATTCCCTGCCCGGTCTCCATTTCATTATATTATGCCATTTTCTATCTAATCAATCATGTAAGATATTTCCTACATCTCTCGCGAATAGATTCCAACTACTCGACTTCTACCGGATTTCCTATGCATTAGCAAAGCAGTTACTACAGGTCAAATTGTAACTCGTTCCAACCAATCCCTGGGATTTTTGGTCATGCATGTGGGGTATCAATCATCCTAAACATATTGCACAATTCATATACTACTCATCATAATGATAAAGTAAAATTTTATAAACGAATTAAATGCAAACCAGGGCTTGCCTTGTTGTAGGTCAGAGTCTGAGTTAATATTTGGAAGGTGCTCTTCCAAGGTTTCTGGCTCCTCCTCGACTTCAGTCACTATACGATGTGCATAGAATACGTATATGAATTACTTTGAAAAATAATTATTACCAAGACCATAATTTAATTTATGGTGACCATTATGTGATAATGACTTCATTGGCTTTGGAACTTTGAAGGCAGGTATTAGGGAATATGATAGAAGCTCTTGCAAAGAACAGGAGATGATCAAAGTAGATTGTGGTCTCCAAAATTATGGCAAGCAATCAACTTCCAAAAATTCTAGAGAGGAAACTGTAGCTTGAACATAGCTAACAGTTGATAATCAAGATAGAGGAAATTGTCCTGGTTCTAGCAAAATTTGTTTCATAAATTTCTAAGCTTGGGTGAAGGAGTTATTGAATTTCTAAGTTGGCAAGAATTTCTGGAACTATCTTGTAATTGAATTTTTAACCTTTTACTCAATGTTCAGTTTGCGACTGAATTAGGACTAGGATAGCAGGTCAATTAAATCCCAAGATTTTTACAGGAACTAGTGTATGACTAAAGGAAGATTCAGTCCAAATTTGGGACACAATAAATCAACTGAACATCTGTGAAAATTTAATAACTGAAAAAGGTAATTGAACTATACAGAGGGTTAAATAGGTGCAATGGCTCCCAAACTTTTTCTGGTAATCAAGAACAGGACAGTAAATTTTATGTGAATTTTGGGCATTTTTCCAGTGGCTATCTTATCTGGAAAATTGTATTTGCATTTGGAAAGATTATTTTCTACAGAATGTAACTCTTAGTTTCACAGAACCTAATTGGCACTGAAAGTAACTAGAGCTCAAGGGCTTTCCAACAAAATTTGTTTGAATAATTTTGGAGCATCCTACAGAAAGGTATTCAATTTAGAAATTTGAACAATTTTCTGGAATTAATTTAATAAAATATCGGTGCCGGAATTCAAATTCAATCGGGTGGGTCCCATGGGCCACGTGGCGTGCTCTGGTCAATGCAACACCGCGGTCCACAGGTTTCATTGCGCGCAGCCGCACGGAATCCCAGCCGCACCGTGATCCCGCAGCTACTGGCAGGTGAGCCCCACGGGGTTGTCTCCCACCTCGGGCCAACGCCTGCGCGAGGCGACGCCCGCGGCGGTGACTCGCCGGCGAGATCGCCGCCGGCTAAACTGACGGGCCAAACTCGTCCAAACTCACCGCCTGGGTGTTTTTGGAGTCGCTGAGCACGACGGTGAAGTCGATGGGACCAGAAACTCGCCGGAAATGGCTGTGCGACGGCGGCGGCGGCGGTGAGCGCTCGGGCAACATGGAACTCGCTCCAGAGTAGCTCAAACCACTCGAGACCTTCTTCAAAACCTTCCTTGGACGATGTAGATCAAGGAACTGGACGTGGGAGAGGAGGAAACAATCGGAAACTATGAGCTCGACGGCGAACCGAGGCTTCCTCACCGGCGGCGAGCAAAACTCGATTTTCTCGGTCGTTGCTCGATAACTTTTAGGGGTTTTTGCTTAGGTAGGAGCGCTAGGACCTATAGAAACTATCTCTAAGCAATTGCAAAGAATATTTATTTGTAGAAACAGAATTGAAACGGAAACCGAGCGAGCTTCCTCACACCGGTCGGAAAGAAGAAGACTGATAACTTGCTCATTTCTCAATGAAAAAGGAAACGGTTTGCACCGCGAGTTAGAGCTCGACTAGGTGCACCTTTAAGATTTTAGGATTGTGGCTTGAAACTGCGTGAAATGGCAGCGCACCACGGAGCAGAGGCGAGCAGCGACGATGGTGCGCGGCGCAGAAGAAATAGCGAGAGGGGGAAAACTGATCGGGGAAGGGAAACACCGGAACGGCGGCCGGGCCTTTTATAGCGCCGCGGCAAGCAAGCAAGCAGCTCGCTGGAGCTTGCATGCGTGTGCGCTGTCGAGCGGGCGAGCTCCGGTGCAGAGATGGCAGGCGGTCGAGCTGATCCGTTCAGCAGAGGCTGGCCTGTGGGGCCCACAGGTCAGTCAGACTCCAGCAGTAAAGTTAAAAATTCATTTAAAAATAGAAGATCAACTCCAAAAATCATGAAATTTTGTGGAGATGGTAAATGAATTATTCTGAACACAATGGTGAACTCAAATCTTATGTTCAAATAAGTTGGAAAAGAATTTAAAATTCAGATTTAAATTTGATTCAAATTTGCTAAGCATCTCAAATAAAATAGCAAATGAGTTCCTAAAATCTTGAAATTTTTGCAGGCAAGCTATTGAGAATATTAGAAGGTCAAGGAAAAATTTAGAGCCTCTATAATTAGTACTGCACTTTAAATTGCCTTAATAAACTTCATCCAAATAATTCTAAAATTTGAAGAGAGGTGAGTAGAATCATTCTAGAATTAGTGGTGAAGTCCAATACTCATGTTAATAAAATTTAACCATGAGTGCAAGAAAGGGTTGGATGGTATTAAGTTCATGTGTACCACTATATTGGATCTCTAATATAGTTGATCACAAAACTCATAACTGAATTTACATGCAATAAAAGGTAGTGCTGTCCAGAAACTCGACGAGTAAAACTTGTCTATAACAACTCGGACGAACAAGGCACAAAAGTTCCCTCAAACTATGAATTGTATTCAATAGAACACAAGAGGAACAGCCCCAAAGTCGTGCTCCACGAGCTCTGGGCTCCCTTGCTTATATAACCAGCTCGAAAGCCAACTCAACTCAAATCAGGAACCTAATCCTACTCTGTTCACGAATCGTAACTTTCCATAACTGCTAAGGATTCTTCTATACGCAGATAGAAGCAATCTTAAGACTTCCAAACACCTTAGGAACGTATCCTATATTCCTAAAACAACTCAAATTCGTGATCCACACGAAATCCTATCATAACCAACTCAAATCTTTCCATATTTGAGTCAAACCTGACTCAGCCGCAGCCTCAGTCCATAACCAAGTCGGTTGGACCTTTCCGACCAACTCTTTACGTTCACATCTCTTCATCACATCTCGGAACCATGTAGCCACGTCCATGCACTCCTTGCACACGTGCAAACATCTTCCAATGACGTCCATGATACCTTCACATGCATTGTTCTTGATTCAATCATGTTGCGCAACAGATCAGCTTAACCACAATTCCTCCTGAATTTGGTTGTTGGAACCTCATCTCCTTCCTGAGACTAGTTCAATGGATCCCATCACCAGCCATGTCTTGAACTCAAGCAACACCTGCACATGAATAAACAACCAATCCATATGAGCCCAAGTCCTCGACTTGACTCAAGTTAGTTCCGAACACAACACCTTACGTGAGAACCTCACATAAGCATGTTGCAAAACCACAGTAACACGATATCATCCATATCAACCAAAACGCACCAAAGACTTGGCAAATGCATACTAAGCAATCTTTCCAAAGATGTAAAGCAAGTACAAAACATTGCAAATGAAAAACAGAAGCATTGCGGTCAAGTTCCAGACCTTGCCAGAGCAACCGGGACCTTGAGCCGAAGCTAACAAAAGCTAGTAGAACCTAGCGCCGTAACTTACCAAAACTAGTACAACCAAGCTCCCACCGGAGCTTACAAAACTAGTCGGACCTTGATAAAAAGGTGTTTTGGTGATATTCAAAACTTTTATCGTCAAGCAAGTGTATTCACTACAAGCCAATGTATTCAACACACATAGGTCTTACAATCTCCCCCATGATGAATGCAATGGCAACACCATTTAAAATCCGAACATTTGCTTATTCACATAAAAGTTTTGAAGGCAATTTCTCCCCCTTTGTAAATCAAAAGTAAAATGAGAAGAAAATCCAAAAATTATCCCTAATTATCTCTCCTTGTGCACATATTCTCTTTCTCTTCATGCTTATCTCTCCCCCTTTGATAATGTATTCAGAAAGTCATGAGCATATAAACAAATTATCTCTCCCCCTTTAGTTGTTATGAGCATATTATAACATATACATATAAACAAAGCTCATCCAAGTCATACTATCAAGTACCTTACATTATCACATCAATGAAATATATAAAGTAGTGTAAGCCATGCTAGAGATCAAATGTAATTTTCAATTTAAGTAAGTCGTGGTCTCACAAACTTAACTATTTCAAAACCTGAAATCATGACACTAGTTGCTGCATTTTATTATTTTTCAAAGCATAAATTTAGATCATATGGTATTTGCAAGAGATTATATGCGCATCTGCCTTATTCTAACCAACAAAGCCAAGCCTATGTCATTTGACAATCAGAAGCTTAAGGACATGGTTTTAGTCATACACAACTTCTTCCAAGTTCATATCTAAGTGCAATGATAAGCTATCTCAAAAGAAGAAGTGCGATGCATGCATATTCTCTTGATCTTTTCTCAATTTATATTTGTTCATAAAAACTCAACATGTGAGTTGATTACTTAATTAATTCTTAATGATTAAAAGCACTAGTGAACATGTAACAAGTTCAAAACAGCAAGAAAGTTCGACCATGACCAGTTTTAGTGTAAGTAATTGTTCCAATTACTAGACATGGCATAAACTACAAATGTATAACACGAGTAATGTAGTAAGAACTTTCAGCATGTAAAAGGAATCACAAAGTCATATATATATGAAATACTATGCTCATATTATTTTAATTTCAGATTCACACATAGACTTCCCAAGTCTCAAAACTCCCCTTCAATTTAAGCCATGAGGATCCATAACCCCTATTTTACTACGAATGTAACAAAAACGAGTGAAATCCAAAGGTTTTGTAAAAATGTCAGCCAATTGTTGTTTGGTATCTACATGGTGAAGCACAATGTTTCCTTTTTCAACATTATCTAGGAGAAAGTGATACGTAAAGTCAATATGCTTAGTTCTAGAATGTTGCACGGGGTTTTTAGAAATGCAAATGGCACTAGTGTTATCACAAAAAAGTGGAACACTATCTAGATCAACCCCATAGTCCTTAAGTGTTTGAACAATCCAAAGAATTTGTGAGAAAGCACTAGCAGCAGCTACATATTCAGATTCGGTTGTGGATTGTGCAACTGAATTTTGTTTTCTAGAGGACCAAGCAACAAGTGAATTACCAAGAAAATGACAAGCACCGGAAGTACTTTTCCCATCAATCCTACAACCCCCAAAATTAGCTTTCGAAAAAGCTTTCAAAGTAACGGTTGAGGAAGAAGGAAGAAAAATTCCAAATTCTTGAGTTCCATGTAAGTACCTGAGAATCCTTTTGACGGCTTGACGATGTGAAGCACGTGGGGAGGCTTGAAACCGTGCACAAAGACATACGCTGAATTGTATGTCTGGTCTTGATGTCGTGAGGTACAAAAGTGATCCGATCATGCTTCTATATTCTTTTTGATCCACGGGTTCACCATCTTCATCAAGTCCAAGTGTTGTTGCTGTTTCCATTGGTGTCCGAAGAGGCTTGCTTTTGTCCATGTTGAAGCGCCTTAGGAGATCTTTTGTATACTTCGTTTGATGCACAAAGGTACCCTCCTTTGTTTGCTTGATTTGCAGCCCCAAAAAGTAAGTGAGTTCACCCATCATACTCATTTCAAATTCGAAACTCATCATTGCTGAAAACTTGGACACAAGATCATGAGAAGCACAACCAAAGATAATATCATCCACATACACTTGAACGAATAATGAGTCATTGCCATGCTTAAGCACAAAATGAGTTTCATCAACCTTGCCCATGGTAAACCCTTTTTCAAGTAAGAATGTTTTTAACCTATCATACCATGCTCTAGGGGCTTGTTTGAGACCGTACAAGGCTTTGGACAGTTTGTAAACATGATTGGGAAAATCTGGATTTTCAAAACCCAGTGGTTGTTTCACATAAACATCCTCATCTATGTAGCCATTAAGAAAAGAACTTTTAACATCCATTTGATATAGCTTAAAACCAATAGATGTAGCCAAAGCTAACAAAATTCTTATGGCTTCTAATCTAGCAACAGGAGCAAAAGTTCCATCAAAATCTAGACCTTCAACTTGATTGAAACCTTGAGCAACCAACCTAGCCTTATTCCTAACCACAACCCCATCCTCACTTTGTTTATTTTTAAATACCCATTTAGTTCCAATTAAAGTGTGACCTTGAGGTGGAGGTACAAGTTTCCAAACATTATTTCTTTCAAAATTTTCTAACTCTTCTTGCATGGCAATAATCCAAGATTCATTAGTGAGTGCGTGTGATATATCTTTGGGTTCAAAAGAAGCAACAAAAGCAGAATGAGCATAAGAATTTGGATCGCAAAACCTGGACCGTGTGACTCTTTCGTGCAAGCTTCCAATCATCTGTTGTGGGGGATGATCTTTGTAAAACCGTAGGAGAACAGATGTCTCACAAGCTTCTTCTTCTTCATGTTCATCACGAATCGATGAGCTTGTGACTTGAGGATGATTTGAATCAGCATTGATGGTTCTCGGTGCTGGTTGAGAATTAACATCCGGAGCTGAACCAAACTCTTTAGCTGCTGAATTTTTGGGCAGCAGCTCCAATTCTTCCTCATCTTCAACGAAAATGCTCTCCCTCTGCGGATATGGATTTGGACCTGCAATGTTTGAGCTAGTACCTGGACTAGCTTCATCAAAAGATACTTCACAAGTCTCCACAATTTCGTTAGTGCCAAGTAAAAGCACACGGTAGCCTCTAGTATGAGATGGATAACCAAGAAACATGCCATCAATGGATCTAGGTTCAAATTTATCAACATTACCATGTTTCTTTACAAAGCATTTGCAACCAAAGACCCGAAAGTGTGTAACACTAGGCCTATGTCCAAACCGGAGCTCATATGGTGTTTTACCTAGCTTAGCACGCAAGAAAACACGATTTGAGACATAACAAGCAGTTGCTAACGCATCAGCCCAAAATTTCCTAGGAGTTTGATATTCATCAAGCATAGTCCTAGCCATCTCAACTAAGGTTTTGTTCTTTCTTTCTACAACACAGTTTTGTTGAGGTACATATAGTGAAGAAAATTGATGATCTATTCTATTTTCAGCATAGAAGTGATCAAAAGATTGATTTTTAAATTCAGTTCCATTATCACTTCTAATTGCTTTTAAAGATCCCGGGTAATCAATTGATAATCTAAGAAATAAAGTTCTAAAGTGACTAAAAACTTCATTCTTAGACATCATAAAGTAAACCCAAGAGTATTTAGAATAATCATCAACAATCACAAGTACATACCATTTACCTCCGAAGGATTGAACACGTGAAGGTCCTACATTGTCAAGATGCAAAAGTTGACACGGTTCAGTTGTCATGATCATTGTGAGAGGAGTATGTGAACCTGCAACCATCTTAGCATGTCTACAAGAAGAGCACACAATTTCTTTGTCCCCTTTAAGCTTAGGCAGCCCACGTATGCGATCAAAAGCACTAACACGCATTAGGTGATCAAAGCCTACGTGACTAAGTCTACGATGCCAAAAATATAAGTCCTTTGAATCATTAGCAACTAGAAACCTATGCTTAGAGGAAGACATATCAAAATCAGCTTTAAAAACTCTTCCAAACCGAGACATGTTAAAAATAAGCTCACTATTTGAACCTACAACTTTGCAGCAGTTTTTATTGAAAATAATTTCTAGATTTTCATCTAGCAATTGTGCAACAGAAAGCAAGTTGTATTTCAAATTTTTGACAAGTGCCACATCCTTCAAAGTGTAGTGATCA
Organism: Tuctoria greenei; assembly: GCA_036927565.1. NCBI lineage: Eukaryota > Viridiplantae > Streptophyta > Magnoliopsida > Poales > Poaceae > Tuctoria > Tuctoria greenei. The sequence goes on along the minus strand of JAYESD010000001.1, from coordinate 259,367,398 downwards.
TTTACTCTAATCACACCCTTAGCAATTATAGGAGTTGAAGAATTATCGGCAAAAGTAACATTCTCTACACGTGACACAAAAGAGAGGGAGGAGAACCAATCTTTGTTACCGGTCATGTGGCGTGAGCAACCTGAATCCACAATCCAAATGTTCTACTTCCTCAAACGTGTAACCTACATAGAAGCACAATACATCGATGACTCAATACTGGGGTTAGTCAAAAGGCATTTAGGAATCCAGTACTGAGTCACGCAACGTGCAGTAGGAAAAACACGCGAAGGCTGAGACAAAACAGCAGGTTTATGAGTCAAAGTTTGAGATTTTTTATTCTTAACTACTGACCTATAAGGTGTTACTTGTGTAGCAAAAAAATGAGTAGCTCCGGAGGCAAAAACAGAAGGTCTGGAGGTAAACTTTGAATGTTTTTGACTCAAAACAGCAGGTTGTACATTCGGTTCAATATGTGCAGCAAATTTTGCATGAAAGTTATGAGATCTAGCAACCATTCTTTTCCTTTTCTGTTGTTTAGCTAGTATATAACAAAAATCTATGACATTACCATCTCTACAACAGTAGGTACAATGAAATTTAACTTTGTGTTCATGTCTAGATGAGCAAACAACATTTTTATTTGAAACTGAATGAGACAATACTCCTGCAGATTTGAAAATCACTTCTTTTTGTTTAGGATCTGTTTCAATCAAACCACTTCCTAATGACTTAACAATTTTAAGGTGGATGTGCCTTAGCATGAGCATGAGAATCAAAACCTAAACCAGTTTTATCATTCCAAGACTTGGATGAATTCAGCAGCAAGTTTAGGTACTTATTCCCATTACAAAACCGATCTAGTGTCCTATTCATGTCATCAAGTCTCTTAGACAAGTCTAGGCAGTTTGCACATGAAGTTTTTCCTTTTAGTTTGCAATTGGAGCAATATTTAACTTCATGAGAACGTAAAGCATTGTTCAATATAGAAATTTCATTCATAGCATCTTGCAGTTTTTTATCAAGATCATCACAACTAGAACAATGCAAATCAATTGTAGAACAAGAAGCATCTTTTAAGTTTCCAATATTAAGTGCAGCAAGCTTTTTGTTCTTTTCAATTTCAAGTTCAAGTTTATCAAGTGTGGAGTTATGTGCACTTCTTAGGGAGGACAATTGTTCATATATTAAGTCACATGAGGAACAAGAATCATCACTAGGAATCAAGGATTTCAAACAATTAATTTCAGATTCTAAAGACTCAATTTTAACAGCATTGTCCCTAAGCCTTTTGTCCTTTTTCTTAACAATAATAGTGGCACAAGAAATAGCATCACACATTTCTTCGCAAGTAGGACATACCTCTTCATTGTCGCTGTTGTGTTCTACCTCCTCCATACTTGATCTTGGCTTGCCCGCTATGAAGCACAAGTTTTCCAAATCATCTTCATCTTCATCACTTCCAATGTCCACGTCGCTTGAGCCAAGTTCCAGGAGTGCTAAGATAAAACTGTTCACCAGTTGGCGACATGTAAAGCCCTTCTTTTTCTTCTTATCGTTTGTTGAGGAGTGCGTTATCCTTGATTGTTTTTCTTCCCGGGAGGTAGGACCTAAAAGGTTAGGACAATCTGTACGAAAGTGTCCTGTCTTACCACATTCAAAGCATCGTTGAGGTCCGGAGCTTCCTCTCCTTCTAGTTCTCACATTTTGCAATGCTTTTGAGAACCTCGTAGAGAGAAGTGCTAGCTCCTCCTCTGGAAACTCCTCAATCTGTTCAAGGGTTAGAGAGGACAACAAAGCAAGTGTACCACAAGATGAAAATTGGCCAGAGCTAGGCATATCACGTTGAGAAATAAAAGCAATAGACTTGTTGGGGTTCTTACGTGATATTATGTCAATTTCATGAGTTTTTAGCTTGGAATATAGTTTTTCTAAGGTAAGTGAACTCATGACAGTAGATTCATGAATAGATGTGATTTTCATCTCCCAAATTGACATATCTAATGCACTTAGCAATTGCCTAGCATTTTCGGCATCTGAAAAAATTAACATTGACACTACGCAAGTTGCTGAGAATCTTATTAAAGCGAGCAAAAAGGTCATCAATAGACTCACCGGGTTGCATCTCGAAGCGCATGTATTCTTTCTTGAACATGTCTTGCCTTACCTCTTTGATCGTGTTGGATCCTTTGTGGTAGTCACAATGTGCTTTTCACACATCGTATGCAGATCGGAGGTGTGCAACACGGTCGAAGTCGCTTTGTGTTAATCCTTGTATGATCAAGTTCCGAGCCTTGTTGTTGTTGTCGACATCTCTCAAATTTGTAGCTGTAACTTAATCGTTTGATGGGACTTCGTAAGGCTTGGATACCTTCTCTCATATTGCAAAGCCTTGTGTCTGGATGAAAGCCTTCATGCGTGCCTTCCAAACCTGAAAATCAATACCAGCGAACACACAAGGTTTGGCAGAGTACTTCTCCATGATGATTAGTTAAAAACACGCGCAAATCACAAAGATTAGAGCACCGTGGCTCTGATACCGATTGTAGGATCTAAGAGCACGTGAAAAACTACCAGAGGGGGGGTGAATTGTAGATTTTAAAAATCTTACGCAGCGGAAACAATTAAACCCTAACCCCTTCGGCAGAAAAACGATATGTTAAAGAAATCGTATGTGAGACTAATCTAAACGTGTTTCATCATAACAAAAGTGATAGATATCAGATAGAATCAAGTCACGAAGACAACACAACAAGAATCACTAAAATCCGTCGAGAAAAACTCATGTTATGATCGAAAGATCAAACAAAGGTCAATCTGCCCTACTAAAAAAAAAACAGTTCTAGAACGCTGCAAAGAAACTCATGTAGATCATATACCACAAATCCAATGACCGTGAAATTTTGACAGATGATATATAATCAACTTGTGAAGACAACCCAAAAAGAATCACGTCAATTGGATCTGTAAAACTCGAGTTATGATAAAACCACTGACGAAAGGTAGTGCTGTCAAGAAACTCGACGAGTAAAACTTGTCTGGAACAAGTCGGACGAACAAGGCACAAAAGTTCCTTCAAACTACGAATTTTATTCAATAGAACACAAGAGGAACAGCCCCAAAATCGTGATCCACGAGCTCTGGGCTCCCTTGCTTATATAACCAGCTCGAAATCCAACTCAACTCAAATCAGGAACCTAATCCTACTCTTTTCACGAATCTTAACTTTCCATAACTGCTTAGGATTCTTCTATACGCAGATAGAAGCAACCTTAAGACTTTCAAACACCTAAGGAACGTATCCTATATTCCTAAAAAACCTTAAATTCGTGATCCACACAAAATCCTATCATAACCAACTCAAATCTTTCCATATTTGAGTCAAACGCGACTCAGCCGCAGCCTGAGTCCATAACCTAGTCGGTTGGACCTTTTTGACCAACTCTTTACGTCCACATCTCTTCATCATGTCTTGGAACCATGTAGCCACGTCCATGCACTCCTTGCACACGTGCAAACATCTTCCAATGATGTCCATGATACCTTCACATGCATTGTTCTTGATTCAATCATGCTGTGCATCCTCCTGATCAGCTTAACCACAATTCCTCCTGAATTTGGTTGTTGGAATCTCATCTCCTCCCTGAGACTAGTCCAATGGATCCCATCACCAGCCATGTCTTGAACTCAAGCAACACCTGCACATGAATAAACAACCAATCCATACGAGCCTAAGTCCTCGACTTGACTCAAGTTAGTTCCGAACACAACGCCTTACGTGAGAACCTCACATAAGCATGTTGCAAAACCACAGTAACACGATATCATCCATATCAACCAAAACGCACCAAAGACTTAGCAAATGACTACTAAGCAATCTTTCCAGAGATGTAAAGCAAGTACGAAATATTGCATATGAAAAACAGAAGCATTGCGGTCAAGTTCCGGACCTTGCCAGAGCAACTCGGACCTTGAGCCGAAGCTAACAAAAGCTAGTAGAACCTAGCGCTGGAACTTACCAAAACTAGTACAACCAAGCTCCCACCGGAGCTTACAAAACTAGTTGGACCTTGATAAAAAGGTGTTTTGGTGATATTCAAAACTTTTATCGTCAAGCAAGTGTATTCACTCAAGCCAATGTATTCAGCACACATAGGTCTTACAAGCGCGGACTCTTCTTCAGTGTCCACCAGCACCCGAAGCACCTCAGGGTGATGGAACAGAGGCGCGCTAATGTGGAGCATCTGGTTGCAGCTGCAGCTGATGTAATCAACAACCAAGGTCCTCCCCTGCTAGGCAAGCACCTTCAAGGAACAAGACCTTGTTGGGCAGACTTGGTCCTCAGGCGTCACAGCCCAGGAGACGTGTTCCCTCCCAGCAGGTGACGTCACTGCCCAATGGGTCATGCTACACTCATACGGTGTCGAGGCTCTCGACGCATGATCTCCTTTCGGAGCTTGACTGCCGATATAGGCAATAGGACGACCGCGTCCTCATGGAGCGTGCTCGCGAGAGGCGAGTTGCCCGTGAAAACCCTTATGTTTTGGGAGTAGAAGGTGGTTGTTCAGCCTTGGCCATGTATCTTCGCATGGTCGATTGGCCTCCGAACTTTTGGCCTCATCTGCCAGAGAAGTACGATGGGATTGTCAACCCTGTCGAGTTCCTCCAAATCTACTCCACCGCAATCCTCACAGCTGGAGGCAATGAGGTCGTTATGGCCAATTACTTCCCAATGGCTCTAACCAGGACAGTCAGGTCATGGTTCATGAGTCTTGTGCCTGACTCCATCAACAGTTGGGTGGAACGTTGCCGCCAATTCACCGCCAACATTAGGAGCTCCTATACACGACCTGGCATAAAGCTGGATCTGTTTGTCGTACAGCAGAAGACGGGAGAATCGTTGCGATCATTCATCCAGCGGTTTTCTCAGGTACAGAACAATATTCCTTCTATCTCCAACGCCTCTGTCATTGTTGCATTCTAACAAGTAGTTAGAGACAAGAATGTTGGAGAAGCGGGCAACCAAAGAAGTCAGCCGCGTCATGGAGCTCTTTAGCCTAGCCGACAAATGTGCCAGGGTTGCAGAGGGCCGAGAGATGCACTCCAAACCAGCTCTGGAGGTTGGTAAACCCTCCTCCAAGGCTGAAGCCGCTACTTCTGACAGTGGAAAAAAGAAGAAAAAGTCCAAAGGTAAGAAGAAGTCATTGGTCGACATGTCTACTGCTACTGCAACTGCAGCTCTGGGAAGCCGGGGGCCACACCCCGAAAAATGTCCTCGACCATCGTCCGAAGACGGCGGCAATGAGAAGATGCGGTGTCTGATCCACAAAATGGACACCCAAAATCTTTAAGACTGCCGTGAGGTTAAGCGCCTTATTGAACACAATAACAAGTGCTAGGAAGAAGCTCCTTTCCGACAACAGGAAGGAAAGCAGAAGGTCGACGAAGCTCCGGCTGATCAAGAGCTAGGCTTCCAAGACCCCAAAAAGGTCCTGAAGGATGTGCACAACACCGTCGACGATGACTCTGACATCTCCGACAATGATCGTCGGAAGACTCTCCATATGATTTAGGGAGGGTCTTGGGACATTACCTCTCTGCGCATCCTCAAAACCATGCGCCGGGAGATGGCTGCTTGTGCTCCCACTGCCAAGGCAGAACCCCATCGAAAGTGGATGGACACTATCATCACTTTCGATGCTTCGAATTGCCCGAGGAATATGATCAGAGCTAGTCAACTGCCATTGATGGTTTCTCCTACCATCAACATCGTCCAGCTTTATCATGTCCTGATAGATGGAGGTGCGGCACTCAACCTCCTCAGCTACGATGCGTTCGTGAAGATCCAACTCAGCCTCTCAGACCTTCGCCCCTCATGTCCCTTCTCCAGAGTAGGTCCTGGAGCTATCACTCCTCTCGGATCAAGTACACTCCCAGTGAACTTTGGGACTCATAACAACTATAGGTATGAAAAGTTGGTCTTCGATGTAGCGCACATCAGCCTTCCCTTCAACACCATCCTAGGCAGGCCAGCCCTGTATAGGTTTATGGTTGTAGCTCATTATGGCTATCTGGTGTTGAAGATGCCGACACCTTCAGGCATTCTTCAGATCCATAGGAATCGCACTGCAGGAGTCACTGAGTTGGAAGAACTCCACGCACTTGCAATAGCGCAGGAGGAACGATCCGGCAAGGAGCAAACTGCTCAATCTCCGAGCTCTCGCCAATGAGGATGAACCTCTGCACCACATGTGCAGCCAAGCGGCGACACCAACATTCCCGTCAAGGTCATCCAAATCGGTTTCAATGCTACCCAGACCACCCGTATATTGGGAGGTCTGGACAACAAATAGGAACTCGCGCCTGTCACTTTGTTCCGGGCGAATATTGACATGTTTGCATGGCAACCATCACAAATGCCTGGGATCCCTAGGGAGGTGATTGATCACAACCTGAAGATATACCCTGATGCATGACCAATACATCAGAAGCCCTGGAAGAAATCAGTTGAGCGGCAAAACTTCATCAGAAAAGAAATCAAGAAGATGCTTGAAGTTGGTTTCATCCGAATAGTCCACCATCCACGCTGTTTGGCAAACCCAGTTGTTGTACCAAAGGCTGGCGGGAAGCTTCAGATGTGCATCAACTACACCACCTTGAATAAGGCAAGCCCAAAAGATTCATTTCCACTACCTAGGATAGATCAGATAGTGGATTCCACCTCCGTGTGTGAGCTATTATGTTTCCTAGATGCGTATTCTGGATATCATAAGTTCCAAATGTCTAGGGAAGATGAAGAGCATACTACCTTCATAACAGTAGATGGGTTGTATTGTTATACTGCCACGCCTTTTGGTCTCAAAAATATTGCTTCAACTTTTGTTCGAGCCATGCACAAAACATTTGCAGAGCTCATTAGGGACTTGGTGGATGTCTACGTAAATGACATCGTTGTGAAGGTAAAGAACAAGGAATCACTCCTTGAACACCTGCAAGCCGTCTTTGACAAACTGCACATAATCCACACCAAACTAAACCAGAATAAATGTGTATTTGGGGTTAGCTCCAGGAAGCTCCTTGCATTCCTGGTGACTCACCAAGAAATTGAGGCAAATCCGGCAAAGATCAAGGCTATTGAAGAGATGTGGTCCCCAGCCCGTGTCAAGGATGTCCAGAAACTAACTAGATGTCTAGCTGCGCTCAACCGGTTCATCTCAAGACCGGCAGAGAGGGCACTTCCCTTCTTCAAACTATTGAGGAAGTCTAGGCCATTACATTGGTCTGAAGATGCAGAAAAGGCATTACAGGAGCTCAAGCAGCTCCTCACCACAATACCAGTCTTGGTAGCTCTAGAACCTGGTAAGCCTCTCCTGCTTTACATATCGACAACTACAGAGATTGTCAGTATGGTCCTGGTCGTGGAGATGCAGGAGCCATCATCAACATAGGAGCCAAGACCCCTCCAGGAGGGTCCAAAGCTACCTTAAGGCAAGTCTGGGTCCTAGCCCCCAGGCGTGGATCCAAAAGGCAAACTGCCTAAGGATCAACCTCTCTCATCCGAGGGAGCACTCAAGGTTGATTGAGAAGTAGATTCGGACCCCTTCGGGAGGATCCGGATGGCTCAAAAGAAGGTATGGACCCCTCCGGGAGGGTCCGGGTTGATGAAGAAGGAGCTTCGGGCCCTTCCGAGAAGGTCCGAACCGTCCAGCGGCCAGTGTACTTCATCAGCAAAGTACTGCACGATGCCAAGACTCGGTACAATGAGGTGCATAAACTGTTATATGCAGTTCTGAATTCCTTAAGGAAGCTTCATCACTACTTCCAAGCCCACAAAATATTAGTGGTAACTTCTTATCCACTATGTGCTATATTGCATAACTCCAATTCTACGGGAAATATTGCAAGGTGGACAATTGAGCTGGTGGAATTCAGTCTCAAATTTTGGCCTCGACATGCTATTAAGAGTCAAGCATTGGCTGACTTCGTGGTGGAGTGTACCCTTTCTTCATCAAACCCAGGGGCCACAGGGATCAGAAGCTAGAACCTAAGGTCCCGGTCTTTACTGAGCCTCACTGGACTCTCTACCTCGATAGCTCCATGTAGAAGCAGAGGGCCGGAGCTGGAATCCTTCTCCTCGCTCTGACCGGGGAGAAGGTCAAATACATGGTACAACTTGACTTCATGGCAACCAACAACATGGCAGATTATGAAGCTCTAATCTACAGACTCAAGGTCGCGCTATCATATGGTGTCAAGCAGTTGCTGGTGAAGGGTGTCTCGCAACTCATCATCAAGTAAGTCAAAGGTGAATGCAGTTGCAACAACTCTCAACTCGCTTCTTACCTCCTTGAAGTCTAAAGTTGCAGAAGGACTTCCACGCCCTGGACCTCTGCCATGTCCAGCGTCTCAACAACGATGAAGTTGATGAACTCTCAACGAAAGCTTCAACCGGAACCCATGCTCCCGGCAGAGTTTTTGTCAGGAGATTGTTAGAACCTGCCGCTTAGCCTGCCGAACTGAGTGAGGGGGGCGAGCAGGACAACACCTAACTGATCAACTGGAGAGACACCCTTCTTTCTAGTGTATGGAGCTGAGGCGGTCCTTCCTCTGGAGATCACCATAGGGTCACTCTAGGTCTTGACCTTCGACGAAGCCACAGGGGACAAGCTCCGGCGTGAAGACCTTGACCTCATCGATGAGGGGAGGTGCCAAGCAGCTGTTCAAAATGCACGATATTGCCAGGCTGTCGAAGCGTATGAATGACACTTCCCCCGGTACTACTAAATTGTAGCCCGCGGAGGTTCTTGTATCGGTTTGGGCATGTGGAGATCTAGAACAAGATGATGACACAGGCGATTTACATGGTTCGGGTCGCCTGAGCATAATACCCTACTCCACAGGGTGTGTGTAGTTGTATTGAGGATTTTAGTAGTGCTAGTGTGCGTATGAGCTTAGATGTCCGTGTACCGTGCGGCGCAGTCCTTTTATAGTCTAAGGACTGGCCGTTAGAACACTTGCATGACCCGACATGTGGCCCTGGCGAATTTAATAGCCTAATACTCGATCAACGAGTATTAAGTGTGATTATCATTGTGATAATGTGTCTTAATGGCATCGTTACCCCTATTAACAGCCTACTGATCATGTGTCATTAATATAGCATTAATGACTTGTAATCAGGTCTTGTAACTGTCGCTTTAACTGTCCCTTAAATGTTTGTGTTGTTGGAGATCCTCCAATATCTATGTTGGTGTAAGGTCCGAAGGATCCACACGTGGCAGCTCTAGAGCATCCCCTCGCGGAGAGGTAGGTCCAGATCTGCTATACATGTGGTGGCACCAGAGCTCCCCTCTACTGGCGGTTAGGTCCGAGGTCATTATACACATGTCAACCGCGGAGCTTCCCCATGTTAGGAGTTCAGCTCTGGTCTTACATTACACGTGGCAATCCCGGAGCTACCCATATGAGGGAGGTGGGTCCATTGTTGTGTGACATCCTTCAACTCTGACAGGTGGAACTCTCTTGCACTTCTTGCAGTATCATGGGGTACCCAGTACGCAGGGTACCGACGGGGGCCCTGGGCCCACCTCTGAGAGAAACCCTTTGGGTTAAATTATTCTACCAGAGGTGGGGCCATCCTCAATTCCCGTGCCGCAACTTCAAAGGTCTTCTAATGTATAGTAGATGAGATCTTTGAGTGTGGATCTCACGCAATTGAAGGTCGCCGGTTCCCAATACAAAAATTGTATCGGTTCCGAGCGCCTTGTCAGACTGCCGCCTTTGGGTTCCCCGCCACCCATCATGACAATGGTTTGCCTGGGGTAATAACCTCGACCTCTTCGTCAGGGTGGTCCCGGGACCATTTGTCATTCATGGGGTAGTTTTTTGAAATGTGGCTTTGCTATCATTGCGTTTTCCATCCAAGCGTCGCGAAGGCTTACTTAAGAGGGAGAGTATGCACGGTTTGAGGACTCTTTACGTATTTCAATCAATCTCGCGCTCATGGCCTCCCAAATTTTGCCTAGCTTCCTCCTCTTTCGCTCCACTTTGCCGCGATGGAGTTGGGTCTTCCCAAGAGCCGCATCCAGAGCATGGAAAATCTGATGAAGGTTCGGACCTACATGGGGTGGTCCAGCGAATCCTTCAACCACCTGGTCCGTGTCGGCAAGCTCACCTTCAAGAAGGAGTGTCGCGGGGAGATGGTGTACTTCTCGGCGTATGCCATGGTGGGACTTATCCCACCTTTCTCGAGCTTCATCTTGATGCTGCTGGACTTCTACGACCTCCAACTTCATCACCTCGGCCTGCACTCCCTCCTGCTCGTGGCAACTTTCGTCCACTTTTGTGAGATGTGGGTGGTCATGCCTCCCTACGTCGAATTGTTCCAAACCTTCTTCACAGCCTATACCACCAGCAAGGGGACAGAGTTGCTTAGCTTCTACTACTTCGTGAAGCGCAAGAACTGTCCCTTCAAATACTTGAAATCATTCCCCTCTAGCAAATGGGATGACTGGAAGAAGGATTGGATTGTCATTGCAGTGGAGGAGCACGATAGATTAGAGCTGCCCTATGGACTCCCCAACGTCGACATCGGTGCCTGGAATGTAGTTCTGAAGCTATCGGATGCATTTAACCCTGTCCTAATCCGGATTCGAGAATGTGTGGAGGTTGGAGTGACCCCCCAAATGGTCTTCGGAAATTTCTTGGTGAACAGGTGGGCTCCGCTGAGGAGGAGGGAGAAACTCGCTTGGGCTTTCAATAGTGTGATGGATACCGACCAGATTGAAACCAGTCTAGACTCCAACTTGGATGACTAAGCGCTGAAGCTCCATCTCAAGAAATTTCAGCGCGGGTTGATCTCCGATGACGCATTGACTCTGTCGACTACTTTCCTGCCTCTAAACATTATTCCAGAGATCAGCAGGGAGCTCCGGAGGAAGATGTCGGTGCTAGATGACCTCGGTGAAGTGGAGAAGCGTAGGGTCTCCAGGGTTGTAATCACCGGAGCTTCCGAAGAGTTGGATGCCCCTACTCCAAGACTGAGGGTTGAAGATGTTGGGAAGGGCAAGGGCAAGGAGCCATCCGAATCTTCCAGTCGGAAGAGAAAGCTGAGGCATGCTGATGGGAGCTCCGTCAGGTCTGCTCCGGTGACAATTGCCCCATCTCCCCGGTGAGGGAGGTCTTCGGCGGTGACACCTCCTCAGGTACAGTCGTATTCAAGAGGCGCTAGCTCCGAACAGTCGACTATGGTCCCGGTGCCAGCGAGGGGCTCCAGGTCCGGAGGTTCTTCTCAGTTGAAGGAAGTTTCGGCCGAGAAGACTCCATCTGATGTGGATGGCCCCCGGCAAAGGTCCAAAGTTGCTGTCTCACCAAACTTGGTGGACTCTGACTCCGGGCCTTAGAAGAAGAGGTTTTGAGGCGAATGAGACGGTAGCATTCCCAGGTAAGCATCGTGGACTTGCCTTGAAATGTTAACCTTGTTTATGTTTTTAATTTTCTTGTCCCTTTATTTCTAGGGTGTCGAGAAAGGAGTTCGAGAATTCAGCATCTATTGCAGCGACTGGGGCTGCGCATGTTGAAGCTCCGGCTTCGACCATTGAGCCTCCTCCTCACGTGGTGCAAAAGACTCAAAAGCTCCAGCGCTAGCTGTCGTGGACATGGATCCAGAAGAAATGCCAGAAGCTCCCGTGTTAGAGCTGAAACACGTGGGAAAAGTTGAAGATGCACCACTGGAAACAGCGTCCGAGGCTGAGGCTCCAGTGTGGGAGTCGGAGTTGTCGGAAGCTCCGAAGTCTGAGCCAAAGGTAACTGAGGCTCCGGTCCCTGCGCCATAAGTTGTTGCAGGGTCGATGGCGCCAGAAGCTCCGACCCTTGAGACAGAAGTCGTAGAAGCCCTGACCACTCAGCCGAAGATGATCGAAGCTCTTGCCCCTAAGCCGGAGATGGTTGAAGCTCCAACCATCGATCCAGAAGTTGTTGAAGGTCCGATTGCCGAGTCGGAGATGCTTGACGCTCTGGCTACTTAGCCAGAAGTGGCAGATGTGTTGGCGCCTGAGCCGATGATGGCAGTGGCTCCGGATGAAACTCCAAAAATCACCCCGGAGGTAGTCGCTCCCGAGGTGTACATGACAGAGTCTGAACACCATGAAGAAGTGGCGGCTAGCTCTCCACCTGCAGAGCCAGCAACTGAAGACCTAGAAGCAGAACCTTCAACTTCTGTTCCGGAGGTGGAAGTTCCCCCAGTGGGATCTTTCTCAACAGCAACAGGGGAGCTCCCGGCGGGCGGCCCTTGTGCCATAGAAGCTCAGGGAACCGCTCTTGTAGAATGGGACCCTATTTTTGTTATGGAGAATCCCCTGGAACAAGCAGAGATGACCCCAGCAGGTCCAGAGCCCATCCCCTTGGCGTTGTCCATAGACAATGCCTGCTCGAGCCTCCTACAAGTTCGGCTTTCCTCCGATCACGAGAGCAAGGTTCTTGAAGAGGAGCGGCATACCTTGAGGCGTTGGCGCAACGGGCTCTACTTCAAGACCAGCGTGCCCAGACAAGGCTTGCTGATAAGAGGGAAATGGCCCGGATGGAATACTGGGGCAAACTGCTAGAGGAGAAGGAGGACACCATCAGGGCTCTCAACACTAATTCTCGGGATATTCTCGAGCGTTTTAAGGAAAGGAATGGTGCTGCTGATGAGCATCACGACAACCTAACTGCTTTAAATGAGATTCTCTAGAAGCATCAAGCGGACCTTGATGTGAGGGAAGAGAAACTCCTGGAACAAGAGAAGGATGTTTTGAAAAGGGAGGAGGAGCTCACCTAGAAATTGACTCGGGCTGAGAAAAATTTGACACATCACACTAAGAAGTTGGATCTGTGGAGTGAGAAGGAAAAGGAGAAGTACTGGAAACTGGGGCAGGAGATCTCAAAAAGAGAAGCTGATGTTGCCGCCATAGAATGGGAGGTAAGAGGCATGGAGAAGGACTTGGCCGAACGGCGGAACCATATCCAGCTCCGGGAGACAGAGCTAGCCGATTGCGAAAAGAAAGTTGTTGAGAGTATGCAGCAACATGCTAAAGTGGTCGAGCGCCTCACTCGAGAAGGTTCGGAGCTTGCAGCTGCCCGGAGGCCACTAGAGGAGCTTCGGAGTTTGATGGAGATTGAATCCATTCAAGTATGGGAATTCTTGGGGCGAGCCAATGATGCGTTGACAACACTAGGCTTCAGTCCTGTACGTCCGGACAATCCAGCGCTGGACATGGACCGAGCGCTGGTGGCACTCAACCCTGTCGGTGGCAAACTTGACGCAATGGGTGATGTCATTGTGGACCAGCTGGAGACAGGGGGAAATCTTTGGCCACCAACATTCCAGAATATATGTTGTCGTGTTACGTGAGCCGAGATCTCCATTTCTCCCTTGATCCGATGCTCAAAGATCCCGTTGCTGAAGAGGAGAACACCGCCAAGGCTAGCATTCAAGAAGTTGCCAAGAAGGTCTCCTCATTCTTCCGCGGTACTTAGATCCTCTAGTAGTTAGGTCTTTTCCTTTTGCCTTTTGTTGTATCCCTGATTTTGTAATCCAGTACTTTGAATGAATGAAATCCACTCTTTTGCCATGAATTTCACTTTATCTTTGTCTTCAATATACTGTGCTTTGTCCTGTTGGCCCCCTGGTATATATGCACAATTTGATTGTGAACATGTACCAAAAGGTTTTGACAGTATGTTGATGACTTGAACATTTCAAAGTTGTAGATTTTATCTCCTATACCTTTGCCACGTCGATGGCGGGCCCCCTAGGGTTGTCGGAGCTTGATAGCTCCAACGGCACCTACCATCAACATATAACACGTCGACGGCGGGACCCCTGGGAGTTATCAGAGCTTGACAGGTCCGGTAGCACCCGATGTCAATGCACAAATCATCGACAGCAGGCGCCCTGGTGTTGTCGGAGCTTTGTAGCTCTGATGGCACCCACTACCAACATATAAAACATCGATGGTGGGCCCCCTTGGAGGATGTCGGAGCTTAGTAGCTCCGACGTCGTCCACCATCACTATGAGTTTTTTGTTTTTCTTGCACATTGGAGACAAGAAAAAGAGTAAAATTCATCCTTTTGTCTATAAATCGTTTGTGACTTATCATTCTTATATTAGTTTTAGATCCAAAGAAATTCGATATGATAACAAGCATATTGATGTAATCTTTCTAGATCTGCATGTTTTTTTAGTAGTCATCCTACTGAGGCCTGTCGAGATGTAGGTAGAGTGGCGTACTTAGGGTGCAGGACAGGCTAAGTCGATAGCACACTCCAGACCTATGTTGGCTTGGCATTCAGGCAAGTAGACTATGCAGCAATGTTAAGATCCAAGAGACCATCAATATAACATGTGACGCATATGAATAACTTGGACTAAAACATAAAAAGAATTGCACAACTTCATTATATACAAGAAGGATAAAAATAATAATTCAAAATATCGAGCCGTGTACAAAAATAAATGCACATGGAGTCTATTTTCACACAACAATGTCTTTCATTATAGGTCCCGATTACAGGGAAGACCAGGACACACTTAGGGTACAGGACCAGGCTAAGTGTGCTATACATCCTGTACTAGCCAAGGGCATGTAGCTACACTTTTAGTGCTGTGACTGTATCAACTGTTACTTGAACTTCCTGGACTCTCCCGGAGGGGTCTGGATGCTCTCTCGGAGGACCTACCCGATTCTGTATGTTGACTCTATAACATACACTGTGTAATTATAGACTCACCTCCGTGATTCTAAGTATAAAACTTACGGAGGTGCTCGATGTTCCAAGGATTAAGAAGCGGAGTCCCACCCTCAGTTGCCAAGCGAACGCATCTGGGATGGGATACTTTGATAACTCGGAAGTGACCTTCCCAGTTGGGGGAAAGTTTATTCATTCCTTCACGAGTAAGTATTTTTCGTAGCACCAGACCGCCTTCCTCGAGCAGTCGGTTGTGCACATGCCTTTGATGATAGCGCCGAAGCACTTGGCGATAGCGTGCATTCTGAACACTTGGCACCTTCCCTCATCGACGAGGTCAAGGTCTTCACGCTGGAGCTGGTCCTGCGCGGCTTTGTCTAAGGTCTTGACCTAGAGCAACCCCATGGTGATCTCCAGAGGAAGGACTGCTTTAGCTTCGTACACCAGGAAAAAGGGTGCCTCCCCAGTTGACCGGTTAGGTGTTGTCCTGTTCTCCCACAGTGTAGACGGAAGCTCTTCAATCTAGTTGGCTCCGTGATTTTTTTCAAGCGTTCATATGTATGCATCTTGAGTCATTTTAGGATTTCTGCATTTGCTCTCTCGGCTTGGCCATTGCTTCCTGGGTGAGCTATTGAGGCGTAGCTGACTTCAATGCTGAGGTCTTCACAATATTCTTGGAATGCAACACTTGTAAATTGGGTTCCATTATCAGTATGACTTTGTTCGGAACTCCAAATCCGCATATTATGGACTTCAAGAACTTTGTTGCTGATTGCTTGTTGATTGTCACAGCTGGAGTAGCTTCTAGCCATTTGGTCAACTTGTCGATGGCGACGTATAGGAATTTGTAACCTCCGATGGCTTTTGGGAATGGTCCCAAGATGTTCATACCCCACACAGCAAATTGCCTTGTAGGAGGTATCATTTGCAGTGATTGAGCCGGTGTGTGAATTTGTTTTGCATGGAACCGGCATGCTTCACATTTTTTCACCAACTCAACTGCATCTTGGAATGTTGTAGGCCAGTAAAAGACATACCGGAAGGCTTTACCAACCAACGTGCGGGAAGATGTGTGGTTCCCACACTCACCTCCATGGATTTCCGCGAGGAGCTCGCTGCCTTCTTCCCTTGCAAAGGACGCCGTTGGCACCACGCCGGTAGAGATCCCCTTGTACAAGTGTGTATCTTTTAGCCAATCTGACGATCCGGTCAGCGGATACACCATCTTCAAGAATGATATTTTCTTTCAAGTAGCTCCGGATCTCTGAGATCCATGCATCGGAGCTATCGGTACCCTGTGTACCGGATACCCCTTGGAACTGCGAAGAGTGCAAAGGAACTCCACCTATCTGACTTGAAGACCTTCGAAGGCCCCATGTGTCACTCGGAACTGGACTTGCCTCCCTTCTATGGTTAGTCCCAGTGCCGCCACGTGTATCATAAAAACGGAGCTACATTCCATACATGGGAAAGCTCCGGACTAGATACATGTGTGACACCCCCAGACCTAACCCCCGACAGAGGGAAGCTCCGGTATCGACACGTGTACAACAGCACCAGACCTACTCGTCCAAGACGGCAAGCTCCGGAGCTGCCACACGTCTAACCGTCGGACCTTCGACCTCAACAGGCAGATTGGTGGACCTCCAACGGCTCAGACCTTCAAGGAACATTAAAGACTCCAAGACCTGATTATGTGTCATTAATGCTATCATAATGACACACGATTGGAGGACCCTTAATACTAGTAACGCCACCGTTAACGCGCATTACCACGTTGTTAAGGAGAATTAAATACATTAACTGTGTATTAAGCATCAATAACCGCCAGGGCCACATATCGGGCTAGGCTGATGATGTAATGGCCAGTCTTTGTACTATAAAAGGATTGGCCGAGCGATACACATGGAGACTCTTCGACACTCTTGGAGACAGGCTAGAGGCCAAATACAACAACACACACCTGTTGAGTAGGGTATTATGCTCAGGCGGCCCGAACCACGTAAATCCTCGTGTCAAATTGCCATCTTGTGCTGAATCTCCGCGCGCCCAAACCGAACTACAAAACTCCACGGGCTACTAACCGTAGTACCGGGAGAATTACCGGAACCAGACTCCAACAGTTGGCGTGCCAGGTAGGGGGCGCCTGAGATTTGAAGATGGTGAATTCTGCTGTTGGATCGTCCAACGGTAACCATGTTGTGCAACCTGCTAGAGGCAATCCCACTAACATGCAGCAACACGTAGGTGTTGTGGCTCCAGTAGGAGTCATGCCACCGCCTCCACCGTTCGCTCCAGTGAATCAACCCGGACAGAGAGATGGGGAGTCCGCGTCGATCACTGCATCAGCGAACAACAACCCTGCACACGCGCTTAATGTTGCGCGTGCTCTTCTCCAACGTCCACTGCCTCTAGGAGCACCCCAGGGTGCGATGGAACAGTGGAGAGCTGATGTGGATCATCTGGTTGCAGCAGCAGCCGATTGCATCACCAATCAAGGTCCTCCCCCCTCTGGGCGGGCCCCATCGTAGTGTCGAACCTTGTCGGGTAGACTCGGTCCGCAAGCTTCACAGCACGGGAGGTGTGCTGCATCTCAACAGGCGACGTCGCTGCCTTCCAGGGCGCGACGTACTCACACGTTAACAAGGCTTTCGACTCATGACCTCCGGGCGGAGCTCGATCGTCGTTACCGACAACAGGACGGTCGCGTCCACATCGAGCGCGCTCGCGAGAAGCGAGAGGCTCGAGACAGTCTTGCTCCTGAGGGAGTAGGAGGAGGTTGTTCTGCCTTGGCCATGGACCTATGCATGGTCAGGTGGCCGCAGATGTTTAGGCCTCATTTGCCGAACAAATTTGGTGGGACTGTCAATCCCATCGAATTTCTTCAAATATACTCCACCGCTATCCTTGCGGCTGGGGGCAATGAGGCTGTGATGTCCAATTATTTCCCTGTGGCTTTAACTGGGACCGCCAGGTCTTGGTTCATGAGCCTTCCGCCTGACTCCATCAATAGTTGGGCGGAGTTGTGCCAGCAGTTCACTGCCAATTTCGGGAGCTCATACACCCGACCAGGCATGGAACTGGATCTTTTTGCTGTCGAGCAGAAGGGGGGAGAGTCCCTGCGATCTTTCATCTAGAGGTTCTCCCAGGTACGAAATACCATTCCTTCTATATTAAGCGCTTCTGTTATTGTAGCATTCAAACAGGGCATTCGAGACAAGAAAATGCTGGAGAAGCTGGCGACCAAGGAAGTCACCCGTGTCACGGAACTCTTCATCTTGGCAGACAAGTGTGCCAAGGCTGCGGAAGGCTGTGAAATGCACTCCCAACCACCTCCGGAGGTCAATAAAAAATCCTCCAAGGTTGAAGCCACTACCTCCGGGAGTGGCAAGAAGAAGAAAAAATCCAACGGCAAAAAGAAGTCGTCGGCCGGCACACCTACTCCCGCTGCTGCCGCAACTCCAGGTGGCCGGGGGCCACGCCCCGAGAAACGACCTCGGCCATCATCTGAAGACGGTGGCAACTCCAAGATGTGTTGTCCCATACACAAGACGGACAACCACAAACTGGAAAACTATTGAGAGGTCCAGAACCTCGCCAAGCGCTACAACAAGTGCCGGGAAGAAGCTCCTTTCCGTCAAAGGGAAGGAAAACAAAAAGTCAGCAAAGCTCCGACTAAAGAGGAGTTAGGCTTTCAGAACCCTAAAAAGGCCTTGAAGGTTTTTTACACCTCCGTTGACGACGACTCCGACGTCTCTGACAACGAGCGCCGGAAGACCATGAACACCATCTTTTGTCGTTCGTGGGACATCACTTCCCACCGTGTCCTCAAGACAATGCGGCGGGACATGGACTCTGTAGCTCCCACTTCCACGGCGGAGGCTCATCAAAAGTGGATGGATACTGCCATCACCTTTGATGCTTCGGACGGCCCTTGGAACATGATTGGAGCTGGCCAACTTCCACTGATGGTATCTCTGACCATCAATAACATCCAGCTCCACCACGTAATCGTGGACAGAGGTTCGGGGCTGAACCTCATAAGCTTCGTAGCCTTCATCAAGCTTCAGCTCTGACCTTCGGATCTTCTCCCCTCTCGACCATTCTCTGGAGTAGGTCCGGGGGCCATAACTCCACTCGGAGCCATTACTCTCCCGATGACCTTCAGAACTCGGGAGAATTACAAGACCAAAATGTTGGTCTTCGATGTGGCACATATCAACTTACGATTCAACGCCATCTTGGGTAGGCCAGCTTTATACAAATTTATGGATGCTGCTCATTATGGCTATTTGGTGTTGAAGATGCCAACAGCCTCAGGCGTTCTTTGGATCTGCGGGGATCGCACCGCCGGAGTTACTGCTCTGGAAGAACTTCACGCGCTTCCTACAGTGCAGGAGGAAGAATCCGGAAAGGAGCAAGCTCCGAAGCCCCCGAGCATTCATTAAGGCTCAACCTCTGCACCTCGTGTGCAACCAAGCAGCGACACCGACATTCCCGTCAAAGTCATCCAAATTGGTTCCGACGCTGCTCAGACCACCCATATATCAGGAGGTCTGAATGACAAATAGGAACTCCCTCTCATCACTTTCCTCCGGGCTAATGTCGACGTGTTTGCCTGGCAACCGTCACAAATGCCTGGGATCCCTAGTGAAGTGATTGAGCACAATCTGAAGATTTATACCGATGCTCGGCCTGTACATTAGAAGCCTCGAAAGCAATTAGTAGAGCGACAAAACTTTATACGTCAAGAAGTGAAGAAGTTGCTCGAAGCGGGATTCATTCGGGAAGTCTTCCACCCAAAATGGATGGCAAACCCAGTCATACCTAAGGCCGGAGGGAAGCTTCGGATGTGTATCGACTACACAACACTGAATAAGGCATGCCCAAAGGATCCATTACCACTACCTAGAATAGATCACATAGTGGATTCCACCTCTGGGTGTGAATTACTGTGTTTCCTAGATGCATATTCTGGGTGTCATCAAATCAGAATTTCTAAGGAAGATGAAGAGCATACCGCCTTAATCACAGTAGATGGGTTGTACTGTTACACTGCCATGCCATTTGGTCTCCAAGATTCTGCTTCAACATTTGTGTGAGGTATGTACAAAACTTTTGGAGAGCTCATCAGAGATGTAGTGGAAGTGTACGTCGATATCATCGTCTTCAAGATCAAGAATAAGGAGTCATTTCTTGACACCTTGCAAGCTATCTTCAACAAGTTGCGAATCACACGCACAAAGCTAAACCAGACAATTGTGTATTTGGGGTTAGCTCTGGAAAGCTTTTTGGATTCTTGGTGAACCACCGAGGAATAGAAGTGAATCCAGCGAAGATTAAAGCTATTGAAGACATGCGACCACCAGCTCGCATCAAGGATGTCCAGAAGCTGACTGGGTGTCTAGCTGCCCTTAGCCGGTTCATATCAAGACTGGCAGAACGGAAACTACCCTTCTTCAAATTATTGAGGAAGTCCGGACCATTCCAATGGTCTGAAGAAGCAGAAAAAGGCTTTCCAAGAGCTGAAGCAGCTCCTCACCACTCTACCATCTTTGGTAGCTCTGAATCCTGGTGAGCTGCTTCTGCTTTACATTTCAGCAACAGACAAAGTTGTCAGCATGGTCCTGGTTGCGGAAAGACTAGAACCATCTCCAGTTCAGGAAGCCAGACCCCTCCGGGAAGGTCTAGAGCTACCTGAAGGCGAGTCTGGGTCCCGGCCCCCAGACCCGGATCCTCGAGGTGAGACGCCAGAGGATCAACCTCCTTCAAATGAAGGAGTTACTGTTGCTGAATTAGAAGATCCGGAACCTTCCGAGAAGGTCTGGGTCACTCCAGAAGAAGCTCCGGGTTCCTCTAATTAGAACCCAGAGGTCCCTGAAGAAGGTTCAGACCCCTCCGGGATGGTCCGGGTTGATGAGGAGGAAGCTCCGGGGCCCTTCAGGAGGGTCCGGACAGTCCAGCGCCCAGTATACTTCATCAGTGAAGTACTTCATGACGCCAAGAATCGGTACATAGAGGTGCATAAGCTGCTCTACACAGTTCTTATTGCCTCTAGAAAGCTTCATCACTACTTCCAAGCTTACAAGATTTCAGTGGTAACCTATTATCCACTATCTGCAATCTTGCATAACTCCAACTCTACTAGGAACATTGCAAAGTGGGAGGCGGAATTGGCCGAGTTCGATCTTGAATTCGTCATAAGACAAGCGATCAAGAGTCAAACATTGGTAGACTTTGTGGCGGAATGGACCCCCTCTCCATCAAATCCTGGGGGCCCTAGTGTCTGGGCGACATGGAGTACTTCGCTGATGAAGTACATTAAATGTTGGATTATCCGGACTCTTCCAGAGGAGCCCGGAGCTTCCTCTCCATTGACCTGGACCCTCCCGGAGGGGTCCAAGCCTTCTTGTTGAGCTTTCCGGACCCTCCCTATGGGGTCCAGAACTTCTTCTTCTTCGACCCGAACCCTATTGGAAGGGTCCGAATCACCTTGGTTAGCCAGGTGAACTCCCTCCGGTGAGAGAGGTTGATCTCCTAGCATTCCGCCTTATGGTTCTGTGTCTGGGGGCTGGGACCCAAACTCGTCTTCAGGTAGCTCCAGATCCTCCCATATGGATCTAAGCTCCACATCTTGATGTGGCTCCAGTCTTTCTGTGACCAGGACCAAGCTTACAACTTCCGTAGTTGCAAAAATGTAAAGCAGTAGAGGCTCACCAGGATTCGGAGCTACCAAGATTGGTAGCTTGGTGAGGAGCTGCTTCAGCTCTTGAAATGCCTTTTCTGCTTCTTCAGACCAATGGAATGGTCTGGACTTCCTCAAGAGTTTGAAGAAGGGTAGCACCCGCTCTGCCAGTCTTGAAATGAACCGGCTGAGTGCAACTAAACATCCATATAGATTCTGGATGTCCTTGATGCGGGATGGAGGCCGCATGTCTTCTATAGACTTGATCTTCGCCGGGTTTGCCTCAATTCCTGCGTGAGTCACCAAGAAACCAAGGAGTTTCCCGGAGCTAACCCTGAAGACACACTTATCTGGGTTTAACTTAGTGCAAGTGATGCGCAGCTTGTTGAAGACAACTTGCAAATTGTCAAGGAGTGACTCCTTGTTCTTGATCTTCACTACGATGTCATCGACATACACCTCCACCAAGTCTCTAATGAGTTCTCAAAAAGTTTTGCACATAGCTCATACAAAGGTGGAAGAAACATTTTTGAGACCAAAGAGCATGGCAGTATAACAATATAATCCATCTACTATTATGAAGGCAGTATGCTCTTCATCTTCCTTCGACATTTGTACCTGATGGTATCTAGAATATGCATCTAACAAACACAATAGCTCGTAGCCGGAGGTGTAGTCCACTATCTTATCTATCCTAGGTGGTGGAAATGGATCTTTTGGACATGCCTTGTTTAAGGTGGTGTAGTCGATACACATCCGAAGCTTCCCGCCGGTCTTGGGTACAACGACTGGGTTTGCCAGCCATTTTGGATGAAAAAACTTCCCGATGAAACCATCTTCGAGCAACTTTTTGATCTCTTGCCGGATGAAGTTTAGCTGCTCGATGGACTGCTTCCGGGACTTCTGGTGTACAAATCGTGCATCAAGATAAATCTTCAGATTGTGCCCAATCACCTCCCTAGGGATCCCAGCCATTTGTGACAGTTGCCAGGCAAACACGTCAACATTTGCTCGGAGGAAGGTGATGAGCACAAGTTCCTATTTATTGTTCAGACCTCCCGATATACGGGTGGTCTGAGCAGCATCAAAACCGATTTGGACGACTTTGACAGGAACATAGGTGTCATCGCTTGGTTGCACACGTGGTGCAGAGGTTGAGCCTTGATGACGAGAGCTCGAGGGTTGGGCAGTAAGGTCTTTGTTGGATGCCTCCTCCTACGCAGTTGCAAGCGCATGGAGTTCCTCTAGTGCAGTGATTCCTGCAGTACGGTATCCGCGGATGCGGAGAACGCCAGAGGGTGTTGGCATCTTAAACACCAGGTAGCCATAATGAGCCGCACCCATGATCCTGTACAAGGCAAACCTGCATAAGATGGCATTGAAGGGTAAGCTGATGTGTGTGTGTGTAACACCCTCATTTTCATGCATCATGCCCTACATGCATTCATATACATGTTTAACATTAACCCATAACAAGAGGAACAAGTTAAAATTGATTTGGAGCAAAACCGCACTTAAAAATGTAGGAAAGTGCGGACTAGTCCGGTTTTGCTGAGGACTAGTCCGATTTCTCTCTGTCTAAAAACGGACTTGTCCGTTTTTGCTGCGGATTAGTCCGATATTTGCCTCTGGACAACTTCGGACTTGTCCGATTTTGTGCGGACTTGTCCGATTTTGTGCGGACTAGTCCGGTATTCCATGAATCCTTGAAAATTTGCTAAGTCCCTGGACTTTTCCGGACTAGTCCGGTGTTCCAGCGGACTTGTCCGTTTTCCTTTCTGACTAAGATCGGACTTGTCCGATTTTAGGCCAGACTTGTCCGATTTTCTCTCTGGACGACTTCGGACTAGTCCGGTCCTGTCCGGACTTGTCCGGTATTTCGTGACTCCGAGATTGACCTTTTGTTTTACGACTTGTTTCTTGGGTTTCACGTCAAGTGGGCCTAGGGACGTCGTGCCCAACTCTTTTAGAGCCCATGTGGGACTCTAAACCGGCCTCTACTCATCCAAAACTCGAAATCCATCTAACCCTAGCCTCCACGTCTATATAAACAACCCCACCCCTTGGTTTGACATCTATTTGCCACTTTTCCACCCACCCAAACCCTAGTTCGTGGGGAGCCACCATCAAGGAGGGAGGAGAAGATCCCAAGCAAGAGGAGGAAGAGGAGGAAACGAAGGAGGATCAAGATCTCCACCAAGTTTCGTCCTTCACCACCAATTCATCTCCAAGTTCATCACCAACACTAGATCATCAAGATCCAAGTGTTACCTCCAAGTTTCTTGGTTCATTAGCGTTCTAAACACCTGGTATACCTTCTATTACCTTTTCCTTACGTGCATTCAACCCCTAATCTCCAAATTCACGTCGATCTAGAAAACCCTAATCTGCTGATCTCGTCAAGTGCGGACTTGTCCGGTCCCTAGCGGACTAGTCCGATCTTTCTGGTTAAATTGTGTTGAATTGGTTCTAAAATTTGATCTAATCGAATCCAAACCTGTATAAACTTGTTAAAATCTATTAGAACTAGTTACTTATCATTAAAAGCAATCAATTAAAAAGTTCTACCTTGCATTTGCATTAATCATGCATGTCATGTCATATTGAGTAATATTTGTGCACTCTTTGATTGTGTTTCTTGTCTTGTATGTTTACTGTGTGGATTAGACGGATTTGCGCTAGAGAGTGCCATGGAGGATCTACAACATCAAGAGTTTGAAGGCTTTGACCCTAATCAACAGCAAGAGCAAGGCAAGTGTCCTTGAAGCATATTGATCCTGTTTTTAAAATAAATGTCTTGTTTGCAAAACTGCATGCTTGTGTCAAATTGATGGGAATCCTATGGTAGGAAGTTTACTAGTTTTGTTTGACCACCCTTGTCACCTGGAATTTATGGTAGAGAGTCGGGAAGGGTTTTTACTTTTTTGCTTCGCTTAATCAACTGGGATGGGAAACAACTATATCACTCAATTTAATTATGCATGGATGAGATTATGGTTAACATGAACTGGTTAAACATGGTATGGTAATGGATGATCTAATTAAGCCTGGTATGTGGATGGGTTGGACGTTATGGTGGTTTGCTTGCTTTAGATCTAAGGACCGGTTCATGCGAGAATAAGCCAGGACTACAGTGCCACCACGAGGCCAAGTATGGGTGCGGCGTAGCTGATTAATTAGGGCTTTGCTAGTGCTGTTTGGACCATTGTGGATGCTCGGGGAAGGGGTAGTCGGATTGGGTTTGTTGATGATTGGTGGGACTACCCTGGGATCCGAATGGCTCAAGAGGGGGCCCCTGGTTGAAGATGTGCTCAGTTGGAGGCATCGCCACCGGTGAAACCTTAGTGGGGTCTGAATAGACTAGTAATCCCTTTGTAAAGGCTATTTTGTGATCTCTTGGCCACACACCAACGGAAGTGTGTAATGTGACTGACGGGTCATGGGCATAAGGGAGGTTCTTAGTCGCCGAAGGGTGATGAAATCACGAACACGTGGGTAAAGAGGTACAAACTCTGCAGAGTGTTAACTAAAACTATCATGATAGACGTGCTCCCGGTTATGAGCACCTGGACAACTTCCATGATTAGAGGTAAATTGGAATTTGGGATGGTTATGGTTTGGTAATGGTTATGGATGGTTATGGATTAATCTCTGGTAATGAATATGGTTATTGGCAATGGTGAAATCTGGACTTATTGATGATGGTAATGAATTCAGTTTGGTATTATGGTATTACTCGTGATTATGATTGGTTTATTTCACATACTTATACTATATTGCTTTTCAAACGTTTTACTGTACTTTTCAGCACTTTACCATTATTATTGTCGACATTTGAATAAGCCACATGTCATACTTTCCACACTTGCTGAGTACGACATGTACTCACTCTTGCAATCCCCCCCCCCCAACAGTTGCAGGTCAGGATTGGGAGTTTAATGGCGATAATGCGGAGTTCTAGGCCGTGTCTACCGTCAGCTTTGCCTGTGGTGTTGATTGGAGCTACGCATATATACCCTGTCGTTTATGCTGCATAGTTGCTTAGTTTGCTTAATTAGTTTATTTCCGCTGCATTAGTTGAACTTGTCATTAATATTCATTAGAGCTTGTATTCGAGGATAATCTGGTTTGTGTAATAAAATTTGGTTAATTAATCTTGTTCTGTGGTAATTTTCTGTATACTCTTTTGTGATTGCACTCGTGTATGTGTGATGAACATCCTGGGCACACATATGCGTTAGCTTGGTTCATTTTCGGAACCGGGCGTCACAGATTGGTATCAGAGCCACAGGTTGACCGTAGGATGCAGCCTAGATAGAATGGACACTTTAGAGCACATAGGAGCACTCAGAAATCGATGTGTTTTTGCTTAAGTGTGCTGTTCGCTATATATATTGTTTGCTTGTGTGCTTAATAGAGGATTTTGGGATGCTTTAGCATTACCATGTCCACCTAGGCTAGTGTAGCTAGTTGTTTAGTTTCATATCCCTTGATGCATATAGTTGGGGCGTTTTCTAATTCTTACCTACTGCTTTTCTTCAGATGGTGAGGACTCGCAACCAGAGGGATGGCAATGATGAAGAGGAGAACAATGGAGTGCCTCAGAACAACAATGGGCAAGGATCTACTCAGGGAGCTATCAACATCGAGCAGCTATTGGCCATGCAAAACCAGCTCATGCAGACCATGATACAGACTATGGGACAGCTGCAGGCTGGCAATATCAACAATCAGCCCCACATGCCTCCACCGCCACCCCCACCTCCTCATAACCGATTGGGAGAGTTTATGAGGACTAGGCCGCCAACCTTTGCTCAAGCCGCTGACCCTATGGATGCAGATGATTGGCTCAAGTCCGTGGAGAAGAAGCTAGCCATTGTCCAATGCAGTGACCGGGAGAAGGTGCTATTTTCTTCTCATCAACTCGTTGGAGCAGCTGCAGATTGGTGGGATTCTTATTGCAATGCTCATGAGAACCAAGAGAGAATTACCTGGGCGGAATTCAAGGAGAGTTTCCGTTCTCATTATGTGCCGGAAGGTGTTATGCTCTTGAAGAGGCAAGAATTTGAGAACTTGAGACAAGGAAAATCAAGCGTGAGTGAATATCTCAATAAGTTCACTCAACTCTCAAGATATGCGCCTGAGGATGTTAGCCGGGACAGCCGGAAGCAATACTTGTTCATGAGGGGATTGAACAATACGATCCAAGTGCAATTGCTCAACTCTGATTATGTCAATTTCCAGAAGCTTGTGGACAAAGCAATTGTGGTTGAGAACAAGATCCGTGATATGGAGCAAGAAATCAAGAGGAAGGCGCCCTATCAAGGACAGCAACAAGGAAGTAATGTGCGCCCTCGCTTTGCGCCGCCCAATGCGCCTCATTACAGCTCCTCTATTCCTGCTCAGCGCCCTGGTTATGCACAGCGCCCAACTCAGTTTGTGCAGCAGCGCCCTGTCATGCAAGCACCTAGGCCTCCGATGCCTTATGAGCCTCATGCTAATTTTCCTGCTGCAAATGCTCAAAACCAAGCTCGTCCCAATAATTATGGTGGAGTTAAGAAGTGCTATACTTGGGGAGAAGCTGGACACTTTGCACATCAATGTCCTAAGTCGGGCCTTGGTCAAGGAAGCAATGCATCGAGGCAAAACCCAAGACCTAATGGAGGACAGCCACAAGGAAGCCGTGGACAGCAGAATTTTGCTCGTGGCAACGTGAACCATGTCTCTACGGAGGATGCTCAACAAGCGGATGACGTGGTCATTGGTATGTTTCTCGCCAACTCCAACCCCGCGACTATGTTATTTGATTCTGGAGCATCGCATTCATTCATTGCATCGAAGTATGTTGCCAAGTATAGTTTGCCTATCTCTCATATTAAGTTTACTCTGTTGGTTAAGTCTCCTGGAGGAGAGATGAGGACAAATATAGTATGTCCAAAAGTAAGCCTTAGAATAAGGGGGGTAGACTTCTCCGCCAACCTCATTGTTTTAGATTCTCAAGGGTTGGATATTATACTTGGTATGGACTGGTTGAGGAAGCACAATGGAGTTATTGAGTGTGCCACAAAGACGGTGAAGTTGACTAATGAGGAAGGGATCACCGTAGAATTTGAAGCATCACAAACCGCACCGAAGCAATTGGAGCTGAATCATATGGACGGTGTCGCAATTGAGGAGATTCCGGTGGTGTGTGAATTTTTGGATGTTTTTCCGGAAGAGTTGCTAGGTATGCCACCCGATCGAGACATTGAGTTTGTTATTGATTTAATACCTGGAACTGCACCTATAGCTAAAAGGCCGCATAGGATGCCTCCTATGGAATTAGCGGAGCTCAAGAAACAAATTCAAGAGCAGTTAGAGAAGGGTTTTATTCGCCCTAGCTCTTCACCTTGGGGAGCGACAGTTCTATTTGTGGACAAGAAGGACGGATCCCAAAGGATGTGCGTGGATTACCGAGCTCTCAACAAGGTAACAATCAAGAACAAGTATACCTTGCCACGCATAGAAGACTTGTTTGATCAGATGAAGGGTGCTTGTGTCTTCTCTAAGATTGACTTGAGGTCGTGATATTTCAAATGAAGATTAGACCATCGGACATACCCAAGATAGCTTTTAGGACACGGTATGGATCTTATGAGTACACCGTGATGTCTTTTGGATTGACAAATGCACCTGCCTACTTTATGTACCTCATGAATAAGGTCTTCATGGAGTACTTAGACAAGTTTGTTGTGGTGTTTATCGATGATATTATGATCTACTCGAAGGATGAGAGGGAACATGAGGAACACTTGAGGCTTACGCTGCAGAAATTGAGGGAGCATCGATTGTATGCCAAGTTCAACAAGTGCCAGTTTTGGTTAAAAGAGGTGCCATTTTTGGGTCATATAATCTCAGGAGGAGGAGTATCGGTTGACCCCGGAAAAGTGAGAGACGTGTTGAAGTGGGAACCACCGCAAAACGTCAAGTAAATAAGGAGTTTTCTTGGGATGGCTGGATATTACCGTCGATTCATCAAGGACTTTTCTAAGATAGCCAAGCCTATGACGGAGTTGCTAAAGAAGGGAAAGGCGTTCCAATGGACTGAAGCTTGTCAGAATAGTTTTGAGGAGCTGAAGAAGAGGTTGACAACAGCCCCGGTTTTGGTATTGCCGGATGTCAGCAAGAGTTTTGACATTTATTGCGATGCATCAAGACAAGGACTTGGATGTGTATTGATGCAAGAAGGTAAAGTGGTCGCCTATGCGTCAAGACAATTGAAGAAACATGAGCAGAATTACCCAACACATGATTTAGAACTTGCAGCCGTGGTACATGCATTGAAGATTTGGAGACACTATATACTCGGACATAGGTGTGAAATTTATACGGATCACAAGAGTCTTAAGTATATTTTCACACAGATAGATCTGAATTTGAGGCAACGAAGATGGTTGGAGCTCATCAAGGATTATGATGTGGGAATCAACTACCATCCGGGAAAAGCCAATGTAGTGGCCGATTCTTTGAGTAGAAAGGGAGTAAGCCATCAACTTACAGTTCGAGGGTTACCGTCCGAGTTATGCAAGGAGTTTGAACGGTTGAACCTTGGGTTTGTAAACGAGATGGAGATGATGGAGTTAAACCCAACCTTGGAGCAAGAAATTCGAGAGGCACAAACCACAGATGAGGAGATCAAGGAAATCAAGGAAAGAACCGAAGAAGGGAGAGAATTCAGATTTGACAAGGATGAACATGGTACCTTATGGCTTGGAAAGAGGATCGTTGTGCCTAATGTAAAGCATATTCGGGAGACAATATTAAAGGAGGCACATGACTCGCCTTACTCGATTCACCCCGGTTGTACGAAGATGTACAAGGACTTGAAGACTTGCTATTGGTGGGATAGCATGAAAAAGGACATAGCCGAATATGTTGCATTGTGTGATCTGTGTCAACGACTCAAGGCGGAACATCAAAGGCCAGCCGGACTATTGCAACCGTTGAAGATTCCGGAATGGAAGTGGGAAGAAATTTGTATGGACTTCATAGTTGGGTTACCACGTACTCAGTCCGGGTATGACTCGAATTGGGTAATTGTGGATCGCTTAACCAAGTCAGCTCATTTTGTCCCTGTGAAGACCAAGTATACAGCTGCACGTTTGGCCGAAATATACATGGAGCATATTGTGTGTCGACATGGAGTCCCTAAGAAGATAGTCTCGGATAGAGGTTCTCAATTTACCTCCAGATGTTGGCAAAAATTGCATGAAGCTTTGGGAACGAGGTTGAATTTTAGTTCAGCATATCATCCTCAAACGGATGGACAAACCGAGAGGACCAATCAGATTTTGGAGGACATGTTAGGAGCTTGTGCTTTAAAGCATGGGAAAAGTTGGGACAAAAGCTTGCCATACGCAGAATTTTCATACAACAATAGTTACCAAGCAAGCTTGAAAATGTCACCGTATGAAGCGCTTTATGGGAGGAAGTGTAGGACACCTTTATTCTGGATTGAGGCAGGAGAAACTCAAGTATTTGGTCCGGACGTGTTGCAAGAAGCCGAAAAGCAAGTCCAAATAATTCGTGGAAACTTGAGGGCTGCCCAATCAAGGAAAAAAGGCTATGCGGATAATAGGAGAAGGAAATTAGCCTTTGAAATAGGAAATTTTGTTTACCTCAAGGTGTCACCAATGAGAGGTCATAAGAGGTTTAACATAAGAGGCAAGCTCGTACCTCGTTATATTGGACCGCTCAAGATTTTGGACAAAAGAGGAGAAGTAGCCTATAAGTTGGAGATGCCAGCCCATCTTTCAGACGTACATGATGTGTTTCATGTTTCCCAGCTCAAGAAGTGTTTGAGAGTGCCGGAAGAACAAGTGCCAATGGAAGAATTGGAACTAGAGGAAGATTTGACGTATGCCGAACAACCGGTCAAAATCTTGGAAACCAAGGAGAGAGTCACAAGGAACAAGTTGATTCGATGGTGTAAAGTCCAATGGAAGCACCATACTGGAAAAGAAGCAACTTGGGAGCTAGAAGATGATATCAAGAAGGAATTTCCCTATCTCTTCTCTTCCGCGTCGAATCTCGAGGGCGAGATTCATTTTAAGGGGGGAAGGTTTGTAACACCCTCATTTTCATGCATCATGCCCTACATGCATTCATATACATGTTTAACATTAACCCATAACAAGAGGAACAAGTTAAAATTGATTTGGAGCAAAACCGCACTTAAAAATGTAGGAAAGTGCGGACTAGTCCGGTTTTGCTGAGGACTAGTCCGATTTCTCTCTGTCTAAAAACGGACTTGTCCGTTTTTGCTGCGGATTAGTCCGATATTTGCCTCTGGACAACTTCGGACTTGTCCGATTTTGTGCGGACTAGTCCGATATTCCATGAATCCTTGAAAATTTGCTAAGTCCCTGGACTTTTCCGGACTAGTCCGGTGTTCCAGCGGACTTGTCTGTTTTCCTTTCTGACTAAGATCGGACTTATCCGATTTTAGGCCAGACTTGTTCGATTTTCTCTCTGGACGACTTCGGACTAGTCCGGTCCTGTCCGGACTTGTCCGGTATTTCGTGACTCCGAGATTGACCTTTTGTTTTACGACTTGTTTCTCGGGTTTCACGTCAAGTGGGCCTAGGGATGTCGTGCCCAACTCTTTTAGAGCCCATGTGGGACTCTAAACCGGCCTCTACTCATCCAAAACTCGAAATCCATCTAACCCTAGCCTCCACGTCTATATAAACAACCCCACCCCTTGGTTTGACATCTATTTGCCACTTTTCCACCCACCCAAACCCTAGTTCGTGGGGAGCCACCATCAAGGAGGGAGGAGAAGATCCCAAGCAAGAGGAGGAAGAGGAGGAAACGAAGGAGGATCAAGATCTCCACCAAGTTTCGTCCTTCACCACCAATTCATCTCCAAGTTCATCACCAACCCTAGATCATCAAGATCCAAGTGTTACCTCCAAGTTTCTTGGTTCATTTGAGTTCTAAACACCTGGTATACCTTCTATTATCTTTTCCTTACGTGCATTCAACCCCTAATCTCCAAATTCACGTCGATCTAGAAAACCCTAATCTGCTGATCTCGTCAAGTGCGGACTTGTCCGGTCCCTAGCGGACTAGTCCGATCTTTCTGGTTAAATTGTGTTGAATTGGTTCTAAAATTTGATCTAATCGAATCCAAACCTGTATAAACTTGTTAAAAGCTATTAGAACTAGTTAGTTATCATTAAAAGCAATCAATTAAAAAGTTCTACCTTGCATTTGCATTAATCATGCATGTCATGTCATATTGAGTAATATTTGTGCACTCTTTGATTGTGTTTCTTGTCTTGTATGTTTATTGTGTGGATTGGACAGATTTGCACTAGAGAGTGCCACGGAGGATCTACAGCATCAAGAGTTTGAAGGCTTTGACCCTAATCAACAGCAAGAGCAAGGCAAGTGTCCTTGAAGCATATTGATCCTATTTTTAAAATAAATGTTTTGTTTGCAAAACTGCATGCTTGTGTCAAATTGATGGGAATCCTATGGTAGGAAGTTTACTAGTTTTGTTTGACCACCCTTGTCACCTGGAATTTATGGTAGAGAGTCGGGAAGGGTTTTTACTTTTTTGCTTCGCTTAATCAACTGGGATGGGAAACAACTATATCACTCAATTTAATTATGCATGGATGAGATTATGGTTAACATGAACTGGTTAAACATGGTATGGTAATGGATGATCTAAGCAAGCCTGGTATGTGGATAGGTTGGACGTTATGGTGGTTTGCTTGCTTTAGATCTAAGGACCGGTTCATGCGAGAATAAGCCAGGACTACAGTGCCACCACGAGGCCAAGTATGGGTGCGGCGTAGCTGATTAATTAGGGCTTTGCTAGTGTTGTTTGGACCATTGTGGATGCTCGGGGAAGGGGTAGTCGGATTGGGTTTGTTGATGATTGGTGGGACTACCCTGGGATCCGAATGGCTCAAGAGGGGGCCCTTGGTTGAAGATGTGCTCAGTTGGAGGCATCGCCATCGGTGAAACCTTAGTGGGGTCTGAATAGACTAGTAATCCCTTTGTAAAGGCTATTTTGTGATCTCTTGGCCACACACCAACGGAAGTGTGTAATGTGACTGACGGGTCATGGGCATAAGGGAGGTTCTTAGTCGCCGAAGGGTGATGAAATCACGAACACGTGGGCAAAGAGGTACAAACTCTGCAGAGTGTTAACTAAAACTATCATGATAGCCGTGCTCCCGGTTATGAGCACCTGGACAACTTCCATGATTAGAGGTAAATTGGAATTTGGGATGGTTATGGTTTGGTAACAGTTATGGATGGTTATGGATTAATCTCTGGTAATGAATATGGTTATTGGCAATGGTGAAATCTGGACTTATTGATGATGGTAATGAATTCAGTTTGGTATTATGGTATTACTCGTGATTATGATTGGTTTATTTCACATACTTATACTATATTGCTTTTCAAACGTTTTACTGTACTTTTCAGCACTTTACCATTATTATTGTCGACATTTGAATAAGCCACATGTCATACTTTCCACACTTGCTGAGTACGACATGTACTCACTCTTGCAATTCCCCCCCCCCCCCCCCAACAGTTGCAGGTCAGGATTGGGAGTTTAATGGCGATAATGCGGAGTTCTAGGCCGTGTCTACCGTCAGCTTTGCCTGTGGTGTTGATTGGAGCTGCGCATATATACCCTGTCGCTTATGCTGCATAGTTGCTTAGTTTGCTTAATTAGTTTATTTCCGCTGCATTAGTTGAACTTGTCATTAATATTCATTAGAGCTTGTATTCGAGGATAATCTGGTTTGTGTAATAAAATTTGGTTAATTAATCTTGTTCTGTGGTAATTTTCTGTATACTCTTTTGTGATTGCACTCGTGTATGTGTGATGAACATCCTGGGCACACATATGCGTTAGCTTGGTTCATTTTCGGAACCGGGCGTCACATTGTGACATCAAAGACCAGCTTCTCGGTCCTATATTTCTCCCGAGTTCCGAAGGTCACCGGGAGTGTGATGGATCCGAGAGGGCTAATGGCCCCCAGACCTACCCCAGAGAAAGGGCGTGAGGGACGAAGGTCCAAAGGTCGGAGCTAGAGCTTGAAAAAGGCTTCATAGCTCAGGAAGTTCAGCCCCACACCTTCGTGCACAAAAATGTGGTAGATCTGAACATTGTTGATGGTAGGAGATACCATTAGTGGTAGCTGGCCAGATCCGATCATGTTGCAGGGGCAGTCCGTATCATTGAAGGTGATGGGAAAGTCCATCCATTTCAGATGAGGTTCTGCCCTGGCAGTAGGAGCTACAGCGGCCATGTCCCACCGCATTGTCTTGAGAATGTAGCGAGAAGTGATGTCCCAGGAACCACCATAAATGGTGTTGAGGGTCTTTCGACGCTCGTTGTTAGAGATGTCGAAATCATCATCTACTGTGTTGTAGACAACCTTTAGGACCTTCTTGGGATCCTGAAGTCCTAGCTCCAGCTCTGTTGGAGCTTCGTCAACCTTTTGCTTTCCCTCCCACAGACGGAAAGGAGCTTCTTCTCGGTGCTTGTTGTAGCACTTGACAATTATTTGGACCTCTCAACAGTCCTACTAACTGTGCTTGTCCGTCTTGTGGATTGGACACCACATCTTGGAACTACCGGTCTTCTGACGAAGGTCAAGGTCGTTTTTTGCGCCATGGCCCCCAGCCACCCGGAGCTGCAGCAGCCGTAGCAGTAGGTGCATCGGCCGACAACTTCTTCTTGCTGTTGGACTTCTTCTTTTTACCACCTCCGTAGGTGGTGGATTTAGCTTTGGAGGACTTTTTAGTAGCCTCTGGAGCTGATTTTGAGTGCATTTCCCGGCCCTCTACAGCCCGGGCGCACTTGTCAGCTAGGCTAAATAATTCTGTAATGCTGGTGACTTCTTTCGTCGCCAGCTTCTCTAGTATTTTCTTGTCTCGGACGCCTTGTCTGAATGCGACAATAACAGAAGCGTTCGAGATAGAAGGTATGGTATTGCGTACCTAAGAAAACCACTGGATGAAAGATCGCAGCGATTCCCCCGTTGTTTGCTTCAAAGCAAACAAGTCTAGTCAGTGTCGGGCCGGGTGTAAGAACTCCCGAAGTTGGCAATGAACTGTCGGCATAGCTCTGCACAACTATTCATGGAGTCGGCCAAAAGACTCATGACCCATGACCTAGCAGTCCCAGTCAGAGCCACTGGGAAATAATTGGCCATCATGGTCTCATTGCCTCCCGCCGCCAAGATAGCGCTGGAATAAATCTAATGGAATTTGGCGGGGTTGACAGTTCCGTCGAATTTTGCCAGTAGGTGAGGCCGAAACTTCTGTGGCCAATGGACCATGCATAGGTGCATGGACGAGGTAGAACAACCTCCTCCTACCCCCATTGGAGCAGGGTTGTCCTAAGTTTCTCGCCTCTCACGAGCACGCTCGATGTGGACACAGCCGTCTTGCTGTCTGTAGCGGAGATCGAGTTCCGACTGCAGATCATGTGTCGAAAGTCTTGACATGGTATGGGTGCGACGCATCCCAGAGGGCAGCAACGTCACCTGTTGAGATACAACACGCCTTCGGTGCTGTGACACGCGAGGACCAAGTCTTCCACACAAGGTCATACGTTGTGATGGTGCCTGCCCCGAAGGGGGAGGACCTTGGTTGCTGATGGCATCGGTCGCGGCTGCAACCAGATGCTGCACATCGGCGCGCCACTACTCGATCACACCCTGAGGTGCTTCGGGCGCTGGTGGGCGCTCCAACAGAGTTCGCACAGCAATTAGCGTGTTCTCAGGGTTGTTGTTTGCCAATGTTGTGACCGACACAAGTACCCCATTCCGCTGTCCAGCATTGTTTGCTAGAATAGATGGTGGTGGTGGTGTTGTGATGCCCACCGGAACAACGACACCCTTTGGTTGCTGCAGGTTGGAAGGATTCCCTCTAACAGGTTGCACAGCGTTGTTGCCGTTGGATGATCCTACAGCAGAGTTCACCATCTTTTGATCTAAGGTGCCCTTACCTAGCGCGCCAAATGTTAAAGCGTATGAACGACACTTCCCCCGGTACTACTAAATTGTAGCCCGCGGGGGTTCTTGTATCAGTTTGGCCGCGCAGAGATCTTGAACTAGATGATGACACAGGTGATTTATGTGGTTTGGGCCGCCTGAGCGTAATACCCTACTCCACGGGGTGTGTGTAGTTGTATTGAGGATTTCAGTAGTGCTAGTGTGCGTATGAGCTTAGATGTCCATGTATCGTGCGGCACAATCCTTTTTTAGTCTAAGGACTGGCCATTACAACACTTGTCTTACCCGACATGTGGCCCTGGCGATTTAATAGCCTAATACTCAGTCTGCGAGTATTAAGTGTGATTATTAGTGTCATAACGTGTCTTAATGGCAGCGTTACCCCTATTAATAGCCCGCTGATTGTGTGTCATTAGTGTAGCATTAATGACATGTAATCAGGTCTTGTAATTGTTGTTTTAACTGTCCCTTGAATGTCCGTTTTGTTTGAGATCCGCCAATATCCCTGTTGGTGTAAGGTCCGAAGGATCCACATGTGGCAGCTCCGGAGCTTCCCCTCGCGGGGAGATAGGTCTGGATCTTCTATACACATGGCGACATCGGAGCTCCCCTCTACTGGGGGTTAGGTCCGAGGTCATTATACACGTGTTAACTGCGGAGCTCCCCCATGTTAGGAGTTAAGATTTGGTCTTACATTACACATGGCAATCCAGGAGCTACCCATATGAGGGAGGCGGGTCCAGTGCTGTGTGACATGTGGGGCCTGAGGAAGCCTTCAACTCTGACAGGTGGAACTCTCTTGCACTTTTTCGGTATCATGGGGTACCCGGTACGTAGGGTACCGACGAGGGCCCGGGCCCACCTCTAGGAGAAACCCTTTGGGTTAAATTATTCTACCCGAGGTGGGGCCATCCTCAATTCCCGTGCTGCAACTTCAAAGGCCTTCCCGAGGTGGGGCTCCAGACCTTTAGGAGAAATAGCATCACACATTTCTTCGCAAGTAGGACATACCTCTTCATTGTCGCTGTTGTGTTCTGCCTCCTTCATACTTGATCTTGACTTGCCCGCCATGAAGCACAAGTTTGCCAAATCATCTTCATCTTCATCACTTCCAATGTCCACGTCACTTGAACTGAACTCTTGAAGCGCGGTGATGAAACTGTTGATCATCTTGCGTCCTATGGTACCTTTCTTCTTCTTGTTGAAATTTTCAGAGGAGGTCCGAACCTTGAGTTGTTTTTCTTCCCGGGTGGTCGGACCTGAAAGGTTAGGGCATTCTGTACAAAAGTGTCCTGTTTTACCACATTCAAAACAGCGTTGAGGTCCGGAGCTTCCTCTCCTTCTAGTTCTCACATTTTGCAATGCTTTTGAGAATCTAGTAGAGATGAGTGCCAACTCCTCTTCTGGAAATTCTTCGATCTGCTCCACGGTTAGTGAGGACAATAAAGCAAGAGTATTGCAAGATGATGATTGGCCGGAGCTAGACAT
This sequence comes from Tuctoria greenei, assembly GCA_036927565.1. Taxonomy (NCBI): domain Eukaryota; kingdom Viridiplantae; phylum Streptophyta; class Magnoliopsida; order Poales; family Poaceae; genus Tuctoria; species Tuctoria greenei. The sequence continues at coordinate 259,330,473 of JAYESD010000001.1, read as the reverse complement.
ATCACGTTGTGAAACAAATGCAATAGACTTATTGGGGTTCTTACGTGAGATTGTGTCAATTTCATGAGTTTTTAACATGGAATATAGCACATCTAAAGTAAGTGAACTCATGACAGTAGATTCACGAATAGATGTGACTTTCATTTCCCAAATTGACATATCTAATGCACTTAGCAATTGCCTAGCATTTTCAGCATCTGAAAAATTAACATTGACACTACGCAAGTTGATGAGAATCTTATTAAAGCGAGCAAAAAGGTCATCAATAGACTCACCGGGTTGCATCTCGAGGCGCATGTATTCTTTCTTGAACATGTCTTGCCTTACCTCTTTGATCATGTTGGATCCTTCGTAGTAGTCACAAAGTGCTTTCCACACATCGTATGCAGATCGGAGGTGTGCAACACGGTCAAAGTCACTTTGTGTTAATCCTTGTATGATCAAGTTCCGAGCCTTGTTGTTGTTGTCGACATCTCTCAGATTTGTAGCCGTAACTTGATCGTTTGATGGCACTTCGTAAGTCTTGTATACCTTCTCCCATATTGCAAAGCCTTGTGCCTGGATGAAAGCCTCCATGCGTGCCTTCCAAACCTGAAAATCAATACCAGCAAACACACAAGGTTTGGCGGAGTACTTCTCCATGATGATTAGTCAAAAACACGTGCAAATCACAAAGATTAGAGCACCGTAGCTCTGATACCAATTTTAGGATCGAAGAGCATGTGAAAAGCTACCAGAGGGGGGGGTGAATGGTAGATTTAAAAATCTTACGCAGCAGAAACAATTAAACCCCAAACCCTTTCGGCAGAAAAACGATCTGTTAAAGAAATCGTGTGTGAGACAAATCTAAACGTGTTTCACCATGACAAAAGTGATAGATATCAGAGAGAATCAATTCACGAAGATAACACAAAAATAATAACTCAAATCCGTCGAGAAAAACTCAAGTTATGATCGAAAGATCAAACAATGGTCAATCTGTCCTACCCGAGAAAAAACAGTTCTGGAATGCTGCAAAGAAACTCGTGTAGATCAGAAACCACAAATCCAATGACTGTGAAATTTTGAAAGATGATAGACAATCAAGTTGTTAAGACAAACCAAAAAGAATCACGTCAATTGGATCTGTAAAACTCTAGTTATGATAAAATCACCGACGAAAGGTAGTGCTGTCCAGAAACTCGACGAGTAAAACTTGTCTGGAACAAGTCGGACGAACAAGGCACAAAAGTTCCTTCAAACTATGAATTTTACTCAATAGAACATAAGAGGAACAGCCCCAAAGTCGTCTTCCATGAGCTCTGAGCTCCCTTGTTTATATAACAAGCCCTTAGGCCAACCCAATATCAACTAGGACTCCAATCCTACTCAGATCACGAATCGTAACTTTCCATAACTGCTCAAGATTCTTCTATACGCAGATAGAAGCAATCTTAAGACTTCCAAACACCTTAGGAACGTATCCCACATTCCTAAACAACTCAAATTCGTGACCCGTACGAAATCCTAACATGACCAACTCAAATCTTTCCATATTTGAGTCAAACCCGACTCAGCCACAGCCTGAGACCATAACCTAGTCGGTTGGACCTTTCCGACCAATTCTTTACGTTCACATCTCTTCATTACGTCTCGGAACCATGTAGCCACGTCTATGCACTCCTTGCACACGTGCAAACATCTTCCAATGACGTCCATGATACCTTCATATGCATTGTTCTTGATCCAAACATGCTGTGCAACCTCCTGATCAGCTCAACCACAATTCCTCCTGAACTTGGTTGTTGGAACCTCATCTCCTCCCTGAGACTAGTCCAATGGATCCCGTCACCAGCCATGTCTTGAACTCAAGCAACACCTGCACATGAATAAACAACCAATCCATACGAGTCCAAGTCCTTGACTTGACTCAAGTTAGTTCCGAACACAACACCCTACGTGAGAACCTCACATAAGCATGTTGCAAAAACCACAGTAACACAATATCATCCATATCAACCAAAACACACCAAAAACTTAGCAAATGAATACTAAGCAATCTTTCCAACAATGTAAAGCAAGTACGAAACATTGCAAATGAAAAGCAGAAGCACTGCGGTCAAGTTCTGGACCTTGCCAGAGCAACTCGAACCTTGAGCCGGAGCTATCAAAAGCTAGTACAACCTAGCGGCGGAACTTACCAGAACTAGTATAACCAAGCTCCCGCCGGAGCTTACAAAACTAGCAGGACCTAGTGCCGAAGCTAACCAGAACTAGTCGGAAGTAGTAAACCCAAAAGCCGAAGCTAGAAAAATCAACTCGGAGCTTAGTAAAAACATGCCGGAGCTATAAAAAACATGTCGGAGCTAAAGATAAAACTTCACCAGAGCTGACCAAAGCTAGTCGGACCTAGCATCGAACGTAACCGGAGCTACCCAAACCAAGCCGGACCTACCATCGGACCTTGCTGTAGCTCAGAGCTAGAGTCGGACCTTGATAAAAAGGTGTTTTGGTGATATGTTAAACATTTCTCATCAAAGCCAAGTGTATTCACTACAAGCCAATGCATTCAGCACACATAGGTCTTACAAGTTCTTAGCTGGATCCGATGCTGGAGTCACCTGGGCGGAGCTGATGTACCAGAGAGACGCCGATGCTGGAGTTGGCGTCACCATCGAAGACCTCCCCCTCTGGGGGGAAGGAGCCGTTGTGGAAGGAGCAGGTCTCACGGACCTCCCCTCAGAGTGCTTCAACTTCCTCTTTCGGCTGGAAGGCTTAGCCAACTCTTTGCCCTTACCAATGACTTTAGCTCTTGGTCTCGGAGCAGGAGCAGGGCCACCCTCGGAAGCTCTGGGGATCACCAATCTGGTGGTCGGACGTCTCTCTACTTCGCCGAGGTCGTCAAGCACCGGCATCTTCCGCCGGAGCTCCCTGCTGAACTCCGCATCCATGTTCAAAGGGAGGAAATCCACCGGCGGAGTTAAGTCGTCGCCCTCAACGTCGACACCATGTTGGAACTTTTTTATATGAAGCTCCAAAGCAGTGCTTTCTAGATTGGACTTCAGACCAGTTTCAATCCGGTCATTGTCCATCACGCTGTTGAGGGCCCAGGCGAGCTTCTCCCTCTTCTTCAGCGAAGCCCACCTGTTGACCAGGAAGATGCAGAAGACCGCCTGGGGGTTCACCCCTCCTTCCACACATTGGCGATCCAGGTCAAGGCAGGGTTGAAGGCCTCCGACAGCACCAGGACCCTCGCTCCAGGCGTTAATGTCAACATTGGGAAGACATTCGGGCAGCTCCAACTTCTCGTGCTCCTCTGCCGTGACGACAATCCAATCCTTCTTCCAGTCGTCCCACGTGTCAGAAGGGAACGACCTCAAGTACTTGTAGGGGCATTTCTTCCGCTTCACAAAATAGTAGAAGCCAAGATACTCGTCACTCTTGCTGGTAGTGTGGATGGTGAAGAAGGCGCGGAAAAGCTCGACGCAGGGGGGAATACCCACCCACATCTCACAGAAGTGGACGAATGTTGACACAAGAAGAATGGAGTGGGGGCCAAAGTGATACAGCTGCAGACCATAGAAGTCTAACAACATCAAGAGAAAAGTTGAGAAAGATGGGATCAATCCCACCATGGCGTACGCAAAAAAGTACACCATGTCACCGCCACGCTTCTTCTTGAATGGGAGCTTGTCGGCGCGGACCAGGTGGTTGAAGGAGTCGCTGGACCACCCCATGTAGGTCCGGACCTTCTTCACATCATCGTCGGTCGTGAGACGGCTCTTGCAGAGATCCAACTCCATCGCAACACGGCAGGGCGAGAGAGGAAAAGCAAGTGAAAGTTTGGAGGATTTGACCGCAAGTTCAAATTAAGGCGTAAGGAATCCCCGAACGGTGCGAGCTTTCCTTCTTAAGTAAACCCCCGCAACGCTTGGAAGGAAACCGCAGAAGGGCCAAGGATACAGTTTAAAAATTTCACCCTGCCAATGACAAGGGGGCCCAAGGCTACCCATTCCATACATGGGAAAGCTCTGGACTAGATACATGTGTGGCATCCCCGGACCTAACCCCTGACAGAGGGAAGCTCCAGTACCGAAACGTGTACAACATCACCAGACCTACTCGTCCAAGATAGCAAGCTCCAGAGCTGCCACGCATCCAACCGTCGGACCATCGACCTCAACAGACAGATTGGTGGACCTCCAATGGAAAGGACCTTCAAGGAACATTAAAGACTCCAAGACCTGATTATGTGTCATTAATGCTATCTTAATGACACACGATTGGAGGACCCATAATACCAGTAACGCCACCATTAAGGCGTGTAACCACGCTGTTAAGGAGAATTAAATACATTAACTGTGCATTAAGCATTAGTAACCGCCAGGGCCACATGTTGGGCCAGGCTGATGATGTAACGGCCAGTCCTTGTACTATAAAAGGACTGGCCGAGGGATACACAGGGAGACTCTTCCACACTCTTGGAGACAGGCTAGAGGCTCAATACAACAACACACCCGTGGAGTAGGGTATTACGCTCAGGCGGCCCGAACCACGTAAATCCTCGTGTCAAATCGCCATCATGTTCTGAATCTCCGCGCACCCCAACCGAACTACAAAACTCCACGGGCTACTAACCATAGTACCGGGAGAATTGCTGGAACCAGACTTTGACAGGAGCTAACTTGAGCTTCTGAGTCTTGCGTGTTGGGTTTCTCGGAGCTTCCAGCAGCACCTACGACCCTTGGAAGACGCCATGTTAATAGGACTACCGGGACTGCTAGGTTCGGGGTGCTGGTCTCGCCCCCTTCATTCAATTCGGCAGGCTGAGCTGTTTGTCTTGAAGATTCGGAGGCTAGGGTTAGATGAAGATTTTGTCAGGAGCTGGAGCTTCGGTTGAAGCCTTCGTCGAGAGTTCGTTAGCTTTAGCATTGTGAAAACTCTAAACATGGTTGAGATCCAGAACTTTGAAGTCTTTCTGAAGCCTCTCGACTTCAAGGAGATAAGCAGCTAGTTGGGGGTTGTTACAGTAGCATCCACCTTTGAGTTGTTTTATGATGAGCTGTGAATCACCCTTCACCAATAGCTGTTTGACACCATAAGATAGTGCCACCTTGAGCCTGTAGATGAGAGCTTCATACTCTGCCATTTTGTTGGTTGCCTTGAAGTAAAGGTGAACCATGTATTTACCCTTCTCCCCGGTCGGAGCGAGGAGAAGGATCTCAGCTCTGGCCCCCTGCTTCTACACGGAGCCGTCGAAATAGAGGGTCACGTTCAGTGAAGACCGGGACCTTAGGTTCCGGCTTCTGCTCCCTAGGGCCCCCAGGGTTTAATGGAGAGGGAGTCCACTCCGCCACGAAGTCAGCAAAAGCTTGACTCTTGATAGCTTATCGTGACACGAACTCGAGATCAAACTTAGCCAGCTCCGCTGCCCACTTTGCGATGTTCCCAGTAGAATTCGGGTTATGTAATATAGTGCGCAGTGGATAGGAGGTTACCACTGATATCTTGTGGGCTTGGAAGTAGTGACGAAGCTTCCATGATGCAATAAGAACTGCATAAAGCAGCTTATGCACCTCGATGTAACGTGTCTGGGCGACATGGAGTACTTCGCTGATGAAGTACACTAAATGTTGGATTATCCGGACTCTTCCAGAGGAGCCCGGAGCTTCCTCTCCATTGACCTGGACCCTCCCGGAGGGGTCCAAGCCTTCTTGTTGAGCTTTCCGGACCCTCCCTATGGGGTCCAGAACTTCTTCTTCTTCGACCCGGACCCTATTGGAAGGGTCCGAATCACCTTGGTTAGCCAGGTGAACAACCTCCGGTGAGAGAGGTTGATCTCCTAGCATTCCGCCTTATGGTTCTGTGTCTGGGGGCTGGGACCCAGACTCGTCTTCAGGTAGCTCCAGATCCTCCCATATGGATCTAAGCTCCACATCTTGATGTGGCTCCAGTCTTTCTGTTACCAGGACCAAGCTTACAACTTCCGTAGTTGCAAAAATGTAAAGCAGTAGAGGCTCACCAGGATTCGGAGCTACCAAGATTGGTAGCTTGGTGAGGAGCTGCTTCAGCTCTTGAAATGCCTTTTCTGCTTCTTCAGACCAATGGAATGGTCTGGACTTCCTCAAGAGTTTGAAGAAGGGTAGCACCCGCTCTGCCAGTCTTGAAATGAACCGGCTGAGTGCAACTAAACATCCATATAGATTCTGGATGTCCTTGATGCGGGATGGAGGCCGCATGTCTTCTATAGACTTGATCTTCGCCGGGTTTGCCTCAATTCCTGCGTGAGTCACCAAGAAACCAAGGAGTTTCCCGGAGCTAACCCTGAAGACACACTTATCTGGGTTTAACTTAGTGCACGTGATGCGCAGCTTGTTGAAGACAACTTGCAAATTGTCAAGGAGTGACTCCTTGTTCTTGATCTTCACTACGATGTCATCGACATACACCTCCACCAAGTCTCTAATGAGTTCTCAAAAAGTTTTGCACATAGCTCATACAAAGGTGGAAGAAACATTTTTGAGACCAAAGAGCATGGCAGTATAACAATATAATCCATCTACTATTATGAAGGCAGTATGCTCTTCATCTTCCTTCGACATTTGTACCTGATGGTATCTAGAATATGCATCTAACAAACACAATAGCTCGTAGCCGGAGGTGTAGTCCACTATCTTATCTATCCTAGGTGGTGGAAATGGATCTTTTGGACATGCCTTGTTTAAGGTGGTGTAGTCGATACACATCCGAAGCTTCCCGCCGGTCTTGGGTACAACAACTGGGTTTGCCAGCCATTTTGGATGAAAAAACTTCCCGATGAAACCATCTTCGAGCAACTTTTTGATCTCTTGCCGGATGAAGTTTAGCTGCTCGATGGACTGCTTCCGGGACTTCTGGTGTACAAATCGTGCATCAGGATAAATCTTCAGATTGTGCTCAATCACCTCCCTAGGGATCCCAGCCATTTGTGACAGTTGCCAGGCAAACACGTCAACATTTGCTCGGAGGAAGGTGATGAGCACAAGTTCCTATTTGTTGTTCAGACCTCCCGATATACGGGTGGTCTGAGCAGCATTAAAACCGATTTGGACGACTTTGACAGGAACATAGGTGTCATCGCTTGGTTGCACACGTGGTGCAGAGGTTGAGCCTTGATGACGAGAGCTCGAGGGTTGGGCAGTAAGGTCTTTGTTGGATGCCTCCTCCTACGCAGTTGCAAGCGCATGGAGTTCTTCTAGTGCAGTGATTCCTGCAGTACGGTATCCGCGGATGCGGAGAACGCCAGAGGGTGTTGGCATCTTAAACACCAGGTAGCCATAATGAGCCGCACCCATGAGCCTGTACAAGGCAAACCTGCATAAGATGGCATTGAAGGGTAAGCTGATGTGTGTGTGTAACACCCTCATTTTCATGCATCATGCCCTACATGCATTCATATACATGTTTAACATTAACCCATAACAAGAGGAACAAGTTAAAATTGATTTGGAGCAAAACCGCACTTAAAAATGTAGGAAAGTACGGACTAGTCCGGTTTTGCTGAGGACTAGTCCGATTTCTCTCTGTCTAAAAACGGACTTGTCCGTTTTTGCTGCGGATTAGTCCGATATTTGCCTCTGGACAACTTCGTACTTGTCCGATTTTGTGCGGACTAGTCCGGTATTCCATGAATCCTTGAAAATTTGCTAAGTCCCTGGACTTTTCCGGACTAGTCCGATGTTCCAGCGGACTTGTCCGTTTTCCTTTCTGACTAAGATCGGACTTGTCCGATTTTAGGCCAGACTTGTCCGATTTTCTCTCTGGACGACTTCGGACTAGTACGGTCCTGTCCGGACTTGTCCGGTATTTCGTGACTCCGAGATTGACCTTTTGTTTTACAACTTGTTTCTCGGGTTTCACGTCAAGTGGGCCTAGGGACGTCGTGCCCAACTCTTTTAGAGCCCATGTGGGACTCTAAACCGGCCTCTACTCATCCAAAACTCGAAATCCATCTAACCCTAGCCTCCACGTCTATATAAACAACCCCACCCCTTGGTTTGACATCTATTTGCCACTTTTCCACCCACCCAAACCCTAGTTCGTGGGGAGCCACCATCAAGGAGGGAGGAGAAGATCCCAAGCAATAGGAGGAAGAGGAGGAAACGAAGGAGGATCAAGATCTCCACCAAGTTTCGTCCTTCACCACCAATTCATCTCCAAGTTCATCACCAACCCTAGATCATCAAGATCCAAGTGTTACCTCCAAGTTTCTTGGTTCATTGGAGTTCTAAACACCTGGTATACCTTCTATTATCTTTTCCTTACGTGCATTCAACCCCTAATCTCCAAATTCACGTCGATCTAGAAAACCCTAATCTGCTGATCTCGTCAAGTGCGGACTTGTCCGGTCCCTAGCGGACTAGTCCGATCTTTCTGGTTAAATTGTGTTGAATTGGTTCTACAATTTGATCTAATCGAATCCAAACCTGTATAAACTTGTTAAAAGCTATTAGAACTAGTTAGTTATCATTAAAAGCAATCAAGTAAAAAGTTCTACCTTGCATTTGCATTAATCATGCATGTCATGTCATATTAAGTAATATTTGTGCACTCTTTGATTGTGTTTCTTGTCTTGTATGTTTATTGTGTGGATTAGACGGATTTGCGCTAGAGAGTGCCATGGAGGATCTACAGCATCAAGAGTTTGAAGGCTTTGACCCTAATCAACAGCAAGAGCAAGGCAAGTGTCCTTGAAGCATATTGATCCTGTTTTTAAAATAAATGTTTTGTTTGCAAAACTGCATGCTTGTGTCAAATTGATGGGAATCCTATGGTAGGAAGTTTACTAGTTTTGTTTGACCACCCTTGTCACCTGGAATTTATGGTAGAGAGTCGAGAAGGGTTTTTACTTTTTTGCTTCGCTTAATCAACTGGGATGGGAAACAACTATATCACTCAATTTAATTATGCATGGATGAGATTATGGTTAACATGAACTGGTTAAACATGGTATGGTAATGGATGATCTAATTAAGCCTGGTATGTGGATGGGTTGGACGTTATGGTGGTTTGCTTGCTTTAGATCTAAGGACCGGTTCATGCGAGAATAAGCCAGGACTACAGTGCCACCACGAGGCCAAGTATGGGTGCGGCGTAGCTGATTAATTAGGGCTTTGCTAGTGCTGTTTGGACCATTGTGGATGCTCGGGGAAGGGGTAGTCGGATTGGGTTTGTTGATGATTGGTGGGACTACCCTGGGATCCGAATGGCTCAAGAGGGGGCCCTTGGTTGAAGATGTGCTCAGTTGGAGGCATCGCCACCGGTGAAACCTTAGTGGGGTCTGAATAGACTAGTAATCCCTTTGTAAAGGCTATTTTGTGATCTCTTGGCCACACACCAACGGAAGTGTGTAATGTGACTGACGGGTCATGGGCATAAGGGAGGTTCTTAGTCGCCGAAGGGTGATGAAATCACGAACACGTGGGTAAAGAGGTACAAACTCTGCAGAGTGTTAACTAAAACTATCATGATAGCCGTGCTCCCGGTTATGAGCACCTGGACAACTTCCATGATTAGAGGTAAATTGGAATTTGGGATGGTTATGGTTTGGTAATGGTTATGGATGGTTATGGATTAATCTCTGGTAATGAATATGGTTATTGGCAATGGTGAAATCTGGACTTATTGATGATGGTAATGAATTCAGTTTGGTATTATGGTATTACTCGTGATTATGATTGGTTTATTTCACATACTTATACTATATTGCTTTTCAAACGTTTTACTGTACTTTTCAGCACTTTACCATTATTATTGTCGACATTTGAATAAGCCACATGTCATACTTTCCACACTTGCTGAGTACGACATGTACTCACTCTTGCAATTCCCCCCCCCCCCCCCAACAGTTGCAGGTCAGGATTGGGAGTTTAATGGCGATAATGCGGAGTTCTAGGCCGTGTCTACCGTCAGCTTTGCCTGTGGTGTTGATTGGAGCTGCGCATATATACCCTGTCGCTTATGCTGCATAGTTGCTTAGTTTGCTTAATTAGTTTATTTCCGCTGCATTAGTTGAACTTGTCATTAATATTCATTAGAGCTTGTATTCGAGGATAATCTGGTTTGTGTAATAAAATTTGGTTAATTAATCATGTTATGTGGTAATTTTCTGTATACTCTTTTGTGATTGCACTCGTGTATGTGTGATGAACATCCTGGGCACACATATGCGTTAGCTTGGTTCATTTTCGGAACCGGGCGTCACAGATTGGTATCAGAGCCACAGGTTGACCGTAGGATGCAGCCTAGATAGAATGGACACTTTAGAGCACATAGGAGCACTCAGGAATCGATGTGTTTTTGCTTAAGTGTGATGTTCGCTATATATATTGTTTGCTTGTGTGCTTAATAGAGGATTTGGGGATGCTTTAGCATTACCATGTCCACCTAGGCTAGTGTAGCTAGTTGTTTAGTTTCATATCCCTTGATGCATATAGTTGGGGCGTTTTCTAATTCTTACCTACTGCTTTTTTTCAGATGGTGAGGACTCGCAACCAGAGGGATGGCAATGATGAAGAGGAGAACAATGGAGTGCCTCAGAACAACAATGGGCAAGGATCTACTCAGGGAGCTATCAACATCGAGCAGCTATTGACCATGCAAAACCAGCTCATGCAGACCATGATACAGACTATGGGACAGCTGCAGGCTGGCAATATCAACAATCAGCCCCACATGCCTCCACCGCCACCCCCACATCCTCATAACCGATTGGGAGAGTTTATGAGGACTAGGCCGCCAACCTTTGCTCAAGCCGCTGACCCTATGGATGCAGATGATTGGCTCAAGTCCGTGGAGAAGAAGCTAGCCATTGTCCAATGCAGTGACCGGGAGAAGGTGCTATTTGCTTCTCATCAACTCGTTGGAGCAGCTGCAGATTGGTGGGATTCTTATTGCAATGCTCATGAGAACCAAGAGAGAATTACCTGGGCGGAATTCAAGGAGAGTTTCCGTTCTCATTATGTGCCGGAAGGTGTTATGCTCTTGAAGAGGCAAGAATTTGAGAACTTGAGACAAGGAAAATCAAGCGTGAGTGAATATCTCAATAAGTTCACTCAACTCTCAAGATATGCGCCTGAGGATGTTAGCCGGGACAGCCGGAAGCAATACTTGTTCATGAGGGGATTGAACAATACGATCCAAGTGCAATTGCTCAACTCTGATTATGTCAATTTCCAGAAGCTTGTGGACAAAGCAATTGTGGTTGAGAACAAGATCCGTGAGATGGAGCAAGAAATCAAGAGGAAGGCGCCCTATCAAGGACAGCAACAAGGAAGTAATGTGCGCCCTCGCTTTGCGCCGCCCAATGCGCCTCATTACAGCTCCTCTATTCCTGCTCAGCGCCCTGGTTATGCACAGCGCCCAACTCAGTTTGTGCAGCAGCGCCCTGTCATGCAAGCACCTAGGCCTCCGATGCCTTATGAGCCTCATGCTAATTTTCCTGCTGCAAATGCTCAAAACCAAGCTCGTCCCAATAATTCTGGTGGAGTTAAGAAGTGCTATACTTGGGGAGAAGCTGGACACTTTGCACATCAATGTCCTAAGTCGGGCCTTGGTCAAGGAAGCAATGCATCGAGGCAAAACCCAAGACCTAATGGAGGATAGCCACAAGGAAGCCGTGGACAGCAGAATTTTGCTCGTGGCAACGTGAACCATGTCTCTACGGAGGATGCTCAACAAGCGGATGACGTGGTCATTGGTATGTTTCTCGCCAACTCCAACCCCGCGACTATGTTATTTGATTCTGGAGCATCGCATTCATTCATTGCATCGAAGTATGTTGCCAAGTATAGGTTGCCTATCTCTCATATTAAGTTTACTCTGTTGGTTAAGTCTCCTGGAGGAGAGATGAGGACAAATATAGTATGTCCAAAAGTAAGCCTTAGAATAAGGGGGGTAGACTTCTCCGCCAACCTCATTGTTTTAGATTCTCAAGGGTTGGATATTATACTTGGTATGGACTGGTTGAGGAAGCACAATGGAGTTATTGAGTGTGCCACAAAGACGGTGAAGTTGACTAATGAGGAAGGGATCACCGTAGGATTTGAAGCATCACAAACCGCACCGAAGCAATTGGAGCTGAATCATATGCACGGTGTCGCAATTGAGGAGATTCCGGTGGTGTGTGAATTTTTGGATGTTTTTCCGGAAGAGTTGCTAGGTATGCCACCCGATCGAGACATTGAGTTTGTTATTGATTTAATACCTGGAACTGCACCTATAGCTAAAAGGCCATATAGGATGCCTCCTATGGAATTAGCGGAGCTCAAGAAACAAATTCAAGAGCAGTTAGAGAAGGGTTTTATTCGCCCTAGCTCTTCACCTTGGGGAGCGACCGTTCTATTTGTGGACAAGAAGGACGGATCCCAAAGGATGTGCGTGGATTACCGAGCTCTCAACGAGGTAACAATCAAGAACAAGTATACCTTGCCACGCATAGAAGACTTGTTTGATCAGATGAAGGGTGCTTGTGTCTTCTCTAAGATTGACTTGAGGTCGTGATATTTCAAATGAAGATTAGACCATCGGACATACCCAAGACAGCTTTTAGGACACGGTATGGATCTTATGAGTACACCGTGATGTCTTTTGGATTGACAAATGCACCTGCCTACTTTATGTACCTCATGAATAAGGTCTTCATGGAGTACTTAGACAAGTTCGTTGTGGTGTTTATCGATGATATTATGATCTACTCGAAGGATGAGAGGGAACATGAGGAACACTTGAGGCTTACGCTGCAGAAATTGAGGGAGCATCGATTGTATGCCAAGTTCAACAAGTGCCAGTTTTGGTTAAAAGAGGTGCCATTTTTGGGTCATATAATCTCAGGAGGAGGAGTATCGGTTGACCCCGGAAAAGTGAGAGACGTGTTGAAGTGGGAACCACCGCAAAACGTCAAGGAAATAAGGAGTTTTCTTGGGATGGCTGGATATTACCGTCGATTCATCAAGGACTTTTCTAAGATAGCCAAGCCTATGACGGAGTTGCTAAAGAAGGGAAAGGCGTTCCAATGGACTGAAGCTTGTCAGAATAGTTTTGAGGAGCTGAAGAAGAGGTTGACAACAGCCCCGGTTTTGGTATTGCCGAATGTAAGCAAGAGTTTTGACATTTATTGCGATGCATCAAGACAAGGACTTGGATGTGTATTGATGCAAGAAGGTAAAGTGGTCGCCTATGCGTCAAGACAATTGAAGAAACATGAGCAGAATTACCCAACACATGATTTAGAACTTGCAGCTGTGGTACATGCATTGAAGATTTGGAGACACTATATACTCGGACATAGGTGTGAAATTTATACGGATCACAAGTCTTAAGTATATTTTCACACAGATAGATCTGAATTTGAGGCAACGAAGATGGTTGGAGCTCATCAAGGATTATGATGTGGGAATCAACTACCATCCGGGAAAAGCCAATGTAGTGGCCGATGCTTTGAGTAGAAAGGGAGTAAGCCATCAACTTACAGTTCGAGGGTTACCGTCCGAGTTATGCAAGGAGTTCGAACGGTTGAACCTTGGGTTTGTAAACGAGATGGAGATGATGGAGTTAAACCCAACCTTGGAGCAAGAAATTCGAGAGGCACAAACCACAGATGAGGAGATCAAGGAAATCAAGGAAAGAACCGAAGAAGGGAGAGAATTCAGATTTGACAAGGATGAACATGGTACCTTATGGCTTGGAAAGAGGATCGTTGTGCCTAATGTAAAGCATATTCGGGAGACAATATTAAAGGAGGCACATGACTCGCCTTACTCGATTCACCCCGGTTGTACGAAGATGTACAAGGACTTGAAGACTTGCTATTGGTGGGATAGCATGAAAAAGGACATAGCCGAATATGTTGCATTGTGTGATCTGTGTCAACGACTCAAGGCGGAACATCAAAGGCCAGCCGGACTATTGCAACCGTTGAAGATTCCGAAATGGAAGTGGGAAGAAATTTGTATGGACTTCATAGTTGGGTTACCACGTACTCAGTCCGGGTATGACTCGATTTGGGTAATTGTGGATCGCTTAACCAAGTCAGCTCATTTTGTCCCTGTGAAGACCAAGTATACAGCTGCACGTTTGGCCGAAATATACATGGAGCATATTGTGTGTTGACATGGAGTCCCTAAGAAGATAGTCTCGGATAGAGGTTCTCAATTTACCTCCAGATGTTGGCAAAAATTGCATGAAGCTTTGGGAACGAGGTTGAATTTTAGTTCAGCATATCATCCTCAAACGGATGGACAAACTGAGAGGACCAATCAGATTTTGGAGGACATGTTAGGAGCTTGTGCTTTAAAGCATGGGAAAAGTTGGGACAAAAGCTTGCCATACGCAGAATTTTCATACAACAATAGTTACCAAGCAAGCTTGAAAATGTCACCGTATGAAGCGCTTTATGGGAGGAAGTGTAGGACACCTTTATTCTGGAATGAGGCAGGAGAAACTCAAGTATTTGGTCCGGACGTGTTGCAAGAAGCCGAAAAGCAAGTACAAATAATTCGTGAAAACTTGAGGGCTGCCCAATCAAGGCAAAAAGGCTATGCGGATAATAGGAGAAGGAAATTAGCCTTTGAAATAGGAAATTTTGTTTACCTCAAGGTGTCACCAATGAGAGGTCATAAGAGGTTTAACATAAGAGGCAAGCTCGCACCTCGTTATATTGGACCGTTCAAGATTTTGGACAAAAGAGGAGAAGTAGCCTATAAGTTGGAGATGCCAGCCCATCTTTCAGACGTACATGATGTGTTTCATGTTTCCCAGCTCAAGAAGTGTTTGAGAGTGCCGGAAGAACAAGTGCCAATGGAAGAATTGGAACTAGAGGAAGATTTGACGTATGCCGAACAACCGGTCAAAATCTTGGAAACCAAGGAGAGAGTCACAAGGAACAAGTTGATTCGATGGTGTAAAGTCCAATGGAAGCACCATACCGGAAAAGAAGCAACTTGGGAGCTAGAAGATGATATCAAGAAGGAATTTCCCTATCTCTTCTCTTCCGCATCGAATCTCGAGGGCGAGATTCATTTTAAGGGGGGTAGGTTTGTAACACCCTCATTTTCATGCATCATGCCCTACATGCATTCATATACATGTTTAACATTAACCCATAACAAGAGGAACAAGTTAAAATTGATTTGGAGCAAAACCGCACTTAAAAATGTAGGAAAGTGCGGACTAGTCCGGTTTTGCTGAGGACTAGTCCGCTTTCTCTCTGTCTAAAAACGGACTTGTCCGTTTTTGCTGCGGATTAGTCCGATATTTGCCTCTGGACAACTTCGGACTTGTCCGATTTTGTGCGGACTAGTCCGGTATTCCATGAATCCTTGAAAATTTGCTAAGTCCTTGGACTTTTCCGGACTAGTCTGGTGTTCCAGCGGACTTGTCTGTTTTCCTTTCTGACTAAGATCGGACTTGTCCGATTTTAGGCCAGACTTGTTCGATTTTCTCTCTGGACGACTTCGGACTAGTCCGGTCCTGTCCGGACTTGTCCGGTATTTCGTGACTCCGAGATTGACCTTTTGTTTTACGACTTGTTTCTCGGGTTTCACGTCAAGTGGGCCTAGGGATGTCGTGCCCAACTCTTTTAGAGCCCATGTGGGACTCTAAACCGGCCTCTACTCATCCAAAACTCGAAATCCATCTAACCCTAGCCTCCATGTCTATATAAACAACCCCACCCCTTGGTTTGACATCTATTTGCCACTTTTCCACCCACCCAAACCCTAGTTCGTGGGGAGCCACCATCAAGGAGGGAGGAGAAGATCCCAAGCAAGAGGAGGAAGAGGAGGAAACGAAGGAGGATCAAGATCTCCACCAAGTTTCGTCCTTCACCACCAATTAATCTCCA
This sequence comes from Tuctoria greenei, assembly GCA_036927565.1. Classification (NCBI taxonomy): domain Eukaryota; kingdom Viridiplantae; phylum Streptophyta; class Magnoliopsida; order Poales; family Poaceae; genus Tuctoria; species Tuctoria greenei. The sequence continues at coordinate 259,314,614 of JAYESD010000001.1, read as the reverse complement.
AGTTCATCACCAACCCTAGATCATCAAGATCCAAGTGTTACCTCCAAGTTTCTTGGTTCATTGGAGTTCTAAACACCTGGTATACCTTCTATTATCTTTTCCTTACGTGCATTCAACCCCTAATCTCCAAATTCACATCGATCTAGAAAACCCTAATCTGCTGATCTCGTCAAGTGCGGACTTGTCCGGTCCCTAGCGGACTAGTCCGATCTTTCTGGTTAAATTGTGTTGAATTGGTTCTAAAATTTGATCTAATCGAATCCAAACCTGTATAAACTTGTTAAAAGCTATTAGAACTAGTTAGTTATCATTAAAAGCAATCAATTAAAAAGTTCTACCTTGCATTTGCATTAATCATGCATGTCATGTCATATTGAGTAATATTTGTGCACTCTTTGATTGTGTTTCTTGTCTTGTATGTTTATTGTGTGGATTGGACAGATTTGCGCTAGAGAGTGCCACGGAGGATCTACAGCATCAAGAGTTTGAAGGCTTTGACCCTAATCAACAGCAAGAGCAAGGCAAGTGTCCTTGAAGCATATTGATCCTGTTTTTAAAATAAATGTTTTGTTTGCAAAACTGCATGCTTGTGTCAAATTGATGGGAATCCTATGGTAGGAAGTTTACTAGTTTTGTTTGACCACCCTTGTCACCTGGAATTTATGGTAGAGAGTTGGGAAGGGTTTTTACTTTTTTGCTTCGCTTAATCAACTGGGATGGGAAACAACTATATCACTCAATTTAATTATGCATGGATGAGATTATGGTTAACATGAACTGGTTAAACATGGTATGGTAATGGATGATCTAAGCAAGCCTGGTATGTGGATGGGTTGGACGTTATGGTGGTTTGCTTGCTTTAGATCTAAGGACCGGTTCATGCGAGAATAAGCCAGGACTACAGTGCCACCACGAGGCCAAGTATGGGTGCGGCGTAGCTGATTAATTAGGGCTTTGCTAGTGCTGTTTGGACCATTGTGGATGCTCGGGGAAGGGGTAGTCGGATTGGGTTTGTTGATGATTGGTGGGACTACCCTGGGATCCGAATGGCTCAAGAGGGGGCCCTTGGTTGAAGATGTGCTCAGTTGGAGGCATCGCCATCGGTGAAACCTTAGTGGGGTCTGAATAGACTAGTAATCCCTTTGTAAAGGTTATTTTGTGATCACTTGGCCACACACCAACGGAAGTGTGTAATGTGACTGACGGGTCATGGGCATAAGGGAGGTTCTTAGTCGCCGAAGGGTGATGAAATCACGAACACGTGGGCAAAGAGGTACAAACTCTGCAGAGTGTTAACTAAAACTATCATGATAGCCGTGCTCCCGGTTATGAGCACCTAGACAACTTCCATGATTAGAGGTAAATTGGAATTTGGGATGGTTATGGTTTGGTAACGGTTATGGATGGTTATGGATTAATCTCCGGTAATGAATATGGTTATTGGCAATGGTGAAATCTGGACTTATTGATGATGGTAATGAATTCAGTTTGGTATTATGGTATTACTCGTGATTATGATTGGTTTATTTCACATACTTATACTATATTGCTTTTCAAACGTTTTACTGTACTTTTCAGCACTTTACCATTATTATTGTCGACATTTGAATAAGCCATATGTCATACTTTCCACACTTGCTGAGTACGACATGTACTCACTCTTGCAATTCCCCCCCCCCCCAACAGTTGCAGGTCAGGATTGGGAGTTTAATGGCGATAATGCGGAGTTCTAGGCCGTGTCTACCGTCAGCTTTGCCTGTGGTGTTGATTGGAGCTGCGCATATATACCCTGTCGCTTATGCTGCATAGTTGCTTAGTTTGCTTAATTAGTTTATTTCCGCTGCATTAGTTGAACTTGTCATTAATATTCATTAGAGCTTGTATTCGAGGATAATCTGGTTTGTGTAATAAAATTTGGTTAATTAATCTTGTTCTGTGGTAATTTTCTGTATACTCTTTTGTGATTGCACTCGTGTATGTGTGATGAACATCCTGGGCACACATATGCGTTAGCTTGGTTCATTTTCGGAACCGGGCGTCACATTGTGACATCAAAGACCAGCTTCTCGGTCCTGTATTTCTCCCGAGTCCCGAAGGTCACCGGGAGTGTGATGGATCCGAGAGGGCTAATGGCCCCCAGACCTACCCCAGAGAAAGGGCGTGAGGGACGAAGGTCCAAAGGTCGGAGCTAGAGCTTGAAAAAGGCTTCATAGCTCAGGAAGTTCAGCCCCGCACCTTCGTGCACAAAAATGTGGTAGATCTGAACATTGTTGATGGTAGGAGATACCATTAGTGGTAGCTGGCCAGATCCGATCATGTTGCAGGGGCAGTCCGTATCATTGAAGGTGATGGGAAAGTCCATCCATTTCAGATGAGGTTCCGCCCTGGCAGTAGGAGCTACAGCGGCCATGTCCCACCGCATTGTCTTGAGAATGTAGCGAGAAGTGATGTCCCAGGAACCACCATAAATGGTGTTGAGGGTCTTTTGACGCTCGTTGTTAGAGATGTCGAAATCATCATCTGCTGTGTTGTAGACAACCTTATGACCTTCTTGGGATCCTGAAGTCCTAGCTCCAGCTCTGTTGGAGCTTTGTCAACCTTTTGCTTTCCCTCCCACAGACGGAAAGGAGCTTCTTCTCGGTGCTTGTTGTAGCACTTGACAATTATTTGGACCTCTCAACAGTCCTACTAACTGTGCTTGTCCGTCTTGTGGATTGGACACCACATCTTGGAACTACCGCCGTCTTCTGACGAAGGTCAAGGTCTTTTTTTGCGCCATGGCCCCCAGCCACCCAGAGCTGCAGCAGCCGTAGCAGTAGGTGCATCGGCCGACAACTTCTTCTTGCTGTTGGACTTCTTCTTTTTACCACCTCCGGAGGTGGTGGATTTAGCTTTGGAGGACTTTTTAGTAGCCTCTGGAGCTGATTTTGAGTGCATTTCCCGGCCCTCTACAGCTCGGGCGCACTTGTCAGCTAGGCTAAATAATTCTGTAATGATGGTGACTTCTTTCGTCGCCAGCTTCTCCAGTATTTTCTTGTCTCGGACGCCCTGTCTGAATGCGACAATAACAGAAGCGTTCGAGATAGAAGGTATGGTATTGCGTACCTAAGAAAACCACTGGATGAAAGATCGCAGCGATTCCCCCGTTGTTTGCTTCAAAGCAAACAAGTCTAGTCAGTGTCAGGCCGGGTGTAAGAACTCCCGAAGTTGGCAATGAACTGTCGGCATAGCTCTGCACAACTGTTCATGGAGTCGGCCAAAAGACTCATGACCCATGACCTAGCAGTCCCAGTCAGAGCCACTGGGAAATAATTGGCCATCATGGTCTCATTGCCTCCCGCCGCCAAGATAGCGCTGGAATAAATCTAATGGAATTTGGCGGGGTTGACAGTTCCGTCGAATTTTGCCAGTAGGTGAGGCCGAAACTTCTGTGGCCAATGGACCATGCATAGGTGCATGGACGAGGTAGAACAACCTCCTCCTACCCCCATTGGAGCAGGGTTGTCCTAAGTTTCTCGCCTCTCACGAGCACGCTCGATGTGGACACAGCCGTCTTGCTGTCTGTAGCGGAGATCGAGTTCCGACTGCAGATCATGTGTCGAAAGTCTTGACATGGTATGGGTGCGACGCATCCCAGAGGGCAGCAACGTCACCTGTTGAGATACAACACGCCTTCGGTGCTGTGACACGCGAGGACCAAGTCTTCCACACAAGGTCATACGTTGTGATGGTGCCTGCCCCGAAGGGGGAGGACCTTGGTTGCTGATGGCATCGGTCGCGGCTGCAACCAGATGCTGCACATCGGCGCGCCACTACTCCATCGCACCCTGAGGTGCTTCGGGCGCTGGTGGGCGCTCCAACAGAGTTCGCATAGCAATTAGCGTGTTCTCAGGGTTGTTGTTTGCCAATGTTGTGACCGACACAAGTACCCCATTCCGCTGTCCAGCATTGTTTGCTAGAACAGATGGTGGTGGTGGTGTTGTGATGCCCGCCGGGACAACAACACGCTTTGGTTGCTGCAGGTTGGAAGGATTCCCTCTAACAGGTTGCACAGCATTGTTGCCGTTGGATGATCCTACAGCAGAGTTCACCATCTTGTGATCTAAGGTGCCCTTACCTAGCGCGCCAAATGTTAAAGCGTATGAACGACACTTCCCCCGGTACTACTAAATTGTAGCCCGCGGGGGTTCTTGTATCGGTTTGGCCGCGCAGAGATCTTGAACTAGATGATGACACCGGTGATTTATGTGGTTTGGGCCGCCTAAGCGTAATACCCTACTCCACGGGGTGTGTGTAGTTGTATTGAGGATTTCAGTAGTGCTAGTGTGCGTATGAGCTTAGATGTCCATGTATCGTGCGGCACAATCCTTTTTTAGTCTAAGGACTGGCCATTACAACACTTGTCTGACCCGACGTGTGGCCCTGGCGATTTAATAGCCTAATACTCGGTCTGCGAGTATTAAGTGTGATTATCAGTGTGATAACGTGTCTTAATGGCAGCGTTACCCCTATTAATAGCCCGCTGATTGTGTGTCATTAGTGTAGCATTAATGACATGTAATCAGGTCTTGTAACTGTTGTTTTAACTGTCCCTTGAATGTCCGTTTTGTTTGAGATCCGCCAATATCCCTGTTTGTGTAAGGTCCGAAGGATCCACATGTGGCAGCTCCGGAGCTTCCCCTCGCGGGGAGATAGGTCTGGATCTTCTATACACATGGCGGCATCGGAGCTCCCCTCTACTGGGGGTTAGGTCCGAGGTCATTATACACGTGTCAACTGCGGAGCTCCCCCATGTTAGGAGTTAGGATTTGGTCTTACATTACACGTGGCAATCCAGGAGCTACCCATATGAGGGAGGCGGGTCCAGTGCTGTGTGACATGTGGGGCCTGAGGAAGCCTTCAACTCTGACAGGTGGAACTCTCTTGCACTTTTTCGGTATCATGGGGTACCCGGTACGTAGGGTACCGACGAGGGCCCGGGCCCACCTCTAGGAGAAACCCTTTGGGTTAAATTATTCTACCCGAGGTGGGGCCATCCTCAATTCCCGTGCTGCAACTTCAAAGGCCTTCTAATGTGCCGTTGGGGCGATGGTCCGGGGTTAAACCATCGCCGCGTGGCTTGTCTTGAATGCAGTAGATGAGATCTTTGAGTGTGGATCTCACGCAATTGAAGGCCGCCGGTTCCCAATTCGAAAACCGTATCGGATCTGTGCGCCTTGTCAGACTGCCGCCTTTTGGTTTCCCGCCACACATCATGAAATGGTTTGCCTAGGGTAATAACCTCGACCTCTTTGTCGGGGTGGTCCCGGGCCCATTCGTCATTAATGGGGTAGATTTTTGAAATGTGGCTTTGCTCTCATTGCGGTTTCCATCCAAGCGTCGCGGAGGCTTACTTAAGAGGGAATGTATGCACGGTTTGAGGACACTTTACGCATTTCGATCAATCTCGCGCTCGGAGCCTCCCAAACTTTGCCTAGCTTCCTCCTCTTTCGCTCCACTTTGCCACAATGGAGTTGGCTCTTCCCAAGAGCTGCATCCAGAGCAAGGATAATCTGATGAAGGTTTGGACCTACATGGGGTGGTCCAGCGACTCTTTCAACCACTTGGTGCATGTCGGCAAGCTCCCCTTCAAGAAGGACCGTCGCGGGGAGATGGTGTACTTCTCGGCGTACGCCATGGTGGGACTGATCCCACCTTTCTCGAGCTTCATCTTGATGCTGCTGGACTTCTACGGCCTCCAATTGCATTACCTCGGCCTGCACTCCCTCTTGCTCATGGCAACTTTCGTCCACTTCAGCGAGATGTGGGTCGGCGTGCCTCCCTGCGTCGAATTGTTCCGGACCTTCTTCACAGTCCATACCACTGGCAAGGGGACAGAGTTGCTTGGCTTCTACTACTTCGTGAAGCGTAAGAACTGTCCCTTCAAATACTTGAAATCATTCCCCTCTGGCAAATGGGACGACTGGAAGAAGGATTGGATCGTCATTGCAGTGGAGGAGCACGACAGGGAGGAGCTGCCCTAAGGACTCCCCAACGTCGACATTGATGCCTGGAATGTAGTTCTGAAGCTATCAGATGCATTTAACCCTGTCCTAACCAGGATCCAAGAATGTGTGGAGGGTGGAGTGACCCCCCAAATGGTCTTCGAAAATTTCTTGGTGAACAGGTGGGCTACGCTGAGGAGAAGAGAGAAACTCGCTTGGGCTTTATACAGTGTGATGGATACCGACCGGATTGAAACTGGTGTGGACTCCAACTTGGATGACGAAGCTCTGAAGCTCCATCTCAAGAAATTTCAGCACGGGTTGATCTTCGACGATGCATTGACTCCGTCGACTGTTTTCCTGCCTCTAAACATGATTCTAGAGATCAGCATGGAGCTCCGGAGGAAGATGCCAGCGCTAGATGACCTCGGTGAAGTGGAGAAGCGTAGGGTCTCTAGGGTTGTAATCCCTAGAGCTTCCCCTCATGGAGAGATAGGTCCGGATATGCTATAAAAGTGGCGGCACTGGAGCTCCCCTCTACTGGGTGTTAGGTCCTAGGTCATTATACATGTGTCAACCGCGGAGCTTCCCCATGCTTGGAGTTTAGCTCTGTTCTTACATTACACGTGGCAATTCCGGAGCTACCCATATGAGGGAGGCGGGTCCAGTGCCGTGTGACACGTGGGTCCTGAGGAAGCCTTCAACTCTCACAGGTGGAACTCTCTTGCACTTCATACGGTATCATGGGGTACCCGGTACGCAAGGTACCGTCACAGGCACTCCAACACTATCATCAAAGGCATGTGCACAACCGAAAGCTAGAAGAAGGCGATTTGGTCCTATGGAGAATACTAACTCGAGAAGGGATGAACAAACTCTCCCCAAGCTGGGAAGGTCCCTTCCGAGTGATCAAAATTTCCCGTCAGATGCGTCCGCTTGGCAACAGAAGATGAGACCCCGCTTCGCAATCCATGAAATATCAAGCACCTCCGTAAGTTTTATGCTTAGTTTCATAGAGGTGAGTCTGTAGTTACACATAATGTAAATTATAGAGTCTGTGGACAGATTCATTAAATTTCATGGTCATTGGATTTGTGGTTTTTGATCTACACGTTTTTCTTTGCAGTGTTCCAGAACTGTTTTTCTCGTGGAGAACAAGATTGACCTTTGTTCGATCTTTTGATCGTAACTTGAGTTTCTCTCGATGGATTTTCGTGATTATTGTTGTGTCGTATTCGTGACTTGATTCTCTCTGATCTCTATCACTTGTCATGGTGAAACACATTTATATTAGTCTCACACAAGATTTCTTTAACAGATCCTTTTTCTGCCGAAGGGATTGGGATTTAATTGTTTCAGCTGCGTAAGATTTTTAATCTACCATTCACCCCCCCCTCTGGTAGCTTTTCACGTGCTCTTCATCCTACAGAGACTTATTTTCCCACCTTCCAAATCCTCACCTTCTACTGAATGCACTTTTGTTCAAATTTTTTGGTGCAATCAGGCAAACTCTGCTCTCCCAGCGACAGTCTCTAGGCGAGTTCCTCCTCCCTCTTAAGGAGGTCTTCCTATTTCTCCAGGAGCTTATCCTCCCTCTCGTCGAGAGCTTCCTGGTGCTTGAGGAGTACCTCATTAAGCTCATGGAGGCTGTCCTGACGGTCATTAGCAGCCTCATTGGTCTCCTTAGCCTGCTCGAGAATCTCCCGAGTCTTCTTGTCGAGGGCTTTGATGGTAGCCTCCCACTTGTTCAATAAGCGATCCCACTACATCAGTCGGGCCTTCTCCTTTTCCACCTATTCCAGCTAGTCCGCGAGCCTTGTTTGCGTCAGCTTCGTCTCGAAATGAAGTCTGTTGCGCCAATGCCTCAAAGTGGTGCACTCTTCTTCGAGGTTCTTGCTTTCATAATCAAAAACTAGCTGGACTTGGTGAAGACTTGAGCAGGCGTTGTCGATAGAAAACACCAGGGGTATCGTCTTCGGGCCCGCCTGAAGCGCCTCCGTAGGCTCCAGGGGGTCTTCCGAAAAAAAATTGGGTCCCACGGCACAATTGTGGTCCCCTGTAGCTCCTCAGCGCGGTGGCCGCTCTCCGGGAGCTCTTCTGCATCCGCTGCGGCCAAGGAAGGTCCCCTAGCAGAAACATTGACCTCTCAAACAAAGGTATAGGGTCCCGCAACCGAATATTCAATTATTGGCTCAGTCGGTGGAGGATCTGCCGCTGACTCCTCTGGGTGCTTCGGCTCTGACATGGACACCTCCGGAGTAATCACCTCTGTGGCTGGCATCATAGCTTCGTCCGGAGCTCCCACCACCTTTGGCTCAGACATTGGAACTTCAACTGCCTCCATCTCAGGTGCTGGAGCTTCAACTACTTCTGGTTCGGACGCTGGAGCTTCAGCTACTTCTGGCTCAGGTGTCGGAGCTTCAGTCACATATGGCTCAGAAGCTGGAGCTTCTGCCATCTTGGCTCCGATTCCGGAGCCTCTGCCGCCACCTCTAAAGCCGCTGGTGCTTCTTCACGAGTCTCTTCCCTGTGTTTTGGCACTACCACGGGAACTTCTTGCGTTGTCGTTGGACTTGTTTCCATGACAGCTGGCGCTGGAACTGTCGTGTCCTCAGCCACCACTTGGGGAGGCGCAGGGGTCGAAGCAAGAGCCTCTGCCTGCATAGTCTCAGTTGTTGCAGCACGGGCCGCAACTTTAGTTTTCTTTTTTGACACCCAGGAAACAAAGGATACAAAATTCAAAACATCATAAAGACAAAAACAGCAACTCAAGGTGAGAAGACAATGCCTACCTTGGGAGGCTTCTGCTCCTGTCGGCGCGGAACCTCTTCTTCGGGTGACCAGAGCCAAAACCCACCGTAGTTGGTGTGGTGGAAGCTACAGATTGCAGCCCAGAACTCGCTGCAGCCATCGGCGTCACCTTAGCTGGGAAGGACCCTCGGACCTAGAGCCCATTGCCGGTGCTGGGGCTGGGGTCAACTTGTCAAAGCTAGCACCCACTGCAGGCACTTGAGCCAAAGCATCAACCTAAGCTGGAGGCACAATCACCAGAGACCTAAGACGAGGTTGAAGGGTCACTTCTACCAGAGTTTCCCTTACTCTGCTCGCATCGCTCCTCGTCTGCTTCCGGTTACAACTCGGAGCTTCGACGGGGGCCTTCTCCTTGCCCTTGTCGGAGGTAGACTTCTTCGTAGGGGAAGCAGCGGGACATTTTCCTTTGCCACTAATTGGCGCAGGTCTGGAGCTTTCTTTGTGGCTGGGAGCTCCAGGAATCACAATCCCCAGCGGAGGGATACTCCAGCGCTTGTCCACGAGGCTCAGATCAGCAAGAGCCTGCATCTTCTTCTGCAGCTCCCTCCTGAACTCTGGCACCATATTCAGGGGTAGGAACTCTGCTAGAGGTGTCAAGTCGTCAGGGTGAACTACTCTGTGGTGCAGCTTTTGAAGATGAAGCTTCAAAGCTTCTTCTGTCAAATTGGACACGATGCCCGACTCGATCTGGTTGTGATCATGCTCTCCACCTAACGCCCATGCGAGCCATTCTCTCGCCTTCAGCGAAGCCCACCGATTAGTCAATAACTTGGTGATGACCATCAGGAGAGTCACTCCTCCTTCGATGTCCCAGATCCTTGAAAAGATCGGGTTGTACTCCTCCGATAGTGTTGGAGCCACCTCTCAAGCGTCTGTGTTGATGTTGGGAAGGCTTTCGGGCAGCTCTAGCATGTCGTGATGGTCCAATGTGATCACCACCCAATCCTTCTTCTAGTTGTCCAACTTCCCAGAAGGAAAGGTCTTCAAGTACTTCAAAGGACAGTTCTTGTGTTTCATGAAGTAGTAGAAGCCAAATAACTCTTTTGACTTCCCAGTGGACTGGACCGTGAAGAAGGTCCTAAATAGCTCAACACAAGGCGGCACACCCACCCACATCTCGCAAAAGTGGACGAAAGTCTCCACTAGCAAGAAGAAGTGGGGGCCGAGGTGATGAAGCTGCAGGCCATAGAAGTCCAGCAGCATCAGCAAGAAGCTTGAAAATGGTGGAACGAGTCCCACCATAGCGAACGCTGTGAAGTAGACGATCTCGCTGGTGCGTTACTTCTCGAAAGGGAACTTGCTGACGTGAATCGAGTTGTTGAAGGAGTCGCTTGACCACCCCATGAAGGCGCGAATCATCGACATGTCTTCTTTTTTCTTGATCCGATTCTGAGGAAGTCCCAGCTCCATTGCGGCAAAGCGGAGCGAAGGTTGGAAAATCTATGCAAGGGTGGAGAGGTTCTGAGCACAAGTTTGAATGAAGGCGTAAAGAGTCCACAAACCATGCAAGTTTTCCTTCTTAAGTAAGCCTTTGCAACGCTTGGATGGAAACTACCTCCAGACCCAAATTGTAGTTGACCTCGTCAATCACAAGTGGGCTTGGGTCCACTTTGGTGAAAAAAGTCGCACCAGGTGAACTGTTGTCGTGATGGGAAGTTGGGATCCCAAGGGCGGTAGCCTGACAGGGCTACAAAGATTACGCTGGAAAGCGATACGGATTTCGTATATGGAACTGATGACCTTCAATTGCGTGAGATCCGCACGCCATGATCCCACGCGCCGAGTGAAAAAGGGCCACGTGGCAGGGGCATAACTCTTTGTCGTTGCCTCAACCGCCTACCAAGAAGCTTTGAAGCCGTAGCGCGGGAATCGAAGATGGCTCACCCTTTCATAGAATAACTTCACCCAGAGGATTTCTCCCATAGGTGGACCCGGGGGCCACTGTTGGTATCCTGTGTACCGGGTACCCCACAGTACCGCAAGAAAAGCTAAAGAGTTCCCATGTCCGACATTGAAGACTTCTGAAGGAAACACGTGTCCTACATTATCGGGCCTGCATCCCCTATTTGGGTAGCTTTGGTGCTACCACGTGTCTAGCAGGGGAGGACCTACATCCCTTCATAGGGAAGCTCTAGTTCTGCCACGTGTCCAATAGCACCGGATCTAACCCCCAGTAGAGGGAAGCTACAGTACTGCCATGTATTAAGTAGCTCCAGACCTGCCTCCCATTAGGGGGAAGCTACTGAGTTGCTACATGTTCAACTGTCGGACCTAAGTTTGCAACGGGAGGGATGCTTGATCTCCAACAGCACAGACATTCAAGAGGCCATTAAAACAGTCGTTACAAGACCTAATTATGTGCCATTAATCCTGCATTAATGACACACGATCAGAGGACCTTTAGTATCGGTAACACCACCATTAAGACACATTATCACACTGTTAATCATACTTAGTACATGTAGATCGTGTATTAGGTGATTGAATACCGCCGGGGCCACAGGTAGGGCCAGGCTAACAACGTGACGGCCAGTCCTTGGATTATAAAAGGGTTGCATCGCACGAGAGACTCAACTAAGCTCACACGCACCAAAGGCTTACACATTCATACATTCAACAACCACCCCGTGGAGTAGGGTATTACGCTCAGGCGACCCGAACTACGTAAGAATACTGCGTGTGACCATCTCGCTCTTGATCTTACGTGCGCCCTAACTGAATACGAACTTCCGCAGACTACGCTTTAGTAGTACCAGGGGAAGTGTCGTAGCAACACTTTGACATACCCTCTTGAGCGTTTCCTTCTATTTTATGAGACAACCATGCGAAACAAACATTACAATCAATAAATGCTCATATATTAAACAATATGCCATGATATGCATGAATGAGGCAATTATGGTGTAATACATGTTATCAAGTTACTACTGTTGCTTACTAACTGGGTGCAACTTGGTTTTACATGTTTATGTTGGTTTTGGATCATTTCCGGAGAATTGGTGGAAGTTTTAGTGATTTCTAGAATTCAAACACCAAACTAGTCTGCACTGGGGTCGGACAAGTCTGCTGCTGGACGGGACTAGTCTGCAGTGGTCCAGAGTTTTGCAAACTTTCATGCTAGGGCATGGTTTGATTTGAGTAGGGGGTCGAAATTGATGTGGAAAGTTGAATCTAGGGTACTTACCATAAGTGCAGCGGTTCAACGATCATAGGTTGAGCGTGCGAACCTGGCGTCTATATCCATTGACAACGAAGCAGCGGTGTGACATAGATGAAGGTGATGATGGTGAAGGGTCGATGAAGAAGAACGCAACAGCAATAATGATCTTGCTTGCCTCTCCTTCCTCATTCTTCTCCTCCTTCTCCTCCCTTCCTTGCGGCAAGAGCTTTCTCTTCCGAATGGCGGCTCACGGTGCAATGGCAGGGCGGTCGGGTTTTCTCGCATGGCCAAGGGTTAGAGGAGGGATTTGGTTTCTTATATAGGGGAGGAGTGGCGGGGGTTGGGGCAAAATCTCATTCGGACTCGGTGGGGACGGGTGGGAGCATTGGTGGGGTCCCGCTCGAGCTCTTAAGAGGTGGGCAGGACATTCTTACGTTTAATTCTCTCAAATGTCAATAAAACTGTCATGTAGCAAAATTTGAATCTGAGTCAAAACCGTAAATACCGAACTAGTCTGTTTTACACCGGACAAGTCCATTTTCTCTCTGAGCGCACAAAGGAAGAGTCCATGGTGGAGCGGACAAGTACGTTGTCCTTCAGTGTGTAGGATCTAAGAGCATGTGAAAAGCTACAAAAAAGGGGTGATGGAAGATTTTAACTTTTTCAACGGAAGCAACAAAAAACCCTCGTCAAAAACTCGATTTGTTTAAGAAATCGTGTGTGCAACTGTTTTCAATGTGTTCAACCATGACAAAACTAGTAGATATTGCAGAAAGTCAAGTCACAAAACAAATGCAAGAAGAATCATGTGAAACACTAAGTAGAACTTGAGTTATGATCAAAAGACTACATGAAGGACAAACTATTCTACTCGATTTAAAACAAAATCAACAACGCTACTATGAAACTCGTGTAGATCAAAAACCACAAATCCAGGACCGTGAAGCTTTCATAGATGACAGATAATTGAGTTGTGAATACAAAGCCATGAGAATCATATCAATTGGAGTAGTAAAACGCGAATTATGATCGAAATACCAAGACAACATCGGTCTGTCCAAAAACTCGACGGGAAAAACATGTTTGAAATAAGTCAGATGAACAAGGCATAAAAGATCCTCTAAAAATACAATATTTATTTAATAGAACACAAGAGGAACAGCCCAAAGTCGTCTTACCACAAGCTTTGGCATCTCATTCTTATATAACCAGCCCATAGGCCAACCCAATCCTAACTAGGACTCTAATCCTACTCAATATCAACTGCAACTTTCCACAACTGCTCAAGACTCTTCCATACGCTGATAGAAGCAATCTTAAAACTTACAAAAACCTTAGGAACGTACCAGTCATTCCTAAAACAACTCAACTTCGTGCTCACAATGAAATCTAACCAAAGCAAACTCTAAACCTTCCATAAATGAACCATAACCACCTCAACCGCGGCCTGAGGCATAAACCAGTCGGTTGGACCTTTCCGGCCACATCATCACGTCCATATCACTTCATCACTTCTTGGAACCATGTTGCCACGTCCATGCACACCTTTCACACATGCAAACACCTTCCAATAACATCCACGATACCTTCATATGCATTGTTCTTGACCCAAACATGTTGTGCGACCTCTCAATCAACTCAACCACAAATCCTCCCGGACATAATTGTTGAACCTCATCTTCTCCCTAAGACCAGTTCAATGGATCCCATCACTAGCCATGTATTGACCTCAAGCAACATCTACACATGAATAAGCAACCAATCTTTGCGAGCCCAAGTCCTCAACTTGACTCTCGTTCGTCCAACAAACACAACACCTTACGTGAGTACCTCACATAAGCATGTTCCAAACCATAGAAAAATGATATCAGCCATAGATCATCAAAAACATAGTTAGAGTGTTTTAAGAAAACTTTCCATAAGCCAAATATCCAGCTTGAAACATTGCAAGTTAAAAATAGAGCCGCCGCACAATTATTTCAGCAAATAGAATATATCGAATCTACCAAAAGTGGTGCTGCATTATAAAGGCAGAAGATCGGACACTCCATTTTTAACCTCACGTGGAAATCATGTGTTTGATAGTTTGGACTGTCCAAACCAAGTAAAGACTAAGTGTTACTCCCGAAAATACATTTGTAAAGATAGAACAGGTTAATATGATGTAGTAATGGGTGTTCTAAGAAAGCCTGGTATGTGGATGAGTTGGATGTTATGGTGGTTGCTTGCTTTAGACCTAAGGACCGGTTCATGCGAGAATAAGCCAGGACAACAGTGCCACCACGAGGCCAAGCATGGGTGCGGCGTAGCTGATTAATTTGGGCTTTGCCAGTGCTATTTGGACCATTAATGATGCTCGGGGAAGGGGTAGTCAGACTGGGTTTGTTGATGATTGGTGGGACTATCATGGGATCCGAATGGCTCAAGATGGGGCCCTTGAAGATGTGCTCAGTTGGAGGCGTTGCCACCGGTGAAACCTCGGTGGGGTCTAAATAGGCTAGTAATCCTTTTGTAAATCCTATTTTGTGATCTCTTGGCCACACACCAACATAAGTGTGAGACGGCATAATAGAGGTTCTAGTCACCGCAAGGTGATGAAACCACAAACACATGGGTAAAGTGCTACAAACTCTGCAGAGTCTAATAAAAATATCATGATAGTTGTGCTCCCAGTTAAGAGCACCTGGATGACCTACATGATTAGAGGGAAATTGGGATTTGGGATGGTTATGGTTGGTAATGGTTATGGCTGGTTATGAATTAAATTCTGGTATTGGAATATGATTGATGGTACTAATCTGGTATATGGATGATGGTACTAGAATATGGACTGGTACTATGTCATTATTTATTTCTTATGTTGGGTTTATTCAAATACATATAATGTACTACTTTCTCAATTGTTTTAATGTACTTTTCAGCACTTAGCCATTATTATATTCGTCATTTGTATCAGGTACATGTCATACTTTCCACACTTGCTGAGTACGACATGTACTCACCCTTGCAATTCTCCCCACCAACAGTTGCAGGTGAGGATTGGGAGTTTAACGATGATAATGCGGATTACTAGGTTGTGTCTACCGTCAGCTTTGCCTGTGGAGTCTTGGAGCTGCCCTATACCCTATTTGCTTAGTTTGCTTAGCTGCTTAGTTGCTTAATTAGTTTATTTCCGCTGCATTAGTTCAAAATTGTCATTAATATTCATTAGAGCTTGTATTCGAGGATATTATGAATTCTGTAATAAAAGTACTTAATTAATCTTGTTTTGTGGTAATTTTCGGTATATCCTTTTGTGAATGCCCTCGTGTATGTGTGTTGAACATCCTGGGCACACATATGCGTTCACTTGGTTCATTTTCGGAACCGGGTGTCACATAATCCAAGATTCATTACTGAGTGCGTGTGATATATGTTTAGGTTCGACAGAAGCAACAAAAGAAGAATGAGCATGAGAGTTTGGATCGCAAAACATGATTTGTTGTGGAGGATGACTTTTGAGGACGCGGAGGGGAGTAGATACTTCACAAGCTCATTCTTCTTCATGTTCATCACAATTCAAAGAACTTGTGGCTCGAGGAAGATCTGAACCAGCAGTAGTGGTCGTTGGTGCTGGTTGTGAAGCGGGATCAAGAGCTGAAACATCATTGTTTATTTCTGAAATTTTTTGGCAGCAGCTCCACTCCTTCTTCATCATCAATGAAAATACACTCACCTATGGATATGGATCTAGACCTAAAATATTAGATCTAGTACCTGAGTTAGCTTCATTAAAAGAAACCTCACAAGTCTCCACGATTTTGTTAGTGTCAAGTAAAAGCACACGATAGCCTCTAGTATGAGATGGATAACCAAGAGACATGTCATCAACAGATCTATCTTATCAAGATTACCATGTTTCTCAACAATGAATTTGATACCAAAGACCCTAAAGTGTGTGACACTAGGCCAGGGGTAGACCTACAGGCTATGTCAGATGGGCCCCAAAATACCGTGCACCCAGACAAACTTAAGTATATTTATTATCTATTTTTTATCACTGGATTGGCTCTTTGCATGCTATACGAGTCCATCCTCCAGCGGAACCGAGTCTGGCACTGGAACCAAGTTCGGCACTACAATCGAGTCCAGGACTCTAGTGCCGCGGCCCATGGGAAACAATAAAATATGACGCTTGGGCCCAATCGACTCAGGTTCAGCAGCCGATTGCCGTCTTGCAAATACGACGCTTGGAATGCAATCAATCTTGCCGATCGTCGTCTCGAACAGTCGATCTCGTCGTACAGGTAGCCTCATCTCAATCTCGCCATCTCGATCGTGAAGGCACGGAGGCACAGGCACACGACGGTAGCCACGGTCAGTGATTCAGCAGTTCGTCAGATCGCCAATTAAATGTTCCAGATAATACAGACAAAAATATACATATGATATGACCTCCTTCGATCAGACAATTACGGTGTGTTAGCAACTCTACGTATGAGTTTTTATGTGATTAGACTAATTGTTTGTTTTTTGTACTTTTATTGATTATCGTACTTACATAAAAAATATATAATAGTTCAGTTATGAAAAGAAGTGGGGATATTGCATCTCTTTTCTAGAAACATGCGGCCAAGAAGGCAGCCACCGCTTTAAATCATGTTCTATGTATGGAGAAAACAGTTGTGGAATAACGGACTCAAAAGCAAGAGAGAGTGATCGGAGAAATTGTGAATCCTATGCCTTCACCCTCACCCCCGCCAGAATCATCAACACCGGTGTATGATATCGATCATCTTCCACATGATCCAGATGAAAGGAAACCCATTCAAAATTATTTTGTTAATAATCAAGATGCAGTCCGAAGAGCGTATATTATTAAAGTTCCATTTCAACCATATGCACATGATTTTCCTAAAAGAAAGATTGGAAATAGATATTGTCAATTCAATTATATGTGGATGCATAAATAAGATTTGGTTGAATATAGTATCAAGAAGGATTCTGTATTTTGTTTTATATGCTACTTGTTCAAGAAAGGTATTGGGTCTGATACATTTACTATTGATGGATGGAGAAATTGGAATGTTGGAGAAAAAGCCCTTCACAAACATCTGGGTTCTAAGGCACACACTGCAGCTCAAGAGATATACATTGGCTTTAAAAATCCAAATGTAGCAATTGATTATCACATTGAGAAGTGGACTGATGAGGATCTTGGTCTTTACAGAAAATGATTAACTTATTCGTATAGATGTATCAAGTTTCTTCTTCATCAAGGATTGGCATTTCGTGGACATGATGAAAGTGAAGAGTCCGGCAATAAAGGGAACTTTATTGAGCTATTGAAATTTCTTGCAGAAAATTCTGAAGAAGTGAACAAATATGTCTTGAAAAATGCACCAGGTAATTGCACCTTAACTAGCCCAAATATACAAAAGCAGATTATTCACTGTTGTACCATAGAAACTAGAAAATATTATAATTGAAGAACTCGGTGATGAGACATATGCAATTTTAGCTGATGAGTCTAGTGATATATCACATAAAGAACAACTAGCTCTTTGTTTACGTTATGTTGATAAATTGGGAAGACCATGTGAGCATTTCATTGGAGTTGTCCATGTAGATGATACGACTTCTTTATCACTTAAGGATGCTATTGAAGGTTTACTTGTTAGCCATGGCTTGACCATGACTCAAATCTGCGGTCAAGGTTATGATGGAGCTAGCAACATTAAAGGAGACATTAAACGAGTAAAACATTGATCATCCAAGAATCACCTTCTGCTTATTATATTCACTATTTTGCACATCAACTACAACTAGTTGTTGTTGTTGCTAAGGGCAATACTGATTGTAAGAGTTTTTTTATCAAGTATTTATTCTCTTTAATATTGTTGAAGTTTCTTGCAAGTGTCATGGTATGCTTCGAAATGCAAGACTACAAAATATTAAAAAATCAGTTGATTGTTGTGATCTTTAATGTGGAAGTGGATTGAATCAAGAGATGAGTTTACCTAGACCAGGCAAAACTCGTTGCGGATTTCAATATAAAATGGTATGCAATATTATTACTATATTTTCTACGATTCATGATGTTCTTCTCGAGCTTGGTGATGATGCCTCACATAAGGATGATTGGACAAAAATACATTTTGTACTTGGAGCACTTGAGACATTTGAATTTGTTTTTTTTTCACATTTAATGTTTATTCTTGGATACACAAATGAGTTATCCGAGTGTATGCAACGAAGAGAGCAAGATATTCTCAATGCAATCTCACTTGTTAATGTGGCGAAGAACAGAATGCAACAATTAAGATATGATGGTTGGGTTCATTTTTTGAGAAGGTGGCCTCATTTTGTATTAAACATGATGTGGAAGTTCCTTCTATGGATAGTGATTATGTGCCTTATGGAAAATCAAAAAGGTACGCTCGTGCTCAGAATCAGGAAAATGATGGTCATTTCAGAAGAGAAGTATACATTGGTGTTATTGATCAAATTATTCAAGAACTTGATAATCAATTTGATGAGATTAATATGGAGCTGATCTATTGTATGTCAGCATTCAATCCTTAAAACTCATTTGATTCCTTTAATGTACAAAAGGTACATAGATTGGCTGAGTTCTATCCTAAGGATTTTTCGAACAATGATTTGTTGAAACTTGAGTTGCAACTTGATAATCACATTGATGATATTAGGCAAGATGGTAACTTCAAAGGCTTAGACAACATTGTTGATCTCTCGATTAAGCTTGTTGAAACACAAAGGCATAAAGTATATGATATGGTCTACTTGCTTCTCAAAATGGTATTGCTTCTACCAGTGGCAACAACGAGTGTTGAAAGGGTATTTTCTGCAATGACTTTGGTGAAAACAAAGTTAAGAATAAGTTGGGTTATAGTCTTCTGGATGATTGCTTGGTCACATTCATTAAGCAGGATATTTTTTTCCAAGTAGATGAAGATGATATAATCAATACATTCATGTCATTCAGAAAGCGATGGCTAAATAAGTCAAACAAGTAGTATTGTATGTTTTTTCATGACTAATTATATATTGTAATTTATTTACAATGGTATTTTTCATTTTGTTATTTTTATATCAAATTTTGCTACAACATTTATCTTTACTGAATAATTAAATAATTTTATGAAGTCACTTGAAAACAAATTTTGGCATACCTTGTACTTAAATCTCGGGTCCGCCACTGCACTAGGCCTATGTCCAAACCGAAGCTCATATGGAGTTTTTCATAGCTTAGCATGCAAGAAAATACGATTTGAGACATAACAAGCGGTCGCAATTGTATCAACCAAAAATTTCCTAGGAGTTTGATATTCATCAAGCATAGTCATAGCCATCTCAACTAAGCTTTTGTTCTTTCTCTTTATTACACTATTTTGTTGGGGTACATATGGTGAAGAAAATTGATGATCCATTCCATTTTCAGTACAAAAGTGATCAAAAGATTGATTTTTAAATTCAGTTATGTTATCACTTCTAATTGCTTTTAAAGATCCTGGGTGATCAATTAATAATCTAAGAAATAAAGTTTGAAAGTGACTAAAAGCTTCATTCATAGATGCCATAAAGTAAACCTAAGAGTATATAGAATAATCATCAACAATCACAAGCACACACCATTTACCTTCGAAAAATTGAACACATGAAGGACGTACGGTGTCAAGATGTAAAAGCTGTCCCAGTGCAGTTGTCATGGTCATTATGAGAGGAGGATGTGAACCTGCAACCATCTTAGCATGTCTACAAGAAGAGCACACAATTTCTTTGTCCCCTTTAAGCTTAGGCAACCCATGTATGCGATCAAGACCACTAACACGTGTGAGGTGATCAAAGCCTACGTGACCAAGTCTACGATGCTAAAAATATAAGTCTTTTAAATCATTAGCAACTAGACACCTATGTTTAGAGGATGAAATATCAAAATAAGCTTTAAAAAATCTTCCGAACCGAGACATGTTAAAAATCAGCCCACTATTTGAATCTACAACCTTGGAACAATTTTTAGTGAAAACAATTTCAAGATTTTCATCCAGCAAATATGAAACAGAAAGAAAATTATATTTCAAATTTTGAACAAGTGCCACATTCTTCAAATTGTAGTGATTATTTACTCTAATCGATCCTTTAGCAATCATAGGAGTTGAAGAATTATCAGCAAAAGTAGCATTCTCTACATGTGACACAAAAGAGAGAGAGAGGAGAACCAGTCTTTGTTACCGGTCATGTGGCGTGAGCAACCTGAATCCACAATCCAAATGTTCTCCTTACTCAAGCGTGAAACCTACATAGAAGCACAATATATTAATGACTCAATACTGGGGTTAGTCAAAAGGCATTTAGGAATCTAGTACTGAATCACACGACATCCAGCAGGCATAACACGCGAAAGCTGAGATAAAATAGCAGGTTTATGAGCCAAAGTTTGAGGATTTTTGTACCCAAACTACTGACCTACGAGGTGTTACATGTGTAGCACAAAAAACAAAAGGTTTGGGAGCAAACTTTGCATGTTTATGACTCATCAAATCAGGTTGCAAGTTCCTAACATTCGGTTCAGCATGTGCAGCAAATTTTGCATAAGAGTTACGAGATCTAGCTTGCATTCTTTCCTTTTTTATATTGTTTTGCTAGTTTATAAAAAAAATCTATGACATGACCATCTCTACCACAGTAGGTACAATGAAATTTAACTTTGTTTTCATGTCTAGATGAGCAAGCAACATGTTTATTAGAAACCGAATGAGACAACACTCCTGCAAATTTGAAAACCACTTCTTTTTATTTAGGAAATGTTAAACTCAAACCATTTCCTAGTGACTTTACAATTTTAGGTGGATGTTCCTTAGCATGAGCATGGGAATCAAAACGTAAACCAATTTTATCATTGCAAGACTTGGAAGAATTCAGCAGCAAATTTAGGTTCTTATTTGCATAACAAAACCGCTCTAGTGTCCTATGCATGTCATCAAGTTTATTAGACAAGTCCAGTGAATTTTCACAAGAAGTTTTTCCTTTTAGTTTTCAATTAGAACAATATTTAGCTTCATGAGAACAAAAATTTCATTCATGGCATAATTCAATTCCTCATTAAGATCATCACATTTAGAACAATGCAAATCAATTGTTGAACAGCTTGCATCTTTCATGTTTTTATCATTAAGTGCAGCAAGCTTTCTGTTCTTTTCAATTTCTAACTGAAATTTATCAAGCGTGGAGGTGTGTGCACTTCTTAGGGAGGACAAGTGTTCATATATAAGCTCACATGAGGAACAAGAATCATCACTAGGAATCAAAGATTTCAAATGATTAACTTCACATTCTAGTGATTAAATTTTAACAGCATTGTCCCTAAGTTTTTTGTCCTTTTTCTTAAGTATAGCAGTGGCACGAGAAATAGCATCACACATTTTTCGCAAGTGGGACATACCTCTTCATCATCGTTGTTGTGTTCTGCCTCCTCCATACTTGATCTTGAGTTTCCCGCCATGAAGCACATATTTGCCAAATTCTCTTTATCTTCGTCACTTCCGATGTCCACATCACTCGAGCCAAGTTCTTGAAGTGCGAAGATGAAACAGTTTACCAATTGGCGACCTGTAAAACCTTCTTCTTCTTATTGTTTGCAGAGGAGTGCTTCGTTCTTGTTTGATTTCATCACGGGAAGTAGGAACTTAAAGGTTAGGGCAATCCGTACAAAAATATCTGGTCTTACCACATTCGAAGCATCGTTGAGAACCGGTACTTCCTCTCCTTCTAGTTCTCATGTTTTGCAATGCTTTTGAGTACCAAGTCGAGATGAGTGCAAGTTCTTCCTCTGGAAGCTCTTCAATCTATCCAGGGGTTAGAGAGGAAATCAAACCATGATTAGAAACATAATAAAAGCATAACAGCAGGTTTACAACCCAAAAGCATAATAGAGATCAGGTTTACAACCCAAAAGCACGACAGAAACCAAAAGATGCAAATGAAGCTCTCGTCTCTCAGACTACAGCTAGTCCTAGTGACTGCCCCTTAATCTCTCCCCCTTTGGAATCAAGGCACCAAAAAGAAGGAGAGGAGGGATCTAGAGGTCGCCGTCGACCAACTCCTCGCTGTCGGTCCTCTCATCATCTTGATCTTCAAGCTGGGGAGGAGGAGGAGGAGCAAATCCACTCGAAGTGCCCACAACACTGAAATAGGCAAGCTCGGAGGGAGAGAGAGGTGACAGCTCAGAGAAGTTTGAAGCTGAATCATCGGAGATAATGGGAGATCCAATAGGCTTGATCTCCATCTTCTGACATATTTGCTTGACATTTTGCTTTATGTATCTCATATACTCCTTCCTTGCCTTGTTGAACTTATGGATTTTCACTTCAGCCTTCTTGCAGGAGCCAAAGATGGCATCCAAGTACTTCAAAATGACACTTGGGGACCCCTTCATGGAAGTAGTAGCTCCTGAGCTTGATGGGGGTCTTGCATCAGCTTGGGCCCTCCTGGGAGCCTCCTCACTAGATACAGGGGATGCAGCAGCTAGGAGAGAGGTTTTGGGAGGCTTCTGAGGCCTTAGGGGTGTGTGCTCAACATCTTCACAAACTCGATTCTTGTGACTTTCTCAATCATAAACATGAGGTAGGGCACATAGCCACAGGAACGATTTGGAGTGCAAGAGATATTCACCATGTCGTTCCAGATGTAGTCAAAGACATCAAACTTCCTGTTTTTGCTTATCACCTTCATCAGTGTCCTCAGGTTGCTTTGGACACTTTCAGCATCTCTATCTTTTGGAGCTATTGTCTTCCTCAGCACCCTGTTGAGAACCATGAAGAATGGCTTCATGTTCTTGGTGGAAGGGGGATTGAATTTCAGGCGGGTGTCATATAGGAACTCCATCTTGTCCTTCTCCAGGACACCAATTTTATGGATGATGAGCTCATTGCTGCCAGTGTCCTCAAGATGCAGTAGTCTTGCAAACTCATCATAAGTAATAGTATACTTAGATCCATGTGTCATCCAAGTCACCCTCTCCTCGTCATCACTGGCAAAATAGCAGGTAGCATAAAACTGAGCAATGACTTCATCATTCTAGTTACACCTGAATGCAAACAAGTATTTGAGCCCATGCCTCTCCACAGCTTGTATCACTTCATCAAAGGCTGGGCAGCTCTTCCTCTCAAAGTGTGTCCAGTCGATCCATTGGCATCAGACTACCGGAGTCTTCATCGTGAGATACACGAAACAGTAGTAGTCCGCGTGGATCTTGCTCCAGAATCTTGCATCAGCAGGCTTTCTGGATCTGTTGTAACAGTCAATTTGCCTGAGCTTTGAAGCGACTTCGCTTCCCTTGCCATTGAACTTTTCTTCATTGGGGTCTTTGTTTCCCTGCCTCGGAGCACTCATCTGGAGAGGGCCAATGGGACCGGTGGCGACCCCTTTCCCTTTGCCCTTAGCTTGGTGAGGGGTTGCCGAGCTAGGGCCAGCTGCATCCTTTCCTTTTGGTGCAGGCTTCTTGGCCACGACCTTTCGCCGCGCTTGAGGTGGAGTGGGCGACGGATCAGCGGCATGGTGTTGCCTCTTCTTGCTTTGGCCCGTCGAGTAACGAAGCAAAGACTCTTGGTCCAACTCGGCCTCAAAATCAGAGATTTCATCATTGGAGCTCGACATTGTCCTGACAAGAGAATTATACAATGCAATGGATGAGAATTGATGGCAAAGAGATGCATTGAGTAGTTGGAATTTAAGGTTGAGTTCAGTTAAAACTTGGACTTGTCCGGTGCTCAAGTGCGGACTAGTCCGGAGGACCGGACTTGTCCGTACCGAGACTAGACTAGTCTGGTGTTCAACAACTCAAACCCTAACTATTAGATCAATGGTGGTTCTCAATGTGAGAATAGCTTAATGAAGATGTAATACAACAAGGAGTCATGTATTAACAAGTAGAGCTAAGCTATTTGGTCCACAACACTAGAAATCGAAGGTACTAGGGTTTTGGAGAAAGTTTACCAAAATCCTTTAGTTCTTGAGGTTGGAGGCATTGTTGGTGCAGACAAGTCCGTGGTCCTCGATCCCCTTGCGATAAAGATCGTTTTCCACGGAGATTTGAAGAGATTTGGTGGATAAATTGCCAAATGACCTTGGGGGGCGCTCGAGTGAAGAGAGAGAGTATGAGGGAAGTTGTGAGGATGAAGGAGATTAGGGTTTAGTGACCCTAGGATTATGGAGTCGAAAAATCGGACTAGTCCGTGGTCAACTGGACTAGTCCGGACTACCGGACCTCTCCAGACTATTCTGCAGTGTGTGGACTAGTCCAGGCAACCACGGACAAGTTTGTGGTCACCAGAACAGAATTATTTAGCCCATTTGTATATATTCGAAGGTACTTACAAAGAAAATAGGGGGGCAAAACACACAAATAATCTTGATGAATATGATCAGTAAACATACAACAATCAAGCTATGACAATAATTCACCAAGATCAAGTAATTGAAATAGTTTTTCGTATAAAATAGAGAGAGATGATTTTCATAACACAATCAATGGATTTTGAATAAGCCATACAGGTATGCAAGTTTTCAAGTCACGTTCCGAGCATCAAGGATGTTTAGTTCATTTCGGAGCTCACAAAAGCATTTTTCATCAAGAGGCTTGTTGATTGGCTAGTTGTTTTTCGTTGTTAACATGGGAAATGGTTATGTCGCCTTTCATTGAGTGGTCTCTCAAAAAGTGATGTCGGATGTCTATGTGTTTGGTCCTAGAGTGCTCAACGGGGTTATGGGCAATTTTAATGGCACTCTCATTATCACAAAGGAGTGGAATATTGCTCATATTGTAACTATAATCCCTTAGAGTTTGTCGCATCCAAAGGAGTTGTGTCCAACAACTTCCAGCTGCAACATACCCCGCTTTGGCCGTGGATAGGGAAATGGAGTTTTGTTTCTTAGATAACCAAGAAACTAGGGATCTACCTAGGAATTGACATGTACCGGAGGTACTTTTTCTATCTACTTTTTATCCGGCATAATCTGCATCGGAGTATCCAATGAGATTGAATTTGGAACCTTTAGGATACCAAAGGCCTATGTTGGGTGTCTGAACTAAATATCGCAAGATTCTTTTTACGGCTGTCAAATGACACTTCTTAGGATTGGCTTGAAATCTTGCACACAAACATACACTTAACATAATATCAGGCCTAGATGCACATAAGTAAAGTAGGGATCCAATTATGGAGTGATATACCTTTTGATCCATGTTTGGTCCGTCTTCATTGAGATCCAAGTGTCCATTTGTTGCCATGGGAGTCTTTATAGGCTTCTCCTTGTCTATTCCAAATTTCTTGAGTATGTCCTGAGTGTACTTGGTTTGGCTTATGAACGTCCCTTCCTTTTGTTGTCTCACTTGGAATCCCAAGAAGTACCTCAATTCTCCCATCATGGACATCTCGAATCTATCTGTCATAATCTTACTAAATTATTCACAAAAGGATTTGTTAGTTGAACCAAATATGATATCATCAACATAAATTTGACAGATAAAGAAATCATTGTCAAAGTGTTTGGTAAATAGCGTGTAATCAGCTTTTCCAATTTAAAATCCATTTTCAATCAAAAAATATCTAAGGCACTCATACCAAGCTCTAGGAGCTTGTTTGAGACCATAGAGAGCCTTACATAGTTTGAATACGTGGTCGGGGAACTCTTGATCTTCGAATCTGGGGGGTTTCTCCACGTACACCTCCTCCTTGATTGGTCCATTGAGAAAGGCGCTTTTCACATCCATTTGATAGAGCTTGAAATCATGGTGAGTATCATATGCAAGTAATATTCTAATCGATTCAACCCTAGCTACGGGAGCAAAAGTTTTGTCGAAGTCCAAACCTTCGACTTGTGAATACCCTTTGGCCACAAGTCGTGCATGGTTTCTTGTCACCACCCCGTGTTCGTCTTGTTTGTTGCGGAAGACCCATTTAGTGCCGATGACATTGAACTTGGGCCTTTTGACAAGTTCCCACATCTCGTTCCGTTTGAAGTTGTTCAATTCTTCTCGCATTGCCACCACCCAATCCAGATCTTTCAATGCATCTTCAACCCTGTGTGGTTCCAAAAAGGATACAAACGAGTAATGTTCACAAAAATTAGCATTTTGAGATATATTTGTTACTTCCTTTTGGATGTCACCGATTATGTTGTCGACGGGGTGATCTCTTTGGATGCATTGGTGTACTCATGGATGTGGCACTTGTGGTCTTGAATCTTCATGGTCATCTTCTTCTCCCCCTAGATGGTTGCCCTCATTGATTTGTTGGTCACCTTGATCTTCATGAGGTTGATCTTGTAGAAGCTCCCCCTTGAACAATTACCTCCATTTGTGGTTCATCTTCTTCATTTGCATTTGGAGGTGGCGCTTGTGGTCGAACATCGCCCAACGCCATTCTTCTCAACGCTTGACATAGAGCTTCTTCTCTATCTAGCACACATTGATCATCTTGCTCTTCTTGAGAGCCGTTAGTTTCATCAAACACTACGCCACGTGCTACTTCAACAAGTCCGGAGACCTTGTTGAAGACACGATAGGCGTAAGATTTTGAATCATAGCCAAGCAAGAAATCTTCATCGGACTTCGAAGCGAACCTTGAAGTCCTAGGCTTCTTGTTCAAGATATAACATTTAGAACTGAAAACTCGAAAATAGGAAATATTAGGCTTGTTGTCGGTGAGTAGTTCATGTGACGTTTTCTTGAGTAGGCGATGAAGATAGAGTCGATTTATGGCATGACAAGCCGTGTTGACCGCTTCTGCCCAAAATCAATCTGAAGTCTTGTACTCATCAAGCATTGTCCTCGTCATCTCTATGAGGGTTCGGTTCTTCCTTTCGGCTACTCCTTTTTGTTTAGGGGAGTACGGTGCTGAAAATTCATGTTTTATGCCTTCTTCGTCTGGGTATTCCTCAACTTGGGTGTTCTTGAACTTCGTGCCATTGTCACTTCGTATGTTCTTGATCTTCAATGAGAACTTATTTTGGGCACGCTTGAGAAACTTCTTGAGGGTTCCTTGAGTTTCTGTCTTATCATGCAAAAAGAAAACCCATGTGAAGCGTGAAAAATCATCAACAATTACTAAGTCGTATTTGTTACCGTCGTTGCTTATGTAAGCGATTGGACCAAATAGATCCATGTGAAGTAGCTAGAGAGGTCTTGTCATGATGATGTGCTCCTACTTGCTTCTTGTCTTGGCACGCGCTACAAGGCTTGTCTTTCTCAAAAAAAAACATCCTTCAAACCTCGAATGTGATTGCCCTTTAGGAGTTTTTGAAGATTCTTCATACCAACATGTGCTAGCCGTCTATGCCACAGCCAACCCATGTTGGTTTTTGCAATCAATCATGTGTCAAGCTCTGCTTTATCTTTGTTGAAGTCAACAAGATAAAGCTTTCCCTTTAACACACCCTTGAATGCAACCGAGTCATCACTCCTTCTAGAGACGGTCACACCCTCATTAGTGAACAAGCAATTATAACCCTTGTCACATAATTGAGATATGGACAAAAGGTTATAATCTAAGGAATCGACAAGTAAAACATGAGAAAGAGTGTTTTGAGATGATATTGCAATTTTACCGGTACCGAGCATTCCTTGACCGTTGTCTCCAAAATAGATGCCTTCGCTTGGATCTTCATTTACTTCTTATTCAACGAACATCCTTCTTTTTCCAGTCATGTGGTTGGTGCATCCACTATCTAATAGCCATTTCGATCCATCGGAGGAATATACCTGCATAAACAAATTATGCCTTGGTTTTAGATACCCAAGCTTGCTTGGGTCCTTTGAGGTTAGTTATAAGTTTGGGCACCCACACATGAGACTTGGTGTTCCCATGGCGTGGCCCAACATATTTAGCATAAACTCTACCAAAGTTACTATTCATGAGTACATATGATGCGTCAAAGGTTCTAAACAATAGTTGTTTCTCATATGTGTTAACATGTTTGGACTTATTAACATTATTAGCCTTTCTAGCTTGAGACGAGTTTCCCTTGACAAAAGCAATGTGTTCATTGTTATTCTTGTGGCTTTCAGCATTTTTGCTTTTCACCATAAGAATACCCAATGCCATATTTGACATTAGGAGGTCTTGTGGCCAAGTATGCACTGGGTGCATACTTGATCTTCTCCTTGTCAAATATGCCACTACAGGAAGCATGCTTGTCCTTTGTCAAGTTCGACTTATCCTTCAAATTAGTGTCAACTTTACCACATGCACAAGTAATAGTAGTTTCAGATTTTAGGTGTTGAGAAGGTGAGCTTGAAGATGATGAAGGGTCACTTTGTTTGAGTGACTCAACTTTTACCTCAAGGATCTTGTTAACTTTGGCTAAGTTAGCAAGTTCATCCTTGATGATAATATTTGAGTCGCTTAACTTCAAGCAAGCTTCCTTGTTTGAAGCTAACTCAAGCTCTAGTGACTTGCATCGCTCCTTTTCAAGTTCAAGGAGCTTTTTGATCTTAAGATACTCCTCCTTTTGAAGGATGATCATATCTTCTTGGCAATCAACAAGCTCCTCCTTATCAATAAGTTTATCCATCAAGCATTTCATTTTTGTACCAGTTTTCTTATCTAAGTCAACAATCATATCTTCATTATCACTATAAGCATCACTATCGCTAGAGTAAGAATGTGAGGAGGAAGATTTAGTTGTTACCTTTCTTTTATCTTCCTTCTCCATTAGACATGTGTCGTTGTCCTTTCTTGCGCCAATTGTTGGGAAGAGGGTGGATTTCTTGTTTGTCTTCTTGATGGCTATGCTAGCCATCTCCTGTTCTTCTTCGGATGAGGACTCATAATTTAAGTCCCACTCCTTTCCTAGGTGTGCCTGTCCAATTTGCTTTTTCTTATTGAACACCTTATTGGGTTGGGGCTTTGTATCCTTGGTCTTCTTCTTGTTTTCTTCATAAAGACAATCAACTATAAAGTGGTCGTATTCACCACAGTTATAGCAAGCACGCCTCAACTTATGTCTTGACTTGTCTTTATGTCTTCCTTCATTTGGGTTACCACCTTGTCTTTCTTTCATCATCTTTTTGAATTTCTTCATAAAGAGGATCATGTCCTCTTCATCTATATCGCTGCTTTCGTCATCGCTGTCCTTTTCTAGTTGAGCTTCCCAAGCTTCTTTTGACATGGGCTTGAAAGTGGACTTCAATGCGACTCCTTTCTTATTTGCCGAGGTGAGGTCGGCAATCTCTTTGACATGTTTTGCTTGTTTTCCATCATCTCAAAGTTGATGATCTTTCCAAGCAATTCGTCCGGGGTTATTTTCTTGTATCCGGGGCTTTCTCTTATCATCGAACATAGAGTCACATTGCGAGGCATGAAGGCTCTAAGGATTAGCTTCACCACCTCGTGATCATTCCACTTTTTGCTCCCATATGCTCGAACTTTATTAATGAGAGTCTTCAACCGATTGTACATGTCTTGCGGTGACTCATCTTCCTCTATGGCAAATCTCCCCAATTCGCTTTCGACCATTTCAATTTTAGCTTCTCACACATGACGATCGCCTTCATGTGCAGATTGTAATGTGTCTCATATCTCCTTGGCAATTTCGAGTCCATCAACCTTGGTGAACTCGTCTCGGCTCAATGATGAAGTTATGACAACCGCAGCTTGAGCATTCCGATTAATAGCTTGCTCTTGACATAGTGTGAGGTCTACATTGTCATCTGGGATATCTATCCCTGTAGACACTATATGCCATAAGCTAGGGTTAAGCGATATTAAATGCATCTTCATATTTTGCCTCCACATTTAGTAATCATTGCCATCAAAGTGTGGGGCTTTTTCTAGAGGAATAGACAAGTAATGATTGTTGTTGGAATTTAAAGATCATAGTTAAAAGGATATCAAGAGTAGTCGGTGTAACTACTCCCCTTCTTCTTCTTCTCATCCTCAATCTTTATCTTTCCTTTAGAGAGGGTCTTCTTCCTTAGGAGTGCCTTGAGTTCAAGCGACTCCTTGTCATCATCCTCGAAGTCTTAAATGGCATCGAGGAGCTTCTCTAACTTTTGAGTCTTTTCATCTTCAACCTTCTCTTGGTTGAAGTTCTTGTGTGCATCCTTGATGTACGGCATTTTCTCTTCGAGTGATTAGTTTCCTTTTGAAGAGTTCTACTCTGATACCAATTGAATGTTGCCTAGAGGGGGTGAATAGGCTTTTTGGAATGTTCGTCGGAACCTGGAACACTTAGCAGCCTGTTCAAATACAGAGAAATTGGACTAGTTCGGTGTGTGCGGACTAGATTGATCAAGTTTGATCAATGATTTCGAACCAGGTACTTTATGCAGCAGAAAATAAGTTGTAAATTGAATGTATTGCTTTAATGAAACTAGATGTGGCAAAAGTTAACTTTAGATTCAAAGTTTTAACGTGAGTTGAACAATATTTAGCAAACCATAGATTATGATGAATTGAAAGAACAAAAGCAATGGACACAATGATTTTTATCCCGTGATTCAATTCCACAGAGGAAATCTACATCCACGTTGAGGAGCCAACGAGAGGACCGGGTCTTCACCAACCCTACCCTCGTACAATCACTACAAAGGTCGATTCTCTTCCACTAATCACAAAGGGGTAAGATAACCGTGTTCAAGGGGCCTTCTCAAAAGTTGAGGGCTCCCCTAGATTTACAACTGAAAAACACCACTAAACACACTCGAAAAGTATGCAATGAAAGAACGAGAGTGTGTGAGAGAATCAAACCCAAGAGCTCAAGTCGTGAAGAAGGTGTCTCTCCTTTGATCTATGGTTAATCCTCAAGAATTTTGATATTTCTTGTGTTGGATTGTGTGAAGAAACATTTTTTCTAGGCTCTTGGAAGGTGTGATGGCGCAGGGAGTCGAGAGTGTTTGATTAGAGGTCGTACACCTCTATTTATACTAGGGTTTTCAATGGTTACCGTTAGGGTTTGCAATGTCCGAACTACTCTGTGGTGGACTTCGGACTAGTCCGGTGTGTGGCGTGTGGGAAACCCCAAGTGTCCTGAATTATCGGACTTGTCCGGCAATGAACGGACTAGTCCACTATTGTCTCTGGAGTTGTTCGGACTAGTCCGACACATATCATACTTGTTCAACGTGGTGAATCCCTTAGAGAATTGAGGACAAGTCCGCACTTGGAGGACTTGTCCAATTTTAGTCAGAGAGGATATCGGACTAGTCTGTGGAATATTGGACTTGTCTAATATTGATCAGAAGGATTATCGGACTAGTCCAGAATCGGACTAGTCTGGTGCGGACAAGTCCACACTAGGATGACTTGTCCGACCCTGGACAGAGAGGTTATCGGACTAGTCCGGTGAATATTGTACTAGTCCGGACGTGTGTAAACTTGTGTAGTGAGAGTGATTTCTTTTGCTTGAGCTCTTTGGGTGTGTTTCTCCAAAACACTCCTTACACAAAAAGTATTATATTCATCTTCTTCAGCCCTTTTCAACTTGATTCTTTACTCTCCTTTCTTTGTGCACTTTCTTCATAATTTTATTGAAACCTACGCTCATCTCAACAATTTGATTACTATCTCATTTGTTTGTCATAAATCAACTAAAACTCACAAGGGATGTCTAGATGCACTTTCACATGTTGTATCGGCACGTTCACTAAAAGTCAGGCTAATACACGGCCCATGGCCCATATTTATGTCTTTGTGTCGCACCGGCCCAAGCATGACCCAGCGAGAAGTTATTGTGCCATTGTAATTTATAAAGAGGTGGAAATATTAATTTATTCTCGATCCTCTAGCGTTATGATTGAGTTATTCAAATTACTTGGTTACAATTAAATCTGCGTGCCTCTGAAATCTAAAGCTTTAAAATAGACTCAATTGCAACCCGATATTCAGACAAATTTAATTTATGTTTCCAAGATAAAAAATAGTTTATGTATTGCATGAACACTTATTTCTTCGAGGTAATCTATTGAACATGTAGCAAATATGAGGAAGTAAAAATCTATGACCCATAATCGAGCAAACTAAATATTATCACATGCTGTTGAGAAAAAAGACACTAACTCTCTGTCATAAATGCACAAGCAAGTTGTACTAACGTGTAAATCTGATTGTGAAAGATACATGATTGCACTAACTGATATAAGGGAGAGGTTTGAGAGACAAATAGAGAAGATTGACCCGATGAAGTTCTAAGGCTATCTCCAACACATGAGGCAAATAGAATCCCATCCTTCAAATACATCTCCTCAATCTGATTTTCCACTATCCAGTAGAGTAGGCATCCTGGATTTTTATTTTGCCTCTAGCACCTCTCGATACGCAAATATGGAGATGTGAGGAGCACGAGGCATCGACCATCTTCATCTTTCTCCCTTCAACTCGCCTGTGGCCACCTCCTTTGCCTCCTCCTAGCACAATGTGCACACCCGTCCTCCCCGGCGCCAGCGGTGTTGCCTCCTCCATGTTGTCGCTCTACAGCCACCTGGGTTGGGCCTTCGCGCCCCAAGCGCCTCTGTCTGCCCCATCCTCGCACTAGTGCAGGCCCCATTGCTGCTCAATAGCAGCTCGTCCGCCCCATCCTCACGTCAGCACAGGTCGCACCTCGCGTTGTGTGGCCGCCTCCTCCCACCCCACCGTGCCCGTCTGTCAATGGCATTCTCAACCTCACCACCTGCCCCCTCCGCCTACCACGAATGGGAAGGAACCACCATCGGCCAAGCCCACCTCTCTGGTCCAGGCATTGTATGTGTTGGAATATTTGGGTTTGGGCCCAATTATTCTCTATTGAATTCCAAAAATCCATAAAGAGGGCATTAATCTCACATTGAAATTTTGATGGGAGTAATACCCATTTATTTGGGATGCTCTTTTCTATGTGCGGAATACATGCAAGAGGAAGATGGACTAGAGCCACACACAAATCACACTCACACGCGCGCGTATTCGTGTATTTTCGCGTGAATTATCGCATGACTTGTGACTTACAACGTGGCGACTAGCGTGACAGTTCAGTTCTTTCTTTTGATAAAACTGACAGTAATACGACTTTATTTCTCGCAACTTATTGTGTTTTATGTTGCGAGTCAGTTTCTAAAAATAATTTCTAAAAATAATGGTGTTTAAGTTACAACAAGTTAATCAATGCTATTAGTATTGGAGTCTTAGTGCTGCCACTTTACTAGAGCATTATTAGCCTGCTTTACTAGCACCCATTTATTTTTCAGTTTCTAGAGAGTGTCTTAAAATCCTCACCTAAATCCTTGCGTAATATACGATGGATATTTCATTCTGGGTGAGGAGAAGAACAGCAGACTCTCAGCTTCACAATATCGTGGGTCTCATCCGACCTCTCCAACCCTCTCATCAGAGTGTCACCGGTGTGTGGGAGAGCAGTGTCTCTGAAACCACGCCTCATCGAAGAACTTGCACGAGTTGGGGCGAATCAGGTTTTTGGGAAGCGTACGCACGACTGCTCACTAGACGTTTTGCTTCCTTCTACGATCTTCTTCACTATTTCAAGCTGGAGCATCCTCGCTGTAAGTGAAGATGAGTTTTATATGCATGAACAAAGTAGATATCATGAGTTATATGAACATGTTGTCGTTCATGTTTTGTGAATTATTTATCATGAAAGTTGTTATGATTTTAGGAATTTATTTTGTTTCTAAAGTGCATTGTTTCCTAACAATCGAAAAACCTGATAGGCACTTTAAGATGGGTAATAGGCGCTTTGCTGATGCAATGAAACCTGAAAAGTTTGCCGGTGTGAATTTCAAGAGATGGGCTACAAAACCTGCTATAGACATATCATATGTTCTAAAGCCTGTAGATCGACCCATGACTATTTAAAAACAGGTTGAGTCTGATAAGGCTAATGTGATGGTAGTGGATTGCATTTTGAGTATGTTATCTGACAAACTGTGTGATATTTATATGATCCATAAAAGCGCAAAAGAGCTTATGAGGGCCATTGAACATAGCTATGGTGCGTCGGAAGCTGGACAAGATTGCATGTCATGGAGCGCTATCATGATTTTAAAATGGCAGATAACCATTCATTGGTTTAGTAGGCGCGTGAAATACAACTTATTGTCGGAGAGCTCCAACAACTTGGTCAAATTTGTGTGATCGATTTGTGGTTGGGAGAATTATTGCCAAATTACCTCCATCTTAGAGGGTATTTTCCGCATCTCTGAAACGTAAGAGACAGAACATTTCCGTTGAGGTTTTGTTGGCTTCTCTTGATGTGGAGGAGAAAGCTCGAGCAAAAGATGGCGCGTCTATGGTGCATGAAGGACAATCCAGTGCTAATGCCATGCAACCTTTTGGACCAAATAAAGGGAAAAATAAAGTTGTACACACCACCAACTTCAAGAGAAAGGAGAAGAAGAAGATAAACATGGCTGGCATTGAATGCTATGTTTGCAACGTTGGGCATTTTTCCAAAAAGTGCACAGGAAGTAAAAGGGCAAGAACAATAAAATCAGCAAAAATCTGCCAACATGGTTATTAACAAGACTGGAGCAACAGGGTATGGTAATACATATTTTGTTTTAGCATCATGTCAACCTACTGAATGGTGGATTGATACATAAGCTAATATTCATGTTTGTGCTGGTGTATCTATGTTTTCTTCTTATCAGGCTATGTACGGTGCCTCCGTCCTGATGGGAAACGACTCACGTTCTTCTGTTCATGGTGTTGGTACAGTCAATCTGAAGTTCACTTCGCGAAAAATCAAATATACAGTGGCAAAAATCAAACTAAGTGGAAAAACAAAAAGAAAAAGAAAAATCAAATAAAGAGAACTACCAATTTTCCTATTGGCTAGGTCTCACCACAGACCGATAAGATGGACTTTTCCTCCGTCTTCATTTCTTGGCATCCGGGCCCGGAGGAATGGGCTCGGACGGCTTGTCATGGTTCTTCCGCCATTCTTTTTTTGGCGGTTTCTTGGACTTGGGACTTTGGGAAGGCTCGGGATTCTCCATCTTCTGGGGATGTCAGCATGGACAATAAGACAAGTTCTCTGTATAGATTAATTGTCTCATGAATGCGAGGAGCAGATCCACCTTTTGAGGTGTGACTTCGACCTCTTGAGTGTGTTTATCATTCAGCCCATACTTGATACGAATCATGGAGCATTGCTCCAACTTTGGGCGAAAGTTAAACTTCTCCTCGTTGTCATTGATATGAAAGTGGATGTCTCAAGCTCCTCTATGCGAGTGTCGGCGGTTGGAGCCGGCAGATCTCCCTACACTACTAAAGTAATAGGGTAGTTTGATGTTCGGTGTGGGCGCATGAAGATTCAAGAAGGTGAATAGGAGATTGACATAGGAGGCACAAGAATTTACGTGGTTCGGGCCGCCTGAGCGTAATACCCTACTCCACGGGTGTGTTGGTGTTGTATTAGCAGTAAGAGCTTATCACGAGTGTATGGGGTGCGTATGATCGCCCGTGAACGTCCCTGAGTGTATCGTCGGCCTGTCCTTTTATAGTACAAGGGCAGGCCGTTACAATTCAACCTGGCCCGACATGTGGCCCCGGCGGTTACTAGTATTGATACACGCTTAATTGCTCTTAATAACCCTGTAACGGGCTTTGACAGTGCCGTTACTGGTGTTAAGATCGTCTGTTTAAGTGTCATTAATATGACATTAATGAAACTTAATCGGGTCTTGAAGTCCTTGGCTCTCCTTTGAAGATCCGGAGCCGTTACAAGGTCTTCCGGAGGTTAGAAGCTGAAAGGTCCAACGATTTGACACGTGGCTGCTCCGGAGCTTGCTGTGGGAAGCAGGTAGATCCGGGGCTACCAGACACGTGTCAGGTCCGGAGCTTCTCTCGGTCTAGGGTTAAGTCCGGAGGTGCCGTTTCGGTACGTGGCCCGGAGCTTCCCCCTTGTGGGCGGTAGCTCCGGGTTAGTCGTACACGTGGCGACCCAGGGATTAACCATGTTGGAGAAGCGGGTCCAGTTATGTCTGACAGGTGGGCCTCCGAGGGTCTTCAAACCAAGTAGATGACTTTCCTTTGAGATCTTTGTAACTTCAAGGGGTGTACGGTTTTAAGGGTACCGACAGTGGCCCCCTGGACCTACCTCCGAGGAAGATCACTGGGGTGAAGTCGTTCCGTCGGAGGTGGGTCCATCCTTGCGACTCTTGAACTGAGTCTTCAAGGGTCTTCGAAGGTGCCGTTGGCAGGGGTTTACAGTTAGATCCCGCCGCGTGGCACACCTCAGGCGGCAGATGAGATCTTTGACGTGCGGATCTCACGCAATTGAAGGTCGCCGGTTCCCGATACGAAAACCGTATCGGTTCCGCGCGCCCTGTCAGGCCGCCGCCTTTGGGTTTCCCGCCTCGTGATGACAACCGTTCGCCTGGGTAATAGCCTCAACTCGATCGTCGGGGTGGTCTTGGGCCCTCTTGTCATCGGCTGGGTTGAATCCTTGAGTGGTATCTTCGACTTCCCTACGATTTCCATCCAAGCGTTGCAAGGGATTACTTAAGAAGGAAAGCGCGCACCGTCGGGAGTTCTTCACGCCTCTCATCTGATCTTGCGCTCAAACTCCCAACTCGTGCTTAGCTCTTCTTCTCTTGCCTAGCTGTGCTGCGATGGAGTTGGGTCTGCGTGAGAGTCGCTTGAAGACCGATGGCGATTTGAAGAAGGTCCGGGCCCTCATGGGGTGGTCCTCAGACTTCTTTAACCGTTTGGTCCGTGCCGGTGGAGAGCTCCCCTTCGAGAAGGAGCGCGCCGGCGAAATGGTGTACTTTTCTTCGTACACCATGGTTGGGTTGATCCCACCTTTTTCTTCATTCTTCTTGATGCTGCTAGACTTCTATGGTCTGTAGCTATACCACCTTGGCCCTCACTCAATTCTCCTCATGTCCATCTTTGTCCACTTCTATGAGATGTGGGTGGGCATCCCCCCTGCATCGAACTCTTCCGGACCTTCTTCACCGTCCACACCACCGGCCGGAGCAATGAGTACCTTGGCTTCTACTACTTTGTGAAGCTCAAGAAGTGCCCATTCAAGTACCTCCGGTCGTTCCCTTCCGGGAAGTGGGATGACTAGAAGAAAGATTGGATAGTCGTCAGGGTGGAGGAGCATGAGCGGTTGGAGCTGCCCGACGGTCTGCCCGGCATCGACACGACGATCTGGAGTGAGGTTCCGGTGCTGGCGGAAGCTTTCGACCCCGCCTTGACGAGGATCCTCCAATGCGTGGAGGGAG
Source organism: Tuctoria greenei (assembly GCA_036927565.1). Lineage (NCBI taxonomy): Eukaryota > Viridiplantae > Streptophyta > Magnoliopsida > Poales > Poaceae > Tuctoria > Tuctoria greenei. The sequence goes on along the minus strand of JAYESD010000001.1, from coordinate 259,277,437 downwards.
GATTGACTCCCCAGGCGGTATTCTGTAATTTCCTGGCCAACAGGTGGGCGCTGCTGTAGAGGAGGGAGAAGCTCGCTTGGGCCCTCAACAGCGTGATGGACGAGGACCGGGTTGAGACCGGGTTGAAGTCCAACATGGTGGGGAAGACCTTGGAGTTCCACCTCAAGAAATTCCAGCACGGCATCGACGTCAACGGTGATGACTTGACTCCGCCGTCGGCCTTTCTCCCTCTGAACGTGGAAGTGGAGTTCAGCAGGGAGCTCCGGCGGACGATGCCCTTACTTGACGACCTTGGTGTCATCGAGAGAAGATCAACCACCCGGGTGGCGATCCCCGGGGTGCCCGAAGACGGCTCTGCCCCTGCCCCACAGCCGAGGGTCGAGGTCGTCGGCAAGCGCAAGGAGCTGGAGGATGAGCCGGAGGGCCGGAAGAGGAAGCTGCGACATGCCGACGAAAGGTCTGTCAGGCCCGCTACTCCCGCCTCAGTCCCTTCTCCCCAGGGGGAAAGATCTTCTGCCACCGTGGCGACTGTCCCCGTAGTGGGGTCCTTCCGGGACGATACCGTTCCTGCAGTGGGATCCTCCCGGAGCGCGTCTGTCCCCGTGGTGGAACCCTCCTGGGGTGCTAGCTCCGGGCACACGACTCCGGCACCTGGGACGGTGGGAGCCTCAAGGTACAGAGGTTCCTCCCGATCGAGGAGAGCCTTGACCCGGGAAACGCCCGTAGCTGCGACAAGTTCCAGGGGGCCTTCTGGAGCTTCTACGCCGACCGTGGCCAGCCCGGAACATCCAGGAAAAAGGTTCCGCGCAAGCTGGTGCGGAAGCCTTCCAAGGTATTTTTTAATCTTTACCTTGGTTAACTTTTTAATTGTAGCGATTGTTTGTTGATTTTCTTCGTCCATCATCTGCAGCGTCCCCAAGAAGGGGAGTGAAGCTCCACCCTCAGCTATGATGTCTGAGGCCGTGGGAGCTTCTGCTCCTGTCCCGGTGCCGCCCCAGGTGGTAGCTGAGGCTGCGACAGCTCCGGCGCTGGCTGTCGTGGTCATGGACCTCGACTCGTCCCCAGTCTCTACCCCGCCTTCCTTTGGGATCAAATAAATGACACCCTTGGGAATACTCTTAAGGGGAAATGCTACAATGATACCTCCGTGTGCTTGCGGAATTCAATTTGTGTTCCAATAGAACCATTAACAAGCATTTCTGACACATCAGTTGGAGATGTTTAGTTAATGGTGCATAATAAATACCAACAATCATTTATGGCGCCGTTGTCGGGGATAATTTGTTAGTATATCTTAGGAGCCGTCAACAAGCATTTCTGTCGCCATTGCCGGGGAAGGCAAATAGATATATAACATGACTGAGTGAATAGGATAGAACCATGGATAGAATTTTAGTAGGATAACCATTCTTTTTTTCGCATTTTAAATGTCAAAATAGGGTAGTGTATGTCTGGTTTCTGCCTACCGGGAAACTTTGTTGAAGATCCCAAATCTCTTCTGAGAGACCGACCCCGTGTCATTACTCCTCAGAAGATTCGAGCGGCAAAGCAAGCCAGCATTTCTGCACCAACAACCCAAACTCCAAAGGCCCAGAAGACCCTTCGTGAGTTCTCAGCTCTATCTGCTAACAATGTGCCTATTGGGCCCACTATTAACACGGGAGATGTGAACTTCGAGATCAAAACTGGCCTTGTCACTATGGTGCAAGCCAACCCATTCTGTGGGAAGGCTAACGAGGATGCAATTGCTCACCTGCAATAATTCCTCGAGATCTGCAACACTTTTAAGATCAAGGACGTGTCTCCGGATGCGATCTGTCTGAGACTGTTCCCGTTCTCTCTCCTTGGGAGAGTGAAACAGTGGTTCTATGCAACCTGAAGTGTTGTAGACACTTGGGAGAAGTGTTCTACGGCATTCCTCGCCAAATTCTTCCCATTGGGCAAAACAAATGCGCTATGTGGAAGGATTTCCAGCTTTCAGCAAGAGCCCAATGAATCTAATCCCGAGGCATGAGAAAGGCTTCAGGAGTACATCCTAGCTTGTCCTCACCATGGGATGGATGACTGGCTCCTTGTTCAGAATTTCTATAACGGGCTGATCCCATCAGCTCGTGACCATTCGGATGCTGCTGCTAGAGGAGCCTTCTTCTCATTGACGGTGCCAAAAGCTAAAGATCTTGTTGAGAAGATGGTGTCCAACATGGGATGGAACGATGAGCGTCTCCATACCCGACAGCGAGGCATGCACACCTTGAAGGAGGTGGACATGATCGCTGCAAAATTGGACCTCCTAATAAAGAAAATTGATGGACAAGCCAGTGGTGAAGTGTCTGGCAATGCCTATGCCCTAGACTCTCACATCACGTGTGAAGTCTGTGGCAACACGGGTCATATGTGCAATGATACTCGTGAGGATGCCTTATACTTCGCCAACAACGGAAATTTCAACAACAATGGCTATCGTCCAGGAGGTCAAGGGTGGGGTCATTCTTTCAAGGAGGGTATGACAACAATGGCAACCCTGGAAATCAGCCCAACTTGAGAGAACATGCCATTAGCCAGCTCAAGATCAACGATGCCTTATCCAAAAAGCTGTCAGCTAATGACAAGACCCTAGAGAATATCAATGCAAAGTTGGAAGGACTATCCTCAGCCTTCAAGAATCAACTGAGCTTCAACAAGATGCTTGAGACTCAGTTGGCTCAGCTGGCAGCTGTTATTCCTCCGATGGAGAATGGCAAGATGCCAAGCCATCCAGAACCTTCGACAGAAAACATCAACATGATTTCCGTACGAGAGAGCAACTGCAGAAGGACCCTGGGTGTGCTACCATTTCATGCTCAATTGGGGCTCACCACTTTGACAAGACACTTTGTGATCTGGGAGCAAGTGTCAGTGTGATACCCAAGGTTGTGTTCGACCAGCTGAACTTCACAGAACTGACTCCAACACCAATGCAGCTACAACTGGCTGACTCTTCAGTCTGTTATCCAGTGGGTATTGCTGAAGACGTCCCGGTGAAGATCCAGAAATGCTTCATACCCGTGGATTTTGTGGTGCTACACATGGACACTGAGAAAGATAAACCACTCATTCTTGGGCGTCCATTGCTAAGCACAGCAAAAGCTCGCATAGATGTGGGAGCTGGAGAAATCCACATCCATATCAATGGCAAGGAGGAAAAGTTTAACTTTCGGCCAAGATTAGAGCAATGCTCCATGATTCGAATCAACTATGGGCCGAATGATAAACACATCAGAGAGGTCGAAGTCACACCTCCAAAGGTGGACTCACTCATTGCATTCATGAGAAGATTAATCTATGAGGAGAATCCGTTGTTTCGACCACGCCGATATCCAAAGGCAACGGAATCATCTGGACCTTCCCGAAGGCCCAAGTCCACCAAGCCGCCAAAGAAGGAATGGCGGAAGAAGCAAGACAAGCTGTCCGAGCCCATCCCTCCGGGCCCGGATGTGAAATGAAGATGGAGGAATGTCCATCTCATCGGACGGTGGTGAGACCTATGCCAATAGGTTAAATTGGTAGTTATCCCACTTTATTTTTCTTTCTTTCTTTTTCCACCCCATTTGGATTTTTCCCATTGTATATTTGATTTTTCCTAGCAAGTTGAGAATCTTATATTCTCAACTATAATTTTTCTTTCTTTCTTTGCAAAAGAAAATTTTTATTGGATTTGAAAAACAATTTCTCTGAGCTGCACATGTGGCATTTCACCAACGTGCTAACTTTCTAGCCGTTGGGGAGTCACTTGCCAAAAGGGGAACCAGGGGGGCCACCTGTCAGGTCGGCCAAACCCCCTGGTCGGTCGAACAGGGAGTGGGGCCAATTTGGCTCCCCTTCCTCCAACAGCTATATTTTGAACCCCAAGTGACCATTGGAGGGTGCACCCTATAAATTGTGGCCGTGAGGAGCACCTCTCTTCACAGACCACATCATTTTACACCTCTCCAAGTCACTCTCTAGCTCAACTCGTTTTTATTGCTCTTCACTGCAACACTCTTGCTCAAATCCATCCCCAAAAAGATTTTCTTTTGTTTGCATTTGCATTTTACACTCAAGCTTTCATGATGAGAAAATTTGTTGAGAGTTTTGTTTTCCAAACATCGCTTCTTTTCGGATTTTTCTCGCCTTGTTTGTTCTTGCTTGTTGAAATCAAAAAGATATGAAGAGGTTGTTCGGAAAGAGGAAGGGGGCTGCAAGCTTAAGCCATGGTGAAGGTTCTAGTGCACGCCTCTCTACCATGGGTACAAGCCCAAGGAGGAGAAGTGTGTGTGAGGACACTCCCATGTATGAGAGAAGCAACCCACACCAACTTCTTCATGACAAGGACCTCGACATACGAAGCAAAGTTGAAGATCAAGCACGCAGGCTTCTCCAAGATCGTGAGTTCCGCCACACCAAAGCTTACGATCCACATTTGATCTCCAAAATAGGTATGGACTCTGAATCTATTTCTATTTGGCATGCAATTGGATTTGATGACTTTGCTCACATAGAGGAGAAAGGTTCATGCCTGCTCACTATCCAATTCCATTGCACGCTAAGAATAGGATTTGATGCTATTACTTTTATATTATTTCAAAAAGAATACAACATCCTATGGAAAGAATTAGGTAGCACCCTAGGCTTCCATAAACGGTGTTTGCTATATTTAGACAATTTGCCTAAGTTTAACAAACAATTTTTTTGACATGAGCTAACTAGTGAGGTCACATGTAGGACTCCTAGGAATAGCCACATCCAAAACCCTACCTTACGCTTCATGCATAGAATGGGTGGCTATGACTATGTTCCCTAGGGTAGATGTTAGGGTTGTGCGAGATGATGAATTGAAAATTTTTTTTGCCATGTCTAAAAAGGTAAAAGTTGCTCCAGTCAAAGCCATGATGACACAATGGTCAAAGTCAACTACCGAATCGGACAACGCTCGGTCCTGTCCATCGGATCAGAGGCAAGCCTCGCCGATCACTAATCATCAAGGTCGACATCTAAGCCTCCCAAGCCCGTGCCTGGGAGCGACGTTGGCGGCGACATTCACTACGATGTGGGTGGAGCAGACACTTTCATACCGACAACACATAAACACTTGAGTGCACCCCTGACAGGGGGCGCCAGTCCTGCTGACATACTTTACACTCCATCCCATCCGGCTGCACTACGATATGGCGCTGATAGGAGACAAGACTATAGTAGGTACGATGACGACTTTCAGGACCCACCTAACTCCTAGCATGCCGGAAGCTATGATAGATGATAGGAACCCTTGTAGCCCTCACCCCATTTATGAGGAGGTCAGGGAGTAGATAAGTGGTTAAACAGGATAGGCGTTGAGCTGCCTACAAAAAGGCCCTCGAAGGACACCATAGAAGGGAGACAATTTTGCACACGGGCATCAATCACTATTCCTCTCTCTCGATTAACAAAGAGCAGGAGAACAGCACTAGACGCCTGAACCAGTATAAATCCTCGTGTCTGTGTAGCTAGGCCTCCTCAAAGACGAACGCACGATAAAATCTATACTCGTCGATGGTACGAACACCGACAATAGCATTGCAGGTATGACCATTATCCTATAGAACTTTCCTTTTAGTTTTTGTAAGACCTTCTTATCACATAGGATTTTAGAAGAATGTTGCCACTTTATACACCCGACCTTGATCATATGTCAAACATCCTCATCAATATCGCTATTGCTTTGTAGCATTGATCCTAAATACCAAAATGAGTCCCTCCTAGATATTGTTTATTCTTGTAGGCTAACATTTCCCTCATCGCACCTCACACAACTAAAGTTGTACCTGATATACTCAGTCTTGGTCCTACTATGCCTAAACCCCTTGGACTCTAAGGTCTGCCTCCATAGCTCTAATTTTTTATCAACGTCATCCCTAGTTTCATCTACCAACATTACATCATCAGCAAAGAGCATACACCAAGGGATATCCCGGGATATCCTCTTTTATATCATTTCGCACCTCATCATCCATTGAAAGTGCATCTAGGACCCTTGTGGGTTTTGGGTGATTAATGACAAGCAATTAAAGAACTAATATAATTGTTGAGATATTGCAGCGATTAAATATGATGAATGGTTTTATTGAAAATACTTGAAAAAGGAGCAAAGACATGCAAAAAGGAAGGGCGTGTAGAATTAGGGTTTTTTAATTTCTTGAGTCATAGGAAAAATCGTACTATAAAGAGAGACACGATTCTTGCAAACCTAGAGAATAATTGGGTGCTCAACACTTGGGAAATAATCAAAATCAACAAACATTAAGTCCGGACTTGTCCAAGCCAAAACCCCAGACATATCCAAATTCTCACTGCACCATCCCGGACTTTGCTGACTTGCATCGAACATGTTCAAGTTATCACTGCATAGCCATGACTTAGAAAATTTCCAAGTCCTTTGGCCCCTCGGACTTGTTCGAGTTGGGTAGGACATATCCGAGTTGTCCCTGCACAAATTCGGACTTGTCCGACCTTGGTAAGGCATGTCCGAGTCCTCTCTACAAAACCTTGAGTTAGAAAAATTCTAAGTCTTTCACCCTTTCGGATTTGTCCGAGCCAAAAGCCCAGACATATGCGAATTCACTCTGCACACCTCCGGACTTATCTGAGGTGGTTGGACTTATTCGATGTGTACTTGTCTGAGGTGTTCAACTTCGGACAAGTCAGTCAAAAACCCCACCTTGAAAACTCGGACTTATCCGATCCATGTCAGACATGTCTGAAGTAGCCTTTACGCACTGATTCAAAAATCAAATCTTAGACGTACCATCATTGGGGCCATTAGCGCAAACATGTCCAAGATATTTTTGGACTTGTCCGACATGGGAAGACTTACAATGGTCATAATCACTTTTTGGCTATAAATTGGGGACACAAACCCCTCTCAACCACACCCTAACCACTCATTTTACACTCCTATGCCAAGGACTCCCTCAAGAGCACTTCTCCACCTAGTTTTCACCTCCAAGAGCAAAAAACTTGAGATTTTTTGGTAGAGTGAAAGAGTTGTTGTTAGATTGAAGCATAAGTGGCTTTGGGGTTGAGCATCAATTTGATTCTCTTCGTTTGCCTGAGTTTTCTTTCGTGTTTTTACTCTTGGGTGAAATCCTAAATGGTTAGGCATCGCTCGGTGATCTCTTATGTGATTTTGTTTCCGAGAATTTTGTATCACCCCTTGAGATAGTAAAAGAACCAAGGCACGACCTTTGTGGTCTCTTAGTGAGGACAGGGTTTAGGGAGACCCGGTCCTTTGTGGACTCCTCAACGGGGATGCAGGTTTTTTTGTGAAAATTGAAGCTCTGTGAAAAAATCCTCCTGTCCCTTATCTCATTTACCTTTCCGCGTCGTTTTACTCTCTCTTGCGATAATCCAGGTTTTATTTGAATCCATCTGCTCTAACTTGTCCTAGAACTTGCTTTACACTTTACTTCACTCCTAGAACTGTTAGGTTGCATTTTGGTTCATTATATTTGTGAAAAATCCCTCCTTTGATCATGTCCTGCGAAGGAACTCGGATATATCCAACTCCTGTCAGACTTGTTCGAGCAGAGTCGGACAAGTCCAGACCCAGCCCGTACTTCTTCGAGATTTGGGGATCGGGATAGTTTTAACTACTGGTTTGTTGTTGTAATTGCGTATTCACCCCCCTCTAGGCCACCTTTAAATTAGTATCAGAGTAGGTCTCTCCGTGAAAAGCTTAACCGCTTGGAGATAAGATGGTCAACATCTTTGGTAACGAGGACCCTCTCAAGCAAGCAGCAAAGGAGGATGGCACCAAGGCCGATGAGACCAATCCACAAGAAACTCAAGCTTCAAATACTCCACCTCGCAAGACTCAAGGTCCACACTCACCACATGACACCTCAAGCTCCGATGAGGAAGACCAAGATGAGGAAGTTGCTCGCCTTGCGGCGCAACTAAGGAAGATGAAGAAAGAGGCAAAGAAGAAGAAAAGACTTGAAAGGGAGAAGAAGGCGAAAAGTAGTCAACAAGACTACTCTCAATATCGTTTCAACTATGAGTGCCTCAATTCTCACCCTAATTACTTGTAAATTCCCTTAGGAAAACCATGCACCACACTTTGATGGCACAAATTACACTATGTGGAAGTACAATATGAAATTGTATCTAATCTCTCTTAATCCTATCCTATGAAACATTGTATGCATAGGAATAGATATCCCCATAGATGATCAAGGGCTCTCTTATGAGAAAGAACACCAAATCCACCGCAATGCTCAAGCGGTAGCCGTGCTCAACTCATCCCTAACCCCCAAGAAGAGTTCAACAAGGTGGATGGGCATGAGATTGCCAAGGATATATGGGATACACTCAAGATAGCTCATGAGGGCAATCGATCCGTGCGAGAGTTCAAGATAGAGATGATTTAGGTGGAGCTCGCTCGGTTCACCTTGGAAGACGGTGAAACACCATAAGAGATGTACAATAGGCTCAAGACACTAATCAACAAGAGTCGTGCCTATGGATGCACCAAATGGACAGAGAACAAGGTCGTGAAGAGATTCACAAGGGCATTCATGCCTTGAAATGTCACACTTTGGACCTTAATCCAGGAGAGCCCCAATTTCCACAACATGAACGCGGATGGGGTGCTTGGAAAGATCATCAACCATGAGATGATGGAGAAAGAAGCCCAACATGTCCAAGACCTTGCCAAGGTGACCTCATCAAGGAAGAAAGGCATGGCTCTCAAAGCCTCATCCAAGAGCAAGGGCAAAGAAATCCAAGAACCAAGTGAGTATGAAGGAATTGAAGATGAAGAGAGCACGGACATGGATGATGAAGAGGTGGCTTTCATCATCAAGAGGTTCAAGAGGATAATGAGAAGAAGAAGTGATTCCAACCACGATGGCAAGTGCAAAGAAAGAAGCAAGACAGGAACTAAAATGGCTTGATACAATTGTAGAGTGTATGGCATTTCATCATAAATTGCCGACGAGAAGGAGGATGACAAGAGAAGAAGAATGAAGAAAAGAAGCCCCAAGAGAAGAAGTTCTTCAAGAAGAAGAAGACTCAAGGGCAAGAACACATCAGCAAGGAGTGGGACTCCAACAATGAGTCCTCCTTCGAAGATGATGAAGAGATGGCAACCGTTGCCATCAAGAAGACAACCATGAAGAAGTCACTCTTGCCCAATCCGGGAGCTTGGAAGACCTCATCACACACTTGCCTCACGGCCAAGGAAGGCAAGAGAAAGGTCAAATCTAAAACTTCCTCCTTGCATTCTCTTAAAGATGGTAACTTTGATAGTGCTAGTGAAAATTAGTTTATGTTTAAGGGCTTGAACAAAAGTGTTATAGCTAGGATAAAAATGCTTTTCGATGAAATATTGGATAAGGAGTATCTTCTCGATGAACAATAGAAATTGCTTGTCAATGAGAGGCAAAAGAATCTTGATCTCGAGAAGCTCCTTGAGATTAAGAGGGAGAAGAACAAAGCACTTGAACTTCAGCTTGCCAACAACAAGGAGACTACTTCAAGTCTCAAGAGTTTGAATGTTGTGATCCAAGATGAACTTGTGAAATTGAACAAGGTTAACAAGACTCTTGAAGCACAATCCAAAACTCCCAAGTCAAGTGTCTCCTCTTCCGCCTCAACAAGCTCAAACTCATCCAATATGGAATCAAAGGCTAAGATATGCAATTGTGCTAATTTTGTTCAAAAGTTGAAGAGTGAGCCTAAGGAGACAAAGGGAAAACACAATCCACAGATTGGCATCTTTGACAAGGAGAAGATCAAATATGCACGTAGTGCATATTCTATCTCTTGTTGTCAAGGATGGCCTTGGGTATTCAAAGGGAGGAAAGAAAAATGTTAGATTCCACAAGAATAACAAGGAGTTTGTCTCTTTTTACAAAGAAGGCTCATATCAACTTAAGAACAACACTTATGCATCCACCTCACATGAAAATGCTAAAAATGCTGGTGACCAAAAATGCAGTCTTCTTGGGTCACTCCCGCTCGGGTCGCTCCCCCCAGCGGAGGCCGTCGCGACGTACAACTGCCCCGCCCCTCGCGCATGCTGCCCTGTTGGTCTCGTCCTCTTCCTTCATATCCCTCTCCTCTAGCCACGGGCCCCCTCTCTTCTCGGATCTTGCCAACGGCCAACCTTCGGCCGATGCTACCCGGACTGTCGTGCCAAATGCGCACTTTACTCCTTCCTCGGTTGTGGAATCTTCATCTTCCACATTGTCACTTTATCCACCCCCTTGCTGCTCCTACCACCACCCCCGCCAGCTTCTCTTGGATGAGGAAGGATGGCTGTTCTCATCCAAATCGAAGATCGTGCCATCGCTGCAGCACCCCTCGTTGCAGCTGCAGCAGTCACTTCTTTGACTCGGTCTGCCTATGTTGCTTTCCTGTTTTTTTGCGCTGCTCCTCACCACCCCTTTTGCACCCAGTCCTGCCCCTCTCTCATTGCCTACTAGCTCTGCCGCATTGATGCATTCCAGCTCTGCCGCATCGCTGCCTCCTCTATCTCCAACTCCATCTTCTCGAGTCGCCTCCCCCAAAGTCATCTCTCCCTCTCTCTTACCCTCCACGCCATCCCCCAGGCTGATGGGTCAACCGACTCACTATTCTGGCGATTGCAGCAAGCAATCGAGAAGCAACCCTCGTCGGCATGTTGCTCGATCAGTCCCTAATGATCTGATTGGTAAATGCATCAAATGCTTCTCCCAATGCCACTTTGCTGCCATGTCTAAGGAGGCCACGTGTTGCTTCCACTAAAAGGGAGAAGGCCACAAATATCGTAGTTGCGCACTTGCCTATCACCGTTCTTCATCAACCTCAACGACTATGACACTGCCTTCCCCAAAACATCTTGTGGCTAAATCAGCAGTCCAAGATGAAATCTGCATCACCATTAGCTCTGGGAAGCTAGAGTGTGACTGTCGTAGCTGCCCCTTATCTCTCGTTGCCAGTGGCTTTGAATGCTTCTTCTCATGCCTCACTACACCAAGTCAAAGTTCGTCGAGTGGTCATCCACCTTGACAAAGATCCGGATCCCATCTCGACTATGGGGTCCTCTACTAGGGACAAGAAGACTTGGGGGCCATGTCGTTTGGTCATCGATGTGCAACTCGTTCATCCAGTGGTCTTATGAAGCTGCCATCTCTCCTTCTAGTTAGTTAGTTCGCTTTGCAACATGCTTAGGTGTTAGAGATTGTTGGTCGTCTGTTAATCCTATTTAGTCAGTTTGTAACGGTCGTATCAGTTTGTATCGATCGTTTAAGTTTGTAATGGTCGTGTCGGGTGGCTAGTTTGGGCTGTTGAATTAATCTTTGTCCCCTCTTATCTCAAGGGCGACTTGCTTTTCCCCTCCCAACCATCCTTTCCCTTGTGCCTATATTGCGGTGTAATCATCACCCCTTAAATTAATATATTAACACTATCGGGGTCTCCCTTGCAGTTTTCCTTTAAAAGAAATTCTAAAAATGCCAAAAGTGCTAAAAGTACCGAAAGATGCTAACTTGAATATGTCTTATGAATTTGATGCATCTTATGTGCTTATGAAGAGCAAATTTGGTCATGTGTATGCAAAATATGTAGGGCCACACCGCAAGATTCCAATATTGTGTGTGGGTGCCAAATGCCTTGTGACTAATATCAAAGGACCCAACCTAGTTTGAGTACCTAAAACAAAAGACTAACTTGTTTTGTAGGTTTACTCCTCCGGTGGCTCAAAATGGGTACTAGATTGCGGGTGCACTAATCACATGACTAGAGAGAGGGAAGATGTTCATAGAGTATGAGAAGAATGATGATCCAAGCGAGGGCATCTACTTTGGAGACAATAGCCAAGGTAGAGTCCTCGGTATCAATAAAATTGCAATCTCTCCTCAACACTCACTTTTACATGTTTTGTCTGTTGACTCTCTTTCACAAGTAAAGCCCAACTTGACACATGCTTGATGGCAAAGACCAACATGGGGTGACTTTGGCATAGAAGGCTATCCCATGTTGATATGAGGAACTTGCAAAAACTTCTAAAAGGCGATCACATCCTTGGACTAAAGAATGTTGTGTTTCAGAAAGATAGGCACTATAGCGCATGTCAAGCCGGGAAGCAAGTTGGAGCCTCCCATCCCGCCAATAACGTGATGACGACATCAATACCGCTAGAGATGCTCCACATGGACTGCTTCAGTCCCATTGCTTATATAAGCATTGGCGGTAATAAATATGGTCTAGTCATTGTTGATGATTTTTTTCGCTTCACTTGGGTGTTTTTCTTGCATGAAAAAAGTGAAACACAAGGTGTCCTCAAGAGATTCTTGAGGAGACCTGAAAACGAGTTCTCATTGAGAGTCAAGAAGATAAGAAGTGACAATGGCACCGAATTCAATAACACTCAAGTTAAAGAGTACATGGACGAGGAGGGCATCAAGCATGATTTTTCGAGACCCTACTCCCCCGAACAATGGGGTAGCCAAAAGGAAGAACCGTACAATGGGATGTAAAGAATAATGCTTGACGAGTACAAGACTTCTAATAGGTTTTGGGCGGAAGCAGTCAACACCGCTTGCCATGCCACAAATCGCCTCTACCTCCATCGTCTATTGAAGAAAACTCCGTATGAGCTCCTCACCGGTAACAAACCCAACATCTCATACTTTTGAGTTTTGGGTAGTAAATGCTATATCTCACAAGAAACCTAGGACTTCGAAGTTTGCTTCAAAATCCGATGAAGGATTCTTGCTTGGTTATGACTCAAACATCTACGCTTATCGTGTCTTCAACAAAACCTCCAGGTGTTTTGAAATAGCACGTGACGTGGTGTTTGATGAGACTAAAGGCTCCTAGGTGGAGCAGTTTAATCAATGTGTGCTAATGAGGAGGATGAACCAAGAGTTGCATTCAAAATGATGGCACTTGGCAACATTCGACCTCAAGAAGAGCTAAGCCCAAGTGATCCATCCCCATAACAATTCGAACCTCAAGCTCAAGAACAAGCACAACCCTCTCAAGATCAAGACCACCAAGTGCAAGAAGAAGCAAATCAAGATGGTGGCAATGATCAAGGGGGAGACAAAGAATAGATTATGATGAAGAAGTTGATTAAAGGCCACAAGTGCCTCACCCACGAGTCCACCAAAGTGTTCAACGGAATTATCCCATTGACAACATACTTGGAGATATCTCCAAGAAGGTAACTACTCAATCTTGTATGGTCAATTTTGTGCATACTCTTTTGTGTCTTCTTTGGAATCATACAAGGTCGAAGATGCACTACTAGATCCGGATTTGGTGATGGAGATGCAAGAAGAGTTGAACAACTTCAAAAGGAATCAAGTATCGGAGCTCATGAAGAGACCTAATGTCAATGTTGTAGGCACCAAGTGGGTGTTTCAAAACAAGCAAGATGAGAACATGGTGGTAACAAGGAACATGGCACGAGTTTTTGCAAAAGGGTACGCAGAAGTCAAAGGTTTGGACTTTGATGAAACCTTTGCTCCCGTAGCTAGGCTTGAATCTATTCCCATTCTTTGGCCTATGCTACTCACAATGACTTCAAGTTGTATCAAATGTATGTAAAAAACGCCTTCTCGACGGTTCGATCAAGAAGGGGGTGTATGTGGAGCAACCCTCGTTTCGAGGACGATAAGTATCCTAACCATGTCTTTAAGTTACACAAAGCTCTCTATGGCCTCAAACAAGCTCCTAAAGCTTGGTATGAGTGCCTTAGAGATATTCTCATTAAGAATGTTTTAAAATTAGAAAATCTGATTATACCCTCTTTACTAAGAATGTTGACAATGATCTATTTGTATGCCAAATATATGTCAATGACATTATATTTGGCTCTACTAACAAATCTTATTGCAATGAATTTAGCAAAATTATAACCGATAGGTTTGAGATGTCAATGATGCACTACTTTTTAGGCCTTCTGTGACAAATATACAATTACAATAGAGGTATTCGTCATAAACTAGTTCAATTTATGATGTTTTTAATAGGTGACCCAATCTAGTAACAAAAAATTTCCTTCATCATTAAAATCGTCATAATTTAGAAGAGCCACATATTTGTGATGCTATTTTATGAGAATATGCGATTTTCATATGAGTAAACTGTCATAACTCTCTTTTGTATCATGAACATGACGATATTGTGTGACATTTTATGTTTCATCATAATTTCACAATTTATTTAAAATGAAAAATAATTTTGAATAAATGTTGGTGACACCTAAGCGACACCATTATTTACATGAACCAAGTGTTGGCTAGTGTGCAATGGTCTAAAAATAAGGAAAAATACTTGTGATTTGAAATCGAACATGAGATACTAGCGTGCATAGTCTATATCGCATGAACAAGGAAAAAATACTCAGAGTTGATATTCAAACTTGGAACCACAGAGTTAGGCAGAATCATCTATACCGCTGGAACGTTGAAATACTTGTGCTAAGTACTGTTCCGAATACACTTGGTAGCTTCTGGTATTATGGATGTGCGGATTAACCTAATGTGTCGGCCTCGTTTTTCTCCAGTGTGCCACCAAGCCAAGTGCTGGCCCTACACGCTGGAGCGCGCTCCAATCCAGCGCAACGCCACCTGCCATGCGAGCTCTGCAACAGCGTCACATCGCCTGGTCCAGCGCAGCTGCCCGAGCCGTGCTCCGCAACAGCATCGCCAGCCCCCCCCCCCCCCCCCCCCGCGCACTCCAATCCAGTGCCATGCTGCCGTCCGTGCGCTCCGCGCTGCCGCGCACGCACGCTTTCGTACCAAGCGACGCCCGCAAGCCCCCCCCCCCCCCCCCCCCCCCCCCCCCGCCCGCGCCTTCAGCTCCAATCCCGCTCGTGTCATCATCCAGGTAAGCTAATTGGATCTTTGTGCGTCTAGTTGAATTTGGATGACCGAGTTTTTGTAAGCAACAATAACAGACGAATATAATCGATATTCGCTACCTAGTTGAATTTTGTTCATTCAGTCAATTTTATTCGTTGCCTTTGCTTTTAAACACTGTTGCATTCAGTTGTTCACTACCTGGTCTGTAACCCAATTATACAGGTTAGAATATGTAGGAACACTTTATCAAATTATATCCTGCTACTGAATGCAAATGATTGACTATCTAGTATGTAACCATCAGTGCTATTTGCTTTTAAACATAAGTTCAATCAGTTTTTGAATTTGGGTGCAAGTTTTTGATGCAATTTCTGCTGTTATCAGATTTCAGATCGAAGAGCTTAGATCAAATTATTAGTTCCTCATTTCTTTTAAACACTAATTCTGAACCATTTCTGAAATTGACCAGTCTTGTTGTTCGCTACGTAGTCTGTAACAAATGACAGCAGCTTTAATTCTGATTTTTTTGTGGGTGTTTTTTCCTCATCAAGGAACTGTTCGACCTACCATTGCCTTTTATATAGCCTTAAAAGCTAGTGGGAATCAATATATGCTTCCAGAAAAAATAGGAATTCAATTCATAATTAGTATATACCTATTGTTCGTATGTTAGCTAGGAACTTGACTTATGTTCGTAAGTTCAGAATTTTATATTAGCAATAGCAAACAGCGTTGACAATTTTTTTTTTCACAAATGGTCAACAACAAGATACACCTAACACATGTTTTTTTATTTTGTGTCTGCAGATGGACACGTCTTGAATCAACAGTAGACTTTGCAGCAAGCAACATATCGCAGGAGTGAAGGATTTCATAAAGTTAATTTCAGAGCGATTTGCTGAGAGTTAGGAGGTACTATGTCCTTGCCGGAAGTGTTTGAATTGGCTTGTCAAACCTAAGTCACAGATTGATGATCATGTATATATTTATGGGATGGCGAGCACATACACTGAGTGGATACATCATGGGAATGTGAAAACCCACTTCTCGCATTTTCGATCTTAACCCTACCTTTTTAATTGTCACATGAGGCAAGTAATCAACATGCACTACGTAAGAAACACAAATAAGAGACAAAGATGGGTGATGCTCTCAAAGGCGAACGTCACTCATAAGGTTAAGCGAGACGAGCCCGCTTCAGCGAGGATCTGACATGGCTCGGCTGAACATTCAAGGAGATATGTTACAATACAGCACGTCTCAGTTAAGTAGGTATTCGAGACGCACCTTCTCTCTAAGAAATGGGAGACACTCTTCTAATAAACCGCTTCTCCAATTTGCCCAAGAAACGAGATGTACTCTACAGAAATCATGTCTCCTTTGTCTTCGCTTATAGACAGATATGAACTCGTCGCTGAATGATTAATGCATTCATTCATAGTTGAACACACGAAATATTCATCACACAGATGAATACAGATAACACGTTCATTCATTAACAAATATATTATAAAACATAAGAAAAAAGTACAAGACACAAGAAAATAAAAACAACATCAACTAAAAACCTAAATCCTACTCCTCCTCCCCCTCCTCCTCCGGGTGCTCCGCCGGTTGCTCCGGCTGCTTCGGCTGCTCTAACTTGTCCAGATTCAGCGGTGCAACCTCGCGACCAAGGTTCCTCATCATCGCCTCCACCAGGATACGACAACCCTCAGCGTTGAGCATCTCGGCCATTGCCTCGAGCAGCCTCTGGAACCGGTCGAACAACCTATCGAACAACATCTTGAGAAGCTCGTTGTTAAGCCTCTCGGGAGAGCGGCAACACTATTTCTTGCGGGGTGGCTCCCTTGGCAGGCTTGGTGGCGAAATATTAGCCATGATGGGTTGTCTACACGAAGAAGACGAACGAAGAGAAGAGGAGAGGCTGATGGCACCTTATATAAGGTCTGTGTGGAGAAGCATAATGGAGACACGCTTATCAGCGAAGTGCGTCTCCTATGCTCAATGTCTCCCTCTCCTTGGCTGAAAGGGAGATGCACTTATAGGAAAAGCGCGTCTCTGATTCCTCACGTCACCTTTAGCTTCGTGATTTTCTCCATTTTGCTCCTGTTCACTGTTGATATCACACATCATTGATTTTATAGAGCACATCCACTTGATAACTAAATCATTCACTTGTCCAAAAAATAATCAAATCCTTCCTTATGATTCCTGAGGAACACGATGAACACACCACAAATTTATTCATTCACACAGTGGCCAGCATTTTATAATATATTCATTCACACAGTTGAACACACAAGATGAACAAAGATAAATTTTATTCATTAACACAATATATTACAAAACACAAGAAAAAAGTACAAGAAGACACAATAAAAGTAAAACATCAAATAAAAATAACAAAGAAAATCTAAATCCTACTCCTCCTCCTCCTCTGGCGGCAGCGACTTCGGCACCGGTGCAACAGGATCCTAGGTCGGCTGCCCCAGTAGCGCCTGGGTTGGCTGCCCCGATTGCGCTGGCTGTACCGGTGATGCAACCTTGAGATTGAGGTTGCTCTCCATCGCCTCCACCAGGTTTCTGTGGCCCTCTGTGTCGAGCACCTGGGCCATCGTCTCGAACAGAATGTCGAGACGATCGGCCATCCCTCGTGAGAGCGAAGACATAGTGGCTAATGGTACCCATTCCAGTAAACCATGAAAGGGCACCCAGACCCATGAAACTCAAGGCGCGAGACGTATTGTTGTACGCCTCTCGAGCCATAAGGAGGTGTTGCTCGGTGTTGAACCTCTCGGGGGAGCTGCAACACAGTTTCTTGCATGGTGGCTCCCTTAGTGGGCTTAACGGCGAAAGGTCGACCATGGTGGTGGTAGGTCGTCAGCTTCAACCGAGGCTCAAGCACCCGATGGGGTTTTTGTCAGGAGATTATCAGCACCTGCCTCTCAGCCTGCCGAACTGAGTGATGGGGGTGAGACCAGCACCCCGAAGCTGGCAGTCTCGATGGACGTGTGACCATGGCATCCACCATGGATTGTAAGCACTACAAGAAGCTCGAGCAACCAAGCGTGCAAGATCAAAAAGCTCATGTAAGTTCTCATGCATGGATATCGGAAGTCCGGAACTACTTGAAAGACAAGATCCTTCCTGAAGATGGTATGTCCGCTGAGTGAATTGTCAGATTGGCTAAAAGATACACGTTGGTAGAAGGGGATCTCTATCGATGTGGTGCCAACAAAATTCTAATGTGATGCTTTTTTCGGGAAGAGGGCTGCTTGAACTTCTCGCAGAGATCATGGAGTTGAGTGCAGGAATCTCGCGTCTTCCCACACGCTGGTTGGTAAGGCCTTTAGGCATAGTTTTTACTGGCCAACAGCACCCCAGGATGCATTCGAGCTGGTCAAGAAGTGCGAGGCATGCTAGTTCCACATGAAGCGAATTCATACACCGGTGCAGCCACTGCAATTGATTGCTCCCACATGGTCATTTGCTGTGTGGATGATGAATATACTGGGACAATTCCCGAAAGCCGTCGGAGGGTACCGGTTCTTATACATCGCCATTGACAAGTTCACAAAGTGGCCGGAAGCAACTCCAGTTGTGACAATCAACAAGCAATCTGCCATCAAGTTCTTGAAGTCCATCGTCTACGGATTTGGAGTTTCGAACAGAGAGTCATCACTGACAACAGAACCCAATTCACAAGTGCAGCGTTCCAAGAGTATGGCAAAGACCTTGTCATAACTGTCAGCTACGCATCAGTACCTCATACGGCAAGCAATGGCCAAGCCGAGAGAGCAAACGCATAAATTCTCAAGGGACCCAAGATGTGCACTTATGAGCGCTTGAAGAAGCATGGTGGCAACTGGATAGAAGAGCTTCCGTCTGCATGGTGGGAAAGCCGAATAACACCCAGCTGAGCTACAGGAGAAACACCATTCTTCATGGTATATAGAGCTGAAGCCGTCATTCCTCCAGAAATGCCATGGGGTCTCTTCAAGTCCAGACCTACGATGAAGCCACTCAAGACTAGCTCCAACGTGATGACTTAGACCTCGTCGACGAGGCAAGGTGCCAAGCAGCTGTCCGAAACACCCGATACTGCTAGGCGCTTTGGCGCTATTATCAAAGGCATGTGTGCAATCGACAGTTGGAAGAAGGCGATCTGGTGCTGCGATGAATACTCACTCAAGAAGGGATGAACAAACTTTCCCCCGGCTGGGAGAGCCCCTTCCGTGTTATCAATGTTTCTCACCCCGGATACATTCGCTTGGCAACAGAGGATGGGATGCCTCTTCCCAATCCCTAGAATATTGAGCATCTTCGTAAGTTCTATACTTACTAGCATATAGATGAGTCTCTTTTTGTATAAAATGTATCTCATAGAGTCTATAAACAGAGTTAGGTTGGTCCAAGATTAATAGCACACTTAACTTGGTCCTGTACTTTAAGTGTGTCCTTGCCTTCCCCTGTAATTTGGACATATAATGAAATACATTTATATGAAAATGTATTCCACGTGCATCTACTTTGCGCATGCTCATAATTTTTCTTCTTTTACCTTCTGGTCAATAGTGATGTTCTCCAATCCACTTGAAAGTTTGTCCTAAAGATTCATGTGATGTATAAATAAGATTTATTGGTAATCTTCTATGGGATCTTAGTATTGCTGGATGGCCTACTCCTATGAAAACCAATGTCAATGACAGGTCTGGAGTGCGCTATCGACTTACCCTGGTCCAGCGCCCTAAGTACGCCACTCTACCTATTCTGGTGGGTCTCAGTAAGGCGGGTCCAGAAAGCATACGGATCTATGGAAGTTTAATCAGTATACTTATATTATCACAATGAGTTTTTTAGGATCTAAAATTCAAAAAAGGATAATAAGCCACAAATAAGCTATAGGCAATAGGACGAATTTTACCGCTTTTCTTGTCTCTCATGTGTAGGAAAAAGAAAGAATAATTGACGGTGACTTGCACGTTGATGGTGGATGCCACCGGAGCACCTAGCTCCAGCATCACCCAGGGGGCCCGCCGACGTTTCATACATTGACATTGGGCGCCATCGAAGCAACTAAGATCCGACAACTCCCAGGGGGACCGTCATCGATGTACATTATGTGGCGAAGGGTCTTTGGAGATTTCGGATGCAGGACTCATACCTCGGAGCTATCACAGTAGCTACGAGTTCAGAGCAATAAAAAATTCAAGACATTGCCAAATTCCTTATGGTACATGTCCTCAATCAATTGAGTACATCTACTTGGGGGCTATGATGAACTGAAGATGTTAAGAAATACCAACAGTTATCCACCATCACTATCAATGCCAACTATATGAAGTGGAAAGCATGCCTTTTCTGGTTTGTACATCACTACAGGAATTCGCCTGATTTATGACAGCCATAACCGTCATAAAAAAATAAAAATTCGTCATAAATAATCTATTTATGACGGTTTCATTTATTTATGATTGTTTTTGCTGTCGTAAATAAAACTCAAAAATAAGATTATTTACGATGGCCACCATCGTAAGTCAGCTTATTTACGATGGCAGCCCGAAGTCGTAGTAAATAAGGGCTCGTGCCACGTGGTGGATTGGGCCTCCTTATTTACAACGGCTTCCACAACCGTCGTAAAAAAGGGAGCTTATTTACTATAGCTACAATGTCCGTCGTAAATGAGAGTGGATTATTTATGACGGCCAAGACAACCATCGTAAATAACACAGATCTTATTTACAATGGTTCTATATAAAAAACGTCATAAATAAGGTTTTCTATTTATTTTTTAAATAGAGAATGGCTGACCTGGCTCGATGGTCCGCGACACAAATTTGACATACAATCAAACAACATTTGAACAACATCAAAATAACATCAAACAACATATACAACACAAAATCACAACATGCTCACATCACATCACAATGTCACAAAATGAATAAGAGTTGCTATACACTAGCGCTTCTACAACTTTCGGAGCCAAAGATGTCATCTCTGCGAGTCACTCTAGGTGTCGGTAGCGATGGCGACGGATGCACATAAGTTGTTAGACATATTTATAAGTTTCAAACTTCATTTTTGACTAGAACGCTTAAATAAGCTAGAATTGATCATATTTAGCTTAATTTAGGTAAGTTGAGTTATATTTGGCAATGTTAGATGAAGTAGGACCAAAATTTGAAATTTTTGTTACCTGAACCGCCAGATTTGCTAATTTTTGTTACCTGAAACTGACAAAATTTCGGCAGCATAACCCTGCTATTCTCCAACTGCACTTCAAAAATGGTGCAGCGCAGAACATTAGGGTACAATGTCGAAATCTCATCCGGATCCAGACCCCGCGTCTCATCATAAGCACGACCCCTCAGTCTCTCCCACACTTTCCAAAAAGGGACAATTCTGAACCTACACGCTTCACATGCGTAATGCATGTGAGACGGACCGGTTCGAAAACGGTTGATGCATATTGTATATCTTACGTTAATATTTCATTTTTGAGTCATTTACGAGAGAGAGAAAAAATGAGAGAGAGGAAGAGGAAAGAATGAGCGAGAGATAGGGAACTGGGTCAGCCATCCTATGTTATGCCCCATCGGGGCCTGTCGTTAACTTACAACGATTTTAGGGTTAGCCATTGTACGTTATGCCCCTCGTGGCCGTCGTTAACTTATGACAACTTTAGGATTAGCCATCGTATGTTATGCCTCGTCAGGGCCTGCCATTAGCTTACAACGGCTTTAAGGTCAGCCGTCACAAGTGGGTCAGAGATGAAATCGCTCCATCAGGGCCCGCCATCAACGCACGGGTGCTTGGCGTTCTCACTGTCACCATTCGCCTTCATGCCCGTCTAAACGCATATGTTATCACTAAATGGGTCGTGTCCGGCCCTAAACAGGTTGTATAGGGTTGAGCCGGAACCAAGCTTGTTTATGTACATATAGTAATTAAAAACTCAATCAATCAATATAAATTAAACAAAAATCATTTAAACTACTAAACTAATTTCATATGCATTAATCATAAACAAGTAACAAAGAATAATTAAAAAACTTAATATCAAATAATATCAATTATTCTAAATAAAAATAAAAAAATTAAACAAGATTAATTAACAACCCTAATATCAACTAATATCAAGACATAATTAACAAGGCAAAAAATTAAACCCAGGCATAATAACAAGACAAAAAATTATCAATTCTAATAACAAGCATAATAAACATATTTACCTAGGCAGGACAAAAGATTATCAATTCTAACAACCCTAATAACATAAGAACAAGACAACCCTAACAATTAAACCTAGACATAATAACATGACAAAAAATTATGAATTCTATTAACAAGCATAATTAACATATACCTAGGCAAGACAAAAAATTATCAATTAAACCTAAGCATAATTGTCAATTAATCTAAACAAGCATAATTAAACCTAATAAACATAATAAGAAAAAAATTGACCTAGCTCTTGGGTGAGTCGTCGGCCAGCAATGGAGAGGGCGACGTGGGAGCCGTCGGTGGCTGGCCGACCAGTGTTGGGGGAGGCAGTGATGAGGGCGCCGAGCTCGGGGCGGTGCTGAGCGCTGGGGGAGTGTGGCAATTGGGGTGCCATGCTCGTGGCAGCTTCGGCCATGGGGAGGCGGCGTCAGCGGTGCCAAGCTCGGGTGGCGTTGTGGGAGGGCGGTGATGGGTGCGGCTAGTGTTGGGTGCCCTTGCGTTAGGGGCGACCGGCGTCCTGGTGGCATGGCGTCGGATGGCGAGGTGGCGGTGTCGGGAGCGAGGGAGGCGACATCATTGTTGTGTGTGAGAGAGAAGAGAGGCAGGCCGCGTGGGCCGGTGTATACCGCATATTTATGACGACTTCGTAACTTACAAGGGAATTTGAGTTAGCCGTTGTAAGTTACGCTCTTATTTCCAATGGTATACTAACTTATGTTGGTTTCGGTTTGGACCGTCGTGAGCTAACTCCTAACTTACGACGGTTCATTAATTTACGACGGCTATGGGCTCGCAGCCGTTGTGAGCTATCTTATTTGTGAAGGTCTTGGCGGGCCGCCGTGAGTGTTTCCTGTAGTGCATCCATACAACTCTTTGGGGGGTTAGTTACTCTGATGTAACATATTTTTGTATCCCGTTAGTGATAGTAGATACTATGTGATTGCAGTGGCTTTCAGGGCCGGCTCCCGCCTTGGGCCCATGCCAGTGAAGGGCCCCAAAATTATTGTATGTATGTATATAGTATATATGTTAACTGTTGGACTTAAATACAAACTTTCACATAAAAATATAGTACGTGACCAGCTGACCTACTCACCTACATACGTATGTATAAATGGAGAGTGTCTCAGCCCAGCCACCGGCGCTTCAGCCCAGCACCTTTTACTTTGCCCCTGTGTCCTCACCCTTGTAGCGTATGAGACTATCATCAGTCGACTACCAACCGCCCCCGCATTCAAGGATTACGAGATTAGCTAATTTTTTCTGCACCGGTAGGCAAAACAATTGGCACGCACAGGCACACTCCGATAGAAAAAAGTTAAAAGGTTTCAGTTTCAAGTTCAGGAATCCCATGTTTGTAAATGTGAGTCAATCTCATCTCTAATTTGCATCTTCCATATGCGATGTGTAATGACGTGGTCTAAGTATGATATGACTTTTCGTGTACTTATTTCTTTCATAACTATAACTGTTACAATATTGTCCAAAACATATTTGTCCCGTGCTGAGAAAAGGAATAAAGAAAACGAGAGAATCAATTTATTGAATTACAGAAAGATGTATTTTTATGAATAATTCACTACAAGAATATCGATCAATTACGTCGGCCGGGGCCGATGTAATTAAGGCCTAAACCGATGTAAGTTCCTTAATTATGTCGGTTTTTTCTTAATTACGTCTGCAGCTGGCCGACGTAGCGGTTTGGGTGTAATTAAGGTAACTTACATCGGTCGCCGACGTAAGCTATCTTAATTACGTCAGTCTGCAGCAGTCGACGTAAGTCACGTACCTGGATGGGCCGCGAGCTGGGCTAGAGTACTTACGTCGGTCACTGCAGGCAGACGTAAGTTACTAGGTGTAACTTATGTCGGTTGAGCCAAACCGACATAAGTTAAGTGATTTAACTTACATCGGTCAGGACAGACTGACGTAAGTTAAACTGGGCCAACTTACGTCGGCCCGACCATAGCCGACGTAAGTTAAGTTTTGAATTTTTTAAAAAATGGAAACTGACTACCTCGCTCGATGGCGAGAACACAAATCACATACAGATTACTATTCAGAACAGATACACAGCAACAGTTATAAAATAATATCCACAACATCGACAACAATACAATTTGCAAATTAAGTTCCACCGGACTACACGCTAGCCCCTCCACTGCTTCCGGGATCTTCTCGGCGCGTTTTCGAACTCTGCAGAAGAATCATAGTCAATAGTGCGAGTAACACATTTGCTAAATTAAATGTGATGCAAATAACTTATTTGCCAAATAATAACAGCACATAAGATACTTCAATTCATTACAACTGCAGACTGTTATCCAAATGTCAATATTGCCTATCGGATTCTCTTAACTGATTTTGCTTCAAGAAATACTCGAAAAATCTTTTTATGAAAAGTAATTGATATTGTTCATCTCCTGCTTAAAGTATTTATATTAGTAATATATATTGCATAGTTTATAAGTATGTATTAGTATTACAAATTAAATAATATTTATCTTTAACGGCCTATCACCGCGAGGTTGCCTAGGGCCCTCAAAATCCTAGAGTCGGCCCTGGTGGCTTTAATGCCGTATTTTTGTAAATACTTGTTATAGTTTTTATTTCTTTATAGGTAACTGTTTTATGTCAGTTCTGTGGGATGTTGCTAACGTGTTTTCTATCCCATTTGTGATAGTAAATACTATGTGAGTGCAGTGGCATTAATGCCGTTTTTTTCGAATATACTTGTTAGAGTTTTTGTTGCCTTATAGGTAACTGTTTTATGTCTGCCTTTACGCTGTTTTCTGAAAACCTTGTTCAAAATACGTTCCTAGTTCCTTACTAATACCCAATACACGTGATACATGTTGAGATGTTACCGGCCTCCGTCGCGCGGGGTGTTGTCGTGGGTGGAAAGAGAACGAGCATCCAAATGATACAGGAACGCTGTACACATCCGTCATGTGTCCTGCTCTGCAGCACCTGAACGCTGCCAGAGGCGTTTCGGCAGCGGACACCCATGGTCGACCGATCAACCTGAAAGCCCCCAACAGTCGACGGATCAATCTGCCAGCCCAGGACTTCTGCTAGAAATTTTTGAGGCAAGTGATGGAAGATTTGTGTTGTTTACTGTATGTTTTGACAGGGGATCAGACACATATAGCCTCGGCACATATAGCCTCGTGTATCCTGCAGAATGATATTCAGAGTTCAGGAAATCAGAAGTCATAGGCAACAATCCAACTGCCGTTGAATTATCATGATATGATTCTTCCAAGAAGTACCCAGGAGAGAGTGGAGTAGCAGATCGGATTGGGGAAGTAAGCATGCTGTTCGGAATCCTGTTGGGTGTCTGTTTGTTTGGGTTCTCTGTTCTGGAGGAGGTTCCAGCCAGGATGATCAAATCAGCCGCCCACTAGGGAACACTTTGCTAAATTCTAATACAGGCCAGGGTGCAAATCAGCCGCCCACTAGGGAACACTTTGCTAAATTCTAATACAGGCCAGGGTGCAAATTTTATAGATAAGTGGGTGCCTAATCTACTAGTCAATAACTAGGGATGAAAACAGATGGAATTTTTTGCAGACCATCCCAACCGTTTTCGAAAATATCCGATCCATATCTATTTTTGTTAGATATTTTTGGTATTTGGATATTCGTATTCAGATATCAGCAAAAATGATTTGGACCAATATCCGACCGAATTAGTCGGATGTAACACCCATATTTCATGTACATAAATTTGCTCAAATCCTTGATCATAGTTGTATGCATTTTTGGGTGATTTTTGAAGTTCAATCGTGTAGCAAAACGATTTAAATTGAATTTGAATTCAAATCAAAAGAAAAGAAAAGAAAAAAGAAAAAGAAAAAGTTAAAACCCTCCCAGGGCCGACTTTTCCCCTCTGGCCCAATTTCCTTTCCCTTCCCCGCCGGCCCAGCCGAACCCCCCCCCCCCACCTCTTCTCTCTCTGCACCCCGGGCCCACCTGTCGGCACGTTCTTCCCCCTCTCTCCCCTCTCTTTCCCGCGCCGCGCGCAACCGTCACCGCACCCTCCCCGCGCCCACGTTCCCCCCCCCCCCCCCCGATTCCACTCTCCCTCGGCGGTTTTCGCACGCGCTTCACAACCGCACCCCTCCTCTGCGCTTAAGAGGAGCCGGCGCCTTCATTTTCCCCCTACCCCGAGCTCTCTCCAACCCTAGCCCTTCATCGCCGGTCAGACCCCTCGGCACTCGCGTTCTCGTCGCTGCCGTCCCCCTGCCCCCCATTTTCCTGGCCTAACGTGATCACCTCCTCACCAGGGACACGCCGGACGTGTTTGCTCAGGTGAATCGCCACTACAACGCCGGATCACCTAACTCCGACGAGCACCGCCGCCATTCCTCGTCGCCGACCCCTCTCCGGCCGATTTCAAGCCCCGCTACTCCTCTAGGTGAGTTCACCTACTCTCCCTCTTCATTTCTGTGCGCTTAGATCTTAGAATTAGGGTGTAATTCTCTGGATTGGGTGATCTCCAGCGAGTTCACCGCCGTCGGCCGTCGGGCGCCGCCGCGAGCCGCGCTGGCGACGGTTGAGCCGACGTGGCTCAACCGGAGCCGTCCATTCCCGACCGACGGCCACGATTATAAGATCATACCGGTTCGGTGTTTTAAATCCCACGCGTCCAATTCAGATCCAACGTCCCACATTCAATTTAGTTTTCCCGCCTGCACTTTTGCACCGCAGCCCCTGGAAACTTGCTTGCTACCCCCTGGACTTCTCTAGAATTGAAGTCTAGCCCCTGGAAATTGCAGACTAGCCCCTGGAACCCTAAAAATTGGATTTAATCACTTAAATAGTCAATTTAACCCCTGTAAATTTGTAGAATCATGTATTTAGCCCCTGTGCAGTTTAGAAAACTATTTAATTAGTCCCTGGACTTTTATTTATTTGCTGAATATTGTTTATAGGTGTATTTAATGTGTAGAAATTAGATAAAAATGGTGATTAAGTGTAGAAATGCTAGGAAAATTTGGTATAAATTATTTTATGCTGTGAATAAATTGTATAGTTCATTTGATATATATTTTGTCCATGGAATATTTATTATAAATGTTTAAAAATACATTTTGGCCCTAGAAAATCAAATAAAAATGGTTTTAGGCTATATTTAATTCTCAAAAATGTAGGATAAATCTAAAATGCATACTTTGGCCATGTTAAGTAATAAATACTTCGTAGGGACGCATTAGTATAGGATTTTACGCTTATGTGCGTGTTGTGATGCATTGTTTTGCGTGCCTTTTACTTATTTAGCTTTATTCTATTCTTGCCATGCTTGGGCATATGTCTAGAGTCGTATTACGACCCTAATCTTAACCTCCAAGACCAGGACTTCGCTAACACTCAAGTCTTCAACTAAGGCAAGTGCCCTTGACCATTTTGCTCCAGTTCTAGGGATTTAGATAGATGCATGCTAATTAAATTGATGTCCTACTTCATGTTTACATGCCCTGTTTCATATTAATTCCTTGTTACCTGAAATGGGTTGGGGAGTAGATAGGTCATAGTTATGCTTAGCCATGCTTAAATATTGGGATTGGGATTTCATACAATTGTGCTACATTAAACTTTATGGTTACTTGAACTTGTGGTGATTACACTATTGTAGTGGATAGGAATCTGGTGGTTGGTTAGTATTGGGATGGTGCAGTTTGCACGAGACCCGGGATTGTGGTTTGTTACCACCGGATTCTAAGGACCGGTTTATGGAGGAAGCCACTAAGCTTTATAGTACCACCACGAGACTAAGATGGGACAGCATGGTGAATTAATTAGGTTTCTCCCGATGAAATGCTAGTGGTTGGATGGTGCGGGGAATGATGCGGGTGATCTGCTCTGGGATCCGCAAGGCTCAGGAGGGGGCTCTGGGGCGGAGGGTTACTCCGAGAATCCCTAGTGGTGGAAACCTTAGAGGGCTAACGCTAGTCGGGAGTACCTTTGTAAAGACCATGTAGTGATCTCCGGGCCACACACCTACGGAAGTGTGAAATGTGGTTGATCACCACGGGCTACATGGAGGTTTACTCAAGTCCACCTGGCAACAGGGGATGGAATCACTGCCTGTGGGGAAAGGGTACACTCTCTGCAGAGATTTGGTAAAACTGTCGTGACAGCCGTGCTCACGGATAAGAGCAGCTTGGGGCCAGTTCATAATTAGTCTATGGTTGGGAAATGGTGGTTAATTATGATTCAAGTACATTCATTATCATTACTTCTGAGTGATTAATTCTTGAATTATGATATTGATAAATGGAAGCTAAGGATTAGGTTCTAAGCATAGCGCTAAGCCATAATTGGCCTTCTCTTTGCTTTAGCCATTCATGTCATCTCTTCCCTCACTTGCTGAGTACTCTATGTACTCAAGCGTTTAATTCTCCTTTAGAATATGAAGAGGAAGAAGCGGCACCGGAAGACTTCTACGTCAACCCGGAGGACTTGGTCTAGGCTGGCGACCTCACGCGCAACGGCTGCCTGTGGAGTTGGAGTTGCTCTCATCTATTAGTCTTCTGTTGTAGTTTGGATTTGGTGAACTTTGTAGTTGATGTAAATATTTGTGGTGTGTATTTGTAGACCTCCGGGTCATGCTGTAAGACTATTTCTGTATTCAAACATGGCAATGTAATGATATTTCACTTTCGTCGACGCATGTACGATTCAACTGATCCTGGCGTACATGTGATTAGCGTCTGTTCATCTTTACGATGACCGGGCGTGACAAAGTGGTATCAGAGCCGTGTTGCCCGTAGGACGCAAGCCTAGTTAGAAATGGCCGAAAATTAAGGACTATACTATTTTCTTATGAAATAGTATTTCCAAAATTTTGTGCTCTCTATCTCAAACCTTGTGCTTCTTATCTTGCTGTGCTATTTGCTTTATTCTAATTTAATTTATGGATTATTGATCTCACTCTCTTCTTTTCAAATGTTTGTAGATGGCGCGAACCAAGAAGACGGCTCGTAAGTCGACTGGGGGTCGTGTTCCACGCCACGCCCTAGCCAGTCGCTCCGCACCCTACACCCCCGGGAGGGAGACGATGCTGTTCTCCACTGGGAGTGCTGCTTCGAGGATGCGTGTCTGTCTTCGCTCTCTTCTTCGAGCTGCGGGGTACCGTGAGTACCG
Organism: Tuctoria greenei; assembly: GCA_036927565.1. NCBI lineage: Eukaryota > Viridiplantae > Streptophyta > Magnoliopsida > Poales > Poaceae > Tuctoria > Tuctoria greenei. The sequence goes on along the minus strand of JAYESD010000001.1, from coordinate 259,248,209 downwards.
TGTTCGCCTAGTCTACCACACCACTAGGGTCTTTGCACCCTATACTGGTGGACTAGAGTGGAGTTCTCAGATGGCCGTCTACTACGACTCGGAGCTGCTGCACTCTCACTTCTCTCCGGCCTAGAGGAGCTCCCAGCGTGCGACTGAGGAGGACGCCACGTGGGAGGCGACCACCTACTGGAGCCACGCCCACAGGTTCCTTCTTGGGTGCACGGAGCACGCGTACACCCCTCAGCGCCCTAGTGGCACGGCCGCCTTCACTGGACGTGACGTCGAGGGGCACTTGACTCACCCTCAGTGCGAGAGGCTGGTGGACGACGTTGTGGAGTTGTCTTCGCGACTCCAGCGTTGTCAGCAGGAGCTTCAGGACAGCCGGGACCTGGTTGACCGCTACGAGCGACTTCGCCGACGCTACGCGAGGATCACTGCAGCTGATCCTAACTCTCCTCAGTACGCTTCGGACGTGGAGCCTTGGGACCAGAACTCTCCAGATCGTCGCATGAACTCCCCCCAGGAATCAAGAGAGGACTCGGAAGAAGAAGACCCGGAGATGGAGGTTGAGGAGGACTCATATGAGTAGGAGTGGACTTGCTTTCCCGTTGGACGACTCAGGACACCTATCCTTAGTATTTAGGAGCGTGTAGCTGCGCCCTCTTTAGTCTTGAGTTGTGTTATTCGTGTTGTTATGCTAGTAGTTTGCTTTATGTTGTGTGTGTGTGCGACATGAGTTGTGGAATGCTTCGGCATCCTGTCCACATCCATGTCATTTGTTTATAGGCTTGTTAGTGTGTTGTGCGAGTTGTGGAATGCATTAGCATCTTGTCCACATCCGCACTAGTTGGTTAATGAATTTGCTTGCTTTATATATATGTGTCTCCCTTGATGCATGTAGTTGGGACCGTTTTCCATAGCGTACCCTTCTATATCTTACCTATTGTTCTAAAATTTCAATTCTTCCCTACACAGATGTCTGGAAGAGGTAGAGGTAGAGGTCGTGGAAGGGGCGCTGTGCCCCAAGATGAAGGACTTGGAGGTGTGCCTGGATGGAATGGTAGGGGTGCCCGAGGGGCCCCAGCCGCGCAATAAATGCAGCAGATGATGGCCATCCAAACCCAGCTGCTTAACAACCTTACACAGATTGTCACCAACCTGCAGCAAGCCCCACCCCCACCACCACCAAACTACAACCTTCCGCCACCACCACCTTTTCCACCTAGGTCCTTCCTTAGGGACTTCCTGAACACTCATCCACCCACTTTCGCCACCGTTACCGAACCCATGGATGCCGATGATTGGCTCCGTACCGTTGAAAGCAAGCTGAGGCTCATCCACTGTGAAGGAAGGGAGAAAGTACTACTAGCCTCCCATCAACTCCAAGGACCGGCAGCCGACTGGTGGACTGCCTTTACTGAAGCCCACCGGGATCCAGAAAGCATTACTTGGGAAGAATTCAGGACCAACTTCCGCAATCACTTTGTGCCAGAAGGAGAAATACAAGCAAGACGTGAAGAGTTCCTGATGTTAAAGCAGGGCCGTTTGACTGTGAGGGCCTATTTGAATGCATTCACTCAGTTGTCCCGCTATGCTCCAACCGATGTGGACACTGACTCCAAGAAACAATTCCGCTTCAAGAATGGGTTGGACAAGGAGTTAAAGTTCGCCATGTCTTCCAGCGACTACGGCGATTTTCAGAAGCTGGTTGACAAAGCTTTTGAAGTGGAGAGGACTAAGAAGGAACTGGATGATGAGGAAAGAAAAAGGAAGTTGACTATGGCACATGCCTCTAGCAGCAATGTGCGCCCCCGTCTTAACCCTCCGCCTGCAAACCAAATGACTCGTCCCATGAACTACTCGGGACAGAGGTTTCCCAACTCCAACTACAGGCCACCCACTCCTTACAACCAGCAAATGCGCCAGCAGCAGCAGCAACAGCAGCCACCACGCCAGCCAATGCAACCCCCACGTCAGCAGATGCAACCATCCCGCCCTTCAGCTCCAGCTAACCGTCCAAATGGCCAACCCCCAAGAAACCAATCAGGAGGCAACAAGGGCCCAAATAATGCTACGGGAGTACAATGCTACAAGTGCGGAGAATGGGGACACTATGCCAGCAGTTGTCCAAAGAAGCAACAAAACCCAACTGGTCGTGTCAACCATGTGACTCTGGAGCAAGCACAGGAAGCGCCCGATGTGGTGATCGGTATGTTTTCTGTTAACTTCCACCCCGCCACCATATTGTTTGATTCGGGTGCTACACATTCATTCATATCCAAGGATTTCATAAAGAAGCATGACATGGTAGTTACATTCTTGAATGGGCCATTATTGATAAACTCTCCTGGAGGAAAGATGGTGGCAAGGCATTTATGCCGAAAAGTGAGTATAAACATAAGGGGGTAGTCTTTTGGGCCAACCTAACAGTGTTGGACTCACAAGGATTAGATATCATTCTGGGAATGGACTGGTTGACGAAGAATCAAGGAGTAATTCATTGTGCAACTAGAACAGTCTGCTTAACCCACCCGGATGGCACTATAGTGGAGCTCAAGCCAGATCAGACACAAGAGGCAGTAGTGCAACTCCACCATCTTGAGAGTACTAAAGACATCAGGGTTGTGAAGGAATGTCCGGATGTATTCCCAGATGACTTACCAGGTATGTCCCCTGATCGAGAGATTGAATTTATCATTGAATTAGTACCTGGAACGGCCCCAATATATAAGAGGCCATATAGAATGGATGTTAAACAATTAGCTGAACTAAAGGATCATATTGAGGAATTATTGGCAAAAGGGTATATTCGTCCTAGCTCATCGCCTTGGGGAGCACCAGTTATATTTGTACCTAAGAAGGATGGAACTCAAAGGTTGTGTGTGGACTACCGTGCCTTAAATGAGGTAACAATCAAGAATAAATATCCACTACCAAGGATTGAAGATTTGTTTGATCAGTTGAGAGGAGCATGTGTGTTCTCCAAGATTGATCTTCGTTCGGGCTACCATCAACTGAAGATTAGACCGTCGGATATTCCCAAGACGGCATTTGTCTCCCGGTATGGATTATATGAGTATACAGTTATGTCGTTTGGATTGACCAATGCTCCGGCATATTTTATGTATCTTATGAACAAGGTATTCATGGAGTACTTGGACAAGTTTGTAGTGGTATTCATCGATGACATACTTATCTACTCCAAGACTGAAGAAGAGCATGAGGAGCACCTCAGGATGGCCCTACAGAAGCTTCGCCAACATCAACTGTATGCCAAACTTAGTAAGTGTGAGTTTTGGCTAAAGGAGGTATCATTTTTGGAACATGTCATATCCGAAGGAGGTATAGCAGTGGATCCAGGCAAAGTGGCCGATGTTCTTAAGTGGGAAACACCTGAGAGTGTACATGATATACGAAGATTCTTAGGTATGGCTGGTTACTACCGTCGATTCATCGAGGGATTTTCAAAGATCTCTCGACCACTAACCAAGTTGCTTGAGAAAGGAGTTGCTTTCAAGTGGACCCCCGAATGTGAAGTAAGCTTCGCCGAATTGAAGAAGAGGTTGACCAGTGCACTGGTATTGGTGATGCCTGATATGCAGAAGGAGTTTGTGGTCTATTGTGATGCGTCTGGTCATGGTTTAGGATGTGTCTTAATGCAAGGAGGACATGTTGTGGCCTATGCTTCAAGACAGCTTCGGAAACATGAGAGGAACTATCCAACACATGATTTGGAATTGGCAGCTGTTGTTCATGCTTTGAAGATATGGAGACACTACTTAATGGGAAAAAGAACTGAGATATACACAGATCATAAGAGCTTGAAGTACATATTCACGCAACCGGATCTTAATCTCAGGCAACGTCATTGGTTGGAGTTAATAAATGATTTTGATGTGGGAATCAACTACCATCCAGGCAAAGCTAATGTGGTCGCAGATGCTCTAAGTAGGAAGGGACAAAGCAATAACTTGTCAGTACAAGCTCTTCAACCCCAGTTATGTGAAGAGTTTGCAAGGTTAAACCTATGTCTGGTGTCTAGCACTGAAGCAGTTGCTATGGAAGTGGACTCAACCCTTGAACGTGATATACGAGAAGGGCAAAAGAATGATGAGAAGGTCAAGGAGATCAAACAGTTGATGAAGAAAGGAAAAGCTCCGAACTTTAGAGAGGATGAACAAGGAACCTTATGGCTTGGAAAGAGGATTTGTGTTCCAGATGTCAAGGAGATTAAAGAGTTGATATTAAGAGAAGCTCATGACTCATCATACTCCATTCATCCCGGAAGCACAAAGATGTATCAAGACCTTAAAGATCGATATTGGTGGCATGGAATGAAACGGGATGTAGCAGAATATGTGGCCATATGTGACACATGTCAATTGATTAAGGCGGAACATCAAAGACCAGCAGGGTTATTGCAACCAATCAAAGTGCCAGAATGGAAATGGGAAGAAATTAGTATGGATTTCATTGTGGGACTACCAAGAACACAATCTGGATATGATTCTATATGGGTTATTGTGGACCGTCTAACTATGGTTGCTCACTTTATTCCTGTGAAAGAGACCTACAATGGTCCCAAGTTGGCGGAACTGTACATCTCCAGGATTGTATGTTTACATGGAGTTCCTAAGAAGATCATTTCAGACAGAGGCACCCAATTCACCTCAAGATTCTGGCAGAAGTTGCATGAATCAATGGATACCCGTCTAAATTTCAGTTCGGCATATCATCCTCAAACTGATGGTCAGACAGAACGCACCAACCAGATATTAGAAGACATGTTAAGAGCGTGTGCTTTAAAGAATAGCAAAAGTTGGGACAAAAATCTGCCATATGCTGAATTCTCTTACAACAACAGTTATCAAGCCAGTTTGAAGATGTCTCCTTTTGAAGCATTGTATGGGCAAAAATGTAGGACACCGTTGTTTTGGAATCAAACTGGGGAAAGTCAAGTGTTTGGGCCTGACGTGTTACAAGAGGCTGAAAGACAAGTACAAGAAATTCGGAAGAATCTAAAGGTAGCTCAAACAAGACAGAAGAGTTATGCGGATACTCGAAGACGTGATCTCACATTTGAAGTTGGTGATTATGTATAGTTGAAGGTGTCACCTATGAGAGGATTGAGAAGATTTAAAGTAAGAGGCATGTTGTCACCACGCTACATTGGTCCGTTCAAGATACTCGAAAGACGAGGTGAAGTGGCATATCAACTTGAGCTTCCGCCACACTTGTCAGATGTGCATAATGTGTTCCATGTATCACAACTTAAGAAGTGCTTAAGAGTGCCTGAAGAGAAATTGCCTATGGAAGCCGTGGACGTACAGGAAGACTTGTCTTATGTGGAGCAGCCTGTCAAGATACTTGAAACACTAGAAAAAATCACGAGGAACAAAGTCATTCGCATGTGTAAAGTGCAATGGAAACATCATACAGAGGCAGAAGCAACATGGGAAAGAGAAGAAGATCTCAAGGCGGATTTCCCTCATCTATTCTCTTAGGACGTCCGAATCTCGAGGGCGAGATTCCTTTTAAGGGGGGTAGAGTTGTAACACCCATATTTCATGTACATAAATTTGCTCAAATCCTTGATCATAGTTGTATGCATTTTTGGGTGATTTTTGAAGTTCAATCGTGTAGCAAAACGATTTAAATTGAATTTGAATTCAAATCAAAAGAAAAGAAAAGGAAAAAGAAAAATAAAAAGTTAAAACCCTCCCCGGGCCGACTTTTCCCCTCTGGCCCAATTTCCTTTCCCTTCCCCGCCGGCCCAGCCGAACCCCCCCCCCCCCCCACCTCTTCTCTCTCTGCACACCGGGCCCGCTTGTCGGCACGTTCTTCCCCCTCTCTCCCCTCTCTTTCCCGCCGCACGCAACCGTCACCGCACCCTCCCCGCGCCCACGTCCCCCCCCCCCCCCCGATTCCACTCTCCCCCGGCGGTTTTCGCACGCGCTTCACAACCGCACCCCTCCTCTGCGCTTAAGAGGAGCCGACGCCTTCATTTTCCCCCTACCCCGAGCTCTCTCCAACCCTAGCCCTTCATCGCTGGTGAGACCCCTCGGCACTCGCGTTCTCGTCGCTGCCGTCCCCCTGCCCCCCATTTTCCTTGCCTAACGTGATCACCTCCTCACCAGGGACACGCCGGACGTGTTTGCTCGGGTGAATCGCCACTACAACGCCGGATCACCTAACTCCGACGAGCACCGCCGCCATTCCTCGTCGCCGACCCCTCTCCGGCCGATTTCAAGCCCCGCTACTCCTCTAGGTGAGTTCACCTACTCTCCCTCTTCGTTTCTGTGCGCTTAGATCTTAGAATTAGGGTGTAATTCTCTGGATTGGGTGATCTCCGCCGAGTTCACCGCCGTCGGCCGTCGGGCGCCGCCGCGCGCCGCGCTGGCGACGGTTGGGCCGACGTGGCTCAACCGGAGCCGTCCATTCCCGGCCAACGGCCACGATTATAAGATCATACCGGTTCGGTGTTTTAAATCCCACGCGTCCAATTCAGATCCAACGGCCCACATTCAATTTAGTTTTCCCGCCTGCGCTTTTGCACCGCAGCCCCTGGAAACTTGCTTGCTACCCCCTGGACTTCTCTGGAATTGAAGTCTAGCCCCTGGAAATTGCAGACTAGCCCCTGGAACCCTAAAAATTGGATTTAATCACTTAAATAGTCAATTTAACCCCTGTAAATTTGTAGAATCATGTATTTAGCCCCTGTGCAGTTTAGAAAACTATTTAATTAGTCCCTGGACTTTTATTTATTTGCTGAATATTGTTTATAGGTGTATTTAATGTGTAGAAATTAGATAAAAATGGTGATTAAGTGTAAAAATGCTAGGAAAATTTGGTATAAATTATTTTATGCTGTGAATAAATTGTATAGTTCATTTGATATATATTTTGTCCATGGAATATTTATTATAAATGTTTAAAAATACATTTTGGCCCTAGAAAATCCAATAAAAATGGTTCTAGGCTATATTTAATTCTCAAAAATGTAGGATAAATCTAAAATGCATACTTTGGCCATGTTAAGTAATAAATACTTCGTAGGGACGCATTAGTATAGGATTTTACGCTTATGTGCGTGTTGTGTGATGCATTGTTTTGCGTGCCTTTTACTTATTTAGCTTTATTCTATTCTTGCCATGCTTGGGCATATGTCTAGAGTCGTATTACGACCCTAATCTTAACCTCCAAGACCAGGACTTCGCCAACACTCAAGTCTTCAACGAAGGCAAGTGCCCTTGACCATTTTGCTCCAGTTCTAGGGATTTAGATAGATGCATGCTAATTAAATTGATGTCCTACTTCATGTTTACATACCCTGTTTCATATTAATTCCTTGTTACCTGAAATGGGTTGGGGAGTAGATAGGTCATAGTTATGCTTAGCCATGCTTAAACATTGGGATTGGGATTTCATACAATTGTGCTACATTAAACTTTATGGTTACTTGAACTTGTGGTGATTACACTATTGTAGTGGATAGGAATCTGGTGGTTGGTTAGTATTGGGATGGTGCAGTTTGCACGAGACCCGAGATTGGGGTTTGTTACCACCGGATTCTAAGGACCGGTTTATGGAGGAAGCCACTAAGCTTTATAGTACCACCACGGGACTGAGATGGGGCAGCATGGTCAATTAATTAGGTTTCTCCCGATGAAATGCTAGTGGTTGGATGGTGCGGGGAATGATGCGGGTGATCTGCTCTGGGATCCGCAAGGCTCAAGAGGGGGCTCTGGGGCGGAGGGTTACTCCGAGAATCCCCAGTGGTGGAAACCTTAGAGGGCTAGCACTAGTCGGGAGTACCTTTGTAAAGACCATGTAGTGATCTCTGGGCCACACACCTACGGAAGTGTGAAATGTGGTTGATCACCACGGGCTACATGGAGGTTTACTCAAGTCCACCTGGCAACAGGGGATGGAATCACTGCTTGTGGGGAAAGGGTACACTCTCTGCAGAGATTTGGTAAAACTGTCATGACAGCCGTGCTCACGGACAAGAGCAGCTTGGGGCCAGTTCATAATTAGTCTATGGTTGGGAAATGGTGGTTAATTATGATTCAAGTACATTCATTATCATTACTTCTGAGTGATTAATTCTTGAATTATGATATTGATAAATGGAAGCTAAGGATTAGGTTCTAAGCATAGCGCTAAGCCATAATTGGCCTTCTCTTTGCTTTAGCCATTCATGTCATCTCTTCTCGCACTTGCTGAGTACTCTATGTACTCAAGCGTTTAATTTTCCTTTAGAATATGAAGAGGAAGAAGCGGCACCGGAAGACTTCTACGTCAACCCAGAGGACTTGGTCTAGGCTGGCAACCTCACGCGCAGCGGCTGCCTGTGGAGTTGGAGCTGCTCTCATCTATTAGTCTTCTGCTGTAGTTTGGATTTGGTGAACTTTGTAGTTGATGTAAATATTTGTGGTGTGTATTTGTAGACCTTCGGTTCATGCCGTAAGACTATTTCTGTATTCAAACATGGCAATGTAATGATATTTCACTTTCGTCGACGCATGTACGATTCAACTGATCCTGGCGTACATGTGATTAGCGTCTGTTCATCTTTACGATGACCGGGCGTGACATTGGATATCCATATTTCTTTGTATATTTCCAAATTTGATCCGGTTAAAACCCAAACAGGAAGCAGCCCAGTTACAGTCGTTCGCCTTAGCCCAAATACGGATGAAATCCCTGACGCGTCCAAGCAAAGTGCCACAGCCTAGACCACCTAAGTCACCATACCCGCACTCACCTACTCACCAGCCCCCCTCTGCCTGCCCGCCTCCCCCTGCTTGACGGCCCCGACGTGCCGTCGCACCCCCCTCTCTGACCCCCGCCGCCCCCGGCCTCCCACCATCTCAGACCCCGCGATGCTGCCTCGACAAGCATTTTCTTATGTGCCAAACAGAATTCATGAGATACTCAATCCCCGTTGCATTTTGACAAATCCCCGATCTCACATAACCTTCGCCTCATTAGGGATCTGGCTTACAAAATGTGATGGTCTCCCGATCTGGAGATCTATTTGCCCTCAACGAAGATCTCATTGCCGAGATCCTGATTCACCTCCCCACCCTATCCGATCTCGGTTGTGCTTGCGCTGCCTGTGTTGTATTTCATCGTGTCATCACCAGCCGCTCCTTCCCCCGTCGCCTGTATGCGCTCCACCCTCCCTCTCTTCTTGGTTTTCGTACCTTCATCGGTAAGTTCCAACCAGTTGAGCCACCTCATCCCTCCACCGCTATCGCTCATGCCTTAGTCAGAGCTGCTGACTTTCGATTCTCGTTCCTTCCAAACTCGGGCTTCTGGATAGTCTGAGATGCTCGTTCTGGTCTCTTTGTTCTTGATTATAATGAACATGGTAATGGCATCTTCAACAAGATTGTTGTATGTGACCCTTTGACCCGGCGCTACGTCCTTGTTCCTCCAATCCCTCAAGACTTGACATCTAACGTCTTAGAACTATGGCCCGCAAGAGATGAGTTCTCTTGTAAATGTGATGTCTTCCTTTGTCCTCATGGTGAGGACGAGTCCTGGGAGATGGGGTAGCTAGATTCATTCAAGCTGATTTGGATGGCACAGTGCTCAACAAACTTGCTCACATTGGTCTTCTCTTATGCCAATTGGCAGTGGCAAGCCATTCGAATCCCTAACTGGCTCGATGTGAACCATGGGAGGCCACTTTGGGCACTTATCTTCTTTGGCACAGCTATGCATATGATTGTTTCTATTGGTTGCAGGGCAAAAACAAATTGGTCGTACTAGATACGAGGAGGATGGAGTTCTTCTACGTCAGTCATCTTCCTTTTGCCAATGATAATGCTAAAGAACTTGCTATAGTGGAGTTAGAAGGCAGACTTGGAATGTTTGTATTTGACTATAGTGCCAACAATACCACAGTACAACTCTTCAGTGCAGAGAGGCAAATTTGTGGTGAGTGTGCCACTGAGTGGCCACAACAAAATAAAGCCTCACTCGGTTCTGGTTTATGTAAGTATCACATTCTAGGTGATGCTGATGGGAAATTGATCCTGCAAAGGACACCTTTTTCTGGCGTGGCAGAGTGTAGTTATATTTCATTAGACTTCAAAACTTTACAACTTCAGACGATCCAAGGGAATTTTAGATTTGGTTACACCCTACCATTCCTATATATTGGTTACCCACCATCACTATCATTGTCAACTATATGAAGTGGTAAGCATGCTTTTTCTGGTCTCTACATCCATACAGCTCTACGTGGGTTTAGTTACTCTAATGTATTTTTGGTTTGTAACATGTTTTCTACCCCATTTGTGATAATAGATACTATGTGATTGCAGTGACTTTAATGCCATTTCTTGTTATAGTTTTATTGCCTTATGGGTAACTGTTTTATGTCTGGCCTTACACTGTGGTCTGAAAAACGTGTTCAACATATGTTGCCTGTTTCTTACTATATTTAGATTAAGTGATTTATCACGTCAGATCTCAGTTAGCAATAGCATAATGTGATGATAATTTTAATACAGATAACCATTCTGACTATATTTCTTTTCCGTTTGCTGTTTAGATCATTTAAATGTATTGGAATATTTGGGTCTAAGCCCAACTATTCTCTATTGAATTCCAAATGTGTAAAGGAGGCATTAATCCTACATTGACTATTTGAGGAGAGTAGCACTTATTTATAAGGAAAGCTATTTTCTATGTGTGGAATATGTGAGAGAAGAATGACTATAGCCATAAACAAATCACAAGCATGTGCGCGTGCGTATTCCCGTATTTACGTATTTTCGCGTGAGTTAACGCGTGACTTGTGGCTTGCGACTTGGCGACTGGCGCAGTAAATTTGTTCTCTCTCTTTTTGATAAAACTGACACTAATATGACTTTAATTTGCTATAATTTGTGACACTTTATGAGTCAGTTTCTGGAAGATAATGGTGTGCAGTAACTGACGCAATTATGCTGCAAATACTGAAGTTTATTGTCTTCAGTTATTAGAGCCTAATTGTGCTGCTTTACTGTATACTTAGTTCTTTCAGTTACTAGAGTCTGTCACTATATATACAGAATGAGTGCTTCATTCTGTACAACAGAGGTGAACAAACTCAGTAGTCCACTTTGTCGAGCGTCTACTACATGCTAGTCCATCACTCCCGTCGGTGTGTCACCGACGTGTGGGAGAGCAGTGTCTCCGAAACCACGTCCCAGTGAAGAACCTGCACGGATTGGGCCGAATCAGGTTTTTGGGTGGCGTTCGCGCGACTGCTTGATAGAAGATTTGCTTCATCTACAGTCTTTTCACACACTCCGCTCATCATTTTCAAGCTAGAAGCGTTAGCACTGTAAGTAAAGATGAGTTTTCTAGGCATAAATATGATAGATATAATCTGCTTTATTTGCATGTTGGTGTCCATGTTCTATGGACAATCTGTCATGCGTACTGTTATAATTTAAGAATTAGTTTTGTCTCTAAAGTGCATTATTTTCTAAAAATCTAAAAACCTGATAGGCACTTTAAGATGGATAATAGATTTGCTGATGCGATTGAACCTGAGAAGGTCGCTGGTTCGAACTTTAAGAGATGGGCTACACAACTTGACTTGTGGCCCAGTTCTATGGATATATCTTATGTTCTAAAGCCTGTAGATCGACCCATGACTGTTAAAAAACAAGCTGAGTTTGATAAGGCTAATGTGATGGCAGTGGGTTGCATTTTGAGTGTGTTGTCCGACAAACTATGTGATATTTATATGACTCATAAGAGCGCAAAAGAGATCTGGGAGGCCATTGAACACAAGTACGGTGCGTCGGATGCTGGATATGAGTTGTATGTCATGGAGCGCTATCACGATTTTAAGATGGCAGACAACCGTTCAGTGGTTGAGCATGCTCATGAAATACAACTCATTGTCGGAGAGCTCCAACAACTTGGACTAAATTTGCCTGATCAATTTTTGGTTGGGGGCATTATTGCCAAATTACCTCCATCTTGGAGGGGATTTGCCACATCTCAGAAACATAAGAGACAAAACATTTTCCGTTGAGGATTTGTTGGCTTCTCTTGTTGTGGAGGAGAAAGCTCGGGCAAAAGATGGTGCATTCAAGGTGCATGAAGGACAGTCCACTGCTAATGTCATGCAGCATGTTGGACCAAAGAAAGGGAAAAATAAAGTTGTACACACCACAAACTTCAAGAGAAAGGAGAAGAAGAAGACAAACATGGCTGAGGTTGAATGTTAGGTCTATGGTAAGGTTGGACATTTTGCCAAAAAGTGCACAGACATAAAAGGCAAGAAAAATCAGCAAAAATCTGCCAACATGGTTATTAGCGATGCTGGAACAGCAGGGTATGGTAATACATATACTATTTTAACAGCATGTCAACCTACTGAATGGTGGATTGATACAGGGGCTAATATTCATGTTTGTGTTGATGTATCTATGTTTTATTCTTATCAGGCTACCCATGGTGCCTCCGTCCTGATGGGAAACGGCTCACGTGCTTCTGTTTATGGTGTTGGTACAGTCAGTCTGAAGTTTACTTTGGGAAAGACCGTGTAGTTGAAGAACATTCAGCGTGCCCCCTCAATAAATAAAAATCTCGTTAGTGGATCTTTGTTGTGTCGAGACAGATTTAAGTTGGTGTTTGAGTCTAATAAAGTAGTTATGTCAAAATGTGGACTCTTTATTGGAAAAGGCTATGACAGCGGAGGCTTGTTCCGCTTTTCCCTTTCACATCCTAGTAGCTCTATGGTAAATTTTTTGAATAAAGATGATGAAGCGAGTGTTTGGCACTCGCGTTTATGTCATATAAATTTTGGGTGCATCTCACAGCTATCTATCTTGAGTATAATTCCTAAAATTCCTATAGTGAAAGGTTCCAAGTGTCAAGCTTGTGTGCAAGCTAAACAGCCAAGAAAACCTCACTTTGCTGTTGATGAACGAAATACAACACTTTTTGAACTCATTCATTCCGACCTTTGTGAAATGAATGGCGTATTAACTAAGGGAGAAAAGAAATACTTAATGACATTTATTGACAATTCAACTCAATATTGTTACGTGTATTTACTTAAATCAAAGGATGAGACATTAAATCACTTTAAAATCTATAAGGATGAGGTTGAGAATCAACTAGAAAGGAAAATCAAGAGAATTAGATCTGATCGTGGGGGAGAGCATTTCTCCAATGAGTTCACCCAATTTTGTGTTGAGGATGGAGTTGTACATGAAAGAACACCACCCTACTTACCTCTATCATATGGGGTTGCCGAGAGGAAAAACCGCACTCTAACAGACTTGGTGAATGCCATGTTAGACACTGCTGGTTTATCTAAGGAATTGTGGGAGGAGGTAGTTTTGACTACAAACCATGTACTAAATAGAGTTCCCACTAAAAATAGTGAGAAAACTCCATATGAAGGCTGGAAAGGAAGAAAACCATCTCTTTCTTACCTACGCACATGGGGGTGTTTGGTTATGGTAAATATACAAATAGTTAAAAAGCGTAAACTCAGACCTAATACTGTTGATTGCATCTTTATTGGCTATGCTTCGAATAGTCCTGCTTTTAGATTTTTAGTAATCAGATCTGATCCACCACTTGTACTTGTTGATACAATAGTTGAATCCAGAGGTGCCATGTTTTTTGAAAGTATTTTTCCTATGAATGATGCATGTAATTCATATGGTCATAAGCATGACATAAATTATCCTCCAGTCAAAACCTTAGAACAACATCTTCTTGCACCATCAGAAAATTTATTACAACCATATAACGGAGAAAACAATAAAACAACTCATAGAATGAGCAAGAGACAGAGGATCCCAAAATCCTTTGGTGATGATTTCATTATTGACCTTGTGGATGATACACCCAGATCCATCCATGAGGCGTTTGCATCTCCTGATGCAGACAATTGGAATGAAGCAGTCCGTAGTGAGATGGAATCCATCATGACTAACGGACCTGAGATGTAGTGGATCGTCCATTCGGTTGTAAAATGATTGGGTGTAAGTGGGTGTTCAAGAAAAAGCTTAGTGAATGTTGGCCTAGAAGGGGGGTGAATAGGCCTTCTTGAATTTTATCGGTTCCTGTAACACTTCAACAACGAGATCAAAAAACAGATATAACGGACTAGTCCGGTAAAGTGCGGACTAGTCCGGATTTTACGGGCTAGGTTGATCAAGTTAGGTCAATTTGATTGTTTGTTGACTTTTGCAGCGGAAATATAAACTTTGTGATCAGTTCAATAGTTGTGTAACAGATTCTATTAAGAATATGACTTTATTTCAACTATTAACTTTGTATTCAACAAATCTAATCAAACCCTAGATAATGTTGATCAACTAGAATAAAGAACACAAATGAAAGACACAAGATTTATCCCGTGGTTCGGTTGCCACGAAGGCAGCCTACGTCCACGTTGAGGAGCCCACAAAAGGGCTGGGTCTTCACTAACCCTTCCCTCGTTCGGATCGCCACGAAGGCCAATCCTCTTCCACTAATCACACAGGGGTAAATCACCGAGTTTAAGGGGCGATCTCACAAGTTGAGCGCTCCCTTGATTACAAGATTCAAGACCACCAATAACACACTTCAAAATATACAAACTGAGATGCAAGAGTGTGTTAGAGATTCAAACCAAGAGCTCAATCGCGTATCAAGTGCCCTCTCCAATGATCTACAAGTGATCTTCAATGTAGTGATCAATTTAGCACTTGGTTTTGTGGAGAGAGGTAGTTTTTGAGGCTCTTGGGAGGTGTGACGGCGCTAGGGTTCGAGAGAGTTTGAAAGTGGGCCGTGCACCTCTATTTATAAGGGGTTTCTGGAAGTTACCGTTAGGGTTCAGAAAATTCGGACTAGTCCGTGGTGGTGACCGGACTAGTCCGGTGTGCTGTGAGAAGCAAACCCTAAGTGTCCAGGAATATCGGACTAGTCCGTTTGAAAACAGACTTGTCCGATTTCACTGCTGGAAAACTTCGGACTAGTCCGATTGTCATCGGACTGGTCCGGACCTGTGAAACCTTTAGTGTTTAGGATGACAAGTCCGCACTTGGAGGACTTGTCCGATTTAGGTCAGTGTGTATATCGGACTAGTCCGTGTAAACACCGGACTTGTCCGAAGTGGATCAGAAAGGATATCGGACTAGTCCGGTGGAGACCGGACTTGTCCGATCTAGTGACTTGTGCATTGTGTTGAGGACTAGTCCGCACTGGGGAGGACTAGTCCGAAGTGGAACAGAAGAATTATCGGACTAGTCCGGTGATGACCGGACTTGTCCGATCTTGTGCAGAATGTGATATCGGACTAGTCCGGTGGACATCGGACTAGTCCGGTCCTGTATAGCTTTGTGCATGTGTGTGTGTGATTAAATGAGATTGAGCTCTTGGGTGTGTTTCCTTAACACACTCCACACATACTAAACTACTAGTTTCTTCTCCTTGAGCTCAAATCCATTTTCCTTCTCAATTTCCTCTTTTTGGCACTTTGCTCATCTTTCATCATTTTTCTGCATTCATCTCAACAAAAGAATTAGGATCCCAATTGCTTGTTATAAATCATCCAAAACCCACAAGGGAGTCCTAGATGCACTTTCAATCTCCCCCTTTTTGGTGATTGATGACAACCAATTGAGATTTCACAAAATGAGGTATAAAATGAGATTTTTCATAAAGTATGCACATATGACTCAAAAATGCATCAAGCAACAAGAGAATCATTCATATGTGCATTCTTTATGGTGGGATGCATACTAAGAGCATGAATGCATTAAGAATGACAGAATTTGCATTGATCAACTAATATCAAGTGAATATAGCATTTCAGGAGCAAAAATTCAGATTTCATCACACACTTGCAAATTAACTGAGCAATTTAACATAGGACCAAACATGATATGAAAATAGCGTTAAACAATTACAATCACAAATAGAAAATACATGGAGACTCTCTCCTCGCATTCTATGCAGCTAAAGCTAAGTCTAGAAGCTCCCCCTCAATCTCTCCCCCTTTGGCATCAAGACACCAAAAAGAGAGAGAGGGAGGTCCTAGGGCTTCACTCTTCGCTGTCAGTCCTCTCATCGTCTTCATCATCTTCATCGCTTTCTTCTTGGCGAGGTTGAGAGGGAGGAGGAGGAACGGAGCTGCTCGAGCGCAAGAGAGAGAATGCTTGGGGCGAGTGTGAGAGTGAATGAATTAGGGTTTGGTGGCGGCTAGGGTTAAGGACACGAAAAATCGGACAAGTCCGGACATGACCGGACTAGTCCGAAGTCGTCCAGAGACTTATATCGGACTAGTCCGTGGTCTGTCGGACTAGTCCGGCCTAACCGGCACTCTGCGGACAAGTCTGCAATGGGCGGACTAGTCCGGGTAACCACGGACTTGTCCGTGGTCACCAGGAGAGAAATGCATAGCCCATTCATATATATTTGAAGGTTCAATATTAGAGATTAGAGAGACAAAACAATTCAAATAATCTTGATGAATTTGACCAGTAAGCAAACAACAATCATACTATGATCACAATTCATCAAGATCTAATAATTGACATAGTTTTCGAGAGAAAAGTGAAGAGGGATGATTTTCACAATTCAATCAAAATTTTGAAGAAACATACAGGTATGCAACTTTTCAAGCCACACTCCGAGAATCAAGAACATTTAGCTCATTTCGGAGTTCACAAAAGCGTTTTTCATCAAGTGGCTTGGTGAATATGTCGGCTAATTGTTTTTGGGTGTTGACATGAGAGATGGATATGTCTCCTTTCATGGAATGGTCTCTCAAGAAGTGGTGTCTTATGTCTATATGTTTTGTTCTAGAGTGCTCAACTGGATTGTGTGCTATTTTAATGGCACTCTCATTATCACAAAGGAGAGGAATATGGTTCATATTGTAACCATAATCCCTTAGAGTTTGTCGCATCCAAAGAAGTTGTGCACAACAACTCCCGGCTGCAACATACTCCGCTTCGGCTGTGGATAATGCAATGGAATTCTGTTTCTTGGATGACCAAGAAACTAAAGATCTTCCTAGAAATTGGCAAGTGCCGGAAGTACTTTTTCTATCTACTTTGCACCCGGCATAATCTGCATCGGAATACCCAATGAGATTGAATTTTGAGCCTTTTGGGTACCAAAGACCAAGGTTGGGTGTATGAACTAAATATCTTAAGATTCTCTTAACGGCTGTCAAATGACATTCCTTGGGGTTGGCTTGAAATCTTGCACACAAGCAAACACTCAACATGATGTCTGGCCTAGATGCACATAAATATAGTAAAGATCCAATCATGGAGCGATATACCTTTTGGTCGACGCTCGTTCCATCTTCATTGAGGTCCAAGTGCCCATTCGTTGCCATGGGAGTCTTTATCGGCTTTGCTTTGTCCATGCCAAACTTCTTGAGGATGTCCTGCGTGTACTTGGTTTGGCTTATAAAAGTTCCTTCCCTTTGTTGTCGCACTTGGAATCCCAAGAAGTACTTCAATTCTCCCATCATCGACATTTCGAATCTCTCTGTCATAATTTTGCTAAACTCTTCACAGAAGGATTGGTTAGTTGACCCAAAAATTATATCATCAACATATATTTGGCAAATAAAAAGATCATTATCCAGATTTTTTGTGAATAACGTATAGTCTACTTTGCCAATTTGAAAACCATTATCTATTAAAAAATCTCTAAGGCACTCATACCAAGCTCTAGGAGCTTGTTTGAGGCCATAGAGAGCCTTACGCAGTTTATACACGTGATGGGGGAACTCTTCGTCTTCAAATCCGGGTGGTTGCTCCACGTACACCTCCTCCTTGATCGGTCCGTTGAGGAAGGCGCTTTTCACGTCCATTTGATACAGCTTGAAATCATGGTGAGTAGCATATGCAAGTAATATTCTAATTGATTCAAGCCTAGCTACTGGAGCAAAAGTTTCATCGAAATCCAAACCTTCGACTTGTGAGTAACCTTTGGCCACAAGTCGTGCCTTGTTTCTTGTTACCACACCGTGTTCGTCTTGCTTGTTGCGGAAGACCCACTTGGTGCCTACAACATTTGCATTGGGTCTTGCCACAAGTTCCCAGACCTCGTTTCTCTTGAAATTGTTCAACTCTTCTTGCATCGCCACTACCCAGTCCGGATCCTTCAATGCATCCTCAGTCCTGCGGGGTTCCAAAAAGGAGACAAACGAGTAATGTTCACAAAAATTTGCTATGCGAGATCTAGTGGTTACTCCCTTTTGGATGTCGCCGATGATGTTGTCGGTCGGGTGATCCCTTTGAATGCATTGGTGCACTCTTGGGTGTGGTACTTGGGGAGTCGTGTGTTGGTGATCATCTTCTTCTCCCCCTGAGTTGTTGTCCTCGTTGATTTGTTCATTACGTTCGTACTCCTGTGGTTGATCTTGTATTGAGGCTCCCCCTTGATGGTTGATTTCATCTTGTGGTTCACTTTCATCTTGTATTTGTGACGTTGACTCTTGTGGTCGTACTTCGCCTAGAGCCATTCTCTTCAATGCTTGATAGGGGGCTTCTTCTTTACCTAATTCACATTGATCAACTTGCTCCTTTTGGGAGCCATTAGTTTCATCGAACACTACGTCACGTGCCACTTCAACAAGTCCGGAGGACTTGTTGAAGACACGATAGGCGTAAGTGTTCGAATCATAGCCAAGCAAGAAACCTTCATCGGACTTCGAAGCGAACTTTGAAGTCCTGGGCTTCTTGTTTAAAATATAGCAAGGAGAACCAAAAACTCGAAAATATGAAATGTTCGGTTTGTTACCGGTGAGTAGCTCATAGGGGGTCTTCTTTAGTAGTCGATGAAGATAGAGGCGATTTGTGGCGTGGCAAGCTGTGTTGATTGCTTCCGCCCAAAATCGGTCCGAAGTCTTGTATTCATCGAGCATAGTTCTTGCCATTTCTATGAGCGTGCGGTTCTTCCTTTCGGCAACTCCATTTTGTTGTGGGGAGTATGGTGCTGAAAATTCGTGCTTGATTCCTTCTTCATCAAGGTACTCCTCCACTTGTATGTTTTTGAACTCCGTGCCATTGTCACTCCGAATACTCTTGATTTGTAATGAAAATTCGTTTTGTGCTCGCTTGAAGAACTTCTTGAGTGTCCCTTGTGTTTCTGATTTTTCATGCAAAAAGAACACCCAAGTGAAGCGGGAAAAATCATCAACAACAACTAAACCATACTTGTTACCGCCGATGCTTATGTAAGCAATTGGACCAAACAAGTCCATATGAAGTAGTTCGAGCGGTCTTGTTGTGGTCATGATGTTCTTCGCAGGATGCTGTGCTCCAACTTGTTTCCCTGCTTGGCACGCGCTACATGGCCTGTTTTTCTCAAACACAACATCTTTCAAACCTCGGATGTGATCGCCCTTGAGGAGTTTTTGAAGGTTCCTCATACCAACATGTGCCAGCCGTCTATGCCACAGCCAACCCATGTTGGTCTTTGCAATCAAGCATGTGTCGAGTTCGGCTTTATCCTTGTTGAAGTCAACAAGGTAAAGCTTTCCCTTCAACATACCCTTGAATGCAATAGAACCATCGCTCCTTCTTGAGACGATCACACCCTCGTTAGTAAACAGGCAATTATAACCCTTGTCGCACAATTGAGATATGGACAGCAGGTTATAATCTAAAGATTCAACGTGCAAAACATGTGAAAGAGTATGTTCAGAGGATATGGCTATTTTACCGGTACCGAGGACCCTCCCTTGACTGTTGTCTCCAAAGTAGATCCCTTCATTTGGGTCCTCGTTCACTTCATACTCCACAAACATCCTCCTTTCTCCGGTCATGTGGTTTGTGCATCCACTGTCTAGCACCCATTTGGATCCACCGGAGGAGTAGGCCTGCAGAAACAAGTTACGCCTTGGTTTTAGGTACCCAAGCTTGCTTGGGTCCTTGGAGGTTAGTGACAATACATTTGGGCACCCACACATGGGATTTTGTGTTCCCATGGCGTGGCCCAGCATAATAAGCATACACTTTACCAATATTGTTTCTCATTAATACATATGAAGCATCGAAGGTTTTAAACAGGAGTTGTTGCTGATTATTGGTCGGACTAGTCTGTGTGACCGGACTTGTCCGGATGACCGGACTTGTCCGGACCACAACCGGACTAGTCCGGTTTTCATGAGAGTTCAGATTTTTAGTTTTCGTGCTGCCGGGTTGTGAGGGTCCTCCTTTCACAAAGGTAATCTTTCCCTTGTTATTCTTATGATTTCCAGCTCTTTGCTTTCCATCATAGGAATATCCAATGCCATACTTGACATTTGGAGGTCTTTGGACCAAATATGCACTACGTGCATAGTTGATCCTTTTCTTGTCAAATATTACACATTGGGTAGGGTTTTTGTCCTTTGTGGAGGTGGACTTTTCTTTCAACCTGGTGTTTATCTTTTCACATTTGCAGATATGAGTATTATTACTTGAAGTGGATTGAGAAGGTAGGCTTGAAGAGGAGGAGGGTTCACTAAGCTTGAGTGACTCAATTTGCACTTCAAGGATCTTGTTGACCTCGATCAGGTCATCAAGTTGGTCCTTGATTGCTACATTTGAGTTGGTTAGCTCCAAGCAAGTTTTCTTGCTTGAAGCTAGCTCAAGCTCTAGTGAGTGGCTTCTTTCCTTTTCATGAACTAGAAGATTGTCAAGTTCCACATGCTTCTCCTTTTGGGAGATAATCATGTCTTCTTGACGATCGATTAGCTCTTCCTTCTCAACAAGTTGGTTAAGCAAGAATTTCATTTTTGCAGCAGTTTTTCTATCTAAGCCAGCTAGCATATCTTCATCACTATCTAAATCATCATCACTTGAATAAGAATGTAAGGAAGGAGTTTTGATATTTACCTTGCGTTTACCTTCCTTAGCCATGAGGCAAGTCCCATTTGCCTTCTTTGCACCGAGCGTGGGAAAGAGTGTGGGTTTCTTGGACACGCTCTCGATGGCTATGCTAGCCAATTCTTCTTCATCGGACGATGAAGACTCATCGTTTGAGTCCCATTCCTTTCCAATGTGTGCTTGTTCAGCTTGTTTCTTCTTCTTGAAGAACTTCTTTGCTTGAGGCTTGGACTCTTTGTTCTTCTTCTTATTGTCCTCATACGGGCAGTCGACTATAAAGTGGTTGTATTCACCACAGTTATAGCACGCCCGCCTCATCTTTGGCTTCGTCCTTTCTTTGTATTTTGCTTCATTTGATTTTGTTCCTTGTCTTTTCTTCATAATTCTCTTAAACTTCTTCATGAACAAAATCATATCTTCTTCATCTAGCTCGCTGCTTTCATCATCGCTGTCCTCCTCAAGCTGTGCTTCTCTTGCTTCTTTGGATAAAGGCTTGAGTGAGGACTTTAGGGCAACTCCCTTCTTCTTGGCCGATGTGAGGTCGGCTATTTCTTTTACGTGCTTGGCTTGCTTCTCCATCATCTCAAAGTTAATGATCTTGCCAAGCAGTTCATCAGGAGTCATTTTCTTGTACCCCGGACTCTCTCGGATCATAGAGCAAAGTGTAACATTGCGAGGCATGAAAGCTCTAAGGATGAGCTTTACAACCTCGTGATCATTCCACTTTCTGCTCCCATATGATCGAACCTTGTTCACGAGAGTCTTCAGTCTGTTGTACATGTCCTGGGGTGACTCATCTTCCTCAATTGCGAACCTTCCTAGTTCGCCCTCAATCATTTCAATCTTGGCTTCCCTCACATGTCTGTCACCTTCATGCGCTGTTTGTAGGGTATCCCAGATTTCTTTGGCAATTTCTAATCCGTCCACCTTTGTGAATTCATCTCGACTTAGAGATGAGGTGATGACGGCTGCGGCTTGTGCATTCCTGTGGATGGCTTGCTCTTGACTTGGCGTGAGCTCTTCGTCGTCATCTGGGATATTGATTCCTGTGCACACAATATGCCATAAACTTGGGTTAAGGGAAATCAAGTGCATCTTCATGTTTTGCCTCCACATAGAGTAGTCACTCCCATCGAAGTGTGGGGCTTTTCCAAGGGGAATGGATAGATAGTGATTGCTGTTAGAATTTAAACGGTCATAATTAAAAGGATATCGGGAGTAGTCGGTGTGACTACTCCCCTTCTTCTTTTCTTCAACTTTGGCTTTCCCTTTGGAAAGCGCTTTCTTTCTAAGGAGAGCTTTCAGCTCCAATGTCTCCTCATCATCATCGTCAAAGTCTTGAATGGCTTCGAGATACTTCTCAAGCTTTTGATGCTTGTCATTGTTCATCTCTTCCTGGTTGTTGATCTTTTGGACTTCCTTCATGTCCGACATGATCTCTTCGAGCGGTTGCACTCTTTCTTGAAGAACCTTGCTCTGATACCAATTGAATGTTGGCCTAGAGGGGGGGTGAATAGGCCTTCTTGAATTTTATCGGTTCCTGTAACACTTCAACAACGAGATCAAAAAACAGATATAACGGACTAGTCCGGTAAAGTGCGGACTAGTCCAGATTTTACGGGCTAGGTTGATCAAGTTAGGTCAATTTGATTGTTTGTTGACTTTTGCAGCGGAAATATAAACTTTGTGATCAGTTCAATAGTTGTGTAACAGATTCTATTAAGAATATGACTTTATTTCAACTATTAACTTTGTATTCAACAAATCTAATCAAACCCTAGATAATGTTGATCAACTAGAATAAAGAACACAAATGAAAGACACAAGATTTATCCCGTGGTTCGGTTACCACGAAGGCAGCCTACGTCCACGTTGAGGAGCCCACAAAAGGGCTGGGTCTTCACTAACCCTTCCCTCGTTCGGATCGCCACGAAGGCCAATCCTCTTCCACTAATCACACAGGGGTAAATCACCGAGTTTAAGGGGCGATCTCACAAGTTGAGCGCTCCCTTGATTACAAGATTCAAGACCACCAATAACACACTTCAAAATATACAAACTGAGATGCAAGAGTGTGTTAGAGATTCAAACCAAGAGCTCAATCGCGTATCAAGTGCCCTCTCCAATGATCTACAAGTGATCTTCAATGTAGTGATCAATTTAGCACTTGGTTTTGTGGAGAGAGGTAGTTTTTGAGGCTCTTGGGAGGTGTGACGGCGCTAGGGTTCGAGAGAGTTTGAAAGTGGGCCGTGCACCTCTATTTATAAGGGGTTTCTGGAAGTTACCGTTAGGGTTCAGAAAATTCGGACTAGTCCGTGGTGGTGACCGGACTAGTCCGGTGTGCTGTGAGAAGCAAACCCTAAGTGTCCAGGAATATCGGACTAGTCCGTTTGAAAACGGACTTGTCCGATTTCACTGCTGGAAAACTTCGGACTAGTCCGATTGTCATCGGACTGGTCCGGACCTGTGAAACCTTTAGTGTTTAGGATGACAAGTCCGCACTTGGAGGACTTGTCCGATTTAGGTCAGTGTGTATATCGGACTAGTCCGTGTAAACACCGGACTTGTCCGAAGTGGATCAGAAAGGATATCGGACTAGTCCGGTGGAGACCGGACTTGTCCGATCTAGTGACTTGTGCATTGTGTTGAGGACTAGTCCGCACTGGGGAGGACTAGTCCGAAGTGGAACAGAAGAATTATCGGACTAGTCCGGTGATGACCGGACTTGTCCGATCTTGTGCAGAATGTGATATCGGACTAGTCCGGTGGACATCGGACTAGTCCGGTCCTGTATAGCTTTGTGCATGTGTGTGTGTGATTAAATGAGATTGAGCTCTTGGGTGTGTTTCCTTAACACACTCCACACATACTAAACTACTAGTTTCTTCTCCTTGAGCTCAAATCCATTTTCCTTCTCAATTTCCTCTTTTTGGCACTTTGCTCATCTTTCATCATTTTTCTGCATTCATCTCAACAAAAGAATTAGGATCCCAATTGCTTGTTATAAATCATCCAAAACCCACAAGGGAGTCCTAGATGCACTTTCACTTAGGCCTGATAGTACTATTGAGAAGTACAAGGCCAGGCAGGTGGAGAAAGGTTATACACAAAAAGAAGGAGAAGACTTCTTTGATACTTACTCACCCGTTGCTAGAATGACAACTATTCAAGTACTTCTTTCTTTGGCTGCCTCACACGGTCTTCTAGTCCATGAAATGGATGTGAAGACGGCTTTCCTTAACAGAGAGTTGGATGAGGAGATTTATATGGATCAGGCAGAATGATTTGAGATACCCGGTCAAGAGAATAAGGTGTGTAAGTTAAAAAAATCTTTATACGGTCTTAAACAGGCACCAAAGTAGTGGCATGAGAAATTTGATAGTACCATGACACAAACAGGCTTTGTTGTCAACGAGGCTGATAAATGTGTATATTATCGATATGGTGGGGGTAGAGGAGTGATCATGTATTTATATATAGATGATATATTAATTTTTAGAACTGATATTGATGTGATAAATGAGGTAAAATCTTTTCTGTTCCAAAATTTTGATATGAAAGACTTAGGGGAGGCTGATGTTATCTTAAACGTCAAGCTGATAAGAAAGAAGAATGAGATTACTCTATTACAGTACCATTATGTTGAGAAGGTCTTGAGCCGTTTTGGCTATTTGGACAGCAAGTCTTCACCAACACCATACAATCCTAGTATAATTCTTCCGAAGAATAAAAGACTAGTAAGAGACCAACTAAGATATTCTTAGATAATTGGTTCGCTCATGTACCTAGCTAGTGCTACTCGACCTGACATTTCCTTCACGGTTAGAAAATTGAGCCGGTTTACTACTAACCCAGGAGGTTGTCATTGGCGCGCGCTTGAGCGAGTTATGCGCTATTTGTGTGGTACAATGAGCTATGGACTTCACTATACAGGAGACCCCAAAGTTTTAGAGGGTTATAGTGATTCCAATTTGATTTTTGATGCTGATGAGATAAAGGCAACAAGTGGCTATGTCAATACTCTTGGAGGAGCAGCTGTCTCATGGAGGTCTTGTAAACAGACTACTTTGACGAGGTCAACTATGGAGATAGAGCTTACAACATTAGATACAGCTTCTGTAGAAGCAAAGTAGCTGAATGAACTCTTGATGGATTTACCAGTGGTGGAAAAACCAATTCCTCCAATTCTTATGTACCGTGATAATCAAACAGTTGTTGCGAAGGTGTCAAGTACAAAGGATAATATGAAATCCTCAAGACATGTGAAAAGACGATTAAAATCTGTCAGAAAATTGAGAAACTCCGGAGTGATAGCCACTGATTATGTTCAAACGGCGAAAAATCTGGCAGATCCGTTTACAAAAGGTCTATCAAGAAATGTGATAGATAGTGCATCGAAGGAGATGAGATTGAGACCCATGTGAGTTATACACAGCGGTAATCCAAACATATGTGATCGGAGATCCCGTGAATTAGAATTTGAGAAGAACAAGCTGTATGTATAACAAGAAGAGTATATAACTATGTAGTACTCTCTCCAATGAAGATGCAACACTCTCCATTCTGTAAGGAAGTCTGACTTAAGTCTTAATGTTCGGAGGCTATAGTGCGAGATACTGTCCTACAGAATATTCTTGAACGAACACACCTATATGAGCTGACTGTTAGTCGCAGTCTGTGAGATTTGGGAATTCTCTAAGAAGCTCATGAAAGAGATATAGGAGTATGACTTATAGGCTCCACCCGAGGACCGAAGCAATAGGCGCCTAGTATCAGTTTGGTCGTTAAATGAAACCACCTCGCGCAAAACTACCAATTAAAGACATAGTCCATTGTGTAGTTGTGAGTTGGCAGATTTTTTAGATCTAGATGGATGTTCAACCGAATAGGTCTCCATCGTTAAATTGATATATCAAATAACATTGTGGACATACGACAAGTAGTGTCAGCTATGCCTTTGGAATTTGGTGGGGATTATTGGAATATTTGGGCCTAGGCCCAACTATTCTCTATTGAATTCCAAAAGTGTAAATGAAGCGTCCCGACCCGATGATTGGAACTAAACCTGTAATATAATACCAGAAACTAGGTTCGGTACAATATATTACAATCCAAGTGGAACCAAATCATACAGAGCTTTATTACAGCAGAGTAGTCTTATGGATAATAACGATAACAGCTAACAGGAACGCGATAATAGTCAACATCACAGAGGCGATTAGATCCTCCTCGCACATGGTTCCACCTTCGCCACTTGAGTGCGGACGCGACCCTACTCGAAGTCCTCCGGCAGAAAGTCAGGATCCTCTGAAGATATTAGCAACGTTTGAGTACGAAGGTACTCAGCAAGCTATTTAATGCGATGCACAAATAATAATGCAACCCAATGCAACCAAACGTCTCACCCAGAGACATCCATCATCTCAAACTCACAGTAGGTAGCTCTCTAGTTGTCAGGACCACATCATAACCCGGTCCTTACCGAGGACACGACCAGTTCGAACGGATTTTACACTCTGCAGAGGTTGTACGCTGTACCCACATGCACAGAACTATCCACGATAGTTCGTCATAACCGACAGTCGTAACATCACCCAGTCCAGTCGCCCTCAAACCCCGGGTCATGACTCAGCTTAGTCTCCACCCACGAACCATCCACCGTGGACGACTGTCGGGCTAGCCACTGGGATTAGGCTACGCCCTTCCCATACAGGATCATGTGATCGCACGAAAAGAAGTCAGGTGAGATGTCAAAACAACTCAGTCCTTAAGGCTCACCAGGGCAGCCACCATACACCAACCACAGTCGTAAGTCTACCACCACGGTAGCCTTACACCAACACTGACCAGTCTGCCCCGGTCTCAACTGATGTATACTCTCCCCCGATATACAACAACATCATCATCCTATAATATCATCATCTCAGTATGCAACCATAGAAATAAGTATGGCTTCTCTCAGTCACTCGAGTCGCAAATACTCACAAATGCATAATCTATCATACGGGCAACAAGGAATAATCCTCACATAGGTGCGACATGAACAAAAAGGGTTCCATGAAACTTGCCTTCGCTACAGTCATCGGCGTTGAACTCCTGATCTTGCGGCTGCTCAGGATTCTCCTCCGGCACCGGCTCTGCGTCGACACGCACGCACAAGCACACATTCAAAGCAAAACAAATATGTATAAGTACATTATACAAAATTAGGCGTATTAAATAGATTAGGATTTTAGATGATTTTTAGAAGAAAAATCGGATTAAACAAAGTTGGTATGAGTGAGTTATGAATTTTCTAATATGGAAGTTGAGTTAATTCCGAAAATGAATAAAAAAATCTATTGGCTAGAGGAAAGATTCTCTGGGTGCGTGGTTATGAGCGGTCCAGGTTACTGGTTGGGCTACACCTGCAGGTGGGCTCAAAAGATTGATTAACTAATGCTTAACCATTTGACTTTATTAGCCCACCAGAGGCCTACGAACAGCACAAGCACAGGGTCTTCTTCCACCTCGGTTCATCTCTTTCAAGCCCCCATAGATGCCCTCTGCAAGCTCAAAATCGGCCAGGGAAACAAGGGAGAGGGAGGTCAGGAAGAAAGGAAACGCGCTCGCAGCCTCTGGCTCGCCTACGGAAGGTGTCAATTTGGGCGCAGGCTCAGAGATTTGGGGATAGCTTCGGAGGCCATGGTGGGTGGTGCTCGCTGCTAGGCGCGAGGACAGGGGCAAACTGCTCGAGATCATGTCAGGGAGGTGTTCCAGGACTCAGAGATGCTCACCTCGTGTGCGGCTCGGACAGTGGAGGCTCCTCGGCGGAGATCGACGCACGCCACCGGTGTGGACGTCGGAGCTCGGCTGGGCAGTCGCAGAGCGAGGCGCACGGGCGCCATCTTATAGCCAGCAACTAAAGGAAGAGGGTGAGGTTGGCCAGCGCTCCTAGGACAAGGTTAAAGGCGACGGGACTCCTCTCTGCAGCATGGAGCAAGTGGACTCGGTACTATCGCAGCATGCGTGCACGGGAAACACGAGCAGACCGGGCGTCGCTTCGGCTGACCACGACGTCGTCTTGTGGCGTGCTCGCGCGGCTGCTGAGGCGGCAGACCTCGCCGTCAAGGTGAGATTTAAGGCGAGCTGGTGGTGGTTCGGTCGACACGGCACGACAAGCGTGTTTCGCGGAATATCAGGATGAGGCAATGAAGAGAAGTGGGTCAAGCGCTGCTGCTGCGATGGCTCGTCCCTGCCGGGCGTGTGCCACTGCACGGGACAAAGAGAGACGTGTGGCTTTGGTCTGAGATAGCTTCTGTTGTTTTGTCAGAGGTAGAAGAAAGGAGATATTTTGCAAATAACTAAGAGTAGAAGGGGCTGAATGAAAAATGAACTGCCTGTTATGGTACAGAGAAGGAGATGGCGTGAGCTCATGAATATTGTGTGATTATTTAATTAAATAAAAGGTGGAGGGGCATTTGGATAAAGGTTATTGACTAACGGGAGGTTGGGGTCTGGACTATGAGTTCAATTCACGGATAGTGATGCTCCCTTATTTTTTTTCTTATTTTTATTTCTTTTACTATTTTCTTTCCACTCTGATTTGACCATCATTTTATGATTATTATTTTAGATGCATAAATGAATGATTATTATTATAAACGTGATTTATTATTATCTCACTGAAAACGGGATGTTACAGACCTACCCCACTTAGATTGAATCTCGTCCTCGAGATTCGGTTGGTCTTTGAAGGGATGCGAAAATTCTGATCGCAACGCATCTTCCCGCTCCCAAGTAGCTTCAGCTTCTGAATGTCTGCTCCATTGGACTCGACAGAGGGTGACATAACTTGTTTGTGTTCCTCGGGTAACGGTATCTAAGATTTTCATTGGCACCTCCTGATAGCGCAAATCATCTTGCAGGTCTAACGTATCTTGGACCACGTTTTCTTCAGGTACCCGCAGACATTTTCTTAGTTGTGATACATGAAAGACGTTGTGAACACCTGACATCTCTTCAGGCAGCTGGATCTTATATGCTACTGCTCCAATCCTTCCCAAAACAGGAAACGATCCAATGTACCGCGGTGCCAACTTCCCGCGCACTTGAAACCTGCGCGTGCCGCGGATCGGTGATACTTTAAGATACACGTGATCCCCAATATCAAAAGTGAGTTCACGTCGTCTCTTGTCTGCATAGCTTTTCTGGCGTGACTGAGCTGCTTTCATATTGGCTCGGATCTTCGCTACCTTGTCTTCAGCTGCCACGATGAAATCCGGACGCTCCACCATACGGTCTCCTACTTCTGTCCACATGAGCAGAGTTCTACACTTTCTTCCGTAGAGAGCTTCAAATGGAGACATCTTAATGCTGGTCTAAAAACTGTTGTTGTAAGAGAACTCAGCATATGATAGACTATCCTCCCAATCTTTACCGTAAGTAAGCACAGCGGCTCTTAACATATCTTCTAAGATTTGATTGATCCTTTCGGTCTGACCATCTGTTTGAGGGTGGTATGTTGTGCTAAAGTCCAACTTAGTGCCAAGTGCTTTCTGAAGACTTTTCCAAAATCTCGAAGTAAACTGGGTACCTCGGTCTGAAACTATCCTTGAAGGTATACCATGGAGCTTCACAATACGATCTATGTATAACTTGGCCAGTTTGTCTCCACCATAGGTAGTGCACACAGGAATAAAGTGTGCGACCTTTGTAAGGCGATCAACCAATACCCATACGGAATCATTACTATTCTTGGTTCTTGGTAAGCCAGTGATGAAGTCCATTCCTATCTCATCCCATTTCCACACTGGAATTGGTAACGGCTGAAGTAGGCCACTCGGCTTCTGATGTTCAGTTTTGATTCTCTTACATACATCACAATAGGCCACAAATCGAGCTACATCGCCTTTCATGCCAACCCACCAATACTTCTCTTTGAGATCCAAGTACATCTTGGTAGCTCCAGGATGTATAGAGTATGCGGAGTTATGAGCTTCATCCATGATGGTGATTCGGTAGTGACCTGGTGAAGGCACACACAACCGTTTCTTGAACCACAATATTCCATTCCTATCAACTCTAAAATCTGGAGCTTTGTTTTCACCGGTCTGTCCCTTGATCTCCATCAACTTTTCATCCTCATGTTGCGCTTTCTTGATTTGCTCTTCGAGCATAGGCTGAACACTAAGGTTGTAACTGCAATAGTGGGGTATGACTCTTAGGTTCAACTTACACATCTCATCACATAGCTGTGGTATTTGTGTTTCCAAGTGGTGGCAATAGGCTTTCCTGCTGAGGGCATCCGCTACCACATTGGCTTTACCCTGATGATAATGGATTTCCAAATCATAGTCCTTGATTAACTCCAACCATCTTCGTTGCCTCAGATTGAGATCTGACTGGGTAAAAATATACTTGAGACACTTGTGATCTGTGTAAATCTCGCACTTGTTTCCAATTAGATAGTGTCTCCAAATCTTCAAGGCATGTACTACTGCACCTAACTCCAAGTCATGTGTCGGGTAGTTCTGCTCGTGTGGCTTTAGCTGACGAGATGCATATGCTACTACTCGTCCTTCTTGCATTAGCACACATCCGAGTCCCCGTTTTGAAGCATCACAATAGATGACGAAGTTCTTATGAATATCTGGTAGGATCAACACAGGTGCAGTGGTCAGTCTTTGCTTTAACTCACAAAAACTCTGTTCGCAAGCTTCAGTCCAAATGAACTTCTTGTCCTTCTTGAGAAATTCTGTCATTGGTCGAGCAAGCTTAGAGAATCCTTCAATGAATCTGCGGTAGTATCCGGCTAAACCGAGAAAACTACGAATCTGCTTAACTGATGTCGGTTGCTTCCAAGATGACACATCTTCAACTTTCTTTGGATCCACTGCAACTCCTTCAGCTGTGAGAACATGTCCAAGGAAACTAACCTTCCTTAACCAAAACTCACATTTGCTAAACTTGGCATACAACTGGTGACTTCGGAGTCGTTCCAAGACAACACGCAGGTGTTGCGCATGTTCTTCTTTGCTGCGTGAATAGACCAGAATGTCATCAATGAAGACAACAACAAACCTGTCTAGTTCTTGCATGAACACTCGGTTCATCAAGGTCATAAAGTAAGCTGGAGCATTGGTTAGTCCAAAGGACATCACTGTGTACTCAAACTGTCCATAGCGAGTCACAAATGCAGTCTTGGGTATATCCTCAGGCCTGATCCTCACTTGATTGTATCCAGACCTCAAGTCAATCTTTGAGAAGAAATTAGCTCCCTTCAACTGGTCAAACAAATCATCTATCCAAGGTAGAGGATACTTGTTTTTGATGGTCATCGCATTAAGAGCTCGATAGTCCGTACATAGCCTCTTGCTTTTATCCTTCTTTTCTACAAAGAGGATCGGTGCAGCCCATGGTGATGCACTACGTCTAATATATCCCTTTTCTTGCAGCTCATCTAACTGCTTCTTTAACTCTGCTAGTTCTGGGGCAGCCATCCTGTAAGGTCTCTTAGCAATTGGGGCAGTTCCGGGAACTAGTTCAATGGAGAACTCAATTTCTCTTTCTGGTGGCATGCCTGGTAATTCTTCTGGAAACACGTCAGCATACTCTCGGATTACTGGTATTCCTTGAAGTGTTGTAACCTTCATGTGATTTATCATTGGTTCTGATACGCTAGGTTGTACATGACATGTGATAGTCTTTCCTTCATGGTTGGTCACCGTCAACAACCTTTCTGCACAAGTTATGGTTCCTTTGCACTTGACCAACCAATCCATGCCAAGGATCACATCAATTCCATGGGAGTCAAGCACTACTAGGTTGACAAAGAATACTACCCCACTTAGATTCAAAGGGATATGGTTAACTCCTAGATGGCAGGGTATATAACCTCCCGGTGATTTGGTTATTAAAGGCCTCTTAAGGGCCACTGCTGATATATCATTCGACTCAATGAAGTGTGATGATATGAACGAGTGTGATGCACCAGAATCAAATAGCACTGAAGCTAAGACTGACTGAACCAAAAACTCACCGAGTAACACTCCTGGTGCTGCATCTGCCTCCTCGGTGTAGACGTGGTTCACCGTGGCTTTTCCGAAGGTCGGTGGCGTCCTAGAGGGTGGTCCACGACTTCCTCCAGCTGGTTGTCTTGGTCCATTAACTGAGTTGGAGAACGTTGAGGCTGCTGGTTTATTTTTGTAGGGACAATAAGGAGAAATGTGACCAGGTTCACGACAATTATAACAAATCCTCTGGTCACCCATTCGACTCACTCCAGATTGTTGGGGTTTGAAGGAACCTTGAGGTTTGGCAGAGTGCATTGGCTGTCTGAATGTGGTGGATGGTGCCCTGTTGGAAACTCCGCTCTGGGTCATCTGACCTGAGTAAGCTGGATGTTGCTGCCTCGGCATAGAGTAAGCAAACTGTTGGGTCCGCTGTCCAGAATAAGCTGCTTGATAAGTCTTCTGAGACTTTGCTTGTTGGGACAGTTTGTGACTCTCAAACTTCCTCTTCCTCTCCTGCATCTCATCCTTCTTATTCTTCTCTGTGATGATAGCTCTATTCACCATGGCGTTGAAATTTGGGTAGACAGATGCTCCAACCAAGGTCTTAATCTCTGGATTAATGCCACGCAGGAAGGCATCCCGCTTCTTCTCATCAGTGTCCACGGTACTAGGGTCGTAGTGTGACAAGCTTGTGAAACTATGTAGGTATTCCATCATGGTCATACCTCCCTGGTGCAGATTCCTGAATTCCTCCTGCTTCATCTTCACCACACTGCTAGGAATGTGATGATCTCTGAACAGCCTTACAAACTCCTCCCATATCATGGTCTTAGCATCTGCATTCATATCTCTATAGCTCTGCCACCAAGCTAAAGCAGGTCCTCTCAGTTGTTGCACTGCTAGCAGAACCTTATCCATCTCACATGTACAACCTCGAGCTTCATCTCGATCTCTCTCAACCAATCATCTGCTTCAATGGGATCATCAGATCCAGCAAATTTAGGTGGGTTCATCCTACTGAAGTCTGCGATCTGGTGGTTGCCATGAGATGCTGGCTGATGGTGGTTCATGCCCAGATTGCCTTGAGCACCAAGTGTGTTCGTCAGCATCTCAAGAAGTCGAGTCTGACGGTCCAAGATAGCAGTCAAGTCATAAACGGGCGCTTGTGGAAGTGGTGGCGGTGGTGGTAGTGGTGCTCCGGGTGCTACTGCAGGTGTACTGTTTGCCGACTCTTCTGGTTGTGCTCCGACCGGAAGGATTGGGGCATTTTGATCAGGCAGGTTTTGGTTCACTTCCTGCCCTATCCTACCTCGGTTCGTACGGCGAGACATCTGTGACAAGGAGGGTGAGTATTAGCCAACAGTTGATTTTAATAACATTGCTTTAATTAAGGATAATATTCATTATTTATCGATGTGCTTCTATATATACACATATCAATATATATATTATTATTATATATACCATACAAAGCACACAAACATCAATCATTGCAAGCAACACACCAAGCATTCATTCATTAAGGAAACAGGTACATGATACAATAGGACATGTCGTCCCTAGGTCTGTCCCCTTAAGGATCACCCGGGACCTCTGCCTAACTACTGGGTCCTGCGGTGTGATCTTCAGGATCTTCCTCTTCACCTCCACGAGGCGGCATCGGAGGGGTGAGTGGCACAGGCTCACGAATCCTCCTACGAGGGCTAGACAGGTGATGCATTGGAACTCCTTCCAGGATAAGCGGTTCAGCAGTTGCGATGGCTTGGCGGTCTTTGCGCTTGGCTCGCTCCACGAGGTAGACACCCCTAAGTAGCTGGTTGTGGCGGTCTTCCTGCTCCCTAAGATTCTCCTCGACCAGGGCAACACGGCTTTCGGCGCTAGCAGTACGGGCGTCAGCCTTTGCTAGTGCTAGTTTAGCTTTCCGCCAACGAGTTTCCAATGCCTCCGCGCGCTTGATGAGGGTCTTCACACGCTGGTTCTGCAGGTCGCACAAGTCGTCCAAGCTCAACAAGTAGCCGGACATAGCAACAATGGTGGGATCATCTTCAGTAGACCCAAGGCCTTCAAGGTTGCGGATCCTTGCTGTCCAGGCAGGACGAGTACGATCTAGTGGTGGGAAATACTTCATGGGTGTGGAACCCAGATGCCAGTCAAACATGTGGCATAGGTACTTCAGAGCTTTGCGGGAAACAAGCTGACAAGTGTCTTTCATGCGGCATCCTGTAGCGGTGACGTTCCATGGCTTCATCTCCAGGAATTTGTCACTGGCACCAATGTGCACCGTGACCTCACAACTTTCAGTTCCATGCTCCATAGACTCATGACCCACGTACTCCGGTCGATCCATAATACCAAGTCGGAAGGTTGCACCATAGAGCACCTTGGGGAAGCCATCTTCATTGATATAGAAGGTAGTGATGCGATCGTCGGCCATCTGGCTTAGAACATGGTACACGGATTAGTTAAGAGCAAAACCTAGCACCAAGGCTCTAAAGTTCAATGGTTCCAATAGTAAAGCCATTATACGGTCTCCTACGGTCACTTACGTAATAGGGTCCGCATCCTACAACCAAGTATGGCTCTGATACCACTTGAAGCGTCCCAACCCGATGATCGGAACTAAACCTGTAATATAATACCAGAAACTAGGTTCGGTACAATATATTACAATCCAAGTGGAACCAAATCATACAGAGTTTTATTACAGCAGAATAGTCTTATGGATAATAACGATAACAGATAACAGGAACGCGATAATAGTCAACATCACGGAGGCGATTAGCTCCTCCTCGCACATGGTTCCACCTTCGCCACTTGAGTGCGGACGCGACCCTACTCGAAGTCCTCCGGCAGAAAGTCAGGATCCTCTGAAGATATTAGCAATGTTTGAGTGCGAAGGTACTCAACAAGCTATTTAATGCAATGCACAAATAATAATGCAACCCAATGCAACAAAACGTCTCACTCGGAGACATCCATCATCTCAAACTCACAGTAGGTAGCTCTCTAGTTGTCAGGACCACATCATAACCCGTCCCTTACTGAGGACACGGCCAGTTCGAACGGATTTTACACTCTGCAGAGGTTGTACGCTGTACCCACATGCACAGAACTATCCACGATAGTTCGTCATAACCGACACCCAGTCGTAACATCACCCAGTCCAGTCGCCCTCAAACCCCGGGTCATGACTCAGCATAGTCTCCACCCACGAACCATCCACCGTGGACGACTGTCGGGCTAGCCACTCGGATTAGGCTACGCCCTGCCCATACAGGATCATGTGATCGCACGAAAAGAAGTCAGGTGAGATGTCAAAACAACTCGGTCCTTAAGGCTCACCAGGGCAGCCACCATATACCAACCACAGTCGTAAGTCTACCACCACGGTAGCCTTACACCAACACCGACCAGTCTGCCCCGGTCTCAACTGATGTATACTCTCCCCCAATATACAACAACATCATCATCATATAATATCATCATCTCAGTATGCAACCATAGAAATAAGTATGGCTTCTCTCAGTCACTCGAGTCGCAAATACTCGCAAATGCATAATCTATCATACGGGCAACAAGGAATAATCCTCACATAGGTGCGACATGAACAAAAAGGGTTCCATGAAACTTGCCTTCGCTACGGTCAGCAGCGTCGAACTCCTGATCTTGCGGCTGCTCAGGATTCTCCTCCGGCACCGGCTCTGCGTCGACACGCACGCACAAGCACACATTCAAAGCAAAACAAATATGTATAAGTACATTATACAAAATTATGCGTATTAAATAGATTAGGATTTTAGATGATTTTTAGAAGAAAAATCGGATTAAACGAAGTTGGTATGAGTGAGTTATGAATTTTCTAATATGGAAGTTGAGTTAATTCCGAAAATGAATAAATAAATCTATTGGCTAGAGGAAAGATTCTCTGGGTGCGTGGTTATGAGCGGTCCAGGTTACTGGTTGGGCTACACCTGCAGGTGGGCTCAAAAGATTGATTAACTAATGCTTAACCCTTTGACTTTATTAGCCCACCAGAGGCCTACGAACAGCACAAGCACAGTGTCTTCTTCCACCTCCGTTCATCTCTTTCAAGCCCCCATAGATGCCCTCTGCAAGCTCAAAATCGGCCAGGGAAACAAGGGAGAGGGAGGTCAGGAAGAAAGGAAACGCGCTCGCAGCCTCTGGCTCGCCTACGGAAGGTGTCAATTTGGGCGCAGGCTCAGAGATTTGGGGATAGCTTCGAAGGCCATGGTGGGTGGTGCTCGCTGCTAGGCGCGAGGACAGGGGCAAACTGCTCGAGATCATGTCAGGGAGGTGTTCCAGGACTCAGAGATGCTCACCTCGTGTGCGGCTCGGACAGTAGAGGCTCCTCGGCGGAGCTCGACGCACGCCACCGGTGTGGACGTCGGAGCTCGGCTGGGCAGTCGCAGAGCGAGGCGCACGGGCGCCGTCTTATAGCCAGCAACTAAAGGAAGAGGGTGAGGTTGGCCAGCGCTCCTAGGACAAGGTTAAAGGTGACGGGACTCCTCTCTGCAGCATGGAGCAAGTGGACTCGGTACTATCGCAGCATGCGTGTATGGGAAACACGAGCAGACCGGGAGTCACTTCGGCTGACCATGACGTCGTCTTGTGGCGTGCTCGCGCGGCTGCCGAGGCGGCAGACCTCGCCGTCAAGGTGAGATTTAAGGCGAGCTGGTGGTGGTTCGGTCGACACGGCACGACAAGCGTGTTTCGCGGAGTATCAGGATGAGGCAATGAAGAGAAGTGGGTCAAGCGCTGCTGCTGCGATGGCTCGTCGCTGCGGGGCGTGTGCCACTGCACGGGACAAAGAGAGACGTGTGGCTTTGGTCTGAGATAGCTTCTGTTGTTTTGCCAGAGGTAGAAGAAAGGAGATATTTTGCAAATAACTAAGAGTAGAAGGGGCTGAATGAAAAATGAACTGTCTGTTATGGTACAGAGAAGGAGATGGCGTGAGCTCATGAATATTGTGTGATTATTTAATTAAATAAAAGGTGGAGGGGCATTTGGATAAAGGTTATTGACTAACGGGAGGTTGGGGTCTGGACTATGAGTTCCATTCACGGATAGTGATGCTCCCTTATTTTTTTCTTGTTTTTATTTCTTTTACTCTTTTCTTTCCACTCTGATTTGACCATCATTTTATGATTATTATTTTAGATGCATAAATGAATGATTATTATTATAAACGTGATTTATTATTATCTCACTGAAAACGAGATGTTACAGTAAATGAGGCATTAATCCCACATTGACTATTTGAGAAGAGTAGCACTTACTTATAAGGAGAGCTATTTTCTATGTGTGGAATATGTGAGCGAAGAATGGCTATAGCCACAAACAAATCACACGCACGCGCGCGCGCGTATTCGCGTATTTTCGCGTGAGTTAACCCGTGACTTGTGACTTGCGACGTGGCGACTGGCGCTGTAAATCTGTTATATCTCTTTTTGATGAAACTGACGCTAATATGACTTTAATTTGCTGCAATTTGTGGCACTTTATGAGTCAGTTTTTGGAAGATAATGGTGTGCAGTAACTGACGCAATTATACTGCAAATACTGAAGTTTATTGTCTTCAACTACTAGAGACTAATTGTGCTATTTTACTGTATACTGAATTCTTTCAGTTACTAGAGTCTGTCACTATATATACAGAATGAGTGCTTTCATTCTGTAACACAGAGGTGAATAGACTCACTAGTCCACTGTGTTGAGCGTCTGCTACAGGCTAGTCCATCCTTCCCGTCGGTGTGTTATCGACGTGTGGGAGAGCAGTATCTTCGAAACCACGTCCCAGTGAAGAATCTGCACGGATTGGGGTGAATCGGGTTTTTGGGTAGCGTTCGCGCGACTGCTCGGTGGAAGATCTGCTTCATCTACAGTCTTCTTCACACACTCTGCTCATCATTTTTAAAGATAGAAGCGTCAGCACTGTAAGTAAAGATGAGTTTTCTACGCATGAATATGGTAGATATAATCTGCTTTATTTGCATGTCGGTGTTCATGTTCTATGAACTATCTATGATGCGTACTGTTGTAATTTTATGAATTAATTTTGTCTCTAAAGTGCATTATTTTCTAACAAAATGCAACGATGATTAATCATGACTATTAGGATCGTTAAACATGGCATAGATAACAGTTTTGGTTGCTCCCGTCTATAGACATAATATGAGAAAAGATTGTCTCTTTATGTCATGCTGCAAACTGCGTGGCCCTAAAAAGCATTGCCAAGTATTTTGCATATTCTCTTAAAAAAATCATGATATGAGCATATTCATGTGTGTAGCCAGGAATGCTAGCTGTTTCGTTTCTATAGCCCTACAGTTCTTGATGATCTAGGCAAAATTACAACGTCTTTTTTTTATTTGATTACAATTAGGAGAAACCCACAATTTTATAGTTGAAGCTGAATGTTTGATTATTGAGTCGTAAGTAATATGGAGTTTCCCACAATTGTATTATTATGAAGCGATGATTCAATGTCTGGAGGAATAATGGTTGACATACTTGTTTGGGTATTGCGTTGTAACTGACTTAACCCATATGTTCAGATTTCTGCCTAACGGTTCAGAAAATGTTTGCGAAATTTAAGGGTTGCATTACATCTATCATGATTTAAATTTCTCTTCATGTGGTTGCAGGGGTTGATCGCGTGCTTTGGCTTCTTTCTGCAGGAACTGCTGCTGGTGCTGATTGCAAGGTCAATTTCAGTGTTACATGGGCTCTGCCTGACAAGTCTTTAGAAATACATCTTTTTCTCAATGTAATAGAGCTAGTTGCATAATGTAAGAGAAGATACCTTGCTTCCGTAGACCATGGAATCTAGGTATTACAAATGATTGATCTAGAGTCTGGACCTAAATTTATGGATGGTTGCTGTTTTATTCAATATCTATCTGAACTCCCTAAGTTTTGGTTTTTACAGTGTATCCTGTGTATCTAGTGGACCGCATGCATGAGCTGCAACATCTCGAAATTAAAGAGTTCCCAAGGATTAATTAAACATACAATTTCGGTTAGATAAAGATGATTGAAGATGCATTTCCAGCCGTACTCTGATATTATTTAAGTTTTGATGCAACAAAGGACAGAACTTGACTCTAGACTATGGCTGGAGAGAAGTGCTTCCTGTTGAACTTCAGAAATCTGATAGAAACTTAGATCCAAATGAAAAACTTAGTCACTAAAAGATTTCGGTACAGAGAGATCAAAACTAAAAACAAATACATCATAAGTGCTAATCATCTTGATTAGCACATGAACACGTCGATGGCACACCTTCTTCCTCCCTTTTCATGTCTCTGAGATTGCTTGAAGAAGCGGTCATCTAGTCAATATGGCAACGACCACTAGAAGAGCAGTTAAGGCTTTTTCTCCTCTTGTTTCTCCTCTTAGTTGAACGGTTTCTAATCACTGTGATTGATTTATTTGATCCGAAAATTATACCATATTTATACTTACTAGAGGGGCAAAAAAATAACCTCCAACTGCTACAATGGTGTTCCCCAATCAAGGTCGCGTCCATTTGGTTGGGTTGTGTCCCTATAATTAGGTCACGTGATTAATTTCCGAGTTCAACTTCTAACAAAATCATGGTACCGTACGGCAATAATCTGCAGTTTTGGCACCGGCTATGGAAGCTTCACGCTACTATCCAGAAGTTTATATATCTTGCAAGCGATGCCAAATGCACTGCACTCACCTTGGGCACTGTCCAACTGCTGCTGCAACATCACCTGATAAAAGTTGAGATGTTGCTGGCTCCTGTGGCATGGGGTGTTGACGTCGGCGCAAAAGAGAATGACCATGGAAATAATAAAGGAACGCCGCAAGCGTCTATCATGTGCTATGCGCGTCCCGAGGCTACGCTTTCAGCAGCGGACACCGACGGTTGATGGATCAACCTACCAGCCCAATACATGAGCTACCCGTTGTTGAGGCATGTGAAGGAAGATTCGGGTTGTTTACTGTATGTTTTGACAGGAAATCAGGCACGTATAGCCTTGCGTATACTATCCTGTAAAATGATATTCAGTGTTCAAAACAATAGAAGTCAGAGTTGACATTCCAACTGCTGTTAAATTACCATGATATGATTCTTCAAAGAGTAGGAGAGAGTGTAGTAGCAGATGGGATTGGAGAAGTGAGCGTCATGAACCCTGCACTGGGAGAGGCTCCATCCAGGATGACCAAAGCAGCCGCCCACCAGAAGACACTTCTTTCGCTAAATCCTAATACACACTAGGGTGCACCTTTTATAGATAAGTGTGTGCCTAATCTACTCGCTAATAACTAGGAATGAAAACGGATTGAATATTTTCTGTACCACCCACAACAATTGTCGAAAATATCCAACCCATACCTGTTTTTGTCGGATATATTTCAGATTCGGATATTCATATCCGGATATTGTTTGAAAACGATTTGGACCAATATTGGACCAAATTAGTCTGATATTCATATTTATTCAGATCTATCCATATTAGATCCAATGAAAACCTGAACAGGAAGCATCCCAGTTATAGTCGTTGGGCCTTAGCCCAACTATGGATTAAAACCCTAATGCGTCCATGCAAGGCGCCACGGCCTCGACCAGTTGAGCTGACATGCCCGCACTCATCTTCTCACCCTTTCCCCCTCCCCGCCAACTGCCCACGCTTGACAGCCCCGACACGCCACCACACCCCCTCTGACCCCACGACGCCGTGTGACCTCCCTTCATCCCCCTCCCCCGACCCCGTGATGCCGCTCGACAAGCATTTACATATGTGGAAAATATATAATTCATTAGATGCTCAGTCCCGATTGCATTTCATCAAATCTCCAATCTTGCATCACTTTCATCTCGTTTGGAATCTGGCTTGAAACTTGCAATGGTCTTTTGATCTAGAGATCTACTTGCCCTCAACGAAGACCTCCTTGCCAAGACCCTAATTCACCTCCCCGGCCCACCCTAGCTGATCTTGGTCGCGCTTGCATTGTCTGCATTGTGTTGTGTCGTGTCATCATCAGCCGCTCCTTCCACTACATAAGAAACCCAAATAGGAGTCAAAGATGGGCGATGTGCTAAAAGGAGAACATCTCTGGTAAGCTTAAGCGAGACGAGCCCGCTTCAGAGAGGATCTAACATGGCTCGGTTGAATGTACAAGGATACGTGTTACAAAAAAGCCCATCTTAGTTAAGTAGGTATCCGAGACGCGTCCTCCTCTCTGACAAATGGGAGATGAGCTATCATTAAGCACAACTCATATCTTTTAGGTAACATTATGGAATAAGGCGCATCTCCCATAACCACCGGTCTAGCGCGTCTCCTTTAGTTGTGAAAGCGGGCCCGACTCCCATTCCCTCTATAGAGAGATGTGCTTTATATCGGCCTGTCTCGATTTTCTGTTGCCCTTTTATGACCTCCCTTGTAACAGCCACATTTTCAAAATAAGGAAAAATAAGTTGAATGCATGTACTTGTGTATTTTGTGTGTTAATTTGAATTCAAATGAATAGGAATTCACTAAGTATTTAAATTTGAAATAAAGGAAAATAGAAAAAGAAAAAGTAAAAGAATATAAACTTAACTAGGCCAAAAGCCATTATGCAGCCCATCTACCTCTTCTCCAACTCAGCCCATCCCAACTGCGGCCCAACTTCCCCTTTCCCAGCCCAAACCGCAGCACCCCTTCTCCCTCTCCTCTTTCTCTTACATGCAGGCCCCACACGTCATAATCTTCTTCTTCCCCAACCGCCGCCGCCAACATCGCCTCCAACCGCCGCACCCCGACGCCCCTTCTGCGCTCGCGCCTCCGGCAATCATTGTCGCCTCCTAGCAACCGCTCGCCCCTCTCCCCTTTAAAATACGCAGCCCCACGATCTAATTTTCATTCCCCCATTCCCTATCAATGCAAAACCCTAGCCACCGCCATTACCGCTGGTAGAGCTCGGCGCCCCGCATGAGGAGGTCGTCCCGGCCGTCGCCGATGCCCGGAGGGGCTCCGCAACGTTGCGCCGCCCCCAAGGGACCTCCTCCTCGACCAAATCCGTGGACGACACCCCCTCCCTGGCGGTTGCAGACATGGATGTCGCCATGCCACCGTCGAGTGCCTATCTCTGGCTCCTCTCTGTGCGTGCGACCTCTTAGTGAGATTCCCCATCCCTTCCTCTTCATTTTTGGCAAAACCCCATTGAGTTTGGACCACCGAAGCACTAATCTGGCGAGCTCCGACGAGGCCCGGCCATGGCGCCGCCGCTAGTGGCCGCCGCCTGCCGCTCACCCCGCCTCATCCCTCCTGGGCCGTCTAATTCTGTTGGACGACCAGGATTAAAAGACCCCGAAGGGGTATGCGCCCGGTCCACCGTGGAACCGTGGACCACAGTCCTACCCTTGGTCCACGGCTCCATAGACTTATTCCATGCCTTTTCCAATAGAAAAATTAATAAGAAAAGAAATAGAAAAGCCAAACTTGCAGTTAGGTCCCTGTGCATTTTTATAAAATTACGAAAAGGTCCCTACTTTTATGAAATGCCCCTGGACTTCTCTGGAATTAGGTTAAATTTTGTAAACATTGATTTAAGCCCCTGGAATTTTATAAAACACTACTTTTAACCTCTATCTATATGGAAAATTACAAAACAACCCCTGGACTTTAAAGAAATTAGTTTATATTTTATGTTACCACTATTTTTATAATAAAATTCCAATAATTATACTAAAATAGCTGAAAAATATATTTAATACATAGAAAATGTTTCTAAGTGATAAAATAAATATAGAAAATATAGGAAAAATGGTTATAAAATTTTTATACTAAAGTAAAATTGTAGAATTCATATAAAATATATTTTGACAATAGAAAATTTAATAAAAATGTTTTATTTATAAATAAATATTAAAAATAGATAATAAATGTGAAAATAGTAGGAAAATTATTTATAAAATATTTCATGCTAAAATAAGATTTATAAAATGCATATAAAATATATTTTGGCTACGAGAAATTCATAAAAAATGTTTTGAACCTAGAAATAAATACTAAAATGGAAGGTAAATGGTAAATGTATTTCTTTAGCTATGAAAAATAATAAATCACTCATAACTCTGACTTTAGTCATGATAATAACATATTTCAATCATAATATTTGTATTGCTTGTATGGTGTATTGTTCTTTATTGTTTTTATTTTTCTTTTGACAGTAGCTTATAAACACTCGTATCTCGATCAAGAAGTGACATGAAGATACGAAGATCAAGAGTTTCACCAAGAAGATTGAGCAGCTAAATAATTAAAGGCAAGTGCCCTTGACCATCTTGTACCAATTTTAGGATGTTAGTTAGTTGCATGCTACATAAAATGATGTCCTATTTGATGTCACATGCCATGTTCCGTATAATTCCTTGTCACCTGGATTGGGTTGGGAAGTAGATAGGTTTTGATTATGCTTAGCCATGCTTAGACTTTGGAAATGGAATTTCATACACATGAAATATACTATACTTTATGGTTACTTTAATCATGATGGGCACACAATAGTAGTTGATAGGAATCTGGTGGTTGGATAGATTTGGTATGGTGTAGTTTGTACGAGACCCGGGATTGGGTTTGGCACCACCGGATTCTAAGGACCGGTTTATGGAGGAAGCCACTAAGCATTATAGTACCACCACGAGACTGAGATGGGGCAGCTTGGTCAATTAATTAGGTTTCTTCCGATGAAATGCTAGTAGTTGGATGGTGCAGGGAATGATGCAGGGGTACTGCTCTGGGAACCGCAAGGCTCAAGAGGGGGCTCTGAGGCACAGGGTTATTCCGGAAATGCCTCAGTGGTGGAAACCTTAGAGGGCTAGCACTAGTCGGGAGTAGCTTTGTAAAGACTCTGTAGTGGTCTCCTGGCCACACACCTACGAAAGTGTGAAATGTGGTTGATCACTACTGGCCACATGGAGGTTTACTCTGTCCACCTGGCAACAAGGGATGAAATCACTGCTTGTGGGTAAAGAGTACATTCTCTGCAGAGATCGGAAAATTGTCATGACAGCCGTGCTCACGAACAAGAGCGGCTTGGTGTCAAATTCATAATTAGTCGATGGTTGGCATGATGGTTGAGATGATGGATTGGGAATGATATTGGTATTGATTCATTATTATTATTATTATTCTTATTGTTATTCTTATTATTATTATTCTAATATGGTTGGGAATATACACCTAGATGTAGATGTTAATAAAAGCTAAGGATAAGTTTAAAGCTTAGTGCTTAAACCACTATCAGCCTTTCCTTTTTGATTGACCTACATGTCATTTATTTTCCACACTTGCTGAGTACCACGAGATGGTACTCACACTTGCTTTGTTGTACTTTTGTTATGCTGCTCAGTGAAGAGAAGATCTAACGAAGGCAATGACAAGTGAAGACGGTGCATAGGTCGCGTTGCTACCAGTCGATTTGCCTGTGGTTGCCCTAGAGTTTTTCCTCTTCCGCTACAGTTTCAAAACTCTTTTCAAGGTATAAAAGTCGTTTGATTTAGATATAGAACTATTTATCACTATTTGTCGTGCATGTATGGTAAAACTGATCCTGGCATACATGTATTTGCAGCTGGTTTTATTCTTAATAAAACTGGGTGTGACAAAGTGGCATCAGAGCTATATATCGACTCTAAGCGCGTGTCCTTAGTTAGAATAGACTTATTAGACATC
This sequence comes from Tuctoria greenei, assembly GCA_036927565.1. Taxonomy (NCBI): domain Eukaryota; kingdom Viridiplantae; phylum Streptophyta; class Magnoliopsida; order Poales; family Poaceae; genus Tuctoria; species Tuctoria greenei. The sequence goes on along the minus strand of JAYESD010000001.1, from coordinate 259,203,659 downwards.
CCTTTAACCTCGTTTATGAAGCTGAAGATTCGACCCAATTGATGGGAGCTTGAAGATTGGCGTATGAAGATAACACGATGGAATAAGAAGAAGACTCCTGAAGATTATCACTTACTTAGGCCCTCTTTGTTTAGCAAGGGAAGCCCATGCCTTCCTCACAGCGAATTAGAACACGTTGCCTAATGTATTGCGTTAGATTAACAATAATAATGACAATAAAATTATAGCATTTGTATGTTTAAGGGGGGTAGCCAACCGCTAATAAATATAATTCATCTCTTCTTAGTATAACCCACTTGAATCTCGAGGGCGAGATTCCTTGTAAGGTGGGTGGGATTGTAACCTCCATAGTATCAAAAGTAATCATAATAATAACAAATATTAATCATTACAATGCATTTGAATTGAAAGACTTCAAAAATTTAAAACCCACAAAGTAAATAAAAGGCCAAGTTCAAAATAATAAAAATAATAAGAAGAATGATAATGTTGAATAACATAAAATATATAATGTGTGTGTTGTTTTGTGATAGTACCTTAAATTTAACAGTTGTGCCTTTAAAAATGAAAAGAAATAAAAATATACATTATGTCAGTAAATTTAATTAAAAGATTTAAAATGAAAGCCACACTAGAAATGTTGATCAAATTCTTATTTTAAAAATAAAGAATAGAAGAAGAGAAGAAAATATGTGTTCATTTAAAATGAATAAATTAGACATATGCCCTCATGAATACTTAGATGTTAAAAATAATAATTGAAATTGTTAAAGAACACATTTGGATTCAAATAAAAATTAGGGCACAATAACAAAAACCTTACCATACCTAGTAGCACTCCATATAAAATAATAATGTTGGTAATAATAAAATCAATAATTATTTAAAAATAATAATAGGAAATAAAATATAATAATATTATAAGGTGTAGAATTGTGTGATAATGAATGTTTGTTGATTGACCTACATGTCATTTATTTCCCACACTTGCTGAGTACCACGAGATGGTACTCACACTTGCTTTGTTGTACTTTTGATATGCTGCTCAGTGAAGGGAAGATCTAACGAAGGCAATGACAAGTGAAGACAGTGCATAGATCGCATTGCTGCTAGTCGATTTGCCTGTGGTTGCCCTATAGTTTTTCCTCTTCCGCCGTTGTTTCGAAAATCTTTTCAAGGTATAAACATTGTTTGCTTTCGATGTAGAACTGTTTATCACTATTTGTCGTGCATGTATGGTAAAAGTGATCCTGACATATTTGCAGCTGGTTTTATTCTTAATAAAACCGGGTGTGACATCCCTGTTGTGGCAGAACAAGTGGCTACTAGATCTGCTATGCTCTGGCTCTGTTCTTTCCCTCTTTCATTCTAAAAGTCTTGCGGTGATTATCAGTGGATCTTGAAACAAAAGGGTTAGTCCTCTTCCTCTCCAGTTCCTTACTATTTTTTTACTTTAAATCTTCTTTGATTGAAGTTGTCTTGCGGTGATTATCAGTGGCTTCAAATTTATTTGATTTAGCTCTTCTTTTCTATACGTAGATGTCGTAGGATCGAAGTTGAATGTATGGGCCACGCCTTTGCAATGAATATATCCAAAGGGTAGATGCATTTATCGCTTTTGCGAAGAAAAACATGTTGGACAACATTAAAGGGACTATTTGTTGTCCTTGCGAACACTGCAAGAATGAGAAAAGATATCACACAGATGAAGTGCTGATGTCACATTTGATCACACATGGATTCATGATAGATTATCAATGTTGGAATAAACATGGGGAGGAGGGTGATAGGAGTAGGTAGGTTAAGTCCCAATTGATGATAAAGGTTTAGGCCTGATCTTTCGAAAGGTAACGGATAAGTAGATTGATGGAGATCTCGATGTTGATGATCTGAGGCTCTCGAGTAGAACATGAACAACCCCTGCAATCACTACACCACCGCTCCTTTGGTTATCAACCGTGCTTCACACGATTGACCTCGCCAAGAAGGCTAATCCCTGCAAGTGCAACCGAGAACACAAGCAAGAACATAGAAGACACGATCTGAAATCACGCAGTTGGAGTTTCACAAACCGTAGAACGGTGATATTATTAACCTAAGCAAAACCCAATTGTTTATGGCGGCTACTATGGAGTATATATAGGTGGGAGGACGTCCAAGAGGGTGTTGGGGTCGTGACCTAACCCTAAGATACGAAAATAATAGACTTAGACTTGATACATGGCCCAATGGCCCAATACGGTGGCGCAGCACCCTGACAGATTTTATACTTGATTTTGTTTCGACGATTGCTGTCGACTCCAAAAGAATTTAGACATGGGACCATCGGCAATGGAAAGGTTATCCTCTCCCCTTTCGGTGCATATGTTGAACGTCCAAAACTGAGTTTGTATGCATCATGGGCGTCCGTTTTAGTGCGTACTGCTCCTATACTCCGAGTTGGACACAATTTTGAGTTTGGCTCGGTTTCCATCTTCTTTGAACGAATTCTTTGGTCCTCCACGTCCCTAATACTTCCTCCAAGTACTCTTTGAACCTCTCCATGGATCCTAATCACAATTAAATTATTAGGTAGCAATCTATGCTCAAAAACATATAAGGAAACATATAAGAATGAGCTCACCACTGAAATTAACTGTTGTGTATGAACTCTATTGATTGCATCTTGTATTTTCAATGTAGTGTTGTTTGTATCCATAGATGTGATGTCCTCATCATCCTCCCCTTCTTGAAATGGAGTCGTCCTCGACTCAAGTTCATCTTCTCTCATGTGTTGGTCCAAATATGCAACGCCATCAAATCTTTTTGTATGCATGAATGGGGGAGGCCAAGGTGCTGGACGACATAGTGCGCCATCTTGATCTTGTCCATCAAATAAGAGTGCACATTCACTTGAGCCAAGATCCCAACCAAATAAACATTGTGTCATGTTTGTAGGTGCAATGATAACGTGCATGATCTCATCATTCTCCCCTTCTTTATGACAAGTCGTCCTCGGCTTGCTCGTATGTCCACAAAGAGGCTTTTGGGGATAATATGAGTGCTGTCCATATTACACAATCACAGCGAACAATGCTTCTCTTTTATTTGTTGTCTTCGCTGCAAGGAAAAAATACTAGAAAAACTTGACAAGACATTATTAGCATTAGTACATTTATTTACTTTACCATGTTGTTGTAGCACAAAAGGAGCTTGCACGTTGGAATATATATAAACTTTATGCACCATAAATTCACCACTATATTCATAGTTTCCTATAGTATGAAAAATATTTCTACTTAACAAAGGCAATTCAGATTGGGAAAATATTCTCCTCTCGACAATAACTAGATCACAAAGAGTGTTAAATTCAATATATCCCAAGTTATTTCGAGAAGAAAACAATTTCAGTTCTCATTTTCACAAGTAACTGGAATCAAATTCTTAATTTCAGCACAACTGGGTAATAAAGTATCAAATTCATTTGATTGTTCTAGCATAGGTATAATATAATTATCAACAAACAACTCTTTCTTAGCGCAACGATCGGCAAGAAAATCAACATGTGACAATGGTGTATAAATAAACGATTCTAATAGTTGCTCCTCGAAAATAGCATGATTGGTGGAAAAATTCAAAACATCCAAAAACTTCTCACCTTCTGTATTTGTAGAATGTTTTGCCATACCATTTTCAGTAGTTATTTTGAGTGCATTATGAGTTGATCCATCTAAAATTTCACAAGTATTGTCGAAAGCCTCGTTCTGTTTTGCATCATCTACATTATTTTCTATATTGTCCTGCAAAACGTTAGACACACAAGGAGGTACAACAAGAAATTTCTCCTCAAATTGATGCACTTCACCTTTGCAATTAGATACATTCATAAAAGTTTTTGGCATACAAATTTTCATATCCTTCCATGTTCGAGGTTTTTCTAAATCATTTAAATTGTTCCACCAAGTTAATGCACAACCTACTAATGCAATTGCAACATTTATAATATTTCTCCTCTCACACATATGACATTGTCCAAAATTTTTATCCAACTCTATTTCTCAAGCAATATATTCATTGTAACAAAAACCATCATAAGAAGGAAGAGATAGGAGAATGTAATTACTTATTGTAGAATGTGTTGTAAAGGTGGTCTGAATGTCATGTGAATCCTTGGTTGATGTTTTATTCTTAGTGAGCAAATCCATCGCCGTCTTCATCATGTCAATCATCTCAGCATATAATGCATGATTATTGCTTTTACCTGACATTGTTAGTAGCAAACAAAAGACTACAAAATATGTTATCCCTATCAACCACAAAGTATAATGGTAAAGTGGAAGTGGAATCACACACTCTCAAGCGTCTTACCACGCTCTTACAGGTATTCTTACCGACACTGTAGGTGGCAAACGGTGGACGATATGAAGAAACCAATGAAGCGTGGGATGATTGCAAAGGTGTATCGATTCTACTCAAGAGTAAGGTGTAGCTTGGATGAAACTTTATATGTAGCAAGGATTAGCAATAATGAAATCAGATAGTAAAGTTGAATAAGTGTCCAAAGTACTTGTTAAATCTGCTGGCCTAAATGTGTTCCTAGTAGTTCAAGCTTGCAAGACATGAGACAAAACTAGATGACACAAATGAATGCAAGCACTTCTGTTTTTTTTTTGTTGTTGTTTTTTCTCCTTTTTTGTGCGGCTTTTGTATCTTGTTTTGCACTTGCATTTTTCATTTTTCTTCCTTTTTTTTCAGAATGTGCTGCAAAAGAAGAACATAATAAAAAGCAATCAAAGATATATCGTGGGTTTGTCACAAATTTTCTGCTCAATCGTCCAAGAACAAATAGGGATACTTAGAGGCTCCAAATAGAAAAACTTACAACAGTAAGAATGTAGATATATCTCTCATTTTTAATTCCAATATATGTAAGAACTATTTTGGATAAGAACAATAGGAGATATTACCCCCGAAACACAGACTGTTCAGAAATTCTAGGTCAATAACATATTCAGATCTAATACAATTTCAACCTCGATAACTCTGTTTACTAGGAAACCTATGAATACGAAAGTTGTAGTTAACTTCTTAAGCTTTCTAGAAAGTACAAGAACTTTAAAATCCGAGATAGTATAAGTGAGATATGATGAAAATACCGAACTGAACAGAGATGAATCTAATCTGGACGTGATGACGTGATTCAAAAGGATGAATCAACACAATGCAAAACTCAGACTAAGACCAAAAACACTTTCTAAACAAGAAATATGACTCAAAAATGGACACAAACTCAACAAAACCAAACTGAAATCACTACACCACCGCTCCGTTGGTTATCAACCGTGCTTCATACGATTGACCTCGCCAAGAAGGCTAATCACTGCAAGTGCAACCGAGAACACAAGCAAGAACGTAGAAGACGCGATATGAAATCGCGCAGTTGGGGTTTCACAAACCGCAGAACTGTGATATTATTAATCTAAGCAAAACCCAAATGTTTATGGCGGCTACTATGGAGTACATATAGGTGGGAGGACGTCCAAGGGGGTGTTGGGGTCGTGACCTAATCCTAAGATACGAAAATAATGGACTTAGACTTGATACATGGCCCAATGGCCCAATACGGTGGCGCATCACCGTGATAGATTCCGTACTTGATTTTGTTTTGACGATTCCCTTCGACTCCAAATGAATTTTGACATGGGACCAGCGCCATTGGAATGGTTATCCTCTCCCCTTTCCGTACATATGTAGAACGTCCAAAAAAGAAGTTTGTATGCGTCATGGGCATCCATTTTAGTGCGTACTGCTCCTGTACTCCGAGTTGGACACAATTTTGAGTTTGGCTCGGATTCCGTCTTGTTTGAACGAATTCTTTGGTCCTCCACGTCCGTAATACTTCCTCCAAGTACTCTTTGAACCTCTCCATCGATCCTAATCACAATTAAATCATTAGGTAGCAATCTATGCTCAAAAACATATAAGGAAATATATAAGAACGAACTCACCTCTGAAATTAATTGTTGTGTATGAACTCTATTGATTGCATCTTGTATGTTCAATGGAGATTTGTTTGTATCCATAGAAGTGATGTCCTCATCAGAGGGGCTTAATGAAGTAGAGATGAGAGATTCATATATGGAGAGGGATGTCCCTACTATTGTCGAAGAAAATCACGATGAGGATGTGAAAGAGCCAGATATATCAGGGTTCACCGATGACGAAATTGATTTTCACGTGCATAACATAGAGGAGATGGTACGCAATGTCGAGAGACATGGCTACGATGATCGGTACAGTAATGGTGAACCTGAAAATTGCAAGAGGATGATCGAAGACTCAAAGAAGTCATTGTATCATGGTTGTGCGGCTAAGTACACCAAACTGTTTGCGATTGTAAAACTTCTCCAGTTGAAGACGAGCAACGGATGGAGTGATTTTAGTTTTAAGGAATTGTTGAAGCTCCTTAAGGACACGTTACCCCAAGGCAACACAGTCCCTATGATAGTTTATGAGGCAAAACAGATAATCTGTCGACTGGGTTTGGAGGTGGAGAAAATCCACGCGTGCAAGAATGATTGTATTTTATATCGTGGACCTGAGTACAAAAACCTCGAGAAATTCTCTATTTGTGGGGTGAAAGTGCATCTAGGAATCCCTTGTGGGTTTTGGATGATTTATGACAAGCAAATGAGATCCTAACCACTTTGCTGAGATGAGCAAAGGTTCTAATGAGAAAATGAGCAGTGTGCCAAAAAGAAAGGAGAATGAGGAGTAATGCGGAAAAGAGCTAAAAAAACAAGTGTAGTAGATCATTGTGTGTGGAGTGTGTTAAGGAAACACACCCCAAGAGCTCAAGCACAAATGAATGTGGCCTAGAGGGGGGGGGGGTGAATAGGCCTTTTTGAAAATTGTCGGATCCTGCAGCACTTAACAACTAGTTTAAAACCAGAGATATTGGACTAGTCCGGTAAAGTGCGGACTAGTCCGGTGTATACAGACTAGATTGATTAGGTTTGTTCGGTTAACTTTATTCTTCAATATATGCAGCAAAAATATACGATTATACAAAGTGCTACAAGGTTATGAATCAGGTTATATCACAATTCAATCTTATACTTGATATTTCAACGTAAAGTAATCAAGATCAATTGTAACCCTAGATTGATTTAATGTAAAGGACAATGAACACAAAAGAGGAAAAGAAGAGATTTATCCCGTGGTTCGGTTCCCACAGAGGCAACCTGCATCCACGTTGAGGAGTCCACAAAAGGACCGGGTCTGCTCCAACCCTACCCTCGTCGGATCACCATGAAGGCCAATCCTCTTCCACTTATCTCAAATGGGTGAATAATAGAATTCAAGGGACTTTCTCACATGTTGAGAGCTCCCTTGGATTACAACATGAAATACCACCAAGAACACACTCAAAAGATTACAATTAAATCGCAGGAGTGTGTTAGAGAATCAAACCAAGAGCTCAATGTGGTGTTGAACGTGTCTCTCCAATGAACTAGAGTGAATCCCCAATGGATTGATCTTTGTTGCACTTAATTTCGTGGAGAGATGTGGTTTTTGAGGCTCTTGGGAGGTGTGACGACACTAGGGTTTGAGAGATTATGAAATATGGCCATGCAACTCTATTTATATGGGTTTCTAAAAGTGACCATTAGGGTTCAGAAAGATCGGACTAGTCCGTGGTGGTCACCGGACTAGTCCGGTGTGCTGTGTGTAGCAAACCCTAAGTGTCCCGAAATATCGGACTAGTCTGGCTAGGAACGGACTTGTCCGATTTCGCTACTGGAAATCTTCGGAGTAGTCCGATAGTCATTGGACTTGTCCAGACATGTGAAACCCTAAGTGTATAGGATGACAAGTCCGCACTTGGAGGACTTGTCCGATTTAGTTCAGAGGGTATTTCGGACTAGTTCGTGCAAATATCGGACTTGTCCGATTTGGACCAGAGAGAATATCGAACTAGTCCGGTTGGGATCGGACTTGTCCGATTTTGTGTGACTTGTGAAGTGTTTTGAGGACTAGTTCGCACTGGGGAGGACTAGTCCGATTCTAGTCAGAGAGATATCGGACTAGTCCGATGGATATCGGACTTGTCCGATTTTGTGCAGAGAGGATATCGGACTAGTCCGGTGTTAGTCGGACTAGTCTGGTCCTTTGTAACTTTGTGCAATGTGTGTGTTTAATTTTGTTTGAGCTCTTGGGATGTGTTTTCTTAACACACTCCATACACAATGATATACTATTCTTCTTCCTTGAGCTCATTTCCACTTTGCTCCTCATTCTTCCTTCTTTTTGGTACTTTGCTCATTTTTCTATTAAAAACCTGCACTCATCTCAACAAAGAGGTTAGGATCCCAATTGCTTGTCACAAATCATCCAAAACCCACAAGGGAGTCCTAGATGCACTTTCAATCTCCCCCTTTTTGGTGATTGATGACAACCAATTGGGATTTCACAAAATATGATAAAAATTTAGATTTTCATAAAGTATGCACATATGAGTCCAAAATACATCAAGTAGTGAAAGCATAGTCCATATGTGCATTCTTTATGTTGGGATTCATAATTAAGTGTACTGAAACATTGAGAATGACATAATGACATTAATCACTCAATAGCAAGCATATATGTCATTCTAGAGCAAAATCACAGTTTTCATAAATGCTACTCAAAGGATCAAATCATTGCATCACAGAACCATAATTAACTTAAGACATTGTTAAAACTTTACAAGCCACAAAAGAGTTAAAAGATATATAGCATAGGGCTCTCTCCTCGCAAACTACAGGTAAGACTAAGACTCCCCTTCAATCTCCCCCCCTTTGGCATCAAGACACCAAAAAGAAGGAGAGGAGGGTCCTAAGGTCTTCACTCTTCGCTGTCGGTCCTCTCATCGTCGTCTTCATCATCTTCATCTTCATCTTGATGAGGAGGTGGAGGAGGAGGAGGTGCGGTGCTACTCGAGCCCCCAACGCCAAAGTAAGCAAGCTCGGAGGGGGTCAAGGGCCCGAGCTTGGTGAAATTAGAACCTGTGTCTTCGGAGATTATTGGAGACCCAATTGGCTCAATCTCCAGTTTCTAGCAAATTTGCTTCAAATTTGCCTTGATATACTTCATGTCCTCCTTTCTTTTCTTGTTGAGCTTATGGGCCTTCACCTCGGCCTTTTTGCAGGAGGCAAAGATTGCAGTCAGATACTTGAGGATTCTGCTGGCTGAACCTTTTTGAGGGGCTGCACTAGAAGCAGGGGCAGCCCTGACATCTTCTCTTCTTCTTGCCGGTGCCTCGGGACTGGAGGCCGGTGAGGGAGCAGCCTGCACATTCGGCTTTTGAGGCATCTGAGGCCTCAAAGGGAGATGCTCCACATCTTTCACAAACTCAATCCCGGTGACTTTTTCAATCACAAACATTAGATAAGGAGCATATCCATAGGACCTGTTGGGAGTGCAGGATATGTTCACCATGTCATTCCAAATGTATTCCACCACATAAAATGGGCGGTCCTTGCTTATGGTCCTCATCAGAGTCTGGAGGTATCCTTGCACACTCCCAGCATCTCCATCCTAGGGAGCAATTGTCTTCCTCAAAACTCTGTTTAGCACCACAAAGAATGGCTTCATGTTTTTGGTGGAGGGAGGGTTGAAATTTAAGTTTGGCTCATATAGGAACTTCATCTTATCCTTGTCAATGACACCTATGTTGTCTATGACCAAGCAATCAGATCTTGTGGTGTCAAGGTGAAGCGGGTTAGCAAAATCTTCTTGAGTAATGCTGTACTTGGATCCATGGGTCATCCATGTGACACTCTCCTCATCCTCACTAGAGAAGAGACAGGTTGCAAAGAACTGCGCAATCACTTCATTGTTCTAGTTATTCCTGAAGGCGAAAAGATCCCTCAGGCTGTGCTTATCAATGGCTCTCACTACTTCAGTGAACGGTGAGCAGCCCTTCTTCTCAAAATGTGCCCTGTCAATCCACTGACTGCACACAACTGGTGTCTTCATTGGGAGATACACCGATTTGTAGTAATCAACATGGAAGTTGCACCAGAATCTTCCATCAGCAGCTTGCTTCGGTCGGCGATACCAATCGATGCTTCTGAATTTTTCCGCTGAGTCACTGCCCTTCCCGTTGAACTTCTCTTCATTGGGGTCCCGGACTCCTTCCCTTGGAGCATGGAGTTTCAACGGGCCAACCGGACCTGTTGCTATTCCTTTGCCCTTGCCTTTTGCTAGGAGGGCACTTGCATTGAGGAATTGAAGAATTAGGTTTTGAGTTCAGAAACATCAGACTTGTCCGGTGCACAGGCACGTACTAGTCTGGTGGGACCGGACTTGTTCGTGCATGGACCGGACTAGTCTGGTGTTCATCCTCAAAAACCTAAGAGACTGGACAAAAGATGATTCCTAATGCACAACAAGTGTAGCATACACGTCATACATCAAGGAGGCATGTATATAGTGAAATATGCTAGGCTATTTGATCAAGAATGAAGAAATTTGGAATTTCTAGGGTTTGAGCGAAAATTACCGGAAAAAATTGCTTGAAACTTGGGGTTGAGGGTGTTGAAGGCCGAACAAGTCTGCTAGCTTCAATCCTGAAGTTGTCAAGCTTGATTTCCACCCAAATGCGAAGCTTTTTGGTGGAGGGAGCAAGAAATCGCCTTGGGAGCTCGAGCACGAAGAGAGAGAACGCGTGAGGCAAGAGTGGAGGTAAAGAAATTAGGGTTTGGTGGCAGCTAGGGTTATGAACACAAAAAATCGGACAAGTCCGGAGATGACTGGACTAGTCCAAACTTTTCCAGAGGACAATATCAGACTAGTCCGTTGTCTACCGGACTAGTTCGGCCTAACCGACACTCTACGGACTAGTCTGCATGGGCGGACTAGTCCGGGCAACCACGGACTAGTCCGTGGTCACCAGGCAAGAATTTTATAGCCCATTCATATATATTTGAAGGTTCATAATTAGAAAATAGAGAGGCAAATCAACTCAAATAATCTTGATGAATATGATCAGTAAGCATACAACAATCAAGCAATGATCATAATTCACCAAGATCTAGTAATTGACATAGTTTTCCAGAGAAAATTGAGAGAGATGATTTTCACAATCCAATCAACATACTTTGAAGAATTCATACAGGTATGCAACATTTCAAGCCACACTCCGGGCATCAAGGATATTTAGTTCATTTCGGAGTTCACAAAAGTGTTTCTCATCAAGTGGCTTGGTGAATATGTCGGCCAATTGTTTTTGGGTATTGACATGGGAAATGTCTATGTCTCCTTTCATGGCATGATCTCTCAAAAAATTATGTCTTATATCTATGTGTGTAGTTCTGGAGTGCTCAACTGGGTTGTGGGCAATTTTAATGGCACTTTCATCGTCACAAAGGAGTGGAATATGGTTCATATTGTAACCATAGTCCCTTATAGTTTGTCGCATCCAAAGGAGTTGTGCACAACAACTCCCGGCTGCAACATACTCCGCTTCGGCTGTGGATAAGGCAATGGAATTTTGTTTCTTGGAGGACCAAGAAACTAAGGATCTCCCTAGGAATTGGCATGTACCGGAAGTGCTTTTTCTATCTACTTTGCACCCAGCATAATCTGCATCGGAGTAACCAAAGAGATTGAATTTTGACCCTTGTGGGTAACAAAGACAAAGGTTGGGTGTATGAACCAAATATCTCAAGATCCTTTTTATGACTGTCAAGTGACATTCTTTAGGATTGGCTTGAAATCTTGCACACAAACATACACTCAACATAATATCTGGCCTAGATGCACATAAATAGAGTAGAGATCCAATCATGGAGCGATATACCTTTTGGTCGACGATAGGTCCTTCTTCATTGAGATCTAGGTGGCCATTCATTGCCATGGGGGTTTTTATGGGCTTTGCCTTGTCCATGCCAAACTTCTTAAGTATATCCTGCGTGTACTTGGTTTGACTTAGGAACATCCCTTCCTTCTGTTGCCGCACTTGGAATCCCAAGAAGTACTTTAATTCTCCCATCATTGACATTTCAAACCCGCCTGTCATGATTTTACTAAATTCCTCAGAAAAGGATTGGTTAGTTGACCCAAAGATTATATCGTCAACATAAATTTGACAAATAAAAATATCATCATCAAAATTCTTTGTAAATAGTAAATAATCTACTTTGCCAATCTTAAATCCATTTTCAATTAGGAAATCTCTAAGACACTCATACCAAGCTCTAGGAGCTTGTTTGAGGCCGTAGAGAGCCTTACGCAATTTAAAGACGTGGTCGGGGAACTCTTCGTCTTCAAACCCAGGGGGTTGCTCCACATACACCTCCTCCTTGATTGGCCCGTTGAGGAAGGCGCTTTTCACATCCATTTGATAGAGCTTGAAATCATGGTGAGTAGCATATGCAAGTAATATTCTAATAGACTCAAGTCTAGCACTGGGAGAAAAGGTCTCATCGAAATCCAAACCTTCGACTTGTGAATACCCTTTGGCCACAAGTCATGCCTTGTTCCTTGTCACCACCCCGTGTTCATCTTGTTTATTTCGGAATACCCACTTGGTGCCGACGATGTTTGCATTGGGTCTTGCCACAAGTTCCCACACCTTGTTCCGCTTGAAGTTGTTCAATCCTTCTTGCATTGCCACCACCCAGTCCGGATCTTTCAATGCATCTTCGACCCTGCGGGGTTCCAAAAAGGATACAAACGAATAGTGCTCACAAAAGTTTGCTATGTGAGATCTAGGGTTACTCCCTTTTGGATGTCACCGATGATATTGTCGATTGGGTGATCCCTTTGGACACATTGGTGTACTCTTGGGTGTGGCACTTGAGGAGTTGTATCTTCATGATCATCTGCTTCTCCCCCTAAGTGATTGCCTTCATTGACTTGTTGATTATCTTCGTATTCTCGTGGTTGATCTTGTGTTGAATCTCCCCCTTGATCGTTGGTCTCCTCTTGTGGTTCATCTTCCTCATGTACGTGTGGAGGTGGCTCTTATGGTCGAACCTCACCTAGAGCCGTTCTTTTCAATGCTTGACAAGGAGCTTCTTCTTTACCTAGTTCACATGGATCAACTTGCTCCTTTTGGGAGCCATTAGTCTCATCGAACACTACGTTCACGTGCTACTTCAACAAGTCCGGAGGTCTTGTTGAAAACACGATAGGCGTAAGTGTTCGAATCATAACCAAGCAAGAAACCTTCATCGGACTTCGAAGCGAACTTTGAAGTCCTAGGCTTCTTGTTCAAGATATAACATAGAGAACCGAAAACTCGAAAATATGAAATATTAGGTTTGTTATCAGTTAGTAGCTCATATGGTGTCTTCTTAAGTAGTCAATGAAGATAGAGTCGATTTACGACGTGGCAAGCGGTGTTAATCGCTTCTGCCCAAAATCGATCCGATGTCTTGTACTCATCAAGCATTATTCTTGCCATCTCTATGAGTGTTCGATTCTTTCTTTCGGCAACTCCATTTGGTTGTGGGGACTACGGCGCTGGAAATTCGTGCTTTATGCCTTCTTCATCAAGGTACTCCTCCACTTGTGTGTTCTTGAACCCCGTGCCGTTGTCGCTTCGAATATTCTTGATTGTCAATGAGAATTCGTTTTGTGCTCGCTTGAAGAACTTCTTGAGTATGCCTTGTGTCTCTGACTTATCATGCAAAAAGAAAACCCAAGTGAAGCAAGAAAAATCATCAACGACAACTAAATCATATTTGTTACCGCTGATGCTTATGTAGGCTATTGGACCAAATAAGTCCATGTGTAGTAGCTCGAGTGGTCTTGTTGTAGTCATGACATTTTTGGTGGGGTGAGGTGCTCCAACTTGCTTCCCGGCTTGGCACGTGCTACAGGGTCTGTCTTTCTCAAATACAACATCCTTTAAACCTCGGATGTGATCGCCTTTGAGGAGTTTTTGAAGGTTCCTCATACCAACATGCGCTAGCCGTATATGCCACAACAACCCATGTTGGTCTTTGCAATCAAGCATGTGTCAAGTTCAGCTTTATCCTTGTTGAAGTCAACAAGATAGAGCTTTCCCTTTAACATACCCTTGAATGCAACGGAACCATCACTCCTCCTAGAAACAGTCACACCCTCGTTAGTGAACAAGCAATTATAACCTTGTCGCATAATTGAGATATCGCCAACAGGTTATAATCTAAGGATTCAACATGTAAAACATGAGAAAGTGTGTGTTTAGAGGATATTGCAATTTTACAGGTACCGAGCACCCTTCATTGACTATTTTCTCCAAAGTAGATGCCCTCGTTTGGGTCCTCATTCTCTTCATATTCCACGAACATTCTTCTTTCCCCGGTCATATGGTTGATGCTGCCACTGTCTAGCACCCGTTTAGATCGACCGGAGGAATAGGCCTGCAAAAATAAATCATGCTTTGGTTTTAGGTACCCAAGCTTGCTTGGGTCCTTGGAGGTTAGTTACAATGCATTTGGGCACCCACACATGAGACTTGGTGTTCCCATGGCGTGGCCCTACATAATGTGCATAAACCATGCCAAAATTATTTCTCATTAACACATAGGAGGCATCAAAAGTTTTAAACAATAGCTATTTTTGTTTATGTACAGGACTAGTCTGGTGGGACGGACTTGTCCGGAGGACCGGACTTGTCTTAACACCGACCGGACTAGTTCGGTATTCATGTGTAGTTACTGTCTCTATTTGTGACTTTCCAGTTTGAGAGGGCCTTCCTTTTACAAAGGTAATCCTCTCCTTGTTATTCTTATGGCTTCTAGCATGTTACTTTTAACCATAAGAATAACCAATGCCATATTTGATATTTGGAGGTCTTTTGACCAAGTATCCACTACGTGCATATTTGATCTTCTCCTTGTCAAATATGCCACTTTGGGCAGGATGTTTATCCTTTGTAGAGGTTGGCTTATCCTTCAAACTGGTGTCACCTTTCTTACATGTGCAAGCATGAGCAAAATCAGTTTTAGTGGGTTGAGAAGGTGAACTTGAAGAGGAGGAAGGTTTACTCAGCTTGAGTGACTCAATCTGCACTTCAAGGATCTTGTTAACCTTGATCAGGTCAGCAAGTTGGTCCTTGATAGTGGCATTTGAGTCAGTTAACTCCAGGCAAGTTTCCTTGCTCGAATCTAACTCAAGCTCGAGTGATTGGCTTTGTTCCTTTACAAGTTCTAGAAGTTTGTCAAGTTCGACATATTCCTCCTTTTGGGAGATGATCATGTCTTCTTGATGATGTATTAACCTCTCCTTCTCAACAAGTTGATCAAGTAAAAATTTCATTTTAGTAGCTGTTTTCCTATCTAGTCCAATAAGCATGTCCTCATTTTCACTATTGAGTTCATCATCGCTAGAATAGGAATGCACGGAAGGGGGTTTAATGGTTACCTTGCGTTTACCTTCCTTTGCCATAAGGCACGTGCTGTCTCCCTTCCATGCACCAAGTGTAGGGAAAAGGGTAGACTTCTTGGATGTCTTCTCGATGGCTATGCTAGCCATCTCTTCTTCTTCGAACGATGAGGACTCATCATTTGAGTCCCACTCTTTCCCAGTGTGTGCTTGTTCGGCTTGTTTCTTCTTCTTGAAGAATTTCTTGGGTTGAGGCTTGGCTTCTTTGGTCTTTTTCTTGTTCTCCTCATATGGGCAATCAACTATAAAGTGGTTATACTCACCACAATTATAGCATGCCTGCCTCAACTTTGGCTTTGTTCTTTCCTTGTACTTTCCTTCACTTGACTTTGTACTTTGTCTCTTTTTCATTATTCTCCTGAATTTCTTCATGAACAATATCATGTCTTCTTCATTCAATTCACTGCTTTCGTCGTCACTATCTTCCCCTAGTTGTGCTTCTCTAGCTTCTTTGGATAGGGGCTTGAAAGTGGACTTCAAAGCAACCCCTTTCTTCTTTGCCGAGGTGAGGTCGGCAATCTCCTTGACATGTTTTGCTTGTTTTTCCATCATCTCGAAGTTGATGATCTTTCCAAGCAGTTCATCTGGAGTCAACCTTTTGTATCCGGGGCTTTCTCTGATCATGGAGCATAGTGTGACGTTGCGAGGCATAAAAGCTCTAAGGATGAGCTTTACCACCTCGTGGTCATCCCATTTCTTACTTCTTTATGATCTGACCTTGTTGATGAGTGTCTTTAATCGATTGTACATGTCTTGGGGTGACTCGTCTTCTTCAATTGCAAATCTTCCTAGCTCGCCTTCAATCAGTTCAATTTTTGCTTCACGCACATGTCAGTCACCTTCATGTGCAGTTTGTAGTGTGTCCCATATCTCCTTTGCAATTTCGAGTCCATCCACCTTGGTGAACTCGTCCCGACTGAGTGAAGAGGTAATTACAGCCACGGCTTGAGCATTTCGGTGAATTGCCTACTCTTGGCTGGGGGTGAGCTCTTCGTCGTCGTCCGGGATATCTATCCTTGTGCACACAATATGCCAAAAACTTGGATTGAGGGAAATTAGATGCATTTTCATATTTTGCCTCCACATTGAGTAATCACTTCCATCGAATTGTGGGGCTTTTGCAAGTGGGATAGATAAATAATGATTGTTATTGGAATTGAGACGATCATAGTTAAAAGGATATCGGGAGTAGTCGGTGTGACTACTCCCCTTCTTCTTCTCTTCAACTTTTACTTTCCCTTCGGAAAGTGTCTTCTTTCTTAGGAGTGCCTTTAGCTCCAGCCTCTCCTCATCGTCGTCCTCGAAGTCTTGAATGGCTTCGAGGAGCTTCTCCACCTTGAGGTTCTTTTCATCATCAACCTTCTCTTGGTTGTTGCTCTTGTGGGTGTCCTTCATGTCCAACCCTTTGAGCGATTAGTCCTTTCTTGAAGAACCCGCTCTGATACCAATTGAATGTGGCCTAGAGGAGGGGGGTGAATAGGCCTTTTTGAAAATTGTCGGATCCTGCAACAATTAACAACCAGTTTAAAACCAGAGATATCGGACTAGTCCGGTAAAGTGCGGACTAGTCCGGTGTATACGGACTCGATTGATTAGGTTTGATCGGTTAACTCTTTTCTTCAATATATGCATCGGAAATATACGATTAAATAAAGTGTTACAAGGTTATGAATCAGGTTATATCACAATTCAATCTTATACTTGATATTTCAACGCAAAATAATCAATATCAATTGTAACCCTAGATTGATTTAATGTAAAGGACAATGAACACAAAATAGGAACACAAGAGATTTATCCCGTGGTTCGGTTCCCACAGAGGCAACCTACATCCACGTTGAGGAGTCCACAAAAGGACCGGGTCTTCTCTAACCCTACACTCGTCGGATCGCCACGAAGGCCAATCCTCTTCCACTTATCTCAAAGGGGTGAATAACCGAATTCAAGAGGCTTTCTCACACGTTGAGAGCTCCCTTGGATTACAACATGAAATACCACCACGAACACACTCAAAAGATTACAATTAAATCGCAGGAGTTTGTTAGAGAATCAAACCAAGGACTCAATGTGGTGTTGAACGTGTCTCTCCAATGAACTAGAGTGAATCCCCAAGGGATTGACCTTTGTTGCACTTAATTTCGTGGAGAGATGTAGTTTTTGAGGCTCTTGGGAGGTGTGACGGCGCTAGGGTTCGAGAGATTATGAAATATGGTCGTGCAACTCTATTTATATGGGTTTCTAAAAGTGACCGTTAGGGTTCAGAAAGATTGGACTAGTCCGTGGTGGTCATCGTACTAGTCCGGTGTGCTATGTGTAGCAAACCCTAAGTGTCTCGAAATATCGGACTAGTCTGGCTAGGAATGGACTTGTCCGATTTCGCTACTGGAAATCTTCGGACTAGTCCGATAGTCATCGAACTTGTCCGGACATGTGAAACCCTAAGTGTATAGGATGACAAGTCCGCACTTGGAGGACTTGTCCGATTTAGTTCAGAGGGCATTTCG
Organism: Tuctoria greenei; assembly: GCA_036927565.1. Classification (NCBI taxonomy): domain Eukaryota; kingdom Viridiplantae; phylum Streptophyta; class Magnoliopsida; order Poales; family Poaceae; genus Tuctoria; species Tuctoria greenei. Next base: position 259,185,756 of record JAYESD010000001.1, on the reverse strand, counting down.
GACTAGTCCGTGCAAATATCAGACTTGTTCGATTTGGACCAGAGAGAATATCGGACTAGTCCGGTTGTGATCGGACTTGTCCGTTTTGTGTTACTTGTGAAGTGTTTTGAGGACTAGTCCGCACTGGGGAGGACTAGTCCAATTCTAATCAGAGAGATATCAGACTAGTCCGATGGATATCGGACTTGTTCGATTTTTTGCAAAGAGGATATCGGACTAGTCCGGTGTTAGTCGGACTAGTCTGGTCCTATGTAACTTTGTGCAATGTGTGTGTTTAATTTTGATTGAGCTCTGGGGATGTGTTTTCTTAACACACTCCATACACAATGATCTACTATTGTTCTTCCTTGAGCTCATTTCCACTTTGCTCCTCATTCTTCCTTCTTTTTGGCACTTTGCTCATTTTTCTATTAAAAACCTGCACTCATCTCAACAAAGAGGTTAGGATCCCAATTGCTTGTCATAAATCATCCAAAACCCACAAGAGAGTCCTGGATGCACTTTCAACAAATAATCTCACACATTGCACATATTTATACAGGACCGGACTAGTCCGACTGACTACGGACTAGTTCGATATCTTTCTGCACAAGATCAGACAAGTCCTCACAATACGGACTTGTCCTCATAGTCCAGTTTTTCACTAACCGGACTAGTCCGATATCACCACAGACTAGTCCAATATCTTTCTGACTAGAATCGGACTAGTCCTCCCCAGTGCAAACTAGTCCCCAAACACTTCACAAGATGCACAAAATCAGACAAGTCCGATATCCATCGGACTAGTCCGATATCTTTTTGAGGTCAATCGGACAAGTCCGATATTGTCACGGACTAGTCCGAAAACCCTCTGACCTAAATCGAACAAGTCCTCCAAGTGCGGACTTGTCCCCAAATTCATTTAGGGTTTCACTTATCCGAACAAGTCCAATATGTATCGGACTAGTTCGAAGATTTCCAGAACCAAAATCAGACAAGTCCGCTTTTAGCCGGACAAGTCCGATATTTCGGGACACCTAGGGTTTGCTACACGCAGCACACTGGACTAGTCCAATGTCCACCATAGACTAGTCCGATCTTTCTAAACCCTAACGATAACTTTTGGAAACCACATACAAATAGGTGTGCACGGGCCATGTTTCAAATCTCTCGACTCCCTGCGCCGTCACACCTCCCAAGAGCCTAGAAAACATCTCTCTCCATGAAAAACGCAAGAAAGATCAATCCCTTGAGGATACACTTTGGATCATTGGAGAGACACGATTCATAACTCATTGAGCTCTTGGTTTGATTCCTTAACACACTCCTGTGGTTTTTATTGTGATCTTAAGAGTGTGTTCTTGGTGGTGTTCATCTTGTAATCTTGGGGAGCCCACAACGTGTGAGAAGGCCCCTTGAATTTGGTTATTTGCCCTTTGTGATTAGTGAAGAGGATTGTCCTCTGTGGCGATCCGACGAGGGTAGGCTTGGAGAAGCCTCGGTCCTTTTGTGAACTCCTCAACATGGATGTAGGTTGCCTCTGTGGGAATCGAACCACAGGATAAAGTGCTTGTGTTCTTACTTTTCGCTCATCGTTCTTACACTTCATATAAATCTAGGGTTTCAATCAATCTTGTTCACTTTACGTTGGAACATTGAATATAAGACTAACTTGTGGTACATCCTAGTTCATAGTTGTGTAACACTTTAATTACAAGTATATTTCCGCTACATACATCCTAGGATCAAGATAATTGATCCAATTTGATCAACCTAGTTGGTATACACTGGACTAGTCTGCACTCAACTGGACTAGTCCGATATTTCGAGATTCGATCTGGTTGTTAAGTGTTGCAGGTTCTGACAAAAAATTCAAAAAGGCCTATTTACCCCCCCCTCTAGGCCATATTCAATTGGTATCAAAGCAGGCTCTTCAAAAGCAGACTAATCGCTCGAAGAGATCATGTCGGACATGAAGAATGTACACAAGAGCATCAACCAAGGGAAGGTTGAAGCGGAAAAGAACCAAAAATTGGAGAGGCTCCTCGGGGCTATTCAAGACTTCGAGGATGACGATGAGGAGACGCTGGAACTAAAGGCGCTCCTAAGGAAGAAAAACCTCTCCAAGGAAAAAGTAAAGATCGAAGATGGGAAGACGAAGAAGGGGAGTAGTCACACTGACTACTCTTGATATCCTTTTAATTATGATCGCCTAAATTCTAACAACAATCATTATCTATCTATTCCGCTTGGAAAAGCCCCACACTTTGATGTCAATGATTACTCAATGTGGAGGCAAAACATGAAAATGCACCTGATTTCCCTCAATCCGAGTTTGTGGCATATTGTATGTACAGGAATAGATATCCTCGACGATGATGAGGAGCTCACACCCAGCCAAGAGCAAGCAATCCATCGAAATGCCCAAGATGTTGCAGTCATCACCTCATCACTCAGTCGGGACGAGTTCACCAAGGTGGATGGACTCGAGATCGCAAAGGAGATATGGGATACGTTGCAAACCGCACATGAAGGCGATCGTCATGTGCGGGAGCGAAGATCGAGATGATTGAAGGCGAGCCAGGAAGATTCGCCATCGAAGAAGATGAGTCGCCACAAGAAATGTACAACAGATAAATGACGCTCATTAGCAAGGTGCGAGCATATGAAAGCAATAAGTGGAACGACCACGAGGTGATGAAGCTCATTCTTAGAGCTTTCATGCCTCACAATGTCACCTTGTGCTCGATGATACGAGAAAGCCCCGGCTACAAGAAGATGACCCCGTATGAGATACTTGGGAAAATCATCAACTTTGAGATGATGGAAAAGCAAGCCAAGCATGTTAAGGAGATTGCTGATCTCACCTCGACAAAGAAGAAAGGGGTCACCTTGAAGTCCACTCTCAAGCCCTTGTCTAATGAAGCTCGAGAAGCTCAATTAGAAGAAGACGCTGACGATGAGAGCAGCGACTTGGATGAAGATGACATGATACTATTTATGAAGAAATTCAAAAGAATGATGAAGAAAAGACAAGGGGCTAAATCAAGTTAAGGAAAGTACAAGAAAAAATCAAGACCAAAGTTGAGGCGGGCATGCTATAACTGTGGTGAGTATAGCCACTTTATAGTTGATTGCCCATATGAAGAAAACAAGAAGAAGACCAAGAAAACGAAGCCTCAACCCAAGAAATTCTTCAAGAAGAAGAAACAAGCTGAACAAGGGCATCTAGGGAAAGAGTGGGACTCAAATGATGAGTCCTCATCCGAAAAAGAAGAAGAGATGGCTAGAACAGCAATCGAAAAGACATCCAAGAAGTCCACTCTCTTCCCCACTCTTAGCGCATGGAAGGGGAACGACACTTGCCTCATGGCAAAGGAAGGTAAATGCAAGGTATCAACGAAACCCTCTTCTGTACACTCCTATTCTAGTGATAGTGAAATTCCTAGCGATAATGAAGATATGCTCATTGGCTTAGACAAGAAAACAGCTGCCAAAATGAAATTTTTAATTGATCAACTTGTTGAGAAGGAGAAGTTGATAAATCATCAAGAAGACATGATTATCTCCAAAAGGGAGAATTATGTTGAACTTGACAAGCTTCTAGAACTTGAAAAGGAGCGAAGCAAGTCACTAGAGCTTGAGTTAGCTTCAAGCAAGGAAGCTTGCTTGGAGCTAAGTGACTCAAATACTACAATCAAGGACGAACTTGCTAACCTAATCAATGTTAACAAGATCATTGAGGTACAAGTTGAGTCACTCAAGCAAAGTGACCCTTCATCCTCTTCAAGCTCGCCTTCTCAACTCCTTAAAACTACAACTGCTTCTACTTGTTCATGTGGTAAAGTTGACACCAGCTTGAAAGACAAGTCAACCTCTACCAAGGACAAGCATCCTTCACAAAATGGCATATTTGACAAGGAGAAGATCAAATATGGACGTAGTGCGTAGTTGGTCACAAGACCTCCAAATGTCAAATATGACATTGGTTACTCTTATGGGGAAAAGCAACATACTAGAAGCCATAAGAATAAAAAGGAGAGCATTGCCTTTGTAAAGGAAAGACCTTCTCAAACTGGAAAGTCCAAAGTTAACACATCCAACACATATGATCACCGGACTAGTCCGGTCGGGACATGGACAAGTCTGGTCCTCTAGACAAGTTCGATCTCCCGGACAAGTCTTGTATATAAACAACAACAATTGCTATTCAGAACCTTTGATGCTTCTTATGTTTTAATGAGAAGTAATTCTGGTAAGATTTGTGCTCATTATGTTGGGCCACGCCATGGGAACACCAAGTCTCATGTGTGGGTGCCTAAATCCCTTGTGACTAACCTAAAAGGACCCAAGCAAGCTTGGGTACCTAAAACCAAGGCATGATTTGTTTTTGTAGGCCTATTCCTCCGGTGGATCTAAATGGGTGCTAGACAGTGGTTGCACCAACCATATGACCGGAGAAAAAGGTTTTCGTGGATTATGAAGAAAATGAGGATCCAAGCGAGGGCATCTATTTTGGATACAACATTCAAGGAAAGGTGCTCGGTACCGGTAAAATTGCCATATCATCTCAGCATACTCTTTCTCATGTATTACATGTTGATTCCTTGATTATAACCTACTGTCCATATATCAGTTATGTGACAAAGGTTATAATTGCTTGTTCACTAATGAGGGTGTGACCGTCTCTAGAAGGAGTGATGGTTCCATTGCATTCAAGGGTATGTTAAAGGGAAAGCTTTACCTTGTTGACTTCAACAAGGATAAAGCCAAACTTGACACATGCTTGATTGCAAAGACCAACATGGGTTGGCTGTGGCATAGACGGCTAGCTCATGTTGGTATGACGAATCTTCAAAAACTCCTCAAGGGCGATCACATCCGAGGTTTGAAGGATGTTGTTTTTGAGAAAGACATGCCTTGTAGCGCGTGCCAAGCCGGGAAACAAGTTGGTGCACCTCATCCCGCTAAGAATGTCATGACTACAACAAGACCGCTCGAGCTACTCCACATGGACTTATTCGGTCCAATTGCTTACATAAGCATCGGCGGTAACAAATATGGCTTAGTAGTTGTTGATGATTTTTCTCACTTCACATGGCTTTTCTTTTTTACATGATAAGTTAGAAACACAAGGAACACTCAAGAAGTTTTTTAAGTGTGCTCAAAATGAGTTTTCATTGACGATCAGGAACATTCGAAGCGACAACGGCATGGAGTTCAAGAACACACAAGTTGAGGAGTACCTAGATGAAGAAGGCATAAAGCATGAATTTTCAGCACCTTACTCCCCTTAACAAAACGGAGTTGCCAAAAGGAAGAACTGAACCCTCATAGAGATGGCGAGAACAATGCTCGATGAGGACAAGACCTCAGATCGATTTTGGGCGGAAGCGATCAACACTGCTTGCCACACCATAAATCGACTTTATCTTCATCGACTACTCAAGAAGACATCCTATGAGCTACTCACCGGTAACAAGCCTAATATTTCATATTTTCGAGTTTTTGGTTCCAAATGCTATATTTTGAACAAGAAGCCTAGGACTTCAAAGTTTGCTTCGAAGTCCGATGAAGGTTTCTTTATTGGTTATGATTCGAACACTTACGCCTATCGTGTCTTCAACAAGACCTCAGGACTTGTTAAAGTAGCACGTGACGTAGTTTTCGATGAAACTAATGGCTCCCAAAAGGAGCAAGTTGATACATGTGTGCTAGATAGAGAAGAGGCTCCTTGTCAAGCATTGAGAAGAATGGCACTGGCGAAGTTCGACCACAAGAACCACCTCTACATATGCATGAGGAAGATGAACCACAAGAGGAGGCCAATGATCAAGGGGGAGCTTCCATACAAGATCAACCTCACGAAGACGAAAATGATCAACAAAGCAATGAGGGCAACCATATAGGGGGAGAAGAAGATGATCATGAAGATTCAAGATAGCAAGTGCCACACCCAAGATTACACTAATGCATCCAAAGGGATCACCCAATCAATAACATCATCGGTGACATCCAAAAGGGAGTAACAACTAGATCTCGCATATCTAATTTTTGTGAGCATTATTCGTTTGTATCCTTTTTGGAACCACGCAGGGTTGAGGATGCATTGAAGGATCCGGATTGGGTAGTGGCCATGCAAGAAGAACTTAACAACTTCAAACGGAACGAGGTGTGGGAACTAGTCGAATGACCCAAATTCAACGTTGTCGGCACCAAATGGGCCTTCCGAAACAAACAAGACGAACACGAGGTGGTGACAAGGAACAAGGCACGACTTGTGGCCAAAAGGTATTCACAAGTCGAAGGTTTGGATTTCGATGAGACCTTTGCTCCTGGTGCTAGACTTGAGTCTATTAGAATATTGCATATGCTACTCACCATGATTTCAAGCTCTATCAAATGATGTGAAAAGCTCCTTCCTCAACGGGCCAATCAAGGAGGAGGTGTATGTGGAGCAACCCCCCGAGTTTGAAGATGAAGAGTTCCCCGACCATGTCTTTAAATTGCATAAGGCTCTCTACGGCCTCAAACAAGCTCCTAGAGCTTGGTATGAGTGTCTTAGAGATTTTCCAATTGAAAATGGTTTTAAGATTGGTAAAGCGGATTATACATTGTTTACAAAGAACTTAGACAATGATCTCTTTATTTGTCAGATTTATGTTGATGATATTATCTTTGGTTCAACTAACAAATCTTTTTGTGAGGAATTTAGTAAAATTATGACAGATAGGTTTGAGATGTCTTAAATGGGAGAGCTAAAATACTTCTTGGTATTCCAGGTGACGGAATAAAAGGAAGGCACGTTCATAAGACAAACTAAGTACACTCAAGACATACTCAAGAAGTTTGGAATGGACAAGGTGAAGCCTATAAAGACTCCCATTGCAATGAATGGCCAGTTGGATCTCAATGAAGATGGACCAAACGTCGATCAAAAGGTATATCGCTCCATGATTGGATCTCTACTCTACTTATGTGCATCTAGGCCAGACATTATGTTGAGTGTATGCTTGTGTGCAAGGTTTGAGCCAACCCAAAAGAGTGTCATTTGACAGCCCTTAAGAGAATCTTGCGGTATTTAGTTCATACACCCAACCTAGGCCTTTGGTACCCCAAAGGTTCTAAATTCAATCTCACCAGTTCCTCCGATGCAGATTATGCCGGATGCAAAGTAGATAGAAAAAGTACCTCCAATACATGTCAATTTCTGGGTAGATCACTTGTTTCTTGGTCATCCAAGAAATAGAACTCCATTGCCTTATCCACGGCCGAAGCAGAGTATGTCGCAGCCAGAATTGTTATGCACAACTCCTTTAGATGCGACAAACTCTAAGGGATTATGGTTACAATATGAACCGTATTCCACTCCTTTGTGACAATGAGAGTGCCATTAAAATTGCCCATAATCCCGTTGAGCACTCTAGGACCAAACACATCGACATCCGACATCACTTTTTGAGAGACCATTCAATGAAGGGAGATATAGCCATTTCACATGTCAATATCGAAAAGCAACTAGCCGATATATTCACCAAGCCACTTGATGAAAAATGCTTTTGTGAACTCCGAAATGAACTAAATATCCTTGATGCTCGGAGTGTGGCTTGAAATCTTGTGTACCTGAATTCTATCTTCAAAATTCATTGATTGTGTTGTGAAAAACATCTCTCTAATTTTTTCCGAAAAACTATGTCAATTACTAGATCTTGATGAATTATGGTCATTGCTTGATTGTTGTATGCTTACTGATCATATTCATCAAGATTATATGATTTGATTTGCTTCCCTATTTTCTCAATAAGTACCTTCGAATATATACGAATGGGCTAAGCATATCTTCCCTGGTGACCACGGACTAGTCCGTGGTTGCCCGGACTAGTCCGCTCGTGTAGACTAGTCCGCAGTGTGACGGTTAGGCCGGCCTAGTCCGGCAGACCACGAACTAGTCCGATATAGTCTCTGAAAAAGTTCAAACTAGTCTGATTATTTTCGGACAAGTCCAATTCTTCGTGTCCATAACCCTAGTCACCGCCAAACCCTAATCTTCCTCACCCCACACTTGCCTCAAGCTTTCTCTCTCCACGCTCGAGCTCCCCAAGGCGATTTGGTGTTTCCTCCATCAAAACTTCGCAAGTTTGGGTGGAAATCAATCTCCTTCGCGTAGGGATTGAAGACCACGGACTTGTCCGCTCCTTCAGCCCCCACATCTACGAGAACCAAGCAATTTCGGTAAACTCTCATTCCAAACACTGTTGATGTGTTTATGCGACACTTCCCCCAGATCTGCTATGGAGCAGCCCACGGAGGTTCTTGTTCGGCAGGGCTTAGGCCTCAATCAAGTGTACACGCATATGAGAGAGTATGAGATGATGGTTTTTACGTGGTTCGGGCCGCAAGGAGCGTAAAACCCTACTCCACGGTGGATGGTATTGCTAGTGTGTGTGTATGCGTGAGTTTGATGTTGGGCCCTTTTTAACAGTGGTGGTATGGTCTTTTTATAGACAAGGTCGAACGCATTTCAAGTGGGGTATGGGGCCCGACAGGTGGCCCCCGGGCGGTCTTGTCCTAATGATCTAAGGCTTCTCGCATAGGCTTGCTCTGACCGTGGATTTGAAGATTCGCCATCCTGCCACGTGAGTCGTAAGTAGCCCATGCGCCACTGCTGAAAATGACAAGGGATGTCCCGTCCAACTGTCTCTATCGCTGTAAGCTACCCACTTGGCAAAGTAGGATAGGCCTGCGGCATCTTCACTGTGATGTGATTGGTCGTAGCGGTACCTGGCATTAGGCGTGCGTCACGCCATACGTCTGGGGAAGCTGCGTATCTTCAATCCTTGATAGGGACAAGGTGCACCGCCCTCTTAACTCCTGCAACCCTCCGTCCAGGGCAAGTGGCTAGATTATGTGATAGCTCGGGAGCTCATCTCTGCGGAGGGAGTCAGGTCCCGTCTTACGGACCACGTGGCAGCTCAGGAGCTCACCTCTGTGGAGGAGGTCGGGCAACGTCTTACGGACCACGTGGCAGCCCCGGAGCCCACTATTGAGTAGAGCGGGGACTCTAGGTTTTGTTTCATTCGTAATGGAATAGGGGTTATGCATCCTCATGTTTTAAATTGAGAGGGAGTTTTGAAACTTGGGAAGTCTATGTGTGAATCTGAATTTAAAATAATATGAGCATAGTATTTCATACATATATGACTTTGTGATTCCTTTTACATGTTGAAAGTTCCTACTACGTTACTCGTGTTATACATTTTGTAGTTTTTGCCATGACTAGTAATTGAAATAATTACTTACACTAAATATGGTCATGATCAAACTTTCTTACAATTTTTAACTTATTGCATGCTCACAAGTGCTTTTAATAATGAAAAATTAATCAATCAACTATCCACATGTTGTGCTTTTATGATAAAATAAAAAAAACTGAGAAAAGATCAAAAGAATATTCATGCATCGTACTTCTTCTTTTGAGATGGCTTATCAGATATGAACTTGGAAGAAGTTGTGTATGAATAAACCATGTTCTTACGCTTCCGATTGTCAAATGACATAGGATTGCCATGATTAGTTAGAATAAGACTGATGTGGCATATAATCTCTTGCAAATGTCATATGATCTAAATTTGTGCTTTGCAAAATAATAATAATGCAGCAACATGTGTTATGCTTCCAGGTCTTGAAATAATTAAGTTTGTGAGATCATGACTTGCTTAAATTGAAAAATTATACTTGATATCTAGCATGGCTTACACTACTATATGTATCTCATTGATGTGATAGTGTAAGTGACTTGATAGTATGACTTGGATGAGCTTTGTTTTATATGTATACATCATATTATGCTCATGACAATTGAAATTTCTCTTTTGAACCTTGTTGAATACATTCTCAAATGGGGAGAAATATGACAAACATTGTTTCACATTCATAAGGTTTACACACTATTCAGACGGATAAATTTTTGTTTTGTGATTTCTTTCTCATTTGATTTTTGATTTTCAAAAAGAGGGAGCAATTTGCTTTCAAAACTTTTCATGTAAATAAGCCAATGTTTGGATTCTAAGTGGTGTTGCCAATGCATTCATCAAGGGGGAGATTGTGAGACCTATGTGTGCTGAATACATTGGCAATTTCAATAAAAGAAAGGGTTCACACGCAAAGTTTTGAATATTGCTAAAAATACCACTTCAGTTTATCCGAACTTGTGGGAATCTGTTTTTGCACTGTCCGAACTTTTCTCACGTGACTTGCACATGTTCGGCACTTAAAATTGTCCGAACTTTCAAACACGTGAGATGCACGAGGGTGGACATGGGTCGATCTCTACAAACGTGTTTTTGGGAGTAATGTTACCCTTGATGGTTTAGGACTGTCCGAACTTCTCAATTTATATCGGGAGTAACAGTTACTGCCCAGAGTTTTCATATTGAGTTTGATTGCTCTATTTTGCTCTATTTTAACTCGCAATATTACGAACATGCTTTTTGGCTTATGGAAAGTTTGATTAGTATTATCTTACTATGTTTTGGGTGTGTTTTGCCGGTTATGGCTGATATCATTTTTCTATGGTTTGCAACATGCTTATGTGAGGTTCTCATTTAAGATGTGTTTTTTTTGACTAACGAGAGTCAAGTCGAGGACTTGGGCTCGCAAAGATTGGTTGTGTATTCATGTGCAAGTGTTGCTTGAGGTCAATACATGGCTGGTGACGGAATCCATTGATCTAGTATTAGGGAGAAGATAAGGTTCAACAACCAAGTTTGGGAGGAATCGTGGTTGAGTTCATCAGGAGGTCGTGCATCATGTCTGGGTCAAGAACAATGCATATGAAGGTATTGTGGACATCACTGGTAGGTGTTTGCACGTGTGCAAGGTGTGCATGGACGTGGCAACATGGTTCCAAGATGTGATGAAGAGATATGGACGTGAAGATGTGGTCGGAAAGGTCCAACCGGCTGGTTTATGCCTTAATCTAAGGAAGAGGTGGTTATGGTTCGTTTATGGAAGGTTTAGAGTTTGTTTTGTTTATATTTCATAGTGAGCACAGGGTTGAGTTAGGAATGTTTGGCAAGTTCTTAAGGTCTTTGGAATTCTTAAGATTGCTTCTATCTGTGCATGGAAGATTCTTGAGCTGTTGTGGAAAGTTTCAGTTGAAACTGAGTAGGATTTGAGTCCTAGTTAGGATTGGGTTGGCCTCAGGGATGGTTATATAAGCAAGGGAGGCTAGAGCTCATTGTAAGATGCATTTTGGCTATTCCTCTTGTGTTCTATTGAATAAAGATCATAGTTTTTGAGGAGCTTTTGTGCCTTGTTTGTCCGACTTGTTTCCGTCAAGTTTTTCTCGCCGAGTTTCTGGACAGACCGATGTTGTTTAGGAATTTTGATCATAACTTATGTTTTACTACTCCAACTGATGTGATTCTTCTTGCATTGTATTTAAATCTCAATTATCTATCATCTGTGAAAGTTTCACGGTCATTGGATTTGCGGTTTTTGATCTACACAAGATTCTTTGCAGTGTTGCTGATCTTGTTTTAAATCGGGTAGAACAGTTTGACCTTCATGTAGTCTTTTGATCAAAACTCAAGTTCTACTTAGTGTTTTCACGTGATTCTTGTTGTATTGGTGCTGTGACTTGATTCTCTACTAGTTTTGTGATGGTTTAACACGTTTAAAATAGTTGCACACACGGTTTATTTAACAGGATCAATTTTTTGATGAGGGATTTTTGTTGTTTCCGCTAAAAATGTTAAAATCTACCATTCACCACCATCTCGTAGCTTTTCACATGCTTTTCGATCCTACAAATTGTGTTATAGTGCACTTCATCGCTTTGAGAGTGCCACTAAGTGGTTACTACAAAATAAGGTCTCACTCGGTTTTGATTTGTGTAAGCATCACATTCTAGGTGATACAACAACAACCAAGTGTTTGTCCCAGGCAAGTTAGGGTCGGCTAGATATGAAACCCAATAATATTATTTAGTTAGTTATTTTTTAAGAAAGAGAAGTAATAGAAAAATAAGATGGGAGTAACAAAATAGAAATAGACTAAGATTCTAAATTTTAGTTTTTTTAATGTAGTAATAAAAGAGGATAAGAATAATAAAATACAAATAAACTAAGATTCTAACACATGAATTGCTAATTTCGGTGCAGTCCTATGGTGAGCCAAATTTCTAGGTACATCACACTCTTTCAAGTTTCACTTCACGGCCTACAGCCATGTCAACGTTGGTCATCCTCTACCTCTCCTAATATTTTTCCTGTAATTTAGAATCCCACTGTTAACAGTTGCTTTTGGAGGTTTCCGTTGGACATGCTAACACCACTGTAGTCGATATTGGACTAGCTTCACCTCAATGGGTATCACCCCTACCCTATCACGTCTCACCTCAGTCCTATTTTGGTCTCTTCTTGTCTGACCGCATGCCCACCATAGCATGGGCATCAGTGCAACACTCATTTGTTTCATATGTTGCCTTTTAGTTGGCTAAAATTCTTCTCCATATAATATTGCAGGTTTGACCACATCCTATAGAACTTTTCTATCAATTTTTGTGGGACCTTATTATAAAATAGGATTACAGATGCTTGCCGCAACTTCATCCACCCTACCTTGATCCTATGGAAACATCCTCATTCATATTGCCATTAATTTGTAGCATTGATCCTAAATATCAAAATGTGTTCCACCTAGGTACTATTTATCCTTGTAGGCTAACAATTCCCTCTTCGCACCCCAAACTACTAAAGTCACACCTCATATACTCAGTGGTGGTCCTACTAAGCCTAAACCTCTTGGACTCTAAGATCTGCCTCGATAGCTCTACTTTTGTCATCCCTAGTTTCATCACTAAGGAAAAGATGTATGAGCCTAAGACTGATCCTTGGTGTAGTCCAATTATAATAGGATATACATAGACCTCATGTAGCACCCAATATTTCAAAAATTTGAAATAAAGGGATTTGAATTAGGAGTGCATCATGCATTTGCCTTTGATTTGAAAATTCAATTTCAAAATGAACTAGAATTCGTTTGAAATTTGAAAAGAAATTCAAATTGTATAAAGAAATGAAAAAGAAAAGAGAAAGACTAAATAAAAAGGAAAAAAACGCCGCATGGGCCCTAATCCTACCCCGGCCCACTTTCTTCCCTCTTTCCCTCCCCCTTTTATTTTCTCCCCACCGGCCCAAGGCCCAGCCGCCCCTTTCCTTCCCCTCTCCCTTTCTCTACGCGTGGAACCCACCTGTCGGACCTTCCTTCCTCCTCCCGTCGCATGCCCGACAGCTGCCCCGCCGATCTCACCCTGGGATCAAAATCATCGGCAAGTAAATCAATGAATTAATGGCCTAGGTTGCCTTCCTTCGAGGGGAAATCCCTTTCCATGCTTCGCCGCCCCCGCCCCCTATAAATACCGGCCGGTGCCCCTGTTTCTTCCCACCCCGAGCTCGAAACCCTAGCCGCCGTGCCAAGGTAATGGCGGCGCCGTTCTCGTCGCTCTAGCCGATGCCTCTCCTCGATTCCTTGCTCATATTGTTCGCCGTGTCCATAGGTACTCGCCAGACATCTTCACTTGGGGACTTCGTTGCCGCAACTCTGATCCCGACGAGCTCCGCCGAGGACCCCCGCCGTTCACCGTCGCCGACGCCTCTCCACCCGATCGCAAGTCCCGAAACCCCCCTAGGTGAGCGCGCGATGCCCGTCTCCTTCGTTTGGTGTGTAGAACGCTCGAGATAGGCGTCGATTTGGTCGTTCGACCATCGCCAGTGAGGCCCCGCCGCTGTGCGCCGCCGGGTGTGGCACGCGCGCCGCCGCGCACTGGGTGTGCGTCGCCCCTGGGGTGACGTGGCCCGATCCTCGCCGCCCATCTAGGGCTGACGACTTAGATTAGAAGGGGCGTACCCCTTCGCGTGTTTTAAATCTGGGCCGCCCGCGTTAGATCTAATGGCCCATATTCAAATACGTTTAACTGTTGGCCATTTTGCACATAGCCCCCTACGCGAATTTAAATTAATTACACTGAGGTCTTGTACTTTATGAACTAGCCCCTGGACTTTAATTAATTTATATCAGCACTGTTAAAATGTATAAATATGGTATTTTAGCCCCTGTTTTCACAATTATTTATGTTTTTAGCCTCTGTAAATTATGATTAACCCCCTGGCTATGTTATAAAATATTTTTAGGCCCCTGCTCCTGTCTGTTTTACATAAAAACCCCTGCACTCTTTGATATTTTCATAAAATCGTAAGTTTGCACTCTCTTTTTACACAAATTATTTAGGGACATTATTTTATTAACATTTTCTAGTTTTCTTACACAAAAATAATTTATTTAAATTGTTGTGGCATGCTGCATAATATTATTATTTATGTTCTGAGCTAGGAAATTACAATAAACTCATACAAGGCTCTAAAATGAAGATAAAATGCCATGAATTGTAAATCCACACCAATGTCCACTAAAACCCAAACTTCAACTCACATCACTAGTTAAAATTATAACTAAGGACATAGTAATGGCGACGTAATTGCGTAGGTTTTCTTTTGTGATTGCTTATTTGTGATGTCCCTATGTTTTCTTGCTCCTTATTTTCTGTTTCTATTTTCATTCCACATGCGATGATGTATTTAGAGTCGGTTCCCGAGCCGGCCTACGACCTTCAGGACTACCCCTTCTACAACCCACACTCCCAGGAAGGCAAGTTCCTTGACCATTTTGCACCTGTTTTATTAAGTTTTAGTTAGTCGCATGCTTAATAAATTGAATCCTATTTAACTGCACCCTTCTATATAATTCCTTGTCACCGGGTTAGTCTGGGTATATTTTATTATTACTTTCACGCTTAGCGATGCTTAGTATTGGGAGGGAAATTCTCTACATACATGTTATACTATTAATTGCTGTGATCATTTATTGGGATGTGGTGAAGTGAATTGTAGTGGATAAGAATCTGGAGGGTTTGTTTGTTATGGTGCAGTATGCACGAGACACGGGTTTTGGGGTATGAACCTTGCCAGATTCTAAGGATCGGTTTATGGAGGAAGCCACTAAGCTTTGTAGTATTGCCACAAGACTGAGTATGGGGCAGATTGGTCGATTAATTAGGCCTCTCCCGGCGTAGTATTAGTGATTAGATAGTGCGGGGAATTAGTTCAGGGTGTACTGCCTTGGGATCCTCATGTCTCAAGAGGGGGCAACTGGGGTGTTGAGTCGTGGTTTAACTGCTCACACTTTTGTATAGGGGTGAAACCTCAGAGGGCTAGTACACGTCGGGAGAATCCTTTGTAAAGACCTCATAGTGATCTCCTGGCCTCACACCAAAGCAAGTGTGCAATGTGGTTCATGACCACGGGCATCAAGGAGGTTTACTTAGTCCACCTGGAAACAGGGGATGAAATCACATCTTGTGGGTAAAGGATACGTTCTCTGTAGAGATTTAGAAACTGTCATGACAGCCGTGCTCACGGACAAGAGCGTCTTGGTGTCCAATTCATAATTAGTCAATGATTCGGAATGGTGGTTTGGTTGGTTGGGACTTGGATTACAAATGGGTTATGGTTGGGTTCATACACTTAGATGTAGGTGCTAATGAAAGCTAAGAATAGGACGTAATGCTATAGTGCTTAACCCAAAGTTGGCCTTCCTTTCTAAGAACCCACATGTCATCTCTTCCCCACTTGCTGAGTACTGTTAGTACTCAAACTTGCTTGTTGCTTATCTTTCCTCAGTCTACAATGGAGAAGATGTGGAGAATGAAGACTTCCACGCTGATCCGGAAGAGACGTTCTAGGCTGGTGCAACCCCAAGGCAACGCCTGTGCATGGAGCCACACTAGTTTACTTTTTCTGCTGCTTTGCTTTGTAATCTTATTTTAGACCGACATGTCATTATTATAAGACATTTATGTATTTGAACATGGCTTGTAATAAATGATATTACACTTTCGTCTACACATGTATGATGTGAACCGATCCTGGCATACATGTGGAAGCCATCCGGTTGTCTTGTTGGGACCGGGTGTGACACCTCACTATTATCTACACACACTTGTGACCATATTATCCTACATATCCTTGATATGGTTAATTTACTTTGTTGGTATTTTGTGTTTCTCTAGCACCCACCACATGACCGGCCTTGGTACTTTGTCATATGCCTTCTCCAAGTTAATGAACATCATAAATAGGTCCTTCTTTTGCTCTTTGTATCTCCTCATAAGTTGACAGAGTAGGAAAATCACCTCCATAGTGGACCTCCCAAGTTAAAAATGAAATTAGTTTTTATGGCATTGGTCACTCTTCTCAAGCAGTGTTCAAGCACTCTCTCCCAGAGCTTAATAGTATGTCGCATAAGCTTAATTCTTCAATAATTAGTACAACCTTGAATATCTCCTTTATTCTTGAAGATAGGTACCAAAATACTTTTCCCCCGCCCTTCAGGCATCAAATTCTAGGTGATGCTTATGGGAAATTGTCCCTGCAATGGAGATCTTTTTCTAGTGTGCCGGGTTTAGTTATATTTCATTAGACTTCAAGAGTTTACAACTTTAGAGGATCCAGGGGAATTTTAGACTTGGTTACACCCTACCATTCTTATATTTTGGTTACACACCATCACTGTCATTGCCAACTATATGAAGTGGTAAGCATGCTTTTTCTGGTCTTTACATCCATATAACTCGTTGGGGGGTTAGTTACTCTGATGCATTTTTGGGTTTGTAACATGTTTTTCTGTCGCATTAGTGATAGTAGATACTATGTGATTGCAGCGGCTTTAATGCCGCTTTTGTATAAATACTTGTTATATTTTTATTGCTTTTATGTCAGCTCTGTGGGGTGTTGGTCACTTGTTTTTCTGTCCCATTTGCGAAGTATATACTATGTGAATGCAGTGGCATTAATGCTGTTTTTTAATATACTTGTTAGAGTTTTTGTTGCCTTATAGGTAACTGTTTTATGTCTCCCTTTACACTGTGTTTCTGAAAACCTTGTTCATAATATGTTGCTAGTTCTTTACTATATTTAGATTTAGTAATTTATCATGTCACATCTCAGCTAGCAATAGCAGAGTGTGATGATAATTTTAATACAGATGACCATTCTGGATATCTATTTTTTCTTTTTGCTGTTTAGATAACGGTCTTGGTTGATACCACCTAGCTGTAATATGAGAAAAGATTGTCTCTTTATGTCATTCTGTAAACTGTGGTGCCCTAAAAAAGCATTGTAAAGTATGTTTATATTTTTTAATTCATGATATGATCATATTCATGTGTGTAGCCAGGAATGCTATTTCGTGTTCTAAATTTTGATGGTCTAAGGTATAATTACAACGTCCTGTTTTTACTTGATTACAATTAGGAGAAACTCACAATTTTAGAGTTGAAATTGAAAGTTTGATTATTGAACCATAAGTAGAGGTACTATGGAGGTTTCCACAATTGTATTATTTTGAAGTGATGATATTAAAGTCTGGAGGAATAAGTTCGACGTACTTGTTTACTTGTTTGGGTATTGTTGCAACCAATGGACTTGACCCATATGTTCAAATTTCAGCCTAATTGTTTAGAGAGTTTGTCAAATTAAAGGGTCGTATTATTGCATCTATCATGCAACAATGATTTATTTCTCTTCATCTGATTGCAAGAGTCGAATGTTGATTGCATGCTTTGGCTTCTTTCTGCAGAAGCTGCCTGTGCGATTGCAAGGTCAATTTCAATTTATATGGGCTTTGCCTGCCAAATCTTTAAAATAATAGATACATCTTGTTCTCAATGTGATAGCTAGTTGCGTAATGTAAGGCATCTTGCTGCTGTAGACCAATGGAATATAGATGGTTCAACGATTGATCTTGAGTGAATCTGGACCTAAAGTTATGGATGGTTCTTCTGTTAATCAATATCTGTCTGAACTCCATAAAGTTATGGATGGTTCTTCTGTTACGAGGAATAAAGTTACTCGGATGTGCAAAGTCCAATAGAGACATCACTCAGAAGAAGAGACAACATGGGAAAGAGAGGAAGACCTCAAGGTGGAGTTTCCCAGTCTATTCTCTTAGGCTTCCAAATCTCGAGGGCGATATTTCTTTTTAGAGGGGTAGAATTGTAACACCCACTATTTTAGAGAGGAAAAAAAATTGTAAAATGAATTTTTTCAAGAAGTAAAATCATTTTCTTGGGAATAAAATTCATATAAGGCAAGATGCATCATATTTGAATGATTGTGTGAATTTTTAAAAAATTCAAATTCGCTAGAAATTTGGTTTACAAATTCAAATCATAAAACAAAAGAAAAAGAAAACAGAAAAGAAAAAGGAAAGGGAAAAGAAAAAAAGAAAAACGCCCCTGGGCCGAATTCCCCAATCCGGCCCAATTTTCCCCGCTCTCCCGCGCCGGCCCGCGCCTCCTCTCCCCTCCCTCTCTCTCTGCCAGCTGGGCCCCGCGCGCCAGCCTCGCCCCGTGCCGCACTCTCTCTCCCCCTCGTTGCTAGCCGGCCCCGCCTGTAAGAACCGTCGCCCACCTCCCGTTGCGCCCGCGCCGTAACGCCTGCATGCGATAATACCGTGCCGCCCACTTTTTCCCCTCTTCATTCCCGGCCGTTTCACCCCAATCAAGTGTCGCGTCGTGCCCATGATGGCCGCCGACCGTTTCTACTCCGAATCCCCTATAAAAACCCGGCCATTCTCCTCAATTCCTCACCCCGGTGATCAAAACCCTAGCTTCGACAAGCTCGGTAATGGCGCCTCTGTTCCCGACTTTCCACCCACTTCTACTCCTCGGGAGTTTGCCTAACACCTTCCCCGTGTTGTTAGGAGTCTGTCGGACATCACCGTTGGGGTGGAACGTCGCTGCGTCACCGATTCCATCGCAGCCGACGAGCTCCTTCGTCATCCATCGTCGCCGACCATCCTCCATCCAATTTCCGGCCGTGCGACAACTTCTGGTGAGACCCCCGTGCCCTCCTCAACGTTTTGCGCTAGTCAGATGTGCTCCAAAGCGTTTGTAGCGTATTTTCGTTCAACTCTGGCGAGGTCGCCGCCGCACTCGCGTCGCCGCCGCCGCGCGCCGCCCCTGTGCCGTCGCTCCCGCCTCTCGAGGTGACGTGGCCCCCTCTCGGCCGTTCATTTTGAGCGGGCGGCCGAGATTAAAATCGAGCGTACCGCTTCAGTTAATAAAATCTGAGCCATCCAATTTAAAATCAACGGCCCATGTTCAAACTAGTCTTCCCGCCGCCGGAATTTCACTCAAACCCTTGGAAACTTGCGGGCTACCCCCTAAGTTATTCTAAAATTCAAGTCTAACCCCTGTAAATGTTGAACTAGCCCCTAGACTTTTTAGAAATTAGGAAAATACTGGTAAATTGAATAAAAAGTGTTTTTAAGCCCTTGGAAAATTATAAAATGGCAAATAAAAATCTGGAAAAATTGTAGAATAACCCCTAGACTCAATAAAAATTATTTTTAACCTCTAGAACAGTTCTGTATTTGCAAAAAAGCCCCTATTAGTTCTAAAAATTAAATAAAAGTCCCTACTTTGTATAAAATAACTATAAAAAATAGATTTAAATATGTTATATTTATTTATTATTTTTATTAATTCATTTAAATTGCTGAGATGGTCATAAAAATATTTTTAAGTATATTTATTTCATAAAAATTGTTTTGCCCATAGAAATAATTAGTAAAAATAATGTAAAAATTGTAAAATTTATATTATTGATTATAAATCTGTTTTAAGCTTATTTTTGAAGGATAAAATTTCTAGAAAATAATTTTAGGGTTCTAATAAGTATAAAAATGGTATAAAAATCTATAAAAATATGTTTTACTCACTAAATTTCATTTAAATTTAAATTCTCATCAGCAAATGTATGTCTATAATAAAAATCAACCTCAAAATCACTTTTGCGTAGGAATTTGCGTTTATTTAAATATTGTGCATTTTATTATGTTCTTATTGTATGTTCTTTTTCGTGTATCGTCGTAATTTAGAGTCGGGGCCCGAACCCACCCTTAACCTTCAAGAGCAGCAGTTTCCCGACGACTCCGAGACACAGTTTGGAGGCAAGTTCCTTGACCATCTTGCACCCTTTTTGTTAAGTTTTAGTTAGTTGCATGCTAAATTAAAATATGAATCCTATGTTATGTTTTCCTAGATTTTCCACAATATCTCCTTGTCAACATGATTTGGGCATTTTATTATTATTTAGAATACGCTTAGCCATGCTTAATTGAAATATGATCTATTAATTTACAAGTTTACATTTGAAGTACTTTGATTTGTGAATTGGTGGTTATAATGGAAATTAGTAGATAGGAATCTGATAGGGGGTTTTGTATGGATTGGTGCATGCGTGCACAAGACCTTGGTTTGAGGCTTGACACCTATCGGATTCTAAGGACCGGTTTGTGGAAGAAGTTGCTGAGCCTTCTCGTATCACCACACAATTGTATATGGGACAACTTGGTTTAGTAATTTGGTCTCTCCCGATGTAGCATAGGTAATTGAACGGGCGGGGAATGGGTTTTGCCTTGGGATCCGCAGGGCTCAAGAGGGGGCTTCTCTTGGCGGAGGGAAAATAGACTCCAGGTGCCAGAGCAGTGAAACCTTAGAGTACCCACTGCAAGTCGGGAGAACCATCGGAAACACCTCGTAGTGATCTCCTGGCCACACACCTACGGAAGTGTGTATTGTGGTTGGCTACCACGGGCATCAGGGAGGTTTACCTTAGTCCACCTGGCAACAGGGGACAAAATCACGAACTGTGGGTAAAGGATACACACTCTGCAGAGTTTTGTCAAACTGTCTAGACAGCCGTGCTCATGGACACGAGCGGCTTGGAAACCAAATTCATAATTAGCACTTGGTTACTTAATGGACGATTTGGGATTGGTCTTACCTGGATTAATTTTGGATGTTGGTTGGGATTTTCACCTAGTTGTAGGTGCTTAATAAACAATTAAGAGTAGATTGTTACTGCTATAGTGCTTAACCCTTTAACTGCCTTCCTTGTTGTGAACCACACATGACATAACTTCCCAACTTGCGAGTACGTTGGTACTCAAACTTTTTAGTTGCATATTCCCCCCCCCCCCCAGTCTACGAAGATGCAGAGGTGGAGAACCAGGACTTCTACGGAGACCCCGAAGAGATGTTCTAGGCTGGCGCTCCCCTGTGCAACACCTGTGTTTGGAGCCCTTGTTATGTTTTTCCGCTGCTTGTGTACTTTTATTTTAGACCTGGATGGTCATTTATGTAATAAGGTGATGTATTCGAACATGGTATTATATTTGGTATTTCACTTTCGTCTACACATGTATGAGTTGAACTGATCCTGGCATACATGTGGAAAGTATCTGGTTGTCTTCTTATTTCCAGGTGTGACAAAGTGGTATCAGAGCCGTGTTGCCCGTAGGACGCAAGCCTAGATAGAAAAGGACGATTTAAGGACTATACTATTTTCAAATATTATTAATTGTAAAATTTCTTTGTTCTTTACCTTGCACTTATTTCACTTACTCTTTAATTTTTTTTATTACTGACACTCTCCTGTTTCAAAATCTTAGATGGCTAACGTCAGGAGAACAGCTCGCATGTCAACTGGAGGCTATGTTCCCAACCGAAGGATTGCTGCCCGCCGTACCCCACTCAATGATCCTCGGCGTGCGGTGGTGATTCGTACCGATGGAAGAGCTGCAGGACGACTTCGACGTCGACTTCAAGCTATACTGCTCGACGCCGGCTACAGACACGAGAGACTGGCACTCACCTACCACTCTATTGGGATGCAGTGTCCCTACCGGATCGAGTGGTCATGCAAGCTATTTGTCTACTATGGGGATGAACTACTCAAGGTGCACCGTACCCCTGCTGTAAGGAGCTACCGACGCCATGTTGAGTAGGATGTCAGCTGGGAGGCCATCACCTATTGGAGCCACACTTACCGCTACCAGCTGCGGAACTCAGTACACACCTACACTCCCCAGCGTCCCAGCGGCACTGGCAACTTCGTCACCAGGTACGTGGAGGGGCCCCTGAACCTTCCACTGACTCACCAGACAGTTGATGACGTGGAGCGCCTCAGCATTCGCCTCCACAAGGCTTAGCAAGAAATTCAGGATGTTCGTGACCTGGCAGCACATTATGAAAGGCAAGTGAGGAGGTACTGTCGGATTACCGAGGAGGACCCAGATGGGTATGCTTCAGACACCTCCACTTGGATCCCAGACTCTCCTGACCGCCGTGTTGGTCGTGGCGACACTGACTCGATGGACTACTCTTCAGACGAGGAGCCAGACTCAGGGGAGCCTTCTGTGTCGCAGCAGCCAGCCAACTCTCCTCCGCATGGCAACGAGCCTCGTGGTAGCAACTCGGGATATGATGGAGATTATGATGAAGACCCAGACAAGGAGGAGGACCCCGAGGAGCGAGAGTAGACTCTTGCCTGCCCTACAACTCAAGATTAAGACACTTACCCATGAGTTGTAATAAGAGCGATGTAGTGACGATTTGTGTAATCTTGAGTTGTATGATTTTGTTTTGAGAACTTGAATATCCATGTTTGTGTTTGTTTAATGAAAGTGATCTTTATTTCTCTAT
This sequence comes from Tuctoria greenei, assembly GCA_036927565.1. Classification (NCBI taxonomy): domain Eukaryota; kingdom Viridiplantae; phylum Streptophyta; class Magnoliopsida; order Poales; family Poaceae; genus Tuctoria; species Tuctoria greenei. The sequence goes on along the minus strand of JAYESD010000001.1, from coordinate 259,163,168 downwards.
CTCCTTATTGATGCATATAGTGGGAAAGACGTATAGAATAGTTTCTCTCTTATCTTTTTGTTCTAAAGCAACACCCCAATCTCAGATGGCAGGAAGAGGAAGAGGACGTGGACGTGGTGTGCCACCCAATCAAGATAATGAAGTCCCACTACCTCAGTGGAATGGAAGAGGTGCTCGTGGGGCACCAGCTGCAAACCAAATGCAGCATATGATGGCTATGCAACTTCAAATGATGCAAAACTTGATACAAATTGTGAACAATATGCAACAGGTTCATCAAGCACCACCACCCCCTCCACCACCACCACCCCCACCTCCAAGATTTTGCTTAAGAGACTTCATGAACACTCAACCCCCACACTTCTCCAACGCCACGGAACCCATGGATGCAGATGATTGGATCAATACTATTGAAAGTAAACTAAGAATTGTACAATGTGAAGGGAGGGAAAGGGTGTTATTGGCATCACACCAACTCCATGGACCTGCGGCTGATTGGTTGACCGCTTTTACTGCGGCTCATGGCAACCCAGACAATATTACCTGGGAAGAGTTTAGAGAAAACTTCCACAATCATCATGTACCGGCAGGAGAAATTCAAGCCAAACGTATGGAGTTCCTAGCACTGAAGCAGGGGAACATGAACATAAGGGGGTATTTGAACAAGTTTACACAATTATCTCGGTACGCCCCTGGAGATGTTGACACTGATGCCAAGAAACAATTCTGTTTCAAAGAGGGACTGGACAAAGAGATACAATTGAAGATGTCTTCCAGTGACTATGCTAGTTTCCAACATTTATTGGATAAAGCTTTCACGGTGGAAAGAAAGAAGAAGGAGTGTGAAGGAGAAGACCGCAAAAGGAAGATGATGATGGGGCAGTCCCCAAGTAGCAATCGTCCTCGCTTTAACCCACAGCAATCAGGACACCTGAGTCGTCCCATGGGCAATAATCAAAGTCATCGGTACACTAACAACTCTTCATTCAGACCTCAATCTCAGTATGTGCGCTCACAGTACCAGCAGATGCCACCACAACGCCCACAAATGTATCAACAACGTCCTGTGACTTCAAACCCTCGACCAACTGGGCAACCACAGCAAAATCAACAAAGAAACAAGGCTCAAGACACCAGTACTCGGGGAGCTTGCTATATATGTGGTGACAAGGGACATTACTCCAACAACTGCCCGAAAAAGCATTCACAGCAGAACCAGTCCAGAGGAAGGGTCAATCATGTTGTTCTGGAGGAAGCTCAGGATGCATCAGATGCGGTGATCGGTACGTTCCCTGCTGATTCCCATCCTCCTACAGTATTGTTTGATTCTGGTGCAACACATTCGTTCATAGCAAAAGAATTCATAAGAAGACATGGAATGAATGTTACATTAATGAATCAAGTATTAGTAGTCAACTCTCCTGGAGGAGTGATGCTGACAAGGCAAGTATGCCCTAATGTAAGCATAAGCATTAGGGGGGTAGCGTTCTTAGCAAACCTTATAGTGCTGGAGTCACAAGGAATAGATATTATTCGGAATGGATTGGTTAACCAAGTACAAAGGGGTGATCCACTGTGCCACGAGAACAGTATGTCTAACTCATACAGATGGCACAAACGTGGAGTTTCGTCCTGATCAAGCACCAGTTCAGAAAATACGACTCAACCAGATTGAAGGAGTACAAGAGATCAAAGTTGTTTGTGATTTCCCAGATGTGTTTCCTGATGAACTACCGGGTATGCCCCCAGACAGAGAAATTGAATTCATCATTGAATTAGTATCTGGTACAACACCAATTTACAAGCAACCATACAGGATGGATGCTAAACAATTGGCAGAATTGAAAGATCATATCAATGAGTTGTTAGCGAAAGGATACATTCGTCCTAGTTCCTCACCTTGGGGAGCCCCAGTGATATTTGTGCCCAAGAAAGATGGTACACAGAGGTTATGTGTGGATTATCGCGCACTCAACGCAGTAACTATCACGAACAAATATCCTTTACCAAGGATTGAGGATTTGTTTGACCAGTTGAGAGGTGCATGTGTGTTCTCAGAGATTGATCTACGATCAGGGTATCACCAATTGAAGATACGACCCTCGGACATACCAAAAACGGCATTTGTTTCAAGATATGGATTATATGAGTATACAGTCATGTCTTTTGGTTTAACTAATGCCTTGGCTTATTTCATGTACCTTATGAATAAGGTATTTATGGAGTATTTGGATAAGTTTGTCGTGGTGTTTATTGACGACATTTTGATATTCTCCAAAAGTGAAGAGGAACATGAGGAGCACCTAAGTTTGGCTTTATAGAAACTTCGGGAACATCAGTTGTATGCAAAGCTAAGTAAATGTGAGTTCTGGTTAAAGGGAGTGTCATTTCTAGGACATGTTATATCCCAGGGAGGAATAGCAGTAGACCCTAGTAAAGTGAAAAATGTTCTGAATTGGAAAACACCAGAAAATGTTGGGGAAATCAGTAGTTTCTTCGGCATGGCAGGCTATTATCGCCGGTTTATCGAAGGATTTTCAAAAATATCTCGTCCGTTAACCAAGTTACTTGAGAAGGGAGTTGTGTACAAATGGACACCAGAGTGTGAAGCTAGTTTTACAGAGCTAAAGAAAAGGTTGACTACTGCTCCAGTGTTGATTATGCCGGATATGCAGAAAGAATTTGTAGTTTACTGTGATGCATCTGGACAAGGACTGGGATGTGTACTAATGCAAGAGGGACATGTAGTGGCTTATGCTTCACGTCAACTCAGAAAGCATGAAAGAAATTACCCTACTCATGACTTGGAGTTAGCAGCAGTGGTTCATGCATTGAAGTTATGGAGACATTATCTTATAGGAAAAAGAACTGAAATTTATACGGACCACAGGAGTTTGAAGTATATCTTCACCCAACCAGATCTAAATCTCAGACAACGCAGATGGTTGGAACTTATCAATGATTTTGATGTCGGAATCAACTATCATCCTGGGAAAGCTAATGTGGTCGCAGATGCATTAAGCAGATCGGCTCAATGCAATAGCTTGGCACTGCAAGGTCAACAACCGCAGTTATGTGAGGAATTAGCAAGGCTAAACCTTAGTATCGTAACTAATACTGAGGCAGTGTATATGGAAATAGAGTCTACTTTGGAAAAGAATATTCGTGAAAAGCAAAAGAATGATAAGTGGATCCAGAAGACTAAGCAACTAATGAAAGAGGGAAAAGCACCGGACTTTAGAGAAGATGAACAGGGAACTCTATAGCTAGGGAAGAAAATATGTGTACCTGATATCAAGGAGATTCGAGAGCTGATACTAAGAGAAGCCCATGATTCGTCATATTCTATTCATCCGGGGAGCACAAAGATGTATCAAGATCTAAAGGATCGATATTGGTGGCTTGGAATGAAACGAGATGTGGCGGAGTATGTAGCTCTGTGTGACACGTGTCAGAAGGTTAAAGCAGAACATCAAAAACCCGCAGGGTTACTTCAACCCATTAAAATACCTGAATGGAAATGGGAAGAAATAAGTATGGACTTTATTGTGGGATTGCCGAGAACTCAGTCAGGATACGACTCTATATGGGTCATAGTGGATCGTTTGACCAAAGTGGCCCACTTTATCCCAGTAAAGGAAAGCTATTCTGGTTCAAGGTTGGCAGAACTATATATGGCAAGAATTGTATGCCTGCATGGAGTGCCAAAGAAGATAATATCAGATAGAGGTACCCAGTTTACTTCTAGATTCTGGCAAAAGCTGCATGAGTCTATGGATACTCGACTCAATTTCAGCTCGGCATATCATCCGCAAACTGACGGTCAAACAGAGCGTACTAACCAAATTCTTGAAGACATGTTGAGAGCATGTGCTTTGAAAAACAGTAGGAGTTGGGATAAAAACCTACCCTATGCTGAGTTCTCCTATAACAATAGTTATCAAGCCAGTTTGAAGATGTCTCTGTTTGAAGCTTTGTATGGACAGAAGTGCAGAACACCATTGTTTTGGAATCAAACTGGGGAAAGCCAAGTATTTGGGCCTGAAGTGTTAAGAGAAGCTGAGAGACAAGTACAAGAAATCCGGAAGAATTTGAAGACAGCACAGTCAAGGTAGAAGAGTTATGCTGATACTCGACGTCGTGAACTAACCTTTGAATTGGTGATTTTGTGTATCTCAAGGTGTCACCCGTGAGAGGGTTACGACGATTCAAGGTGAAGGACAAGTTATCACCCCGATATATTGGTCCCTTCAAAATACTGGAGAAAAGAGGAGAAGTAGCCTATCGGCTCGAGCTACCATCTCATTTATCAGATGTGCACGATGTATTCCACGTGTCACAACTAAAGAAATGCTTAAGAGTACCAGAAGAACAATTGCCATTGGAAGCAGTAGACGTGCAAGAGGACTTGACCTATGCAGAACAATCTGTTAAGATTATCGAGACATGAGAACGAGTTACGAGGAATAAAGTTACTCGGATGTGCAAAGTCCAATGGAGACATCACTCAGAAGAAGAGGCAACATGGGAAAGAGAGGAAGACCTCAAGGTGGAGTTTCCCAGTCTATTCTCTTAGGCTTCCAAATCTCGAGGGCGAGATTTCTTTTTAGGGGGGTAGAATTGTAACACCCACTATTTTAGAGAGGAAAAAAAATTGTAAAATGAATTTTTTCAAGAAGTAAAATCATTTTCTTGGGAATAAAATTCATATAAGGCAAGATGCATCATATTTGAATGATTGTGTGAATTTTTAAAAAATTCAAATTCGCTAGAAATTTGGTTTACAAATTCAAATCATAAAACAAAAGAAAAAGAAAACAGAAAAGAAAAAGAAAAGGGAAAAGAAAAAAAGAAAAACGCCCCTGGGCCGAATTCCCCAATCCGGCCCAATTTTCCCGCTCTCCCGCGCCGGCCCGCGCCTCCTCTCCCCTCCCTCTCTCTCTGCCAGCCGGGCCCCGCGCGCCAGCCTCGCCCCGTGCCGCACTCTCTCTCCCCCTTGCTGCTAGCCGGCCCCGCCTATCAGAACCGTTGCCCACCTCCCGTCGCGGCCGCGCCGTAACGCCTGCATGCGATAATACCGCGCCGCCCACTTTTCCCCCTCTTCATTCCCGGCCGTTTCACCCCAATCAAGTGTCGCGTCGTGCCCATGATGGCCGCCGACCGTTTCTACTCCGAATCCCCTATAAAAACCCGGCCATTCTCCTCAATTCCTCACCCCGGTGATCAAAACCCTAGCTTCGACAAGCTCGGTAATGGCGCCTCTATTCCTGACTTTCCACCCACTTCTACTCCTCGGGAGTTTGCCTAACACCTTTCCCGTGTTGTTAGGAGTCTGTCGGACATCACCATTGGGGTGGAACGTCGCTGCGTCACCGATTCCATCGCCGCCGACGAGCTCCTCCGCCGTCCATCGTCGCCGACCACCCTCCATCCAATTTCCGACCGTGCGACAACTTCTGGTGAGACCCCCGTGCCCTCCTCAACGTTTTGCGCTAGTCAGATGTGCCCCAAAGCGTTTGTAGCGTATCTTCATTCAACTCCGGCGAGGTCGCCGCCGCACTCGCGTCGCCACCGCCGCGCGCCGCCCCTGTGCCGTCACTCCCGCCTCTCGTGGTGACGTGGCGCCCTCTCGGCCGTTCATTTTGAGCGGGCGGCCGAGATTAAAACCGAGCGTACCGCTTCGGTTAATAAAATCTGAGCCATCCAATTTAAAATCAACGGCCCATGTTCAAACTAGTCTTCCCGCCGCCGGAATTTCACTCAAACCCCTGGAAACTTGCGGACTACCCCCTAAGTTATTCTAAAATTCAAGTCTAACCCCTATAAATGTTGAACTAGCCCCTAGACTTTTTAGAAATTAGGAAAATACTGGTAAATTGAATAAAAAGTGTTTTTAAGCCGCTGGAAAATTATAAAATGGCAAATAAAAATCTGGAAAAATTGTAGAATAACCCCTCGACTCAATAAAAATTATTTTTAACCTCTAAAACAGTTCTGTATTTGCAGAAAAGCCCCTGTTAGTTCTAAAAATTAAATAAAAGTCCTTACTTTGTATAAAATAACTATAAAAAAATAGATTTAAATATGTTATATTTATTTCTGTATTATTTTTATTAATTCATTTAAATTGTTGAGATGATCATAAAAATATTTTTAAGTATATTTATTTCATAAAAAATTTTTTGCCCATAGAAATAATTAGTAAAAATAATGTAAAAATTGTAAAATTTATATTATTGATTATAAATCTGTTTTAAGCTTATTTTTGAAGGATAAATTTCTAGAAAATAATTTTAGGGTTCTAATAAGTATAAAAATGGTATAAAAATCTATAAAAATATGTTTTACTCACTAAATTTCATTTAACTTTAAATTCTCATCAACAAATGTATGTCTATAATAAAAATCAACACCAAAATCACTTTTGCGTAGGAATTTGCATTTATTTAAACATTGTGCATTTTATTATGTTCTTATTGTATGTTCTTTTTCGTGCATCGTCGTAATTTAGAGTCGGGGCCAGAACCCACCCTTAACCTTCAAGAGCAGCAGTTTCCCGACGACTCTGAGACACAGTTTGGAGGCAAGTTCCTTGACCATCTTGCACCCTTTTTGTTAAGTTTTAGTTAGTTGCATGCTAAATTAAAATATGAATCCTATGTTATGTTTTCCTAGATTTTCCACAATATCTCCTTGTCAACATGATTTGGGCATTTTATTATTATTTAGAATACGCTTAGCCATGCTTAATTGAAATATGATCTATTAATTTACAAGTTTACATTTGAAGTACTTTGATTTGTGAATTGGTGGTTATAATGGAAATTAGTAGATAGGAATCTGATAGGGGGTTTTGTATGGATTGGTGCATGCGTGCACAAGACCTTGGTTTGAGGCTTGACACCTATCGGATTCTAAGGACCGGTTTGTGGAAGAAGTTGCTGAGCCTTCTCGTATCACCACAGAATTGTATATGGGACAACTTGGTTTAGTAATTTGGTCTCTCCCGATGTAGCATAGGTAATTGAACGGGCGGGGAATGGGTTTTGCCTTGGGATCCACAGGGCTCAAGAGGGGGCTTCTCCTGGCGGAGGGAAAATAGACTCCAGGTGCTGGAGCAGTGAAACCTTAGAGTACCCACTGCAAGTCGGGAGAACCATCGGAAACACCTCGTAGTGATCTCCTGGCCACACACCTACGAATGTGTGTATTGTGGTTGGCTACCATGGGCATCAGGGAGGTTTACCTTAGTCCACCTGGCAACAGGGGACAAAATCACGAACTGTGGGTAAAGGATACACACTCTGCAGAGTTTTGTCAAACTGTCTAGACAGCCGTGCTCACGGACACGAGCGGCTTCGAAACCAAATTCATAATTAGCACTTGGTTACTCAATGGACGATTTGGGATTGGTCTTACCTGGATTAATTTTGGTTGTTGGTTGGGATTTTCACATAGTTGTAGGTGCTTAATAAACAATTAAGAGTAGATTGTTACTACTATAGTGCTTAACCCTTTAACTGCCTTCCTTGTTGTGAACCACACATGACATAACTTCCCAACTTGCGAGTACCGTTGGTACTCAAACTTGTTAGTTGCATATTTTCCCCCCCAGTCTACGAAGATGCAGAGGTGGAGAACCAGGACTTCTACGGAGACCCCGAAGAGATGTTCTAGGCCGGCGCTCCTCTGTGCAACGCCTGTGTTTGAGCCCTTGTTATGTTTTTCCACTGCTTGTGTACTTTTATTTTAGACCTGGATGGTCATTTATGTAATAAGGTGATGTATTCGAACATGGTATTATATTTGGTATTTCACTTTCGTCTACACATGTATGAGTTGAACTGATCCTGGCATACATGTGGAAAGCATCTGCTTGTCTTCTTATTTCCAGGTGTGACATCCCCCTCTAACCGCCCGCCGCCCCACGATTCACAACCCCGATGTGCCGCCACCCCTGCCCCCTCTGACCCCGCACCGCCGCCCGGCCTCCCGCCATCTCAGATTCCGCAATGCTGCCCCGACAAGCATTTTCTTAAGTGACAAATATAGAATTCATTAGATGCTCAATCCCCTTGCATTAGTCAAATCCCCAACCTCGCATCACCTTCGTCTCATTAGGGATCTAGCTTGCAACTCATGATGGTCTCCCAATCTGGAGATCTACTTTCCCTCAACAAAGATCTCCTTGCTGAGACACTAATTCACCTCCCCACCCTCTCCGATCTTGGTCATGCTTGCGTTGTCTGCAATGTATTCAGCCGTGTCATCACTAGCCGCTCCTTCCTCGTACCTTCACCGGTAAGTTCAAACCAGTTGAGCCACCTCACCCTCTGCTGCCGCTGCTCATGCCTTAGTCAAAGCTGTCGACTTTCGATTCTTGTTCCTTCCAAACTCGAGCTTCTGGATAGTCTGAGATGCTCGTGTTGGTCTCTTTGTTCTTGATTATAATGAGCATGGTGATGGGATCTTCAACAATATTGTGGTATGTGACCCTTTGACCCGGCGCTACGTGCTTCTTCCTCCAATCCCTCAAGACATGGCATCTAACGTCCTAGAACCATGGACCGCGAGAGATGAGTTCTCTCATAAATGTGATGTCTTCCTTTGTCCTCATGGTGAGGACGAGTCCTCGGAGATGGGGGGCCTAGAGTCATTCATGCTGATTTGGATGGCACAGTGCTCAACAAAGTTGCTCACATTCATCTTCTCTTATGCCAAGTGGCAGTGGCAAGCCATTCCTATCCCCAACTGGCTCGATGTGAACCATGTGAGGCCCACTTTGGGCACTCATCTTCTTTTGGCGCATATATGCATATGATTGTTTCTACTGGTTATGGGGCAGCAAAAAATTGGTTGTACTAGATATGAGGAGGATGGAGTTCTTCTATGTCACCATCTTCCTTTTGCCGATGACAATGCTAAAGAATTTGCTATAGTGGAGTTAGGGGAAGGCAGACTTGGGATGTTTGTATTTGACTATAGTGCCAGCAATACTATAGTACAATTCTTAAGTGCAAAAAGGCAAATTTTTGGTGAGGGTGACACCAAGTGGTCACCACAAAATAAAGTCTCACTAGGTTATGGTCTATGGAAGTCTAGGTGGCGCTGATGGGAAATTGGTCCTGCAAAGGACACATTTTTCTTGCGTGCGAGAGTTTAGTTATGTTTCATTAGACTTCAAGACTTTACAACTTCAGAGGATCCGAGGGAATTTTAGATTTGGTTAAACCCTACCATTCCTATATATTGGTTACCCACCATCACTGTCATTGCCAACTATATAAAGAAGTAAGCATGCTTTTTCTGGTCTCTACATCCATACAACTCCATGTGAGATTAGTTACTCTAATGTATTTTGGGTTTGTAACATGTTTTCTGTGCCATTTGTGATAGTAGATACTACGTGATTGCAATGGCTTTAATGCCGTTTCCTATATAAATACTTGTTATAGTTTTATTGCCTTATGAGTAACTGTTTTATGTCTGGCCTTACACTGTTGTTTGAAAAACGTGTTCAACATATGTTACCTGTTTCTTACTATATTTAGGATTAGTGATTTATCATGTCAGAGTTCAGCTAAAAATAGCATAATGTGATGGTAATTTTAACACAGATAACCATTCTGACTATATATATTTTCTATTTGCTGTTTAGATCGTTTAATTACACTGATATTCATCATGAATTTTAGGATCCTTTTACATGGCATAGATAACAGCCTTGTTGCTACCGTCTATATGTAATATGAGAAAAGATTGTCTCTTTATGTCATGCTGCAAACTCTGTTGCCCTAAAAAGCATTGCAGAGTATGTTTGGATTTTTCTTAAAAAAATCATGATATTAGTATATTCATGTGTGCAGCCAGGAATGCTAGCTATTTCGTTTCTATAGCCCACAAATTTTGATGATCTAGGAAAAATTACAACGTCCTGTTTTTACTTTATTACAATTAGGAGAAACCCACTGTCGGTACCTTACATACTGGGTACCCCATGATACCGCAACAAGAGTAAGAAAGTTCCACCCGTCAGAGTTGAAGGCCCTTGCTGGTCCCACATGTCATGTTGCACCGGACCGGCTCCCCTCGTATGACTGGCTCCCGGGTTAACACGTGTAAAATAAGCCCGGAACAGAACTCCCAACCAAGGGAAGCTCCGGCGACTACACGTGTACAACAACCCCGGACCTAGCCCCCGTCAGCAAAGGAGCTCCGGTACTGACACGTGTACAGCAACCCCCGGACCTGCTCTCCCGCAAGGGAAAGCTCCTGGTCCGACACGTGTGGAGCCTCCGGACCTTCGTCACCAACGGAAATACAGGCCGGACAAGACCATTACAGACATTCAAAGATGGTTAAAGCGACAGTTACAAGGTTTTATAATGTGTCATTAATGCCATATTAATGACACACGATCAGTGTACAATTAATAATGGTAACGCTGCCATGAAGGCATGTTACCATACTATTAACTGTAATTAATACTCTTTATACGGTGTATTAAGACATTAAGCACGCTAGGGCCACATGTCGGGCCAGACCAGCTTTGTAACGGTCAGTCCTTAGAACTATAAAAGGGCTGCATCGCAGGAATATCAGGACATTCGGATCCAGGCGATTGCAACTTGACCTTAGCGAACTAACTTGCTCAATACAATCACACAAACCCCGTGGAGTAGGGTGTTACGCTGAGGCGGCCCAAATGACGTAAATCTCTGAGGTCACCATCTTGATTTTGATCTTGAGTCCCCTAACCATAAAAGAACCTCCGCGGGCTGTTTCTCAATGGGTCCGAGGGAAGTGTCGTATTTCACACTTCGACATTTGGCGCGCCAGGTAGGGAGGATTTGTTCAAAGATCACGAGATGGTGAATTCAGCTGCTGGATCATCCAACGGCAATCATGTTGATCAACCTTCTGGAGGCAACCCCTCCAACGTTCAGCAACCAACTGGTGCCAATGCTCTAGCAAGTGTTGTAGCACAATCTGATCCGGCAAATAATGCTGGTCAACAAGATGGAGCATCTGCATCGATCACTACATCGGCAAACAACAACCCCGAGCACGCGCTCATTGCTGCGTGAGCTCTTCTGCAACATCCCCCACCTCCAGGCGCACCCCAGGGTGCTATGGAGTAGTGGAGGGATGATATTGACCATCTGGTCACAGCTGCGGCTGCAGGCATCAGTAACCAAGGTCCTCCTCCTTCGGGAAGGGCACCTTCACAACGACAGACCTTGTCCGGTCGGCTTGTTCCACAAGCATCTCAACAAAGGAGGCGTGCCACCTCCCAATAGGTGACTTCGTTGCCCCCGGGGGCCGACGCACTCATACCATCACCAGGATACCGACCCATGATCTAAGGTCGGAACTGGATCGCCGTTACCGGCAACAGGACGACCGAGTCCACATCGAGCGTGCTCGCGAAAGGCGAGAGGCTCGGGACAACCCTGCTCCTCAAGGAGTAGGAGGAGGTTGTTCTGCACTGGCCATGCACTTATGTATGGTCAGGTGGCCACAGAAGTTTAGGCCTCACTTGCCAGAAAAATTCGACGGGACAGTGTACCCCACCGAATTTCTACAAATATACTCTACTGCCATACTAGCAGCGGGGGGTGATGAGGCTATAATGGCCAATTACTTCCCTGTGGCCTTAACCGGGACTACAAGATCCTGGTTCATGAGTATTCCACATGTCTCCATCAATAGTTGGGCGGAACTATGCCAGCAATTCACTGCCAATTTCGGGAGCTCCTACACCCGACCTGGCACTGAACTGGACCGGTTTGTTGTAAAGCAAATGTCATGAGAATCGCTACGGTCCTTCATCCAGCGACTCTCTCAGGTACGCAATACAATTCCTTCAATCTCGAGCTCCTCTGTTATTGTTGCATTCAGACAGGGTGTTCGAGATAAGAAGATACTAGAGAAGTTGGCTATTAAGGAAGTTACCAGCATCACGGAACTCTTCAGCCTAGTCGACAAATGTGCTAGAGCTGTGGAGGGCCATTAAATGCACTCCAAACCAGCTCCGGAGGCCAACCAAAAGTCCTCCACAACTGAAGCTGCTACCTCCGGTAGTGGCAAGAAGAAGAAGAAGCCCAACGGCAAAAAGAAGCTGTCGGCCGGCGCTCCAGCTACTGCTGCTGCAGCTCCTGGAAGCCGAGGGCCATGCCCCAAGAAGCGACCTCGTCCTTCACCAGAGGATGGCAACAGTTCTAAAGCTTGGTGTTCGATTCACAAGACGAATCGACACAGCTTGGAAGAGTGCCGGGAGGTCCAGAACCTTGCCGAGCGCTATAACAAGGTCCGGGAAGAAGCTCCTTTCCGTCAAAGGGAAGGAAAAAAAAAAGTCGATGAAGCTCCGGCCGATGAAGAGCTAGGTTTCCAGGACCCTAAAAAGGCCTTGAAAGTCGTCTACAACACTATCGACGACAATTCCGACGTCTCCGACAACGAACGTTGGAAAACCCTGAACACCATATATGGTGGTTCTTTGGACATCACTTCTCGTCACATCCTCAATACAATGCGGCGAGACATAGCCATGGTAGCTCCTGCTGCTAAGGCAGAACCACATCGGAAGTGGATGGACACACCCATCATTTTCGATGCTTCGGACTGTCCCCAAAACATGATCGGGGCTGGTCAACTCCCATTGATGGTGTCACCTACCATTAACAATATCCAAATCGACCATGTGATGGTGGACGGAGGTTCCGAGCTAAACCTCATAAGCTTCGAAGCTTTCGTTAAGCTTCAGCTCCGACCTTCGGACCTCCGACCATCCCGGCCTTTCTCCAGAGTAGGTCCGGGAACCATCACTCCTATTGGTTCTATTACACTCCCGGTGACCTTTGGGACCCGAGAGAATTACAGAACCGAGAAATTGATCTTTGACGTTGCGCAGATCAGTCTGCCTTTCAGTGCCATTTTAGGCAGGCCAGCTTTATACAAGTTTATGGCTGCTGCCCATTATGGTTATTTAGTGTTGAAGATGCCAGCACCTATGAGCATTCTCCGGATCTGTGGAGATCGCACCGCAGGAGTTACAGCTCTGAAAGAAATATATGCGCTTACCACAGCGCAAGAGGAAGCATCAGGAAAAGAGCCAGCTGCGAATACTCCAAGCATTCACCACAAAGGCTCTACATCCGCACCTCGTGTGCAACCAAGCGGCGACGTCAATGTTCCCGTCAAAGTCGTCCAAATCGGTTCTGATGCTGCTCAGACTACCCGTATATTGGGAGGTCTGAACGACAAATAGAAACTCGTGCTCATCACATTCCTCCGGGCTAATGTCGACGTGTTTTCCTGGAAACCTTTACAAATGCCTGGGATCCCTAAGTAGGTGATTGAGCACAATCTGAAGATTTACCCAAACACCTGGCCTGTACACTAGAAGCCCTGGAAACAATCAATCGAGCAACAAAAATTCATCCGACAAGAAATCAAGAAGTTGCTCGAAGCTGGATTCATCCGGGAAGTCTTCCATCCAAAATGGCTGGCAAACCCAGTTGTTTTACCCAAGGCTGGTGGGAAGCTTCGGATGTGTATCGACTACACCACCTTAATTAAGGCATGTCCAAAAGATCCATTTCCTCTACCTCGAATAGATCAGATAGTGGATTCCACCCCTAGGTGCGAACTACTGTGTTTCTTAGATGCATATTCTGGATATCATCAAATCCAAATGTCTATTGAAGATGAAGAGCATACTGCCTTCATAACAGTAGATGGATTGTATTGTTATACTGCCATGCCATTTGGTCTCAAAAATGCTGCTTAAAAATTTGTGCAAGCTATGTACAAAACATTTGGAGAGCTAATTAGAGACTTGGTAGAGGTGTATGTTGATGACATTGTCGTGAGGATTAAAAAGAAGGAATCACTCCTTGACAACTTACAAGCCGTCTTTGACAAGTTGTGTACTACACGCACCAAGCTGAACCCAGACATGTGCGTCTTAGGGGTCAGTTCCGGGAAGCTTTTGGGTTTCTTGGTAACTCATCGAGGAATCGAAGCAAATCTGGTGAAGATCAAGGCTATATAAGAAATGCGACCCCCAGCCTGCATTAAAGACGTCCAAAAGTTGACCCGATGTCTCGCTGCGCTTAGTCGGTTTATCTCAAGACTGGCAGAATGAGCGCTACCCTTCTTCAAACTATTGAGGAAGCCCGGTCCATTTCATTGGTCTAAAGAAGCCGAAAAGGCATTTCAAAAGCTAAAACAGCTCCTCACCACACTACCAATCCTAGTAGCTCTGAACCCTGGTGAGCCTTTACTGCTTTACATTTCGGCAACTACAGAGGTTGTCAGTATGGTCCTGGTCGCGGAAAGACCGGATCCATCCCCAATTCAGAATTCTAGACCCCTCCGGGAGGGTCTAGAACTACCTGAAGACGAGTTTGGGGACCAACCCTCAGGCACATATCCTCAAGGCGAGATGCTGGAGGATCAACCTCCTTCAAACGAAGGAGCGACTGCCGCTGAACAAAAAGATCTAGACCCGTCTGGGAGGGTCTGGGTCACTCCTGAAGAAGCTCCGAGTTCCTTTGGAAGGGACCAGGAAATTCAAAAAGAAGCCCCGAACCCCTCCGGAAGGGTCCAGGTTGATGAAGAGGAATCTTCGGGCCCCTCCAGGAGGGTCCGGGCAGTCCAAGTGTACTTCATCAGTTAAGTACTCCACGACGCCAAGACAAGATACATTGAGGTGCATAAACTACTTTACGAAGTTCTCATTGCCTCAAGAAAGTTTTGTCATTACTTCCAAGCCCACAATATATCAGTGGTAAATTATTTTCGACTACGTGCAATTTTGCATAACCCTAATTCTACTGGGAATATTGCAAAGTGGGCAGCGGAGCTGGAAGAATTCGATCTAGAATTTGTGTCAAGAAAAGCAATTAAAAGTCAAGCCTTGGCTAACTTTGTGGCGGAGTGGACTCCCTCTCCATCAAACCCTGGGGCCACAGTGAGCAGAAACCAGAGCTCAAAATTCCGGTATTCACTGAGCCTCACTGGACCATCTACTTCGACGACTCCGTGCAGAAGCAGGGGGCTGGAGCTGGAGTCCTTCTCCTAGCTCCGACCGGAGAGAAGGTCAAGTATATGGTACACCTTGACTTTAAGGCAACCTACAATATGGCGCAGTATGAAACACTCATCTATGGACTCAAGGTGGCACTATCTTATGGTGTCAAACAGTTGTGGGTGTAGGGAGATTCACAACTCATCATCAAGCAAGTGAAAGGTGAATGCTCCTGTAACAATTCTCAATTAGCTGGTTATCTCCTTGAAGTCCAAAGGCTTCAGAAGGACTTCAAAGTCCCGGATCTCCATCATGTTCAGCGCCTTCACAACTCCGAAGCCGATGAACTCTCGACGAAAGCCTCAACCAAAGCTCTGACTCCCGACGGAATCTTCGTCCGGAGGTTATCAAAACCAACAGCTCAACCTGCCGATCTGGGCGAAGGGGGCGAGATCAGCACCACGAAGTTGGCAGTCCCGGTGGCCCTGTTACCATGGCGTTCACCTAGGGTCATAGGTGCTGTCGGAAGCTCCGTGCCACCCAACACGCAAGACTCAGAAGCTCAATTTAGCTCCGATCCATGGCTCTCTGAGATCCGGAGCTACTTGAAAGACAATATCCTTCCCGAAGACAGTGTACCCGCTGACCGGATTGTCAGATTGGCTAAAAGATACATGTTGGTAGAAGGGGATCTCTACTGACGCGGTGCCATTGGCATCCTAATGCGGTGCATTTCAAGGGAAGAGGGTCGCGATCTTCTTGTGGAAATCCTTGGAGGCGAGTGCGGGAACCATGCTTCTTCTCGCACGTTGGTCGGTAAAGCCTTCCGGCATGGTTTTTACTGGCCTACGGCACTCCAGGATGCGGTTGAGCTGGTGAAAAAATGTGAAGCATGCCAGTTTCATGCAAAACAGATTCACACACCGGCTCAATCACTGCAGATGATACCTCTTACATGGACATTCTCTGTGTGGGTCATGGACATCTTGGGACCTTTCCCAAAATCCGTCGGAGGTTACAGGTTCCTATATGTCGCCATCGACAAGTTCACCAAGTGGCCGGAAGCAACTCCAGTAGTAACAATCAACAAACAATCAGCAATCAAGTTCTTGAAGTCTATTATATGCAGATTTGGAGTTCCAAACAAAGTCATAACTGACAATGGAACTCAATTCACAAGTGCTACATTCCAAGAATATTGTGAAGACCTCGGCATTCAACTTAGCTATGCTTCAGTAGCTCATCCAGCAAGCAATGGCCAAGCCGAGAGAGAAAATGCAGAAATCTTAAAAGGACTCAAGACGCGCACATATGAGCGCTTGAAAAAGAACGGAGCTAACTGGATCGAAGAGCTTCCATCCACACTTTGGGCGAATAGGACAACACCTAATCGGCCAACTAGAGAGACTCCATTTTTCTTGGTGTACGGAGCCGAAGCAGTCCTTCCTCCGGAAATCACCTTGGGGTCCCTCCGGGTCTGGACCTTCAACGAAGCCACGCAGGACCAGCTCCGACGTGAAGACCTTGACCTCGTCGACGAGGGAAGGTGCCGAGCAGCTGTTCGAAATGCATGTTATCGCCAAGCGCTCCGACGCTACCATCAAAGGCACGTGCGAGACCGACAACTCGAAGAAGGTGACATGGTGCTCCAGAAGATACTAACTCGTGAAGGGATGAACAAACTTTCCCCCAGCTGGGAGGGTCCTTTCTGAGTCATTAAAGTATCCCAACCAGGCTGCGTTCGCTTGGCAACTGAGGATGGGATCCCACTCCCTAATCCTTGGAACATCAAGCACCTCCGTAAGTTTTATGCTTAGAATAACAGAGGTGAGCCTGTAATTACACACAATGCATGTTATAGAATCATTATACAGAGTCGAGCAAGTCCTCCGGGAGAACATACGAACCCCTCCGGGAGGGTCCGAAAAGTTCAAGTAACACTTGACAAAGTCACAATACTAAAAGTGTAACTACTTGCTCTGTGTTAGCACAAGATGTATAACACATTTAGCTTGGTCCAACACCCTAAGTGTGTCCTTGTCTCCCCTATAATCCGGACCTATAATGAAAAGCATTGTTGTGTGAAAACAGACTCCACGTATATTTACTTTTTGTACAAGTCTCAATATGTTAAATTATTTTTACCCTGCTTGTCTATAGTAAAGTTGTGCAAATCTTTTTGAATTTTGTTCCAAGTAACTCATATGCATTACAAGCCTTAATGATAGTCTTTTTGGATCTTAACACCGCCACATAGTCTACTTGCCTGAATGCCAAGCCAACCTAGGTCCGGAGTGCGCTATCGACTTAGCCTGGTCCAGCATCCTAAGTACGCCGCTCTACCTACACTCTGGCAGGCCTTAGTAGGGTGAGTACTGTTGGTATTTCTTAACACCACAGGTCATCTCCAGTAAAGAGATGAGATCCGCAAGCGCACGGAAGATACCGTTGTAGCATTTCACCCATTAGTATTCCCATGGGTATCGTATTTATCCCAAAGGAAGGCAATAGAGTAAAGTATATACTACTCTTATGGTCAAGCTATTGGATACTAATCAATTATCCGAACAGGGAGTAAGTTGATAATACGGGTAGTGTGACACACACCTAGGCAATCTATTCTAAAGGGTAAATGGGTCCTAGAGGGAGATTGGATTAAGAGTTAGAGAGTTGCTCCTACAATGCTCCTAATACATATACATAGCCTAAGGTAGATACTAATGGTCATGTCAATGATGAATTCCTATGCAATGCTATTCAACACATCGGGCACGGGCTTACCCCTAGCAATACTAGGGTGACTCCCGCCAAGAGCCTGTGGCATAGCCGAACGTGGAGGATTACAAAGGACAGATAGGGCTATCACCACCTACTACCTACCTCTTCAATCCGTGGGTCTACGAGACATCCAATGCTACTTAAATACCCTAGCACCATACTGGCATACTAAGCAAATACCTTCAGAGCTGCAGCACAAGCCATCCTAAGGCAATGAACTAAATCATCGTTGAACCATTGTTGATTGCATAGCATAGTTATTGATATTAAAATAATCATATCATAACTACATAGACTATAGTGTGGGTCTATAGTGTTTTTGACCATAAGATGTGATCATGAGAGTACAATCATAAAGACTATACCTTCCACTTACATGGACTCCATAGTCAAAAAAGAAACGCTTTGTCCAAGTATATGTATAAAAGAAGACTAAAGATACTATCTTTATTGAGCACAAAGTCACAAATACAAGAAGGAATACATGAGACATACCTTTCCTAATGTGGAATTGGGAAGAGGGACTCCTTCTACTCCTTTCCCAATTTGGACTTGGGACTAGAGGCTCTCCTCTCTACATCCTAACTCCTCTAAGGACTATGGAAGATAGTGTATACAATAGAATGATGTCCAAGTGGTGTGTGTTGAAGTAAGGGATATGGGGTCCTATTTATACTAGTGTTGAGGTAAGTTCGCGCCACCAAAAGTGCGCAAATCAATCGTCATTGACTCCAGGGAGCCGGGAGGAGCCAACACGTGGAAGTTGACCGCGTTTGGCACCAGGACCAGGTCGGCCGACCCCCTAGTTCAGCCGACCTGGTCAGGGCTCCAAACGGCCCGTACTTCCTCCAAATGGTTGCCAGGTGGGTCCCATTGACTGATATTGGTGCTACACCGTTGGATGGCCTCGGATACTTCTGTTTGTGGGCCATTTGATCCATGTGGTGCCACGTGTCATCGCCTGATTGGCTGGGATGATATTTTATAGGATTGCTCCCCATACTTTTCCTCAATTCTTGTGTAAATATCTGCACACACATATTTCTCCAAGTACAAGTGGAAATAGGTCAAGTAGAAAGGTGATGTGTGCAAGAAATGATCTATCCTTCACATAATTGAGTTATATTGACGGCTGAAATTGGTATATAACAGCAGTCAACAAACTCCCCAAAGCTTATCCTTTGCTCGTCCCGAGCAAAGTCAAGACTTTAGGTTGATGATCAGGAGTTGCTACAATGTTCTAACTTTCAAAAGTACCAAGTGCACAGCAAAATACTCTACCTACTATTGCAAAAAGTGGCTATGGTACTTCACCCTTCTTAAGTCATTATGGGAGTTATGCCTTCTCCTATTCATGGGTAATTGAAAGATAGAACAGCAAATGGAGCAAGCATAGCCTAGATATCAAGTTCCACTTAAATTCTGAAGAGATTCAAATTAGATTATAAGTACCTCAATTGATTCTCTCAATCACTCCTCTGTGTATAGTGGAAATATGTCCTCACCAAGGCATGATGCCTATACTATTCCTACTCTTTGAATATGACTTCTATGTGGAGCTTGGTAGGGAAAGTAAGTAGGCATATTTGCAACACATAATATTGCTAAGTCAAAAGAGCAAGCCTTAGGAGAAATCAATTCAAACTTTTGAATCAAGACTTGTGCATGTGTGATGGAATGGAGGTGGATGTGGAAACATTGAGATGACTCCTTTTGATGTGGACTCTCTTTATTGCAAGGATGAAACATGGCTACCCCTTTTTTATGCTTATGGAGTAAGCATATTTTTTCTTTTTATTCTCATGCTTATGATATAAGCATGCATTTTCTTTTTTTTTTCCTTGTAGCCATGTCTTCTACTCCTTTTTATGCAATAACTTGAAGACAGTGCTAACTATGAATAGCATGGAGTTTCTCTGTTTATTGTGGAATGGTGGATATGATGGAACTTTGCTTCCTTCTAGTGTAGAAGTATAGCATGTGCAAGTGAAGTCTTGAATTCAAAAAGAATTGAATGATTTCTCACATAGGTCTATACTAGTTTGTCTAGGCTCAATGTAAAAGCAAATAGCCTATGCATAACGTGTTGTCTATGTATGAATATCATATGGCTTTGGCAGGTATTTCCAATCAAATGAGGGAAACTTAAATCTTGATACAATTTCTCCGGAAATCTAAGTTTCACTTTCAAAATAGGGATAGCAGCCCTATTACTAATTCAAATCTCCCAACAACCTAGAAGTAGATTAAGCTTTTGCTACCCACAATTTCTAAATCAAGGCAAAGTTAATTTTAGCCAATTTAAGCAATATTCGGAGAGTAGCAAGTTGTAAACTAGGGACTTAGGAAAAATAAAATAGATCAACTATTCATCATTTGATCTATGTGAATTCTAAATCATTCTTACCGCACATCTTTATTTGATAAGCAAAGCAAATCTAAGTTCCTATTTTTATGTTTTTTTAGATGCATGGTGGATGGTGGATGAATGGAAAGTAAATATGCAATGGATGAAATAAAAATGCAGTGGGTTTGATACAAGTTACCTCAAGTGGGGGTCCTCCCCCAAGTTTACTCTTGATCAAGGTCCGTGATAGGGGTTGAAACCCTAATGACGGAGGTAGGCCATAAGTTGGCCTATCCTTGTTGCAGCGTGGCTTTGACAATGGAGGGTTGAGTATTGATTGTTTGATTGCCTCCCATGGACACCATGAGTGTCGTTGAATAGAGTGTTTTCGATGTTCATCGTCCGCACATCAGGGTCTCCATGTGTTGTGTGTGATTTGTCATTCCTTGGCTAGGATAATGATAACCTTTAGATCCAAAGGAATGGCGTGCACTCAACATACATTGAGTATGTTTCATCATTCTTTGGCTAAGGTGTATCATATCTTTTTGCTATAAGGGAGTGACATGTGCCCAACATGCATTGGGTATGATTAGTTGTTCCTTGGGTAAGGTACAACATACCTTGTAGCCACATAGGAACAACTTGCACCCAATGATGGTGGCAAATCCCTTGAGCTTGAATGAGTGCTTAGAATAGTTGAGAGCATAATGCTCTCACCCATTCGTGGCAGCCCATTGGTTGCTCATAGAGGGTTCCCATTTCAAATCTCTAGCCTCGTATAGTTATGATTGACCTTTGGGCATAATTTCCGATAGGTAGCAACTATTCTCATTTACTCCTTGGCCAATAGATGTTGAAATGGGATCCTCTAGGGATCCCAACAATCAGCTTCTTGAATGCCTGTATAGTAATATTACTCCTGTAAACTTCCTCTCTTGAATATAGAGGGATGGTTAGCTCCCGATACTTGTACAAATGAACGTTCGCGTTAGGCAACCGAACTTTCATTTGTACATATGGGGAAGAACAAAATCAAAGATGCATTTGTTCCATTTTCAAGTGTATCCATGATCAATGTGTTATTCATTGATAAGAGTGGAGCTTTATGGATAATGCATGTTGCATATTTTCTAAAGCTCCTACTCAAAGCAATGCATGTGATAGAAATATACTATATGGATCCCTACATCTTTTAAAGTTTCTAACCATCTTAGCTTTCAAGAGAAAATTTTATCATTTAGACTATGACAAACAAGATTCTCAATTTTATCCTCCTGAACTTCACTAGGAATTTAAAATTTAGTGACTGCTCCAAAAAATGCAATTCAATTTTAGAGCAAGGATATCACTTATTCCTAGGAGTTTGAAATCTAGTGACACCATCTATGCATGAAGCTCAATTAAAAATTATGGATGTCACTATGCCCAAGTTTCTATATGCATTTCACCAATTAAGTCATGCCCAAAAGTTTTATTTTCTAAATCTAGACAAAAATGAATAAGTCTACAAAACAATGCTTAAAGGATTATAGGTACTTGTTTTAGATTTTTCCACGTAAGGTGGGATTTCCCTTTGGAGATCCAAAAGGCAATACCCACACTTACTCTTCTGAGGATGCATGAGAATTAAATGATGAGGAAGTGTCAACCTTCCTCACAAATGCAAGCAAATACATTCAATTCTATGGCAAATCAAACAATTTAAAATTCTAAACTCATACCTCATTTGAAGAGCAGTTGGTGACGAAGGTCTTTGTGTGAGAAACTCAGAACCTTGATTTTTGGCGTAGGCTTGATGGTTGATGTCAAATGCCAAGTTGAGATTGGATTTGGCAATGGATTTGGTTCTGGCTCCTCCATTCGGTCATCATCTTGAACATTTCTCTTCCTCAAACACAAAATGAGTTTGAAGGAGAGAAATATTCTCAAATCCTCCCAATGGTGACTTGAGCTTGATGAAACCTTCCACTTTCTTGCCATACCACCTCTTCACAATTTTGACCTAGCTGCACTTTAATCAAGAACACACAAAACAACTCAAAAACGGGTTACGTTAGCCAAAAGCAAATTGAACCCAATTTTCAAATTTTCTTGCCCAGCTTGGAATAACATGTAAATGCAATGAGGGTGAAAGCAAATCTTTTTGGTTTGAACTAGGAAGATAAATTCAAGTGGTCATGCACGTAGTTCATATCCAATTAAATTTCTCCCCTAACTCAAATTTTTTAGTTTTATGATGGTTGGGAATTTTACTTTACAACATGCAAGTGTGGAATTTCAAACATGCAAATGCAAGGGTTGATGCAATATAGAAAACAAATATGAGATAACTATCAATTAACCTATTGGCGAGGACTCACCAAATTTTTGAAGTCCGATGAGTAGGACTTACCTCCGTTTTGTTCAGCACGATGATTTGTTGTACAATCCCGGAGTTGAAGATGTGGACGATTTCTTCTGTTTTGACATGCCAAACTCATTTGGCTGTCATTTGGACATGTGGGCCACATGGTGGCCCTAGCCTCTCCCCGTTGTATTGATATATACATGTTGTTGTAGCGACGGGTTCTCCCTCTTGAATGTATTCCTTCATGAGCATGATGAGGCTTTGTCCTTCTTACGGGTGCCACTCTGACCATATTGATATTCCATTAAATCAACCCATACCTTGATCATGGATCAAAGGCTTCCTTGGGCATGATGACATGTGGACTCCACAATCAAACAAGAAACGCTTCATCCACAATGTCACTTGCCCAAGGTTGAATGGGTTTGGTCGAACTGTGGGAATCCCAACAAGTGATGCGAGATATCTTGGACTTTGAATGCTCCTTAAGTTCTTGTCCTTGGCAAAGATCTTCATGTGAATGTTGTCTTGATTTTTGCTTTGCCAAGATACTTCAAGGTAGGCTAGTTGAACTTAAATCCCTTGGAGAGTCATAGCCTCCTTGAATACAAGGGTGATGTTAATTCCACCCTTGACCTCCCTGTGAATGGTATCCATTGGAGTTGTTGTTTGAAAAAGGTCCTCATAGGTCTTAGGGAAATAATTCCCACGCGTCCCATGATGACATGGATTTTCACAAATCATTTAAATATCCACGATTTGGATTATCCAAACAAATCTCCAACAAATTGGATATTCATGACACATCAATGGGAGCTGTAGTTCCATAACTACCATATCCACCTTGTGAAGTGGTGTGCATGACAAGCTATGGGAACTCGAGCATTCTTCAATCCAACCCTTGAGTGGAGACCTTCTTCTCATTCATGATGAATGAGAATAGGACTCCTTCAGCTCCAGCATGAATGTGGTCATGGATTGGTGGAGCCAACCCATGATACGAGTGTTGGATGAAGAGCCAACTATCCACCCCATGGTGGAGGCAAACCAAGAAGAACTTCTTGGAGCCTTCCCCAAGCTTGGGTATGGATGACTTTGGCTCCTACTGAAAGCTAAAATTCTCCTGCAAAAGGCAATGGTGTTGCCTAGCGAACATTTGTTGAGGTACGCCTTGAATCATCTTGCAGTTTAGCACTTGCGTCCTCGTTGGCCATACCATACAATGGGTTGGCCAACACTACCCTGTTTTCACACAAAGAAGAAAACAAACAAGGGTAATCCTTTCTAATAACTGTTAGTACTTATAGCTTAATCACAAGTGATAGCTATCCTTCACTTCATTTGCCTTCCCCGACAACGGCGCCAGGAATGCTTGTTGACGGCTCCTAAGATATACTAACAAATCATCCCCGGCAACGGTGCCAGAAATGCTTGATGGTATTTCTTAACACCACAGATCATCTCCGGTAAAGAGATGAGATCCGCAAGCCCACGAAAGATACCGTTGTAGCATTTCACCCATGAGTATTCCCAAGGGTATCGTATTTATCCCAAAGGAAGGCAATGGAGTAAAGTATATACTACTCTTATGGTCAAGCTATGGGATACTAATCAATTATCTGGACAAGGGGTAAGTTGATAATAGGGGTAGTGTGACACAGACCTAGGCAATCTATTCTAAAGGGTAAATGGGTCCTAGAGGGAGATTGGATTAAGAGTTAGAGAGTTGCTCCTACAATGCTCCTAATACATATACATAGCCTAAGGTAGATACTAATGGTCATGTCAATGATGAATTCCTATGCAATGCTATTCAACACATCGGGCACGGGCTTACCCCTAGTAATACTAGGGCGACTCCCGCCAAGAGCCTGTGGCATAGCCGAACGTGGAGGATTACAAAGGACAGATAGGGCTGTCACCACCTACTGCCTAGATCTTCAATCCGTGGGTCTACGAGACATCCAACGCTACTTAAATACCCTAGCACTATGCTAGCATACCAAGCAAATACTTTAAGAGCTGCAGCACAAGCCATCCTAAGGCAATGAACTAAATCATCGTTGAACCAATGTTAATTGCATAGCATATTTATTCATATTAACATAATCATATCATAACTACATAGACTATAATGGGTTTCTATAGTGTTTATGACCATAAGATGTGATCATGATAGTACAATCATAAAGACTATACCTTCAACTTACATGGACTCCACAATCAAACAAGAAATGCTTTATCCAAGTATACGTATAAAAGAAGACTAAAGATAATATCTTTATTGAGCACAAAGTCACAAATACAAGAAGGAATACATGAGACATACCTTTCCCAATGTGGAATTGGGAAGAGAGACTCCTTCTACTCCTTTCCCAATTTGGACTTGGGACTAGAGGCTCTCCTCTCTACATCCTAACTCCTCTATGGACTGTGGAAGATAGTGTATAGAATAGAATGATGCCCAAGTGGCGTGTGTTGAAGTGAGGAGTATGGGGTCCTATTTATACTAGTGTTGAGATCGGTTCCCGCCATCAAAAGCGCGTGAATCAGTCGTCATTGACTCCAGGGAGCCTGGAGGAGCCAACACGTGGAAGTTGACCGCATTTGGCACCAGGACCAGGTCGGTCGACCTCCTAGTTCGGCCGACCTGGTCAGGGCTCCAAATGGCCCGTACTTCCTCCAGGTGGCTGCCAGGTGGGTCCCATTGATTGATATTGGTGCTACATTGTTGGATGGCCTCGGATACTTCTGTTTGTGGGCCATTTGACCCATGTGGTGCCACGTGTCGTCGCCTGATTGGCTGAGATGATATTTTATAGGATTGCTCCCATACTTTTCCTCAATTCTTGTATAAATATATGTATACACATATTTCTCCAAGTACAAGTGGAAATAGGTCAAGTAGAAAGGTGATGTGTGCAAGAAATGATCAATACTTCACATAATTGAGTTATATTGACAGCTCAAATTGGTATATAACAGCAGTCAACAAGTACTAAAAAGGCACGTACATCCAAAAAGATTATATCAAAATGCTTGTTATCATGCTGAGTTTCTCTGAATCTAAAAGTTCAAATAAGAACAATAAGTCACAACCAATTTATAGACAAGAGGATGAATTTTACTTTTTCTCTAGCCTTTAATGTGCACGAAAGGAAAAAATTCATAGTGATGATGGACAACACCGGGGCTACTAAGCTTTGACATCTCCCAAGATAGGTCTGTCGTCGACGTTCAATATGTTGACACCGGAGCTACCAAGCTCCGACCATCCCAGGGGGCCTGTCTTCGACGCTTCAAAATTGAAGACTTCAATATACCGTCAAAACCTTTGGTACATGTACACACCTCAACTGTACACATGTACCAGGGGGCCAACAAAACATGACATAGTATATTGAAGACAAAGTGAAATTCAAGGCAAAAAGGAGGATTTCATTAATTAGAAGAACTGGATTACAAAATTGAGATTACAAGGGACAAAAGGAGAAAAGTCCAAGCTATAGGAAGACCTAAGACCTGCGGAAGAACGAAGCTACTTTTTGGGCAACCTCTTGGACGCTGGCTTTGGCGGCGTCTTACTCTTCAGCAACGGGACCTTCGAGCACCGGGTCCATTGGGAATTGGGGATCTCCACTTACATAACATGTCAGCACATACTCTGCGATGTTTGTAGCCAGAGTTTTCCAATCTGTCTCCAGCTGATCCGCGATGACGTCACCCATTACATCAAGTTTGCCGCCAGCACCGTTGAGGGCCACCAGCGCTCAGTCCAGATCCAGCTCCGGGTTGTCCGGACGTAGTGGACTGAAACCCAGCGGTGTTAGGGCGTCATTCGCTCGTCTGAGGAAGTCCCATACTTGAATAGATTCGGTCTCCTTCAAGCTCCTCAGCTCCTCCAGTGACCTCTGGGCGGCCGTAAGCTCCGAGCTTTCACGAGCAAGTCGCTCAACCAGCTTGGCATGTTGCTGCTTGTCCTCAGCAACTTGCTTCGCCTGGTCGGCCAGCTCTGTCTCCCGGAGGTGAATGCGGTTCCGCCTCTCAACAAGGTCTTTCTCCCTGCCCTTGACTTTCTCTTCCCTTGCAGCAATGTCAGGCTCTCTTTTCGAGAGCTCTTGCCCCACCTTCTAGCTCTTCTTCCTCCCTTCCTCCTTCCATTGATCCAGCTTTTTGTTGCGATCCGCCAAATTTTTCTCACCCAGAGTCAACATATGGGTGACCTCTGCTTCCCTCCTCACTACATCCTCTTGCTGCCCCAGGAGTTTTTCCTCCCTCGCCTCTAGGTCCGCGCGATGCTTCATGAGAGTTTCATTCAACTCTACGAGCTTTTCGTAACGCTCATTAGTAGCATCACGTCTCTCTTTAGCTTGCTCCAGGATTTCCCTGGAGTTACATCAAGCACCCTAATGGCAGCCTCCTTCTCCTCCATCAACTTGTCCCCGTACTCTAACCGAGCCTTCTCCCCCTTGATCCATTCCTTCTAGTCAGCTAGCCTCGTCTGAGCAAGCTTGGTTTCAAAATGGAGTCTGTTGCGCCAATGCCTCAAGGTGTCGCGCTCCTCCTGCAAAGCTTTGCTCTCATAGTCGAAGGCAATCTAGACCTCCCTGAGGCTCGAGCAGGCATTGTCTATGGACAATGCCAGGGGGATAGGTTCCGGGCCTGCTAGGACCATTTTCGCAGGCTCAAGCGGGTTCTCCGTAACAAAAATTGGATCCCACTCTACAATAGTGGTCCCCTGTACTCCCGCGGCGCTGGGACCGCTCTCTTGGAGCCCTTCAGTGGCAGCAAAAGAACCCACAGGGGGAACTTCCGCCTCCAGAGCAGGTGAAGGCACCATTTTCGGGTCTTCAGTCGATGGCTTCGATGTCGAAGGACCTGTCACCGGTCCTGCGAGCTGCTCTGGCTCCGGCGCTGGTACCTCCGAGACCACCACTTCTGGAGCAGCAGCACGAGCTTCAACTGGGGCCTCGGTGCGGCGACTACCTCCAGCACAGCCGTCGTACCTTCAACCACGTCGGACATAATTGTCGGACCTCCGATCTCCTCCGGCTCGACAGTCGAACCCTCCGACTCCGAGTCCAAGCTCACGACAGCTGGCATCGGAGGTGCCGCGGCTTCCAACTCCGCTTGACCAGGAGGTTCAACAATCGAAGCCGTAGCTTCGACTGGTGCAGCCCTAGCCATTGCAACAGGCGTTGAAGCTCTGGGACCCTTCTTCGATATCCTAAAAATAAAGGGAAGAGAAGATTAAAGACGTATCCAAAAGCAGGATTAACCTCTCAGAGTGAGCAATCAATGCTTACCTTGGGATGCTACTACCCCAGTCGCCTCGGAACCTCTTCTTCTGAGGCCCGGAGCTAGAGCCCACCGAATCTGGTGAGACAACTGCTTCAAACTTCGGTTGAGGAAAACTTGCAGCCACAGGAGTTATTTCGGTCGGAGCTTCCCTTCGACGGGAAGAACTCCCAGACTTGGAGCTCCTAGTCGGCACTGCAACCGGAGTCGACTGCCTGGAGCTGACGCCTCTTGAAGGCGCTTGCACCGGAGCAGGGGTAGTAACAGAAGACCTCCCCCTCCGGGGAGAAGCAGCCGTTGTTGAAGGAGCAGGCCTGACAGACCTCCCATCGGCGTGCTTCAACTTCCTCTTCTGGCTGGAAGGCTCAGCTGGCTCTTTGCCCTTGCCTTTGCCGATGTCTTCAGCCCTTCGACTTGGGGCGGGGACAGGACCACCCTCGAAAGCTTCAGGGATCGCCAATCTGGTGGTTGGAAGCCTCTCCACCTCACCAAGATCGTCAAGCACCGGCATACAACTCCGGAGCTCCCTGCTGAACTACGCTTCCATGTTCAGAGGAAGAAAAGCTGCCGGCGGAGTTAAGTCATCGCCTTTGATGTCAATTCCATGCTAGAACTTCTTGAGAAGAAGCTCCAAGTTGCGCCCTCCAAATTGGATTTCAGACTGATTTCAATCCGGTCATCATCCATCACGCTGTTGAGGGCCCACGCAAGCTTCTCCATCTTCTTCAGCGGAGCCCACCTGTTGACCAGGAAGTTGCAGAAGACCATCTGGGGGGTCACTCCACCTTCCACGCATTCGCGGATCCTGGTCAAAGCAGGGTTGAAGGCCTCTGACGGCACCGGAACCACACTCCATGCGTCAGTGTCAACATTTGGGAGACCTTCGAGCATCTCCAACCTCTCGTTCTCCTCTGCTGTGACAATGATCCAATCTTTCTTCCAGTCGTCTTACTTGCCGGAAGGAAACAACCTCAAGTATTTGAAGGGGCATTTCTTGCGCTTCACGAAATAGTAGAAGCTAGGAAATTCAGACCCCTTCCCGGTGGTGTGGATGGTGAAGAAGGTGTGGAAGAGCTCAACGCAGGGGGGAATACCCACCCACATCTCGCAGAAGTGGACAAATGTTGACACAAGAAGAAGAGAATGGGGCCAAGGTTGTACAGCTGCAGACCATAGAAGTCCAGCAGCATCAAAAGGAAAGTTGAAAAAGGTGGGATCAGCCCCACCATGGCGTACGCAAAGAAGTACACCATGTCACTGCCACGCTCCTTCTTGAGGAGGAGCTTGCCAGCGCGGACTAGATGATTGAAGGAATCGCTGAACCACCCATGTAGGTCCGAACCTTCTTCAAATCATCATCGCTCTTGAGGCAGCTCTTGGGGAGACCCAACTCCAGCGGGGCAAAGTGGAGCAAAAGATGGAAAGTTAGGTAGAGTGTGGGAGACTCTGAGCGCAAAGATGATCGAAGGCGTAAAGAGTCATCAACCCGTGTGCACTTTCTTTCTTAAGTAAGCCTCTGTGATGCTTGGATGGAAACCGCAATGAGATCAAGAGTAATTTTCCAAAATCTACCCCGTCAACGGCGAGTGGGCCTAGGACCACCCTGACGAAGAGATTGAGGTCCTTACCCAAGGCCAACCTTGCCATGATGAGCGGCGGGAAACCCAAAGTCGACGCTTTGACAGGGCGCGCAGAACCGATACGGTTTTCGTATTGGAACCGGCAACCTTCAATTTCGTGAGATCCGCACTCAAAGATCTCATCTGTCATATTCATGACAAGCCACGTGTCGAAGGTTCACCCCTAAACCGCTACTCTATCGGCGCAGCAGAGGACTTTTTGAAAATCAAAATGCGGGAATCGAGAATGGCCCCACCTCCGACAGAACAACTTAACCCAAGGGGTTTCTTCCAGAGGTGGGCCCGGGGGCCACTGTCGGTACCTTACGTATTGGGTACCCCATGATACCGAAACACAAGTAAGAAAGGTCCACCCGTCAGAGTTGAAGGCCCTTGTTGGTCCCACATATCATGTTGCAACGGACCCGCTCCCCTCGTATGATTGGCTCTCGGGTTAACACGTGTAAAATAAGCCCGGAACAGAACTCCCAACCAAGGGAAGCTCCGGCGACTACACGTGTACAAGAACCCCGGACCTAGCCCCCGTCAGCAGAGGAGCTCTGGTACTAACACGTGTACAGCAACCCCGGACCTGCTCTCCCGCAAGGGAAAGCTCTGGGTCCGACACGTGTGGAGCCTCCAGACCTTCGTCACCAACGGAAATACAGGTCGGACAAGACCATTACAGACATTTAAGGATGGTTAAAGCGACAATTGCAAGGTTTGATAATGTGTTATTAATGCCATATTAATGACACACGATCAGTGTACAGTTAATAGTGGTAACGCTGCCATGAAGGCACGTTACCACACTATTAACTATAATTAATACTCTTTAGACGGTATATTAAGACATTAAGCACGCCAGGGCCACATGTCAGGCCAGGTCAGCTTTGTAACGGTCAGTCCTTAGAACTATAAAAGGGCTGCATCGCACGAATATCAGGACATTCGGATCCAGGCGATCGCTAACTCGCTCAATACAATCACACAAACTCCGTGGAGTAGGGTGTTATGCTCAGGCGGCCCGAACCACGTAAATCTCTGATGTCACCATCTTGATTTTGATCTTGAGTCACCTAACCACAAAAGAACCTCTGTGGGCTGTTTCTCAACGGGTCCGGGAGAAGTGTCGTATTCCACACTTCGACACCCACAAATTTAGAGTTGAATCTGAATGTTTGATTATTGAAACATACGTAGGTATTATGGAGTTTTCCACAATTGAATTATTATTAGGTGAGTGATTAAATTCTGGAGGAATAATGGTTGACGTACTTGTTTGGGTGTTGTTGCAACCTATAGACTTAACCTATATATGTTCAGACTTCAGCCTAGTGGTTCAGAGAACGTTTGTGAAATTTAAGAGTTGTATGATTTAAATTCTCTTCATCTGGTTGCAGGAGTTGATTGCGTGCTTTGGCTTCTTTCTGCAGGAATTGCTGCTGGTGCTGATTGCAAGGTCAATTTCAATGTTACATGGGCTTTGCCTGACAAGTATTTAAAAATGCATCTTGTTCTCAATGTAATAGAGCTAGTTGCGTAATGTAAGATACCTTGCTTCCGTAGACCATGAAATCTAGGTGGTTTAACTAATTGATATGGAGTCTGGACCTAAATTTATGGATGGTTGCTCTTTTATTCAATATCTATCTGAACTCCATAAGTTTTATTGCTTTTTACAGAGTATCTTGTATATATAGTGGACCACATGCATGAGCTGCAACATATTGACATTAAAGAGTTCTCGAGGGATTAATTAAATGCAAGATTTAGATTAGATAAAGATGATTGAAGATGTATTTCCAGCAGTACTTTCGATGCGACAAAGGAATAGAATCTGACTCTAGACTATGGTTGGAGAGATGTGCTTCTTGTCCAAGTCCAGAAATCATGGTACCGGCTGGCAATAATCTGCAGGTTTAACACCGGCAATAGAAGCCTCGCGCTGCTATCCATAAGTTTATATACCTCGCCAGCGATGCCAAATGCATTGCACTCACCTTGCGCACTGCCCAACTGCTGCTGCAACATCACCTGATACAAGTTGAGATGTTGCCAGCTCCCGTGGCATGGGGTGTTGACGTCAGCGCAAAAGATAACAACCATGGGCGTAATACAGGAACGCCGCACGCACCCGTCATGTACCATGCATGTCCGGAGGCTATGCTTTCGGTAGCAGATGCCGACGATCGACGGATCAACTTGCCAGCCCAGGGCATGAGCTACCCGTTGTTGAGGCAAGTGAAGGAAGATTTGGATTGTTTACTGTACACATATAGCCTTGCGTATACTATACTATAAAATGATATTCAGAGTTCAACACAATGGAAGTCAGAGGCGACAATGCAGCTGCCGTTAAATTATCATGATATGATTCTTCCAAGAGTAGGGGAGAGTGGAGTAGCAGATGGGATTGGGGAAGTGTGTGTCATGAACCTTGCACTGGAAAAGGCTCCATCCAGGATGATCAACGCAGCCACCCACCAGAGGACACTTCTTTCTTCGCTAAATCCTAATAGACTCTAGGGCACACCTTTTATAGATAAGTGGGTGCCTAACCTACTCGCTAATAACTAGGGGTGAAAACAGATTAGATATTTTCCGGATCATCCACAACCATTTTCAAAAATATCCGATCGATCCATACTGTTTTTGTCTGATATTTTTCAGATTCGGATATTCATATTCAGATATTGGGTCAAAAATGATTTGGACCAATACCAACCAACCAAATTAGTCAGACATCCATATGTGTTCAGATATATTCCGAATTTGATCCAAGTAAAATCGGAACAGGAAGCAGTCCAGTTATAGTCATTGGGCCTTACCCCAACTACCGACTAAACCTTAATGCACCCATGCAAGGCACCACAACCTCAACTAGCATGCCCACACTCATTGTCACAGCCCAAATTTTAACAAGTTGTAAAGATCACTCCGAATTATATATTTCTAATAAATCTCAAACCTACATTAATTGCAAATAAAATTAGAGGCGCATATGTACACCCATACAAACATATACACATCGAAATACAAAAGAACATACATATTTAAATACGAAGCAAACTATAAACTAAATCTGAAATAAATAACAACATATGTGAGTGTATAAACCACACATTTACGAACATGTGAGCTCACCATTATTTAGAATAAATAAATAAGAATGTGCTATCAAAGTAACAAGTGTTTGAAACCTTCGATCGGACCTAGATCAAAATGATAACAAATACTCCATATACAATTAAAACCATGTAATCTATTTATAATCACCAAATATGAAATGAAACAAGGGTAACGTACATATGTAAATATGAATAAATACGCATACCAAAGTTTAATATAAAGCCAATGAATATATAAATAAAGGAGAGCAAAACAATTGATTAAACATTATAGGATCTTGAACCAAAACGGAATTCAAACATCAAGTTTGAATTCAAATTCAAATGCCAAGCAAACCAAAACTAGTAAATTAATTGAGAACAGTTTAAACCCAACAAAAGATAAGGATCCAAAATTTTCCCAAGCTGAACTCAAATCAAAAATAAATAATCAACCATCTTGATAAAATTGCTAAATAAAAATACTCACAAAAACTGAACTAGAATCGAAGTTCACATCCATATTCAAACTGAAATCAGAAAATTGAAATAAAAATGGGAAATACATATGAGCGCAGCCCACCTTATCATCTCCTCTGGCGGCCCAATCTTCTCCCCTCTTTTTTTTTTTCTGCGTGGCCCAACGCCCTCTCCTCTCTCAATTCAGCCCAGCAGCCCTTCTCCGCCCTTATTTTCCTCTCGCAGCCCACTCGTGAGCGCAAGGCGCAGCCCATCTATAGTACTAGCTTCTTCCACACATGGCATCGCTGCCTACGCCAAGGAAACATGCCGGACACCGGCATTTTTGCCCAAGTCATTACCTTCCTATTGCATTACCCCGCTGGAGGCCTGGCACGTCGTCGCCTCCTCCCTTTTCCCACATCACCATCATGGCCTCGATGAAACTCACGTGCCAAGGAACAAGCTCCCACCACCTCTGTCACCTCGTCGGCACCTCTGTCCTCGCCCTCCTTCATGACTCTTGTTGCTTGTCCCCCTCGCAATCACGTTGCACTTTTCCCCGCACCGTTGGGCACACTAACACCTCTGGCTCCAAGTGCCAGCCTGGCCACCAAAGGCCGCACCGGCACCCGACAAGCCACCTTCAAATAATCACCTCGAGCGCTTAAAAACGCGCCCCCTCTCCTTCTATTTCAAGCTCAAAACGACCCACACGTCACTCCCTGTCTGTTCGAGAAAAGACTCAAGCCCCAGCGAGTTTCGGTCACCCTCAATCCGAGAAGCCCCTATTTTCTTCCCAAACTTCGGCCGCCGTCTCTGTTCCCGCCTTGGTAAGCAACAATCGTTCAATTATTGTCACGTGTAACTTCTACATACTCTCTCCTTGCTGTAACACGCATTGGGTGGCATTAGACAGCACCACAACTTGCTAGTTGTGGGCAACCCTAGCCGCTCCGCCAGCCACCACCACACGCCATTGTTGCCAGCGAGATAGGAGCCCCTCTGCCTGTTCCACCTTGCTCGTAATCTAAGCCTTGACGTGTAGAACGTGTAGGACACTTTGTTGGGGAAGGGGAGCAAGGGAAGGAGGATATCGCCGAGCCGCCGTCATGTTTGCCTTCGCCTTCCCCGTCCCCAGCCACCCCAGGACCTCTTGTCTTGCAACTAAGCACACCAATAGCACCATCAGACACTTTCATATGTGTACGGTCAACCAAACTCTTCGGAACCGTCCCTGCGCATAGCTCCACCAAGCATTGTTGCCAATCGCTGTCCTGCACTACCGCAAGCTGTTGCAGCGCACTCCCCAGCCTAGAAGTATGCACCAAAGCAACGGTCTAGCATCTAGTAACACTTATCAGCCTAAAACCATTGGTCTATCACGCGCATGCACGAGTTCGATGGAGTTTCGGGGGACTCGCCGCCACGCACCATCGCCAGCTGGCGTGGGCGTTGCCCCGGCCCGGCCGTGGCCATAGAGGGCATCCCACACCCCTGAATACACACCCGAGAACTACGTTAGCCGGAAACGCACACACACACACTGATTCCGCCGCCGGTGAGCCTCTCCGGAAGGCTACCGTCACATCCCTTGTTTGGCCACAGTGGCGAGCACGTGGCGCACACGTGGCAGCCACATGGATGCCACACAAGCCAGCGCTTCCGAGTGGCCACCCAGTCAGCACCATGTGAACAGTCTCGCAATCCGCAGTTTTGTACACCAGGTTCACATGCACCAGTGACCTATAGCTTGTAGACTAAAACCATGGTCCATGGGCACAGTGCGGTGTAAGTCACTGGCAGCTCGACCCCACCAGCCAGTCTCTGCGTGCTGCCTAGAACTGCTACATACACACAGATGTGCACACCTTGTGTCGCAGCCCCACCTGTCAGCACTGCCCGAGTTAAGGAAACTGCAAAGTCTACACAAAAGCGTACACAGGAACTTCTACAATGCACTCTTAAAATGTAGAAAAACAAAAAGTCAGCTAGGATTTATTATGTGCTCGTAGAACATAATGGAAGTGATGTTTATCTTAAATAAATTATTTGAATATGTATAATATTTATTTTTCTAATAAATTACTTACTTGCTTAAAATTGGGAAAAACTCATGTTTAGGCTTCAAATACGACAGTCACTTCATAACCAATTTTTTGGGAATTTCTAAAGATATTATTTGACTTATAAAATATAACGTAAGTAGTATTTGGCAAATGTAAATTACGGTACAATTAATTAATTATAATTCTCATAGGAAAATAATTTAAATAACCATGAATTAGAAAGAGGCACATAGAAGTTTCCAATTAATTAGCTAATCTTTCCATAAAGGAGCCTCTGAATACTTGTGGGAATATAGTACCAGGACTAAAGAATAGTATGGACTAAAATGAAATGTGAGATAATGAACTAATTGTCATGGAAGATCAATTAGAGAGCTTCTAAGTAAAAGGAACTCATGCACATAGAATAAACTTGTCATTAGTAGTTCACTGGAAGGTCTCAGTGAACACATGTTAGAAGAGCTCAAAATCATGCCTATGACTTTTCGAACATGTGATTAAAACAATGGATTTAGAGAAGTATACAAAACAATAACTCATTCACTAGCTCTTAGTAAAAAAATGTGCAATTTGCTAGGAAATGTTAGAAATCGGGATTAGTTTCTAAAATAAGTGAGACTTACATTAGAAGAACTTTAGTGAATATAATATAGGAAGCCTATAGAAATTATGGGTAACCCGTTGACCGCAACATAAGTATTTAATAAGTATAAACTGGTGAATTAACCATAATGATCATAAACACTTTAAACGAATTAAGAAGATCGATAAAACCATAATAGCCTTTCAACGGCTATTTAGTTGACCAATGAGATAGTAGCATCCTCAATTAAGCCATCAGTGGATTGGTGTACTCTCCAATAAACCTTCTAAGAATATTAGCAATCATATTATTGAATGGTTGTTTATATTTATTGGAGTTTTTTTTTGGATTTCTTGGATCTTTATTGATGAATCTTATTTTATTTGTGTAGCTACGTAGTTAGTAATCGGAGAGTTTGTGAGGAAAATATTCAAGACCCGGATCACGAAGAACGGGACAAAGACTTTGATAAACCACTTTAAAGGCAAGCTCTAACTCCTTGATCATATGTCATCTATGTTTTGCAATTGCACCTATTGGTCTATGCATAAATGTGTGTCTATTTTAAAATGTTGCTATTCTATGAACCACTTGAAATGTGGTAGCATGAGCTATGTTGATGACTGAGTATCGGTGTTAGGTACTAGCCAACGAGAAATAGTAAAGAGATAGTTACTTGCTATTAACGGCTTGAAACAAGACACTGCATCAGTTATGATAATAACAATGACTATCACAATCCCCTCTTTGACCTTGACAACATAACCCCTTGATAACCTAATAGCTTCATCACTGCATTATAGCAGTGATGTGAGCACCTCCTTGTTAGTATTATGCTTAGGAACCTCTACGATGTTCGCATCGTGAACCACTACACATTGTATACATGATTGTGAAATGTGTTAAAATATGTTTGGTGGTGTGAGTTAGGATCAGGGTGGGTTATTAATGAACTATGTGCGTGAAGAGGGAGGGTGGTCGAGGCGGGTATGGTGATGGGATGTTGCGGACTCCCTAAGAGGTATACTAGCTGTGGATGCGTACTCAAAGTATCCCACCGACCGTTGCCATGCGCTTTGATTGTCCGATGCTATGCATTTCGTACTGATGGAGCCGCCTCACTACTATAAGGACCAATTCATTTGACCTCATCATAGTGATTTCATACAACCACTGAACCTATATGGGAGGGACTCACCCTTATGGTGACTACCACATGGGACACCTGGAGAGCCATGGAGGGCACGATGGACCAGGAAAAGGTACAGAGACCAAGGGTTGTCTGTTGTCTGGCTGTGTAGGGAATGCGCGAATAGCCCTTGCGTCAGGCCGAAGTGTGATTGTGGGGTTACTCAGGGAATAGGGGATGAGCATCATGTCATACCTTTGCACGGTGTGCTTGGTCTACAGGTAAAGTGTACAAACTCTGCAGAGTCTTAATCTATCCGGATAGCTGTTGTCAGAGTCTTGGCATGCTATGCTTTGGATTCCTATTGATTAGTATTAGTGCATCTCCTTGAAGTGTGTGTGGGTGGTCGAGGTCGCTGTGTATTGGGAAAGTGTTTGCATGCGTGTCGGAGTTGTTAGAGCCATGGGTTTAAAGTCTCATCTAAAAGTGAGGGAACTGTCGGGATGGTCTGAAACTCCCCTATGGCCCGCCAACTATAATAATACTTGTTCAACTACTTCTCTTTCTTATTACACAACTCTTTTTAAAAAGAACCTTGAATAAAATGTTTTTTTGGTAAAACTAAACCGTATAGCCTCTCCTTGCTACAAGCCCAAATGCACGAAACACCTTCCCTTGAGTAGTGTTAGGGCTTTTGGAGTACCTTCTATACTCACTCTTGCTTTATATGTGGTTTATTAGAAGATAAACAAGATGAAGCGTGTGAGGATGACAACTAGGTCTAGTTCTACTTCTCAAGTCTATCTGTTGGGCATGTCACCGTTCTGCTCTATTGTTTTTGAGGATTTATCTATTTTGGAGTTTATCCCCGACAACATCCAGTTGTAATCTAGCTCATGTTTGTAAGACTTATATTGATTATTAATAAATAATCATTGTATGGATCTCGATCTATGCTGTTGTGCATACCAACTACTGATCTAGGGATTGGTACGAGAAGCACAAGTGGATCCCTCAAAAGGTGGGTCTCGAAGCTCATCTTCTCATCCCCTCCCCGCCTGCCACCCTCACTTGACAGCCCCGATGCGCTGCCACACCCCCTCCGAACCCATGGCGCCGCGTGGCCTCCTGCCATCTCCACCCCTTGCCTGCCTTAAGCCCGTGATGCTGCCTTAACAAGCATTTTCATAAGTGCAAACAAATAATTCATTAGATGCTCAGTCCCCATTGCATTTCATCAAATCCCCAATCTTGCATCACCTTCATCTCAATAGGAATCTTGCTTGAAACTTGCAATGGTCTCCCGATCTAGAGATCTACTTGCCCTCAACGAAGACCTCCTTACCAGGATCTTGATCGACCTCCCCACCCTAGATGATCTCGGTCGCGCTTAGTTTGTCTACATCGTGTTCTGTTGTGTCACCACCGACCTCTCCTTCGTCTATATGTCACACCTGGTATTAAGAAAACAACCAGATGCTTTCCACATGTATGCCAGGATCAGTTCAACTCATA
Source organism: Tuctoria greenei (assembly GCA_036927565.1). Classification (NCBI taxonomy): domain Eukaryota; kingdom Viridiplantae; phylum Streptophyta; class Magnoliopsida; order Poales; family Poaceae; genus Tuctoria; species Tuctoria greenei. The sequence continues at coordinate 259,124,877 of JAYESD010000001.1, read as the reverse complement.
CATGTGTAGACGAAAGTGAAATACCAAAAATAATACCATGTTCGAGTACATCACCTTATTACATAAATGACCATCCAGGTCTAAAATAAAAGTACACAAGCAGCGGAATATCATAACAAGGGCTCCAAACACAGACGTTGCACGGGGGAGCGCTAGCCTAGAACATCTCTTCGGGTCTCCGTAGAAGTCCTGGTTCTCCACCTCTGAGTCTTCATAGGCTGGGGGAGAAAAATATGCAACTAACAAGTTTGAGTACCAACGGTACTCGCAAGTTGGGAAGTCATGACATGAGTGGTTCACGACAAGGTAGGCAATTATTAAGTTAAGCACTATTGCAGTAACAACCTAATCTTAATTGTTTAATAAGCACCTACAACTAGGTGAAATCCCAACCAATATCCCAAAATTAATTCAGGTAAGACCCATCCCAAACCATTCATTTAGTAACCATGTGCTAATTATGAATTTGGTTTCCAAGCCGCTCGTGTCCGTGAGCACGGCTGTCTAGACAGTTTGACAAAACTCTGCAGAGTGTGTATCCTTTACCCACAGTTCGTGATTTTGTCCCCTGTTACCAGGTGGACTAAGGTAATCCTCCCTGATGCCCGTGGTAGCCAACCACAATACACACTTCCGTAGGTGTGTGGCCAGGAGATCACTACGAGGTGTTTCTGATGGTTCTCCCGACTTGCAATGGGTACTCTAAGGTTTCTCCGCTCCGGCACCTGGAGTCTATTTTCCCTCCGCCAGGAGAAGCCCCCTCTTGAGCCATGCGGATCCCATGGCAAAGCCCATTCCCCGCCCGATCAATTACCTATGCTACATCGGGAGGAACCAAATTACTAAACCAAGTTGTCCCATATACAATTCTGTGGTGATACTAAATGGCTTAGCAACTTCTTCCATAAACCGGTACTTAGAATCCGATAGGTGTCAAACCCCAAACCAAGGTCTTGTGCACGCATGCACCAATCCAAACAAAACCCCCTATCAGATTCCTATCTACTAATTTCCGTTTAGCCACCAATTCATGAATCAAAATACTTCAAATGAAGACTTGTAAATTAATAGATCATATTTCAATTAAGCATGGCTAAGCGTATTCTAAATATTAATAAAATGCCCAAATCATGTTGACAAGGAATACTGTGGAAGATCTAAGAAAACATAACATAGGTTTCATATTTTAATTTAGCATGCAACTAACTAAAACTTAACAAAAAGGGGTGCAAGATGGTCAAGGAACTTGCCTCTAAACTGTGTCTCGGGGTCGTCGGGAAACTGCTGCTCTTGAAGGTCAAGGATGGGTTCTGGCCCCGACTCTAAATTACGACGATGCACGAAAAATAACATACCATAAGAACATAGTAAAATGCACAATACTCAAATAAACGCAAATTCCTATGCAAAAGTGATTTTAGGGTTGATTTTTATTATAGACATACATTTGTTGATGAGAATTTAAAGTTTAAATGAAACTTAGTGAGTAAGACATATTTTTTTTAGATTTTTATACCATTTTTATACTTATTAGAACCCTAAAATTACTTTCTAGAAGTTTTATTTTTCAAAATAAGCTTAAAACAGATTTATAATCAATAATATAAATTTTACAATTTTTACATTATTTTTACTAATTATTTCTAAGTGTGTAAAACAATTTTTATGAATTAATTATACTAAAAAGTATTTTTATGACCATTTCAGCAATTTAAATAAATTTATAAAATAATACAGAAATAAAAATAAATAAAACATAATTAAATCTGTTTTTATAATTATTTTATACAATTTAAGGACTTTTATTTAATTTTTAGAACTAACAGGGGTTTTTCTGCAAATACAGAACTGTTCCAAAGGTTGAAAATAATTTTTATTAAGTCCAGGGATTATTCTACAATTTTTCCGGATTTTATTTGCTATTTTATAATTTTCCAGGAGCTTAGAAACACTTTTTATTCAATTTACCAGTATTTTCCTAATTTCCAAAAGGTCCAGGGGCTAGTCTGATAATTCTAGGGGTTAGATTTGAATTCTCGGAAAACCCAGGGGGTAGCCCGCAAGTTTCCAGGGGTCTGGGTGAAATTCCAGAGGCGGGAAAACTAATTTAAACATGGGCCGTTGATTTTAAATTGGACGGCCCAGATTTAATGTACCGAAGGGGTACGGGGGTTCTAATCTTGGCCGTTGAAACATAATGGACGACGGGCATTGAGCCACGTCGCCCCGATTAGGGTCGGGCGGCGGCGCGCGGCGGCGGTGACGCGCGTGCGGCGGCGGGCTCACCGGAGAAATCCAAAAACGCGCCACCGAGGCCACGGTGTACATCCAAAAGGCTTAAACGAAAGGTGGAAGCGAGGGGAACTCACCAGAGGTTGTCGCACGGCCGGAAATTGGATGGAGGGTGGTCGGCGACGATGGACGGCGGAGGAGCTCATCGGCGACGATGGAATCGGTGAAGCAGCGACGTTCCACCCCAACGATGATGTCCGGCAGACTCCTAACAACACGGGAAAGATGTTAGACAAACTCCCGAGGAGTGGAAGTGGGTGGAAAGTCGGGAACAGCGGCGCCATTATCGAGCTCGTCGAAGCTAGGGTTTTGATCGCCGGGGTGAGAAACTTGAGGGGAATGACCGGCTTTTATAGGCGTTCGGGGTAGAAACTGAAGGCGGCCATGATGAGCACGACGCGCCCCTTGATTGAGATGGAAACGGTCGACATTGAAGGGGGGGGGTGAGTGGGGCGGCGCGGTATTATCGCATGTGGCCGTTACGGCGCGGGCGCGACGGGAGGTGGGCGACGGGCCTGACAAGCGGGACCCGTCTGGCAGAGAGAGAGAGGAGAGGAGGCGCGGGCCGGCGCGGGGAAGAGGGGGAAGTTGGGCCGGATTGGGGAATTCGGCCCAGGGGCGTTTTTCCTTTTTCTTTTCCCTTTTCTTTTTCTTTTCTGTTTTCTTTTTCTTTTGTTTTATGTTTGAAATTTGTAAATCAATTTCTAGCGAATTTGAATTTTCAAAAATTCACACAATCATTCAAATATGATGCACCTTTCCTTATATGAATTTTATTTCCAATAAAAATGATTTTACTTCTTGAAAAATTTACTTTACAAATTTTTTTTTCCTCTCTAAAATTGTGGGTGTTACAATTCTACCCCCCTAAAAAGAAAATTTGCCCTCGAGATTTGGATGTCCTAAGAGAATAGACTGGGAAACTCTGCCTTGAGGTCTTCCTCTCTTTCCCATGTTGCCTCTTCTTCCGAGTGATGCTTCCATTGGACTTTACACATCCGAGTAACTTTATTCCTCGTAACTCGTTCTGACGTCTCGAGAATCCTAACAGGTTGTTCTGCATAGGTCAAGTCCTCTTGCACGTCTACTGCTTCCAAGGGCAATTGTTCTTCTGGTACTCTTAAGCATTTCTTTAATTGTGACACGTGGAATACATCGTGCACATCTAATAAATGAGATGGAAGCTCGAGCCGATAGGCTATTTCTCCTCTTTTCTCCAGCATTTTGAAGGGACCAATGTATCGGGGTGATAACTTACCCTTCACCTTGAATCGTCTTAACCCTCTCACAGGTGACACCTTGAGATACACAAAATCACCAACCTCAAATGACAAATCTCGTCGTCGAGTATCTGCATAACTCTTTTGCCTTGACTGAGCCGTCTTCAAATTCTTCCGGATTTCTTGTACTTGTCTCTCAGCATCTCTTAATACTTCGGGCCCAAATACTTGGCTTTCCCCAGTTTGATTCCAAAACAACGGTGTTCTGCACTTTCGTCCATACAAAGATTCAAACGGAGACATCTTCAAACTGGCTTGATAACTATTGTTATAGGAGAACTCAGCATATGGTAGGTTCTTATCCCAACTCCTACTGTTTTTCAAAGCACATGCTCTCAACATGTCTTCAAGAATTTGGTTAGTACGCTCTGTTTGACCGTCAGTTTGCGGATGATATGCCGAGCTGAAATTGAGTCGGGTATCCATAGACTCATGCAACTTTTGCCAAAATCTGGAAGTGAACTGAGTACCTCTGTCTGATATTATCTTCTTTGGTACTCCATGCAGGCATACAATTCTTGTCATATATAGTTCTGCCAACCTTGAACCAGAATAGCTTTCTTTTACTGGAATAAAGTGAGCCACTTTGGTTAAACGATCCACTATGACCCATATAGAGTCGTACCCTGACTGAGTTCTCGGCAATCCCACAATAAAGTCCATACTTATTTCTTCCCATTTCCATTCAGGAATTTTAATGGGTTGAAGTAATCCTGCGGGTCTTTGATGTTCTGCTTTAACCTTCTCACATGTGTCACACAGAGCTACGTACTCCGCCACATCTCGTTTCATTCCATGCCACCAATATCGATCCTTTAGATCCTGATACATCTTTGTGCTCCCCGGGTGAATAGAGTATGAAGAATCATGGGCTTCTCTCAGTATCAGCTTTCGAATCTCCTTGATATCAGGTACACATATTTTCTTCCCTAGCCATAAAGTTCCCTGTTCATCTTCTCTAAAGTCCGATGCTTTTCCTTCTTTCATTAGTTGCTTAGTCTTCTGGATCCACTTATCATTCCTTTGCCCTTCACGAATATCCTTTTCCAAAGTAGAATCTACTTCCATAGACACTACCTCAGTATTAGTTACAATACTAAGGTTTAGTCTTGCTAATTCCTCACATAATTGCGGTTGTTGACCTTGCAGTGCCAAGCTATTGCACTGAGCTGATCTGCTTAATGCATCTGCGACCACATTAGCTTTCCCAGGATGGTAGTTGATTCTGACATCAAAATCATTGATAAGTTCCAACCATCTGCGTTGTCGGAGATTTAGATCTGGTTGGGTGAAGATATACTTCAAACTCTTGTGGTCCGTATAAATTTCAGTTCTTTTTCCTATAAGATAATGTCTCCATAACTTCAATGCATGAACTACTGCTGCTAACTCCAAGTCATGAGTAGGGTAATTTCTTTCATGCTTTCTGAGTTGTCGTGATGCATAAGCCACTACGTGCCCCTCTTGCATTAGTACACATCCCATTCCATGTCCGGATGCATCACAGTAAACTGCAAATTCTTTTTGCATATCCGGCATAATCAACACTGGAGCAGTAGTCAACCTTTTCTTTAGCTCTGTAAAACTAGCTTCACACTCTGGTGTCCATTTGTACGCAACTCCCTTCTCAAGTAACTTGGTTAAAGGACGCGATATTTTTGAGAATCCTTCGATAAACCGGCGATAATAGCCAGCCATGCCCAAGAAACATCTGATTTCCCCAACATTTTTTGGTGTTTTCCAATTCAAAACATTCTTCACTTTACTGGGGTCTACTGCTATTCCTCCCTGTGTTATAACATGTCCCAGAAATGACACTTCCTTTAACCAGAACTCACATTTACTTAGCTTTGCATACAACTGATGTTCCCGAAGTTTTTGTAAAGCCAATCTTAGGTGCTCCTCATGTTCCTCTTCACTTTTGGAGAATATCAAAATATCGTCAATAAACACCACGACAAACTTATCAAGATATTCCATAAATACCTTATTCATAAGGTACATAAAATAAGCCGGGGCATTAGTTAATCCAAAAGACATGACTGTATACTCATATAATCCATATCTTGAAACAAATGCTGTCTTTGGTAAATCCGAGGGTCGTATCTTCAATTGGTGATACCCTGATCGCAAATCAATTTTCGAGAACACACATGCACCTCGCAACTGGTCAAACAAATCCTCAATCCTTGGTAAAGGATATTTGTTCTTGATAGTTACGGCATTGAGTGCTCGATAATCCACACACAACCTCTGTGTACCATCTTTCTTGGGCACAAATATCACTGGAGCTCCCCAAGGTGAGGAACTAGGATGAATGTATCCTTTTGCTAACAACTCATTAATATGATCCTTCAATTCTGCCAATTGTTTAGCATCCATCCGGTATGGTCGCTTGTAAATTGGTGTTGTACCAGGTACTAATTCAATGATAAACTCAATTTCTCTGTCTGGGGGCATACCCGGTAGTTCATCAGGAAACACATCTGGAAAGTCACAGACAACTTTGATCTCTTGTTCTCCTTCAATCTGGTTGAGTCGTATTTTCTGAACCGGTGCTTGATCAGGATGAAACTCCACGTTTGTGCCATCCGTATGAGTCAGACATACTGTTCTCGTGGCACAGTGGATCACTCCTTTGTACTTGGTTAACCAATCCATTCCGAGAATAATATCTATTCCTTGTGACTCCAGCACTCTAAGGTTTGCTAAGAATGCTACCCCCCTAATGCTTATACTAACATTAGGGCATACTTGCCTTGTCAACATCTCTCCTCCAGGAGAGTTGACTACTAATACTTGATTCATTAATGTAACATTCATTCCATGTCTTCTTATGAATTCTTTTGCTATGAACGAATGTGTTGCACCAGAATCAAACAATACTGTAGAAGGATGGGAATCAGCAGGGAACGTACCAATCACCACATCTGACGCGTCTTGAGCTTCCTCCAGAACAACATGATTGACCCTTCCTCTTGACTGGTTCTGCTGCGAATGCTTTTTCGGGCAGTTGTTGGAGTAATGCCCCTTGTCACCACATATATAACAAGCTCCCCGAGTACTGGTGTCTTGAGCCTTGTTTCTTTGTTGACTTTGCTGTGGTTGCCCAGTTGGACGAGGGTTTGAAGTCATAGGACGTTGCTGATACATTTGAGGGCGTTGTGATGGCATCTGCTGGTACTGGGGCCGCGCATACTGAGATTGAGGTCTGTATGAGGAGTTATTAGGGTACCGCTGTCCTTGATTACTGCCCATGGGACGACTCAGGTGTCCCGACTGCTGTGGGTTAAAGCGAGGACGATTGCTACTTGAAGTCTGCCCCATCATCATCTTCCTTTTGCGGTCTTCTCCTTCACACTCCTTCTTCTTTCGTTCTACCGTGAAAGCTTTATCCACCAGATGTTGGAAACTAGCATAGTCACTGGAAGACATCATCAACTGTATTTCTTTATCCAGTCCCTCTTTGAAACAGAATTGTTTCTTGACATCAGTGTCAACATCTCCAGGGGCGTACCGAGATAATTGTGTAAACTTGTTCAAATACCCCCTTATGTTCATGTTCCCCTGCTTCAGTGCTAGGAACTCCATGCGCTTGGCTTGAATTTCTCCTGCCGGTACATGATGATTGCGGAAGTTTTCTCTAACCTCTTCCCAGGTGATATTGTCTGGGTTGCCATGAGCAGCAGTAAAGGCGGTCCACCAATCAGCCGCAGGTCCATGGAGTTGGTGTGATGCCAATAACACCCTTTCCCTTCCTTCACATTGTACAATCCATAGTTTACTTTCAATAGTATTGATCCAATCATTTGCATCCATGGGTTCCGTGGTGTTGGAGAAGCGTGGGGGTTGAGTGTTCATGAAGTCTCTTAAGCAAAATCTTGGAGGTGGGGGTGGTGGTGGTGGCGGAGGGGGTGGTGGTGCTTGATGAACCTGTTGCATATTGTTCACAATTTGTGTCAAGTTTTGCATCATTTGAAGTTGCATAGCCATCATATGCTGCATTTGGTTTGCAGCTGGTGCCCCACGAGCACCTCTTCCATTCCACTGAGGTAGTGGGACTTCATTATCTTGATTGGGTGGCACACCACGTCCACGTCCTCTTCCTCTTCCTGCCATCTGAGATTGGGGGTGTTGCTTTAGAACAAAAAGATAAGATAGAAACTATTCTATACGTCTTTCCCACTATATGCATCAATAAGGAGATAGAGAAATAAAGATCACTTTCAATAAGCAAACACAACCATGGATAATCAAGTTCTCAAAACAAAATCATACAACTCAAGATTACACAAATCGTCACTACATCGCTCTTATTACAACTCATGGGTAAGTGTCTTAATCTTGATTTGCAGGGCAGGCCAGAGTCTACTCTCGCTCCTCGGGGTCCTCCTCCACGTCTGGGTCTTCATCGTCATCTCCATCATATCCCGAGTTGCTGCCACGGGACTCGTTGCCATGCGGAGGAGAGTTGGCTGGCTGCTGCGGCACAGAAGGCTCCCCTGAGTCTAGCTCCTCGTCTGAAGAGTAATCCATCCAGTCGGTGTCGCCACGACCAATACGACGGTCAGGAGAGTCCGGAATCCAAGTGGAGGTGTCTGAAGCATACCCATCTGGATCCTCGTCGGTGATCCGACGGTACCTCCTCACTTGCCTCTCATAATGTGCTGCCAGGTCGCGAACATCCTGAATTTCTTGCTGAGCCTTGTGGAGGCGAATGCTGAGGCGCTCCACGTCATCAACTGTCTGGTGAGTCTGTGGAAGGGTCAGGGGCCCCTCCACGTACCTGGTGACGAAGTTGCCAGTGCCGCTGGGACGCTGGGGAGTGTAGGCGTGTACAGAGTTCCGCAGCTGGTAACGGTAAGTATGGCTCCAATAGGTGATGGCCTCCCAGCTGACATCCTGCTCAGCGTGGTGTCGGTAGCTTCTTGCAGCAGGGGTACGGTGCACCTTGAGTAGTTCATCCCCATAGTAGACAAATAGCTTGCATGACCACTCGATCCGGTAGGGACGCTGCATCCCAATAGAGTGGTAGGTGAGCGCCAGTCTCTCATGTCTGTAGCCGGCGTCGAGTAGTATGGCTTGAAGTCGTCGTCGAAGCCGGCCTGCAGCTCTTCCATCGGTATGAATCACCACCGCACGTCGAGGATCATTGAGTGGGGTACGGCGGGCAGCAATCCTTCGGTTGGGAACATAGCCTCCAGTTGACATGCGAGCGGTTCTCCTGACGTTGGCCATCTAAGATTTTGAAACAGGAGAGTGTCAGTAATAAATCAAATTAAAGAATAAGTGAAACAAGTGCAAGGTAAGGAATACAAAGAAATTTTACAACTAATAATATTTGAAAATAGTAAAGTCCTTAAATCGTTTTTTTCTATCTAGGCTTGCGTCCTACGGGCAACACGGCTTTGATACCACTTTGTCACACCTGGTATTAAGAAAACAACCAGATGCTTTCCACATGTATGCCAGGATCAGTTCAACTCATACATTTGTAGACGAAAGTGAAATACCAAAAATAATACCATGTTCGAGTACATCACCTTATTACATAAATGACCATCCAGGTCTAAAATAAAAGTACACAAGCAGCGGAATATCATAACAAGGGCTCCAAACACAGGCGTTGCACGGGGGAGCGCTAGCCTAGAACATCTCTTCAGGATCTCCGTAGAAGTCCTGGTTCTCCACCTCTGAGTCTTCATAGGCTGGGGGAGAAAAATATGCAACTAACAAGTTTGAGTACCAACGGTACTCGCAAGTTGGGAAGTCATGACATGAGTGGTTCACGACAAGGTAGGCAATTATTAAGTTAAGCACTATTGCAGTAACAACCTAATCTTAATTGTTTAATAAGCACCTACAACTAGGTGAAATCCCAACCAATATCCCAAAATTAATTCAGATAAGACCCATCCCAAACCATTCATTTAGTAACCATGTGCTAATTATGAATTTGGTTTCCAAGCCGCTCGTGTCCGTGAGCACGGCTGTTTAGACAGTTTGACAAAACTCTGCAGAGTGTGTATCCTTTACCCACAGTTCGTGATTTTGTCCCCTATTACCAGGTGGACTAAGGTAATCCTCCCTGATGCCCGTGGTAGCCAACCACAATACACACTTCCGTAGGTGTGTGGCTAGGAGATCACTACGAGGTGTTTCCGATGGTTCTCCCGACTTGCAATGGGTACTCTAAGGTTTCACCGCTCCGGCACCTGGAGTCTATTTTCCCTCCGCCAGGAGAAGCCCCCTCTTGAGCCATGCGGATCCCATGGCAAAGCCCATTCCCCGCCCGATCAATTACCTATGCTACATCGGGAGGAACCAAATTACTAAACCAAGTTGTCCCATATACAATTATGTGGTGATACTAAATGGCTTAGCAACTTCTTCCATAAACCGGTACTTAGAATCCGATAGGTGTCAAACCCCAAACCAAGGTCTTGTGCACGCATGCACCAATCCAAACAAAACCCCCTATTAGATTCCTATCTACTAATTTCCGTTTAGCCACCAACTCATGAATCAAAATACTTCAAATGAAGACTTGTAAATTAATAGATCATATTTCAATTAAGCATGGCTAAGCGTATTCTAAATATTAATAAAATGCCCAAATCATGTTGACAAGGAATACTGTGGAAGATCTAAGAAAACATGACATAGGTTTCATATTTTAATTTAACATGCAACTAACTAAAACTTAACAAAAAGGGGTGCAAGATGGTCAAGGAACTTGCCTCCAAACTGTGTCTCGGGGTCGTCGGGAAACTGTTGCTCTTGAAGGTCAAGGATGGGTTCTGGCCCCGACTCTAAATTACGACGATGCACGAAAAATAACATACCATAAGAACATAGTAAAATGCACAATACTCAAATAAACGCCATACATTTGTTGATGAGAATTTAAAGTTTAAATGAAATTTAGTGAGTAAGACATATTTGTTTTAGATTTTTATACCATTTTTATACTTATTAGAACCCTAAAATTACTTTCTAGAAGTTTTATTTTTCAAAATAAGCTTAAAGCAGATTTATAATCAATAATATAAATTTTACAATTTTTACATTATTTTTACTAATTATTTCTAAGTGTGTAAAACAATTTTTATGAATTAATTATACTAAAAAGTATTTTTATGACCATTTCAGCAATTTAAATAAATTTATAAAATAATACAGAAATAAAAATAAATAAAACATAATTAAATCTGTTTTTATAATTAAATCTGTTTTTATACAATTTAAGGACTTTTATTTAATTTTTAGAACTAACAGGGGTTTTTCTGCAAATACAGAACTGTTCCAGAGGTTGAAAATAATTTTTATTAAGTCCAGGGATTATTCTACAATTTTTCCGGATTTTATTTGCTATTTTATAATTTTCCAGGGGCTTAGAAACACTTTTTATTCAATTTACCAGTATTTTTCTAATTTCCAAAAGGTCCAGGGGCTAGTCTGATAATTCTAGGGGTTAGATTTGAATTCTCGGAAAACCCAGGGGGTAGCCCGCAAGTTTCCAGGGGTCTGGGTGAAATTCCAGAGGCGGGAAAACTAATTTAAACATGGGCCGTTGATTTTAAATTGGACGGCCCAGATTTAATGTACCGAAGGGGTACGGGGGTTCTAATCTTGGCCGTTGAAACATAATGGACGACGGACATTGAGCCACGTCGCCCCGATTAGGGTCGGGCGGCGGCGCGCGGCGGCGATGACGCGCGCGCGGCGGCGGGCTCGCCGGAGAAATCCAAAAACGCGCCACCGAGGCCACGGGGTACATCCAAAAGGCTTAAACGAAAGGTGGAAGCGAGGGGAACTCATCAGAGGTTGTCGCACGGCCGGAAATTGGATGGAGGGTGGTCGGCGACGATGGACGGCGGAGGAGCTCGTCGGCGACGATGGAATCGGTGAAGCAGCGACGTTCCACCCCAACGATGATGTCCGGCAGACTCCTAACAACACGGGAAAGATGTTAGACAAACTCCTGAGGAGTGGAAGTGGGTGGAAAGTCGGGAACAGCGGCGCCATTACCGAGCTCGTCGAAGCTAGGGTTTTGATCGCCAGGGTGAGAAACTTGAGGGGAATGACCGGCTTTTATAGGCGTTCGGGGTAGAAACTGAAGGCGGCCATGATGAGCACGACGCGCCCCTTGATTGAGATGGAAACGGTCGACATTGAAGGGGGGGGGGTGAGTGGGGCGGCGCGGTATTATCGCATGTGGCCGTTACGGCGCGGGCGCGACGGGAGGTGGGCGACGGGCCTGACAAGCGGGACCGGCTGCCAGAGAGAGGGTGCGGCGCGGGGTGAGGCTGGCGCGCGGGACCCGTCTGGCAGAGAGAGAGAGGAGAGGAGGTGCGGGCCGGCGCGGGGAAGAGGGGGAAGTTGGGCCGGATTGGGGAATTCGGCCCAGGGGCGTTTTTCCTTTTTCTTTTCCCTTTTCTTTTTCTTTTCTGTTTTCTTTTTCTTTTGTTTTTTGTTTGAAATTTGTAAATCAATTTCTAGCGAATTTGAATTTTCAAAAATTCACACAATCATTCAAATATGATGCACCTTGCCTTATATGAATTTTATTTCCAATAAAAATGATTTTACTTCTTGAAAAATTTACTTTACAATTTTTTTTTCCTCTCTAAAATTGTGGGTGTTACACTATATCTCCTATATGCGCTCCACCCTCCCTAGTTTCTCGGTTCTTGTACCTTCACAGGAAAGTTCCAACCAGTTGAGCCACCTCATCCCTCCACCACCACTTCTCATGCCCAGCCAGAGCTGCAAACTTTTGATTCTTGCTCCTTCCAAACTTAGGCTTCTGGATAGCCCGAGATGCTTGTGTGGGTCTCTTTGTTCTTGATTACCATGAGCATGGTGATGGGTGTTGATGGTCGTTATATACCAATTTTGACCATTAATATAACTCAATTATGTGAAGGAATAAATATTTCTTACACACATCATAGTTAGAAATAACCTAGTTCCACTTGTACTTGGACAAAATGGTGCATTCAGGAATCTTATACAGAATTGAAGTGCATTCAAAGGAGGAATCCTAAAGAATACCTTCCCAGCCAATCAGATGCCGACATGTGGCAACACATGGATCCAATGGCCCACCTATGGGAGTATCCAAGAGCATCCAATAGTGTAGCGCCCCGAGATGGTCAGAGGACCCACCTGTCAGCCACCTAGTGGAAGCACACTGCGATTGGTGCCAGAACCAGGTCGGCCGACTAGGGGGGTCGGCTGACTAGGGGGATCAGCTGACTTCTTCCTAGCGCAAAACGTAGTCAATTTCCACGTGTTGACTCCCTGCGATGATCTGATTTCAATGGAGACTGGTTCACGCACTTTTGGTGTCGAGAACCACCTGTACTCTATGTATAAATAGGGGGGAGAGGCTTCACTTCACTACACACACCACTCAAACATTCACTCTTGTATGCACTAGTTTTCCTAGTTCCATAGTGGAGGTCAGGCTATAGAGAGGGGCCTCTAGTCCCAAGATTAACTTGGGAAAGGTATGTCTCATGTATCTATTCTTTACTTTATGCCTTATTACAATATTATTATTAGCCTTCATTTATTCATATACTTGGACAAAGCGTTCCTTATTTGGTTGTTGAGTCCATGCATGTGCTAGGTGTAGATGTTATTATGATCTAGTCATAATGTTCATATCTTGTTATGATAAACATCATACACCACCACTATAATATAATTAGGAAATAGTATGATTATGTTAATATGAATATGTTAGTGCTTGGTCCCAACATTGGTTCAACGATGTTTAGGTTAGTCATTGCCTTAGGATGGATCTTGTATTGCAAATCCTAAGGTATTTACTTAACATGTAAGCATGGTGCTTAGATAGTTAAGTAGCGTTGGATATCTTGTAGACCCATGGGTTTTAGGGGTAGGCGGTAGGTGGTGACAGCCATGTTCATCCTTCGTAATCCCCCACGTTCGGCTATGCCATAGGCTCGAGGTGGGAATCGTCCTGATGTTGTCAGGGGTAAACTAGTGCCCCATATGTTGGACTACTAAGCCCTAGTATTCACCATTAGCATATTCATGTGTACTGTATTAGGCTATGTATATGAGTAAGTAGAGCACAGTAAGAGTAGCCCTTTCTCATAGTCTAACCCTCACTAGGACAACCTTACCCTTGGAGTAGATTGCTTAGGTGTGTGTCACACTACCCCTATTATCTTTTTGCCCATGTTCTGATAATTACTTAGTACCCTATATCTTGATCATAAGAATAGTGGTCATTTTACTTCACTGCCTTCCTTTGGGATAAATAAGATACCCATGGGAATACTCTTGGGTGAAATTCTACAACAATATCTTTCGTGCGCTTGCAGATATCATCTCCTACCAGAGATGATCTGTGCTGTTAAAAATACCAACACGCATTTCTGACGCCGTTGCCAGGGAAGGCAAAGTGAAGGATAACTATCACTTATGATTAAGTTATAGATACTAGTAGTTATTAGAAAGGATTACCCTTGCTTTGTTTTCACTGTTGTGTGAAAACAAGCTAGTGTTTGGCTAGCCCATTCTTTGGGAAATCCAAAAGAGGATGCAAGAGCTTAACTCAATTAAGTACTTCTAGGCATTCCTTAACAAATTCTTCCTGTTGGGCAACATCGTTGCCCACAACGGGAGGATTCTCCAACTTCTAGTAGGAGCCAAAGGCATCTATCCCCAAAGCTTGGGGATGCTCCAAGATTATATCTCGGTTTCCTTCACCATGGGGGTGGATATTTGGTTCATCGTCGAACACTCCTACAACCGATTGACTTCATCAATTGTGGTCAAATTCATGCTGAAGTTGGAAGTAACCTCTTATCAATAATCATGAGAAGGATAAAGATTTAATTGAGAAAAAGGTCACCATTCAAAGGGGTGGATCCATGAATGCTTCAGTTCTGTTGGCTTGGCATGCACACCATTGACAAGGTGGACATGCTTGCCACGAAATTGGACCTCCTATTAAAAGATCAAGAAGGCCAAGCCAATGGAGAAGTGTTTGGATGATCCAAGTCATGGATGTTCACATGATTTGCGAAATACATGTCAACATGGGGCCCTTGGGGATTTATTTCCCTAAGAACCATGAAGATCCTTCATGTCCAAACAAATCCAAAGGCCACCACCAACGAGGTGGTCAAAAGTGGAATCAATACAATTAAGGAGGCTATGTGAATTTGAATTCCAAAAAATTCAAGTTCAACTAGCCTACCTTGAAGTATCTTGTCCTTGGTCAAGGGGAAATCAATGACAACATGAAGCATTTGACCAAGGACAAGCCACTTTAAAGAGAATTCAAGATCCATGGGTTACACAATCACTTGTTGCACCCTACACATCGACCAAGCCCATGCAACTTTGGGCAAAACAACACTGTGAATGAAGCGTTTCTTGTTTGATTGTGGATTCCACATGTTGTTATGCCCAATGGAGCCTCTTGATCCTAGATCATGCATGGGTTGAACCAAAAGAATATTTTGAAAGTCGAAGCGATACCCTCCATAAGTGGACATCCTCATTTGCCTTTATGAGGAATGAGGAGACTCTGTCATGTAATACACAATGAAATTCTAAGAAGACGAAGAAGCTAGGGCCATCCAAAAATGGCCCAAGTCCACTAAGCCGCCAACAATAGAATGGCAGAAGAAGGAAAAACCTCACCATGTTCATGAAAGGGTATCTTGAAGGAAACGTCATCGCAACATCAACAAGTCTTCATCAAGGCGAAGACAAGGACGAGGCCACCACAGGGCCCACTTGTCCATATGGTAGCCAAAAAAGGTTTGGCTTGTCAATAACAGAAGTCATCTAGACCATCATCTTCGGGTATGGATGACACATCATCACGCTAAATAGGACGGAGGTAAGTCCCACTCATCGGACTCCAAAAATTCGGTGAGTCCTTGCCAATAGGTTAATTGGTAGTTATCTCATATTTGATTTTCTAAATTGCTTATTTGAATTTCCCATCAACCCTTGCATTTGCATTTATCATGTTTGAATTTGACACTTGCACGTTAGAAAGTAAAATCTCCAACCATCATAAGACTAAAATTTTGAATGAAGTAATATATTTATTTGGATATGAACTTTGGGCATAACCATTTAAATTCATCTTTCTAATTCAAACCAAAAATATTTCTCTTAATCCTCATTGCATTTGCAAGTTGTGTCAAGTTGGGAAAAACAATTTGACAAAAGGGTTTAATTTGCTTTTGACTAATGTAACCCATTTTTGAGTTGTTTTGTTTGTTCTTGATTTTTGTGCAGACAGAAGGAAACTTGTAAAGAGGTTGCAAGGCCTCATCAAGCCCAACGTACCATTAGTTGGATTCAAGAGCATATCCCTCCATCGATCTCGTTTTGAGATCATGGTGGTGGAATGCTCAAGATGATAGCCTAATGGAGGAGCAAGAAGAAGCTTCATTCACCTTCAACTCAACTTGGCGAAAGACATTGAACATGAAGGCAGCACCAAAATCTATGGTCGTGAGTTTCTCACACAACAACCTTCAACCCGAACTGATCTTCGATTGAGGTACAAGTTTAAAATTTTTTGTCGTTTGAATTGCAATAGGATTGAATGATTTTTGCTTACATTAGCAAGGAAGGTTTAACCTCCTCATCATTAAATTTTTATGCATCCTCACAAAAGTAAGTGTTGGCATTGCTCTTTTCGATTCTTCAAAAAAGAATGCCACCTTACTTGGTACAAATTTAAACAAGTACCCAGAATTTTATAAGCATTCTTTAAATTGACTTAGACATTCTCTGCCTAGGTTTAATAAATAATGCTTATAAATGAATCAATGGTTGAATTGGTATGTGGACACCTAGGAATAGTGATATCCATATGCTTGATTTGAAACTCATTCATGAACCACTAGATTTCTAATTCCTAGGGATTACATTAAATCTGCTCAGGAGGATAAAAAATGAGAATCTTGTTTGTCATGCTCCAAATGATAAACAGTTGCTCTTGTAAGACTATGGCTGGAGAGAAGGGCTTCCTGTCGAACTCCAGAAATTATGGTACCGGGCAGAAATAATCTAGAGGTTTGACACTGGCTATGTAAGCCTCATGCTACTATCCAGAAGTTTATATACCTCACAAGCAATGCCAAATGCCTTGCACTCACCTTGGGCACTGCCCAACTGCTGCTGCAACATCACCTGATACAAGTTGAGATGTTGCTAGCACCCATGGCATGGGGTGTTGACATCGTGCAAAAGAGAATGACCATGGAAATAAAACAGGAACACCGCAAGCGTCCGTCATGTGTCATGCGCGTCCGGAGGCTATGCTTTCAGCAGTGGACGCCGACGGTTGATGGATCAACCTGCCAGCCCAAGACTTTAGCTACCCATTGTTGAGGCAAGTGAAGGAAGATTTGGGTTGTTTACTGTATGTTTTAACAGGAGATCAGGCATGTATAGCCTTGCGTATACTATCCTGTAAAATGATATACAGAGTTCGCAACAATGGAAGTCAGAGGTGACACTCCAGCCGCCGTTAAATTACCACATGATATGATTCTTCCAAGAGTAAGGGAGAGTGGAGTAGCAGATGGGATTGGGGAAGTGAGCGTATGGAACCATGCACTGGGAGAGGCTCCATCCAGGATGACAAAAGCAGCCGCCCACCAGAAGATACATCTTCTTTTGCTAAATCCTAATACACACTAGGGCACACCTTTTATACGTAAGTGGGTGCCTAATCTACTCGCTAATAACTACGGAGAAAACGGATTGGATATTTTCTGGACCACCCACAACCATTTTCGAAAATATGCGATCCATACCTGTTTTTCTCGGATATTTTTGGATTCGGATATTGTTTGAAAATGATTTGGACCAAGATCGGACCGAATTATAGTCAGATATTCATATTTGTTCAGATCTATCTGAATTTGATCCAATTAAAATCCAAATAGGAAGTAGCCCAGTTATAGTCGTTGGGCCTTAGCCCTACTACAGACTAAAACCCTAACGTGTCCATGCAAAGCGCCACAACCTCGACTAGTTGAGCCGAAATGCCAGCACTCATCTTCTCACGCTTCCCCCCTCTCCGTCCGCCGCCCACACTTGACAGCCCCAATGCACCATGACACCCCCTCTGACCCCACGATGCCGCGTGACCTCCCGCTGTCTCTCCCAACCACCCATCACCCCCCCCCCCCCCACTAGAGGAATCAGACAAAGAAATGTCAGATCTGTAGCCGTCGGTAAGCTACAGTAACCGACGTCTATAGTCTAAGATTATTGTCCTACCGATAGCCATCGCTGTCGAATCATGCTCGACATTCTTATCGCTTTAAAGTCATTGGTCCCGACGACTTTATAGGTTTAAAGCCGTCGGGCACCAAAACCCGACGCCTTTAGTTTGAAAACACACTATGGCCGTCTACCAGGTGAACTCAACTGTCATAACGCCATAAAGGCGTCGACCCGCAGTTCTCGACAACTTTAATGCGTTAATAAGTCGTTGGCCCCGAGCGAACCAACGGCCATAGGGACAACACGTGTGCGCTTTAGGGGCCATATAGCCATCGGTCTGTGAGCAAAACTGACCGCCATATGGCAGTTATAACCGTTAGTTCGATAGACACTGACGACCATACTAACATGTTTTTTTTTAAACCGCGACTGCTTTCCCTCCCTCTCCGGGTGGAAATCCTCCGGTAACATTTATACAACCAACACAAGTTATACAAAACAGATCCAAACACATATAAACATGATACAAGCCATAGTCATACAATGCAAACAGAATAAAATGACGAATTCACATAGTTTTACAACAACTTCAATGTAACAACGAGTTCACACATCCAAATTACTCCAAGAGAAAAAGGCAACACAAACACCATTGTGAAGATTAATCCGCTTCCATGTCATTATTCAAAGCTCCACCACTCGCACCTCAGGGGTTCAAATTGAGGAAATCATCGCAACCTTGAGGCGTTATGTGACCGGAACCCTAAGAGAAGTAAATAAAAGTTAACTTAGCATTAATACTTACAATTCATATGTCTCAATCTTTCTGAATTCACAAATGCACAACTCACATGCGTAATTGACTCAAAGATATTACCAACTATGTAATTGAGTCAAGACGCTAAGTATTGTTCAAATTAAGCTATATTTTCATTAGAGCTAATGATATAGTAATGATACTGTTGCGGCCAGAGGTGTTGATGGTTGACTATGCCCCGAAGTGAAGGGCAACGATGGGAGAACACCTGGATAAGGTTGCAATCCAGGGGCCACCATCGACATGAATCCTTGAGATTGTGGAAGATAGGCTTGATCACTCTGGGAACCCAATGAAAAATATGATTACTATTTTGTACGATAATTCGAGTTAATAAGAAATGCAGTTATACTTGTGAAGAAGAGTCAACATGTTGTCCAGGCTGCATCAGACGAGGCATACCGAACTGCGATACAAAGCCACCTTGAGGGAAGAACTCCATAAAGTAATGATATTTAGTTAATTAATTTAAAACATATATGGTAATGAGTATACCAACTTAAGTAAAATAGTAGTTCACCTGCGACATCATCTCGAAGTGAGACTCTTGCGGCATACTGATTTGAGTTTCGGTGTCACCATGACCCAAGAACTACATTAAGTAAATTATTTGTGAGATCTTAAGTAGAAACAGTTTATAAACAAATAAACTATTCAATTGTTAAGATTACAAGTTATCTGTGTCATATACAAATACTGCATCTGCTGCTGCATCTGTTGCACCTGCATCTGCGTCTGCATCTGCATCTGCATTTGCTGTTGTTGTTGCATCTGCAGCTGTTCCTGTTCCACCTTCTCCTCGTAGCACCTCAATTTTTATTTCAATTCCATCGTCTTTGCAGCATGGGACTCGAAATGGAAGCGGAAGACCGTCGTCCCACATAAGGCTCACGCTCCACATAACCGCCGCCCAACCCAAGTCACAAAAAACACAAATGTGATGAATCGATGGTAATTAACCTATAAACAATCATTATCTTTACACGTACCTCCCGTGCGGTACGCCTCCGCCAGCTTCATATGTTGCACCCACATCCAACGGAGCTCATAGATAATCTACGCCATCTCCATGCTTTTTCTTGAGACACTCAACATATTTTGTCTGCAAGAATAAATTAAGTTCAGGGTGGATGTAATAGAAGATAGATTCAATTCATAGATAGAGATGTAACAAGCACTCAACACACTTACCACTTTTTGTGTTGCCACCTCGACACAAAAATGCTCCGGGCATTCTGGATTTGTGCCTCTGTGCCCTCTTGGTAAACCTCGATAAAAGAAGGAGTGACACCAGTTTCACTTCCTACAACACCAAAATACAACATCAGTTCAATCAATGCAATTTTTTGAAGCAATCTAAAAGTGATTGTAATAGTTCATACCTTTGGTTGTGCCATCCGCACATGTCCATCCGCCCCATAGCATTCTAGTCTAGGCTTGTTCTATTGGTTGCTTCAGTTTCTCTTTGAAATACTTTTGAACTCATTCAACACCCATTATTCACATAGCCATTCCTAAGCTGCCATATCTACACAGATCCAATCCATACTACTGTCCATGTACTCATGCTTCTGCAGATAAATTGTAGCTGCTTGCTTGTTTGTCATGGGCTGACGCAACCTGGTCTTGTAATACACGGTCACAACCTTGATCCGTGCATCAGAGTAGGAATCTTTCGTGAGTTTTCTCGCTGACGTCTCAAAAATGGGTCTCGCATATGCTGAACTCACACCTTCCTCCAATTTAAATATACTCTGCATAAAACCAACAATTAGTATTAACCAAAGTAAGATGCAACATAATTTAAACAATGAAAACAAACTTACCCAAAAAACCTCCCAAACATTGTCCTGGCAAGTACCCGCAGTGCCATATGATTTCAGAGTATAGTGATCCCAATTATGTGCGGCAATTAGTTGATCGCCCGCAAAGAACTATCCCCGGGAAGCAAAATCAGATGGCATTTCCCAACTTCATGTTAACACAACATCAATGTCCCCTGCCATCCCAGCCAATCTTGATCCAACACCTAGTACCCTTTGGCCTTATAATCGTTCGCGTATCGAGGCTTTTATTTGAAGTACATAAAAGGTGCCTTCGCAGTCTGTACAAATAACATTAGTTAGTTCAAGAGAACCAAATGTATAAGATAGCTTATCAAATAATTCAAAAAAAGTACATGTAAGGGCATCAATTACTCCGCACCTCCGCTCCCTCTTCTAACTCTACCAATATTGTCAACCTTGCATCTCGATCTAGATCATCTTCCTCTTCGCCACTCTCTTCACTATCAGTACCACCCTGTCCACCCTCGGTAGCACCCTGTCCACCCTCAGAAGACGACCCAAAGGCCTGCTCCTGAGCCTCCTCCATCGTTCCTGCTCCTGAGCCTCCTCCAAGTATAGCTCGTTCAGAACCTCTCTGACTTGTGTGGGACTCAAACCTTGTGCTAGCTGGCTTGATGCCTGCTTTGTCACACACCCCATGAGCTGTCTCTGTCTATATGCACTCATGGTTGTGCCCTGCATATGCAAATAAAAATGTAACAAATAGTAAATAGCTGATTATGATATTAAAGTTTATAGAAAAAAACAAAGTACCTAAAACAAGGATGTGTGATCTGAACCACTACTGTGGTGAGACGGGGAGGAAGAAGTATCAATTCGCTTCTTCCCTTTTTTTTAAATGCTTCCGCATCTGCACAAATTTTAAAATAATGATTAGTATATGAGAATATAAAACAATAAAAAATAAATGGTAAAGACTAGAAGATGTTCACAGTAAGAATTAAAATCTCAAAGAATGTGTACAATAAGAACTAAAAATCATCAGCATCAGATTCTGCTTCTATCACACGTGCATGTAGATTTTCATGTCTCTCTTCTTCTTCCATATCTTCTTCGAACTCTTCTCCTTCACTCTCTTCTTTAATAATTCTTTTTTGCTTTTCAATAATCCTTTTAGATTACCGAAGACGTTTTCT
This sequence comes from Tuctoria greenei, assembly GCA_036927565.1. Lineage (NCBI taxonomy): Eukaryota > Viridiplantae > Streptophyta > Magnoliopsida > Poales > Poaceae > Tuctoria > Tuctoria greenei. The sequence goes on along the minus strand of JAYESD010000001.1, from coordinate 259,103,258 downwards.
CGAAGCGCCGACTTGTTCTTCAGACATTAACTCTAGAGTAGCACTAGCAATTTCTGCAAGTCCTATCCCAGAAGATATCCTAATATCTCTTAATTCCTCGACTTCATCTGGATCAACACCACCATCATCATCTTCCTGATTCTCTATGTACTCATCATAAGGATGAGAGTGCACTTCATGGTTAACTTTATGTAGAACCCACCAATTTTTCAAACTTGGATGAGGATAACTTAAATATTACACTTGTTCCACTTGATGCGCAAGTACAACATTGTTGTTAGGGGCTGTATAGCGCGAGTTGTGGTTGACCTCCACCATTCCAAAATCATCCACTCGCATGCCCAATGTTGGATCAAACCAGTGACAGTCGAAAAACACCAGCTTCTGTTCTTTCAGACTACCAAATGTGTACTCAATTACTTTTTGAAGAACACCATAGTATTCTTTCACCTCTCCACTACCCTCTGGGGCCGTTATACACACTCCACTGTTTGATGTGGCTGCAAGTGGGCGATTTTCTTTCAAACTTGCCGTTCTAAAACGGTATCTATTGATATCGTATCGATTGAATTCTCTGGCTTTCATTTGACCATGGGTGATCTATTGCAAGTCATCAAAGATGTTGACATCCTTCATAGACTGCATATATGTAAAAGCCCGCTTTTCAGAAGAACAAAAACGCAAAAATGCGAACTTAAAAATTTTGAAAATGGACTTGGAAATCCAAATCACATGAGGCATATGAGTTAACCAATGTTCAGTAAAAATAGGGACTTGTTAAAATTTTACATATAGAACATGTTTGCTAATGTATAATGGAACTTAGGGTGAAAAATCATTAATTTCCATGTATCCACATTTTCAATGTAAAATTAAAGGAGAAAAGAAAACAAAATAGAGAGAAAGAAAAAGGAATTATTCCAACCCTAAAATGGGACATACAAAAAAATTCAAATCTACGGCTATAAATTTTTCCATGACCTTCTAATATTCCAAATTGACTCTCGCTAAAGTTTCAAAAATTTTGAAGCACGTTTTCCATTTATTGGACACGTACTGAGAGTTTAATCAAAGTCGACTTCAAACTTAAACTTTGTACTTAACCTTGTCCAAATCAACTCCAAATTTTTCCTGAGGTACCTTATGGTTCATAAAGGTTAACTTCAAAGTTTCAGGATTTTTGAACCTAATCTACTATTTATTTCATTGAATCAAGTATCACCGCTTGAATTCAAATTCAAACATGAGTTCGAAATTCAAATTGCTCAGTTCTGAAATCTGATTGCACCATAAAATTCTTGACACTTTATTTAATCGTTGGGCCAAAGTTGAATATTTTAAAGCATGTTTGCTAACCCTAATTTAAATTGGAAAGAGGAATGAGGGAGGTGGGTCCCACAAGTGGTCCCCACAGGTCAGGTCGGCACAATCTCTCTCCTTCCTCCCCTGCCTCCACGCAGACGCACTGCATGCGCCACCGCAACGTCGTGCACGTGCCAACGCTCGCTTCCAGCGGTAGAAAAGCAAGTTCGCTTCTTCTTCTCCCGGTCTTGTCCATGGCACGCCGCTTGCCCTACCTTCTCCCGGTCTTGTCCACGGCACACCGCTCGCCCTGCCTCCCTCGTCGGCCAATCTGCTCGCCGGCCGTTGCTCACCCGGAGCCGCCCAGCATCGCGCCGCTCCTGCCGTGCCCCCACCTGCAACCGCATCGCGCCCCGCTGGCCCACATCGCGCCCGCCCGACCGCAACGCCGAGCGCTCCCGCGCTGCACCTGCCCCACCTCCTCGTCACTGGTGATGGCCGCCGGCCTTACCCCATGCCCTGCCTAGTCCCTGCTCCAACAGTTTGCCGAGCCATGGCCGAGCGCCACTGTCTTGCTGCTTGTCTGCGCCTGGTCCGGCTGCCACCGTCCGCATCCATGCTGCCCACCTCCCGCCGGCGCCCTACCTTCCGCTGATGGCTGCTCACGCCCGTGCCTGGTCTGCTCTCGCTCCCGCGCAACACAGCCGCGGCTCTGCTCCCCTGCTCCAGCGAGCACACCCTCAATCGAGTTCCTTGCCGCACTACTGCTGCGCTGTGCTGCTTGCCCAGCAGCCGCAAGAACTCTCGCCACGCCAACAGCACGCGTGCTGCCCGCGCCCGCACCAACCGCGTCGACAGCCGCGGCGCTGTTCACACCTCGCCGCCCCTTGACCGCACTCGCCATGTTCCATGTTGCCGCTAACACTATCTGTCCGCTGCCGTCTGTACCTCGCCGCGCCATAGCTCCTCCCACCCACGTGCAGCATGTCATCCTCCGTCTACACCTACCCCCGTGCCCCATGACCACACCGCCGTCCAAGCCCGTTCTTTCCGCGGCGCCAATCATTCGCGCCGTCGCTGTCGTATCTCCACCCCACGGCACTGCTACAGCATGTTCCAGGTCCACCTCTAGGCAACCAGCAAGACTATGCCCACGTTCGAAGTTAGGCCACATATGCTATGCATTGACGTCGTCGCCTACTTTCCATCGTCGTGGCGTTCTGCTCATAGGTCCTGTCCTAGCAGGGAAGCAAGTGATATGAGTAATGGAGGATATGCAGGAACACGTCATTGACACACCAGCATCGACAATTGATCCAAGGTTAGCTCTGAGCTGTGCAAAGATTGGTTGGATCAATGCTGCAGTCAACCGGTTCGATGAAATGTTTACAATGGAAGAACCATCTTTGTTGATGTTTAGCGCTGGTCTGTGATGCAGGGGTAGGATGATGTTGCGACCGACAAGCCTAAGTGCCAAGATAACCTTTGAATGGTGTTGAAGCGACGGAACTCAAGTACAACCCCAAGATATTCGGCGAAATGCCTACAAGGTGAGCCTTGCCTTGAAATTTCTTCCTTGATGTCATCGAAGTCCGTTCGTGGTGACCGCTAATGGTACTCATGTGTTGTCAAGCCATACGTCCATTTTCCGCATTGATATCATTCCTATAGAAATCCCCAAGTTGACCTCCTTTGTCATTTGTATCACGTTGGCCGGTCCGTGCGTGCTCGTGATGCTCCACCATGAGCTGCGTTGACGACGTTGACCACATGACGTCATTGTGACGCTCCGAGCCGTCATCGTGTCCTGGCATTGAGATGAAGGATGCTTGTGATTTGTGTGGTGCTGGAACACAAGCACGACTCGTCGGACCATGGTTGTCGAGCCAAATTAGGTTTTAGTCGTTGTGAGAGTGAGCGAGTCCTAGGTATAGCCAAGGTGATCGATAAAATGCCTTCCAGGACGAACCAAGGTGGTTGGTGACCACCGATCACATATGGGTGAGTAATGCGAGAACGTTGCGACCGACAAAGAAAACTAGACCAAGGGGAACCTTGGATAAGAGTTTATTGTTCGTGTCGACGATGATTCCTAACCGTCCGCGGAATTGCTTAACTAGGTGTGCCGTTTCATCGACGACAGGTTCGTCGAGTCTCTTATCAACAACCGGGTCGACATCACTAGCCTTAAGACTCACAAGGTGGTTGATGTGGACGTCGCTAAGACGATCTTTGCAAAATGGCAAAGCATGCCTTCACGACAAGGTCTTGCATCATGTTTAAGTCTCGAGAGCTTACCGAGCTCACCCGGATAAGCTTGTGGGATACACTACATTAGTGTCATCGTGTAAGCACCTGAATGATGCTTGTGATGTTAGTCGTAGCAACTTGTTTACCTAAAAGCCGTTTGAACATTGTCTTGGTACTCATGCTAGGTTAACAGTGCTTGTAATGACTTCTTAAGTCCAAGCCATGTTGATCCCAATTCAGTCCCAAGTGTCGTTAGGTTCCATCATGGTTCATCCTAAGTCAGGACCCTACGACAGCACTGCTCACTTAACTAGGTTTACTCCTTTATGAGTTAAGTCAAGTTCATTGGCCGACTTCTAAGTCACGACCTTCGTCTTACCACTCCGCTCATACGCAAGCTTTCGATGCCACCTTGACTCTTAGGTCATCCTTACACACTACCAGGATTCTGGTTTATTGCAACGAAAAAAATCATTGCAATAGGTCAAAATTCGTCGCGATAGGTTGTTGTCGCAACGAAATAGAACGTCGCGATAGTTTTTATGACTCGTGGCGATAACAGCCGTGGCAATAGGTTATTGCGACGACTTGACATCCGTGGAAAATAGTATGGTATTGCAACGACTCCACGTTGGTGGCAAATAGTATGATATTGCAACGGTTTAACGTATTGCGATGATTTAACGTATTGCGACGAAAATATCGGTGTTGCAATGATGTCATATTCATGGCAAAAAGTATGGTACTGCAACGACTCCACGTTCGTTGCAAATAGTATGGTATTGCAACGGTTTAATGTATTGCGACGATTTAACGTATTGCAATGAAAATAATGGTGTTGCAACGATGCCACATTCGTGGCAAAAAGTATGGTATTGCAACGACTCCACGTTCGTGGCAAATAGTATGGTATTGCAACGGTTTAACGTATTGTGACGATTTAACGTATTGCAACAAAAATAACGGTGTTGCAACGATGCCACATTCGTGGCAAAAAGTATGGTATTGCAACGACTCCACGTTTGTTGCAAATAGTATGGTATTGCAATGGTTTAACGTATTGCGATGATTTAACGTATTGCAACCAATAGTACATTATTTGCGACGATTTCACATCTGTGGCGATAAGTACGATATCGCGACGATTTCATACTCGTGGCGAATAGTATGGTATCGCGACGTTTTCACATTCGCGGCGAATAGTACGGTGTTGCAACGATTTCACATCCGTAGCAAATAGTACGGTATGGCAATGTTTTTACACTCGTGGCGAATAGTATGGTGTTGCAACGATTTCACATCCGTGGCGAATAGTACGGTATCGCGACGATTTTACACTCGTGGCGAATAATATGGTATCGCGACGTTTTCACATCCGCGGCGAATAGTACAGTATCATGACAATTTCACACTCGTGGCGAATAATATCGTATCGCAATGTTTTCACATTCGTGGCGAATACTACGGTGTTGCAACGATTTCACTTCCATGGCGAATAGTACGGTATCACAACGATTTCACACTCGTGGCAAATAATATGGTATCGCGACGATTTCACAGCCGTGGCTAATAATACGGTATTGCAACGATTTCACGTTCATGGCGAATAGTACAGTATTGCAACGATTTCAAAACTATGGCAACAGTATTGTATTGTAATGATTTCTGATGTGTGGCAATAGGTTCGTAATGCAACATATTCAAATCCGTTGTAACGGGGTCATAATGCGAGGTTCTCTGGTGGTGGAAATAGCAGTCTAGTGCAACGCTTTTTTGGTCGTAGCCAAATGTTTGTAGTGCAACGTTTTATAATTTGTGGCAATAGCTAGCTTCCTACTGCAACAGTTTATTTTTTCGCAATAATCTGTTAATGCCACATTTTATAATTAGCGGCACTAGAATCCTAATGCATCAGGTTTGAAAATTAGTGGCAACATAATCAATTTATTCGCACACGATACGTCTGTCGACTTAACAACAAACATCCAGCAATTAATGCAACGCTCAAGGACCCTTGCGTCGTTGCAAGACGATGTTATTTACAGTTTTTTCAGTTTGCAACATTGCACCCATTAAAATAGCACCACGACGAGTTGTATTAGGAATAGTTTCTTGAACATCCAGCTTCGACTTGGTGCGAGAAGGAGCCTTTTGTGGAGTTTCTTCTAGCCGTTGTTGATTTTGCAAGCTCTCCATCATTCTGCGCATGTCTGCTAGCTCTTTTTCTTGCCGTGCAGAATTGGCTGCCATCTGATCATGTAAAGCCTGGACTTCCTGGTTGAGCTGTTCATTTGCCTGGACGAAGCCATTCATCTGGGAGGTCATATGATCATTTCTTCCTTCCAACTCTTGCACCTGAGAGCTAAGGTCTTCATTTCTATTTTGCAAGAATCGAACTTGCTTGCCGAGCTGGTCAGACATCTGGATACGCAGTCTTTCAGAAACATTAGGTTTAGCCATATAACCACGCCCCCGAAACTGTGATCCTCCAGAACCGATTGCGGATATATAAGTAAGCTGGAAGATGTTGTTTCTTTCCTCATCTGGGATTGGGACTCCCAGCTCAGCTTCCTTGACGTTGATTTGGGCATGTGCCTGGGCCTATATACAAAAAGAAAAGTTACATGTACATTGCAAATATTTATTTAAATAGGGACTGTTTGAAGTGTTTCTCACATGTACAACTTATGCTTGCTCGTTTGCCCATTGACCGTTCTTCACATGGCTTGCCTCCCACAGTTCTATGTCATCGGGTTCTTTTCCGGTCTCTGGGTCTCGCTACATCAAATACAAGTAAAATTTGATTGAATGATTGCAGTGCAAAGTAAAAGCATGATTTAGTTTTCATACCTTCTCATAACTAAGTTGGGCGTAGGATTTCGAGCCAAGCAAGTGTTTTGTCTTTTGAGTACTTCGATTTCGTGAATTGGTTCTGCTTATTTACTGCAATTTTAAGAATTAATTTCACGAACGGGTGTTATCAAATAGTTTTTGTAGGATATGAAGGTATTAGAAAGCTAGCTGACCTTGAATCGCTCGGACCCAAAATAGTCTATAAGCGCCAACCAATCGGAATCTGCTACGTCAACAGACTTATTTTGTATACGTTCCTCATTGGTCGAATACTTCTTATAGGTGGCATGCAATGTTGATCGCCACCCCTTGTAGCGCTCACCAACAATCTTCAATATTTTTCTTCTGGTATCATCTGTGTCCTCCAAGTCCCAGGCATTCTGTACATTGTATATCACACTGTTATAAACGTACAAGATGGAGGTCGCTAGAAAAAATACTTATGTGGGGTGTCACAACACTAACCAGAATGTCTCTCACTATATCGCTGTTCGAAGTATCGCCAACCTCTGCCCACTTCCTTACACCAGCGAGGGGTGCATTTTTTTTGTTGTAATAACCACATCATCGACAAAGTGCCGCTGATTAGGACCAACCTCAGCACCCAACCTATCGGACCACTGAATTTGTAGCTTCCAATTCTGATCATTCGTTCTATTTGCAGATGCTAAATAGCGCAATTTAGCAACCTTAAGTCCTTTAGCCACCCTCTTCCAAACTTCTTTCCTTCTGTTAGTGTCATTTAAACGGTAAACGTTTAAAGCAAATTAGCAACTGAACAGGCCTAGTATCATGTACAAATAGTGTGAAAGAAGAAGAAGTCTAATGTTTTACCATCTTCAGAACGAGTGCAGCAAATACGAGCATGGGAACACCGCGTCGCGACAACATTTTGCTCCACATTGGGCGATGCATCGACTTGTTGACTTCTTTATTGTTGTTCATACCCTAAAATCAGGCATCAGGCAGTAGTCAGTGGCGCTACAGCACTCGTAGTACTGCAGGGGATTTTTAGTCCAGCTGCGAAGCAGGCAAGACAGTAGCTGGCGATGCTAGAGAAAGAGAGGGTTCGCAGGGTGCTCATCCTCTGCAGTACTGCCGGTTCGGTCTGACCGACATCAGCAGGAGCGCATCTCGAGGCGAATTGGTGGCAGGGCGAGTCATGGACGTCAGCGGTATTAGCAGGTAGAGGATGCAAGACAGATGAGGCGGGCAGCTTGCGACGTTTAACAAAGCTAGGGTTCAGTCTGGCAGTGCAGTGACCACATTTAAGTCAGAGGATCGATGTCCAGATCACATCGGTGATCTCACGTGACTTACGTTTTTACTGCAGGCGATGCAGTAAAGATCCAACGGTGTGATTCCGTTGGATCTTTACTGCATCGCGTGCAGTAAAAATGTATAAGTCAGGTGATCTGCGTCCATTGATATCATCCCGGAGCAAGTCTCGAGGCTAGGAGGACAGTGTGGCGGATCTAGGAATTAAATTTAGGTGGATTGCATACTGATATTTTGCTCTGCATGTTAGCATCTCGCCCTAAAGTGCTAGAACGGATACATGAATATAATCTTGCGTTAATTACCAGACATCAGCAATGCATTTAGCAGTGTAAAAAACGGAATTGAGATCATATAAGCAGCAATGAACCCTCATGTACATGCATCTCTAAACTATATGATACTAACATTTCTTAGTGGACAGGGGTTAATGATATTGGACTACTTTTTCCAGGGTATGCCATGTCATATGGGGCATAGCATGTAGGTACGCCGTAATGGCCAAGGGTTTGTGGGCGGCGGGGTCATCATGGCACGCGAACGATGGGACGTGGAGATGGAGGGAGACACGTCGGGGAGGACAGTGAAGTGACCACCAGCAGGGTGTGGGCGCCGGCCGGTGCCGGAGTGATCGGCGGCGACATGGGTTTGCGGGCGGTGGGGTCATCATGACACGTGAAGGATGGGATGTGGCGATGGTCGAGGGAGACGCGTTTCTGAGAACACTGAAGTGAGCAGCAGCAGGGTGTGGTCGCTGGTGCCGGAGTGGCCGCGACGAGAGAGCCCAGCGTGCGCGTGTAGGCATCAATAAATCACGCCATCACATATACTCACCAGCAAGGCGTGGGCGCCGCCGGTGCCGGAGTGACCGGCGGCGACAGTAGTTTGCGGGCGGCGGGGTCATTATGACACGCCAAGGATGGGACGTGGCGATGGTGGAGGGAGACGCGTCGGGGAGGACACTGAAGTGAGCAGCAGTAGGGTGTGGTCGCCGGTGCCGGAGTGGCCGGCGGCGAGAGAGCCCATCATGCGTGTGTAGGCATCAATAAATCACGCCATCACATATACTGATTAATTGTTAACTGGGACTAGGAAACTACAATCACAATGCTAAAATATTGAGTAGAGCCCGGTACATATTTATACTCGTAGTACCAGCATGAGATGACGGATCTCGGGGTTCCTGAGCATCAGGTGCTGCAATATTCTCTGCATACGATGCAAAGGAATTAACGTGTTATAAATATGTGTATTTTGATAGTAAACACATTTATAATTATACAGGGTGCTTGTTGCCCATTACGATTACTTGTAGACGACATGACGGTTTGGTGTCTTGTTCCTAAAGTAAAGAGTATATATAGTAAGTAACAGTGATAACGTCAGATTACATGAGGATGTGTATTTTAGATCAGGCGGTGTGGTTGCTATGAACTGAAAATGTTTGTTTTGAACGGAGGATTTAGAAATGAAGGAGTAGGAAAAAACTGTACAATCCGAGAAAGAAAAACAAGAAAAATGTGTATAAACCGTGGGAACTGAAAATCTTAGGAATACAAGTTTGGAACATAGGAATGAGAGTACAACATTGGGAGTGGTTGATAAGATAAACCTGGCGTCATTTACTTCTAAATAAAGAAATTATATGGTACATGCAGTTTTTAATAGTTATCTTTCCTGACATGGAAATGTACTAGAAATACACTACCATAAACTGTCGGAGCGACATTTATTTCGGGGCAGAGGTGTAGTGTATTTTATATATGGAAACAAGTAGAGTGCAATCAGATGCTAGGGTAAAATAAAAAGATGAATCGACTGTAGGATGCAGATCTAACGATTGAGGATAGTTGATTGCACAATTGCACCATTAATCAAATTTTATACTAGACATTCATGAAACATAAGAGCATATAAGGAGTTGGGACGACGACTAGGAATGAACTGGCTGCAGCTGTTGGGATGACAACTAAAGCGATAAGGAGGGAGTAGCTCTATAAAAAGACGGCATGGATTGCATAGAACTTACGTAGCACAAAACTGGAGTCTGGGATGTTGCAGGGCGGGGTCGGCGACGAAGAGGTTCGGTAGAGCCCATCAAACTTGGTCGCTCAACGTTGTACCCACAGTCACTACCACCACTCACACGGGAATTTCTTAGGAATGCAAGTTTGGAACACAACACTAAGAGGAGAACATGTGTGCCGGGAACGGAAGCCACTGTGGGATTAGAGGGAGACACACATTTATATTCGTCGTGGCTAGCTACAAATTGGCGGGACTTGAATTTTGGGCGCACGGAGTGAAGTTTCAATTGTGAAAATCTCAATTATGCGCGCCAAGAAGAATGAAAAAATTTTCGAGGGCGTACAGAATTTGGCGTCGTGCCCCTCTGCACGCATGCAATCGTGATTAAATTCATGTAATGTCGCGGTGATTCCTGCACATGGTTTTACTCTTCACCGGTACGTCTACCTAGAGCTAGAGGGGTAGGCCTCTTCGGACTGCTGCCTCGCCATGGGACCACTACCTGCCGTTCATGGAGATGTAAAAGCAGTCATATGGTAGTGGGACATTACAAAAAAATACGAACAAAAATATGAATCGCCAAATGTATCATTGTGCTAATGCAAACGACATGCAAATACAGAACACCCAAGTCCACGAAAGGAGGTCGGCAAATCCATGGTCTAGTAAATGGTAAACAATCAGCATTTTATATATAACATTCATTGCAATGAAATGATAACATATATAGAGTATATACTACAACTACAAAAAAAACATTCCCCTGTGATGTCTAATCTTCAAGCCGTCGATCCAAAGCCGCCTATGATACGAGTATCACAGGTACATACGATATATATATCAACAATGTCATTGGATATTAGTTACAACGGATAAAGTACTTTTCATGCACCTATTGCATCAGGCGATGGACTAGTTAGCAATTTAGATGACGTAATTTCCTTATCAAGTTAATTATGCATCATATCTATTGTTAGTTCTATTACTTGTAAGGATAATTTTTACTGGATTTCATTCATTCAGCCACATGAAATATAGACGGTCCCAAGTTACAAACATATAGGAGATGTTTTCGATAAAAGAAGTTTTTCGATACTGCATATATAGAACACATTGTTCATGAACATAAAGACATATTTCATTAACAAACAAGTAATAGGAAAACACGTAGTAGACAGCAAGAACAAGATAAACTACACCTAATACTACTCTACTCAGAGATCACAAAATAGATAAACTACTCCTAATACTACTCTACTGGGAGAAAACCACGTCCTCCTCCTCCGCCGCTGCCGCCTCCTCTGCCTCCGCCGTCGGTGCCGCCTCCTCCTCCTCCGCCGCTGCTGCCGCCTCTGCCTCCGCCTCCGCCGCCGCTGCCGCCTCCTCCTGCTCCTCCTCCGCCGCTGCCGCCGCATCCATAGACGCGTCCACCTCCGCCTCAAGAGACGCCTCCTGCTCCGCCTCCTCCGCTGCCGCCGCTACCCAAGCCGCCTCATACTCCTCAACCTCCATCGCAGTCCGAATCTTCCCGGCGACGTGGTGCAGAATCTTCAGGGGGCCCTCTACCCCAGCAACCTCCGCGATCATCTCGTGGAAGGCGTCGAGACGACCGGCCACAATCATAAACCCGTAGCAGTAGTGGCCAGTGGTGTCCATGCTCGTGTGGAGGGGAAGGGTCCCAAGACTCAGACGGCGACATGAGTGATCTGTGTCGGAAAAGACCTTCCGCACCACTGCGTTGAGCGCTAGTGCGCTATGAGCAGCGGCAGACTTGGCGTCGGTGGCCACCTTAAGGCGTCGACCGAGTTCGTCGATGCGGTCAGTGAGGAGTCTGAGAGTCTGCTCAACCCAACCGGGATGAGGAAGTGCAGGTGCCGCAGGTGGAGATGCGGGCGCCGCCATCAGTTCCACCGGCATTACCAGCGGCGATGGAAATGGAGAAGGAGGTTCGGAGGACGTCGATGGCCTAGAGCGCTTCTGTGCAGGGCTACCCATATGTGTGGCGACGGAGGTGCAGAGAAAGAGCGAGAGGTGCTCGACGGTGGCGGGGGAGAAGTTTAGAGGCTAGGATCTAAGGAGTGGTGCGGCGGAGAAGCAAGAGGACGGTGAGCCTTTATAGCGGGTCGTCGTCTAAGCGGGCGTGTCGAGATGATCGGATGCTAGACAAAACCGCGCTTAATTATGAACCAGTCGGTGGCCCCAGTTTCCTCGAAACCGCGGTTTGCATCCTCTGGGTCCTAACGGCTCGACGCATCCCATCGGCTTCAGTGGCATTTTTTTAGGAGTAAATTTACACGCGGGGAAAAACATTTTTTTCGTTATATAAAAAAAATTTGTTCGTACACGCACTAATCCAACTTCGTGACCGCGCGTTCGTGCCAACGGACGCCTTGCAACGAACATGGGCCTAGTCCTGCACGCATTACTTTCATTCGGATTTTTAACTGCAACTGTGTGCCATGCCTTATAACATCGGTGCACCGACCTCAACTTTCCGTGGTGGGACTAATCCTTCACACCTGTTCTATATGTTCTTTTCTTCTCTGTCTGTTGTCTAATACTACTTCTGTTCTATGTTCAACATGCATGGGCGACCTTGATCCACGATCATGTTTCATGATGTTATACGTGTGTTTTCTCTTTTTGTTGAAAGATCGTCATGTACTGTTTGAGCTATATATATATATATATGCATGCATGTTAGTGTTGTTAAACATGACCGAGGTGTTTTAATTCTAGCTATGTCTAACATGCACGGACCGCAAACATGATCAACCAATTACACTACGTAAGAAACCCAAATAGGAGACAACGATGGGCGACAGATCGGATGTCCATCGATCACAAAGAGATGCGAGACGCGCTTAAAGTCATTGTTTGTCTCCTTTAGCTTTGCAATTACAAATCGAGACGAGCATCAAACCCTAAGATCTTTTGTTTTTGTCCATTTTGCTCGGTTCACTTGTGACAGATTAACACATCACTAAACTTAGAGCACATTCACTTGATTGAAATCCAGAAATTCTAACACACCAGTATTCATTGACACGAATGAACACATATATATTACAAAACACAAGAAATATGTACAAGAACAAAATTGAAGCTAAACATGTACCAGAACTCCTAAAACTAAAACTACTCTGCTGGCCCCGCCTCCTCTGCCCTCTCCCCGAACTTCTCAAACCACGACAAGCGGTCCTTCTCCTCCTCGTCGTCATCGTTGTGGTGGTGGTCTTCGTTGTCATCATCGTCGTCATCATCATCATTGTCGTCATCATCATCATTGTCATCGTCGTCATCATCATCGTCGTCGTCGTCCTCCTCCTCCTCCTCCTCCTCCTCCTCCTCCTCCTCCTCCTCCTCCTCCTCCTCCTCCTGCAACGATGCAGTAGGAGAGTGGGCCAGCTGCTCTGGCTAAGCCGATTGCTCCAGCTGCACCGGTGGCTCCGGCTGCACCGGCATTGGAACCCCGCCACGACGGAAGTTCCTCTCCATTGCCGCCACCAGGGCACTACGGCCCTCGGCGCTGAGCTCCTAGGCCATTGTCCCGAACAAGATGTCCAGGCGATCGGCCACACCTGTGAGGGCGTAGAGGTAGTGGCCGGTGGTATCCATTCCTGGAAACTCGGGAAGGGTACCAAGACCCAAGACGTCCAAGGTACGAGACATACTGTTGTACACCTCTCGCGCCATAATGAGGTGCTGGTCGTTGTTCACCCTCTCGGGGGAGCTGCAGCATATCCGCTTGCAGGGTGGCTCCCTCGGCGGGCTAGGAGGCGGAAGGTTGGCCATGGCTGTGGTGGTTCGTCGGTGCCGAGCTAGGAGGTGGAACGATGGAAGAAGAAGAAAGGAGTGCAAAAGTTCTGTGCTTGTACATAACCAACGACGCGCCTTATATATGGTCTGTGCAGAGTAGACGAGGGAGCGGTTCGTTTCCCGCGCGTTGAACTCTTTGCAGACCTCGTGTGGTGCAATTAAACCACTGTGGAAGACGATCTTCAGAGATCCTTCCATCTCTCTTGTATCCATGTGCAACATCGCGCACGTGTCCCTGCACCACAGCTTCTTAACTTCTCCACAAACCTCGTGCGGCGCATCAGTTACTTGGCGCACTGGAAAGGCCAGCGGCGAGATCTCCGGCGAGCCCCGCCACGGCAGCGCCGCGCGCGCCCTCGGCGCGAGGAGGAAGAAAGGGTTTGTGATATTGGTTTTCTTGTTTCGTGATGTTGTTTTTCTTGTTTTGTAATACTCCCTCCATCCCACAAAGATAGATGTTTTAGCATCTTTTAAACATAATAGTGGAACATGTAAATGACACATGTACCCTCAATTTTAACTCTCACCATTGGCTGACATCGAGTTCCTAGATACGGGGAACAGCACTGGTTGGAGCTGATTGGAGGAATTTAATGTTAGCTTTAAATTACTACACACTTTACATGTTAAGAAGGCAATCTTTGTGGGACAAACTTACAAGCTCAAAACCTCCATCTTTATGGGACGAAGGGAGTATTGTTTTATGTTAATGAACTTAATGTCATTGTTCCTCTATTCCATCTGTTATTTTGTTTACTGTCTCTTATTTAATGAACTATCGGTTCTATATATTTGTATTCTTTGTTAATGAACGACCGTCGCGTACGTGCGTTTTTTTGTTGTCAAAGTTGGATTCGATAGGATCATCCATGTTTTTGTATACTGGATCTCGATCCATGCTAGTTGATGTTGCATTGGATGTACGACGATCAAAAAGTTTTTGTTTCGTAGGTTGGATTGGACCATCCATGTTGATATTTCATATGATAATATTTATTTATATATTAATTCTTTATTTTACTAATGTATATTAATAATATACAAATAATAAATATGACGATCGTTTTTTCAAAAAAAAGAGAAAACACTTGTATAACACCATCAATTTAACATGATCGTGGATCGAGATCTTGCACATGCATGTTACACATAGAACACAAATACGGAGTACGTAGTTCATTAGACAACGGACAGAGAGGAAAATAACATATGGAATAGACAAACAACATTGAGTTCAGTAACATAGAACATTACAAAACAAGAGAAATGTCATCATGAAACAAGAAAATCAACATCACAAATCCTTATCAACAAGTGATCAATCATGCATGAAACATGATGGAGTCCTTACTAGCTCTCTTTCAAAAGCATGCATGCATGTCCGGCCATCATACATGATCACGACAAAGCATTAATGCTCGGATAGTCGGATGTGTGGCGTACACGTGTTAATTTTCTCTTATGCCGATGGGATGCGTCAAGCGGTTGGGACCGAGAGGATGCAAACTGCGGTTTGGAGTAAACCGAGGCCACTGACCAGTTCATAAGCACGGTTTTCTCTAGCGTCTGATCATCTCCACACGCCCGCTTATACGTGTGTTTTCTCTTTTTGTTGAAAGATCGTCTTGTTTGAGGTATGCATGTTAATTTTGTCAAACGTGACTGAGGTATTTTCTATGTCTAACTTGCATGCACCCCAAATATGTTCAACCAATTAATACGTGTTTAATTTCTCGTTTTGATGATGGATATCGTCAGAGTATGAGGCCTTGCCGATGTATGCTACGCCCCCAACATGCATGATCAAGGAGCCTACAACTCTAGACGATATCCAACTTCAAAAAGAGAAATTAGTACACATCAAAAAGAGGAATTAGTACAACTCTAGCTAGCTCAGTTCCTCTCTTCTCTTTCGCGTTTTCTGCCCCGCTCGCGCGCCGCCGACCTCACCTTGGAACTCCAATGATAGCTTGCCAACTAGGCAAGGATCGATTGGGATTCCTTTAGCAAAGTTGTTCACAACTTGCTTGCACACCTTCTCAACCTTTTGTTTCGGTGTTTCCTCAACCGGTTGGGCGATATTTCGCAGTTTCCCGACGATCGCGGGTGAAGCTGCCGAGACCCGCCCCTACTCCACCTTCGACAAGCCGCAGGAAGCCTCTATAGGCCCCAACTTCTATAAGGGAAAGGTGTGTTATTGCGCCTTAAGCATGCTCACCAAGTTTCAATCCATGCCATGCCTTGTAGCGTCTTTATTGCCAGTTTCCCCGATGATAGTTCATACCTATGTCTCTAGGTCATGGATTTAATTCATTTTATACATCTAATAATTTTTGACCATAGTTAGGGGATAGTTTGCCTATCTCCCTGCGAACACTCCGGATCGAAAAGATTTGAAAACCATTGACGATTGATGACCGATCGAGATAGCCGAGTTTTGGTCGCCGCCTATGAGAAAGTGCGACTCACCTTCGAGCTCCTAGTTTCCAGCCGTTTTTCTCCTTAATTTCCTAGTCCTGGTTCATGACCCTAAAGGCACAAGAAAGCTTTTGGAGGAGAAACAAAGTCGTTTGAGCTAGAGATAAGGGAGTTCTACCCTGCCGGAGCTGTGGCCACCGCCGCCGCCATCGCATCGCCGTTTCCAGCCGTCGGCAAGCCCCGGGGGCAACACCGACGTGCTCCGCGTGGTGAAAAACACCCAAGCAGCAAGATTGGCGAAGCTTGGCGCACTGGAAAGGCCAGCGGCGAGATCTCCGGCGAGCCCCGCTATGGCGACGCCGGGCGCGCGCCCTCGGCGTGAGGAGGAAGAAAGGGTCTGTGATGTTAGTTTTCTTGTTTCGTGATGTTGTTTTTCTTATTTTGTAGTATTGTTTTATGTTAATGAACTCATTGTCATTGTTCCTATGTTCCATTTGTTATTTTGTTTTCTTTCTGTTATTTAATGAACTATCAGTTCTATATATTTGTATTCTCTGTTAATGAACGACCGTCTCGTACGTGCGTTTTTTTGTTGTCAAAGTTGGATTTGATAAGATCATCCATGTTTTTGTATACTGGATCTCAATCCATGCTAGTTGATGTTTCATTGGATGTACTGGATGATCAAAAAGTTTTTGTTTCGTAGGTTGGATTGGACCATCCATGTTGATATTTCATATGATAATATTTATTTATATATTAATGTATATTCATAATATACAAATAATAAATATGACGATCATTTTTTCAACAAAAAGAGAAAATACTTGTATAACACCATCAATTTAACATGATCATGTATCGAGGTCTTGCACATGCATGTTACACATAGAACACAAATACGGGGTACGTAGTTCATTAGACAACGGACAGAAAAGAAAATAACATATGGAATAGACGAACAACATTGAGTTCAGTAACATAGAACATTACAAAACAAGAGAAATATCATCATGAAACAAGAAAATCAACATCACAAATCCTCATCAACAAGTGATCAATCATGCATGAAACATGATGGAGACCTCGCGGGCTCTCTTTCAAAAGCATGCATGTATGTCCGCCCATCATACATTATCACGACAAAGTATTAATGCTCGGATAGTCGGACGTGTGGCGTACACGTGTTAATTTTCTCTTATGCCGATGGGACGCGTCGAGCCGTTGGGACCGAGAGGATACAAACCGCGGTTTGGAGTGAAAACCAGTTCATAAGTGCGGTTTCCTCTAGCGTCCGATCATCTCCACACACCCGCTTATACGTGTGTTTTCTCTTTTTGTTGAAAGATCGTCTTGTTTGAGGTATGCATGTTAATTTTGTCAAACGTGACTGAGGTCTTTTCTATGTCTAACTTGCATGCACCCCAAACATGTTCAACCAATTAATACGTGTTTAATTTATCGTTTTGATGATGGATATCATCAGAGTATGAGGCCTTGCCGATGCAAGCTACGCCCCAAACATGCATGATCAAGGAGCCTACAATTCTAGACGATATCCAACTTCAAAAAGAGGAATTAGTACACATCAAAAAGAGAAATTAGTACCACTCTAGCTAGCTCGGTTCCTCTCTTCTCTTTCGCGTTTTCTGCCTCGCTCGCGTGCCGCCGACCTCACCTTGGAACTCCAATGATAGCTTGCCAACTAGGCAAGGATCGATCGGGAGTCCTTTAGCAAAGTTGTTCACAACTTGCTTGCGCGCCTTCTCAACCTTTTGTTTTGGTGTTTCCTCAACCGGTTGGGCGGTATTTCGTAGTTTCTCGACGACCGCGGGTGAAGCTGCCGAGACCCGCCCCTACTCCACCGTCGACAAGCCGGTGGAAGCCTCTACAAGCCCTGACTTCTATAAGGGAAATGTGTGTTATCGCGCCTTAAGCATGCTCACCAAGTTTCAAGCCATGCCATGCCTTGTAGCGTCTTTATTGCCAGTTTCCCCGATGATAGTTCATACCCATGTCTCTAGGTCATGGATTTAATTCATTTTATACATCTAATAATTCTTGACCATGGTTAGGGGATAGTTTACCTATCTCCTTGCGAACACTCCGGATTGAAAAGATTTGAAAACCATCAACGAGTGATGACTGGTCGAGATAGCCGAGTTTTGGTTGCCGCCTGTGAGATAGCCGCGATTCACCGTCGAGTTCCTAGTTTCCAGCCGTTTTTCTCCTTAATTTCCTAGTCCTCGTTCATGATCCTCAAGGCACAAGAAAGCTTTTGGAGGAGAAACCAAGTCATTTGAGCTAGAGATAAGGGAGTTCTACCATGTCAGAGCTGTGGCCACCGCTGCCGCCATCGCACCACCGTTTCCAGCCGTCGGCAAGCCCCGGGGGAACACCGACGTACTCCTCGTGGTGAAAAACCCCCAAGCGGCAAGATTGCCTAAGCTTGGCGCACTGGAAAGGTCAGCGGCGAGATCTCCAGCGAGCCTCGCCACGGCGGCGCCGCGCGCGCGCCCTCGGCTCGAGGAGGAAGAAAGGGTCTGTGATGTTGGTTTTCTTGTTTCGTGATGTTTTTTTTCTTGTTTTGTAGTATTGTTTTATGTTAATGAACTCAATGTCACTGTTCCTCTGTTCCATCTGTTATTTTGTTTTCTGTCTGTTATTTAATGAACTATCGGTTCTATATATTTGTATTCTCTGTTAATGAATGACCATTGTGTACGTGCGTTTTTTTTTGTTGTCAAAGTTGGATTCGATAGGATCATCCATGTTTTTGTATACTGGATCTCGATCCATGCTAGTTGATGTTTCATTGGATGTACTGGACGATCAAAAAGTTTTTGTTTCGTAGGTTGGATCGGACCATCCATGTTGATATTTCATATGATAATATTTATTTATATATTAATTCTTTATTTTACTAATGTATATTAATTAATAATATACAAATAATAAACATGATGATCGTTTTTTCAACAAAAAGAGAAAACACTTGTATAACACCATCAATTTAACATTATCGTGGATCGAGGTCTTGCACATGCATGTTACATATAGAACACAAATACGGAGTACGTAGTTCATTAGACAACAGATAGAGAAGAAAATAACATATGGAATAGACGAACAACATTGAGTTAAGTAACATAGAACATTACAAAACAAGAGAAATGTCATCATGAAACAAGAAAATCAACATCACAAATCCTCATCAACAAGTGATCAATCATGATGGAGACCTCGCTGGCTCTCTTTCAAAATCATGCATGCATGTCCGACCATCATACATGATCACGACAAAGCATTAATGCTCGGATAGTCGGACGTGTGGCGTACACGTGTTAATTTTCTCTTGTGCCGATGGGACGCGTCGAGCCGTTGGGACCGAGAGGATGCAAATCATGGTTTGGAGTAAACCGGGGCCACCGACCAGTTCATATTCCTTTAAGCTGGAGGACTCTGGGTCTGTTTGGTTTGAAGCCAAAACTTGCCACATTTTGCCACGCCTAAGTTTAGTCATGTTTGACCAACTTAGTCATTGTTTGGTTCATAGCCACTATTGTGGCAAGATTCCTTGCCATCTCACTGGGTCCCACATGTCAAAGACTCAAAAAAGTGTGGCAAGATTCCCTTAGGCTTGCCAAGTTGTGGCTGAAAATTTGAGCATCAAACCTTAGTCAAGTTAGGCAAAAATTTGTGGCAAATTCTAGCAACCTTAGTACATAAACCAAACAGGCCCTCTGTCCAACCGACCATGGAGAACCAAACTGCAAAACAGGAAATCGATTGACGCAGATTAATCCAGTCCTGATGTTGTTTTTCTCTTCTTGTTTTTAATGTTTTTCTTTTCTTGTTTTGTGATGCAACGGCTGGAACCGGCCGGAAGTACTTATTACCACTGGCCCTATGCCCCTATACGCGGTGTCATCATTACCAGAACTCCCATCGCCCTCGTCGAGCGCGCAGTTGCGATACCCGAGAGGATGCAAACAAGAGTTAATTTTCTTTTTTTTGTTGAGAGATATATATAGTCATCCAATAATATATATATATATATATATTATTTTTTGAGGATCGATGATCATGTTTGGGGCGTATATATAGCATGTGAACATGTCATGAAAGACGACCCTCGATCATGTGCATGTTGATGTGAATTATATACGCTGGGCCCTTTGCATGTGAAATTACTCCTAAAAAACTGCCACTGAAGCCGATGGGACACGTCGAGCTGTTGGGACCGAGAGGATGCAAACCGCGGTTTCGAGGAAACTGGAGCCACCGACCGATTCATAATTAATCGCGGTTTCCTCTAGCATCCGATCATCTCCACACGCCCGCTATTAGACGATGACCCGCTATAAAGGCTCACCGTTCTCTTGCTTCTCTGCTGCACCGCTCCTTAGATCCTAGCCTCCAAACTTCTCCCCCCGCCACAGTCGACCACCTCTCGCTCTTTCTCTGCACCTCCGACGCCACACAAATGGGTAGCCCCGCGCCAAAGCGCTCTAGGCCATCGACGTGCTTCGAACCTCCTTCTCCGTTTCCATCGCCACCGGCAATGCTGGTGGAACTGATGGCGGCGCCCGCATCTCCTCAGCCCGACTGGTTACAGGAGACTGTCCGCCTCTTTACCGCCCGCATCGACGAATTAACGCGCTGAATTAAAGATGTCGAAGACGACATGTCCTCCACCGTCGAACATGCAAGAGCACTGGACACAATGTCGCGAGATGTATTTAACAATACATCTCTCATATGTCGCCGTCTGGGTCTTGGGAGGCTTCCCCAGCTCCCCAGCATGGACTCCGCCGGCTACTACTTGTTCGGGTTAAGCTTTGTGGCCGCTCGTCTCGAAGCCCTCCACGAGATGATCGCGGAGGTTGCTGGGGTACAGGGCCGCTGGAAGATTCTGCACAGCTTCACCTGTAAGCTCGGTGTGGAGACGGAAGAGGAGTCGCCGCCGCCGTCGGATGCAGAGGTGGAGCCGCCGGAGGATGCGTCGGCCGTGGCGTGCGCGGCGACGGAGGTGGACGAGGCCTCTGAGTAGAATAGGATTAGGAGTAGTTTTGTTCTTGTTTCTACGTGTTTTTTGTCCATGTTTTCTTTACTCTTGTTTGTAATATATGTGTTGGTAGTATGTTAATGTAATATGTCTTTTATGTTCATGAACAATGTGTCTGATGTATTATCGAAATTATCGAAAAACATCTCCTTTAACGACACCAAGTTTTAACCTTTAACCCACTTCGTGCGTGCATCGAAAAACATCTCCAGTCGTGATGTTGTGTTTCTCTTTTTTTTTGATATTTTTCTTTTCACATTTTGTCATGTTGTTTTCCTGCAAAAATCTGAATAGTCGTGAGACTCACGATGTTATTATTGCACGGACTGGAACAGGCCGGGAGTTACCCCTATACACGGTGTCATCATTACAATGTCACGGCATCCCCTACAGTACTGCAGGTGCAGTAGCAGGGGCTGACATGTGGGTCCTATGAGGTGTGGGGCCCACATGTTAGCCCCTGCTACTGCACCTGCAGTACTGCAGGGGATGTGTGGCGGTTCCATGTTGTTTCGCTTTATAATATAGGAGTACTCCAAGAAACCGCAACCTCCAAATACTAGTAGTACACCCTTTGTTTCTCTCAGGCAGATTTGTTTCTTCGCCGCTCGTTGCTCATTAATGGCAAACTTCTCCATCGACCCCCATTGGTTTTGTCCGCGACTGATGATCCTAGAAGATGGTGGTCCTCCAAGAAGGACCAGAAGCGTGTGCCACATATCTGGTGAAATCGCGAAGAAAAATGAGGAATATGCGGTTGCGGTCACAAATGAGGTACTAACTCCTGCCCAGCGTAATGAATTTATGGACCAGATAGCAGTGTACATCCAAGATCAGGGAAGAATGCATGTAGTTACTTACGGTGCACATCCCCATGGGATTGGCATGTACTACAAGTTAAGAAATAAATTTGAGAGAGATGCTTTGGTCCTATCAAATCCCCACGTGGTCAGGAATCGGGAGTTCAGATTTGAAAAACATGATGAGGCAAGTCTTAATATGCATCGTGCTCAGTTTACTAGAAGGTGTTGGATTTTGCTACTTGGTTATCCTCTGGATCTAAAGGAGCAAAGGTTTATTGAACAAACCTGTTCCAGGTCTGGTCAGTTGCTTCATTGGGATAAAAATGATCCAAACCCGACTAGGGTCATTCTGCTAGTGATGGTTGATAATCCACTTGACATCCCTTGAAGCCTTGTTCTCAGGAGAGGCAACAAAGTCGGAGGGGAAGGACGTTCATGGACTATACCAGTTTACGTCCTAGGTCTTGAATTTATGGACCACCTTCCAGGTGATGAGGAGGACCCTCCGCCTTTCAATGGCAACCCCCACCCTTACCACGGACCAGTCTTGCCTGGTCCTTATCCTGATGATCAAGGTCCTCCGCCTGCTGCCCCAGATGACTTGGGGCAGAATGAACCTGGCGACCAAAATTATGAAGCGTCGGATATGTTCTCCACGGAGCAGGTAGCATATAATATCCTAATCTTTCTCCTCATATATAGCGTGTTAACTATTTTTTTCAGCCCCAAATGATCTAGAAAAATTACTCCAGATTTGATGATGCCATAAACTAATCGCTGCTGAAAACAATGACGGTGGTCCAAGCAAGGTTGTCGTGATGCAGGATGCATGGAGGTAGACCCAAGCAAGGTGGTGGTGCAGGACGATGCATGGAGCTAGCTGACGGACTAAAGGTGCTGCTTGAAGAGATGTGGTGCGGACTAGATGTGCCAATTAGTTTATTTTGTGTTTTTTGATTACATAAGAGCTAGTACTGTCAAATTAATTAGTTTGTTGCCTGGAATGGTACGTTGAACACTATTGTTTGGTTCCGTCGATGTTTATATCTAGTATTTAATCCTTGTTTATATCATTTTGTTGCTGGTTGAAGAGATTTTATGCGTGTGCTTTATTTTAATCCTTGTTTATATCACTGTGTTTATATCTAGTAGTACTTAATTATGAACCTGTATAGAAGTAGCAATTTATACAACTTTATTATTAGTGAAGCCAAAATTTATAGAACCTAGATTTTTTAAAGCACATGTGTCACTTCCGGAGGAATCCATTCCTTTAAACTGCCCCATCAGTTTCCTTTGATGCAAACGGGGCTAAACAAAAGATGAGCGCGCATAGGGGAAACACAACAAGTGCAACATTCATCAGAGACGAGCATGCATATATAGGAGAAACACATCAACATGCCTTATACAAGTCTATTTTATATACAGTACTCCCTTTGTTCACTTTTCATTGGCGTTGGGAGAACTAGGGGTAGCGCACCCAAAAGGGAATGGAGGGAATATAACCCATAGAGTACAACACGTTATGGCAGAACAGGTCATACTCGTGCTCAATCCTATAGTTCTCAGTACAGAAGACGGTCCACTCGTACCACCCTCGCCGGCCGCAGCGGGCAGGCCCCTGGTTCCCCGCTGTTGGGCAGCGGCAAACGTCATTGTCAATGTCGGGCAGTGCCACCGGCGGCGGTCCCAGAGGAGGCCTACGCAGTAACCTCCAGCTCACAAAAACGTCGAGCCTCTGCATGGCTTGATTCCGACACCGGCAGCACTCCGTGTTGGTCCTCTTCATCGTGACGGACCCGACCGCGTTGTTGCCGACGTGGTCCTCGCCTTCGACCTGCCAGATATACTCGAGGGTGTCGTGGTCCCCGCGGTCGGCGTCGTAGCGGAGCATGGCGAGGATGTAGGCTGCCACCTTGTGGCCGTTCGCGGCCGCCCGGGCAAGGAACTGGGTGCCCCGCTGCGCCTGCACGCAGCCGTAGTTGAAGACGAGGTCGAACCCGGTGACGTAGCATGCATGAGGGTTGCCCACGTTGGCCAGGCACTCCACGAAGGCATCGTAGCTCCCGTTCTCGTGCCGTTGGAACCAATCCTAGCTGCTCTCCCGCTCCAGCGCCACGCGCCTGCCCACGGCGGGATCACGGCACGCCGCGTGCATGGCCTTGCAGGTGGCGCGCAGACTGGAGAGGTCGTCCATGGGCTGGGTGGAGGTTTCCGCGACCCACCCTGTGATTAGGACTGCAATATCGTGCGGCAAGGGGAACTCCATGGGCTTCGAAGGGAACCAATGAGGGCGCGCGCGACAGAGAGGAAGAGTACACGCGGAGAAGAGGATGGTGTGTGTGGCGGAGTAGAGGATGGTGTGTCATCTTACTACTCTTTATTAGTACGCGCGGAGAAGATGATGAGACGCCCTATGATTTTTAGTACGCGCGGAGAAGAGGGATGGTGGTCTGTGGGCAGTTACTGCAGAGGGTTTGAATGCGTGGTGTGTGTGTGGGGGGGGGAGAAGAGGATGGTGTGGGACGTGTGTCTTTAGTACGCGCCGAGAACACGATGAGACGCGCGCAGACTACTGGAAAACGCAACAGGCTGGTAGCGAAGACTGGAAAGAAAAGTGGAGACAATGAACTCCAGAAAATAAAAGAAAGGACGACAAAAATGTTAGAAAATATAGGAAGTACTCCTATATGTTAGAACAATATAGTTCTAAAAATATAGTTCTAACAAAAATGTTAGAACTAGTTCTAAAAACTTCATACTTTTGGGGATGGAGAGAGTACGTAGTGTACGATTTAAGGTATAACAGCGTGGAGACCAGAAATGTGAAACAGGAAATCTTTTCGCGAAACTGACGCGACCGGGTGCACAGAGCAATCGTGCGCGCCAGTAACCGAGGCGAGTAACACGCGCAGCGCATGCGCGTTCTTTGAATTAAATTTGACGCGTCCCCTCCCCTGACCACTGCTACTACCTCTGTCCCAGCTGAAGATTATTTCCAGCCAATTTTTTTTGTCCCAACTCAACTTTACTTTCACTGTATGGTCATGTCAGCTGTGTGCTCTGCACATTTTCAGCTACTGTCCTTTGTTGCCGTAGAAACTTGCTGGCATTGAATGGAAAGTGGGAGGATATGTATTGATGAAGGGTGTTAGGGTAATTTTATGTGTCGACTAATGTGCGGTTTGAATCCTAAAAATAGAGTTCAATTGGGACGGAGGGAGTATAAGATGGTCACCCGCGCCATTGTCTTTTCCGCACAACCATTCCAACATCCTCTCTTCTCTCCACAAAACCTAGCCGCGGATAGTATACAGCAAATGCTTTCGAGCTCGAGCAACCCTCCACCACCGAGCTCGCCGAGGGACCCTGCCGCCGGTAAGCGACTGCGGCTGGACCCCCCCTCGCCGCCGCGTGTTAAGGATACCCTCCTATTCAACATGGCCCGAGATGTATTTACGAATACATCTCACTCCATGGAACGCCTTTGGCTCGGTACCCTTCCACAAAGTACTGGAATCGACACCACGGGCCACTACGTCTTCGGCCTCTCGCACGTGGCCTCTCGTATCGACTCCCTCTGGGAGACGATGGCGGCCGAGCTTGGCATCGCAAGTCGTCGCAACCTCGTCGTGGCAGCGGCCTTGAGACTGGGTCACCTTTCGCCGCCGGAGCCCGAGGCGCTAGAGGAGGGTCAGGAGCCCGAGGACCCACCCAAGGAGGAGGAGGTGGAGGCTGAGTAGAGTAGTATTTAGGTGTTTTCTTTTCATGTTTTTAGTTGTAGTATTTCGTTTCATGTTTTTAGTTGTAGTTTTTCGTTTCATGGTTTTAGTTGTAGTTTATCTTTTCTTGTGTTTGTAATATACTCCCTCCATCCAAAGCGACAAGTATTTTTGGACGGAGATACTCCCTCCATCGAAAGGGACAAGTATTTTGGGATGGAGGGAGTAATGTTTTTAAGTTAAATGTACTTGGTGTTCTTGTTCATGGATGTACTATCTGTGCAAAATTAGTTCAAATTTTCCGATCGCCAAACCCTCCTTGTCCCCAAACTGGTGGAGTTGCCAGGAGATCGCCTGCAGTGGGGCCCGCAAAGCGGTCTGTAAAGTAGTAGTAACAGAAAAATGCAACAGGCCGGTAGCTAGGACTGGAAACAAAAAAGTGAAGACAATACGAGGAAGAAAATGTTTGAAAAAAGGAAGGACAACTAAAATGTTAAACAGGAAATCTTTTCACGGAAATTAATCCAGTCGTAATCCTCTCAAACATAGGCTCCCTTTGAAGGATAGGATTTGTAAAGGATTTTTAGTTTCCATAAGAAACGTAACACATGACCTAGGACATTTTGGTAGCCATGCTAAAAGAGCTGCTTATCCGCCTCATCCACTTCCCCACGCCGCCAGTAGAATCTCTTAGGCCGCGGGAAGGTGTCCCCCGAAGAGTTCGAGGACACCGAGGAGTGTCCGTCAGAAGAGTCGCCTGATGACGAGGAGGCCGGGGAGTTGGGGTGGACCAGCGGCGTATAGTCGAGGTAGTGATCGAGGTGGATGATGAGCTCTGTCGTGAGGCCGCCAGGCCAGACCACTACAGCATGGTTGAAAGGTTCCGCCGGTGGCCTGCCGTCACACCCAGTCCGTCCATCACTTCCTGCAAAGAAGGTGGCCATTTTGGCCCGAGGCAGGAGGCTTGGGTCTTTCATCCACCCAACAACCGTGCACAGGTCAGCACGCTCCCGGTGGTAAGTGGAAGCATCGAAGTGATCAAAGAGGAAGACATCACCCAGAACCTGTCTGATGCCCTCCGCAGACCAGACATGCAGAGGGAGGTTCTCGATGACAACCTGCACGTGGAAGAACCACCCGACGATCGGCACACCGACGCCAAAGATCCATGGCCGGAAGTAGTGGTTATCATACGGCATGGAGATGATTGCCGTCTCGATGGCGAGCTCCCGATAGTCATCACGGGTGAACCACACCAGGAACTCACCATCCCCAAACATGGACACGGTGAAAGCCCAATGCGGGATTTCAAGTTGGTGATGAATGGCCAGGGTGATCTCCATGGGCGTCGCCTCATTGCGACCTCCTCTGGGTCCCAGAACAACTGCTTGGCGGCGCAAACGGATAAACTCCGTCGTCATGAGGCGGTTGTTGACCACCGTGCATTGCCCCTCACGAGGGCGCAGGGACGGTGAGCCTGCAGGTACCTGCTCGCGTCTAACATGGTTGCGAGGCATGGTGCTATGACAACAGAGGCAAAGGACTTCTCAGACAACACACAGGAGCATGGATGGGAATTAGTCAGGAACTTGAGCCTGGAAGCAATAGGGGGGGGGGGTGGTTTAAGAAGGCGAGGATGAAGAGGCCTCTTGCCATCTGGCCCCTTGGGCACATGGCACTGACTGGAGCGGTGACCAGGGAAGTAGCAGGCCGACTTTAAGGCTTCCTTTGGGAACATGGGCAGGAAAACCTAGGGTAGCATGTCCCTCGGGGATTTTTTAGGTCCCCGAGTGAGAATTCCACTCGAGGTTTATATTTCCTGGATTTGTTTGGGAATCAAGGGGACAGAAATCCCCATATATAAAAATGGTCTTAAAAATCAGAAAAAAAAATTGGTCAAATTCAGAAAAATAACTAAATAACTCAAAAATGTTCAAGATATTCAAAAACAATTGAGGAATTCACTCTGAAAATTCAGAAAAAACACTAAATAACTCAAAAAATCATAAAAAATATACTTCAAAGACTTGTAACAGGAGCCATAAACACTATAATGTCATACAAATTTCAGTGACATCATTACTACGATGTTATGAAAAATATTTGTGCATTACAAAAATATCCTACAACAATTAAATAATGCCCCAACATCACAAAAGTCCTTCTCCGGTAGCAATGTTGGTGCTCTCCAGTATTTTTTCAGTGGCAGTTGCTCACAATAAAAACATCTGGATGGTCCCTGATCAGTATCTATTTATCCGCAACAGCTGCAAAAAATGGCAAAATACAGATCAAAACAATCATAAACTGCCTCTAAACATCCCAAATTGATCAAACTACAAATAATAAGTTTCCAAAGTGCAAACAACCAGCGACGTGGCAAGATGAAGTGACCTCATCAGTTCCTGCTAAATAGAATGCAACTAAAGCTGATTAAACTTTGGTTATATATGACCAAAACAAGCATAGCCCCAGTTGTTTTTACCGATGTGACTGATACACACTTCAGTAAAGCTGATTAAAGTTTGGTTATATATGACCAAAACAGATACATCTGTTACAACTTCAAGAAACATAGCGTTGATATAGATTTGTGCTTGCTGACTACTTTATATGCCGCACACATAGAACGGGTGGCATAACAACTAATGCTTTAAAGCGAACAATCAGGGGAAAGTTATGAAACAGTGTGAGAGAAAATGGGGCATCCAACAAAATGTTGACTGGAGAAACATCAAATTATTAACCACTCAGATTGCATGAACCATCTATGATGCAACATTCAACTAATCCTACATATATGCAGTAGTCCATCTATTATTAATTATTCAACTATGATGCAACATTCAACTAAAATTTATGGGAAAATAGAATGTGCCTGCACCTTAATTGGACACCACAAAGTTCGACAAGGTAAATTGAGATCAATCAACCACCTTGCTCGCCGCTCAAGATGAAGAACCTAATCTAAGCATGGATGAATGAAATGATTGGATTAGTAGGACACTATTTGATTCATAGCTTAACATTAAAAGAACACGAGCACAACAGGGCACTATTATAACTGTAAATCAAATGTGTGTGATATCACAAGTTAGCTAAGCAAAGATATCAAAACAGGCACATGGCCTAATTCACATAAGCAAAGATATCATCGTTTCCTCAAAAAGCACCACATAAAAAACACGTACAGAAAACCATCACATGTTTTCTAGTTACCAGTAAACTGAACTAGACAAATAAAACTTAATTCAGCTTTTGGCCCAGTGAGAACTCTACTGAACTGAAAATCATTCATTTAGGTTTCCAGAGTGATGTTCAAATAGCAGATGCAATGTCCTTACTTCCTAGTATAGCTCAATTATCAAAATGTGGTGCAAGTGAAAAGTCTATACTCGCATTGGTGCAGTTAGACTTTCAGAAATTGAAATTGGTAAGCAGCAAGAAACTTCCAGTAAAACATATGAGAAAATTCTTATTTTCTCTACTTGATTTTTTCAGTACAAAGAAACCTTTTGTAGATTACTACCTAGAGCTAGCAGTGGTGAACATTGATTCCATGAACTTAACATTCTGATTTCTTTTCGTGAAAGAAATTTGAGTACAAGACAACCTACAAAAAGAGCCTTTTCTCAAGCTGGCTTCAGGAAAAAAAATATACAAATAAGAATGCCCATAACAATTAACTATAGGACTAGCTTTCAACATTGAACAGTAGCGTTAGTATACCATCAGGCTGAAGAGCAAAGCGAGCAAAGCTGTTACAAGTACAACATTTGCCAAAGAAATATGGAAATGGCAAGGTAATCACCAGCCGTCCGTAATTGCATAAGAAAATAGCAAGGTAATAACCAGCTGCTCGACCAAATGCCTATTGACACAGAGCAGCACAACAAATTTTCCCACTGTCCTAGGCAGCAAATACGAGGAGCTAGGTTGAACACCCAGAAACACGTGTGGACGTACCTGAGGGATCTGCTGGACTTGCCGCTGCTGGTCTTGCCGACGACGATGGTCGTGGGTCGTGGCGTGCCGCTCCACCAGGTAGAGAAAGGCTTTGCGGTACTTGAACATCGGGAGCCGCTGCCGCTGCCTCTCCAAGCTCGCGAAACCAAACCTGCCACCGAGCATGACGGAAACTATCAGCGCCCAATCTCGGATTAGAAACAACAAATATGGCGGGTGTGAGATGAGAGGTGAGTAGTGAGGTTTTAGAGTTCGAGTACGCACCCGGAGGAAGAGGCCAAGCTGGCGGAGGAGGCGAGGAATACGACGCTGCCCTCCTCGTCATGGACGAGCAGGGTGCTCGGCTTCTCCGACCCCGGCTTCCAGAATCTCGACATATGGGCACCGCAACTGGTCTGGTGACACGGAGGCTTGCGAGACCGGGGAGGGGGGGGGGGAGAGGCGACCAAGGGCGCGATGGGAGGAGGCTGGCGGTGCGGTGACAGGGAGGCGACCGGCGGCGCGAGGTGAGGGGTACGCGAGCGGCGATGGGGAGACGCAAGCGCACGTCAGGGTTTTCCTCGCCGACCTGGTGAGACCGGGGCAGAAAGTCCGGTGCTTCCGCGTGGATCGGGCCGGTATTACGGGCTACCAAGTGCACCTCGGAGGATTTTTGGCCCATGGATTTCTAGGCCCGGGATTGGGCTAGGATCCCTTCAGGATCCTGTGCTACCAAAGGAGGCCTAATTGTGAAAGGGCCCGTGGGTCGACCAGTCCCAGACGCGGCGGGTCACGGCACGCTGTCGCAATGTGACCATGCGCCAAACATCGGAAGCAGCATCCCTTGAGGATCTCACAAAAAATCCGTTGATAGGACCGGACCTTTCGAGGCATTTGGATCTGTGCAAGCGTCATGAATGTGCGAAGGCCCAGCTTGAATATAAAGTGAATCAGCGCAGTTTCAGCCCACAAATAACAAGCGGCCCAACTTTTTCGTCCTGTCTGCCTGCCTGCCCGAGGCGGGAAATTTTTGTCACGCCGAATGAAGATGGAAAATAAGAAACGAAAATAATATTTTATTACGGTACCCTTCGACTAGCGACACTGGCCCCCTCTCTGCAACGCGCTTGTAGGAGCATCGGCCGACCACCACGATTGTAGGAGCATCCACCGGCGACCACGCTTGTAGGAGCATTCGCGGGCCGCCATGCTTGGAGGAGCATTCGCCGCCCGCCACGCTTGGAGGAGCATACGCCGACCGCCACGCTTGGAGGAGCATCCGCCAGCCGCTACGCTTGGAGGAGCATCCGCTGGCCGCCAAGCTTGGAGGAGCATCCGCCGGCCGCCACGCTTGTAGGAGCATCCGTCAGCCACCACGCTTGAAGGAGCATCCGCGGGCCGCCACACTTGGAGGAGCATTCGCCGACCGGCACGCTTGGAGGAGCATCCGTCGGCCGCCACGCTTGGAGGAGCATCCGCCGGTCACTACGCCTGGAGGAGCATCCACCGGCTGCCAAGCTTGGAGGAGCATCCGCCTGCTGCCACGTTTGTAGGAGCATCCGCCGGCCGCCACTCTTGTATGAGCATCCGCCGGCCGCCAAGCTTGGAGGACCAACCGCCGGCCGCCACGCTTGGAGGAGCATCCGCCAGCCACCACGCTTGTAGGAGAATCCGTTGGCCGCAGCGAGTGGAGTAACAACAGCTAGGTACAATTGCTCACATAATGTGTTCTTGTACATCTATCCTCTTACGGATAGGCTTATGGCTGACTAAATTGTAGGAAGTGATGTCAGAAGATAAGACATGGATGGGAAAAGACAGGCATACGAGGGAGTGGCAGGATGAAATGAAGTCATTTTTAAATTTTGCATTTCAGGGCACTCGTGAAGGAGGAACTATGCCTTGTCCTTGCACAAGATGTCATAATATCTGCCACAAGATACGCAAGGGAGTTCATTTACACCTGCTCAGAAATGGGATGTTATTGGATTATACTTGTTGGATACACCATGGAGAAATACGAGTTCAGGAAAATATTGCTGAGGAATCAGCAAATAATGAGGAGATAATTTCTGATGATGGTGCTATGCAAAATATGTTGTCCAGTCTACTTAGAGGCACTGATCATGGTGGTACTTCAGCAGATGTTGATGATCAAGAAAATGCTATAAACCAGCAGGAGCCAACTGGGGATGCAAGGAAATTAGATGACTTATTAACTAATGCCAAAAAGGAGTTGTATCCAGGTTGTTCGCAGCTGACCCAATTATCCTACATTGTCAGGTTCTACCAGATAAAGTGTTTAACTGGTATGAGCAAAGTAGCTTGTGAGATGTTACTTGAACTATTCTCATTTGCGCTTCCAAAGGTCCACTGCATTCCTAATACACTTGATAAACTTCAGAAGGTTGTTCGTGACCTCGGGTTGGACTACCAAAAGATCGATGCATGTGTCAATGACTGTGTGTTATTCCGGAAGGACTATTCTCTGCTGAATAGTTGCCCAAAATGTAGTGAATTAAGATGGAAAAATAGTACTGCTGGGGATGCAAGAGAGGCTTTACCTTGTGGAAAATCCAAGAAGCTTGTAGCACGCAATATTATATGTTACTTCCCTCTTATTCTCCGTCTACAAAGGTTTTATATGGGAGAATCAACGGCATCAAACATGCGCTGGCACAAAGAAGGTCGTGCTGATGATGGAATATTACGCCATCTCGCGCGATTCGAAAGCGTGGAAGCATTTTGATAGAATTCACCCAAATTTCTCATCTGATCCTCGCAACATAAGACTTGGGCTAGCATCTGACGGTTTCAATCCTTTTGGAGTAATGAATGTTTCGTACAGTACATGGCCTGTAATTCTAATCCGTTATAATCTACCACCTTGGTTGTGTATGAAGCAGTCTTATTGGGTGATGTCAATGATAATTCCTGGGCCAAAGTCACCTGGAAACAACATTGATGTGTATCTTCAGCCTTTGATTGATGAGCTACTGAAATTATGGTCTGATGGTGTTGAAACATATGACAGTTTAAAGAAAGAGACATTTGTCATGCGAGCTTCTTTATTGTGGACAATAAATGATTTTCCAGCATATGCAATCCTATGTGGATGGAGCACAAAAGGGAAGCTATCATGTCCATACTGCCATATAAACACTGATGCCTTCTGGTTGAAATATGGACAAAAGAATTGTTACATGGGTCATTGTCGTTTCCTACCTCAGGATCACAGATGGCGTCGAAACAAAGGTTCTTTCAAGAACAAGGCAGAGAATAGAGAGGCTCCAACATCACTCTCTGGTGACGAAGTACTCCAACAATACGAGTGTTTTGATCAAGTGAGTTTTGGACCGACGAATAATAAGAGAAAGCACACCGAGGAAAATAGATGGCATAATTGGAAGAAGTATATTTTTCGACCTCCCTTATTGGAAGACATTGCTAATAAGGCATAACTTGGATGTCATGCACATTGAGAAAAACATTTGTGATAGCATATTGTGACATTGCTTGCTATGGATGGTAAAACAAAAGATAGTCTACAAGCTCGTCTTGATATGAAGGATATGGGTATACGGCCAGATCAACATCCGAAGTTCATAAAGAGCAAGTACACATTCCCACCAGCATTATATACTTTGGGCAAAGATGAGAAGACCACCTTGTGCAAGTTTTTGGGGAATGTGAAGGTGCCCGATGGTTATGCCTCAAACATCAAGATATGTGTGGACATAAAAGCATGTAAGATATCGGGTCTAAAAACTCATGACTGCCATATTATATTTCAGAAGCTCCTTCCTATTGCAATACGTAACATATTGTCTGAAAAGGTTGTTGCACCTTTAATTGAGTTTAGCACATTCTTTTCTGGAATTTGTTCTAAAGAATTGGCGGAACTAGATTTGGACAAGATGAGCAAACAAATTCCTAAAACAATTTGTAAGCTTGAGATGTTGTTTCCTCCCGCTTTCTTTGATATCATGGTACATCTTCCAACCCATCTTGCCGAAGAAGCATGGTTGGGTGAACCTGTTTCTTACAGATGGATGTATCCAATTGAGAGGTACCTTGGTACATTGAAGAGGTATGTACGTAACAAAGCTCACCCGGAGGGTTCTATAGCTGAGGGATATATTGCCGAAGAGTGTATGACTTTTTGTAGTCAGTTTTTGGATAACATCAGCACCAAGCGTAATAGGCCAGAACGTCATAAAGCTGCAGCTACAAATGAATCTTCTGTTGATAATTCTAACATATTTACAGAAGTTGATAATTCTAAAACAGGGTATAAATGGGACCAACTTACTATGGTGGAACTACATAACATCAGGCATTATCTTATTACTAACGTTGAAGAGGCCGCTCCATGGATCAAGTAATAACGTATAACTCAGATGTTGTATACTATATATATGGCTTATTGTAGATGGCTAATTTAATTTTGTACCCTTTTCAGTGAGCATATTGAAGAACTAAAAAAGATTCATTCTCGTGATGTTGATAAACGCCATAGTGATGAGTTTGTTGATTGGTTTCAGAAACGAGTAAGTACATGCAAGTTTGCACTTTGATGAAATATTGAACAAATATGTGTTCTGAAATTGGTTTGTCGTCGATAACCCCTGTTATACTAATGTGTACAGATTATGACATTACACAAAGAAGGCAAAGCAGTCAATTATCTGTATGCATTATCTAGAGGACCTGATCGTCGGGCACGTTTTTTTAGTCAGTTATTCATCAATGGCTTCTTCTTTCGAACTGCAGATGTGGAAAAAGATTTACGGACCCAAAACAGTGGTATTGTTGTTCGGGGTACTGATCATGATTGGTTTGGAGTAATCAAGAAAATCATTGCTGTTGATTTTGAAAAAAAAAATCAAGAGGTTCTGTTATTTCAGTGTGAATGGTTTGATCGGCCTTTTGGAAGCACTCAGAACCAAAGCAGAGGCTACAAAAAGGATCAATACGGAATGATAGATGTTGACACTACTCTGTTTCGATTCCAGTATGAGCCTTACATTCTAGCCACCCAAGCAGAACAAGTTTTTTATGTTCCAAGTGTGAAGCATCCTAAATGGGCTACAGTTGTTAAAACGAAGCCATGAAACCTTTTTGCCATGCCCCTGGAGACAGTGAAAATAATGTGACTGAGATGATGGAGGCTGAGACATTTCATGATGATCTGCTTACTGATGATAACAATAATGAGGATGCGACCGCATGGGCTAGGAATGATATTGAGGGAGCCAGCGGTGATGCTTCCACTCTTATAATGACAATGTCAGGTGATCGGTTTGAGGTAGATGGAGTTGCATCAGAAAATGAAGACGACGACGATGACAATACATATACCAATGATGGTCATGTAGCTCTATGGTGGGGGGCGATAGCGAAGATGATGATTTTTAGTATAATTAAGTACGTACTGCATGTATGCGTGTGTGAGCTGTGAACTGGAGTACTATTTGTGACGATAGGCTAATATATGGAAGTGCGACTAATTAATCATTTATTACATGTGGGACTAATCATTTATTACATCCCCACTGTTGCATTAATTTGTGGGTGCTTATCTCGATCGTTTTGGCGTCAGCACCCTCGGTCGCCTTGGATCCCTTTGCCTTTGGCGCATGAACTACTGAATCGTGGCAACAGAACTTAATGCAACGATTGTGTTTCATTGCATTAGTATCCTGACGCCACGAAACAGTGAATCGTGGCCACACATCCTAATTGCAACGATTGGGGTCTGTGGCAACAGATCCTAACGCCACGAACCAGTGAATCATGGCAACATATCCTAATGCAACGATTGTGGTCCGTGGCGATAGATCCTGACGCCATGAAAAAGTGAATTGTGGCAACACATCCTAATGCAACGATTGTGGTCCTGTGGCGATAGATCCTAACGCCACGAACCAGTGAATCGTGGCAAGACATCCTAATGCAACGATTGTGTTTTGTTGCATTAGTATCCTGATGCCACAAAAAAGTGAATCGTGGCCACACATCCTAATTGCTACGATTGGGGTCTGTGGCCATTGATACTAACGCCACGAACCAGAGTATCGTGGCAACACATCCTAATGCAACAATTGTGTTCCGTGGCGATAGATCCATTAACGCCATGAACCAGTAATTCGTGGCAGCAGATCCTAATGCAACGATTGTGGTCTGTTGCATTAGCATCCTGACGCCACGAACCAGTGAATCGTGGCAAGACATCCTAATGCAACGATTGTTTTTCATTGCATTAGCATCGTGACGCCACGAAAAAGTGAATCGTGGCCACACATCCTAATTGCTACGATTTGGGTCCGTGGCCATTGATACTAACGCCACAAACTTGAGTATCGTGGCAACACATCCTAATGCAACGATTTTGTTCCGTGGGAATAAAGTTGTTACGCCACAAACCAGTAATTCATGGCAACAAATCCTAATGTAATGATTGTGTTCCGTGGCAATAAAGCTGTAACGCCACGAACCAGTAATTCGTGGCAACAGATCCTAATGCAGCGATTGTGTTCTGTGGCAATAAAGCTGTAACGCAACGAACCAGTAATTCGTGGCAACATATCCTAATGCAACGATTGTGTTCTGTGGCGATAGATCCTGTAACGACACAAACTAGTGATTCGTGGCAATAGATCATAATGCAACGATTGTGTTCCATGGCAATAGATCCTGTAACGCAACGAACCAGTAATTTGTGGCAACAGATCCTAATGCAACGATTGTAGTCTGTTGCATTAGCATCCTGACGCCACAAACTAGTGATTCGTGGCAACAGATCCTAATGCGACGATTGTGTTTTGTTGCATTAGCATCCTGACACCACGAAAAATTGAATCATGGCCACACATCCTAGTTGCTACGATTGGGGTCCATGGCCATTGATACTAATGCCACGAACCAGAGTATCGTGGCAACACATCCTAATGCAGCGATTCTGTTTCGTTGCATTGCGGTCCAAATGCAACTGTTTGCTGATTCGTGGCAACAGATCCTAATGCAACGATTGTGTTCCATGGCAATAAATCTGTAACACCACGAACCAATAATTTGTGGCAACATATCCTAATGCAACGATTGTGTTCTGTGACGATAGATCCTGTAACGCCACGAACTAGTGATTCATGGCAATAGATCCTAATGCAACGATTGTGTTCCATGGCGATAGATCCTGTAACGCAACGAACCAGTAATTCATGGCAACAGATCCTAATGCAACGATTGTGTTCCATGGCGATAGATCCTAGTGCCACGAACTAGTGAATCGTGGCAAAAAGCCAAGCTTACTGCAATGATTTAGTATTCATTGCAGTACTATCATTGCAACAGGTCAGAATCCTTATAGTGACACTACCAGTCCAACACTTCCACACCATTCAGCTTTATCATCCTTGAGTGGCACAGCTTCGAGTGTTGAGTGCCAAGTTGCAATGTGTGCTTACGTTGCACCTTTCAATTCACATCTAGATACTACTATGACCACTTGACTCCATCCTTTGTTTACCCACACAACAGAGGCATATCTGTCCTTCCTAGTCAAACTCCTCATTCTTAAAGTTTACACAACCCCGTGGAGTCTAATATTAAATTACTTAATGCTTATATGCATATCATGTCGATAGGAATGTGCTGATAGGTGATCGACAAGAAACTTCGCTTGGAGGAGAAGTGTGACACTCGGTTCTGAAAATGAACCAAGTGCAGTGTATGTGTGCCCAGGATGTTCATCACACATACACAAATACATCACAAACGGAAATCAGAATTTAACCATGTCACAAATAATAAATATACCTTGATTCTATTGCAGCGGAAAATAAACTAGCCTAGGCGACTCCAACTCCACAAGCAGTCGACGGCGGTACGCAACCTAGTGCTCCATGTTGACCTCCAAAATATCTCTAGCAGCTATTGGGGGGATTGCAAGGGTGAGTACATGTCGTACTCAGCAAGTGTGGAAAGTATGACATGTGGCTGATTCAAATGACGACAATAATAATGGCTAAGTGCTGAAAAGTACAGTATAACCATTTGGAAAAGCAATGAATCATATTTATGTGAAGTAAACCCATCATAAACCATATAACCATCACAATACCAGTCCATAATTTACCATTGCCAATAACCATAGTCAATGTCATAAACCATGATTCCATCCCATGACCATAACCATAACCATAACCATAATATCAACCATAACCATCCCAAATCCCAATTTCCCTCTAATCATGTAGGTCATCCAGGCGCTCATAACCGGGAGCACGGCTATCATGATAGTTTTACACTCTGCAGAGGTTGTACCACTTTACCCACATGTTCGTGATTTCATCACCTTTCGGTGACTAAGAACCTCCATTATGCCTTATCACACTTCCATAGGTGTGCGGCCAAGAGATCACAAAATAGCCTTTCAAAAGGGACTACTAGTATGTACGGGCCCACTAAGGTTTCACCGGCAGGCTTGAATCTCCATTCTCCCACCCACGGGCCCCCTCGTGTGCCATGCGGATCCCAGGGCAGTCCTCCTCGACTCCCATTCCCCGCGCCATCCAATGGTTCATACAATACTAGCAGCGCTCCTAATTATTCAGCTACGGCGCACCCATACTTGGCCTTGTGGTGGCACTGTTGACCTGGCATATTCTCGCATGAACCGGTCCTTAGATCTAAGGCAAGCAAACCACCATATCATCCAACCCATCCACAAAACCATGCTTGCTTAGATCTCCTAGATTCCAAGTTGCTAAATTAATCATCATCTTATTACCATCCCATGTTGTCGTAATTAAAGTTGTCAACCACATTATTTAAGTTACCCATAACCCATGTAGCGATGCGGTGCAAAAATAAAAATACCCATACCCGACTCATCGTGTATATCCCGGCGACAAGGGGTGGCAAACAACGCTAGTAAACTCCTACATATGGATTTCCCATCATATTGACACAAGCATGCAAGTTCGCAAATAAAACATTTAATAAAACAGGATCAATATGATCAAGGACACTCGCCTTGCTCCGGCGGATAGGGTTGCTCAAGTGCTTCGAAGTCTTGGTTCTCGAAATCCTCGTACACGACCTCTTGAGCACTTCCCTCTACTCGTGATAACACATAAAAGAAAATGTATACAAATCAACATGATGCACACACATTAATCAACATACGATGATATGCATGCATGCAAAGATCAATTATTGATTAACTATGGTTGTTTATTAATTAGATGCAACTAGTTCATACGTGCTCATATGAGTTTACGGGGGTTTTAGAGTGGATTAATGCTGCTGAAAATAAAAAGACGATGCCACTAAAATCAATTTGCGTCTATTAGATCTAATACGTCGCTAAAATTTGCATCGGAACTTGGCCTACCATAGATGCGATGGCTTCGATGATCGCGAGATGGGGACGA
The DNA here is from genome assembly GCA_036927565.1 of Tuctoria greenei. NCBI lineage: Eukaryota > Viridiplantae > Streptophyta > Magnoliopsida > Poales > Poaceae > Tuctoria > Tuctoria greenei. The sequence continues at coordinate 259,064,332 of JAYESD010000001.1, read as the reverse complement.
TGCGTAGACGAAGTAGATGCGCAAGGTCCTCCGGCGGCACGACGACGGCGACGCGATGGCGACGATCTCCGGCGGACGACGGCACCCTCCTCTTTTTCTTCCTCTTCCTCCTCTTTTCCTCTCTTTTTCTTCCTCTGGCGGCGCCTCTGTTCTTTCTACCAAGCTAGGGCTTTTTCTACGGTCGCGGCGCTGTTTTCTGGTGCTCTGGAGGCGCTGGATTGCTTCTAGCGTCGGGAAAACCGAGTCCCGGTCCCTTTTTATAGCCGGCTGGTCACGGGACGCGCGAGGTGTGGCGCAGGGGCAGCAGGCGTGCCGAGGCTCGGGCGGGCAGGCCGGAGTCGGGCGCGGGTGAGCGCGCGTGCGGCGGGCAGTGCGGGACGCGCTCGGTCGGGGCTGCGGGGAGCGCTGGTGCGTGGGCCTCGACGGGGTCGCGCGCGGTCGAGGCGGCGTGGGAGTAGGCGGCGGGGTCGCGCGGGAGGGGCGCGGGAGCGGTCAGTCGGGGGCGCTGGCGCGCGGGAGCGTGTTGGCGGGGTGGCTCGGCCGCTAGGCCGTCGGCCTGGCCAGCGGTAGCTGCTTTCTTTTTTTTCTTTTTTTTGTACTTTCTTTTCTTTTATTATTTTTTATATATTTTATTATTTATATTTTTATATTATTATATATTATTTATTTATATATTTTTTTATTTGTTTCTTTAGGTTTCACAAATATATATATTTTTTATATATTATTATTATTATTATATTTATTCTCTAAAACATGTTTTATGCAATTATTTTCTTTTTCTTCTTTTGCTACTCATATTTGTATATGTATGTTTTATCTTTTATTATTTTTCTTTTATTCTATTAATTTTTAATGCATGAACATGTATGCAATGCATGATGCGAAAATTTAGGGTGTTACAAGAAGGCCAAGGTGTTTCCACTTGATGTTCCGTGGCAGACTCTTTGGAGGAAACCACAAGACTTAATGACTGACCTTGACTTAGCGCAAACTAAGGCAAGCTCCAGTTTGCATTTAAGAGCTTTTCAAAGTTTTTCAGTTTTATTTAGTTACCTCTTCAGTTGATATTGTACATTACGTTCAGGATGATTGATACTCCACTTGCATGACCACAAATCTCCGGGTTGGTTGGAACGGGTTACAGTTTGACCTGTAGTAACTACTTTGCTAAGGTATAGGAAATCCGGTAGAAGTCGAGTAGTTGGAATCTACTCGCGAGAGATGTAGGACATATCTCACAGGATTGGTTAGATAGACAATGGCTTAATATAATGAATCTGAGACCAGGCAGGGGATGGATAGGAAGCGACGAGAATTGGAGTCTCGGTCGCATAGCCCTGCCTGTGTTGATTAAGGCCCGTCTGTATGCAGCCCCTTCGAACAAGCTTGACTTGTACCGATGACATACTGGATATATGGGCTCTAGTAAACTGACATAACTCAATAACTGGGATGTCGAGGCCATTAACTCACCATCGATAGGGTTGGGTTGAGGACAGCAAGGTGTAAATCGGTCGGCGGGCACAAGAGGTGTTCCGTGCGGAGACCTTCTATTCGCGGAGGTGAGACGGGTTCAGCGTTCGGGTTTCTTGTGAAAGGTGGCAATATACGACTAGTACTGAAGTGTTACGTAGGTAGTGATGTACTCACTGAAACTTCCGAACATGCGTATGTGTCGTGTTGTCCGGGTGTATCCTGATTGCAATCACCATCCCTCGCGGTAATAGAGTATCACTTGTTCACTGCGCTGTGATGTAGTAAATACTAAAGAAGTCAGAAGAATACATTGTATTGAATTATAATTGCTTTGCAACCTTGTATGGCTTAGAGATAGTACAATAAAAAGTTTACAGTTTCCCTATACTCTACCTATAATAGCATTATGTACTTTGGGCATGTCATATCATCGGCAAAGTGTTTCTTGTTTGATTGTGGAGTCTATGATGTGTCGTGCCTGAAGAATGTCATTTGCTACTTAAAACATGATTATAAGGATCCACTTGTAGGCGAGTCTATTTATGCTATTCCTTACCTATGCTTAGTATTCACCCTGCATATGTCTAGTGAGACGGGTTAGTCTTGCTGAGCCTTATGCTCACGTTTGTGCTTTAACGATTTTTGCAGGTATTAGGTTTATTTCTGCTATTCATGTTGTACATGAGATCTTGAGGTGTCGAGATAAATCTCATGTGAACCACACCACTGCTGAATGTTCTTCTTGTTGCTAGTGAGAAGCGTCCTAGGGCATGGACATCTTCTCTCCTGCTTACTTAGGTGAGATTATGAGTATGTATTTTCCGCTGCATGTGTACCCCTGTCGTACACTCTTTTGTAAACTCTTCTTATTATGAAATGAAAACTTTATATGTTTTGGTATCCTTTTTGTGTGTGCTGTTAGGTGCCGCATCGCACGGCAGCACCCAATGAGATCCTTGGATGTGTGGACTCTGGTCCCCACAATATACAAAGTTAGCATCTTATAATAAATATATGAACTATGATTGAAGAAAAAAGGACGGATAGAAAATTACATGTTCACGGAACCAGTTCACAAAGTTTGAGTCACCTTTTATGCCATGTTGACGTAGACTATCCAATTGAATTTGCGTCGATCTTCAAGAAGATGTCCAATAGAGCTTGTTAGACATTCCAAAATATGGTAACACTTCCTCCATGTTGAAAAACATGTAAAGCATGGTGTAGTTCCTCTCTTGCTTTGAAATATAATGAGAAGTGGGAACCCCAACACCTTTACCCTTCCAATGAAAAACCTTAAGCTCAGGCATAGGTTGCTCTTCTGCATCATGATATCGTGTCGTAGATACATTCACATTGTTGGCACGTGAGAAATATTTGCTAGAGAAGTTTGTAATCTCTTTAGATGCAAATGCCTCTGCAATACACCCTCAACTCTTGCCTTGTGACGCACTGTAGCTCCAAGTTTTTCAGTTCTCTTTCTTGACTATACATCCACCTGAACTGTGCATGTCCTACTACTAATGCTTCATAAGGCAAATGCACCAGCAAATGTTGCATAACATTTATAAATCTAGGCGGAAAGACTTTTTCCATCTTACATAGAAGTACGATGATTTCTTTCTCCCACTACCGCATTATCTTCTTCGACACTTCCTTAGCACATATCTGCCTATAAAAGTAGCTAAGTTCAACAAATATCTTTCCCAAGTCAGATTTGAAGTAGCCATGAAACATTACCGGTAAAAGTATTTACATCATAATTCGGTAATCATGACTCTAGACCATTCATTTTAGCAGTGCTGAGACTAACACCTCGTTTGATGTTAGCTGCATAGCAGTCTAGAAACTTCAATGTTTTCAGCCAACTAAGTATTTGCTTTCTTTCTTCTGGCTTGACACAGTAAGGAGCTCGTGGCCTAATTTCATTTACACTTGCATTTGTTCTAATCTCCAACCCAGGACAATCACAAAGATTAGCCAAATCTTTTCACACATTCAAATTATCTTTGGTTTGACCGATAAAATCAAAACACATTCTTACGATGCTTTCAACGACATTACACTTATGGTGCATCAAATCTATGTCGTGCAGTAGAAGCAACGCCTTTGCATATGGTAGCTCCCAAAGAAAAGAAATGTGAGTCCAGTTGTGTTCTGTACCATGCTCTTCGAAACCATCTTCTATGGACTCTTTTAACTTTGAATGCCATGCCATTTTTTCTTCGCTTGTCAATCGATGAGGTGGTCCTTTTGTAGCTCTTATGCCTTTCTGGAATGATTGTGTATCCCTCCTGAAAGGATGGTTTGAAGGAAGGAATCATCGATAACAATCGAAGAAGCTGACTTTTTTCCCATACTTCAGCCTTATGGTATCAGTGTCATTCGTACATATGGGATAACACAATTGTCTGTGGACACACCAACCAATCCAAATGCCATATGCCAAAAAATCATGAATTAACCATAGATACGCGACACGTAAGTCAAATTCACATTTCATATGACTGTCATATGCTTTTACACCTTGCAACAGCTCTTTCAACTCTTCAATCAACGGTTGCACAAACACATTGATTTTCTTGCCTAGATGTTTAGGACCAAGAATGACTGCCACAAGGAATATGTATACTTCTTTCATGCACATGTTGGGAGGGAGATTGTAGAGCATGATAAAAACAGGCCAACAAGAGTATGGGTTGTTACTGGTGCTAAAAGGAGTGAAACCATCTGTTGACAACCCAAGACGAAAATTTCTCGAATCTTTTGCAAACTCTAAATCAAAATGGTCTAAAGCTTGCTTAGCCGTGCCATCCGAAGGATGCGTCATAACATATTTGTCATCATTCTCACGTATCCCTTCAGAATGCCACCTCATCTGCTTAGCTATTTCTTGGGACAGAAATAATCGTTTAAGCCTTGACGTGATTGGCATGTACCGAAGCTGTTTGATAAGTACTTTTTAGTTATTTGCTCTCCATCATCACCGAGGACGTCCACATATCTAGATTTCTTACAATGCATACAATGATTATCGTTCTCGTGTTCTTTCTAAAACAGCATGCAATTATTCTCGCACGCATCAATCTTCTCATAATTCAGGCCCACACCAGCCAAAATCTTCTTAGATTGATATAGATCTATCGACATCTTATGAATTGACGAATGGAGATCAATGATCAGCTTAATCATACCATTGTAGCAATTGTTCGTGAATTTATACTTAGACTTCATCGCCATAAGTCGTGTGACCGCTTGCAAAACGGTCACATTGGTGCCCTTGTGTACTTTTTCAACTGAGGCAGCAAGAAGCTTATAAAACTTCTTCACCTCCTTTGGTTGTGACTGCTCTTCATACTCTACCAAGGTCTGCTATCATCTCATCCATCCGATCTTCAGCCTCATTTCCATCGGACCATCATCATGATTTATCTCCCCATGTTCGCACCACACCAGATAGTCGGGCATAAATCCGTGGTTGCAAAGATGCAGCTCCACTTCAGACTTACCCAGACGTTGATGATTCCGACACTTGATACAAAGATACTTTGCGACACGAGCATCACTAGCAAATGCATGGCTCAAGAAATCATTTGCGATATGACCCCATACTTTAGTGTGTGCACCAGTTGAACTCCATCCATCATACACTGCCTTACGGTCGTCACCCATTTTCAAACTACAACAAGTAAATATATGTTAATGAACATACATAGTTACTTTATAGTTTGTTCAATGTCACGACCCTCCACACGCGAGAGATTGTCGTACTCACTGTCGCTTTTCGCCACCGTGCTCGCCTATAGATATAAGTGCCTACTGAATGGGCTGCATTGGGCCACAAGAAGGCTATACCAAGGATAGACTAACTACATATACGAATTATTGAGTCCTACAAATATCAATTTAAAATAAACAAACATCTACTACACAATTATTGAGTCCTACAAATATTCAGTTTCACACATAGACTAACTACATTCGAAATATTTTGCATCCTACACATATTCAAATTAATATAATATGATAATCAAGTTCACATAGACATATACGAATAAAGTGCCATGTAAACTTACATAAGTAATGAATTTAACACACTAATGCACAAAATAGCACACTAATGCAATCACACACTAATGCATATGAATCACACACTAATCCATTGAAACATACATAAAATATAGCAAATTTACAAGTTTAGATTTCAACCTTATGATGTGAAGCGCTGCACAGGCGGGGCTTGGGCGGCAGACGGGCGGTGAGTGGAGCGGCAGACGGGCGACAAGGTGCCCAAACCGACGGGGCGGCAAGTGGAGGAGCCACCAGGCAAGCGGAGGAGCAACCGAACAGCTCCAACCGACGGAATGACTATCCATCGGACAAGCCAAGGTGCCACCGGAGCGCCCCAACCGATGGGATGGCGAGCTGTCGGGTGAGCGAGCGAACGAGCATGGGGCCCAGGAGGCGGCACGAGGAGGTTTCACCAGAAGGGAGGCGGTGAGGCAGCGCGAGGTGGCTGCCAGAGCAGAGCAGCACGCGGGCGGTGGCTATGCTAGACGCGGGCGGCGAGGAGCGAGTGAGTGTGACGCGAGTGTGTTATTTTTTCACTGTGTGCAATGGATAAAAACGCGAGTAAAGTGTAGGATCGAAGAACACGTGAAAAGCTACCATAGGGGGGCTGAATGGTAGATTTAAAAATCTTATGCAGCAGAAACAATTAAATTCCAACCCCTTCGGCAGAAAAACGATCTGTTAAAAAAATTGTGTGTGGAACTAATCAAAATGTGTTTTACCGTTAAAAAATTGATATATATCAGAGACAATAAAATCGCAAAGAAAACACAAGAAGAATCACTCAAACCTGTCGAGAGAAACTCAAGTTATGATCAAAAGATCGAACAAACGTCAATCTGTTCTACCCAAGAAAAACAGTTCTGGAATGCTGCAAAGAAACTCGTGTAGATAAGAAACCACAAATCCAATGACCATGAAATTTTTACAGATGATAGATAATCAAGTTTTGAAGACAAATCAAAAAGAATAACGTCAATTGGATTTGTAAAACTCGAGTTATGATAAATCCACCGACAAAAGGTAGTGCTGTCCAGAAACTCGACGAGTAAAAATTATCTGGAACAAGTCAAACAAGGCACAAAAGTTCCTTCAAACTACAAATTTTATTTAATAGAATACTAGAGGAACAGCCCCATAGTCGTCTACCACGAGCTCTGGCGTCCCTTGCTTATATAACCAGCCCTTAGGCCAACCCAATCTTAACTAGGACTCCAATCCTACTACGATCACGAATCGAAACTTTCCATAACTGCTTAGGACTCTTCTATACGCAGATAGAAGCTATCTTAAGACTTCCAAACACCTTAGGGATGTATCCCACATTCCTAAACAACTAAAATATGTGACCCACACGAAATCCTATCATAACCAACTCAAATTTTTCCATATTTGAGTCAAACCCGACTCAGCCGCAGCCTGAGTCCATAACCTAGTCGGTTGGACCTTTCCGACCAATTTTTATGTCTACATCTCTTCATCACGCCTCGGAACCATGCAGCCACGTCCATGCACTCCTTGCACACGTGAAAACATCTTCCAACAATGTCCACGATACCTTCATATGCATTGTTCTTGATTCAAACATGCTGCGCAACCTCCCGATCAACTCAACCACAATTCCTCCCGAACTTGGTTATTGAACCTCATCTTCTCCCTAAGACTAGTTCAATGGATCCCGTCACCAGCCATGTCTTGAACTCAAGCAACATCTGCACATGAATAAACGACCAATCCGTACAAGCTCAAGTCCGCGACTTGACTCAAGTTAGTTCCGAACACAACACCTTACGTGAGCTCTTCACATAAGCATGTTGCAAACCATAGAAAAGGGGTATCAACCATATCAACCAAAACGCACCAAAAACTTAGCAAATGAATACTAAGCAATCCAAGAATATAAAGCAAGTTCAAAACAGTTCACAGTAAAAACAAGATCATTGCGATCAAGCTCCGAACCTTGCCAAAGCTAACTAGAGCTTGAGCCAGAGCTTACCAAAGCTAGTACCTCCTAGCGCTGGAGCTTACCAAAGCTAGTCGGACCTAGCGCTGGAGCTAACCAAAGCTATTCGGACCTAGCGCCGAAGCTAACCAAAACTAGTCAGAACTAGTCATCCCAAAAGTCGGAGCTAGAAAAACATGTCGGAGCTAACCAACATATGTCGAACCTCGCAAAACATATCGGAGCTTAACAAAGACATGCCGGAGCTATCAAAGACATGCCAGAGCAAAAGACAAAGCTCACAGGAGCTACCCAAAAACATGTCGTATCTAGACAAAGAAGGTCGGACCATACTTCGGACCTTGCAGAAGCTCGGAGCTAGAGTCGGACCTTGCTAAAAAGATGTTACTGCAGTATTCAAAACTTTTATTGTCAAAGCCAATGTATTCAGCACAATTAGGTCTCACAATCTCCCCCTTGATGAATGCATTGGCAACACCACTTAAGATCTGAACATTGGCTTATTCACATTAAAATTTTTGAAAACAATTTCTCCCCCTTTGTAAAACAGAAATAAAATGAGAAAAATACATTCTCCCCCTGAGAAGAATCGTGCCAAAAACAATTGTGAATATGTGCAATGTGTAATCAATGTCTCCCCCTTGCATATTTATTTTTAAAAATTCACATATTATCTCTCCCCCTTTGACAATGTATTCAACAAGGTTTATAAGACAAATTTTAATTGTTATAAGAATATTATAACATATACATATAAAACAAAGTTCATCCAAGTCATACTATCAAGTAACTTACACTATCACATCAATGAAATACATAAAGTAGTGTAAGCCATGCTAGAGATAAAATGTAATTTTCAATTTAAGCAGGTCATGATCTCAAAAACTTTACTATTTCAATACTTGAAAGCATGACACTTGTTGCTGCATTGTATTATTTTTCAAAGCACAAAATTAGATTATATGATATTTGCAACAGATTATATGCGCATCTTCCTTATTCTAACCAACCAAGCCAAACCTATGTCATTTGACAATCAGAAGTTGAAGGACATTGTTTTAGTCATACAGACCTTCTTCCAAGTTCATATCTAAGTGCAATGATAAGCCATCTCAAAAGAAGAAGTGCGATGCATGCATATTCTCTTGATCTTTTCTCAACTTATATTTGTTCACAAAAACTCAACATGTGAGTTGATTACTTGATTAATTCCTTATGATTAAAAACACTTGTGAGCATGCAACAAGTTCAAAACAGCAAGAAAGTTCGACCATGACCAGATTTAGTGTAAGTAATTATTCCAATTACTAGACATGGCAAAAACTACAAAATGTATAACACGAGTAATGTAGTAAGAACTTTCAGCATGTAAAAGGAATCACAAAGTCATATATGTATGAAATACTATGTTATTATTATTTTAATTTTAGATTCACACATAGACTTCTCATGTTTGAAAAACTCCCCCTCAATTTAAGCCATGGGGATGCATAACCCCTATTTTACTACGAATATAACAAAAACGAGTGAAATCCAACGGTTTTGTAAAAATGTTAGCCAATTGTTGTTCGGTGTCTACATGGTGAAGCACAATGTTTCCTATTTCAATATTATCACGAAGAAAGTGATATCTAATATCAATGTGCTTAGTTCTAGAATGTTGCACAGGGTTTCTAGCAATGCAAATGGCACTAGTGTTATCACAAAATAGTGGAACACTATGTAGGTCAACCCCATAGTCCTTAAGTGTTTGAACAATCCAAAGAATTTGTGAGCAAGCACTAGCAGCAGCTACATATTCAGATTCAGTCGTGGATTGTGCAACTGAGTTTTGTTTTCTAGAGGACCAAGCAAGAAGAGAATTACCAAGAAAATGACAAGCACCGGAAGTACTTTTCCTATCAATCCTACAACCTCCAAAATCAGCATCAGAAAAAGCTTTCAAAGTAATGGTTGAGGAAGAAGGAAGAAAAATGCCAAATTCTTGAGTTTCGTGTAAGTACCTGAGAATCCTTTTGACGTCTTGACGATGTGAAGCACGTGGGGAGGCTTGAAACCGTGCACAAATACATACTCTGAATTGTATGTCCGGTCTTGATGCCATGAGGTACAAAAGTGATCTGATCATGCTTCTATATTCTTTTTCATCCACGGGTTCACCATCTTCATCAAGTTCAAGTGTTGTTGTTGTTCTCATTGGTGTCCGAAGTGTGGGGACCGGAGTCCACACCTCCAAGGATCTCATTGGGTGATGCCGTGCGATGCGGCACCTAACAGCACACACAAAAAGGATACCAAAACATATAAAGTTTTCATTTTATAATAAGAAGAGTTTATAAAAGAGTGTACAATAGAAGTACACACGCAGCGGAAAATACATACTCATAATCTCACCTAACTAAGCAGGAGAGAAGACATCCATGCCCTAGGACGCTTGTCACTAGCAATAAGGAGAACATTCAACAGCGGCATGGTTCACATGAGATTTATCTCAACACCTCGAGTCTCATGTACAACCTGAACAGCAGAAATAAAAGTAATACCTGCAAAAATCGTTAAAGCGCAAACGTGAGCATAAGGCTCAGTAAGACTAACCCGTCTCACTAGACATATGCAGGGTGAATACGAAGCATAGGTAAGCAATGGCATAAATAGACTCGCCTACAAGTGGATCCTTATAATCAGGTTTTATGTAGCAAATGACATTCTCCAAGCATGGCACATCATGGGCTCCACAATCAAACAAGAAACGCTTTACTGATGATATGACATGCTCAGAGCACATAATGCTATTACAGCTAAAGTATGGGGAAATTGTAAACTTTAATTTTGCTATCTCTAAATCATACAAGGTTGCAAAGTAATTATAATTCAATACAATATAATTTGCTGGCTTATTTAGTATTTACTACGTCACGACACAGTGAACAAGTGGTACTCTATTACCGCCAGGGACGGTGATTGCAATTAGGACACACCCGGACTGCACGACACGCACACCCACGTGGGAGACACATACGTGCTCTCCTCCCCGCGTCATACGTGGCCACCTTTCACCCAAGACCCCAATGTCGACAAACACCTTCATCCCGAGCAAAAGGTCCCCTACACGGACACGTCGAAGTTGCCCGCTAGAAGATTTACACCTTTATGCCTTCGCATCTCCATTCAAGGACAACCGAGGAGTCTCCACACTACAGTCTGGAGTTACATCAGTTTAATGGGTCCCATATACCATTATGCAACCGGTACAGTTCAAGCTTGCCCAACGGTGCCGCATACGGCACGGTCCTCAAGCATGTGACGCCCGGTTCCAAAAACTGAACCAAGCTAACGCATATGTGTGCCCAGGATGTTCATCACACATACACGAGTGCAATCACAAAAGAGTATACAGAAAATTTCCACAAGACAAGATTTATTAACCAAATTTTATTACACAAACCAGATTATCCTCGAATACAAGCTCTAATGAATATTAATGACAAGTTCAACTAATGCAGTGGAAATAAACTAATTAAGCAACTAAGCAACTATGCAGCATAGGCGACAGGGTATGTATATGCGCAGCTCCAATCAACACCACAGGCAAAGCTGACGGTAGACACGGCCTAGAACTCCGCATTATCACCATTAAACTCCCAATATTGACCTGCAACTGTTGGGGTGGGGATTGCAAGAGTGAGTACATGTCGTACTCAGCAAGTGTGGAAAGTATGACATGTGGCTGATTCAAATGACGACAATAATGATGGCAAAGTGCTGAAAAGTACAGTAAAACATTTGAAGAGCAATATATTATATGTATGTGAAGTAATCCCATCATAATCACGAGTAATACCATAATACCAAAGTGAATTCATTACCATCATCAATAACCATATTCAATACCAGAAATTAATCCATAACCATCCATAACCATTACCAAACCATAACCATCCCAAAATTCCATCTCAATACCAAGAACCTTCTAATCATGGAAGTTGTCCAGGCGCACATAATCGGGAGCACGGCTATCATGATAGTTTTAATTAGACTCTGCAGAGTTTGTACCTCTTTACCCATGTGTTTGTGATTTCATCACCCCTCGGCGACTAAAGAAACCTCCCTTATGCCAATTACACTTCCTTTGGTGTATGGCCAAGAGATCACAAAATAGCCTTTACAAAGGGATTACTAGCCTATTTAGACCCCACTGAGGTTTCACCGGTGGCGATGCCTCCAACTGAGCACATCTTCAACCAAGGGCCCCCTCTTGAGCCACTCGGATCCCAGGGTAGTCCCACCAATCATCAACAAACCCAATCCGACTACCCCTTCCCCGAGCATCCACAATGGTCCAAACAGCACTAGCAAAGCCCTAATTAATCAGCTACGCCTCACCCATACTTGGCCTCGTGGTGGCACTGTAGTCCTGGCTTATTCTCGCATGAACCGGTCCTTAGATCTAAAGCAAGCAACCCACCATAACATCCAACCCATCCACATACCAAGCTTGCTTAGATCACCCATTACCATACCGTATCGACCAGTTCACATTAACAAGAATATCATTAATACATAATTAAATGTGTAGTGTTGTTTTCCATCCCAATTAATTAAGCGAAGCAAAAAGGTAAAAAGCCCTTCCCGACTCTCTACCATAAATTCCAGGTGACAAGGGTGGTTAAACAATTCTAGTAAACTTCTTACCATAGGATTTCCCATCAATTTGACACAACCATGCAGTTTTGCAAACAAAACATTTATTTTAAAACAGGATCAATATGCTTCAAGGACACTTGCCTTGCTCTTGCTGTTGATTAGGGTCAAAGCCTTTAAACTCTTGGTGCTGTAGATCCTCCGCGGCACTCTCTAGCGCAAATCCGTCTAATCCACACAATAAACATACAAGACAAGAAACACAATCAAAGAGTGCACAATATTACTCAATATGACATGACATGCATGATTAATGCAAATGCAAGGTAGACCTTGTTACTAGATTGCTTTTAATGATCACTACTTAGTTCTAATAGCCTTTAACAAGTTTATATAGGTTTGGATTTGATTAGGTCAAATTTTAGAATTAGTTCAACACAATTTAACCAGGAAGATCGGACTAGTCCGCTAGGGACCGGACAAGTCCGCACTTGACGAGATCAGCAGATTAGGGTTTTCTAGATCGACGTAAATTTGGAGATTAGGGGTTGAATTCACGTAAGGAAAAGAGAATAGGAGGTATACCAGGTGTTTAGAACTCCAATGAATCAAGAAACTTGGAGGTAGCACTTGGATCTTGATGATCTAGGGTTGGTGATGAACTTGGAGATGAATTGGTGGTGAAGGACAAAACTTGGTGGAGATCTTGATCCTCCTTCGTTTCCTCCTCTTCTTCTTCTTGTTTGGGATCTTCTCCTCCCTCCTTGATGGTGGCTCCCCACGAACTAGGGTTTGGGTGGGTGGAAAAGTGGCAAATAGATGTCAAACCAAGGGTTGGGTTGTTTATATAGAGGTGGAGGCTAGGGTTAGATGGATTTCGAGTTTGGGATGAGTAGAGGCCGGTTTAGAGTCCCACATGGGCTCTAAAAGAGTTGGGCATGACGTCCCTAGGCCCACTTAACGTGAAACCCAAGAAACAAGTCGTAAAACAAAAGGTCAATCTCGGAGTCACGAAATATCGGACAAGTCCGGACAGGAACGGACTAGTCCGAAGTCGTCCAGAGAGAAAATCGGACAAGTCTGGCCTAAAATCGGACAAGTCCGATCTTAGTCAGAAAGGAAAACGGACAAGTCCGCTGGAACACCGGACTAGTCCGGGCAAGTCCACGGACTTGACAAATTTTCAAGGATTCATGGAACATTGTACTAGTCCGCACAAAATCGGACAAGTCTGAAGTTGTCCAGAGGCAAATATCAGACTAATCCGCAGCAAAAACGGACAAGTCCGTTTTTAGACAGAGAGAAATCGGACTAGTCCTCAGCAAAACCGGACTAGTCCGCACTTTCCTACATTTTTAAGTGCGGTTTTGTTCCAAATCAATTTTAAACTTGTTCCTCTTGTTATGGGTTAATGTTAAACATGTATATGAATGTATGCAAGGCATGATGCATGAAAATGAGGGTGTTACAAACCTACCCCCTTAAAATGAATCTCGCCCTCGAGATTCGACGCGGAAGTGAAGAGATAGGGAAATTCCTTCTTGAGATCATCCTCCAATTCCCACGTCGCTTCTTTTTCAGTGTGGTGCTTCCATTGAACTTTACACCATCTATTGACCTTGTTCCTTGTGACCCTCTCCTTAGTTTCCAAGATTTTGACCGGTTGCTCGGCATACATCAAATCTTCCTCTAGTTCCAATTCTTCCATTGGCACTTGTTCTTCCGGTACTCTCAAGCACTTCTTGAGCTGGGAAACATGAAAGACATCATGTACGTCTGAAAGATGAGCTGGCATCTCCAACTTATATGCTACTTCTCCTCTTTTGTCCAAAATCTTGAATGGTCCAATATAACGAGGTGCGAGCTTACCCCTTATGTTAAACCTCTTATGACCTCTCATTGGTGACACCTTGAGGTAAACAAAATCTCCTATTTCAAAGGCTAATTTCCTTCTCCTATTATCCGCGTAGCCTTTTTGCCTTGATTGGGCAGCCCTCAAGTTTTCACGAATTATTTGGACTTGCTTTTCGGCTTCTTGCAACACGTCCGGACCAAATACTTGAGTTTCTCCTGCCTCATTCCAAAATAAAGGTGTCCTACACTTCCTCCCGTAAAGTGCTTCATATGGTGACATCTTCAAACTTGCTTGGTAACTATTGTTGTATGAAAATTCCGCGTATGGCAAGCTTTTGTCCCAACTTTTCCCATGCTTTAAAGCACAAGCTCTTAACATGTCCTCCAAAATCTGATTTGTCCTCTCGGTTTGTCCATCCGTTTGAGGATGATATGCTGAACTAAAATTCAACCTCATTCCCAAAGCTTCATGCAACTTTTGCCAAAATCTGGAGGTAAATTGTGAACCTCTATCCGAGACTATCTTCTTAGGGACTCCGTGTCGACACACAATATGCTCCATGTATATTTCGGCCAATCGTGCAGCTGTATATTTGGTCTTCACAGGGACAAAATGAGCCGACTTGGTTAAGCGGTCCACTATTACCCAAATTGAGTCATACCCGGACTGAGTACGCGGTAACCCAACTATGAAGTCCATGCCAATTTCTTCCCACTTCCATTCCGGAATCTTCAATGGCTGCAATAACCCTGCTGGCCTTTGATGTTCCGCCTTGACTCGTTGGCATACGTCACACAATGCAACATATTCGGCTATGTCCTTCTTCATGCTATCCCACCAATAGCAAGTCTTCAAGTCTTTGTACATCTTCGTACAACCTGGGTGAATCGAGTAAGGCGAGTCATGTGCCTCCCTTAATATTGTCTCCCGAATATGCTTTACATTAGGCACAACGATCCTCTTTCCAAGCCATAAGGTACCATGTTCGTCTTCATCAAATCTGAATTCTCTCCCTTCTTCGGTTCTTTCCTTGATTTCCTTGATCTCCTCATCTGTGGTTTGTGCCTCTCGAATTTCTTGCTCCAAGGTTGGGTTTAACTCCATCATCTCCGTCTCATTTACAAACCCGAGGTTCAACCGTTCAAACTCCTTACATAACTCGAATGGTAACTCTCGAACCGTGAGTTGATGACTTACTCCTTTTCTACTCAAAGCATCGGCCACTACATTGGCTTTTCCTGGATGATAGTTGATCCCCAAATCATATTCTTTGATGAGCTCCAACCATCTTCGTTGCCTCAAGTTCAGATCCGTTTGTGTGAAAATATACTTCAAACTCTTATGATCCGTGTAAATTTCACACCTATGCCCAAGAATATAGTGTCTCCAAATCTTCAATGCATGTACCACGGCTGCAAGTTCCAAATTGTGTGTCGGGTAGTTCTGCTCATGTTTCTTCAATTGTCTTGACGCATAGGCGACCACTTGACCTTCTTGCATAAGCACGCATCCGAGTCCTTGTCTTGATGCGTCACAATAAATATCAAAACTCTTGCTTACATCCGGCAATACCAAAACTGGGGCTGTTGTTAACCTCTTCTTCAACTCCTCAAAACTGTTTTGACAAGCTTCAGTCCATTGGAACGCCTTTCCCTTCATTAGCAACTCCGTCATAGGCTTGGCTATCTTGGAAAAATCCTTGATAAACCGACGGTAATATCTAGCCATCCCAAGAAAACTCATTATTTCCTTGACATTTTGCGGCGGTTCCCACTTCAACACATCCCTCACTTTACCAGGGTCAACCAATACTCCTCCTCCTGAGATGATATGACCCAAAAATGGCACCTCTTTCAACCAAAACTGACACTTGTTGAACTTGGCATACAATTGATGCTCCCTCAATTTCTGCAGCGTAAGCCTCAAGTGTTCCTCATGTTCCTTCTCATCCTTCGAGTAGATCATAATATCATCAATAAACACCACAACGAACTTATCTATGTACTCCATGAAGACCTTATTCATGAGGTACATAAAGTAGGCAGGAGCATTTGTCAATCCAAAAGACATCACGGTGTACTCATAAGATCCATACCGTGTTCTAAAAGCTGTCTTGGGTATGTCCGATGGTCTAATCTTCATTTGAAAGTATCCCGACCTCAAGTCAATCTTAGAGAAGACACAAGCACCCTTCATCTGATCAAACAAGTCTTCTATGCAGGGCAAGGTGTACTTGTTCTTGATTGTTACCTCGTTGAGAGCTCGGTAATCCACGCACATCCTTTGGGATCCATCCTTCTTGTCCACAAACAGAACGGGCGCTCCCCAAGGTGAAGAACTAGGGCGAATAAAACCCTTCTCTAATTGCTCTTGAATTTGATTCTTGAGCTCCGCTAATTCCATAGGAGGCATCCTATACGGCCTCTTAGCTATAGGTGCAGTTCCAGGTATTAAATCAATAATGAACTCAATGTCTCGATCCGGTGGCATACCTAGCAACTCGTCCGGAAAAACATCCAAAAATTCACACACCACCGGAATCTCCTCAATTGTGGCACCGTCCATATGATTCAACTCCAATTGCTTCGGTGCGGTTTGAGATACTTCAAATTCTACGGTGATCCCTTCCTCATTGGTCAACTTCACCGTCTTTGTGGCACACTCAATAACTCCATTGTGCTTCCTCAACCAGTCCATACCAAGTATAATGTCCAATCCTTGAGAATCCAAAACAATGAGGTTGGCGGAGAAGTCTGCCCCCCTTATTCTAAGGCTTACTTTTGAACATACTATATTTGTCCTCATCTCTCCTCCAGGAGACTTAACCAATAGAGTAAACTTCATATGAGAGATAGGCAAACTATACTTGGCAACATACTTCGATGCAATGAATGAATGCGATGCTCCAGAATCAAATAACATAGTCGCGGGGTTGGAGTTGGCGAGAAACATACCAATGACCACGTCATCCGCTTGTTGAGCATCCTCCGTAGAGACATGGTTCACGTTGCCACGAGCAAAATTCTGCTGTCCACGGCTTCCTTGTGGTTGTCCTCCATTGGGTCTTGGGTTTTTCCTCGGCGCATTGCTTCCTTGACCAAGGCCTGACTTAGGACATTGATGCGTAAAGTGTCCAGCTTCTCCACAAGTATAACACCTCTTAACCCCACCAGAATTGTTGGGACGAGCTTGGTTTTGAGCATTTGCAGCAGGAAAATTAGCACGAGGCTCATAAGGCATTGGAGGCCTAGGTGCTTGCATACCAGGGCGCTGCTGCACAAACTGAGTTGGGCGCGGTGCAAATCCAGGACGCTGAGCAGAAATAGAGGAGCTGTAATGAGGCGCATTGGGTGGCGCAAAGCGAGGGCGCACATTACTTCCTTGTTGCTGTCCTTGATATGGCACCTTCCTCTTGGTTTCTTGCTCCATCTCACGGATCTTGTTCTCAACCACAATTGCTTTGTCCACAAGCTTCTGAAAATTGGCATAATCACAATTGAGCAATTGCACTTGGATCTCATTGTTCAAGCCCCTCATGAACAAGTATTGTTTCCGGCAGTCCCGACTCACATCCTCAGGCGCATACCTTGAGAGTTGAGTGAATTTATTGAGATATTCACTCACACTTGATCTTCCTTGCCTTAAACTCTCAAATTATTGCCTCTTCAATATCATAACACCCTCGGGCACATAATGAGAACGAAAACTCTCCTTGAATTCGGCCCAAGTGATTCTCTCTTGGTTCTCGTGAGCATTGCAATAAGAATCCCACCAATCCGCAGCTTCTCCAACGAGTTGATGAGAAGCAAATAGCACCTTCTCCCGGTCACTGCATTGGACAATGGCTAGCTTCTTCTCCACGGACTTGAGCCAATCATCCGCATCCATAGGGTTTGCGGCTTGAGCAAAGGTTGGCAGCCTAGTCCTCATAAACTCTCCCAACCGGTTATGAGGAGTTGGGGGTGGCGGTGGAGGCATGTGGGGATGATTGTTGATGTTGCCAGCCTGCAGCTGTCCCATAGTATGTATCATGGTCTGCATGAGCTGGTTTTGCATGGACAATAGCTGCTCGATGTTGATACCTCCCTGAGTAGATCCTTGTCCAACATTGTCCTGAGGTACTCCATGGTTCTCCTCCTCATCATTGTCGTCCCTCTGGTTGTGAGTCCTCACCATCTGAAGAAAAGCAATAGGTAAGAATTAGAGAGACGTCCCCACCTATATGCATCAAGGGATATGAAACTAACAGCTAGTTACACTAGCCTAGGTGGAAATGGCAATGCTAAGGCATCCCAAAATCCTCTATTAAGCACACAAGCAAGCAATATATATAGCAAACAGCAAGCCAACAAAATCAAATCGATTCCTGAGTGCTCCTATGTGCTCTAAAGTGTCCATTCTATCTAGGCTGCATCCTACGGTCAACCTGTGGCTCTGATACCAATCTGTGACGCCCAGTTCCAAAAACTGAACCAAGCTAACGCATATGTGTGCCCAGGATGTTCATCACACATACACGAGTGCAATCACAAAAGAGTATACAGAAAATTTCCACAAGACAAGATTTATTAACCAAATCTTATTACACAAACCAGATTATCCTCGAATACAAGCTCTAATGAATATTAATGACAAGTTCAACTAATGCAGCGGAAATAAACTAATTAAGCAACTAAGCAACTATGCAGCATAGGCGACAGGGTATGTATATGCGCAGCTCCAATCAACACCACGGGCAAAGCTGAAGGTAGACACGGCGTAGAACTCCGCATTATCACCATTAAACTCCCAGTCTTGACCTGCAACTGTTGGGGTGGGGATTGCAAGAGTGAGTACATGTCATACTCAGCAAGTGTGGAAAGTATGACATGTGGCTGATTCAAATGACAACAATAATGATGGCAAAGTGCTGAAAAGTACAGTAAAACATTTGAAGAGCAATATATTATATGTATGTGAAGTAATCCCATCATAATCACGAGTAATACCATAATACCAAACTAAATTCATTACCATCATCAATAACCATATTCAATACCAGAAATTAATCCATAACCATCTATAACCATTACCAAACCATAACCATCCCAAAATTCCATCTCAATACCAAGAACCTTCTAATCATGGAAGTTGTCCAGGCACTCATAACCGGGAGCACGGCTATCATGATAGTTTTAATTAGACTCTGCAGAGTTTGTACCTCTTTACACACGTGTTTGTGATTTCATCACCCGTCGGCGACTAAAGAAACATCCCTTATGCCAATTACACTTCCTTTGGTGTATGGCCAAGAGATCACAAAATAGCCTTTACAAAGGGATTACTAGCCTATTTAGACCCCACTGAGGTTTCACCGGTGGCGATGCCTCCAACTGAGCACATCTTCAACCAAGGGCCCCCTCTTGAGCCATTCGGATCACAGGGTAGTCCCACCAATCATCAACAAACCCAATCCGACTACCCCTTCCCCAAGCATCCACAATGGTCCAAACAGCACTAGCAAAGCCCTAATTAATCAGCTACGCCACACCCATACTTGGCCTCGTGGTGGCACTGTAGTCCTGGCTTATTCTCGCATGAACCAGTCCTTAGATCTAAAGCAAGCAACCCACCATAACATCCAACCCATCCACATACCAAGCTTGCTTAGATCACCCACTACCATACCGTATCGACCAGTTCACATTAACAAGAATATAATTAATACATAATTAAATGTGTAGTGTTGTTTTCTATCCCAATTAATTAAGCGAAGCAAAAAGGTAAAAAGCCCTTCCCGACTCTCTACCATAAATTCCAGGTGACAAGGGTGGTTAAACAATTCTAGTAAACTTCTTACCATAGGATTTCCCATCAATTTGACACAAGCATGCAATTTTGCAAACAAAACATTTCTTTTAAAACAGGATCAATATGCTTCAAGGACACTAGCCTTGCTCTTGCTGTTGATTAGGGTCAAAGCCTTCAAACTCTTGGTGCTGTAGATCCTCCGCGGCACTCTCTAGCGCAAATCCGTCTAATCCACACAATAAACATACAATACAAGAAACACAATCAAAGAGTGCACAATATTACTCAATATGACATGATATGCATGATTAATGCAAATGCAAGGTAGAACTTGTTACTAGATTGCTTTTAATGATCACTACTTAGTTCTAATAGCCTTTAACAAGTTTATACAGGTTTGGATTTGATTAGGTCAAATTTTAGAATTAGTTCAACACAATTTAACCAGGAAGATCGGACTAGTCCGCTAGGGACCGGACAAGTCCGCACTTGACGAGATCAGCAGATTAGGGTTTTCTAGATCGACGTAAATTTGGAGATTAGGGGTTGAATTCACATAAGGAAAAGAGAATAGGAGGTATACCAGGTGTTTAGAACTCCAATGAATCAAGAAACTTGGAGGTAGCACTTGGATCTTGATGATCTAGGGTTGGTGATGAACTTGGAGATGAATTGGTGGTGAAGGACGAAACTTGGTGGAGATCTTGATCCTCCTTCGTTTCCTCCTCTTCTTCTTCTTGTTTGGGATCTTCTCCTCCCTCCTTGATGGTGTCTCCCCACAAACTAGGGTTTGGGTGGGTGGAAAAGTGGCAAATAGATGTCAAACCAAGGGTTGGGTTGTTTATATAGAGGTGGAGGCTAGGGTTAGATGGATTTCGATTTTGGGATGAGTAGAGGCCGGTTTAGAGTCCCACATGGGCTCTAAAAGAGTTGGGCATGACGTCCCTAGGCCCACTTAACGTGAAACCCAAGAAACAAGTCGTAAAACAAAAGGTCAATCTCGGAGTCACGAAATATCGGACAAGTCCGGACAGGAACGGACTAGTCCGAAGTCGTCCAGAGAGAAAATTGGACAAGTCTGGCCTAAAATCGGACAAGTCCGATCTTAGTCAGAAAGGAAAACGGACAAGTCCGCTGGAACACCGGACTAGTCTGGGCAAGTCCAGGGACTTAACAAATTTTCAAGGATTCATGGAACATCGTACTAGTCCGCACAAAATCGGACAAGTCCGAAGTTGTCCAGAGGCAAATATCGGACTAATCCGCAGCAAAAACGGACAAGTCTATTTTTAGACAGAGAGAAATCGGACTAGTCCTCAGCAAAACCGGACTAGTCCGCACTTTCCTACATTTTTAAGTGCGGTTTTGTTCCAAATCAATTTTAAACTTGTTCCTCCTGTTATGGGTTAATGTTAAACATGTATATGAATGTATGCAAGGCATTATGCATCAAAATGAGGGTGTTACAAAGCAACACAGGCAGGGTTATGCGATCGAGACTCAATTCTTGCCGCTTCCTATCTATCCCCTGCTCGGTCTCGGATTCATTATATCAAGCCATTGTTTATCTAACCAATGCTGTGAGATATGTCCTACATCTCTCGCGAGTAGATTCCAACTACTCGACTTCTACCGGATCTCCTATACATTAGCAAAGCAGTTACTACAGGTCAAACTGTAACTCGTTCCAACCAAACCGTGGGATTTGTGGTCATGCAAGTAGAGTATCAAACACCTTATACATAATGCAAAATATCAACTGAAGACGTAAGTGAATAAAACTGGAAAACTTTGAAAAGTTTTTAAATGCAAACTGGGGCTTGCCTTAGTTTGCGACTCGAATAAATGTCAATTGTTAGGGCTTGGTCTTCCTCCGGAGAACCTGCCATGGAACTTCAGTGGAAACACCTTGGCCTTCTCCTCCAAGCAAAGTTTCTTGTCGATCACTTATCACCACGTTCCTATCGACATGATATGCATATAAGTAATTAAGTAATTAAGTAATTTAAGAATAGACTCCACGGGGTTGTGTAAACTCTAAGAATGAGGAGTTTGACTAGGAAGGACAGATATGCCTCTGTTGTCTGGATGAACAAAGGATGGAGTCAAGTGGTCATAGTAGTATCGAGATGTGAATTAAAAGGTGCAATGTAAGCACACATTGCAACTTGGCACTCAACACTCGACGCTATACCACTCAAGGACGATACAGCTGAATGGTGTGGATGTGTTGGACTAGTAGTATAAGGATGACTAAAGAATCAAGGGGGATATTGAAAGCTTGAGTATGAGTGGAGTGTACAAGACGAAGGTCGCGATTCAGTAGTCGACCAATGAACTTGACTTAACACATAAAGGAGTAGACCTAGTTAAGTGAGCAGTGCTGTCATAGGGTCCTGACTTAGGATGAACCATGATGGAACCTAACGACACTTGGGACTGAATTGAGATCAACATGGCTTGGACTTAAGAAGTCATTACAAGCACTGTTAACCTAACATGAGTACCAAGACAACATCAAATGACTTTTAGGTAAAGTAGTTTCTACGGCAAGCTTCTCGAGCATCGTTCAAGTACTTACACGATGACACTAATGTAGTGTCTCCCGCAAGCTTGTCCAGGTGAGCTCGGTAAGCTCTTGGGACTTAAACATGATGCGAGACCTTGCCGTGAAGGCATGTTTTGCCATCTCGAGAAGATCGTCTTAGCGAGGTCCACATCAACCCGGACTCATCAATGGGGTGAGCGGAATCCCGAACACCACCTTGTGAGTCTTAAGGCTAGTGATGTCAACGCGGTTGTTGATAAGCGACTCGACGAACCTGTCGTCGAAGAAGTGGTACACCAAGTTAACAATTCCCGTTATAGGCTACGGAACATCCTCGACACAACCAAGGAAATCTTATCCAAGGTTCCCCTTGGTCTAGTTCGCCTTGTTGGTCGCAACATTCTTGCATCCTCTACTCCAGGTCATCGGTGATCACCGAACCACTTGGTTTGACCTAGAAGGCATTTCATCGAGCACCCTGGCTACACCCAGGACTCGACGAGTCTCGCCTCGACTAAACCCTAATTTGGCTAAACGACCATTGTACGATGAGTCGTGCTGGTGTTTCAGCACCACACACATCACAAGCATCCTTCATTTCGATGCCAGGACACGATGACGGCTCGGAGCGTCACGACGATGTCATATGGTCAACGACATCGACGCGGCTCATGGTGGAGCATCATGAGCATGCACGGACAGGCCAACGTGATACAAACGACAGAGAAGGTCAACTTGGGAACTCCTATAGGAATGATATTAACGCGGAACATGGACGTACGACTTGACGACACATGAGTAACCTTAGCGATCACGACGAACGGACGTCGGTGACGTCAAGCAAGGTATTTCAGGGCAAGGCTCACCTTGTAGGCATTTCGCCGAACATCTTGGGTGTGTACTTGATTCGGTTACTTCATCAACATCCCAAGAGTACCTTGGCACATGTCCTTGTCGATTGCCACCCCAGAATTGACCTGCATCTATAGACCAGTATTGAACGGCAACACACTTAGTTTTGCCTTGTAACCATTTCATGGAACACCTTGGCTGCAGTCACTGATCCAATGAATCTTGCAAAATCATAGCCAACCTTGGACCAGTTGTCGATGCCGGTGTGTCAATGACATGTTCCTGCATATCCTCCATCACACCCATTACTCGCCTTGCTTCCAGGACATAGCCACAGCGCGGAACAGGGCGACGATGTCGGGTGTCGACCACCGGTTAAGGTGTTGGACAGCGGTGATGTGTGGAGAAGCGGTAAGCGGACTGAGCGCCCTCGGTGAACGGCAGAAAAGGGAACGCACGGCAGTCGAAGCACGACATAGCAACGGGCATGGTCAGCAGAAGGCGGCTATGGTGTGCAGGCTAGGCGTGTGCAACAGCGACCATGGCGCGCTGGAATTGGAACAGGGCACAAGCAAGATGGCACAGCCATGGTACAGGTGGTCGGTGTGGCGCAGCCTGCTGCGGCGGCTGGAACGCGACGCACAGCAGTGGGCTGGGCGCAGCATCGGCGGCACGGGGTGCACAGCCGCAGGAGGGCAAGGGGGCAAGGTTGCCGGCGCTACTGGGGTACGCGTGCAGGGCACCGGCGGTGAGCATGTGCGAGCAGGAGCGTCGAAACTTGCCAAGGGTGCCGGCGAGGCGATGCAGCAGCGGGGCGAGCAAAGGCGGCCGGCGTGGGGTGAGTTGGGACGCGGCCAACGGCGTCACAAGAGCAGAGGGGAGCCGTGCGCGTCGGAGGAGTGGTGCGGGGGCGGCCAGTGGGGCGCAGACCTGTGGCCGGAGGCGAGCTTGAGGGGGGCCGGCGGAAGAGGCGCGACCTGGAGCCAGCGGTGGAAGACGCGTGGATCGGCGGCAAGGGGGCACGGCTGACGGTGGTCGGGAGCGGCCAGGGCGAGCGGTGGCCAGGACGCAGGGCCGCGGGTGAGGAGGAGGCGCGGCGCTGGCAACGGGAGCTGGTGGCCGGGAGATGGAGCGCACGGGAGCGCCGCAATACCGCGGCCAGGCCGAGCGACGCCTGGCGTGGGGTGGTCAAGCGCGGGGGTGCAGGAGGTGAAGCGACGCACCGTGGAGCTGGGCGGCGGTGAGCGCTTCCGGCGGTGCAGCTCCGGGCGCGGGGCGATGGGAAGGTGCGCGGACGTCCGTGCTGTCAGCGACTGGCGGGGAGGCGGGATGGCGGTCGGGCGTTGCGCGGGTCGTGCGGCGCCGGGACGGCACCGAAGGCGACCGGCGGGGAGCGAGCTTGGAACCGAGGCTGCTGTGGAGGGAGGCGAGGTGCCGTGGGACGAGGGAGTCGGCGGCTAGATGAAGACCCATTTCATCGCGGTGGCACATGCAGGGGATCTCGTTGTCACGCTATGGGTAGTGCCAACCTGACATGTGGGGGCCACTTTTTCCTAGTACTGAGGATAAGTATGACATGTGGGTCCCACTCTCTTCTCCCTCCTCTTTTCAAAATTCAAATATAGCTAGCAGATATGCTTCAAAAATATTCGATTTTGGCCCAATGACTAAATAAAATGTGGAGAATTTTATGGTGCAATCAGATTTCAAAACTGAGTAAGTTGAATTTTGAACTCAGGTGTGAATTTGAATTCAAGTGGTGATACTTGACTCAAGGAAATAAATAGTAGATTAGGTTCAAAAATCCTGAAACTTTGAAGTTACCCTTTTTGAACCATAAGGGACCTCAGGAAAAATTTGGAGTTGATTTGGACAAGGTTGAGCACAAAGTTTAAATTTGAAGTCGACGTGGATTAAACTCTCAGTACGTGTCCAATAAATGGGAAACGTGCTTCAAAAATTTTGAAACTTTACCGAGAGTCTAATTGGAATATTAGAAGGTCATGGAAAAATTTACGACATGAGATTTGAATATTTTGGGATGTCTCATTTTAGGGTTGGAATAATTCCTTTTTCTTTCTCTCTATTTTGTTTTCTTTTCTCCTTTAATTTTTCATTGAAAATGTGAATACTTGGAAATTAAGGATTTTACACCTTAAGTTCCAATATACATTAGGAAACATGTTCTGTATGTAAAATTTTAACAAGTTCCTATTTTTAGTGAATATGGGTTAACTCATATGGTTCATGTGAGTTTGGATTTCCAAGTCCACTTTCAAAAAATTTTAAGTTCGCATTTTCGTGTTCTGGCTTTACTCAAATGCGGGCTTTTACAATCCTTCCCCCTTAAAGGAATCTCGTCCCGAGATTCTAAGGAAGAGAGAAAGTTAGGCCGAGTTGTTGATGAGACAACCATCTCCTGTCATGTGATTGGAGAAAGAGACTCTTCGTCTTCTTATTGCATCTATGGTTTGGATGCTCGGTGTGACTGGGATCACACCGTAAAGTTTGTAGCTTAGAAAGCTATATTGATATATTGGGGTCTTCTTCTTTTCATCAAAAACAAGTAAGCTTCTGCATTGGAGGACATTAGAACTCTAAGATAGTTAGGTGTCCTTAACTCTGGGTGTTTCTCTTACGAAGACTTTTCTGCCCTGGTCTTGTGGCCAAAGCAATGTCACCATCCATTACGAGTCAAGGAGTTCCAAGACTTGATAATTAAATGATAACCTCGCGAAAAGAAAGATGCAGGGTTTTAGCGAGGTCGAGAAGTCCATAGGAAACTCCTCGCAACTAGAAACAATCAGTTTCCAAGACTCAAGTTGATTTGAGTTTCAATGAGTCAAGGACAAAGGCTCAACTGTGTTTTGGTCACAAGGTGTTAAGTGGTTTCCCTTGTGCCACTCAAGATAATGAAACAAGTCGAAGGCGTTGCGAACGATAAAATTGATCACAACTCAAAAATGTTAGGCACTACTTAAGTATCTGAACGGGGTCACATATTCTTGCTCAAAACTCATTAGTAATTATGCTTCATGATGCATCACAAGTGGAATAATGTTATGCATTAATGATGCAATGCTGGCCAGCTAGAAATGTAGACGGTATGATGCATTCATTATTATGCTTTGAGCAAAAATAGGTAAGACAATCCAAACACAGTCAGAAGTATCCCAATTACAGGAGGATTGAATAAACTTGGTCATGAAAGGCGCTAGACAAGACTTGCTACTTTCATATCTCGACCAAGTTCGATGGTTTCAAGATAAAAGTATTAGCAAGGAATGGTGAGGTTCATCTCAAGGCAACAGAGTGTACAAAATGGAACAAAGTGATTGAACTTCTTGTTGATCGGAAGTTCCCTAAAGCTTGTTAATCACAACTTACAGGTAGTTGTGGTTCCTTAACAAAGAGTCAGTTTTTTTTTCATCTCGTAGTTTTCTTAAAGTACTATGTCTACCCCTTAAAAGGTGCGGCAGGGTTACCTTCAGAAGTTGCAAAGAGAGTAACCTTTGAAGAGTAAGGTTCTCATCACTTCCGTAGGTTGCACGAAGTGGTTGCCAAGGTACTGTGCTAGGCACGACCTTGGTTAGTGATCCATGTTCTTGCTAAAGAATCTCCAGCTCATACTACTCACATATGGCTTCTCGTCTCAGAGACGGAAGCAAGGGAGTGGTTTAGCGTGAAGAATCAGCTGACTTCTTTAACTCAATGATCGAGTTCCACAAGAAACGGGGTTCGAGGTGATCCGTTACTTAAGCTTCTCATTGACTCAGTGAGTCAATGTTGTACTCGGTCCTACTTACTTGAGCATTGCTTCCAGCACGTTGGTTCGGTGTCGATGTACCTTGGTATGACACCTAGGTGAACGTAACACTTCGATTACTAGATGAACTCCTTCCCCCTTAAGATTCAAGCTAGGTGAGCAAGAAACTTACTCCAAGCAATCTTTATGGGGAGGGTCGTACAACTAAGGGAAGTGTCATACATGCTCAATGCATAAATAAAGTGTGAGGTGCAAGGTTGCATAGTTAAAACACTAGCATGTGCATCCGAGCAAAAGGGATTTTCCTTAGTGTAATACTTAACTCTAATGGCAAATATTGTCGGGTCGCAACACCTGGGATGTTATGAAACTCCTCGAGTTGAACTCGAGAACCAAATTCATAATCACCCTAAAGGGTCATCACCCGATTAAATCCTAGGGATATGAACAGCTTGGACGCAACTTTGATTTTGGCCAAGTAATTGGCAAAATAAGATCTTGAGGTGAACAACAAAGTTAAAGTACACTTCAAGACCTTTCCAAAAAGTATTGGTTTGCCTCCAGATCATCTTTGCTTTGCAAGTTATGCAATTTTAAAGTTAGCAGATTTCTCTGCACTTTCAGCAGAATCTTCTTAAAAAGTACCAGTTTTGATCTACAGTTTTCAGACTGTTCTGATGGAAATCTGGAAATATTCTTATGTACAACATTGTAGCCAATGTAATAATCTTTCCAGAATGTCCTTACTTGTCTTCATATCAGTTCTGGTTAAAAAGATATGAATTTGTGAAGTTGGGTAAAATTTCAGCATTCAGAATTGAATTCAGTTCAGATTGATCACTCTGTATTCAAACTCGATTTGGAATAGGTAGATGACCGATTCAGGTCTGCAGTCAATTTCAAAAATTGTAGCTGAATCTCTAACTTTTCCAACGGTTACTCGCGCGACACCATTGGATCAAGGGTCTGCGAGTTATGGATTAAATTCAGAGGTGTACAGATTGCTGTCCGGTTTGGGTATGCCTGGACAGTCTCTGCGATTATCCAAATTTCACCCACCTAGAAAAGGATTTTGGTCTTGAGCTGAACAGAAAACTTGCAGATGACTTCCAAATATTTCTAAATAATATTTACTTGCCTCGTAGCACTTCTGGTTGAGAAGATATGGCATTTGCAAGTTGACAGTTTTTCTGAAAATTTGGACAACATCTCCTTTGTTTAAGGCTGATTTTGTCCACAATTTTCAGATATACAAACATCAATATTTGCAAAAGTAATACATAGCAAACTTGTTGCATACATTCTCAGGATCCCAGAAATGTAAAATATGAAGCCATTCGATAAGTCTACTAGGAATTATAATCGAAACAGTAACTGAATAGGTAACGGTCCATATTCTGAACTGTTTCGACACCTTAAACGATACTTCAATTTAGACTTGGTCATTGCGAGTTCTAGCCTTTGTGTTGAATAGAAAGTTGATAGAGGATTCTTTAAGATTTCCATACATGTATAAACATGCATAGGTTGCATTTCTAGTTTAAGAGTTATGGCCGTTCAAAGTTCAGAATTTTTTTTGACTGTTTCAGATAGCACCTATATACATGTACTATCTTCAACTCCAGTTTCTAATTAGTTTTAAACTGAATTTGGGGTAATATTGAATAACAAAGTTGTAGAATAGCTCCTCCCCTTTCCAGAAATGTATCATAATGGAATAGAAGAGATTTCTACAAGGAAATATGTCAATTATTCAGATGCTGGTCCATGTAGTTTCAGAAGAGCAGCTGCTGTGATAATGGTGCATTTTCATCACCATAAAAGCGTCTTTTGGCTTGGAGGTCAATAGAAAACTTATAGAAGACTTCAAACGCTTTCCAAAAAGTATTCACTTGCCTCCAAAGCCCTCTAGGTTGAAGAGATACGGATTTTTGAAGTGGAATAATCGGTTCAGGTTTCAGATTTTAGTGGGATAGATCATGGTTGTTTAAAGCTGATTTGGCCACTGATTTTTAGATGGATAACCTCACAATTTGATAACATGTTCCATTACAAACTTGTCGTACAAGTTGCAAGGTTTCCGTAAATGTATTACATGAAGATATTCGACGATTCTATAGAGAGTTATGGTTGAAATGCCGAGGCTAGATCATTATATCAAAGAGGCGAAGAAATGCTGGTTTCTAATGATTTGGACGAGTTTCCTCAGTGTTGTTCTGTCCAACTCGTCCAAAGAGAAATCGTCGAGGACCTGAAGTTCTCCCCCATCCCTATAGCATACTACGATGTCCTATGAAGTTTAACTAGAAGCGCATCTTGACATAATCGAGCTAGATTCCGTCAAGAGTACACAAAAGCCTTAATCTTCATCCTTCTTCACATTGTACATTCCATGTCGAAAGTTTGACCCAAAACTTTCCAGCAATTGGGAGTTGGATCTTATAAGATGATAATGAAGCCATTATTTTGTGGGGGGTGGTCAAAGTATCAAATGTGATACTGACGGTACTACGTGCCTTACCAAAAGAAAAGTCTAACCCGGTATATCCGGGTACGTCTATAGGTGGTTCTAATATCGATCACTCGCAAACATATTCTACACGGGTCGCTACCGGAGTTAGTGCACCTGCAGAAGACAAACAATCCCCTTTCACACCTTCACACCTCAAGGACGGCACGGGAAACATGACAGGCAGTCACAAGAAGATATAATCAAAAGTAAATGCATACGACTCTGGTGTGAGTCGCCCTCGAGCGAAGTCATGTCTCGAGGTACATGGCTGTAAATACGTCTATATAGCAAAGACTTCCGTACGAACCAGATTATACACGCTCGGGCATACGTGTTTTGCATGCTCCCATAGAACAAGACTGGTTCTAGAGATGCATACTATCGGGTTATACACCACCCGACGGGGGCTCCCACTAATTTTGTGTCACGCTGGGGTACCGCGTGTCATATGTTCTCAGAAACATGAAAAGTTTCAGAGACTCATATTAACTTTTTGTGCCAAGCCACGGAAATATCACATACCATATCTCGTATGCAGAGTTTACCGAGATTGATCCGCTCTCGGCAGCGTACCTTACCTCTTACCTTGAAGACGGAGCGTCATTACAGAATAATATAACAAGTTAGTTTACCACCTTTATAACTTATACTAGTAATAGTCCTTAATGGGCATATAGCTAATCCTCACTCGACTACTTCGGAGTTTTCGAAAATAGGCTCTTTTCGAGCGTGCTATTCCCAATGAAGCTCTGATACCATGTCTGTGGGGACCGGAGTCCACACCTCCGAGGATCTCATTGTGTGATGTCGTGCGATGCGGCACCTAATAGCACACACAAAAAGGATACCAAAACATATAAAGTTTTCATTTTATAATAAGAAGAGTTTATAAAAGAGTGTACAATACAAGTACACACGCAACGGAAAATACATACTCATAATCTCACCTAACTAAGCAGGAGAGAAGAAGTCCATGCCCTAGGACGCTTCTCACTAGCAATAAGGAGAACATTCAGCAGCGGCGTGGTTCACATGAGATTTATATCGACACCTCGAGTCTCATGTACAACCTGAACAGCAGA
This sequence comes from Tuctoria greenei, assembly GCA_036927565.1. Taxonomy (NCBI): domain Eukaryota; kingdom Viridiplantae; phylum Streptophyta; class Magnoliopsida; order Poales; family Poaceae; genus Tuctoria; species Tuctoria greenei. Next base: position 259,033,773 of record JAYESD010000001.1, on the reverse strand, counting down.
AATAAAACTAATACCTGCAAAAATCGTTAAAGCGCAAACGTGAGCATAAGGCTCAGCAAGACTAACTCGTCTCACTAGACATATGCAGTGTGAATACTAAGCATAGGTAAGGAATGGCATAAATAGACTCGCCTACAAGTGGATCCTTATAATCAGGTTTTATGTAGCAAATGACATTCTCCAAGCACGGCACATCATGGGCTCCACAATCAAACAAGAAACGCTTTACCGATGATATGACATGCTCAGAGCACATAATGCTATTATAACTAAAGTATGGGGAAATTGTAAACTTTAATTTTGCTATCTCTAAATCATACAAGGTTGCAAAGCAATTATAATTCAATACAATATAATTTGCTGGCTTCTTTAGTATTTACTACGTCACGACACAGTGAACAATTGGTACTCTATTACCGCGAGGGACGGTGATTGCAATCAGGACACACCCGGACTGCACGACACGCACACCCGCGTGGGAGACACATACGTGCTCTCCTCCCCGCGTCATATGTGGCCACCTTTCACCCAAGACCCCAATGTCAACAAACCCCTTCATCCCAAGCAAAAGGTCCCCTACACGGACACGTCGAAGTTGCCCGCTAGAAGATTTACACCTTTATGCCTTCGCATCTCCATTCAAGGACCACCGAGGAGTCTCCACACTACAGTCTGGAGTTACATCAGTTTAATGGGTCCCATATACCATTATGCAACCGGTACAGTTCAAGCTTGCTCAACGGTGCCGCATACGGCATGGTCCTCAAGCGACACAGGCAGGGCTATGCGACCGAGACTCAATTCTTGTCGCTTCCTATCCATCCCCTGCCCGGTCTCGGATTCATTATATCAAGCCATTGTTTATATAACCGATCCTGTGAGATATGTCCTACATCTCTCGCGAGTAGATTCCAACTACTCGACTTCTACCAGATTTCCTATACATTAGCAAAGCAGTTACTACAGGTCAAACTGTAACTCGTTCCAATCAAACTTTGGGATTTGTGGTCATGGAAGTGGAGTATCAAACACCTTATACATAATGCACAATATCAACTGAAGACGTAAGTGAATAAAACTGGAAAACTTTGAAAAGTTCTTAAATGCAAACCGGGGCTTGCCTTAGTTTGCGACTCGAATAAATGTCAATTGTTAGGGCTTGGTCTTCCTCCAGAGAACCTGCCATGGAACTTTAGTGGAAACACCTTGGCCTTCTCCTCCAAGCGAAGTTTCTTGTCGATCACCTATCAGCACGTTCCTATCGACATGATATGCATATAAGTAATTAAGTAATTAAGTAATTTAAGAATAGACTCCACGGGGTTGTGTAAACTCTAAGAATGAGGAGTTTGACTAGGAAGGACAGATATGCCTCTGTTGTGTGGATGAACAAAGGATGGAGTCAAGTGGTCATAGTAGTATCGAGATGTGAATTGAAAGGTGCAATGTAAGCACACATTGCAAATTGGCACTCAACACTCGATGCTATGCCACTCAAGGATGATACAACTGAATGGTGTGGAAGTGTTGGACTGGTAGTATAAGGATGACTAAAGAATCAAGGGGGATATCGAAAGCTTGAGTATGAGTGGAGTGTACAAGACGAAGGTCGCGGTTCAGTAGTCGACCAATGAACTTGACTTAACTCATAAAGGAGTAGACCTAGTTAAGTCAGCAGTGTTGTTGTAGGGTCCTGACTTAGGATGAACCATGATGGAACCTAACAACACTTGGGACTGAATTGAGATCAACATGGCTTGGACTTAAGAAGTCATTACAAGAACTGTTAACCTAGCATGAGTACCAAGACAACGTCAAATGACTTTTAGGTAAAGTAGTTTCTACAGCAAGCTTCTCGAGCATCGTTCAAGTACTTACACGACGACACTAATGTAGTGTCTCCCGCAAGCTTGTCCAGGTGAGCTCGGTAAGCTCTTGGGACTTAAACATGATGCGAGACCTTGCCGTGAAGGCATGCTTTGCCATCTCGAGAAGATCGTCTTAGCGAGGTCCACATCAACCCGGACTCATCAATGGGGTGAGCGGAATCCCGAACACCACCTTGTGAGTCTTAAGGCTAGTGATGTCAACGCGGTTGTTGATAAGCGACTCGACGAACCTGTCGTCGAAGAAGTGGTACACCAAGTTAACAATTCCCGTGATCGGCTACGGAACATCCTCGACACAACCAAGGAACTCTTATCCAAGGTTCCCCTTGGTCTAGTTCTCCTTGTTGGTCGCAACGTTCTTGCATCCTCTACTCCAGGTCATCGGTGATCACCGAACCACTTGGTTTGACCTAGAAGGCATTTCATCGAGCACCCTGGCTACACCCAGGACTCGACGAGTCTCGCCTCGACTAAACCCTAATTTGGCTAAATGACCATTATACGACGAGTCGTGCTGGTGTTTCAGCACCACACACATCACAAGCATTCCTTCATCTCGATGCCAGGACACGATGACGGCTCGGAGCGTCACGACGACGTCATATGGTCAACGACGTCGACGCGGCTCATGGTGGAGCATCATGAGCATGCATGGACAGGCCAACGTGATACAAACGACAGAGAAGGTCAACTTGGGAACTCCTATAGGAATGATATTAACGCGGAACATGGACGTACGACTTGACGACACATGAGTAACCTTAGCGATCACGACAAACGGACGTCGGTGACGTCAAGCAAGGTATTTCAGGGCAAGGCTCACCTTGTAGGTATTTTGCCGAACATCTTGGGTGTGTAATTGATTCGATTACTTCATCAACATCCCAAGAGTACCTTGGCACATGTCCTTGTCGATTGCCACCCCAGAATAGACCTGCATCTATAGACCAGCATTGAACGGCAACACACTTAGTTTTGCCTTGTAACCATTTCATCGAACACCTTGGCTGCAGTCACTGATCCAATGAATCTTGCAAAATCAGAGCCAACCTTGGACCAGTTGTCGATGCCGGTGTGTCAACGACGTGTTCCTGCATATCCTCCATCACACCCATTACTCGCCTTGCTTCCAGGACATAGCCACGGTGCGGAACGGGGCAACGATGTCGGGTGTTGACCATCGGTTAAGGTGTTGGACAGCGGCGATGTGTGGAGAAACGATAAGCGGACTGAGCGCCCTCGGTGAACGGCGGAAAAGGGAACGCACGGCAGGCGAAGCGCGGCATAGCAGCGGGCATGGTCAGCAGAAGGCGGCTATGGTGTGCAGGCTAGGCGTGTGCAACAATGACCATGGCGCGCTGGAATTGGAACAGGTCACAAGCGGGATGGCTCATCCATGGTACGGGTGGTCAGCGTGGCGCAGCCTACAACGGCGGCTGGAACGTGACGCGCAGCAGTGGGCTGGGTGCAGCGTCGGCCTGGCGCTGGCGGTCGGAGGCGCGCAGACCGAAGGGGGCACGGCTGACGGCGGTCGGGAGCGGCCAGGGCGAGCGGTGGCCGGGACGCAGGGCCGCGGGCGAGGAGGAGGCACGGCGCTGGCGACAGGAGCTGGTGGCCGGGAGATGGAGCGCGCGGGAGTGGCGCGATACCGCGGCCAGGCCGAGCGGCGGCCGGCGTGGGGCGGTCAAGCGCGGGGGTGCAGGAGGCGAAGCGACGCACCATGGAGCTGGGCGGCGGTGAGCGCTTCGGGTGGTGCTGCTCCGGGCGCGGGACGACGGGGAGGTGCGCGGACGTCGGTGCCGTGAGTGGCTGGCGGGGAGGCGGGATGGCGGTCGGGCGTCGCGCGGGTCGTGCGGCGCCGGGACGGCACTGGAGGCGACCGGCGGGGAACGAGCTTGGAACCGAGGCGGCCGTGGAGGGAGGCGAGGTGTCGTGGGACGAGGGAGTCGGCGGCTAGATGAAGAGCCATTTCATCGCGGTGGCACATGCAGGGGGTCTCGGTGTCACGCTGTGGGTAGTGCCGACCTGACATGTGGGGGCCACTTATTCCTAGTACTGAGGATAAGTATGACATGTGGGTCCCACTCTCTTCTCCCTCCTCTTTTCAAAATTCAAATAGAGCTAGCAGATATGCTTCAAAAATATTCGATTTTGGCCCAATGACTAAATAAAATGTGGAGAATTTTATGGTGCAATCAGATTTCAAAACTGAGTAAGTTGAATTTTGAACTCAGGTTTGAATTTGAATTCAAGTGGTGATACTTGACTCAAGGAAATAAATAGTAGATTAGGTTCAAAAATCCTGAAACTTTGAAGTTACCCTTTTTGAACCATAAGTGACCTCAGGAAAAATTTGGAGTTAATTTGGACAAGGTTGAGCACAAAGTTTAAATTTGAAGTCGACGTGGATTAAACTCTCAGTACGTGTCCAATAAATGGGAAACGTGCTTCAAAAATTTTGAAACTTTACCGAGAGTCTAATTGGAATATTAGAAGGTCATGGAAAAATTTACGGCATGAGATTTGAATATTTTGGGATGTCCCATTTTAGGGTTGGAATAATTCCTTTTTCTTTCTCTCTATTTTGTTTTCTTTTCTCCTTTAATTTTTCATTGAAAATGTGAATACTTGCAAATTAAGGATTTTACACCTTAAGTTCCAATATACATTAGCAAACATGTTCTGTATGTAAAATTTTAACAAGTTCCTGTTTTTAGTGAATATGGGTTAACTCATATGGTTCATGTGAGTTTGGATTTCCAAGTCCACTTTCAAAAATTTTTAGTTCGCATTTTCGTGTTATGGCTTTACTCAAATGTGGGCTTTTACACGAAGAGGCTTGATTTTGTCCATGTTAAAGCGCCTTAGTATGCCCTTTGTATACTTTGTTTGGTGCACAAAGGTACCTTCCTCGGTTTGCTTGATTTGCAGCCCCAAAAAGTACGTGAGTTATCCCATCATAGTCATCTCAAATTCTGAACTCATCATAGCTGAAAACTTGGACACAAAATCATGAGAAGCACAACCAAAGATAATATCATCCACATACATTTGAACGAATAATGAGTCATTATCATGCTTAAGCACAAAAAGAGTTTTATCAACCTTGCCCATGGTAAACCCCTTTTTAAGTAAGAATGTTTTTAACCTATCATACCATGCTCTAGGGGCTTGTTTGAGAACGTACAAGGTTTTGGACAGTTTGTAAACATGATTAGGAAAATCTAATTTTTCAAAACTCGGTGGTTGTTTGACATAAACCTCCTCATCTATGTAGCCATTAAGAAAAGCACTTTTAACATCCATTTGATATAGCTTAAAACCTTTAGATGCAGCAAAAGCTAACAAAATTCTTATGGCTTCTAATCTAGCAATAGGAGCAAAAGTTTTATCAAAATCTAGACCTTCAACTTGAGTGAAACCTTGAGCAACCAACCTATCCTTATTCCTAACCACAACCCCATCCTCACTTTGTTTATTTTTAAACACCCATTTAGTTCCAATTAAAGTGTGACCTTGAGGTGGAGGTACATGTTTCCAAACATTATTTCTTTCAAAATTTTCTAACTCTTCTTGCATGGCAATAATCCAAGATTCATTAGTGAGTGCGTGTGATATCTCTTTGGGTTCAAAAGAAGCAACAAAAGCAGAATGAGCATGAGAGTTTGGATCGCAAAACCTGGACCGTGTAACTCGTTCGTGCAAGCTTCCAATAATCTGTTGTGGAGGGTGAATTTTGAGAATCCAGAGGGGAGTGGACACTTCACAAGCTTCTTCTTTTTTATGTTCATTACAAATAGATGAGATTGTGACTTGAGGACGATCTGGATCAGCAATGATGATTGTCGGTGCTGGTTGAGAATCAACATCCGGAGCTGAACCAAAGTCATTAGCTGCTGAATTTTCGGGCAGCAGCTCCACTTCTTCCTCATCTTCAACGAAAATGCTCTCCCCCTGTGGATATGGATCTGGACCTGCAATGTTTGAGCTAGTACCTGGGCTAGCTTCATCAAAAGACACCTCACAAGTCTCCACTATTTTGTTAGTGTCAAGTAAAAGCACACGGTAGCCTCTAGTATGAGATGGATAACCAAGAAACATGCCATCAATGGATCTAGGTTCAAATTGATCAAGATTACCATGTTTCTTAATAAAGCATTTGCAACCAAAGACCCGAAAGTGCGTAACACTAGGCCTATGTCCAAACCAGAGCTCATATGGTGTTTTACCTAGCTTAGCGCGCAAGAAAACACGATTTGAAACATAACAAGCGGTTGCAATTGCATCAGCCCAAAATTTTCTAGGAGTTTGATATTCATCAAGCATAGTCCTAGCTGTCAACTAAGGTTCTGTTCTTTCTTTCTACAACATCATTTTGTTGAGGTACATATGGTGAAGAAATTTGATGATCTATTCCATTTTCAGCACAAAAATGATCAAAAGATTGATTTTTAAATTTAGTTCCGTTATCACTTCTAATTGCTTTTAAAGATCATAGGTGATCAATTGATAATCTAAGAAATAAAGTTTTAAAGTGACTAAAATCTTCATTCTTAGATGCCATAAAGTAAACCCAAGAGTATCTAGAATAATCATCAACAATAACAAGAACATACCATTTACCTCCGAAGGATTGAACACGTGAAGGTGCTACGGTGTCAAGGTGCAAGAGTTGACCCGGTTCGGTTGTCATGATCATTGTGAGAGGAGTATGTGAACCTGCAACCATCTTAGCATGTCTACAATAAGAGTACACAATTTCTTTGTCCCCTTTAAGCTTAGGCAGCCCACGTATGCGATCAAGAGCACTAATACACGTTAGGTGATCAAAGCCTACGTGACCAAGTCTACGATGCAAAAAATATAAGTCCTTTGAATAGTTAGCAACTAGACACCTATGCTTAGAGGAATACATATCAAAATCAGCTTTAAAAACTCTTCCAAACCGAGACATGTCAAAAATAAGCTCACTATTTGAACCTACAATTTTGCAGCAGTTTTTATTGAAAACAATTTCCAGATTTTCATCTAGCAATTGTGAAACAGAAAGCAAGTTGTATTTCAAATTTTTTACAAGTGCCACATCCTTCAAGGTGTAGTGATCATTGACTCTAACCGAACCCTTAGCAATTATAGGAGTTGAAGAATTATCGGCAAAAGTAACATTCTCTACACGTGACACAAAAGAGAGGGAGGAGAACCATTCTTTGTTACCGGTCATGTGGCGTGAGCAACCTAAATCCACAATCCAAATCTTCTCCTTCCTCAAGCATGTAACCTACATAGAAGCACAATACGTCGATGACTAAATACTGGGATTAGTCAAAAGGCATTCAGGTATCTATTACTGAGTCACACGACGTGAAGCGGGAAAAACACGCGAATGCTGAGATAAAACAACAGGTTTATGAGTTAAAGTTTGAGGTTTTTTATTCTTAACTACTGACCTATAAGGTGTTACTTGTGTAGCATAAAAATCAGTAGCTCCGGAGGCAAAAACAGAAGGTCCGGAGGTAAACTTTGAATGTTTTTGACTCATAACAGCAGGTTGCGTGTTCCTGGCATTCTGTTTAATATGTGCAGCAAATTTTGCATGAAAGTTATGAGATCTAGCAATCATTCTTTCCCTTTTATGTTGTTTAGCTAGTCTATAACAAAAATATATGACATGACCATCTCTACCACAGTAGGTACAATGAAATTCAACTTTGTGTTTATGTCTAGATGAGCAATCAATATTTTTATTTAAAACCGAATGAGACAACACTCCTGCGGATTTGAAAAACACTTCTTTTTGTTTATGAACTGTTTGAATCAAACCACTTCCTAATGACTTTACAATTTTTGGTGGATGTGCCTTAGAATGAGCTTGAGAATCAAAACCTAAACCAGTTTTATCATTGCAAGACTTGGAAGAATTCAGTAGCAAGTTTAGATTCTTATTCCCATTACAAAACCGATCTAATGTCCTATGCATGTTATCAAGTTTATTGGACAGATCAAGGCAATTTTCACATGAATTTTTTCCTTTTAATTTGCAATTAGAACAATATTTAACTTCATGAGAACGTAAAGCATTATTCAATATTGAAATTTCATTCATAGCATCTTTTAGTTTCTTTTCAAGATCATCACAACTAGAACAATGTAAATCAATTGTAGAACAAGAAGCATCTTTTAAGTTTCCAATATCAAGTGCAACAAGCTTTTTGTTCATTTCAATTTCAAGTTCAAGTTTATCTAGTGTGGAGGAGTGTGCAGTTCTTAGTGTGGACAATTGTTCATAGATTAAATCGCATGAGGGACAAGAATCATCACTAGGAACCAAGGTTTTCAAACGGTTTATTTTAGATTCTAGTGATTCAATTTTAGCAGCATTATCCCTAAGCTTTTTGTCCTTTTTCTTAAAAATAATAGTTGCACGAGAAATTGCATCACACATTTCATTACAGGTAGAACATACCTCATCGTCATCATTGTTATATTCTGCATCCTCCTGACTTGATCTTGATCTTGTTTTGCCTGCCATGAAGCATAAGTTGGCCAGATCGTCATCATCTTCATCACTTTCAAAGTGTACATCGCTTGAACCGAGCTCTTGAAGTGCAGTGATAAAGCTGTTAATCATCTTGCGTCCTAGTGTACCCTTGTTTTTCCTGTTGGGGTTTCGAGAGGTGGTCTTGACCTTGTTCTGTTTTTCTTCACAGGTAGTAGGACCTGAAAGGTTAGGGCATTCTGTACGAAAGTGTCCTGTCTTACCACATTCAAAACAGCGTTGTGGTTCGGGGCTTCCTCTCCTTCTAGTTCTCACATTTTGTAATGCTTTTGAGAACCTAGTAGAGAGAAGTGCTAGCTCCTCCTCTGGAAATTCCTCGATATTCTTCAGGGTTAGTGAGGACAACAAAGCAAGAGTAATGCAAGATGATGATTGGCCGGAGCTAGGCATATCACGTTGTGAAACAAAAGAAATAGACTTGTTGGGATTTTTACGTGATATTATGTCAATTTCATGAGTTTTTAACTTGGAATATAGCACATCTAAAGTAAGTATACTCATGACAGTAGATTCACAAATATATGTCACTTTCATCTCCCAAACTGACATATCTAATGCACTTAATAATTGCCTAGCATTTTCAGCATCAGAAAAATTTAACGTTGACACTACGCAAGTTACTGAGAATTTAGTTAAAGCGAGCAAAGAGATCATCGATGGACTCACCGGGTTGCATCTCGAAGCGCATGTATTCTTTCTTGAACATGTTTTTCCTTACCTCCATGATCGTGTTGGATCCTTCGTGATAGTCACAAAGTGCTCTCCATACATCGTATGCCGATCAGAGATGTGCAACACGGTCAAAGTCGCTCTGAGTGAGTCCTTGGATGATCAAGTTTCGGGCTTTGTTGTTGTTGTCGACGTCTTGTAGGTTTGTAGCCATAACTTGATTGTTAGGTGGCACTTCGTAAGCATGTACACCTTCTCCCATATTGTGAAGCTTTGTGCCTGGATGAAAGCCTCCACGCATGCCTTCCAAACCTGAAAATCAATTCCAACAAACACACAAGGTTTGGCGGAGTATTTCTCCATGATGATTAGTCAAAAACATATGCAAATCACAATTATTAGAGCACCGTGTCTCTGATACCAATTCTAGGATCGAATAACACGTGAAAAGCTACCAGAGGGGGGTGAATGGTAGATTTAAAAATTTTATGCAGCGGAAACAATTAAATCACAACCCCTTCGGCAGAAAAATGATCTGTTAAAAAAAATCGTGTGTGAAACTAATCTAAACGTGTTTCACCGTGACAAAAGTGATATATATCAGAGAGAATCTAGTCACGAAGAAAACACAAGAATAATCACTCAAATCCGTCGAGAGAAACTCAAGTTATGATCGAAGGATCGAACAAAGGTCAATCTGTCCTACCCAAGAAAAATAGTTCTGGAACGCTGCAAAGAAACTCGTGTAGATCGGAAACCACAAATCCAATGACCGTGAAATTTTTACAGATGATAGATAGTCAAGTTGTGAAGACAACCAAAAAAGAATCATGTCAACTGGATCTGTAAAACTCGAGTTATGATAAAACCACCGTTGAAAGGTAGTGCTGTCTAGAAACCCGACGAGTAAAACTTATCTAGAACAAGTCGGACGAACAAGGCACAAAAGTTCCTTCAAACTATGAATTTTATTCAATAGAACACAAGAGGAACAGCCCCAAAGTCTTCTACCACAATCTAAGGCCTTCCTTGCTTATATAACCAGCCCTTAGGCCAACCAAATCTTAACTAGGACTCCAATCCTACTCCGATCACGAATTGAAACTTTCCATAACTACTGAGGACTCTTCTATACGCAGATAGAAGCAATCTTAAGACTTCCGAACACCTTCGGAATGTATCCCACATTCCTAAACAACTCAAATTTGTGACCCACATGAAATCCCATCATAACCAACTCAAATATTTCCATATTTGAGTCAAACCTGACTCAGCCGCAGCCTGAGTCCATAACCTAGTCGGTTGGACCTTTCCAACCAATTCTTACGTCTACATCTCTTCATCACGCCTCAGAACCATGCAGCCATGTCCATGCACTCCTTGCACACGTGAAAACATCTTCCAACGACGTCTACGATACCTTCATATGCATTGTTCTTGATTCAAACATGTTGTGCAACCTCCCGATCAACTCAACCACAATTCCTCCCGAACTTGGTTGTTGAATCTCATCTTCTCCCTAAGAATAGTTCAATGGATCCCGTCACCAGCCATGTCTTGAACTCAAGAAACACCTGCAACATGAATAAACAACCAATCCGTACGAGCCCAAGTCCGCGACTTGACTCAAGTTAGTTCTGAACACAACACCTTACGTGAGCACCTCACATAAGCATGTTGCAAACCATAGCAAAATGATATCAACCATATCAACCAAAACACGCCAAAAACTTAGCAAATGAATACTAAGCAATCTTTCCAAGAATATAAAGCAAGTTCGAAACAATTCATAGTAAAAGCAGGATCATTGCGATCAAGCTCCGAACCTTGCCAAAGCTAACCGGAGCTTGAGCTGGAGCTTACCAAAGCTAGTACCTCCTAGGGCCGGAGCTTACCAAAGCTAGTCAGGCCTAGCACGGGAGCTAACCAAAGCTATTCGGACCTAGCGCCGGAGCTAAACAAATCTAGTCGGAACTAGTCATCCCAAAAGTTGGAGCTAGAAAAACATGTCGAAGCTAACCAACATAAGTCAGACCTAGCAAAACATATCGGAGCTTAACAAAGACATGCCGGAGCTATCAAAGACATGCTGGAGCTAAAGAAAAAGCTCACCGGAGCTACTCAAAAACATGTTGGTTCTAGACAAAGAAGGTCGGACCATACGTCAGACCTTGCAGAAGCTCGGAGCTAGAGTCGGACCTTGCTAAAAAGATGTTACCGCAACATTCAAAACTTTTATTGTCAAAGCCAATGTATTCAGCACAAATAGGTCTCACAATTGGTAGACGCGTGCGGCGAGGAGCGAGTGAGTGTGACGCGAGTGTGTTATTTTTTTCACTGTGCGCAATGGATGTAAACGCGAGTAAAGTTGTCGGGACCCCGGAGCCAACAACTCTAGTTAAGGCACGCGGGGCCCATGTTATGGCCGTCGGCCGCAGAGCTGGCCCCGACAACGATAAGTCAGCCGTGCGGGGCCCATGTTATGGCCGTGTAACCGACGAACATAACTTATGGATGTCGGCCTCGGAGTTGACCCCGACGACAACACATAAAGCCATCGACAGTCAGCGCCCACCGACGGCTATATTGTTATCATCGTCGGTTCAAGGAAACCGATGAATTTAACCCATTAAAAGAACGTCGACCTCGACGTATATAGATTCCCCGACACTTCTTTGCCCGATTCCTTTAGTGCCCCCCCAACCCCGTGATGCCGCCTCGACAAGCATTTTCATAAGTGCCAAATATATAATTCATTAGATGATCAGTCCCCATTGCATTTCATAAAATCCCCAGTCTTGCATCACCTTCATATCATTTGAAATCTGGCTTGAAATTTGCAATGTTCTCCCGATCTAGAGATCTACTTGCCCTCAACAATGAGCTCCTTGCCAGGATCCTGATTCACCTACCCACCCTAGCTGATCTTTGTCCTGCTTGTGTTGTCTGCGTTGCGTTCTGTCGTGTCATCACCGACTGCTCCTTCTTGTGCCGCCTATACACGCTCCACCCTCCCTCCCTTCTTAGTTTTTGTACCAACCAATTTATCCACCTGATCCTTCCACCAACGCTGATCATGCCCTAGCCAGAGCTGCAAACTTTTAATTCTCGTTCCTTCCAAACTTGGGCTTCAGCATAATCCGAGATGCTTGTGATTGTCTCATCGTTATTAATTACAATGAGAATGGTGATGGGATCTTCAACAATATTGTGGTATGTGACCTCTGACCCGATGCTATTTGCTTCTTCCTTCAATCTCTCAAGGCTTGGCATCTAACATCCAAGAACCATGACCCGTAAGAGATGAGTTCTCTCGTAAATGTGATGTATTCCTTTGTCCTCATGGTGAGGACGAGTTCCCAGAGATGGGGGAGTTAGATTCATTAATGCTAATTTGGATGGCCCAGTGCTCAATAAAGTGGCTCACATTCATGTTTCCTTATGCCAAGTGGCAGTAGCAAGTCATTCCAATTCCCAACTGACTCGATGTGAACCATGGGTGACTATATTTTGCCACTCATATTCTTCAGCGAGCTATGCATATGGTTGTTTCTACTGGTTGTGGGGCAACAACAACAAATTGGTTGTACTAGATATTAGGAGGATGGAGTTCTTCTATGTTAGTCATCTCCCTTTTGCCGATGACAATGTTAATTAAAGAACTTGCTGTGGTGGAGTTAGGGGAAGGAATACTTGGGATGTTTGTATTCGACTATAGTGCCAATACTATAGTATAACTCTGCAGAAAGGCAAAATCATGGTAAGGGTGCCACCAAATGGTTACTGCAAAATAAAGTCTCACTCGATTCTGGTTTATGTAAGCATCACATTCTAGGTGATGCTGATGGGAAATTGATCCTGCAAAAGAGATATTTTTATGGTGATTTAGAGTTTAATTATATTTCATTAGACTTCAATACTTTACAACTTCAGAGGACCCGAGGGAATTTTTGAATGAAGGCCTAGAGGGGGGGTGAATAGGCCTTCTTGAATTTTCTCGGTTCCTGTAGCACTTCAACAACAAGGTCAAAACCAGATATATCGGACTAGTCCGGTAAAGTGCGGACTAGTCCGGATTTCACGGGCTAGGTTGATCAAGTTAGGTCAATTTGATTGTTTCGTTGACGTTTGCAGCGGAAATATAAACTTTAATAACAGTTCAATAGTTGTATGTCAAGTTCTATTGCAAGTATGATTCTTGTTCAACTATTTAACTTGAATTCAACAAAATGAATCAAACCCTAGATAATGTTGATCAACTAGAATGATGAACACAAACGAACAAGACACAAGATTTATCTCGTGGTTCGGTTACCACGAAGGCAACCTACGTCCACGTTGAGGAGCCCACAAAAGGACCGGGTCTTCACCAACCCTTCCCTCGTTGGATCGCCACGAAGGCCAATCCTCTTTCACTAATCACACAGGGGTAAATCACCAAGTTGAAGGGGCGATCTCACAAATTGAGAGCTTCCTTGATTACAAGTTTCAAGACCACCAATAACACACTTCGAAATATACAAATTGAGATGCAAGAGTGTGTTAGAGATTCAAACCAAGAGCTCAATCGTGTGCCAAGTGCCTCTCCAATGATCTAGAAGTGATCTTCAATGGATTGATTGATTTTGCACTTAATTTCGTGGAGAGAGATGGTTTTTGAGTCTCTTGGGAGGTGTGACGGCGCTAGGGTTCGAGAGAGGGTGAAAGTGGGTCGTGCACCTCTATTTATATGGGGTTTCTAAAAGTGACCGTTAGGGTTCAGAAAGATCGGACTAGTCCGTGGTGGACACCGGACTAGTCCGGTGTGCTGTGTGAAGCAAACCCTAAGTGTCCAGGAATATCGGACTAGTCCGGTTAAAAAACAGACTTGTCCGATTTCGCTACTGGAAAGCTTCGGACTAGTCCGATTGCCATCGGACTTGTCCGGACAAATGAAACCCTAAGTGTTTGGGATGACAAGTCCGCACTTGGAGGACTTGTCTGATTTAGATCAGTGTGTATATCGGACTAGTCCGTGTGGACACCGGACTTGTCCGAAGTGGATCAGAATGAATATCGGACTAGTCCGGGTCACAACGGACTTGTCCGATTTTGTGTGACTTGTGCATTGTGTTGAGGACTAGTCCGCACTGGGGAGGACTAGTCCGAAGTGGAACAGAAAGATATCGGACTAGTCCGGCTGATATCGGACTAGTCTGGTCCTGTATAGCTTTGTGCATTGTGTGTGTGTGATTAAATGAGATTGAGCTCTTGGGTGTGTTTCCTTAACACACTCCATACATACTAAACTACTAATTTCTTCTCCTTGAGCTCAAATTTATTTTCCTTCTCAATTTCCCTCTTTTTGGCACTTTGCTCATTTTTCATCCTTTTCCTGCATTCATCTCAACAAAAGGATTAGGATCCCAATTGCTTGTCATAAATTATCCAAAACCCACAAGGGAGTCCTAGATGCACTTTCAATCTCCCCCTTTTTGGTGATTGATGACAACCAATTGAGATTTCACAAAATGAGGTATAAAATGAGATTTTCATAAAGTATGCACATATGACTCAAAAAATACATCAAGCAACAAGATAATTATTCATGTGTGCATTCTTTATGGTGGGATGCATACTAAGAGCATGAATGCATTAAGAATGACAGAATTTGCATTGATCAACTAATATCAAGTGAATATGGCATTTCAGGAGCAAAAATTCAGATTTCATCACACACTTGCAAATTAATTGAGCAATTTAGCACAGGACCAAACATGATATGAAAATAGTGTTAAACAAATACAATCACAATTAAAAAAACATAGAGAGCTCTCTCCTCGCATCCTATTCAGCTAAAGCTAAGACTAGAGACTCCCCCTCAATCTCTCCCCCTTTGGCATCAAGACACCAAAAAGAGAGAGAGGAAGGTCCTAGGGCTTCACTCTTCGCTGTCAGTCCTCTCATCGTCTTCATCGTCTTCATCGCTTTCTGCTTGACGAGGTTGAGAGGGAGGAGGAGGAGCGGAGCTGCTCGAGCCCCCAATGCCAAAATAGGCAAGCTCGGAGGGAGTCAAGGGGCTGAGCTCGGTGATGTCCGGATCAGAATCTTCAGAAAGTACTGGAGATCCAATTGGGTTGATCTCCAGCTTCTCACTCAGCTGCTTCACATTGGCTTTTATGTACCTCATGTTCTCCTTCCTCTTCTGATTTAGCTTGTGAAGCTTCACTTCAGTTTTCTTGCATGAGGAGAAAATTGCAGCCAAGTACTTGAGGATCCCACTGGCGGATCCTTTCTTAGGGGCTTCCCTGGAGGGAGGAGGAGCCCTAGCAGCTTCTTCTTGCCTTGCCGGTGCATCGGGGCTTGAGGCCGGCGATGGAGCAGCCTGGACACTCACTGGCTGAGGCTTCTGAGGCCTCAGTGGAGTGTGCTCCACATCCTTCACAAACTCGATCCCTGTGACCTTCTCAATCATAAACATCAAGTAAGGGGCATAGCCACAGGATCGGTTGGGGGTACTTGAGATATTGACCATATCATTCCAAATATAGTCTGCAACATCAAACTGTCTCTTCTTGCTTATGACCATCATTAGGGTCCGGTGGTAGCCCTGTACACTCCCTGCATCCCCATCCTTGGTGGCAATTGTCTTCCTGAGGACTCTGTTGAGGACCACAAAGAAAGGCTTCATATTCTTTGTGGAGGGAGGAACATACTTAGAGTTGGGCTCATACATGAATTTCATTCCGTCCCTCTCAATGACCCCTATGTTGTGGATGATTAGGTGGTCATGTCCTCCAGAGTCAAGGTGCAGCAGGCTGGCAAACTCTTCCTGAGTAATAGAATACTTGGATCCATGAGTCATCCAAGTCACACTTTCTTCGTCTTCGCTTGAGAAGTGGCACGTTGCATAAAATTGTGCTATCACTTCATCATTCCAGTTGTGTCTGAAGGCAAAGAGATCCTTCAGACCATGTCTCTCTGCAGCTGCTATCACTTCATCAAAAGCTGCACATTTCCTCTTCTCAAGGTGGGCCCAGTCAATCCATTGACTGCGCACCACCGGGGTCTTCATCGGCAAGTAGACCAGCTTGTAGAAATCAGCATGGAAATTTGACCAAAATCTGCCATCAGCTGCTTGCTTGGGCCTTGCATAGCAATCAACACTTCTCAACTTCGCAGCCACATCGCTTCCCTTGCCAGTGAATTTTTCCTCATTGGGGTCCCGGACCCCTTCTCTGGGAGTATGCAGCTTCAGGGGCCCAACAGGCCCTGTGGCAACCCCCTTGCCCTTCCCTTTAGCTTGTCGAAGGCCGCTTGTAGACGGAGCAGCCTTCGAGGCAGGCTTCTTGGCAAGGACTTTCCTCCGAACCTGGGGAGGGGAAGGAGCAGGCTCGGAAGGTCTTTCTTTGCGTTTCTTGCCAAGACCCGCCGAGGACCGAGGTGCCACCTCGTGGTCCAACTCGGCCTCGAAATCGAAGATTTCGTTGTCGGAGCTCGACATGATCTAAGAATGAGTGATCAAGAGAAAGGACAAGTTATACAAGGTATTGGTGAGGTAAGATGGCAATGGAAAACATTAGGGAATTAAAGAATTAGGTTTTGGTTCAGAAACAACGGACTTGTCCAGTGCACAGGCACGGACTAGTCCGGGGGACCGGACTTGTCCGTACCTGGACCGGACTAGTCCGGTGTTCATCTGCAAAAACCTAACGGACCGGACAAAAATTGATCCCTAAGGTAAAACTAGTCTAGCATACACATAGTACATCAACTAGACATGTAACTAGTGAAGAATGCTAGGCCAAACGATAAGCAATAGAGAAATTTGTGATTTCTTAGGGTTTTGAAGAAAATTTACCAAGAAATCAAAGGAAGCTTGAGATTTTGGGGGTTGGAGGCCGGACTTGTCCGCTAACTTCAATCCCCGAGTCTTCAAGCTTGATCTCCGCCCAAGATTGAGGCTTTGGGACGGAGGAATCAAGGATTCGCCTTGGGAGCTCGAGCGCAAGAGAGAGAAAGCTTGGGGGCGAGTGTGAGGTGAAGGGATTAGGGTTTGGTGGCGGCTAGGGTTATGGACACGAAAAATCGGACAAGTCTGGACATGACCGGACTAGTCCGAAGTCATCCAGAGACCTATATCGGACTAGTCCGTGGTCCGTCGGACTAGTCCGGCCTAACCGGCACTCTGCGGACTAGTCTGCAATGGCGGACTAGTCCGGGTAACCACGGACTTGTCCGTGGTCATCAGGAAAGAATTGCATAGCCCATTCATATATATTTGAAGGTCCAATAATTGAGAGTAGAGAGACAAAACAATTCAAATAATCTTGATGAATTTGACCAGTAAGCAAACAACAATCATACTATGATCAAAAATTCATCAAGATCTAATAATTGACATAGTTTTTCAAGAGAAAAAAAATAAGAGGGATAATTTTCACAATTCAATAAATATTTTGAAGTAAGCATACAGGTATGCAACTTTTCAAGACACACTCCAAGAATCAAGAATGTTTAGCTCATTTCGGAGTTCGCAAAAACGTTTTTCATCAAGTGGCTTGGTGAATATGTCGGCCAATTGTTTTTGGGTGTTGACATGAGAGATGGATATGTCTCCTTTCATGGAATGGTCTCTCAAGAAATGGTGTCTTATGTCAATGTGTTTAGTCCTGGAGTGCTCAACTGGATTGTGGGCTATTTTAATGGCACTCTCATTATCACAAAGGAGAGGAATACGGTTCATATTGTAACCGTAATCCCTTAGAGTTTGTCGCATCCAAAGGAGTTGTGCACAACAACTCCCGGCTGCAACATACTCCGCTTCGGCTGTGGATAATGCAATGGAATTCTGTTTCTTGGATGACCAAGAAACAAAGGATCTTCCTAGGAACTGGCAAGTGCCGGAAGTGCTTTTTCTATCAACTTTGCACCCGGCATAATCTGCATCGGAATACCCAATGAGATTGAATTTTGAGCCTTTTGGGTACCAAAGACCAAGGTTGGGTGTATGAACTAAATATCTTAGGATTCTCTTTACGGTTGTCAAATGACATTCCTTAGGGTTGGCTTGGAATCTTGCACACAAACATACACTCAACATAATATCTAGCCTAGATGCACATAAGTAAAGTAAAGATCCAATCATGGAGCGATATACCTTTTGGTCGACGCTCGGTCCATCTTCATTGAGATCCAAGTGGCCATTCGTAGCCATGGGAGTCTTTATGGGCTTTGCCTTGTCCATGCCAAACTTCTTGAGTATGTCCTGCGTGTACTTGGTTTGGCTTATGAATGTTCCCTCCTTTTGTTGCCGCACTTGGAATCCCAAAAAGTACTTCAATTCTCCAATCATTGACATTTCAAATCTGTCTGTCATAATTTTACTAAACTCTTCACAGAAAGATTGGTTAGTTGATCCAAAAATTATATCATCAACATAGATTTGGCAAATAAAAAGATCATTATCCAGATTTTTTGTGAATAATGTATAGTCTACTTTGCCAATTTGAAAACCATTATCAATTAAAAAATCTCTAAGACACTCATACCAAGCTCTAGGATCTTGTTTGAGGCCATAGAGAGCCTTACGCAGTTTATACACGTGGTCGGGGAACTCTTCATCTTCAAATCCGGGTGGTTGCTCCACGTACACCTCTTCCTTGATCGGTCCGTTGAGGAAGGCGCTTTTCACGTCCATTTGGTACAGCTTGAAATCATGGTGAGTAGCATATGCAAGTAATATTCTAATTGATTCAAGCCTAGCTACTGGAGCAAAAGTCTCATCGAAATCCAAACCTTCGACTTGTGAGTAACCTTTGGCCACAAGTCGTGCCTTGTTTCTTGTCACCACCCCGTGTTCGTCTTGTTTGTTGCGGAAGACCCACTTGGTGCCCACAATATTTGCATTGGGTCTTTCCACAAGTTCCCAAACTTCGTTTCTCTTGAAATTGTTCAACTCTTCTTGCATTGCCACCACCCAGTCCGGATCCTTCAATGCATCCTCAGTCCTGCGGGGTTCCAAAAAGGAGACAAACGAGTAATGTTCACAGAAATTTGCTATACGAGATCTAGTGGTTACTCCTTTTTGGATGTCGCCGATGATGTTGTCGATTGGATGATCCCTTTGAATGCATTGGTGTACTCTTGGGTGTGGCACTTGGGGGGTCGTATGTTGGTGATCATCTTCTTCTCCCCCTGAGTTGTTGCCCTCGTTGACTTGTTGATCATGTTCATATTCCTGTGATTGATCTTGTATCGAGGCTCCCCCTTGATTGTTG
This sequence comes from Tuctoria greenei, assembly GCA_036927565.1. Classification (NCBI taxonomy): domain Eukaryota; kingdom Viridiplantae; phylum Streptophyta; class Magnoliopsida; order Poales; family Poaceae; genus Tuctoria; species Tuctoria greenei. Next base: position 259,014,400 of record JAYESD010000001.1, on the reverse strand, counting down.
ATCTCCTCTTTTGGTTCACTTTCCTCTTGTATTTGTGACGATGACTCTTGTGGTCGTACTTCGCCTAGAGCCATCCTCTTCAATGCTTGATAGGGGGCTTCCTCTTTACCTAATTCACATTGATCAACTTGCTCCTTTTGGGAGCCATTATTTTCATCGAACACTACGTCACGTGCCACTTCAACAAGTCCGGAGGCCTTGTTGAAAACACGATAAGCGTAAGTGTTCGAATCATAACCAAGCAAGAAACCTTCATCGGACTTCGAAGCGAACTTTGAAGTCCTGGGCTTCTTGTTCAAAATATAGCAAGGAGAACCGAAAACTCGAAAATATGAAATGTTCGGTTTGTTACCGGTGAGTAGCTCATAGGGGGTCTTCTTTAGTAGTCGATGAAGGTAGAGTCGATTTGTGGCATTGCAAGCGGTGTTGATTGCTTCCGCCCAAAATCGATCCGAGGTCTTGTATTCATCGAGCATTGTTCTTGCCATCTCTATGAGCGTTCGGTTCTTCCTTTCGGCAACTCCGTTTTGTTGTGGAGAGTATGGTGCTGAGAATTCGTGCTTGATTCCTTCCTCATCAAGGTACTCCTCCACTTGTATGTTCTTGAACTCCGTGCCGTTGTCGCTCCGAATACTCTTGATTGATAGTGAGAACTCGTTTTGCGCTCGCTTGAAGAATTTCTTGAGTGTTCCTTGTGTTTCTGACTTGTCATGCAGAAAGAACACCCAAGTGAAGCGGGAAAAATCATCAATAACAACTAAACCGTATTTATTACCGCCGATGCTTATGTAAGCAATTGGACCAAACAAGTCCATATGAAGTAGTTCGAGCGGTCTTGTCATGGTCATGATGTTCTTCGCGGGATGTTGTGCTCCAACTTGCTTCCCTGCTTGGCACGCGCTACAAGGCCTGTCTTTCTCAAACACAACATCTTTCAAACCTCGGATGTGATCGCCCTTGAGGAGTTTTTGAAGGTTCCTCATACCAACATGTGCCAGCCGTCTATGCCACAGCCAACCCATGTTGGTTTTTGCAATCAAACATGTGTCAAGTTCGGCTTTATCCTTGTTGAAGTCAACAAGGTAAAGCTTTCCCTTTAACATACCCTTGAATGCAACGGAACCATCACTTCTCCTTGAGACGGTCACACCCTCGTTAGTAAACAAGCAATTATAACCTTTGTCACATAATTGAGATATGGACAGTAGGTTATAATCTAAAGATTCAACGTGTAAAACATGCGAAAGAGTATGTTCAGAGGATATTGCTATTTTACCGGTACCGAGGACCCTTCCTTGACTGTTATCCCCAAAGTAGATGCTTTCGTTTGGGTCCTTGTTCACTTCATACTCCACAAACATCCTCCTTTCTCTGGTCATGTGGTTTGTGCATCCACTGCCTAGCACCCATTTGGATCCACCGGAGGAGTAGGCCTGCAAAAACAAATTACGCATTGGTTTTAGGTACCCAAGCTTGCTTGGGTCCTTGGAGGTTAGTAACAATACATTTGGGCACCCACACATGGGATTTTGTGTTCCCATGGCGTGGCCTAGCATAATAAGCATACACTTTACCAACATTATTTTTCATTAATATATAAGAAGCATCAAAGGTTTTAAACAAGAGTTGCTGTTGATTATGGGTCGGACTAGTCTGTGTGACCGGACTTGTCCAGATGACCGGACTTGTCCGGACCACAACCGGACTAGTCCGATTTTCATGAGAGTTCAGGTTTTTAGTTTTCGAGTTACTAGGTTGTGAGGGTCCTCCCTTAACAAAGGTAATCCTTCCCTTGTTATTCTTATGATTTCCAACTCTTTGCTTTCCATCATAAGAGTAACCAATGCCATACTTGACATTTGGAGGTCTTTGGACCAAATATGCACTACGTGCATAGTTGATCCTCTCCTTGTCAAATATTACACATTGGGTAGGATTTTTGTCCTTTGTGGAGGTAGAATTTTCCTTCAACCTGGTGTTAATTTTATCACATTTGCAAATATGAGCGATATTAGTTGAAGTGGGTTGAGAAGGTAGGCTTGAAGAGGAGGAAGGTTCACTAAGCTTGAGTGACTCAACCTGCACTGCAAGGATCTTGTTGACCTTGATTAGGTCATCAAGTTGATCCTTGATTGCAACGTTTGAGTTGGTTAACTCCAAGCAAGTTTTCTTGCTTGAAGCTAGCTCAAGCTCTAGTGAGTGGTTTCTCTCCTTTTCAAGAACTAGAAGATTGTCAAGTTCGACATGCTTCTCCTTTTGGGAGATAATCATGTCTTCTTGACGATCAATTAGCTCTTCCTTCTCAACAAGTTGGTTAAGCAAGAATTTCATTTTAGCAGCAGTTTTTCTATCTAAACCAATTAGCATATCTTCATCATCACTATCTAGATCATCATCACTTGAGTAAGAATGCAAGGAAAGAGTTTTGATGTTTACCTTGCGTTTACCTTCCTTAGCCATGAGGCAAGTTCCATTTGCCTTCTTTGCACCGAGCGTGGGGAAGAGTGTGGGTTTCTTGGACATGCTTTCAATGGCTATGCTAGCCATTTCTTCTTCATCGGACGATGAGGACTCATCGTTTGAGTCCCACTCCTTTCCGATGTGTGCTTGTTCAGCTTGTTTCTTCTTCTTGAAGAATTTCTTCGGTTGAGGCTTGGACTCTTTACACTTCTTCTTGTTGTCCTCATACGAGCAATCGACTATAAAGTGATTGTACTCACCACAATTATAGCATGCCCGCCTCATCTTCGGCTTTGTCTTCTCCTTGTATTTTCCTTCACTCGATTTTGTTCCTTGTCTTTTCTTCATAATTCTTTTGAACTTCTTCATGAACAAAATCATATCTTCTTCGTCCAGCTCGCTGCTTTCATCATCGCTGTCCTCCTCAAGCTGTGCTTCTCTTGCTTCTTTGGATAGAGGCTTGAGTGAGGACTTTAGGGCAACTCCCTTCTTCTTGGCTGATGTGAGGTCGGCTATTTCTTTTGCGTGCTTGGCTTGCTTCTCCATCATCTCAAAGTTGATGATTTTGCCAAGCAGTTCACCCGGAGTCATTTTCTTGTACCCGGGACTTTCTCGGATCATAGAGCAAAGTGTGACGTTGCGAGGCATAAAGGCTCTAAGGATGAGCTTTACAACCTCGTGGTCATTCCACTTTTTGCTCCCATATGATCGAACCTTGTTCACAAGAGTCTTCAGTCTATTGTACATGTCCTGGGGAGACTCATCTTCCTCAATCGCGAACCTTCCTAGTTCGCCTTCAATCATTTCAATCTTTGTCTCCCGCACATGCCGATCACCTTCATGTGCTGTCTGTAGTGTGTCCCAGATTTCTTTGGCAATTTCCAATCCGTCCACCTTTGTGAATTCATCTCGACTTAGAGATGAGGTGATAACGGCTGCGGCTTGGGCATTCCTGTGAATGGCTTGCTCTTGACTTGGCGTGAGCTCTTCATCGTCATCAGGGATGTTTATTCCTGTGCACACGATATGCCATAAACTTGGGTTAAGGGAAATCAAGTACATCTTCATATTTTGCCTCCACATGGAGTAATCACTCCCATCGAAGTGTGGGGCTTTTCCGAGAGGAATAGATAGATAATGACTGCTGTTAGAATTTAAACGATCATAGTTGAAAGGATATCGGGAGTAGTCGGCGTGACTACTCCCCTTCTTCTTTTCTTCGACTTTAGCTTCCCCTTTGGAAAGTGCTTTCTTTCTAAGGAGTGCTTTCAGCTCCAATGTCTCCTCATCATCATCATCGAAGTCTTGAATGGCTTCGAGATACTTTTCAAGCTTTTGGTGCTTGTCATTGTTCATTTCTTCCTGGTTGTTGATTTTCTGAACTTCCTTCATGTCCGACATGATCTCTTCGAGTGGTTGCACTCTTTCTTGAAGAACCTTGCTCTGATACCAATTGAATGTAGGCCTAGAGGGGGGGTGAATAGGCCTTCTTGAATTTTCTCGGTTCCTGTAGCACTTCAACAACAAGGTCAAAACCAGATATATCGGACTAGTCCGGTAAAGTGCGGACTAGTCCGGATTTCACGGGCTAGGTTGATCAAGTTAGGTCAATTTGATTGTTTCGTTGACGTTTGCAGTGGAAATATAAACTTTAATAACAGTTCAATAGTTGTATGTCAAGTTCTATTGCAAGTATGATTCTTGTTCAACTATTTAACTTGAATTCAACAAAATGAATCAAACCCTAGATAATGTTGATCAACTAGAATGATGAACACAAACGAACAAGACACAAGATTTATCCCGTGGTTCGGTTACCACGAAGGCAACCTACGTCCATGTTGAGGAGCCCACAAAAGGACCGGGTCTTCACCAACCCTTCCCTCGTCGGATCACCACGAAGGCCAATCCTCTTCCACTAATCACACAGGGGTAAATCACCAAGTTGAAGGGGCGATCTCACAAATTGAGAGCTCCCTTGATTACAAGTTTCAAGACCACCAATAACACACTTCGAAATATACAAATTGAGATGCAAGAGTGTGTTAGAGATTCAAACCAAGAGCTCAATCGTGTGCCAAGTGCCTCTCCAATGATCTAGAAGTGATCTTCAATGGATTGATTGATTTTGCACTTAATTTCGTGGAGAGAGATGGTTTTTGAGTCTCTTGGGAGGTGTGACGGCGCTAGGGTTCGAGAGAAGGTGAAAGTGGGCCGTGCACCTCTATTTATATGGGGTTTCTAAAAGTGACCTTTAGGGTTCAGAAAGATCAGACTAGTCCGTTATGGACACCGGACTAGTCCGGTGTGCTGCGCGAAGCAAACACTAAGTGTCCAGGAATGTCGGACTAGTCCGGTTAAAAAACGGACTTGTCCGACTTTGCTACTGGAAAGCTTCGGACTAGTCCGATTGCCATCGGACTTGTCCGGACAAATGAAACGCTAAGTGTTTGGGATGACAAGTCCGCACTTGGAGGACTTGTCCGATTTAGATCAGTGTGTATATCGGACTAGTCCATGTGGACACCGGACTTGTCCAAAGTGGATCAGAATGAATATCGGACTAGTCCGGGTCACAACGGACTTGTCCGATTTTGTGTGACTTGTGCATTGTGTTGAGGACTAGTCCGCACTGGGGAGGACTAGTCCGAAGTGGAACAGAAAGATATCGGACTAGTCCGGCTGATATCGGACTAGTCCGGTCCTGTATAGCTTTGTGCATTGTGTGTGTGTGATTAAATGAGATTGAGCTCTTGAGTGTGTTTCCTTAACACACTCCATACATACTAAACTACTAATTTCTTCTCCTTGAGCTCAAATTTATTTTCCTTCTCAATTTCCCTCTTTTTGGCACTTTGCTCATTTTTCATCATTTTCCTGTATTCATCTCAACAAAAGGATTAGGATCCCAATTGCTTGTCATAAATCATCCAAAACCCACAAGGGAGTCCTAGATGCACTTTCAATTTTAGATTTGGTTACACCCTACCATTCCTATATGTTGGTTACCCACCATCACTGTCATTGCCAACTATATGGAGTGGTAAGCATGTTTTCTATGTTCTCTACATCCACAGAGCTATTTGGGGGTTAGTTACTCTATTGTAATTTGGGTCTGTAACATGTTTTTATGTCCAATTTGTGATACTAGATACTATATGATTGCAGTGGCTTTAATGCCGTTTTCTGATAAATACTTGTTGTAGTTTTTATTGCCTTATAGGTAACTGTTTTATGTCTGCCTATACTCCGTTTTTTTTCAGAAAACCTTGTTCAAATTACGTTGCTAGTTCTTACTATATTTATATTTAGTAATTCATCATGTCAGATCTCAGCTAGCAATAGCATAGTGTGACGATAATGTTAATACAGATATAACCATGCATTCTGGATATGTATCTTTTCCATTTGCTGTTTAGGTTATTTATCTGTAATGATGATTCATCATGACTTTTAGGATCATTTTACATGGCATAAATAGCAGTCTTGGTTGCTACTGTCTAGATGTAATATGAGAAAAGATTGTCTCTTTATGTCATGCTGTAAACTGTGTTGCCCTAAAAAAAACATTGTACAGTATGTTTGGATTTTTTAACTCATGATATGAGCATGTTCATGTGCGTAGTCAAGAATGCTATCCCGTAAGCATTGTACAAATTTTGATGATTTAGGCAAAATTGTGATAATCTATAGCCCTAATCTCACACCCCCTAATTGATTACAATTAGGAGAAACTCCCAATTTCAGAGTTGAAGCTGAAGTTTGATTATTGAACCATAAGTAGGTAGTATGGAGTTTTCCACAATTGTATTGTTATGAACTTTATGTGGGTAGTAATGTTGGTCTATGAAGTCCAATCTACCACTACTACAAAAAGCATTTTTGCAGGCACCATGTATTTCTTTTTACAGACGGTCCCCAAATAAACCAGTCTGTGCTGTGAAATGCTTTGAAAACCGTTCGTGATAATCAAACATCACATGCAGTCCTTAACTAATATCCCCTGTGACAGAATATAGATTATATCACAGGCAGTTAGTTGTACAAACTGCCTGTGCCAATGGGCAACATCACAAGTGTCTCTTAAATGAGAACCGCATGTGTTAGTATATGTATTATCACCACTACAGGAAACGCGACCATTTGCGACACCTAAAGTTATTTGCAACGGCCGGCCGTCGCAAATAAGTAAATTGCCATGGCTTCGACATGGTCATCGCAAAATAGGAAGTTGTCGCAAATAGGCTTCTATTTGCGACGGCCGTGTCGAAGTTGTCGCAAATAGGCTTTTATTTGCGACGGCCAACCCTAGGGACGTCACAAATTTAGTGACCATCGCAAAGAGAGATTATTTGCGACGGCCAGAAAAAAGCCATCACAAGTTAACTACATTGCGATGGCCAACCCTAGGGCTGTCGCAATTAAGGTAGATGGCGCAAATCAATAGGATATACTCGGCCCCCATCGGCCCGACTCACTCAAACACCTGACGCCCGCCCTCACTCACGTGCCAGCGCTCTCGCCGCCTGCCGCCGCTGCCGCCCGACGTCGCTGCCTTCTATTGCCTCCTCTGTAAGCTCCTCCCCTCCCCTTCCTCCATGGTCAACTCCCTCCCCTCCCTCCATGGCCAAGCTCCCCCTCCCCTTCATCCAAGGCCGACGCCCCCCTCCCCTCGCTCCATGGCCGTTCCCCCTCCCCTCCCTCCATGGTCGAGCTCCCCCTCCCTCCATGGCCGACCCCCCTTCCATGGCCGCCCCCCTCCCATCCCACCATGGCCGACCCCCCCCCCCCTCCCTCCTTGGATTATGCGATTCAATTTTGCAATTTTGAATGCAATAAAATTGTTGACTATGCAATTCAATTTTGAAATGTAATTGAATTTAGAAATTCAATTTAATTGTTGATTATGCAATACAAATTTGAATTATGTTAATTAAATATTTATTAAATTGTTGTTTATGGAAGTAGATATCAATTTTTATTTTTTTTATATTTAAGTGGTTAAGTTTAGGTCAATGCTTTATTATGTCTATGTTTCGAATAAAATTGTTTATGTTCAGATTTATGTCTATTAATTGATAATTACAATTTGATAATTGTTATTTTTGAAATTGTTTATGTTTAATTGAATTGCTTAGTTTTCTAGATTATGATTATAATTTTTAATTTGATTGCTTGAGTGTTACTATATGTACAAAAATGGGATTCGGGTCGGCTTGACCCGAGACTACCCATTTATGGACCGACAAGGCCCATTTAGTTGGAAGTTAAAATATGCGAACGGACACGAAGACAAACGACGACGATGCAGATGGCAAGCACCCGCATGTGTGGATGGTGGACCTCAACGGACCCACTTCCTTGTCTCTCTCTCGTTCTTTCCTCCTCTCTCGTTTTGAAGAGGTACATCCCCCGACTAGCGGCAGACGTGACAGCGTCCCCGGCGAGCGGCATACGTGGTGGCTCTGAGACGGCACGTAAGTGAACCACAATGGTAACTGTCGAAAATAAAGTCTCGTAGCCATAATTGGCAACGATAATCATCGTTCATCCACAAGATGTTGTTACTTACGACAAGCTCCCGCGCATGGACGGTGGGCCCCGACAGGTGGTTTTCTCCCATTCATTCCTCCTCTTTCATTCTTTCCTCACCTCCTCTATCGTTGTTGGACAGTTGACCCCGCAGATTGAAGGACTGCACCATTTTTGGGGGGTGCAGTGTAAAACAAGCGAGGTTACGCTGCTGAAGCTTTGTTCGGATTCAGGCTTTGTGTCTCGTCAGAAGCAGGATAAATCATGCATACGTTAATGATAATTTCTTCAGCTTTAAACTGCAAAGTCAAACATGGGTGAAGACCGTAGTTGGATGTATACTGGTAGGAAGAGAAGAACTGGTGGTCACTCGGATGAGTGGTACATCAAGTTAGATAAATTTTTGGATCGAGCATTTTTGTTGTCAATGGATGATAAGGTGCGGTGCACATGTATGAAATGTCAGAATACCAAGTTTTTGAGAAGATTGGATCTTTCGTTTCACTTATGTCAAAATGGTTTCACACCACATTATGAGGTGTGGACCTTCCACGGTGAGACTATCTTGAGTCGTAGTAGAAGTGGATGAGGATGATGATTTAACGGGGTTTGATAGGATGGATGAGATGCTACAAGCCTTGGAAGCGGAGGATCCTCTTTCAAAGGATGTAGACGAGTTCTTCGAGGAGCTCAAGAAATGACAACAGCCGTTGCATGAACATACAGGTGTGACCGTCCTTGCTTTCTTGACCAGATTTATGACAGTTAAGTCGAAGTACTTTTTTCCATCAACTACTACAATGATCTCAAAATTTGATCTGCGATATCCTTCAACGACCTCACAAAGCGCCTAAAGATATGTATCAATCGAAGATCTGGATATCTGGCCTCAGTATGAACTATGAGAAAATTGATGTGTGCCAGACAACTGCATGCTATTCTGGAAAGAGCACGCCAACGAGAACATGTGCTTGAAATGTGGTAAACCGAGGTATGTCGAAGTTGTTAGTGATGATGGCGATAATGTGATGACAAATGTTGCACATAAGCAGCTTCATTACTTGCTTGTGAAACCTCGATTGAAGTGTTTGTTTCTTTCAAAAAGAACCGCAAGACACATGAGATGGCACAAAGAAGGTAAACGTGAGAACAAAGAATTCTTGATGCATCCATCCGACGGTGATGCATGGAAGGTGCTAGACTGTTTTGATCCTGATTTTTCTCGTGATGCGAGAAATGTTCGCATCGGGTTAGCGACAGAAAAATTCTCACCATTCAGTACAAACGGCATGCCATACTCCTGTTGGCCCGTCCTTGTCATTCAGTACAACCTACCATCGACTTTGTGTATGAAGAACAAGTTCATGTTCCTCAGCCTCATTGTACCTAGAGCTGATCATCCTGAGTCATGTCTCAACGCGATGTTGAAACCGCTGATTGAAGACTTGAAAGTGTTGTGGACAGGAGTCAAAGCATACGATAGTTACAAGAAGCATAAATTCAACCTTCGAGCCGCTTATTTGTGGTCCGTCGATGATTTGTCGGTGTACGACATGTTTTTCGGATGGAGCACTCATGGTCGCCTGACGTGTCCGATATGTGCTTCAGACACGGAGTGCTTTTGACTAACTCATGGAGGCAAGATATCTTACTTCAATTGTCATAGACTTTGGCTGCCTCCGAATCACATATTTAGGCAACAAAGGCATATCTTTAGAAAGAACACCGTTGTCACTAAAGGACCACCGAAATGTCTCAACAGGTCAGAAATTTCTGATATGTTGGACAAACTGGTGCCAGATGAAGGTCGTTCTGGATATTTCATAAATTTATGGAGAGGAACACAATTGGACTCACTTTGTCAGTCCTACTACAGTCCCTTCACAGAGGATCATGATTCGTCCGATCGGAGATAGGTAATAAAATCATAGTGTTCAATTCTGGTTTCTTTTGGTTACTTAAGTAATGTATCAATAAATGTCTTGCAACGCTTGGTACGACGCGTCTTTCACCGGTGAGAGACACCACAAACATGTGAACGGTGTCCTCGGGTCCTTAGTGCGTTTGCACTATCCTGGGGTCATCGACGGGGTGCCTACTACTTCGTGGGAGGACTATGCACGCGCCCATCACCAGGAGCACGACAATATTCAGGAGGCCGTATGGGCCGATTTTATGGTAAGTACGTTAAATAAATTTTTTAAGTTTACTCCTAAACTCTTTTAATGAACATCTCTTCAATATATTCTTTAGCACAAGAAAGGTACATTTTAGAGGATCCGGATGACCCTCGCATGTTGGAGCATGTGAGGCAAGTGTTTCATGTCAACATTGCGAAGGAGGTTCGACAAGCTTTGTTGAACACTCGTATTCAAGTTATCAATGAACACCAGAAGGCGAATCAGCACCACGTGCTACACTTCTGGCAGGAGAGCGAGAGGAACCTGACAGAGGAGGAGTACGTGCAGGTACGTGGGTTGTAGTAAATATTTTTTCTGATAACTTCCTCAATGTTATTTTTAACAACCTACAACTATGTGCAGGGCCACGTGAGTTGGTTGCAGGGTCGGTCTGATGCATACTGGGCCCTTTGTCGGTATTGGGCTAGCGATGAGTTTAAGGCTAAGTCCTAGAGGGCTCAAGGGTGCAGAGGGGTCGATGGGAATCACAACCACGGCCAAGATGACCACTTGCATTTAGCTAAATGCATGGTAAGTGTATCTAACTTATGTTTATATATCCATATTATACTGTTGGTACTAACGCGTATTGACAAGAGCATGAGACAGGGGTGCCACCGATCCCTGCTAAGGTCTTGATGAGAGGTCACAGAGACCCTTCTTAGCCTCAGGGGTGCAGTCAGGCCGCAGCCAAGCAGTTGGTAAGTTTAGAAATCATTCATATTAAATATAACTATATGGATTGTTGAACTTACACAATTTTCTTGTTTTCAGGCTAGGTACGGGAAGGAGGCTAGGAGGATACATGGCGCAGGTTTCGATTGGGAACATGAACCAATCGATCCTCAAGCTGCGTATGCAAGCGGAGGTGAAAAGGCCCACAGAAGGTGAGTTCATAAGTCAGTTTATCGTTTTCAATTAAAAATGTTCAAGATATTTCAATTCCATATTACTGATTCTTTTTTTATAGGCTCGTCTTATTCGACGGAGTTGTCGACTCGAGGGCGGCGAAACCTGCGAGAGGTAGCTTCACACTAGTTTTTTTTTGGCGGGCCCGGGTTGTTGTGTCTCGCAGGTGGAGACTCTCGCCCGTCAGGTCCAGGAGAACCGCGAGCAGTACCAGTCAGACATGGGGGCGCAAAGGCAGCGATGGAGGCACAGAGGGCGGCAATTGATGTCACCATCCCCTACCAGCGAGCTTGCTTGGAGCAGATGCGGAAGACGATGGAGATGCAGAGGCACACGATGACGGTAAGTTAAGGTAATTTAAATTCATTGCATTATTAATAATATGTAATAACCTATTACGTAATGATAGAGTTTCATTCAATGCTAGAAGTCCAGGGGTTGCACCTCGAGCTACCTCCACTGCCACCGCAAATTCCAGCGCCAGAAGTGCAGCTACCGCTGCCGGTGCACACTTCTCTGGGTTTTCACGTAATAAAAAATGTTCTTACTTAGTATTAATTCATCAAATGTAGGGAAATCTAATTCAACTTAGCTATTGTAGTCTTACTTAGTCTTAAATAAGCAAACATAGCAAATCTAACTCAAATTATCTAAAGTAAGTTCAATATGATTAATTCTAGCTTGTTTAATCAATTCTAGTCAAAAAAGAAGTTTGAAACTAATCAATATGTCATAAAACTTCTATGTGTTGCAGGGATGAGTGACGGAGGCTCAAACTCTGTCGCCGTCTATATCGACGCCTGGACTGACGCGCGGCGAGGACGTTGGCAGCTCCGAAGGTAGTGGACGCTAGCGGATAGCCTCTCTTCTTTGTTTTCTGTTGTTGTGATGAGATGCGAGACACTTTTATGTTGTGATGGATGGAGATGTTATATATTATGTTTTGGAGATGCATTTGCGACTATTGGTGCTGATGTTATGTGTTGTTATTTGAATTGTCTCTATCGTGTTTCTGGCCTCGAGCAGGGCAACATTTTCTATTTAAAAAAAATAAAAAACCTTATTTGCGATAGCCGCAGTAAGCCATCGCAAATAGGGCCCTTATTTGCGATGGCAACCGCCAACCGTCGCAAATTGTCGGGTCGAGCCCACCCGCTGGGCCCGGGCCCTTATTTGCATCGATCGTCGCAAGCCGTGGCAAATAACCTTATTTGCGATGGTGGCCGTCGCAAATAACCTTATTTGCGACAAAACTCGAGTGACGGCCAGAAACCGTTGCAAATAAGGAAAACTGTCACAAATAGCTTATTTGTGACGGTTTTTTTCTTATTTGCGACGGCCCTAGCCGTCGCAAATAGTCGGGATTCCTGTAGTGCACATGCGGTATTTTCAAGAGGGCGCCTATGATAATTGACAATATCACAGGCATCCCCTAAGTAAACATCGTCTATGAAAGAATATGGATTATCACAGACAGTTTGTAGTACAAACCGCCTGTTATAATGTAAATATCACACGCGGTTGTACGATAAGGGCCGCCTGGTGTTTCTAATGACGCCTGGTTTCCAATGTTCCTGCAAAATCAAGCCTATATAAGGCACCGTTCCCATAATATCACCCGACAAAACATTACTTCCTGGTATTTCAAATGACGCATTTAGGCTGCTAAAACTGTTCATCTCCCACGGTCGCCTTCATCCCCGCCCCCTCCAGCCAGGTAAACAGAGTAATCATGTCCAGGGGATTTTTAGCCGACTTCGCGCTCGCCGCCTCACAGAGTAGCGTAAGGCGTGGCGCAAGAACCATCCTCATGTATGTATTGTATCATCTTTTCAATTTTATTTATGATAGGTATACAAATGCACAAGTCGAGTTGATAATATGATGTACGTCTTGGTGTTGCAAGTTTTCTGTAGGATCAAGGAGCACGTGAAATGCTACCAGAGGGGGGTGAATGGTAGATTTAAAAATCTTACGTAGCAAAAACAATTAAATCCCAACCCCTTTGGCAGAAAAACGATCTGTTAAAGAAATCATGTGTGAAACTAATCTAAACGTGTTTCACCGTGACAAAAGTGATAGATATCAGAGATAATCAAGTTACAAAGACAACACAACAAGAATTACTCAAATTCGTCGAGAGAAACTCAAGTTACGATTGAAAGATCGAACAAAGGTCAATCTGTCCTACCCGAGAAAAACAGTTCTGGAACGCTGCAAAGAAACTCATGTAGATCAGGAAACACAAATCCAATGACCGTGAAATTTTTACAGATGATATATAATCAAGTTGTGAAGACAACCCAAAAAGAATCACGTCAATTGGTTCTGTAAAACTCGAGTTATGATAAAACCACCGACGAAAGATAGTGCTGTCCAGAAACTCGACGAGTAAAACTTTTCTGGAACAAGTCGGACGAACAAGGCACAAAAGTTCCTTCAAACTATGAATTTTATTCAATAGAACACAAGAGGAACAGCCCCAAAGTCGTGCACCACGAGCTCTGGCCTCCCTTGCTTATATAACCAGCTCGAAAGCCAACTCAACTCAAATCAGGACCCTAATCCTACTCCATTCTTGAATTAAAACTTTCCATAACTGCTTAGGACTCTTCTATACGCAGGTAGAAGCAATCTTAAGACTTCCAAACACCTTAGAAATGTATCCCACATTCGTAAAAGAACTTAAATTTGTGACCCACATGAAAACCTATCATTACCAACTCGATACTTTCCATACCAAGCCATAACCGACTCTGCCGCAGCCAAAGTCATCAACTGATACGATCCGATCCTTCCAACCAGATCTTCCCATCCATAAACCATCTTCAAAACCATGTTGCCACGTCATGCACCGCATGCATACGTGCAAACACCTTCCTTCGATGTTCAGTAACCTTCATATGCACTGCCCTTGATTCAATCATCCTGCGCGACCTTCTGACCCGCTCAACCACAATTCCTCCTGAATTTGGTTGTTGGAACCTCATCTCCTCCCTGAGACTAGTCCAAAGGATCCTGTCACCAGCCATGACTTGAACTGAAGCAACACCTGCACATGAAAAAACAACCAATCCGTACGAGCCCAAGTCCGCGACTTGACTCAAGTCAGTTCTGAACATAACACCTTACGTGAGCACCTCACATAAGCATGTTGCAAAGCATAGGAAAACGATATCAGACATATCAACCAAAACGCACCAAAAACTTAGTAAAAAATACTAAGCAACCTTGCCATAAGTATAAAGCAAGTTCAAAACATTTCACATGAAAATTTGGAACATTACGATCAAGCTCCAAACCTTGCCAAAGCTAACCGGAGCTTGAGCTGGAGCTTACCAAAGCTAGTACAACCTAGCTTCGGAGCTTACCAAAGCTAGTACAACCTAGCGCCGGAGCTTACCAAAGCTCTTCGGAACTAGCGCCGGAGCTAACCAAAGCTAGTCGGAACTAGTCATCTGAAAAGTCAGAGCTAGAAAAACATGTCAGAGCTAACCATCCTAAGTCGGACCTAGCAAAACATATCGGAGCTTAACGAAGACATGTCAGAGCTATCAAAGACATGCTGGAGCTAAAGACAAAGCTCACCGGAGCTACCCAAAAACATGTCGGGCCTAGACAAAGAAAGTTGGATCTATTGTCGGACCTTGCAGAAGCTCGGAGATAGAGTTGGACCTTGCTAAAAAGATGTTATGGAAGCATTAAAAACTTTTATTGTCAAAGCCAATGTATTCAGCACACATAGGTCTCACAATCTCCCCCTTGATGAATGCATTGGTAACACCACTTAAGATACGAACATTGACTTATTCATATTAAAAGTTTTGAAAACAATTTCTCCCCCTTTGTAAAATAGAAATAAAATTAGAAAAAGAAATTCTCCCCCTGAGAAGAATCATGCCAAAAACAATTATGAATATGTGCAATGTGTAACAAATGTCTCCCCCTTGCATATTTGATTTTTAAAATTCACATATTATCTCTCCCCCTTTGACAATGTATTTAGCAAGGTTTAAAAGACAAATTTTAATTATTATGAGCATATTATAAATTATACATATGAAACAAAGGTCATCCAAGTCATACTATAAGTAACTTACACTATCACATCAATGAAATACATAAAGTAGTGTAAGTCATGCTGAGATGAAATGTAATTTCTAATTTAGCAAGTCATGATCTCACAAACTTAACTATTTCAAAACCTGAAAGCATGACACTTGTTGCTGCATTTCATTATTTTTCAAAGCACAAATTTAGATCATATGATATTTGCAAGAGATTATATGCGCATCTGCCTTATTCTAACCAACCAAGCCAAGCCTATGTTATTTGATAATCAGAAGCTTAAGGACATGGTTTTAGTCATACACAACTTCTTCCAAGTTCATATATAAGTGCAATGATAAGCCATCTCAAAATAAGAAGTGCGCTGCATACATATTCTCTTGATCTTTTCTCAATTTATATTTGTTCACAAAAACTCAACATGTGAGTTGATTGCTTGATTAATTCTTTATTATTAAAAGCACTTGTGAGCATGCAACAAGTTCAAAAGAGCAATAAAGTTTGACCATGACCAGATTTAGTGTAAGTAATTATTCTAATTACTAGACATGACAAAAACTACAAAATGTATAATACGAGTAATGTAGTAAGAACTTTCAGCATGTAAAAAGAATCACAAAGTCATATATGTATGAAATACTATGCTCTTATTATTTTAATTTCAGATTCACACATATACTTTCCAAGTTTCAAAACTCCCCCTCAATTTAAGCCATGAGGATGCATAACCCCTATTTCACTATGAATGAAACAAAAACGAGTGAAATCCAAAGGTTTTGTAAAAATGTCAGCCAATTGTTGTTCGGTATCTACATGGTGAAGCACAATGTTTCCTTTTTCAACATTATCACGGAGAAAGTGATACCTAATATCAATGTGCTTAGTTCTAGAATGTTGCACGGGATTTTAGCATTGCAAATGGCACTAGTGTTATCACAAAACAGTGGAACACTATCTAGATCAACCACATAGTCCTTAAGTGTTTGAACAATCCAAAGAATTTGTGAGCAAGCACTAGCAGCAGCTACATATTCAGATTTGGCTATGGATTGTGCAACTGAATTTTGTTTTCTAGAGGACCGAGCAACAAGTGAATTACCAAGAAAATGACAAGCATCGGAAGTACTTTTCCTATCAATCCTACAACCTCCAAAGTCAGCATTGGAAAAAGCTTTCAAAGTAACGGTTGAGGAAGAAGGAAGAAAAATACCAAATTCTTGAGTTCCATGTAAGTACTTGAGAATCCTTTTGACGGCTTGACGATGTGAAGCACGTGGGGAGGCTTGAAACCATGCACAAAGACATACGCTGAATTGTATGTCCGGTCTTGATGCCGTGAGGTACAAAAGTGATCCGATCATGCTTCTATATTCTTTTTGATCCACGGGTTCACCATCTTCATCAAGTTCAAGTGTTGTTGCTGTTCCCATTGGTGTCCGGAGAGGCTTGCTTTTGTCCATGTTGAAGCGCCTTAGGAGGTCTTTTGTATACTTCGTTTGATGCACAAAGGTACCCTCCTTGGTTTGCTTGATTTGCAGCCCCAAAAAGTATGTGATTTCTTCCATCATACTCATGTCAAATTCTGAACTCATCATATCTAAAAACTTGGACACAAGATCATGAGAAGCACAACCAAAGATAATATCATCCACATACACTTGAACGAATAATGTGTCATTGCCATGCTTAAGCACAAAAATAGTTTTATCAACCTTGCCCATGGTAAACCCCTTTTCAAGTAAGAATGTTTTTAACCTATCATACCATGCTCTAGGGGCTTGTTTGAGACCGTACAAGGCTTTGGACAGTTTGTAAACATGATTAGGAAAATCTGAATTTTCAAAACCCGGTGGTTGTTTGACATAAACCTCCTCATCTATGTAGCCATTAAGAAAAGCACTTTTAACATCCATTTGATATAGCTTAAAACCTTTATATGCAGCAAAAGCTAACAAAATTCTTATGGCTTCTAATCTAGCAAGAGGAGCAAAAGTTTCATCAAATCTAGACCTTCAACTTGAGTAAAACCTTGAGAAACCAACCTAGCCTTATTCCTAACCACAACCCCATCCTCACTTTGTTTATTTTTAAACACCCATTTAGTTCCAATTAAAGTGTGACCTTGAGGAGGAGGTACAAGTTTCCAAATATTATTTCTTTCAAAATTTCTAACTCTTCTTGCATGGCAATAATACAAGATTCATTAGTGAGTGCGTGTGATATATCTTTGGGTTCAAAAGAAGCAACAAAAGCAGAATGAGCATGAGAGTTTGGATCGCAAAACCTGGACCGTGTAACTCGTTCGTGCAAGCTTCCAATAATCTGTTGTGGAGGATGAATTTTGAGAACCCGGAGGGGAGTGGACACTTCACATGCTTCTTCTTCTTTATGTTCATCACAAATCATTGAGCTTGTGACTTGAGGAGGATCTGGACCAGCAATGGTGGTCGTCGGTGCTGGCTGTGAATCAAAATCAGGAGCTCGAACAATGTCATTAGCTGCTGAATTGTCAGACAGCAGCTCCACCTCTTCCTCATCTTCAACGAAAATGCTCTCCCCCTTGGGGATATGGATCTGGACCTGAAAGTTTGAGCTAGTACCTGGGCTAGCTTCATCAAAAGACACTTCACAAGTCTCCACAATTTTGTTAGTGTCAAGTAAAAACACACGATAGCCTCTAATATGAGATGGATAACCAAGAAACATGCCATCAATGGATCTAGGTTCAAATTTATCAAGATTACCATGTTTCTTAACAAAGCATTTACAATCAAAGACTCGAAAGTGCGTAACACTAGGCCTATGTCCAAACTGGAGCTCATATGGTGTTTTACCTAGCTTAGCGTGCAAGAAAACACGATTTGAGACATAACAAGCGGTTGCAATCGTATCATCCCAAAATTTCTGAGGAGTTTGATATTCATCAAGCATAGTCCTAGCCATCTCAACTAAGGTTCTGTTCTTTCTTCTACAACACCGTTTTGTTGAGGTGCATATGGTGAATAAAATTGATGATCCATTCCATTTTCAGCACAAATGTGATCAAAATATTTATTTTTAAATTCAGTTCCATTATCAATTCTAATTGCTTTTAAAGATCATGTGTGATCAATTGATAATCTAAGAAATAAAGTTCTAAAGTGACCAAAAACTTCATTCTTAGACTTCATAAAGTAAACCCAAGAGTATCTAGAATAATCATCAACAATAACAAGAACATACCATTTACCTCCGAAGGATTGAACACGTGAAGGTCCTACGGTGTCAAGGTGCAAAAGTTGACCTGGTTCAGTTGTCATGATCATTGTGAGAGGAGTATGTGAACCTGCAACCATCTTAGCATGTCTACAAGAAGAGCACATAATTTCTTTGTCCCCTTTAAGCTTAGGCAGCCCACATATGCGATCAAGAGCACTAACACGCATTAGGTGATCAAAGCCTATGTGACCAAGTCTACGATGCCAAAAATATATGTCCTTTGAATCATTAGCAACTAGACACTTATGCTTAGAGGAAGACATATCAAAATCATCTTTAAAAACTCTTCCAAACCGAGACATGTTAAAAATAAGCTCACTATTTGAACCTACAACTTTGCTGCAGTTTTTATTGAAAATAATTTCCATATTTTCATCTAGCAATTGTGAAACAGAAAACAAGTTGTATTTCAAATTTTTGACAAGTGCCACATCCTTCAAAGTGTAGTGATCATTTACTCTAACTGAACCCTTAGCAATTATAAGAGTTGAAGAATTATCCGCAAAAGTAACATTATCTACACGTGACACAAAAGAGAGGGAGGAGAACCATTCTTTGTTACCGGTCATGTGGCGTGAGCAACCTGAATCCACAATCCAAATGTTCTCCTTCCTCAAGCATGTAACCTACATAGATGCACAATACGTCGATGACTCAATACTGGGGTTAGTCAAAAGGCATTTAGGTATCCAATACTGAGTCACATGACGTGCAACAGGAAAAACACACGAAAGCTGAGATAAAACAGCAGGTTTATGAGTCAAAGTTTGAGGTTTTTTATTCTTAACTACTGACCTATAAGGTGTTACTTGTGTAGCACAAAAATCAGTAGCTCCGGAGGCAAAACTAGAAGGTCCGGAGGTAAACTTTGAATGTTTTTTACTCATAACAGCAGGTTGCATGTTCCTGGCATTCAGTTTACTATGTGCAGCAAATTTTGCATGAAAGTTATGAGATCTAGCAATCATTCTGTTGTTTAGCTAGTATATAACAAAAATCTATAACATGACTATCTCTACCACAGTAGGTACAATGAAATTTAACTTTGTGTTCATGTCTAGATGAGGAAGCAATATTTTTATTTGAAACCGAATGAGACAACACTCCTGCAGATTTGAAAACCACTTCCTTTTGTTTAGGAACTGTTTGAATCAGACCACTTCCTAATGACTTTACAGTTTTAGGTGGATGTGCCTTAGCATGAGCATGAGAATCAAAACCTAAACCAGTTTTATCATTGCATGACTTGGAAGAATTCAGCAGCAAGTTTAGGTTCTTATTCCCACTACAAAACCGATCTAGTGTCCTATGCATGTTATCAAGTTTATTGGACAGATAAAGGCAATTTTCCCGTGAGGTTTTCCCTTTAATTTGCAATTGGGACAATATTTAACTTCATGAGAACGTAAAGCATTATTCAATATTGAAATTTCATTCATAGCATCTTTTAGTTTCTCTTCAAGATCATCACAACTAGAACAATGCAAATCAATTGTAGAACAAGAAGCATCTTTTAAGTTTCCAATGTCAAGTGCAGCAAGCTTTTTGTTCTTTTCAATTTGAAGTTCAAGTCTATCTAGAGTAGAGGAATGTGCAGTTCTTAATGTGGACAATTGTTCACACATTAAATCACACGAGGGACAAGAATCATCACTAGGAATCAAGGTTTTCAAATGATTGATTTCAGATTCTAGTGATTCAATTTTAGCAGCATTATCCCTAAGCTTTTTGTCCTTTTTCTTAACAATAATAGTTGCACGAGAAATTGCATCACACATTTCATTACAGGTAGAACATACCTCATCGTCGTCACTGTTGTGTTCTGCATCCTCCTGACTTGATCTTGATCTTGTTTTGACCGCCATGAGGCATAAGTTGGCCAAATCATCTTCATTTTCGTCACTTCCAATGTCTACGTCGCTTGAGCCAAGTTCCTAGAGTGCGGAGATAAAATTGTTCACCAGTTGGCGACCTGTAAAGCCCTTCTTCTTCTTCTTATCATTTGTTGAGGAGTGCTTTGTCCTTAATTGTTTTTCTTCTTATCATCTAAGAGCACATGAAAATCTACCAGAGGGGGGTGAATGGTAGATTTAAAAATCTTACGCAGCGGAAACAATTAAATCCCAACCCCTTCGGCAGAAAAACGATCTGTTAAAGAAATCGTGTGTGAAACTAATCTAAACGTGTTTCACCATGACAAAAGTGATAGATATCAGAGATAATAAAGTCACTAAGACAACACAAAAAGAATCACTCAAATCCGACGAGAGAAACTCAAGTTATGATCGAAAGATCAAACAATGGTCAATCTGTCCTACCCGAGAAAAAACAGTTTTGGAACGCTGCAAAGAAACTCGTGTAGATAATAGACCACAAATCCAATGACCCTGAAATTTCTACATATTATAGAAAATCAAGTTGTGAAGACAACCCAAAAAGAATCACGTCAATTGGATCTGTAAAACTCGAGTTATGATAAAACCACCGACGAAAGGTAGTGCTGTCCAGAAACTCGATGAGTAAAACTTATCTGGAACAAGTCGGACGAACAAGGCACAAAAGTTCCTTCAAACTACGAATTTTATTCAATAGAACACAAGAGGAACAGCTCCAAAGTCGTGCACCACGAGCTATGGGCTCCCTTGCTTATATAACCAGCTCGAAAGCCAACTCAACTCAGATAAGGAACCTAATCCTACTCTGTTCATGAATTGTAACTTTCCATAACTGCTTAGGACTCTTCTATATGCAGATAGAAGCAATCTTAAGACTTCCAAACACCTTAGAAATGTATCCCACATTCCTAAAACAACTCAAATTCGTGAACCACACGAAAACCTATCATAACCAACTCAAATCTTTCCATACTGAGCCATAACCGACTCCGCCGCAGCCAAAGTCATCAACCGATACGATCTGATCCTTCCAACCAGATCTTCCCATCCATAAACCATCTTTGGAACCATGTTTCCACGTCATGCACCGCATGCACACGTGCAAACACCTTCCTTCAACGTACAGTAACCTTCATATGCACTGCCCTTGATTCAATCATCTTGTGCGACCTCTTGACCCGCTCAACCACAATTCCTCCTGAATTTGGTTGTTGGAACCTCATCTCCTCCCTGAAACTAGTCCAAAGGATCCTTTCACCAGCCATGACTCAGCAACACCTGCACGTGAACAAACGACCAATCCGTACGAGCCCAAGTCCACGACTTGACTCAAGCCAGTTCTGAACACAACACCTTACGTGAGCACCTCACATAAGCATGTTGCAAGCATAGCAAAACGATATCAGTCATATCAAGCGAAACGTGCCAAAAACTTAGTAAAAGAATACTAAGCAATCTTTCCATAAGTATAAGCAAGTTCAAAACATTTCACATGAAAATTTTGAACATTACGATCAAGCTCCGAACCTTGCCAAAGCTAACCGCAGCTTGAGCCGGAGCTTATCAAAGCTAGTACAACCTAGCGCTGGAGCTTACCAAAGCTAGTACAACCTAGCGCCAGAGCTTACCAAAGCTCTTCGGACCTAGCGCCGGAGCTAACCAAAGCTAGTCGGAACTAGTCATCCCAAAAGTCGGAGCTATAAAAACATGTCAGAGCTAGCCATCATAAGTCGGGCCTAGCAAAATATATCAGAGCTTACAAAGACATGCCGGAGCTATCAAAGACATGCCAGAGCTAAAGACAAAGCTCACCGGATCTACCCAAAAACATGTCAGACCTAGACAAAGAAAGTCGGACCTATTGTAGGACCTTGCAGAAGCTCGGAGCTAGAGTCGGACCTTGCTAAGAAGATGTTATGGCAGCATTCAAAACTTCTATTATCAAATCCAATGTATTCAGCACACATAGGTCTCACAGTTTCTCTACGAAACCTGAGTCGTCTAACATCATGAACATGTGGTTCTTCATCCCCTATAAAAAAGGGGTAAGTTGTGAATAAGCACATTCTTCATCTTGGTAAGATCATCTTATTTTCTTGTTAACGAATTTATTTTGTAGACCGACTAGAAAGGTGGATACTTTCCTCTGACAATCAACTTCAAGGAGGACTATCCTAGGGTGCCTCCAACATGCACCTTTCCACCGGGTTTCTTCCACTCGAACGTCCATCGTTCCACAAGAGCACTCTGTCTTGGCATTCTTGATGCAGAGATTGTAAGATAGGTAAACTTCTTTTAAGTTCTGGCAATGCCTCACTTTTGAAATCTTATGTTGCTGCAGTTAAAATTTTGCTAGGGGTGGTCTCCATGTATTATAGTGAAAATGATAGTACTTGAAGTTAGTGTTTGCTTCATCAGCCAAATGTGTCTGATATTGAAAATGATCGCTATAATCTACTTATGAAGGTTAGTAACTTTGTTAGATATCATGCATAATTGTGCTTTTGTTAATTTGAATAATCTTTATGTTTCAGGATCCAAAGGAATATAAGAGACGTGTTAGGGAGCAACCTCGATGAAAAAATTTACAAAGGATGTGATCGAGAAGACTTGATCAAACCTTAGCATGTAGTTTTTAGTAAAACTTGAGCAAGAATATCTATGGATATATATATGTGCCTGTGAATATATATATATATATATATATATATATATATATATATATATATATATATATATATATATATATATACCTGTGAATATGTGTGATTACTGTTATTTGAATTTGAGCAGGAAATTAGAAATCGATCAGTCCCTGTAACCATGGCTAGAAATCGGTCAAATTTGTCGTGCACATCTAATACAAGCCCATTCCAATTAGAGATTAAAATCTTGGATTTCTTGCAAAGCTTCCTGATCAAAGAGATTAGAAAAATATCGAGTATTTTCTTTGACCGGCTGTTTTACCCAACTGCCGCCGTGCGTGACCTAGGTCACCACCGAAATCCCATTTGTCGTGGTTTTTATCACCATTGGAGTTCAATTCCTTATTTCCCACGAAGCTTCATGATCAAGTTCCAAGTTGAGCCATGAAATCCCGAGCCCTATCGAGCTTGTCAGTGTTGTTCTGAGCCGTAGCGCCGGTGTTTGTCGGGTTTCAAACATCAGCAGACCAATTTGATTACACTATCGTGTAGCGCATCCTCTTTTACCCTCTAGCAGCCAAGATCGTCGGAGGTGTTTACCGGAATCTTCCTCCGGCGAGGGCACCGTCGTCGTCCGCCGCCCGACGCCATCATGGTCACCACCCCTGCACGCTGGAGGTAGGAGAAATGGGGGCAGGGCCGCATGCCATTTACCTATTACAGAGTGTAGGATTCCTTGCGGCGTTTCTATCTGGTGGGCTCATGTGGGTTCACTTTATGTCCCTATGTGGCCGTGATCTGATTGGAGGATTTCCAAACCCGTGGGCCCAGCTATTTCAATTGCAATTTCCAATTGAAAAATGCCCAAACAAATTTTATTAGATTCCAAATTAGAAATAACAGCATGCAGTTCGATGTATTTTCACAATCGGATTTTAACAGTACACCGCCTCAGAAAATGGTTATTACATGCTGTTTTTGAAATTACTGTCTGTCAAGGTCCATATATTTTCACAGTCGTTTGCTTTAATTAGGACCACCTGTGATGATGCCTAATATTGCAGACGATTAAGGTAAACTCTGCCTGTGTGGATGTCACCATATTATTAATCTTGGCTGCACCCTGCAAAGCACTAACTCACTAGTGTTTGAAACTACGTCGACAAGCTGCCGAGCGCTGCTCCGCCGCCTCCGACCACCTCTGCCACCTTCCACTCTGGCTCCACCATGCCCCCACCCCCGCCCCCGCTGCCGCCTCCGACCACCTCTGCCACGTCCCCCTTCGGCTCTGTCGTGCCCCCACCCCTGCCCCCTATGACACCTCTTATTTCTTAGGATTTTGAAGATTTGGATTTGGAAATGAGATAAATTAGGGATCTTTATTCCAAAGATTTTTCTCTTCATAAGGTAATCCTATGATCTTTATTTGTTTTCTCCTTCTTTTTGGTGTGACATAAGTGAGAACAAAATGTTATCTTTTTGATATTTTTACAGTGTCACTAGAAGATGGATCGAGAGTGGATGTACAGTATACCATGGCATGATCCTAGGTACATTCAAAATGTTGCAGGCTTTGTTGAAACGTCCAAGAGACATGCGAAGATTCGAAAGATAGATGAGATATTATGTCCTTGTATTGACTGCAAAATTAAGATTGCTTGGACAGATACTATAGTAATCCAATCACACTTGGTGAAGAGAGGTTTCAAAAACAAAACTACACAATATGGGCAGAGCATGGTGAGTTAGATACAAATGGAGTGGATAATGATGATGAGAGAGGTGTCAAATATTGTGATGGCGACAAAGCTCATATCAATCATGTTCATGACAATCAGGACGATGACGACGATGATGAGATGTTGCGTCACATGGAATCACATGTGTTCATTTCTATGTGAACAAACAAAGGTTTGAGTAAAATAGAGACATTAAAGAGTGCATCACAGGAACTTCTATGTGATGAATCAAAGGGTTGTGATAAAGAGTTTACTATGTTGCGTGCAGTGCCAGAACTACTAAAGTTGAAGGTCACCATGGATGGTCCGATTGTATTTTTATTGATCTTTTGAATCTTCTGGCAGAGATTCTTCCAAATCCCAATAAACAGCCTAGAAGCAATTATAAAGCAAAGAAATTTCTATGTCCGATGTCGCTTGGTGTGACAAAAATACACGCTTGTCCTAACCATTGTATTCTATATTGTAAAGAGCATGAGATTGCAACGAGATGTCCAATCTGCGATATCAGTAGATACAAGAAGGCCTACAATCACCAGTATGTTACCAACCTGAATAAGACCATGAAAACTGAGAGGAGTTCTATTGGACCTGAGGGTGGTGATGATATTTCTAACAATGCAGAAGGTAAGAATAAAATAAAGATACCTACCTTGGTAATGTGGTGCCTTTCAGTAAATGATTGTTTGAAGCGTTTGTACTCAAACCTCAGGGAGGCTGAACTTATGTGTTGGCATTTTGAGCAGCGCAGGAAAAATGACAAACGGATTTGACACCCTGCTGATGCAACACAATGGAAAAATTTTGATATTCAGTACGCAGAGTTTCTAAAGGAAATCATAAATGTAAAGTTTGCTCTGGGTATAGACGGAATGAATCTGTTTGGTAAAAAAGGAGCATACACAGCACCTGGCCTATGATCTTAATGATGTACAACCTACTGACCTTGTTGTGTCACAGAAGTACATTTTGTTATCTATTCTTATGCAGGGCCCGAAACAAGCTGACATCGAAATTGATGTGTTACTGGAACCTCTAATAGAAGATATGGTGAAACTATGGAATGAAGGGTACGTACATGGGACGAGTACAAGCGAGAGTA
The DNA here is from genome assembly GCA_036927565.1 of Tuctoria greenei. Lineage (NCBI taxonomy): Eukaryota > Viridiplantae > Streptophyta > Magnoliopsida > Poales > Poaceae > Tuctoria > Tuctoria greenei. The sequence goes on along the minus strand of JAYESD010000001.1, from coordinate 258,988,612 downwards.
TTTCACGCTAAGAGCAATGATATTTGTTACAGTCGATGATTATCCTGGACTCTTTACATTATTAGGACAAATGAAAGGGAAGAAAGATTGTGTAATGTGCGTGGATGGAATTGGTTTCCTGTATCTCATTTCATCTAGAAAGTTGGTGTATATGAGACACTGGCGGTTCTTGACAGATACAAGTACTAGAACATGAATAAAAAATTTGATAACAAAACCAAAAAGGTACTGCACCAAAGCATTATAGTGGAAAACTCGTGCTCGAAATGGTCAAGAACATTTGAGTTGTTTTCGGTAAGGGCCAAAAAAAATAAAGGAACAAAGATAAAAAAACTACATCTTTGGATCACACAACTGACATGGCTTTCAAGAAACAATCTATTTTTTTCAAATATCTTCCGTACTGGAAGGACATGGAAATTTGCCATAATATTAATTTGATGCACATTACAAAGAATGTATTTGACAGCATCATTGGAACTTTGCTGGACATACCGAGGAAGACAAAGGACGGATTAAAATCACGTATGGAGCTAGAAAATCTTGACATCAAACCAGAGCTCACCCAGTAGAAAAGTAAAGAGGAAGCATTACCATCTCCCATCCAGCTACAACTTGAAAGTACAGGAGAAAAAAGCAATTGGCAAATGCTTGCATGGGGTCAGAGTACCCACAGGTTTCTCATCCGATACCAACAAACTGGTCTCGATGAAAGACTTGTCTCTTTTCAGCTATAATTCTCATGATTGTCGTATGATGATGATAGTGTTCCTCGCAATTGCAAAAAGGGTCATCAAACCAGAGCATATAAAAGTTATCATCACACGTTTGTGTTACTTCTTCAATGCAGTATCGCAGAAGGTGATTGAATGTAGCCTAGAGGGGGCGGGGGTGAATAGGCTTTTTGATTTTTTATCGATCCCTGAAACACTTAGCGAAGAGATCAAATACAGGATGGCCGGACTAGTCCATTATGGTGCGGACTAGTCCGGTATATGCACACTTAAAAGTCAAAGTAAATCTTTAATTCTTCTTCCAGTATTCTATGCAGCGGAAAGCAATTGACAACTTAAGTATATTATGACGATGAAGAGATTGCAACTATCAAGTTTAATACAATGTTTTGATGAAAATTAAACAACTATTTGCAAACCCTAAAATGTGATAAAAAGTAGAACAAGAACACGCGAGACAAGAATTTATCCCGAGGTTCGATTCCACACAGGAATCTACATCCTCGTTGAGGAGTCCACAAAGGATCGGGTCTTCACTAACCGTTCCCTCGTTAAATCGCCACGAAGGCCGATTCTCAATCACTAACCACGCGAAGGGTAAACACCACGTTCAAGGGGACTTATCACAAGTTGAGGGCTCCCCAAAGATTACAACGAATGAACACCACCAAACACACTCAAAATATGTACAATTATCAATGAGGGTGTGCAAGAGATCAAGCCCAAGAGCTCAAGATTGTGAAGAATGAAGTCTATCCTTTATTTGATCCCCTAATCCTCAGAGATTTGATCCTTTTAGGTTTAGAATGAGTGAAGAGAGGTGTGTTTGTGCTCATAGGAGGTGTGACAGTGCAGGGGTTTGAGAGATTAGGTTACAAGGCTGTGCATCTCATTTTATACAAGGGTTTCCAAAAGTTGCAGTTAGGTTTTGCAAAGTGTGGACTAGTCCGTTGTTTGTTCAATGTGCGTGTGTGAAAAACCCTAAGTGTTGAGGGTACCGACTAGTCTGTTATGGCGTGGACTAGTCCGTTTTTTTCCAGAGAGTTTTCAGACTTGTCCGCTGTGGTGAAAATGTGAAGAACTAAAGGCAAGTCCGCACTTGTAGGACTTGTTCGTTAATGTTCTAGAGAGTTTTCGGACTAGTCCGGTCAATATTGGACTAGTCCACTCTTGTGCGGAACGTGAAGAGCTGCAGACAAGTTCGCACTTGGAGGACTTGTCCATTTTCATTCCAGAGAGATTTCGAACTAGTCCGGTCAATATCGGACTAGTCCGTTATTTTTGAAACTTGTGTAGTGAGTGCGATCTCGTTACTTGGGATGTGTTTCTCCAACACACTCCTAACAAATTAAATATACTCTTTCCAAATCTTGACCCCTTTTTCTTTTGGATCCTCATTATCCTTCCTTTTTTGTGATTTCTTTCTCATCTCTTGAAACCTGCTCTCATCTCTAATGAGATGAAAAACATAATCATAACATCGTAAAGATTATCAAGCACGCATAGCAACTTTAAAGCATAATACATGGATCATAGAGAACACAAATTACATGTACAAAAGCATAATAAGAGTATTACATGACCAAATGCATAAAAGAGTCTTAAAAGAGGGAGAGCATAAAGACACAAGCTAAGACCTAGGACTCCCCCTCAATCTCTCCCCCTTGGGCATCAAGGCACCAAAAAGGAAGAGAACGAGGGATCTACCCGTCGTTGTCGGCTCCATCCGCGCTTTTGGTCCTTTCTTCACTTTCTTCTTCATCACGCTGATGAGGGGGGGGGGGAGGAGGAGAACCACCCATCATGCCCCATGGCCAAAGTAAGCAAGTTCAGAGTTGGTGAGACGATGAAGCTCAGAGAAGTCAGATCCGGAGTCTTCTGAGATGATGGGAGACCCCACAGGCTCAATTTCTAGTTTTTGACAAATGGCATTGACATTTTCTTTCATGTATCTCATTTTCTCCTTTCTTGCCTTGTTGATCTTGTGTAGCTTCACCTCAGATTTGCGACAAGAACCAAATATAGCAGCAAGATACTTCATTATCCCACTAGCGGACCCCTTGTGAGATGGAGGGGCCCTAGAGCTAGAGGGAGCCCTTGCTTCTTCTTTGGATCTCCTTGGGCGCTCCTCACTTGACGTAGGAGAGGGAGCCATTGGGAGAGAAGCTTGAGGTAGCTTATGAGGCCTCAAAGCAGTGTGCTCCACGTCCTTCACAAACTCGACTCCTATGACCTTCTCAATCATGAACGTAATATATAGTGCATAGCCACAGGAGCGGTTGGGAGTGTAAGAGATGTTCACCATGTCATTCCAAATATAGTTGAACACATCAAACCTTCTTCTCCTTCTTATGACCTTCATCAGGGTTCTCAGGTACCCTTGGACACTGCTCGCATCCCCATCATTAGGAGCAATGGTCTTCCGAAGCACTCGATTGAGGACAATGAAGAATGGCTTCATGTTCTTGGTTGACGGGGTATGTAACAAAGACGAGTGTCATAGGCGAAATCCATCTTGTCTTTCTCCAAAGGGATGTCATTGTGGATCACAATCTCATGGTTCCGGTATCCTCAAGATGTAACAACTTTGCAAAGTCAACATAACTGACAGAGTAGATTGATCCATGAGCCATCCAGCTTACTCTTTCTTCACCCGTATTGGCAAAGTGGCAAGTGGCATATAATTGGTCTATCACTTCATCATTCAAGTTGTATCTAAAGGATAATAGATTCTTTAGACCATGCCTCTCTGCAGCAGCCACTACCTCATGAAATGCAGCATGACTCTTTCTTCCAAGGTAGTCCCAGTCTATCCATTGACTGCGTACCACTAGGGTCTTCATGTTGAGGTAAACATTGTTGTATTAATATGAGTGGAAATCACTCCGAAACCTCAGATCAGCAACTACCTTCACTGCTGTAAGCGTCGACTTTCCTGAACTTCCAAGCAACATCGTTGCCCTTTCTAGTGAATTTCTCCTCTAAGGAACTCCTATTTCCTTGTCTCGGAGGTGCCATCTTCAGAGGAACAATCGAGTGAGAGGCAATCCCCTTTCCTTTTCCCTTAGTTTGGTGTGGAGCCGTCGAGCTAGATCGAACTACTTCTTTACCCTTTGCAGGTTGTTTCTTTGCTCGGACCTTTCGCCCCACAGGAGGTGGAGCGGGTGAAAGGTCAGCAGCACGGTCTTGCCTTTTCTTGATACGATGCTCCGTAGCATGAGGCAATATCTCTTGATCCATTTCAGCCTCGTAGTTGGACATATTCTCGTTTGAGGAGGTTGAGATTTTCCCTGACAGAGGAGAGATACATGCCATTGATAAGAATCGGTGACAAGACATGCATTGAGAGAGAATAAGCTAGAGATTTAATCAGCAACACACCAGACTTCGCCGTATCTCATGTGCGGACTAGTTCGCAGTACTAGACTTGTCTGCACAGATAATGACTAGTCCGTTGTGCATTTAATCAAACCCTAGCTAAACAAATTTCAGAGTTTCTCAATACAAGAGTGTAATAGTGACAATGTGTAGTTGGAATGCGTCAAGGAAACATGTATGGGCAATAAGAATCAAACTTATTGAGCAATACCAAGGAAAATCGAAGAGTTAGGTTTTGGTGAGAAAATTACCAAATCCTTCGATCCAAAGAGTTTGGAGAGTTTTCCATGCGGATTAGTCCGGGGTCTTTGACCCCCTTGCAATGGAGATCGATTTCCACGGAGAGATGTGGAGATTTGAGGGAGAACTCGCAAAATCACCTTGGGAGCATTTGAGTAAGGAGAGAGAAGAAGAGGGAAGTTGTAAGGAGGAACAAGAAGAGTCTGCACCTGCCCAAGAGGTTAAGGCGTCGAAACACCGGACTAGTTCGTGGTCACACTGGACTAGTCCGGTCCTGCGGACTCAACGCGGACTAGTCCGGGGTAATCGCAGACTAGTCCGTGTTGACCTACATAGAGAAGTCTATATTTATATCAACCTTATATATATATATATATATATAAAGGTGTCTAATAGAGATCTTTGGGATAGAGATTCACAAATATTATTGATGAACATCAACAGTAAACCCTCAACAATCAAGCTATGACCATAATTCATCAAGATCTAATAAATAACATAGTTTTTAGTAAAAAACAAGGAAAGATGAGTTTTCTTCGAAAATCTTGATTTTGAAGAAGTTAGCATTCAGATATGCAAGATAAGCATTTTTCATCAATTGGCTTGGTGAAGATATTGACTAGTTGTTTCTCAATTTTGACATAGGAAATGGCTATGTCTCCTTTGATTGAATGGTCTCTCAAAAAATGATGTTGAATATCAATGTGTTTGGTCCTAGAGTTCTCAACAGGGTTATGTGCAATTTTAATCGCACTCTCATTATCACAAAGGAGAGGAATACGATTCATATTGTAACCGTAGTCCCTTAGAGTTTGTCGCATCCAAAGGAGTTGTGCACAACAACTCCCGGCTGCAACATACTCCGCTTCAGCTATGGACAAGGCAATGGAGTTTTGTTTCTTGGAGGACCAAGAAACTAGGGACCTACCCAAGAATTGGCAAGTTCTGGAGGTACTTTTTCTATCCACCTTGCATCCGGCATAATTTGCATCAGAGCATCCAATGAGATCGAACTTTGAACCTTTAGGATACCAAAGGCCAAAGTTGGGTGTATGAACTAAATATCGCAAGATCCTTTTTACGGCTATCAAATGACATTCCTTAGGATTGGCTTGAAATCTTGCACACATACATACACTCAACATGATATCAGTCCTAGATGCACATAAATTAATTAGAGATCCAATCATGGAGTGGTATACCTTTTGATCCACGTTAGGTCCATCTTCATTAAGGTCTAAGTGTCCATTTGTCGCCATGGGAGTCTTTATGGGCTTCGCTTTGTCCATGCCAAATTTCATGAGAATGTCTTCGGTATACTTTGTTTTGCTTATGAACGTTCCTCATTTAGTTGTTTCACTTGGAATCCCAAAAAGTATCTCAACACTCACATCATGGACATCTCAAATCTATTTGTCATGATTTTACTAACCTCTTGACAAAAGGATTTATTCATTGAACCAAATATGATATCATCAACATAGATTTGACAAATGAATAGACCATCATCAAGGTGCTTGGTAAACAAGGTGTAATCAACTTTAAAGCCATTTTCAACTAGAAAATCTCGAAGGCACTCATACCAAGCTCTTTGAGCTTGTTTGAGGCCATAAAGAGCCTTACACAGTTTGAATACATGGTCGGGGTACTCTTGATCTTCAAACCCAGGGGGTTGTTCCACGTACAACTCCTCCTTGATCGGTTCGTGGAGGAAGGCACTTTTGATGTCCATTTGATACAACTTGAAATCATGGTGAGTAGCATATGCAAGTAATATACGAATTGATTCAAGTCTAGCTACGGGAGCAAAGGTCTTGTCGAAATCCAAACCTTTGACTTGTGAGTAACCTTTGGCCACAAGTCGTTCCTTGTTTCTTGTTACCACTCCGTGTTTGTCTTGCTTGTTACGAAAGACCCATTTAGTGCCGACGATGTTGGACTTGGGTCTTTCAACAAGTTCTCATACTTCGTTCCTCTTGAAGTTGTTAAATTCTTCTTGCATTGTCATCACACAGTCAGGATCTCTTAGTGCATCTTCAATCCTGTATGGTTCTAAAGAGGATACAAAAGAATAGTATTCATAGAAATTAGTTAAACGAGATCGAGTTGTCACTCCCTTTTGGATGTCACCAATTATGTTGTCGATGGAGTGATCTCTTTGTATTCTTCGGTGTACTCTTGGATGTGGCACTTGTGGTCTTGAATTCTCATGATCATCATCTTCTTCATCTCCCCCTGGATGGTTGCCCTCATGTTTTGACTATCTTGATCTCCTTGAGGTTGACCCAGTGTGGAAGCTCCCCCTTGATCATTTTCCTCCGTTTGCAGTTCATTTTCTTCACTCAGATGTTGAGGTGATGCCTGTGGTCAAATATCACCAAGTGTCATTCTTTTCAATGCTTGACATGGAGCTTCTTCTTGATCTAGCACTCACTTGTCAACTTGCTCTACTTGAGAGCCATTAGTTTCATCGAACACTACGTCATGTGCTACTTCAACAAGTCCATAGACTTTGTTGAAGACATGATAAGCGTAGGAGTTTGAATCATAGCCAAACAAGAAACATTCATCGGACTTTGAAGCGAACTTCGAGGTCCTAGGCTTCTTGTTTAGAATATAACATTTTGAACCAAAAACTTGAAAGTATGAAATATTTGGTTTGTTACCGATGAGTAGTTCATATGATGTTTTCTTGAGTAAACGATGAAGGTTTGGCGTGACAAGTGGTGTTAACCGCTTCATCCCAAAACTTGTCCGAAGTCTTGTATTCATCGAGCATTGTCCTCGCCATCTCAATGAGTGTTTGGTTCTTCCTTTTAGCTACCTCGTTTTGTTGAGGGGAGTAGGGTGACGAAAATTTGTGCTTTATTCCTTCTTCATCTATATACTCCTCAACTTGAGTATTCTTGAACCTTGTTCCATTGTCACTTCATATATTCTTGACTGTCAATGAGAATTCATTTTGAGCTCCCCTGAGAAACTTCTTGAGTGTTTCATGAGTTCTTGTCTTATCATGCAAAAGGAAAACCAACGTAAAGCGTGAAGAACCATCGATAATGACTAAACCATATTCATTATTGCCGGTGCTTATGTAAGCAATTGGACCGAATAGGTCTATGTGGAGGAGCTCAAGCGGTCTTGTTGTAGTCATGACATTCTTCGCGAGATGGGGTGCTCCTACTTGCTTTCCGGCTTGGCACACGCTACAAGGCCTGTCTTTCTCAAAAACAACATCCTTCAAACCTCGTATGTGATTGCCTTTTGGAAGTTTTTTGTAGATTCCTCATACCAACGTGTGCTAACCATCTATGCCACAACCAACTGATGTTACTCTTTGCAGTCAAGCATGTGTCAAGGTTGGCTTTATCTTTGTTGAAATCAACTAGATAAAGTTTCCCCTTTAACACACCCTTGAATGTAATGGAGCTATCACTCCTTCTAGAGACGGTCACACCCTCATTAGTGAATAAACAATTATAACCTTTATCACATAGTTGAGATATGGACCAGAGGTTATAATATAAGGAATCAACATGTAAAACATGAGGAAGTGTATGTTGTGATGAAATTGCTATTTTACCGGTACCTAGCTCCTTTCCTTGACTATTATGACCAAAATAGATGCCTTCCTTGAGTCTTCATTTTGTTCGTACTCCATGAACATTTTTCTTTCTCCGGTCATGTGATTTGTGCATCCACTATCTAGCACCCATTTTGCTACACCAGATGCATATGCCTACAAAAAGAAATTATGCTTTGGTCTTAGATACCCAAGCTTGCTTGGGTACTTTGAGGTTAGTGACAAGTGATTTGGTCACCCACACATGAGACTTTGTGTTCTCATGGCGTGGACCAACATATTTAGCATGAACTTTTCCAAAACTATTTTTCATAAGCACATATGAAGCATCAAAGGTTCTAAACAAGATTTGTTGTTCGTATGATTTCACAATGTTAAATTTATCAACATTATTATGTTTTCCAACTTGGGAAGAGTTTCCGTTGACAAAAACAATGTGATACTTGTCATTCTTATGGCTTCTAGCATTTTGCCTTTCACCATGAGAATACCAAACGCCATGTTTAACATTAGGAGGTCTTGTAACCAAGTATGCATTGGGTGCATACTTGACCTTCTCCTTGTCAAACATGCCACTTTGGGAGGGATGCTTGTATTTTGTCAAGTATGACTTTTCTTTCAAGTTAGTGTCACTTTTAGCACATATACAAGTTATGACAGTTTTAGATTCAATATGTTGATAAGGTGAGCTTAAAGAGGGTGAAGAACCACTTTGCTTGAGTGACTCAACTTGCATCTCAAGGATCTTGTTACTTCAGATAAGTTAGCAAGTTCATCCTTGATAGCAATTTTTGAGTCTTTTAATTTCAAACAAGTCTCCTTGCTTGAAGCTAACTTAAGTTCAAGTGATTTCCTTTGCTCATTTTCAAGCTCAAGAAGCTTTTCAATCTCAAGATATTTCTTCTTTTGGAGAATGATCATATCTTCTTGGCGATTGACTAACTCCTCCTTATCAACAATATCATCCATTAGAATTTTCATTTTATCTATAGTATTTTTATCTAAACCTCTAAGCATGTCTTCATCATCACTAGAATTATCAATATCACTAGTAGAGGAATGCGAGGAGGAAGATTTAGTTTTAACCTTTCTTTTTCCTTCCTTGGTCATTAGGCATGTGTGGTTGGTGTCCTTCCATGCTCCCATGGTTGGGAAGAGAGTGGTCTTCATGGTAGACTTCTTGATACTATAGTGGCCATCTCGTCTTCTTCTTCAGATGAGGAATCATCATTGGAGTCCCACTCGTTCCCTAGATGTGCTTGGCCATATTGCTTCTTTTTCTTGAATATTTTTTTTGTTGAGGCTTGTTGTCTTTACTCTTCCTCTTATTGTCTTCATGTGGGCAATCCATTATGAAATGATCATGTTCTCCACAATTATAGAATGCACGTCTCATCTTGGATCTTTGCCTGTCCTTATGTCTTCCTTCACTTGAACTGCTACCCTTTCTTCTTCTCATCATTTTCTTTAAGTTTTTTATGAACAAGACCATGTCTTCATTATCGACATCAGTGCTTTCATCATCACCATCATCTTTCTCAGGAGCTTCTCGAGTTTCTTTTGATGCGGGCTTGTATGTTGCCTTTAGAGCAACTCCTCTCTTGTTTGACGACGTAAGGTCGGCAAGTTCCTTGACATGTTTGGCTTCCTTCTCCATCATTTAAATGTTGATGATTTTGCCAAGAATTTCATCATGGGTCATTTTGTGAAACCTGGGACTTTCTCTAATCTTAGAGTAGAGTGTCAAGTTTCAAGGCATAAATACTCTAAGAATCAATTTGACCACTTCATGATCTGTCCACTTCTTGCTACCATAGGCTCAGACTTTGTTGATGAGATATTTCAGTCGATTGTACATCTCTTGGGGTGATTCACCTTCTTCGATAGCAAACCTTCCCAATTAACCTTCAATCATCACAATTTTAGCTTCACGTACATGACGATCAACTCCATGTTCGGTTTTTACAGTGTCCTAAATTCTCTTGGCAACTTTGAGTCCATCCACTTTGGTGAACTCGTCTCAGCTCAATGATGAGGTGATTACAGTTGCGGCTTGAGCATTTCGATGAATATCTTGCTCTTGATCCGGAGTTAGCTCTTCATCATCATCGGGAATATCTAGACCTGTACACACTATATGCCAAAAACTTGGGTTAAGAGATATAAGATGCATTTTCATGTTCTATCTCCACATTGAATAATAATTTCCATCAAAGTATAGTGGTTTGCCTAAAGGAATTGACAAGTAATGATTATTACAATTTAAGCGCTCATAGTTAAAAGGATATCGGGAGTAGTCTATGTGACTACTCCCTTTTTGCATCTTTTCTTCAATCTTCTTCCCTTTGGGGGAGAGTGCCTTCTTTCGCATAAGTGCTTTGAGTTGAAGCATCTCCTCATCATCATCCTCACAGTCTTGAATGGCATTGAGGAGTTTCTCTAGTTTTTTGTTTCCTTCATCATCACCCTTTTCATGGTTGAGGCCCTTGTTTTCACCCTTGATGTCTGACATCGTCTCTTTGAGCGGTGATTCTCTTTTGAAGAGTTTGGCTCTGATACAAATTGAATGTAGCCTAGAGGGGGGTAAATAGGCTTTTTCAATTTTTATCGATCCCTGAAACACTTAGCGAAGTGATCAAATACAAGAAGGCCAGACTAGTCCATTATGGTGTGGACTAGTCCGATATATGCGCACTTAAAAGTCAAAGTAAATCTTTAATTCTTCTTCTAGTATTCTATGTAGTGGAAAAAAATTGAACACTTAAGTATATTATGATGATGAAGTAATAGATTGTAACTATCAAGTTTAATACAATGTTTCGATGAAAATTAAACAAGAATTTGCAAACCCTAAAATGTGATAAAAAGTAGAACAAGAACACACGAGACAATATTTTATCCTGAGGTTCAATTCCACACAGGAATCTACGTCCTCGTTGAGGAGTCCACAAAGGATTGGGTCTTCACTAACCCTTCCCTTGTTGAATAACCACGAAGACCGACTCTCAATCACTAACCACACAAAGGGTAAATACCTCATTCGAGGGGACTTCTCACAAGTTGAGGGCTCCCCAAAGATTACAAAGAATGAACACCACCAAAGACACTCAAAAGATGTTCAATTATCAATGACAGTGTGCAAGAGATCAAACCCTAGAGCTCAAGATCGTGAAGAACGAATTATCTCCTTCATTCGATCCCTAATACTCAAAGATTTCATCCTTTTAGGTTTAGAATGAGTGGAGGGAGGTCTGTTTGTGCTCTTAGGAGGTGTGACGGCTCAGGTGCTCGAGATATTAGGTTACAAGGCCATGCACCTCTTTTTATACAAGGGTTTCCAAAAGTTACCGTTAGGTTTTGCGAAGTGCGGACTAGTCCATTATTTGACACCGTACTAGTCTGGTGTGCGTGTGTGAAAAACCATAAGTGTTGAGGGTACCAGACTAGTCTGTTATGGCGCGGACTAGTCCGTTTTTGTTCCAGTTAGTTTTTGGAGTAGTTCGATCAATATCAGACTTGTCTGCTGTGGTGAAACTATGAAGAACTAAGGACAAGTCCGCACTTGGAGGACTTGTCCATTTTTGTTCCACAGAGTTTTCAGACTAGTCCGGTCAAATATCGAACTAGTCCGCTCTTGTGCAGAATGTGAAGAGCTGCAGACAAGTCCGCACTTGGAGGACTTGTCTGTTTTCATTCCAGGGAGATTGCAGACTAGTCTGGTCAATATCAGACTAGTCCATTATTTTTGAATCTCGTGCAGTGGGTGCAATTTCGTTACTTGAGCTATTGGGATGTGTTTCTCCAACACACTCCTAACAAATTAAATCTACTCTTTTCAAATCTATATCCCTTTTTCTTTTGGATCCTCATTCTCCTTCCTTTATGTGATTTCTTTCTAATCTCTTGAAACCTTCTCTCATCTTGAGAATTTTGTTAGGATCTCATTTGTTTGTCATTAATCAACCAAAATCCACTGGGGATGCCTAGATGCACTTTCAGTGATAGCCTGTGAAGACTTAGACTATCTGAAAATGTACATCATCCAAACTATGTGCAAGCTTGAGATGTGTTTCCCACTATCCTTTTGATATGCAAGTAAACCTAATCGTACATCTCGTGGATCAGATAAAAGCATTTGGGCCACTATATTTGCATCATATGTTTCCATTGGAGCTATATGTATCAGTATTAAAGGGTTATGTGTGGAATCGTGCTTATCTAGAGGGTTTTATTATGGAAGGCTACACTCCTGAAGAAGTGAGCATATTGCGCTGATTACATCAGAGATGGAAACACAGATAGGTGTGCCTATACCAGTACATGAGGGTAGACTACGTGGGAGAGGCAAAGTGGGAACAAAACTTTCATGGTTCATGATTACAAATCAGTATATTGTGCACATTTTGGTGTACTACAACAACTTGCTATAGCCGAGCCGTATATCAAGGAACACCAATTTGAGCATCATAGAGAAATTCAAGGCAGCGGAGAGGATTGGGTCATGAGAGAGCACATAAGTCTTTCCACTGAATAGTTAGTGGACAAAAATTTACCATGCGGAAACTCAATAAAAGAGGCAACAATGAAGAAGTTAGATTCTAGCCCATCCACAAAGGTGACATCATGGCAAGCATATGATTTCAATGGGTACACATTTTACACTAAGGAAAAAGATAGTAAGAGTGTTGCACAAAATAGTGGCATTCGTGTAGAGGCTTATGATCCACAAAGGCAGAAGAACACATACTTTGGGTTCGTAGAAGAAATATGGGAACTCGATTATGGCGAAAGCATGCAAATACCAGTGTTTAAGTGACAATGCATGGGTCAAACACCATGATGGTATGAAAGTGGACGACTACGGGCTCGCACTGGTATATTTAAACAAAGTGGGCTACAAAGATGACCTGTGGTTTCTCGCGATCACGTTGCACAAGTTTCTTTTGTACAAGATCCAGGAACTTCGAAGATGCACACAGTTGTTTCTGGAAACCAAAATATTGTCGGGGTTGAGAATGTGAGAGATAATTAAGAGGAATATAATCTATATGAAGAGATGACCCTCTTCAGCGAACCAGAAAACATCAACTGCATAGAAAAAAATTAAAAAGGATCTATATGCGAGAGTATGTCAATGCAGGAAAAATTGTATGAAATCAATTACAGTTGCCATGGATGAAAGACTTTCTATTTGCTATTAATGAATTTGACAGATGTTGTACATATTTGTAATAATACAATGTAGTAGTGTAATATTGAATTTGTCAAATTTTTATTTTTTTCTCTTTTTATGGGTTATGTTTTCATAAAAATTTTCTTGCATTATTATAACCTGAATATATGTGAATATAAATAAATATATATATATATATGAATATAAAGATACATGAGTATGAATATAAATATATATATATATATATGTGAATATATATATATATGAAATAATATCATGGAATCTTCTTCAGAGGCAGTTTATATTATGGACCGGTAGTGGAAATCCCTGGGTCGCGCGATATTTCAGCCCACGAGTCGGCCAGCATGCATGGGAAGTTAGTCACACCTTGGAAGTTGAGGACGTTGTACCCGCCTTATAAGGCGAGGCACGCAGTACTCATTGAGATGAGATATTGTTTACGGTGGATTATGGTTGGACCAACCAGTTGTAATGTATTATGTTTGGGGACCCGTGGTTATGGAAATAATCTTCAGTTTCCCAAACATAATACTCCAGAGAACAATATCTAATATTTTGCTCTGTTAAGCATGTAAGTTTGGCTGAATTTTGCGTGCCCATAGTTCTATACACTGACATGTGGGTTCAGTCCTATATGTCGGTGGACAGGTCACGGAAGCAAGATGTATGGTGAACGGACGCATTCCATATGTCAGTGGTAATAACTACACATCCTTAACTTCACATCATTTCCATAACTGCACTTCAACACATCCCATATTATCATAGGCGGCCATTTAACAAAGGATGTGGTCACGTCAACATCCTCGCGGTCATCGTCACCGTCGCCGTCCTCGTCCTCGCCGCCGAGCACCGTCCTCGGCCTCGCCGTCCTCGTCCTGACTCTCGCTGCCTCGCCCCGAGCGCTGTCTTCTTCCTCGCTGTCACCATCCTCATCCTCGTCTTCGCCACCGAGCGCCGTCCTTGCTGTGCTCTTCTTCGCTCTCACCGCCATCACCGTCCTCACCCTTGCCTCCAAACGTTGTCCTCGCCCTCGCCCTCGCCGCCATTGTTGTCGAGCACTGTTTCTGTCGCCGTCTCTGTGTCATCATACACCTCCCTCCTCTTCATACACGACAAGAAGTATACTTATATTCCACTATATATACTGTCTAGCTATTAGGTTTTAGTTGGTATTTGGATTTGTTTTATTCTAAATAATTCACATTTGTGTTTAAACAAATTGTCACTCCTTAGACTCTCATGGTTAGGTGTGATCCCATTTGGCTTATTTGTTTATATTTAAGTTGTTTGGTTGACCCATATGTGCAGATATTTGTTAGGTTTTAAAAATGTTATGTGATTTGAATGTGTATGATTTATATATATTGCAATTTTTTATAAAGATCTTGTTATGTGTTTTAACCATTAGCTAGGGTCCACAATGACTCACAATAGTGATGTGTTTCTCTATTATACTTGAGACTTTTTTCTTTTTGGTACTAACATGGAAGACTCTAAGAAGACTGTCTTGCAAGGCGATGATGCTGCTGCTAATAATGAACAAAACTCAGACAACTCCCGTAACGAGTTGAGCAGTTTTGGCTCGTATCACACTCTATCTCTTGTTGCATATCTAATAAAACCAAAAAGGACTTCAGACGATGTTTACCAGAATTATGATCCCGCTAACAAGGTATGGTACTTGTCCATCTAATAAATTGCAAATATCATTGTTCAAGTTAATGTTGCTTGTCAAGTATTTCGAAGTCTTGAATTCTTTTCTACCTAGATGAACTGCGAATAGAACAAGGTGACCTCTGCTCGAAAACTCGCAGAGGGTTCTCCAATGGTTGAATCCTCAGGTGCACTAAAGTGAAAATGAGGGCAACGAGGTGCAAATAAGGGTCTAGAAGGCATCACATACATAACAAAAATCAGTGAAGGTTGACTTCCCCAAGAACCGCTTAAAGTTGTTACAAAGTACAGAAATGTATGTGGTTGTCTTATTAGAGCGCTAATGCCAATCACAACGAACAATTGGAGAAAATTCCTTGAGGCGGGCAATAATAAGTTGTGGCAGAAGTTGAAGAAACAATTCAAGTTCCCAAAAGGTGCAGAAGAAGATAAAAAGAAAGCAACATTGATCTCTTGCGGCAAGAAGTTTTGTAGCTGGAAGAGTGAAATGAATTCTTATGTTAAGGATAATAAGGTCTCTAGCCCTAAGAAGATGGGGGAAAATCACACAAGCTCAGTGGCATGAATTTGTTCATTAAAAGACCACACATGAGGCTAAAGCCCTAAATTAATCTAGGTCTGGGCTTGCGAAGAAGAACACATACCACCATCGCTTGGGGCTACCGGATGTGCCCCCTAAATCGAGAAATGGCAGAGGATAATAGAGGACACTATCAGTGCGGGTAATCCTACCCGCTACAAGGCTGTGATGAGTGAACTAGGCGGTGAGTGTTAGCTCGGTCAAGTTTGACTAGCGATGGCAAACTTGCACACCTGACTCTGTGAGCGAAGTACAACAAAAAATAAAATAAGTAATTGAAAAGCAAGAGAAGGGTCTCTTCAAGCCTATGAGGGAAAATGACCAACTTACAGTTGTCCTAGGCAATCTTGAACACGGTGGATGGGTCTGAGCAATGTCTTCTCAAATTTCCTAGAAAGAGGGTTTCCCGAGTGATAAAGAGTCATATAAAAGACATGGTAAGTTCAAGAAGACACTTGAAGCTACGATTTAAGAAAAGGTCAAGGCGTCTGTACAACAAATATTGCATAAACTTTGAGAATTGGGGCAATTGCCCTCTAAGAATAAATCTTTTGTTCCCGTGGCAAATGAGGTGTTGTTATCTCCAACTGTCTTTCCTAGCAGTGTAGGATCAGTGCCAACTGACTTCCCTGCCAATGATATCCTTGAGGACAAATCTTTGAATCTTTTTGTCCCCATCGATAAAATAGGAAACAAAATAAAACAGGTTGCCACTGCTAGGGCAAAACCATATCGGATCTTGAACGGTAATACCCTCCCTATGAACAATGTGTGGTGCAAGTTCTGGGATCATCGACAATAATTTTGAAGATTTTTAAATAAACCACAACACTCATATGGGGATCACAACACTTGGGTAGGTTGTCAACAATTCAATCCTTTGGCATCAATGTGACATCATATTTGACGATGAAACGATGTCGAGCTCCGTCATCGCATCTCCGAAGACCTCAACACCATCTTCTACGCTGAAGGTTCAAGGTCCACTCCCGCCATGTCCTAACAAAGATAAACAAGAGTGACTAGTTGAACAACAGGTTGAACCAGTACAAGAGCAATCAGTTGAACAATAGGTTAAAGCAGTACAAGACCAATTAGTTGAACAACAGGTTGAAGAAGTATGAGAGCAACCAGTTGAACAACAGGTTAAAGCAGTACATGAGCAACTAGTCGAACAACAGGTTGAAGCAGTTCAACAAGTTGAAGAAATGCAAGAGCACGCTGCCAATTAGGTCATACAATGTTAAGGAACATAAAGCGGAAGTGTCAAAGTATCTGGAAGGAATGAAGAACACAAATTCAAAATCTCATTCTTCAGTCTCAAAAATAGAAAATAATGAGACGTGAGAAGAAGACGACAAAGTTCATTCTCAAAAGCCCTATCCCGTTAAAAATGGGGTCCCGATATACATGAAGAAGGATGTTCCTCGCAAATTGAATATGGAAGCTGTTCATGTCAAGGTACAACTTGGCGATCTAGAATTCCGATTTAGGAGAATACACCAGTGGTACATGTTGTGTCGCGGTTATAAAATTGACACTATCACATTTCGTGTGCCTAAAAAAGATTTTTTTGACAGAGTCAAAGTCAATCAACACTTTTTTATATTTTAAGATATGTAAAGCCTATTCTATCAAGAAATGCTCGACATCAACTTTTTACTCATCTGGTCCTTGTAAGCATCTCTAATCTTTCATACTTGTTTTTCTTACCACACGCATACATGGCAAGAGATTATAACAATTCCAGATTTATTCTTTAGGAAGCAATACATGGAGGAAGACAACCAAAAGGGCAAGACGAGTATCATTGACCTGACAAGGATTGCTAAGATGCAGTTCGACGTGATAAGTGACCGGTATTTATAAGGATACCCGAAAATACAAAGAAAGATTTTACAAAGATACAGAAAGAGTTCAAGAAGAAAAAAGAAAGCTTGAAATGGTAACCTACATAGGACAAGCTATGGATAAGTTTGTCAGAGCTGGCAATGACTTCATAAAGGCTCTGTACTACTTCGAGTAAGTTTGACACATGACATTGAAATAGCAAATATTGTTAATCGTTAACTTAACATGTGTATCATACGTGTGTAATAAGCACTACATTTGTATCTTTATCAAGCCAAACCTGGGTTTAGTAGTAGTCTTAGAGTCATCCAATTTCCAAGTAAAGCACTACAAAAAGTTATTGAACATTTTTAAAAAGTACGGGTATTCTATACTTTTATTTACACACATATATAGGTTGGCAATTCTTATATAACATTCCTTATATGACAGCGCTTGGTCGTATTACTGCAAACTTGGCGGTGAGCAAACTGCAAATAGGAACACATTGCACATAAGAACACATACTTGTGCCAAGCAGACTTTTGGTAGTCTCCTTTGCGAAAATTATGTCTGCAAGCAGCTTCGGCCGAACCGTTAGAATGTAAGTTATCCTTAATTAGTGTCGATACTGTATTTTCTTACTTGTGAGTTCCATTTTCATTGTCACTAGTAGCGTGTTCTAACACTTATATTATGTTTTCATTGAAACCAACACATTCTAATATTATGTTTTCATTGCAGCACAAGCCTTTGAACGATGATTTGCCGGTTGCTATGGATATGCCAAACAAAGGAGTCAAAAATATTGTGAGTTGAATGTGTTTTCACGTGTTACAAAATTATTCACTGAAGAGGGTTGTTCTTCGACGACACAAGTGCACACGCCGATGTGCCAGAACTTTGCGACTATGATACAGAAACATAGTGAAACTTGTAAAATATGTGTACTTGTGCATTGTATGTAGAGTTGACTTATATATTGTGATTGGTGTGTAAATATAATGTTGTCGTCTATGAAAAATATAGTGTTTGTGTTGTCTGTCAAAGTGTACTTGAATTATATTTGAGCTGTATTTGAATCACATGTGGTTGGTAGTTAAGAACGACATGTGAAAATCGATCATTTTCACATGCGGTTCGTGGTATCTAAAGAGACGTCTGTGATAATAAATTTTCATAGTCGATTCGTGGTTGTAAAGAAGAAAATGTGATAAATAATTTTCATAGTCGATTTGTGGTTGTCAAGAACAGCCTGGGAAAAGGATTTACCATAATCGGTTCAATTTTGGCATGAACCACCTGTGATAAAGCAAATTCACAGACGGTTTGTCATCGTAAATACCGCCTGTGATAAGGCATTACTACAGGCGGCTCGAGGTTTGTAAAGTACCGCCTGGGATAAGGCATTACCACAGACGGCTCGAGGTTTGTAAAGTACCGTCTGTGGTAATAAATTTTCACGTACAGTCAGTGCCCTGTATGTAAAATACTGCCTGTGATAATAATGGCGGTGTTTCTGTAGGGAGCTGTCTGAGAAAATCAGGTATCACAGACGGCTTCTGTTTGTAAAGAATCGCCTGTGATAAGAGGTTTTCACAGGCGGTATTCAGTGTCCACCTGTGAAAACGGTCAATTATCACAGGCGCTTTGTCACAAGCATTTTGGGGAAAACGCCTGTGATAATATGTTTAGGGTCCGTCTGAGATAATGGTTTTTGTAGAAGTGTACAGCCTGTGATAATATGTTTAGGGTCTGTCTGAGATAATGGTTTTTGTAGAAGTGTACAGCCTGTGATAATATGTTTAGGTTATGCATGAGATAACCGTGTCCAAGATAATAGAATTGTGAATATCTACATTTGTTTTTGTTGTAATAAACTGACCAACCAACTTGGAGGGGAAGTTGCTACTTCCACTATTGGGTAATCGATGCCATGAATGTGCCCGGGTTTGAATTGACTGTTGGAACATCGTGGGCATGCGGCGTGCGCGATGCGCCATGGCCGCCAATTGACATGGAGCACGATTCGCATAAGGCTTCGTTTGGCACCAGGGGGGTAATCATCCACTCGTGAGCCAATCCACTCCGGGGTTGGCTTGACACCTAATCCCGCCAGGGGGATTACTTCACCTAGAGTTTAGTTGTTTATCTATTTGGGAACCGGAGTGTAGTTTATACCTGTTGCTTAGATTTACTAAAGCAACCTTCTAAATAAAAAATCATGTTGCTAACCACAGTTGCTTCAGAAAATATTTGGTTGAGAGAAAAAAGATGGACATATTTTTATATGAGAAAAATAAAAATAATTGCCGTACTGTTTCTCGTACATCGCTTCACACACGAAATATGCCATCTTTCACACTGAATCATTAGGATCGACTGTTCAAGCATGTACCAACGGACAGCCATAATTTTAGAAGCAATCACCAAAAATCTAAACTGAGAAACTATAGCTCAACATTTCGTATTGGCTGTATATGAAGCAAGCAAATAATCAGTATTGTAATATACAAAATGAACAACTTCAGTTGAACAGCAACCAAATTTGGTCTCTGGACACCATCTAACTTGAGTTAATCATCCTCTGTAACAAAATAAACAGCTAATGGTTAAAAAAAATACCATCATATATTTCAAATTCACTCTGTACAAGTTCCAATGCAGTCACACAACAAATGTGAAATTTCAGGCATGAACAATTAGCAATGAACATAATGCCATGAATTAAGTTTCAAAAATGATTAAACATATGGATCTAACTATAGCTCTGGAGGATTCATTCTACACCTTTTGCTCTGATGTAGTACTCGTTTTCAGCTAGCAGTGAGTTTATAGTTAACTATAGGTCAAATCAGCCAATATCATGATGATTCTTGAACATGTTACTATACTAAAAAACTAAAGACCTTGAAAAAGCAGTCCTTAATTTCCAAATTACACAAGAAAACATGGTGTGCTATTCCTGAATGGATCTTAGAAAATCTAAGACCTTGTACAGCCTGTACTTAATTTCCAAAGTTCTGAAGTAACTGAAATTAAACAAAGACCATATTTGTAGCAGAATGACAAAGTTCTCAAGCAAAGACCATATTTGTAGCTACCTTTTCACATATGACACATACCAAAAAGTAACACATACGATTTTTTTTCTTTAGCCATATTTCAACAAAATAAAGTGGAAAAGTTAAAACAATAGGTATGTCTAGGTTGCAGTTAGAGGTGCGTTGTTTCGGACCAAAACGACTGGGAGAAGCGTAGTCATAGAAAGACAAAGAACCAGACCTCAATATATCAAGGGATGCTTTTACTTAAAGCCGATGACGAAGTGAAAATAGCTCAAACTAGATTATGGAGCCTGATAGATAGCACATTTTGCAACCACACACACCTTGGTCTCATGTTTGGAACAAAATTTGTTATGTACAAATTTATCTAAAAAATAACTACAAGATTCATGGTGTAGTAAGAGCAAAAAAATATTCCGCTACAAGACATAATATGCAGAAGCTTTCATACATACACTGTAGAATGTAGGCTATATGGAACATTAGCTTGACAAGCATGAACCACAAAGACAACTATATTCCTCTTGGAGCAGCTATTTGATTTACCTAATGTAAACACAGTAAATAATCACTACAAGATTAGGAGATAAAATGCTTATCCCCATGCAACAACTCACAAGTGGCCCATATGATTGGTCTCATGTAAACAAAGTATATAATCACTACAAGATTGGTCTTTTGATTCATTCCAAAAAAGAATTCGCTGCTCAAACTCGATTGCTATTTGAGAACCATCAAATTTTCAACCTATTCATGCCATCCATGCAACAAAGAACAAGGAACAGCAGATGGCTATCAGAGAACAGCCATGTAGAGGAGGATGGGGAGATGCAGGGGAAGAGGAGGTGAAGTACCGTGTAATCTGCTAGAGGGTGATGCTGGTGTCTTGCAGATGCTTGCCACCGGGTAGTAGAGGCTCGATCTTCATGGATCCACGACGCACAGGAAAAGTCAACAAATGAGAAATCTGAGAAACCCTAGACCAAGTAAGAGTGGAAGGAAGAAGCCCACCATCGCCGCCGTTCAGGAGAGGAGTCACCGTCGATGGAAGAGTCGCCGTTTCGGGTGCGAAACAGTCAATTTGCCGTCGTCCGGGACAAGTAGAGCTGCCGGGGTGCGGGGCGTCGGCGCCGCAAGGGATGGAAGGGGGGTCTGCTGATTCGACACCGCCGGGGGAGGGAGCGGGGCAGAGGCGAGTCAGCACCAGCGGGGAGGGAGCAGGGTGGGGGCGAGTCGGCGTCGCCGGGAGGGGGCGGCGATGGAGAGCGGCGCCTTGAGGGGAAGGGAGGGAGAGCGCCGCCGGGAGGGGGAGCGAGGGCGAGCGAGTTGGCGTCGGGAGCTGGGTGGGGGCGAGTCGACATCGCCGGGAGGGGGGGCGATGGAGAGCGCCGCCGGAAGGAAGGGAGGGTGAGTGCTGCCGGGAGGAAGGGTGGGCACGAGCAGCGCCGAGAGGTGGAGATTCTCGGGCGCTGGAGGAGTCGCTCGATTTCCACCCGATGCGAGCTAATTGAGTGTGGGCCGGCGAAATCCACTGCCTATCCAAATGTGTTTTTAGCTGATGACATGTATTTGATCCATAAGTGGGTCTGGCTCCACTCCTGATGTGGATTGGTCGTGGATCCACTCTGATCCCTACCTTCCCAAATGAGGCCTAAATTGGATCCCGAATAGGATGGTGAGCGTGTAGACGAGCTCAGTTAGATCACAAGCAACATGTGGGTCTGGTGTCTTGGCCGTGGATCATGGGAATTTGTGGTGCCGTAGTAACGGAAGAATCATGTGAATGGGTCATGTCACCATTGTTGCGCATGATCACTAGGTCCTGGCGTGAAATTACCTGTGGGGAGGGGTGACACCCAGGCCTATTTATACCCTTGTACATTGTCGGTGATCAATTGAATTGAGTTGTGATGGAATCGAAACAAATTTGTTGGTAATTTGATCACCTACATTGAGCCTCTATGCTTCCCTGTGTGCGAATGTGCGAGAGCGATTTTCTAGAATCCACCATTTCCCTCGGTTCCAATATCCACCATAAAAATGAAGTGATGATTAAATGTCTGGAAGGAATAGTGGTTGATGTATTTTTTTACTTATTTAGGTATTATTGCAACCTATATACTTTACTCATGCATATGTTCAGATTTCAGCCTAATGGTTTAGAAAGTTAATTTGTGAAATTAAAGGGTTGTATTATTGCATCTATCATTCAAGGATGATTTAAATTTCTCTTCATCTGATTGCAGGAGTTGATCGCATGCTTTGGCTTCTTTCTCCATGCATACAGGAGCTGCTAGTGCTGAGTGTAACGTCAAATTCAATGCTATATGGGCTTTGCCTGACAAGTCTTTAAAATGATAGCCTGGACCTAATGTTATGGAGGCTTGCTCTTTTATCCAGTATCTGAATTCTGACAGCGTGTCTTGTGCATACGGTGGACCGCATCATGAGCTGCAACATCTTTACATCGAAGAGTTCTCGAAGGATTAAATGAGCATAATATATATATATATATATATGATAATTATTTAAGTTTCGCTGTGTGAGAGGGACTGTGCATGTGTAGAAATGGAACCTGACTCTAGAACATGGTTCGAGAGAAGTGCTTCCTGTCCAACTCCATAAATCGTCGTCCCGGCAACAATCTACAGGCTTGTCACCGACTATGAAAGCCTCGCGCTACTAACCAAAAGTTTATAAATACATCGCCGCCGATGCCAAATGGCTTGCGCTCACCTTGGGCACAACCCAGCTGCTACTGCAACATCACCTGATACATGTTAAGGGCCCATGACTTGTGATTATTGATGTCACCACTTATCTGTCTCATGCTACATACGGATACGAAGATTATAATCTCCTATCCTCAAATATTTGCATGGGGCGGACGAGCGGTTAAAGGGTGGCGTCCGGGCCTGCGCAGTGCGAAGGCCCGGCCCAGGCGGCTGCAGAGTGGCGGCATGAGGAGGCTGCACCGCAAGCAGCGGGGACGAAGGACGTAAACATGGACCCAGGTGAAGGCAAAGGAGGTGGTCGCAGGCGAGTGGGGGGGGGGGGGGGGGGGGGGATGAAGACAGCCGGTGCCTCGTGCTCCTCGCGTCTCCAACTTTGTATATCGAGAGGTACCAGATGCGAAATGAAAATCAAGGATGCCTACTCTACTGGATAGTGGAAAATCAGGTTGAGGAGATGCATTTGAAGATGGGGTTCTATTTGCCTCTTGTGTTGGAAATTCATCCAGTGACTCGTCTCTATTTGTCTCTCACAACCTCTCCCTTATATCATTGAGTGTAATCGAGTATATTTAATGGTCAAATTTGCACGTCAGTACAACCACTACATAAAACGCAATCATTTGCGACGGCTAAGTTTATTTGCGATGGCTAGCCGCCGCAAATAAATTAAATTGCGACGGCATGTCGGTGGCCTTCGCAAATAACTAGGCCGTCGCAAATAAGATCTAATTTGCGACAGCCAGTCCTAGGGCCATCGCAAATAAGAGATTATTTGTGATAGCCAACCCTAGGGCCGTCGCAAATAACAAAGACGTCGCAAATAGACGTTAATTGCGATAGCCATAAGTTAAGGTCATCGCAATTAAGGCTGCCGTCGCAAATTAGGGCTAATATTGGGACCCTCCGACCCCGACACTTCATTCACGATTCACCTCCACAGCCGCCGCCTGCCGCGCCCCTGCCGCCCTGCCGTGCCCCTGCCGCTGGCCCGCCCCTGACTCCATTGCTCCCGCGGCCCCCGCCGCCCCTGCGCCCCCACCGCCGGCTCGCCCCCGGCCCCGCCGGCCCTCCCCAGCGGCGCCCCGGGCACCGCGGCGCCCCCCGCCCCTGCCGTCCTACCCCTGCGCCCTATGCGCCTGACTTCGTCGCGCCCCCGCCGCCGGACAGCAGCGCCACCGGCCTCCTCCAATGCCTTCGTCGTCCGTCCGACGCCGTCGACCCACTGCTCCACGCCGCACAAGTATGTTAATTGTTAATTGTTATGCGATGATTAGTTGTTATACTATTTAGTTGTTAATTGTTCTTATGATTAGTTGTTATGTGAATTAATTGTTAGGTTGTTGTTAATTAGTTATTAATTGTTATTTGATGATTAGTTATTATGCTATTTAGTTGTTAATTGTTCTTGATGATTAATTGTTATGCGAATTAATTGTTATGCGAATTAATTCTTGATGATTAGTTGTTATGCTTAGGTTTTATTTAATAATGTTTAAGATTTGTTATTGCTCTCATTTATTGTTTTGTGTTTAAATAATAGTTGCTTATGTTTTCTTTAATATTTTTGATGCTTATGTATTATATATAGAAACGGCTAAAAAAAAGGGCCGTCGTACGTAAAGTAAGCATCATATATGTAGCGTATATATGGCCCATCAGGTTCAATCCTAACCTTCATTCGAGGTCGGGCAAAGAGAGAACGACGCTGCTGCAGTGTGGGTCACTATCGTGACCCATGACTAGTGACAGAAGGTGAATCATTAAGGTTAAGTGTATATGGGTCAGACATCCCATTACTAACCCTAAAAGTCTATAATCAGATATCTCTCCACCGCAAGATCCCCCGTTCACATCGCGCGTGTTTGTGAGTACCTATAAGACGATGAAAACTCCGAAAAACGTATGTTGCGAGTATGTGTCCTTGACTCGCAACATCCATAAGGCAACAAGTTTCCCAGCTAATCAGTTGCCCCCCTTTGTACTTTAAGAACTACACCGGATAGAGGGTGTAGTGTTAAATAGGCGGCATTATGCTGCCGAAATTTCGTGATTTGTGAGACGGATGATAATCAAACATTGATGAATCGTTAGGGTTAAGTGACCAACCCGAAAGGGCACGACACGCAATAAGTGTGATCGTGCCGTGTAGACCATTGGTGTGGTACCGTATGCGTCAAGGTGGTACTGTATACATTAACGACGATTTCTTTCGCGTTAAACTGTAGAGTCAAACATGGGTGAACACCGCAGTTAGATGTATACTAGCTGGAAGAGCAGAACTGGTGGTCACTCGGATGAGTGGTACATCAAGTTAGATAAATTTTTGGATCGGACATTTTCGTTGTCAACGGAAGATATGGTGCGGTGCCCATGTACAAAATGCTGGAACACCAGGTTTTTTAGAAGATGGGAGCTTTTGTTTAACTTATGTTGAAACGATTTCACTTCACATTATGAAGTTTGGACCTTTCACGGCGAGACTAATTCTCGAGTCATAGAAGAAGTGGATGAGGATGATGATATAACAGAGGTTGATAGGATGGATGAGATGCTAGAAGCTCTGGAAGCAGAGGATCCTCTTATAAATGAGGCAGAGAAGTTCTTCGAGGAGCTGAAAAAATCACAAGAGTCGTTGCATGAACACACGGTTGTGATCATACTTGCTTTCTTGACCAGATTTATGGCAATTAAGTCCAAGTACTTTTTTTCCATCAACTGCTACAATGATCTCATGAAATTGATTTGCGATATCCTTCCACAACCTCACAAAGCGCCACCATATATGTATCAGTCAAATGTCAAGATATCTGGTCTTGGTATGAAGTATGAGAAAATCGATGTGTGCCCAGACAACTGCATGCTATTCTGGAAAGAGCACATCAATGAGAAGATGTGCTTGAAATGTGGTAAACCGAGGTATATCGAAGTTGTTAATGACGATGGCGATAATGTGATGACAGATGTCGCACATAAGAAGCTTCGTTACTTGTCTGTGACACCTCGGTTGAAGCGGTTATTTCTTTCAAAAAGAACCACAAGACACATGAGATGGCACAAAGAAGGTAAACGTGAGAACCAAGAATTCTTGACGCATCCGTCCGACGGTGATGCATGGAAGGCGCTAGACCGTTTCGATCCAGAATTTTCTCGTGATGCGAGGAATGTCGCATCGGATTAGCGACAGACAGATTCTCACCGTTCAGTACGAATGCCACGCCATACTCCTGTTGGCCCGTCTTTGTCATTCCGTACAACCTGCCACCTCCTTTTTGTACGAAGAACGAGTTCATGTTTCTCAGCCTCATTGTACCTGGACCTGATCATCCCGGGTCACGTCTCAACGTGATGTTAAAACCGCTGATCGAAGAATTGAAAGTCTTGTGGACAGGAGTCAAAGCATACAACAGTTACAAGAAGCAGAATTTCAACCTTTGAGCTGCTTATTTGTGGTTCGTCCATGATTTGCCGGCATACGGCATGTTTTCCAGATGGAGCACTCACGATCGTCTAACGTGTCCGATATGTGCTTCAGACACGGATTGCTTTCGACTAACTCATGGAGGCGAAATATCTTACTTCGATTGTCACAGACGTTGGCTGCCCTCAAATCACATATTTAGGCAGCAGAGGCATGTCTTTCAAAAGAACACTGTTGTCACTAAAGGACCACCGAAGCATCTCAACGGGTCAGAAATTTCTGATATGTTGGACAAACTGGTGCCTGATGATGGTCGTCCTGGATATTTCGTAGGTTATGGAGAGGAACACAATTGGACTCACATATGTGGACTTTGGGAGCTACCGTATGTGAAGTCGTTGATTCTAATGCACAACATTGATGTCATGCATTAGGAGCGTAACATGAGCGAAAGTATCATAAGCACTTGCATGGATATGCCTGGCAAAACGAAAGACTATTACAAAGCTAGACTAGATTTGGCAGACATTTGTCACCGTCCAACTCTTGAAATCTCTTAAATTGGTGGGAATCCACGTGCTTCTTTCTATCTCCGTTCGAAAGAAAAGAAAGAAGTTATGAAATGGATGAGAACTTTGAAATTCCCAGATGGTTACGCAGCTAGCCTGAAACGAGTCGTAAATGTGAACACAGGAAACCTCACTGGGTTGAAGAGTCATGATTATCACATTATAATGGAAAGACTCTTTCCTGTTATGTTTCGAGGCTATCTAGATGATGTGGTGTGGAAGGTTTTAGCTGAGCTCAGCTATTTCTATAGACAGCATTGTGCTAAAGAAATCGAGATCGGGATGATGGATAAGTTAGAGAAGGAGATATACATACTTTTATGTATGATGGAAAAAAAATTTCCATCGGGTTTCTTCAATCCAATGCAACATCTGCTTATCCATCTTCCATTCTAAGCTAAAGTTGGCAGTCATGTGCAATATAGGTGGATGTATCACATTGAAAGAGTGCTACGGTATCTGAAACCAATGGTTGGCAACAGAGCAAGGGTGGAAGGGTGCATCATTGAAGCATATGCTCTTAAGGAAGTAGGATACTTTTCAAGTGTCTACATGGTGGAAGAAAACAATATCAATACTTCAGCGATGTGGTACAATGTGGATGAAACACCCCGTTTAAGCGACCTTTCCATTTTTCAAATGAGAGGCACCATCGTTGGTAGCTACATGACCTACGTGCTATCCGAACATGATAGGACCATTGCTTTACTCTACATATATGCAAATATAGAAGGCATGCAGGAATACTTCGAGTAAGTGTTTGTCTTACATTTATGCTAATCGACATATTTTGTTGCACATGTATTATAAAAGATGTTTTTTCATGTTCAGCGAGTTCCACAGACAATGTTGGCCACATAGGCATCAACCTACGACCAAACAAGTAGAAGGGATGCGAAAAGAATGAATAAACGGGGGGGGGGCTGGGGGCGGAGTTTCCTATCCTGGTTTTGAGATTATGTAATATTCTCTCGTCTTCTATGTATTATAAGTTACTATTATTAAAGAAGCATTATTTTAACTTACGATCATTTATGACAGTGTCGGACTCACAATGTCCATGAAGATTTGCGGTAGCTATCTTATGGATTGGTGAATGTTAGAAGCTATAGTCGATATGATGTAAATGGCTTTCAATTCCGTACAACTCATTTTGAAACTTTTCGTCCTCTCGCGGCAACATCAAATTCCGGTGTTGTGACAAGAGCAATGGACACTCAAGAGAATTTAACCGATTATTATGGGATCATTAACAAAATCCTTGAATTTACTTTTACCGGAAATAATACCCTTCGAGTTGTCTTCTTTGACTGTGACTGGTTTGATCGCACTCATGGAACTCGAGAAAAGCAATTTGGAATCATGGAAGTGAAACATAAGGACCGACTACGAGGTTACGATACATTTGTTCTTGCACATCAAGTGGAACAAGTGTATTATCTACCTTATCCATGCACGAAGCTCAGTGCTTGGTGGGTGGTATATAAGGTGAATCCTCATGAGCGGTTATATACTCGTCACAGGTAAATTTCACTCGTTTTGGACAAATTCTTTAAATTCAATTTCACATTAAACTTACTTATGTAATATTTGAATGTTGTAGTCCTCACCGGCCGACTCAGAGGCTGCTGCGCCAGTTGAACTTGGCCACCCTTCAGTGAGCCAGCCCTCGGCCAGCCAGCCCTCGGCTCGCGAGCCTTATGTTCCTGACCCTTTTGACTCGGCTGGTGACGAGCCTTCTGGGTCACCTGACGTGTCACCCCAGCAGACGCGGAGGACGAGGAGGACTCACTTTGTCAGTCCTGCACCGGTCCCTTCATAGAGGATCGTGATTCATCCGGTCGGAGACAGGTAATAAAAATTATAGTGTTGAATTCTGGTTTCTTTTGGTTACTTAAGTAATGAATCAATAAATATCTTGCGGGGTTTGGGATGACACGTCTTTCATCAATGAGAGACACAAATACCGGTGAACGGTGTCCTCGGGTCCTTAGTGCGTTTGCACTATCCCGGGGTCATCGACGGGGTGCCTGCTCTTTCATGGGAGGACTACGCACGCGTCCATCACCAAGAGCACGACAACCTTCAGGAGGCTGTATGGGCTGATTTTATAGTAAGTATGTTTAAGATAGTTTCTAAGTTTTAACTCTTACACTCTTGTAATAAACATCTCTTCAATATATTCTTTATCACAGGCAAGGTTTACTTTAGAGGACCCGAATGACCCTCGCCTGGTTGAGGATGCGAGGAGAGTGTTTCACTACAACGCTGCCAAGGCACTTCGACGAGCTTTGTCGAATGCTCGTATTCAAATTATTAATGAGCACTTGAAGGCGAACCAACACCATGTGCTACACTTTCGGCAAGAGAGCGAGAGGCACCTGATGGAGGAGGAGTATGTGCAGGTACGTGGGTTGTAGTAAGTATTTTTTCTGATAATTTCCTCGATGGTATATTTAACGACTTCCAACTATGTGCAGGGCCACGTGAGCTGGTTGCAGGGTTGGACCGATGCAATTCGGGCCGTTTGTCGCTACTGGGCTAGCAATGAGTTTAAAGATAAGTCAAAGAAGGCTCGAGATTGCAGAGGGGTCGAGGGCAAGAGCGGGCACGACCAAGATAACCACTTGCGTTTAGCTAAACGCATGGTAAGTGTATGTAACTTATGTTTATATAGTCATAATATATTGTTCATACTAACATGTATTACAGGAGCGCGAGATGGGGTTGCTGCCGACCCCTGCTTAGATTTGGAAGAGAGGTCACAGGGACCCTACTCAACCGACGGGGTGCAGTCAGGTTAATCTGGGCGATTGGTAACTTTAGAAATCATTCATATTAAATATAACTATATAGATTGTTGAACTTACACGGTTTTCTTGTTTTGCAGGCTAAGTACGGGGAGGAGGCTAGGAAGATGCACGACGAAGATTTCAATTGGGAACATGAACCAATCGATCCTCAAGCCACGTATGCAAGCGGAGGTGGAAAAGCAAATGGAAGGTGAGTTTACAAGTCATTTTATCATTTTCAATTCAAAGTATTCAAGATATTTCAATTTCATATTACTGACTCTCTTTTTTATAGGCACGCCATATTCGACGGAGTTGTCGACTCGAGGGCGGCGAGACCTGCAAGAGGCAGCTCCACGCAGGCTTCGTTAGTGGGCACGACAGGTCGCCGCGTATCGCTGAGGGACATTGAGATGCAGTCCCTTAGACGACAGGAGGAGAACCTTAGGCGACAGGAGGAGGCGGAATGCCAAAGGATCACGATGGAGGCCACGATCTCTTCCCAGACAGCCTTGGATGGCACAGATGCGGGACACAATGGAGGTAACAAAATGAAAACTAAAGTTCTTATTAATTCAGCGTAAATGATTTACTAATAGGTAACATTTAATGTTTGCAATGACAGGCCATGGCCCGGGCGCAAGGTCTGGGGGGTGGGGGGGGGGGGGGGATCCAGCTACTGCCAATACCGGGCCTTCCAAGCGATCCTTCTTCTGAGGGTCAGGTAATTTCCTATGTTAACTTAACAATTCTAATTTTATCTAAATTTAACAAAAATAAAGCGAGAAAATAGAGTGGCAGTGAGAGATAGTTACATAGAGTGAGAGATGGATTAGAAGAGGGAGGAAAATAGAGAAAAAAAGATTGAGATAGAAGTAAGAGGGAGATAGTTATATAGAAGAAAAGGATTGAGATAGAAGAAAGAGAGAGATAGAAGAAAGAGAGAGATAGAAGAAAGAGTGAGAGATAGTTAGATAGAGTGGGAGAGGAATGAAGAGAGAGAGGGAGATTTAGATGGAGATAGAGGGAGAGGAAGATAGAGGGAGAGAGGGAGATGTAGATGGAGATAGAGGGAGGAAGATAGAGGGAAAAGGAAAGCAATAGAGAGATAGAGTGAGAGAGAAAGATAGATTGAGATAGAGAGAGATAAATGAAAAGAGAGATAAAGAGAGGGGGATCTAGATGAAGATAGCGGGAGACGAAGGGAGGGAGAGAGATGTTGATGCATTTATATTCTAACTCTAAGTTTCATTAATTGCAAGGATCTGCGACGGCTGCACAAACTCCGTCGCCATCGCTACCGCCACCTGGAATGAGGCGCGATGAGGACTTCGACTTCGGAGGTCAGACGGGCGAGTGAGATCTTGTTTGCTTTGTTGATGGTCATGTGAGATGTATCGACGATATTGTGATGTTGTTTGTGATTGTGATGCTGTTTGTTATTGTGATGTTGTTTGTAATGTTGTTCCGTGATTCTGGCCATCGAGCCGGGTAGTATTTTTTGTTTTTTAAAAAATAAAAAACCTTATTTGCGACTGCTTTTTATACAGTACCATCGCAAATAAGGTTCCAGACCGTCGTAGTTAAGCCTCTGCTATTTGCGACGGCCTGGCGGTAGCAAATAAGCATTAATTGCAACGGCCAGGCCGTCGCAAATAGCCGTGTGGGTCCCGGAGGAGGACACGTGGGGCCCTGCCGACTGAACTTATTTGCGACGTCATGGCCGTCGCAAATAGGGTTTAAATTGCGACGGCCTGGCCGTCGCAAATACAGGTGTGGGGCCCTCCAACCCCCTGACAATAACTTGCGACGCCGCTGCGAGCCGTCGAAAATATCCTTATTTGCTATGGTGGCCATTGCAAATAAGCTTAATTGCGACGAATTATTCACGACGGCCAAAAACCATCGCAAGTAAGCAAAGTCGTCGCAAATAGCTTACCGTCGCAAGTTGTCGGGATTTCTGTAGTGAACTTGTGGATTTATCACAGAGATTTAGTGTCTTTGTTTCTCGATAGCATGCGATAATGTTGAGTTTGCTCGATTATGGGTCATAGATTATTACTTCCTCATGTTTGCTATGTGTTCATTAGATTAGCACGAATAAATAAGCATTCATGCAATACATCAACTCTCTCTCTTTTTTATTTTGGAAACATAAATAAATTTGTCCAAAAATCGGGTCGCAATTGAGTCTATTTTAAAACTTTCAAGTTTCAGAGATATGTAGCTTTAGTTGTAACTAAGTAATTTGAGTACCTCAATCATAACGCTAGGGGATCGATAATAAGTTAATATTTTCACTACTTGAGAAAGGCTTATTCGAGACGCGCCTGCACGAAGAATGGAGACAAGAAAAAAGCGTGTCTCCGTCGTCGCGTTTCGCATTACAGAGTAATCAGAGACGAGCGGTGGGTCCGTCGCCCATCAGTATACATGAGAGACAAGCTCTAAGAAAGCTCGTCTCCTTTTCGTGAGGAATCCGAGACGGACTTTAAGGGGCCCGTCTCTTTTTTCTAATTTATCCCAGATGAGCATTAAGGAGGATGACTCCTTTATGTAAGATATTTGAGACAAGCTTTATGTCAGACCGTCATAGATTTGAAGACTAATTCAAGACGGCCATTATGAAAGCCCGTCTCCTTTCGGTTAGAAATCTGAGACGGGCTTTATGAAAGCCCGTCACATATTTAATGACTAATCCGAAACGGGATTCTATTAAGGGCATCTCCTTTTTGTTATAATTGAGAGATGGTCTTTAAGAACGGCTGTCTCCTTTTAATAAGTCTAATCCAAGACAGTCCTCAGTTCATCCCATTTCCTTTATTTGTGAAATCCAAGACAACATTTATGTCGGACCTCTCCTTTTGTGTAGGATCGAAGAGCACGTGAAAATCTACCAGAGGGGGGTGAATGGTAGATTTAAAAATCTTACGCAGCGGAAACAAATAAACCCCAAACCCTTTCGGCAGAAAAACGATCTGTTAAAAAAATTATGTGTGAGACTAATATAAACGTGTTTCACCGTGACAAAAGTGATATATATCATAGAGAATCAAGTCACGAAGACAACACAAAATAAATCACTCAAATCCGACGAGAAAAACTCAAGTTATGATCGAAAGATCAAACAATGGTCAATCTGTCCTACCCGAGAAAAAACAGTTCTGGAACGCTGCAAAGAAACTCGTGTAGATCATAGACCACAAATCCAATGACCGTGAAATTTTGACATATGATAGACAATCAAGTTTTGAAGACAACCCAAAAAGAATCACGTCAATTGGATCTGTAAAACTCGAGTTATGATAAAACCACCGACGAAAGGTAGTGCTGTCCAGAAACTCGACGAGTAAAACTTGTCTGGAACAAGTCGGACGAACAAGGCACAAAAGTTCCTTCAAAATACGAATTTTATTCAATAGAACATAAGAGGAACAGCCCCAAAGTCGTGCACCACGGGCTCTGGGCTCCCTTGTTTATATAGCCATCCCTTAGGCCAACCCAATATCAACTAGGACTCCAATCCTACTGAGATCACGAATCGTAACTTTCCATAACTGCTCAAGATTCTTCTATACGCAGATAGAAGCAATCTTAAGACTTCCAATCACCTTAGGAACGTATCCCACATTCTAAATGAAAGTGCATCTAGGACTCCCTTGTGGGTTTTGGATGATTTATGACAAGCAATTGGGATCCTAATCCTTTTGTTGAGATGAATGAAGGCAAATGATGAAAAATGAGCAAAATGTCAAAAAGAAGGGAAATGAGAAGCAAAGTAAATTTTAGCTCAAGGAGAAGAAAATAGTAGTTTATTATGTATGGAGTGTGCTAAGGAAACACATCCAAGAGCTCAATCACTTTCAAGCACACACACACAATGCACAAAGTTATACAGGACCGGCCTAGTCCGAAAATAGCCGGACTATTCCGATATCACATTCTGCACTAGATCGGACAAGTCCGGTCCCCACCGGACTAGTCCGATATCTTTCTGATTCACTTCGGACTAGTCCTCCCCAATGCGGACTAGTCCTCAACACAATGCACAAGTCACACAAAATCGGACAAGTCCGTTGTAATCCGGACTAGTCCGATATTCATTCTGATCCACTTCGGACAAGTCGGGTGTCTACACGGACTAGTCCGATATACACACTGATCTAAATCGGACAAGTCCTCCAAGTGCGGACTTGTCATTCTAAACACTTAGGGTTTCATGTGTCCGGACAAGTCCGATGGCAATCGGACTAGTCCGAAGATTTCCAGTAGTGAAATCGGACAAGTCCGTTTTCAAACGGACTAGTCCGATATTCCTGGACACTTAGGGTTTGCTACACACAGCACACCGGACTAGTCCGATGACCACCACGGACTAGTCCGATCTTTCTAAACCCTAACGGTCACTTTTAGAAACCCCATATAAATAGAGGTGCACGGCCCACTTTCACAACCTCTCGAACCCTAGCGCCGTCACACCTCCCAAGAGACTCAAAAACCACCTCTCTCCACGAAATTAAGTGCAAAATCGATCAATCTATTGAAGATCACTTCTAGATCATTGGAGAGACACTTGGCACACATCATTGAGCTCTTGGTTTGATTCTCTAACACACTCTTGTGTTTCAATTTGTAATTTTCGAGTGTGTTATTGGTGGCTTTGTAAGTTGTAATCAAGGGAGCTCTCAACGTGTGAGAACGCCCCTTCAACTTGGTTATTTACCCCTTTGTGATTAGTGGAAGAGGATTGGCCTTCGTGGCGATCTGACGAGGGAAGGGTTGGAGAAGACCCGGTCCTTTTGTGGGCTCCTCAACGTGGATGTAGGTTGCCTTCGTGGTAGCCGAACCACGGGATAAATCTTGTGTCTTGTCCTTTTGTGTTCTTCATCTTAATTGATCAACTTAATCTAGGGTTTGATTCATTTTGTTCAATTTGAGTTAATTTGTTAAACAAGAGCCTTAATTGTTATAGAAGTTGACATACAACTATTAAACTGTCATTTAAGTCTATATTTCCGCTGCCTACATGAACGAATCAATCAAATATCTGAACTTGATCAACTTAGCCCGTGAAAACCGGACTAGTCCGCTCTTTACCGGACTAGTCCAATATCTCTGGTATTGACTGTGTTGTTGAGTGTTACAGGAACCGAGAAAAATTCAAAAAGGCCTATTCACCCCCCCCTCTAGGCCTACATTCAATTGGTATCAGTGCGAGGTTCTTCAAGAACGAGTGCAACCACTCGAAGAGATCATGTCGGACATGAAGGAAGTTCAGAAAATCAACAACCAGGAAGAAGTGAACAACGACAAGAACCAAAAGCTGGAAAAGTATCTCGAAGCAATTCAAGACTTCGATGATGATGACGAGGAGACGCTGGAGCTGAAAGCACTCCTCAGGAAGAAAGCACTTTCCAAAGGGAAAGCCAAAGTTGAAGAAAAGAAGAAGGGGAGTAGTCACACTGACTACTCCCGATATCCTTTTAACTATGATCGTTTAAATTCAAATAACAGCCATTATCTATCTATTCCTCTTGGAAAAGCCCCACACTTCGATGGGAGTGATTACTCCATGTGGAGGCAAAATATGAAGATGCACTTGATTTCCCTTAACCCAAGTTTATGGCATATTGTGTGCACAGGAATAGACATCCCAGATGACGACGAAGAGCTCACCCCAAGTCAAGAGCAAGCCATCCACAGAAACGCTCAAGCTGCAGCTGTAATCACCTCCTCTCTAAGTCGAGATGAATTCACAAAGGTGGACGGACTGGAGATTGCCAAGGAAATATGGGACACGCTACAAACAGCCCATGAAGGTGACCGGCATGTGCGGGAGGAGAAAATTGAAATGATCGAAGGCGAACTTGGAAGGTTCGCAATTGAGGAAGACGAGTCTCCCCAGGACATGTACAACCGATTGAAGACACTTGTAAACAAGGTTCGATCATATGGGAGCAAGAAGTGGAATGACCACGAGGTTGTAAAGCTCATACTTAGAGCCTTTATGCCTCGCAATGTCACACTATGATCTATGATCAGAGAGAGTCCCGGGTACAAGAGGATGACTCCAGATGAGGTGCTTGGCAAAATCATCAACTTTGAAATGATGGAGAAACAAGCCAAGCACGTCAAAGAAATAGCCGACCTCACATCAGCCAAGAAGAAGGGAGTTGCCTTAAAGTCCACACTCAAGCCACTATCCAAGGAAGCAAGAGAAGCACAGCTTGAGGAGGACAGCGATGATGAAAGTAGTGAGCTGGATGGAGAGGATATGATTTTGTTCATGAAAAAGTCCAAAGAATATTGAAGAAAAGACAGAGAACAAAATCAAGTGAAGGCAAGTACAAAGAGAGGACAAAGCCGAAGATGAGGCGGGCGTGCTATAACTGTGGTGAGTATAACCACTTTATAGTCGATTGCCCGTATGA
The DNA here is from genome assembly GCA_036927565.1 of Tuctoria greenei. Taxonomy (NCBI): domain Eukaryota; kingdom Viridiplantae; phylum Streptophyta; class Magnoliopsida; order Poales; family Poaceae; genus Tuctoria; species Tuctoria greenei. The sequence continues at coordinate 258,952,386 of JAYESD010000001.1, read as the reverse complement.
GGACAACAAGAAGAAGAATAAAGAAGTCAAGCCTCAACCGAAGAAATTCTTCAAGAAGAAGAAACAAGCTGAACAAGCACACATTGGAAAGGAGTGGGACTCAAACGATGAGTCTTCATCATCCGATGAAGAAGAGATGGCTAGCATAGCCATTGAAAGCACGTCCAAGAAACCCACACTCTTCCCCACGCTCGGTACAAAGAAGGGACATGGCACTTGCCTCATGGCAAAGGAAGGTAAACGCAAGGTAAACATCAAAACTCCTTCCATGAATTCCTACTCAAGTAATGATGAACTAGATAGTGATGATGAAGATATGTTAATGGGATTAGACAGAAAAATTGCTGCTAAAATGAAATTTTTACTTGACCAACTTGTTGAGAAGGAATAGCTAATTGATCGTCAAGAGGACATGATTATCTCCCAAAAGGAGAAGTATGTCAAACTTGATAATCTTCTAGTTCTTGAAAAGGAGAAAAACAGCTCACTAGAGCTTGAGCTGGCTTCAAGCAAGAAAACTTGCTTGGAGTTAACCAACTCAAACGTTGCAATCAAGGATCAACTTGATGACCTGATCAAGGTTAACAAGATCCTTGAAGTGCAAGTTGAGTCACTCAAGCTAAGTGAATCTTCCTCCTCTTCAAGTCTACCTTCTCAACCCACTTCAACTAATCTTGTTCATATGTGCAAATGTAGTAAAATCAACACCAGTTTGAAGGAAAAGTCTACCTCCACAAAGGATAAAAATCGTACCCAATGTGGAATATTTGACAAGGAGAGGATCAACTATGCATGTAATGCATACTTGGTCCAAAGACCTCCAAATGTCAAGTATGGCATTGGTTACTCTTATGATGGAAAGCAAAATGCTGGAAGTCATAAGAATAACAAGGGAAAGATTACCTTTGTGAAGGGAGGACCCTCACAATCTGGTAACTCGAAAGTTAAAAACCTGAACTCTCATGAACACCGGACTAGTCCGGTTGTGGTCCGGACAAGTCCGGTCATACGGACAAGTCTGATCACCCAGACTAGTCCTATCAACAAACAACAACAACTTTTGTTCAAAACCTTTGATGCCTCTTATGTATTAATGAGAAACAATCTTGGTAAAGTTTATGCTTATTATGTTGGGCCACGCCATGGGAACACAAAACCCCATGTGTCGGTGCCCAAATGTATTGTAACTAACCTCCAAGGACCCAAGCAAGCTTGGGTACCTAAAACCAAGACATAATTTGTTTCTGCAGGCCTACTCCTCCGATGGATCCAAATGGGTGCTAGACAGTGGATGCACCAACCACATGACCGGAGAAAGGAGGATGTTCGTGGAATATGAAGAAAACGAGGACCCAAACGAAGGCATCTACTTCGGAGATAATAGTCAAGGAAGGGTCCTCGGTACTGGTAAAATAGCAATATCCTCTGAACACACTCTTTCTCATGTTTTACATGTTGAATCTTTAGATTATAACCTGCTGTCCATATCTCAATTATGTGACAAAGGTTATAATTGCCTGTTCACTAACGAGGGTGTGACTGTCTCAAAGAGGAGTGATGGTTCCGTTGCATTCAAGGGTATGTTGAAGGGAAAGCTTTACCTTGTTGACTTCAACAAGGATAAAGCCGAACTCGACACATGCTTGATTGCAAAAACCAACATGGGTTGGCTGTGGCATAGACAGCTAGCACATGTTGGTATGAGGAATCTTCAAAAACTCCTCAAGGGCGATCACATCCGAGGTTTGAAAGATGTTGTTTTTGAGAAAGACAGGCCTTGTAGCGCGTGCCAAGCCGGAAAGCAAGTTGGAGCACATCATCCCGCAAAGAACATCATGACTACGACAAGACCGCTCAAACTACTTCATATGGACTTGTTTGGTCCAATTGCTTACATAAGCATCGGCGGTAATAAATACGGTTTAGTCATTATTGATGATTTTTCCCGCTTCACTTGGGTGTTCTTTTTGCATGACAAGTCAGAAACACAAGGGACACTCAAGAAATTTTAGCTCAAGGAGAAGAAAATAGTAGTTTATTATGTATGGAGTGTGCTAAGGAAACACATCCAAGAGCTCAATCACTTTCAAGCACACACACACAATGCACAAAGTTATACAGGAACGGCCAAGTCCAAAAATAGCCGGACTAGTCCGATATCACGTTCTGCACTAGATCGGACAAGTCCGGTCCCCACCGGACTAGTCCGATATCTTTCTGATTCACTTCGGACTAGTCCTCCCCAATGCGGACTAGTCCTCAACACAATGCACAAGTCACACAAAATCGGACAAGTCCGTTGTAATCCGGACTAGTCCGATATTCATTCAGATCCACTTCGGACAAGTCCGGTGTCTACACGGACTAGTCTGATATACACACTGATCTAAATCGGACAAGTCCTCCAAGTGCAGACTTGTCATTCTAAACACTTAGGGTTTCATGTGTTCGGACAAGTCCGATGGCAATCGGACTAGTCCGAATATTTCCAGTAGCGAAATCGGACAAGTCCGTTTTCAAACGGACTAGTCCGATATTCCTGGACACTTAGGGTTTGCTACACACAGCACACCGGACTAGTCCGATGACCACCACGGACTAGTCCGATCTTTCTAAACCCTAACGGTCACTTTTAGAAACCCCATATAAATAGAGGTGCACGGCCCACTTTCACAACCTCTCGAACCCTAGCGCCGTCACACCTCCCAAGAGACTCAAAAACCACCTCTCTCCACGAAATTAAGTGCAAAATCGATCAATCTATTGAAGATCACTTCTAGATCATTGGAGAGACACTTGGCACACATCATTGAGCTCTTGGTTTGATTCTCTAACACACTCTTGTGTTTCAATTTGTAATTTTCGAGTGTGTTATTGGTGGCTTTGTAAGTTGTAATCATGGGGGCTCTCAACGTGTGAGAACGCCCCTTCAACTTGGTTATTTACCCCTTTGTGATTAGTGGAAGAGGATTGGCCTTCGTGGCGATCCGACGAGGGAAGGGTTGGATAAGACCCGATCCTTTTGTGGGCTCCTCAACGTGGATGTAGGTTGCCTTCGTGGTAGCCGAACCACGGGATAAATCTTGTGTCTTGTCCTTTTGTGTTCTTCATCTTAATTGATCAACTTAATCTAGGGTTTGATTCATTTTGTTCAATTTGAGTTAATTTGTTAAACAAGAGCCTTAATTGTTATAGAAGTTGACATACAACTATTAAACTATCATTTAAGTCTATATTTCCGCTGCCTACATTAACGAATCAATCAAATTGACTGAACTTGATCAACTTAGCCCGTGAAAACCGGACTAGTCCGCACTTTACCGGACTAGTCCGATATCTCTGGTATTGACTGTGTTGTTGAGTGTTACAGGAACCGAGAAAAATTCAAAAAGGCCTATTCACCCCCCCCCCCTCTAGGCCTACATTCACTAAACAACTCAAATTCGTGACCCACATGAAATCCTATCATAACCAACTCAAATCTTTCCATATTTGAGTCAAACCCGACTCAGCCGCAGCCTGAGTCCATAACCTAGTTGGTTGGACCTTTACGACCAATTCTTTTCGTCCACATCTCTTCATCACGTCTCGGAACCATGTAGCCACGTCCATGCACTCCTTGAACACGTGCAAACATCTTTCAATGACGTCCACGATACCTTAATATGCATTGTTCTTGATTCAATCATGTTGCGCAACCTCCTGATCAGCTCAACCACAATTCCTCCTGAATTTGGTTGTTGGAACCTCATCTCCTCCCTGAGACTAGTCCAATGGATCCCGTAACCAGCCATGTCTTGAACTCAAGCAACACCTGCACATGAACAAACAACCAATCCATACGATCCCAAGTCCTCAACTTGACTCAAGTTAGTTCCGAACACAACACCCTACGCGAGAACCTCATATAAGCATGTTGCAAAAACCACAGTAACACAATATCATCCATATCAACCAAAACACACCAAAAACTTAGCAAATGAATACTAAGCAATCTTTCCAACAATGTAAAGCAAGTACGAAACATTGCAAATGAAAAGCAGAAGCACTACGCTCAAGTTCCGGACCTTGCCAGAGCAACCCGGACCTTGAGCCGGAGCTAACAAAAGCTAGTAGAACCTAGCGCTGGAGCTTACCAAAACTAGTACAACCAAGCTCCCGCCGAAGCTTACAAAACTAGCAGGACCTAGCACCGGAGCTAACCAGAACTAGTCAGAACTAGTAATCCCAAAAGCCAGAGCTAGAAAAATCAACTCAGAGCTTAGCAAAAACATTCTGGAGCTATCAAAGACATGTCGGAGCTAAAGACAAAACTCATCGGAGCTGACCAAAGCTAGTCGGACCTAGCATCGAACGTAACCGGAGCTACCCAAAACAAGCCGGACCTACCATCGGACCTTGCTGTAGCTCAGAGCTAGAGTCGGACCTTGATAAAAAGGTGTTTTGGTGATATGTTAAACTTTTATCATCAAAGCCAAGTGTATTCACTACAAGCCAATGTATTCAGCACACATAGGTCTTATAATCTCCCCCTTGATGAATGCATTGGCAACACCATTTAAAATCCGAACATTGGATTATTCACATAAAAGTTTTGAAGGCAATTTCTCCCCCTTTGTAAATCAAAAGTAAAATGAGAAGAAAATCTCTCCCTCTTTATTATCTCTCCTTATGCACATATTCATATCTTTATGCTTATCTCTCCCCCTTTGACAATGTATTCAGCAAGTCATGCGCATATAAACAAATTATCTCTCCCCCTTTAGTTGTTATGAGCATATTATAACATATACATATAAACAAAGCTCATCCAAGTCATACTATCAAGTACGTTACATTATCACATCAATGAAATACGTAAAGTAGTGTAAGCCATGCTAGAGATCAAATGTAATTTTCAATTTAAGCAAGTCATGATCTCACAAACTTAACTATTTCAAAACCTAAAAGCATGACACTAGTTGCTGCATTTTATTATTTTTCAAAGCATGAATTTAGATCATATGATATTTGCAAGAGATTATATGCGCATCTGCCTTATTCTAACCAACCAAGCCAAGCCTATGTCATTTGACAATTAGAAGCTTAAGGACATGGTTTTAGTCATATACAACTTCTTCCAAGTTCATATCTAAGTGCAATGACAAGCCATCTCAAAAGAAGAAGTTCGATGCATGCATATTCTCTTGATCTTTTCTCAATTTATTTTTGTTCATAAAAGCTCAACATGGGAGTTGATTACTTGATGAATTTTTAATGATTAAAAGCACTTGTGAACATGTAACAAGTTCAAAACAGCAAGAAAGTTCGACCATGACCAGTTTTAGTGTAAGTAATTATTCCAATTACTAGACATGGCAAAAACTACAAAATGTATAACACGAGTAATGTAGTAAGAACTTTCAGCATGTAAAAGGAATCAAAAAGTCATATATGTATGAAATACTACGCTCATATTATTTTAATTTCAGATTCACACATAGACTTCCCAAGTTTCAAAACTCCCCCTCAATTTAAGCCATGAGGATGCATAAACCCTATTTCACTACGAATGTAACAAAAAAAGAGTGAAATCCAAAGGTTTTGTAAAAATGTCAGCCAATTGTTGTTTGGTATCTGCATGGTGAAGCACAATGTTTCCTTTTTCAACATTATCTCTGAGAAAGTGATACCTAATGTCAATGTGCTTAGTTCTAGAATGTTGCACAGGGTTTTTAGCAATGCAAATGGCACTAGTGTTATCATAGAACAGTGGAACACTATCTAGATCAACCCCATAGTCCTTAAGTGTTTGAACAATCCAAAGAATTTGTGAGCAAGCACTAGCAGCAGCTACATATTCAGATTCGGCTGTGGATTGTGCAACTGAATTTTGTTTTCTAGAGGACCAAGCAACAAGAGAATTACCAAGAAAATGACAAGCACCGGAAGTACTTTTCCTATCAATCCTACAACCCCCAAAATCAGCATCCGAAAAAGCTTTCAAAGTAACGGTTGAGGAAGAAGGAAGAAAAATGCCAAATTCTTGAGTTCCATGTAAGTACCTGAGAATCCTTTTGACGGCTTGACGATGTGAAACACGTGGGGAAGCTTGAAACCATGCACAAAGACATACGCTGAATTGTATGTCCGGTCTTGATGCCGTGAGGTACAAAAGTGATCCGATCATGCTTCTATATTCTTTTTGATTCACAGATTCACCATCTTCATCAAGTTCAAGTGTTGTTGCTGTTCCCATTGGTGTCCAACGAGGCTTGCTTTTGTCCATGTTGAAGCGCCTTAGGAGGTCTTTGGTATACTTCATTTGATGCACAAAGGTACCCTCCTTGGTTTGCTTGATTTGCAGCCCCAAAAAGTAAGTGAGTTCACCCATCATACTCATTTCAAATTCAGAACTCATCATTGCTGAAAACTTGGACACAAGATCATGAGAAGCACAACCAAAGATAATGTCATCCACATACACTTGAACGAATAATGAGTCATTGCCATGCTTAAGCACAAAAAGAGTTTTATCAACCTTGCCCATGGTAAAACCTTTTTCAAGTAAGAATGTTTTTAACCTATCATATCATGCTCTAGGGGCTTGTTTGAGACTGTACAAGGCTTTGGACAATTTGTAAACATGATTAGGAAAATCTGGATTTTCAAAACCCGGTGGTTGTTTGACATAAACCTCCTCATCTATGTAGCCATTAAGAAAAGCACTTTTAACATCCATTTGAAATAGCTTAAAACCATTAGATATTGCAAAAGCTAACAAAATTCTTATGGCTTCTAATCTAGCGACAGGAGCAAAAGTTTCATCAAAATCTAGACCTTCAACTTGAGTGAAACCTTGAGCAACCAACCTAGCCTTATTCCTAACCACAACCCCATCCTCACTTTGTTTATTTTTATATACCCATTTAGTTCCAATTAAAGTGTGACCTTGAGGTGGAGGTACAAGTTTCCAAACATTATTTCTTTCAAAATTTTCTAACTCTTCTTGCATGGCAATAATCCAAGATTCATTAGTGAGTGCGTGTGATATATCTTTAGGTTCAAAAGCAGCAACAAAAGCAGAATGAGCATGAGAGTTTGGATCGCAAAACCTGGACCGTGTGACTCGTTCGTGCAAGCTTCCAATCATCCGTTGTGGGGGATGATCTTTGTAAAACCGTAGGGGAACAGATGTCTCACAAGCTTCTTCTTCATTAGGTTCATCGTAGATTGATGAGCTTGTGACTTGTGGACGATCAGGACCAGCATAGGTGATAGCCGGAGCTTGTTCAATGTCCGGAGCTGGACACATGTCAACTTCGGAACTACCAGGCACTATCACCGGTTCTTCTTCATCTTCGAAAATACCCTCCCCCTGAGGATACGGATCTGGTCCTGCAACACCAGAGCTAGTACCTGGGCTAGCTTCATCAAAAGACACTTCACAAGTTTCCACAATTTTGTTAGTGTCAAATAAAAGCACACGGTAGCCTCTAGTATGAGATGGATAACCAAGAAACATGCCATCAATGGATCTAGGTTCAAATTTATCAAGGTTACCATGTTTATTAACAAAGCATTTGCAACAAAAGACTCGAAAGTGTGTAACACTAGGCCTATGTCCAAACCGGAGCTCATATGGTGTTTTACCTAGCTTAGCACGCAAGAAAACACGATTTGAGACATAACAAGCAGTTGCTAATGCATCAGCCCAAAATTTCCTAGGAGTTTGATATTCATCAAGCATAGTCCTAGCCATCTCAACTAAGGTTCTGTTCTTTCTTTCTACAACACCGTTTTGTTGAGGTACATATGGGGAAGAAAGTTGATGATCTATTCCATTTTCAGCACAAAAGTGATCAAAAGATTGATTTTTAAATTCAGTTCCGTTATCACTTCTAATTGCCTTTAAAGATCCTGGGTGATCAATTGATAATTTAATAAATAAAGTCCTAAAGTGACTAAAAGCTTCATTTTTAGATGCCATAAAGTAAACCCAAGAGTATCTGGAATAATCATCAACAATCACAAGTACATACCATTTACCTCCGAAGGATTGAACACGTGAAGGTCCTACGGTGTCAAGATGCAAAAGTTGACATGGTTCAGTTGTCATGATCATTGTGAGAGGAGTATGTGAACCTGCAACCATCTTAGCATGTCTACAAGAAGAGCACACAATTTCTTTGTCCCCTTTAAGCTTAGGCAGCCAACGTATGCGATCAAGAGCACTAACACGCATTAGGTGATCAAAGCCTACGTGACCAAGTCTACGATGCCAAAAATATAAGTCCTTTGAATCATTAGCAACTAGACACCTATGCTTAGAGGAAGACATATCAAAATCAGCTTTAAAAACTCTTCCAAACCGAGACATATTAAAAATAAGCTCACTATTTGAACCTACAACTTTGCAACAGTTTTTATTGAAAATAATTTCTAGATTTTCATCTAGCAATTGTGCAACAGAAAGCAAGTTGTATTTCAAATTTTTGACAAGTGCCACATCCTTTAAAGTGTAGTGATCATTTACTCTAACCGAATCCTTAGCAATTATAGGAGTTGAAGAATTATCGGCAAAAGTAACATTCTCTACACATGACACAAAAGAGAGGGAGGAGAACCAATCTTTGTTACCGGTCATGTGGCGTGAGCAACCTGAATCCACAATCCAAATGTTCTCCTTCCTCAAACGTGTAACTTACATAGAAGCACAATACGTCGATGACTCAATATTGGGGTTAGTCAAAAGGCATTTAGGAATCCAGTACTGAGTCAAGCGACGTGCAGTAGGAAAAACACGCGAAAGCTGAGACAAAACAGCAGGTTTATAAGTCAAAGTTTGAGATTTTTTATTCTTAACTACTGACCTATAAGGTGTTACTTGTGTAGCACAAAAATCAGTAGCTCTGGAGGCAAAAACATAAGGTCCGGAGGTAAACTTTGAATGTTTTTGACTCAAAACAGCAGGTTGTACATTCAGTTCAATGTGTGCAGCAAATTTTGCATGAAAGTTATGAGATCTAGCAACCATTCTTTCCCTTTTCTGTTGTTTAGCTAGTCTATAACAAAAATCTATGACATGACCATCTCTACCACAAAAGGTACAATGAAATTTAACTTTGTGTTCATGTCTAGATGAGCAAGCAATATTTTTATTTGAAACCGAATGAGGCAACACTCCTGCAGATTTGTAAACCACTCCTTTTAGTTTAGGAACTATTTGAATCAAACCACTTCCTAATGACTTTACAATTTTAGGTGGATGTGCCTTAGCATGAGCATGAGAATCAAAACCTAAACCAGTTTTATCATTGCATGACTTGGAAGAATTCAGCGGCAACTTTAGGTTCTTATTCCCATTACAAAACCGATCTAATATCCTATGCATGTCATCAAGTTTATTGGACAGATCAAGGCAATTTTCACATGAAGTTTTTCCTTTTAGTTTGCAATTGGAACAAAATTTAACTTCATGAGAACGTAAAGCATTGTTCAATATAGAAATTTCATTCATAGCATCCTGTAGTTTCTTATCAAAATTATCACAAGTAGGACAATGCAAATCAATTGTAGAACAGCTAGCATCTTTCAAGTTTTTATCATTAATTGCAGCAAGCTCTTTGTTCTTTTCAATTTCTAACTCAAGTTTATCAAGTGTGGAGGTGTGCGCACTTCTTAATGAGGACAATTGTTCATATATTAAATCACATGAGGAACATGCATCATCACTAGGAATCAAAGTTTTTAAACGGTTGATTTCAGATTCTAGTGATTCAATTTTAGCAGCACTATCCCTAAGCTTTTTGTCCTTTTTCTTAAAAATAACAGTGGCACGAAAAATAGCATCACACATTTCTTCGCAAGTAGGACATACCTCTTCATTGTCGCTATTGTGTTCTGCCTCCTCCATACTTGATCTTGACTTGCCCGCCATAAAGCACTAGTTTGCCAAATCATCTTCATCTTCATCACTTCCAATGTCCACGTCACTTGAACTGAACTCTTGAAGCGCGGTGATGAAACTGTTGATCATCTTGTGTCCTATGGTACCTTTCTTCTTCTTGTTGGAATTTCCAGAGGAGGTCCGGACCTTGCGTTGTTTTTCTTCCCGGGTGGTCAGACCTGAAAGTTTAGGCCATTCTGTACGAAAGTGTCCTGTTTTATCACATTCAAAACAGCGTTGCGGTACGGAGCTTCCTCTCCTTCTAGTTCTCATATTTTGCAATGCTTTTGAGAATCTAGTAGAGATGAGTGCCAACTCCTCTTCTGGAAATTCTTCGATCTGCTCCAGGGTTAGTGAGGACAACAAAGCAAGAGTATTGCAGGGTGATGATTGGCCGGAGCTAGACATATCATGTTGTGAGACAAATGCAATAGACTTGTTTCAGTTCTTACGTGCTAGGATGTCAATTTCATGAGTTTTTAGTTTAGAATAAAGTACATCTAATGTAAGAGAACTCATGACAGTTGATTCACGAATAGATGTTACTTTCATCTCCCGAATTGACATGTCTAATGCACTAAGAAGTTGCCTAGCATTCTCAACATCAGAAAAATTAACATTGACACTATGTAAGTTGCTGAGAATTTTATTGAAACGAGCAAAGAGGTCATCGATAGACTCACCTGGTTGCATCTCAAAGCGCATATATTCCTTTTTGAACATATCTTGTTTTACCTCCTTGATTGTGTTGGAGCCTTCATGATAATCATAGAGAGCTCTCCAAACATCTTATGCTGATCGGAGGTGCGCGACACGATCAAAGTTGCTTTGAGTGAGTCCTTGGATGATCAAGTTTCGGGCTTTGTTGTTGTTGTCGACGTCCCGTAGGTTTGTGGCCGTGACTTGATCATTAGGTGGCACTTCATAAGGCTTATACATCTTCTCCCATATTGCAAAGCCTTGTGCCTGGATAAAAGCCTCCATGCGTGCCTTCCAAACCTGAAAATCAATACCAGCAAACACACAAGGTTTGGCGGAGTACTTCTCCATGATGATTAGTCAAAAACACGTGCAAATCACAAAGATTAGAGCACCGTGGCTCTGATACCAATTGTAGGATCGAAGAGCACGTGAAAAGCTACCAGAGGGGGGTGAATGGTAGATTTAAAAATCTTACACAGCGGAAACAATTAAACCCCAAACCCTTTCGACAGAAAAACGACCTGTTAAAGAAATCGTGTGTGAGACTAATCTAAACGTGTTTCACCGTGAAAAAAGTGATATATATCAGAGAGAATCAAGTCACTAAGACAACACAAAAAGAATCACTCAAATCCGACGAGAAAAACTCAAGTTATGATCGAAAGATCAAACAATGGTCAATCTGTCCTACCCGAGAAAAAACAGTTCTGGAACACTGCAAAGAAACTCGTGTAGATCATAGACCACAAATCCAATGACCGTGAACTTTTGACATATGGTAGAATATCAAGTTGTGAAGACAAAACAAAAAGAATCACGTCAATTGGATCTGTAAAACTCGTGTTATGATAAAACCACCAACGAAAGGTAGTGCTGTCCAGAAACTCGACGAGTAAAACTTGTCTGGAACAAGTCGGACGAACAAGGCACAAAAGTTCCTTCAAAATACGAATTTTATTCAAAAGAACACAAGAGGAACAGCCCCAAAGTCATGCACCACGAGCTCTGGGCTCCCTTGTTTATATAACCAGCCCTTAGGCCAACCCAATATCAACTAGGACTCCAATCCTACTCAGATCACGAATCGTAACTTTCCATAACTGCTCAAGATTCTTCTATACGCAGATAGAAGCAATCTTAAGAGTTCCAAACACCTTAGGAACGTATCCCACATTCCTAAACAACTCAAATTCGTGACCCACACGAAATCCTATCATAACCAACTCAAATCTTTCCATATTTGAGTCAAACCCGACTCAGTCGCAGCCTGAGTCCATAACCTAGTCGGTTCGACCTTTCCGACCAATTTTTTTCGTCCACATCTCTTCATCACGTCTCGGAACCATGTAGCCACGTACATGCACTCCTTGCACACGTGCAAACATCTTCCAATGACATCCACGATACCTTCATATGCATTGTTCTTGATTCAATCATGCTGCGCAACCTCCTGATCAGCTCAACCACAATTCCTCCTGAATTTGGTTGTTGGAACCTCATCTCCTCCCTGAGACTAGTCCAATGGATCCCGTCACCAGCCATGTATTGAACTCAAGCAACACCTGCACATGAACAAACAACCAATCCATACGATCCCATGTCCTCGACTTGACTCAAGTTAGTTCCGAACACAACACCCTACGTGAGAACCTCACATAAGCATGTTGCAAAAACCACAGTAACACAATATCATCCATATCAACCAAAACACACCAAAAACTTAGCAAATGAATACTAAGCAATCTTTCCAACAATGTAAAGCAAGTACGAAACATTGCAAATGAAAAGCAGAAGCACTACGGTCAAGTTCTGGACCTTGCCAGAGCAACCCGGACCTTGAGCCAGAGCTAACAAAAGCTAGTAGAACCTAGCGCCGGAGCTTACCAAAACTAGTACAACCAAGCTCCCGCCGGAGCTTACAAAACTAGCAGGACCTAGCGCCAGAGCTAACCAGAACTAGTCGGAACTAGTAATCCCAAAAGCCGGAGCTAGAAAAATCAACTCGGAGCTTAGCAAAAACATTCCGGAGCTATCAAAGACATGTCGGAGCTAAAGACAAAACTCATCGGAGCTGACCAAAGCTAGTCGGACCTAGCATCGAACGTAACCGGAGCTACCCAAAACAAGTCGGACCTACCATCGGACCTTGTTGTAGCTCAGAGCTAGAGTCGGACCTTGATAAAAAGGTGTTTTGGTGATATGTTAAACTTTTATCATCAAAGCCAAGTGTATTCACTACAAGCCAATGTATTCAGCACACATAGGTCTTACATTTTGTGACACTAATTCGAGACGAGCTTTAATTCAGGACGTCCTCTTTATTTACGAAATCCGAGATGCTTTTGTGGCAGCACGTCGGGATTTTTCTAGTGGCAGGGACACTGCGGCACTAACAGGAGATGCACCCTGTTAGACGCTCATCTCCTATTAGATGCCGCCAACCTTTGTTTATCCTAGTTTCCGGCTGCATCCTGGAGTTAGTCAGGATTTGGCAACCACGTTGCCTGGGTCAGCATTATGCACATACAAAAACATATGTATAGCCAAATGGAGATCACACAAATTAAAATATATTGACCAAACAAATATTATCAAAGTGTCAATCGTGGTTACTAAGTAACTATTTGTAGAAAGAATGCCCACCCCCTGTTCATCCTGGTTATATACCAAGTAACTATTACACAAAGAATGCCCCTCTATTCATCCTGCTTAACAAGTAACTAATTACACAAAGAATATCTGACATCTAATTCTGTAGACATTGAAATTCTCCCTTTCAATTAATGATTTCAAAATGATGAACCTGCATAGCATGTCTCTAATGTGCTCGAGGGCACAACCTTTAGCGTTCCTAAAGGCGGGTCCGTAGTCCTACCACACGATAAAATGAGATTTAGTTAGAAACAGTCCTACAATGATGAACAGTCAGAAACTAAAGTGAAGAAGAAACTTACTCATCAATAATAGCATCAATATCATCCCAATCACGGGTACTCTGCTCGTCAGTTTTTTTATCCCTCGACGTTGAGGAGCCACAGTACTAGACTTGGTCGTACTTGATAGAAATTGCTAGAGTTACCCAATGGTTACCTGGGTTGAATGGTACGACTAGGAGCTCCTTATCATTGTAGTGTTTCATTGCCTTGACAAAAATATAAAACAACATATTTTCGACTGCTTAATGTTTGAATATTAGTTCTCACTGGTATTTGCGGGTAAAAATATGCTGGAGACGCGTTTCTTGTTGAATGATGAGTAAGTTGTTGCTGGTGCCTACACGCAAAATGCCAAATTTGTTCGACACATATAACATTTATATTGAGTATGTATATTGAAGAACCTAGTTTTTGAGGACTTACAATGCGAAGCAGCATAATAAAGAGATATCCAGCTCGTCGAGGTTGAAAAGACCATAGAGATCAGACAAGATGATGACAAAAAAGCCATCACCCACCAGAAAGTGGTTATCCTTGAATCCCCCTACTAAGGCTTGAATTTTTTTTGTAATTTTGCATGTAGTAGTAATGAGAGTCAACACAAGGTTTACAAGCTTGTTTGAGTGCGCTGGCAGTTAACATCGAATTTCCCATTTCAAGCTTCAGTTTAGCATGCGTCATAGATTTCGGCGCTCTCGGGTTAGCTTCTGACTCTTTCACTGGTTTCTTGCAAGCTTCTTGGTCTCTTACACAGATTGGACATGCGCCTCAGGTGAGCTCGTCTCCCTTTTGCTCCAACAAAAAGAAAAATTGGGTATGTGGGACCACATGTCAGTGACCTCTAATGCCTTTGCAGATGATGTAGGCCCACATATCGATGACCTCTGATGCCTCTGTGGAGGATGTGGGCCTACATGTCAGTGACCCTTAATGCCTCAACCATCACGCGCAGAATTCGAAGCGCTCCAACTTCTCTTCACATCAGAGACACGCTTGGTGCGAGCTCGTCTCATTTCTCTTGATATACGAGATAACCTTGTTTCGGGCGCGTCTCCCTTTTTCTCCATCAGAAACCACAATGGTTCCACACAGGGAGTGGGGCCCACATCAAGATGTGAAATTGCTCATGCATCTGTTGTGATAATGCCATTCGCGCGCAGAGCTTCCATCGCATGTAGAATGTGATGCGCTCCGACCTCATTGTCTTCTTTACACCATTATATAGTGACTTGGTTTATTTCATGTCGGACCATGCCTTGTGGGCCTCACATGGCAGTGACCAAGTCACAAGTCAGTGGATCCTTTGTATATATAGGGTAGGCCTTCCCCTTCTCCACACCATCAATGGCAATGTAGCCTTCCTCTTCCTCTAGCTGCACCGTAGCCTTCCTCTTGCTCTTCCTCTGTCCCCAGCTCAATGGCTGCTCCTCCGTCCCCAGCTCCAACCACACTGTGACACCCGGTTCCGAAAATGAACCAAGTTTAACACATATGTGTGCCCACGATGTTCAACACACATGCACAAGTGATTCACAAATGATAAACAGATAAAACCATGTCTCGAATAATAATACACTAATAATAGTACCTTATTACAAACAAAATAGTCTCGAATACAAGCTCTACTGAAACTGCAGCGGATAGACTAAACACTATTAACTTCAACTCCACAGGCAAGCTTGACGGTAACACGCATGCCTAGAACTCCTCAAAGACCTCCTGGAACTCTTCAGTGAGGCTTGCATCTAAATTTAGTGGGGAATAGAAAGGGTGAGCATATGTCGTACTCAGCAAGTGTGGAAAAGTATGACATGTAGCTTAAATAAGGAATGACAGTAAATAGTGGCTATTTGCATAAAAGTACACTCAAAATAGTTGAAAATGCAATTATATGATCATCATGTGTGGTCCTTCACAAATAGCCCAAATAACATTAATTTCAACTTAAAAAACCAATACTAGCAATATTAATTCATATTCAACTCATAACTGCTCATGTGTCTCAATTCCATCAATTTCATATACCAATGCCAATTAATAAACCAATACCAAATCCCAATTTAATTTCATCCATTAAATCAAGTGCAAGTCCATAACTCTAATCATGTGAGGGTCCAGGTTGCTCATGATCGGGAGCACGACTATCATGCTAGTTTTAGACACACTCTGCAGAGGTGGTACCACTTTACCCACAAGTTCGTGATTTCATCACCTTTCGATGACCAAGGAATATCAATTATGCTGTCTCACACTTCCTTAGGTGTATGGCCAAGAGATCACAAAATAGCCTTTGCAAAGTGATTACTAGCATATTTAGACCACACTGAGGTTTCACTAGTGGTGATGTCTCCAACTGAGCACATCCAACCAAGGGACCCCTCTTGAGTCATTCGGATTGCGGGGTAGTCCCACCATCAACTTCAAACTCATCCGACTACCCCTTCCCCGAGCCTCCTTAATGGTCCAAACAGTACTGGCAACATACTAATTAGTCAGCTAAGCCGCACCCATACTTGGCCCTGTGGTGGCACTGTAAATCATGGATGGTCGCTTCACGAACCGGTCCTTAGATCTAGAGCAAGCAAAACCACCAAAACAGTCCAACCCATTCCACATAGCCAACTTGCTTATATCCCTAGGCACCATGTTGCTAAAGGGTCATTAATATCAATTCTTATCATTCATGTGTTCAATAGTTCATAATTAAGCAATATGATTGTTTCCCAAACCCAATTAAGTAATGCGAAGCAAAAAGTGTAAAATACCCTTCGCGACTATCTACATAGTGTTCAAGCGACAAGGGTGGTCATTCAAAACTAGTAAACTCCTACAATTGGGTTTTCCCATCAATTTTGACCAAGCATGCAATTTTGCAAACAAAACCTTTAAAACAGGATCAATATGATCAAGTACACTTGCGTTGCTTCTGAAATCTGTTTGGATCAAAGACTTCGAAATTCTGGTTCTGCAGATGTAGGAATCGGGGTTCACACATTCCAGGAATCGCAAAGGGTGGTGCCGTGTGATGCGGCACCCAACAGCACACACAAAAAGAATATGACAAAATACAAAGTTTTATTTATATAAACAGCGGAAGTCTTTTACAATACTTAATATACAGCAGAAGATAATTTTCATAGCTAACTCTCAGCCTAGCTATGCAAAAGTACAACCGTCCAGCCTGCGGACGCTGCACACTAGCCACACACAATTTACTGCGGCGTGCAGGGCTCTCATTCAGCGGTATACCCCGACGGGGGCATCGCCTCATCCTTAGGCCCTTCCTTATATATCTCACTTGCAAACAACTTAATATAGTAACTGTGAGCATGAAGGCTCAGCAAGACTTAACCGTCTCATCTAAACATGGAACTCTATATGCAGGGATACTTAACATAGAAATGGATATAGCAGTAAATGACTCGCATGTAAATTGATCATCATTTTACAAGTTAATAGCAGCATCTTAGTTGTTCAATAACAGGAACTTTAATGAGCCTAATCTATAGCAAACGGAATGACAAAACAATTATATTTCAATACATTATATTCAACTGACTTCTTCAGTATTTACTATGCCACAACGCAGTGAACAAGCGGTACTCAAATAATCGCGAGGGACGGTGATTGCAATATGGACACACCTGAATAACATGTCACGTACACCCGTGCCTAAGGAGTGTGCCATGCTCCTGACCACGTCATACGCAGCAACCTTTCGCAAGAGAACTCAAATGCCGAATTGGTCCCACCATCGAAGGCATAAGGTTCCCGCACGGAGCGTGTTTGTGCCCGCCGGCGAATTTACACCTTACTGCCCTCATCCCACCCCTATTGACAATAGGCTATGCCTCGACATCCAAGTTATCAAGTTACACCGGTTTTCTGGGTTCCATATGCCCAGTATGCATCCGGTACTGTTCAAACTTGTCCAGCAGGGCTGCAAACGGATCAGTCCTCAATCGACACAAGCAGGGCTACGCACGTGAGACCACGTCTCGCTGCATCCTACCCGCGGCTCGGTCTCAATTTCACAATTCTAAACCATTCTTTGAATCAATTCATCCCGTGTGATAAAATCCTATCTCGCGAGTAGATTACAACTACTCGACTTCTACCGGATTCCTATAACATTAGCATGGCATTGTCTACTCGTCAAGCTTTATACCTACCGAATACTCCATGGGATTTGTGGGTCATGCAAGAGGAGTAACAAGCACCTTAGCCCTAATGCACAAAATTCACCCTAGACATATGTGATACAAATAGAAAATTTGAAATAGCGTTTAAATGAAAAATGGGCCTTGCCTGGCTTCGAGTAAGAGGGGAAGTTAGCTTCTGGAAGTAGAGTCCCCAAGGGCTCCGGGTCCTCCTCGATCTTGGTCACTATATGATATGCAATATATAAAGTACATGAGTGATATAGAAACTATAGAAAAGATCTTATAAACATTGATCAGGTATGTAAATGACGTTAATTGGCTTTGGGATTTTTACATTGGACACTAGGTTCTATTAGGAAGATCTGGACGAACAATTGGAGATGTTCAAGGAAGCTTGTTGTCTCTAAAATTCCAAAAATAAAAGGCTTCTCTAAATTTTGGCTGTAATTCTGGAGGTTTATCATGGCTACCAGTGTTTGTACCATACATATGGGTTCTCATTGGTTCTAGGAAAATTTGTTTCACAATTTTCTAAGCTTCCTACAGGGAGAAATTGATTTTACAAGTTTGGGGAAAAGCTGAAATTGGTTCTGTACTTTTCCTAATTTTCAATTACATAGAGATTTGGAACACTGATCAACCTAGTAAATGACGTCCAATGAACTTGAAACTTTTACTGGGGATCAAGTTTATTTTTATGTGTGTCCTGACCAAAATTGGGAATTTTCCAATTAACAGGACAGGAGTAATTAATTTCCAAAGCAGTTATCTCAAATGAATTAATTATGAAATTTCTGGGAGTTTCATGTACAACAAATTGCACCACTGCAAAGTTGAGATTGCGATAAGTCTACCAGAGTTTATTTGGAATTATTTGAACAAGTATGCTAGGAGAAATTGATTTTCAAAGTTTGCTCAAAATCTGGAATTATTTCCCAATGAAAAAGTTTGAATAACCAACCCGGACCCACTTATTTGAATTGGTCCAATCGCATATGGGCCACACCAGGGGCGGCAGGGTTAACCCACGCAGTTGCACCCGATCCAGTAACGCAGCTGACCCACGCGGTGGAAATGCCGCTGACAGGCAGGACCCGACGGGTCGTCGTTTTCCTGGCGACGCGGCAGCGTTCCTCGCCGGAACCACGGAGGCGCACGCCGGAATTGGTTGTGTCGACCTCCATCCGGCTCGTCCGTGACTGCCTATATCTAAAATTGACCGCGCAACACGATGGTAGGGTCCAGTCGTGGCGGCGACGGCGGCGGCAGAGCTAGGGTTTCGGCGATCGTCGGAATCGCTCAGGAATGGCGCAAGAAGCTCGGGTAAAGGTTGGGAACATTCCTGGGAGCATGGGGAAGATGACTAGGGGGTGCAAACGGGATGAAATCGCGGGCAATGTCGACTTCGACGGTGGACCGATGGTTTTTCATTAGCGGCGGGGAAAACTCAAATATCTCGGAACTCACTCGATGGATTCCACTAAGATTTGGCAGGCGTGTGTGCTATGATGTATTGAAAGACATCCATGAAAGAATTAACGGATGGTCGCACGTAGAAAGAGAATTAAACGGAGAAGCAAGCTAGTTCATGGGCAACAGCCAAAAGAAAAACTTGAATCATTTGCGCGATATGGAATGAAACGAAGAACGGTTTGTACCGTGAGAAGGGTTGTGTCCTGGCGATCCTTTTTCCTTCTGGGGGCAGCTCGAGAGATGGCATGTGGCGTCAGCGCGACGGGAAGGCAGCAGCGTTCTCACGGTGGCCGAACAGCGGCGCCGGCGAAACTGCAAAAAGATCGCCATGTGGCCGACGAAACAATGAACCAAAAGCTTGAGAAGGTAGAAGGGAGGCTTAGGTACCACATTTCTGTTGGGAGGATGATGAAATCTGGCTTCGGTTGGCCGCCAAAGCTGAGCGACGAGGAGGTGGTGCTGAGCTCGACGGCGGCGCGAAACAGAGCAAAGGTGTGTTGGGTTTATCACTTGAGGTTAGGAATGGAAGATAAGGGTGAGGAGGGTGTGATATAGATGCCAGATATGCCACGCATCTACTTGCCGATGGTGAGGTGTTGCCCTCACCGCGCGTCGATCGGCGGGGAGTTAGAAAACAGAGCACTCACGGTAATGGTTCACTGAGCAGTGGGTCCCACATCCCCCTCCAAGTCTATCTCTCTAGAACTTCAATTCCCCTACCAAACTTGATCCAAAAATCCTAGATTTTTGTGGAGAGGCCAATTTAAATATGGGGAATATGTTTCTGCAATTGGATTTCTAATTTGGACAAGTTTCAAATGAAATTCAAATTCAAATTTGAATTTGAATGGAATTCAATGGAATCACTGAATTAAATAGCAAATGAGCTTCAAAAAATTTTAAACTTGGCAGAGAGGGTATTTGGAATATTTTGAATTTATTGGTGAATTCATATTTTTAATTTGACAAGGTTTGAACAGGAGCTAAATTTGAATTTTTGAATCCCTTCTATTGAAGCTTGAATTGATTTAATTTCTCAATTGTCTTTTGATTTCTTTTCCCCATTTCATTTTTTTTTTCTTATATGAACTTGTACCTTGAATTTAGGGCTTTACATTCCTCCCCCCTTAAAAGAATCTCGTCCCAAGATTACAAATAAAAGAGACAGAGGAACAAGGATTACCGGATATGAGACGATAATAAATCCGGATAGTTTGATTGGAGATAATCCTCGCCTTCCCATGTCCCTTTCTCAGCGGTATGGTTACTCCACAATACTTTGTATAAGTACAAAGTCCGGTTTCTTGTGGTGCGAGTCTTTTCCTCAATAATACGGATCGGGTACTCAGAATAAGTGAGATCCGGTTGGAGATTCTCAATGTCTTCGGTGCGAATTTCAGCTAAGGATTTAAGACATTTCCGAAGCTGAGAAATGTGGAATACATTGTGAACCCCAGAGAGTGATGCCAGTAACTCCAAACGATAGGCCACGGGTCTGCATTTTTCAATGATGGCGAACGGACCGATGAATCGTGGAGCAAGCTTTCCCTTCACTCTGAAACGATGAATCCCTTTCATCGGAGAGACACGGAGATAAATGTGGTCTCCGATGTCGAAGTGGAGAGGTCCACGTCTTTTATCCGCATAACTTTTCTGCCGAGATTGAGCTGCCTTGAGATTGGCTTGGATCACTCGCACTCGTTCTTCGGCTTCATTTACAAGATCAATTCCGTATATAACTCGCTTGCCGGACTCACACCAGTTGAGTGGGGTGCGAAATTTCCGGCCGTAGAGAGCTTCATACGACACCATATTGATGCTAGCTTGATAGCCATTGTTATATGAGAACTCCGCCAACGGTAAATGATCATCCCAATTTTTACCGTGGTGGATGGCACAAGCATGTAGCATATCTTCCAAAACTTGATTCACCTATTCAGTTTGACCATCAGTTTGTGGGTGATATGCGGAGCTTCCAATCAGTTTCATCCCCAATGACGCGTGCAGCTGCTCCCAAAAACAAGCAACAAACAGCGCATTATGATCTGAAATAATCATCCGGGGAACTCCGTGCAAGCACATGACTCTGCAATATACAATTCCGCATACTTCTTGGTGATGTACTTTGTATGTACACGGATGAAATGAGCTGATTTGGTTAGTTGATCGACTATCACCCAAATCAAATCATGCTTGAGGAATGTGAGAGGTAACCCGACGATGAAATCCATACTAATGTCCTCCCATTTCCACACTGGAATATTCAGTGGTTGTAGCTGTCCGGCCTTTTTCATGTGGTCGGCTTTCACCCGCCGACACGTATCACACTCCGATACGTATTTTGCAATTTCTCTCTTCATCTATGTCCACCAAAATCTTGTTTTCAGATCTTGATACATCTTTTTGGTGCCCGGATGAATAGAATACTTGGACAAGTGAGCTTCATCCAAGATTTTCTTCCGAAGTTCTATGTCACGGGGTGCCACTATACGGTCTTTGAACCACAGGGTACCATGTTCATCACTTTGGAAGCACTTCATTTCCCCATTCTTCATTCTTCTCCGAATGTGTGACATACCAACATCTTTCTTTTGAGCCTCCATAATCTCCTCTCGTATGTTAGGGATGAGAGCAAGATTATATAGCGCTCCATATGGAACCAAGTATAAACTCAGCTCGTCCTCTTCCATCGGAGTGATGGACAGATTGTTGACGTGAGACTTGCGGCTCAGTGCATCGGCAACTACATTTGCCTTGTCAGGATGGTAATGAATTTCAATCTCATAATCTTTGATCAGTTCTAACCATCTTCGCTGTCGCATATTCAGTTCCTTTTGAGTGAAGATATATTTCAAACTCTTGTGATCGGTGTAGAGGTGCACTAAATTTCCGAGTAAATAATGCCTCCACATTTTCAAAGCGAGTACCACGGCAGCGAGCTCAAGGTCATGATTTGGATAATGTTGCTCATGATTTCGGAGTTGCCGTGATCCATACGCGATCACACGGCCTTCTTGCATTAGCACGCAACTGAGACCAATGTCGTACGCATCACAATAAACGTCGAAAGATTTGGTCGTATTCGGCTGAGCTAGCATTGGGGCTGTTGTGAGATGTTTCACTAAAGCTTGAAATGCATCCTCACATGCCTTGCTCCAAATATAATTAGTCCCCTTTTTCAGCAGCTCCATCATTGGTTTAACGATTTTTGAGAAGCTTGGAATGAACCTCTAATAATATCCCGCTAACCCAAGGAAACTGCGAACTTCATGGACAGACGTTGGAGACTTCCATTTCAGCACTTGTACAATCTTGCTTGAATCAACAGCGGTACCCTCCGCTGAAATTATGTGACCAAGAAATGGTACTTGTTTGATCCAAAACTCACACTTGCCGAATTTTGCATAAAGCTTGTGATCTTGCAATCGTTGGAGCACGATATGCAAGTGTCTTGCGTGTTCTTCTTCTGATTTTGAATAAACCAGAATATCATCGATGAAGACCACGACAAACTTGTCCAACTCCGGCATGAAAACAGAATTCATGAGGTACATGAAGTGAGCCTGCGCGTTGGTAAGCCCGAACGACATGACGAGATATTCATAGAGCACGTATCTCGTTGAGAATGCCGTCTTCGGTATATCCTCCGGTCGGATTTTTATTTGATGATATCTGGACCGAAGATCCATTTTTGAGAATACTTTAGCACCCACCAATTGATGGAATAAAATATCGATGCGCGGTAGTGGATACTTGTTCTTGATCGTCACGGTGTTGAGCGGATGATAGTCCACACATAGACATAACGTCTTGTCCTTCTTCTTCACAAAAAATGCGGAGCAGCCCCGAGGTGATGAACTTGGGCATATAAGACCTTTGTCCAGCAGGTCCTTCAAATGCTCCTTTAATTCCACCAATTCATTTGGTGTCATCTTGCACGGCCATCGAGAAATAGGTGTGGTTCCCGGGATGAGTTCAATCTTGAAGCTTTGTGGCTTCCGTGTTGTAGGTGGCTGGAATTTCTTGGATAAGGCAGTCTAGAATGAGAGCGTGTGGTTCATATAGTGGAGAGTTCAAATGGACCACACGTGGAACAATGTCGAGAACAGCACCATGATGGTGCAGCCATGACATCCCTAAGATGACATCAATCCTTTGACCCTCTAATATAATTAGAGAAGTCGGATAGATATTCTCACCCATCCTAAGTTGTGCTTTATAGACTTTCATGTCTGCTGCTATTTTCCCACCCGGAGAGCAAATCAAATATGAACTTTCAGTGGGAGTGGTAGGTAATTGATGCTTGATAACATATGATTGGCTAATGAAATTATGGGTGGCACCGGAGTCAAAAAGTATGACTACGGGATTTTGGAGTAGAGAAAACGTACCCGCGGGAATGGGTTTGCCTTCCGGCACATCTTCAATACCTAAGGGGTGGACGTTGCCGGGTTTTGGTGCTGGTTTCTTGGGCTGGTTGCGGGGTTGAGCTGGACCCCGATATGGTGCTTGCACATTGCCTTTTCGCTGTTCGGGGCAGTCCTTCACAAAATGCCCAGCACGGACACACATATAGCACGTGTACTGTGTCGGGTTCCCTCCAATCTGCGGAAGGAATCCCGGTGCACGTGGTGGAGGTGGATATGCACGCGGAACCATCCTATGCTGCTGCTTCTGTTGTGGATATGGTGGTTGAAAACATAGCGCGTTGAAAGATCGACCGTGGAATTTCTGCGGTCGCACCGGTGGCTGCCATCGCTGACCGGATGGTGAGCGATACACCACATGGTACTTCTGCGGACCACCCCAGCTGCTGCTCGACGGCGCGCTCCGTTTCCTCTTATCAGAAACAAGCTCGCGTTGAGCATCCTCGTGTACAATCGCGGCATTTACGATGTCGTTGAAGGTGCCTCAGTTGCATTGTGCAAGTTGGACCTTCATCTTCGGATTAAGGCCCCGGAAGAATATGCCTCTCTTCTTATCTTCCGTCCCCACATATTCTGGCGCGTACTGTGCCAAATTATTGAATGCGCGTGAGTATTCGTGGGCACTCCTCCCGCCTTGCTTTATCTCCAAGAATTCTTGAAACTTCCTCTTCATTATTCCGGGAGGAATATGGTAGGCGCCAAATGCCTCCCAAAATTCGGTCCAGGTGACCACATGACTGGCCGGCAGTGAGGCGATGAAGTTTGCCCACCAAGCACTGGTCGATCCTTGAAGCTGTTGTGCTGCAAACAACGCCTTTTGCTGTTCGGTGCACCGTAGTAAACTGAACTTCGCCTCAAGACTTAAGAGTGCAGATGAAGTTGTCCGCCTCCAGAGGCTCCTCGGCGTCCGTGAAGATTGGTGGATGCATCGCCAAGAAATTTGAATACGAGCTTTGTTGGGGCTGGCACGGCTCATTGTCTTGTCGTCCCCCTTGACGGGACGAATTTTGAACCAAAATATGCAGTAACTCGGTTTGCTCGTCGCGCGAGCTGAGTACTGCGGCCAGAATCTCCGCGAGTGTCCTCAGAGGTTCAGGTGGTGGTGGTGGGGGGACTTGTTGCTGTGGTGTCGCGGTTTGCTCCCGGGTCGGAGATTCATCCTCACGATCACGGCTAGATCCTCCCATCTTGGGCGTAGAGCGTGTACGCACCATTCTGCATCCACATGATTGAAAAATCAGCAACATGTTTGGTTTCTTCATCCATTCTATACCATAGTAGTTCGAGTAATGACAATGTGATAATTGCATAACATTCACATATATTGATAAAGTACGAACTTTGTACAAGATATATTATCTCATGACCAAGTGTACAATAGTGATTTCCAAAATGATAGACTCCCTTTATGGAAGGCATCTCAACTATACTTGGTTTACATGAGTCATCATACACACCTCTTCATCTTATGCCCACCCACTACAATTTATAATATGACACAAACATGGCCACAAAATAAACATGAGCAACTACTAACTAGACGTTGCCCCGTGATGGCAGTAGTGCTGCCCCATCCTGATCCGATGCATCATCATCAGCGTACTCTACTATCTCCAGATCTTCTTCATCCTCAGGATCTGAAGGCACTTGTTCACCCATATTCAGCGGTATATCATGAGCCGGTGGATACACAACTTGTTGCAATTGTGCTTCGGCCTCAAGCACATTATCCTGAAGTTATTCTGCCTCGTACTCCCAATTCTGGGCTTCTTCGATGGCTGCGTCTCGTTCCTCGGTGACTACCAACAGCTACTCTTGCTGTTGTTGCACCTCCAACTGACTCGCCTGCAGCCCCTCACGAGCTTGCTGTAGTTCCATGCGAGTTTGCCTCAGTTCGGCGTGAGCTTTTCGCAGTCTCGTGCGAGTGTGATGCAACTGATCCTTGCATTGATTTAATCGGTGATTCGTCAGAGCCAGAAACGAATGTAGGTTCTCATTGATATAATCAAGAGTGTCACCCCATTTAGTAACTTGCCTCAAAGCTTCAATATGCTCCTGCAGGATTGCACCTTGTGCCAGAACCACCATGCTGGATGCAGCGGCAAATGTCCCAAGTGTTGTCGAGGTTGTGTCGCCATAGGGGCGATAGGCTGCAACCATACGACGTTGCCACTCAAAACTAGCATCACCACGGACCGGAAGAAGAGAAAATTGTGTCCCTGCCATGGCATCTTGATGAAGCTCACACAGCTTCATAAGCGCTTCGCCCGCTGCAAAGGCCCACGTGTCCTCCAAATGAGCTCTCTGGATCGTGACCGAAAAAGGAGCCCATCCATAGAAACGCGGACTTGCCGGGATATCGACCAGGACGGTACATGACAGTACGCCTCTGTCAACCATCTCCTGACCCCAATAGCATGGCATTTAGATGAAACCAAACTGTTGGAGGACCTCCCGCAGCAGGCTCGGAAAGCCCGGACGGTTGGCGCACGTGGAGAACACCCATCCGTCCGGCAATAGTATCACATCCGTCATCTATAAAATAAGGACTTGAATGAGTCAAATACTCAATTTCAAAAAACTTGGCTGATAAACAGATCAGGGATACGAAGATTGAATTATGAAAGCGAAATCAGATTCAAATGTCAAATGAAACATAACACTGGAATTCTGTCAGAGTTCTGTTCCATTTGACCAGTCTGGAGAAACTTGAAATTTTCATCCGGTTAAAGGCACATTCAGGACTGGAGTTCAACTACAAAGTTGTAGTACACTCAACTAGCTTTCTATAATGTATTTATTTTCCCCCAGATCATTCCTGTATGAGGATATATGATTTTTGCAATTTGACAATGTTTCTGGAAAAATTTTGACAGCACCTCCTCTGTTTAAGGCAGATTTTGTCCACATTCTTCCAGATACAAAACATCAATATTTGCAAAAATCATCAATTACAACATTTTTGCATACATCATCAATATTACAGAAATGCATTATATGAAGTCATTCGTTGATTCTACAAAGAGATATGATGGAAACAATGACAGGGTACAGAAACTATCCAGTCTCTGTCCAGATTTGACAGAGTTTGGGAGTTTAAATTTTTCAATAGTTTACAAGGGGATTCTGATCTGGATTTGAACATAAGAGTTTTAGAGGACTCTCTAAAATTTCCAACCATGTAGGTATACCTATGGAGGTGAAATATACAGGAAGTTATGCTGTTCCAAACATAGTCAATTTTCTGTCCATTTCACAGTTTGAACCACAGACTGGTTACTTTAAGTTCAAATGAAGTTTTCGAGTTTTAAATCTTGAAACCTGCCTTGGAGCTGAAAATGAAACTTGTGGAGGACTTCCTCAAGTTCCCAAATTACAGGCCTGCATACCACAGCGACCCCATGATTAATTTTAAATCTGACCAACATGCTCCAAAACAGATATTACAAATTCAACCTTAGTCCTAAGTTGGAAATTTTTACTTGTTGTCAAGTCACAACACCAGCACGGATAATGTCGTCGACGTGCCTGCTGAAACTTGAATGCACTGTCGGTACCACGCCCTCACCAAAGAAAATATTAAGCCGGTATCCCGGCATACATCTCAACGGTGGCAGGAATGACATTCACTTGCAAACGTTTTCTACTTGAGCTACTTAAACGTGGTTAGTGTACTGCATCTACACACAAACGATAGATCAAACATATGGTGCTATACGGCACAGCATGCATGGGTGAACAGTTCACAATAATATATATGAAAGTAAAAAACATTTGTCCCGTATCATTTCATACGGGCCGCCTCGAGTTAAGCCACGTCTCAAGGTACATGACCGGGTTTTCTACCACCCGATGGGGTCTCACGTCTTTGCATAGTGCTGCACCAGTAGGAGGCGCATCGGGTTATGTCCCACCCGACGGGGGCTCCCACTAATTTTGTAGCACGCTTGGGTACCGCGTGTCATATGTTCATAGAAACATGGAAAGTTTCAGAGGCTCATATTAACATTTCCCTGCCAAACCACGGAAACAATCACATGCTACCACTCACATGGTGAGCTTACCGCAACTGATCTGCTTGCGGTGGCGTACCTTACATCTTTCCTGATGTCGGAGCGTTGTTATAGAATTAATAACACATAAGTTAGCTTGCCACCTTGAGTAACTAATACTATAATAGACCTTATGTGGGCATAGTACTAATCCTCACTCGACTACTCTTAAGTTTTGAAAATAGGCTCTTTTCGAGCGTGCTATTTCCAATGCGGCTCTGATACCAGGCTGTGAGAACTGGGGTCCACACATTCTAGGAATCGCAGAGTGTGGTGCCGTGCGATGCGGCACGCAACAGCACACACGAAAAGAATACGACAAAATACAAAGTTTTATTTATATAAACAGCGGAAGTCTTTTACAATACTTAATATACAGTGGAAGATAATATTCATAGCTAAAATCTCAGCCTAGCTATGCAAAAGTACACTCGTCCAGCCCGCGGACGCTGCACACTAGCCACACACAATTTACTGCGGCGTGTAGGGCTCCCATTCAATGGTATAACCCGACGGTGGCATCGCCTCATCCTCGGGCCCTTCCTCATATGTCTCACCTGCAAACAACTTAATATAGCAATCGTGAGCACGAAGGCTCAGCAAGACTTAACTGTCTCACCTAAACATGGAACTCTATATGCAGGGATACTTAACATAGGAATGGATATAGCAATAAATGACTCGTATATAAATTGATCATCATTTTACAAGTTAATAGAAGCAGCTTAATTGTTCAATAACAGTAACTTAAATGAGCCTAATCTATAGCAAACATAGTGACAAAACAATTATATTTCAATACATCATATTCTCCTGACTTCTTCAGTATTTACTATGTCACAGCGCAGTGAACAAGCGGTACTCAAATAACCGCGGGGGACGGTGATTGCAATCAGGACACACCCGAATAACACGTCATGTACACCTGTGCCTAAAGAGCGTGTCGTGCTCCTCACTACGTCATACGCAAAAACCTTCGCAAGAGAACTCAAATGTCGAACCAGTCCCACCATCGCGGGGATAAGGTTCCCGCACGGAGTGTGTCTGTGCCCGCCGGCGAATTTACACCTTACTACCCTCAGCCCACCCCTATCGACAATGGGATATGCCTCGACATCCAAGTTATCAAGTTACATAGGTTTCCTGAGTTCCATATGCCCAGTATGGATCCGGTACTGTTCAAACTTGTCCAGTAGGGCCGCACACAGATTGGTCCTGAATCGACACAAGCAGGGCTACGCACGTGAGACCATGTCTCGCTGCATCCTACCCGCGGCTCGGTCTCAATTTCACAATTCTAAACCATTCTTTGAATCAATTCATCCCATGTGATAAAATCCTATCTCGCGAGTAGATTCCAACTACTCGACTTCTACAGGATTCCTATAACATTAGCATGGCATTGTCTACTCGTCAAGCTTTAGACCTACCCAATACTCCATGGGATTTGCGGGTCATGCAAGTGGAGTAACAAGCACCATAGCCCTAATGCACAAAATTGACCCTAGACATAAGTGATACAAATAGAAAATTTGAAATAGCATTTAAATGCAAATCGGGGCTTGCCTGGCTGCGAGTCAGAGGGAAAGTTAGCTTCCGGAAGTAGAGTCTCCAAGGGCTCCGGGTCCTCCTCGATCTCGGTCACTATATGATATGCAATATAAAAGTACATGAGTGATATCGAAACTATAGAAAAGATCTTACAAACATTGATCAGGTACGTAAATGATTTTAATTGGCTTTGGGATTTTTACAGTGGACACTAAGTTCTATGAGGTAGATCTGGACCGAAAATTGGAGATGTTCAAGGAACTTTGTTGTCTCTAAAATTCCAACAAGTAAAAGTCTTCTCTGAATTTTGGATGTAGTTCCGGAGGTTTATCATGGCTACCAGTGGTTGTACCATACATAGGGGTTTTCATTGGTTCTATGAAAATTTGTTTCACAATTTTCTAAGCTTCCTACAAGGAGAAATTGATTTTACAAGTTTGGGGAAAAAGCTGAAATTGGTTCTGTACTTTTCCTAATTTTCAATTACATAGAGATTTGGAACACTGATCAACCCAGTAAATGACGTCCAATGAAATTGATGTTTTTACTGGAGATCAAGTGTATTTTTATGTGTGTCCTGACAAAAATTGTGAATTCCCCAATTAACAGAACAGGATTAATTAATTTCCCAAGCAGTTAACTCAAAAGAATTAATTATGAAATTTCTGGAAGTTTCACGTACAAAAAATTGCACCACTGCAAAGTTGAGATTGAGACGAGTCTACCAGGATTTCTTTGTAATTATTTGAGCAAGTATGCTAGGAGAAATTGATTTTCAAAGTTTGCTCAAAATCTCAAATTATTTCCTGATGGAAAAGTTTGAATAATCAACCCGGACCCATATATTTGAATTGGGTCAATCGCATCTGGGCCACACTGGGGGCCACGGGGTTAACCCGTGCAGCCGCACCCGATCCAGTGTCGCAGCTGATCCCACGTGGTGGAAATGCTGCTGACAGGCGGGACCCGCCGGGTCGTCGTCTTCCTCATGACGCGGCGGCGTTCCTCGCCGGAACCGTGGCGGCGCATGCCGGAATTGGTTGCGTCGACCTCCATTCGGCTCGTCCGTGACCGCCTAGATCTAAAATTGACCGCACAACACAATGGTAGGGTCCAATTGTGGCGGCGACGGCCAGAGGTGGCGGCGCAATGGTAGCGGCGGAGCTAGGGTTTCGGCGATCGTCAGAATTGCTCGAGAATGGTGCAAGAAGCTCGTGGAAAGGTCGGGAACGTTCCTGGGAGCATGGGGAAGACGACTAGGTGGTGCACACGGGATGAAATCACCGGCAACGTTGACTTCGACGGTGGACCGATGGTTTTTCATTGTCGGCGGGGAAAACTCGAATCTCTCGGACTCACTCGATGGATTCTACTGAGATTTGGCAGGCTCATGCGCTATGATGTGTTGAACAACATCCATGAAAGAATTAACAGATGGTTGCACATAGAAAGAGAATTAAACGGAGAAGTGGGCTAGTTCATGGGCAATGGGCGAATTAAAAACTTGAATCATTCGCGCAATATGGAATGAAACGAAGAAAGGTTTGTACCATGAGAAGGGTTGTGTCCTGGTGATCCTTTTTCCTTTTGGGGGCAGCTCGAGAGAGGGTATGTGGCGTTGGCACGACTGGAAGGCAGCAGTGTTCTCACGGCGGCCGAACAGCGGCGCCGGCGAAACTGCAAAAAGGTCGCCATGTAGCCGATGAAACAATGAACCAAAAGCTTGAGAAGGTAGAAGGGAGGCTTAGGTACCACTTTGCTGTTGGGAGGACGATGAAATCTTGCTTCGGTCGGCCGGCAAAGCTGAGCGACAAGGAGTGGTGCTGAGCTCGACGGCGGCGCGAAACAGAGCAAAGGAGTGCTGGGTTTATCACTTGAGGTTGGGAATGGAAGATAAGGGCGAGGAGGGAGTGATATAGATGCCAGAAATGCCATGCAGCTACTTGCCGACGGTGAGGTGTTGCCCTCACCGTACGTCGATCGGCGGGGAGTCAGAAAACATAGCACTCATGGTAATGGTTCACTGACCAGTGGGTCCCACATCCCCCTCCAAGTCTATCTCTTTGGAACTTCGATTCCCCTTCCAAACTTGATCCAAAAATCTTAGCTTTTGGTGAAGAGGCCAATTTAAATATGGGGATTATGATTCTGCAATTGGATTTCCAATTTGGAAAAGTTTCAAATGAAATTCAAATTCAAATTTGAATTTGAATGGAATTCAATGGAGACACTTTCAAATCCTTGTACATCTTCGTACAACTGGGATGAATTGAGTATGGGGAGTCATGTGCCTCTTTTAATATTGTTTCCCGAATATGCTTCACACTGGGCACAACAATCCTTTTACCAAGCCATAAGGTACCATGGTCATCCTCATCAAACCTGAATTCTCTTCCCTCTTGGGTTCTTTCCTTGATTTCTTGGATTTCCTCATCCTTTGTTTGTGCTTCTCGAATTTCTTGCTCCAAGGTCAGATTTATCTCTATTATCCCCATCTCATTCACAAATCCGAGATTCAAACGTTCAAACTCCTTGCATCGCTCAGATGGCAACTCCTCAACAGTAAGTTGATGGCTTACTCCATTCCTACTCAAGGCATCGACCACTACATTGGCTTTCTCTGGATGGTAATTGATCCCCACATCATAATCCTTGATGAGCTCCAACCATCTTTGTTGTCTCAAATTCAGATCTTTTAGAGTGAATATGTACTTAAGACTCTTGTGGTCCGTGTAAATCTCACACCTATGACCAAGAATGTAATGTCTCCAAATCTTCAATGTGTGTACCACGGCTGCAAGTTCCAAATTCTGCGTTGGATAATTCTACTCATGTTTCTTCAATTGTGTCGATGCATAGGCTACCACTTGACTTTTTTGCATGAGCACACATCCAAGTACTTGTCTTGAGGCATCACAATAGATATCAAAGCTTTTGCTTACATCTAGCAAAATCAAGATTGGGGTTGTGGTTAACCTCTTCTTCAACTACTCATAATTGTCTTGACAAGCTTGAGTCCATTGGAAAGCTTTCCCCTTCATTATCAATTCTGTCATGGGCTTGGCTATTTTGGAAAAGTCCTTGATGAATCGGCGGTAATATCCAACCATTCCGAGAAAACTCCAAATTTCCTTTACATTCTGGGGCGGTTCTTATTTCAACACATCCCTCACTTTTTCTGGATCAACCGATACTCCTTTCTCCTGAGATGATATGACCCAAAAATTACACTTCCCTCAACCAAAATTGGCACTTGTTGAACTTGGCATACAATTGGTGTTCCCTTAATTTCCGCAATGTAAGCCTCAAGTGTTCCTCATGCTCCTCCTCGCTTCTCGAGTAGATCATAATATCATCAATGAACACCACAACGAACTTATTCAAGTACTCCATGAAGACCTTATTCATGAGGTACATAAAGTATGCAGGTCCATTTGTCAATCCAAAGGACATCACGGTGTACTCATAAGATCCATATCGTGTCTGAAAAGCTGTCTTGGGTATGTTGATGGTCTAATCTTCATCTGAAAGTATCACAACCTCAAATCAATCTCGGAGAAAACACAAGCGCCCTTCATTTGGTCAAACAAATCCTCGATGTGGGGCAATGTATACATGTTCTTGATTGTCACCTCGTTGAGGGCTCGGTATCCACACACATCCTTTGTGATCCATCCTTCTTATCCACGAAAAGAACGGGTGCTCCCCAAGGTGAAGATCTTGTGCAAATAAAACCCTTCTCTATTTGCTCTTGAATCTGCTTCTTGAGCTCCGCTAACTCCTTAAGAGGCATCTTATATGGCCTCTTAGCTATAGGTGCAGTTCTAGGTGTTAACTCAATAACAAATTTGATATCACTATCAGGTGGCATACCTGGCAACTCATCCGGAAACACATCCAAGTATTGACACACCCCTGGAATCTCCTCAATTGCGGCACCATCCATGTGATTCAGCTCCAATTGCTCTGTTGCATGTTGAGACGCTTTGAATTCTATGGTGATCCCCTCCTCATTAGTCAACTTCACCGTCTTTGTGGCACATTCAATGACTCCATTGTGCTTCCTCAACCAGTCCATACCAAGTATAGTGTTCAATCCTTGAGAATCCAAAACAATGAGGTTGGCAAATAAGTCTACCCCCCTTATTCTAAGGCTTACTTTTGGACATATTATATTCGTCCTCATCTCTCCCCCAGGAGACTTAACCAACAATGTACACTTCATATGAGACATAGGCAAACTATACTTTGCAACATATTTCGATGCAATGAATGAATGTGATGCTGCAGAATCAAATAACATAGTCGTCGAGTTGAAGTTTGCGAGAAACATACCAATCACCACATCATCCGCTTGTTGAGCCTGCTCCGTAGAGACATGGTTCACGTTGCCACGAGAAAAATTCTGTTGTCCACGGTTCCCTTGCGGCTATCCTCCATTGGGTCTTTGGTTTTGTCTTGGAGCATTGCTTCCTTCACCAAGGCCTGACTTAGGACATTGATGTGCAAACTGTCCTGCTTCTCCACATGTATAGCACTTCCTAACTGCACCAGAATTATTGGGGCGAACTTGATTCTAAACATTTACACCAGGAAAGTTGGCACGAGGTGCATAAGGCATTGGAGGCCTTGGTGCTTGCATGACGAGGCGTTGCTGCACAAACTGAGCTGGGCGCGGTGCATAACTAGCGCGTTGTACTGGAGTAGAAGAGCTATAATAAGGTGCATTGGGTGGTGCAAAGCGAGGGTGCACATTACTTCCTTGTTGTTGTCCCTGATATGGCACCTTTCGCTTAGTGTCTTGATCCATCTCAATGAACTTGTTCTCCACAACAATTGCTTTGTCCACTAGCTTTTGGAAGTTTGCATAATCACAGTTGAGCAATTGTACCTTGATCTCATTGTTCAAGCCCTCATGAACAAGTACTTTTTCTGGCTATCTCGGCTCACATCCTTAGGCACATACCTTGAAAGTTGAGTGAATTTATTGAGATATTCACCCACACTCGACCTTCCTTGCCTCAAGTTTTCAAACTCTTGCTTCTTCAAGATCATAACACCCTCGGGCACATAATGAGAACGGAAGCTCTCCTTGAATTCAGCCCAAGTAATCCTCTCCTGATTCTCATGGGCATTACATAAAAACTCCCACCAATCCGCAACTGCTCCAACTAGTTGATGGGAAGTAAATAGAAGCTTCTCCCGATCACTACATTGGACAATAGCTAGCTTCTTCTCCATAGACTTGAGCCAATCATCGGCGTCCATAGGTTCGGTGGCTTGAGCAAAGGTCGGTGGCCTAATTCTGATGAACTCTGCCAATAGGTTATGAGGAGGTGGGGGTGGCGGTGGAGGCATGTGAGGCTGATTGTTGTTGTTGTCAGCCTGCAGCTGTCCCATAGTCTGTATCATGGTCTGCATGAGCTGGTTTTGCATAGCCAATAGCTTCTCAAGGTTGATAGCTCCCTGGGCAGGTCCTTGTTCATTGTTGTGCTGAGGTGCTTCATTGTTTTCCTCCTCATCAGTGCCATCCCTCTGGTTGCGAGTCCTCACCATCTGAAGAAAAGCAAGAGAGAAGAATTTAGAAGGTGTCCCCAACTATATGCATCAAGGGATATGAAACTAAGCAACTAAATATACTAGCATATGTGGACATGGCAATGCTAAAGCATCCCAAAATCGTCTACTAAGCACACAAGCAGCAATACATAGCAATCATCACGCCAAGCGAAAACACATCGATTCCTGAGTGCTCCTATGTGCTCTAAAGTGTGCTTTCTTCTAGGTTGCGTCCTACGGTCAACCTATGGCTCTGATACCAATTTGGGACACCCGGTTCCGAAAATGAACAAAGTGAACTCATATGTGTGCCCAAGACGTTCAACACACATACACGAGTGCATTCACAAAAGGATATACAGAAAATTACCATAGAACAAGATTAATTAATCACTTTTAATACACAATTAAGAATATCCTCAAATGCAAGATCTAATGAATATTAATGACAAGTTTGAACTAATGCAGTGGAAATAATCTAATTAAGCAACTAAGCAAACTAAGCTTAATGGATAGCGCAGCTCCAATCAACACCACAGGCAAGCTGATAGCAACACACACCCTAGAACTCCTCATTAACATCGTGATACTCCCAATTCTGATCTGCAACTGTTGGTGGGGGAATTGCAAGGATGAATACGTATCGTACTCAGCAAGTGTGGAAAGTATGACATGTAGCTAATACAAATGACGAATATAATAAAGGCTAAGTGATGAAAAGTACATTAAAACATTTCAAAAGCAATATATTATATGTATGTGAAGTAAACCCATCATAAACCATGTAGTTATCATAATACCAGTCCATATTTCATTACCACCATCCATATTCCAGATTTCTCATTACCATTAACCATATCCATTGCCATAAACCATAATACCATCCCATAGCCAATACCAAACCATCCCAATACCAAAACCCCTCTAATCATGTAGGTCATCCAGGTGCTCTTAGCCGGTAGCATGACTATCATGATAGTGTTAAATACTCTGCAAAGTTTGTACCACTTTACCCACGTGTTTCTGATTTCATCACCTTTCGGTGACTAAGGACCTCCCTTATGCTCGTGACCCGTCGGTCACATTACACACTTTTGTTGGTGTGTGGCCAAGAGATCACAAAATAGCCTTTACAAAGGGATTACTAGCATGTACAGACCCACTGAGGTTTCACTGGTGGCGATGCCTCCAACTGAGCGCATACTCAACCAAAGGCCCCCTCTTGTGCCATTCGGATCCCAGGGAGTCCCGCCACAAATCTAAACCTAATCCGACCCCCTTCCCCGGTGCGCCAAATGATCCGCACAATACCAGCAATACCCTAATTAATCAGCTACGCCGCACCCATACTTGGTCTCATGGTGACACTGTTGTCCTGGCATATTCTCGCATGAACCGGTCCTTAGATCTAAAGTAAGAAACCACCATGTCTTCCAACCCATCCACATACCAGGCTTGCTTACATCACCCATTACCATATCATATTAACCAGTTCATATTAGTCATAATCTCATTAATGCATAATTAAATGGTATAGTTGTTTTCCCATCCCAATTAATTAAGCGAAGCAAAGGTAAAAAGCCATTCCCAACTTTCTACCATGTATTCCAGGTGACAAGGGTGGTTAAACAAAGCTAGTAAACTTCTTATCGAAGGAATTCCCATCAAATTGACACAAGCATGCAATTTTGAAAACAAAACATTTATTGTAAAAACAGGATCAATATGTTCAAGGACACTTGCCTTGCTCCTGAGCTTGGTCAGGGTCAAAGACTTTATGGTATTAGAGGTCCTCGACAGCACCCTCTAACGAAGAACCTTCTATTCCGAGCGACAAACATGCAAAACACACAATTCAATCAAATA
Organism: Tuctoria greenei; assembly: GCA_036927565.1. NCBI lineage: Eukaryota > Viridiplantae > Streptophyta > Magnoliopsida > Poales > Poaceae > Tuctoria > Tuctoria greenei. The sequence goes on along the minus strand of JAYESD010000001.1, from coordinate 258,915,729 downwards.
ATGCTCATATATTACTCAATATGACATGACATGCATGCTTAATGCAATTATGAAGTAAAACTTGTTAATGAGTTGCTATTAATGTTCACTACCTGGTTCTAATAGTTCTTAACAAGTTTGGGCAGGTTTGGAATTCATTCAAGTTAATTTGGAATTAATTCAGCACAATTCAGATTCAGAGGTCGGACAAGTCCGGTACTACGGCCAGACTAGTCCGCTCTAGCCAGAACCAGCGAGTTTGGGTTTTTCTTGATCTGCGAATTTGGAGAATTGGGATTGAATTCACGTGAGAAAGAGAAAGTAGAATGTTTACCAGGTGTTTAGAACTCCAATGAATCAAGGATTGAAGATGGAACTTGGATCTTGACGATCTTGGGTTGATGATGAAGAGTTGAGGGTGAATTGGTGATGAAGAATGTAAAGTCGATGAAGATATTGATTGCTTGGTCCTTCTTCGTGATCTTCTTCATTTCCTTGCTGCTGGATCTCTCCTTGGTGGTGGCTCCCACCAACTAGGGTTTGGTGGTCTTTAAATTGAGGCAAAGAGGTGGAAAAATTGGGGTGTTGGGTTGCTTATATAGGGGTGGAGGTGTAGGGTTTGATGGATTTCGAGTCTAAGGTGGTTGGAGGCCGTGTAGGGGTCCCACATGGGCTCCACAGGGGTTAAGCACGACGTTCATGGGCCCAATTAAGGTAAATACCCAAACAAAAGTCATGGAGGAAAAGATTGAATCGTAGTTGGGCATACCGGTCAAGTCCGCTGAGGGGACTAGACTAGTCCAATGCCGAACAGAGACGATAATGGATAAATCCGGTAGAAGGTCCGGACAAGTCCGGTCTTGTCCAGAGAGAAATTGGACAAGTCCGTCATAGATCGGACAAGTCCGGGGATTTGACAACTTATTCGAAAACCAAACCAAATATCGGACTAGTCCGCACTAAATCACGGACAAGACCAGAATGGAATAGAGACTCAATGGACAAGTCCGCAGCTAAAACGGACAAGTACGGAGGGCATCAGAGGAGAAAATGGACTAGTCCGGGGTACAAACCGGACAAGTCCATACTTCTACAGACTTTTAAGTGTTGTTTTGCTTCTAATTCATTTTAAACTTGTTCCTTTTTGTGTTGCTTAATATTAAACATGTATATGAACTTATGCAATGCATGATGGATGAAAATAGGGGTGCTAAAATTCTTGTTCTCGTGTCTTCTTGACTTGATTCGCTATAATATCTACTACTTTTTTCATGTTTGAACATGTTTAGATCAGTTGCACACACAGTTGCTTAACAGATTGATTTTCTACCGATGAGTTTTCATTGTTTCCGCTGAAAAAAGTTTAAATCTACTATTCACCCCCCCCCCCCCTCTGGTAGCTTTTTACGTGATCTCCGATCTTTGAATTGGTATAAAAGCTACGATGCTCTAATATTTGTGATTTGCACGTGTTTTGACTAATCATCATGGAGAAATACTCTGCAAAACCATGTGTGTTTAGTGCCATTGATTTTCAGGTTTGGAAGGCACGTATGGAGGCTTTCATCCAGGCGCAAGGCATCACAATATAGGAAAAGGTGTACAAGCGTTATGATGTACTGCCAAATGATCAGGTCACGGCTATGAATATGAGAGATGTCGACAACAACAACAAGGCTCGCTACTTGATCATACAAGCATTGACTCAAAGCGACTTTGATCGTGTTGCACACCTCCGATCAGGGTACGATGTGTGGAAGGCACTTTGCGACTACCACGAAGCATCCAATACGATCAAGGAGGTAAGGCAAGATATGTTCAAGAAAGAATATATGCACTTTGAGATGAAACCAGGTGAGTCCATTGAGGATTTATTTGCTTACTTTAATAAAATTCTTAGCAGCTTGCGTAGCATCAATGTAAATTTTTTAGATGCTGAGAATGCTAGGCAATTACTAAGTGCATTAGACATGTCCATTTGGGAGATGAATGTTACATCTATTCGTGAATCTACTGTCATGAGTACACTTACTTTGGATGTGCTATATTCTAAGTTGAAAACTCATGAAATTGACATAATCTCAAGTAAGAACCCCAACAAGTCTCTTGCATTTGTTTCTCCACGTGACATACCTAGCCCTAGCCAATCTTCATCATGTGGTACACTTGCTTTGTTGTTCTCTTTAACTCTTGAGCAGATTGAAGAATTTCTAGAAGAGGAGTTGTCACTTCTCTCCACTTGGTTCTCAAAAGCATTGCAAAATGTGAGGACTAGAAGGAGAGGAAGTGATGGTTCTCAACGATGGTTTGAATGTCGTAAGACAAGACATTTTTGTACGGATTGCCCTAACCTTTCAAGTCCTTCTACCCGTGATGAAAAGCAAAATAAGTTCAAGTCTTCTTTTGGCAACAACAACAAGAAAAAGAAGACTTTCACAAAACGCCAATTGGTGGACCATATCCTCTCCGCTCTAATGGACAACAACTTGAGCGATGTGGACTCCAAAAGTGATGGCTATGAAGACAATTTGGCAACTATGTGTTTCATGGCGTGCAACTCAAGATCTAGTATGGAGGAAGCAGAACACAACAGCGACGATGAAGAGGTATGTTCCACTTGCGAATAAATGTGGGATGCTATTTCTCGTGCCACTGTTATACATAGGAAAAAGGACAAAAAACTTAGGGACAATGCTATTAAAATTGAATCAGTAGAATATGAAATTAATCGTTTGAAATCTTTGATTCCTAGTGATGATTCTTGTTCCTCATGTGAGCTTATATATGAACAATTATCCGTCCTAAGAAGTGCACACGCCTCCACAATTGATAAACTTGAGCTAGAAATTGGAAAGAATAAAAAGCTTGCTGCACGTAATGATAAAAACTTGAAAGATGATTGTTGTTATACAATTGATTTGAATTGTTCTACTTGTGATGATCTTGGTAAGAAACTACACGATGTTGTGAATGAAATTTCTATATCAAACAATGTTTTACGTTCTCATGAAGTTAAATATTGTTCTAATTGCAAACTAAAAGGAAAAACTTCATGTGAAAACTTCCTAGACTTGTCTAAGAAACTTGATGACATGAATAAGACACTAGAGCTATTTTGTAATAGGAATAAGAATCTAAACTTGCTGTTGAATTCCTCTAAATCTTGCAATTATAAAACTGGTTTAGGTTTTGATTTCCATGCGCATGCTAAGGCTCATCCACCTAAAATTGTAAAGTCATTAGGAAGTGGTTTGATTAAAATAATTCCTAAACAAAAAGAAGTGGTTTTCAAATCTGTGGGATTGTTGTCTCATTTGGTTGCTAATAAACATGTTGCTTGCTCATCTATACATGAACACTAAGTTAAATTTCTTTTTACCTACTGTGGTAGAGATGGTCATGTCATACATTTTTGTTATAGACTAGCTAAACAATAGAAAAATGAAAGAATGCAAGCTAGATCTCATAACTTTCATGCAAAATTTGCTGCACATGCTAAACTGAATGTTAGGAACATGCAACCTTGCTGTTATGAGTCAAAAACATGCAAATTTTGCTCCCAAACCTACTGGTTTTCGTGCTACACATGTAACACCTCGTAGGTCAGTAGTTGGGTATAAAAATCCTCAAACTTTGGCTCATAAACCTACTGTTTTATCTCAGCTTTCGCGTGTTATTCCTACTGGACGTTGTGTGACTCAATACTGGATTTCTAAATATCTTTTGGCTAACTCCAGTATTGAGTCATCGACGTATTGTGCTTCTATGTAGGTTACACGCTTGATGAAGGAGAACATTTGGATTGTGGATTCAGGTTGCTCATGCCACATGACCGGTAACAAAGAATGGTTCTCCTCCCTCTCTTTAGTGTCACGTGTAGAAAATGTTACTTTTGCTAATAATTCTTCAAATCCTATAATTGCTAAGGGTTCGGTTAGAGTAAATAGTCACTACACTTTGAAAGACGTGGCACTTGTCAAAAATTTGAAATACAACTTGTTTTTTGTTTCACAATTGCTAGATGAAAATCTGGAAATAATTTTCACTAAAAATTGCTGCAAGGTTGTAGATTCAAATAGTGAGCTCATTTTTAACATGTCTCGGTTTGGAAGAGTTTTTAAAGCCGATTTTGATATGTCATCCTCTAAGCATAGGTGTCTAGTTTCTAATGATTCGAAAGACTTATATTTTTGGCATCGTAGACTTGGTCATGTAGGCTTTGATCAGCTCACACGTGTTAGTGCTTTTGATTGTATACGTGAGCTGACTAAGCTTAAGAGGGGCAAAGAAATTGTGTCCTCTTCTTGTAGACATGCTAAGATGGTTTTAGGTTCACATGCTCCTCTCACAATGACCATGACAACTGAGTCGGGACAAATTTTTCACTTTGACACTGTAGGTCCTTCACGTGTTCAATCTTTTGCAGGTAAATGGTATGTTCTTGTGATTGTTGATGATTGTTCTAGATACTCTTGTGTTTACTTTATGGCATCTAAGATTGAAGCTTTTAGTCACTTTACAACTTTATTTCTTAGATTATCAATTTATCACCTAGGATCTTTAAAATCAATTAGAAGTGATAATAGAACCAAATTTAAAAATCAATCATTTCATCACATTTGTGCTGAAAATGGAATAGATCATCAATTTTCTTCACCCTATGTACCTCAACAAAATAGTGTTGTAAAGAGAAAGAACAGAATCCTAGTTGAGATGGATAGGACTATGCTTGATGAATATCAAACTCCTAGAAAAATTTTGGTTGATGCAATTGCAACTGCTTGTTATGTCTCAATTGTGTTTTCTTGCGTGCTAAGTTAGGAAAAACATCATATGAACTTCAGTTTGTACATATGCCTAGTGTCACACACTTTTGGGTCTTTGGTTGTAAATGTTTTGTTAAGAAACATGGTAATCTTGATAAATTTGAACCTAGATCTATTCATGGCGTGTTTCTTGGTTATCCATCTCATACTAGAGGCTACCGTGTGCTTTTACTTGACACAACAAAATTGTGGAGACTTGTGAGGTTTCTTTTGATGAAGCTAGCCCAGGTACTAGCTCTAGTATTGCAAGTCCGGATCCATATCTGCAGGGGGAGAATATTTTTCAACGAAGAAGACGAAGAAGTGGTGTTGTTGACCGAAAATTTAGAAGCAAATGACATTGATCACGCTGCTGATTTTGCACCACAACCAGCACCAACAACTACTGCAGCTGGTACATATCGTCCTCAGGCCACAAGTTCTTCAATCTGTGATGAACATGAAGAAAAAGGAGCTTGTGAAGTGTCTACTCCCGTCCGCATCCTCAAAAGTCATCCTCCACAACAAATCATTGGAAGCTCGGACGAACGAGTTACACGGTCCAGGTTTTTCGATACAAACTCTCATGCTCATTTTGCTTTTGTTGCTTCTTTTGAACCCAAAGATATATCACACGCACTCACTAATGAATCTTGGATTATTACCATGCAAGATGAGTTAGAAAAATTTGAAATAAATAATGTTTGGAAACTTGTACCTCTACCTCAAGGTCACACTTTAATTGGAACTAAATGGGTGTTTAAAAATAAACAAAGTGAGGATGAGGTTGTGGTTAGGAATAAGGCTAGGTTGGTTGCCCAAGTTTCACATAAGTTGGAGGTCTAGATTTTGATGAAACTTTTGCTCCTGTTTCTAGATTAGAAGACATAAAAATTTTGTTAGCTTTGTAAACATAAAAGTGCTGCATCTAAAGGTTTCAAGTTATATCAAATGGATGTTAAAAGTGCTTTTCTTAATGGCTACATAGATCAGGAGGTTTATGTCAAGCAACCTCCCTGTTTTGAAAATCCAAATTTTTCTAATCATGTTTACAAACTGTTCAAAGCCTTGTACGGTCTCAAACAAGCCCCTAGAGCATGGTATGATAGGTTAAAAACTTCTTATTTTAAAAGGGATTTACCATGGGCAAGGTTGATAAAACTCTTTTTGTGCTTAAGCATTGCAATGACTCATTATTCGTTCAAGTGTATGTGGATGATATTATCTTTAGTTGTGCTTCTCATGATCTTGTGTCCAAGTTTTCAGCTATGATGAGTTCAGAATTTGAGATGAGTATGATGGGAGAATTCACGTATTTTTTGGGGCTGCAAATCAAGCAAACCAAAGAGGTTACTTTTGTGCATCAAACATAGTATACAAGAGACATTCTTAAGCGCTTCAACATGGACAAAAGCAAGCCTTTTCAGACAGCAACGGGTACAGCAATGACACTTGAACTTGATGAAGATGGTGACCCGGTCGATCAAAAAGAATATAGAAGTATGATTGAATCACTTTTGTACCTCACGGCATCAAGACCGAACATACAATTCAGCGTATGTCTTTGTGCACGGTTTCAAGCTTCCCCACGTGCTTCACACGTCATGCCGTCAAAAGGATTCTCAGGTACTTACATGGAACTCAAGAACTTGTCATTTTTCATCCTTCTTCCTCATCCGTTACTTTTAAAGCTTTTTTAGATGCTGATTTTGGAGGTTGTAGGATTGATAGGAAAAGTACTTCAGGTGTATGCTTGTCATTTTCTTGGTAATTCACTTGTTGCTTGGTCCTCTAGAAAACAAAATTCAGTTGCACAATCTACAGCCAAATCTGAATATGTAGCTGCTGCTAGCGCTTGCTCACAAATTCTTTGGATTGTTCAAACACTTAAGGACTATGGGTTTGATCTAGATAGTGTTCCACTATTTTGTTATAACACTAGTGTCACTTGCATTGTTAAAAACTCTAGGCAACATTCGAGAACAAAGCACATTGACATTAGGTATCACTTTCTCCGTGATAATGTTGAAAAGGAAACATTGTGCTTCACCATATAGATACCGAACAACAATTGGCTGACATTTTTACAAAACCTTTGGATTTCACTCATTTTTGTTTCATTCATAGTGAAATAGGGGTTATGCACCCTCATGGCCTAAATTGAGGGGGAGTTTCTTAAACATGGGAAGTCTATGTGTGAATCTGAATTTAAAATAATATAAGCATAAGTATTTCATATATATATATATATATATATATATATATATATATATATGACTTTGTGATTCCTTTTACATGTTGAAAGTTCTTACTACATTACTCATGTTACACATTTTGTAGTTTTTGCCATGTAGTAATTGGAATAATTACTTACACTAAATCTGGTCATGATCAAACTTACTTGTTGTTTTGAACTTGTTGCATGCTCACAAGTGCTTTTAATAATGAAAAATAATCAATCAACTACTCACATGTTGAGCTTTTATGATCAAATAAAAATAAGGAAAGATCAAGAGAATATGCATGCATCGCACTTTTTATTTTGATATGGCTTATCATTGCACATAGATATGAACTTGGAAGAAGTTGTGTATGACAAAAACCATGTCCTTAAGCTTCTGATTGTCAAATGACATTGGCTTGGCTTGGTTGGTTAGAATAAGATAGATGCGGCATATAATCTCTTGCAAATGTTATATGATCAGAATTTGTGCTTTAAATGATATTTAAAAGAGAAAAATACAGCAACAAGTGTCATGCTTTCAGGTTTTGAAATAGTTAAATTTGTGACATCATGACTTGCTTAAATTGAAAATTACACTTGATCACTAGCATGGCTTACACTACTTTATGTATCTCATTGATGTGATAGTGTGAGTGACTTGATAGTATGACTTGGATGAGCTTTATATATATATATATATATATATATATATATATATATATATATATATATATATATATATATATGCTCATAACAATTAAATTTTTTCTTTTGAACCTTGTTGAATACATTGTCAAAGGGGGAGAAATATGTATAAAAATATGTTTAGGGGGAGAATTATTTGTTTTTGAAATTTCTTTCTCATTTGATTTTAGAAAGGGGGAGAAAACTGTTTCAAAACTTTTCATGTGAATAAGCCAATGTTCAGATTCTAAGTGGTGTTGCCAATGCATTTATCAAGGGGGAGATTGTGAGACCTATGTGTGCTGAATACATTGGTTATTTCGATAAAAGTTTTGAATATTGCCAAAACACCCTTTTCAACAAGGTCTAACTCTAGGTCCGAGCTCCCGCATGGTCCGACAATAGGTCCGGTATGTTTTGAGTAGCTCCGGAATGGTCCGACAACAGGTCCGGCATGTTTTTGGTAGCTCCGGCAAGGTCCGACAATAGGTCCGGCATGTTTTGGGTAGCTCCAGCAAGGTCCGACGATAGGTCCGATATGTTTTGATTAGCTCTGGCTAGGTCCGACGTGAGGTCCAACAAACCTTGGCTAGGTCCGATGTGAGGTCTGACAAACTTTGGCTAGGTCTGGTTGTAAGGATCGAATGCCCAAGAGGGGGGGGGTTAATTGGGCTTCTTTTCAAAAATCTAATCTATAAAACTTAATTACTCAAAGCCCAATTCCCTACGCAAACAATCTATGCATTCAAGTAAATAGCAACTTCGCGGTATATAAAATGCATAAATGTAGGGTGAGGGGATGAGGATGCAAACTCCCGAGGAGACACGAGGATTTATCCCGTGGTTCGGCAAGATCGTCAAGATCTTCCTACATCCACGTTGTGGCACCCACCAAAGGGTATAGCCACACCCAAGTCACCGAGACTAGGGATCTTCACTATTCTTCTCCGTTTGCCAACCTCGGCAAGGTGGAGCTCAAGCATTGTACAACTTGGATCTTCCAGGCTTCCACAATCCTCTTGGCAAGCTCTGGTAGTCACTCTCAGTTACAAACACCAAGGGACACTCCCTTACAGCTCTCACTACACTAGAGATTCCAATCACCGAGAATGGAGGCACACAAGCACTATCTCTAGCTAGTTCTAGCCTATCTCTTGGTGTACAAGTGGTGAAAATGATATGGAAGTTGGTAGCTCTATGTCTTGAATGCTTGAGGATGTGTAGAGTATGTCTGGTAGTCAAGACTTGTCGATTTGACAGGTTGAAGGGGTATAAATAGCCAGCCTCCACGAAATAGCCGTTGGAAAAGTAGGCTGACATCACTGCTCTGTGAACACCGGATGATCCGATGTCTCCCCTTCAGTTATCATCGGTCAAGTTCACTTTAGCTGATGTCATTGTGTCAGATATGACCGTTGTTAGAACGATATTACTCTTTTCTTCTCATCGGATGATCCGGTGGCACTTCCTCCAGAATTGGTTCAAACTTGATGCTTACTAGAGTGATTGACCGATGTGTATATCTCTGTACATCGGTGGATCCGGTGCTACACTTGGTCCAAGGATATTGCATACTGTACTGATGGACCGATGTAACACTGCCCTTAACATCGGATGATCCGGTGAGTGCTTGGTTCTGAGGTCTTCTTCTTCTGCTGAATCAACTCGACCGGCGTGTTGTTCTCAGGAATCATCGGTTGATCCGGTGAGTTGATTTTGTTTGCTTCGAGTTGTTCCTGAGTGATTCTTTTGTATTTTGCTAGATTGACCTCTTGGACATTTGTTGCAAATATTCTTGTGATGATTTTCAAGCATTGAGTGTTGTCAATTTTGATTGAATGACTTTGACATATGAGCTTTTACTTCTAGTCTTCATAACATTCATTGATCTCATAAAATGATTGTTTAGGGGTCTCTAATGATCAGTAATTGATATTCATATTCATGTATTTCATTTGATTGGGAGACCTTGTATCCAAAAATTCATTAGTAAAATCCAATGGTTGTCATTAATCACCGAAACCATACCTCATGGGGGCCTAGATGCTTTCAATCTCCCCCTTTTTGGTGATTGATGACAACACAACAAGTGAAGCATAATAATAATGAATTTGATAGTACGATACTCAAGAGGATATGCAATGAGTACAAGATATGGCATTTTAAACTTAAAGACTCAAAAGAGATTAATAACGTGAAAGCTCAATCGATGAATAACCCAGGAGTAAAGTGCACATGAATATACACCAATAAGCTCAATCGATCAATAGCTTACGAGTACTCAATGAATAACAGAAGAGTAGAAATAACACAAAATTACAAAAGATATGGATACAGACTCCCCCTAAGACTAAGACACTCCCCCTGAGGCTAAGCTATCCTCCCCCTGGCTTCCCTTGGCTCTACTCTAACTCTTCTACCCCTTTTTCATCAAGACACCAAAAAGGGATTTGAGTACCTAAGAACCCTGAGTGCTCGGAGCGATGACGAACTGGTCGCCGTCGGGTGTGCTGTCGTCGGAGCTGCTGCCTGGAGTAGAGGTGGAGGGAGCTGTAGGAGCCGTAGGAGCCGCCGTCGATGCCTGCTGAGTCGGAGCTGCTGGCAACGGGGCACTGACGATGGATGCCGGCGTCTGCTGGAACAATGTCGTAGCCGGCAGTGGAGAGTGGATCGGTGCGCCTGGAGCCAGCAGTGGAGACATGCTGATCGTCGGGATCGGCGTGGTCGGCACCGGAGCTGCAGCTGGAGCAAGGACAGGTGGGGGTGGAGCAACGCCTGGCAGCTGCGACGGCAGGGCAATCCCGGTCTGGGTGTAGAGGTTGGTGATCAACCCCAGGATGCCCATCATCGCCTGTTGCGTCTACTGCTGCTGGTCGAGGGAGCGCTGGTGCATCTGGTCGATCAGCCCCGTCAGCCGGTCTGTGTCCTCTCGCCTCTCATGGGCGATCTGGCGCTGCATCTCCTGCTGCTACTGCTGGAGCTCCAGGAGACGTGCTGCCTGCTCAGCTCGGGCCTGCTCAGCTGCAAGCCGGTCCAGGCGCTACTGCTCAACCATCTGCTGTAGGAGTGAGGTGAGCTCTGACGGCTGAGAGACCTGTTCCTCTGAGACGGGAGGTGGAGTAGGGGGTGGCACTGTCGAGCCTCCAGCCTCCGCGTCGTGCTGCCTGGGTGAGGGAGGAGGTGGAAAGTATTCCTCAACGCTGTCATCAGTGTCGCTCTCGGACCATATGTGCTGAAGGTCCTCACCCTGAGCCTCTGCCTCTGCCAGCCTCTCATCCTCCTTCTCCAGATCTGACCAATCCTCCTCGGATGGACGAGCCCTGACCTGACGCTCGACTGGACGGCCAAGGCGGCGGTCTCCAAGAGCTGGAGCACGATAGTGGCTGAACCGTGTTACACTCTCGTTAGTGAGACGGTCACGCACGGCGGACTCCTCAGGAACCATCATGGAGAGCAGGTAGCTGATCCAGTGTCCATACACAAGTTGCCTCATCATGCCAATTTCGTCAGTGATCACATCCTCCATCTCACATATAAGGAGGTCCACAATATCGAACTCCATCCCGTTCATGATGTAGAACAGGAGGGTCTGCTACAGGCTGGTGAACCCCTCTAGATACTCGGACCTCGGCAAGTGTGCGGCGCAAGGCAAGATGCACTGTGCGCGCAGCTGGAGTCAGCAGTGCCGGTACCCTCAGCTGGTCTGGAGAGAAGGACGGTCCAAACAGAGAGCGTATCTTCTCTAGTGGTGGTGCCACTCCTCCAGTGAGCGGCCTCCTCAGCGGGTCTGCCTGTCCATATACCCTCTCATGCACGCAAGTGTCATGCAGGTCCACTCCTAGTAGCTGTGCCAACGTCTGCCTCGTCAAGTGATGGTGCTGGCCCATGAACATGAAGTCTATAGACCTGCGGCCCTCAGAGACGTAGAGGGTGGCGTAGAATACGCGGACCCAGTCCTCCACGTAGGCACTCCTCTCGTAGGACACCAGCTCCACCCGCCCTCTGTACCTCGCAAAGTAGGGGCGTATCTCCGTCTCGGCTGCTAGAGCAAGCTGATCCTAGTCCAAGAAGTTGTGTTGGAAGAGCTTGTGGCCTCGGCGTCTATACTTCTCGTACAGTGACGCCTGCGTCAAAGTCCAGAAACGACTGTCCACAAGAGCCTCTCTGGGCTGCGGGTACCACTCCTCAAGCAAGACACTCCATCTGAGTCTTCTGAGCTGCTTGGCCTTCATTTTTCTGTAATCAGTCAACCGGACACCTTCACCAACGTGGACGGTGGTGTCCATCTCGTAGACGGCTCTCTGGGCCGCCCTATCCTCTCGAAGGTCGGCAGCTGATGGTCGTGAACGTGGTACTGCCGGCGGATGACCCCCACAGGTCCTGGCTGAGCGCCGGCGAACAAGTGGCACTTCCGGCTCTTCTTCTGCCTCGGACTCATCCCGCACGGGAGGCTGCCTCTGACGAGCCTCACGGATCCTCAATGATCCTCCTCGGCCACGCTCTCGCTCCTCGGCGGCGCGAAACGCCTTCTTTTCCTCCTTTGAAAGCTTTTGCTTCTTAGCGTTCGGCTCCGCAATGGCCTTGCCTTTGTTCTTCTTATCACGAGCCATTGAGATGATGCGCGAGAATGAAGATGACGATGTCAAGCGTGCGGAACGGCGACACGAAGATCGTCGCGGCCGGAAACCCTAGCGACGTAGGGAGGCACATCGGCGATGGAGAGGGCGGCGGTGGTGTGGCTGCTGGGGGGAGCGGCTGCGGTGGTGGAGAGAGGCGGCGGCGGCGCTGGAGGAAGCGGCGGCGGCAGCTGCGGTGGAGGAGAGTGGCGGCGGCGGCGCTGGACGAAGTGGCGGCGGCGGCCGGAGGGCGGCGGCGGCCGGAGGGCGAGAGGAACGGCGGCGGCGGAAGGTGATTGAGCGTCGGGGTCGGGGAGAGAGAAAGGAGGGAGGCGAGGGGACGTTTAAGTAGTGGGTCCCAAACCCTAGCTGAAAATTTAACACTGGATGGACCGACGTTACAAGATAGGAGCATCGGTCGAATGGCATAGTAAGGATATTCAAAAAGGTACCGTTGACATCGGATGGACCGACATGGAAGGGAATAGCATCGGTGGAATTTTGCACACTTCCAGAAATGTGAACATCGGATGCACCGATGTTTCTCAGAATGAACTCGTCGGTTGATTTGAGACACTGACTGAGTTGACCCTTGGTTGTTGAACACCAACTCATCCGATGATGGTCTGACCTAAGCATCGAACAATCTGATGACTATAAAACAGCAACATCCCATATATGTCCTTTGACCAAACAAACAAACAATGAGAAACACATGTCTTAGGACTTTTTGGGCAACCCCTTACCCCTCAAAAATGCTAATATGCCAATAACTTGGCTAAGCCTTAAAGCGAATAGAACACGAAGAAAATAGGGAGGAAAATTATCCAAATAAAATGTAAGGCCCATGCTTTGTGAGCTAGAGGATGAAGACTTCTATATCTTTAAAGCATGTTCCTTTAGGCATTAACGCACCTAACATTTTGTTCTTTCCACCTCATATGAGTTGAGATATTGCATTTAAAACAAGTCTCTTTCTCATTAGGTGGGTTCTCCTTTGTGACAGTCTACCGTATGCAATGCTAAACAATTTATAGTGCAGGAAATTTAAATGTGAGTGCAAGTCTATATGGCAGGCATCATGCAAGGCATAAAATAAATCTGTCTTGCCAAATTTGAACCTTTCAAAGGCTTCTTCAGGGAGAGCTACTCTCCAAGCCTTGGGAAAACCCAAAAGAACCTCCATCCCAAGCTAACCCTTGCTCACCCCTATCCTTTGAGAGTTAGGCAAGACCTATATGAGATGCATTCTTACATGACGTTCGTTGCATCTAGCACATTTAACTCACTTCTTAGTCTAGAAAAAGTTTTCTCATCAAGTGGTTTAGTGAAGATATCCGCCAATTGTTCTTCGAACCTAACACCTCGCAATGATATGTCTCCCTTAGCTTCATGGTCCCTCAAGAAATGATGGCGAATATCAATGTGCTTAGTGCGGGAGTGTTGAACGGGGTTTTTAGCTATCTTAACTGCACTTTCATTGTCACAAAGGAGAGGCACACAACTAAGTTTAACACCAAAGTCCAAAATAGTTTTCTTCATAAAGCGAGCATGCAAGCATACACTAAACATGATATTGGGCCTAGATGCGGTAAGATAAAGCAATGAACTAATCATTGAACGGTAGTTGGATTGATCAATAGGTTTATCGTCCTTATCCGCGTCGAGATGACAATTTATTGCCATTGGAGTGCTTCTTGAGCTACAATCTCCCATCTCAAATTTCTTCAAGAGGTTCTTGGTATACTTCTCTTGATAGACGAAGGTCCCCTCTTGAAGTTGCTTGATTTGGCATCCAAGGAAGAAGTTGAGCTCTCCAATTATTGACATCTCGAATTCTCTAGAAATCACTTTGCCAAACTCATGGTTAAGAGCTTTGTTAGTTGAATCAAAAATGATATCACCGACATAAATTTGACAAATGAATAATTTTCCGTCGATGTGTAGATGTTGGAACTTGAAGCTCCCCCTTGATCATGGCTCTCCTCAACTTTAGGCTTGTCACAATGACATCATTCTTGCTAAAGATGCACGTTGGCCCAAAATCACAATTGTGCAATAGAAAGCAAATTGAAACTAAGTGACTTAACATGCAGCATATTTTGAAATGAATAAACCATGTGAAAAATACAATCTTACCCAATCGAATTACCTTCCCCTTAGTATTATCACCAAGGTGACTTGTTCATGATTGTCGGGGGTCCTCTATGGAGTTGAACATACCATCATTGCCGGTCATGTGTTGAGTGTACCCGCTATTGAGTACCCAATGCTTTCCACCGGCTTTGTAGTTCACCTGCACACATGAACTCAATTTTTGATTTTTGGCACCCAAGCAAACTTAGGTCCTTGTATGTGTGATACAAGTGTCTTTGGGACCCAAAGTTGCTTGGGGAGCTTCCCCTTCATGCCCTTTATGTCCTTGCCGGTGAACCTTGCCTTCACCTTGCCATCTACTTTACTTAAGAGATAATAATGATCATTGAAAGTAGACTTGTAGTTAGTAGGCAATTTTGGAGAAGGTCGGTTAGGAAGAGGACACTCCCTTGTATGGTGACCGGTGATCTCACAATGTTGGCAATAAGAACCAACTTCCTTGATGAAGCTTGTTCTAAGCTCCGGTGAGGGCACCTTTCCTTTGTTAGGCACCGGGAAGGATCCAAGTCCTCTCTTGTTGAAGGCCTTTGCTTGTTGGAAGAGGATTTCCTTGTGCTTGACTTCTCCTATTGATAGTCTAGCCACACTAGTGCGGAGACTCTCAATTTCTTCCAACAAGTCATTCTCCCTAGTGTTCTTTTTCAAGGGCAAAGACTTGTACAAGACATTAGTAGCATTAGAAGTAATGGATACATTGTCATTGAGAGTTTGTTTCTTTATATTTTTCAATATTTGATCAAGCACTTCATAAGCAAGGTTAAGTGTTTGATGTTCTTGTATTAACTTGTTGTGCTCTCCCAAGAGTGTTTGGTGTGCTAAGTTAAGCTCATGATGATCTAGCTTGATTTTATCCTTATCCTCCTCTATTTGCTTGACATGGGATTTGAGCGTGTCATGCTCTTTAAGTATGCTTTCATACTTGTCAAGCAAATCGAGGTTGGAACTCTTAAGCTTGGCACGAGTTTCTTCAAGAGCTTTAACCTTGCTCTTTTCCCTCTTAATGATAGTATGATATTCATTTATTAATGAAGTTAAATCATCGGGGGAAAGCTCATCATCGCTAGAGTCATCACATACCTTGGTGTTACCTTTCGCCATGAGGCACATGGGTGGTGGATGAAGAGGTGAGTCATCATTGTTGGCAATGGCAAGGCCGGCCAAACTTTCTTCTTCCGCTTCACTCTCTTCATCACTTGTTTCTTCGTCGGTGACCCATTCATTTGCCTCACACAAGAACACCTTTTGTGGTCCTTTTCTTTTCTTTGGGAAGAGTTTTGCCTTCTTGCCCTTGTCATATTTCTTCTTCCCAAAAGATCTTGGTTTGGGCTTGTCCTCTTCATCATCCTCACTATCTTCAAGCTTGCGATGCTTGCTCTTGTGGTTCTCTCTTCTTTTGCCCGGTTTTGGACAATCATAGGAGATATGACCTTGATCACCACAATTATAACAAGTCTTGTTGTCATATCTCTTTGGTAGAAATGCTTTTGTTTTGGGATCAAAGGTGTATCCCTTCTTGGCAATCTTGGAGTTTAAGCGAGAGAACTTTCTCATCATTGATGCAAGCTCATCATCGTCATCTTCACTTGATGCTTGCTCTTCTTCACTTGGGCTAGGCTCAACCACTTTCTTCTTCTTGAGGCTTGTTTTCTTGGTGGAGGCCTTTAGAGCAATTGTCTTTGAAGATGATTGCTCCATCATCCCAAGTACACTCATCTCATGAGCGTGAATTTCTCCAATGAGTTCTGAAACTTCAATGTGGTCAAGAGACTCTTTTTGAAGCATGGAGTTGATGATGTTGTACTTTGGCTTGGGAAGGAGCATGAGGATCTTGCGGTTGATGAATGTCAAGAGCATTAATTTCTTCAATAAGTACATTCAAGCGAGAGAACATCTCATTGACATTTTCATGAGGAAGCATCTTAAATTCATCATATTTGTCTTTAATCATGTGATATTTTAATTCCTTGACACGAGAAGAGCCCTCATGAATTTCTATTAAGCAAGCCCAAATTTCACAAGCCTTTTCCTTGCTAGCAATCCTAGAAAACACATCTTGACTAATGCATTCATAAATTGCATTCCTAGCTTTAGCATCCCACTTAATTTGATCACCCACATAATTGTGCTCACCAAACCCCGCGTGGGTCGCTTCCCATACTTCGGGAGCAATAGCCTCTAGATAAGCGCGCATGCGTGCTTTCCAATAGGCAAAGTTTTTGCCCTCGAAGATAGGAACCGAACCCCAAACCTTGGCCATTTTAGCTCTCTAGCGGTGAAGCTAGAATGATCCTATGAGCAACCTTGCTATGATACCAATTGTAAGGATCGAATGCCCAAGAGGGGGGGGTGAATTGGGCTTCTTTTCAAAAATCTAAGCTATAAAACTTAATTACTCAAATCCCAATTCCCTACGCAAACAATCTATGCATTCAAGTAAATAGCAACTTCGCGGTATATAAAATGCATAAATGTAGGGTGAGAGGATGAGGATGCAAACTCCCGAGGAGACACGAGGATTTATCCCGTGGTTCGGCAAGATCGTCAAGATCTTCCTACATCCACGTTGTGGCACCCACCAAAGGGTATAGCCACACCCAAGTCATCGAGACTAGGGATCTTCACTATTATTCTCCGTTTGCCAACCTCGACAAGGTGGAGCTCAAGCCTTGTACAACTTGGATCTTCCGGGCTTCCACAATCCTCTTGGCAAGCTCCAGTAGTCACTCTCAGTTACAAACACCAAGGGACACTCCCTTACAGCTCTCACTACACTAGAGATTCCAATCACCAAGAATGGAGGCACACAAGCACTATCTCTAGCTAGTTCTAGCCTACCTCTTGGTGTACAAGTGGTGAAAATGATATGGAAGTGGTAGCTCTATGTCTTGAATGTTTGAGGATGTGTAGAGTATGTCTGGTAGTCAAGACTTGTCGATTTGACAGGTTGAAGGGGTATAAATAGCCAGCCTCCACGAAATAGCCGTTGGAAAAGTAGGCTGACATCACTGCTCTGCAAACACCGGATGATCCGATGTCTCCCCTTCAGTTATCATCGGTCAAGTTCACTTTAGCTGATGTCATTGTGTCAGATATGACCGTTGTTAGACCGATGTTACTCTTTTCTTCTCATCGGATGATCCGGTGGCACTTCCTCCAGAATTGGTTCAGACTTGATGCTTACTGGAGTGATTGACCGATGTGTATATCTCTGTACATCGGTGGATCCGGTGCTACACTTGGTCCAAGGATATTGCATACTGTACTGATGGACCGATGTAACACTGCCCTTAACATCGGATGATCCGGTGAGTGCTTGGTTCTGAGGTCTTCTTCTTCTGCTGAATCAACTCGACCGACGTGTTGTTCTCAGGAATCATCGGTTGATCCGGTGAGTTGATTTTGTTTGCTTCGATTTGTTTCTGAGTGATTCTTTTGTATTTTGCTAGATTGACCTCTTGGACATTTGTTGCTAATATTCTTCTGATGATTTTCAAGCATTGAGTGTTGCAATTTTGATTGAATGACTTTGACATATGAGCTTTTACTTCTAGTCTTCATAACATTCATTGATCTCATAAAATGATTGTTTAGGGGTCTCCAATGATCAGTAATTGATATTCATATTCATGTATTTCATTTTATTGGGAGACCTTGCATCCACAAATTCATTAGTAAAATCCAATGGTTGTCATTAATCACTGAAACCATACCTCATGGGGGCCTAGATGCTTTCACCGGTGCAAGGTCTGGTTAGCTTTGTCTAAGTCCGATGCATGGTACGGTGCAAGATCGCAGTGGTTCAGCTTTTAACTTGCAATATTTCGAACTTGCCTTTTGGCTTTTGGGAAGTTTGCTTAGTATTCTTTTACTATGTTTCTAGTGTGTTTTGGTGGTTAAGGCTAGTATTATCTTGCTATGTTTGCAACATGCTTACGTGAGGTGCTCACGTAAGGTGTTGTGGTTTTTGAACTAACGAGAGTCAATTCGAGGACTTGGGCTCACAAAGGATGGTTGTTTATTTATGTGTAGGTGTTGCTTGAGGTCAAGACATGGCTGGTGACGGGATCCATTGAACTAGTCTTAGGAAGAAGATGAGGTTCAACAACCAAGTTCAGGAGGAATTATGGTTGAGTTGCTCGGGAGGTCATGCAGCATGTTTGGGTCAAGAAAAATGCATATGAAGGTATCGTGAACATTGTTGGAAGGTGTTTGCACGTGTGCAAGGAGTGCATGGATGTGGCAACATGGTTATAAAGTGTGACGAAGAGAAGTGGACATAAAGAATTGGTCGAAAAGTTCCAACCGGCTTGATTATGCCTCAGGCTGCGACTGAGGTGGTTATGGTTCGTTTATGGAAAGTTTCGAGTTTGTTTTGGTTAGATTTCGTGTGGGTCACGTAGTTGAGTTGTTTTAGGAATGTTTAGGACGTTACTAAGGTGTTTGAAAGTCTTAAGATTGATCCTATCTGCGTATAAAAGAGTCTTGAGTAGTTATGGAAAGTTTCGGTTGAAACTAAGTAGGATTAGAGTCCTATTTGGATTGAGTTGGCCTTAGGGCTGGTTATAAAAGCAATAAAATTTATAATTTAAAGGAGCCTTTGTGCCTTGTTCATCCGACTTATTTTAGACAAGTTTTCTTGTCAAGTTTCTACACAGCACTACCCTTCTTTGGTGGTTTTATCATAACTCGAGTTTTACAGATCTAATTGACGTGATTATTTTTGAGTTGTCTTCACAACTTGATTATATATTATCTGTGAAAATTTTATGATCATTGGATTTGTGGGTTCTGATCTACACGAGTTTCTTTGCGGTGTTGCAGGTCTGTTTTTACTCGGGTAGAACAAGTTGACCTTTGTTCAATCTTTTGATCATAACTTGAGTTTTTCTCAACGTTTTTTGTGCTTATTGTTGTGGTTTCTTCGTGACTTGATTCTCTATAATATCTACTACTTTTGTCACGGTTGAATACGTTTAGATCAGTTGCACACACTGATTTTTAACAAATTGATTTTCTGCCGAGGGGTTTTCGTTGTTTCCGCTGAAAAAGTTTAAATCTACCATTCACCCCCCCTCTGGTAGCTTTTCACGTGCTCTTCGATCCTACACATTAACATGACATTTCTACTCATCGAGTTGTAGGCTACCCAGTACTCCATAGGATTTGGGGTCATGCAAGTGGAGTGTCAATCACCTTAGCCCTAATGCACATAATTCACCCTAGACATAGGTGATACATATCAAAACTTTGCAAAAGCACTTAAATGCAAACCCGGGCTTGCCATCAGTTGAGTTTAAAAGTCAGTGAAGATCAGTTAATAAGCTCTCCGTCGAGTGACTTCGCCGCTACAAATCCAATAAAGAAATTCCGTTCCACGTCGGACTCCTCATCGGTCGCCTTTGTCGGGTTCACTATCGACATGATATAACATAAACAAGAATGCAACTTAGTAATATAGTAATTGAAGATGCTTATGACTTGAGAAGAACTAAACTCGGAGGAAATGGCAGGTGTGCCTCTGTTGTGTCAAGAAAAACAGAGGAGAATTAAGTGGAATATAGGATGATAGAGTAAAGTGTGATGTGCATCATATAGAAGACTGTAGTTTATCCAAGAGGAAAACTATAGGAATGGCCAGAGGAAAACACAACCTATACAAGGACTACATCAAAGGATCTGCATTGGCCTCCTTTTCTGGTGGAAAATATTGAACTTAGCAAAGTGGATTTGGAAGAATGGGAGTTATGAACTTTAATAATGTCATTATGTAGTGAAGTCACAAATGGAATAAATTCTACTGCGAGATCAAACCCAATGGTGCTGGGATTTCTGTAGTAGTTCATAGATGTCCTAAGGAAGGTCCTAGCAATTTTTCATCTCAAGCAATGGCTGTGGTCTCCAAAATTTCACAAAGCTTTAGGATTCACTGAATTTTCCTACTGAATCTGGAGCTTTGACATGGTAAAATGTGATTTATCTGGTTATTGTTGGTCTCACTGGTTCTAGAAAAATTGGTTTCACAATTTTATCAGCTTTCTACAGGGCGATATTGATTTTACAAGTTTAGGATATTTTCTGGAATTTCTTTCTGTTGTTTTTAGTAATTTCCTAGACATAGAGCAAAACAGCATCATATGACCTACTTATCAAAGTCCAATGATGCTGAAACTTTTACTGTAATCCATTGACCATGTAAGGAACAATGTGGACAAGTTTGAGAATTTTCCAGTCAATAAAGGCTCCTGTAATTAACTCCCAAAAATTTAGAGAAGAGGAATTAATCAGGAAATTACAGGGCTTTTCATACCAATTCTTTTGCACCATTGCGAATTATTGGTTTAAAGGAACCTAACAAAATTTATTTGGGGATTTGTGGAGTTTTCTACTGTCCTCTATGAATTCCTCAAGTTTGAATGGAATTGGGATTTATTTTCTAACAGGAATTAGTTTAAACCGTGGCTGGCCCCACCCTTTTTAAATGGACCACTCACAATTGAGCAACACGTCACAGAATTGCCTTGTGTGGCCACACAAAATGATGCCGCCACACTATATCCGGCTGAGGATGAAATGACAGACACGTAGGCCCCATCGGGCTTTCTTCTACCTCCGGCCAAATGGCCATGGGAGCACAGCCACCGGCGGCGCTCGGCCGTTCCCGCGTCGGAAGGTGAGTATAGGATGCAGTGAAAGATGGAAAACGACCAAAGGACCCTGGAACATGCACTGGGCAACCCCACCATGCTCGGCGGCGACCGGAGCAGCGTCCGCACCGACGGCGGCGGCCGTGAGCTCGCGGGCACCGGGGATCTTTCTGGACCTATGGCTAGTAGCCTTGAAATATTGCCGCAGAGCACCCCGATAATGTGGAGAACTAAAAACTGGATCAATCTTGGGTGGAAAACGTTGGAACAGGGGAGGTTATCGGTCACCTAAGTCGAAAAACGGCCGCAATGGAGAAACTTGGATCCTAACTTGTATACTCGATCATTTTCTAATGTTTTTTATCCTAATGCTTCGAAGGGATCACTAGAAGCTCCTTCTAAATAGGATTGAAGTTTGATTGAGTATATGAGACGAATTTCTCAGGTGAACATTCGGTTTTTTTTTTGGTGATCGTCGGGGGAGGAATTGGAAAACCGACGGGATTAGGTCATGGAACGGGGAGCAGGGATTAGGAGAGCTTAGGTAGGAGGGAGATGGCCGACCTTTGGAGCGCGCTGGTTTGATGGGAATCACACGGGAGGCGTCGGGCGACTGTGAACCGATGAGGGCGCCCGCTGTTTGAACGCCGAGAGGAGAAAACGCCATGGTCGCGGTTTGACGCCGAAGAGAACGGAGCAGCACGTTGAGGAGGTAGAGGAAGGCGCTGCGTCGCTTTCTGCTGCTCGGTGAGGCAAGCACCAGTGGAGAACGTCGGGCGACGATGAAGCAGCAGTGGGATTGCACGGTGACCTTGAACTCGACGAGCAGTGGTTGAACTGAGTAAGAAACGTTCACAAGGTGAGCAAACACATGCTGCAGATTAACGCACGAAGAAAATGGATGAAGCTCCCCTTGCCGTGGTGAAACAACCAGGAAGGAAAAGGGAGCGCCGACGGCAAAGTCTTCTGCCCAAGGTTGAATAACAGAGCACTAGTTCTTGCTTGCAAGTTTGAAGTGGATGAGGAAGAAAAAGGGGCGAGAACAAGCTGGGAAAGATCTTTGCTGCCCTCACGTGGCTTAAGGCGGCAAGTCTCGGATGCTCTGCACCAAGCGCAAGAAACAGAGGTGGGCCCCACCAAGACTAATTCTTCTTCTCTTCTCTGGTCACTAATTTCTCCCACCAGTATTTGTCCAAAAATGCCAGAACTTTTCTGGTACCCAGGTCAATAATGGAGAATTCAAATCTGAACTTTATTTCCATTTGACAAAGTTTCAGTTGAAATTCAAAGTTGAATTGAATTCAAATGTATTTTGCTGAACACCTTGGATTAAATAGCAATTGGTCTTCAAAAATTGTGAAACTTGACAGCAGTACCTTTTGAATTATGAGGAGTCCAATGGTGAGCTCAAATTTGAGATTTTACTTGGTTTGAACATGAGATAATTTTGAATTTTTAAGCTCCCCAATTAGGGTTTAGAATTTATTCATTTTCCCTTTCCTATTTTGTTTTCTTTCTTTCATTTTTTTCTTTTTATAGCTGAGATGAACTGAAAAAAAAAATGATTATTTACCTACTTGAATTTGAAATTCGAAATTAATAGAAAAAACCCTTGAATCGACACCATTCATCCATCTATCTTGTCATTTCTGGTCTTCGTTTCCGGAGATACAAGTGGTAAGTTAGAAAAGAAAATAGGTTAGCTGCTGATCTTCTAACCACTCAGAGTCAACATCAAAGAAAGGTGAAGTCCGAATCGAATCTTTCAGTTGGCTTTCCTGTGAGTAAGAATAGTTGGGCGCGGCGAAGCCAGCGCAAAGTTTATGCTACATACTCAGAACTAGAAAGAAAGCTATTGAAGAGGAAGGTGTCGTCCATCAAACTTCTTGGCTCGAAACACTTGAACAGAAGTAGCCCTCATGGGAAAATCAAAATCTTTCTGACTTGAAAGAACTAAAGGTTTCTCCAAATGATCCGACATCTGAGGTTCATCCCGCAATGGTTAGGGAAGCCTGTCTTGCCTGGTTTTCCCAAATGATACGGGAGTCAAAGAAAAGGTAATATCCTCGGGTAAGACAAAGCACACTCGAAGATTGCCTTTCGATTCGTATCCTTGGAAAATAACGAGCTAGCCAAGATAAATGTGGAGAGGCGGAAAGGGAAAGGTCATCTTGCATTGAATTCGCAAATTGATAGCAATTCCTAGCCAAAGGAATGAAATAGCAATTGTTCTTAAAATCCTCTTCGGGTGGTTGTGGTCAAAGTGAACTAAGATCTTTGGGCTCTTATATGTATTATTCACTTAAGTTCTCATGCACCTTGGCATTCTTCTAAAACTATACTTAAAGTTTTACCAAGTTCCTATTTTTGAAAATAATTCAAGTAGCAATTAATCTCTGTGAGTTTTGAGTTTTTCCAACTCAACTAAAAAAATTAAGTTCATTTTTTTTTTCATTTTGGTGCTTGCAAGTGTGGGCTTTTACAAAAACGCGCCAATAGACCCGCAAGCCGTGTATGCAAGTAGAGATGAGAAGAACCAAGGACAGTGAGTTGGTCATTTGTTTTATTTTTTTTCAACTTCCTTCTTTTACTTGTTATTTTTCTTTCTTTTGCAAGTTTGCCATTTTTGATGGAGTTGTCGACTCGAGGTTGGCGTGACTTTTGAGAAGCGCTTCATCGACGCAGGCTTCGTTCGTTGGGCCGTCAAGTGACCGTCTCTCGCAGAGGGACCTGGAGTTCCATGCCATAAGGAGATGCTGAGACCCAGGAGGAGCTTGACAGGACGAGGGACATCCAAGAGGCCACGACTAGGTACATGGCCCAGATGCACGCAACAATGGAGGTAAGTAATTTAAACTACTGTAGTTTAATTTTATAGCATTGCAGTAATATATATCTTCTAATAATTTGTAATGGCAGGCCTTAGCTCAACAGAAAGGTCACCAGATCGAGATTCCTGTGTTTCAGCTGCCGCAGGCAACCCCGGCACAAGCGCCCCCAACACAAATGCCCTCATCACAGGTAATAAACTCTTTAATATTGTCGTATTCATTTAACATAAGGAGAGAAGGAGGTGGAACATAGGGTTAGAGAGAGAGTGAGATAGAGGTTGAGTAAGAGAGACAGAAATAGATTGAGAGAGAGAGAGAGGAGTGAGATAGAGGTGGAGTCACAGAGATAGATATAGGGAGAGATAGAGTGCGAGAGAGAGGGTAAAGTGAGAGAAAGGGGATGCTAGTGAGGGAGAGGAAGAGAGTGATAGAAAGAGAGGATGGATGGAGACAAGGAGAGGAAGAGAATGAGAGAGCAAGAGAGTGAGAGAAAGAGAGGGAGAGGAAGATAGAAAGTGTGTGACAAAAAGAGAGGGAGAGGAAGAGAGAAAGTGTGTGACAAAAAGAGAGGGAGAGAAAGAGAGTGATAGAAAGAGAGAAAGAGAGTGAGAGGAAGAGAGAAAGAGAGTGATAGAAAAGAGGGAGAGGAAGAGAGTGAGAGGAAGAGAGGGAGAGGAAGAGAGAAAGAGAGGGAGAGGAAGAGAGAGAATGAGAGAAAGAGAGTGAGAGGATGGAAGTTAGAGAGAGAGGAAGAGAGTGAGAGAAAGAAAAAGAGAAATGTCTAATATATCTAACTCTAATATACTTTGCAGGGTTTGGTGACGGAGGCGCAAACTCTATCGCCACAACTACCAGTACCCAGAGGGACGCGCGGAGATGAGGTTTTCGGCTCCGGAGGTAGTTGAGGGGCTAGTGTGTAGCCCCTTTGGATGTTAGTGTTGTGGTTTACTGTTTATTATTGTGTTTGGAGACTGTTTGACTCTTTATTTTTGCTGTTTTTGTATATTATTGTTTTGTGAGCTGGCCATCGTGCTAGGTTAGTAAGTTTTTGGTTTTTTTTAATATACAAACTTAACTTACGTCGGTCATGGCATTGCCGTCGTAAGTTAGCGCAGGGCAACTTACGTCGGCCAGCTGACGCTGGCGTAAAAGGGAGGTATCAGGCTCCGAAAAAAGAAGACTAACGTAGGAGAAAACACCACAACAGGATATGATGTTCTACGTAATATGAAAAAGTAGTACACCAAGCAAGATGTAGGATTATTAGCATCCGGGCGGGTGGACATGGGAAAACATTGTGTCTAATTTCCTTCATCCACTAAACACACCAAGTACCACACCCTGAACCGAACTCTCAAGCGATGATCTAGTGGATCCCCCAAATATTGACTTCAACAGTCAACACACGATCTTCATCCTATGATCAATGTATTTTTCACTTAAGCCTTTTTATCTAGCAATATAAATTGAAAAATAAAGTCTGGGCATTGTTATTAGGTGGAAGGGTTTAAATGAAAAATTGTAGTGACCGTTGTATGAAAATCAAGTGGCTTGGAAAGTTATTTCATGATTGCACCAGAGAGTTGTTTGCATTGTAGTCTTTCTCTACGTTACTAGCATATATTTTAATCGTGTAGATACAAAATGAAATGTGTGTTTTCACTTCAACATATATAACTTTCTACGGGGAGGTTATTGTAGGCATTACAGATGATGAATATCAGAATTAAGTACTATATATTAGTGAGTACATGAGTACTATGTGAATTAGCATCATTATGTTTAAATCTTATTTGTTTAGTTCAAATTTGCGTGATAATCATTTGCATTGTTTTTTCACATATTTTTTGTTAAGATGATGGAATGGTTGTCAAATATATATGTCTCCTATAGAAATTGTGTTACAGTGCACTTCATCACTTTTATAACACCATCGTACATTAATTTTCGGGTTGCCTACTGAAAAAATTAACAGTGGGAGCGATTCAATGTAAAGCAAGTGTAGTATGTGCTATAATTTCCTTCCTAGGATAGTATAATATGTCTTTTATTTATTTCGACGAGCATCATGGATCACAAAATATTACATGGGTGATGCTATTTTTTTTTCAAATTCAATAGAAGCTTTAGCTTTTCCCTAAAAAAATGAGATTTGGATTGATCTTATATTGGGAGCGATACATATATTAATCAACCTAACATATTAGAATTGGAGTTTCATGCACTAGATGAATGTACAGTGATGAGCATGATGATGAGTTCAGATTGGATAGAGAATTACACCTGGAAGGGAAACTTGGTCAACAAGCCGGTTAGCACGACGTGACTCGCCGTTTACCCCGTTGGCAGGCGATGCAGAAAAACTGCCTCGTCGTAGGTTGTATGGAAGTTGACCCGATTACTCAGTGTGAGTCCGGTATGGAAGTTGATCCCATTTCAGACAACATTTGAAGCTATATCCATGATCTAGTTGTACGTGAGTCTGCAACTTGTTTCAGTTACTGGAATTCATTTCCATCATCTCATAAAAAGGACATACCAAGATAAGTGTGTTTCCCATGTAACTTTGCTGGCACTACAGGAATCCCGACGATTTGCGACGGCCGAAGCCGTCGCAAATAAGCCGGATGCCGTCGCAAATAAGCTATTTGCGACGGCTTTCTTTATTTGCGACGGCCTACGGCCGTCGCAAATATGTCGTCGCAAATAAGCTTATTTGCGACGGCCACCGTCGCAAATAAGCTTATTTGCGACGGCTAGGGGAGGCCGTCGCAAGTTGTTGCTGCGGGCTGGTGGGCCCCGGGACCTTATTTGCGACGGCTGGGCCGTCGCAATTAAAGCTTATTTGCGAGGGTACAGCCGTCGCAATTAAAGGCCACTATTTGCGACAGCCGTGCCGTCGCAAATAAGTGCAGAGGGCAGGGCCCACGTGTCCTCCTCCGGGACCCACCACTCTATTTGCGACGGCCTGGCCGTCGCAATTAAGGCTTATTTGCGACAGCCAGGCCGTCGCAAATAACTGTGGCTTAATTGCGACGGCTAATACTCTTATTTGCGACGGTACTGTATAAAAAAGCCGTCGCAAATAAGGTTTTTTATTTTTTTTTAAAAACAGAAAACTCTAACCGGCTCGATGGCCAGATTCACAACAAACACAATATACACAGCATACACAATATATACACAGCATACACAAACATCATCACAATCACAAACTAAAATTCCGATACATCTCACATCGTCATCAACAAAGTAAATAAAAGGGTTCACTCGCCCATCTAACCTCCGAAGCCACCTCCGAAGTCGAAGTCGTCGTCGTCGCGCCTCAATCCAGGCGGCGGTAGCGAAGGCGACGGCGTTTGTGCAGCCGTCGCGGATCCCTGCAATTAATAAAACTTAGAGTTAGAATATATGCATCAACATCTCTCTCCCTCCCTCTCCCTCTATCTTCATCTAGATCACCCTCTCTTCCTCTCTCTTTTCATTTCTCTATTTGTCTCTCACTCTATCTTTCTTGCTCACTCTATCTCTCTATTGCTATCCTTTTCCCTCTATCTTCCTCCCTCTATCTCCATCTACATCTCCCTCCCTCTATCTTCCCCTCTCTCTATCTCCATCTACATCTTTGTAACACCTACATTTTATGTACAAAAATTTGCTCAAACCTTGATCATTGTAGCATGCATTTTCTTGTGAATTTTTGGTGTTTAAACGAGTAGCAAACGGTTCAAATTGAATTTGATTTCAAAATCAAAAGAAATGAATAGAAAAGAAAAAGGAGAAGGAATTAAAACCCCTTTGGGCCGAATCCCCTCCCCCTGGCCCAATTCCCTCCCTCCCCCGCCAGCCCACTGCGCCCTCCCCTCCCTTCTCTCTCTGCACCCCGGGCCCGCCTGTCATCCCTCCCAGGGTGGCAACCGCCACCTCCCTCTCTCCTTCCCGCGCCCACGCCGCGCCACTCCTCCCTCTAACTGCTCCACCCCGCGCCGATCTACCCTGAGAAACTGCCATTCGCGCTCGCCTGCAGTAGACGCCCATTTCCCCTCTATAAACCTTCGCCTTCCCCCTCTCTCTACCCTTCTGCGCGCCCGAACCCTAGCCAACCACCATTCTTGGTACGTTGCACGCGTTCCCGTCGATCCAGTGCCTCATCCTTGCTCCCTCCTCCTCTAACCGCATCGCCTTGTCGCCAGGAGCTCGTCGGGCAAGTTGGTGCGGAGAATCTACCGGGGTTTTGCCAAGTCCGACGAGGTCCGACGCCAACCGCCGCCCTCCCTCGTCGCCGACTCATCTCCGGCCGACTTCACGCCCCAACACTCCCCTAGGTGAGTTCCTCTACTCCTCCTCTCTCGATCCATGTACTCGGCGCATAGATTTAGCGTGGAAATCGCCGTTTGGGTGATCTCCGGCGAGGTCACCGCCGGCAACCGTCGGGCGCCGCCGCGCCGCGCGCGCGCGCCGATTAGGGGCGACGTGGCCCAATCCGGGCCATCGGTTTCACCCCAACGGCTGAGATTATAACCCCGTAACGTTTCGGTTAATAAAATCCCAGCCGTCCACTTAGAATCCAACGGCTCACATTTGAATCTCCTTTCCCGCCCGCGCATTTGCACCGGAGCCCCTGGAATTTCACTAGCTACCCCCTGTGCTTCTCGGTAATTCGAATCTAGCCCCCAGAATTCACAGACTAGCCCCTGGAACCCTAAAAATTGGTTTTAATCATTTAATTAAGCATTCTAACCCCTGTAATTTGGTAGAATAGTATATTTAGGCCCTGTACAGTGTAGAAAACTATTTAATTAACCCCTGGACTTTTATTTAATTGCTGAATAGGGTTTTTAATTGTATTTGAGGTATAGAAATTAGATAAAAATGGTAATTAAGTGTAGGAATGTTATGAAAAATTGTTATAATCTATTTTATGCTGTGAATTAATTGTAGAGTTCAGATAAAATATATTTGGTCCCTGGATTAATTATTATAAAGGTTTTAAAATACATTTTTGCTATAGAAAATTCAATAAAATTGGTTTTAGGCTATAATAAAATCCCAAAATTCTAGGAAAAATACAAAATGCATACTTTGGCCATGTTAAGTGATAAATACCTCGTAGGGACGCACTAGTGTAGAATTTTGTGCTTATGTGTATGTGTGAATGTATTGTTTTGCGTGCCTTTACTTATTTAGCTTTATTCTATTCTTGCCATTGCTTGGGAATATATCTAGAGTCGTTCTACGACCCTAACCTCAACTTCCAAGACCAAGACTTCGTCAATTCCCAAGTCTCCAACGAAGGCAAGTGCCCTTGACCATCTTGTACCTATTTTTAGGGACTTAGCTAGTTGCATGCTAAATAAATTGATGTCCTACTACATGTTTACATGCCCTGTTCCTTACCATTCCTTGTTACCCGAAATGGGTTGGGAAGTAGATAGGCTTTATTTATGCTTAGCCATGCTTAGATGTTGGGATTGGGATTTCATACAAATGTTCTATGCTCAACTTTATGGTTACTTTAATTCGGTGATGAATATACATAATGTTAGTGGATAGGAATCTGGTGGTCGGTTAGTTTTGGTATGGTGCATTTTGCACGAGACCCGGGATTGGGGTTTGTTACCACCGGATTCTAAGGACCGGTTTATGGAGGAAGCCACTAAGCTTTATAGTACCACCACGAGACTGAGATGGGGCAGCTTGGTCAATTAATTAGGTTTCTCCCGATGAACTGCTAGTGGCTGGATGGTGCGGGGAATGAGGCGGGTGATCTGCTCTTGGAACCGCAAGGCTCAAGAGGGGGCTCTGGGGCGGAGGGTTACTCCGAGAATCCTCAGTGGTGGAAACCTTAGAGGGCTAGCACTAATCGGGAGTACCTTTGTAAAGACCATGTTGTGATCTCCTGGCCTCACACCAAAGGAAGTGTGTAATGTGGTTAGCTACCACGGGCATTCAGGGAGGTTCACTTAGTCCACCTGGCAACAGGGGATGAAATCACTGCTTGTGGGGAAAGGGTACACTCTCTGCAGAGATTTGGTAAAACTGTCATGACAGCCGTGCTCACGGTCAAGAGCGGCTTGGGGCCAGTTCATAATTAGACTATGTTTGGGAAATGATGGTTCATTATGGTGCAAGTACTTTCATTATCATTAATCATGTGTTATTTATTTATTGAATTATGATATTGATAATTGAAAGCTAAGGATAGGTTCTAAGCATAGTGCTAAGCCATACTTGGCCTTTCCTTGCTCTAGCCAATCATGTCATTCTCTTCCCGCACTTGCTGAGTACTCTATGTACTCAAGCGTTTAATTCTCCTTTAGAGTATGAAGAAGAAGAAGCTGCACCGGAGGACTTCTACGTCAACCCGGAGGACTTGGTCTAGGCTGGCGACCTCACGCGCAACGGCTGCCTGTGGAGACGAAGCCCGCTTATCTATCTTGCTTTCTGTAGTGTCGAACTGTTTAGTGTTGTAAATATTTGTGGAGTGTATTTGTAGACCTTCGGGTCGTTCTGTAAGACTATTTATGTATTTCGAACATGGCAATGTAATGGTATTTCACTTTCGTCAACGCATGTACGATTCAACTGATCCTGGCGTACATGTGGTTAGCGTCTGTTCATCTTTACGATGACCGGGCGTGACAAAGTGGTATCAGAGCCGTGTTGCCCGTAGGACGCAAGCCTAGTTAGAAATGGCCGAAAATTAAGGACTATACTATTTTCATATGAAATAGTATTTCCAAAACTTTGTGCTCTTCATCTCAACCCTTGTGCTTCTTACCTTGCTTTGCTTATTGTTTTTATTCTAACTTGATTTATTAATTAATCTCACTCTCTTCTTTTCAAATGTTTGTAGATGGCGCGGACCAAGCAGACGGCCCGTAAGTCGACTGGAGGTCGTGTCCCTCAGCACGCCCTAGCCAGTCGCTCCGCACCTTACACACCCCGGAGGGAGACGATGCTGATCTCCAACGGGAGTGCTGCTTCGAGGATGCGCGTCCGTCTTCGTTCTCTTCTTCGAGCTGCGGGGTACCGTGAGTACCGTGTCCGCTTAGTCTACCACACTAGGGTCTTTGCACCCTATACTGGTGAGCTGGAGTGGACTTCTCAGCTGGCCGTCTACTACGACTCGGAGTTGCTGCACTCGCACTTCTCTCCAGCCTGGAGGAGCTCCCAGCGTGCAGCTGAGGAGGACGCCACGTGGGAGGCGACCACCTACTGGAGCCACGCCCACAGGTTCCTTCTTGGGTGCACGGAGCACGCGTACACCCCTCAGCGCCCTAGTGGCACAGCCGCCTTCACTGGACGTGACGTCGAGGGGCACTTGACTCACCCCCAGTGCGAGAGGCTGGTGGACGACGTTGTGGAGTTGTCTTCGCGACTCCAGCGTTGTCAGCAGGAGCTGCAGGACAGCAGGGACCTGGTCGACCGCTACGAGCGACTTCGACGACGCTACACGAGGATCACTGGAGTTGATCCTAACTCTCCACAGTACGCTTCATACGTGGAGCCTTGGGACCCGAACTCTCCGGATCGCCGCATGAACTCCCCCGAGAACTCAAGAGAAGACTCAGAAGAAGAAGACCCGGAGATGGAGGTTGAGGAGGACTCCGACGAGTAGGAGTGGACTCGTTTCCCCGCTGGACGACTCAGGACAGTTATCCTTAGTTTGTAGGAGCGTGTAGCTGCGCCCTCCTTAGTCTTGAGTTGTGTCGTTTAGGTTGTTATGATAGTAGTTTGCTTCATGTTGTGTGTGCTGGGTGCGACATGAGTTGTGGAATGCTTCAGCATCCTGTCCACATCCATGTCTTTAGTCTTGTTTATGTGTCGTGTGAGTGGTGGAATGCTTAGGCATCTTGTCCACCTCCACACTAGTTGATTAATGAACTTGCTTTATGTCTATTACCCTTGATGCATATAGTTGGGGCCGTGTTACCCTAGTGTATCCTTTCTTATCTCATCTATTATTCTAAGACCTCAATGAACTTCTCTATCACAGATGGCTGGACGAGGTAGAGGTAGAGGCCGTGGTCGTGGTAACCCACCTCTGGATGAGGAACTTGGAGGTGTCCCTGGATGGAATGCAAGGGGTGCTCGAGGAGCCCCAGCCTCTCAACAGATGCAACAGATGATGGCTCTTCAGACTCAACTACTTAACAACCTCACCCAGATTGTCACCAACCTGCAACAAGCCCCACCCCCACCACCACCAAACTACAACCTTCCGCCACCACCACCTTTTCCACCGAGGTCCTTCCTTAGGGACTTCCTGAACACCCATCCACCCACTTTTGCCACCGTTACCGAACCCATGGACGCTGATGATTGGCTCCGTACTATTGATAGCAAGCTGAGGCTCATCCACTGTGAAGGAAGGGAGAAAGTGCTACTCGCCTCTCATCAACTTCAAGGACCAGCAGCTGACTGGTGGACCGCCTTCACCGAAGCCCACCGGGACCCGGAAAATATTACATGGGAAGAATTCCGAACCAACTTCCGCAATCACTTCGTACCTGAAGGAGAGATACAAGCCAGGCGTGAAGAATTCCTGATGCTAAAGCAAGGCCGTATGACTGTGAGGGCCTACCTGAATGCCTTCACCCAGCTATCCCGCTATGCCCCAACAGACGTGGACACCGATGCCAAGAAGCAATTCCGCTTCAAGAACGGGCTGGACAAAGAGTTAAAGTTTGCTATGTCTTCCAGCGACTACGGCGACTTCCAGAAGTTAGTGGACAAAGCTTTTGAAGTGGAAAGGACTAAGAAGGAACTGGAAGATGACGAAAGAAAGAGGAAGTTGACTTTAGCAGCACATGCCTCCAGCAGCAATGTACGCCCCCGTCTCAACCCTCCGCCTACAACTCATATGACTCGTCCCATGAACTACTCGGGACAAAGGTATCCCAACTCCAACTACAGGCCACCCACCCCTTACAACCAGCCAATGCGCCAGCAGCAGCAGCAGCAGCCACCACGCCAGCCAATGCAACCCCCACGCCAGCAGATGCAGCCACCCCGCCCTTCAGCCCCCGCTAACCGTCCAAGTGGCCAACCCCCAAGAAACCAGTCAGGAGGCAACAAGGGCCCAAATAATGCTGCAGGAGTACAATGCTACAAGTGCGGAGAATGGGGACACTATGCCAGCAATTGTCCAAAGAAGCAGCAAAACCCAACTGGCCGTGTCAACCATGTGACTCTGGAGCAAGCACAGGAAGCACCTGATGTGGTGATCGGTACGTTCTCTGTCAACTCCCATCCCGCCACCATATTGTTTGATTCGGGTGCTACACATTCATTCATATCCAAGGATTTCATAAAGAAGCATGACATGGTAGTTACATTCTTGAATGGGCCATTATTGATAAACTCTCCTGGAGGAGAGATGGTGGCAAGGCATCTATGCCGAAAAGTGAGTATAAACATAAGGGGGGTAGTCTTTTGGGCCAACCTAATAGTGTTGGACTCACAAGGATTAGATATCATTCTGGGAATGGACTGGTTGACAAAGAATCAAGGAGTAATTCATTGTGCAACTAGAACAGTCTGCTTAACACACCCGGATGGCACCACAGTGGAATTCAAGCCAGATCAGACACAAGAAGCAATAGTACAACTCAATCACCTTGAGAGTACCAAAGACATCAGGGTTGTGAAAGAATTTCCGGATGTATTCCCAGATGACTTGCCAGGTATGCCCCCTGATCGAGAGATTGAATTTATCATTGAATTAGTACCTGGAACGGCCCCAATATATAAGAGGCCGTATAGAATGGATGCTAAACAACTAGCTGAACTAAAGGACCATATTGAGGAATTATTGGCAAAAGGATATATTCGTCCTAGCTCATCGCCTTGGGGAGCACCAGTTATATTTGTACCTAAGAAGGATGGAACTCAAAGATTGTGTGTGGACTATCGTGCTCTAAATGAGGTAACCATCAAGAATAAATACCCACTACCCAGGATTGAAGATTTATTTGATCAGTTAAGAGGAGCATGTGTGTTTTCCAAGATTGATCTTCGTTCGGGCTACCATCAACTGAAGATTAGACCGTCGGATATTCCCAAGACGGCATTTGTCTCTCGGTATGGATTGTATGAGTATACAGTCATGTCATTTGGATTGACCAATGCTCCGGCGTATTTTATGTACCTTATGAACAAGGTTTTCATGGAGTACTTGGACAAGTTCGTAGTGGTATTCATCGATGACATACTTATCTACTCCAAGACTGAAGAAGAGCATGAGGAGCACCTCAGGATGGCCCTACAGAAGCTTCGCCAACATCAACTGTATGCCAAACTTAGCAAGTGTGAGTTTTGGCTAAAGGAGGTATCCTTTTTGGGACATGTCATATCTGAAGGAGGTATAGCAGTGGATCCAGGCAAAGTGGCCGATGTCCTTAAGTGGGAAACACCTGAGAGTGTACATGATATAAGAAGATTCTTAGGTATGGCTGGTTATTACCGTCGATTCATCGAGGGATTTTCAAAGATCTCTCGACCATTAACCAAATTGCTTGAGAAAGGTGTTGCTTTCAAATGGACCCCCGAATGTGAAGTGAGCTTCGCCGAATTGAAGAAGAGGTTGACCAGTGCACCGGTATTGGTGATGCCCGATATGCAAAAAGAGTTTGTGGTCTATTGTGACGCATCTGGTCATGGTTTATGATGTGTCTTAATGCAAGGAGGACATGTTGTGGCTTACGCTTCAAGACAGCTTCGGAAGCATGAGAGGAACTATCCAACACATGACTTAGAATTGGCAGCTGTTGTTCATGCTTTGAAGATATGGAGACACTACTTGATGGGAAAAAGGACGGAGATATATACAGATCACAAGAGCTTGAAGTATATATTTACACAGCCGGATCTTAACCTCAGGCAACGTCGTTGGTTGGAATTAATCAATGATTTTGATGTGGGAATCAACTATCATCCGGGCAAGGCTAATGTGGTCGCTGATGCTCTAAGCAGGAAGGGGCAAAGCAATAATTTGTTAGTACAAGCTCTTCAACCCCAGCTATGTGAAGAGTTTGCAAGGTTAAATCTATGTCTAGTGTCTAGCACTGAAGCAGTTGCTATGGAAGTGGACTCAACCCTTGAACATGACATACGAGAAGGACAAAAGAATGATGAAAAAGTCAAAGAGATCAAGCAGTTGATGAAGAAAGGGAAAGCTCCAAACTTTAGAGAGGATGAACAAGGAACCTTATGGCTTGGAAAGAGGATTTGTGTTCCAGATGTCAAGGAGATTAAAGAGTTAATACTAAGAGAAGCTCATGACTCATCATACTCCATTCATCCCGGAAGCACAAAGATGTATCAAGACCTTAAAGATCGATATTGGTGGCATGGAATGAAGCGGGATGTAGCCGAATATGTGGCCATATGTGATACATGTCAATTGATTAAGGCGGAACATCAAAGACCAGCAGGGTTATTGCAACCAATCAAAGTGCCAGAATGGAAATGGGAAGAAATTAGTATGGACTTCATTGTGGGACTACCAAGAACACAATCTGGATATGATTCTATATGGGTTATTGTGGACCGTCTAACTAAAGTGGCTCACTTTATTCCTGTGAAAGAGACCTACAACGGCCCCAAGTTGGCGGAACTGTACATCTCCAGGATTGTATGCTTACATGGAGTTCCTAAGAAGATCATCTCAGACAGAGGCACTCAATTCACCTCAAGATTCTGGCAGAAGTTGCATGAATCAATGGATACCCGTCTAAATTTCAGTTCGGCGTATCATCCTCAAACTGATGGTCAAACAGAACGCACCAACCAGATATTAGAAGACATGTTGAGAGCGTGTGCTTTAAAGAATAGCAAGAGTTGGGACAAGAATCTGCCATATGCCGAATTTTCTTACAACAACAGTTATCAAGCCAGTTTGAAGATGTCTCCTTTTGAAGCATTGTATGGGCGAAAATGTAGGACACCGTTGTTTTGGAATCAAACTGGGGAAAGTCAAGTCTTTGGGCCTGACGTATTACAAGAAGCTGAAAGACAAGTACAAGAAATTCGGAAGAATCTAAAGGCGGCTCAAACGAGACAGAAGAGTTATGCGGATACTCGAAGACGCGATCTCACATTTGAAGTTGGTGACTATGTATACCTGAAGGTGTCACCTATGAGAGGATTGCGAAGATTCAAAGTAAGAGGCAAGCTGTCACCCCGATACATTGGTCCGTTCAAGATACTCGAAAGACGAGGTGAAGTGGCATATCAGCTTGAGCTTCCGCCACACTTGTCAGATGTGCATAATGTGTTTCATGTATCACAGCTTAAGAAGTGCTTAAGAGTGCCTGAAGAGCAATTGCCCATGGAAGCCGTGGATGTACAGGAAGACTTGTCTTATGTAGAGCAGCCTGTCAAAATACTTGAGACACTAGAAAAAGTCACGAGGAACAAAGTCATTCGCATGTGTAAAGTACAATGGAAGCATCACTCTGAGGCAGAAGCAACATGGGAAAGAGAAGAAGCTCTCAAGGCGGATTTCCCTCATCTATTCTCTTAGAGCGTCCGAATCTCGAGGGCGAGATTCCTTTTAAGGGGGGTAGAGTTGTAACACCTACATTTTATGTACAAAAATTTGCTCAAACCTTGATCATTGTAGCATGCATTTTCTTGTGAATTTTTGGTGTTTAAACGAGTAGCAAACGGTTCAAATTGAATTTGATTTCAAAATCAAAAGAAATGAATAGAAAAGAAAAAGGAGAAGGAATTAAAACCCCTTTGGGCCGAATCCCCTCCCCCTGGCCCAATTCCCTCCCTCCCCCGCCAGCCCACTGCGCCCTCCCCTCCCTTCTCTCTCTGCACCCCGGGCCCGCCTGTCATCCCTCCCAGGGTGGCAACCGCCACCTCCCTCTCTCCTTCCCGCGCCCACGCCGCGCCACTCCTCCCTCTAACTGCTCCACCCCGCGCCGATCTACCCTGAGAAACTGCCATTCGCGCTCGCCTGCAGTAGACGCCCATTTCCCCTCTATAAACCTTCGCCTTCCCCCTCTCTCTACCCTTCTGCGCGCCCGAACCCTAGCCAACCACCATTCTTGGTACGTTGCACGCGTTCCCGTCGATCCAGTGCCTCATCCTTGCTCCCTCCTCCTCTAACCGCATCGCCTTGTCGCCAGGAGCTCGTCGGGCAAGTTGGTGCGGAGAATCTACCGGGGTTTTGCCAAGTCCGACGAGGTCCGACGCCAACCGCCGCCCTCCCTCGTCGCCGACTCATCTCCGGCCGACTTCACGCCCCAACACTCCCCTAGGTGAGTTCCTCTACTCCTCCTCTCTCGATCCATGTACTCGGCGCATAGATTTAGCGTGGAAATCGCCGTTTGGGTGATCTCCGGCGAGGTCACCGCCGGCAACCGTCGGGCGCCGCCGCGCCGCGCGCGCGCGCCGATTAGGGGCGACGTGGCCCAATCCGGGCCATCGGTTTCACCCCAACGGCTGAGATTATAACCCCGTAACGTTTCGGTTAATAAAATCCCAGCCGTCCACTTAGAATCCAACGGCTCACATTTGAATCTCCTTTCCCGCCCGCGCATTTGCACCGGAGCCCCTGGAATTTCACTAGCTACCCCCTGTGCTTCTCGGTAATTCGAATCTAGCCCCCAGAATTCACAGACTAGCCCCTGGAACCCTAAAAATTGGTTTTAATCATTTAATTAAGCATTCTAACCCCTGTAATTTGGTAGAATAGTATATTTAGGCCCTGTACAGTGTAGAAAACTATTTAATTAACCCCTGGACTTTTATTTAATTGCTGAATAGGGTTTTTAATTGTATTTGAGGTATAGAAATTAGATAAAAATGGTAATTAAGTGTAGGAATGTTATGAAAAATTGTTATAATCTATTTTATGCTGTGAATTAATTGTAGAGTTCAGATAAAATATATTTGGTCCCTGGATTAATTATTATAAAGGTTTTAAAATACATTTTTGCTATAGAAAATTCAATAAAATTGGTTTTAGGCTATAATAAAATCCCAAAATTCTAGGAAAAATACAAAATGCATACTTTGGCCATGTTAAGTGATAAATACCTCGTAGGGACGCACTAGTGTAGAATTTTGTGCTTATGTGTATGTGTGAATGTATTGTTTTGCGTGCCTTTACTTATTTAGCTTTATTCTATTCTTGCCATTGCTTGGGAATATATCTAGAGTCGTTCTACGACCCTAACCTCAACTTCCAAGACCAAGACTTCGTCAATTCCCAAGTCTCCAACGAAGGCAAGTGCCCTTGACCATCTTGTACCTATTTTTAGGGACTTAGCTAGTTGCATGCTAAATAAATTGATGTCCTACTACATGTTTACATGCCCTGTTCCTTACCATTCCTTGTTACCCGAAATGGGTTGGGAAGTAGATAGGCTTTATTTATGCTTAGCCATGCTTAGATGTTGGGATTGGGATTTCATACAAATGTTCTATGCTCAACTTTATGGTTACTTTAATTCGGTGATGAATATACATAATGTTAGTGGATAGGAATCTGGTGGTCGGTTAGTTTTGGTATGGTGCATTTTGCACGAGACCCGGGATTGGGGTTTGTTACCACCGGATTCTAAGGACCGGTTTATGGAGGAAGCCACTAAGCTTTATAGTACCACCACGAGACTGAGATGGGGCAGCTTGGTCAATTAATTAGGTTTCTCCCGATGAACTGCTAGTGGCTGGATGGTGCGGGGAATGAGGCGGGTGATCTGCTCTTGGAACCGCAAGGCTCAAGAGGGGGCTCTGGGGCGGAGGGTTACTCCGAGAATCCTCAGTGGTGGAAACCTTAGAGGGCTAGCACTAATCGGGAGTACCTTTGTAAAGACCATGTTGTGATCTCCTGGCCTCACACCAAAGGAAGTGTGTAATGTGGTTAGCTACCACGGGCATTCAGGGAGGTTCACTTAGTCCACCTGGCAACAGGGGATGAAATCACTGCTTGTGGGGAAAGGGTACACTCTCTGCAGAGATTTGGTAAAACTGTCATGACAGCCGTGCTCACGGTCAAGAGCGGCTTGGGGCCAGTTCATAATTAGACTATGTTTGGGAAATGATGGTTCATTATGGTGCAAGTACTTTCATTATCATTAATCATGTGTTATTTATTTATTGAATTATGATATTGATAATTGAAAGCTAAGGATAGGTTCTAAGCATAGTGCTAAGCCATACTTGGCCTTTCCTTGCTCTAGCCAATCATGTCATTCTCTTCCCGCACTTGCTGAGTACTCTATGTACTCAAGCGTTTAATTCTCCTTTAGAGTATGAAGAAGAAGAAGCTGCACCGGAGGACTTCTACGTCAACCCGGAGGACTTGGTCTAGGCTGGCGACCTCACGCGCAACGGCTGCCTGTGGAGACGAAGCCCGCTTATCTATCTTGCTTTCTGTAGTGTCGAACTGTTTAGTGTTGTAAATATTTGTGGAGTGTATTTGTAGACCTTCGGGTCGTTCTGTAAGACTATTTATGTATTTCGAACATGGCAATGTAATGGTATTTCACTTTCGTCAACGCATGTACGATTCAACTGATCCTGGCGTACATGTGGTTAGCGTCTGTTCATCTTTACGATGACCGGGCGTGACAATCTTACTCTCTCTTCATTCCCATCCTACTCTATCTATCTTTCACTCTTTCTTCTGTCTCCCTTTCTTCTATCTCTTTCTTTCTTCTATCTCAATCATTTTCTTCTATCTAACTATCTCTCTCTTTCATCTATCTCAATCTTATTACGCTGGAGAAGAAGGATTACATAGAGACTTACCTGACCCGCTGAAGAAGGATCGCCTGGGAGGACCGGTGGTAGTACCGGTAGCTGGATTCCCAGACCCTGCGCCCGAGCGATGGCCTGTCATTGCAAACATTAAATGCTACCTATTAGTAAGTCATTTAAGATGAATTAATGAGAATTTTAATTTTTAGATTGTTACCTCCATTGCTTCCCGCATCTGCGCCAACGCTGCTGCCTGGGTTTGGATCGTGGCCTCCATCGCCCTCCTTTCCTCCTCATGTCGCCTTTCATTTTCTGCTGCTGGTTCGCCTTCAAGTGCTCATTAATAATTTGAACACGGGCGTTCGACAAAGCTTGTCGAAGCGCCTTGGCAGCGTTGAAGTGAAACACTCGCCTCGCATCCTCAAACATGCGATGGTCGTCCGGGTCCTCTAAAGTATATCTTGCCTGCGATAAAGAATATATTGAAGAGATGTGCACTAAAAGAGTTTAATAGTTGTAACTTAGAAACTTTTTTACATACTTACCATAAAATCGGCCCATACGGCCTCCTGAAGGTTGCCGTGCTCCTGGTGATGGACGCGTGCGTAGTCCTCCCACGAAAGAGCAGGCACTCCGTCGATGACCCCGGGATAGTGCAAACGCACTATGGACCCGAGGACACCGTTCACCGGTCTCTGGTGTTTCTCACCGGTGAAAGACAAGTCGTCCCAACTCCTGTAAGATATTTATTCATTCATTCATTACTTAAGTAATCAAAAGAAACTAAAATTGAAAACTATAATTTTTATTACCTGTCTCCGACTGGACGAATCACGATCCTCTGTGAAGGGACCGCGGGAGGACTGACAAAGTGAGTCCTCCTCGTCTGCTGGGGCGCCACGTCAGGTGACCCAGACGGCTCCTCACCAGCCGAGTCAAAGGCCTCAGGAACAAAGTCATCGCCAGCCGGGAGCTGGCTGGCCGAGGGCTGACTCGCCGAGGGCTGCCTCGCCGAGTGCTGGCTGGCCGAGGGCTGCCTCGCCGAAGGCTGGCTCACCGAAGGCGCCGCAGCCTCTGAGTCAGCCGGTGAGGACTACAACATTCAAATGATTCATAAGTAAGTTTAATGTGAATTTGAATTTAAAGAATTTGTCAAAAACGAGTGACATTTACCTGTGACGAAGCTCTAGAGCTGGTCTGAACGTGCCCCAGCAGCTGAGAGCGTCTGCTGCCAGTCGACGAGGCACCAACGAAAGCGTCCTCAGGTCTAGAGGGGTAGAACCCCCTCGTCGGCGGCACCTTCTTACCCTTCTTTGACGCCATCCTATTGTAATTAGATAATTAGTAAATATGCAAATAAAATATATAAAATTCATGTTACTATCTTCAAGAAAACATTACTTGTAGTCACTTTCAAAATTCATCAACATCATTGTCATGTGTCTGTGCCCTACTCCTTAAACCAGCCCAACGATCTTCCATCGTGGCCTGTTCTAATTTTCGTTTTCGCGTATCATCTGCCTCTACATCTTCAACGTCTTCAACATCTCCAACTAATTGATCGAGTCCTGCACCAAGCTCGACGATAAAAGTGTCTGGCAACTCTTCTTCTTGGTACACTTCTTCAACGTCTTCGCTATCATGGTAACCATCATCCCCAGGAGTATATAGCCGCTCACGAGGATTCACCTTATATACCACCCACCAAGCATTGAGCTTCGTGCATGGATAAGGTAGATAATACACTTGTTCAACTTGATGCGCAAGAACAAATGTATCGTAACCCCGTAGTCGGTCCTTATGTTTCACTTCCACCATTCCAAATTGGTTTTCTCGAGTTCCATGAGTACGATCAAACCAGTCACAGTCAAAGAAGACAACTCGAAGGGTCTTATTTCTGGTAAAAGTAAATTCAAGGATTTTATTAATGATACCATAATAATCGGTTAAATTCCCTTGAGTGTCCATTGCTCTCGTCACAACACCGGAATTTGATGTTGCCGCAAGAGGACGATGAGCTTCAAAATGAGTTGTACGGAATCGGAAGCCATTTACGTCATATCGACCATAGCTTCTAACATTCACCAATCCATAAGATAGCTGCCGCAAATCTTCATGGACACTGTGAGTCCGACACTGTTATAAAAGACGAGAGAATATTATATAATACTTCTTTAATAATAGTAATTTATAATACATAGAAGACGAGAGAATATTACATATTCTCGAAACCAAGATAGAAAACTCTATCCCCCATTTATTCCTTCCTTTCGCATCGCTTCTACTTGTTTGGCCGTAGGTTGATGCCTATGTGGCCAATATTGTCTGTGGAACTCGCTGAACATGAAAAAACATCTTTTAGAGTACATGTGTAGCAAAATATGTAGATTAGCATAAACATAGGAGAAACACTTACTCGAAGTATTCCTGCATGCCTTCTATATTTGCGTACATGTAGAGTAAAGCAACAGTCCTTTCCTGTTCGGATAGCACGTAGGTCGTGTAGCTACCAACGGTGGTGCCTCTCGTTTGAAAAATGGAAAGGTCGCTTAGAGGGGGTGTTTCGTCCACATTGTACCGCATAGCTGAAGTATTGATATTGTTTTCTTCCGCAAAGTAGACACTTGAAAAGTATCCAACTTCTTTAAGAGCATATGCTTCAACGATGCACCCTTCCACCCTTGCCCTGTTGCCAACCATTGGTTTCAGATATCGTAGCGCTCTTTCAATGTGATACATCCACCTATATTGCACAGGACCGCCAACTTTAGCTTCGAATGGAAGATGGATAAGCAGATGTTGCATTGGATTGAAGAAACCTGGTGGAAAAATTTTTTCCATCTTACATAAAAGTATGGGTATCTCCTTCTCTAACTTATCCATCATCCCGTTCTTGATTTCTTTAGCACAAAGATGTCTATAGAAATAGCTGAGCTCGGCTAAAACCTTCCACACCGCATCATCTAGATAGCCTCGGAACATAACAGGTAGGAGTCTTTCCATTATAATGTGATAATCATGACTCTTCAACCCAGTGAGGTTTCCTGTGTTAACATTTACGGCTCGTTTCAGGCTAGCTGCGTAACCATCTGGGAATTTCAAAGTTTTCATCCATTTCATAACTTCTTTCTTTTATTTCGATCGAAGACAGAAAGAAGCACGTGGCTTTCCACCACTTTCAGAGATTTCAAGAGTTGGACGGTGACAAATGTCTGCCAAATCTAGTCTAGCTTTATAATTGTCTTTCGTTTTGCCAGGCATATCCATGCAAGTGCTTATGATACTTTCGCTCATATTACGCTCCTGATGCATGACATCAATGTTGTGCATTAGAATCAACGACTTCACATATGGTAGCTCCCAAAGTCCACATATGTGAGTCCAATTGTGTTCCTCTCCATAACCTACGAAATATCCAGGACGACCTTCATCAGGCACCAGTTTGTCCAACATATCAGAAATTTCTGACCCGTTGAGACGCTTCGGTGGTCCTTTAGTGACAACAGTGTTCTTTCGAAAGACATGCCTCTGCTGCCTAAATATATGATTCGAGGGCAGCCAACGTCTGTGACAATCGAAGTAAGATATTTTGCCTCCATGAGTTAGTCGAAAGCAATCCGTGTCTGAAGCACATATCGGACACGTCAGACGACCGTGAGTGCTCCATCCGGAAAACATGCCGTATGCCGGCAAATCATGGACGGACCACAAATAAGCAGCTCGAAGGTTGAATTTCTGCTTCTTGTAACTGTCGTACGCTTCGACTCCTGTCCACAAGACTTTCAATTCTTCGATCAGCGGTTTTAACATCACGTTGAGACGTGACCCGGGATGATCAGGTCCAGGTACAATGAGGCTGAGAAACATGAACTCGTTCCTCGTACAAAAAGCAGGTGGCAGGTTGTACGGAATGACAAAGACAGGCCAACATGAGTATGGCGCGGCATTCGTACTGAACGGTGAGAATCCGTCTGTCGCTAATCCGATGCGAACATTCCTCGCATCACGAGAAAAGTCTGGATCGAAACGGTCTAGCGCCTTCCATGCATCACCGTCGGACGGATGCGTCAAGAATTCTTTGTTCTCACGTTTACCTTCTTTGTGCCATCTCATGTGTCTTGCGGTTCTTTTTGAAAGAAACATCCGCTTCAACCGAGGTGTCACAGGCAAGTAACGAAGCTGCTTATGTGCGACATCTGTCATCACATTATCGCCATCGTCATTAACAACTTCGACATACCTCGATTTACCACATTTCAAGCACATCTTCTCATTGGCGTGCTCTTTCCAGAATAGCATGCAGTTGTCTGGGCACACATCAATTTTCTCATACTTCATACCGAGACCAGATATCTTGATCTTTGACTGATACATATCTGGTGGCGCTTTGTGAGGTTGTGGAAGGATATCACAGATCAATTTCATGAGATCATTGTAGCAGTTGATGGAAAAAAAGTACTTGGACTTAATTGCCATAAATCTGGTCAAGAAAGCAAGTACGGTCACAGCCGTGTGTTCATGCAACGGCTCTTGTGATTTCTTCAGCTCCTCGAAGAACTTCTCTGCCTCATTTGTAAGAGGATCCTCCACTTCAAGAGCTTCTAACATCTCATCCATCCTATCAACCTCTGTTATATCATCATCCTCATCCACTTCGGCTATGACTCGAGAATTAGTCTCGCCGTGGAAGGTCCACACTTCATATTGTGGAGTGAAACCGTTTCGACATAAGTGAAACGAAAGCTCCAATCTTCTCAAAAACTTAGTGTTTCGGCATTTTGTACATGGGCACCGCACCATATCTTCCGTTGACAACGAAAATGCTCAATCCAAAAATTGATCTAACTTGATAAACCACTCATCGGAGTGACCACCATTTCTGCTCTTCCAGCCAGTATACATCCAACTGCGGTCTTCACCCATTTTTGACTCTGCAGTTTAATGCGAAAGAAATTGTCGTTAATGTATTGTTGTGTTATGTCACGGCCCTACAACCTAGGCAGATAGATCCTAAACCCACCCAAGAGTGACCGAGCGGAGCGTGCTCATGACGAGACGCGTGATCCGGATTCGAACGAAATTTCGGCAGCATAACCCCGCTGTTCTCCACTGCACGCCCAAAAATGGTGCAGCAGAGAACAACAGGGTTACGCCACCGAAATCTCGTCCAAATCCGGACCCACGTCTCGTCACAAGCCACGCCCCCTCG
This sequence comes from Tuctoria greenei, assembly GCA_036927565.1. NCBI lineage: Eukaryota > Viridiplantae > Streptophyta > Magnoliopsida > Poales > Poaceae > Tuctoria > Tuctoria greenei. Next base: position 258,870,860 of record JAYESD010000001.1, on the reverse strand, counting down.
GTCACTCCGAGGCTGTCCAAAAAGGGACAATTCCGAACCTGCACGTCTCACATGCCAATGGCATGTGAGACGTGCCGATCCGAAACGGGTAATCAATTGCTATAGGTTACGTTGCTCATGTTCATTTATAAATCATTTACGAATGAGGAAAGAGAACGAGAGTGAGGAGAAAAGTGGGTCAGAGTTGAAAGTTTCATAGTCAGGGCCGTCCTCCGCTGCCGGCCTCTCCTCCGCTGTCATGCTCGCCGCAGGCGATATGGCGTAGAATATCTCCTCTCTCTTTTGATATTTCTTCTGATACATTATCGTTTTAACCCGCTTATATATATATATAAATATATTTATATTTATATTTATATATTTATATATATAAAGAATATTGAACATGCTAAAAGAAACATAACAATTAATCAAAATTTGAACATTTAATAACTTAATTCAATAACGATAAGCAGCAATGAACATAAACATTAAGAATACTAAAGCAAAACATAAGCATGCTTAACATCTACATAATAAATAACATTATCAACAAATTTGCATAACCAACATCATTAACAACTAAGCATAATTAACATCAAGATCGAGCAACAATTTCTACTCATTCGATCAACAATCATTCAAAGATTGAACAATCCATATGAAGGCAATTATTTGCGACGGCCAGTTAAATTGCGACGGCTCAGGGGCCGGCTCTGACCCTAGGCGGGAGGGGCGGCCGCCTAGGGCCCAGCCAAAGTAAGGGCCCCGAAATTCTGAAAACATATATACGTATAGCTAATTGCTAATTGGGTCGCTGCATTTAGTCGACTGGCCAGGGGCGATAAGGATGACTAATCGCTATTAGTCATCCAACTTGTGAACCTTGGGATTGACCAAAACGGTGCCTTGTTCTCAGAAAAAGAAAATTTGAACTTATAAATGTTACTTGGTTTCTAACTTTTGAGCTCCAAATTACGCTTTTGTTTGCGTACTCCTTTTTTGCAATGATGTAATAACAGAAAACAATTATACAGCTTTACTAGATTTTATAGAGCTGGGACCTCTACTACACCCACCTTCTATAAAAGGGGGTAGTTGTCCTGTAAATTTTCCGCGCCAAAACTGCTTCACATGAGTTATGCGCCGCACCAGTGCTATATGGACAAAATAGCACTACTTTGAGACTAGACTACGAACCGAGCACCCGTTTTTTGTTATTAGAGCCGGTAATTTTATGCGAACTAACTGCGTGCTGTAATATGTACAACGTGTTTTTGGTTCACAGGAATGCTGAGACAGTTTCTTACCTGTCGGGAGCGCAGTGGAGGCGTCGGGGGCCGGGGGCGCGGCGGTCCAGTCGGGGGCGCAGAGGTCCGGGCCGGCGGCGGCGACGCCGGTGGCGCGGCGGGCCGGGGGCGGAGGTAGGCGGCGGTTGGGGCGCGGAGGCGAGCCGCCGGTGGGGGCCGAGGGCGGCGGGCGCGGAGGCGGGCGCGGAGGCGGGGCCGAGGGCGGCGGAGCCGGGGGCGCGGCGGCGGGGGCGCTGCGCGGCGGCGGGGGCGCGGCGGCGGGGGCGCTGCGCGGCGGCGGGGGCGCGGCGGCGGGGGCGCGGCGGCGGGGGCGCTGCGCGGCGGCGGTAGGGTGTTTTGAGGTGAATGAAGAGTCGGGGCCGGAGCGACCCGATATAAGCCCTTATTTGCGACGGCTTCTTTAATTGCGACGGCCTCAACTTGCGGCCGTCGCAATTAAAGCCTGTTTGCGACGACCATCTGACCGGCCGTCGCAAATAAGGATTTATTTGCGAGGGCTCATTTATTTGCGACGGCTTTAGGGTTGGCCGTCGCGAATAAGACCTTATTTGCGACGGCCGGTCCGAAGGCCGTCGCAAATAAGGTCTTATTCGCGACGGCCATCTTATTTGCGACGGCCAGAGGCGGGCCGTCGCAATTTAAGCTATTTGCGACGGCTGGCCGTCGCAAATAAAATCAGCCGTCGCAAATGATCGCTTTTCCTGTAGTGTGGGTGACACGCGATTTCATGACAAAATCAATGACATAACTTTGTATGCATTACGGTATGTTTTTTTTTTGCAACCACAGTTTGTCATTGCCTTCTTTCTATCACTACAACGTCTCCCCTTTGATAGGCATGTGCTCAAGACGTTCACAAGTGGTCATCGTTATTATATCTTTGCTCCATTTTTTGTCTATACACTCTTCTTAAAAAAAACCTGCATGTTATTTATGTTATGTGGACATCTAAACTTGATCATACAAGGATTAACTCAAAGCGACTTCGACCGTGTTGCACACCTCTGATCTGCATACGATGTGTGGAAAGAACTTTGTGACTACCACGAAGGATCCAACACGATCAAGGAGGTAAGGCAAGACATGTTCAAAAAAGAATATATGCGCTTAGAGATGCAACCCGATGAGTCTATTGATGACCTTTTTGCTCGCTTTAATAAAATTCTCAGCAACTTGCGTAGTGTCAATGTTAATTTTTCAGATGCTGAAAATGCTAGGCAATTGTTAAGAGCATTAGATATGTCAATTTGGGATATGAAAGTCACATCTATTCGTGAATCTAGTGTCATGAGTACACTTACTTTAGATGTGCTATATTCCAAGTTAAAAAATCATGAAATTGACATAATATCACGTAAGAACCCTAACAAGTCTATTGCTTTTGTTTCTCAATGTGATATGCCTAGCTCCGGCCAATCATCATCTTGCAATACTCTTGCTTTGTTGTCCTCACTAACCCTGGAGCAGATCGAGGAATTTCCAGAAGAGGAGTTAACACTCATCTCTACTAGATTCTCAAAAGCATTGCAAAATGTGAGAACTAGAAGGAGAGGAAGCTCCGAACTTCAGCGCTGTTTTGAATGTGGTAAGGCATGACACTTTCGTACATAATGTCCTAATCTTTCAAGTCCTTCTACCCGTGAGGAAAAGCAGAACAAGGTCAAGACCACCTCTGGAAACTCTAACAAGAAAAACAAGGGTACTATAGGACGCAAGATGATAAACAGCTTCATCACCACACTTCAAGAACTTGGCTCAAGCGATGTGGACATTGGAAGTGAACAAGATGAAGATGATTTGGCAAACTTGTGCTTCATGGCGGGCAAACCAAGATCAAATATGGAGGATGCAGAACACAACAGCGACAATGAAGAGGTATGTCCTACTTGCGAAGAAATGTGTGATGCTATTTCTCGTGCCACTATTATAGTTAAGAAAAAGGACAAAAAACTTAGGGATAGTGCTGCTAAAATTGAATCACTAGAATCTGAAATTAACCGTTTAAAAACTTTGATTCCTAGTGATGATGCATGTCCCTCATGTGGTTTAATATATGAACAATTGTCCTCATTAAGAAGTGCGCACACCTCCACACTTGATAAACTTGTGTTAGAAATTGAAAACAACAGAGAGCTTGCTGCACTTAATAATAATAACTTGAAAAATGCTAGCTGTTCTACAATTGATTTGCATTGTTCTACTTGTGATGATCTTGATAAGAAACTACAAGATGCTATGAATGAAATTTCTATATTGAACAATGCTTTACATTCTCATGAAGTTAAATATTGTTCCAATTGCAAATTAAAAGGAAAAACTTTATGTGAAAATTGGCTTGATCTGTCCAATAAACTTGATGACATGCATGGGACATTAAATCAGTTTTGTAATAGGAATAAGAACCTAAACTTACCGCTGAATTCTTCCAAGTCTTCCAATGATAAAACTGGTTTAGGTTTTGATTCTCATGCTCATGCTAAGGCACATCCACCTAAAATTGTAAAGTCATTAGGAAGTGGTTTGATTCAAACAGTTCCTAAACAAAAAGAAGTGGTTTTCAAATCTGCAGGAGTGTTGTCTCATTCGGTTTCAAATAAAAATGTTGCTTGCTCATCTAGACATGAACACAAAGTTAAATTTCATTGTACCTACCGTGGTAGAGATGGTCATGTCATATATTTTTGTTATAGACTAGCTAAATAGCAGAAAAAGAAAAGAATGATTGCTAGATCTCATAACTTTCATGCAAAATTTGCTGCACTTGCTAAACCGAGTGATAGGAATATGCAATCTGCTATAATTAGTCGAAAACATGCAAAGTTTGCTCCCAAACCTACTGTTTTTCGTGCTACACATGTAACATATCGTAGGACAATAGTTGGGTACAAAAATCCTCAAGTTTTGGCTCATAAACATGCTATTTTATATTCCTGCTGCACGTCGTGTGACTCTGTACTGAATTCCTAAATGCCTTTTGACTAACCCCAGTATTGAGTCATCGACGTATTGTGCTTCTATGTAGGTTACACGCTTGAGGAAGGAGAACATTTGGATTGTGGACTCAGGTTGCTCACGCCACATGACCGGTAACAAAGAATGATTCTCCTCCCTCTCTTTTGTGTCATGTGTAGAGAATGTTAATTTTCCCGATAATTCTTCAACTCCTATAATTGCTAAGGCTTCGGTTAGAGTAAATAATCAATACACTTTGAAGAATGTGGCACTTGTTAAAAATTTGAAATACAACTTGCTTTCTGTTTCACAACTGCTAGATGAAAATCTGGAAATAATTTTCACTAAAAATTGCTGCAAAGTTGTAAATTCAAATGGTGAGCTTATTTTTAACATGTCTCGGTTTGGAAGAGTTTTTAAAGCTGATTTCGATATGTCTTCCTCTAAGCATAGGTGTCTAGTTGCTAATGATTCAAAGGACTTATATTTTTGGCATCATAGACTTGGTCACATAGGCTTTGATCATCTAACGCGTGTTAGTGCACTTGATCGCATACGTGGGTTGCCTAAGCTTAAAGGGAACAAAGAAATTGTGTGCTCTTCTTGTAGACATGCTAAGATGGTTGTAGGTTCACATACTCCTCTCACAATGATCATGACAACTGAACCGGGTCAACTTTTGCACCTTGACACCATAGGACCTTCACGCGTTCAATCCTTCGGAGGTAAATGGTATGTTCTTGTGACTATTGATGATTATTCTAGATACTCTTGGGTTTACTTTATGGCATCTAATAATGAATCTTTTAGTCACTTTAGAACTTTATTTCTTAGATTATCAATTGATCACCCAGGATCATTAAAAGCAATTAGAAGTGATAACAGAACCGAATTTAAAAATCAATCTTTTGATCACTTTTGTGCTGAAAATGGAATAGATTATCAATTTTCTTCACCATATGTACCTCAACAAAACGGTGTTGTAGAAAGAAAGAACAAAACCTTAGTTGAGATGGCTAGGACTATGCTTGATGAATATCAAACTCCTAGGAAATTTTGGGCTGATGCGATTGCAACTACTTGTTATGTCTCAAATCGTGTTTTCTTGCGCGCTAAGCTAGGTAAAACACCATATGAGCTCCGGTTTGGACATAGGCCTAGTGTTACACACTTTCGGGTCTTTGGTTGCAAATTCTCTGTTAAGAAACATGGTAATCCTGATAAATTTGAACCTAGATTTGTTGATGGCATGTTTCTTGGTTATCCATCTCATACTAGAGGCTACCGTATGCTTTTACTTGACACTAACAAAATTGTGGAGACTTGTGAGGTGCCTTTTGATGAAGCTAGCCCAAGTACTAGCTCAAACATTGCAGGTCCAGATCCATATCTGCAGGGGGAGAGCATTTTCATTGAAGATGAGGAAGAGGTGGAGCTGCTGCCTAAAAATTCAGCAGCTAATGACATTGTTCCAGCTCCTGATTTTGATTCACAGCCAGCACCGACGACCACCATTGCTGCTCCAGCTCCTCCTCAAGTCACAAGCTCATCGATTTGTGATGATCATGAAGAAGAAAAAGCTTGTGAAGTGTCCACACCCCTCCGGGTTCTCAAAAGTCATCATCCACAACAAATTATTGGAAGCTTGCACGAATGAGTCGCACGCTCCAGGTTTTGCGATCCAAACTCTCATGCTAATTCTACTTTTGTTGCTTCTTTTGAACCCAAAGATATATCACACGCACTCACTAATGAATCTTGGATTATTGCCATGCAAGATAAGTTAGAAAATTTTGAAAGAAATAATGTTTGGAAACTTGTACCTCCACCTCAAGGTCATACTTTAATTGGAACTAAACAGATGTTTATAAATAAACAAAGTGAGGATGGGGTTGTGGTTAGGAATAAGGCTAGGTTGGTTGCTCAAGGTTTCACTCAAGTTGAAGGTCTAAATTTTGATGAAACTTTTGCTCCTGTTGCTAGATTAGAAGCCATAAGAATTTTGTTAGCTTTTGCTGCATCTGAAGGTTTTAAGCTTTATCAAATGGATGTTAAAAGTGCTTTTCTTAATGGCTACATAGATGAGGAGGTTTATATCAAACAACCACTGGGTTTTGAAAATTCAGATTTTTCTAATCATGTTTACAAACTGTCCAAAGCCTTGTACGGTCTCAAACAAGCCCCTAGAGCATGGTATGATAGGTTAAAAACATTCTTACTTTAAAAGGGGTTTACCACGGGCAAGGTTGATAAAACTCTTTTTGTGCTTAAGCATGGCAATGACTCATTATTCATTCAAGTGTATGTGGATGATATTATCTTTAGTTGTGCTTCTCATGATCTTGTGTTCAAGTTTTCAGCTATGATGAGTTTAGAATTTGAAATGAGTATGATGGGAGAACTCACGTACTTTTTGGGGCTACAAATCAAGCAAACCAAGGAGGGTATCTTTGTGCATCAAACGAAGTATACAAAACACCTCCTAAGGTGCTTCAACATGGACAAAAGCAAGCCTCTTTGGACACAAATGGGAATAGCAACAACACTTGAACTTGATGAAGATGGTGAACCCGTGGATCAAAAAGAATATAGAAGCATGATCGGATCACTTTTGTACCTCACGACATCAAGACCGGAGATACAATTCAGCGTATGTCTTTGTGCATGGTTTCAAGCCTCCCCACGTGCTTCATATCATCAAGCCGTCAAAAGGATTCTCAGGTACTTACATGGAACTCAAGAATTTGACATTTTTCTTCCTTCTTCCTCAGCTGTTACTTTGAAAGCTTTTTTCCGATGCTGATTTTGGAGGTTGTAGGATTGATAGGAAAAGTACTTCCGGTGGTTGTCATTTTCTTTGTAATTCACTAGTTGCTTGGTCCTCTAGAAAACAAAACCCAGTTGCACAATCCACAACCGAATCTAAATATGTAGTTGCTGCTAGTGCTTGCTCACAAATTCTTTGGATTGTTCAAACACTTAAGGACTATGGGGTTGATCTAGATAGTGTTCCACTATTTTGTGATAACACTAGTGCCATTTGCATTGCTAAAAACCCCGTGCAACATTCTAGAACTAAGCACATTGACATTAGGTATCACTTTCTCCATGATAATGTTGAAAAAGGAAACATTGTGCTTCACCATATAGATACCGAACAACAATTGACTGACATTTTTACAAAACCTTTGGATTTCACTCATTTTTGTTTCATTCATAGTGAAATAGGGGTTATGCATCCTCATGGCCTAAATTGAGGGAGAGTTTCTTAAACATGGGAAGTCTATGCGTGAATCTGAATTTAAAATAATATGAGCATAAGTATTTCATATATATATATATATGACTTTGTGATTCTTTTTACATGCTAAATGTTCTTACTACATTACTCGTGTTACACGTTTTACAGTTTTTGCCATGTCTAGTAATTGGAATAATTACTTACACTAAATCTGGTCATGGTCGAACTTTCTTGCTGTTTTGAACTTGTTGCATGCTTTTTAATCATAAAGAATTAATCAAGTAATCAGCTCACATGTTGTGTTTTTATGAACAAATATAAGTTGAGAAAAGATCAAGAGAATATCCATGCATCACACTTCTTCTTTTGAGATGGCTTATCATTGCACTTAGATATGAACTTGAAAGAAGTTGTGTATGACTAAAACCATGTCCTTAAGCTTCTGATTGTCAAATGACATAGGCTTGGCTTGGTTGGTTAGAATAAGGCAGATGCACATATAATCTCTTGCAAATATCATATGATCAAAATTTGTGCTTTGAAAAATAATAAAATGCAGCAAAAAGTGTCATGATTTCAGGTCTTGAAATAGTTTAGTTTGTGAGATCATGACTTGCTTAAATTGAAAATTACATTTGATCTCTAGCATAGCTTACACTACTTTATGTATCTCATTGATGTGATAGTGTAAGTTACTTGATAGTATGATTTGGATGAGTTTTGTTTCATATGTATATGTTATAATATGATCATAACAATTAAAATTTCTCTTTTCAACCTTGCTGAATACATTGTCAAAGGGGGGGGAGATAATATGGTGAATTTTTAAAGATAAGTATGCAAGGGGGAGAAATATGTATAGGGGGAGAAATTTATTTCTGTCTCATTTGATTTTCAAAAAGGGGGAGAAATTGTTCTCAAAACTTTTCATGCCAACGTTCGGATTTTAAATGGTGTTGCCAATGCATTCATCAAGAGGGAGATTGTGAGACCTATGTGTGCTGAATACATTGGCTTTAACAATAGAAGTTTTGAATGCTGCCATAACATCTTTTTAGCAAGGTCTGACTTTAGCTCCGACATATCTTTGATAGCTCTGGCATGTCTTGATAGCTCCGGCATGTCTTTGTTAAGCTCCGATATGTTTTTGCTAGGTCCGACTTATTTTGGTTAGCTCCGACATGTTTTTATAGCTCCGGCACTAGGTTGTACTATCTTTGGTAAGCTCCTGCTCAAGCTCCGGTTAGTTTTGGCAAGATTCAGAGCTTGATCGCAATGTTCATGCTTTTACTGTGAAATGTTTCAAACTTGCTTTACAATGTTGGAAATATTGCTTAGTATTCATTTGCTAAGTTTTTGATGCATTTTGGTGGTTAAGGTTGATATCGTTTTACTGTGGTTTTGCAACCTTCTTATGTGAGGTGCTCACGTGAGGTGGTATGTTCGGAACTAATTTGAGTCAAGTCGCGGACTTGGGCTCGTACGGATTGGTTGTTTATTCATGTGTAGGTGTTGCTTGAGTTCAAAACATGGCTGGTGACAGGATTCATTGAACTAGTCTTAGGGAGAAGATGAGGTTCAACAACCAAGTTCGAGAGGAAATGTGGTTGAGTTTATTGGGAGGTTGCGCAACATGTTTTAATCAAGAACAATGCATATGAAGGTATCGTGGACGTAGCTGGAAGATGTTTGCACGTATGCAAGGAGTGCATGGACGTGGCTACATGGTTCTAAGGCGTGATGAAGAGATGTGGACGTAAAAATTGGTCGGAAAGGTCCAACCGACTAGGTTATGGACTCAGGCTGCGGCTGAGTCGGGTTTGACTCAAATATGGAAAGATTTGAGTTGGTTATGATAGGATTTCATGTGGGTCACGAATTTGGGTTGTTTTAGGAACGTGGGATACGTTCCTAAGGAGTTTGGAAGTCTTAACATTGCTTCTATCTGCGTATAGAAGAATCCTAAGCAGTTATGAAAAGTTTTGATTCATGATTTGAGTAGGATTAGAGTCCTAGTTGAGATTGGGTTGGCCTTAGGGCTGGTTATATAAGAAAGGGAGGCCAGATCGTGGGGCACGACTTTAGGGCTGTTACTCTTGTGTTCTATTGAATAAAATTCGTAGTTGAAAGGAACTTTTGTGTCTTGTTCGTCTGACTTGTTTCAGACAAGTTTTTCTCGTCGAGTTTCTGCACAGCACTACCGTTCTTCGGTAGTTTTATCATAACTCGAGTTTTACATATCCAATTGACGTTATTCTTTTTGGGTTGTCTTAACAACTTTATTATCTATCATATTTCAAAATTTTACGTTCATTGCATTTGTGGTTTTTGATCTACACGAGTTTCTTTGCAGTATTACAGATCTGTTTTTCTCGGTTAGGACAGATTGACCTTTGTTCGATCTTTCGATCGTAACTTGAGTTTCCCTTGATGGATTTGAGTAATTCTTGTTGTGTTTTCTTCTTGAATTGATCATCTTTTATATCTATCACTTTTGTCACAGTAAAAAACGTTTAGATTAGTCTCATACACGATTTCTTTAACAAATCGTTTTTCTGCCAAAGGGGTTGGGATTTAATTGTTTTCGCTGCGTAAGATATTTAATCTACCATTCACCCCCCTCTGGTAGCTTTTCACGTGCTCTTCGATCCTACATCTAGCCTCTGGACCTAGACTAGTCCGGCCCAATGGGACCACTGACCTCTGGTCAGGTCTCGACAACTGCCACACTACACGATGATCGTCACGCTACCCGCCAAATTTCCAAATTCAAACGGTCACTAAACAACGGACTAGTCCGGTCCAAAACGAACTAGTCCGAAGTAGGACAGAAGGGTTTAGTTCGTCCCAAAAAGGACTCAACTAGGTATGCCCGGACTAGTCCGGCCGCAGGGGGCGAACTAGTCCGACCCTCCAGGGTTTCTCTCGGTTTATCTCACTAAGTCTCAAATGGACTAGTCCGTACCCAAACGGACAAGTCCAAACTTTTCCAGAGAGCTTTCGTCTGTCCAAAAACAGACAAGTCCGGTCTTTTGGGACTTAGCTCCAAATTCACTAAGAAACACTCCAGAGACCACTACAGTAATATCGATCACTTCGGCCAAAGCCGACGTAAGTAAGGCATAAACCAATGTAAGTAACTTAATTACGTCGGTTTTCCTTTACTTACGTCGGCTACTGGCCGATGTAGACTTTTGGACGTAATTAAGGTGACTTACGTCGGCCATCGACGTAAGTTATCTTAATTATATCGGTCTGCAGAAGCCGACGTAAGTTAAGTGGCGAGATGGGCCTTGGCTGGGCCGGAGGACTTACGTCGGCCAGAGCATGCCGACGTAAGTTAAGTGCTCTAACTTATGTCGGTTGATCCAAACTGACGTAAGTTAAGTGGTTTAATTTACGTCGGTATGGTCTGACCGATGTAAGTTAAACTGGGCTAACTTACGTTGGCATTTCCATAGCCGACGTAAGTTAAGTTTTCGATTTTTTTTTAAAACAGAACTGACTACCTCGTTCGATGGCGAGAACACAGAATAGTACACAGATATACACAGATATACAGAATACTATACAGAACACAAAACAGTTGCAAATTAAGTTCCAAAACATCAAAAACAACAAAACATCCACCAGGCTACACGCTAGCTCCTCCACTGCCTCCGGGATCTTCTCGGCGTGTTTCCGAACCCTGCAAAAGAAACATAGTCACTAGTAAGCATCAATGTCAACTCAATGATAACATCAGAGTCCAAAAACATCAGTGATAATGTTAGAGATGGATTGCTTCACATTAAGTCATAACCTGGGCTATCACAGAAGGTTTCAAGAGGTAATGTAGTGGTCTTTGATATTTTTTGACAGTCATGCTACATTACCTCTTGAAACCTTATGTGATAGCCCAGGTGCATGACTTAATGTGAAGAAATCCAACTCTAACTTTATGTATTACCCATTGATTACACTTAACTTCCTCACCACTATAGGAATCAATATCTGACAAGTCATCAAGATCTACCTCTATGTTCTACCTCCTTATCTCTCTATGTAAAATACTAAAATGGATACAACAATATTAAAGAGAGAGTTTATCACCTGCTCCGGTGTCTACACGCTAGCCCCTCCACTGCCTCCGAGATCTCGACGCGTTCTGGAACCCTGCAAAAGAATCATAATGAGGATAAATTAGAAGTCCATAATTAGAAGTCCATAAAACAACTAGTCAATAGTGTGAGTAACACATTTGCTAAATTAAATGTGATGCAAGTAACTTCTTTAACATAATGAAAAGGGAATCAAACTCCTAGGGCCCTCAAACTCCTAGAGCCGACCCTGAGTTGGTGGTGGATCAAAAGGGAATCATGCATTCAACATAATGAAAATCTATGTTATGGGAGCGGTGGAAGTTGCATTTCGGGGACGACATGGATGTCCTCCTCTAACAAGTTTCTATTCGACACTAAGGCTAAAACTCACAATAACAGGGTGTACAGAAAACAAAAAGAGGGATAGACAATATTACCTGCTCCGGTGTCTTCTGCGGCGGAAGCGTAGGAATCTCGATGTCCTGACCGCTGTGTCGAGCAAGAGCCTGCCATTGCAAGATATTAGAAGATATATGTTATTGAAGTGTTTTGAAATTTAACTACGATACTTTAAATTACTTATCGCCACCGCTGCTTGCATCTGGGCCATCATTAAGGCCGTCCTCTGCTGCTCCTCCCTTGCCTCCGCTCTCGTCCTCTCCAGCTCTGCCTGAGTTTGCGTCAGCGTCTCCCTCATGGCCTGGAGCTCCAGCTGGGTCTGCGAGAGACGACCACTGGTCCCAACGGTCGAAGCCTGCAACGATGAAGCGCCTCTCAAAGGTCGCGTCGACCTCGAGTCGACAACTCCATCAAAAATGGCAAACCTGCAAAAGAATGAAAACACTAAGTAGAAGAAGATTAATTGAAAAAGAAATGAAACACACGAAGAACTCACCATCCGTGGGCCTTCCCGCCTCCGCTTGCGTACATGGCTTGGGGGTCGATCGGCGCGCTTTCCCAATCATAATCCGCACCGTGTATCTTCGCGACCTCCTGCGCGTACTTTATCTACAAAACAAATAAATCTTGTAAGCATGTCAATAATAGTATTAGTTATAATGAAATTCAAAAAATTACCAGTCGGTCGGCTGCGACCTGACTACACTGCCCTAGCTGAGAAGGGTCACTTCCCTTGTGACCTCTCTTCCAAACCTGGGTCGGGGTCGGCTCATGACCCATCTCTCGCTCCTGTACAACCGTGTTAGTGAGATAAATAATATATTAGGAACACATAAATAAAATAAAAAGGTACTTACAATGCGTTTAGCCAAACGCAAGTAGCCGTCGCCGCCAAAGTTGTGCTTGCCCTCGGACCCCATGCGGCACTGTTTAGCCTTCGTGGACTTGTTGATGAAAGCGTCGCTAGCCCAGTACCGACAGAGAGCTAAGTACGCCTCAATGTTACCTGTAACCGGGAAATACAAACCTGCACATATTTCATTTTTCATCAACGCAGTTAACATACGTAGATATTGTAAATATTTATCAATATTAAAAACTTACCTCTGCGTACTGCTCCTCTGTCAAGTAGGAGTCCGAGTCCTTCCTAAATATACCCCTTTGCTGCTCCTGCTCCTGCTCCCGGGGGTGCCGCTTGTAGTACGCGTTGACGGCCTGAATTCGGGCGTACGACAACGCCGCCATCGTGAGCTTCCAAGTGTTGTAATGGAACACGCGTCTCGCGTGGTCCTCCATGCCTGGTTCCTCTACTTGGTACCTCAGCTTTAAGCAAACAAATATTTAAGTGATATGCAATTAAGAATTCAAACGAGTTGAAAAAATGAAACAGTTAAACTTAACATAAAATCGTGCCACACGGCTCCCTAAACCGTGCCGTGCACCGGGTGAGAGACCCGAGCGTAGTCATCCCACGACAGGGCAGGAAAACTGTCAATTACACCGGGGTAGTGCAACTTGACGATAGCACCGAGGACATTGTTAACCTGCCTGTGGTGCTTCTCGGCCCCCGTGAACAAAAAGTCGTACCAACATCTACAAAATATATTAAATCATTAAGTAAAGGAAAACAACATCTAATATTTAATATACTATATACAGTATTTATACCTGTCTCCAACAAGACGGATCGTGGTCCGCTGAGTAGTAACCGGAGGAGGAGCCGCAAAGTGGGTCCTCCTCACCGTCGCCTCTGCTGCGACGATGCCGCGTCCTGTGACCCTGAAGGCTCTGCGGAGCCCCCAGAGCCTCCAGGAAGGCTAGCCGGCTGCCCATGGAGGCTAGCGCTAGCCGGCTCCGAAGGGAGGCTAGCGCTAGAGGGCTCATGTAGTGGCCCCCTAGCCTCTGAGTTGGGTTCCTGTAGCGGCTCCCTAGCCTCTGACTCTGACTCTGACTCAGAAGTCTCTGAGTCAGACTGCACAAAAGGAAAAAATTGACAATTAATAATTAATAACAATTGCAATTTCAAAAATAACTTTATTGTAACTAAAATTTACCTCTGTCCGCTGAAAGCACACAACAGCTGAGGGTGGATCATGTGCCAAAAAGTGCTCACGTCTGCTAGAAAGGAACAAGCTCCCTGAGCAAGGGTCTGCTGGTGGCTCAAACCCTCGCACTGGCTTCCCCTTCCCCTTCCCCTTTGACGACATCCTGTTGCAAGGAATAAATGATTAATATGCAAAGATAATATACAAAATTAATGTTAAATTAGTGAATAAAACGTTACTTCAAAATTCATCAACATCACGATCATGCACCCTACTCCTTAAACCAGTCCATCGATCTTCTTCTTCCGCATATCATTTTCGTTTGCGCAAATCAGCAGGTTCGACTATGTCATCGATATCTTCAGTTTCTGATTCTGTTTCCGCTTCCGTGCCAGCCTCGATATCTTGAGCGTCTCCAACTAAGTTATCAAGTCCTACACCGGGCTCGACTGAGAAGGAGTCTGGCAACTCTTCCTCTTGGTAGACACAATCAACCTCAGCTTCGTCGTGGTAATCATCATCTCCTGGAGCGTATAACCGCTCACGAGGATTCACCTTATGTACCACCCACCAAGCTTTGAATTTATTGCATGGATAAGGTATATAGTACACTTGCTCTACTTGGTGTGCAAGAACTAATGAATCGAATCCTTTCAACCGTTCCTTGTGTTTTACTTCGACCATGCCAAATTCGTTTACTCGAATTCCATGAATGGAATCAAACCATTCACAGTCAAAGAATACCGCTCGAATTTGCTTGTTTGCGACAAAAGTGAATTCAAGGATTTTTTTAATAATCCCATAGTACTGCGTTTCATGATCTTGCGAATCGATTGCCCTCAGCACAACCCCGGTATTACATGTTGCTGCGAGAGGACGAAGAGATTCAAATTGAGTTGTACGGAATCGAAAGCCGTTGACGTCATATCGACCATAGCTTCTAACATTAACCACTCCACGGGATAGTTGTCGCAAATCTTCATGGACGTTGGCATCTTTTTGGCACTGTCCAAGATATGGAGTTATTAGAAAACGTAAGCATTCTTAAGTTATAAGAAAACATTGTTAACATTGATTAGTTATCGAGAAAACGTTACATGATCTCGAAACCTGGAGAGAAAATTAGATCCCCCGTTTATTCCTTCCCGTCGAATATGTTCTATTTGCTTGCTTGTGGGTTGATGTCTATGTCTCCAATTTTTCTTGTCAAACATACTACACGACAAAGAGAACATTTTAGAATACATGTGTCGGAAAAGATGGTGAAAAGCATAAGTGTAGGAGAAACACTTACTTGAAATATTCATTCATTTCTTCCATATTATCGTACATGTAGAAGAATGCAGCACGCCTTTCTTTTTCACTAA
This sequence comes from Tuctoria greenei, assembly GCA_036927565.1. NCBI lineage: Eukaryota > Viridiplantae > Streptophyta > Magnoliopsida > Poales > Poaceae > Tuctoria > Tuctoria greenei. Next base: position 258,855,485 of record JAYESD010000001.1, on the reverse strand, counting down.
TATCATACGAAGTGTAACTACCAACAGTAGTGCCTCTTGTTGCAAAAATGGAGAGATCGCTACAAGGAGGTTGCTCATCTATATTGTATCGCATTACCGAAGTATTAACATTGTTTTCCTCTGCAAAGTAAACACTTGAGAAATATCCTACTTCCTTAAGAGTAAAAGCTTCGGCGATGCAACCTTCAACCCTTACCCATGTTACCAACCATTGGTTTCAGATATCTAAGTGATCTTTCAATATGATACATCCACCTATATTGCACGGGACCGCCCACTTTCGCTTCAAATGGAAGATGAATTAAGAGATGTTGCATTGGATTGAAAAATCCTGGAGGAAAATTTTTTTCCATCTTACACAAAAGTACCGGAACCTCCTTTTCCAATTTAGTCATCATCTCTGGCATGATTTCTTTAGCACAGAGTTGCCTATAGAAGTGGCTAAGCTCGGCTAACACCTTCCACACTGCATCATCAAAATAGCCTCGAAACATAACAGGCAGAAGTCTTTCCATGATTATGTGATAATCATGACTCTTCAACCCAATGAGCTTTCCCGTTTTCACATTCACGGCTCGTCTCAGACTAGCTGCATAACCATATGGGAATTTCAACCTTCGCAACCATTCGATAACTTCTTTTTTCTCTTTAGGTCGAAGACAGAAAGGAGTGTGTGGTTTACCACCATTTTCGGAGAGCTCAAGAGTTTGACGGTTACAAAGCTCGGCAAGATCCTTTCGAGCCTTTAAATTATCTTTTGTTTTGCCCGTCATGTCCATACATGTGCTTATGATACATTCGGCCATGTTACGCTCTTGATGCATAACATCAATGTTGTGCCTTAGAATCCACGACTTCACATACGGTAACTCCCAAAGTCCACATATGTGAGTCCAATTGTGTTTGTCTCCGTAACCTTCAAAATATCTAGGACGACCTTCATCTGGCACCAATTTGTCCAACATATCAGATATTTCTGACCCGTCAAGACGTTTCGGTGGTCCTTTAGTGACAACGGTGTTCTTTCTGAAGACATTCCTCTGTTGTCTAAACAAGTGATTCGGAGGTAGCCAACGTCTATGACAATCGAAGTAAGATATCTAGCCTCCATGGGTAAGTCGAAAGCAATCGGTATCCGAGGCACATATCGGACACGTCAACCGACCATGAGTGCTCCATCCAGAAAACATGTCGTATGCCAGAAAATCATGAACGGACCACAAATAAGCAGCTCGGAGGTTGAATTTCTGTTTCTTGTAACAATCGTACATTTTGACTCCTGTCCACAACATTTTCAACTCTTCGATCAACAGTTTCAACATCATGTTGAGACGTGACCCAGGATGATCTGGCCCAGGTACAATGAGGCTAAGAAACATAAACTCATTCTTCATGCAAAAAGTCAGCGGAAGATTGTACGGAATGACAAAGACGGGCCAACAGGAGTATGGTGCGGCGTTTGTGCTGAACGGCGTGAACCCATCTGTCGCCAACCCAATGCAAACATTTCTCGCTTCATGAGCGAATGCTGGGTCAAACCGGTCCAGAGCCTTCCATGCCTCACCATCGGACGGGTGCGTCATGACTCCATTGTTCTCACGCTCACCTTCTTTGTGCCATCTCATGTGTCTGGCCGTTTTTTTAAAGGAACAGTCGCTTCAACCTCGGTGTCACAGGTAAGTAACGAAGCTGCTTACGTGCGACTTCCGTCGTCACTGTATTACCATCGTTATTAACAACTTCGACAAACCTCGGTTGACCACATTTCAAACATTTGTTCTCATTGGCATGCTCTCTCCAGAAAAGCATGCAGTTGTCCGGACACACATCAATCTTTTCGTGCTTCATCCCAAGACCAGAAAGAATTTTCTTCGAGTTGTACATATCCTTAGGCACTTTGTTGGGTTGTGGAAGGGCATCTTTGAACAAATCGATGAGCATGTTGTAACAATTGTTAGAAAAGAAGAACTTAGACTTAATTACCATAAGTCTAGTCACAAAATTGAGGATTGACATTTTGGTGTGTTCATGCAGAGCCTCTTCTGAATCTTTGAGATGTTTGAAGAACTCTTTAACCTCTGCTGTTTGAGTATCTTCTGTAAGCTCTGGTCGTATAGCTTCCAGCATCTCATCCATCATATCAACCTCTTGAGCATCATCATTGTCCGCTTCCACTTCTTGTACAGCTTGAGAAGCTGTCTCGCCGTGGAAGTTCCACAACTCATAATGTGACACGTAACTGTTTCGACACAAGTGCAACGTAAGTTCCACTTTGTCCAAAAACGTTCTGTTTCGGCATTTCGTACATGGGCACCGCGCCTTATCGCTATTTGACAACGAAAAAGCTCGTTCCACAAAAGCTTCTATCTTGGCATACCACTCATCTGAGTGACCACCAGTTCTACTCTTCCAACCAGTGTACATCCAACTACGGTCTTCGCCCATGTTTGACTATGCAGTTTAACGCGAAAGAAATTGTCGTTAATGTATTGTTATGTTATGTGTCACGGCCCCACAACCTAGGCAGATAGATCCTAAACCCACCCAAGAGTGACCGAGCGGAGCGTGCTCATGACGAGACGCGTGATCCGGATTCGAATGAAATTTCGGCAGCATAACCCCACTGTTCTCCACTGCACGCCCAAAAATGGTGCAGCAGAGAACAACAGGGTTACACCAACGAAATCTCGTCCAAATCCGGACCCGCATCTCGTCACAAGCCACGCCCCCTCGGTCACTCCGAGGCTGTCCAAAAAGGGATAATTCCGAACCTGCACGTCTCACATGCCAATGGCATGTGAGACGTGCCGATCCGAAACGGATAATACATTGCTATAGGTTACGTTGCTCATTTTCATTTTGAGGTCATTTAAGAGAGAGGAAAGAACTAGAGAAAGACTGAGAGGAAAGTTGGTCTTAGATGACAATTCCACGACGGCTTTAGGGTTAGCTGCTGTAAATAGATCGGAGATAAAACCACTTCGTCGGGGTACGCCATCCACACGCAGGTGCTTGCCATCCTCACCGTCGTCGTTCGCCTTCGTGCCCGTCTACACACATACTTTACCTTACCACTAAATGGGCCTTGTCGGGCCTTGTCAAGCTGGTCCGAAGCCCATTTATGTATATATAGTTCTTAAACATTCAAGCAATCAAAATTAAAATTGTAACCATAATTTAAAAAACTAAGCAATTCAAATAAACCTAAACATAACAATTATCCATTGCAATTCATCAATTTATCAACTCAATTCTAACATAAGCAATTGAATTCAATTAAATTAAACCTAAACATAAGCAATTCAATTCTAACCATAATTCTAAGCATAACAAATAAGCATAAAAATTCATCAATTGTAATTCATCAATTTATCGATTTAATTCTAACATAAGCATAGTAAACATTATTTGTGTATCTATATAATTTCTAATCAATTTCTAACATAAGCATAGCAATTCATCAATTTATAACATAAGCATAGCAATTCACAATTTTCTATTAAGAGTAAACACTTGCAAATGCATCTGCAATTCACAATTCAGGCAAAATTTCAAGCAAATGCATGTGCAATAATTCAAAACAATGAGAGCAAGGGGAGAGGTGAGGAAATACTTGCAACAAAGATCGGCGGCGGGGTCGGGGGCGTAGGGGCGGCAGATGCCGTGGATGAGCCGGCGGCGGGGGCGCAGGGGCAGGGCCGGCGGCGGCGAGGTCTGGGGGCAGCGGCGAGGTCCGGGGGCGGTGGGCCAAAGGCAGGGCGGCGCGGCGGGGCCGGGGGAGGCCGAGGGCGGCGAGGGCCGGGGGCGGCGTGGCGGGGCCGAGGGAGACGGGAGCGCCGCGAGGCCGGCGGCAGTGTGGGCGCCGCGGGTCAGCCGGAGCGGGAGCGGGGGCGGCGGGGCCGGGGCGCGGCGAGGCCGGCGGTGGTGTGGGTGCTGCGGGTCGGCGGGAGTGGGAGCGGGGACGGCGGGGCCGGGGTGCGGTGAGGCCGGCGGCGGCGTGGGCGCCGCGGGTCAGCGGGAGCAGGAGCGGGAGCGGGGGCGGCGGGTCCGGGGCGTGGCGAGGGTGTCGTGCGCAGGCGGCGGGGAAGAGAAGAGAAAGCGGCGGGTAAGGAAGAAAAGAGAAGGGCACGCGGGGTAGGTTAAAATACATAACTTACGTCGGCTAAATACTCAACTTACGTCGGTGGTCGTAACTTACGACAGCCATCCTACTCGCCGACGTAAGTTAACACTAAGTTACGTCGGCGCTTTTATTTACGTTGGCATGTTGCTCTTGCCGACATAAGTTATTATTAAAAGTTGTTGGTCTCATTACTTACGTCGGCAGCCGACATAGGTTAACTTACTTATGTCGGTTCCATGCTGCCGACGTAAGTTATTTAACTTACATCGGCCAGCCGACGTAAATTAAACTGGCCTACGTAAGTGATCGATATTCCTGTAGTGGATGTTTGGTCCGTGTCAAAACGGACTGGTCTGCCTGGCCGGACTAGTCCGACCTCCTAGGGTTTTTCTCATTTTGGCTTCTCACTTAGGTTTTTCTCTAAACCACCACTTTGAGCCATCTAGAATGATCTCAATTCACATGATACATCTACCCTCTCACATTACATGGCTCATATAAGCTCAACTTCATAGAAACCCTAATTTCTACTCTTGAGCCTTTGACGCCCGTTATATCCTTTTCCTTTTTGAAGGGTTTCATCTCATTTCAATCATTGTACCTGTGCTTAAGATCAACTTAGCTCATTAGACTCTTAATCGTCATCAATCATCCAAAACCCACGGGGATGCCTAGATGCACTTTCAATCTCCCCCGTTTTGGTGATTGATGGCAACAGATTAAGATTTTGACAAAAAGGATAATATTTTTTTCATAACATGTATTTGTATGAGTGACTCCCCCTTGATGTATGCATCATGAGTAAGAGAGATTTGAGAGAGTTCTCATACATATACATGGTATGGTGGGGTGCCTAAGTGATGTGATCATAAATTGTGATAAGTCAACAAATATGCAAGATAAGCATGTAACTCAAGCATAACATCACAATGGATATGAATTAAGTCTTACAGCAATTGAAATGAGAGTTTTAAAACATAGAAACATAAGTCCATCTTGGATCAATCAATATCTCCCTCATATAACTAAGTAGAGCTCTCCCCCTATCTAAGTGTTGCATCCACCAATCTCTCCCCCTACTCTAAGAGCCACATCCACTAATCTCTCCTCCTTTGGAATCAAGACACAAAAAATGAAAAGATGAAAATAAGAGCCCTTAGATCTACTCATTATCATCATCGGCGTCGTCGTTGTTGTCCTCGTCTTGGTGCCCGCTATCGCTCTCTGTGGCCTCCGCATCAATATTAGCATCATCATCAGATGGGGCCGCGGTGGAAGTACCATCTTCACCAAATTGAGCGAGCTCCTCGGCGGTGAACTCCGGGAATGAAGTGAGCTCACCATCACTCTCCTCGGCGGGAGACATAGGGATGTCCAGCTTGTCACACATCGCCTTGAGGTACTTCTCGTTGCGATGCTCCATGCGACATTGCCGAATTCCGTCTTCTGGCAAGAGGAGAAAAAAGCTTTGAAGCACTTGAAGAATCCACTCCCGTATTGTGATGAAGGTGGAGGTGGCAGAGGAGATGGCACAAAGTGAGAGGAGGAAGGGGGAGGATCCACATTCTTCCTCCTAGGGGCAGTAGGCTCCGAAGGAGGGAGTTGAGGTCGAAGCCTCCGATGAGTGATATCTTTCTTGAAATTGAGTCTGGAAATCTTCTCGATCATCTACATGATGTACAGAGCGTATCTACATGATCGGTTTGGAGTATGGGAGATGTTGAAGATGTCATTGAAGATGTAGTCAACCACATTGAAGCGGACATCTCCATCAATGAGGACCATTAAGTGCCTCAAATTCTCTTGAATTATCCCCGCATATCCATCCTTGGGGCAATTGTCTTCCGGAGCACCCTGTTGAGGACACTGTAGAAGGGCTTGATGTTCCTTATGTGCCCCACCTCAAAGGGCACATGGCTAGGATACATGTACTCTAGTGTATCGTGATCAACTGGACTCAAGTTAGAGATAATGATTTCATTGTCCAGTTGATCCTATAAGTCAAGCAACTGAGCAAAATCCCAGTAGGTGGTGGAGTATTGCTCTCCATGGGTCATCCAGGTGACCCTTCTGTCCCCATCAGTGTGGAAGTAGATAGTGGAATAGAATTGAGTAATTACTTCCACATTCCAGTCATACTGAAAAGCAATGAACTTCTTCAAACCATGTCGCTGGACGGCCTCAATCACGGCATTGAAGGCCATGTGATCCTTCTGAGCCATGTAGTCCCAGTCAATCCATTGAGCATCGGTGACTGGGGTTTGCTTGGACATGTAGACCGTCCGATAGTAGTCATAGTGGAAGTCGCACCAGAAGTGGGGATCCAGTGTGCTCCTGTCCCTCTGATAAATATTTATCTTCCTTAGCTTGCGCGCCTTCTCAGCTCCTTTGCCTTTGAAGATGTTGGCATCAAAGGCAGCTGCACGGTTTGGGTTCCATGCCAGAGAGGACATCCTCAAGGGGCCTATGGGCTAAGAGGCACCCTTCTTAGCCTTGCTTACATGCTTCTTGGCAATAATCACCCTCTTCTTGGGTGCAGCATCGACTGAGGCTTTTCCCTTATCCTTGGAGGTCCTCGCCTCCTGGGCTCTAGCTTGATCCCCCAATGTCACAAGTCTATTTTTTCTTGGGGCTGCCTCGGCGGCAGCAGAGTTGTGGTCTTCTCACTGCGTCTTCTTGGATTTCCTTGATTCAAAGTAGGCAGCAGCAATTTCCTGATCCTCGCGTCTCCAGTGGTAAAGAGCTTGCCTTCCCGCTTCGACCTCAGAGTCAGAGAGTGGAACATACTCGGAATATGACATGGTTGCTGATAAGAGAAGCAAGAGAATGTGTATGATTCCAAGGAGTCAAGACATAGTGGTAGAATTTAAAGAATCGATCAAGTTTAGGGTTTTCGCTATGTAATACGGACTTGTCCGCCTAGGGGCCATACTAGTCTGCACCCAACCGGACTTGTCCGCCCTGAAGCCGGACTAGCCCAGTTCACACAAAAAGAACCCTAATCTAGAGAAATTTAGTGAAAACTATGGATCCTACCACAAAAATAGAGGTACATGATCACAATGATGTGCACAATAACATTTGTGAAGAAGTTTCTATCAATAGACCCAAAAGAATTGAATTTCAAGGGTTTTGGGGTTAGGTCAAGAATATCTCTTCAAATCTTCAAATCGATGAAATGTGGATGAAGATTCGGCCTCCAAGGCTTGGGGAATAGTTCCTTAGCACCTTAGGGCTTCAAACCACGGATTGGAGTCAAAATTTGTTGGTGGGAATCAAAAATCGCCGTTTGGTGGGTGGTTTTCGAGCGTTTTTGGAGAGAGAGAGAGTGTGTTTGAGTGGAAGTGGAGAGGTCGAGGGCTCCCTGGGGAGGTTAAGTCCCCAAGGGCCGTGTCGGTACCCTGCGTATCGGATACCCCTTGGAACTGCAAAAAGTGCAAAGGAACTCCACATATCTAAATTGAAGACCCCCAAAGGCCGCACGTGTCACTCGGAACTGGACCTGCCTCCCTCGTATGGTTAGTTCCAATGCCACCACGTGTATCGTAAAACTGGAGCTACATTCTATACATGGGAAAGCTCCAGACTAGAGACATGTGTGGCACCCCCGGACCTAACCCCCGACAGAGGGAAGCTCCGGTACTGACACGTGTACAACAGCACCGGACCTACTCGTCCAAGACAGTAAGCTCCGGAGATGCCACACGTCCAACCGTCGGACCTTCAACCTCAATAGGCAGATTGGTGGACCTCCAACAGATCAGACTTTCAGGAACATTAAAGACTTCAAGACCTGATTATGTGTCATTAATACTGTCTTAATGACACACGATCGGATGACCCTTAATACCAATAATGCCACCATTAAAGGGTGTTATCGCGCTATTAAGGGGAATTAAGCACAATAACTGTTATTAAGCATCAGTAACCGCCAGTGCCACATGTCGGGCAAGGTTGATGATGTAACGGCCAGTCCTTGTACCATAAAAGGATTGGCCGAGCGATACCCAGAGGGAAATGCGCTCGAGATAGGCTGAGACTGGCTGGACGCTCTTTTTGGCCTCTCTGTGACTCACACTCTCATACACCCAATACAACAACAAAAACACACCTGTGGAGTATGGTATTACGTTCAGGCAGCCCGAACCACGTAAATCCTCGTGTCAAGTCACCATCTTGTTCTAAATTTCCGCGCGCCCCAACCGAGCTAAGAAACTTCGCGGGCTACTAACAGTAGTACCAGGACAATTGCCGGAACCAGATTCCGACAGTTGGCGCGCCAGGTAGGGGGCGCCTGAGATTCAAAGATGGTGAATTCTGCTGATGGATCGTCCAACGGTAACCACGCTGAGCAACCTGCTGGAGGCAATTCCTCCAACATGCAGCAGCCAGCAGGTACCGTAGCCCCAGCAGGAGTCATGCCACCATCGCCACCGTCTGCTCCGGTGAATCAGGCTAGACAGCAAGATGGGGCATCTGCATCGATCACTGCATCGGCGAACAACAACCCTGAACATGCACTTAATGCTGCGCGTGCTCTTCTCCAACGTCCACCGCCTCCAGGAGCACTCCAGGGTGCAATGGAGCAGTGGAGAGCTGATGTAGAACATCTGGTTGCAGCAGCAGCCGATGGCATCAGCAATCAAGGTCCTCCCCCCTCGGGGCGGGCCCCATCACAGCATCGGACCTTGTCGGGTAGACTCGGTCCGCAAGCTTCACAACACAGGAGGCGTGTTGCGTCTCAACAGGCGACGTCGCTGCCTTCCGGGGCACGACGTACTCACACGGTAACAAGGTTTTCGGCTCATGACCTCCGGGCGGAGCTCGATCGTCGTTACCGGCAACAAGACGGCCGTGTCCACATTGTGCGCGCTCGCGAGAGGCGAGAGGCTCGGGACAGTCCTGCTCCTGAGGGAGTAGGAGGAGGCTATTCTGACTTGGCCATGTACCTACGCATGGTCAGATGGTCGCAGAAGTTCTGGCCTCACCTGCCGAAGAAATTTTACGAGGCTATTAACCCCGCTGAGTTTCTCCAAATCTACTCCACCACTATCATTGCGACTGGGGGAAATGAGCTCGTGATGGCCAATTATTTTCCTGTGGCTTTGACTGGGACTGTCAGGTCTTGGTTCATGAGCCTTCCGCCTGATTCCATCAACAGTTGGGCGGAGTTGTGCCAATAGTTCACCGCCAATTTCAGGAGCTCATACACCCGACCAGGCACAGAACTGGATCTTCTTGTTGTGAAGCAAAAATGGGGAGAGTCCTTGCGATCTTTCATCCAGAGGTTCTCCCAGGTACGAAATACCATTTCTTCTATCTCAAGCGCTTCTGTTATTGTAGCATTCAGGCAGGGCGTTCGATATAAGAAGATGCTAGAAAAGTTGGCGACCAAGGAAGTCACCAGTGTCACAGAACTCTTCAGCTTGGCAGACAAGTGTGCCAAGGCTGCGGAAGGTCGTGAAATGCACTCCCAACCACCTCCGGAGGCCAACAAAAAATCCTCCGCCACTACCTCCGGGAGTGGCAAGAAGAAGAAAAAGCCCAACGGCAAGAAGAAGTTGTTGTCCGACACACCTATTGCTGCAGCTACTGCAGCTCCGGGTGGCCGGGGGCCACACCCTGAGAAACAACCACGGCCATTGTCTGAAGACGGTGGACAGCCACAACCTGGAAAACTGCCGAGAGGTCCAGAACCTTGCCGGGCACTACAACAAGCACCGGGAAGAAGCTCCTTTCCGTCAAAGGGAAGGAAAACAAAATGTCGACAAAGCTCCGGCTGAATAGGAGTTAGGCTTTCAGGACCCCAAAAAGGTCTTGAAGGTTGTTTACATCTCCGTTGACGACGACTCTGACGTATCCGACAACGAGCATAGAAGGACCATGAACACCATCTTTGGTGGTTCGTGGGACATCACTTCTCGCCGTGTCCTCAAGACAATGCGGTGGGACATGGCCTCTGTAGCTCCCACCGCTAGGGCAGAGCCTCATTGGAAGTGGATGGATGCTGCCATCACATTTGATGCTTCGGACTGCCCTCAGAACATGATCAAAGTTGGCCAACTTCCACTGATGGTATCTCCAACCATCAATAACATCCAGCTCCACCACGTAATGGTGGACGGAGGTTCGGGGTTGAACCTCATAAGCTTCAAAGCCTTCATCAAGCTTCAACTTCGACCTTCGAATCTTCGCCCCTCTTAACCTTTCTCCAGAGTAGGTCTAGGGGCCATAACTCCACTCGGTGCCATTACTCTCCCGGTAACCTTCAGAACTCGAGAGAATTACAGGACCGAGAAGTTGGTCTTCGACGTGGCGCAGATCAACTTGCCATTCAACGCCATCTTGGGCAGGCCAGCTTTGTACAAATTCATGGTTGCTGCTCACTATGGCTACTTGGTGTTGAAGATTCCAACACCCTCAGGCATTCTCCGGATCCACGGAGATCGCACCGCTGGAGTTACTGCTCTGGAAGAACTCCACGCGCTTGCTACAGCGCAGGAGGAAGAATCCGGAAAGGAGCAAGCTCCGAAGCCTCCAAGCATTCGTCATCGAGGCTCAACCTGCGCACCTCGTGTGCAACCAAGCGGCGACACCGACATTCTTGTCAAAGTCGTCCAAATTGGTTCCAACGCTTCTCAGACCACCCGTATATCAGGAGGTCTGAATGAAAAATAGGAACTCGTGCTCATCACTTTCCTCTGGGCTAATGTCGACGTGTTTGCCTGGCAACCGTCACAAATGCCTGGGATCCCTAGGGAAGTGATTGAGCACAATCTGAAGATTTATCCCGATGCTCGGCCTATACATTAGAAGCCTTGGAAGCAATCAGTAGAGCGACAGAACTTCATACGTCAAGAAGTGAAGAAGTTGCTCGAAGCTGGATTCATCCGAGAAGTCTTCCACCCAAAATGGCTGGCAAATCTAGTCGTTGTACCTAAGGCCGGTGGGAAGCTTCGGATGTGTATCGACTACACAACACTGAATAAGGCATGCCCAAAGGATCCATTTCCACTACCTAGAATAGATCAGATAGTGGATTACACCTCCAGGTGTGAATTACTGTGTTTCCTAGACACATATTCTGGGTATCATCAAATCAGAATGTCTAGGGAAGATGAAGAGCATATTGCCTTCATCACAGTAGATGGATTATACTGTTACACTGCCATGCCATTCGGTCTCAAAAATGCTGCTTCAACGTTTGTGCGAGCTATGTACAAAACTTTTGGAGAGCTCATCAGAGATGTAGTGGAAGTGTACGTCGATGACATCGCCGTCAAGATCAAGAACAAGGAGTCATTTATTAACACCTTGCAAGCTGTCTTCGACAAGTTGCGCATCACACGCACAAAGCTGAACCCAGACAAGTGTGTCTTTGGGGTTAGCTCCGGAAAGCTTCTTGGATTCCTGGTGAACCACCGAGGAATAGAGGCGAACCCGGCAAAGATTAAAGTTATTGAAGACATGCGACCACTAGCTCGCATCAAGGATGTCCAGAAGCTGACTGGATGTCTAGCTGCCCTCAGCCGGTTCATCTCAAGACTGGCGGAACGGGCGCTACCCTTCTTCAAATTATTGAGGAAGTCCGGACCATTCCAATGGTCTGAAGAAGCAGAAAAGGCTTTCCAAGAGCTAAAACAGCTCCTCACCACTCTACCAACTTTGGTAGCTCTGAATCCTGGTGAGCCACTTCTGCTTTACATTTTAGCAACTGACGAAGTTGTCAGCATGGTCTTGGTCGCATAAAGACCAGAACCTTCCCCAGTTCAGGAAGCCAGACCCATCCGGTAAGGTCTGGAGCTACCTGAAGGCGAGTTTGGGTCCCAGCCCCCAGCTCCGGACCCTCAAGGTGAGAAGTCATAGGATCAACCTCTTTCAAATGAAGGAGTTACTGTTGCTGAACAAGAAGATCCGGACCCTTCCAGGAAGCTCCGGGTCACTTCAGAAGAAGCTTCAGGTTCCTCTAGCAAGAACCTGGAGGACCCCGAAGAAGGTCCAGACCTCTCCGGGAGGGTCCGGGTTGGTGAGGAGGAAGCTCCGGGCCCCTCTGGGAGAGTCCGGATAGTCCAATGCCCAGTGTACTTCATCAGCGAGGTACTTCGTGACGCCAAGACTCGGTACTTAGAGGTGCATAAGCTGCTCTAAGCAGTTCTTATTGCCTCTAGGAAGCTTCGTCACTACTTCGAAGCTCACAAGATTTCAGTGGTAACCTCTTATCCACTGCGTGCAATCTTGCATAACCCCAACTCTACTGAGAACATTGCAAAGTGGGCAGCGGAATTGGCCGAGTTCGATCTTGAGTTCGTCCCAAGACAAGCGATCAAGAGTCAAGCATTGGCAGACTTTTGGCAGAATGGACCCCCTCTCCATCAAATCCTGGGGGCCCCAATGAGCAGAAGCCGGAACCCAAGGTTTCGGTCTTCACTGAGCCTCACTGGACTCTCTACATCGATGGCTCCGTACAGAAGCATGGGGCCAGAGCTGGAATCCTTCTCCTCACTCCAACCAGGGAGAAGGTCAAATACATGGTTCACCTTGACTTCAAGGCGACCAACAACATGGTGCAGTATGAAGCATTAATCTATGGGCTCAAGGTGGCGCTATCATATGGTGTCAAGCAGCTGTTAGTAAAGGGTGATTCGCAGCTCATAATAAAACAAGTCAAAGGAGAATGCTGCTGCAACAACCCTCAACTAGCTGCATATCTACTTGAAGTCCAGAAGCTTTAGAAGGATTTCGAAGTCCTGGATCTTTGCCATGTCCAGCGTCTCAACAACGTTGAAGCTGACGAGCTCTCGACGAAAGCTTCAACCGGAGCTCTGGTTCCCGATGGAACCTTCATCCAGAGATTGTCAAGACCAACAGCTCAGCCTGCCGAACTGAGCGAAGGGGGCAAGACCAGCACCCCGAAGCTGGCGGTCCCGATGGCCCTGTTACCATGGCATCCATCAAGGGTCGTAGGTGCTGCAGGAAGCTCCGAGCAACCCAACACGCAAGACTAAGAAGCTCAAGTTAGCTCTGATGCATGGATCTCGGAGATTCGGAGCTGCTTGAAAGACTAGTAGAAGGGGATCTCTAGCGGCGTGGTGCCAACGGTGTCCTAATGTGGTGCATTACAAGGGAAGAAGGTTGCGAGCTCCTCGCGGAAATCTATGGAGGCGAGTGTGAGAACCACGCGTCTTCTCGCACGTTGGTCGGTAAAGCCTTCCGGCATGGTTTTTACTGGCCTACAGCACTCCAGGATGCAACCGAGCTGGTGAAGAAATGTGAAGCATGCCAGTTTCATGCGAAGAAAATTCACACACCAGCTCAACCTCTACAAATGATACCTCCGACATGGCCATTCGCCGTGTGGGGTATGGATATCTTGGGACCTTTCCCAAGAGCCATTAGAGGTTACAAGTTCCTGTATGTCACCATCGACAAGTTCACCAAGTGGTCGGAAGCAACTCCAGTTGTGACAATAAACAAGCAATCAGCTATCAATTTCTTGCAGTCCATAGTATGCAGATTTGGAGTCCCAAACAAGATCATAAATGACAATGGGACCCAATTCACAAGCTCTGCATTCCAAGGATATTGCGAAGACCTCGGCATTCAAGTTGGATACGCTTCTGTAGCTCACCTGGCAAGCAATGGCCAAGCTGAGAGAGCAAATGCAGAAATCCTAAAAGGACTCAAGACGCGCACATCTGAGCGCTTGAAAAAACATGAAGCCAACTGGATTGAAGAGCTTCCTCCCACCTTGTGGGCAAACAGGACAACTCCAAACCAGTCAACTGGTGAGACACCCTTCTTCCTGGTGTACGGAGCTGAAGCAGTCCTTCCTCCAGAAATCACCTTGGGGTCGCTCTGGGTCCGACCTTCGATGAAGCCACGCAGGACCAGCTCCGACGTGAAGACCTTGACCTCGTTGAGGAGGGAAGGTGCCGAGCAGTTGTTCGAAATGCACGATACTGCCAAGCGCTCTGGCGCTATCACCAAAGGCATGTGCATAACCGACAGCTCGAGGAAGGCGATCTGGTGCTACGGAGAATACAAAATCGAGAAGGGTCAAACAAACTTTCCCCCAGCTGGGAAGGACCCTTTCGAGTGATCAAAGTATCCCGTCCTGGATGCGTTCGCTTGGCAACCGAGGATGGGACACCACTCCCTAATCCTTGGAATATTGAGCACCTCCATAAGTTCTACGCTTAATATCACGGAGGTGAGTCTGTAATCACATATGATGTATTTTATAGCGTCATTGTACAGAGTCGGGTAACTCCTCCGGGAGGACAGCCGGACCTTTCCCGGAAGGTTCGCAAAGTTCAAGCAACACTTGACACAGTCTCAGAACTAAAAGTGTAGCTAGTTACCATGGGTCAAACAAGAAATGCAACACACTTAATCGGGTTTTGTACCCTAAGAGTGTACTTGTCTCCCCTGTACCCCGGACCTATAATGAAAGACATCATTATGTGAAAACAGACTCCACGTGCATTTATTTTGTACAGGCTCATTCTTTTTTATTTTTCTCTTTCTTGTCTATAACAAATTTGTGCAATTCTCAGGAAACTTTAGCTCGAACAATTCATGTATAATTCAAGTTGCATTGTTAATTCTTTCGGGTCTTAACATTGTTGAATGGCCTACTCGCCTGAACGCCAAGCCAATCTAGGTCCAGAGTGTGCTATCGACTTAGCCTGGTCATGCACCCTAAGTACGCCACTCTACCTACACCCCGGCAGGCCTGAGTAAGGTGAGTCCAGAAAACGATCAGACCTGGAGAAAATAAGCAAATGCACTTGATTGTATATAGAATTGCGGTCGACCTAAAAATTTCTTTCAGGAATAGTAAGCCGCAAACGAGTTATAGATATGAAATGGATTTTACTGTTTTTTTTACTTTAGTGTGCAGGAAAAATAAAAATCTCATGATGATGGTGGATGATGCCGAAGCTATCAAAGCTTCGACATCCCCTAAGGTGGCCCGCTACCAATGTTTTAAACATTGATAGTAGGTGTCGCCGGAGCTATCAAGTTCTGACAAATCTAGGGAGCCAGCCGTCAACGTGAAGAAAAGATGGTAGAAGGACACCCCAATGGGGTCTGCTCTCAACGCTCTACATGTTGATAGTGGTCGCTGCCGGAGCTACTAAGCTCCGACAACACCAAAGGGCCAATTGTCGACGCTCTACGTGTTGACAATGGTTGTTGCCGGAGCTACTAAGCTCCAACAACCTCAGGGGGCCCCTGCTGTCGACGACTTCGGACCTATACTCTACAAGTTTGAAGCACTCAAGTCTTCAACAAAATGCTACATCCTTTTGGTACATGTTTGCAATCAAATTGTGTACATCTACCAGGGGGCCAAGTGAGACAAAGGTTGAAGACAAGAAATGAAATTCATAAATTTCTTGGATTTCATTCATCTGAAGACAAGAGTGTGACGCCCGGTTCCAAAAACTGAACCAAGCTAATGCATATGTGTGCCCAGGATGTTCATCACACATACACGAGTGCAATCACAAAAGAGTATACAGAAAATTTCCACAAGACAAGATTTATTAACCAAATTTTATTACACAAACCAGATTATCCTCGAATACAAGCTCTAATGAATATTAATGACAAGTTCAACTAATGCAGCGGAAATAAACTAATTAAGCAACTAAGCAACTATGCAGCATAGGCGACAGGGTATGTATATGCGCAGCTCCAATCAACACCACAGGCAAAGCTAACGGTATACACGGCCTAGAACTCCGCATTATCACCATTAAACTCCCAATCTTGACCTGCAACTATTGGGGTGGGGGATTGCAAGAGTGAGTACATGTCGTACTCAGCAAGTGTGGAAAGTATGACATGTGGCTGATTCAAATGATGACAATAATGATGGCAAAGTGCTGAAAAGTACAGTAAAACATTTGAAGAGCAATATGTATATTATATGTATGTGAAGTAAACCCATCATAAACCATATAACCATCATAATACCAGTCCATAATTTACCATTGCCAATAACCATAATCAATGTCATAAACCATGATTCCATCCCATAACCATAACCACAACCATAACCATAACCATAATATCAACCATAACCATTACCAAACCATAGCCATTATCAAACCATAACCATTACCAAACCATAGCCATTATCAAACCATAACCATCCCAAATCCCAATTTCCCTCTAATCATGTAGGTCATCCAGGCGCTCATAACCGGGAGCACGGCTATCATGATAGTTTTAATTAGACTCTGCGGAGTTTGTACCTCTTTACCCACGTGTTTGTGATTTCATCACCCGTCGATGACTAAAGAAACCTCCCTTATGCCAATTACACTTCCTTTGGTGTATGGCCAAGAGATCACAAAATAGCCTTTACAAAGGGATTACTAGCCTATTTAGACCCCACTGAGGTTTCACCGGTGGCGATGCCTCCAACTAAGCACATCTTCAACCAAGGGCCCCCTCTTGAGCAATTCGGATCCCAGGGTAGTCCCACCAATCATCAACAAACCCAATCCGACTACCCCTTCCCCGAGCATCCACAATGGTCCAAACAGCACTAGCAAAGCCCTAATTAATCAGCTACGCCGCACCCATACTTGGCCTCGTGGTGGCACTGTAGTCCTGGCTTATTCTCGCATGAACCGGTCCTTAGATCTAAAGCAAGCAAACCACCATAACATCCAACCCATCCACATACCAGGCTTGCTTAGATCACCCATCGTATTGACAAGTTCACATTAACCAGAATATCATTGATGCATAATTAAATATGTAGTGTTGTTTGTCATCCCAATTAAATAAGCGAGGCAAAAAGAAAATAAAAGCCCTTCCCGACTCTCTACCATAAATTCCAGGTGACAAGGGTGGTCAAACAAAACTAGTAAACTTCCTACCATAGGATTCCCATCAAATTGACACAAGCATGCAGTTTTGCAAACAAAACATTTATTTTAAAACAGGATCAATATGCTTCAAGGACACTTGCCTTGCTCTTGCTGTTGATTAGGGTCAAAGCCTTCAAACTCTTGGTGCTGTAGATCCTCCGCGGCACTTTCTAGCGCAAATCCGTCTAATCCACACAATAAACATACAAGACAAGAAACACAATCAAAGAGTGCACAAATATTACTCAATATGACATGACATGCATGATTGATGCAAATGCAAGGTAGAACTTGTTACTAGATTGCTTTTAATGATCTCTACTTAGTTATAATAGCCTTTAACAAGTTTATACATGTTTGGATTTGATTAGGTCAAATTTTAGAATTAGTTCAACACAATTTAAATAGGAAGATCGTACTAGTCCGTTAGGGATCGGACAAGTCCGCACTTGACGAGATCGGCAGATTAGGGTTTTCTAGATCGACGTAAATTCGGAGATTAGGGGTTGAATTCATGTAAGGAAAAGAGAATAGGAGGTATACCAGGTGTTTAGAACTCCAATGAATCAAGAAACTTGGAGGTAGCACTTGGATCTTGATGATCTAGGGTTGGTGATGAACTTGGAGATGAATTGGTGGTGAAGGACGAAACTTGGTGGAGATCTTGATCCTCCTTCGTTTCCTCCTCTTCTTCCTCTTGTTTGGGATCTTCTCCTCCCTCCTTGATGGTGGCTCTCCACGAACTAGGGTTTGGGTGGGTGGAAAAGTGGCAAATAGATGTCAAACCAAGGGGTTGAGTTGTTTATATAGAGGTGGAGGCTAGGGTTAGATGGATTTCGAGTTTGGGATGAGTAGAGGCCGGTTTAGAGTCCCACATGGGCTCTAAAAGAGTTGGGCACGACGTCCCTAGGCCCACTTAACGTGAAACCCAAGAAACAAGTCGTAAAACAAAAGGTCAATCTCAGAGTCACGAAATATCGGACAAGCCCGGACAGGAACGGACTAGTCCGAAGTCGTCCAGAGAGAAAATCGGACAAGTCTGGCCTAAAATCGGACAAGTCCGATCTTAGTCAGAAAGGAAAACGGACAAGTCCGCTGGAACACCAGACTAGTCCGGGCAAGTCCAGGGACTTAACAAATTTTCAAGGATTCATGGAACATCGTACTAGTCCGCACAAAATCGGACAAGTCCGAAGTTGTCCAGAGGCAAATATCGGACTAATCCGCAGCAAAAACGGACAAGTCCATTTTTAGACAAAGAGAAATCGGACTAGTCCTCAGCAAAACCGGACTAGTCCGCACTTTCCTACATTTTTAAGTGCGGTTTTGTTCCAAATCAATTTTAAACTTGTTCCTCTTGTTATGGGTTAATGTTAAACATGTATATGAATGTATGCAATGCATGATGCATGAAAATGAGGGTGTTACAAACCTACCCCCCTTAAAATGAATCTCGCCCTCGAGATTCGACGCGGAAGAGAAGAGATAGGGAAATTCCTTCTTGAGATCATCTTCTAGCTCCCAAGTTGCTTCTTCTTCGGTGTGGTGCTTCCACTGAATTTTACACCATCTAATAATCTTGTTCCTTGTGACTCTTTCCTTAGTTTCCAAGATTTTGACCGGTTGCTCGGCATAAGTCAAATCTTCCTCTAGTTCCAATTCTTCCATTGGCACTTGTTCTTCCGGTACTATCAAACACTTCTTAAGCTGGGAAACATGAAAGACATCATGTACGTCCGAAAGATGAGCTGGCATCTCCAACTTATACGCTACTTCTCCCCTTTTGTCCAAAATCTTGAATGGTCCAATATAACGAGGTGCGAGCTTACCCCTTATGTTAAACCTCTTATGACCTCTCATTGGTGACACCTTGAGGTAAACAAAATCTCCTAATTCAAAGGCTAATTTCCTTCTCCTATTGTCCGCATAGCCTTTTTGTCTTGATTGGGCAGCCCTCAAGTTTTCACGAATTATTTGGACTTGCTTTTCGGCTTCTTGCAACACATCTGGACCAAATACTTGAGTTTCTCCTGCCTCATTCCAGAATAGAGGTGTCCTGCACTTCCTCCCATAAAGCGCTTCATATGGTGACATTTTCAAGCTTGCTTGGTAACTATTGTTGTATGAAAATTCCGCGTAGGGCAAGCTTTTGTCCCAACTTTTCCCATGCTTTAAAGCACAAGCTCTTAACATGTCCTCCAAAATCTGATTGGTCCTCTCGGTTTGTCCATCTGTTTGAGGATGATATGCTGAACTAAAATTCAACCTCGTTCCCAAAGCTTCATGCAACTTTTGCCAAAACCTGGAAGTAAATTGAGAACCTCTATCCGAGACTATCTTCTTCGGTACTCCATGTCGGCACACAATATGCTCCATATACAATTCTGCTAGCTTTGCGGTGGTATATGTGGTCTTGACAGGAATGAAGTGAGCTGATTTTGTCAACCGATCTACAATGACCCATATTGAATCATAGCCATACTGGGTTCGCGGTAATCCAACTATAAAGTCCATACCAATCTCTTCCCACTTCCACTCTGGAATCTTCAATGGCTGCAATAACCCTGCTGGCCTTTGATGTTCCGCCTTGACTCGTTGGCACACGTCACACAATGCAACATATTCGGCTATGTCCTTCTTCATGCTATCCCACCAATAGCAAGTCTTCAAGTCTTTGTACATCTTCGTACAACCTGGGTGAACTGAGTAAGGTGAGTCATGTGCCTCCTTTAATATTGTCTCCCGAATATGCTTACATTAGGCACAACGATCCTCTTTCCAAGCCATAAGATACCATGTTCATCCTCGTCAAATCTGAATTCTCTCCCTTCTTCGGTTCTTTCCTTGATTTCCTGGATCTCCTCATCTGTGGTTTGTGCCTCTCGAATTTCTTGTTCCAAGGTTGGGTTTAACTCCATCATCTCCATCTCGTTTACAAACCCAAGGTTCAACCGTTCAAACTCCTTGCATAGCTCGGATGGTAACTCTCGAACTGTAAGTTGATGGCTTACTCCCTTTCTACTTAAAGCATCAGCCACTACATTGGCTTTTCCTGGATGATAGTTGATTCCCAAATCATAATCTTTGATGAGCTCCAACCATCTTCGTTGCCTCAAGTTCAGATCCGTTTGTGTGAAAATATACTTCAAACTCTTATGATCCGTATAAATTTCACACCTATGTCCAAGAATATAG
This sequence comes from Tuctoria greenei, assembly GCA_036927565.1. Lineage (NCBI taxonomy): Eukaryota > Viridiplantae > Streptophyta > Magnoliopsida > Poales > Poaceae > Tuctoria > Tuctoria greenei. The sequence goes on along the minus strand of JAYESD010000001.1, from coordinate 258,835,277 downwards.
TGTCTCCAAATCTTCAATGCATGTACCACGACCGCGAGTTCCAAATCGTGCGTGGGGTAATTCTGCTCATGTTTCTTCAATTGTCTTGATGCATAGGCGACCACTTGACCTTCTTGCATCAATACACATCCAAGCCCTTGTCTTGATGCGTCACAATAAATATCAAAACTCTTGCTTACATCCGGCAATACCAAAACCGGGGCTGTTGTTAACCTCTTCTTCAACTCCTTAAAACTGTTTTGACAAGCTTCAGTCCATTGAAACGCCTTTCCCTTCATTAGCAACTCCGTCATAGGCTTGGCTATCTTGGAAAAGTCCTTGATAAACCGACGGTAATATCCAGCCATCCCAAGAAAACTCCGAATTTCCTTGACATTCTGTGGCGGTTCCCACTTCAACACGTCCCTCACTTTACCAGGGTCAACCGATACTCCTCCTCCTGAGATGATATGACCCAAAAATGGCACCTCTTTCAACCAAAACTGACACTTGTTGAACTTGGCATACAACTGATGCTCTCTCAATTTCTGCAACGTAAGCCTCAAGTGTTCCTCATGTTCCTTCTCATCCTTTGAGTAGATCATAATATCATCAATAAACACCACAACAAACTTATTCAAGTACTCCATGAAGACCTTATTCATGAGGTACATAAAGTAGGCAGGAGCATTTGTCAATCCAAAAGACATCACGGTGTACACATAAGATCCATACCGTGTCCTAAAAGCTGTCTTGGGTATGTCCGATGGTCTAATCTTCATTTGAAAGTATCCCGACCTCAAATCAATCTTGGAAAATACACAGGCACCTTTCATCTGATCAAACAAATCCTCTATACGGGGCAAGGTGTACTTGTTCTTGATGGTCACCTTGTTGAGAGCTCGGTAATCCACGCACATCCTTTGGGTTCCATCCTTCTTGTCCACAAATAGAACGGGCGCTCCCCAAGGTGAAGAACTAGGGCGAATAAAACCCTTCTCTAATTGCTCTTGAATTTGCTTCTTGAGCTCCGCTAATTCCATAGGAGGCATCCTATACGTCCTCTTAGCTATAGGTGCAGTTCCAGGTATTAAATCAATAACAAACTCAATGTCTCGATCGGGTGGCATACCTGGCAACTCGTCTGGAAAAACATCCAAAAATTCACACACCACAGGAATCTCCTCAATTGTGGCACCGTCCATATGATTCAACTCCAATTGCTTCGGTGCGGTTTGAGATTCTTCAAATTCTACGGTGATCCCTTCCTCATTGGTCAACTTCACCGTCTTTGTGGCACACTCAATAACTCCATTGTGCTTCCTCAACCAGTCCATACCAAGTATAATGTCCAATCCTTGAGAATCAAAAACAATGAGGTTGGTGGAGAAGTCTACCCCCCTTATTCTAAGGCTTACTTTTGGACATACTATATTTTTCCTCATCTCTCCTCCAGGAGACTTAACCAATAGAGTAAACTTCATAGGAGAGATAGGCAAACTATACTTGGCAACATACTTCGATGCAATGAATGAATGCAATGCTCCAGAATCAAATAACATAGTCGCGGGGTTGGAGTTGGCGAGAAACATACCAATGACCACGTCATCCGCTTGTTGAGCATCCTCCGTAGAGACATGGTTCACGTTGCCACGAGCAAAATTTTGCTGTCCACGGCTTCCTTGTGGTTGTCCTCCAATGGGTCTTGGGTTTTGCCTCGGCGCATTGCTTCCTTGACCAAGGCCTGACTTAGGACATTGATGTGCAAAGTGTCCAGCTTCTCCACAAGTATAACACTTCTTAACCCCACCAGAATTGTTGGGACGAGCTTGGTTTTGAGCATTTGCAGCAGGAAAATTAGCACGAGGCTCATAAGGCATTGGAGGCCTAGGTGCTTGCATACCAGGGCGCTGCTGCACAAACTGAGTTGGGCGCGGTGCAAATCCAGGACGCTGAGCAGGAATAGAGGAGCTGTAATGAGGCGCATTGGGTGGCGCAAAGCGAGGGCGCACATTACTTCCTTGTTGCTGTCCTTGATATGGCGCCTTCCTCTTGGTTTCTTGCTCCATCTCACGGATCTTGTTCTCAACCACAATTGCTTTGTCCACAAGCTTCTGGAAATTTGCATAGTCACAGTTGAGTAGTTGAACTTGGATCTCATTGTTCAAGCCTCTCATGAACAATTATTGCTTCCGGCTGTCCCGACTAACATCCTCAGGTGCATACCTTGAGAGTTGAGTGAACTTATTGAGATATTCACTCACGCTTGATCTTCCTTGCCTTAAGTTCTCAAATTCTTGCCTCTTCAAGATCATAACACCTTCCGGCACATAATGAGAACGGAAGTTCTCTTTGAATTCGGCCCAAGTAATTCTCTCTTGGTTCTCGTGAGCATTGCAATAAGAATCCCACCAATCCGCAGTTGCTCCAACGAGTTGATGAGAAGCAAATAGCACCTTCTCCCGGTCACTGCATTGGACAATAGCTAGTTTCTTCTCCACGGACTTGAGCCAATCATCCGCATCCATAGGGTTTGCGGCTTGAGCAAAGGTTGGCGGCCTAGTCCTCATAAACTCTCCCGACCGGTTATGAGGGGGCGGGTGTGGCGGTGGAGGCATGTGGGGCTGATTGTTGATATTGCCAGCCTGCAGCTATCCCATTGTCTGTATCATGGTTTGCATGAGCTGGTTTTGCATGGCCAAAAGCTGCTCAATATTGATAGCTCCCTGAGTAGATCCTTGTCCAACGTTGTTCTGAGGTACTCCATGGTTCTCCTCCTCATCATTGACATCCCTCTGGTTGCGAGTCCTCACCATCTGAAGAAAAGCAATAGGTAAGAATTAGAAAACGTCCCCAACTATATGCATCAAGGGATATGAAACTAAATAGCTAGCTACACTAGCCTAGGTGGACATGGCAATGCTAAAGCATCCCAAAATCCTCTATTAAGAACACAAGCAAACAATATATATAGCAAACATCACTCCAAGAAAAACACATTGATTCCTGAGTGCTCCTATGTGCTCTAAAGTGTCCATTCTATCTAGGCTGCATCCTACGGTCAACCTGTGGCTCTGATACCAATCTGTGACGCCCGGTTCCAAAAACTGAACCAAGCTAACGCATATGTGTGCCCAGGATGTTCATCACACATACACGAGTGCAATCACAAAAGAGTATACAGAAAATTTCCACAAGACAAGATTTATTAACCAAATTTTATTACACAAACCAGATTATCCTCGAATACAAGCTCTAATGAATATTAATGACAAGTTCAACTAATGCAGCGGAAATAAACTAATTAAGCAACTAAGCAACTATGCAGCATAGGCGACAGGGTATGTATATGCGCAGCTCCAATCAACACCACAGGCAAAACTGACGGTAGACACAGCCTAGAACTCCGCATTATCACCATTAAACTCCCAATCTTGACCTGCAACTGTTGGGGTGGGGGATTGCAAGAGTGAGTACATGTCGTACTCAGCAAGTGTGGAAAGTATGACATGTGGCTAATTCAAATGACGACAATAATGATGGCAAAGTGCTGAAAAGTACAGTAAAACATTTGAAGAGCAATATGTATATTATATGTATGTGAAGTAAACCCATCATAAACCATATAACCATCATAATACCAGTCCATAATTTACCATTGCCAATAACCATAATCAATGTCATAAACCATGATTCCATCCCATAACCATAACCACAACCATAACCATAACCATAATATCAACCATAACCATTACCAAACCATAGCCATTATCAAACCATAACCATTACCAAACCATAGCCATTATCAAACCATAACCATCCCAAATCCCAATTTCCCTCTAATCATGTAGGTCATCCAGGCGCTCATAACCGGGAGCACGGCTATCATGATAGTTTTAATTAGACTCTGCAGAGTTTGTACCTCTTTACCCACGTGTTTGTGATTTCATCACCCGTCGGCGACTAAAGAAACCTCCCTTATGCCAATTACACTTCCTTTGGTGTATGGCCAAGAGATCACAAAATAGCCTTTACAAAGGGATTACTAGCCTATTTAGACCCCACTGAGGTTTCACCGGTGGCGATGCCTCCAACTGAGCACATCTTCAACCAAGGGCCCCCTCTTGATCCATTCGGATCCCAGGGTAGTCCCACCAATCATCAACAAACCCAATCCGACTACCCCTTCCCCGAGCATCCACAATGGTCCAAACAGCACTAGCAAAGCCCTAATTAATCAGCTACGCCGCACCCATACTTGGCCTCGTGGTGGCACTGTAGTCCTGGCTTATTCTCGCATGAACCGGTCCTTAGATCTAAAGCAAGCAAACCACCATAACATCCAACCCATCCACATACCAGGCTTGCTTAGATCACCCATCGTATTGACCAGTTCACATTAACCAGAATATCATTGATGCATAATTAAATATGTAGTGTTGTTTGTCATCCCAATTAATTAAGCGAGGCAAAAAGAAAATAAAAGCCCTTCCCGACTCTCTACCATAAATTCTAGGTGACAAGGGTGGTCAAACAAAACTAGTAAACTTCCTACCATAGGATTCCCATCAAATTGACACAAGCATGCAGTTTTGCAAACAAAACATTTATTTTAAAACAGGATCAATATGCTTCAAGGACACTTGCCTTGCTCTTGCTGTTGATTAGGGTCAAAGCCTTCAAACTCTTGGTGCTGTAGATCCTCCACGGCACTTTCTAGCGCAAATCCGTCTAATCCACACAATAAACATACAAGACAAGAAACACAATCAAAGAGTGCACAAATATTACTCAATATGACATGACATGCATGATTGATGCAAATGCAAGGTAGAACTTGTTACTAGATTGCTTTTAATGATCACTACTTAGTTCTAATAGCCTTTAACAAGTTTATACAGGTTTGGATTTGATTAGGTCAAATTTTAGAATTAGTTCAACACAATTTAACCAGGAAGATCGGACTAGTCCGCTAGGGACCGGACAAGTCCGCACTTGACAAGATCGGCAGATTAGCGTTTTCGAGATCGACGTAAATTCAGAGATTAGGGGTTGAATTCACGTAAGGAAAAGAGAATAGGAGGTATACCAGGTGTTTAGAACTCCAATGAATCAAGAAACTTGGAGGTAGCACTTGGATCTTGATGATCTAGGGTTGGTGATGAACTTGGAGATGAATTGGTGGTGAAGGACGAAACTTGGTGGAGATCTTGATCCTCCTTCTTTTCCTCCTCTTCTTCCTCTTGTTTGGGATCTTCTCCTCCCTCCTTGATGGTGGCTCTCCACGAACTAGGGTTTGGGTGGGTGGAAAAGTGGCAAATAGATGTCAAACCAAGGGGTTGAGTTGTTTATATAGAGGTGGAGGCTAGGGTTAGATGGATTTCGAGTTTGGGATGAGTAGAGGCCGGTTTAGAGTCCCACATGGGCTCTAAAAGAGTTGGGCATGACATCCCAAGGCCCACTTAACGTGAAACCCAAGAAACAAGTCGTAAAACAAAAGGTCAATCTCGGAGTCACGAAATATCGGACAAGTCCGGACAGGAACGGACTAGTCCGAAGTCGTCCAGAGAGAAAATCGGACAAGTCTGGCCTAAAATCGGACAAGTCCGATCTTAGTCAGAAAGGAAAACGGACAAGTCCGCTGGAACACCGGACTAGTCCGGGCAAGTCCAGGGACTTAACAAATTTTCAAGGATTCATGGAACATCGTACTAGTCCGCACAAAATCGGACAAGTCCGAAGTTGTCCAGAGGCAAATATCGGACTAATCCACAGCAAAAACGGACAAGTCCGTTTTTAGACAGAGAGAAATCGGACTAGTCCTCAGCAAAACCGGACTAGTCCGCACTTTCCTACATTTTTAAGTGCGGTTTTGTTCCAAATCAATTTTAAACTTGTTCCTCTTGTTATGGGTTAATGTTAAACATGTATATGAATGTATGCAAGGCATGATGCATGAAAATGAGGGTGTTACAAAGAGATTACAAAATTTGAGAAAAGAAGAGAAGATACAAGTGGGAGCTACAAGGAGAAAGTCCTAAATTCTATGGAAGAAAGAGGCGACCTTCTGGGCAACCTCCGACACGCTGGTCTTGGCAGCATCTCCCTCTCCGTCGATGGGACCTTCAAGCATCGGGTCTAGTGGGAAATGAGGATCCCGGCTTGTGTAGCACATCAGCATGTATTCTGCGACGTTCTGCACAAGGGATTTTCCTTCAGTTTCCAACTGATTCACGATGACATCGCCCATCTTGTTGAGTTTGTTGCCAGTCGAGCTCAGCGCCTTCAACGCATGGTCCAGCTCTGGCTCCGGATCATCTGGATGCACGGGACTAAAGCCCAGCAGTGTCAGTGCGTCATTGGCTTTGCCCAAGAAGTCTCATACTTGTTGGCACTCCGCAGCCCTTGAGCCTCGAATCTCTTCAATGGACCTCTTGGCCGTCGCAAGCTCTGAACCCTCCCAGGCAAGGTGCTCGACCTCCTTGTCGTGCTGCTGAATCCTCTCAACAACTTGCTTTTCAAGGTTGGCATGCTCCTTCTCCCGAACGTAGATCTTGTTAGGTCTTTCTCTCGGCCCCGCACTTTCTTCTCCCTGGCATCGACTTCGTCCTCCCTTTTGGTAAGGTCCTGTCCCCACTGCCAGGCCTTCAACTCCTCGCTCTTGCAGAGCTCCTCCAGCTTTTGGGTGCGCTCTACAAGGCTCTTGTCACCCAGAGCCAGCCTCTGGGCGAGCTCCTCCTCCCTCTTCACGAGGTCATCCCTCAGCTCCAGGAGTTTTTGCTCTTCATCTTCGAGCTTTTTCTCTCGCTCCTCAAGAGCCTCCCAGCGCTTGACGAGACTTTCGTGGATGGTACTGACTTCTCCTGGCGATCATTCGCTGCTTCATTAGCAGCCACGGCTTGTTCGTGTAAAACCCAGGACTGATTATCAAGGGATCGCACCATGCTTTCCCTCTCGTCCAGTAGCTGGCCCCAGTACTCCATCGGGGCCTTCTCCCTCTTGACCCACTCCTGGTCGTCGGCCAACCTTGTTTGTGCGAGCTTGGTGTCGAATTGGAGCTGATTGCGCCACCTTCTAAGGGTTTGGCGCTCCTCCTCAAGGGCCTTGCTGTCGTGATAAAAGGCAAGTTGGACCTGACGAAGGCTGGAGTAGGCGTTGTCAATGGATAACGATAGGGGGATCGGCTCCAGACCTGCTGGGGTCCTCTCCGCTGTCTCCAGTGGGTTCTCCATAACAAAAATTGGGTCCCACTCTACAAGAGTGGTCCCCTGAGCTTCCGCGTCACTAGGGCCGCCCTCCGGGAGTGCCTCAGTTGTCGTCGAGGAAGGTCCGACAACGGGAGTTTCTATCGGAGTCAGTTCCGAAGGTCCTGCCGCCAGGTCGTCAGCAACCAGTCCCTCAGGCAGAGGACCGGTCGTTTCGTCTTGACGCCCTGGCTCAAGCGCGGGTACCTCCAGAACTACCACCTCCGGGGTAGGCATTGAAGATTCGTCCAGAGCTAAGGCCACTTCCGGCTCCAGCGTTGGTGCCTCCTCCACTGCCGGTTCAGGCGCTGGTGCTTCGACCTCCACCGGCTCAGGTGCCAGCACCTCCACGACAACCGGCTCAGGCGCCAGAACTTCATGAACCACCGGCTCCGTTGTCGGGGCTTCAATAACATCCTGCCCTAAGGACGAAAACTGCAGCTACCTCTGACTCTGAGGCCGGAGTGTCCGTCATCACAGCATCCAAAACTGGAGCTTCAACCTCCAGAGCTGGTGCCACTGGTACATCTTCATTCCCATGGTCTGGAGCTACCACAGGAGCATCGAGAGATGAGTCGAGGTCCAGAACCTCGACAGCTGGCGCCGGAGCTGCCGAGACCTCAGCCACCACCTGGGGCAGTACTGGAATTGGAGCTGGAGCCTCCGCCTGTATAGCATCAGCTGCTGTCACAGAAACTAGAGCTTCAGCCTCTTTTTTGGATGCCCTATGGATGAAGGACAAATAAACTCAAAATATGATTACAACAAAAATAACCAACTGAGGTAAAAAAATCAAATTTACCTTGGAAGACTTCTGCTCAAACTAGGGAGGAACCTCTTCACCGGGCGGTGAGAACCCGACCCAGTCGCAACTGGGGTAGTAACTCCGAAAGGCTCTTCGGAGCTTGCTGCCGCCGTCAGTGGTGTCTTGGTTAGGGCCTTCTTTGATTGGGAAGGACCCTCGGACCTAGATCCCTTAGCTGGCCCCGGCGCTGGAGTCACCTGGGCGGAGCTGACATTCCGAAGAGACGCCGATGCAGGAGTGGGCGTCGTCGTCGAAGACCTCCCCCGCCCGGGAGAAGGAGCTGTTGTGGAAGGAGCAGGTCTGATGGGCCTCCCGTCAGAGTGCTTCAACTTCCTCTTTAGACCAGAGGGCTCCACCAACTCTTTGCCCTTGCCTATAACTTCAGCTCTTTGTCTCGGGACGGGAGCAGGGCCACCCTCGAAAGCTCCGGGGATCACCAATCTGGTGGTCGAAAGCCTCTCTACTTCACTGAGGTCATCAAGCATCGGCATCTTCCTCCGGAGCTCCCTATTGAACTCCGCCTCCATGTTCAAAGGGAGGAAAGCCGCCAGCGGATTTAAGTCGTCACCCTCAATGTCGATGACATGCTGGAACTTCTTGAGATGAAGCTCCAAAGCAGAGCCTTCCAAATTGGATTTCAAAGCGGTTTCAATCTGGTCATTGTCCATCACACTGTTGAGGGCCCAGGCGAGCTTCTCCCTCTTCTTCAGCGGAGCCCACCTTTTGACCAGGAAGTTGCAGAAGACTATCTGGGGGTCACCCCTCCTTCCACACATTGGTGGATCCTGGTCAAGGCAGGGTTGAAGGCCTCTGACAGCACCGGAACCTCACTCCAGGCGTCAGTGTCAACATTGGGAAGACCTTCAGGCAGATCAAGCTTCTCGTGCTCCTCTGTCGTGATGACAGTCCAATCCTTCTGCCAGTCGTCCCACTTGCCGGAAGGGAATGACCTCAAGTACTTGTAGGAGCATTTCTTGCGCTTCACAAAATAGTAGAAGCCAAGATACTCGTTACTCTTGCCGGTGGTGTGGATGGTGAAGGAGGTACGGAAAAGCTCAACGCAGGGGGTAATATTCACCCACATCTCGCAGAAGTGGACAAATGTTGACACAAGAAGAATGGAGTGGGGGCCAAGGTGGTACAACTGCAGACCATAGAAGTCTAACAACATCAAAAGGAAGGTTGAGAAAGGTGGGATCAGTCCCACCATGGCGTACGCAGAAAAGTACACCATGTCCCCGCCACGATTCTTCCTGAACGGGAGCTTGCTGGTGCTGACCAGGTGGTTGAAGGAGTCGCTGGACCACCCCATGTATGTCTGGACCTTCTTCAATTCGTCGTTGGTCGTGAGACGGCTCTTGCGGAGACCCAACTCCATCGCAGCATAACGGGGCGAGAGAGAAAAATCAAGCGAAAGTTTGGAGGATTCGAGCGCAAGTTCAAATGAAGGCGTAAGGAATCCCCAAACCGTGCGCGCTTTCCTTCTTAAGTAAGCCCCCACAACGCTTGGATGGAAACCACAGAAGGGCCAAGGATACAGTTCAAAAATTTCACCCTGCCAATGACAAGGGGGCCTGGGGCCACCCAGATGATCAAGTCGAGGTCCTTACCCCAGGCGAACAATTGTCATGATGAGAGGCGGGAAACCCGAGGGCAGCGACCTGACAGGGCGCGTGGAACCGATACGGTTTTCATATTGGGAACCGGTGACCTTCAATTGCGTGAGATCCGCACGTGCAGATCTCACCTGCCACATTCTAAAGATGCCACACGGTGATGGTTTAACTGTGTACCACCACCTCAATAGCACATCCAAAAACCCTTGAAGATACGGCGCAGAAAACGAAAGATGGACCCACCTCTGGCAGAATGACTTAATCCAAAAGGTCTCTCCCAGAGGTGGGCCCAGGGGGCCACTGTCGGTACCCTGCGCACCGGATACCCCTTGGAACTGCAAAAATTGCAAAGGAACTCCACATATCTGAATTGAAGACCCCCAAAGGCCGCACGTGTCACTCGGAACCAGACCTGCCCCCCTTGTATGGTTAGTTCCAATGCCACCACGTGTATCATAAAACCGGAGCTACATTCCATACATGGGAAAGCTCCGGACTAGATACCTGTGTGGCACCCCCAGACCTAACCCCCGACAGAGGGAAGCTCCGGTACTGACACATGTACAACAGCACCGGACCTACTCGTCCAAGACGGTAAGCTCCAGAGCTGCCACGCGTCCAACCGCCGGACCTTCAACCTCAACAGGCAGATTGGTGGACCTCCAACGGGTCAGGCCTTTAAGGAACATTAAAGACTTCAAGACCTGATTATGTGTCATTAATGTTGTCTTAATGACACACGATCGGATGACCCTTAATACCAGTAATGCCACCATTAAAGGGTGTTATCACACTATTAAGGGGAATTAAGCACAATAATTGTGTATTAAGCATCAGTAACCGCCAGGGCCACATGTCGGGCCAGGTTGATTATGTAACGGCCAGTCATTGTACTATAAAAGGACTGGCCGAGCGATACCCAGGGGGACACGTGCTCGAGACAGGCTGAGACTGGCTGGACGCTCTTTTTGGCCTATCTCTGACTCACGCTCTCATACACCCAATACAACAACAACAACACAGCCGTGGAGTAGGGTATTACGCTTAGGCGGCCCGAACCACGTAAATCCTTGTGTCAAGTCACCATCTTGTTCTAAATTTCCATGGCCCCAACCGAACTAAGAAACTCCAGGGGCTACTAACAGTAGTACTAGGAGAATTGTCGGAACCAGACTCCGACGGGCTGGACTAGTTCGCTCACAGACCTGGACTTGTCCGGCCAACGGACTGGGTCCGGACACACTGAGCCCACCGGACTAGTCCGGTCACAGGGCGGACTAGTCCGGTCCTAAAGCTAAAAACTCCTATATATTGAGTTTTCAGTGGAGATTTGATCCTTTTGGACTAGATTTCACAAAAGATCTTTGTAAACATGGTCAGTAAGCAGTCAACAATCAAACTATGACCATGGTTCACAAGGATTCAATAATTTTAAAATAATCTGCGGAGAATTGAGGAGGATGAGTTTTTCGCAAGCATGCGTGAATTTTGAATATGACAATCAGATATGCAAGATCCAAGCCACATTTTGAGAATCCAAGATATTAAGCTCACTCCTATGTTCACAAAATATTTTCTCATTTAAGGGTTTGGTAAATATATCGGCCAATTGTTTATCGATCCTCACATGTGAAATTGCAATGTCTCCTTTGATGGAGTGTTCTCTCAAGAAATGGTGTCGAATATCAATGTGTTTGGTCCTTGAGTGTTCAACTGGATTATGGACTATTTTGATGGCACTCTCATTGTGACATAGGAGGGGAATATGGCACAATTTTATGCCATAGTCCCTAAGAGTTTGTCGCATCCATAGAAGTTGTGCACAACAACTTCCGGCGGCAACATACTCCGCTTCGGCTGTGAATAGAGCAATGGAATTTTGTTTCTTTGAGGACCAAGACACTAGAGATCTACCAAGGAATTGGCAAGTTCCCTATGTACTCTTCCTATCAACTTTGCAACCCGCATAGTCCGCATTAGAATATCCAATGATGTTAAACTTAGAGCCTTTGGGGTACCAAAGTCCTAGGCTTGGTGTGTGAACCAAATATCTAAGAATTCTCTTAACAGCGGTCAAATGACACACCTTAGGAGCAGCTTGAAATCTAGCACACATACACACACTAAGCATGATATCGGGCCTAGATGCACATAAGTAAAGCAATGAGGCTATCATGGAACGATATACCTTTTCGTCCACACTTGGACCATCTTCATTGAGATCGAGATGCCCATTGGTTGCCATAGGAGTCTTGATGGGTTTCGCCTTGTCCATGTCAAACTTCTTGAGTATATCTTGTGTGTACTTGGTTTGACTAATGAACGTTCCTTCCTTGAGTTGCTTCACTTGAAAACCTAGGAAGAACTTCAACTCCCCCATCATGGACATCTCAAATCTTCCTGTCATTATCTTAGAAAACTCATAAAAAAAAGCTTTGTTAGTAGAACCAAATATAATGTCATCGACATATTTGGCAAACAAACAAATCATCATTGAAGTGCTTAGTGAATAAAGTGTAATCCGCCTTCCCGATTTTGAAACCATTTTGAGTTAGAAAATCTATAAGGCACTCATACCAGGCTCTAGGAGCTTGTTTGAGTCCATAGAGAGCCTTACTCAATTTGTACACATGGTTTGGGAATTCTTCATCTTCAAATCCGGGGGGTTGCTCCACATACACATCTTCCTTGATTGGACCATTGAGGAATGTGCTCTTGACGTCCATTTGATATAGCTTAAAATCATGGTGAGTAGCAAAGGCAAGTAATATACGAATTGATTCAAGCCTAGCTACTACGGGAGCAAAGGTTTCTTCGAAATCCAAACCTTCGACCTGTGAATACCCTTTGGCCGCAAGTCGTGCCTTGTTCCTTGTAACCACCCCGTGCTCATCTTGTTTGTTGCGGAACACCCATTTGGTGCCTACAACATTCGCATTGGGCCTCTTCACAAGCTCCCATACTTGATTTCTTTCGAAGTTGTTGAGATCTTCTTGCATGGCCATCACACAATCTGGATCTCGTAGTGCTTATTCCACCTTGAGGGGCTCCAAGGAAGAAACAAAAGAGGAATGTCCACAAAAGTTTGCAACAAGAGATCGAGTAGTTACCCCCTTGGAGATGTCTCCAAGTATATTGTCAATGGGATGGTCCCATTGGACGCTTTGATGCACTCTTGGGTGAGGCGCTTGAGGTCTTGAGTCATCATCTTGGTCTTCATCATCCTCATTGTCTCCCCCTTGATTGATGCCTCCATTTTCATCTTCTTGGAGCACATCTTGGGGGACTTGATCTTGATCATTTGAGGAGGAGCTTGCTTGATGTATAGGATGGTTACTTGCATCTTGAGGTTGTTCTTGTGATTGTATATCTCCAAGTGCCATCCTTCCTATCACCACTTGTGGATCTTCTTCTTGATCTAGCACATGACGATCAAACTGCTCCACTTGGGAGCCATTAGTCTCATCAAACACTACGTCACGTGCTACTTTAACAATTTCGGAGGATTTGTTAAAGACACGATAAGCGTAAGTGTTTGAGTCATAACCAAGCAAGAAACCTTCATCGGACTTAGAAGCAAACTTCGAAGTCCTAGGCTTCTTATTAAGAATATAGCATTTGCTCCCAAAAACACGAAAGTAGGAAATGTTTGGCTTGCTACCAGTTAGGAGCTCATAAGACATCTTCTTAAATATGCGGTGAAGATACAACCGGTTTATGGCATGGCAAGCAGTGTTGACCGCTTCCGCCCAAAACCGGTCCGATGTCTTGTATTCATCAAGCATGGTTCTTGACATCTCGATTAGAGTTCTATTCTTCCTTTCGGCCACCCCATTTTGTTGAGGGGAGTAGGGCGCCGAGAACTCATGCTTGATGCCTTCTTCATCCAAAAATTCTTCAACTTGAGTATTCTTGAATTCGGTGCCATTGTCACTCCTTATTGTCTTGATACTTAAGGAGAACTCATTTTGAGCTCTCTTCAAGTATCTCTTGAGGACACCTTGAGTCTCACTCTTATCATGCAAAAAGAATACTCAAGTGAAACGTGAAAAATCATCAACAAAAACAAGACCATATTTGTTACCGCCAATACTTATGTAGGCAATTGGACCGAAGAGATCTATGTGTAGAAGCTCCAATGGTCTTGATGTTGTCATAACGTTCTTGGATGGATGTGGTGCTCCAACTTGTTTTCCGGCTTGGCATGCGCTACATGGTCTATCCTTTTCAAACACAACATTCTCTAAACCACGAATGTGCTTGCACTTAAGGAGTTTTTGCAACTTCCTCATCCCAACATGGGCTAGCCTTCTATGCCACAGCCATCCCATGTTAGTTTTTGCAATTAAGCATGTATCATGTTGGTCTTTATTCGCAGAGAAATCCACAAGATAGAGCTTTCCCTTGAGTACCCCCTTAAAGGCAATGGAACCATTGCTTCTCCTTGTGACAATTATAACCTTTGTCACATAGTTGTGATATGGACAAGAGATTATAATCAAGTAAATCAACATGTAAAACATTTGAAAGAGTGATTAGGGGATATAGCAATTTTACCGGTGCCGAGGACTTTTCCTTGGCTATTGTCCCTAAAATAGATTCCTTCACTCGGATCTTCATTTAGCTCATACTCCACAAACATCTTCCTCTCTCCAATCATATGATTAGTGCACCCACTATCAAGAACCCATTTGGTTCCTCCGGAGGAGTATGCCTACAAGAAAAATTTAGGCCTTGGCTTTAGGTATCCAAGCGGTGTTGGGTCATTTGATGTTAGTCAAGAGGCACTTGGGCACCCACACACAAGGTTTGGGACTCTTGCGGTGTGGCCCAACATACCTAGCATAGGCCTTTCTAAACTTGTTCCTCAATAAAACATATGATGCATCAAAATCATGGAACAATGGATGAGGTTCTTTCTTAGGCATTTTGGGTGAAGTAGCAATGTTCTACCCTTTATTGTTGTATGAGCCTCATTTGACAAAAACAATCAAGTCTTTGCCATTCTTGGGAGTTTTGGCACTTTGCCTCATCTCCCTAGAATAACCAAGACCATCCTTGACAAGGGGATGTCTTGCGTTGGTATATGCACTACGTGCATATGCCACCTTCTCCTTGTCAAAGATGTCACCCTTTGGTGCTTTATTGGTTTGTGCCAACTTAAGCTCATCTTTAAGATTTATGATCATGTTTGAGCATTTACAAGGTTGAGATGCTTCGGATTTAACATTTGTGGAAGATGAGCTTGTAGAGGAAGAAGGTGCATTGATCTTGAGAGACTTCACTTGTGTCTCAAGGATCTTGTTAGCTTGTGTCAAACTAACAAGTTCATCCTTGAGCACAATTGTAGTGTTCTCAAGGTTTGAGCAAGTTTCCTTGCTCAAAGCGAGTTCACACTCAAGTGCCTTGCTTCCTTCTCTTTCAAGCTCCGAGAGCTCCTCACCCTCTTGACATCTCTCCTTTTTGTTGGATGAGCATGTCCTCTTGACGGTTGATGAGATCTTCCTTCTCAAATATTTCCTCCATCAACAATCTCAATCTTTTCAAAGTACTTTTACTCATGCCTTTAAGCATATGTTCATTTTCACTAATACTATCAAAATCATCATGAGAAGAAATTGAAGAAGAGGATTTATACTTAACCTTCTTTCTTCCCTCCTTGGCCATGAGACACGTTGGCCTTGAAGTCTCCAAGTTGGGGAAGAGCTTGTTCTCTGTAGTTGTCTTATTCATAGCAATAGTTGTTATCTTCTCTTCTTCATCGGAGGAGGATTCCTCATTTGAATCCCACTCTTTTCCGAGTTGGGCATGTCCGGATTGCTTCTTCTTCTTAAAGTACTTCTTCTCTTTGGACTTGCCCTCCTTCTTCTTCTTGTTTTCTTCGTGTGGACAATCCACAATGAAATGGCCATACTCCCCATAATTGTAGCAAGCCCTCTTTGATCTTGTTTTGGGCTTGTCTTTGCTCTTTCTTTCATTTTGGTAGATCCCCCTCCTTCTTCTAAACATCCTCTTAAAGTTATTGATGAAGATATTCTCTTCCTCATCGGTATCAGGACTCTATTCATCACTCTCTTCCTTTTCTTGTGATCTTTAGGATGTTGCCTTGAATGTGACATCCCCTTTCTTGGAGGAGGAAAGCTTTTGTAGATCATTGTAGAACATAGCTTCTTGTTCCATCATCTCATGGTTGATGATCCTCCCTAGCACTTCTTCAGGAGTCATCTTATGGAAGCCCGGGCTCTCACGAATTAGTGAGCAAAGAGTGACGTTTTGAGGCATGAAAGCTCAAATCATCCTCTTTACCACCTCGTGGTCGGTCCACCGGCTGCTTCCATATGACCAACTCTTGTTGATGAGAGTCTTGAGGCGGTCGTACATGTCTTGGGGAGACTCACCATCCATGATGGTAAACCTCCCAAGCTCTCATACGATCATCTCGATGTTTGCCTCCCTAATGATGCGGTTGCCTTCATGCGCCGTCTTGAGTGTATCCCATATCTCCTTGGCAACCTCTAGCCCTTTAATGTGGTTGAACTCCTCTCGAGTCAATGAGGAGGTAATCACTCCAACGGCTTGAGCATTGCTATGGAGAAGGACGACTTGTTCCGGAGTGATGTCTTCCTCATTCTTCAGAAGATGAACACCTGTCATAAGAATTTGTCACAAGCTAGAGTTTAAGGAAATGAGGTGCATCTTCATATTATGCTTCCACATAGAGTAATCATTTCCATCAAACTGAGGAGGTTTGCCAATGGGAATAGACAAACAATGATTGCTCGCGGTAAGTTGCTCATAATTGTAAGGATACCGGTAGTAGTCTTGTGAACTACTCCCATTGCCGACATTGGTCGGAGCAATTAACATGATCTCCTTCTTAGGAACATTGATCTTCTCATGAAGCCGTGCCTTGAGCATCTGAACTTCTTCGTCGTCGTTTGGATCATCTTGAAAAACATCGACGTTCTTCGTCTTGGTGTTGTCGACGACCACCGGAATCTCGTTATCACCCCTTCCGACCATTACTTCTTTGACTTGTTAGACCGTTGTGGAGAAGCCTGCTCTAATACCAATTGAAAGTCGCCTAGAGGGGGGTGAATAGGTAATAAGACCTGAAATGGCTTAATCAAATGAGATTAAACTCCTAAGGCCAGACTTGTATGAACAAGGCCGGACTAGTCCGCTCAGCATAGGGTAAAAACCTAAAAAACATGGTTTCGACAAGTTATTTGCGGAATTTAAGTCCAACCAAGATGTAAACAATGTGTAGTAACTTAGTACAACTAAGATTGGGAGATTCAATCACCTAGATCACAAGATTTCAACAGAGATCAAAAGTCAAAGGCAATGTGAATAATATGAACCCTAATAACAATGCTAGTGATCAGAATAAGTAAAAGACAAGTGACCATGAAGATGCCTACATCCACGTTGAGAAGTCCACACAAGGATCGGGTCTCACTTGACCCTTCTCTCACCAAGCCACCACGATGGTCGGCTTGGTCTCCACTATATCAATGGGTAATCACAAAGTTTGATGGGGCTGCTCACAAGTTGAGGCTCCCACAAATAAATATAATGAGGAGCACACGAAGCTCAACTCACACAAGCCACAAAACACAATCACAATGTGCAAAGAGATCAAACCGAGAGCTCAAGCACGATGATCTTCCTTCACTCTCCTCCCCAAACCCTAATCTCTTCAAGATTTGGTCTTAGAGGGCTAGTAGGACCCGTAGAAGGCTTTGGAAGGCTCTTGGTCACTTGTGGCAGCGCTAGGGTTCAAGACTTGTTCAAATGAGGTCGGGGGTCCCCTTTTTATAGGGGTCCCGAGCCCCTTCTTCTGACCTCAGCAGAAGGGCAGACTAGTCTGGCCTCTGGCCCTAGACTAGTCCGACCCAATGGGACCACTGACCTCTGGTCAGGTCCCGACAACTGCCACACTGCGCAATAATCGTCACGCTACCCATCAAATTTCCAAATTCAAACGGTCTCTAAACAACGGACTAGTACGGCCCAAAACGAACTAGTCCAAAGTAGGACAGAAGGGTTTAGTTTGTCCCAAAATGGACTCAACTGGGTAGGCTCGGACTAGTCTGGCCACAGGGGGCAGACTAGTCCGGCCCTCTAGGGTTTCTCTCGGTTTATCTCACTAAGTCTCAAACGGACTAGTCCGTACCCAAACGGACAAGTCCGAACTTTTCCAGAGAGCTTTGGCCCGTCAAAAAACGGACAAGTCCGGTCTTCTGGAACTTAGCTCCAAATTCACTAATAAACACTCTAGAGACGTTTGGTCCGTCAAAACGGACTGGTCTGCCTGGTCGTACTAGTCCGGCCCTGAGGCCCGGACTAGTCCGGCCTCCGATGGTTTTTCTTCATTTTGGCTTCTCACTTAGGTTTTTCTCTAAACCACCACTTTGAGCCCTCTAGAATGATCTCAATGCACATGATACATCCACCCTCTAACATGACACGGCTCATATAAGCTCAACTTCATAGAAACCCTAATTTCTACTCTTGAGCCTTTGACGCCCGTTATATCCTTTTCCTTTTTGAAGGGTTTCATCTCATTTCAATCATTGTACCTGTTCTTAAGATCAAATTAGCTCATTAGACTCTTAACTGTCGTCATCAATCATCCAAAACCCACGGGGATGCCTAGATGCACTTTCAGCCTCTGATATGGTTAAGCGAGACGAGCCCACTTCAACGAGGATCTAACATGACTCGGTTGAACGTACAAGGAGACACTTTACTATACAACCCATCTCAGATAAGTAAGTATCTGAGACACACCCTCTTCTCTGACAAACAGGAGACGGGCTTTACTAGAGCGTGACTCATATTTGTTTTGTAACTAAGATGCGCTTTCCTTGGCGCTCGTCTTCTTTTATAATCAAAGTCGGCCTGTCTCCCATACCCACCGATTAGGCGTGTCTCCTCTTGTCATGGAAGCGGGCTCGTCTCCCATTTCCTCTATAGAGAGATGTGCGTTAAACCGGTTCATCTTGATTTTCTATTGCCCTTCTACAACCTCCCATCTATGGCAGAACAAGTGGCTGCCAGATCTACCTTGTTCTTTCCCACGTTGGAGATGCCCTTCTAAAAGTCTTGCGGTGATTATCAGGAGATCTTAAAACATAGGGTTAGTCCTCTCCTCCTATTTTGTTCCTTACTACTTTTTTATCCCTTTAGATCTTGACTATTAGTGCTTTCAATTTTTTTATTTAGCTCTTCTTTTCTCTAAATAGATGTCGTCAGATCGAAGTTGGATGTATGGGTCGTGGCTTTGCAATGAATATATCAAAGGGTTAGATGCATTTATCGATTTCGCGAGGAAATACATGTTAGAAAACATTAGAGGGACTATTTGTTGTCCTTGCAAACTTTGCAAGAATGAGAAGAGATATTGCACAGATGAAGTGTTGAGGTCATATTTGATCATGTATGGATTCATGGTAGATTATCAATATTGGAACAAACATGGGGAGGAGGGGATCAATGAAGAAGAGATGAAAGATTCATATCTAGAGAGGGAGGTCCCTACCAGTGTCGAAGAAGATCACGACGACGATGTGAACATACCAAATATATCTGGGTTCATCGATGACGACATTAAGTTTTAGGTGCATAACATAGTGGAGATGATACACAATGTCGAGAGATATGGCAACAATGATCTGTACGGTAATGGTGAACTTGCAAATTACAAGAAGATGTAGGAAGACTCGAAGAATCCATTGTATCATGGTTGTACGGCTAGGTACACCAGACTGTTTGTGATGATAAAACTTTTCTAGTTGAAGGTGAGCAATGGATGGAGTGATTGTAGTTTTAAGGAATTGTTGATGCTCCTTAAAGACATGTTACCCCAAGGAAACACAGTCCCTACAATAGTTGACGAGGCAAACGGATAATCTGTCCACAGGGTTTGGAGGTGGAGAAAATTCACGCATTCAAGAATGATTGCATTCTATGTCGTGGACCTAATTATGAAAATCTCGAGAAATGCCCAATTTGTGGATTCGACCGATTCAATCGTAGGAAAGACAACAGTGATGATGAGAACTGCAATAGAAGGAAAAGAGGGCCTAAAAAGGTGTTTTGGTATGTTCCTATCATTCCTCATTTGAAGCATTGGTTTGCAAATAAGAAGGAGTTCGAATTGTTGCGATGGCACAAAGAGAAGCATAAGCAGGATGCTGGAATGATAAGACATCCTGCTGATGCCACACAGTGGCAAAACATTGATTCACGAAGTCTTTAATTTGCCATTGATCCTAGGAATATTAGGATCGCAATGAGCACCGATGGCATGAATCTTTTTTTTGAACAGTAGCACACATAGCACATGGCCAATTGTGCTAACAATTTTGAACTTTCCTTTTTGGTTGTGCAACAAATGAAAATATATTATGATGTCAGGACTGATATCGGAGCCACAACAACCTAGGAATGACATCGACACTTATTTCAGGCCTCTGGTTGAAGATAGTACAACGATGGAGTGCAGGTTTGGGATGACCACAAGCGTGAGTACTTTGGCCTCAAAGTCATTTTATTTCTGACTGTTAGTGATTCTCCAGAGGCACGTAACGTGTCCGGGCAGAGTAAGAATGTAGGTTGTGGATGTGCACATTGTTTGAGAGAAACAAACTGAAAGTATTTGAGCGACTCACAAAAAAAATAGTATACATGGGACATCAATGCTACATTCCAATGAAGCAACTATTTCAGAGTATGGAGGATAATTTCAATGGTAACACTGAGAAGAGATGTCCTCCACCTCATCTCATGGGTCATGAAGTCTATGAAATGGTTAAGGATATCCATGTTGTCCTTGGTAAGCGGAAAAGGACTGGCAAAAATGCTGGCAAAGATGACATGTGAAAGAAGCAATCAATTTTTTTGGGAGCTATCCTATTGGAAAGACTTAGATGTCCGTCATTCGATTGATGTGATGCATGTTGATAAGAATGTGTGCGAGAGCCTACTCGGTACATTGCTTAAGACGGATGGGAAAACTAAGTACCATGGACATGCATGAGCAGATCTAAAGAAAATGGGAACTAGGTCTGAGTTGTGGGTCGATGACTCGGTAAAAGGAACGAAACTACCCACATCATGCATCACCCTTTCTAAAAATGAGAAGAAAGAGTTTTGTGGGTTCTTGAAAAATGTGAAAGTACCATCCGACTACTCGACAAACGTCTCAAGGCTTATTTCATTTCCAGATCTAAAAGTAGCTCCCGATTTGAAGTCCCATGATTACCATGTATTGCTTACGCAGATGATTGCTATTGGAATTCGGAAAATCCTTTAGTTGGAGTCAAAATGGTCCACGTTTTGGTGGTTCACCGGTCAATGTTTAGTACATTTCCATAGTACTACGCTTACAGTATTATGCTTTGGCTAGTACCGATCAATGTTCAGTATATTTACGAAGGTCTAGAGATATTTTTTTCCAGAGCTATTGTCTTTATCTGTAACTTTTGTGGTAGACTTGTGACAGCCTATTATTTAATGATTGCTTGGTTTGGATTGTCCTTACACTTGGCACATAGATCTTTTTCTTATTAAGGTACAAATGCCATGAGAGAATTTGCTCCCTTATGTGACTATTTGTGCGAATGTGACTGAAATTTAATAATGTTTTACAATATTTCAGTGAATTTTATTGAATTTGAAGATGTCTCAGTCGGAGCATCAGCAACATATTGAAGAGGAGGCTCAATAGCAAACTCAACAGCGGACTCAGCAGTAGACTCAGCAGCAGACTCATGAAGAGGATGCATCTGACTCTCGTAACAGAAGAAAGAAAAGGTCGCGGACGATGTGGCTGGCATACGTTTTGACTGTTGATGAGGCCAATGACGAAGGCTTACTCCTGGATCATAATGTGAATACGAGATTGTCCAAAGTTTATGATCTAGCTACTCGGGAAAGGGTGCTACTGAACCAGCAGGGATTCGATCACTTGACCAAAAATGAAAAAATGAACTCTTCGAAAGCTCTATACAATCATATGTTCAATATCCAGAATATATGAAACAGAAGGGGAAGAAGCTAGCTATGAATATTATCTCTCATGCATGGATGACCTACAAAACTAAGCTTGTGAATCTTTGGAGGCACCATGAAACCCCCTTACATACGTATCCAAATGTGCTAGAAGATGAATGGATGAGATTTGTTAAAAATTACAAATCACATGGTTTTGCAAAGAACAGTTAATATATAAATTGGCTCTGATCGCAGAACGAGCTTGACCACCACCTCGGCAACCCGGTTATGCCAGAGAAAAAAGGAGTTGGGAAGAATAGGATGAAAGATTGGCCAAGCTAGGTCTTGAGAATACGTACGACAATTTCAGTGGACGGCTGAAACTGTTTATGCGTGCTCGTTCACAGCTGACTAAGTCAGGCCATATCACCTTCTACAGCCCGAGCACCTTACATGTCGCTCAAAGAGCCTGGAGCCTGAGTAGCGAAGACTCAAATGGTGAGAGGAAAACGATGCCCTCAGCAAGGCCCTGCAAAGACTGGAGCAACGAGGTCGTGTTCGTGGTGTTTCCAGTAAGTTGACCTGGAGGGAGGGCGGAATAACAAAATTCGTATCAGAAGCGGAAACTGACCTCGACATCACAGGTTGACGTCGAGGAGCTAAAAATACATCCGAGAAGGGAGCTCCTAGTAGACATGAAGGTTATGCTGTAGGGAGCAGGTATACCAATCCCTAACGCGTTTTTCATTTTAAGTAATGACGAGGAGCGTAGGAGCAGCTTGGCTTCTACAGTAGTGTTGACGGCTGTTATATACCAATTTCATCCATCAATTTAACTCAATTATGTGAAGGATTTGTCATTTCTTGCACACATCACCCTTCTATCTAACCCAATTCCACTTGGACTTGGAGAAATATGTGTATGCAGCATTTTATGCAGGAAATGAGGAAATGTAGAGGGACTAATCCTATAAAATATCATCCCAGCCAATCAAGCAACGACACGTGGCATCCCATGGATCAAATGGCCCACAAACAGAAGTATCCGAGGAGACCCAACAGTGTATCACCCATATACATCAATAGGACCCACCTGGAAGCCACCTGGAGAAAGCACACAAGAAACCGTGCAATGACCAGGTCGGCCGAACTAGGGGGTCGGCCGACCTGGTCTTTGCACCAAACTCGGTTAGCCTCCACGTGTTGGCTCCTCCCGGCTCCCTGGAGTCAATGGTGACTGATTTGCGCGCTTTTGGTGGCGGGAACCGACCTCAACACTAGTATAAATAGGACCCCCTACCCCTCATTTCAACACACACCACTTGAGCTTCATCTCTATTGTATACACTATCATCCATAGTCTTAGAGGAGTTAGGTTGTAGAGAGGAGAGTCTCTAGTCCCAAGTCCAAATTGGGAAAGGAGTAAGGATTCTCTCTCTTCCCAATCCTACATTGGGAAAGGTATGGCTCATGTATTGTTTCTTGTAATTGTGACTTTATGCATAATAAAGATAGTATCTTTAGTCTCTACTTATACATATACTTGGGCAAAGCGTTTCTTGTTTAGTTATGGAGTCCATGTATGTGGAAGGTATAGTATATATGACTGTTTCATCATGAACATATCTCATTATCATAGAACCTATAGACCCCCACTATAGTCTAGTTAATTATAACATAACTAGGTTAGTATGGATAATTATATTGTGTATCAACATTGGTTCAATGATGATTCAATTCATTGCCTTAGGATGGATTGTGCCTAGGCTCTTAAGGTAATTACTTAATATGCTAGAATGGTGCTAGGATAGCTAAGTAGCATTGGATGTCTCGTAGACCCACAGATTGAAGAGGTAGGCAGTAGGTGGTGACAGCCCTATCTGTCCTTTGTAATACTTACATGGAACTCAAGAATTTGGCATTTTCTTCCTTCTTCCTCAATTGTTACTTTGAAAGCTTTTCCCGATGCTGATTTTGGAGGTTGTAGGATTGATAGGAAAAGTACTTCGGGTGCTTGTCATTTTCTTGGTAATTCACTTGTTGCTTGGTCCTCTAGAAAACAAACTTCAGTTTCACAATCCACAACTGAATCTGAATATGTAGCTACTGCTAGCGTTTATTCACAAATTCTTTGGATTGTTCAAACACTTAAGGGCTATGGGGTTGATCTAGATAGTGTTCCACTATTTTTTGATAACACTAGTGCCATTCGAATTGCTAAAAACCCCGTGCAACATTCTAGAACTAAGCACATTGATATTAGGTATCACTTTCTCCGTGATAATGTGAAAAATGAAACATTGTGCTTCACCATGTAGATACAGAACAACAATTGGCTGACATTTTTACAAAACCATTGGATTTCACTCGTTTTTCTTACATTCGTAGTGAAATAGGGGTTATGCATCCTCATAGCTTACATTGAGGGGGAGTTTTGAAACTTGAGAAGTCTATGTGTGAATCTGAAATTAAAATAATATGAGCATATTATTTCATACATATATGACTTTGTGATTCCTTTTACATGCTTAATGTTCTTACTACATTACTCGTGTTATACATTTTGTAATTTTGCCATGTCTAGTAATTGGATTAATTACTTACACTAAATCTGGTCATGGTCGAACTTTCTTGCTGTTTTGAACTTATTGCATGCTCACAAGTGCTTTTAATCATAAAGAATTAATCAAGTAATCAACTCACATGTTGAGTTTTTATGAACAAATATAAGTTCAGAAAAGATCAAGAGAATATGCATGCATCGCACTTCTTCTTTTGAGATGGCTTATCATTGCACTTAGATATGAACTTGGAAGAAGTTGTGTATGACTAAAACCATGTCCTTAAGCTTCTAATTGTCAAATGACATAGGCTTGGCTTGGTTGGTTAGAATAAGGCATATGCGCATATAATCTGTTGCAAATATCATATGATCTTAATTTGCGCTTTGAAAAATAATAAAATGCAGCAACAAGTGTCATGCTTTCAGGTCTTGAAATAGTTAAGTTTGTGAGATTATGACTTGCTTAAATTGAAAATTACATTTGATCTCTAGCATGGCTTACACTAGTTTATGTATTTCATTGATATGATAGTGTAAGTTACTTGATAGTATGACTTGGATGAGCTTTGTTTTATATGTATATGTAATAATATGCTCATAACAATTAAAATTTGTCTTATAAACCTTGCTGAATACATTGTCAAAGGGAGAGAGATAATATGTGAATTTTTAACATTTTTTTAAATAAGTATGCAAGGGGGAGAAATTGACATATTCACAATTTTTTTGGCACGATTCTTCTCAGGGGGAGAATTGTTTTTCATCTTATTTTATTTCTGTTTTACAAAGGGGGACAAATTGTTTTCAAAACTTTTAATGTGAAAAAGCCAATGTTCGGATTTTAAGTGGTGTTGCCAATGCATTCATCAAGGGGGAGATTGTGAGACCTATGTGTGCTGAATACATTGGCTTGTACTGAATACATTGGCTTTGATGATAAAAGTTCTGAAATTCTTAAACACCTTTTTAGCAAAGTCCGACTCTAGCTCCGAGCTTCTACAAGGTCTGACAATAGGTCCGACTTGCTTTGTCAAGGTTTGACATGTTTTTGGGAAGCTCCGGTGAGCTTTGTCTTTAGCTCCAGCATGTCTTTGATAGCTCTGGCATGTCTTTGTTAAGCTCTGATATGTTTTTGCTAGGTGCGACTTATGTTGGTTAGCTCCGACATGTTTTTTCTAGCTCTGGTGCTAGGTTGTACTAGCTTTGGTAAGCTTCGGCGCTAGATTGTACTAGATTTGGTAAGCTCCGGCACTAGATTGTACTAGGTTTGGTAAGCTCCAGCTCAAGCTCTGGTTAGCTTTCGCAAGATTCAGATGTGGGGACCGGAATCCTGACATTCGAGGATCTCATTGGGTGGTGTCGTGCGATGCGACACCCAACAGTATACAGGAACAAAACCCGAATAAAATACAAGACGAAGAAGAAGATCCCGAGGAACTTGAATACGTCGAGTAGGACATATTGAAGGGAATGTGGCATCACTTCTGCCAACACGGGGCAACATATAGTTAAATGGTTGCTCGTGTTTTTCTTTTGTGACCATGTTTGTGTCATATTAAGAGTAGTGGTGGTTATGTCTAGATAACCAGATGTGTACGACATCTCAAGAGGACCAAGTATGGTAGAGATGTATTTCCATAGTGGGAGTCCATCATTTTGGAGTTTACTACTGTAAACTTGGTCTAGAGATAATATATCTTGTATAAAGTTTGTACTTTATCAATATATGTTGATGTTGTATATTTTCTATCGTGGTCTACCGCATTACTATTTATATGGAAGGATGTACTTGAGGCAGTGAGACTTATGGTGCGATTTGTTGTATTGCAGCATGGTGTGTACACGTGCAGCCCCAGAAGTGGGAGGCTCAAGTGGAGGGCAGGGGGATGACACACCACCCCCGGGGCAGAATACGCCCCAGACGCAGCCACCTCCACCACCTCCACCCACACTTCCCAGAAGTCTCGCGGAGGTTCTCGCAGCAGTACTCGGCTCGCGCGACGAGCAAACCGAGTTGTTGCGGACTCCTGTACAGCACTCGTCCCGTCAAGGGGTACGACACGCTGATGGGCCACGTCAGTCATATCCGAGTTCCTACTCAGATTTCTCATCGACGCATCCACCGATCTTCAGAGAGGCCGACGAGCCTTTGGAGGCGGACAACTGGCTTCGTACCATTGAAGGGAAGTTCGGTTTACTTGAGGTAACCGAACAACAGAAGGCTCTGTTTGCAGCTCAGCAACTGCAGGGTTCTGCTGGTGCGTGGTGGGCAAACTACCTCACCGCACGCCCCGCAGGCTATGTCATGAGCTGGGCAGAATTCCGGGAGGCGTTCCACGCCTATCATATTCCTCCCCGGATTATAAGGGGGAAGCTTCAAGAGTTCTTGGAGCTGAAGCAGGGAGGAAGAAGTGCTTACGAGTACTCCAAGGCCTTCAACCACTTGGCCCAATATGCACAGGACCAGTGAACACAGAAGACAGGAAGCGAGAGTGCTTCTACCGAGGGCTGAACACCAAGATGAAGGACAAGCTGGTCTTGTTCAACCGCGGCAGTTTCAACGACCTGGTCAACGCCGCGATCATGCAGGAGGACGCTACTCGAGAACTATCCTCGGACAAGAAGAAGAGGAGTGCTCCACAGGGCAGCGGAGGTGGTGCTCCTCAGAAGTACCGAATGGTGTATCGATCACCATCCAGCGAGAGGTGGCAACCGCCATCACGACCACCAATGTTCAGTGGTTGCCGGTTCGGCAACTCCGGGTTCCAACCGCACCAACAGTAGGGGATGATCCCACGTGCACTTCCACCTCCACCACGTGCACCGGGATTTCGTCCTCCCATTTGTACTGGCCAAACCCCGTACATGTGTGTAAGGACCGAATGCCCAAGAGGGGGGGTGAATTGGGCTTCTTTTCAAAAATTAAGGCAATAAAACTTAATTACTAAAGGCCCAATTCTCTAAGCAAACAACCTATGCATTCAAGTGAATATTGACTTTGCGATATATGAAATGCATAAGTGTAAGGGAGAGGAAGAGAATGCAAACTCCTGAGGAGACACAAGGATTTATCCCATGGTTCGGCAAGATCTTCAAGATCTTCCTACATCCACGTTGTGGCACCCACCAAAGGGTATAGCCACACCCAAGTCACCGAGACTAGGGATCTTCACTATTCTTCTCCTTTCGCCAACCTCGGCAAGGTGGAGCTCAAGCCTTGTACAACTTGGATCCTCCGGGCTTCCACAATCGTCTTGACAAGCTCTGGAAGTCTCTCTCAATTACAAACACCAAGGGACACTCCCTTACAGCTCTCACTACACTAGAGATTCCAATCACCAAGAATGGAGGCACACAAGCACTATCTCTAGCTAGTTCTAGCCTATCTCTTGGTGTACAAGTGGTGAAAATGATATGGAAGTGGTAGCTCAATGCCTTGAATGCTTGGTAAGGTGTAGAGTAAGTCTGGGCTTCAAGTCTTGTCGAATAGACAGGTTGAAGGGGTATAAATAGCCAGCCTCCACGAAATAGCCGTTGGAAAAGTAGGCTAACATCACTACTCTGCGAACACCGAATGATCCGATGCTCTCCCTTCAGTTATCATCGGTTAAGTTCACTTTAGCTGATGTCACTGTGTCAGATATGACCGTTGTTAGACCGATGTTACACTTGTCTTCTCATCGGATGATCTGGTGGCACTTCCCCCAGAATTGGTTCAGACTTGATGCTTACTGGAGTGATTGACCGATGTGTATATTGATGTACATCGGATGATCCGGTGCTACACTTGGTCCAAGGATATTGCTTGCTGTACTGATGGACCGATGTAACATTGCCCTTAACATCGGATTATCCGGTGAGTACTTTGTTCTGAGGTCTTCTTTTTCTGCTGAATCAACTCGGTCGATGTGTTGTTCTCTGGAAACATCGGTTGATCCGGTGAGTTGATTTTGTTTGCTTCGAGTTGTTCTAAGTGATTCTTTTGTATTTTGCTCGATTGACCACTTAGACATTTGTTGGAAATATACTTCTGATGATTTTCAAGCATTGAGTGTTGTCAATTATGGTTGAACGACTTTGACATATGAGCTTTTACTTCTAGTCTTCATAACATTGATTGATCTCATAAAATGATTGTTTAGGGGTCTCCAATGATCAGTAGTTGATGTTCATATTCATATGGATTTCATTTGATTGAGTGATATGGGAGACCTTGCATCCACAAATTCATTAGTAAAATCCAATGGTTGTCATTAATCACCGAAACCATACCTCATGGGGGCCTAGATGCTTTCAACGTGTTTCACGTGTGGACGCACGGGGCACTTCGCCAAGGACTGCCCGCAGAGTAGGCAAGGCAGAGTACAATCATCATACCAGGGCGCCAACCAACCCCGCAACCAGTCCAAGAAGCCAGTTCCCAGACTCGGCAACGTCCACCACCTCGCCATTGAGGATGTTCCGGAAGGCGCACCCGTACTCACGGGTACATTCTCTATCTTCGATCATCCCATAGTCATACTCTTTGACTCCAGAGCTTCACACAATGTCATTAGCAAGTCTTTTGTCATTAAAAGTCAATTGCCTATAATCTCCACAAAAACTCCATATGTGATTAGCACTCCAGCCGGGAAAACAGTAACAAATGAATTAGTTCCTGGGATACCACTTAACCTAGATGGAACCATATATCTTACTTCACTTCTGATACTAGAGCATCAGAAGTTAGATGTCATCTTGGGAATGGCATGGTTACAATACCATGGTGCTATTCTAGATCTAGTCCCTCGAAAAATATATCTAAATTATCCACTTCATCCCTCTCAAGTCCTCAATCTTGAGAGAACCATTCTAGTGAATTCATCTACTCACAATACCGAGGTTATTGAGCTAAAAGATATTCCGGTAGTATGTGAATACCCGGACGTGTTTCCCGAAGATCTTCCTGGTATGCCCCCAGAAAGAGATATAGAGTTCAAGATTGAACTTGCACCGGGAACAGTGACAATCTCAAGACCACCCTACAAGATGGCAGGACGGTGATTGCAATCAGGACACACCCGGGCAACATGACACATACGTCGTTCGGAAGTGTCAGCGAGCACACCTGTACCTACATAACACTTCAGTACTAGGCGTATATGGCCACCTTTCACAAGAAACCCGAACGCCGAGCCCGTCTCACGTCCGCAAATAGAAGGTCTCCGCACGGAACACCTCATGTGTCCGCCGACTGATTTACACCTTACTGTCCTCAACCCACCCCTATCGATGGTGAGTTAATGGGCCTCGACACCCCAGTTATCGAGTTACATCAGTTTACTGGATTCCATGTGTCCATTATATCACCGGTACAATTCAAGCTTGTCCGAAGGGGCCGCATACAGACGAGCCTTAATCGACACAGGCAGGGCTATGCGACCGAGACTCAATTCTCGCCACTTCCTATCCATTCCATGCCCAGTCTCAGTTTCATTATATTATGCCATTTTATATCTAACCAATCCTGTGAGATATGTCCTACATCTCTCGCGAGTAGATTCCAACTACTCGACTTCTACCAGATTTCCTATGCATTAAAAAAGCAGTTACTACAGGTCAAACTATAACTCATTTCAACCAATCCCTGGGATTTTTGGTCATGCATGTGGAGTATCAATCATCCTAAATGTAATGCACAATTCATATACTACTCATCATAGTGATAAAGTAAAATTTTATAGATGACTTAAATGCAAATCGGGGCTTGCCTTAGTTTGCGACTTGAATAAATGTCAATTATTAGTGGTCCTTCTATGCAGACTCCACCAAGGACTTCAAGTGGACACCCTGGCCTTCTCCTCCAAGCGAAACTTCTCGTCGATCACCTATCATCACGTTCCTATCGACATGATATGCATATAAGTAATTAAGTAGTTTAATACTAGACTCCATGAGGTTGTGTAAACTTTAAGAACAAGGAGTTTGACTAGGAAGGACATATATGCCTCTGTTGTGGGGGGTAACCAAAGGATGAGTCAAGGTGGACATAGTAGTGTCGGTATGAACTGAAAGGTACAACATAAAGCTACATTGCAACTTAGCATACCACATTTCAAGCTATGCCACGCGAGATTGACAAATCTGAATGGTGAAGAAGTGTTGGGCGGAGAAGTGTAAAGACGACCCAAAAATTAAGGTGGGACGTCGAAAGCTTGAGTATGAGTGGAGTGTACAAGACGAAGGTCGTGATTTAGCAGTCGACCAATGAACTTGACTTAACTCATAAATGAGTAAACCTAGTTAAGTGAGCAGTGCTGTCGTAGGGTCCCGACTTAGGATGAACCATGATGGAACCTAACGACATTTGGGACTGAATTGGGACCAACATGGCTTGGACTTAAGAAGTCATTACAAGCAATGTTAACCTAGCATGAGTACCATGACAATATTTAAATGACTTTTAGGTAAAGTAGTTTCTACGGCAAGCTTCTCGAGCATCGTTCAAGTGCTTACATGACACTATTGCAGTGTCCTTTGCAAGATTGTCCAGATGAGCTCAGTGAACTCCTGGAACTCGAACATGATGCGAGACCTTTTCGTGACGGTCATGCTTTGCCATCACGAGAAGATCAGATTAGCGAGGTCCACATCAACCCGGACTCATCAATGGGGTGAGCAGAATCCCGAACACCACCTTGTGAGTCTTAAGGCTAGTGATGTCGACTCGGTTGTTGATAAGCGACTCGACGAACCTGCCATCGATGAAGTGGTATACCAAGTTAACCAATCCTGTGATCGGTTAGGGAACATTCTCGACACAACCAAGGAACTCTTATCCAAGGTTCCCCTTGGTCTAGTTCTCCTTGTTGGTTGCAACGTTCTTGCATTACTCAACCATAGGTGATCGGTGATCACCAATACCCGTGGTTGACCTAGAAGGCCTTTTATTGAGCACCTTGGCTACACTTAGGACTCGATTGCTCTCGCAACGACTAAACCTAATTTGGCTTGACAACCATTGTCCGACGAGTCGTGCTGGTGTTTCAGCACCACACTCATCACAAGCATCCTTCATCTCGATGTCAGGGCACGATGACGGCTCGGAGCATCACGACAACGTCATGTGGTCACCAACGTCGACGCGGCTCATGGTGGAGCATCACGAGCACGCACGGACAAGCCAACATGATACAAACGACAAAGGAGGTCGACTTGGGGATTTCTAAAGGAATGATATCATGGCGGAAAATGAACGTACGGCTTGACGACATATGAGTACCCTTAGCGATTATGACGAACGGACTTCGGTGCATCAAGCAAGGCAATTCAGGGCAAGGCTCACCTTGTAGGCATTTCACCGAACATCTTGGGTGTGTACTTGATTCCGTCGCTTCATCACCCTTCAAAAAGCATCTTGGCACATATCTTGGTCGATTGCCAACCCACAGTAAACCTGCATCCATAGACCAGCATTGAACAGCAACACACTTAGTTTCGCCTCGTAACCATTTCGTCGAACACCTTGGTTGCAGTCACTGATCCAATCAATCTTGCAAAATCAGAGCTAACCTTGGACCAGTTGTCGATACCATGGTGTCAAAGGTGTGTTCCTGCATATCCTTCATCCCACACATCACTCGCAACACCGTTTGGACTTTGCACGTGATCAGAACATCGTGACGACGCCATGTAAATGATGACGCCAAGTAAATGACACAAGGCAACACATCACAGCTTATGTGCGAACTTCCCAGGGACGCATGGGCGGTGGGACACGCTGCTGCAGTTTGAACATAGCAGTGGAGGTGAGCAGTGGCCGGCAGCAGGGCGACCATGAGGTGGGTGTGGCGTGGCACAGGCTGGAGACATGGCCATGACGCACTGCAGTGGGAGCGAATAGGGTTGTCAAACAACTCGGACCAGGACGCAGCAAGGTAGGGCGAGCAGCAAGAGGGCGGCGCTCGGCCATGTCGCGGAGCAGAGGCGGCCGGCGTCGAGCGGCACACAGGGGATGGCGCTGCAGGCGGGGCGAGCTGGGGCGCGGGGTCGTGGGCGGTGAAGAAAGCGGGCGCGCGCGCGGGGAGGTGGAGCGCTGGCGGACTGAGCACGGCGGAGCTCGGACGCGGCGCATGGCCGGCGCGCGGACAAGGCGCGCGGGCGTGCGGCCGAGACAGGCGGACGGCGGGGAGGTGCTGGGGAGACGCACAGGCCGGGAGGTGGAGAGGCGGCCGTGGCTGGCAGACGGCGGCCAGGCCGGGAGAAGCAGCAGCTGGAGGGAGTAGCGGGCGGACGGGAGGAGTCGGGCGGGGTAGATAAAGACCGATGTACATCGTGGTGGCGTAGCGGTGGCCCATGCAGCGTATCTGCATGGAGGCAGTGGAGGAAAGAGAAAACTTGTGCCGACCTGACCTGTGGGGACCACTTGTGGGACCCACCTCCCTCACTCTTCTTTCAAATTTCAAATAGGGCTAGCAAATATGCTTCAAAAATATTAAATTTTGGCCTAATGACTAAATAAAATATGAAGAATTTTATGGTGCGACCAGATTTCAAAACTGAGCAAGTTGAATTTTGAACTCAGGTTTGAATTTGAATTCAAGCGATGATACTTGATTCAATGAAATAAATAGTAGATTAGGTTCAAAAATCCTGAAACTTTAAAGTTACCCTTTTTGAACCATAAGGGATCTCAGGAAAAATTTGGAGTTGATTTGGACAATATTAAGTACAAAGTTTAAATTTGAAGTCGACCCTGATCAAACTCTCAGTACGTGTCCAATAAATGGGAAACGCGCTTCAAAAATTTTGACACTTTACCGAGAGTCTATTTGGAATATTAGAAGGTCATGGAAAAATTTACAGCCTTAGATTTGAATTTTTGTGAATGTCCCATTTTAGGGTTGGAATAATTCCTTTTTCTTTCTCTCTATTTTGTTTTCTTTTCTCCTTTAATTTTTCATTGAAAATATGAATACTTGGAAATTAAAGATTTTACACCTTAAGTTCCAATACATTTGCAAACATGTTCTATATGTGGAATTTTAACAAGTCCCTATTTTTAGTGAACATTGGTTAACTCATATGGTTCATGTGAGTTTGGATTTCCAAGTCCATTTTCAAAATTTTTAAGTTCGCGTTTTTGCGTTTTCGTTCTTCCGAAAAGCGGGCTTTTACAATCCTTCCCCCTTAAAAGAATCTCGTCCCGAGATTCTAACAAGAAGAATAACAGAAACGATGAGGGAACGATCCGTAAAAGAGGGTCATTGACTAAGGAAATTGGCAATGCCCTTAAAGATTTGGGTTCTACGAAATAGTAATTATCTTTAGGCATCTTAAGAAATTTCAAAGTTTGCTTCAAGTGATTCCAGTCCTTAGGTTGAAAATCTTGACAGGATGCTCGACATGATAATATCACGTCGTAAAACTCTCACGTCTGTTACCGACCCTTTATTGTTGTACTCTTACACTGACATGACATCTTGTTCTGTCCTAGTCTTGACTTGAAGAATTTGCACTTGTTCTTTGCTTCTCTAAGTCACCATAATAGTTTGAAACTATCCTTGCATGGATTCTTGGTTGCTTGCTTGGTTTTGTCTAGGTCCTTATAACTCGATGTGGTATTTCCCCTGACATGAGTTAAGATGGTTTACGAGGTTAAGCAACAATCATTAACCTCATTTGATGTTTAGTCAACCATAGGATTCCTTAGTTGTAGCATAAGAGTAGCAAAAACACTCAACACTCTTATGTGATGAAAACAGCAGGAATACGGAAGATATGGCGACTATAAGATTTTTGGGTATATCAACATCTTTAAACAATGGAAATAGAAGATGAAGACCCTTTGCGGTGGCACACGAGGATTTAAGGATTCAGCATCCTCATATGTTTCAACACAGCAAAGAACTCAATCATATGGTAACTACAAGGTTCTTGGAGTATCAAGGTTACCATATACCAACGCAAGATCTTAGATGGACCCAAAGAGTTTCACGAGGTTGACAATCGAACGGTATCCTCGCGAGGAAGGAGATTTCATGGATTTTACAAGGTTGATCATCGAACTGATGACCACTCGATGACGAATGGTATAGTTGCAACAATCAAGGTACTTGAACCTAACAAGTCAAGGATGGAAGTCCAAGTGTTTGTTTAGTTGCATGTGAGGTTGAGTAATTGGTTTTCCAAGTATTACTCAATGGAAAGGAGATCAATAATGTAAGAAGTCAAATGAAGATGGTGAAATGACCGTAGTCATTAGACACCTTAGAATAGTTTGAATGGGGTACACAATCTTGCTCTAAATTTTAGTATTATCATGCATTCCATCGTTGGTGTTACATTGGTAATGATGCTTCATGATGCATCATATGTTATATGGTGCAATGAATATGCACATGGCATGCTGCAAATGGTGCATATGTATGGTGCAAATGATGCACATGTATGGTGCAAATGGTGCACATGCATGGTGCAGTAGCTTTTATAGTTTGAGCAAGACTAAATAAACCACACCCACAAAACTCAAGTACTGTCTCATGATTTGCAAGGATTGGATACCATGGTCGTGAAAGACACTCAATGAGTAGTGTTCCTTTCATGACTCGACCACAGTTAAGGAATTCATAACAGAACGATTGACAAGGAATGTGGGAAATATACCACGTTACCACGACCTTTCGAAAGCTTGTTCATGTTCTACTCAACTTGATTGTTTCATCAGGAGAAAAACAACTAACTATATGTCTCTAGTGATGCTTCACTTATCCTTCGCTTCGATCTGGCAAGAGGAACTGATATCCTTAGCGATCACTTTAGTGGAGTTGGGATTTTACATTCCTCCCCCTTAAAAGAATCTCGCCTCGAGATTACAAAGGAAGGACAAAAGATAAAGATCTACTGAACATGTGCCGCTAACAATTTCGGATAGTTCGTTTTAAGATATTCCTCGCTTTCCCACGTGGCTTCTTCAGCACTGTGGTTGCTCCACAAGACTTTGTAGAAACGCAATGTGCGCCTTCTTGTGGTGCGAGTTTTCTTAGCAACGATCTGGGTTGGATGCTCGGAATACGTAAGGTTTGGCTAGAGGGTTTCCAAATCCTCAATACGTATATTTGTTGGGACTTTGAGACATTTCCGCAACTGAGAAATGTGAAACACATTATGGACCCCTGCCAGCGATGGCGGTAACTCCAATTGATATGCCACTGGTCCGCATCTTTTGATTATTGCGAACGGCCCAATAAAACGTGGAGCTAGCTTCCCTCTCACTCTGAATCGATGAATTCCTTTCATCGGGGATACCCAGAGATAAACTTGATCCCCAACCTCGAAGTGAAGAGGTTGACGTCGTTTGTCTGCATAGCTCTTTTGACGAGATTGGGCGGCTTTGAGATTTGCTTGGATGATGCGTACTTGCTCTTCGGCTTCTTTTATCAAGTTGATGCCATATACCACTCGTTCACCAGATTCGCACCAGTTCAAGGGTGTGCGACACTTTCGGCCATAAAGATCTTCATATGGTGCCATCTGGATGCTAGCCTGGTAACCGTTGTTGTACAAAAATTCCGCCAATGGTAGATGATCATTCCAATTCCTACCATGGTGGATGGCACAGGCACGAATCATATCCTCTAGCACTTGATTCACCCGTTCGGTTTTTCCATCAGTCTGAGGATGATAAGCCGAGCTTCGAATCAGTTTGGTACCCAATGCGTCGTGGAGATGCTCCCAAAAGCGAGCGACGAAAATAGATCCACGATCTGAAATGATAGTGCAGGGTACACCATGTAGACACAATATTCTGGAGATATAAAGTTCTGCATACCGCTTTACAGCATACTTGACACTGACTGGTATGAAATGAGCTGATTTGGTCAACCGGTCAACGATCACCCAAATTGAGTCGTGCTTATGGAGAGTGGGAGGCAATCCAACAATGAAATCCATGCTGATATCCTCCCATTTCCAAGCCGTTATGCTTAAAGGTTGAAGTTGTCCAGCTGCCTTCATATGGTCGGCCTTAACTCGTCGACACGTATCACATTCGGATATGTATTTTGCTACTTCTCTCTTCATCCGAGTCCACCAGAACTTCTTTCTCAGATCTTGGTACATTTTGTTACTTCCCGGATGAATGGAATACTTGGATAAATGAGCTTCATCCAGTATCTTCTTCCGAAGTTCCAGGTTACGGAGTACCACTATACGGTTTTTAAACCAGAGGGTACCTTCATCGTCATATTGGAAACATTTCATCTCCCCCTTCTCCATTCTTTGGCGAATGTGCGACATCCCTTTGTCCTCCTTCTGAGCTGCCATAATATCCTTCTTGATAGTAGGAATGAGAGCTAGGTTGTAGAGTGCCCCATATGGAACCAAGTAGAGACTCAGTTCTTCTTCTCCTTCCATTGAGGTAATGGAAAGATTGTTGACATGGGACTTGCGGCTCAGAGCATCTGCGACTACATTCGTTTTGCCTGGATGGTAGTGGATCTCAATCTCATAATCCTTGATTAACTCCAACCATCTACGCTGTCGCATATTTAAAAATTTTTGGGTGAAGATGTATTTCAGGCTCTTGTGATCGGTGTAGAGATGTACTAAATTACTCAGTAGATAATTTCTCCACATCTTTAATGCTAGTACCCTAGATCATGAGTCAGATAGTGCTGCTCATGGTTCTGAAGCTGCCGTGATCCATAAGCGATCACTCGTCTATCCTGCATCAACACACATCCTAAACCAATTCCTGATGCATCACAATACACGTCAAAAGATTTGGTTGTGTCCGGTTGAGCTAATACTGGTGCCGTTGTGAGGTGTTTTACTAATGCTTGAAAACTTGCCTCACATGCCTCAGTCCATACATACTTCGTCCCCTTCTTCAGAAGTTCTATCATTGGTTTAGCTATTTTGGAGAAACTGGGAATAAACCACTGGTAATACCCAGCTAAACCTAGGAAACTTCGAACTTCATGTACAGACTTTGGAGACTCCCATTTGAGGACTTGCTTGATCTTGCTAGGATCAACTGCAATCCCTGCTGCTGATATGATGTGCCCTAAAAATGGCACTTGGCTGATCCAGAATTCACACTTGCTGAACTTAGCATATAGCTGGTGGTCCCGTAATCGTTGAAGCATGATACACAAGTGTTGAGCATGTTCTTCTTCGGATTTTGAATACACAAGTATGTCGTCAATGAAGACCATGACAAACTTGTCCAATTCTGGCATAAACACCGAGTTCATGAGATACATGAAATGAGTCGGTGCGTTGGTCAATCCGAAGGACATAACAAGGTACTCATACAGTCCATACCTCGTCGAGAATGTTGTCTTTGGTATGTCTTCTGGTCGGATTCTGATCTGATGATAACCAGAACAAAGATCCATCTTCGAAAATACTTTAGCACCCACTAATTGATCGAAAAGGATATCAATGTGTGGTAGTGGATACTTGTTTTTTGATAGTGACAGCATTGAGTGGACGATAGTCTACACACAGTCTCAAGGTCTTATCTTTCTTCTCTACGAACAGTGCGGAACAACCCCATGGTGATGAACTTGGACGAATGAAACCGTTGTTCTCAAGTTCGTTTAACTGTTCCTTAAGTTCTGCATGTTCCTTGGGTGCCATCTTGTAGGGTGGTCTTGAGATTGGCACTGTTCCCGGTGCAAGTTCAATCTTGAACTCTATATCTCTTTCTGGGGGCATACCAGGAAGATCTTCGGGAAACACGTCCGGGTATTCTGGTGGACTCGGATGAAGAGAGAAGTAGCAAAATACATATCCGAATGTGATATGTGTCGCCGAGTTAAGGCCGACCATATGAAGGCAGCTGGACAGCTTCAACCTTGAAGCATACCGGCTTGGAAATGGGAGGATATCAGCATGTATTTCATTGTTGGATTGCCTCCCACTCTCCATAAGCACGACTCAATTTGGGTGATCATTGACCGGTTGACCAAATCAGCTCATTTCATACCAGTCAGTGTCAAGTATGATGTAAAGCGGTATGCAGAACTTTATATCTCCAGACTATTGTGTCTACATGGTGTACCCCGCACTATCATTTCAGATCGTGGATCTATTTTCGTCGCTTGCTTTTGGGAGCATCTCCACGATGCATTGGGTACCAAAATGATTCGAAGCTCGGCTTATCATCCTCGGACTGATGGACAAACCGAACGGGTGAATCAAGTGCTAGAGGATATGCTCCGTGCCTGTGCCATCCACCATGGTAGGAATTGGGATGATCATCTACCATTGGCGGAATTCTCGTACAACAACGGTTACTAGGCTAGCATCCAGATGGCACCATATGAAGCTCTTTATGGTCGAAAGTGTCGCACGCCCTTGAACTGGTGCGAATTTGGTGAACAAGTGGTATATGGCATCGACTTGATAAAAGAAGTCGAAGAGCAAGTATGCATCATCCAAGCAAATCTCAAAGCCGCCCAATCTCGTCAAAAGAGCTATGCGGACAAACGACGTCGACCTCTTCACTTCGAGGTTGGGGATCAAGTTTATCTCCGGGTATCCCCGATGAAAGGAATTCATCGATTCGGAGTGAGAGGGAAGCTAGCTCCACATTTTATTGGGCCGTTCGCAATAATCAAAAGATGCGGACCTGTGGCATATCAATTGGAGTTACCGCCATCGCTGGCACGGGTCCATAATGTGTTTCACATTTCTCAGTTGCGGAAATGTCTCAAAGTCCCAACGAATATACGTATTGAGGATTTGGAAACCCTCCAGCCATATCTTACGTATTCCGAGCATCCAACCCAGATCGTTGCTGAGAAAACTCGCACCACAAGAAGGCGCACATTGCGTTTCTACAAAGTCTTGTGGAGCAACCACAGTGCTGAAGAAGCCACGTGGGAAAGCAAGGAATATGTTAAAACGAACTATCCGGAATTGTTAGCGGCACATGTTCAGTAGATCTTTATCTTTTGTCCTTCCTTTGTAATCTCGGGACGAGATTCTTTTAAGGGGGGGGGGAATGTAAAATCCCACTTTTTCCTTTTGTGAGAAGTTCAACCACAAGTCGTTTATCAAACATAATGGAGGGCAACAAAATTTTGCACATAAGCTTGACCTCACCAAAAAGTTTTCTTTCGACAAAGTTGGGAAGTTATTGATTACAATGGCTAGGGCAAATTATATGGCAGCAGTACAAAAATCAAAACCAATGTTATTTGATTATGTTGCTATGCATATTAGGCCCTGCCAAAAAGATTCAAATCCAAGGCTCCAAATTTTTCCTTGGACTCTTAAATATCTAAATAGCTTCTCAGAAAAATTTCAAGATTTTTGAAGTACATCTTCCATTGGTTTGGACACGTACAAAGGATTCAATTCGCGTCGACATCAAATTTAGCTTTGCACTAAACTTTGCCCAAATCAACCCCTAAATTTTTCTAAGGCCTTTTATGGTTCAGGGAACTTGATTTCAAAGTTTGGAGATTTTTGGACCTCAGATACTATTTATTTCAATAAGGTTTATACCCATATTGGAATCTTAAATTTGAATTTGAATTTGATGCAAACTATGTCCAAATTGAATTCTGATTGCAGAATTGAATTCCCCATATTTTTCTTAGTCTACCTGTAAATTTTGAGAATTTTTGGACAATGTTTAAGCTAGAATTTAGAGGAATGGATAAGGGAGAGAGGTGGGGCCCATAGGTCAGTGAAACCGATTCACCGCCTCTGTTTCTCACCCCCGGTCGACACCGCAACGCTAGCATGCGCCAGCTCGCCGTCGGCGTCGGTCGCCTCCAGCTGCCCCCCTGACGTCCTTATCTACCGCAGTGGCGCCTATAAAAGCCCCCCCCCCCCCCCCCGCGTCGACGGAGTCCTCACCCATTCACCGCACCGCGCCATTTTTCATCGCCGCCGCGATCACCCTGTGCCGCTCGACGCCGCGCAGCCTCGCCGTCAATACAAGCACCCTCATCCTCTTCGGTCAATAACAAAAAGGTGCACAATGACCTCGTGCAGCTTCTGGTTAAGCTTGAATCCTATCATGCATCCTAGCTCTAGTATTCTTTAAAATCCCGAAGCACTTTTATCACGTTGAGGCTAGATCGTCGGTTTAATTCCGATTGTATGTACAAATCTCTTCGATCCAGTTAGAGTACATGATCCATGTAGTCTAATGCACCTTCCCTCCAAAAATCAGAAAGAACCATCGGCTAATTAGCAAGATCTTCAAGTTTTCCCCTTTCGCCGTTGTTAACGCTCGGTTCACCGTCGACTTCGGTATTGCCAGCTACGACACGAGCTCTAAACCCTCCTGAGACCTTCCCCATGCATCCACGATGCTTCCCGAGCTTTCAAACGAGAAGTTTAGCTAGCGAATCGAAGGTCTCCACTTCACCGAAACCCTAACCCCCGCCGCCGCCATCAGGATTAGTTTTCCGGTCACCCCTCACCGTCGGGAGCTAGTCCATCGTGTTCCCCGTGCAAAAATATGTGGGAGTGGCGAGTCCCGAGGCCTCCCGTAGGCCGGAGGCTATCGCCGGCGAAAGCGCCACCGCGCTCCGGTGAGAACGCCGCCGTCCGAGCAATGACTCGAGGTGGAAGAAGACCGGGTTCGCGGGTCCCACCTGCCAGTGAATGCAACGCGCTCGGATCAGTCTGTGGCTAAGGATCCAGTGTGGCCGCGTGGAAAAGTTTATAACCCCCGGTGTGGCTTGCCCCTGATTGGATGATTTTAAATCCAGTGGGCCCTGGCGCCAAATTCAAAAGATGAATTTTCCCTTTTGGTGCAGAACCATTTCCAAAGTTTGAAAATCAATATCTTTCTGTAGGATACTCCAAAAATATTCAAACAAATTTTGTTTGAAAGCCCTTGAGCTCTAGTTTCTATCAGTACCAATTAGGTTCTGTGAAACTCACAGTTAAATTCTGTAGAAAACAATCTTTCCAAATGCAAATACAATTTTTCCAGATAAGATAGCCACTGGAAAAAATCTCCAAAATTCACATAAAATTCGTTGTCTTATTCTTGACATCCAGAAAAAGTTTGGGAGCCATTGCACCTGTTTAACCCTCTGTATAGTTCAATTACCTTTTTCAGTTATTGAATTTTACATATGTTCAGTGGCTTTATTATGTCCCAAATTTGGACTGAACCTTCCTTTAGTCATACACTAGTTCCTGTAAAAATCTTGGATTTAATTGGCCTACTATCCTAGTCCTAATTCAGTTAAAACTGAATATTGATTAAATGGCTAACAATTCAATTATAAGATAATTCCAGAAATTCTTGCCAACTTAGAAATACAATAAATCCTTCACCAAAGCTTAGAAACTTATGGAACAAATTTTTTTAGAACAAAGACAATTTCCTCTATCGTGATTATCAACTGTTAGCTATGTCAAGCTACAGTTTCCTCTCGAGAATTTTTGGAAGTTAATTGCTTGCCATAATTTTGGAGATCACAATCTACTTTGATCATCTCTTGTTCTTTGCAAGAGTTTCTATCATATTCCCTAGTATCCACCTTCAAAGTTCCAAAGCCAATTAGGTCATTATCACATAATGGTCACCATAAATTAAATCATGGTCTTGGTAATAATTATTTTTCAAAGTCATTCATATACGTATTCTATGCATATCGTATAGTGACCGAAGTCAAGGAGGAGCCAGAAACCTTGGAAGAGCACCTTCCAAATATTAACTCGGACTCTGACCTGCAACAAGGCAAGCCCCGGTTTGCATTTAAGTCGTTTATAAAATTTTACTTTATCACTATGATGAGTAGTATATAAATTGTGCATTACGTTTAGGATGATTGATACTCCACATGCATGACCAAAAAT
Organism: Tuctoria greenei; assembly: GCA_036927565.1. Taxonomy (NCBI): domain Eukaryota; kingdom Viridiplantae; phylum Streptophyta; class Magnoliopsida; order Poales; family Poaceae; genus Tuctoria; species Tuctoria greenei. The sequence continues at coordinate 258,793,247 of JAYESD010000001.1, read as the reverse complement.
CCCAGGGATTGGTTGAAATGAGTTACAGTTTGACCTGTAGTAACTGCTTTGCTAATGCATAGGAAATCCGGTAGAAGTCGAGTAGTTGGAATCTACTCGCGAGAGATGTAGGACATATCTCACAGGATTGGTGAGATAGAAAATGGCATAATATAATGAAAATGAGACCGGGCAGGGAATGGATAGGAAGCGACGAGAATTGAGTCTCGGTCGCATAGCCCTGCCTGTGTCGATTATGGCCCGTCTGTATGCGGCCCCTTTGGACAAGCTTGAATTGTATCAGCGACATAATGGACATATGGAATCCAGTAAACTGATGTAACTCGATAACTGGGGTGTCGAGTCCCATTAACTCACCATCGATAGGGGTGGGTTGAGGACAGTAAGGTGTAAATCGGTCGGCGGACGCATGAGGTGTTCCGTGCGGAGACCTTCTGTTTGCGGAGGTGAGACGGGCTCGGTGTTCGGGTTTCTTGTGAAAGGTGGCCATATACGCCTAGTACTGAAGTGTTATGTAGGTACATGTGTGCTCGCTGACACTTCCGAACGACGTATGTGTTGTGTTGTCCGGGTGTGTCCTGATTGCAATCACTGTCCCTCACAGTAATAGAGTACCACTTGTTCACTCCGCTGTGACGTAGTAAATACTAAAGAAACCAGAAAATTATATTGTATTGAATTATAATTGCTTTGCAACCTTGTATGATTTAGAGATAGTGCAACTAAAAGTTTACAGTTTCCCCATACTTTAGCTGTAATAGCATTATGTGCCCTGGGCATGTCATATCATTGGTAAAGCGTTTCTTGTTTGATTGTGGAGCCCATGATGTGCCATGCCTGGAGAATGTCATTTGCTACATAAAACCTGATTATAAGGATCCACTGGTAGGCGAGTCATTTATGCTTCACCTTACCTATATTTAGTGTCCCCTTTGCATATGTCTCGTGAGACGGGTTAGTCTTGCTGATCCTTATGCTCACATTTGTAGTTAACGAGTTTTTGCAGGTTATACAATTGATGAAGGGTTTGATGATGAGGCTGCACCCCCTCCAGGGTGTACAGCCGAATGGGAACCCTGCACACCGCCGTGATTGAGTGTTACTAGTGCAAAGTATCCAAGGCATGGATAACTTTGCTTTTGCATAGCTAGTGCTGAGAGCGTAGCTATGATATATATATTTCTTTACTTCCGCTAGTATTGTAAAACTTCCGCTGTATTATAAAAAAAAAAGACTTCGTCTTGTACTTTATTCAGGTTCTGTTCCTGTATACTGTTGGGTGTCGCATCGCACGACACCACCCAATGAGATCCTCGAATGTCGGGATTCCGGTCCCCACATCAGAGCTTGATCGCAATGTTTCTGCTTTTCCTGTGAAATGTTTCGAACTTGCTTTACATTGTTGGAAAGATTACTTAGTATTCATTTGCTAAGTTTTTGGTGCATTTTGGTTGATATGGTTGATATCATTTTGCTATGGTTTGCAACATGCTTATGTGAAGTGCTCACGTAAGATGTTGTAGTTTTGGAACTAACTAGAGTCGAGTCGAGGACTTGTGCTCGGAAGTATTGGTTGTTGGTTCATGTGCAGGTGTTGCTTGAGTTCAAGACATGGCTGGTGATGGGATCCATTGAACTAGTATTAGGGAGAAGATGAGGTTCAACAACCAAGTTCGAGAGGCATTGTGGTTGAGTTGATCGGGAGGTCGCGCGGCATGTTCGAATCAAGAACAATGCATATGAAGGCATCGTGGACGTCGTTGGAAGATGTTTGCACGTGTGCAAGGAGTGCATGGACGTGTCTGCATGGTTCCAAGGCGTGATGAAGAGATTTGGACGTAAAAAATTGGTCGGAAAGGTCCAACCGACTAGGTTATGGACTCAGGTTGCGGCTAAGTCGTGTTTGGCTCAAATATGGAAAGATTTGAGTTGGTTATGATAGGATTTCGTGTGGGTCACGAATTTGAGTTGTTTTAAGAATGTGGGATATGTTCCTAAGGTGCTTGGAAGTCTTAAGATTGCTTCTAGCTGCGTATAGAAGAGTCCTAAGCAGTTATGGAAAGTTTTGATTCATGATTTGAGTGGGATTAGAGTCCTGATTTGAGTTGAGTTGGCCTTCGGGCTGATTATATAAGCAAGGGAGGCCAGAGCTCGTCGGGGACAACTTTGGGGTTGTTCCTCTTATGTTCTATTTAATAAAGATAGTAGTTTAAAGGAACTTTTGTGCCTTGTTCGTGTGACTTGCTCCAGACAAGCTTTTCTCATCGAGTTTTCTGCACAGCACTACCTTTCTTTGGTGGTTTTATCATAACTCAAGTTTTACAGATCCAATTGACGTGATTCTTTTTGGGTTGTCTTCACAACTTGATCATCTATCATATGTTAAAATTTCATGATCATGGAATTTGTGGTTTCTGATTTACACGAGTTTCTTTGCAGCGTTTTAGAACTGTTTTTCTCGGGTAGGACAGATTGACCTTTGTTCGATCTTTCAATCATAACTTGAGTTTCTCTTGACGGATTTGAGTGATTCTTGTTGTGTAGTCTTCGTGACTTGATTCTCTCTGATATCTATCACTTTTGTCACAGTGAAACACTTTTAGATTAGTCTCACACACGATTTCTTTAACAGATCATTTTTCTGCTGAAGGGGTTGGGATTTAATTGTTCCGCTGCGTAAGATTTTTTAATCTACCATTCAACCCCCCCCCCCCTATGGTAGTTTTTCACATGCTCTTCGATCCTACAGAATACATGCTAGAGAAAGATGGACTAGAACCATACACAAATCACACGCACGTGCGCGCATATTTGCATATTTTTTGCGTGAATTACCGCGTGACTTGTGACTTGCGCCGTGGCAACTAGCGTGGCAATTATGTTCTTTCTTTTGATAAAACTGACAGTAATACGGCTTTACTTCTTGCAACATATTGCATTTTATATTGCGAGTCAATTTTTGAAAATAATGATGTTTAAGTTACAACAGGTTAATCAATACTATTAGTATTGGAGTCTTAGTGCTGTTATTTTACTAGAGCATTATTAACTTGCTTTACTAGCACCCATTTATTTTTTAGTTACTAGAGTGTGTTTTAAAATCTTCACTTAAATCCTCGCGTAATATATACGCTAGATATTTCATTCCGGGTGAGAAGAACAACAGACTATCGGTTTCATGGTGTTGTGTGTCTCATTCGACTTCTCCATCCCTCTCACCGGCGTGTCACCAATGTGCGGGAGAGCAGTGCCTGCGAAACCACGTCTTGCTAAAGAGCGAGTTGGGACGAATAGATTTTTAGGAAGCGTACACGCGATTGCTTGCTAGATGTTCTACTTCTTTCTACGATCTTCTTCACTATTTCAAGCTAGAGACATCCTTGTTGTAAGTAAAGATAAGTTTTTTATGCATGAACAAAGTAGATATCATGAGTTCTATGAACATGTTGTCGTTCATGTTTTGTGAATTATTTATTATGAAAGTTGTTATGATTTAGAAAGTTATTTTGTTTTTAAAGTGCATTGTTTCCTAACAGGACTTCGCTTCCCCATCGTCCGTCCGTTCCAGATGCTAATCGAGGCATCGTGCTGGCTCTTTGCGAAGTACAGGTAGGAAGGACACTGAAGAAGCTCAGGTTGATGAGGGCGCTCCAAGGCGTGCAGGAGGATGGTGGCCAGGCGCTGGATGCCGCGCTGCTTGCACGGGTTGCTCTCTGGAATCATGATGGCGGTGCCCACATGAATCGATCACGGATGCTCCTAGGAGCGCCACTGTTTCAATCGCTTTTTACCTCCTGAAAATGCCACCACTGTTGGAGAGCAGAAAAAATAACGACCTGGAATTTACTGCAGCAAAGTTCAATTAAGACTCAATTTTTAGCTCTCCATGTTAGAGATAGACTAACCAACGTGGTATGAATGTATTGGAGTTATCAAATAAAGAGTCATCCACTACCGGGTCGTATAAATGTCTATGTATCATTTCGTATTGTATCGGCCTAGACACGACCTATCACATGGATCTTGTTAACAACATTTCTTGCCCGTTGCTGCTTTCTTGGATCGACAACGACGACGTCTGTGCCGTACCATCGTCAACTAACTTCGCCGCCTTCCGCACAGAACGTGCTTTATCACCTGCATCACACGTTCGCACTTTGTACCCGATCTCCTAGATACACGCATCACGTTTGCATGTTAGCCCCACTTGAGGGATCGTGTGTTGCATCTTGTGTATAAATCTGTAACCAGATATCAATACAAGTGTGGCGATTTTTTCATCTCATTTTCCTATATGGTATCAGGGATCCAGTGATCCACGCCTTCCTCCACAAATGGAGTTCAACCCAATCTTCTCCCCTTCTAACAGATTGTCTTTCTCTTCTACGATCGGTGATAACTCTGATGGCCGAGCGTCTCTCCATCAATCTATCGCAGACATTGTTCAAACAGTGAACATTAAGTCTCATGTTCATGTTACTTTGGAGTTCTCCAGTCCCAATTACTCTGACTGGCAGCTCTTCTTCGACACTACTCTGGTCATGTCGCTAGTGTCATGCCAATCACTAATCACGACCATGACTAGTACCTGATCGATAGTTGTATAGTCAACTGGATCTATACGACATCTTCAGTTGAGGTTCTTCGGATTGTTCGCAAGAACAAGATCGCTGTTGCTACTCTCTGGTCTGATCTGAATATCGCAATCTCCAACATGGCGATATGACTATTACTGAGTATTGTGCAAAGCTGAAAAATCTTGTTGATTGTTTACGCAATGTTGGGCAGTCGGTATCAGAATCAAGTCAAGTGTTAAATTTACTCCGTGGGCTCAACTCTAACTATCGGCATACCATATCGACTATCACTTCTCGACACCCTCATCATACCTTTATGAGTGCACATTTGCATCTCTTGATGGAGGAATTACTTGATAATCAACGTGCTCAATCAGTCGCTGCTCAAGCACTTGTGGCCAACAATGACAAGTCATCATCCAACACGTCTGCGACGGCCCCTGAAAGCAATGCCTCTCGTGGTGGCAATTCTCGCAGTTGGGGACGTGGTCGTGGACGAGGCTGTGGTCGCACCACGAATACACCCCAACCTCAACAACAACAGTCTGATGCACAATGGCACCCCGCTTTCAATCTCTGGACGGGCATGGTCCAAGCTTGGCCCATGCCTTTTTGCCCACCAACAGCTGGGGTTCTTGGCCCTCGTGTCCAGGCTTCAATCCACATCAAGCACTATATGGTGGCCACACTGATCAATATCCATCCAGTGCCTCTGCACAGCCTTCGATCCCAACAATGTCATCGGCATGGGACAACTCGGCACTGATGACTGCAAAAATGCATCTCCAGACACCTCAGAGTGGTTTGTGGACTCAGGCGCATCCTCGCATCTTGTTGGTACTGGCACTTCTCTACCTTCCCCACAACCTGTCAAAGTGTTTGATACGACACTTCCCCCGGACCCGCTAAGAAGCAGCCCGAGGAGGTTCTTTTGTGGTTGGGGTACAAAGAGATCAGGATCAAGATGATGACACCAGAGATTTACGTGGTTCGGGCTGCCTGAGCGTAACACCCTACTCCACGGGGTTTGTGTTGTTGTATTGCGAGCTAGTCCGCTAGGATCAGATTCAATCAGTTTGTCCCTGATGTTCGTGTGGTACAACCCTTTTATAGTTCTAAGGACTAACTGTTACAAAGCTTATCTGGCCCGACATGTGGCCCTGGCATATTTAATGGCCTAATACACTGTCTAAAGAGTATTAAGTATGACTAATAGTGTGATAGCGTGTCTTAATGGCTACGTTACCCCTATTAACAGTGCTCTTGATCGTGTGTCGTTAATACAGCATTAATGACACGTAATTACATCTTGTAACTACCGCTTTAATTACACTTGATGGCTCATGCTGAAGAAGATCTGCCTATGTACGCGTCGATGAAGGTCCGAAGGCTCCACATGTGGAAGCTCTGGAGCTTTCCCTTACGGGGGGTTAGGTCCGGAGCTACTGTACACATGTCAACACCGGAGCTCCTCTCTGCTTGGGGTTAGGTCCGGAGCCGTTGTACACGTGTTAACGCCAGAGCTTTCCTTTGCTGGGAGTTTAGCTCCGGCTTTCCTTTACACGTATTGACCCAGGGGCTACCCATACGAGGGGAGCGGTCCCAGTGCAATGTGACATGTGGGGCCCGAGAATACCTTCAACTCTGTCAGGTAGAATTCTCTTGTACTCTTTGCGGTACTAAAGGGTACCCGGTGCGCAGGGTACCGACAGTGGCCCCCAGGCCCACCTCTGGGAGAAACCCTTTGGGTTAACTTATTCTACCGGAGGTGGGGCCATTCTTGATTTCCGCGCTTCGATTTCAAGAGCCTTCTGATGTGCTGTTGGAGCGATGGTTCGGGAGTGAACCATCGACGCGTGGCTTGTTATGGATGCGGCAGATGAGATCTTTGTGTGAGGATCTCACGCAATTGAAGGTCACTGGTTCCCAATACGAAAACTGTATCGGTTCCGCGCGCCCTGTCAGGGTGCCGCCATCATCATGACAATGGTTCGCCTTGGGTAAGAACCTCGATCTCTTCATTAGGGTGACCCCAGGCCCACTCGTCATTGATGGGGTAGATTTTTGAAAAGTGCCTTCGATCTCACTGCAGTTTCCATCCAAGCGTCGCAGAGGCTTACTTAAGAAGGAAAGTGTGCACGGTTTGAGGACTCTTTATGCCTTCGATCATCTTTGCGCTCAGAGCCTCCCAAACTCCGCCTAACTTCCCTTCTTTTGCTCCGATTTGCTGCGATGGAGTTGGGTCTCCCCAAGAGCCGCCTCAAGAGTGATGATGATTTGAAGAAGGTCCGGACCTACATGGGGTGGTCCAACGACTCCTTCAACCATTTGGTCTGCGCCGGCAAGCTCCCGTTCAAGAAGGAGCGTAATGGCGATATGGTGTACTTCACAGCGTACGCCATGGTGGGATTCATTCCACCTTTCTCCTCCTTCCTTTTGATGCTGCTAGACTTTTATGGTCTGCAGTTCTATCACCTTGGCCCCCATTCTCTTCTCCTCGTGGCGACATTCATCCACTTTTGCGAGATGTGGGTGGGTATTCCCCCCTGCGTCGAGCTATTCCGCACCTTCTTCACCATCAACACCACCGGCAAGGGGAGTGAGCTTCTTGGCTTCTACTATTTTGTGAAGTGCAAGAACTGCCCCTACAAATACTTGAAGTCATTTCCAATTGGCAAGTGGGACAACTGGAAGAAAGATTGGATCATCATTGCGGCGGAGGAGCACGAGAAGTTGGAGCTGCTTGAAGGTCTCCCCAATGTTGACACCGACGCCTGGAGTGTAGTTCCGGTGCTGTCAAACGCCTTCAACCCTGTCTTGACCAGGATCCGAGAGTGCGTGGAAGGTGGAGTGACCCCCAGATGGTCTTCTGCAACTTCCTGGTCAACAGGTGAGCTTCGCTGAAGAAGAGGGAGAAGCTCGCGTGGGCCCTCAACAGCGTGATGGATGACGACCAGATTGAAACTGGTCTAAAATCCAACTTGGACGATGAATCCTTGAAGTTTCATTTGAAGAAATTCAAGCATGGGATTAACGTAAATGGCGACGACTTGGTTCGGCCAGCAACTTTTCTCCCTCTGAACATGGAGGCGCAGTTCAGTAGGGAGCTCCGGAGGAGTATGCCAGTGATTGACGACCTTGGCGAGGTATAGAGGCGTCCGACCACCAGATTGGTGATCCCCGGAGCTTCCGAGGGTGGTCCTGCCTCCGCCCCGAGCCGGAAGACTGAAGACACCGGCAAGGGCAAGGACAAAGAGTCAGCTGAGCCCTCCAGCTGGAAGAGGAAGTTGAAGCACGCTGACGGGAGGTCTGTCAGACCTGCTCCTTCCACGACGGCTCCTTCTCCCCAACGGGGGAGGTCTTCTGCAACAACTCCTGCTCTGGTACAAGCGTCTTCAAGAGGCGTCAGCTCCAGGCAGTCGACCCCAGCCTCAGTGCCGGCTAAAAGCTCCAAGCCCGGGAGTTCTTCCCATCCAAGAGAAGCTCCGGCTGAGAAGACTCCGGCTGCTACAAGCATCCCTCAACTAAGGTCCGAAGCTATAGTCTCATCAGACTTGGTGGGCTCTAGCTCTGGGCCTCGGAAGAAATGGTTCCGAGGCGACTGGGGTGGCAGCATCCCTAGGTATGCATTGATTGCTCGCCCTGAAATGCTAGTCTTGCCCTTGACATGTTTTTAATTTTCTCTTCCCTTTATTTCTAGGGTGTCAAAGAAGGGGTCGAGAGCTTCAGCGCCTGTTGCAGCGGCCAGGTTGCGCCTGCTGAAGCTCCAACTTCAAGCGCTGAGCCTCCTCGTCAAGCGGAGGCGGAAGTCGCGACAGCTCCGGCGCCAGCTGTTGTGAGCTTGGACTCAGAGTCCTCGCCCGAAGCTCCTGTGGTAGCGCCAAACCACAGGGGAGAAGTTGAAGATACTCCCCTGGTGACGGTGACGGAGGCTCATGCTCCAGCATCGGCTATGCCAGAAGTTCCAGCTTTTGAGTCGGAAATTGTCAAAGCCCTGGCTGTTGAGCCAGAGATAGTTGAAGGTCCAGCGGCTGAGCTAGAAATGGTCGAAGGTCCGGCCCTTGGTTCAGATGATGTTGAAGATCCGGCAGCAGGGCCAGAAATAGTTGGAGCTCCAGTCGCTGCACCGGAAGCAAGTGACGTGCCGGCGTCTGAGCCAGTTGCGACAGGGGCACCGGACGTATCGGCGTCTGGGCCAGCTGAGGCAGGGGCGCCAGATGAAGCCCCAGCTGCTGCTGGGGAGGTAGTCATCCCGGAGGTGCTTGGGCCAGAGCCGAAGCAGCTTGAAGAACTGGCGACAGGTCCTCTGACTTCGGAGCCGGCAACTGAAGACCCTGAAGCGGCGTCTTCAACTGCTTCAGAGGTGGAAGTTCCCCTAGTGGGTTCTTTTGCTTCCGCTGAAGGGCTCCCGGAGAGCGGCCCTAGCGCTGCAGGAGTCCAGGGGACCACTATTGTAGAGTGGGACCCACTTTTGTGATGGAAAATCCTCTTGAGCCTGTGGAAATGGTCCCAGCAGGCCCGGAACCTATCCCTCTAGCGTTGTCCATAGACAATGCCTGCTCAAGTCTCTAATAGGTCCAGCTTCCCTTCAATCATGAGAGCAAAGCCTTGGAGGAGGAGTGCAACACCTTGAGGCATTGGCACAACAGACTCCATTTTGAGACCAGGCTTGCCCAGACGAGGCTGGATGACCAGAAGGAATGGATAAAGGGGGAGAAAGCCCAGTTAGAGTACTAGGATAAGATGACGGAGGAGAAGGAGGCCGCCATCCGGGCGCTCGATGCTAACTCCAGAGAAATCCTGGAGCAAGCCAAGGAGAGACGTGACGCTGCTGACGAGCATCACGTAAAGCTCACTGAATTAAATGAAATTCTCCTGAAGCATCGAGCGGACCTGGAGGCTAGGGAGGAGAAACTCTTGGAGCAGCAGGAGGATGTGGTGAAGAGAGAGGCGGAGGTCACCCAGAAATTGGCTCTGGGTGAGCAAAATTTGGCGGATCGCAGCAAAAAGCTGGATCTATGGAAGGGGGAGCACTACAGGAATATCGATCAATTACGTCGGCCACGGCTGACGTAATTAAGGCCTAAACCTATGTAAGTTACTTAATTATGTCGGTTTTCACTTAATTACGTTGGTGGCCGGCCGACGTAGCGGTTTGGACGTAATTAAGGTAACTTACGTTGGCGGCTGACGTAAGTTACTTAATTACGTCAGTCTGCGACAGCCGATGCACGTTACATACTGAGATGGGCCGCGGGCTGGGCCGGAGTACTTACGTTGGCCACAGCGGGCCGACGTAAGTTATGTGGTGTAACTTACGTCGGTTGAACCAAACCGACGTAAGTTAAGTGATTTAACTTACGTCGGTCAGGACACACCATCGTAAGTTAAACTGGGCTAACTTACGTCGGCACAGCCATAGCCGACGTAAGTTAAGTTTTTGAATTTTTTTAAAAAACAGAAACTGACTACCTCGCTCGATGGCGAGAACAGAGAACAGATATACAAATACACAGATACACAGAACAGATATACAGAATGCAAAACAGTTGTAAATTAAGTTCCAAAACATCAACAACAACAAAACATCCACCGGGCTACACGCTAGCCCCTCCACTGCCTTCGGGGTCTTCTCGGCGTGTTCCCGAACCCTGCAAAAGAAACATAATCACTAGTAAGCATCAATGTCAACTCAGTGATAATATCAGAGTCCAAGAACATTAGTGACAAAAGAAGGAAGCATGCTGTAGTTTCAAAAGAAGTAATGTTGCATATATAAATAGCAAACTAGCAGGTATCAGAGTTGGAGACTTTAGGTAACAGGTCAAGCTTATGAACCACTAGCCCTTTGTTAACTAGAAGCACTGACAACTTATTAACTATATACTAATCATTTCCGCCATGGTCAAAAACTACTAAAGCTTGATTACACTTAACTTCCTCACCACTATAGGAATCAATATCTGACAAGTCATCAAGATCTACCTCTATGTTCTACCTCCTTATCTCTCTATGTAAAATACTAAAATGGATACAACAATATTAAAGAGAGAGTTTATCACCTGCTCCGGTGTCTGCTGCGGCGGAAGCGTAGGAATCTCGATATCCTGACCGTTGTGTCGAGCAAGAGCCTGCCATTGCAAAATATTAGAAGATATATGTTATTGAAGTGCTACTAAATTTAACTACGGTACTTTAAATAACTTACCGCCACCGCTGCTTGCATCTGGTCCATTATTAAGGTAGTCCTCTACTGCTCCTCCCTTGCCTCCGCTCTCGTCCTCTCCAGCTCTGCTTGGGTTTGCGTCAGCGTCTCCTTCATGGTCTGGAGCTCCAGCTGGGTCTGCGAAAGACGACCACTGGTCCCAATAGACGAAGCCTGCGACGATGAAGCGCCTCTCAAAGGTCGCATTGACCTCGAGTCGACAACTCCATCAAAAATGGAAAACCTGCAAAAAAATGAAAACACTAAGTAGAAGAAGATTAATTGAAAAAGAAATGAAACACATGAAGAACTCACCGTCTGTGGGCCTTCCCGCCTCCACTTGCGAACGCGGCTTGGGGGTCGATCGGCGCGCTTTCCCAATCGTAATCCGCACTGTGTATCTTCACGATCTCCTACGCGTACTTTGCCTACAAAACAAATAAATCTTGTAAGCATGTCAATAATAGTATTATTTATAATGAAATTGATGAATTTCGAAAACTTACCAGTCGGTCGGCTGTGACCTGACTACACTGCCCTAGCTAAGAAGGGTCACTTCCCTTGTGACCTCTCTTCCAAACCTGGGTCGGGGTCGGCTCCTTACCCATCTCTCGCTCCTGTACAGCCATGTTAGTGAGATAAATAATATATTAGGAACACATAAATAAATTGAAAAGGTACTTACCATGCGTTTAGCCAAACGCAAGTAGCCATCGCCGCCATAGTTGTGCTTGCCCTCGGACCCCATGCGGCACTTTCTAGCCTTTGTGGACTTATTGATGAAAGTGTCGCTAGCCCAGTACGGACAGAGAGCTAAGTACGCCTCGATGTTACCCTGTAACCAGGAAATACTAACCTACACATATTTCATTTTTCATCAACGCAATTAACATACGCAGATATTGTAAATATTTAATAATATTAAAAACTTACCTCCGCGTACTGCTCCTCTATCAAGTACGAGTCGGAGTCCTTCCTAAATACACCCCTTTGCTGCTCCTGCTCCTGCTCCCAGGGGTGCCACTTGTAGTACGCGTTGACGGCCTGAATCCGGGCGTACGACAACGCCGCCGTCGTGAGCTTCCGAGTGTTGTAATGGAACACGCGTCTCGTGTGGTCCTCCATGTCCGGTTCCTCTACTTGGTACCTCAGCTTTAAGGAAACAAATATTTAAGTGATATGCATTAACAATTCAAACGAGTTGAAAAAATGAAACAGTTAAACTTACCATAAAATCGTGCCACACGGCTCCCTGAACCGTGCCGTGGACCGGGTGAGAGACACAAGCGTAGTCATCCCACGACAGGGCAGGGAAACCGTCAATGACACCAGGGTAGTGCAACTTCACGATAGCACCGAGGACACTGTTAACCTGCCTGTGGTGCTTCTCGGCCCCCGTGAACGAAAAGTCGTACCAACATCTACAAAATATACTAAATCATTAAGTAAAGGAAAACAACATCTAATATTTAATATACTATATACAGTTTTTACCTGTCTCCAACAGGACGGATCATGGTCCGCTGAGTAGTAACCGGAGGAGGAGCCGCAAAGTGGGTCCTCCTCGTCCGTCGCCTCTGCTGCGACGCTGCCGCGTCCTGTGACCCTGAAGGCTCGGCGGAACCACCGGAGTCCAAAGGAAGGCTAGCGGTAGCCGGCTGCACAAGGAGGCTAGCGCTAGCTGGCTCCGAAGGGAGGCTAGCGCTAGAGGGATCCTGTAGTGGCCCCCTAGCCTCTGACTCTGACTCAAACTCAGAAGTCTCTGAGTCAGACTGCACAAAAGGAAAAGATTGACAATAAATAATTATTAACAACTGCAATTTCTAAAATAAATTTATTGTAAACTAAAATTTACCTCTGTCCGCTGAAAGCACACGACGGCTGAGGGTGGAGCATGCGCCAGAAAGAGGGAACGTCGGCTCGAAGGTAACGAGGTCCCTGAGCAAGGGTCTCGTGACGGCTCAAACCCTCTCACTCGCTTTCCCTTCCCCTTCCCCTTCCTCTTCCCCTTTGACGACATCCTGTTGCAAGGAATAAATGATTAATATGCAAAGATAATATACAAAATTAATGTTAAATTAGTGAATAAAATGTTACTTCAAAATTCATCAACGTCACGATCATGCACCCTACTCCTTAAACAAGCCCATTGATCTTCTTCTTCCGCATATCGTTTTTGTTTGCGCAAATTAGCAGGTTCGACTATGTCGTCGATATCTTCAGTTTCTGATTCTGATTCTGATTTTGTTTCCGCTTCCGTGCCAGTCTCGATATCTTGAGCGTCTCCAACTAATTCATCGAGTCCTACACCAGGCTCGACTGAGAAGGTGTCTGGCAACTCTTCCTCTTGGTAGACACAATCAACCTCAGCTTCGTCGTGGTAATCATCATCTCCTGGAGCGTATAACCGCTCACGAGGATTCACCTTATGTACCACCCACCAAGCTTTGAATTTATTGCATGGATAAGGTAGATAGTACACTTGCTCTACTTGGTGTGCAAGAACTAATGAATCGAATCCTTTCAATCGTTCCTTGTGTTTTACTTCGACCATGCCAAATTTGTTTACTCGAATTCCATGAATGGAATCAAACCATTCGCAGTCAAAGAATACTGCTCGAATTGGCTTGTTTGCGACAAAAGTGAATTCGGGGATTTTTTTAATAATCCCGTAGTACTGTGTTTCATGATCTTGCGAATCGATTGCCCTCATCACAACTCCGGTATTACATGTTGCCGCGAGAGGAAGAAGAGATTCAAATTGAGTTGTACAGAATCGAAAGTCGTTGACGTCATATCGACCATAGCTTCTAACATTAACCACTCCACGGGATAGTTGTCGCAAATCTTCATGGACGTTGGCATCTTTTTGGCACTGTCCAAGATATGGAGTTATTAGAAAACGTAAGCATTCTTAAGTTATAAGAAAACGTTGTTAACATTGATTAGTTATCGAGAAAACGTTACATGATCTCGAAACCAGGAGAGAAAATTAGATCCCCCTTTTATTCCTTCCCGTCAAATTTGTTCTATTTGCTTGCTCGTGGGTTGATGTCTATGTCTCCAATTTTGCTTGTTGAACATACTACATGAAAAAGATAACCTTTTAGAATACATGTGTCGGAAAAGATGGTGAAAAGCATAAGTGTAGGAGAAACACTTACTTGAAATATTCATTCATTTCTTCCATATTAGCGTACATGTAGAAGAAAGCAGCACACCTTTCTTTTTCGCTAACATCGTAGGAAGTGTAACTACCAACAGTAGTGCCTCTTGTTGCAAAAATGGACAGATCACTACAAGGAGGTTGCTCATCCATATTGTACTGCATTACCGATGTATTAACATTGTGTTCCTCTGCAAAGTAAACCTTGAGAAGTATCCTACTTCCTTAAGAGTAAACGCTTCGGCGATGCAACCTTCAACCCTTGCCCTGTTACCAACCATTGGTTTCAGATATCTAAGTGATCTTTCAATATGACACATCCACCTATATTGCACGGGACCGCCCACTTTCGCTACAAATGGAAGATGAATTAAGAGATGTTGCATTGGATTGAAAAATCCTGAAGGAAAAAAATTTTCCATCTTACACAAAAGTACCGGAATCTCCTTTTCCAATTTAGTCATCATCTCTGGCGTGATTTCTTTAGCACAGAGTTGCCTATAGAAGTGGCTAAGCTCGGCTAAAACCTTCCACACTGCATCGTCAAAATAGCCTCGAAACATAACAGGCAGAAGTCTTTCCATGATTATGTGATAATCATGACTCTTCAACCCAATGAGCTTTCCCATTTTCACATTCATGGCTCGTCTCAGACTAGCTGCATAACCATATGGGAACTTCGCAACCATTCGAGAACTTCTTTTTTTCTTTAGGTCAAAGACAGAAAGGAGCACGTGGTTTACCACCATTTTCGGAGAGCTCAAGAGTTTGACGGTTACAAAGCTCGGGAAGATCCTTTCGGGCCTTTAAATTGTCTTTTGTTTTGCCCGTCATGTCCATGCATGTGCTTATGATACATTCAGCCATGTTACGCTTTTGATGCATAACATCAATGTTGTGCCTTAGAATCAACGACTTCACATACGGTAGCTCCCAAAGTCCACATATGTGAGTCCAATTGTGTTTGTCTCCGTAAACTTTGAAATATCCAGGAGGACCTTCATCTGGCACCAATTTGTGCAACATATCAGATATTTCTGACTTGTTAATATGTTTCAGTGGTCCTTTAGTGACAACGGTGTTCTTTCTGAAGACATTCCTTTGTTGTCTAAACAAGTGATTCGGAGGCAGCCAACGTCTATGACAATCGAAGTAAGATATCTTGCCTCCATGGGTAAGTCGAAAGCAATCGGTATCCAAGGCACATATCGGACACGTCAACCGACCATGAGTGCTTCACCAGAAAACATGACGTATGCCGGAAAATCATGAACGGACCACAAATAAGCAGCTCGGAGATTGAATTTCTGCTTCTTGTAACAGTCGTACGCTTCGACTCCTGTCCACAATATTTTCAACTCTTCGATCAACGGTTTCAACATCACGTTGAGACGTGACCCAGGATGATCTGGCCCACGTACAATGAGGCTAAGAAACATAAACTCATTCTTCATGCAAAAAGCCGGTGGAAGATTGTACGGAATGACAAAGACAGGCCAACAGGAGTATGATGTGGCGTTTGTGCTGAACGGCGTTGTAGGATCGAAGAGCACGTGAAAAGCTACCAGAGGGGGGGTGAATGGTAGATTTAAAAATCTTACGCAGCGGAAACAATTAAACCCCAACCCCTTCGGCAGAAAAACGATCTGTTAAAGAAATCGTGTATGAGATTAATCTAAACGTGTTTCACCGTGACAAAAGTGATAGATATCAGAGAGAATCAAGTCACGAAGACAAAACAAAAAGAATCACTCAAATCCGTTGAGAAAAACTCAAGTTATGATCGAAAGATCAAACAATGGTCAATCTGCCCTACCCGAGAAAAAACAGTTCTGGAACGCTGCAAAGAAACTCGTGTAGATCATAGACCACAAATCCAATGACCGTGAAATTTTGATATATGATAGATAATCAAGTTGAGAAGACAACCCAAAAATAATCACATCAATTGGATCTGTAAAACTCGAGTTATGATAAAACCACCGACGAAAGGTAGTGCTGTCCAGAAACTCGACGAGTAAAACTTGTCTGGAACAAGTCGGACGAACAAGGCACAAAAGTTCCTTCAAACTACGAATTTTATTCAATAGAACACAAGAGGAACAGCCCCAAAGTCGTCCGCCACGAGCTCTGGGCTCCCTTGTTTATATAACCAGCCCTTAGGCCAACCCAATATCAACTAGGACTCCAATCCTACTCAGATCACAAATTGTAACTTTCTATAACTGCTCAAGATTCTTCTATACGCAGATAGAAGCAATCTTAAGACTTCCAAACACCTTAGGAACGTATCCCACATTCCTAAACAACTCAAATTCGTGACCCATACGAAATCCTAACATAACCAACTCGATACTTTCCATACCGAGCCATAACCGACTCCGCCGCAGCCGAAGTCATCAACCGATACCATCCGATCCTTCCAACCAGATCTTTCCTTCCTTATCCCATCTTCGGAACCATGTTGCCACGTCATGCACCGCATGCATACGTGCGAACACCTTCCTTCGATGTTCAGAAACCTTCATATGCACTGCCCTTGATTCAATCATCCTGCGCGACCTCCTGATCAGCTCAACCACAGTTCCTCCCGAACTTGGTTATTGGAACCTCATCTCCTCCCTGAGACTAGTCCAATGGATCCCGTCACCAGCCATGTATTGAACTCAAGCAACACCTGCACATGAATAAACAACCAATCCATACGAGCCCAAGTCCTCGACTTGACTCAAGTTAGTTCCGAACACAACACCTTACGTGAGCACCTCACATAAGCATGTTGCAAAACCACAGTAACACGATATCATCCATATCAACCAAAACGCACCAAAAACTTAGCAAATTAATACTAAGCAATCTTTCCAACAATGTAAAGTAAGTACAAAACATTGCAAATGAAAATCAGAAGCACTGCAGTCAAGTTCCGGACCTTGTCAGAGCAGCCCGGAGCTTGACCCGGAGCTAACAAAAGCTAGTAGAACCTAGCGTCGGAGCTTACCAAAACTAGTACAACCAAGTCAACCCAAAACCGGAGCTAGACAAAGTACGTCGGAGCTTAGCAAAAGCATGTCGGAGCTATCAAGTATATGCCGGAGCTATCAAAGACATGCCGAAGCTAACAAAGACAGGCCAGAGCTAAAGATAAAGCTCACCGGAGCTAACCAAAGCTAGTCGGACCTAGCATCGAACGTAACCGGAACTACCCAAAACAAGTCGGACCTACCGTCGGACCTTGCTGTAGCTCAGAGATAGAGTCGAACCTTGATAAAAAGGTGTTTTGGTGATATTTAAAACTTTTATCATCAAAGCCAAGTGTATTCACTACAAGCCAATGTATTCATCACACATAGGTCTTACAATCTCCCCCTTGATGAATGCATTGGCAACACCATTTAAAATCCAAACATTGGCTTATTCACATAAAAGTTTTGAAAGCAATTTCTCCCCATTTTGTAAATCGGAAATAAAATGAGAAAATTCCCATATTATCTCTCCCCCTTTATTATCTCTCCTTATGCACATATTCTCTTTCTCTTCATGCTTATCTCTCCCCCTTTGACAATGTATTCAGCAAGTCATGAGCATATAAACAAATTATGTCTCCCTCTTTAGTTGTTATGAGCATATTATAACATATACATATAAACAAAGCTCATCCAAGTCATATTATCAAGTACCTTACATTATCACATCAATGAAATACATAAAGTAGTGTAAGTCATGCTAGAGATCAAATGTAATTTTCAATTTAAGCAAGTCATGATCTCACAAACTTAACTATTTCAATACCTGAAAGCATGACACTTGTTGCTGCATTTTATTATTTTTCAAAGCATAAATTTAGATCATATGATATTTGCAAGAGATTATATGCGCATCTGCCTTATTCTAACCAACCAAGCCAAGCCTATATCATTTGACAATCAGAAGCTTAAGGACATGGTTTTAGTCATACACAACTTCTTCCAAGTTCATATCTAAGTGCAATGATAAGCTATCTCAGAAAAAGAAGTGTGATGCATGCATATTCTCTTGATCTTTTCTCAATTTATATTTGTTCATAAAAACTCAACATGTGAGTTGATTACTTGATTGATTCTTTATGATTAAAAGCATTTGTGAGCACGCAACAAGTTCAAAACAGCAAGAAAGTTTGACCATGACCAGATTTAGTGTAAGTAATTATTTCAATTACTAGACATGGCAAAAACTACAAAATGTATAACACGAGTAATGTAGTAAGAACTTTCAGCATGTAAAAGGAATCACAGAGTCATATGTGTATAAAATATTATGCTCATATTATTTTAATTTTAGATTCACATATAGACTTCCCAAGTTTCAAAAACTCCCCCTCAATTTAAGCCATGAGGATGCATAACCCCTATTTCACTACGAATGTAACAAAAACGAGTGAAATCCAAAGGTTTTGTAAAAAATGTCAGCCAATTTGTTGTTCGGTATCTACATGGTGAAGCATAATGTTTCCTTTTTCAACATTATCTCGGACAAAGTGATACCTAATATCAATGTGCTTAGTTCTAGAATGTTGCACGGGGTTTTTAGCAATGCAAATAGCACTAGTGTTATCACAAAATAGTGGAACACTATCTAGATCAACCCCATAGTCCTTAAGTGTTTGAACAATCTAAAGAATTTGTGAGCAAGCACTAGCAGCAGCTACATATTCAGATTTGGCTGTGGATTGTGCAACTTAATTTTGTTTTCTAGAGGACCAAGCAACAAGAGAATTACCAAGAAAATGACAAGCACCGGAAGTACTTTTCCTATCAATCCTACAACCCCCAAAATCAGCATCCAAAAAAGCTTTCAAAGTAACGGTTGAGGAAGAAGGAAGAAAAATATCAAATTCTTGGGTTTCATGTAAGTACCTGAGAATCCTTTTGACGGCTTGACGATGTGAAACACGTGGGGAAGCTTGAAATCGTGCACAAAGACATACGCTGAATTGTATGTCCGGTCTTGATGCCGTGAGGTACAAAAGTGATCCGATCATGCTTCTATATTCTTTTTGATCCACGGATTCACCATCATCATCAAGTTCAAGTGTTTTTGCTGTTCCCATTGGTGTCCGAAGAGGCTTGCTTTTGTCCATGTTGAAGCGCCTTAGGAGGTCTTTGGTATACTTCGTTTGATGCACAAAGGTACCCTCCTTGGTTTTCTTGATTTGCAGCCCCAAAAAGTAAGTGAGTTCACCCATCATACTCATTTCAAATTCGGAACTCATCATTGCTGAAAACTTGGACACAAGATCATGAGAAGCACAACCAAAGATAATATCATCCACATACACTTGAACGAATAATGAGTCATTGCCATGCTTAAGCACAAAAAGAGTTTTATCAACCTTGCCCATGGTAAACCCCTTTTCAAGTAAGAATGTTTTTAACCTATCATACCATGCTCTAGGGGCTTGTTTGAGACCGTATAAGGCTTTGGACAGTTTGTAAACATGACTAGGAAAATCTGGATTTTCAAAACCCGGTGGTTGTTTGACATATACCTCCTCATCCATGTAGCCATTAAGAAAAGCACTTTTAACATCCATTTGATATAGCTTAAAACCTTTAGATGCTGCAAAAGCTAACAAAATTCTTATGGCTTCTAATCTAGCGACAGGAGCAAAAGTTTCATCAAAATCTAGACCTTCAACTTGAGTGAAACCTTGAGCAACCAACCTAGCCTTATTCCTAACCACAACCCTATCCTCACTTTGTTTATTTTTAAATACCCATTTAGTTCCAATTAAAGTGTGACCTTGAGGTGGAGGTACAAGTTTCCAAACATTATTTCTTTCAAAATTTTCTAACTCTTCTTGCATGGCAATAATCCAAGATTCATTAGTGAGCGCGTGTGATATATTTTTGGGTTCAAAAGAAGCAACAAAAGCAGAATGAGCATGAGAGTTTGGATCGCAAAACCTGGACCGTGTGACTCGTTCGTGCAAGCTTCCAATCATCTGTTGTGGGGGATGATCTTTGTAAAAACGTAGGGGAACATATGTCTCACAAGCTTCTTCTTCATTAGGTTCATCGTAGATTGATGAGCTTGTGACTTGTGGATGATCAGGACCAGCAGAGGTGATAGCCGGAGCTTGTTCAATGTCCGGAGCTGGACACGTGTCAGCTTCGGAACTACCAGGCAGTATCACCGGCTCTTCTTCATCTTCGAAAATACCCTCCCCCTGAGGATACAGATCTAGTCCTGCAACACCGGAGCTAGTACCTGGGCTAGCTTCATCAAAAGACACTTCACAAGTCTCCACAATTTTTTTAGTGTCAAGTAAAAGCACACGGTAGCCTCTAGTATGAGATGGATAACCAAGAAACATGCCATCAATGGATCTAGGTTCAAATTTATCAAGATTACCATGTTTCTTAACAAAGCATTTGCAACCAAAGACCCAAAAGTGTGTAACACTAGGCCTATGTCCAAACCGGAGCTCATATGGTGTTTTACCTAGCTTAGCACGCAAGAAAACACGATTTGAGACATAACAAGCGGTTGCTAACGCATCAGCCCAAAATTTCCTAGGAGTTTGATATTCATCAAGCATAGTCCTAGCCATCTCAACTAAGGTTCTGTTCTTTCTTTCTACAACACCGTTTTGTTGAGGTACATATGGTGAAGAGAATTGATGATCTATTCTATTTTCAGCACAAAAGTGATCAAAAGATTGATTTTTAAATTCAGTTCCATTATCACTTCTAATTGCTTTTAATGATCCTGGGTGATCAATTGATAATCTAAGAAATAAAGTTCTAAAGTGACTAAAAACTTCATTCTTAGACGCCATAAAGTAAACCCAAGAGTATCTAGAATAATCATCAACAATAATAAGAACATACCATTTACCTCCGAAGGATTGAACACGTGAAGGTCCTACAGTGTCAAGATGCAAAAGTTGACATGGTTCAGTTGTCATGATCATTGTGAGAGGAGTATGTGAACCTGCAACCATCTTAGCATGTCTACAAGAAGAGCACACAATTTATTTGTCCCCTTTAAGCTTAGGCAGCCCACGTATGCGATCAAGAGCACTAACACGCGTTAGGTGATCAAAGCCTACGTGACCAAGTCTACGATGCCAAAAATAGTCCTTTGAATCATTAGCAACTAGACACCTATGCTTAGAGGAAGACATATCAAAATCAGCTTTAAAAACTCTTCCAAACCGAGACATGTTAAAAATAAGCTCACTATTTGAACCTACAACTTTGCAGCAGTTTTTATTGAAAATAATTTCTAGATTTTCATCTAGCAATTGTGAAACAGAAAGCAAGTTGTATTTCAAATTTTTGACAAGTGCCACATCCTTCAAAGTGTAGTGATCATTTACTCTAACCGAACCCTTAGCAATTATAGGAGTTGAAGAATTATCGGCAAAAGTAACATTCTCTACACGTGACACAAAAGAGAGGGAGGAGAACCAATCTTTGTTACCGGTCATGTGGCGCGAGCAACCTGAATCCACAATCCAAATGTTCTCCTTCGTCAAATGTGTAACCTACATAGAAGCACAATACGTCGATGACTCAATACTGGGGTTAGTCAAAAGGCATTTAGGTATCCAGTACTGAGTCACACGACGTGCAGTAGGAAAAACACACGAAGGATGAGATAAAACAACAGGTTTATGAGTCGAAGTTTGAGGTTTTCTATTCTTAACTCTTTTAGCACAAAAACCAGTAGCTCCGGAGGTAAAAGCAGCAGTTCCAAAATACAAGGCTGAAGCTCCGGAAACAAAAGCTGAAGTTCCGAAGGAAACAATAGAAGGTTCGGGAGCTCTCGGAGCTATCGGAACTATCGGAGCCGCTTTTGCGGATTTCTTACCAGAAGGTCCGGAAGCTACCTTTTCAAATTTCTGTCTCACTAAAGCAGGTTGTGTTTTTCTAATTGCATGAAAGTTATAAGATCTAGCAATTTTCCTTTCCTTTTTCTGTTGTTTAGCTAGTCTATAACAAAAATCTATGACATGACCATCTCTACCACAGAAGGTACAATGAAATTTAACTTTGTGTTCATGTCTAGATGAGCAAGCAATATTTTTATTTGAAACCGACTGAGACAACACTCCTGCAGATTTGAAAACCACTCCTTTTTGTTTAGGAACTGTTTGAATCAAACCACTTCCTAATGACTTTACAATTTTAGGTGGATGTGCCTTAGCATGAGCATGATAATCAAAACCTAAACCAATTTTATTATTGCAAAACTTGGAAGAATTCAGCAGCAAGTTTAGGTTCTTATTCCCATTACAAAACTGATCTAATGTCCTATGCATGTCATCAAGTTTATTGGACAGATCAAGGTAATTTTCACATGAAGTTTTTCCTTTTAGTTTGCAATTTGAACAAAATTTAACTTCATGAGAACGTAAAGCATTGTTCAATATAGAAATTTCATTTATAGCATCTTGTAGTTTCTTATCAAGATCATCACAAGTAGAACAATGCAAATCAATTGTAGAACAGCTAGCATCTTTCAAGTTTTTATCATTAAGTGCAGCAAGCTCTTTGTTTTTTTCAATTTCTTCATCAAGTCTATCTAGAGTGGAGGAGTGTGCACTTCTTAATGTGGACAATTGTTCATAGATTAAGTCACATGAGGGACATGCATCATCACTAGGAATCAAAGTTTTTAAACGGTTAATTTCATATTCTAGTGATTCAATTTTAGCAGCATTATCCCTAAGCTTTTTGTCCTTTTTATTGACAATAATAGTTGCACGAGAAATAGCATCACACATTTCATTGCAGGTAGAACATACCTCATCGTCTTCACTATTGTGTTCTGCATCCTCCTGACTTGATCTTGATCTTGTTTTGCCCGCCATGAAGCATAAGTTGGCCAGATCGTCATCATCTTCATCACTTTCAAAGTCTACATCACTTGAACTAAGTTCTTGAAGTGCGGTGATGAAGCTGTTGATCATCTTGCGTCCTATGGTACCTTTCTTCTTCTTGTTGAAATTTCCAGAGGAGGTCCGGACCTTGCTTTGTTTTTCTTCCTGGGTGGTCGGACCTAAAAGTTTGGGGCATTCTGTACGAAAGTGTCCTGTTTTACCACATTCAAAACAACGTTGAGGTCCAGAACTTCCTCTCCTTCTAGTTCTCACATTTTGCAATGCTTTTGAGAATCTAGTAGAGATGAGTGCCAACTCCTCTTCTGGAAATTCTTCGATCTGCTCCAGGGTTAGTGAGGACAACAAAGCAAGAGTATTGCAAGATGATGATTGGCCGGAGCTAGACATATCACGTTGTGAGACAAATGCAATAGACTTGTTTGGATTCTTACGTGCTAGGATGTCAATTTCATGAGTTTTTAGTTTAGAATAAAGTACATCTAATGTAAGAGAAATCATGACAGTTGATTCATGAATAGATGTTACTTTCATCTCCCAAACATACATGTCTAATGCACTAAGAAGTTGCCTAGCATTCTCAGCATCAGAAAAATTTACATTGACACTACGTAAGTTGCTGAGAATTTTATTGAAATGAGCAAAGAGGTCATCGATAGACTCACCTGGTTGCATCTCAAAACGCATATATTCCTTTTTGAACATATCTTGTTTTACCTCCTTGATTGTGTTGGAGCCTTCATGATAATCACAGAGAGCTTTCCAAACATCGTATGTTGATCGGAGGTGTGCGACACGATCAAAGTCGCTTTGAGTGAGTCCTTGGATGATCAAGTTTCGGGCTTTGTTGTTGTTGTCGACGTCCCGTAGGTTTGTGGTCGTGACTTGATCATTAGGTGGCACTTCATAAGGCTTATACACCTTCTCCCATATTGCAAATCCTTGTGCCTGGATAAAAGCCTCCATGCGTGCCTTCCAAACCTGAAAATCAATACCAGCAAACACACAAGGTTTGGCGGAGTACTTCTCCATGATGATTAGTCAAAAACACGTGCAAATCACAAAGATTAGAGCACCGTGGCTCTGATACCAATTGTAGGATCGAAGAGCACGTGAAAAGCTACCAGAGGGGGGGTGAATGGTAGATTTAAAAATCTTACGCAGCGGAAACATTTAAACCCCAACCCCTTCGGTAGAAAAACGATCTGTTAAAGAAATCGTGTATGAGACTAATCTAAACGTGTTTCACCGTGAAAAAAGTGATAGATATCAGAGAGAATCAAGTCACGAAGACAAAACAAAAAGAATCACTCAAATCCGTTGAGAAAAAACTCAAGTTATGATCGAAAGATCAAACAATGGTCAATCTGCCCTACCCGAGAAAAAACAGTTCTGGAATGCTGCAAAGAAACTCGTGTAGATCATAGACCACAAATCCAATGACCGTGAAATTTTGATATATGATAGATAATCAAGTTGAGAAGACAAACCAAAAAGAATCACGTCAATTGGATCTGTAAAACTCGAGTTATGATAAAACCACCGACGAAAGGTAGTGCTGTCCAGAAACTCGACGAGTAAAACTTGTCTGGAACAAGTCAGACGAACAAGGCACAAAAGTTCCTTCAAACTACGAATTTTATTCAATAGAACACAAGAGGAACAGCCCCAAAGTCTTCCGCCACGAGCTCTGGGCTCCCTTGTTTATATAACCAGCCCTTAGGCCAACCCAATATCAACTAGGACTCCAATCCTACTCAGATCACAAATTGTAACTTTCTATAACTGCTCAAGATTCTTCTATACGCAGATAGAAGCAATCTTAAGACTTCCAAACACCTTAGGAACGTATCCCACATTCCTAAACAACTCAAATTCATGACCCATACGAAATCCTAACATAACCAACTCAATACTTTCCATACTGAGCCATAACCGACTCCGCCGCAGCCGAAGTCATCAACCGATACGATCCGATCCTTCCAACCAGATCTTTCCTTCCTTATCCCATCTTCGGAACCATGTTGCCACGTCATGCACCGCATGCATACGTGCGAACACCTTCCTTCGACGTTCAGAAACCTTCATATGCACTGCCCTTGATTCAATCATCCTGCGTGACCTCCTGATCAGCTCAACCACAGTTCCTCCCGAACTTGGTTGTTGGAACCTCATCTCCTCCCTGAGACTAGTCCAATGGATCCCGTCACCAGCCATGTATTGAACTCAAGCAACACCTGCACATGAATAAACAACCAATCCATACGAGCCCAAGTCCTCGACTTGACTCAAGTTAGTTCCAAACACAACACCTTACGTGAGCACCTCACATAAGCATGTTGCAAAACCACAGTAACACGATATCATCCATATCAACCAAAACGCACCAAAAACTTAGCAAATGAATACTAAGCAATCTTTCCAACAATGTAAAGCAAGTACGAAACATTGCAAATGAAAATTAGAAGCACTGCAGTCAAGTTCCGGACCTTGCCAGAGCAGCCCGGAGCTTGAGCCGGAGCTAACAAAAGCTAGTAGAACCTAGCGCCGGAGCTTACCAAAACTAGTACAACCAAGTCAACTCAAAACCGGAGCTAGACAAAGTACGTCAGAGCTTAGCAAAAGCATGCCGGAGCTATCAAGTATATGTCAGAGCTATCAAAGACATGCCGGAGCTAACAAAGACATGTCAGAGCTAAAGATAAAGCTCACCAGAGCTAACCAAAGCTAGTCAGACCTAGCATCGAACATAACCGGAGCTACCCAAAACAAGTCGGACCTACCGTCGGACCTTGCTGTAGCTCAGAGCTAGAGTCGGACCTTGATAAAAAGCTGTTTTGGTGATATTTAAAACTTTTATCATCAAAGCCAAGTGTATTCACTACAAGCCAATGTATTCAGCACACATAGGTCTTACAGGCGTGAACCCATCTGTCGCCAACCCGATGCGAACATTTCTCGCTTCGCTGGCGAATTCTAGGTCGAACCGGTCCAGCGCCTTCCATGCCTCACCATCGGACGGGTGCGTCATGACTCCATTGTTCTCACGCTCACCTTCTTTGTGCCATCTCATGTGTCTGACTGTTTTTTTTTGAAAGGAACAGCCGCTTCAACCTCGGTGTCACAGGTAAGTAACGAAGCTGCTTACGTGCGACTTCCGTCGTCACAGTATTACCATCGTTATTAACAACTTCGACAAACCTCGGTTGACCACATTTCAAACATTTGTTCTCATTGGCAGGCTCTCTCCAGAAAAGCATGCAGTTGTCCGGACACACATCAATCTTCTCGTGCTTCATACCGAGACCGGAAAGAATTTTCTTCGAGTTGTAAATATCTTTAGGCACTTTGTTGGGATGTGGAAGGGCATCTTTGAACAAATCGATGAGCATGTTGTAACAATTGTTAGAAGAGAAGAACTTAGACTTAATTGCCATAAGTCTAGTCACAAAATTGAGGATTGACATTTTAGTGTGTCCATGTAGTGCCTCTTCTGAATCTTTGAGACGTTTGAAGAACTCTTTAACCTCTGCTGTTTGAGGATCTTCTGTAAGCTCTGGTCGTATAGCTTCCAGCATCTCATCCATCATATCAACCTCTGTGGCATCATCATTGTCCACTTCCACTTCTTGTACAGCTTGAGAAGCAGTCTCACCGTGGAAGTTCCACAACTCATAATGTGACACGTAATCGTTTCGACACAAGTGCATCGTAAGTTCCACTTTGTCCAAAAACATTCCATTTCGGGATTTCGTACATAGGCAATGCGCCTTATCGCTATTTGACAACAAAAAAGCTCGTTCCACAAAAGCTTCTGTCTTGGCGTACCACTCATCTGAGTGACCACTAGTTCTGCTCTTCCGACAAGTGTACATCCAACTACGATCTTCGCCCATGTTTGACTCTGCAATTAATAGCCGGACAAATTACCGTTAGTTTTTCATTAATTTATGCATGATAGAGGAAATAATGAGTGAGACAGTGAACTGGGTCCGTGCCACTTCGAAGCCCGACATGGGCCATGCTCAGGCTTGACCTCAGACCCCGCTCGGCCGCTCTCGGCTCCCTCGCCTCGTATTGAGTCGTCGGCCGCCGCCCGCCATCTGCGATGCCAAGCCCGAATCTTCCCCGAATCTATGAGGATGCGAGGCGAGACCAACGAGCGACAACTCCTAGACTCTCGTCCAGAGGAGGCGAGGCGAGGACCCTGGCGAGATGACGAAACTGTTGGCGAAGAAGCTATGGAGGAGGCCACGAATACAATGGTCTACACGGCATGATCAAACTTATTGCGTGTCATGCCCATCTGGGTTGGTCACTTAACCCTAACGATTCATCAATGTTTAATTATCATCTGTCTCAGAAATCACGAAATTTTGGCATCATAATGCCGCATATTTAACACTACACCCCCCCTATACGGTGCAGTTCTTAAAGTACAAAGGGGGGCAACTGGTTAGCTCGGAAACCTGTTGCCTTACGTATCTTGTGAGTCAAGGACAAATACTCGCAACATACGTCTTTGGAGTTTTTATGGACTTATATGTACTCACAAACACGCGCCATGTGAACGTACGGGGGGGTCTTGCGGCGAAGAGATACCTAGCTACAGACTTTTAGGGTTAGTAATGGGCCGCCCGACCCATATACACTTAACCCTAACGATTCACCTCATGTCACCAGTCACGGGTCACGATCGTGACCCACACTGCCTATATACACTAGGGTTGGGCCCGATGGGCCATATATACGCTACATATATACCACGGCTCGGCCAGGCTTCGGGTCGGCATGACACGCTCGGCCCGCGAACAGGCCCGACACGGCCAGACAGGGGAAATGGGATTCGTCGTGCTTGGCCTTGGCTTATGGCCCATCGTGTCGGCCCGACCTGGCACGGAAAATTTGCGGGTCGCGCTGGGCCTAATGTTTTCATGCACAAGACAGGTCGGGCTCGGGCCGGGCCGGCCCGGCACAACCCATTGGCCATCTATAGCCACGACAGAACCTATGTTCCCCGACAGCCGACCGCCCCCGACGCCGCCCTCGACATAAACCAATTAAGCATAATCTACACTACACTAATTAAGCATAATCTACACTAAGCAAATTAAGCACAATTAAGCAACTTAACCACTTAAGCATAATTAAGCAAACAATTAAGAAATTTAAGCATAATTTAAACAATTCAATTTCAAATTTGAACAATTCAATTCAATTTAAATTTAAACAATGCAACTCAATTAAATTCAAATTTCAATAGAGGGGAGGGGGGTCTGTGGAGGGGGGGTGGGGGTGGGGGTTTGTGGAGGGGAGGGGGTGAGGGGTTTGTGGAGGGGAGGGGTGGGGGTGGGGGGTCTGTGGAGGGGAGCGGGGTGGGGGTCTGTGGAGGGGAGCGAGGTGGGGCTCGGGGAGGGGAGGGGAGGGGGAGGTGGGGCTGGGGAGGGGAGGTGGAGGTGGGGTGGCGCTCAGCCGGGGAGGGTAGGGGAAGGGGGGCCAGAGAGTGGAGGTGGAGGGGGAGGGGGAGCGGAGAGGGGCCGGGGAGGGGAGGGGGAGGGGGCGGCGCTCGGCCGTGGAAGAGAGGGGGAGGGGAGGTGGAGGGGGAGGGAGGGAGGGTCGGACGGTGGCGGTCGGCCGAGGAGGGCGGGGCGGCGCTCGGGGAGGGGGCGGGGGGCTGGGTCGGCGGTCGGGGAGGGGAGGGGAGGAGAGGAGGGGAGGGGAGGGGAGGGGAGGGGAGGAGGATACCTGGCGGCGGCGACGACGGCGCGGCGGGGAGCGACGGTGTCGGGCGCGGTGGCGGGGAGAAGAAAGCAAAGCGGCGCGCGGCGGGTAAAGAAGAAAAGAGAAGGCACGCGCGCGGGGGGGTAGGTTAAAATACGTAACTTACGTTGGATAAATAGTAAACTTACTTCATCCTATTTAACTTACATTGTCCATCCTCCCAGCCGACGTAAGTTAAGCCTAACTTACATCGGCCATTTTATTCACGTCAGCTAGTTGTCCAGACCGACGTAAGTGTACATTTACTGTTGTCGGTCTACTAACTTACGTCGGCCACCGACGTAAGTTAACTAACTTACGTCGGTTTTTTCTGGCCGATGTAAGTTAGTTTATTTACGTCGGCCAGCCGACGTAAATTAAGTTGGCCGATGTAAGTGTTAGCGTTTCCTGTAGTGGGGGAAAGGAAGAAGAACTGGAAGGTGGGGCAAGAGCTCTCGAAAAGAGAGTCTGACGTTGCCGCTAGGGAGAAGAGAGTCAAAGGCAGGGAAAAGGACCTAGCTGAAAGGCGGAACCGCATCCACCTCCGGGAGACGGAGTTGGCCAATCGGGAGAAGCGAGTTGCTGAGAACATGCAGCGGCATGCTAAGTTGGTCGAGCGCCTTGCTCGTGAAGGTTCGGAGCTTGCGGCTGCCCGGAGGTCACTGGAAGAGCTGCGGAGCTCGAAGGCGATTGCGTCCTTGATGGTATGGGACTTCCTGGGACGTGTAGACAGGGCCCTTGTGACTCTTGGTTTCAGTCCATTATGCCCAGAAGACCCAGCGCAGGAGTTGGACCAGACGTTGGCGGCACTTGGCTCTGCTGGCAGCTAACTCGACGCGATGGGTAACGTCATCACCTATCAGCTGGAGATGGAGGGTAAATCCTTGGCCAAGAATGTCGCCAAGTATGTCTTGGCGTGTTACAAAAGCCAAGACCCCCAGTTCTCTCTTTATCCAGTCTTTGAAGGAATCATCGCCGAGGAAGAGGATGTCGGCAGAGCTAGTGTCCAAGAAGCTGCTGAGAAGGTTACTTCGTTTTTCCACAGGACTTAGATCCTCCAATAGCTAGGACTTTTCTCCTTTTGTCCCTTGTAACCCCAATTTTGTAATCTAGTACTTTTGATTAATGAAATCTCCCTTTCTGCCTTCAATTTCACTTTGTCTTCAATATATAGTGTCGTATCTTATTGGCCCCCTGGTACATGTGTACAATTGAAGTGTGTACATGTACCAATGGTTGTGGCAGTATGTTGACGACTTGAATGCTTTGCACTTGTAAATTTTAGGTCCAAAGTCTTTATCTTTGATACGTCGATTGTTGGCCCCCTGGGATAGTCGGAGGTTCGTAGCTCCGGTAGTGGCCGATGCCAATGCACGAGTCGTCGATGATAGACCTCCGGGTGTTGCTGGAGCTTAGTAGCTCTGACAATACCCACTGTCAACGTATGAAGCATTGATGGCAGGCTCCCTTGGAGGATGTCAGAGATTAGTAGCTCCGGCGTCTCCTATCATTGCTATGAATTTTTGCTTTTTATGCACATTAAAGGCAAGAGAGAAAGTGAAATCCGTCCTCTTGTCTATAAATTGGTTGTGACTTGGACTTTAGGTATGAAGAAACTCAACATGATAACAAGCGTTTTGATATAATCTTTCTAGATCTGCATGCCTTTTTAGTACTCACCCTACTAAGGCCTGCCGGGGTGTAGGTAGAGCAGCGTACTTAGGGTGCAGGACCAGGCTAAGCCAATAGCACACTCCGGACCTAGGTTGGCTTGGCGTTCAGACAAGTAGACTATATAGCAATGTTAAGATCCAAAAAGACTATCAATAAGGCTTGTAATACATGTGAATTACTTGGAACAAAGCTCAAAAAGATTTGCACAACTTTATTATAGACAAGCGGGGTGAAAATAATTTGATATATTGAGCCTTGCACAAAAGGTAAATGCACGTGGAGTCTATTTTCACACAACAATGCATTTCATTATACGTCCAGATTACAGGGGAGACAAAGACACACTTAGGGTGCTGGACCATGCTAAATGTGCTATACATCTTGTACTAGCCCAGAGCAAGTAGTTACACTTTTAGTGTTGTGACTGTCTCAAGTGTTACTTAAACTTCTCGGACCCTCCCAGAGGGGTCCAGATGTTCTCCTAGGGGACTTGCTCGTCTCTGTATAATGAATCTACAACATGCATTATGTGTAATTACAGACTCACCTCTGTGATTCTAAACATAAAACTTACGGAGGTGCTCGATGTTCCAAGGATTGGGAAGCGGCGTCCCATCCTCTGTTGCCAAGCGAACGCATCCTGGTCGGGATACTTTAATTACTCGGAAGGGACCATCCCAGCTGGGGGAAAGTTTGTTCATTCCTTCACGGCTTAATATCTTCCGAAGCACCAGGTCGCCTTCTTCAAGCTGTCAGTCACGAACATGCCTTTGATGATAGCGCCGGAGCGCTTGGCGATAATGTGAGTTCCGAACAGCTGTTTGTCCCCTTCCCTCGTCGACGAGGTCAAGGTATTCACGCTGGAGCTGGTCCTGCGTGGCTTCATCGAAGGTCCGGAACCATAGGGACCCCAAGGTGATCTCCGGAGGAAGGACTGCTTCAGCTCCGTACATCAGGAAGAATGGAGTTTCCCCGGTTGACCGGTTTGGAGTTGTCCTGTTCGCCCATAATGTAGATGGAAGCTCCTCAATCCAGTTAGCTTCGTGCTTTTTCAAGCGCTCATATGTGCGCGTCTTGAGTCCTTTTAAGATTTCTGCATTTGCTCTCTCGGCTTGGTCATTGCTTGCTGGATGAGCTACTGAGGCATAACTAAGTTAAATGTCGAGGTCTTCGCAATATTTTTGGAATGCATCACTTGTAAATTGAGTTCTGTTTTCAGTTATGACTTTTTTTGGAACTCCAAATCTGCATATAATGGACTTGGTGAACTTGTCGATGGCGACATACAGGAACTTGTAACCTCTGATGGTTTTGGGAAAGGTCCCAAGATGTCCATGCCCCGCACAGCGAATGGCCATGTAGGAGGTATCATTTGTAGCGATTGAGCCGGTGTGTGAACCTATTTGGCGTGGAACTGACACGCTTCACATTTTTTTCACTAGCTCAACCGCATCCTGAAGTGTTGTACGCCAGTAAAAGCCATGTCGGGAGGCTTTACCGACCAGCGTGCGAGAAGATGTGTGGTTACCTCACTCGCCTCCATGGATTTCCACGAGAATGTCGCGACCTTCTTCCCTTGTAATGCACCGCATTAAGACGCCATTGGCACCACGTTGGTAGAGATGCCCTTATACCATCGTGTACCTTTTAGACAATCTGACAATCCGGTCAGTAGATACACTTTCTTCAGGAAGGATGTTGTCTTTCAAGTAGCTCTGGATCTCCGAGATCCATGCATCGGAGCTAACTTGAGCTTCTGAGTCTTGATTGCTAGGTTGCTCAGAGCTTCCGACAGCACCTATGACCCTTGGTGGACGCCATGGTAGCAGGGCCACCGGGACCACTAGCTTCGAGGTGCTGGTGTCGCCCCCTTCGCTCAGTTCGGCAGGCTGAGCTGTTGGTTTTGACAACCTCCGGACGAAGATTCCGTCAGGAGCCGGAGCTCCGGTTGAGGCTTTCGTTGAGAGTTCGTCAACTTCAGAGTTATGAAGACGTTGAACATGATGGAGATCCAGGACTTCGAAGTCCTTCTGAAGCTTCTAGACTTCAAGGAGATAAGTAGCTAATTGAGAATTGTTGCAGGAACATTCACCTTTCACTTGTTTGATGATGAGTTGTGAATCTCCCTTTATCAACAGCTGTTTGACACCATAAGATAGTGCCACCTTGAGTCCATAGATGAGGGCTTCATACTCCGCCATATTGTTGGTTGCCTTGAAATCAAGGTGTACCATGTACTTGACCTTCTCCCCGGTCGGAGCTAGGAGAAGGATTCTAGCTCCGGCCCCCTGCTTCTGCACGGAGCCGTCGAAGTAGAGAGTCCAGTGAGGCTCGATGAATACCGGAACTTTGAGCTCTGGTTTCTGCTCACTTTGGCCCCCACGGTTTGATGGAGAGGGGGTCCATTCCACCACAAAGTCAGCCAAGACTTGACTTTAAATTGCTTGTCTTGTCACGAATTCTAGATCAAATTTGGCCAGTTGCACTGCCCACTTTGCAATGTTCCCAGTAGAATTAGGGTTATGCAAAATCGCACGTAGTCGAAAAGAAGTTACCACTGATATTTTGTGGGCTTGGAAGTAGTGACGAAGATTCCTTGAGGCAATAAGAATTGTGTAAAGCAGTTTATGCACCTCAATGTATCTTGTCTTAGCATTGTGGAGTACTTCACTAATGAAGTACACAGGGCTTTGGATGGTCTGTACCCTTTCAGAAGGACCCGTAGCTTCCTCTCCATCGACTCGGACCCTGTTGGAGGGTCCCGGACCTTTAGATTGTGCTTCTTGGACCCTCCTGGAGGGGTCCAAAACTCCTTCTTGTTCAACCCGGATCTCACTAGGAGGATCCAGATTATCTTGGTTAGCCAGGTGAACCTCTTCAGACGAAAGAGGTTGATCTCCTAGCACTTCATTTTGAGGTTTCATGTCAGGGAGCTGAGATCCAGTCACGTCTTCAAGTGATTCTGGACCCTCTCGGAGGGGTCTGGGCGCTTGAATTGGATGTGGCTCTGGTCTTTCCGCAACCAGGACCATGCTGACAACTTCGGTGGTTGCCGAAATGTAAAGTAGTAAAGGCTCACCTGGTTTTGGAGCTACCAATATTGGTAGTGTGGTGAGGAGTTGTTTCACCTCTTGAAATGCCTTTTCTGCTTCTTCGGACCAATGAAAAGGTCCAGACTTCCTCAAGAGTTTGAAGAAGGGTAGTGCCTGTTCTGCCAGTCTGATATAAATCGACTGAGTGTAGCTAGGCATCCAGTTAGCTTCTGGACATCTTTAATACAGGTTGGTGGCCACATTTCTTCTATAGCCTTGATCTTCGCCGGATTTGCTTCAATTCCTCGGTGAGTCACCAAGAACCCCAGAAGCTTTTCGGAGCTAACCCTGAAGACACACTTGTCTCGGTTCAGCTTGGTGCGCGTGGTGTGCAGCTTGTCGAAGATGGCTTGTAAGTTGTCAAGGAGTGACTCCTTGTTTTTTATCTTCACAATGATGTCATCGACATACACCTCCACCAAATCTCTAATTAGCTCTCCAAATGTTTTGTACATAGCTTGCACAAATGTTGAAGCAGCATTTTTAAGACCGAATGGCATGGTAGTATAACAATACAATCCATCTAATGTTATGAAGGTAGTATGCTCTTCATCTTCCTTAGACATTTGGATTTGATGATATCCAGAATATGCATCTAAGAAACACAGTAGCTCACAACCGGAGGTGGAGTCCACTATCTGATCTATTCTAGGTAGTGGAAATGGATCCTTTGTACATGCGTTATTTAAAGTGGTGTAGTCGATACACATCGAAGCTTCCCATGGGCCTTGGGTACAAAAACTGGGTTTGCCAGCCATTTTGGATGGAAGACTTCCTGGATGAATCCAGCTTTGAGCAACTTCTTGATTTCCTGTCGGATGAAGTTTTGTCGCTCGATTGATTGCTTTCGGGGCTTCTGGTGTACAGGTCGTGCGTCTGGGTAAATCATTA
Organism: Tuctoria greenei; assembly: GCA_036927565.1. Classification (NCBI taxonomy): domain Eukaryota; kingdom Viridiplantae; phylum Streptophyta; class Magnoliopsida; order Poales; family Poaceae; genus Tuctoria; species Tuctoria greenei. The sequence goes on along the minus strand of JAYESD010000001.1, from coordinate 258,758,998 downwards.
GATTGTGCTCAATCACCTCCCTAGGGATCCCAGGCATTTGTGATGGTTGCCAGGCAAACACGTCGACATTAGCCCGGAGGAAAGTGATAAGCGCGAGTTCCTATTTGTTGTTCAGACCCCCCCCCCCCCCCCCCCCCCCCGCCCGATATACGAGTAGTCTGAGCAGCATTGGAACCAATTTGGACGACTTTGACGGGAATGTCGGCATCGCCGCTTGGTTGCACACGAGGTGCGGAGGTAGAGCCTTTGTGACGAATGCTTGGAGGATTCGGAGCTGGCTCCTTACCAGATGCTTCCTCTTGCGCTGTGGTAAGTGCATAGAGTTCTTCCAGTGCAGTAACTCTTGTGGTATGGTCTCCGCTGATCCAGTGAACGCCTGTGGGTGTTGGCATCTTCAACACCAAGTAACCATAATGGGCAGCAACCATAAATTTGTATGAAGCTGGTCTACCCAAAATGGCATTGAAAGGCAGACTGATCTGCGCGACGTCGAAAACCAGTTTCTCAGTTCTGTAGTTCTCCCGGGTCCCGAAGGTTACTGGGAGTGTGATGGAACCGAGAGGAGTAATGGTTCCCGGACCTACTCCGGAGAAAGGTCAGGATGGGGAAGGTCCGAAGGCCGGAGCTGAAGCTTAATGAAAGCTTCGAAGCTTATGAGGTTTAGCCCGGAACCTCCATACACCATTACATGGTGGATTTGGATATTGTTAATGGTGGGTGACACCATCAACGGAAGTTGGCCAACCCCGATCATATTTCGAGGGAAGTCCGAAGCATCAAAAATGATGGGTGTGTCAATCCACTTCCGATGTGGTTCCGCCTTAGCAGCGGGAGCTGCTACGGCCAAGTCCCGCCGCATTGTCTTGAGGATGCGGCAAGAGGTGATGTCCCAAGAACCACCATAGATGGTGTTCAAGGTCTTCTGACGTTCGTTGTCAGAGACGTCGTAGTCGTCGTCGACAGTGTTGTAAACGGCTTTCAAGACCTTTTTTGGGTCCTGGAAACCTAGCTCCTCTTCAGTCGAAGCTTCTTCGATTTTTTGTTTTCCTTCCCTTTGATGGAAAGGAGCTTCTTCTCGGCGCTTGTTATATCGTTCGGCAAGGTTCTGGACCTCCCGGCACTCTTCCAAGTTGTGTCGATTCGTCTTGTGAATCGGACACCATGCTTTGGAGTTGTTGCCGTCTTCTGATGAAGGTTGAGGTCGCTTCTTAGGGCGTGGCCCCCAACTTCCAGGAGCTGCAGCAGCAGCAGCTGGAGCGCCAATCGATGGTTTCTTTTCGTCGTTGGGCTTCTTTTTCTTCTTGCCACTACCAGAGATAGCGGCTTCAGTTTTGGAGGACTTCTGGTTGACCTCTAGAGCTGGCTTGGAGTGCATTTCACGGCCCTCCGCAGCTCTAGCACATTTGTCGGCTAGGTTGAAGAGTTCCATGACGCTAGTAACTTCTTTAATGGCCAACTTCTCCAGCATCTTGTTATCTCGAACGCCTTGTCTGAATGCAACGATAACAGAAGAGCTCGAGATTGAAGGGATGGTATTTCGTACCTGGGAGAACCGATGGATGAAGGACCGTAGTGATTCACCCGATGTTTGCTTTACGGCAAACAGGTCCAATTCAGTGTCGGGCCGGGTGTAGGAGCTCCCGAAGTTGGCAGTGAATTGTTGGCATAGCTCCGCCCAACTATTAATGGAGTCGGGCGGAAGACTCATGAACCAGGACCTTGTAGTCCCAGTTAAAGCCACCGAGAAGTAATTGTCCATTACAGCCTCATCACCTTCCGCTGCCGGTATGGCAGTGGAGTAGATTTGAAGAAATTCAGCAGGGTTGACAGTCCCGTTGAATTTTTTCGGTAGGTGAGGTCAGAATTTCTAAGGCCATCTGACCATGCGTAAGTGCATGGACAGGGCAGAATAGCCTCCTCCTACTCCCTGAGGAGCAGGGCTGTCCCGAGCTTCTCGCCTCTCATGAGCATGCTCAATGTGGACATGGTCGTCCTGCTACCGGTAATGGCGATCCAGTTCCGACCGCAGGTCATGAGTCGGAATCCTCGTAATTGTGTGGGTGCGTCATGCCCCGGGAGGCAATGAAGTCACCTGTTGAGATGCAGCACGTCTCCTCTTTTGTGAGACTTGCGGACCAAGTCAGTCTGACAAGGTCCATCATTGAGATGGTGCTCGCCCCGAAGGGGGGGGGGGACCTTGATTGCTGATGCCTGCAGCCGCAGCTACGACCTGATGGTCAACATCAGCCCTCCACTGCTCCATAGCGCCATAGGGTGCACCTGGAGGCGGTGGGCGTTGTAGAAGATCTTGCGCAGCAATGAGTGCATGCTCAGGGTTGTTGTTTGTTGATGCAGTGATCGACGCAGATGCTCCATCTTGTTGACCAGTATTGTTTGCCAGAACAGATGGTGGTTGTGGCGCCACAGCGCCTGCTGGAACAATGGCAGCTGCTGGTTGTTGTACATTAGAGGGATTTCCTCTAGCAAGTTGTCCAGCATGGTTGCCATTAGAAGATCCAGCAGCTGAATTCACCATCTTGTGATCTCGGGATTGTTTCCCCCCTACCTGGCGTGCCAAATGTTGAAGTGTTTGATACGACACTTCCCCTGGACCTGCTAAAAAGCAGCCCGCGGAGGTTCTTTTGTGGTTGGGGTACATAGAGATCAGGATCAAGATGATGACACCAGAGATTTACGTGGGTGCTGCCTGAGCGTAACACCCTACTCCACGGGGTTCGTGTTGTTGTATTGCAAGCTGGTCTGCTAGGATCAGATTCAATCAGTCTGTCCCTGATGTTCGTGCGGTACAACCCTTTTATAGTTCTAAGGACTGACTGTTACAAAGCTTGTCTGGCCCGACATGTGGCCTGGCGTATTTAATGGCCTAATACATTGTCTAAAGAGTATTAAGTATGATTAATAGTGTGATAACGTGCCTTAATGGCTGCGTTACCCCTATTAACAGTGCTCTTGATCGTGTGTCGTTAATACAGCATTAACAACACGTAATTACGTCTTGTAACTGCCGCTTTAATTACACTTGATGGCTCATGCTGAAGGAGATCTGCCTGTGTACGCGTCGATGAAGGTCCGAAGGCTCCACACGTGGAAGCTTCGGAGCTTTCCCTTACGGGGGGTTAGGTCTGGGGCTACTAAACACGTGTCAGCACTGGAGCTCCTCTCTGCTTGGGGTTAGGTTCGGAGCCGTTGTACACGTGTTGACGCTGGAGCTTCCCTTTTCTGGGAGTTTAGCTCCGGCTTTTCTTTACACGTGTTGACCCAGGGGCTACCCATACGAGAGGAGCGGTCCCCAGTGCAATGTGACATGTGGGGCCCAAGAATACCTTCAACTCTGTCAGGTAGAATTCTCGTGTACTCTTTGCGGTACTAAAGGGTACCCAGTACATAGGGTACCAACACAACCTTTTCCACATAATGCTTCCATTACCGTGGGTAATGGGGCTAGGCTGCCAGTTACACATACCTCATCCTCTTTTATTCCTGCTAATGCACATCATTTGTCTCTTAAGAATATCTTACTATCTCCATCTCTTGTCTAATAATTTAATTTTTGTCTGCCAACTAACTTGTGACAATTCTATTTCTATTGAATTTGATCCATTTGGTTTCTCAATCAAGGATCTGCAAACTCGAATGGAGATTCTCCGATGTGACAGCCAAGGAGATCTATACCCTCTGTATCTCAAGCCAGTACAACATTGCATGCTTCCACATCCTCTTCAACTTTGGTATCAAAAACTCGGCCACTTAGTCAAGATGCTCTTCGGCAGGCTCTTCTTAATTTTCCATTTCATTGTAATAAGACAGTTGTTCATGTGTGCCAAGCTTGTCAAAAAGGAAAACATACTCGCCTTCCATTGGGAACATCCAATACCTCCACTTATTTTCCTTTCCAAGTTTTACTTGTCGATCTATGGACATTTCCCGTGCTAAGTTGTTCTGGATTCCAATCCTATTTAGTTCTTCTCGATGATTTTTCTCATTATATTTGGACTTTTCGACTGCGTTGCAAAAGCGATATTTTGCCCACATTGTTGTCATCTCATGCCGATGTTGCCACATAATTTCAGATGCCAATAGTTGCACTTCAATTGGATAATGGCCGCGAATTTGATAACCATGCTCTTTGCCTCTTTTTCCACTCACATGGTATTCATTTTCGTCTCTCATGCCCTCATACATCGCCACAAAATAGAAAAGCAGAGAGAATCATTCGGACTATCAATAATTCTTTGCGCACAATGCTTTTGCACTCACATGCCCCACCCGCCTTTTAGGCCGAAGCGCTCAGCACAACGACGTACTTGCTTAATCGCATTCCTTGCCGATCAACTCATCCACTCACTCCCTACGAGGTACTTTTCGGCATGCCACCGTCCTACGAACACCTCCGTGTGTTTGAATGGATTTGTTTCCCCAATCTCTCTGCGACTGCACAAAAAAAATTAAGCCCAAGATCCACGGCGTGTGCCTTCCTTGGTTACACAGATGATCACAAGGGTACCAATGCTTTGACTTGTCCTACCGTAAAGTCATTACCTCCTGGCATGTGATATTTGATGAGCAAAGTTTTCCTTCTACTCGCGGGCAAAACCCTCCACCCACGTCCTTACATGAGCCTTTGGCCACCTCTTCCCATGCATCCAACAATGAGCAGCCACATGTCGTTCTGCGCTCAAAAGTTGCACCACGTGCTGTCCTTTCCCAACCACCTGATCTGCATTTATCTCCCCCAAACTCGACACGCTCTGCATCTCAACCACCAGCCGCGCACCTAATAGCATCAACCTTGGATTCCTCACCCAGTATGCCACTACCATCCACATCGGATCCTACACCCATTATTGCGCCGGACTCCAATACAGATTCGCATGTCACAACAAACTCTCCTCCTAGCCAACTGGTTTTGACACGTCATCAGAATCTCAACCACAGCATACTCATCAGCTGCATCCAATGGTTACTCGGTCTAAGCATGGGATTTTTAGGCCTAATCCTAAGTATGTCATGTTGGCCTCCTCCTTGGACCCTACGTCCATATATTCGGTTCCCAAAAGTGTGTGCTCTGCCTTAAAGGATGCAAATTGGTTTCAAGCCATGCAAGTTGAATTCCATGCCTTGAAGGATAATGGAACCTGGACACTAGTGCCTCATCCACCTAATGCTAATATAATCCCTGGCAAGTGTGTTTTTAAGCAGAAGTTTCAGCCTGATGGCTCTTTTGACAAACACAAGGCCCGTTGGGTAGTCTGTGGCTTCAATCAGAAAGTTGGCTTAGACTTCAGTGAAACTTTTGCTCCAGTCATCAAGCCGCTACAATCAAAACTATCCTCACAATTGTAGCATCCAAGAATTGGAAGGTCAGCCAACTCGATGTCTCCAATGCTTTCCTCCATGGCAAACTTGAAGAAACAGTATACTGCACTCAACCTACCGGTTTTATGGACCAAGACAGACCACATGATGTTTGTTTACTGTCCAAATCTCTATATGGGCTGAAGCAGGTGCCACAGACTTGGTTTCAGAGATTTGCCGCATTTGCAAACACGATCGACAAAGTATAACTCCTCCCTGTTTGTGTATTGTCAAGGTACAACGATTGCATGTCTACTTCTATATGTTGATGATGTGATTTTAACATCTTCATCCGACATGCATCTTCAGTCAACAATAAGAGCATTGCAAACTGAATTTCATGCGAAAGACTTGGGGGTATTGAAATATTTTCTAGGTATTGACATACATAGAACTTCTGGCTTCTTTCTGAGCCAGCGACGATATGTTGAGGACCGTTGTCGAAGGGTCAATGCAACACTTCCCCCGGATCTGCTAAGGAGCAGCCCGCGGAGGTTCTTGTTCGACGTGGCTTAGGCCTCAAACTAGTGTTCTAGCAGAAGATTATGAGACAATGGTTTTTACGTGGTTCGGGCCGCAAGGAGCGTAACACCCTACTCCACGGTGTATTGTATTACTTGGTGAGTGTGTATGTGTATGTGTGTGTATCGGGGATTCTGAGTCTGGTCTGACTAGAGAAGATGTCTAAGTTAGTGGCTGCCCGGTCTTTTTATATTCCAAGGTCGGACGGCTTATAAGTGGGGCCGCAGGGCCCAATAGGTGGTCCCAGGGGGATCTTATCCTAAACATCTAAGGCTTCTCGCATAAGCTTCCTCCGAGTGTGGTAGTGAAGACTCATCGTCTTGCCGCCTCCCTTGTCAGTAGCCCATGCGCCGTTGCTGACGGTGGCAGAAGGTGTCCCGTCAGTCTGTCTTGTTGTCGCAAGCTAACCACTTGTCTGAGTGGGATAGGCATGAAGCGCCTTCACTGTGATGCGACTGGTCATAGCGGTCTCTGACCATTGGCATGCTCCGCGTCGTGTGACGGAGGTGGGTGCGGATCTTCAATGCTTGACCTGAGCAAAGCACACCATCTTTTAACTCCCGCACCTTACCGTCTGGGGCGAGCTGCGGGACACGTGGCAGCATCGTAGCAGGTCGTCGCTCGGGAGGCTAGCCCCTGTCCTTCGTGACGCGTGGCAGCTCCGGGGCTCCCCAGGGTACGTGGTAGATCCGCACTTTTCCCTGAGGGAGGGTGCCTTGTCTGGCGCTCCAGGCTACGCGGCAGCCCTGCAGCTCTCTACCACGATTGGGCGAGGTCCCGTCCCAACGCGTCGCGCCCTGGGAGGTCGTCTCTCCTAAGGATCCAAATCCCGTTCTTCAAGTCCCATGTGGCAGCACTGGGGCTGGATCTTGCGGGAGGCTGAGGCCTCGGCACCTTCGTGACACGTGGCACCGTCGGACATGCCCTGGTGTCTTTATCCTGTGTGCGAGGGTACCCGATCTGCAGGGTACCGACAGTGGCCCCCGAGCCCACCTTGGGAGAGGTCACGATCCCGAAGGTGGGGCCTTCATCTTGTCTTATAAAAGTGACGCCAGCGGGCCCTCTATGGGGCGTCGGAGCTCAGAGAAGTGACGCTAGTGGCCCCTTTAGGGGCGCCGGAGCTCGAGAAGTGATGTCAGCGGCCCCCTTAGGGGCGCCGGAGCTCGGAGAAGTGACGCTGGCGGCCCCCTTGGGGGTGCCGGAGCTCGTAGAAGTGACGCTAGTGGCCGCCTTGGGAGGCGCCGGAGCTCGGAGAAGCATCGCTGACGGCCCCTTGGGGGCGCTGGAGCTTGAAGAAGTGACACCGGCGGGCCCCTTGGGGGGCGCCGGAGCTCGAAGAAGTGACGCCAGCGGCCCCTTTGGGGGCGTCGAAGCTTGGAGAAGTGCCAGCAGGCCCCTTGGGGGCGCTAGAGCTCGGAGAAGTGTCGACGGCACCAGCGGCCCCCCTTGGGGGGGCACCAGAGCCCGGAGAAGTGACACTGGCGGCCCCCTTGGGAGGCTCCAAAGCTCGGAGAAGTGTCGACGATGCCTACCACAGACGTGTAGAACGTCAACGGCGGGCTCCCTGTATGTTCTGCACACACGGTAGATAAAAAGTAATTTCGCTCACCGGTCACCCCTTCCCTGCTCTTTAGTTTCGTTATGGCTTACGGTCCTTAGCTAAGATACGGGGCATGGGTAATTCGGTGCTACAACATTCAGGGTATGGTCGCTACCTTGCTCGGGGCATGAGTCGTCTGGCCCCCTGTACTCAGCTGTTAGCATTGGGAGGCAAGGTGTGCATGCTTAGGGTACAGAACCAAGCTAAGCAGGCTGCACACACTGGACCTCCAGCTCGACATTAGCCTTTCAGGAGTGAGAACCATGGCACCATGAACCCTGAGCAAGAAAACGACCATCAGACCCCAAACACAATACAGGTACGTCATGTGGATCTGCCTTTAGCAGGATAGCAAAACTCCAACTTGGACAAGATAGAAAAAATGTAACCGAGCATATGGCAAACGATATGCGAAAGTAAGCAAAAAATTAAAGCATAATGTAAATAACTTTGCTCGTCGGTCACTCCCTTCTAGCTCTTTAGTTTTGTTACGCCTTACGATCCTAAGCTAAGGAGCAGGGCTTGGGTAATTCAGTGCGTTAGCATCCGGGACTCGGTTGCCACCTTATTCGGGGTGTGAGCCGTCTGACTCCCAGTACTTAGCCGTAGCGCTGGGAGGCAGGGTGTGCACACTTAGGGTACGAAACCAAGCTAAGCGGGCTACACACCCTAGACCTCCGGCTTGGCGTAGGCCTTTCGTGGGGGAGACCATCTGGGGACACAAGACCCCAAGCAAGGGGGCGTCGAGAGACCACAGACACGTTGCAGGTACCTCATGCAGGCCCACCTGCGGTAGGATTGCATAACTCCACTAGGCGCGAGACAGGGGGAGAGTGACCACGCATATGACAGCGAATATGCGAGAATGAGCATGATTTGACGATCATAAAATTAATGCGTAATTAAATGAACATAAGCAGAGCATAGGGCAAGATAGTGGTTCTTCTATCATGGTAATCATAGGAGGAGGCAGGCTTTACAAGAAGGCAATGACCCGCTCCGGATGACAAAGGAGGAAAAATATACAGGCTTAGGGTATGGAACCATGCTAAGTAGGCTAAACACTCTGGATCGGACCCACCGGAGCTTAGTTGCTTCGAGCGCTGCTCCTAGATGCTATGACACCCTTTTTAGAGAAAAAAACACTATCCTACCACTACGCCCAGGGTGAAGCTTTACTGAAGTGGTGCTGGGAAGGCAAAGTGTACACGCTTAGGGTGTAGACCCAGACTAAGCAGGCTGCATACTCTGGACCTCTCACCGTGCCAAAAGTAAAACTTACAGCGGATCTTCGGGTCGAACTTACCGTAATGCCATGGTGACGCCGTTGTAGCCGTGGTGGCGGGAAACCGCTTGACGTCCTGCCCATGATACCCCTTAGAGGGCTCCTGATAGGTGTGGCCAACTGGTTGGGCACGCTTACCACTCACTCGCAAGATGTCATCGGCGGGCCCCCGACGGAGCGCGGGAGCATGGATAGTTGACGCTGGTGGCAATGGCAACGAGGTAGCCATCGAACCGAGGCGGTGCCCACCCTCAACGTGCGGAACGTCGAGGACGGACCCCCTGGGAGGTGCTGGAGCTGGATGCTCCGGCGGCACCCACCATCAATGCTAAGAAACATCGGCGGCGGGCCCCCTGGGAGGTGCTAGAGCTGGCTGCTCCGACATCGCCCATCATTGCTGCAGAAACATCAACGGCAGCTCCCTGGAAGGTGCCGGAGGTGGCTCCTCCGGCATCGCCCATCATCACTATAGAAACGTCGACGGCAGACCCCTTGGGTGGTGCCGGAGATGGCTACTCCAGCATCGCCCATCGTCGTACCGTCAAATCAGCACTTTGTCTTTGCCTGTCTCTGTCCATTCCTTCAACACTGATGGACTCTAGAAACGTCGACGGCAGGCCCCTTGGGTGGTGCCGGAACTGGCTGCTCAGGCATTGCCCATCGTCGTTGTTGAAACGTCGACGACAGGCCCCTTGTGTGGTGCCGGAGCTGGCTGCTCCGGCGTCGCCCATCGTCGATGTAGAAATGTCGACAGCAGGCCCTTTGGGTGGTGTTGGAGCTGGCTGCTCCGACATCGCCCATCATCGCTATAGAAACATCGATGGCAGGCCCCTTGGGTGGTGCCAGAGCTGGCTACTCTTGCGTCACCCATCGTCGCTATAGAAACGTCAACGGCAGGCCCCTTGGGTGGTGCCGGAGCAGACTGGCCTTTTGCGGTTTGATCTTGCTGCTACTCGCAGGCTTGATTGACCCATGATTGGTGAAAGCGCTACCACTTTTTTTAGGGAAAAAGCCCCTACCTGGCGCGCCAAATGTCGAAGGGTCAATGCGACACTTCCCCCGGATCTACTAAGGAGCAGTCCGTGGAGGTTCTTGTTCGGCGGGGCTTAGGCCTCAAACTAGTGTTCTAGCGGAAGAGTATGAGACAGTTGTTTTTATGTGGTTCGGGCCGCAAGGGGCGTAACACCCTACTCCACGGTGGATTGTATTGCTTGGTGAGTATGTGCGTATGTGTGTGTATCGGGGATTCTGAGTCTGGTCTAACCAGAGAAGATGGCTAAGTCGGTGGTTGCCCGGTCCTTTTATAGTCTAAGGTTAGGCGGCTTACAAGTGGGTCCCCAGGGCCCGACAGGTGGTCACGGGGCAATCTTATTCTAAAGATCTAAGGCTTCTCGCATAAGCTTTCTCTGAGTGTGGCATTGAAGACTCGTTGTCTTGCCGCCTCCCTTGTTAGTAGCCCATGAGCCATTGCTGACGGTGGCAGAAGGTGTCCCGTCAGTCTGTCTTATTGCAGCAAGCTACCCACTTGTCTGAGTAGGATAGGTCTGCAGCGCTTTCACTATGATGCGACTGGTCATAACGGTCTCTGACCATTGGCGTGCTCCGCGTCGTGTGTTGGAGGTGGGTGCGGATCTTCAATGCTTGACCTGAGCGGAGTACACCATCTTTTAACTCCCGCACCTTACCGTCTGGGGCGAGCTGCAGGACATGTGGCAGCGTCGTACAGGTCCTCGCTGGGGAGGCTAGCCACGGTCCTTTGTGACACGTAGTAGCTTCGGGGCTCCCTAGGGTACGTGGCAGCTCCGCACTTTTCGCTAAGGGAGGGTGCCTGGTCCGGCGCTCCAGGCTACGCGGCAACCCTGGAGCTCTCTGTCGGGGTTGGGCGAGGTCCCTACCAAGGCGTGAGGCCGTCTCTCCTGAGGATCCAAATCTCGTTCCTCGGGTCCCACGTGGCAGCACCGGGGCTGGATCATGCAGGAGGCTGAGGCCTTGACACCTTCGTGACACGTGGCGCCATCGTACATGCCCTGGTGTCTTTATCCTGTGTGCGAGGGTACCCGGTCTGCAGGGTATTGACAACCGTCTTTGACGGGCTGACATGAGTGAATGCAAGGTTGTTAATACTTGTTGACGGTCCTTAAGTACCATATTTTGACCGTCAATTCACCTCATAATATGCATAAAAGAAACACAAAACATAGTGGTAGGGCTATACACTAACCCAATTCCACAAGTGTTGGTGTCTATTTGTTTGCAGGTGAATTATTACCAAAATACCAAAACATGTAGGGATGAATCCATGAAAATGGATTTCAATGAATCAGGCGATGACATGTGGCAACACATGGATCAAATGGCCCACAAACAGAAGAATACGAGGATATCCAATGGTGTTGCACCCATATATATCAAGGGGGGCCACCTGGAAGCCACCTGGAGGAAGCACTCCCCAAGGGGAGCCTTGACCAAGTCAGCCGAACCAGGGGTTCGGCCGACCTCTTCCTGGTGCCAAACTCGGTCAAATGACACGTGTTGGCTCCTCCCGACAACCCTGGAGTCAATAGTGACTGATTCACGCGTTAATTGTGGCGGGAACCAACCCTTCTCCACCTATAAATAGACCCCCTCACCTCACTTCTCACACACACCAAAAGTTGAGAATAGTGCTACACTCCAAAGGTTTAGAGTAGTCCTAGAGGCTACCAAAGTAGAAGTAGAGTGTGGTGAAGAGTCTAGGAGAAGGAGGCTTGGGCTTGTCAAGTCCCTCTTCTACACTTGTACCCCTACAAAAGTTTTACTCAATCAAGTAAGCCTTTGTGAATTCAATACAAGTTTGATCTTTTATTCTTAGTAGTTTGCACAAGTAGCTACTTGTGGGTTCACTGCTTTAATTCATTAGAGCCTCTAGTTTTAACTTTGTGTTTGAAACAACTAGAGTAGTGCTTTAGAACATAAGCGTGGTGCTTAGGTTATAAATTATCAGTGGATATCTCGTAGACTCACGGATTGAAGAGGTAGGCAGTAGGTGGTGACAGCCCTATCTGTCCTTCGTAATCCTCCATGTTCGGCTATGCCATGGGCTCTTGGTGGGAGTCGTCCTAGTATTGCTAGGAGTAAGCCCGTGCCCGAAGCAAGCATCTACTGCAAACTACCTTTTATTAGTATCAATACTTTGAATTCCTCTCTGTTCCTTGCCTACCAAACAACTTTGTGTCCTTGGGTGATCTAGTTCGAAAGATTAGCACACACGTTCTTTGGATTCGATACCCTTGGGAATACTCCTTAAGGGGAAATGCTACAACGGTATTTCCGTGCGCTTGCGGATAACTCTGTGGTGTTAAGAAATACCAACAAGCATTTCTGGCGCTGTTGCCAGGGAACGGTTGCTGTTAATCTTCGAACCAAGATCACCCTTGTATCATATCTCCCTTATCTATCATCTTACCTTTCTTATTCTTACCTTACCACCACCATATAAATGGATCAACCCACCATTCTTTCTTACTCTGCTCCGAAGGGCAAGTTCTGTGAGCCACCGCCTTCAGCGGAACCTATTTGTTCAACTAGCTATGAACTTCGCCCTGGCTTTATAGCCATGGTTCGGGAACAATACTTCTTAGGAATGGATTGTGAAAACTCTTACCACCATCTACGAGAGTTCGAACAACTGTGTTCATGCCTTCTAATCAAAGGTATGACACAGGAAACTCTCAAATGGAAGTTGTTTCCTTTTTCCCTCAAGGAAAAAGCCAAACAATGGTACAACCACTACGATGGGAAGACAAACGGTGATTGGAGTGAATTACGAGATAAATTTTGTTTTGCTTTCTTTCCCATTGCCCGAATCGTTTCCTTACGAAAGGAAGTACTATGCTTCCAGCAGATGGAGAAGGAATCCATAGGTGCAGCTTGGGACATATTTTCTCTTTTGAAAAATTCTGGCCCAAATTTGTTAATCCCTGATCCAATGCTTTTGCAACATTTCATCATGGGGTTAAACAAAGAGTCTGCCCTATATCTTGACATTATGGCTGGAGGATCTTTCCTCCATAAGACTCCAGAAGAAGGCAAGGATCTTCTAGACAGAATTCTAGAAAATTCTTCTTTCATTATGGGTCTTAATGAGCCTCCCCAAGAGGAAGTTGTGTCAAGAACGGAGGATACACTCTTGGACAAGGATGAACCCATTTCTTGTTTACCCCAAGCCTTGCTAGAGGAATCCCCTCCCGAACCAGAGATTACGAAGGTAAAAGAAATTCAACCCTCACAGTTTTCATTTTACTTTGAGGAGGAGCTTTTTGAAGATTATGGAAATACCTCGAATTATTGTTGCTATAGGAAACCTTCATTGCCACCAACTCCACCTGAACCACCTCACAGGGTGTTCATCCGTCAGACGGTCAAGGAGTTGACCTCTATCCTAAGTAGATAGTGGACAGCTGATGTCGAGAATTCACCCGAAATTCTTCGGATGACCTCACCTTTGGCTACCATTTTATGTTCTATTAGAGGAACACCAATGAGAATCCTATACAACCCTACTGTTGGAGCAGATCTCATTTCCGATTCTTGTGCTCTCGCCATTCTTGGCGATGTGCCATTGGCACCAACACGCAAATCCTTCCTAGATTCATTCGGAACCATTCTTGAAGGATGTGGGGTTCTGCAACAAGTGTCTGTTAGACACAAAGATGTTGAGGCTCTCCTAGATTTTCACGTGTTCGAAATCCAAGATTTCGACATCATGATAGAGATTCCCATAGAGAAAATTCTCATGGAAGTTCCTTTGGAAGGAAGCCTCAATATCAATCTTGGAGTGAGAAATTTCTCCATGCCTATTCTGCATTCAAAGAACACATCTGCAGAATCTCCCATCCAAGATGAGCCAATGGAGGAGGATAGGACTCTTCAATTTTTAGAACCCCCTGAAATTGAAGGAGAAGAAGACTTCGTCCAAGAGGAGGATGAATTTCAGGAGGAATTGAATTGCCAAAAGAAGAGCCCTCCCCAAAACCTCCTGTTGAGCTCAAGATTCTACCTCCAGGCCTACTTTATGCCTTTCTAAATGGCGATTTGGAAGCCCCTATCATCATAAGTGACAAGCTTTTAGATGATAAAACACTCAAACTCATAGCCATGTTAGAAAGGAATAGAGCTGTTTTTGGATATTCACTTCAGGATCTCAAGGGAATTAGTCCAGTGTTATGCACCCATCGTATTCCTATTGACCCTGAGAGTGTCCCCTCAAGGGACCTCAAAGGCGATTGAATAATGCGATGCGAGAAGTTGTCAAGAAAGAAGTCTTGAAACTTCTGCATGCCGGGATTATTTACCCTGTTCGTCATAGTGAATGGGTAAGTCCAGTTTGAGTAGTGCCTAAGAAGGGAGGTATGATGGTCATTCAAAATGAGAGGAATGAATTAATTCCTCAACGGACCGTCACGGGATGGAGGATGTGCATTGACTACTGAAAACTTAACAAGGCAACAAGGAAAGACCATTTTCCATTGCCCTTCATCGATGAGATGTTAGAGCGATTGGCAAAACACTCCTACTTCTGTTTCCTTGATGGGTATTCGGGATATCATCAAATTCCTATCCATCCTGATGATCAAAGTAAGACCATGTTCACATGTCCTTACGGGACCTATGCCTACCGGCGTATGTCCTTTGGATTGTGTAACGCTCCTGCCTCTTTCCAGAGATGCATGATGTCTATATTTTCAGACATGATCGGGGATATAATGGAAGTTTTCATGGACGATTTCTCCGTCTATGGAAAAACTTTTGATCATTGTCTAGAAAATTTAGACAGGGTCTTACAAAGATGCCAGGAGAAGGACCTTGTGCTTAATTGGGAAAAGTGTCATTTTATGGTCCAGGAAGGCATTGTTCTTGGACACTTGGTGTCCGAAAGAGGGATAGAGGTGGACAAAGCTAAAATTGAAGTTATTGAAAAACTTCCACCTCCTATCAATGTTGAGGGAATCCGCAGCTTTTTAGGTCATGCAGGGTTATACCGACGATTTATCATGGATTTCTCCAAAATCGCTAGACCCCTCACCAACCTATTAGCTAAAGAAGCTCCCTTTGATTTCGATGATGAATGCCTTAAATCATTTGATATACTAAAAAAGGCACTCATCTCAGCTCCAATTATCCAACCTCCTGATTGGACGCTGCCATTCAAAATCATGTGTGATGCCAGTGACTTTGCTGTTGGTGCGGTGTTAGGCCAAACCAAAGATAAAAAACATCACGCAATAGCCTACGCTAGCAAAATTCTGACAGGAGCCCAACTCAATTATGCCCCAAGTGAGAAAGAGCTCCTAACAGTAGTTTTTTCTATCGACAAGTTTAGATCCTATTTGGTTGGAGCAAAGGTCATAGTCTACACAGACCATGCTGCTTTGAAATATCTGCTTACCAAAAAGGATGCATATCTGCTTACCAAAAAGGATGCTAAACCCAGACTAATTCGATGGATTCTTCTACTCCAAGAATTTGATCTGGAAATAAGAGATAAGAAAGGAGTGGAGAATTCAGTAGCAGATCATCTTTCACGCATGGAAGTCACATAAACCATGGAAATACCTATCAATGACTTCCTACGAGATGATATGCTCCTCAAGGTGACAAACTCTCACCCTTGGTATGCGGATATCGTGAACTTTATGGTCACGGGATACATACCACCAGGGGAGAACAAAAAGAAACTTATTTATGAGAGTCGTAGACACCTTTGGGATGACCCTTACCTTTATCGAGTATGTGCTGATGGCCTTCTTAGAAGGTGCGTCCCATCAATCGAAGGCACCAAAATTATAGAGAAATGCCATGCTGACCCCTATGGTGGTCATTATGGTGTTTACCGTACTCAGGCAAAGATCTGGTAGAGTGGATTCTATTGGCCTTCAATGTATGAAGATACCAAGGAATTCATTCGTAGATGCTGGAAATGCCAGAAGCATGGAGGAATCTCTGCTCGCAATGTGATGCCCCTAACATACAATCTCCAAGTGAAATTATTTGATGTATGGGGTATTGATTTCATGTGACCTTTTCCTAGGTCTTATGATTGCGAGTATATTCTGGTTGCCGTCAATTATTTGTCAAAATAGGTAGAAGCATTGCCATGCAAAAATGCTGATTCCAAGCAAGTAAGGAAAATGTTCCATGAGATCATTTTCCCACGCTTTGGAACTCCCCGTATGATCATAAGTGGTGGACGGTCTCATTTCATATATAAGACCTTCCGGAACTTTTTAAGGGAACTTGGAGTCCAACATAACATTGCTACCCCATACCACCCATGGACAAGTGGTTAAGCAGAAACATCTAATAAGCAAATTAATAATATTCTGCAAAAGACTGTCTTGGAAATGGGAACGGGATGGAAGCAAAAGCTACCCGAAGCATTGTGGGCATATCGTACTGCCTACAAGACACCTATCGGCATGTCTCCTTTCCAACTTGTCTATGGGAAGACTTGCCATCTTACCGTAGAATTGGAACATAGAGCGTATTAGACCATCAAGCGGTGGAACATGAATCTTAACGAAGCTGAAAAACACCGATTGAAGCAAATCTCTGAGTTGGAGGAATGGAGAGATAAGGCGTACCACAGTGCCAAAATTTATAAAGAGAGAATCAAAAGATGGCACAATAAGAGGATTACGTCGAAATAGTTCAAACCTGGAGATAAAGTTTTACTCTTTAACTCTAGGGTTAAACTCTTTGGACATGGGAAGCTTAGAAGTAAATGGGAAGGACCCTTCACTGTATTAGAGGCTTCACTTCATCCCATGGAGCAATCACACTCCAAGGTGATGACGATCAACTATTCAAAGTGAATGGGAACCGACTCAAATTATTTCTCGATTCCCAAAAGGATACAGAAAAAGAATTTGACGTGGTAAATCTAATCGATTTCCATGCCATTTCTTTCAATTTTGTTTAAATTCTCCACGACCAACTAATGGGCCCATCCAATTCTTCATCTATGAGGCCCATTTAGTGGACCCGAGAAAATGTGGCCCGAACTGAGCCAGAAGGGGGTCGGCCGAACCCTAGGGTCGGCCGACTCTCCATTCGCGCCGTTTGCATTCTGTTTTCTCGTGTTGATCCTCCTCGATATCCTCCACAAAATCCTCGGTAAAACGTGTTGTTCCCCGCCTACTTAAAGGACGAAAACAGAGAGGAAATTTATACACCTCATTGAATCATCATCTTCCTCCCGTCCTCGTCATGGCCGACAAAGTTCAATAAAGAATTCAATTAAGTGAACATATTGGTTCATCTAACACCGATAAAGTTCCCCCTTTAGTTTATTTTGTTGAATAAAGAATTCAGGAAACAAGTGTGGGGGAAACATGTCCCCAAGTCACGAAATTCCAACGTGAAAAATTAACGTTGCATATCAAAACATGTCGCGACCGAATAAGCAAAACGACCCGACGAAACAGAGCCACAGAAGAGCCAACAGGAGGTCGGCCGAACCCCCTGGTCGACCGACCTGTTTTCTGCTCCATACGACTCCGTTTCGCTCCAGAAAATCGATTTGGATTTCCTATCCCCACTTTTATGCGCTACCCTGTTGTTTGAGTTGATTTCATATTTTTCATTGTATATCTAAAATGAATCAACTCAACAAATTGAAATAAAATTTGGTATTCAAGGATTTGCTTAAGCTAAAAATTTGAATACTTTATATTTCAATTCATTACCTTGTTTATGATTCCCATAATTCAATAGGAAAAACACATCATCTAGGTATTTGACTAGTGTGATATGGTAAATGAGTTCTTTAGAAATCATCCAAATTGATTTTGACATTTGTAATTATTTGAAGTCTTGAACTTTGCCTAAATCTCTCATTGGAAATTTATATACCCACCAAGGCCATATGATACAATTATTGAAAACCACAAGCATAGGCCACTTTGCTTTTCATTGAACTTTGTCAAACCCGTGACCCAATTGAGTGACACGCATGAACTTTTTGAATTGAAAACTCTTGTGCACTCCATTCATGCAAAATTTCTCACATTGAGAGTTTGCATCCATCGATTACCCATCCGCCAAAAATAAACTCCATACAATACAAATGAAAGCCTCTTTAAAAAAAATAAAAAGGAGTAGAAGACATGGCTACAAGAAAAAGAAAAAGCATCCACTCTTGAAAAAGAGTAAGAGTGCTCAAAAAAAGTAGCCATGTTTCATCCTTAAGAGAGAGCAAATGCATGGGAGTTATCACCTCGCCCCTCCATTCCATTCATGTGCACAAGAATTTTTCCTTCACTTTGTTCATAGCATAAGTCTCTCATAGGATCAAGTTTTTGACTTAGTAACATATGAATTGCAAATGTGTGCCACATTCATCCCTACCAAGCTCCAGATATAGCCACTTTTAGTATAGGGATAAGAATTGGCAAAACATGCCATGGTGAGTACTCAAACACTTTGAGAGATTTGAGAGATTCCAATCGAGAAGGCGATGACAAAATTTCCTATGACTTTCAAATATAGCAATTGCCAAATCATTTCAGCAGAGAATGATCTAAGAGAACTTCATTCTAACCATTCCACTTTTCAAACACCCAAGATTGATGTGGTAGCCACATGCACAAAGGAGATCCATAAATTCAGGTATAAGTTGAAATATCCAGTATCCTTATTTTCTATCTTATAGCAAATTCATGACAACACTCTAGTTCTTCTTGCCTTCACCCGAGGACGAGCAAAGGACTAAGTGTGGGGGAGTTTGTTGACGGTCCTTAAGTACCATATTTTGACCATCAATTCACCTCATAATGTGCATAAAAGAAACACAAAACATAGTGGTAGGGCTATACACTAACCCAATTCCACAAGTGTTGGTGTCTATTTGTATGCATGTGAATTATTACCCAAAATACCAAAACATGAAGGGATGAATCCATGAAAATGGATTTCAACAAATCAGACAATGACATGTGGCAACACATGGATCAAATGGCCCACAAACAGAAGAATACGAGGAGATCCAACGGTGTTGCACCCATATATATATCAAGGGGGCCCACCTGGAAGCCACTTGGAGGAAGCACTCCCCGAGGGGAGCCTTGACCAGGTCGGTCGAACCAGGGGTTCGACCGACCTCTTCCTGGCGCCAAACTCGGTCAAATGACACGTGTTGACTCCTCCCGACTCCCTGGAGTCAATGGTGACTGATTCACGCGTTAATTGTGGTGGGAACCGACCCTTCTCCACCTATAAATAGACCCCCACACCCCACTTCTCACACACACCAAAAGTTGATAATAGTGCTACACTCCAAAGGTTTAGAGTTGTCCAGAGGCTACCAAAGTAGAAGGAGAGTGTGGTGAAGAGTCTAGGAGAAGGAGGCTTGGGCTTATCAAGTCCCTCTTCTACACTTGTACCCCTACAAAAGTTTTACTCAATCAAGTAAGCCTTTGTGAATTCAATACAAGTTTGATCTTTTGTTCTTAGTAGTTTGCACAAGTAGTTACTTGTGGGTTTACTGCTTTAATTCATTAGAGGCTCTAGTTGTAGCTTTGTGTTCGAAACAACTAGAGTAGTGATTTAGAACATAAACATGGTGCTTAGGTTATAAATCATCACTGGATATCTTGTAGACCCACAGATTGAAGAGGTAGGCAGTAGGTGGTGACAACCCTATCTGTCCTTCGTAATCCTCCACGTTTGGCTATGCCATAGGCTCTTAGTGGGAGTCGTCCTAGTATTGCTAGGAGTAAGCCCGTGCCCGAAGCAAGCATCTACTGCAAACTACCTTGAATTAGGATCAATACTTTGAATTCCTCTCTGTTCCTTGCCTAACAAACAACTTTGTGTCCTTAGGTGAGCTAGTTTGAAAGATTAGCACACACGTTATTTGGATTCGATACCCTTGGGAATACTCCTTAAGGGGAAATGCTACAACGGTATTTTCGTGCGCTTGCGGATAACTCTGTGGTGTTAATAAAGACCAACAATACTCCGATGAACACTAATGGCAAAGTTTCAACTACCATTGGCTCACGGATCTCTAATGCTTCTGAATACCGTTAACTCGCAGGAGCTTTACAATATCTAACTATTACGAGACCTGATATTGCATATGGTGACTAACAAGCTTGCTTGCACATGCATGATCCTCATGATTGCCATCTTGCACTGATCAAGAGAATTTTATGGTATGTTCAAGGCACCACAACTCTTAGTTTTCATCTTCCTGCGACGAATGATTCTACTGTTCGGGCTTATATTGATGCTGATTGGGCGGGATGCCCCGACACTAGGCGCTCAACCTTTGGATATTGCGTCTTTCTTGGCTCTTCAATGATTTCTTGGTCCAACAAATGTCAACCAACCGTCTCTCGATCAAGTGCTGAAGCCGAGTACAGAGGTCTAGCGAATGCAGTTTCGGAGTGCCTCTGGATTGAACAGTTGCTGCGCGAATTACACTTCTCATCGTCCAAGACATCCATTGCTTATTGTGACAATATTTCAGCTGTCTACATCATACAATCCAGTGCACCATCGAAGGACAAGCATATTGAAATAGACATACATTTCTTATGTGAAAAAGTTGCTCTGGGTGCAGTTCATATGCTCCATGTTCCAAGTCGATCGCAATTTGTCAATATTATGACTAAAGGTCTTCTCACGGCGATCTTGAGAATTCAGGTCCAGCCTCTGTGTTGGAGACGTTGAGACTGCAAGACGGTGTTAACAACCTTCCTTGCCCATTGCTTCTTTCTTGAATCGCCAACGACCACGTCTACACCGTACCATCGTCAACTAACTCTGCTGCCTTCCACGTGCTTCATCGCCTGCATCACACATTCACACTTTGTACCCGATCTTCTAAATACACGCACCATGTTTGCATGTTAGCCCCGCTTGAAGATCGTGTGTTGCACATTGTATCTAAATATGTAACCAAGGATCAATACAATTGTGGCGACTTTCCTCTCTCTATTCGTGCCTTGAACTATAGGTTGCCAATGGGTCGTGCCAGCCCGGCACGAGCCCGACCGGGCTCGGGCCAAAAAAGTTGCAGCCCGACCCGACACGATTTTTAAACGGGTCGTGCCGGGCTGGTCCGACCAACATTTACTTAGGTCCGAGCACGACACGCGACCCTAGTAAATGGGCCGTGTCAAGCCCAACCCACGTCGGGCCTAGCGTGCCGGGCGACCTGAGGCACGGTGTCGGACTTCGGTCGGATCTGCCGCCAAGCACTCGCCGACGGGACAACAGATCTGCTGTTGGGGCTACGAAGAAGATGGAGGGCGGAGGGGTCCAAGGCGACGACGGACGATGGGCGGCGGGGTCTCGACTCCCGTGGCGACCGGAGGACAACGAGCGGAGCGATTGGGTCTCGAGGCGGCCGGCAGGTGACGGACGACGGGATTCCGAGGCGACCGACGGGCGACGGGGTCCCGAGGTGGCCGACAGGTGACGGGCGACGGGGTTCCGAGGCGACCGGCGGGCTGCGGGGTCCCGAGGCGGCTGCGAACGATGGCAATCGTTGGGAGAGATCAGGAGAGTGGCAGGGATCTAGGGAAGAGAGATAGTGACGGGATCTGGGAAAGAGAGGGCGGCGGCGGAGGACCTCTGTGCGGTTAGGGTTTGGTGCTTTGACTAGGTGAGAGTAAAAAAATACTTTATATATGAAGTAATTAATGGTGGGCTAGTTGGACCGTGCCCATGCCGGGCCGGCCCAGCCGGGCTATACGAGCCTACTGTCGAGCCTGTCGGGCTGCTCCTTAATCGGGTTGTGCTGGGCTAGCCTAACGGGCTGGCGGCTGAGCCCAAGCACGGCCCAAGTCATGCTTCGAGCCGACCCGGGCCCGATCCTGACTGTGCCGAGCCGTGCTCGTGTTGGGCTAAAAATGTCGGGTTTCATGCCGGTCCATCTGACCTGGCCCATTTGGACACCTCTACCTTGAACCAAAAATTTTCGTATGGTGCTGTACCGTGCATCTGTGATATGGGCTGCCCAAAATGGCACGTGCTAAGCCCGGGACTACGTCTGGCTGAGACCATAGGCCCAAAATCTGGCCCTGAACTGCCCTACAAGTCAGTACCCAAATCGTTCATCCCGTCTCTGTCAGAAGGTTCGGCCGCTCCGTCGCCGCATCCTTCAGCCGAAGGCGAAGAGCGGCAGCCGCGGACGTGCCCCCCACCAAGCAAACTCAGATCCCAGACAAGCACGGCGGAGCCTTGGGCTGGCCTCCTCCTCCTCCAGCTTCGACGGTGAGCACCCCCCCCCCCCCCCCCCCCCCCCCCAATCCTCTAATCGTCCTGCTTACTTTTGTAGTTGACATTTAGGCTGGGTGTAGCCTGCGCGGGGGCAGAATAAATTTTCATCCGTGGGGAGGAATGGGATGGGATGCCGGACATCTGTGTTTGGCGACGTCGGGGCCGGAGGTCTCGGAGGAGATGGGAGGAGGGAGAATCTCTCCGCTGGCGTTAGGTAGGGTTAGGGCGCCTGCCTTACCTCGCACTATTTGGTCGATCAACCTCTGAGGTGAGACAGACATAGAGGATGAGAATGGTGGTAGGGCTGAGATCCATGATGATGGGCGAGATGCAGCGGAAATTTCAGTTGATAATGCTAAGGGCATGTTTGAGTCGAAGGCAAAATCTGACCTAGCCTTGCTTAACAAGGGTTGCTGTTTGGTAACCCTATAGAAGACTGTCATATGGAGGCAAGCTATCATGTACAGGCAAGGAAATGGCGCCCACCTTGGCAAGCTGAATTCACTCTTTCTCAATGGCTAGCTGTGAAGAATGTGGTCTTCTGCCGTTTCATCGCAGAAAAAATATGCAAGGTTTTTTTTTTAAGGCGGTAAGGCTTCCAATGGCAACATGAGCACCGCGGCGACAAGGCGTAACTAGGGCCTTGTTGCCTCTTGTGGCGACCTAGGTATGCCGTATGCCTTAAAACAAGACTACTTGTTCCTCAAGGTCTTTCTCATACAAGCTACGAAAAGCTAGATTGGCTAGGCATGATGGATGGAAATCAACTTAAAAAGTTTTGTTTCAATGTGTGTGCTGATGAAACACTCTTGCTTGCTTTTTAGTGGCTCGGTGGCTCCTATGACCAACTTAACCTCTCCTAGACGAACACCTTGGCATTTGGCAACCTAGCAACTGATCGTACACAATAATTACCACCCATAACATATTAGGCAACTGCTTGTATGGATGTCCTTTTTTGTTCTTTGTAGCTTGTTCCAATAACTCAAGTGGCAGGGGAAAGACCCCCCCCCCCCCCCCCCCACGCACACACACACGTAAAAGAAAAACCAACCACGATATTTCTCTTTTTTAGAAAAGCTGAACCAGAGCCCAACCAAGAAAGGTCACGAAAGCTGCCCCCCTTGTACATGGATGACAGCCCTGTGGTTTAGCCCTTCACTCGTGCTTTGAGAACCAACCCCCTACAAGGAGGCCCCCACCGTAGGTTGGTTCAACCATGCTGACTAGGGGACATAGGTATTGAGGCGGTAAGGCGACAGATCCCCTTTTTACCTTTTAAGCGATAAGGCGTAAGGCGAGACGACAATTTACTATTATGTAAAAATAGGAAAATAGAAGTACCTATTGAGTGTAAAAATTAAAATACAACATTATATGTGTATTCTAGCTCATTTTGATTCCTCTCTAGCTTAGTCCAGTTTCACTTTTCCAGCCCAGCTCAGCCAACACAGCAGCCATAGACGCTACCAACCATTGGATTAGAATCAAGGTTCACAGATGAAAAGAACCTTGGTCAAACCCTAGCCACCCCAGCCTCAGATCGGCGCCCCCTGCCCCCAGAATTGACACCCCCTCCCTCACGACGCAGATCGGCGCTCCCGTCGCCGACGCTGGGCCGGCGATAGCCTCCCCAGCTCGCGCCGGCGCCGGCTTCCCTGCTCCGGTGACTCCTTCCGCCGCTGACGCTTGATCCGGTTCGCCACCTACTTCCAAGGGAAGGTCCACCGCCGCCTCCATACTCGGTAGGATCCGTCGCCATGGCCTCCTTCCTCGCCTTACTCCGAATTCCAAGGCGACATGGACGCCTCACCCTTCGGGACCGCCTTACCGCTTAAGCATCGCTTAAGCGACACCTTAATAACAGTGCTAGGGCCTAGGGGAACCAACGAGTGGCCTTTTTTAATCAGGCTTCAAATTTGCTCCTATGGAGAATTGAACTTAGTAGCTGTAGGTGCTACTATAGAAACATAATCAGTATGCTGCTAGCTCATTTGCAACATTTAATTGTTTTATCTCATGCACAGCATGTCACATGCAGTTCTTGCTCCAGATTAGTTACTTCAGGACAGATATCTAGGCACTTGCCCCCTTCCACCGGTCATTTAATTACATGTTAACATGACTGAAAACAAAACTAGTAACATTGTGTGAACGGCATTTTCTTATGTGTAAATCATGAATGATTTCACAATAATGTTTCCAATGAATGATTTCAGAATAATGTTTTCAGTTGCAGGTAATACTGATTCCCCATTTCTGGAAACTGGTTGACTTAATTGAACTAAAACAGTAAAACTACATCTATTCCCTTTTTATCCTTGAACTTTAGCCACCACATCTGTTCCTCATATTGTACGAATGTCACCTAGGGCACATGCATATTTGATTATGAAAACTTCAGAGAAAACTTTCATGAGTGATATCTAGATTTCTTCTAGACAATTTGTGGCACCATGTGGTGACTAAAGTTCAAGGATGTTGGCTAACAAAGGGAAATATGTAACCCTGGGTGTACAATGTGGTGCTATTCATTTGCCAATTTTGCATGCATATGTTTTTTTTTTTTTTTTGTGGGAAACATCTAGAATGCAATCTCTCTTGTGGTGCAATCCTGCAATCAGGCTCTATCAGCCATTTGATGTGCATCCAACTGTTGTTGCACTTAACTCCCACCTTTTGCACATAACCCTCTGGCAGCCGATGGAGGGAGTTAAGTGCAAAAGTGCAATAATCGTTGGATGCACATCTGATGGTTAGTAGACTTTGATTGCAGGATTGTACCAAAAAGGAGATTTCATTATAGATGCTCCCTTTTCTGTGAATGTTTGTTGGAACACCTAGAGAATAGTAAATTGTTATAATGCTACTGTTTTATGTGTAGCAGTGCATAGATTTCATCCTTCACACGGTACAATGAAACATTCTGTTGCCATTGGCTAGTTCTCCAATATTTGACTACTTTTTCCATATTATTCTGGATTTATTTTGAACAATTCTTTGGATTCATTTAGCCTCACGGTGAAGTTGTTTCTACTTAGGTTTGATTGTACATTTTTGGATTTTAGTGCTGTAATGACTGAGGTTAGTTTTGTAGCAAACTTAAAAAAGAACACGGTTATGATTAACATGTCGTGCTACTATACGATTCTGAACAAGGATTTCTTTTACATTCCCATAACCATATTTCCTCTTTGCCCTAGATATTCCCCAACTTATGCTTTTCTTGCCCCCCCTCTCTGATTTCCCTTGTCATCCCTATTCACTAAGCACTCCCTCCCTCCCCACCTTCCCTCTTACCGATCCCAGTCTGTGCTTCCTCTTATTCTTTGCACCATATCCTTTACCCTACCACTTTTCTGCTGTGAATTATCCAAATGTTTGAGTTATAGATCTGTTGCAGGCATATGGTTTATTAAAGTTACCCAATTTGAGATCATATTATCATACATATGAGAGTAACAATTGTCAAAAATCTTTACAAGCTTGCATGCTGTTTATCTTTGCATGGAGTCAATAAAAAATTGTGACAGGTTTATTTACTTCTCTGGTGACTGCCCACGACACGGATCAGATTTGGAGGTCAAAAGGGACACAGAGTTCTGACTAAGAGGTTTTTGTTCATTTCCTCCTTGTCCTATACTCGCTCCGTTATCAAATTGATGCCGTTAGGACAACAAATGTAGTTTGAAATTGAACTAAAATTGTTGTCCTAACGATAACAATTGAAGAACGTAGGACGGCTGGGGCTATATAGTTCATTTTCATTACTCTTAGAGGATATGTTTGATCGTGAAGCCAGCATTAAACAAAATTGTATCACGATGACACATTTGAACCATTCCAGCATTCTTTAACCATATAGCAGTAGTTGATCTCCCACCTTTCTCTAGCCTGGTTTGTTCGAGTTGCCTAGCGATTGCCTGTTCTTAAGAATCTTGTGCAATATTGATTTACTATGCTTCATACAAAGACATTCAAGTTATTAGCATATATAAATCGAACTTTGTCGTGGGTGATGAATCTCTGTATTCTATACCCCTTGCTCCCTGATTGGCATGCAATAATTTGTAGCTTGCAATAGGTTCCTTTTGAATTTTTTGGTTAGGCATTTAACGCATTAAAGTATGTCATATATGAGTATATCTATGTGCACTACTTCTGAAAATAGATAACTGTGAAATGAAAAATTAGGTTCTTTGGTCGAAACCTTTCGGCATGTCCTTTACTAGTAACCTCTTATTTACCAGTAGTAGTTCTGACTTTTTTCTTTTCAGACTGAGAAGTAAATTAACCAGTAATTATTTTTAATTCGCTATCAACTACCCTGGAACTTTTTCATAGGAATTGGATAATGGGATACTTAATTGAGGATTAGCTCATCAAGAAATTTACTGCAATAGACAGGTATGATCTATTGATCTTAACTCATGGTAGATGAGTTCTTCAGTATGAGCTCACTTTCTTATTCATGTGTATATATATCTATACTAACTTCAGGACATTTGTTGTATGTTGCCAACAGATGACCCCCAAATGGAGTGAATGCTCTTCAAATAATTACAGAGACCCATCATCACTTGAAAATGAAGAGTGCAAATCATCTATAATAGAAACAATCCCTTCATACACAAGCTGTTTTGGCTTATCCACTACCAACACAATGTGTTCCCTATCTTCCCAAAAGAAGGATGCCAATGCTTATAAAAGGAGGAAGATGGATAAGGATTCAAATACCTTTGCAGCATCTGAAGAAGCTAAAGAATCTGTCATTCGAAGTTGCATGACTTCTGAGGATTACTCGTCATCACTGAAAAATGCTGCTGGAGTTCCATCAGGACCAACTTCTGATATGAACGACAAATGCATAGTTTCAAAAGAGAAAAAGGATGTTGCTGAATGTTCCTCATCAAACATCAGTCCTACAGAACTGATAACCGAGCAATCACCAAGGGATCTTTGCATTGCCATACTTAAAGAAGATGGACTCATAACTGTACCACGAACTAAAATAACTACAGAAGAATTCACTGATGATGATGCCAACCCACTATTGACATGCAATACTTGTGGTGCTGTTGAGCATTCACTAAAGATGGTGGTATGTGATTCATGTGATGCAGCATTTCATTTGTCTTGTTGCATCCCTGGTATTGAGGAGCTAGCAGCTGAAGAATGGTTTTGCAAGACATGCTCCTTAATGAAACCTAAGGGTATTTATGGTAAACTGTCGGAGGGCAAGGTCAAGCCTTCTGGGATTACAAACCAAAGGCCTCATGGCATGAGTCACATAGAGTACATGCTGAAAGATACTGAACAATATGTAAGTGGGGCTCGAATTGGTAGAGATTTTCAAGCAGACGTGCCAGAATGGTCTGGTCCAACTTCCAGGTGTGTTTACTTTTCCAGTTACATTATTTCCAATGTTTACATTAATCAGGACCAGTAAATATTTTGTTATGGTAAACTTTAATATCTGAAATGTGCTAATTTCAAGAAAATTATGCTCCATATAATCCTAGTAGACAGTAGTATTGGATGGTTTAACATTACAGATCAGTCAAATCATTTAAAACATAAGTTCATATGACCTGAATTATAGGAGGGAATTTCTTATGTGAAAATTAGTAATTTTTTAGACAATATTAGGTGAGTAGGCTGCAGCAACCTCCTACCGTTGCATGTACATTCAAGAAGGTTTGTTGGATTTTTGATTTTCACTTTTGCAGATGTTGCTGCTGTTACCAAACTTATTAGGTGAGTATCGCTGATGTAGCTTAATTAGGTGTAGCTTAATTTTGAACTAGCATCGCTGATGTAGGAGACATTAGCGTCAGCTAGCATACGACAATCAGATTTCAATATTTGATTATATACCAGTAGCTTGTCCATTGGATAGGATTCACATGTATGATTTATGCATGCTGCTCTAGGCAGACTTTCAATTCCCCCCCCCCCCCCCCCCCCTTTTGATATTTTTGGATCCCGTAAAACAAATTGACTGTTCCCTGGTTACTGATTCTTATATTTTTCATTTCTTATACCTGCAGTACTGATGGATTTGTTGTTGTTGTTGCAGTACTGACGGCTATTTTGACGATCCCTCTGAATTTAATCCTGCTGAACCAATTCATTTCAATGTAAGATGGTGTCAATTATGTTGATAATAGATGGACCTTATGGGTCAACGGGTTACTGTAGTGACGAGGGTATTGTAGCACCCTGCTATAGTACCTGCGGCTAGGGTTAGGGTTTTGGGGTAATCTCCTCTATTTAAATAGGGTCATTGTGTACTCTAGGGTAAGCAAGAAAATAGATCTATGAGCCTTGAAGGGAGGGCGAGTTAGTTGATCTATCTTGCTAATTATCCTTCAATAATCCCATGGTTCCAAAAGGCGCTAGGCAGGCGGTGACCTACCGCCTAGAGCCTAGGCGCGCCTAAGCGTTTCTAGGCGTTGCCTAGGCATTTTTACTATTTTTAATGTATATATATATGTTAATTCTTGTGTTCTTGCAGTATACAAGAATTAAAATCACTGTAAACAGCTAACAGATAGGAATATACAAGTATAAACAGCTAACAGATAGGAATATACTATAAAGTATAAACAGAACAAGAATTAGCAGGACTATTGAGGCAACAAACATACATTGCTAACAATCTGAATCTGCAACATTCAATCACTGCAACAACTGCACAATACAGAGAAATAGAAGTATAGAATACTAGACTTACCTGAATCAAACATTCAGACAGAGAAATACAATCCGTCAAACATTCAGACAGAGAGGAACTCTATTGACTCATCTGAATCAATCACTGCAACAAGCCAACAATCTGAATCAAACAGAGGAACTAATAACCTTGGCGGCAGAGACTTGAGGAAGGGAGTGCCGGGAGCGTTGGCAGGCTTCGGGGAGGTTCTTCGCAAGCGTCAGGAGGGGAGTGCCCGGGCGGACGGCAGCCGACGGCGCGGAATCGGTTCTTGGGGAGGCGGCGGCGTGGAATCGGGAGCTGGCGGCGAAGGAGAGCGCGGGGGAGGACAGCGTCGGGGAGGGGAGCGCCGGGAGGGGAGTGCCAAGGCGGACGCAGGACGACGGACGGTGGCCGACGGCGCGCCTCTGCACTCATCGGGACGGGCGGACGAGTCGACCAGAACTGGACGGACGAGTCGCGACCGCGAGCTGGAACCTATCGCTATCGGGCCACGGCCCACGGGCAGGGCGCGGGAGTCGAGCGCGGGAATTGGGCACCCTCCCGCCAAAAAATTTTTTGGTCCGCCTCACCCCGCTTGAGACCGCTTCAGCGCCGCCTCCGCCTGCCTGGGCGCGCTCACGCGGCGCCTCCGCGTTTCCAGCACCTTTGGCGCGTCTCACCCCCAAGGCTGGGCGTCGGGGCCTCGCCTAGCGCGGATGCGCGCCTGGGCGAGCGCCTTGGCCCGCCTTTCTGGACGCTGAATAATCCCAGCCATAACATATGTAGTTGTATTCCCATATAAAGTTTCTTAAGCTAAGTTTCTTATTTGCATAGTGGTGGAAGACAAGTAATGAACATAGAGCTTCAATTGGTAACTGGATACAATGCCGAGAGACCGTGAACTTTGGGGACTCTTACAAGATCTGTGGCAAATGGAGAAGGTAAATCAATTTCCTGCTTTTTTTTGAAAAGGGAATAAATTTCCTGTTTTAAGTTTCCAAATACATACTCCTTGTGGTCATCGAAAGATGAAATTTTGAACAGGATTTCTGGTAATAAGGCAAGATGTCCTATTTACTTGAGGCACAACATTCCAGAGTAAAAAACAAAGAAACAATGTTATTTTCTTCTGGGTGCCTTCCTATCTCTCCCAAAAACATATTCAAAAGTTTGTGGCTTTGCGCACTGCGCAGTCATGTTAACATCATGTTCCGTGGAGCAATTGCATGCTAGTAGGATATGTGTGCCACGATGCTCCTTGTGCTACCTGGCTGAGCTCACTATCCTTCGTCGCCCACCTGGATTTGCATGGTGCTGGCTCTAAGCTTTTCACCAACACTGGGGGGAACCATGTGCAACCAGTGCCCCGTAACCCCTTTTCACCATTGTCGCCCTGACTCTCTCAGGAATTCCTGCACATACTTGTTCATGGATATTATCCTGTCCTGCTAGTTGTTCCCCAACCTCCGTCAGTACCCCTCGATCTCCTCATTGGCATGCCACTGAAATACTCGCCAACCTCCACTCTCTCTCCCTACTTCAATTTGCTGCTCAGTTTGCCAATCCATGTTACGGCTCTCATTTTTTGCTTCAATTCCTCTCGGTCGGCTAGTTTAATACTCATGCTGACTGCTCTGCTGAATGTAGTACTAAGGCAGGTCACTAATTATCTTTTCTTTGGAATATAATCACTTAGTTAACGTGCATCAGTTAATTGTTGGCAAAACTGGTCATTTGGTTCTTATTCTTTCTTAGCAGCATGCTTTCATGTAGTTTAGCCAAAATACCCAAGCATTCAGTATTCTCATAAGAGGAAGTATTTGTCTAATTTTTTAAAATATGCTAACTCTACTCTGAGCACATACGAATTTCGTATCCCCACTTGTATCTATTTCTTTTTTTATAGAAGTCATGCCTGGTGATTAGTTGTTCCCATTTTTGCATAAGTTATGGAGGGATGTTGGAAGGAACAAAACTTCTTTTTCATCATACCTCGAGGTGTTCAGTAGTGTTTTGGACACGACAGAAGCTGGTCAAAACAGGTTTCGTTAGTTTAGTCTATTTATGGCCAGATGTGGAATCAAAATTAACATATTATGTTGGAATTCTGGCCTAATAATTAACTCGTAATTCCCTTGATTTTTTTTGCTTGGGACAAATGTTTGGTTGTTGTTGTTGTCCCTTGATCTTTTTATTTATCCCTTGGGATCTCTCAGATATATATAGACAGATACGAAAACAACCCCAATCTGTTTATGACTATCTAAAATACCTGGACTTGAACTCTAACTTTATCTCCAACTCTATCTCTAACCTGATTTGAACTCCCCTACACTCTATTATCTTCTAGAATACATGATTAACTCAATAATCACCCCTTAATCATGTTTTTTGGGGACACACAATAATTTAGGATACATTTACATCTTCACCGTGCACAACTTTGGGATGGGCACATCTTCATCTCTGAGATGGGACATCTTCTCCCCGTATACAAATTAGGGTCGATCACATCTTCAACTCCAGGATGGGCTCATCTTCATCCTGCTCGTGGGTTCGGGTTGGGCACATCTTCAACCTGCACTCGACAATGGAATGGGCTCATCTTCATTTCTATCACACTCTTTTAGGGTGGACGCAACTACATCCATTGGGATGGACACAACTACCTACCAAACACATAGTTTTAGATTTTAATAGGGATGAAAACAGTCAAAAACGATCGAAAAAACATCAAAATCGTTTTTGATTTCATATTTTTTGAATGGTACGAAAAACAAAAATGGAAAATCACGATCGGGATGCGAAATCGATATTGTCAGTTATTCGAAAAAAATGATCAATTCGGTATGAAAATATATCGATAACAATCGAAAAATGGTAAATACGACGGAATGACAACAACAACAAATTAGTTCCCATAAACTTGATATAGTCATATATTGCGAATAATGATGCATCACATTTCATATGTAATCCTTACATTAGTAAGTAGTCCATACATGACATAATACATACATGAATACATCGTCCATACACATACATGAATACATAGTTCATACATTAACACACAACGATAAAGTAAGAATCTAACATCCTCCCTGATCCTTGAGTATTTTCTTCAACTACATTGTCTATGTGCAAGGCAAATAGCCTGCTGCTGCCTGCCTGATGCCCGCAACAACAAAATAAAATTATACAAGTTTAAGCTTGTTGCGGTGTTGCCTGCAGCATGGTTGTAAATGAACACCTGGACGCCTAGGCGCCTGCCGGGCGCCAGGACGCCCAGGTGCCCGCCTAGGCGCCTAGGCGTCTAGCCAGGCGGCGGCAGCCCTAGGGGGCAGCAGGGGAGGAGCAGCCCAGAGTAGAGGAGGAGGCGTCGACGTCTTGGGGCAGGGAGCAGGCGGCGTCGGCGTCCTGGAGCAGCGGCGGCGGCGGCTTGGAGCGGAGGCAGACAGGGGCGGCCGCTTGGGAATAGGTGTCGGGATGGAGGCTGAACGAGGTAAGGAGGCAAGGAGCATGTTTTAAGGCCCACCAGGCCCAATAACATTTCAATACCCTTCCAAACCCTAACTCCCGATTGCTTGCTCTAGCTCCAGCCGCCGATGGCTTCCAGACCGAGCGTCGGGCATACGACACCTAGCGCCGGGCTCCCAAGTAAGATCCAACATCGTCTACCACGATCCAGGTGCCATTCCTCTACTCCGACGTCTCCCCAGGCCGCGTCGACGCCCCTGCCGGCTGCGCCCCCCTCCCCCGGGCCTCTTCCCCTTCCCTGCCGCCCTCTCCAGGCGAGGCGAGCCTCCATGGCGTCCGCCGCCGGCCGACTGGACGCCTAGGCGGCGACGAGGCGTCGCCTAGGCGACACCTGAACAACACTGGCCTGCAGCAATCTAACAAATAGCTTGCCGCCTCCTATACAAATACGAGCGGCGATGACGACTGTTTTCATACGATGGTTGAGCTAGCGGCAACCAGACGAGGGTTGGGGCTTGATTGTTTGATGGCTTACCGATACCGGCGACGAGGGCCGCAGTGCGGCGTCAGCGGCGATGAGAGCCCGCAGCGATGTCGGTCGTGACGGCTGGCAGGCGCTGCGCCAGCAGCGACGGCTCAAGGGGGTCGGCGTAGGTGGCAGCGTCTCTGGGGGCGGCGACGGCGGCGATGGATCGCCGGGCGGCGTCGGCTGCAATGGATCAGGGGTGCGGGTGGGTGCAGCATCGTCAATCATGACTCACGGAGTCACAGGAGATACGATTGGGGATCGATAGGAGAAGGCTAGGGTTTCACGGTGTGGTGTGGGCTTGGGATGTTGGCGCCAGGCGCCCAGGGTGCACTCGGTGGGACGATGGGTTAGTTGGGTTGGGCTTATTACGAATACAATAAAACGGTATAAAAACGGGATTATCCCGAATGAAATACAGGAACCGCAAAAACGGTCGGTAAAATACCTAAATCGTTTTCGATACCGATTTCAAATGTAGCCGTCCTGTTTTCGTACCGATTCCAAACAATTATTGAAAAAAATCGAAAACGATGG
The DNA here is from genome assembly GCA_036927565.1 of Tuctoria greenei. Lineage (NCBI taxonomy): Eukaryota > Viridiplantae > Streptophyta > Magnoliopsida > Poales > Poaceae > Tuctoria > Tuctoria greenei. The sequence goes on along the minus strand of JAYESD010000001.1, from coordinate 258,725,709 downwards.
GGAAAAAACAAAAAAAAAAACGGTATACGTACTTGATTTTAACCTTGGAGTGGACACAACTACAGCCCTTGGGACGGACGCATCCATCCTGAGCACTCTTTGAGACGCTCACGCAGTGTTATCCTAAACGGTAAACGGTAGACAGTCGGTGGAACTCTGTTTACCGTTTAGAAGGTTTAGACGGCATTTAAACGGTGTTTAAATGGATTAAACGGTGTGTACTGTAGCAGCAAGAAAAAATACTTTTTACTGTCCTGCACTACGATAGATGTTCAAATCAAGTTCAAACTCATATTTGGGATCAATTTAACTTTAACATCATATAAAATTAAAGAGACGATCATAATACCACACCAACAAATAATAATATTGAGATTGAAAAAAGTACATGTAGTTCCTAAACAAATATTTTAAACTTCTACTGCTAATGGTTGTTTTATTATATTTTTTGAAACACGAGTAATATTACTTCTAATGTTTTTAAGTGTTTAAGTGAAGCTTAAAAAATATATTGATTTTAATCAATTTGGTGATATTAATTTTAAACTTGCATATGACTTAGAAGTGTAAGTTCACTTTGCTTAAACGGTTCTAAACACATTTAAACAAGTTTAAAATCCGTTTTGTTTAGCCCGTTTAGCCCGTTTAAAAGGGCGTTGACCTGTTTAAACGGGTCAACCGTTTAATCCACCGTTTAGGGGCTAAACTGTGCAGTTGCCCTCTGTTTAGCGTTTGAACGCGTTTAAACAGACCGTTTAAGCCGTTTAGGATAACACTGCGCTCACGACCACCTTCGTTGCTGCGAACAATCTCTGCGAAGCTCATGGGTACACCTCTCGTGTATGTGACCGACACTAACACAACGCAACCCAACAGCCCAGTTGTGCTCTACTTTTCACGTTGTTCGGCTCAATCAAGCCTAACCGGCGACACTGTTCGGTCAGCCCAGCCCGACTCAAGCAGTCCTCTTCGTCATCCACCTGCACCACTGGGCAGACAAAGCCCATGTTGTAATTCCGGCCTCTGATCAGCTGTTCTAGGCGCTACTCTGATTTGGGATCAGTACAGCGAGCCCCTGGTGCAGAATAGCGGGAACATAAAAGAGAGAAGCAGAGAAGAGCAAGCGCCTTGGTGCTGTAGAACTTGGTGAGTTCCAGAGAAGATCAGGGGCCAGGAGGTTCTGGGTGAGTTGCAAGAACTCGCCTAGATGAGTTTTTGCCGTGGGGCTATTTGCACTGGTGGAAACTTGATTATTTTATTCAATAATCTGATCTAATGCGGTGGCACAGGGGGCATCAGTGCCTATTCGTTATATAGGCCTAGTTACACGTGTTGTCCAGAGTTACAATACATTTAACTTATCTCTTGAGAAGACTCTAGACACATTTAAAACAGCATGCCTGGATACATCTGGTGATGTCACACCTTTGCAAGAGTCCTACCTGGACTTTGCAAGAGCCTGAGCCTGAGCCTGTGCTCCTCGGAGTCCAATTCAGACTCTTGCTGTTGAGGACGCCAACGGTCAAGATCATCTGACATTCTCCTCTTGATCCTAATGTTGGAGCACATCCAGGATCCCAATCCTGTTCCTCATCTCGGACTTCTGTCTTTCAAGGCCTTGGTCAAGATGTTCGTCATTTGGTCCTGTGTAGAGGCTTGCTCAAGCACAATAGCACCATTGTCCACACACACTCCCATATGTAGTGGTACTTGGTGTCTATGTGCTTACTTCTGTCGTGGTGGATTGGATTTTTGCTCAAGTCTATAGTAGACTTGTTGTCAACTCGTAGCACTGACACCTTCACCTTTTCAACCAAATCTTCCATCGGCTGTGCTATTCATACACCTTGACATGCCCCTTGACCTTGAGCTGCTGCAATGTATTCCGCTTCACACGAGGACAGGGCCATCACCTTTTTGCTTGTTGGACTGTCAAGAAATGGGGTTGTTACCAAGACAAAACATCACCCCAGTTGTGCTCTTGTGGTCCTCCACGTCTCATGCGTAGTCATTGTCCGTGTACCCAATCAACTCCATGTTGTCTCCCTTTGGATGGAAGACTCCGAAGTGGATTGTATCCGCTATATAGCGTACGATGCGCTTGACTGCAACATAGTGTTCTTCTCTTGCTCCTCAAAGAACCGACTCACATACCCAACCGAGTAGGCGAGGTCGGGCCGTATTGTTCACCAAATATCGCAGCCCTCCCACCAAACTCCTGTACTTCGCTGCGTGCACCAATGGACTCTTGCTTGTCTTGTAAAGCATCAGACCTTGCTCCATGGGGAATGCACAGGGGTTGCCCTCCTCTAGACCAACTTTTGAGACAAGCTTGGAAGCGTAGGCCGTCTGTCCAACGCTTATCCTTGCTTCACTGTTGCACCTCCATGCCAAGATAACACGATAAGAGGCCTAAGTCGCTCATCTTGAATCGCTTCGTCATCTCCTCCCTAAACTTCTTGATGTTGTCACCTCCTGTGATCACAAGGTCATCGACGTACATGCCGACAATGAGCTTCTCCTTTCCAGCTTCACGAAAGTAGATTCCGTGCCCGCTTGAACTCTTATAGAAACCAAGTGATAGTAAGCAATCGTTGAGCTTGACATTCGAGGCTCTGAGCGCTTGACGATGTCCGTATAAAGCTTTCTTGAGTCGGAAGACCTTGTGTTCGGCTCCTCGACGATGAAGCCAACGAACTGGGAGACATACACCTGCTCCATCAGATCACAGTTCAAGAAGGCGCTCTTCATGTCCATGTGGTGTACCTCCCACCCCCTGTGCACGACAACTTCAAGGAGCAAGCGGACAGGCTCGAGACTGGCTACAGGAGCGACCATCTTGTCAAAGTCTACTCCTTGCCGCTAGACATAGCCTTTAGCCACCAAACGGGCCTTGTTTTTTACCACCTCTCCATGCTCGTCCCTCTTCACTTTGAACACTCACTTTAGGCTAGCGATGGCAATTATACCCACGGGTTCGGGTACCCGACGGGTATTGCACCCGGCGGGTACGTGTGCGGGTGGATTTTTTTACTCGCGGGTACAACCTGTACTCAACCCGACACATTAAAGGTTCGAGTACGAGTTTTATTTTTCACGCGCGATTACCCGTTAGGTTACCCAAAATCTGTAAATCAGCCAAGTCTAGCAAGGAAACAAAACACAAACCCACCCACAACCTTAATCTGGTGAGCGGCCTAACACCCCACCCCTCCTCACCCGCACCAAAGCGCCGCTTCCCGGGCTCGTCCTACCACCGCAGCCTCCTCACGACTCCTATCGTCTCTCGACATCGATCCTTGCCCTTACCGGCGGTCAGTCGCCGCCATCCGCCACCGCCTATCCACCTCCATCCCTTGCCGTCGAGCACAACCTCCCGTAACCTAGCCGCCCGTCGCACCCCGATCAGCCGCCGGTGCCGTAGCAATGCAGCGCACGACTCCTGGCCCCTGCGTCTCCCACTCTCCCTCTGACCCCTGGCCCCTGCGTCTCCCACTCTCCCTCTAGTCATTCGCCTCCGATTTGGTGCCATCAGGGGCTGCATCAACTCAAGGTATGACTCGATCTGTTCGAGTAGGCAGCTCATGAAGCTATGGGCGACCTGTGTTCAATCAGAGAAGAAGGCTTGCTTAACCCTTGCTTTGATTGGAATTAAACCAAACCAGGATTCCCTCGTCACTTTCTTGTAATCAGAAATCGACTTGGAGAATGTCGATAACCTTTAGTATTTGATTGTATTTTTAACATGGTGACCTGGATTAAAATCTTTTGTCAAGTGCGATGAATGCCACAGATTCGATGCAATACGTGATCCCTACCGTTTGGTTCTGTTTGTTTGAGTATATATTCTTTAGTGTGTATTGCTTGTTCATTTTGTTTCAGTACAGATTTTCCCTAAATGTGTCATTCGTATGAAATTTCTGTTAGGTTAGGTCAAAATCCGACGGGTATCCGAAACCCGTCGGGTATGGGTTCGGGTATGAAATTTTACTTGTGGGTATGGGTTCGGGTATGAAAATTTACCCGTACATTTTCATTTCGGGTTGGGTTTTTGCTCTACCCGATCCAAACTCGACCCGTTGCCATCCCTACTACTTTAGGCCAATGGGCTTGTGTATTGCAGGAAGATCAACAAGTGGCCACGTCTTTTGTCTTCTATGGACTCTATCTCCTTGAGCATGGTTTGTCTAAGCATGGGTACAACACCTTCAACAGCACCTCTCCTGGGTACAACTAAAGCCTATGTGGGAACAGGAACGGATGGGAGCAGAGGACAAAACAGGGCAACACAACAACAGAAGGTCTTGGATGGGTCTTGGAGGATGCTCAGAAGTCTTGTGGGAGCTCCATTCTTCAACCTCGTGCCCCCCGTAGGGATAGCATCACGTATAGGTCCTCAAGCGCTCTGTGCTGCCCCTGTTGGGTGCTGTTCAGCACTCTCGTGGTGCTGTTTAGGATTCTCAGTACCTTTAATGCTTCTCCCAGCTGCTGCAACCCATCTTCCAATACCTTCAGTGCCTCGTACATGACCTCTAGGTCCCTGTAGGGCTATTCTGGTGCATGGAACAGGTGGTCCAGCTGCTGCTAGACCCGTAGAGTCGATGTAGAACGTGCTGAAGTCTTTACTCGCTGCTCCTTCGCCTCAATCCCACTTGGCTGCCTCATCGAACACCACGTCACGCGTGATGTGGACGCGCCGATCTACCGGATTGTACATCTGGTACGCTTTCATACTTGCAGCATATCCAATGAACACCATTGACGTCGTCTTCACGTACTCCACATACCCGAAGGTTTTGAGGTAATGGACGACCGGTCGTCGCTCGTGCCAAACTTCGTAAGGCGTCTTTCTGTCGAGATTATGTGTTGGGGATCGATTTAGGATGTGAACACCCGTCGTGACTGCTTCACCCCAAAACATCCCAGGTAGCCCCTTAGTCTTCAACAAGCTTTGTGCCATGTCGACTACCGCCTGATAGCATCGCTCTACAGCCCCACTATGCTGCAACGTGTAGAGACTTGTGAGCTGGTGTCGTACGCCGTGTTGGGCGCAATACTCGAACTCCTGTGAGGTGAACTCCTCCCTGCAATCAGTACGGAGTAGCTTCAACCTCCTGTCGGACTCTAATTCAACAATAGCTCGGAACCGCTGAATAAGTCGCATGCTTGTTCCTTGCTTGAGAGAAGATAGAACTACATGTAGTGGTTCCCATCATCGACCAGCAACAAGAATATATTGTTTCCACCTGGAGTCGTCGGAGTAATGGACCCACTAATGCCACTGTGGACGAGGTCGGGTGCGCCCTTCGCATCGCGCTCAACATCATCGCATTGCGTGGTAGACAAACCGATCGCGTGATGTTGAGCCTGACAGAGTACAACTTGTTGTTGTCGCGTTGTACTCGTGTGAGGAGACGATTCTCCTCGTCTCGTATCTGCATCACTCCATGTACTGTGATGTTGTAGCCATCCTCATCCAGTCTGCTGACGCTGATAATGTTGGTGGTGAGGCGCGGGATGTAGTAGACGCCGGTGAGCCTCCTGTGCTCACCCGTCTTGGCGGCGAAGATGACCATACCCTTCCCCTGGATCCGCACGATCGAGTTGTCGTCAAACTTGATCGTCCCGATGACGTTCTCATCGAGCTCGGAGAAGATGGCGCACGAGCCCATCATGTGGTTGGTCGCGCCTGTGTCGAGGTACCATGTGTCGTCGTCAGAGTCGTCGTCGTTGCCACGTTGCGCTAAGACACGTCCCATCACTATCTCCAGTGGACAGGTGGAACGCTCTTGTACAGGCTCCACCTGTATTGAGGTTGCCCTTGTCATGAATAAGGCGCCCTCCTCTTCTACCTCCGTCATGTGAGCCTGCTGTTGCGGCTCCTCCTGCTTCGATTTCGATTGACACTCCTTGGCCCAATGACCCTTCTTTACGCACTTCTTGCACTGGTCTCGTGAAATGTCCTTCTCGGAACCCTTCTTATTCTTCTTTGGTGCGCCCTATCAACAACCCTTCTTTGAAGACTCGACAGCCATTGCTCCTCCTTCACCTGCTTCTCCCACTCCCGAGTGAGGTACAGTTGGTCGTTATGAACTCCTCCACTTCGCTGCATTGTGTCGAAGGCGTTTTCGGCAGCCTTGACCCGTCCTGTCACATCCGACAATGTGAGGGTCGACACGTCCAGCAAAGTCGTGGTCGCCATCACGATATGTTGGAAGCATTCTTGAACACTTTGTAGGAGCTTCTGCACAACCACTGACTCCTCCAGCGACTCTCCGAGCGAGGCAAGGCGCACCACCATGCCGCTCAGCCGAAGGGAGAAGTCCTCGATCCCCTCACCATGCTTGAAGGAGGCGGCCTCAAACTCACGCCGGAGTTGCTGCGCCGTCGTCTTCTTCACGCGGTCCGCCCCGACCCTCATTGAGGGTGATTGTTTCCCATGCTCCTTCACCGTCTTCTTCTTTCCGATCGTGGTGATCATCTCCGGCGAGACAATGCTGACGAGGATGTCCAACACCATCATGTCCTCCTGCTCGGTTGCATTGCCTTTCTCCACCGCCTTCCAAAGCAGTCGTGCCCGTAGCTTGATCTTCATCATGACAACCCACTCCGCGTAGTTGGTCTTGGTGAGTATTGGGAACCCGGTTCCCGTGTTCGCCTCACGAACCGCCGGATGGGTTGTCGTATTAATCTTGCCGCCGGTGATGCTACCCTTGCTTGGAGGGGTCTGATCTTCCGTTGTCATGGTGCTAAATTTAAATCAAGATCAAATCCGGCTCAGATACCACAAATGTTGGAAATCCGGTGTGCTGGACACCAGAAATACCTTGTTCAGCCGCCGGGAAGGCCTCTGCAGCAGAGGAGAAAATAACAGTTGTGCCCTGTACTGCTACTATGCACACAGGAAGCTACTGTGCAATCTGCTGTATGCACAGGGCTAAGGATGGTCCTACAGGCAAGTCAAATAGCAGATGTGATCTGCTATACTATAGTGCACAGTGGCAGGACAGGGGAACAAGTCTGTTCTAGGTGAGTTGCTGATCCATCCCTGGGCACAAGATTTCTCTGGTGGAATATTATTCTACTCAATGGGATGAATACATGGGTGCGGTAGGCTTTCTTTTATAGTCTTGATACAAAGACTTCTAGTCTAATAATACTAGATTCCTACTTGATTTAGACTTCATCTATAAGGGAATAACAAACTTCTGGACTCTTAATAGGTGCTGCTGCACCTGGACTCTTATCTATTAGGTGGCTGATTACCTCTCTGCAAAGTCCTATTCTGACTCCAGGGAGGTGCAACTGTGCCTTTGTTTCCCTGTTGCGCACCCCTGGTTCAGCAGAGTCCTATTCGGAGTATACTGCCAGGTTGCCGCACCAGGGGCCAGCTAGGGTCAACCAACATTGCTCGGCTCCGGTGAAGGACGTAAGCTCCTTCGTGGTGGTGAACATGAACTCCCCCTCCTCCAGCCTCGGTGGGTGTGGTGTGCGCCCAGGAGGGTGAGGGTTCCCAACATGTTGTGCATCGTGTGGAACTGAAGTGTGTTGCTGTGGTAGGTGTCGACGTTGCTGCCCACATCTGTCGGTGCCATAGCAAAGCGGCCTGCAAGAGCCTCTGGGCATCGTCGAGGGTGTTGGGTGCCTCCCAGTCTGTCTGGACGCTGGCGCGGAGACTCCTAGGGTCTGGACAGACCCTTCTGTGCCTCTGCTAGGTGTTGCAGTGATGCTGGTCAACTCTGGGCCCTGTAGCACCTCGTCGGCTGCGGGAATATCAGGTCCATGAGGTGCTACATCTAAGGAGTCAACATCGAACGTAGTGTAGTCCTCTTCTTTAGCTCCTTCACCCCAGTCCCACTTGACCGCCTCGTCGAATATCACGTTGCATGATATGTGTGTGCGCTCGTCAGCTAGATTGTACATCTGGTACCCTTTCGTCCCAGCAACATAGCCAATAAAGACATACTGCTCGCCCTTCCGACCACCGTCTCGTTGCGCCGCTCCACAATCCCATTTTGCTGCGGCGTGTACGGGGTTGTGAGCTGACTTTGTATGTCGTGCTGAGCGCAACACTCGCCAAACTCCTGTGAGGTGAACTTCCCTTCACGATCAATACAGAGTAGCTTCAACCTCCTCCCAAACTCTAATTCAGCCGTCGCGTTAAATTGTTGAATTAAGTTGGGGCCCTGGTCCTTGCTTGCTAGGAGATAGTGTCACATGTAGCGATTCATGTCGTTTACTAGCAACACGAACATCTTATTGCCGCTTGGAGTCGTCGGCGAGATCGGCCTGCACATGTCGTCGTGGACGAGGTCGAGCGTGCCCTCCGCGCTTCGCCGTGCCTTCATGAGAAAGCTGGAGTTCCTCTACTTTTCGGCTAAGCAAGCCTCACACAATTGATCGACGTGATGAATTTGGAAAGCCTGAGCACCATCTCCTTTGCAAGCTTTCAAAGCGCTGGGAGTCGACGTGTCTATAGCGTTTGTGCCAACGCCCCACATGTCCAAATCGTGCGGTCAGGCGGACCAGACGCGTGATGTTGAGCCTGACGTACAACTTGGTGTTGTCGTGTCGCATTCGAGTGAGAAGACGGTTTTACTCGTCTTGAATGTGCATCACTCCTCCATGCACGGTGATGCTGTAGCCATCGTCATCCAGCCACACGAGGTTGGTGGTGAGACAGGGATGAGGTAGACATTGGTGAGGCGTCGATGCTCGCCCGTCCTGCAGGCGAATCGTACTGTGTCGTTCCCTTGGATCCGCACGATCGAGTTATCGCCGAACTTGATGGTTCCGACGTTGTTCTCGTCAAACTCAGAAGACAGCGTGTGAACAAGTCACGTGGTTGGTCACGCCCATGTCGAGGTACCAAAAGGCGTCGTCGTTGTCGTGGTCACGATGTGTGAAGACGAGTCCCTCCACTATCTTCGGTTGACGCGTGGAATGGTCGTGTATAGAATCCTCCTGTACCGAGGCCTTTCTTGTCATGAACAAGGCACCCTCTTCTGCCTTCATCACGTGCACCTGCTGTTGCAGCTCCTCCTGTTGCTGCTTTTTCGAACGACACTCTTTGGCTCAATGGTCCTTCTTGGCCCACTTCCTGCACTGGTCTTGCGGAATGTCCTACCCGGAACCTTTCTTCTTCTTGGGTGTTCCATTTTGGTCGCCCTTCTTCGAAGAACTCTCATCACCTCGCACCTCCTTCCGTCGTGCTTCCCGCTTTTGTTGAGTGAGGTACAGCTGGTCGTCGTGCACTCCTCCCTTGCGGCGTGACGTGTCAAATGCGTTTTCGGCAACCCTCAACCGTCTCAGTCGCATCTGACAATATGAGGGTCGACACGTCGAGTAGGATCGAGATCGTCACCACGATCTGCTCAAAGCATTCTAGAACGCTTTGAAGGAGTTTTTCCATCGTCACGGCCTCGTCGATCTCCTCCCCTAGCGTCTCGAGACGGGTCGTCGCTCAGATGAAGGGAGAAGTCTTCCACTCTCTCGCCATCTTTTAACGCGGCATTGTCGAACTCCCGCTTGAGTTAACGTGTCGTGTTCTTCATGCGCTCGGCCCCGACGCGAATGAGGGTGATTGTGTCCCACGCCTCCTTTGTCGTCTTCTTCCCAATCATCGTGATCATCTTCGGCAGGACGACACTGGCGAGGATGTCCAACGCCATCATGTCGAATTTGCATTGCCACGTCTTCGCAACTCACCGCCTCCCACAACATCTGGGCCTTCATTTTTATCTTCTTCATGACCGCCCACTCCGCGTAGTTGAGCTTGTTGAGTATGGGAATCCGGTTCTCGTTTTCACCTCACGAACTGACGGACGGGTTGTCGTATTGATCTTGTCGCCGGTATCGTCACCAGTGCCACTGGGAGAAGGGGTCTGCTGGTCTCCCGTTGACATGGCTCTGATTACCATGAATGTTGGGATTCCGGCCTCTGATTGGCTGTTTTAGGTGCTGTTCTGATCTGGGATCAGTACAGCAAGCCCCTGGTGCAGAACAGCAGGAACAGAGGGTGTTTAGCAAGCAGCAGAGAGGGGAGAGATATGTGCTGCCGCTGTTCTTGAGATCAGAACGGAGCAGGGGGAAGCAGAGAGCAGGCGCCTTGGTACTATAGAACTTGGCGAGTTCCAGAGAAGATAAGGGGCTGGGTGGTTCTAGGTGAGTTGCAGGAACTCGCCTAGATGAGTTTCTGCCATGGGGCTATTTGCACTGGTGGAAACTTGATTATTTTATCCAATACTCTGATCTTATGCAGTGGTGCAGGGGCACCGGTGCCTATTTTTTATATAGGCCTAATTACACATGTTGTCCACAGTGACAACTCTTATCTGTTATCTCTACAGTAAACAGGACTCAACTTATCTCTTGAGAAGACTCTAGGCACATTTAAAACGGGTGTTGTCCGTACCTGGATACATCTGGTGCTGCCGCACCTCTCCAAGAGTCCTACCTGGACTCTGAAGGAGCCCCGTGTGCCTCCTAGGAGTCCAATTCGGACTCCCCTGCCGTTGAGGGCTCCGACGGCTAGGGTCATCCGACAGCCCAACCATTTCTCCACTTCTCAGCTCAGTCAAAAACCCATGTACAGCCCACAAGTCTGTAGTACACCTTTTCCTTTGCTGCACGCCACAACACCGCCAGGTCTATCACTTGGTTCAACACAAAATCACGTGTGTCCAAGGCCCATTCACACGTGACCTCGAATCTTATCAGAACCGCAACATTCGATCGCCCCAAGTCCTCTTGCTCCCAATCGACTCCCGATCGCAATGCCAAACAACATTGGCTTCCCCTCGAGTCCATTGTTGCCGCCTCAGGTAGCTATCTGCTCAAATGCATGCTCGACCATCGAGCACCGCTCGGCTACTCGCATTCTCAATGTTGCGTGCATCAACTCTTGAGTGATGCCCCTTGGTCCTCAACGTCGCACGCTTTTGAGCAAAGCCCGCCTCAGCCACCATGCGCCAGCACAACTCACACTGGGCGTGCAACCACAAGTGCACGCCCTGCCATGCACGACGTGGCCTCCCTCAGATCGTCCACGATGTGCCGCCTTCGAACCTCGACTGCTGGTTATCAAGACCAAGGTGCTATCGTATGGGCCGTCGCCCATTGCTTGTGATCCACCTAATCGGTGATCCCGCCTCTGTCTGACCGCGCCCCCCAGGAGCATGCCCTCCCGAAGGCAACATTTAGGATCTTCACCTAAGCTCTGATTACTAATTGTTAGAATTCCGACCTAATAATTATCTCGAATTTCCTTTGATTTTTTTATTTGATCTTTGGGATCTTATATATATATATATATATATATATATATATATATATATATATATATATATATAGACTTTTACAGATACGAAAATAACACCGAATCTGTTTATGACTATCTGAAACACTTGGATTCAAATTTTAATTTTATCTCTAACTGTATCTCTAACCCGATTTGTACTTCCCTACACTTTATTATCTTCTAGAAAACTTGATTAACTCAACGATTTATGCCTTCCATTTGAAGATATATGTTAATAGATTGGTAGTGAACTGAACTCTAAAACATGCATCTGTAATCTAATCTATAGAACACACTACATTTAGCACATCTAGTAGTTGATGAGTATTTTCTTTTTGGATCATATTCGTTGTGGAGCTATGCTATCGGTCAAGAGTGAACACTTGCTTTCTGTACAAAGCACCCTTGTTCGCTGCACTTTCCTCCTTTATCTAACCTCAGCGGAAGTTTCTATTTTTTTTATTCGACTGAAAATATGGAAATAGGTTTTTGCCAACATGTTTTCATTTTGTTTAGTCTTATGCTCAGTGAAGGTATGATATTGTCTCATGGATCTCTTGCAGGGCACCTTTATATGTTGTTCAGTCAGATGATTGGGATTGTTCTTGTTGTCTTCTTTGGGATCCAGCCCATGCTGATTGTGCTGTTCCACAGGTAACACTTCACTTATTTTGTTACAGTATTCCCCGCCCAAAGTCAAAGTGTGTTGAGGTGAAAGGGCAGAGTTGAGGCCTACCAAGAGTGTGTGTTGCCCTCATTAAAGAGGGACTTGGAGAGCACGGTGAAGTCCCACATGATCGTCTCGAGGTTAGCCTACCATGGCATGCCAAGCACCATAATGATGGAGTTTGGTAGATTGGTGGTGAATGTTGGAAAACTTGGGTTCTCAATAGGGAACTCGTGATTATTAATCTGGAAGGTGCGTTTATTCCAATGGGTTTGGTGGCAATATATAGCCCGGTTACTATGAATTTGACTTCTACAACTCTAATTCAATTCCCAATCTGCAGCCATTTCCTATTAGGACCCATAACTACAATCTGACTAGAACTAGGACTCCTAATATGTTGAGGTCACATAACATTCTACCCCTTATCTGAACATCCTATAGCTCGAACCCATGCCAGCAACCCACAACATTCAGGATCATCTTATAATCCCCTTTGCTCCTGGTGCTTGTGCTTATCTCACGACCTTGTTGCATCTTCCTCTTGTCGTGAGCCTTCTTCACTGAGGCTCCTCGCGTCTTCGAGTTGTTGTAAGAGAAGGTTGTCAGGTCCCGTGAGTGTCAAATCCTACCGATCCAAGCCATCGCCTCGCCTTCGATCAACCACTAACGCGTGCTCGTCGTTGCGGGTCCACTTGTGCCCGTCGGTCTTATGCACAACCTGTTGCCTCTCGTGTGCCAAGCCTCCTACTGGAACAATGATGGGACTTGAACCTAAAATCTCCCTCAAATCACAATGGAACTCAAACCCAATGTTGGTTGCTCACGCGATGGAACTTGAACCCACAATCACATGCGACCACAATGTGACTCGAACCCGCAGTCGATCGCGTGTGCACTGGAGTTGTACTTGGTGGCGTAGGATGTCTCATTGAGCAAATCTGCATGACAAACTAATTATTTGCGTGTACAACAATCCTTCCTCTGTTTTGCCTCCACCATAGTCGTTACCTTGCACACCGTTAGTGGGGGAAGTTCAGTAGACTTCAATTGGAAGGGAATTATGATTTGCATTAATCCTGTCAAGAGGTACATATAGGGTTGGAGACTTAAGGGCCAATAACCCTCTACATAATGACCACATTACCCTTGACTATTGTCTAAAATACCCCTCTATATATGATACACTCCAACATTCCCGCAACCGCAACATCTAGTCGCGACAGATGTTGACACTGGACCCGAACTTGGAAAACACCGATCAAGGGATACCATTCGTGAAGATGGTGGTGATTTGCGATTTCGTCGGAACGTGGAGAACTCGAACATCGCCAAGGGCGACCCGCTCACGAACGAAATTGGGGTCGATCTCCAGCACTGTTATCCTAAACGGCCGTTTAGGACTGTTTAAACGTGTTTAAATGCTAAGCAGACTTTTATTGTGTAGTTTAGACCCTAAAAGGATAATAAAACAGTTGAACCGTTAAACGTGTCAACGCCCGTTTAAACGTTGTAAACGGGCTAAACGGAACAAATTTTGAACGTGCTTAGAACTGTTTAGGCAAAGTGAAGTTACAATTTTCAGCCAGATGCATGTTTCACTTAAACACATATGAAGTAGTATTACTTGTGTTTCTGAAAATATAATAAAACAACCATTAGTTGTTGCAGGTTAAAATATTGGTTTAGGTTACTAATGCCCTATTTTTCGTCTCAATATTATGATTCGGTGGTGTGGTATTGTTATTGTCTTTTCAACTTTTATATGATGTCGAAGTTAAATTGATTCCTATTTCCAAACATGAGTTTCAACTTGATTTGAACATCTGTCGTAGAGCAGGGCAATAAAAAAACATTTTTTCTTGCTGCTACAATACACACCGTTTAATCCGTGTAAATACCGTCTAAACGGTAAACAGAGCTCCATCGATTGTCTACCATTTACCGTTTAGGATACCACTGATCTCTACATGCTTCGTGCGCTGATGTTGGACGGAGTTGCTGAAGGGTAGACGGCGCTGACGTTGAAACACTAGACCAGCGTGCTCTGAGCGAGGGGATTGTGAAGCTACTGGAGCAGCCGCTCCAGCCAGAAAGCATAAGGCACATCGTCGATAGGAGCCCCATTTGAGGAGACTCTGGCTTTAGTATCCATCGGAGTAGATACGACTTGCAATCAGTCATGTTCGCTCGCTCAAGTATCTCAACACAGTATTGCCGCTGCTCAAGGAACATGCTATCAGATCGATGCTCGACCGCAATACCTAAATAATGGTGAAGTTGTCCCAAGTGCATAGCAAACTCTCTGCAAGGCTGAGATGGTGCGCTATAGGAGAGTTGGACTAGACGCCGTGAAGACAATGTCATCCACGTACAGGAGGAGGTGCAAAGTATCATCCTCACATCGATAGACAAAGAGCGAGGTGTCCGACTTAGCCTCCGCAAACCCCAGTGAGACCAAGGATGCAAACTAATTGTACCAAGCTCGAGGTGCCTGCTTCAGACCATAAACAGACTTCTTCAGCCTGCAGATCATATCTGGATGGGCTAAATTTACGAACTTTGTTGGTGGATTGCAGTTCATTGCCTATGTAAGAGTGTCGTGGTAGAAGGCGTTCTTGACGTCCAGCTGATGGATAAGCTAAGACCGCGAGAGAACAATGCAGATAGTGGTCAGCTTCACAATTGGACTGAAGGTCTCGTTTTAGTCTACTTCGAAGCACTGAGTGAAACCTCGAAAGACCCACCCAACCTTGTACCTCAAGAGAGCCAGCCATCCACCTTCTTGTGCGTGAACACCCACCTGCCAGTAACAATATTGTCATGGCTGGAACGTGGCACCAGGTCCCAGGTCCTTTTGGCAAGCAGGATTGCGTACTCCTCCATAGCGTGACGCCAGCGAGGATCGGCGAGGGCGCTACAGACGGTACATGCGAGATAGGCAGTGAAGATGTCGACGAGAGGACGACGTCGGAAGGTGCTCAACGGGTTGGAGGACCCCGACATCCCGTCGAGTCACGATCTGGTGGACGTGATGTCGATTCCGGTGGATCCGAGGGTGGTACACCGGGGCTCGATGCGAGAGCAAGCTGGTGCATGAGCCTGTGCACGTCGCTAATACACATGCACAGGATCTGTGAAGCGAGACGCCGGCTCCGCGCATGGCGCAACGGGAGGTGACGAGGATGCCCGAACCGCGAAGGGCACGGTAGGAGACGTCGGGCTCACGTGTGACGTAGCAGGGAACGTCGAGGACGTCGAGGCCATGCAGAGTGCACCAGGAGGCGTCGAGGACGTCGTGGCCTTGCATGACGCAACTGTAGGTTCTAGGGGTGCCAGGGCCGTGTGTGGTGCAACAGGAGGAAAAGACAGAGTCGACTTTATAGGAGCAGCCTCGAGATCAGTAGGGAAAGGAGAATTCAACTCGGTGGCAGATTCGGAGGAGGATTGGAGAAAGGGAAGGACTCGTCGAAGACGACGTGGCGAGAGGAAGACACGATGAGTAGCAGGATTTAGACACTGATATCCCTTGTGATCAGGGAAGTATCCAAGAAAGACACAACGAGTCGAGCAGGGCACAAGCTTGTGTAGTGTTGTGATGGAGATGTTAGGGTAGCAAGCGCAACCAAAGACTCGAAGGGGCTTGTAGGTATAGTGTTGTCGAACAAGGCAAAGTGGGGAGTGTGAGCGCTAATTGTATTGGTAAGAAGGCGATTAAGGAGGAAGGTGGTGGTGAGAAGAGCTTCTGCCCGGTATCGAGTAGGGGCGGAGGCCTAGAACATCATGCATCGCATAATGTTGTTGGTAGTGTGAATCATGCGCTCAGCCTTGCCGTTCTGAGGGTGTGTAGGCAAGACATGCGTAGCTAGACACCGTGAGAGAGGAGGTCACATAGCGTGAGTAGGGGTGGGCATAAAAACTGAGATCAGAAAACCGAAACCAAAAAAACCGAGATCGGAACCGAATAGACCGAAATATCGGGTATCGGGTACTTTTCGGGTAGCGAATATAAATAACTTAAAAATAAATTTTGGGTTCAGTTACCACCCTCGGGTAATCGAAATAACCGTATAGTCAGTCCATCAAATATTAAGTTAAATTATGTGCGGTAAACTATAAACAATTCAAATTTTGGTATTTTATTTTCAAGTTGTGACGTGTGAAGTCGTTGGATTTACCTGTTTATTCGTGATTTGTCATTTATCAATTTATAATAAATTACTTCATGAGATTAAATTCATGAATTATATTGAACATGTGCGAACATGATATGAATATAAGGTATAATTCGGATATTACGGATAGGACCAAAGACCGAACCGAAATTTTGGTACCCAAAATTTTCGGGTACCTAAAATATTACAATAATTCGGGTAGTGATTTCAAGAAACCGAATTTTGAAAAAGACCAAAATACCCAAACCGAAATATCGGGTAGACCAAACGCTCACCTCTAAGCGTGAGAGGTCACAGAGTGCAGAGTTATCAAACTCACGCCTGTTGTCGCATTGGACGACCTTGATAGTGCGACCGAACTGAGTGGACACCCAAACAAAGAAGTGGAAAAGCGTGGCGAACGTATCAGACTTCAAACGCAAGGGAAAGGTCCAAAAATAGTAAGAGAAATCATCCACCAAATAGTACTTGTAGTTCGACACGCAAAATATAGGAGAAGTCCTTAGATCAGAGTGGATGAGATCAAAGGCATGCAAAGCGTGAGTCGGAGTCAAGAAAAGGAAGTCGAACATGACGACTGAATTGACAAGCGTGGCAGAGACTTCTGAGTGGCTCTGGTACATGAGATAATTGAACTACTGGGCAACAACTACTGGACAACTTAGACAAGGCATCATGCCCATGATGGCCTAGCCGACAATGCCAAGTAGTAGTGAAAGTTGTAGTAGTCAGTGCCTACAGAGTGGACGAAGAGGAGGCAGGAAGATGCAGGGTGTACAGGGACCTGCGCTTGTCAATTAGTTCGAGTGGTAAGATCTGTCACGAACAAGCCAAAGCGGTCAAACTTCATGGGGGATTGTTGTCAATGGTGAACTGATGAACATAAAGAAGATTTTGGATGATATTAGGAGCAATCAAAACATTTCGAACATAAAAATGATCGAGAAGAACCGAATCACCTATTAAGATGATCGGAAGGAAAGATACATTTCCAAAAAGAGTAGAGAAAGGATGGCAAGGGTGGGGAGGGTGCGAAGACGAGAGTAGGTTGGCGTTTGGTGTGGTTTGAAAGAAAGCACTCGAGTCAGCCACCCAATAGGGCGTCTGAGGTGGCTAGGGATGCATCGCCGAAAAGGAGTGCACAGGGGGACAATCAGGCCCACCGAATGCTGTAGTAGCTAGGAGAGCCGGTTGGGAAAGCGGCGGGTGCGGTGTCAAAGTACCAGGAGATAGTCAAGGTTTCATAGGGATCTGGCCAGTCCAGGGGTTATAGAGCGTTGGACAGGAGCTGTTGTCCTTATCGGTACCGCCAGCACCATCGTTAAAACCACCACGTATGCGTTTGCGATGGCGGCGATTACCATGACCAGAGCCGTTTGGAGCCTTGGGGGTGGTAGGAGGGTGAGGAGTGCCAGGTGATGTGAGAGAGGACCCTTGGAGGCAACCGCAGACGCGGAAGGATGATGCGGCTACCCGAAGCCGTAGAGAGCCGTGGTGATCGAAGAGTTGATTGTGGCATCCAGATCAGTGATGACATGTGGTCCTGACGGTTACTGATGCTTAATACACAATTAATGAGGTTAATTACCTTTAATAGCGTGGTAACGGGCCTTGACAGTGCCGTTACTGGTATTAAGGGCCTTCCGATAGTTATGGTATTAATGACACTTAATCGGGTCTTGAAGTCTTTGATTGCCCCTTGAAGGTCCGAGCCGTTGGAGGGTCCACCAGTCTGATTGTTGAGGCTGAAGGTCCGGCAGTTGGACACGTGGCAACTTCGAAGCTTTTTGTCTGGGACGGGTAGGTCCGGTATAGATGTACACGTGTCGGTACCGGAGCCTCCCTCTATCGGGGGTTGGGTCCTGGGGTGTTGCACAGGTGTTTAGCCCGGAGCTATCCCATGAGTGGGATCCGGTTGTATATACGTGGCAGCACCAGGACTAACGATAGAGAGGAAGCAGGTCCGGTCCCGTGTGACACGTGGGGCCTTCGCAGGTCTTCAACTCAGACAGGTGAAGTTCCTTTGGTCTTTTTGTAGTCTCAAGGGGTATACAGTACGCAGGGTACCGGCAACGACAGTTGTAGCGGTCGAAGGGGCGACAAGGGTGGCCGACATCACGGAGCTAGCAGCAGCAATGGAGTTAGAGGGGCAGTGTCGTCGAGAACCACGGAGGTGGCGCCAGCTGTTGCGCAACGGTGGGATGTGGGACGGTGCACTCAGCAGCGTCGATCATAGTCAGACCGGCTGCGGTAACGGTGCTCCAGCAACGACTCTGATACCAAATTGGAAGGGAATAATGATTTGCATAAATCCTGTCAAGAGGTACATATAGGATAGGAGACTTCATGGCAAATAACTCTCTACATAATGATCACATTGCCCTTGATTATTGTCTAAAATATCCGTCCACATTATACACTCCAACAACTTCTACTAAAACTCTAAATCGACTCCTATCCTAATCGAACAGGGTTGTGAATCCTCGCTTGGACGCCTAGGCGAGCGTCAGGCGAGGATCGCATATGCCAGCAGGGGAGGGGGAAACAACATGGGAGGAGGACTTGAAGGCCGTCAGCGCATGGAGGAAGTCGGAACGGACGCCGAACCAAGGATGGAGGCCGCCATTGTCACCGACGGCGCTGGAAGCTGAGTCTGCGAGTGGCGACGGAGGGATGGGTCAAGTAGGGAAGGCAGGGGAAAAATATGTAGCGGCTGAGAGGCTCTTGGGCCCAAGCCCATTAACCTTCACCCTAGGGTTTTAACTCATAACCCCATTCAACCATCCATTTTTTACTCTGATCTTGTCGTCCGTTTCAACTTCCTGCACTCAACGCTGGTTGACTTCGTCTCCAACCGGCCGACACCTTGTCTTCCCGCCGCCTTCGTTTCCAGTCGGTCGACGCGCCGTAGCTCCCCCTACCCCTCGCTAGCGCGTTGGACATTCGCCAACAGGACGCCTTGGCCGCCAGGCGACGCCTAGCTGTCTCGGGCCGGCGCCTTGCTCGGTCCAGTTGAGGCAAGCCACCATGGCGTCCGCTGCTGGCCAACTGGATGACTAGGTGGTGACTAGGTGATGTCTGGACAACACTGTAATCGAATATGACAATCTGTTTCCTATTATGGGCTGACTTTTCAATATAGAATATTTTCTATCATATAGTAATATTTTCAATGTACCATGAAAATTAGGGCTGGATCGGTAGTTGGTCTTATTCCATATTATTTTCTAAAAAATAGCTCAGGAGATCCTGTCGTTTCTGAGTACTGACCCTCCATTGATATATAAAACCTCTCGCTGGTCTATTTTATGTTCATAGTGCTGTAGACCAGATACAATCCATACTCTGAGAGATGCTTTCACCTTCCTTAAATTTTATTGTTTGGTGTAGGAACTGAAGACCAGTGAAGTTCTAAAGCAACTGAAGTATGTTAACATGGTAAGTTCTGATCCTACAAAGTAGTACATTTTGTTTTATTATTATCTATTCTAGGATATACATATAGTGTGATATGTAATATGAAATTTGGTAAATAGCAATGACAATGAATGCTTTAAATCTGTGAAAGGAAATCTGAGGGTACACACCTATTGTAATTTTGATATGATATAAATCAGCTTTAAGTTGTATTTGGTTTGTGGGACGAAGTGGGACGGGATGAAGCGAACCCACTTTTAGCGATGTTTGTTTCGAGGACAAATGCGATAGGTTCATCCCCATAGGGGAATATTCCCTTCAGCTTCGGGATGAGTTGGCCCCCAAAATTTGGTCGGACCAACTCATCCCACTTGGATGAGTGCGTTTTGTGTCTTTTCCGTTCTGGGCATTGGCCTCGCGGCGTGCATCCGCACCAAGGTTGCTTTGGCCCTGTCCTCACGCGACAAGGCCACATCCGTCGGTGCCTTCTCCATCGTGCTCGCCTCGTCGCCGGTCTCTGCCGAGCTCCCTTATGGCCATGTTACCACTGCATCTCCTCATGCTCCCCTCACGCGGCGTCCACCAGTGCTCGGCCCTTATGCCTGACGCGGTCGCCTCGACCTCCACTGCCTCCTTGACGTCTCGCACTGCCTCGACCGTTGCGTCCTTCGCCCGCTCCAACTTGCTCCCCGTGTTTGCAAGAGACGCTACCAGTACTGCCACACTGTTCCGCATCGCATAGCAACAATGCCATGGTCCACATCTCGCTGCTGCAGTCCTCGCCAAGTTCCTCGAGCATGTTGTTGTGTGGGACAGTGTGGTCATCTCCGCCTCCTCGAGCACGCCGTCGAGCTCGGCCCCACCTCCCCGCGCATTGGAGCCTACCAAGCTCGGCCCGAAGAGTGTTCGAATGAGCAGTTAACGGCAGTGTTTTAAAAAGCGGTCTAGGCGTCCGCTTAAGCGCCACCTAGGCGCTGGGCGTGCCCCCGCCGCTTCGCTTTCCCGTAAGCGATTGGAATAGGCGTTGGGCGTGCCGCTTCTTTTGCCTGGGTGCTGCTTTTTTGCCTGGGCGCCGCTCAATTGGGGTGGTGGGCCGGTTTCACTTCTAGCCCAAATAAGGAAACCCTATTTTCTATCCCTGGCCGCCGCTAGTCCCGTGTCCCCGACACTCCCGCAGTCATGCCGCAGAGACGCACTCGGCGCTCGCTTGACATTACGCCGCTGGTGCTTGCCCGACCGCTGACGCTCGCCGGACTTGCCGGCCCTCGCCCGTCTCACCTGCGCGCGGCCGACTCCGTTGTCCCCTTCCTTCGGCTCTCCAATCTCAGTCTCGGCCCTTGCCCGTCTTGCCGGTGCGCGGCCGACTCTGTCGTCCCCTTCCTTCAGCTCTCCAATCTCAGTCCTGGCCCTCGCCCGTCTCGCCGGCGCGCGGCCGACTCCGTCGTCCTCTTCCTTCGGCTCTCCAATCTCAGTCGCAGCCTCGCAGATACTGTTCTATCCTGACTCCCTGAGTTGCTGTCACTCTATTAGTTGCTCTATTAGCTCATTAGCTGTACTGCTGTATTAGCTGTAGATTGTAGTTGCTATGATCCTTTATGGTGTAGATTGTAGTGCTTTATCACTGTATTAGCTGTATTTAGCTCCACTTTTTGCGAAACGCCTAGGCGCCGCCTAGGCAGCCTATGCGCTAGTCGGAGCTCTTCTGCTTAATTTCCGCTTTCGCTTTTTTAAACACTGGTTAACGGACAAGAGATGTTTTCCTCCCCCATCCCTCTTCGTCTCTTCAATCAAACAAAAAATGGGGCTCGTTCCATCCCTCTTAAACAAACATAAAATGGGATCAACCAGGGATGGACCCAACCCATCCCATATTACCTCCAAAGGAAACACACCCATGGTAAATCTTTGGATCCCTTGATCACACCTCTTGACAGTTTGACTGGTGGAAGTTTGTAATTGTGAGCCAGGTCGGGTTAGATTTGCCATTCAATGTGGTACATTCATGCTTAATATATTTTGAAAGTTGAAGTAATTCCGTGGAGTTTTTGCAGTTAGCTTAGTGATGGATAAGTCTTTCAGATAACTCTACATCGCTTCTATTGCAGTTCACTGGCCTCCGGTGGTATTTATATCAATTTTTTTTTAAAAATGGGTGGTTTCTGCCCATGCTAACACGGGGGCTGGAACCCTGGGGCATGCATAGCATGCGGTGACCAGGGCGACCTTGCACGTGGTCTATCGAAGTTGTTTTTTATGACCATTTAAGAAAGATACTACATGTGTATTTCGCTACTACCGTGTGAATTAAAATATTTTGCTTGGAACCTAAGTTATTTAACCTTAAGAACTTATTGTTTGACTTCGAACTGACACTCCTTTTTTTCAGCTGAAGAATCAACTGGTTGGCCAAAACCAAAAGCCTGCATGAATTCCAGGATCATAGTGGCGATTCCTGATGTCAACTATGACTGCATGAATGAGTTGCTGTATGTTGTGTTGTCACGTAATGAGCCATCTGTAGTCAATAGAGCGTATGAGGATTGTTCCATTTTACCCTGTCGGATTGACCCCCACCAACGCCCCCTTTTTGTATTGTCCTCGTAGGTTTATGATCCAAAAGATCGTACAACTTAGGTTTGCCCTGCGCAGCTATGGAAACAGTGTACCCTTAGTCGCTGCCAAACAATCCTGTGATCCTGCGCCCAGTTTTGGTTATTAATTTTTGGACGAGGGGAGGAGCAAACCGGCTAGAAGTATTCGCTATCATACGTGTGCTATTTTTTGACATTAATGGATGCTGTTACAATAGAATAGACCAAATGTGGTGGTCCATGGTGTGATGCCTGTCGTGTGTTTGTACAATCTGTAGGTACATGTTTTTGGTTTGGGGTAGTATGCATTTCTAGAGGGTAGACATCTATCACCCAGTTGTACTGAAGGATGTGAACAAAATTAGACCTGAAATATTTGAAGTGTCTTCGAATATTATCTTCATATCTTGATAATCCTATTCTTTTGGGCTGCTTCCTGGTGGTAGTTTCTTTGTTTGGCAGCTGAGTCATATAGTGACCTCCATCCGCGGGCTGCCCCTACAGCATGACGAAGGAGGTGACGCCGAGCGCCGTGGCGACGAGGGTGAGCACGCCCCCGCCGGCGGACACACCGTTAACGTTGTTGCCGCAGGGCCTCTCGCAGGAGCAATGCGAATGCAATCACGCCAGGATCCTGCACGTATCATTATGCGTTTTGGCTCCTACGTTATATCTCACGCGAAACATCGTTCATGATGCGTGCCTGGTGATCAGCAGCAGAGGTCGGTCACTCAGACCATCAGCACTAACAATCTATAAAGCATACGTTAGTCTTTAAATTATACTCTATACTTCCAATATGTGTATTTATAAAAAATTTCAGTATGCTTTAAAACGTACTACTGCAGATGATCTGACTACGCCACAGAAGATATCGAGATCCGCTTGGTCTAGGAAGGAACGGCGCAGGACACGTGGTGCACGCAGGCCACCTTGATGGTGCTACGACGTGCATGAATACAGTTTGGAGAAGGGAATTTCTATACAGCTTCCCTCATCATTAAAAACACAATGAACTAAAATAGTGATAACGACTAAAAAACAATCTTTGTTATATTGCAATCGTGTTATCAGTCATCTTTATTTATTAGATTTGTATTCTACAGTTGTTATATTTTTGTTAACTTCCTCTATCTGAGTGTATCAGGTGGAGGCAACCGTATGTGTCGGTACCCCGCAGACTGGGTACCCCGCACACAAGGAGAAAACGGCTAAGGACTTGGCCTCTACTTGGAGGTAGAGTCCGAGGCTGCCACGTCGTGAAGGGAAGGATCAGATCATACCTTCCCGCCGGGACGCGCTCCCGGGCTACCACGTGGTCGGCAGGACCGGGCTTTCGCCTCTCCGCCAAGGCGGGCTCCGAGGCTGCCACGTGGCCGGCAGGACCGGACCTTCGCCTCTTCGCCAAGGCGGGCTCTGGGGCTGCCACGTGCCCGGCAGGACCGGACCCTCGCCTCCCCGTCGAGGCAGGCTCCGGGGCTGCCACGTGGTCGGCAGGACCGGACTCTCGCCTCCCCGCCGAGGCGGGCTCCGGGGCTGCCACGTAGCCAATGGAACCCCCGGGACCTGGCCCGTCTCCCCGCAAGGAAGGGCTCTTGGACTACCACGTGGCTCGCAGGGCTGAGCCTCCGCCCTCCCGCGGATGTGGGCTCCGGAGGCGTCACGTGACTTGTACAGCTGGGCGCTCAACTCCCCGCAGGGGCAGGCTCCGGTGCAACCATGTGGCGGTGGGCCGACTCGATGCGGTAGGAGGCCGCAGTAAAGGAAAGAGTGTACCGCTCAGACAGACATTAAGTACGCGCGCCTTCCCCAGGCGAAGCGGAGTCGCGCATGCGAAAGTCAAGGCTCCGGTGTTCTGTCTTGTCCAAGTAGCCGGTACAGACCCACTGCGTAAGGCGGACGAGTGAGCCGCGGGGACAAGACAGCGGGACATGCCCTGCCATCATGAGCAACTATGTGTAGCCCTGGCGCACGACGCGGTGGGACGGCACATTGAAGCCCCTGACAAAGGAAATTATATAGCATTTAATTCTAGATCTTGTATAGGATTTGGCTCTTCCTGGGACCACCTGTCAGGCCCCGGGGCCCACCTTGTGACTGCAGAGTCCTTGGACTATAAAAGGACTCGGCAGGCGACCTTCACAGGGGATCGAACAATCAAATCTCATACATGCTCAAGCAAGGCAATACACATACACTCCTGTGGACATAGGGTGTTACGCTCCGGCGGTCCGAACCACGTAAACCCTCTGTGTTCACCATCTCGTTGCGCTCAATCTCCTAGGACTAGCCCTCGTGTATCCAAAGAACCTCCGCGGGCTACTCTCTAAGAAGGTCTGGGGAAGTGTCGTTTAAGACCTTTGACATTTGGCGCGCCATGTAGGGGGCTTTTTCCCTGTGAAGATTCCCACCAGCAGCAATGGTGAACGGCCATTCCAACGCTGGTTCATCTAGGCCGCAGTCACGGCGAGAGGTGGTAGCGGAGGACCAGGCGTCATCTTGCTCTAGGGCGGGATCCCGCTATAGAGCAGTGAGATCGGGACCTTCACGTCGCCCTGCTGTCACCTCGCCGGCTGCAAGCCGGCACGCCACACCACGGCGTACTCCAGCCGTGACGGCAGCCACGGCACCGTCGGCTGCAAGCCCGGAGAGTGCGCTCGCAGCAACGCGCGCGCTACTTCACAACCCACCTGCTGGGGATGCTCCTCGGGGAGCAGCTCAACAGTGGATCAACGACGTCGACCACCTCGTCACCGCTGCGCTCAACGCACCTCCACCAAGGGAGACACATGCCCAGTCGATGCATGTGTCGTTGTCACGGACTCCAACCATCGAACGATGGACGGCAGACTCGCGCTCGACCAGGATCTCGGCAACAGACCTAAGAACCGGGCTGCAGTGCCGCAGGTCGGGAGAAGACTGTCGAGTTGCCATCGAGCGACAGAGGGAGCGGCGGCGCAACCTTGAGGCGGACTACAGTGCGCCGGGCCCTGTTCCCCAGGCTCACGTTGTGCCTCCGCCAAATCCGGCGTATGTTACGCCACCTCCATACCAGGCGTACGTCACGGCTCCACCTCCACAAACGTACGCTGCACCGCCCCAGCAACAGGTGTACGCAGGCCCACCAGCACACCAGGGATATGCAGTACCACGACCGGTGCCAGCCAGTCCCAGTCAAGGGTGTGCAGCTCTGGCACCTCACCTCCGTTTCGTGGTCTGGCCACGAAAGTTCCGGCCACACATGCCGGAGAAGTACGACGGGAGCGTCAACCCGAGTGAGTTTCTGCAGATCTACTCCATCGTGATACTAGCTGCACGAGGCGACGAGGCTATCATGGCCAACTACTTCCCTGTCGTTCTGACCGGCCCATCCCGGTCATGGCTCATGAACCTGCCCCAGGGGTCCATAACCTCCTGGGATGAACTGTGCCGACAGTTCGTGGTGAACTTCGGCAGTTCCTACAAGCACCCCAGCACAGAGCTTGACCTCCATGCCGTCAGACAGCGCACTGGAGAGTCGCTGCGATCATTCATCCAGCGGTTCTTTCAGGTACGGAACACCATCCCTCATATCGCTAGCGCATTAGTTATTGTTGCGTTCAGGCAGGGTGTGAGGGACAAGAAAATGCTCGAGAAGCTAGCCACGCGTGAAGTGCGTGATGTCTCCGAGCTGTTTGTCCTGGCAGACAGATGTGCAAGGGCAGCCGAGGGATGCAACTGGCACTCCCAACCTTCCTCAGAGGCAAGGGAGGCCACGCCGACTGAGGAAGGAGCTTCTGCAAAGAGCAGCGGCAAGAAGAAGAAGAAGGGCAATGGAAAGAACAAGCCAAAGCCCGGAGCCCATGCGGTGGCGGTCGCGGCACCCGGTGGAGCCCGGCCGCCGCGCCGAGGCAAGCGCCCTCGGCAGTCACCAGAGCTCGAGGAGCCTGACTTCAAGTGCCCGGTGCACCGCACAAATAGCCATAGCACTAGCGAGTGCCAGGAAGTGAAGAAGTTTGTGGAGCGCTTCCGCGAGCAAAAGCAGAAGCAGAAGCAGCAGCGCCAGGAGGGCGTGCTTTCCCGTCAGAGGGAGGGCAAACAGAAGGTCGATCCCGAAAAGGAGGATGACAGCGAGATGGGGTTCCAGGAACCCCAGAGGGCGGTGAAGGCCATTTTTGAGGGTGGCGACTCTGACTCCAGCAGCGATAAGGAGCGCCGCAAGACTCTCCACGTTATCTACAGGGGAGCCACAGATCCCACGTCCCGAAACGCAGTGAAGACTCTGCGACGGGCAGTGGCCGCAGTGGCCCCCGCTCCGAGCCTGGCTCCCCACCACAAGTGGATGAGCACGGCAATCAGCTTCGACGCCTCTGACTGCCCGAAGAACATGGCGGGAGAAGGCGTACTCCCGCTGCTGGTGTCCTCGACCATCGCCAACGTGAAGGTCTTTCACATGCTGATTGATGGTGGGGTAGGCCTCAACCTCATCTCCACGGTGGCCTTCCGTAAGCTGCAGCTGCCGATGTCCCGGCTCACACCTTCGAGCCCGTTCTCAGGTGTCGGATTGGGGCAAATCCTCCCGTACGGTAACATTCACCTCCCGGTGACCTTTGGGACCCCGGAGAATTACCGTACAGAGAGCGTTTTGTTCGACGTGGCGGACGTCGACCTCCCCTTCAACGCAATCATCGGGAGACCGACGCTCTACAGGTTCATGGCCGTAGCCCACTACGGCTACCTCATCCTGAAGATGCCAATGCCTTCCGGCATCCTCAGGGTCAGAGGGGACCGCTCAGCTGCAGTATCCGTCTTGGAGCAGCTCCAGGCGCTCGTAGCAGGGACGGCTCCGACTCCAGGGGGCGCGAAGGAGAGTCAACCAGAACAGGGTCCGACGCAGTGGGCCTCCACTTCTGCATCCCGTGTGCAACCAGTCGACGACGACGTCCCAGTAAAGGTCGTCAGGATTGGCTCCGAGGCTGACCAGACAACCCGCATCGCGGGGAATCTGGACAGCAAATAGGAACTCGCGCTCGTCACCTTCCTCCAGGACAATGTTGATGTTTTTGCATGGCAACCATCACAAATGCCCGGGATCCCCAGGGAGGTGATTGAGCACCATCTGAATATCTAACCCGACGCCCAACCGGTACAACAGAAGCCCAGAAAACAGTCCATCGAGCGGTAGAACTTCATCCGTGAAGAAATCAAGAAGCTGCTCGATGCTGGTTTCATCCGGGAGGTCTACCACCCACGGTGGTTGGCCAACCCTGTTGTCGTCCCCAAGGCTGGCGGGGAACTCCGGATGTGCATCGACTACACCAACCTCAATAAGGCATGCCCAAAGGATCCATTCCCTCTTCCTAGGATAGATCAAATAGTAGACTCAACATCAGGCTGTGATCTTCTGTGTTTCCTATATGCATATTCTGGTTTCCACCAAATACCAATGTCTAGGGAAGATGAGGAACACACCGCTTTCATAACAGTAGATGGCCTGTATTGTTATGTCTCCATGCCTTATGGACTTAAGAATGCCCTCCCCACCTTTGTACGTGAAATGCATAAGACATTTGGGGACCTCATTAGGTATCTGGTAGAGGTGTATGTCAATGACATCGTGGTAAATATTAGATCCCGCACATCCTTATTAGACAACCTGGCCCAAGTCTTCAGCAAGCTGCGCACGACGCGCACGATGCTGAACCCCGACAAGTGCGTCTTTGGGGTTTCTGCAGAGAAGCTCCTTGGTTTCTTGGTCTCGCACCGAGGAATTGAAGCTAACCCAGAGAAGATTAAGGCAATAGAACTGATGCGGCCGCCGGCCCGCATCAAGGATATGCAGAATATTGCAGGGTGTTTGGCGGCCCTCAGACGATTCATCTCAAGACTGGCTGAGCGAGCGCTCCCCTTCTTCAAGATTCTACGGAAGTCGGGTCCTTTTGTGTGGACCGAGGAAGCGGAAGCGGCGTTCCAGGAACTCAAGAAGCACCTGACGACGCTACTCATCATGGTGGCGCCGGAACCCGGCAAACCACTCCTGCTCTACATCACCGCAACAACGGAGGTGGTCGGCATGGTCTTGGTTGCAGAGCGGCTCGAGCTACTGCCGCAGCAAGCGCCCGAGGGAGCCCTAGAGGAGGAAGCTGAACCTTAGGGCCCGGATCCAGCAGAGGACCCCCTCGCTGTGTGCTCCAGTGACCAAGTGCCCTCCGGGTCCCAGCCCCCGGAGGTCCGACTAGATCCTGGGGGCCACATTCCCCAGGATGCAGACACATTTCAAGGAGCTCCGGACCCCCTAGGGAGGGTTCGGACCTCCCAACGGTCGGTCTACTACATCAGTGAGGTTCTCCATGAAGAAAAAACAAGATATCTGGAGGTACACAAACTGTTGTATGCAATGCTCATAGCGTCGAGGAAGCTCCGACATTATTTCCAGGCTCACCGGGTTTCAGTGGTCACCTCCTTCCCACTAAAGACCATACTCCACAGCCCCAACTCGACTGGCAACGTCGCTAAGTGGGCAGCGGAGCTAGCAGAGTTCGAGCTAAAGTTCTTACCTCGACATGCAGTCAAGAGCCAAGCACTGGCGGACTTCTTGGCAGAATGGACTCCATCGCCAAGCAATCCAGGGGGCCCAAACAACGGAGAAACGGTGCCCAAGGCCCCAGTTTTCATCGAAACCCCCTGGATACTCTACTTCGACGGCTCCTCGTGGAAGCAGGGGGCCGGAGCTGGGGTCCTGCTCCTCACCCTGACTGGGAAGCAATTTAAGTACATGGTGCACCTCGACTTCAAGGCGACTAACAACATGGCGGAATACGAGGCCCTAATCTTTGGGCTAAAGACTGCCCTGACCCTCAATGTCCGTCAGCTTCTGGCTAAAGGTTATTCCCAACTGATCATCAAGCAAGCCAAAGGGGAGTGCAGCTGCAATGACCCTCAGCTAGCAGCATACTTGCTGCATGTCCAGAAGTTGGAGAAGGACTTTGAAGTCTTGGACCTGTGCCATGTACCACGAGCCGACAACTCAATCGCAGACGACCTGTCAACGAAGGCCTCCACAGGGGCCCCAGTGCCCGAAGGAGTCTTTGCAAGGACGTTACCGCAACCAACCGCCCGAGCAGCCAAACCGGGCGAAGGGGGCGAGCCCAGCACCTCGAAGCTGGCAGTCCCGGTGGCCCTCCTACCATGGAGCCTGCCAAGGATCGTATGCGCCACTGAGGGCTCCGAGCTACCAGGCGCCCAAGATCCAGAGGCTCAAGCAAGTCCCGATACATGGATCTCGGAGGTCCGGGACTACTTGAAAGATAACATCCTTCCCGAAGAACATGTTTTGGCAGAAAGGATAGTCCGCATGGCTAAGAGGTACACGCTGGTGGAAGGGGATCTCTACCGGCATGGCGCCAACGACATCCTGCTGCGATTCATTACCCGGGAAGAGGGATGTGACTTGCTCACAGAGATCCATGGAGGCGAGTGTGGGAACCACGCGTCACCCCGCACGTTGGTCGGTTAAGCCTTTCGGTATGTCTTTTACTAGCCGACAACACTCCAAGATGCCACCGAGATGGTCAGAAGATGCAAGGCGTGCCAGTTCCATGCCAAGCAGATCCACATACCAGCTCAGGCGCTGCATATGATCCCTCCCTCATGGCCATTTGCTGTATGGGGGTTGGATATCCTGGGACCCTTTCCCAAAGCCGTCGGAGGATTTCGGCACCTCTACGTCACCGTAGACAAGTTCACCAAGTGGCCGAAAGCCGCCCCAGTTGTCACCATCAACAAGCAGTCAGCAGTCAAATTCATCAAGTCGATCGTCTGCCGGTTCGAGGTCCCGAACAGAATCATCACTGATAATGGGACCCAGTTCACAAGTGCAGCGTTCCAGGAATACTGCGAGGACCTTGGGATCCAAGTCTTCTATGCATCTGTCGCTCATCTAGATAGCAATGGACAGGTCGAGAGGGCCAATGCAGAGATCCTCAAGGGCCTCAAGACTCGAACATTCTCACACCTTGAGAAGCATGGTGCAAATTGGGTAGATGAGCTTCCGTGTGCACTGTGGGCTAGTCGGACATCAACCAGCCGGGCCACAGGGGAAACGCCTTTCTTCCTGGTGTACGGGGCAGAGGCCGCCCTTCCCCCAGAAATTACCAGGGGCTCCCCCCGTGTCCGGGTGTACGACGAAGCCGCGCAGGACCAGCTCCGGCGTGAAGACGTGGACCTCGTCAACGAGGGACGAGTGAGAGCGGCTCTCCGAAATGCACGGTACAGGCAGACGCTTCGGCGCTACCATCAGAGGACCGTGCGGAGTAGGGAGCTAAAGGTAGACGACCTGGTGCTGCGTCGCATACTCTCCCGAGAAGGGGCTAACAAACTCTCCCCCAGATGGGAGGGCCCATTCTGGGTTACAGAGGTATGCCGCCCCGGGTGCGTCCGCCTAGCTACGGAGGATGGAGAGCGACTGCCCAACCCCTGGAACATCGAGCACCTCCGTAAGTTCTACCCCTAGACCAGTGTTAGGACAATTTTCTTTCATTGTAAAAGGTACATGGTGCCTAGGAACAATACTTAAGGTAACTAAGGCTACGGAGACGAGGCTCTGAGTGCACATTTCGCTTAGCCTGGTCCAGAACCCTAAGCAGGTCACTCGACTTCCTTTGTCGCCTGAGCCGGGTCGTTCCCCTTGTAAAGCCTATCCCATCTTATGGGAAACCGCAATGAAAGAATGTTGTCCTGCCCTGTACAGGGTTTCTCATTCAAAAAATTATCTTTAATTTTTTATGATATTATTGTACGTTCGCCATAGCTCGTGATCTATCATGGGCGCTGTTATTTTTTCCCTTCTTTAGCAATAGTGGGAGCCTTGTTGTCTGGTTGCACGTGGGGTTGCTTGAGGTACCTGCAATGTGCCTGGGGCCTCGGATGTTCCCATACTCGGGGGGTTTGTGTCCCCAGGCGGTCTCCCCCGGGAAAGGCTTACGCCAAGCGGGAGGTCCAGGGGCACAGGCTGCTTAGCCTGGTCCTGTACCCTATGCTTGTGCGCCCTGCCTCCCCAGCGCTGCAGCTGAGTACTGGGGGCCAGATGGACCACTCTTAAGTAGTATGGATAGCAAGCCCTAGGTGCAGATGCACTGAATTACCCAAGCCCCATGAGTCAGCCCAAGATCGTAAGTCAAGTGATGCTAAAAAAGGAGCAGGGAAGCAATGACCAGCGGATAGAATTACTTCTCCTGTTTTTTGATCTATACGCAGGTCTTCAAGGAGTTATCCCGACGATAACCGTCAGAGTACCCATGAGGATGGTGGGCACCACCGGACCGAGGCTCCAGTGGCACCCCCAGGGGGCCCGCCGTCGACCTTTCACCTGAGATGGTGGGCACCGCCGGACCGAAGCTCCGGTGGCACCCCCAGGGGGCCCGCCGTCGACGTTTCACCGAAGATGGTGGGCACCGTCGGACCGAGCAGAGCTGAAGGAAGCAATGTACCTGGAGGGGACCTTGGCTCAGCGCTGGAAGTAGTAGGCGCCAAGCTGATCCTTCGAGCTTTTGCCGGTGGCCCTCAGTACAAAGAAGTACCTGAATATCTTCACCGATAGCATCACCCCCACGAACATCTCGCAGAGGTGAGCGAAGACCGCCAACAAGGCGATCGAGTTCGGTGGGAGGTGGTGGAGTTGGAGGTCGAAGGTCTCCAGAAGCATTAACAGGAAGGCGGATGCTGGTGGAATGAAGCCAGCCAGCACATACGACGAGAACATCACCATTTCCCCGTCGGCGAGGTTTAGTGGGAGCTCCCCATGACGGAGCCACTTCTCCTGCTCAGGGGCTCGCCAGCCGAGAAGCCGACGCACGGGGGCCAGATCAGCAGTCCTGGACAGCCGGGACTTGGGCAGGATGCTCGCCATGAGGATTGACGGAGGAGGCTCTCGAAGGGGAAATTGGGAGCTAGAGCGCGAAAACTAGGCTTGGGGCAAGAGGCACGAGCGCAAGGATGCAAAAGCGGAAGAAAGGACCCTTGGGAGGAAAGGTCTCTTTTTATTCACCTCTGCAAGCCAACAGATGCGACGTGTGAATCGTCACAGCCTCGGTGGAAGAGCAACATACCCACATAGGCAATGACATGGGGGCCCGGGTCGCTCGGCAAAGAAGACGAGCCGGGTGGCCAACTATGCGGGAGGTAACTCAGCGGTTTCTGAAAAGGCAAAAGCAGTGGAAGGGCAGGAGCCACCTTGGGAACCGCCACAGTTAAAGCACGATTGAAAGCAGAAGTCATGTCGCGCGACGCATGTCCCACGCCTCCGCTTACCGGAAGGAGACGTGTAGCCACGATGGCAGGGACGTGCCGCTCGAGGAACTGCCCTGAATTGGAATCGAAAGAGTTGCGCGTGAAGATAAAGAAGAAGACCCCACCTGCGGTATCGATGACTCTCCCGAGGTGGGCTCGGGGGCCACTGTCAGTACCCCGCAGACCGGGTACCCCCGCGCACAAGGAGAAAACGGCTAAGGACTTGGCCTCTACTTGGAAGCAGAGTCCGAGGTTGCCACATCATGGAGGGAAGGACCAGATCCTACCTCCCCGCCGGGGTGGGCTCTCGGGCTGCCACGTGGCCGGCAGGACCGGACCTTCGCCTCTCCGCCAAGGCGGGCTCCGGGGCTGCCACGTGGCCGGCAGGACCGGACCTTCGCCTCTCCGCCAAGGCGGGCTCCAGGGCTGCCACGTGGCCGGCAGGATCGGACCCTCGCCTCCCCGCCGAGGCAGGCTCCGGGGCTGCCACGTGGCCGACAGGACCGGACTCTCACCTCCCCGCCGAGGCGGGCTCCGGGGCTGCCACGTAGCCAATGGAACCCCCGGGACCAGGCCCGTCTCCCCGCAAGGAAGGGCTCCTGGACTACCACGTGGCCCACAGGGCTGAGCCTCCGCCCTCCTGCGGAGTTGGGCTCCGGAGGCGCCACGTGACCTGTACAGTTGGGCGCTGAACTCCTCGCAGGGGCAGGCTCCGGTGCAACCACATGGCGGTGGGTCGACTCGATGCGGTAGGAGGCCGCAGTAAAGAAAAGAGTGTGCTGCTCAGACAGGCATTAAGTACGCGCGCCTTCCCCAGACGAAGAGGAGTTGCGCATGCGAAAGTCAAGGCTTCAGTGTCCTTTCTTGTCCAAATAGCCGGTACAGACCCACTGCGTAAGGCGGACGAGTGAGCCGTGGGGACAAGACAGCGGGACATGCCCTGCCATCATGAGCAACTATGTGTAGCCATGGCGCACGACGCGGCGGGACGACACATTGAAGCCCCTCACAAAGGGAAGTAGATAGCATTTAATCCTAGATCTTGTATAGGATTTGGCTCTCCCTGGGACCACCTGTAGGGCCCCGGGGTCCACCTTGTGACTGCAGAGTCCTTGGACTATAAAAGGACTCGGCAGGCGACCTTCACAGGGGACCAAACAATCAAAGCTCATACACGCTCAAGCAAGGCAATACACATACACTCCCGTGGACGTAAGGTGTTACGCTCCGGCGGCCCGAACCACGTAAACACTCTGTGTTCACCATCTCGCTGCGCTCAATCTCCTAGGACTAGCCCTCGTGAATCCAAAGAACCTCCACGGACTGCTCTCTAAGCAGGTCCAGGGGAAGTGTCGTTTAAGACCTTCGACAATATGATACAGATCCAACGGATAAGAATTACTGATTGCACGATTGCATCATAACTCAGATTGCATTTTATTCGCTGCTAAAAATAATGATATGACAAAGAAATGAGGCATACAAATTTTTAATGATTTCAGATATGATTGAATTACAAGTACGTAGAATATCTTTTGTAAATGATCTTTTTGATGCTAAAAATTATTCTGATCACCTGATTCATCATGAGAGATCACGGTTGTGGGCGGCAAAGACTCAGCTATCACTTAAATAAAAGATCTTTCTATCATAGAGAACATTTAAGTGATACGCTGGTGTTTCATCACTCCTAGTCGTGGTATTTCGTGATGGATCAGACTATCACATATGGTTGATTATTTACAAAATATATCTTCCCTTATTAATAATGCTATTACATTTGATTCATTTATTCTAGTCACACAATTACATGAGTTGTCCAACTAGTTCTCACATTAGAGAGACAGAGAGTACGTGAGATGCAACATGCATGTCGACACTTAGACATGCGGGCTCTGTGCCCCGTAAAAGTCAGAACATGCACTGCAGTCGTAGAAAACATTTATTAATGTTATTATTAGAAAACAATGTAGTTTAGAGATAAAATTAATTCTTAAAATTATAACAGTACACATGACAGATAGTATACATAATATAAACAACAAAATGCAAATAAAGTAGATTATATCTATTATATTCATCCGTAGAAAATTCATCTTTACTTACAATGCTGATGCTTCCAGCTTGAAAAATGATGAGTAGAGTGTGTGAAGAAGACCGTAGAGGAAGCATATCTTCTATTGAGCAGTCGCGCGAACGCAACTAAAAAACCTGATTCGTCCCAACCTGTGTAGATTTTTCACCGGGACGTGGTTTCGGAGACACTGCTCCCCCATACGTCGGTGACACGCGAACGGGGGGGATGGACTAGACTGTAGTAGACGCTCAACACAGTAGACTAGTGAGTCTGTTCACCTCTGTGTTCCAGAATGAAAGCACTCATTCTGTATATATAGTGACACACTCTAGTAACTGAAGGAATTAAGGCCCTCTTTGGTACAACTTCACAGAGCTGATTCTCTGGATTCACTTTTGGTTCTTTGATGAAGTGATTCTGTGATGGAAAGTGATTCTCTATGATTCTCTAAAATAAACTCTTAAAATCAGAATAGAGAATCGCTTCACAGAATCAGGAAAAGCTATTTTTTCAGCTTCCAGCCTCTTAGTTCATTTCAGAGAATCACTTCTCAGAATCAGACAAGAATCACTTCTTCTGAAAAACAGTGTTTGGTACAGCTTCCCTAGTTCTCCTTAAGAATCAGCTCCATGAAGCTCTACCAAAGGGGGCCTAAGTATGCAGTAATGCAGCACAATTAAGCTCTAGTAACTAAATGCAATAATCTTCAGTATTTGCAGCATAATTAAATCACGTCAGTTACTGCACACCATTATCCTCCAGAAACTGACTCATAGAGTGCTATGAATTTCAGCAAATTAAAGTCATATTAGTGTTAGTCTTCTCAAAAAGAAAGAGAGCAGAATTATCGCGCCAGTCGCCACGTCACAAGTCACAAGTCACGCGTTAACTCACGCGAAAATACGCGAAAAAGCGAATATGCGCGCGCGCGTGCGTGTGATTTGTTTGTGGCTCTAGCCATCCTTCTCTCACATATTCCACACATAAAAAATAGCTTCCCTTATAAATAAGTGCTACTCTCCTCAAATAGTCAATATGGGATAAATGCCTCTTTACACCTTTGGAATTTAATAGAGAATAATTGGACTTAGGCCCAAATATTCCAACAATCCCCACCAAATTCCAAAGCATAGCTGACACTACTTGTCGTATATCCACAATGTTATTTGATAACGATGGAGACCTATTCGGTTGAACATCCATCTAGATCTAAAAAACCTGCCAACCCACAACTTCACAATAGACTATGCTTTGAATTGGTAGTTTTGCGCGAGGTGGTTTCATTTAAAGACCAAACTGATACTAGACGCCTATTGGGCCAGTCCTCGGGTGGAGCCTATAAGTCATACTCCCATGTATTTTTCATGAGCTTCTTAGAGAATTCCCAAATCTCACAGACTGCGACCAACAGTCAGCTCATATAGGTGTGTTCGTACAAAAATACTTTGTAGGACAATATCTCGCACTGAAGCCTCCGAACACATTAAAACTTAAGTCATCCTTTCGTACAGAATGGAGAATATTGCATCTTCACTGGAGAGAGTACTATATAATTATGTACTCTCCTAGTCATACATACAACTTGTTTTTCCCAAATTCTAATTCATGGGATCTTCGATCACATCGATTTGGGTTACCGCTATGTATGACTTACGTGGGCCTTAATCCCATCTCCTTCGATGCACCATCTATCACATTTCTTGATAGACCTTTTGTAAATGAATCTGCCAGATTTTTCGCCATTTGAATATGATCAATAGCTATCACTCCGAAGTTTCTTAATTTTCTGACATATTTTAACCGTCTTTTCACATGTCTTGAAGATTTCATATTATCCTTTATACTTGACACCTTCGCAAGAACCATTTGATTGTCACAGTACATAAGAATTGGAGGAATTGGTTTTTCCACCACTCGTAAATCCATCAAGAGTTCCTTCAGCCACTCTGCTTCTACATAGGCTGTATCTAATGTTGTAAGCACTGCCTCCATGGTTGACCTCGTCAAAATGGTCTGTTTACAAGACCTCTATGAGACAGCTGCTCCTCCAAGAGTAAAGACATAACCACTTGTTGCATTTATCTCATCAGCATCAGAGATCCAATTGGAATCACTATAGCCCTCCAAAACTTTGAGGTCTCCTGTATAGTGGAGTCCATAGCTCATTGTACCACACAAGTAGCACATAACTCGCTCAAGCGTGCGCCAATGATTATCTCCAGGGTTAGCAGTAAACCGTCTCAATTTGCTAACCGCGGAGGAAATGTTAGGTCGAGTAGCACCAGCTAGGTACATGAGTGAACCAATTATCTGAGATTATCTCAGCCGGTCCCTTCCTAGTTCTTTATTTTTCCATAAAATTATACTAGGGTCATATGGTGTTGGTGAGGACTTGCTGTCCAAATAGCCAAAACGGCTCAAAACCTTCTCAACATAATGAGATTGCAAGAGTATAAAGTCATTCTCATTTTTTATCAGCTTGACATTTAGGATAACATCAGCTTTTCCTAGATCTTCCATATCAAAATTTTGGAACAGGAAAGATTTTACCTCATTTATCACATCAATATCAGTTCCAAAAACTAATAGATCATCTACATATAAATACATGATCACTCCTCTACCTCCACCATATCGATAATATACACATTTGTCAGCCTCATTGACAAGGTATTATCAAATTTCTCATGCCACTACTTTGTTGTCTGTTTAAGACCGTACAAAGATTTCTTTAACTTACACACCTTATTCTCTTGACCGGGTAGCTCAAATCCTTCTAGCTGATCTATATAAATCTCCTCATCCAACTCTCTGTTAAGGAAAGCCGTCTTCACATCCATTTGATGGACTAGAAGACCGTGTGAGGCAGCCAAAGAAAGAAGTACCCAAATAGTTGTCATTCTAGCAACGGGTGAGTAAGTATCAAAAAAGTCTTTTCCTTATTTTTGTGTATAACCTTTCACCACCAGCAACTTTTTCTTGAACACCCACTTACATCCAATCATTTTACAACCGAATGGGTGATTCACTACATCCCAGGTTTTGTTAGTCATGATGGATTCCATCTTACTACGGACTGCTTCCTTCCAATTGTCTGCATCAGAAGATGCAAACGCCCTTTGGATGGATCTGGGTGTATCATCCACAAGGTAAACAATGAAATCATCACCAAAAGATTTTGGGATCCTCTATCTCTTGCTCATTCTATGAACTGTTTCATTGTTTTCTCCGTCATACGGTTGTAATAGATTTTCTGATGGTGTAAGAAGATGTTGTTCTAAGGTTTTGAATGGAGGATAATTTGTGTCATGCATATGACCATATGAATTACGTGCATCAATCATAGGAAAAAACTTTCAAAAAACGTGGCATCTCTAGATTCGACTATTGTATCAACAAGTACAAGTGGTGAATCGAATTTGCTTACTAAAAATCTATAAGCAGGACTATTCGAAGCATATCCAATAAAAATGCAATCAACGGTATTAGGTCTGAGTTTACGCTTTTTAACTATTGATATATTTACCATAGCCAAACACCCCCATGTGCGCAGATAAGAAAGAGATGACTTTCTTCCTTTCTAGCCTTCATATGGAGTTTTCTCACTATTTTTAGTGGGAACTCTATTTAGTACATGCTTTGCAGTCAAAACTGCCTCCCCCCACATTTCCATAGATAAACCAGCAGTATCTAACATGACATTCACCAAGTCTATTAGAGTGCGGTTTTTCCTCTCAGCAACCCCATTTGATTGAGGTGAATAGGGTGGTGTTCTTTCATGTACAACTCCATTCTTAACACAAAATTGGGTGAACTCATTGGAGAAATACTCTCCCCAACGATCAAATCTAATTCTCTTGATTTTTCTCTCTAGTTGATTCTCAACCTCAGCCTTATAGATTTTAAAGTAATCTAATACTTCATCCTTTGATTTAAGTAAATACTTGTAACAGTAACGAGTTGAATCATTAATAAATATCATTAAGTATTTCTTTTCTCCCTTAGTTAATACGCCATTCATTTCACAAAGGTCAGAATGAATGAGTTCCAAAAGCGTCGTATTTTGTTCATCAACAACAAAGTGAGGTTTTATTAGCTGTTTAGCTTGCACACAAGCTTGTCATTGGAACCTTTCACTATAGGAATTTTAGGAATTAAATTCAAGGTAGATAGCCGTGAGATGCATCCAAAATTTATAGGACATAAACGCGAGTGTCAAACACTAGCTTCATTATCTCTATTCAAAAAGTTCACCATAGAGCTACTAGGATGTGAAAGGGAAAAATGGAACAAGCCTCCGCTGTCATAGTCTTTTCCAATAAATAGTCCACATTTTGACACGACTACTTTATTAGACTCAAACACCAACTTAAATCCGTCTCGACACAACAAAGAGCCACTGACGAGATTTTTTGTTTAT
Source organism: Tuctoria greenei (assembly GCA_036927565.1). NCBI lineage: Eukaryota > Viridiplantae > Streptophyta > Magnoliopsida > Poales > Poaceae > Tuctoria > Tuctoria greenei. Next base: position 258,686,797 of record JAYESD010000001.1, on the reverse strand, counting down.
TGAGGAGGCATGCTGCACGTTCTTCAGCTGCACGATCCTTCCCAAAGTGAACTTCATACTAACCGTACCAACACCATGAATAGAAGCACGTGAGCCGTTTTCCATCAGGACGGAGGCACCGTGGGTAGTTTGATAAGAAGAAAACATAGATACATCAGCACACACATGAATATTAGCCCCTGTATCAATCCACCATTCAGTAGGTTGACATGCTGTTAAAACAGTATATGTATTACCATACCCTGTTGTTCCAGCATCGCAAATAACCACGTTGGCAGATTTTTGCTGATTTTTCTTGCCTTTTCTGTTTGTGCACTTTTTGGCAAAATGTCCAACCTTGCCACAGACATAGCATTCAACCTCAGCCATGTTTATTTTCTTCTTCTCCTTTCTCTTGAAGTTGGTGGTGTGTACAACTTTATTTTTCCCTTTCTTTGGTCCAGCATGTTGCATGACATTAGCACTGGACTGTCCTTCATGCACCTTGAACGCACCATCTTTTGGCCGAGCTTTCTCCTCCACATCAAGAGAAGCCAACAAATCCTCAACAGAAATGTTCTGTCTCTTATGTTTCAGAGATGTGGCAAATCCCCACCAGATGGAGGTAATTTGACAATAATGCCCCCAACCACAAATCGATCAGGCAAATTTAGTCCAAGTTGTTGGCGCTCTCCGACAATGAATTGTATTTCATGAGCCTGCTCAACTACTGAACGGTTGTCTGCCATCTTAAAATCGTGATAGCGCTCCATGACATACAACTCATGTCCAACATCCAACGCACCATACTTGTGTTCAATGGCCCTCCAGAACTCTTTTGCACTCTTATAAGTCATATAAACATCGCACAGTTTGTCGGATAGCACACCCAGAATGCAACCCACTGCCATCACATTAGCCTTATCAAACTCAGCCTGTTTTTTAACAATCACGAGTCGATCTACAAGCTTTAGAACCTAAGATATGTCCATGGCAGTGAGCCACAAGTCAAGTTTTGTAGCCCATCTTTTAAAGTTCGAGCCAGCAAACTTCTCAGGTTTCCTCGCATCAACAAAGCTATTATCCATCTTAAAGTGCCTATTAGGTTTTTAGATTGTTAAAAAAAATACACTTTAGAGATAAAATTAATTTCTAAAATTACAACAGTACGCATGACAAATAGTTCACATAACATGAACAACAACTTACAAATAAAGCAGATTATATCTATCATATTCATGCGTAGAAAACTCATCTTTACTTACGGTGCTGACACTTCCAGCTTGAAAAATGATGAGTGGAGTGTGTGAAGAAGACTGTAGAGGAAGCAGATCTTCGATTGAGTAGTTGCACGAACGCTACCCAAAAACCTGATTCGCCCCAACCCGTGCAGATTTTTCACTGGGACGTGGTTTCAGAGACACTGCCCTCCCGTACGTCGGTGACACGCTGACGGGGGGATGGACTAGCCTGTAGCAGACGCTCAATACAATGGACTAGTGAGTCTGTTCAGCTCTGTAATTCAGAATGAAAGCACTCATTCTGTATATATAGTGACAGACTCTAGTAACTGAAGGAATTAAGTATGTAGTAATGCAGTACAATTAAGCTCTAGTAACCGAATACAATAATCTTTAGTATTTGCAGCATAATTAAATTACGTCAGTTACTGCACACCATTATCCTCCAGAAACTGACTCATAAAGTGCTACGAATTGCAGCAAATTAAAGTCATATTAGTGTCAGTCTTCTCAAAAAGAGAGAGAGAGAGAGAGCATAATTACCACGCCAGTCGCCACATCGCAAGTCACAAGTCACGCGTTAACTCACGCGAAAATACACGAATACGCGTGTGCGCGTGCATGTGATTTGTTTGTGGCTCTCACTACAAAAAATGAGTAAAAGGACGTCGGCTTTATAACCGTCGGTTGACTACTAAAGCCGACATACATAAGTTATGATTGTCGGTGTACCGACGACTTTAACTGACAATCTTTATTCGACGTTTTTAACTTTTAAAGCCATCGGTCCCGACGTCCATAACTTTTAAAGCCGTCGGTTTGACAGTCTGGAAGGGACGGTGGAGTAATAAAAGGAGAGGACAGTGAGGTCTCAAGTCTGGAAGCGACGATGGAGTAATAAAAGGAGAGGACAGTGAGATCTCAAGTCTAGAACAGACGGAGACAGTTGAGTAATAAAAGGAGAAGACAGACGAGGATTAATAAAAAAAAGATAGAGCCGTCGGTTTTGTGTTTGGAACCGACGGTTGTAAATATGCCCGCCGATTTTTTTGATAGCCTTGATGTTTTTAAGTTCCCGCGCAGCTGACCGTTTTAACGTTATTGCTGTCGGTTTCTTTAGTCGCTCTGACGTCTCTAAGTAAAGCTGTCGGCTTTTGTCAGGAGGCCGACATCTTTAATTGTTGGCATCGGTTTTCACTTGTCCGACGCTTTAGTATATTTAAAAGCGACGACACCGACGGTTATATAATCCCAGACGCCCTATTACTCGATTCTTGTAGTGTCTAACCATCCTTCTCTCACATATTCTACACATAGAAAATAGCTTCCCTTATAAATAAGTGCTACTCTACTCAAATAGTCAATGTGAGATAAATGCCTCCTTTACACTTTTGCAATTTAATAGAGAATAATTGGGCTTAGACCCAAATATTCCAACAGTTATTAGGACGAACAATACAAAATTTGCCAATAAGAGTATTTTCTACGTATTAAATGATACAAAATGTGTTTTGCACACAAATGATCTGTAAGTGAATTTGTGCAGTTGACTGACCCGCCATTTCTGCCACTCAATGGCAGTGGCAGGGGAAAGCGTGGGAGTTCGTGCATGGAGTAGAGTAAGTCTCCTCTTCCGTCGATCGCGAGCCGGTCAATCGAACATTTGTGTCAACAGTCAACTGCAGCGAGGAGTGAATCATAATCGATGGTCGTCGAGGTGTGTATGCTGCTAGCTCTCGCCGCCACTCGGGTATTGCGGCCCATTAGAGAAATCCGGCAAGAGACGGTGTTAACTTTTTATTGATTAAAGAAGATGTTACAGACAGATGGGAATGTCGAAGCCTCTAAAGAAAAAAAACAGGAACAGCAGACTTAAACACATACTAAAGCACGGAGTTCAGAAAACCATATCTAGTTTTCTAGAACAACGATGGCATTGCAAGACTTGGTTGAAAGTGAAACAACGGAATAGGAAGACCAATCCGTTGATCAGGTTAGGTATAATTTGTATCCTGAGTAGCATCCTGAGAGGGATCACTCATCGAAGGCAGAAAGATGTCCCCGGTGGTTGTGGCCGGAGCGGTGGCGGTGTTGTCGCCGGAAGAGGGTGAATGCTCTGCCACACGCATGAGCAGCTTAGCTCCTGCTTTAGGGGCTTTTGGCAGCCCAGAATCTCCGAGGGATCCCGACTCATTCCTTGGCTCAAAAATTCACGGGCCAACATTTCCTAGAGGCGTATTTGGGAATCCAAATTCCCGGCACGATTCACCGGGAAGAACGGACTTTCCATCCCGGCCTCGCGAGGTCGGGCAGGAAAACCTGTCTTCGCTCGCATCTCCCCACACCGCTCGCCTCCCACCCTCGACACCGCGCCACCGCGACCTCCCACCTCCGACTCCGCGCGTCGTGCGCTCGTCCCGCGCTGCTGGCCTCTGTCTCCCACCCTTGACTCCACGCCGCCCAACCTCACGCCCCCGACTCCGCCCAGCGTGCGCTCGCCTCGCCCCCCTTTCTCTCTCTGTCTCTCTTTCGTCTCTTTCTTCGCTTCCCTCCTTGACTGTGCCAATAGATCTCCTCGGCTTCGCCCACTATGCAGCGCGACCGGCAGATAGAGGATGGGGCTCTGGTGGGGGTAGTGGCTGCTGCTTCTCAGCCTCACGGTGATCTTCACCTTTGCAGCAGCATCAGATGGCGACACCGATCTGCTCTACCAGTACACCTACGCCCCTCTCTTTGTGCTTCATACTCTGTTACTATCAGCGGTAGTACAAACATGAAGGTCTTGGCGGTAGCACGATTGCTTTGCTTCCTACAGGTGAGGTACTCTTTCTTTTATTGATTAGGTTCTGATAGCTCTGCTAACTAGAATTTTTACTAATTAGGCTGTTGGGATTTTTGAATGTTCTTAGTAAAGTATCCCATAGAGTTTGCAACCCTTACCATAGATCAATGTGGTGGTATGCCTGTGCTATGGTTTATCTATTTATCATATGCATGTGTTTTCTCATAATTTAGTTTTTAGAATTATACTAGGCTGAATTTGTTGGTGATGTGCCCAAGAGGCAATCATAACAATTCGGGTTCAGACCTATTGGATATTTGATCCATAAGCAATTAGGGTACTAATGGGCCTGCGACCTAAAAGCCCATTAGTACGCCTATAAATATGAGAGGTAGGGTTAGGGGCTAATCATCCCACCACGTGACAGCCCTAGCCGCCACCCCTCGCAGGCCTCACGCCGAGACCCTTACCGCGCACGCGGTGCTAGCACACCGGTGCACGGCGTTCCTCTCCGTACGTGTGGACTCCGTGGAGGCGTTGCTGCTACTGCTGCTCTGATCGGCTACGACGATCGTGATCGTCTACCTGCTGCTGTGACGAGGACGAGGAGAAGACGAACGAGATCGTCTACTTCCCTTACACCGATGCGCATCAACGTTCCGCTGCGCTGCGCGTCTAGTGGTAACGTTCCATGACCTCTGTACTCGCATGTTTCCTGGGTGATGCGGTAGAGTCGCTAGAGTAGCTTACCGCTGATTTCCTTACAGTGGCATCAGAGCCAGGTTGCATAGTTTTTGGTCTGGATCTACTGCAGACATGTTCATACGATGAATTTTTCGCACGGTTTTTGGGGTTTGGAATTGGTTAGAGTAGATTGCGATTGTATATGACTAAAGGGTCAGTTTGTGCTCCTTCTCTGCTGTGTGCGCAACCTGTCCCTACCGGCTGGAATCACCATCGGGACTAATCGTGTACATAGCTAACAGATTGAGCCAACAGACCACGGTCATGAGTCGCGATCTACTCATGAATAACCGATCACATTGAAAATTTGAGACATTCTGAATGTCTCGGATTCGGGGTGATTTGATCAGTCCGATTCGGGGACCGCCGTTTTGCTGTCTGCTATAGCGATTACATAATATCGTTTTGCGCTAGAAACCGTTCTACGCTTAACTCGTTTTTGCAGGGAATGATATGAATGGTATGGCCTAATGTGATGTGATAATCTGTGTGTAATATTCGTGCGGCCTGCGTCCTGCATAATTAACACAACCGGGTTGAGGTTGTCACATAATTGTATAACGACCTGCGTGTCGACCTGTGATGCTTGATCTCTCTTGTAATTTATTTGGTAGCTATTAGTTGTATTAGCTTCTTTTATTATCATGGAGATGTCCTCAAGCATGGTGGAGATGGAGATCACCACAAGAAGGGAGGCATGGCAGCTCAGATCTTAATGGAACCATGGCGATGGAGACCATTATGATTCTAAAGGCCATACTATTCACAATGTGATATTATCATATGCCTGTGATGCTTATTACTTTCTTTTCATGCTCTTCATATGGTGGATGTTTTGTCATGATAGAATAGCTTCCCTCACAAAAGTTGAGCATTTGATGCCATTTACCAATAGCTGCACCTATGTTATTTTGATCGTTGTGTGGTAGGTTTGCCAAAGCAAAGTACCACCATCTATCATAATTCATAGGGTGAATGTTGGACATTCACATGCATAGTGTTGGTTTACTCAACAAAGCTATCGAAACGGTTTTGGGCTTTATGGCATAGGGTTGGGAGCCGGGGCATTGGATGTCACCCAACAAACAAGAGTCATATAGGGATATGATTAACAATTGTTGTTTACCTATGTCACTATTTTCCTAGCCGTGAAGCCAAAGCTCACTAGGAATTAGTGAATATGGATCTTGAACCACTATATATCGTTAGAGGGAAGACGATGATAATATAGTGGTCATATCTTTTATTAAACTGTTAATAGAAGATTGGTACATAACATAGTGCTAAACCTTGCATATTTATTTTCTATTGTAGATCATGTCTGCTAGTAACAATTCCGGTTTCAATTTGCGATCTGTGCTTGAAAAGGAAAAGCTCAATGGAGCTAACTTTATCGATTGGTACCGCAACCTGAGAATCGTTCTCAGGCAAGAGAAAACCGAGTACGTTCTTCTGCAGCCTTACCCTGATGACCTCCCAGCTAATGCAACTAATGCAGCACGTAGAGCTTATACGAAGCACTGCGATGATGCGCTTAATGTAAGCTGCCTCATGCTTGCCACTATGTCCTCTGATCTGCAAAAACAGTATGAGCATACAGATGCTTATTCTATGATTGAGGGACTGCGTGGAATGTTTGAGAATCAAGCAAGAGCTGAAAGATACAATATCTCAAAGTCCTTGTTCTCATGCAAGCTGGCGGAGGGTAGCCCGGTCAGCCCTCATGTAATAAAGATGATTTGTTACATTGAAACTTTGGGCAAACTTGGTTCTGAACTCAAGGATGATCTGGCTATTGACGTTGTTCTCCAGTCGCTCCCACCGAGCTACGAGCCATTCATATTGAATTTTCAAATGAATGGCATGGAGAAAACTTTGGCTGAATTGCATGAGATGCTTAAAACAGCCAAAGAAAGCATTAAGAAAAATGCCACTCATGTGATGATGGTACAAAAGGAGAATAAAAAGAGGAAGCGTGTGACGCATCCTAAAGGCAAAGGCAAGGGAAAGGTTCCCGATGAGCCCTCAAGCTCAAAGTCTAAGCCAAAGGGCAAATCTGGCCCTTCTCCTGATGATGAATGATTTCACTGTCATGGTAAGGGACACTGGTCTAGGAACTGCAAGAAGTACTTGGAGGATATGAAGAAGAAGAAGGGAAGTGAGACTTCCGCTTCAGGTATAAATGTTATAGAAATTAACATTGCATTATCTTCTAGTGAATCATGGGTATTTGATACCGGATCGATGATTCACACTTGCAAATCATTGCAGGGTCTAAGTGAGACTAGAAGATTTGCAAAAGGCGAGTTGGATGTTCGTGTTGGCAATGGAGCAAAGGTTGCGGTCATAGCTGTCGAAACTTACCACTTGTCATTACCCTCAGGATTAGTTTTGGAATTGAATAATTGTTATTGCATTCCTACTTTGAGCAAGAACATTATCTCTTCTTCGTGTTTAGAAGAAGTTGATGGTTATGAGATTGTAATAAAGAACAAATGTTGTTCTATTTATTACAATAATATTTTCTATGCTCGATGTCCATTGGTGAATGGATTATATGTTCTTGATCTTGAGGATAAAACTGTTTGTAACATTAATACCAAAAGGGCTCGTCATAATGATCTAAGTCCCACTTTTATTTGGCATTGTCGCTTAGGTCATATAAATGAGAAACGCATTGAAAAACTCCATAAAGATGGTTTACTAAGCTCATTTGATTTTGAATCACTTGACACATGCGAATCTTGTTGGTTTGGGAAGATGACCAAAGCACCCTTCACTGGTCAAAGTGAGAGGGCGACTGACTTGTTGGGACTTATACACACAGATGTATGTGGACCAATGAGTTCAATTGCCAGAGGTGGTTTTCAGTACTTCATCACATTTACCAATGACTTTAGTAGATATGGTTATGTCTACCTAATGAGGCACAAGTCTGAATCCTTTGAAAAGTTCAAAGAATTTCAGAATGAAGTACATAATCAATTGGGCAAGACAATCAAATTTCTACGATCTGATCGTGGGGGTGAATATTTGAGCCATGAATTTTATGATCATTTGAAACAATGTGGAATTGTTCCACAATTGACTCCACCTGGAACGCCTCAATGGAATGGGGTGTCGGAGCGGAGGAACCGAACCTTGTTGGACATGGTTAGGTCGATGATGAGCCAAGCAGATCTTCCACTATCCTTTTGGGGTTATGCTCTTGAAACTGCTGCGTTTACACTAAACAGAGTCCCAACTAAGTCTGTTGAGAAGACACCATATGAGATGTGGACCGGGAAACGTCCCAGATTGTCTTTCCTCAAAGTTTGGGGATGTGATGTTTATGTCAAACGTTTGACGTCAGACAAACTCACTCCAAAATCAGACAAATGCTTCTTTGTGGGATATCCTAGGGAAACCAAAGGGTATTATTTTTATAATAAAGCAGAGGGTAAAGTGTGTACCGCTCGCAATGGTGTCTTCTTGGAGGAAGAGTTTCTCTCAAAAGGAGTTAGTGGGAGCAAGGTGCATCTTGAAGAAATTCAAGAAATACCTGAAAATGTTTCAACACCCACCGATCCTATACAGGATGTACAAGATGTTGTGCAACCAGTTGATGAAACACCAGCCCCACGAAGGTCTACGAGGGTACGTCGTGCGACTGAAAAGTTAACGCTTCTGACCACAGAGCAACATGACATGGTATTGTTAGACAATAATGAGCCCACGACCTATACTGAAGCAATGATGGGACCCGACTCTGAGAAGTGGCTTGGAGCCATGGAATCTGAAATTGAATCCATGCATGAAAATCAAGTTTGGAACTTGGTTGATCCAATCGAAGGTGTGAGACCTATCGATTGTAGATGGATTTTCAAGAAAAAGACTGATATGGATGGAAATGTTCACATCTATAAAGCGCGATTGGTAGTGAAAGGTTTCAAACAAATTCAAGGTGTTGATTATGATGAAACTTTCTCACCCGTTGCAATGCTTAAGTCTGTTCGGATTCTTCTAGCAATTGCTGCATATTTTGATTATGAAATATGGCAGATGGATGTCAAAACAGCCTTTCTTAATGGAAGTCTGACTGAGGATGTGTACATGACACAACCTGAGGGTTTTGTCGATCCTAAAAATGCTAGTAAAATATGCAAGCTTCAAAAGTCCATCTATGGACTGAAGCAAGCATCTCGGAGTTGGAATCTGCGTTTTGATGAAGTAATCAAAGGGTTTGGTTTCATCAAGAACGTAGAAGAACCTTGTATTTACAAGAAGTTTAGTGGGAGCACATATGTATTTCTGGTCCTATATGTAGATGACATATTATTGATCGGAAATGACATTCCAATGCTTGATGATGTTAAATCCTCATTAAGAAAAAGTTTCTCAATGAAGGATTTAGGAGAGGCAACATATATTTTGGGCATAAAGATCTATAGAGATAGATCTAAAAGGCTAATTGGATTAAGTCAAGATACATATATTGACAAGATATTGAATCAGTTCAATATGCAAGATTCCAAGAAAGGTTTCTTGCCAATGTCACATGGCATTACTCTAAGCAAGAGTCAGTGTCCTTCGACACCTGATGAGCAAAAGAGGATGAGAGCGATTCCTTATGCTTCGGCTATTGGATCCATCATGTATGCCATGCTATGTACACGCCCAGATGTATCTTATGCTCTAAGTATCACGAGTAGATATCAATCAGATTTTGGTGAGGCTCATTGGACCGTTGTCAAAAACATCCTTAAGTACTTAAGAAGAACTAAGGATGCATTCTTAGTGTTTGGAGGTGAAGAAGAGCTCGTTGTAAAAGGTTACACCGATGCCAGCTTCCAAACTGATAAGGATGATTCTAGATCGCAATCCGGTTTTGTATTCTGCCTCAATGGAGGGGCAGTGAGCTGGAAAAGTTCCAAGCAAGATACAGTAGCAGATTCAACCACAGAGGCGGAGTATATTGCAGCTTCTGAAGCTGCAAAGGAGGCTGTTTGGATCAGAAAATTTGTTTCTGAGTTGGGTGTTGTTCCTAGCGCGTCCAATCCTGTGGATCTCTATTGTGATAATAGTGGAGCCATCGCACAGGCAAAGGAGCCTAGATCACACAAACGATCCAAACACATACTACGACGCTATCACCTCATTCGAGAGATCATCGACCGAGGTGATGTGAAGATATGCAAGGTGCACACGGATTTGAATATTGCAGATCCGTTGACAAAGCCTCTTCCACAATCAAAGCATGAGGCACACACGAGATATATGGGTATTAGATACTTACATCAGTGATCATAATGTGTAGTGGGAGACTTGTGTCACAGCTATGTTTATGTACTATTAAATAAATTGTTATATGAGTAATCATTATCTACATTGATCATCAAGTATGTGACTTGTTCGTGAAACTCTTTGTTAAAAGTAATGTTACTCTAGATGATCCCTAGTCTATATCATTATATGAGATAATGATTGCATACAGACTAGCACATGTATTAATTGATGATCACGTTTCACGGATCATAGATATAGAGATATCAAATTAATAATGTGAACACATGTTAGTGAACATGGTGTTGGATTGACCCACTCCAAGACACTGCTGGGATTGTTATTTCCATATGTGCCATCAGTTGGTCTTGAGTGATACACCTGCTAGATCCTTAGACCTGAGATCGCCATTGTTTCTCACTATGCGTAGTTGTGTACTTTGAGACTACCAAACGCTACTCCGTAACTGGGTAGTCATAAAAGTAGTCTTCGGGTATATAATGAAACATAGAATGTGATGTGCGCGGATCAAGATGGGATTTGCCCCTCCTAAATAACAGGAGAGATATCTCTGGGCCCCTCGAGATAGTTGGATTTGAAAGTGCATGGCCATGCCAAGGTGATTAAAGGTTAATCACAGTGACTAAAAGTTAGTCACGGAATGAATCCACTATTTGATCGAGTGAATGGTCGAGCTATCACAAGGATGGCACGCATCTCGCCTTGAGCTTGACTGGTATCGTGAGGCAAAGGGATTAGCATGTTGAATGTATCTAGGTTCGGCCGATATGATCTTTATGTACAGTCGGGAGTCAGTATGTCCTGCTACTGACTTGTGGTTGGAAATGGTTTCCATTCACAACCGACTGCTCATGAACCTAACGGGTCACACACTTAAGGAGTTGGAATATCGAAAATCTTGGCTAGATGATTGTCTCTAGTGCAAGTGGGAGATTGTTGGTGATGTGCCCAAGAGGCAATCATAACAATTCGGGTTCAGGCCTATTGGATATTTGATCCATAAGCAATTAGGGTACTAATGGGCCTGCGACCTAAAAGCCCATTAGTACGCCTATAAATATGAGAGGTAGGGTTAGGGGCTAATCATCCCACCACGTGACAGCCCTAGCCGCCACCCCTCGCAGGCCTCACGCCGAGACCCTTATCGCGCACGCGGTGCTAGCACACCGGTGCACGGCATTCCTCTCCGTACGTGTGGACTCCGTGGAGGCGTTGCTGCTACTGCTGCGCTGATCGGCTACGACGATCGTGATCGTCTACCTGCTACTGTGACGAGGACGAGGAGAAGACGAACGAGATCGTCTACTTCCCTTACACCGACGCGCATCAACGTTCCGCTGCGCTGCGCGTCTAGTGGTAACGATCCATGACCTCTGTACTCGCATATTTCCTGTGTGATGCGGTAGAGTTGCTAGAGTAGCTTACCGCTGATTTCCTAACAGAATTTCCATATGCCCATGCATGTTCTAAGTTATGATTTTCTTGTATTCCACTATCCATATTGTTTTTGGTTGATTTAAAATCTGTTGTTAATATTCTTGATGGCATTTAAATATATTGACCATGTTTACTATATTCTTTGAAATACTCATTGTGTGGCAAACTGCGTGACTAATTTTGTTGGCTTTAACTTGTTTGTCATTGCTATCTTGCCATGACTTGCTTCCAAAAGGAAAACCAATAATTTTGCTGCAACCTGCGATTGTAAGTTTCCATGTTTGACATTCCATGGATCATGAGCCTGTAATTATGCTGAGCTATATGGAGTTATTGTTGAATATTGTTGTGAGCAAAAAGGTTGTATGTGGTATTTTTTCCATTCCATTTTGGATTCCTTCACGTCGTATTTGGTTTGATGTGAAACACGTGAAAAACTTCTTCAGTGACATTATTCTATCAGAAGTAGCTGCATATTTTAGCTTGCAGGTTCCAAAAGTAGAACTAGGAAGTACCAAATTTTATTTGTATATCTATTATTCCCATTCTTTTGTTTTTTCCATGTAGAAAGTGTTCTCGGCTCTATTTAGTAGTTACTTGGCTGAAACATCAATTTTTTCGTGACTGAAATTACTTGACCAAAACATCATGAATAATTTTGTATTTTGCAAGCTTTCTTTAGCAGTTGGTTTCTGTCAGGCTTATTGATATTTCATCCATTCCTTGATTCAGTTGCCAGCTAGATCGTTTCCATTTTACGTGATGTGGTCGGTTGACTGCAGCAACCCTAGATAGTAATCCTCACCAACACTTGATTGTCTGATGTAAGTTGACGCGGATGGCAAGATCATCGAGGCACAAATCTGGGATACAGCAGGCCAAGAGAGGAAGAGGACCATCACAAGTTCATCAAAGCACATGTTGATTCATTGTTTTTTATTTCATTGTCTATTAGGTCAATGAGTATTATTTATGACTATGTTGTCATTCTGACATTGTGAAATACAACAAATAAATTTTCATGTTTTCTACATTGTAGTTCAGATCCATTGCATGCTGTCAAAAACATTATAATTAATATCTCACATGGATGTCCAACAGGGAGATTTCACCTTGCTGTTGCAATTGAGATGACAGCTAGTACATTTTCAAGTATTTGGATCTAGTGCATATCTTTTGTAATGGAGCTAAAGCAATTGAGATGATAATTAGTATATTACTGTACTCTGATGAACTTGTGTGACCTACTGGAGAAGTATTTTTATGATGGCGTATTTTTTTATAAATATTTTTTCCTTGTAGTAATTATGGAACTCGAATTCCATGACGTTATACTATTTATGACTCCTGTTACAAGCTTTCACGTTATATATTTTTCCTGATTTTTCTGAATTTTTACAGTTTTTTTTTCGATTTTTCTAAATATCTTTAACATTTTTCTTAACAATCTCTAGAATTTTCTTCCCAGGCTTACCAAATAGATAACCACCGCAGGGAAGCGTACACCCTCAGGAGTCACGGGGTAGGGGAAATCTGGAGAGGGATTTCCTTGCTCGGATTATCTCTCCCCTTGCTGCCAAACAAGGCCTTAAGAAGCCCTGTTTGTCCTTCAGCTTCTTCGCCGCCCTGTGAAGGAACAACCGGCGGGACCGGAACTTGCAGGTATGCCTGAGGCTGATGAGCAGGGTGCTGTGGTGAGTAGCTCGGCGGTTGATGCTGCGCGTACATGACTTGAGGCGGCGGGAACTGCACGCCGGCCGGTGCGGACAACGGCGCCGTGCTCGCCGGGTGCCCTTGACGAGGAGGTGGTGGGAACTGCAACTGCTGGTTCGGCGCGTGGGATCCGAAGACTTGAGGAGGGAACTGTGGGGTCTGTGGTGCGTGTATGTAACCTTGTGCGTGAGAAACGGTTGGAGAGACCTGAGCTTGCCCGTACGCGATCTCGGCGGTCGGCGGCTGCTCACTCGGCTTGGCCGCTTCCGGGGGATACTGCGGGTGACCGATCGCGATACCGGCCGGCAGCTGCTGCACGCTGCCCAGATTGTTTGGTGCGCTCGACACTACCGGCGCGGCTGGCTGGCTCCGCAACATGATGAAGGAGGTGATGCCGAGCGCCGTGGCTACAAGGGTGAGCACGCCAGCGCTGGCGAGGATGCCGTCCTTGAGGTAAGGGCAGAACGGCGCGGGACCGATCCGCACCACGTTGGCGTTCCACGACGCGCCTTCCCCGAACAGCACGCACGCGATCACCGCCGCTATCCTGTGCACAGAACACAGAAGCAGGCAAGTATGTTAACATTTCCTCTTACCTTCACGGCTAACGAGATCTAAATTAAGCGTGCATGCATGGTGTTTCTCCAGAAAACGAGAACGAAAACGCGCATGGTGATTGTTCACCCACCAGGAGACGACGGCGCAGATGATGCCGACGATACGCTTAGTCTCGGAAGGAATGGCTCGAGACTTGCAGCAGCCGCAGCAGCCGCCGACGGCCGCAATGGTGATCTGGGCCACCAGCAGGAAGATGATGGCGCAGACCGCCAGCGCGAGCGCGGCGTTCGACGGGTAGATGCACTCGTCGCCATACACCAGTATGGTATACGGCTGCATGCAAGATTATCCGAGTTCATTACTGCGAGATAATGATTCCCAAAAAGTTAAACGAACTTTACAGGCCATGTACGTAAACGTAAGTAGATGAGTACTAGTGCTTACAGTGAGCTTTGTCCCCTCTGCCGAGAACCCGAAGATGGCACTCAACACCCCGAGAGACCCAACCACAGAGCACACAACGATCCCCGTCTTATCCATTTTAATGCCCATTTTCTCTCCCCCTTTTAATCTGCTTCTTGCAGAGGCAAGATGAGATGTTTAAAGTCTTGGCTGTTCTGCATCTACAGATCGATCGATCGGCGTATGTTTATATAGAAGACGTGGCGCACTTGTCATGAAGTCTAGCGTAAATAGTATCAACTTGGGCACCGCGCAGCATAGCCTAATTAACACAGCCGGCAATCATGTTCTCGCCATGTTCGGTGCAGTTTCTCTGTGATTGACTCGAGAAGTAAGTCGTCGGGATAGACAGCTGGGTCCTGGTTTATGACGCGTACAATTAAAGCTCTGCAGAGTGCCATAGCAATATCTCGAGCGAGATTGTTGCAATGTATTTTATTTATCTTTAAATTAAGGGTGTCTCTAAATTTCAAGTGTCTGAATTTTTTTAAAAAATACCAGACAATATGCAATTAATTTACAACTAATAACCCTCATTATCTACTAATTATTTTAATTAACATGCCGTTGACCACAGTCAATCTTGAACCAAAAGCCAAGTGAAGATTTTACACTTGGGAGGGGCCCAAACACGCCAGATCTTGTTCGGATACCATGACCAGATGCCTCCCTACTGCAGCGTGTAGGTAGACTTCACTACTACAAAAAGCATTTTCACGGGCGCCTCGATTTTTTAAACACAGCCGGTCCGTAAAAAATACGACTGTGATGACGAATGATACAATAACCGCCTGTGATGACAGAACATCACAGGCAGATTTTGAAGAACAACCGCGTGAGTAAATATATGATTTTCTCAAGCGGTTATTAATTAAGAACCGCCTGTGATGTAACAAACTTCACAGGCAGTTCTTAATTGACCAACACCTGGCTAAATACATGATTTTCATGGGCGGTCATTGTTTAAGAACCGTATGTACTGGTTCAATCATCACAAGCGGTTTTTATTGAAGAACCATCTGGGGAAAGTCATTATTTTTACAGGCTGCTTGTTAATTAAGAATCGTCTGTGATGCTGATAAGCTCCTGTCAAGCTAATCCATGCACAACAAGCTCTTGTAGATGCAAGTAACATTCGTGACTCATCATTTGGATTGTTGAAAGCATCAATTGAAGTCTGACGATACTTGGAAGGATTTTCCCATCCATTTGACGGATTTCTTTCCCTTCTGTCCATTTGAAAACTTAGGAAGATGCTTCTTTCTCAATTTTAATGCCTAAATATATTGACTAAAAATCAGTACCTACTCTCTTAGTGCTTCACACAAGCGAAGAAGCGAATAATTTCAATCACAAATCTTGTTTTTACTCTTTCATAGGGATTTAAACATAATCTTTCAAGCATAGATTTATCAATAAGTGAAGCTTCCTTATCACACATGTTAATGACAGTTATAAGTTTAGGATGTGCCGAAACTAACAAAATCTGAATCGGACTGAAGATAAAGAGATCCTGCATATGAGTGACAATGTCCAGGTTAGACAGCGTGAAACTATGATGGCAACCTTCAACAACATGAAAAGTGATGTTAAGGTTATGCTTGCATCAACCAAGGCATGTTGTGAGGGTATAACACTTGTTAGGGTAAGCATAACCGTGATGCCCTAACAAGTGTTATGCCCTCACAATATGCCTTGGTTGATGCAAGCATAACCTTGGTATCACTTTTCATGTTGTTGAAGGTTTCCATCATAGTTTCATGTTGTCTAACCTAGACATTGTCACTCATATGCAACATCTCTTTGTCTTCAGTCCCATTGAGATTTCATTAGCTTCGACACACCCTTAACTTGTAACTGTCATTAACATGTCTGATGAGAAAGCTTTACTTATTGATAAATCTATGCTTGAAAGATTAAGGTCAAATTCCTATGAAAAGGGTAAATACAAGATTTGTGATTGAAGTTGTTCGCTTCGTCGCTTGTGTGAAGAACTAAGAGAGATGGTACTAATTTGTAGTCAATAAATTCAGCCATTAGAACTGATAAAGTAGCATCTTCGTAAGTTTTTAAAATGGAGAGAAGTGAAAGAAATCTTTCAAGACTTGTTTGGGTGTACTCAATCTAATTGGATTGAAGTGGATTGAAGTGAAGAATGAACTAATTTTCTCCTCAATCCACCTCAAAACCACTTATATTGAAGTGGATCCACTCCTATCCAAACAAGCCCTCAAATGGATGGGAAGTATCGTCAGACTTCAATTGAAGCTTTTAACAATTCAAATGATGAGTCTCGGGTGTTACTTGCATCTACAAGAGCTTGGTATGAAGGGATTAGCTTGAGAGGAGCTTCAAGAGTTGTGCTTCTAGATGTTGTTTGGAACCAATCTATTGGAAGACAAGCCTGATCATCATAGGTCAGAAGAAATTTATATAAACATACAATTTGATAACTTATGGAATAGGTGAAGGTGATAAATATGATAGTCAACAAGACGAAAAGGATCACTTGTCCAAATTAGTCTTCTCTACAGAAGCTAAATTTAATAATGTTTGAAACATGCTATCTAAAGCTGAAATAGAACATTATTCTAACTTTATTTCAGAGGATACAAATATATACAATATATATCATACATTTTTTCCAGCATTGACATCTTATCGTATATAGGGTTTCAAATCATTTTTAATGCTTCTCTCTACGCGCTTGATGTTTTCTGGTTCGGTGAAAAGGTACATCTCTTGATACTGATTATATTCCTCTTCATTATCTCCCATATTCTCAACCCCAACAATATTTTTCTTTCCAGAAACAACTACGTGCACCTTCTCAGTTTCTGGATCTTGTACATAAAAAACTTGTGCAACACTATCGGCGAGAACCCACAAGTCATCTTTATAACCCACTTTATTCAAGTCTACCAGTGTGAGCCCGTAATTGTCCACTTTCACACCATCAAGATGTTTGACCCATTGGCACTTAAATACAGGCATTACCATTCTTTCGCCATAATCGAGTTTCCATATTTCCTCTATGAACCCGAAGTATGTGGTCTTCTGCCCTTGTGAATCATAAGCGTCAATACGAATACCACTATTTTGTGCAACACTTTTAACATCTTTTTCTTTAGTGTAAAATGTGTAACCATTGATGTCATATGCTTGCCATGATGTCACCAAAGCAGATGGGCAAGAAGCTAACTTCTTCATTGTTGCCTCTTCTATAATTCTATAAAGTTTCTGTATGGTATATTTTTTGTCCATTAATCATTCAGTGAAACATCTTTTGTACTCTTTCATGATCCAGTCCCCTGTGCGGTCTTGTTTTTTTTGGCGAAGCTCAATTTGGTGTTCCTCGATGTACGACTCAGTTATTGCGAGCTGTTGTAGTATACCAAAATGTGCATGGTGTACATTCTTGTAATCTTGAACGATAAAAGTTTTCTTACTTACTTTGCCTCTCCCACGTAGTCTACCCTCATGTACTGGTATAGGCACACCTATCGGTTTTCCATCTTTGATGTAATCAGCGCAACCCTCAATCACTTCTTCAGTGGTGTATCCTTCCATAATTGAACCCTCTGGGTGAGCACGGTTCCGCACATAACCTTTTAATACTCTTAAATATCTCTCCAACAAAAACATATGATGTAAATATAGTGGCCCCAATGCTTTTATTTGATCAACAAGATGTATGATTAGGTGTAATTGCATATAAAAAAAGGATGGTGGGAAACACATCTCAAGGTTGCACATAGTCTCGACGATGTATGTTTTCAGATAGTCTAAATTTTCACGTGCTATTACCTTTTACGATACTGCATTGAAGAAGTAACACAAACTTATGATGACAACTTTTATATGCTCAGGTTTGATGACTCTTATTGCAATGGCAAGGAACACTGTCATCATCATGTGACAGTCGTGAGAATTATAGCCGAATAAAGACAAGTCTTTCATCGAGACTAGTTTGCGGATATTGGATGAGAAACTCGTGGGCACTTTGATCCCACGCAAGCATTTGCAAATTGCTTTTTCTCTTATAGTGTCAAGTTGTAGCTAGCTGGGGGAAGATAATGCTTCCCGTTCGCCTTTTCTATTGGATGAAACTCTAGTCTCAAATCAAGATTTACTAGGTCCATACGAGAATTTAATCCGTCCTTTGTTTTCCTCGGCATGTCTAGCAAGGTCCCAATGATGCTGTCAAATACATTCTTTGTAACGTGCATCAAAACAATACTATGACAAAATTCCAGATTCTTCCAACACGGAAGATACTTGAAAAAATTTATTGTTTCTTGAAAGCCATGTCAGTTGTATCACCCGAAGATATACTTTTCTTTCTCTTGATTCCTTTACATTTTTTGCCCTTACCGAAAGCAATATGAATGTTCTTGACCATTTTGAACACAAGTTTTCCACTATAAGATTTTGGTGCAATATCTTTTTCGATTTTGTTATCAAATAGTTCTTTCATCTTCCTATACTTGTGTGTATCTGTCAAGAACCGCCGGTGTCTCATGTACACCGTCTTTCTGGAGGAAGTGAGGTATAGAAATCCAGTTCTATCCACACACACCTTATACAACCTTTCTTCCCGTTCATTTGTCCTGATAATGTAAACAGTCCAGGATAATCATGCACAGTAACAAATATCATTGCTCTTGGCGTGAAATACTCTCGCTTGTACTCATCCCATGTATGTACCTCTTCATTCCACAATTTCACCATATATTCCATTAAAGGTTACAAGAACACATCAATTTCGATGCTGGGTTGTTTCAGACCTTGGATAAGAATAGATAACAAGATATATTTCCTTTCGTGACACAACCACGTCGGTAGGTTGTACATCGTTATGACCACGGGCCATGTGCTGTGTATGCTCCTTTTTTACCAAATGGATTCATTCCATTTGTATCCAAGGCAAACCTTACATTTCTGATTTCCTATGCAAATTTTGGATACTGATTATCAAAATTTTTCCACTGCGTTGCATCACCAGGGTGTCGAATATGTTTTTCATTCTTCTTGAGCTGCTCGGAATGCCAATGCATAAGTTCATCCTCCCTAGGGTTTGAGAACAAACGCTTCAAGCGATTAATTACCAGAAGGTACCACATCACCAAGGCAGGAATTTTTCTCTTATTCTTCCCGTCTGCATCGCCAGAAGTATCGTCATCGTCACCTTCAGGACCAATAATAAACTTCTTATTCTTTTGAGAAATTTTCATATTGGTAACATACTGGTGATTGTAGTCCTTCTTATATATACTGACACCACATATGGGGCATCTAGTTGCGATCTCATGCTCTTTGCGATACAAAATACAATGGTTCACACAAGCGTGTATTTTTGTCACACCTAGTGCCATCGGGAAAAGAAGTTTCTTCGCTTTGTAAGTGCCTTTGGGCAGTTTATTTGGATTTGGAAGACTTTCTGCCATAAGATTCAAAAGATCAGAGAAACTACAATCGGACCATCCGTGTGTAGCTTTCGAATTTAGTAGTTCTAGGACTGCATGCAATGTAGTAAACTCTTTATCACAACCGTTTGATTTATCATATAAAAGCTCCGTCGCCGCATTCTGCAATGTCTCCATTTTACTTAAACCTTTACTTGCTCCCGTAGAAATCAATACATATGGTTCAATGTGACGCAACATCTCCTCACAATCGATCTCATCATCATCATCACCATCTTGATTGCCACTACCACCATCGATATGAATATTATCGTCATATGAACCTCTCTCATCATCTTTATCCACTTTATGTGTATCTAACTCACCATGCTCTGTCCATATTGTGTAGTTTTTTGAAACCTCTTTTCACCAAATGAGATTAGATTACTATGGTATCTATCCAAGCAATCTTATTTTCACAGTCGATACATGGACATAATATGTCATCTATCTTTTGCAACTTCGCATGTCTCTTGGATGCTTCAATAAAATTTGCAATATTATGAATGTACATAGGATCGGATCTTGGCATGTTATATATCCACGCTCGATGGTCCATGCTTCAATAACAGATTTTTGGAAGATTTACAAAATTTGGCCACAGATAGTCCCTAAAGGTCTTCTATAAAATGAATTTGTAGAGACGTAACAAGTATGTATCATATGAGTGTATACTGGTATCATGTAGGTCTGTTCATAAAGGTTACAAGAAAATTTGTTTCATAATTTTCTCATCTTCCTAGTGGCCATAATGGATTTTTGAAGTTAGACTTATTTATTGAAACATTTCATCGAACACATGATGTGCTTGTACTCGTGTTCAATTTTTAATCCTCCAAATCTACTTCTTGTTCTGTAAAATTCATGGGTGAGCTCAAGAGGAGACTAAACTATATCTTTCAACCTTTAATCATTCAAATCTACTACAAGTCTCAAGTGGTGGTGGTGGTGGGGGGGGGGGGGGGAGGGGGGCTGGAGGCATATGCAAACACAACAAAATGAAACTGAAAACAGAAAAAATTAAAAACATGATAGTGAAGAAGAAGAGGTCTCTTCTAACCTTTTCTCTATTCGAAGCTTGATCAACTGATGAATGCAGTATTGGTCGATGCACGGTAGAAAATTTTGGCAGCCTGGCGGCGTCGATGGAAAATCTCCAGGGTTAGGTTTTCTGTTGTGCCCGAGGGGTCTTTATATAGGCGTCAGTTTTCACATGCAGTTTTTAACAAAACAACCGTTTGTGATAAAAATTAATAAAGTTTAGGCGGTTTTTAACTGCTTCTCGGGTGGTTGGTACTGAATAACTGCCTGAGAAAAAGATTATCTTATGCAGTTATTATTTACCAACTATCTGGGATACTTGCCCGAGCATGTACTTCAGTTTTCTTTTCCTTTGCTTCTTTTTTATTTAGATTCCAATATAAATACTCAAACATGTATAAATTCTGCAAATTGAGTCCAAATTTGATGATTCTTTCTTCTATATTTTTCAAAAATTAACATCTACCACCTGGACCAAATATTTTAAAACTTGTATAGCTAACATTGTAATGTTTTGGTAAATATCAAATTAATTTATACTCACATATTATTCACATTTGTGCATCTCCTAAAAAAGGGATCCTTCGCTGAAATTGATTTGTATGAACATTTTTGTATTATTTATACATGTATGAATTTTGTTAAACTTTTTAAAGCATTCCAACTTGTTGAAATTCAAATTATCCATCGTTCTAACCAAATGCTCATATACATATGAGGCATTCATCAAATTTAGAACACACATTGATTAAAAAAAAATTAAAAAAATCAGAAAAAATTCATAGAGGTTGGTATGATTACTAAAAAGGTCCACTGAAAAACTAAATGTAAAAATCGTTATATTCATCAAGATAGAAAAATGACAAATAACAATTGTTATATGTTTTTTATGTTCTGACCAATTTAGAAGGCTTTATGAAGTGAAATTTAATGGTAACCTTTAATACTCAATCATATTACAAGAAAGTGGAATTTGGGCCTTTGAAAGGCTCCACATTTAATCAAGAGTATTAATTAAGCTTACATAAAGTTCTTCTCAGGCGGTTGGTACTGAATAACCGCCTAAGAAAAAGGTTATGGCAGGCGGTTGTTACTTACCAACCGCTCGGGATAAGTTAATCTTCTCAGACGGTTATAAAGTGCCAACCACCTGAGATAATCATCTTCTCAGACAGTTGGTTCTTAAGAACCGCCTGCGAAGATATGCGTCTATATATAGCCCTCGGTTGCGTTGGAAAAACCTAACCCAAGTGAAATCACTTAGACGCCGTTAGGCTGCCAAAATTTTGTTTGCCGCCAACTCTTCGCCGCTCTTGCCGCCGAGCTTCGCCGTTGTCGACGAGCTTCGTCGTCGCTGCTTCCAGGTACGCCGAGCTTCGCCGTTGCCGCCGTGCTTCGCCCTCGCCACTTCCAGGTACGCCGAGCTTTGCCCTCGCCATCGCCGCTGAGCTTCGACCTTCCCTCCTCTATCCCTGTGCCGCCTCCCTCCTCGCCCTCGCTGTCGGCCGAGTCAAATGGTGCCTTGCATAGATTTCCTTAATCAAAGTTTTTGAACCCTAGGTGCCTTGGTCAGTCGCCTCAAGAAGATGAACTGTGTCTCCCTAGGTGCATAGATTTCCTCTAGTTTTTGAACCCTAGCCATACCACGAAGGTCTGGGTTAGTTTTTATTTTGCGAAGTGTCAAGCTTAGCCATGCTTATATCGGTAAAAGTTGAATTGTGTGACAAGGCCACCACTGTTAACATGCTTAGGGCATAATATACTTAGACATGGGATAAAATCTGAAAGAAGATGAACTTGTGTAATGAGAGAAATTTTGGATTGTAGTCCCTCTCGGTCAATTAAGGAATTTGTCTTGTTCTTTTTATCCTAAGCACCGTCCATTTTAACCACATGCTGGATGTAATGGTATAACAAGTCGAATATCTCACCTTGTACTCGTGTTTTGGCCATGACTTCATAAATTGTTTGACACGCACAAGTGGTTGACAGTTCTGCAGGAGCATAGTACTCCTTATGATGAAGATTATCACCCCTCGTGGGAACGGGTTTGTAAGATGTTATTTTCACATGACATTACCGGTGCTGATGGTGTTATGGGTAGGCATTGTTAGACTCTTGTTGTTTTCAAATGTCGATTTTTGCTGCGTAGTGCTAGTTTAATGTGAACTTGAACCTTCAGTGGAAGATGTGTTCTTTGCAAGTTTAACCGCATCATTGCTCAATAGACTTGTATTCATTTAAAAAAAAACTTACCAATTCTTGTATGCACTATTTAAACCTGTAATTCTAAATGCTTGGTTTATTTGTATGCTTGTGATATATGCAATGTTGTCGACTGCTATGTTGTGGTCATGAGATGATTAAGAGGAAAAAATGGCCTAGATGATTAGAGGATCGACTAGGGCCTACTAGGATCGATTAGTCGCCCTAGTCGACGATTAGTCGTCCTAGTCGACCTAGTCGGTGGGTAGGCGACTAGGGTTGGCTAGGCAACTTGAAAACATTGTGAATTGTGAATTGTTATTGTTTAATTGTTGATATAATTGTTCTTGTCGGCTTTTGATACAAGTAATACACATGCCTAGATAATGCCTTGGTCGGTCGCCTCAAACTCTAGAATGGAACTTGGTCAATCACCTTGGTCAGTCGCCTTAAACCCTAGAATGCCTTATAACCCTAGAATGCTTCCATCTTTTTCTTCATGCAACACTTCATGTAGAGTTAATATGCCATTCATTATATTTTTTGTCTTATTAGTTCTAGCATGGAAAACCCTAAGAAGACTGGTGTTGGTAGTAACAATAAAGAAGACAATATGGAGTTTAGTGACTCCAGCAGTTCAGGCTCCTTTCACAGTCCATCGACTCCTTTTCTGAATATAAAAATTAAAAAGACTTTAGAGGATCTCGACCCGAAATATGATCCTGCTGATGAGGTATGGATCACGAATCTTAACTTCAGCAGTTCAAGTTAATGTTGGTTGTCAAGTATACGAAGTCTTATAATTTTTTTCTACCTAGATTAATCGCGAAGACAACGAGGTGACTTCGGCTCCTAAAACCGCAGAAGGTTCTCCAATGGATGAATCCTCAGGTTCACTCAAGCAGAAACGAGGGCAACGAGGTCCCAATAAGGGTCCATTAGACCGCATCATGTACATAACAAGGGTCAGTCCGGGTCGGCTTCCCCAAGAATCACAGGATTCAGTTACCAAGTACCGAAATGCATGCGGTTTTCTTGTTAGAGAGATCGTGCGATCACAACCGAGAATTGGAGAAAATTAACTAAGGAGACCAAGAATGAGTTGGTAAAGGATAAAGAAACAATTCAAGTTCCTGAAAGGAACGGACGAAGCTGTAAAGAAAGCAACATTGGTCTCTTGCGGCAAGAAGTTTTGTGGCTGGAAGAGTGAAATGAATGCTTATGTTAA
Organism: Tuctoria greenei; assembly: GCA_036927565.1. NCBI lineage: Eukaryota > Viridiplantae > Streptophyta > Magnoliopsida > Poales > Poaceae > Tuctoria > Tuctoria greenei. Next base: position 258,662,659 of record JAYESD010000001.1, on the reverse strand, counting down.
GGCCGATAAGGTACCTAGCCTGAGGAAGATGGGAAAAATCACACAAGCTCAGTAGCAATAATTTGTTCTTCAAAAGACCACACCTGATTCTAAAGCCCTAAGTGCAACTAGGTCAGAGCTTGCCAAAAAGAACAAATACCATCTTCACTTGGGGTCTTCCGGAGATGCCCCCAAAGTACAAAAATGGAATAAGATATTAGACGAAATTACCAGTGAGGGCAATCCTCACCCGTTAGAAGGCTGCGATGAGATAACTCAGCGGTGGGTCTTTGCTCGGTCAGGTTTGACCAGCGAGGACAAACTTGAAAAGCCCGACTCTATGAATGAAGTAGAGGAAAAAATGAAAGAAGTAATTGAAAAGCAATAAAAGGGTCTCTTCAAGCCGAAGAGAGAGAATGACCAACTTACCGCTATCCTAGGAAACCCTGAACACATTGGACGGGTTCGAGCAGTCTCTTCTCAAATGTCTTGGCTAGATGGTTTCCTGAAAGATAAAGACACATATAGAAGACGTGAGAAGTTCAAGAAAACACTTGATGAAACGATTGCTCAAAAGGTCAAGGAAAATGTGCAAGAAATAATGGAACAACTTAGACAATCGGGACAATTAGTGCCACCGAGTACATCGATGGTTCCCGTGCCAAAGGAGCATTTGGTATCTCCAACCGCCTACCCTAGTAGCGTAGGTTCTGTGCCAGGCTCAGGGTCAACCTATAAGTTCGCCGTCGATGATATTGCTAAGGAAAAATCTTGTCGTCTTCTTGTCTCGATCGGTAGAGCAGGGAACAAAACTAAATAGGTTGCCACTGCTATGGCAAAGCCTGATCATGACTTCAACGCCAATCCACTTCCGTTGTATTATGCTGTGATGCAAGTTCTTCATATCATTGATAATGATTATGAAGATTATGAAATACACCACATCACACATGAGGGGGTCGCGACTCTGGGGCAAGCTGTCAACCAATTAATCCTTTGGTATCGACGCGATATTGTGTTGGACAATGAGTCGATTTCTAGCCCCGTCGCATCTCAAAATACTGCAACCCCGTCTTCTAAGGTGAAAGTCCAGGAAGATTCACTCCCAGTTTAGGAAGATCCACTCCCCCTATGTCTCAGCAAGGATGATAGTAACCTTGCTAGTAAAGATAACCAAGAGCAACAAATTGGACAATAGATTCAAGCAGTACCAGAGCAAGCTGTTGCTAGTAAAGAGCAACCAATTCAGCAACAACTTAAAGTAGTACTAGAGTCAGCTGCTGGGAGTAAAGAGCAATCAGTTGAACAACAGGTTCAACAACAAGCCAATGTCCAACTTCCGACGACTACTCCTCAATCATTAGTGCCTATCAAAGTTAGCTCATATGAAACTAAGAAACCTTCATCAGAAGTGTCAAAGTATTTGGAAAATATAAAGGAAAATATTATAAAATTGAGTGCATCTCGTTCTTCTCATGAGCCAACATTAGAAGATATCGAGGAGTGAGAAGAAGACGATGTCATGTATAATTGGCGGACGACTTTAGTTAAACCAGGAGTTCCAATATACAAGCTTGAGGATGTTCCCCCTAAATTTAAGAATGGGAAGCCGTTCATAACATCCGTACAACTTAGCAAACAACCTGCCCTGCTGAAAAGAATGCACGAGTGGTACATCATTGCCAGCACAAAATATGATCATTCTTGCGCCACATTTCGTGTTCCAAAAGATGCATTCTGGAGCACTGGAGCAGATAAACGAGTCATTTTATTTGAAGAGCTTCATACCCTTTTCCATTGGGGCATGCTCGAAATCAACTGCTACTCGTTTGGTGCTTGTAAGTGCCTCTAATATTTTGCATTTTCTTTTCTTACTACACGCATACACATTTCATGAGATTATAACAATTCTGGACTTATTCAATAGGATGTAATACATGGATAATGAAAAGATGGAACGCAAGACAGATATCCTTGACCCTACATGGATTGCAAAGACGTTATTCGATGTCAAGGCGGATCGAGACTTAGTACAGTTCAAGCACATGAAAAAAAGAATTTAAAAAATCAATGGCAAAACTTAAGAACGATAGAAGGACAGAAGTTGGAACTTACATAGGACATGCAATATTGAACTTTGTCAGAGATGTCAAGGACCTCATAAAGGCTCCATACCACTTAGAGTAAGTTCGACACATGATATTGAAATAGCAATTATTGCTAATTGTTAACACATGTGTTTGTATGTATGCAGTAATCACTACATAATGATCTTCATCAAGCCAATGCAGGGTTTGACAATAGTCTTGGACTCAGCCGATTACCCACCAGATCATTACAAAGATTTTATTTCTATTTTGAAACTGTATGTTTATTTAATAATTTTAATTTATACACATTTAGAATGTGTTGACAAGTTTTATATGACATTTATTGTATGACAACACTTGGCGGTTTTACGCGGTACAACTTGGCGGTCAAAGACCTCCTAATACGAATGCATTGGACATTAAAACATATTATGCTTGTCCGAAGTAGCCTGCTGGGAGTGTCTTATGCGGGTATTATGTATGCGAGCATCTTCGGACCGCCAACGAATATAGAGTGAACCGTGAGGATGTAAGTTATCCTTAATGTCGATATCTTATTTTCTTACTTTTGAGTTTCATTTTCATTGTAATTAGCATATTTTAATACTTATATTCTCTGCTGTTCAATATTACCAGAAATATTATTTTCATATTTTTGATTCCAACTTCAAAATTCAATTGTTCATAGTACAACTGCTCTAAAAATACCAAATAAATTCTTGTATACTCTCACTTTGATCTATACTTTGAGATTGTTCAAACAACACATTCTAAACCTCATTATGTGTTTCATTGCAGCACATGAAGAATGTGAACGAAGAATGACTGGTTTGTAGAAGTATTTCTGGTGGAGGAGCCGACAAGATCGCTGCTGAACTGTGTCAATTTGTGCGTCGCGAAATTTTGCACAAAAGAGGGGAGTTCTTTGATGAGAATGGTGCAATAGCTGATGTGCCAGAACTTTGTGACTATGCCAATAGAAACAATTTTAGTGAAAACTTGTAAACTATGAGATAACTTGTATGTGTAACTTGTACATATGTATATTGTTTTAGTGAAATTGACTTCTATGAGATGACTTCTGTGATTATATTGTTTACTTCTGTGATGATATTGTTGACTTCTATGATTATATTGAATTGACCTGGAAATTGGAAATAACAGCAGGTAGTACTGCATAGGGTATACCTCATCATAGGCGGTTATTTACCTACGGCTAGACCTGCCTGTGAAATATTATTATCACAGGCGGCTAGATATAGGTAAAGAACAATCTGTGATAACCTAATTATCACATACGGTTACTTTTATGGTACAAAGCGGCTGCAATAAACTATCTTCACAAGTGGCTTGTCGTAGGTAAAGATCCGTCTGTGAGAACACAATTATCACAAGCGGTTATATATGCTGTATGACCCGCCTGTGCTAATATGTCTTCACAGACGGCTAGCCTAAGTAAAGAACTGCCTGTGATAATATGTCTTCACAGGCGGCAAGCATAAGTAAAGAACCGCCTGTGATAATATGTCTTCACAGGCGGTTTCACTTCTCCGCCTGTGAAATTGCAGATTATCACAGGCTCTTCATTTTAAGCGGTTTTAGAAACCGCGTGTGATAATACGTTTGGAGCCGCCTGTGATGAGGCTTATTGTATTAGTGTTTGACGGAATAATTACCGTCCGCGGAGAGGACCAAGGTGATTTCGTCTTGCTGGTCGGGGTCGTCAGTCAGCTGGACGTCCTGCAACAAGTCCTAGAGCTGCATGAATTCGTGCAAGATTTCCACCGTCATGTCGTGCATAACATCACGGGCCCAACAATGATTGTGAAGGGCGCCGGCCACAAGTCTATAATTTCATCTGCTATGTCTATATAGCAGTGGAAAAGGTGTGGCCTGGGGCCGACCCTCCCACCAATTTGCTATCCAGAACATAGTGGAGCGCCCATTTTTGGCTGTGATTCGCATGGCTGCGGCTAAGAGGCACTCATCCGTTGAGTCTACTGGCAAAGCCATACCGACCCAGGCCTTATTTGGCGAGCTCCACTGGTGCTAGAGCCAACGAAGGCGAAGTGCACGCCCAAATCTGTCAAGATCCACAAGTCCTAGACCGTCACGGTCAGTTGGCCGGCATACCCTGCCCCAACTGATTTTGCAATTGGCTCCACTCATGTCTTGCATTCCCGATCAAAGGAAGCGTCGACTTAACTTATCCACTACTTTGATAAATTGCTTTGGTACTTTGAGGGTCGTCAACGCATAGACTGGTAACGAGCTAAGGACAAACCGCACAAGTAGTGAATGTAGTCTAGAGGGTGGGTGAATAGGCTTTTTGAACTTTTGTCAGACTCTAAAACACTTAACAAATTGATCAAATACAGAGAGATCGGACTAGTCCGGTACTGTGTGGACTAGTCTTGTATACGTGGACTAGAAAGATCAAGTTTGGTCAGTAATTTTACTTCTAGTACCCTATGCAGCGGAAAGTGATTTGTAACTAGGATGTATTACGACAATGAAACAAAGTATAGCAAAGATTAACTTTAATTTCAATGTTTCAACGTAAGTTACACAAGATTATGTAAACCCTAGAATATGATAAACAATGAAACAAAAATGTGTGAGACACGATTTTATCTCGTGGTTTGATTCCCATGAAGGAAATCTACATCCACGTTGAGGAGTCCACAGAGGACTGGGTCTTCATCAACCCTTCCCTCGTCGAATAGCCATGGAGGCCGATTCTCTTCCACTAATCACAAAGGGCAAATAACGTGTTCAAGGGGCCTTCTCACAAGTTGAGGGATCCCCAAGAATTACATTGAAGAACAACACCAAACACACTCCAAAGATATGCAATAAACAACAAGGGTGTGCGAGAGATTCAAACCCAAGAGCTCGAGATTGTGTGGAACAAGTCTCTTCTTTGATCAATTGCTAATCCTCAAAGATTTGATCCTTTTGGGTTAGAATATGTGGAGGGATGTGTATTTTGGGCTCTTGGGAGGTGTGATGGCGCAGGAGGTCGAGAGTATTGGTTGTAGGGCCGTACACCTCTATTTATACTAGGGTTTCCAAAAGTTACTGTTAGGGTTTGCGATGTCCGGACTAGTCCAGTGTGCGGCGTGTGGAACACCCTAAGTGTTCAGAGATATCGGTTTTGTCCGTAAATATGCAGACTAGTCTGATCTGGGCACTAGAAGTATTCGGACTAGTTTGGCACATATCGGCCTAGTCCGGTGTGGTGAACCTCGTGTAGAATTGAGGACAAGTCCACACTTGGAGGACTTGTCCGATTTTATTCAGGGAGTTTTCGGACTAGTCCGATGGATATCGGACTTGTTCGGTGTCGTGAAAAATTGTGGGGCTAAGGACAAGTCTGGACTTGGAGGACTTGTCCAATTTTAGTCAGAGGATTATCGGACTAGTCCGGCTGATATCGTACTTGTCCGGTGTAATGAAAATGTGAAGTGCTGAGGACTAGTCTACACTAGGGGACTAGTCCGATCCTTGTCAGAAAGAAATCGTACTAGTCCGGTGTATATATCAGACTAGTCCAGAAATGCAAATTTTTGTGTTATGAGTGAGATATCCTTTGCTTGAGTTCTTGGGGTGTGTTTCTCCAATACACTCCATACAAAATAAGCTATTCTTTTCAGCTCTTGAGCTCTTTTGCTTTTGATTTGTCATTCTCCTTTTTTTTGCGCTTTCTTCCTAATTTCTTTAAAACCTGCGCTCATCTGAACAATTTTGTTAGGATCTCATCTGTTTGTCATAAATCAACCAAAACCCACAAGGGATGCCTAGATGCACTTAGAATCTCCCCGTTTTTGGTGATTGATGACAACCAATTGAGATTACACAAATACGATAAAAATTCAGATTTTCATAAAGTGTGCACATATGAGCTTGGAACAAATTAAGCAATGTAGACATAGGACATATGTGCACTCTTTATGGTGGGGTGCAAAACTATGTGTGTGTGAGCAATAATCGTGATTTTAATGAAGTAAATGGCATAATCATAACAACATCAAGATTATCAAGTATGTATATCAATTTCAGAGCATAAACATAGATCATAACAAAGCATTACCACAAACTCCACAAACATGTCCAGAAGCATAATGCGAACATAATAAAAGTCTTACAACACCAAAAGTAAGACAAAATAGCAAAATAAATCAAAATAGAGCTCTCATCTCTCAACCTACTGCTAGGACCTAAGACTCCCCCTCAATATCTCCCCCTTTGGCATCAAGACACCAAAAAGAAGGAGATGAGGGATATACTCGTCATTGCCGGCTCACTCCGCATTGTCGGTCCTGTCGTCACCTTCATCATCAGGATGAGAAGGTGGAGGTTGAGAGCCACTCGTCGTGCCCCCAATGCCAAAGTAGGCAAGCTCGAAAGGAGAGAGAGGTGGAAGTTCTGAGAAGTCAGAAGCTGAGTCCTCTGAGATTACTGGAGACCCAACGGGCTCGATCTCTAGCTTCTGGCATATGACTTTGACATTTTCCTTCATGTACCTCATGTCCTATTTCCTTGCCTTGTTCATCTTGTGGATCTTTACTTCAGTCTTTCTGCAAGAGCCAAAGATAGCAGCCAAGTACTTGATTATGCCACTTGGAGACCCCCTTTTAGAAGGAGTGGCCCTTGAACTTGATGGAGGTCTTGCCTCTCCTTGGGCCCTCCTAGGAGCCTCTTCACTTGAGACAGGAGATGGAGCAGTTGGAAGAACAGCTTGAGGCGGCTTCTGCGACCTCAAAGCTGTATGCTCAACATCTTTTACAAATTTGATCCATGTGACCTTCTCTATCATGAACATGATGTACGGTGCATAGCCACAGGAGCGATTAGGGGTGCATGAGATGTTTACCATGTCGTTCCAGATGTAGTCAAAGATGTCAAACTTTCTCCTCTTGATAATCACTTTCATCAAGGTCCTCAAGTAACCTTGCACACTCCCGACATCTCCATCTTTTGGAGTAATGGTCTTCTGGAGCACTCTATTGAGAACAATGAAGAAGGACTTCATGTTCTTGGTTGAGGGAGGATTGTACATGAGGCAAGTATCATAGAGAAAGTCCATCTTGTACTTCTCCAAAACACCAATATTGCGAATAATGACCTCATTGCTGCTGGTGTCCTCAAGATGCAGCAGCCTAGCAAACTCATCATAAGTAATAGTATATTTGGATCCATGTGTCATCCAAGTCACTATCTCTTCTTCATCACTGGCAAAGTAGCACGTTGCAAAGAACTGCACTATGACCTCATCATTCTAGTTATATCGGAAAGACAACAAGTCCTTGAGATCGTGTCTCTCCACAGCCTCTATCACTTCATCAGAAGCACCACAACTTTTTCTTTCAAAATGGATCCAGTCAATCCATTGGCTGCGGACTACTGATGTCTTCATCTGAAGGTATACAATACTGTAGTAGTCTGCATGAAAGTGACTCCAAAATCTTGGGTCAATTGCCTTCTTGCCACTGCTATATGTATCGATCTTTCAGAGATTCCATGCCATCACTCCCCTTGCCATTGAACTTCTCTTCTGAGGGGTTTATGTTCCCTTGTCTTGTAGCAGTCATCTCAAGGGGGCCAATCGAGCTGGAGGCAATTCCTTTGCCTTTTCCCTTAGTTTGGCGTGGAGCCACGAACTAGGGCCAATCACATCCTTCGCTTTTGTGGCTGGTTTCTTGGCCAGAACCTTTCGTCGGACCCTAGGTGGGGTGGACGAAGGCTCGGCATCACACTCTTGTGTTTTGTTGGAGAGAGTATCAGACATGTGAGGCAACACTTCTTGATCCAATTCGGCCTCAAAGTCAGAGATATCATCGTTTGAGTTCGACATTGTCCTGAAAGAAAGGTTACATATGACATAGATAAGAATTGATGGCAAGGGAAAGCATTGAGTTGAAAAAAATTAGGGTTTTGCTCAGCTAACATCGGACTTGTCCGTTGCTCAGGTGTGGAATAGTCCAAAGTACCGGACTTGTCCGCACTGAGAACTAACTAGTTCGATATTCAGCTGCTTGAACCCTAACTAACAGGATAATGGAGTTTCTCAATGCAAAGGTGAAGCAATGTAGTTGTAATACAACAAGGAAGCATGCATTGACAGGAGGAACTAAGCTATTTGAGGAAAACAAGGAAAATTGAAGGTTCTACGGTTTGGAGAGAAATTTTACCAAATCCTTTGATTAGCATCAATGAAGAGGTTGTTGGTGCGGACTAGTCCGTGGTCCTCGATCCCCTTGCAATGGAGATCAAATCCCACCGAAACTTGAGTGGATTTGATGGAGATTTAGCAAAATCACCTTGGGAGCATTCGAGTGAAGAGAGAGAGAGAGAGAGAGAGAGTGATAAGAGTTGTGAGGAAGAAAAGGATTAGGTTTGCACCGGCCCCAGGGTTATGGAGTTGAAAAATCGGACTAGTCCATGCTCGGACCGGACTAGTCCGGACTAGCGGACACTCTACAGACTAGTCTGCAATGTGCGGACTAGTCCGGTGTAACCATGGACTAGTCTGTGGTCACCTGGATAGAGAAAAAAATATATAGACCTTTAGTATATACTCGAAGGTGCTTAAAAAGAATATAGGGGGGCAAAAACACACAAATAATCTTGATGAATATGATCAGTAAACATTCAACAATCAAGCCATGACCATAATTCACCAAGATAAAGTAATTAGAATAGTTTTTCGGGGAAAAATAGAGAGAGATGATTTTCAATACAATCAACATGATTTTGAAAATGACATACAAGTATGCAAGTTTTCAAGCCAAGTTCCGAGCATCAAGGATATTTAGTTCATTTCAGAGCTCACAAAAGCGTTTTTCATCAAGTGGCTTGATAAAGATATTGACTAGTTGTTTTTCAGTGTTGACATGTGAAATGGCTATGTCTCCTTTCATTGAGTGATCACTCAAGAAGTGATGTCAGATGTCTATGTGTTTGGTTCTGGAGTGCTTAATAGGATTATGGGCAATTTTAATAGCACACTCATTATCACAAAGGAGTAGAATACGACTCATATTGTAACTGTAATCCCTTAGAGTTTGTGGCATCCAAAGGAGTTGTGCACAAGAACTCCCGGCTGCAACATACTCTGCTTCGGTCGTGGATAAGGCAATGTAATTTTGTTTCTCGGACGACCAGGAAACTAGGGATCTACCTAGAAATTGGCAAGTACCAGAGGTACTTTTTCTATCCACTTCGCATCCGGCATAGTATGCATTGGAGTATCCAATGCGTTTGAGATTTGAACCTTTAGGATACCAAAGGCCTAGGTTGGGTGTATGAACTAAATATCACAAGATCCTTTTTACGGCTGTTAAATGACATTACTTAGGATTGGCTTGAAATCTTGCACACAAACATACACTCAACATGATATCAGGCCTAAATGCACATAAATAAAGTAGATATCCAATCATTGAGCGATATACCTTTTGATCCACGTTTGGTCCATCTTCATTGAGATCCAAGTGTCTATTTGTCGCCATGGGAGTCTTTATGGGCTTTGCTTTGTCCATTCCAAACTTCTTGAGAATGTCTTGAGTGTACTTTGTTTGGCTTATGAACGTCCCATCCTTCTGTTGCTTCACTTGGAATCCCAAAAAGTATCTCAACTTTCCCATCATGGACATTTCGAATCTATCTGTCATAATCTTACTAAATTCTTAACAAAAAAGATTTGTTAGTTGAACCAAATATAATATCGTCAACATAGATTTGGCAAATGAATAGATCATCATCAAAATGTTTAGTAAACAAGGTGTAATCAGCTTTACCAATCGTGAAGCCATTTTCAATCAGAAAATCTCTAAGGCACTCATACCAAGCTCTAGGAGCTTATTTGAGGCCATAGAGAGCCTTACGTAGTTTGTACACATGGTCAGGGTACTCTTGATCTTAAAACCAGGTGGTTGCTCCACGTACACCTCCTCCTTGATCGGTCCATTTAGGAAGGTGCTTTTCACATCCATTTGATAGAGCTTGAAATCACGGTGATTAGCATATGCAAGCAATATACGAATCGATTCAAGTCTAGCTACGGGAGCAAAAGTCTCATCAAAATCCAAACCTTCGACTTGTGAGTATCCTTTGGCCACAAGTCGTGCCTTGTTCCTTGTTACAACTCCATGTTCATCTTGCTTGTTGCGGAAGACCCATTTAGTACCGACGACGTTGGACACACTTCGTTCCTTTTAAACTTGTTCAATTCTTCTTGCGTCGCCATCACCCAATCTGGATCTTTTAATGCATCTTCAACCCTATGTGGTTCCAAAGAGGATACAAAGAATAGTGTTCACAAAAATTAGCTATACCAGATCGAGTTACTACTCCATTTTGTATGTCACCAATTATGTTGTTGACGGGGTGATCTCTTTGGATGATTTGATGTACTCTTGGATGTGGCACATGTGGTCTTGAATCTTCATGATTGTCATCTTCTTCCCCCCCTGGATAGTTGCCCTCATTGATGTCCTGATCACCTTCATTATCTTGAGATTGATCTTGTGTGGAAGCTCCCTCTTCATCATTGTCCTCCACTTGTTCATCATCTTCATTCACATTTGGAGGTGGCACTTGTGGTCGAACGTCGCCCAACACCATTCTTCTCAATGCTTGACATGGAGCTTCTTCTTGATCTAGCACACGTTGATCAACTTGCTCTTCTTGAGAGCCATTAGTTTCATCGAACACTACATCACGTTCTACTTCAACAAGTTTGGAGGCCTTGTTGAAGACACGATAGGCGTAGGAGTTCGAATCATAGCCAAGTAAGAAACCTTCCTCGGACTTTGAAGCGAACTTCAAAGCCCTAGGCCTCTTGTTTAAAATATAACACTTTGAACCAAAAACTCGAAAATATGAAATATTCGGCTTGTTACCCGTGAGTAGTTCATATGAGGTTTTCTTGAGTAGGGGTTGAAGATAGAGTCGATTTATGGCATGACAAGCGATGTTGACTTCTTCAGCCCAAAACTGGTATGAAGTCTTGTATTCATCAATCATTGTCCTCGCCATCTCAATGAGTGTTCGGTTCTTCTTTTCGGCTACTCTGTTTTGTTGAGGAGAGTATGGTGCTGAAAATTCGTGCTTTATGCCTTCTTCGTATAGATACTCCTCAACTTGGGTGTTCTTGAATTCCGTTCCATTGTCACTTCGTATGTTCTTGACCATCAATGAGAATTCATTTTGAGCTCGCTTGAGGAACTTCTTGAGGGTTCCTTGAGTTTATGTCTTATCATACAAAAAGAAAACCCACGTGAAGCGTGAAAATCATTGACAATGACTAAATCATACTTATTACCGCCGATGCTTATGTAATCAATTGGACCGAATAGATCTATGTGGAGGAGCTCGAGCGGTCTTGCTGTAGTCATGACATTCTTTGCGGGATGGGGTGCTCCTACTTGCTTCCCGGCTTGGCACGCTCTACAAGGCCTGTCTTTCTCAAAAACAACATCCTTTAAACCACGGATATGATCGCCTTATAGAAGTTTTTGAAGATTTCTCATACCAACATGTGCTAGCCGTCTATGCCACAACCAACCCATGTTGGTCTTTGCAATCAAGCATGTGTCAAGTTTGGCTTTATCTTTGTTGAAGTCAACTAGATAAAGTTTTCCCTTTAACACACCCTTGAATGCAATCGAGTTATCACTCCTTCTAGAGACGGTCACACCCTCATTAGTGAATAAACAATTATAACCCTTGTCACATAATTGAGATATTGATAAAAGGTTATAATCCAAGGAGTCAACGTGTAAAACATGAGAAAGAGTATGGTTTGATGAAATTGCAATTTTATCGGTACCAAGCACCCTTCCTTGACTATTATCACCAAAGTAAATGCCTTCGCTTGGATCTTCATTTTCCTCATATTCCACGAACATTCTTATTTATCCAGTCATGTGATTGGTGCATCCACTATCTAGCACCCATTTAGCTCCACCTGATGAATAAGCCAGCAAAAGACAAATTATGCCTTGGTCTTAGGTACCCAAGCTTGCTTGGGTCCTTTGAGGTTAGTCAGAAGTGATTTGGGCACCCACACATGAGACTTGGTGTTCCCATGGCGTGGCCCAACATATTTGGCATAAACTCTTCCAATATTACTTTTCATAAGTACATATGAAGCATCAAATGTTCTAAATAAAACTTATTGTTCATATGAGTTCACAATGTTAAACTTATCAACATTATTAAGTTTTATAACTTGAGCAGATTTTCCCTTGACAAACGCAATGCGCTCCTTGTTATTCTTGTGGTTTCTAGCATTTTGCTTTTCACCATAAGAATACCCAATGCCATATTTGACATTAGGAGGTCTTGTGGTCGAGTATGCACTATGTGCATACTTTACATTCTCCTTATCAAATATGCCACTGTGAGAAGGTTGTTCGTGCTTTTTCAAGGTTGACTTTTCCTTCAGGTTAATGTCATTTTGAGCACATTTACAAGCAATAACCGTTTCATTTATATGTTGAGAAGGTGAGCTTGAAGAGGATGAAAAACCATTTTGCTTGAGTGACTCGACTTGTACCTCAAGAATCTTGTTAACTTTCGTCAAGTTAGCAAGTTCATTCTTGATGGTGGCGTTTGAGTCGTTTAACTTCAAGCAAGCTTCCTTGCTTGAACCTAACTCAAGTTCTAGAGATTTGCTTCGCTCCTTCTCAAGTTTAAGAAGCTTTTTGATCTTAAGATATTCTTCCTTTTGGAGGATGATCATATCTTCTTGACGATCAACTAGCTCCTCCTTATCAACAAGCTTATCCATTAGAAATTTCATCTTAGCAACAGTTTTCTTATCTAAACCTCTAAGCATGTATTCTTGTTCATCACTGCTATCATCCTCACTAGAATTATCACTATCACTAATAAAAGAATGTGAGGAGGAATATTTAGTTGTTACCTTCCTTTTACTTTCCTTGGCCATTAGACATGTGTGATCGGTGTCCCTCCATGCGCCGATGGTTGGGAAGAGGGTGGATTTCTTGGTAGGCTTCAGACGGCTATGGTGGCCATCTCCTCTTCTTCTTCGGATGAGGACTCATCATTAGAGTCCCACTCCTTCCCTAAGTGCGCTTGGTCATATTGCTTCTTCTTATTGAACATTTTCTTAGGTTGAGGCTTGTTGTCCTTAGTCTTCCTCTTATTTTCTTCATGTGGACAGTCTACTATAAAATGGTCGTACTCTCCACAGTTATAGCAAGCACGCCTCATTTTTGGTCTTGATTTGTCCCTATTTCTTCCTTCATTTGAGCGGCCATCTTGTCTTCTTATCATCATTTTCTTGAATTTCTTCATGAATAAGATCATATCTTCTTTATCAATATCACTGCTTCAATCATCGCTGTCGTCTTCTCCATGAGCTTCTCGAGCTTCTTTTGATACAGGTTTACAAGTGGACTTCAAAGCAATTCCTTTCTTCTTTGCCGAGGTAAGGTCAGCAATCTCCTTGACGTGCTTGGCTTGCTTCTCCATCATCTAAAAGTTGATAATCTTCCCAAGAAGTTTGTCGGGGTAATTTTCTAATACCCGAGATTTCTCTAATTATGGAGCAAAGAGTAACGTTGCGAGGCATGAAAGCTCTAAGAATCAGCTTTACGACCTCATGATCATTCCACTTCTTGTTGCCATATGCTCGGACTTTGTTGATAAGATTCTTCAATCGATTGTACATATCTTGTGGTGATTCATCTTCTTCTATGGCGAATCTTTCCAATTCGCCTTCAATCATTTCAATCTTGGCTTCGCGTACATGACAATCACCTTCATGTGTAGTTTGTAGAGTGTCTCATATCTCCTTGGCAATTTCGAGTCCATCCACCTTGGTGAACTCGTCTCGGCTCAGTGATGACGTGATAACGGCTGCACCTTGAGCGTTCTGATGAATGGCTTGCTCTTGGCTTGCAGTCAGCTCCTCATCATCATCTGGGATATCTATCCCTGTACACACTATATGCCACAAACTTAGGTTAAGAGATATGAAATGCATTTTCATGTTTTGTCTCCACATTGAATAGTCATTGCCATCGAAGAAAGGTGCTTTCCCTAGAGGAATTGATAAGTAATGATTATTGTTACAATTTAACTGATCATAGTTAAAAGGATATCAGGAGTAGTCGGTGTGACTACTCCCCTTCTTATTTTCGTCGTTGATCTTCTTCTTCCCTTTCCCCGAAAGTGCTTTCTTCCGTAGGAGTACTTTGAGTTCAAGCATCTCCTCATCATCATCCTCACAATCTTGGATGGTGTCGAGGAGCTTCTCCATCTTTTGGGCCTTTTCATCATCACCCTTCTTGTTGTTGTAGTTCTTGTGTACATCCTTGATGTACGACATTGTCTCTTCGAGCGGTGAGTCTCTTTTGAAGAGTTTGGCTCTGATACCAATTGAATGTAGCCTAGAGGGGGGAGGGTGAATAGGCTTTTTGAACTTTTGTCGGACCCTGAAAAACTTAACAAATTGATCAAATATAGAGAGATCGGACTAGTTCGGTACTGTGCGGACTAGTCCGGTATACATGGACTACAAAGATCAAGTTTGATCAGTAATTTTACTTCTAGTACCCTATGCAGTGGAAAGTGATTTGTAACAAGGATGTATTACGACAATGAAACAAAGTATAACAAAGATTAACTTTAATTTCAATGTTTCAATGTAAGTTACACAAGATTATGTAAACCCTAGAATATGATGAACAATGAAACAAGAATGTGTGAGACACGATTTTATCCCATGGTTTGATTCCCACAAAGCAAACCTACATCCACGTTGAGGAGTCCACGGAGGACCGGGTCTTCACCAACCCTTCCCTCGTCGAATCGCCACGAAGGCCGATTCTCTTGCACTAATCACAAAGGGAAAATAATGTGTTCAAGGGGCCTTCTCACAAGTTGAGGGCTCCCCATGAATTACAATGAAGAACACCACCAAACACACTCCAAAGATATGCAATAAACAACAAGAGTGTGCGAGAGATTCAAATCCAATAGCTCAAGATTGTGTGGAATAAGTCTCTCCTTTGATCAATTGCTAATCCTCAAAGATTTGATCTTTTTTGGGTTAGAATGTGTGGAAAGATGTCTACTATGGACTAGGTATGGACGGCCCTCTATTCTTTGTAGTTTTAAGACACATTTGAATGGATTATGGTTCCACTTAGCTTCTTCATCTTTGTTAGTGCGGTTGCTTAGGTTTGGTGTGATGATTGTATGATTGATTGCTTGCATGTTTGTTGTGCTTGGATGTGAGTTGTGGAATGCTTTGACATTTACCCACATCCTCATCCATTATATAAATAATGCATTATTTAGGATCATATACCTTGATGCATGCATATAGTTGGAGATTCCTTCTATCTCTCTTTCCTATCTCGTTTAACCTCTGCTTCAATGGAAGATGGACACAACCAGAAGATTTACTACCCCGGACAAAGCTATTTGTAAGTATTAAGACAATCAAGACAGAGTTTTCCATCACTTCACTAATTCGCCTGAATCTCGAGGGCGAGATTCCATTTAAGGGGGTAGATGCGCTTCTCTTTCTGGTAAGAAGGGGTACCTTGTCTGCAGGGTACCGATAGTGGCCACTGAGCCCGCATCGGGGTGAGACTTTGATCCCAGAGGTGGGGCCACCATCACTTCCCACGTTGTTGCTTCAACTTTTCACTTGGGTGGTAGAAATGATGACATGCTCTTGTGCCATCGCTACGTGGTCCTTCTTGGTCCGGCACTGCGGAACACATGACAGCATCGGAGCCATCCTTAGGAGGGAGGCAGGTCCCACGCCACAGGACACGTGGTAGCAGCAGTCCACATTGACCGGACAAGTTAGCTATGTCCATGGTTTTGCAAACTTCCCATCTAGGGCATGATTTAATTCAAAATTGGGATCATAATTGATGTAGAAAGTTGGATCTAGGATAGCTACCGTGAATCTATTTGTTCAATGGTCGAGGATTAGGTGTAACCGTGGCCGGCAGCCTAGCCACAGTTGACCTCTTTTTTTTCTTTTCTTTATTTGACCAGTGGCGAGTTTTCCTTTTCGTGCAATCAAGTTCTTTGGTGCGGCCACAGCTTTGGGCACAATTGACTTTTAATTGTCCCTTTTTTCTCTTTGTTTTATTTATTATCTCTTTTTTCGTTTATTATCGTTATTTTATAATTTTTTGTCTATCTTTTATTGTTATTATTCTTTCTTTTATATTTTTCTTTAGCGTGTGTAAGACTCTTTGTGTGGTTAGTGATCTGATCAGCGGTTGACCTTTTGTTATTTATTTATCTAGTGCGGTGAGTTGTTAAGACGCGTCAACCCTAGAGTGCCAGACAAGTCTGTATAAGAACGGACTAGTCTGTTGTGGTATAGAGAGGTACATCGGACAAGTTCGTTTAATACCAGACAAGTTCATTCTGATACAGAAAGATACATCAGACAAGTCTGTTGTTAGGCCGGACAAGTCCGCTAATTTACAGTGGGTTGGTCCGAAGCAGGTTTTGTGTTTTTCGGACAAGTCCAAAATGTTTGAGTAACATTTATCGGACTAGTCCGTTGTTGTAATAGACAAGTCCAGGGTGAGGAAGATTTGATTAAGTCCGTCCATTCTGTGCATACCGAACTAATCCGATATTGGTCCCTATAAATCCGTTATTGTCCAGTGAGTGTATTTGGACTAGTCTGTTATTTTCCGAACTAATTTGGTGCTTGACTTGATATTTACTTGCATCTTTATTTCTAATTCTTTTACGTTTGTTCCTTTTCATCCTACTTAATGATTTTCGCATGAATTAAAATAATATATATATATATATATCTTCAGTTTCATTTATTTATTTTATCCCATATTTGTTATGGCAATTAAATTACTTTTAGCATATTTATTTTGGTAATTAATTTTCAATACTTGAGGATGAATGCAAACTGCAAGATGAGATGTATATATTTTATATTTTTCTTTATAAGAACAATTTTTCCCATTATTAACACTAAATTCCTATTTAAGTTTTTAATTTGCCAAAACTCAAAAATGAGAGTGTCACAATTCTACCCCGCTTAAAATGAATCTCGCCCTCGAGATTCGGATGGATTGGAGGAGAGGTTTTGAAGTAAAATTATAAATTCCCTTTTATATTTGAATTAGTCAAGTTTGAAAATTTCAGATGTTACATCCGAGCTAATGGGCTCAGTGAAGGTACGACTAAGTGTTTGATTTTTGAATCAGTGCGTAAAAGCCGCTTCGGACATGTCCGACATGGATTGGACAAGTCTGGGATTCCCATGTGGGATTTTTGTCTGACCCGATGTTGAAACCTTCAGGTAAGTCCGCATCGGACAAGTCCGAACACCTCGGATATGTCTGGGGTTGGACAGTGCAAATTCAGATCTGTCCGGCCAAACTCGGACAAGTCCGAGTGGCCAGATGACTTAGAATTTTTCTAAGTCAAGGTTGTGCAGAGAGGGCTCAGACATGTCTGATTCAACTCGGACAAGTCTGACCTAAATCGGACAATTCCGAGGGGCCATAGGACTTAGAATTTTTCTAAGTCCTGGTTGTGCAGAGCGAACTTGAACCATGTCTAACCCAGCTTGGACAAGTCCGAGGGGCCAGAAGACTTAGAGTCTTTCTAAGTCCTTGCTGTGTAGAGCCAACTCAGACAAGACTGAATGAATTCGGACAAGTCCGGGTTTGTGTAGTGACAATTCGGACATATCCGAGCCTATGGCTTGGACAAGTCCGGACTTAAGGTTTGTCGATTTTAATTATTTCCCAAGGGTTGAGCTCTCATTGATTCACTAAGTTTATAAGAGTCGTGCCCCTTTTGATAGTACGATTTTTCCTATGACTCATCAAATTTTAAATATTAGTTCTACGAGTCCTTCCTTTTTCCACGCCTTTTCTCCTTTTCCAAGTATTTTCAATAAAAGCTTTCCTCATATTAAATTGATGCAATATCTCAACAATTTTATTAGTTCTTTAATAGTTTGTCATTAATCATCCAATACCCACAAGGGTCCTAGATGTACTTACAAACCCCCCCCCTTTTGGTGGTTGATGACAACCAATTAAAGTTTTTGAATAAGAGATAAATAATATGATTTTAAGTGTTGCGTGAGTATGAGCAATTGAATATGACAAAGAGAATGATCTCATACTCAATTCACACTTATGTGGTGCATATATGCAAAGTGTCCAAAGTCATGGTCCGTGATGCATATATGATATGATTTGGCGTGAATCTGTATAATTCACAAGATTCACAACATATAAGCAATATAAGGCACAATCAACTCAAAATGCACTAACATTGAGCAACAAGAGGAGCAATAAGAAGTGCAATAAACTTAAACAAGTTAAAATTATTACAAGTCCATAGTTCTCCAACGCACACACAACCAGGAGAAAACTACTACTCCCCCCCCCCTTTGGCATCAAAGCACCAAAAAGGATAAAAGACAAAGATAACTACTCATCTTCATCTTTGTCTTCGTCATTATTAGAGTCCTCGTGGACATAGTTGCCTACTCCATCTGAAGGAGAGGAAGTTGCAATAGGAGGAGGGGCGCTTAGAGAAGCACTAGAGGTGAAGAAAACTCGCTCCTCCTTAGTGAAGTCCAGAAGCTCAACAGGAGGCTCATCCTCGTTGTTGTCAGATACTGGAGCTCCCCAAGCGGGAAGCCACAAGTGCTCCCAGATCACCGCAAGGTCGCACTGGTTCCTCTTGGATATCTTCTTCTCCTTCTGAGTGTCGATCTGAGCTGACTAGCAGGTGGTGAAGATACTCTTCAACATCTTGAAGATGCCAAAGGTACGGGATGGCTGCTAAGGAACAGGAGGGGGTGAGCCTCGGCGATGACCAGTGAAGCCTGGCTCAAAAGGAGGTGTTGAAGGAGGTGCCCTGGCGGTCCTCAAAGGACGAAGAGCCGCCCAAGGCATCTGCAGGACAAGGCGTCGGTGAGGCACATCCTTCACAAACTTCTTTTGAGTAACCTGCTCAATCATCTTCATAATGTAAGGAGCATAACAGTAGGACCGAGCAGCATTCCCAAAAAGGTAAATCTCCTCATAAATGTAGTTGAAAACGTTGAACTTGTTTTTGCCACAGAGCCACTTGAGGAGGTTTCTGAAGTTGGAGTTCAAGCGGTTGTCATCCCCGTCCTTAGGTGACAACATCTTCCTAGTGATGCGGTTCATCACTTGGAAGAAGGGAAGGAGCCCATGAGTGAGAGGAGGGTTCCTTCCAAGGTTGGGGTCGTAGAAGTCGAGGATCTCATCAAGCTGAAGAATGTCTTCCTCATGGATCTTGTCCTCATACCAGAGGGTCCGGTGGAGGCCCAAAATTTGAGCGAACTCCTCATAGGACACAAAGTACCTCTCTCCATGGGTCATCCACGTCTTATGTGAGTTGTATAAGGTAGTGGCAAAGAACTGGAGCATTACTTCAACATTCCATGGGTATTGGATCCCCATGATACTCTTCACATTGTGAGACACATGAGCATCCATCACTTCATTAACAAGTGAGATTTGCTTGGCCGTCAAGGCATTCCAGTCAATCCATTGCATTTCAATCACTGGGTTTCTCTTGGTCATGAGCATTGAGCGGTAGTAATCCATGTGGAAGTGACTACAAAAACCTTGATCACTAGCAACCTTCTTGGAGGCATAGCATGGCATGCCCCATTATTCGCCTGCTTCCTTAATGTTTCTCTGGTATTCCATCCTCTGGTTTCCTCTTCTTGTGTCACACGTTGGAGCGATGACAACAAGAGGGCCAATCTCTTCCTCGGGGGCTGCTCCCCTGAACCACTAGCTTGACCTTGGCGTGAGCCTCGAATCATAAAAGTAGTACTCCTTGGTGCCCTTTTTGTTGTTGAGGGGAAAGGGGTGTCTCATCATGATCTTGTCTCTTCTTTGACCTCCTCTCATTGTGCGAGCTTCTGACCATGATCTGAGAGTGATAAGAAATGGTTAGGAAGTTTGCAAAGTTGTCGAAGCAAATGGTTGAAGATTTTGCAAAGTTTAAGTAAGAAACTGTGTGAACTCGAATAAGTCCAAAGTTCCAGTCGGATATGTATTAGTAGGTCGGATATATCCGAAGGAAACATACGGACTTGTCGATGTGCCTCGGACTCACAGGTCGGACATGTCCAAGTTTGACAGTTTTAACCCTAGCAATTGCAAAAATCATTCAAATCAAGTGCTACCGGCACAATACTTCACAAAGACCAAAATCAAGGTCCTTAGAACATTATTCTAGAATTACATGCAAGGATTTGCAACAAGAATCAAAGAAATGGGTAAAATTCAACAATGGGTACCTTGAGGGGAGGAAAAACTTTCGGAAGAACTTCAAAATAGGGGGAATCAAGCTAGGGATTGATTCTCCAACTTGGAGAAGTGTTCACCAAGATCTACTTCAAGTTCCACTCAATGGAGGAGAGAAAATTGCCAAGGATTCAGATGAGGATTTGAGGTGAGTGCGTAGAATGGGGAAAAGAGAGAGAAACAGTCGGACTTAAAGGGCTCAGACAAAACCCGCGTCAGACATGTTTCAGGCCCTGTCGGACAAGTCCGACAAGCAAAAAAACTGACGATTCAAAACCCCCGTCGGACATGTCCGGACCTAGAGGCCAGGCGAGTCCGACTTCCCTTAACAGAAACAATGTGTTTCTCTTAGAGAGATACATATATAGCAACACATGAGTCTGGAGACATTAGAGGACTAGTTTTCACAAATAACCTTGATGGATTTTCACCAGTAAAACAATCAACATTCAAATAATGACTTAGAATCCAAAAAAGGCAATATATGGTAAAATAGTTTGAGAAAAACTGAGGGAGGTGAGTTTTCAGAAGCATGCAAGTTTTTGAAAATCCTAGCTAGAGCATTTCAGATGTGCAACATCTCAAGCCACATTTCAAGAATCTAGGATATTTAGCTCACTGCTAAGTTCACGAATGCGTTTTTCATCTAGTGGCTTGGTGAAGATGTCAGCTAGTTGTTCTTTGGTTCTAACATGATAAATGACTATATCTCCCTTTATATAATGATCTCTCAAGTAGTGGTGCCGAATATCTATGTGGTTGGTCCTAGAGTGCTCAACGGGGTTATGGGCAATCTTAATGGCACTCCTATTGTAACATAGGAGTGAAATATGGTTCATATTGAGACAATCCCTTAGAGTTTTCGCATACAAAGAAGTTGTGCACAAGAACTTCTGACTATGACATACTCTGCTTTGACTGTAAATAGGGCAATGGAGTTTTATTTCTTGAATGACCAAGATACTAGGGACCTACCCAATAATTGGCAAGTCTTGGAGGTGCCTTTTCTATCTAACTTACATCCAGCATAATCCATATCAGAATATCCGATGAGATTGATCTTCGACCCTTTTGGATACCAAAGCCCGAGGTTATATGTGTGAACTGAATAACACAAGATTCTCTTAGCGGTTGTCAAATGGCATTCCTTGGATGCAGCTTGAAATCTTGCACATAATCATACACTGAGCATAATATTAGGTCTAGATGCACAAAGGTAGAGTAAGGAGCCAATCATGGACCGATATACCTTTTGGTCCATGTTTAGTCAATCTTGGTTTAGGTCGAGATGCCCATTTGTCGCCATTGGTGTTTTGAGGGTTTGGCCTTGTCCATGTCAAACTTCTTGAGAATATCTTAAGTGTACTTCGTTTGACATATGAAGGTGCCTTCCTTGAGCTTTTTGACTTGGAATTAAAGGAAGAACTTCGACTCCCACACCATTGACATCTCAAACCTATCCATCATAATCTTGCTAAACTCATCACAATAAGATTTGTTAGTAGAATAAAATATAATTTATACATATATTTGGCATATAAAGAGATCATCATCAACATGCTTAGTAAAAAGGGTATAATCAACTTTTCTAATTTTAAAACCATTCTTTATGAGAAAATCTCTAAGGCATTAATACCAAGATTTAGGAGCTTGTTTGAGGCCGTAAAGAGCTTTGTGTAACTTAAAGACATGGTTAAGATACTCATTGTCTTCGAATCTGGGTGATTGCTCCACATACACCTCCTCCTTGATCGGACTATTGAGGAAGGCGCTTTTCACATCCATTTGATATAACTTGAAATTGTGGTGAGTAGCATAGGCTAAAAGAATGCGAATGGATTCAAGTCTAGCTATGGGAGCAAAAGTTTCATCAAATTCCAAACCTTAGACTTGTGCATAGCCTTTTGAAACATGTCATGCCTTGTTCCTTGTTACCACACCATTTTCATTTTGCTTGTTTTGAAACACACACTTGGTGCCTACCACATTGGCATTATGTCTCTTTACGAGCTCTCATACTTGATTCCTCTTGAAGTTGTTCAACTCTTCTTGCATTACCATCACCAGATCAGGATCTCGTAGTGTATGTTCTACCTTGTAGGGTTCCAAAAAAGACACAAATGAGTAATGTGCACAAAAACTGACCATACGAGATCGAGTTGTTACCCCCTTGGAGATATCTTCAAGTATGTTGTCAATGGGATTATCCCATTGAATACTTTGGTGGACTCGTGGATGTGACACTTGTGGTCTTGAATCAACTTCATCTTCATCTTGTCCTTCGTCTCTCCTTGATCATTGCCACCATCTTGTTTCACCTCTTCTTGCACTTGGTGGTCTTGATCTTGAGAGGGTTGTACTTGTTCTTGAGTTTGAGTTTCCATTTGTGATGGGGATGGATCACTTGTACTTGCCTCTTCTTGTGGTCGAATATCGCCATTTTCCATCCTTTTCAATGCAATTATTGGTTCCCCCTCCTCGTCTAGCACAAATTGATCAACTTGCTCCACTTGGGAGCCGTGAGTCTCATCAAACACCACGTCACATGCTATATCAACACACCCAGAGGTTTTGTTAAAGACACGGTAGACGTAGGTGTTTGATTCATAAGCAAGTAAGAAACCTTCATTGGATTTTGAAGCAAACTTTGAAGTCCTAGGCTTCTTGTTGAGAATATAACATTTACTACCGAAAACTCAAAAGTATGAGATGTTGGGCTTGTTACCAGTGAGGAGTTCATACAGAGTTTTCTTCAATATACGATGGTGGTAGAGACGATTTGTTGCATGGCAAGCGGTATTGACTGCTTTCACCCAAAACCTATCGGAAGTCTTGTACTCATCAAACATGTTTCTTGACATCTCTATGAGTGTGAGGTTCTTCCATTCAGCTACCCCATTTTGTTCGGGGGAGTAGGATGCCAAAAACTCATGCTTGATGCCCTCCTCGTCCAAGTACTCTTCCACTTGGGTATTCTTGAATTCGGTGCCGTTGTCACTTCTTATATTCTTAACGCTAAAGGAGAACTCATTTTCAGCTCTCCTCAAGAATCTCTTGAGGACACCTTGTGGTTCACCTTTGTCATGCAAGAAAAACACCCAAGTGAAATGGGAAAAAACATCAACAATGACTAGTCCATATTTGTTACCGCCGATGCTTATATAAGCAATGAGACTGAAGAGATCCATATGGAGCATCTCTAGTGGTTTTGATGTCATCATCACGTTCTTGGCAAGATGAGAGGCTCCAACTTGCTTCCCGGCTTGACATGCGCTACATGACCTATCTTCCTCAAAGACAACATTCTTTAGTCTACGAATGTGATTGCCTTTTAGAAGTTTTTGCAAGTTTCTCATGCCAACATGGGCTAGCTTTCTATGCCAAAGCCACCCCATGTTAGTGTTTGCCATCAAGCATGTGTGAAGTTGGCTTTACTTGTGATGAAATCCACAAAATGAAGCTTACCTTTTAACACACCTGTCAAAGTGTGCGATCGACACTCCCCCCGGTACTACTAAATCGTAGCCCTCGGAGGTTCGTGATTCGTTGGGGCGCACGTGAGATTATGAACAAGACAGTGACACAGGGAGTTTTACGTGGTTTGGGCCGTCTAAGCGTAATACCCTACTCCATGAGTGGTTGTTGTATGTATGAGTTTGTGATGTTTGTGAGCGTGTGAGCTTAGCTGTCTTTGTATCGTGCGGTGCAACCCTTTTATAGTTCAAGGGTTGGCCGTTACATCTTTAGACTGACCCGACATGTGGCCCTGGTGGTAGTTAATTGCCTAATACACGATATGTGAATATTAAGCATAATTAACAGTATGATAACGTGCCTTAATGGCGGTGTTACCAGTATTAAGGGTCCTCCGATTGTGTGTCATTAATATGGCATTAATGACACATAATTAGGTCTTGTAACAGTAGCTTTAACTGCCCCTTGAATGTCCGTGCTGTTGGAGGTCCGCCAGTCTTCCCATTGCCGTGTTAGGTTCGGAGGCTTGACACGTGGCGGCTCTGGAGCTTTCCATCATGGGGAGGCAGGTCCGGAGCCACTATACACGTGGCAGCACCGGAGCTTCCCTCTACTGGGGGTTAGGTCCGGGGTCACTGGACGCGTGGCATGACTGGAGCTTCCCTTTGTAGGGAGTTAGCTCCAGCCTTGTATTACACGTGGCCGTGTCGCAGCTACCCGAATGAGGGAGGCAGGTCCAGTACTACAGGACACGTGGAGCCTTCGGAGGTCTTCAACTCGGACAGGTGGAACTCCGTAGCTTTTCTTGCGGTACCGTGGGATACCCGATACGCAGGGTACCGTAAGTGGCCCCCGATCCCACCTCTCGAAGAAATCTTGTGGGTTAAGTTATTCTACCAGAGGTGGGGCCATCTTTGATTCTCGTGTTGCGCTTCAAAGGTCCCGTTGGGGTGATGGTCTGTAGTTAAACCATCGTCGTGTGGCTTCTTTTGAATGCGGCAGGTGAGATCCTCGCATGCGGATCTAACGCAATTGAAGATCGCCAGTTCCCAATACAAAAATTGTATCGGTTCTGCGTGCCCTGTCAGGCCGCCACCCTCGGGCTTCCAACTTCCCATCATGACAACGGTTCACCTGGGGTAATAACTTTGGCTTTTCTGCCGGAGTGGACCCAGGCCAGTTCGTCATTGATGGGGTAGATTTTTGAAATGTGATCTTGATATCATTGCGGTTTCCATCTAAGCGTTGCAGAGGCTTACTTAATAAGGAAAACCCACACAATTTGAGGACTCTTTACGCTTTGATTCAAACTTGCGCTCATAGTCTCCAAACATTTGCATAGCCTTTCCAACTTTTGCTCCACTTTGCCGCGATGGAGTTAGGTCTTCTCCGCAGCAAGATCAAGACCAACGAAGATATGTCAAGGATCCGGACCTACATGGGATGGTCCATCGACTCCTGCAACAAGGGCCCGAAGATGAGGTGATGTACTCGACATGTACTCGAAACCCGCCTGAAACCCGTCGGGTACGGGTTCAGGTACGAAATTTTACCCGCGGGTATGGGTTCGGGTACGAAATTGTACTCGCGAACATTTTCAGTTCGGGTTGGGTATTTTCTCTACCCGACCCATTGCCATCCCTATGCACAAACTCCTTGCCCCCAGCCATGGATAAAAGTCCACTCTGCCATCCCGCCAACCTGATTTGTGCACGGTCTAGAATAGGCTGCAGCTGTGAAATGGTGAGACGGGACGTCATTAGTGGCAGGCCCAAACGGTTGTGGATGCTTGATTGCATGATTATATCAGATTTCTAATTGCATTTAGTCATTGCCAATATTAGTATCACATATTGTTATATGAGAGACACAATGCAACACAATCATTCAATCCATTTCAATGAAAGGCAAACAAAACCAGAGAGACGCACAGACTGAGCAACCAGTGGAGGAACAGTCGATAGCTATTTACAAATATTTATTTTTCAAAAGGCCAAAAGGCTCCTATCATTAAGTAGAAAAGGAGGTTTTTATAGCGAAAGGAGAACAGAATTACATGAGAAGAGAGTTACATATTTTGGTTACAGGACGCAAGAACACCAGAAATAAGGGCACTCAAGAAATAAGTGGGAGACAGTCTCGAGATTCCTCCAAAAAAGAGGCAAACATAATTATTTGGCCAGCCACGAGCCATTAGGCGATCCGAGGTCCAGATTCTATTCTAAATGAAAAGCCAGGCGAAAGACTTATATCTCAACGGTGCCCAGATGTTCCAAATTAGAGATGGAAAGATGGATTGCACCCCACCGGCAAATTGCAGTCTGTAGGCTGAACTACAGGAGTATTGACCCGTTGGAGAGAAACGCCAGAGAATGGAGTCCTGTGCCTCCGGATCAAAGGACTGTTTTGCCTCCTCAACCAGGGACCAAAGGCGAAGGAGATAGACTAGATGGTCTACCGAGATGGTAGCCAAAGCATCTCTTACCCATCGATTCCCTGTCAAGGCTTGGGAAACAGTCCTATGCTTGCCCTTGCATTTCGCGAACAGATCAGGGAAGAGGAGGGCCAGTGCCTTGCCATCCAACCAGCTGGAGAGCCAGAACCTGGCCCTATGACCATTGCCGACCTGTACTCTAGTAGCCACACAAAAGAGGTTAATGTCCGAAAGGTCTACTGGGAGAGGGGCGCCAAGCCAGGCTCGTCCCTGCGGGTTCCACTGTTCCTACAGACACCTGAGCCGAAGCGCCTGACTGAAGAGAGACAGGTCCATTATGCCAAGACCTCCATAGCACTTAGGACTACAAACTGCCAACCAATTGATCTTACATTTACCGCCATGAAACTGGCCATCACCAGCCCAAAGGAAACAACAACGTATTTTATCAATAGCTCGTATAAATTTCTTGGGTGGCTTCAGAGCTGCAAGCGTGTAGGCCGCCGTGGCACTAAGAGTGATATGTACTAGCTCGCGTCTCCCTGCCAAGGAAAGTAGGAGGCCTTGCCAGCCTTTCAACCGCCGAATTACCCTGTCCTATACTGGCTGCTGGTGGGAGAGGTGCAGACGGCCAGGGAGTATCGGTAGACCGAAATAAGTAAGCGGCCAAGCAGGTTGTTGGGCTGGAAAGTCTCCAAGGATAGTCCCCATGTCCAAGGTGTCACAACTGATCAGCATAACAGAAGACTTGGACCAACTGACGACCACACGGGTAGAGTCACCAAAGGATTGTAGGATCTGCAATGTGTCTTCAACCTTTGGACAGCTCGGGTTGATGAAGATCGCTACATCATCGGCGTACAGGGACACCCGCATCCTGGTAAATCTTCCCCAGAGGCGTAAAGAGGCCCGAAGCAGTTGCATGGTCGAAGAGATATCCCAATGTGTCAATTGCCAGGATGAACAGATAAGAGGAGAGTGGGTCACCCTGACGCAGCCCTCTCTCGTAGAAAACCGGAGGTCCACTGATCCCATTCAGGGTGATCGCAGATGAGGCGGTATAAAGGAGGGCCGCCATCTAGTCACGCCACTGCTGGGGGAAACCCCTATGCTCCATTAACTCTAGCAGGTATTCCCAAGATAGGGAGTCAAAGGCCTTGGATATGTCAAGTTTTAGCATCAGCATCGGCGTTTTTGATTAGTGGCAGTCTTTCACCACACTTTGGACGTACAAGAAATTGTCCTGAATATTCCTTTTCTTAATGAAGGCACTCTGGGAGGGGGAGATAATCGTGTTAATTATTTTACGGAGCCTAAATGCCAGAACTTTGGAGATAAGCTTATCAAAGGAGTGAATGAGGCTGATGGGTCTAAAGTCGGAGGGTGATTCAGCACCATCAGCTTTAGGGAGGAGAGTGATTGTGGCTGAGTTCATGCTACGCAGGGAGCTAGTATGGAGGTTGTAGAAGGCAGCAAAAGCAGCCATAATGTCTCGTTTAATGATCTGCCAACACGCTTTGAAAAAGGCTCCGGTGAAGCCATCCGGCCTAGTGGCTTTCTCCGAGTGGAGGCTGGCCACACAATTGGATAGTTCCTCTTCTGAGAAAGGACCGTCTAGGTCATTTGGAGGAATTGAAGGTAGATTTAGGGAAGACCAGTTCAGGGACAGGGATCGGGTATGACGGGTGCCGAGAACAGCACTGAAATGTCAATGCAGTACCTCCTCCTTCTCAGCATGAGTCCATGCTAGGCTCCCTAACTGCCGACGAATACAAGGGATATATTTTTTCCGCCTACGACCATTGGCCTTGAGGTGAAAAAATTTGGTACATGCATCACCAGCCTTCAACCAGACAATCCGAGACGCTTGACGACGGCGTGCGCGTTCCACTGCAGCCAAGCCAAGGATTCTGACTTTCAGCTGCTTCATCAGAAGACCTTCCTCCTGAGAAAGCACTCGAAGCTCCTGGGCTATCTCAAGGCGAGACTGGACCTCGTAAGATATATGGAGTTGTAGCCTTGCTTGGCCAAATAGCCGATTGCTCCAATCCCGCAGAGCTTTGGAGGTGGATTTTAGCTTCTGCTGGAGACAAAACATAGGGGAAGTGCCTGTAGTTTGATTGTTCCAAGCAGCCTGCACCGTTGGCAGGAAACCCGACAACTTGGTCCAGAAATTCTCAAACCGGAAACGGGCAGAGCCGCGGGGTCTTTACTGCGGGGCTAGAACCAGGGGCAATGGTCAGAGATTCCTGTAGGGAGACCAAGCAGAGAGCAGTCTTGGAAGGAGAGGTCCCAAGCGGAATTGGAAAAGACTCTATCAAGCTGAACCAAGGTGGGGGAGTCTCGCTCATTGCTCCAGGTGAACTTCTTATTGAGCTAGGCAATCTCAATAAGACTAGCCCTGTCGATAGTTCGTCGAAAGCTGCCCATTAGGCGTCAATTAAGATTGGAGTTATTTTTGTCTCGAGCTTCCAGGATTAGGTTAAAATCCCCCAAGCAAAGCCAAGGGACCCCATCCTCAGGTTTGATGGCTAGGAACTCTTGCAAGAAGGCTGGTTTTTCATTATCAACAGAGGGGCCATAGACATTGGTGAGGAGGAAGCTTTGATTACTACTGCAGTGGTGCACCATAATTGATAGGCAGTGGGGTAGTAGAGAGGGAGAGGAGGCAGAGACGACCTCTGGGTCCCACGAGATCAGGAGCCCTCCCCTAGTACCATCAGCTGGAACATAAGAAAATTCCTTTAACTTTGGGTCAAGAAACTCTTTAAGTATCCAAGGGTCAACCAGATTTAGCTTAGTCTCTTGGATGCAGACCAGATTAGCTCTCGCTGCATCAACCTGCTGCCTAAGTGCCTCACGACGTGCAGGCGAGTTTAGTCCTCTCACATTCCAACAGAGTACAGTCAATTCATTACTCATTGAGGAACAATATCACATCAGAGAGCAGGACGAAGAACACATATTGAGTAGCTTGACAGTCCCAACAGCCGAGTGGTACCAAACAGAGGTACAGATCCTTCGTGGCAGGATGGGAACACTTGTGAACAGAAACAGGCAACACAGGGTAGGCTCCAGAACCGCCAGTGCGTACAAAGACTGCTACAGACAACCTTCTAACAAGAACAGAACCGACACTGGAACACATGGAAGCCGACACATAGATCAGCGAATATAGGAATCGGGGCTCCATGACACTAGGCAAATGCAGACTGTGCTGCTAGCTCATCTGCGACTAGGGCAGCCACAGCTTCAGAGCACCCTTGGGTTGAGAGTCCCGTGAGAGTGCGAATAGCAGCTAAGGCCTTGGATGGAAGCGGCTCCTTGTAGAAATCCTCGTACTTCTTGACCACAGCCTCGTCAATGGCCTCCTCCGGACCAACCAGCTCAAACTGGCGCATCAGGTGCCGAGCTGCTCTCTGGGCAACGGGGACGTGGGGC
This sequence comes from Tuctoria greenei, assembly GCA_036927565.1. Lineage (NCBI taxonomy): Eukaryota > Viridiplantae > Streptophyta > Magnoliopsida > Poales > Poaceae > Tuctoria > Tuctoria greenei. The sequence continues at coordinate 258,632,894 of JAYESD010000001.1, read as the reverse complement.
AGAGCAACTGCTCTCTTGCTGCGGCGAGGTGGAGCTGGGGGACGGAGGGAGCTTCCTCTGATGGCGAGCAGCAGGGGTAGGGAGTATTCCTAGCTCACGGGTTCAGAACATCTGGGAGCAGAAGCTCTGGGCCGGATTGTGGGTTCCCAGAGTTGAGCGAGAGCTCCCCTCACCCGTGGGCACGAGTATGAAGCGCAAATCAAGACACCCAGCTGGGGAGATGCACCGTCCCTGCAATTCTTCAGCCGACACAATAGAAGCACTTGTGTGCAGCGCAACTTCCTGTAACATGGGGTCATCCCCAAGCAGCAGGAAGGGGGTGACATCATCTGTGGCGGTAACAGGAGCAACCAACAGAGTGTCCGTTACAGGCGTTGCCGGTCGGTGACTATAGGGGCGGATAGGCGAACGGGAGCGACGCCTATCCCAGCCCTCATCATCTCGACGCGGAGGGCCTCTGCGACGCAGTCGCACCGGAGAGATGGAAATGGACCAGCCCCTGTTGCAGTCCCCCTCCGCGTCGTCCTAGAGCTGGCGGCGTCTACCGAGGTCGGAGTGAGAGGCGCGTGGTGCGGGGGACGGTCCGGCCTCCTGTTCCTGTGGCAGCCCTCGGTCAGGTGCAGCTTGGAGAAGGGACGACGGAGGGAGTCACGATGCTTGGAGAGGTCGCGGGCGTCCTCATCAGAGTCACGGTCGTCAGGCCCTCGGTTCTGGGATTGGCTACACCAGTCGTTTGGGCACTGCACCGTGGGGTTCACCAAGTCATCCGGCACACCCTTAACCCAGTCAATGCGGATATAGGCTGGTCTAAAGGCAACGGTGGGGTCCTGAGAAGACCCGTTCGGGTCTGCCGACCAGTCAAAGATTTCCTCAATGTGGATGACCGTCTCCACCGTGATACCTAAAGGAGGATAGCGGGAAGTAGGAACATTTAGCAAATGTGAGGGCCTGGAAGGGAAGAAGGTCACCTTCTTTGTGCATGGCAGGAGGCTAGGGTCAGCCATCCATGGCCAGAAGGAGCAGTATTATGAGCTCGCTCTGGTGTAGGACACATCCTCCATGCGGTCGAACATGCACAGATCACCAAAAACCTGCTTGATGCCATCTTCAGACCAGGCGTGGAGAGACAGGTTTTCAACAATGATCTTGACGTGGAATGGCCAGTGGGATGAAGTGGACCAGACCCTCTAAGGACGGACCGTGTGGCATACTCCATGGAGGAAGATGCCACCCTTCAGGATGGCTAGAGCCTGCTGCTCACTGTGGTCGAAGGGCACAAAGAATTTCTCCGGAAAGTGACGGGAGACAGTGATGTTGCTTCTCGGAATGTCTAGCTGCATGCTGACAGCCGTGGCCACCTCCAGTGTGGTCACGTGGATGGCCCGGTCCATAGAGGAGAGCAAGACGGCAGTGCTCTTGAGGTTATCGCCGTCGAGCAGCATAGCCTCGCCCGGAACAAATATTTATATAAGCGGATTACAAACGTGCACACGCACACATGACGCTGTGACCCGGTTTTCACGCTGCTTCTTGAGGCTGATGAGCAGGGTGCCATGGTGAGTAGCTCGTCGGTTGCTGCTGCGCGTACACAACTTGAGACGGAAAGAACTGCACGCCAGCCGCTGATGCGGACAACGGCGCCGTGCTCGCCGGGTAGCATTATGGAGGAGGTGGTGGGAACTACTGGTCCGTAGCCTTGAGGAGGGAACTGCTGCTCATTTGGCTAGTTGGCTTGGCCGCTGTCTACGGATACTTCGGGTAACCGATCGCGATATCAGCCGGCAGCTCCTGCTCGCCGCCCGGGCTGTTTGGTACCCCCTGCCGCCGCCCCCGCATGTCCGGCTGGCTCCGCAACATGATGACGGAGGCGATGCCGAGCGCCGTGGCGACGAGGGTGAGCACGCCAGCGCTGGCGAAGATGCCAATGAAGCAGTCAGGGCAGAACCGCCCGGGACCGAAGTTATCGTCATCGAACTGCATCAAGACGGCCAACGACACGCCTGCTACGAACAGCAGGGAACGCAATCACCGCCGCTATCCTGTGGACAGAAGCATGTGCGTTAACATTTCCTCATCCGTTCACGCCTAACGTGATCTAAATTAAGCGCGCGTGATGTTTCTCCCAAAAAAAAAGCGCATGGTGATCATCAGCGTTACGGTGTTGTTCACCCACCAGTTGACGAAGGCGTAGATGACGCCGATCCGCTTACTCACGGAAGGAAGGGCTAGGGACTTGCAGCAGCAGCCGACCGCTGCGATGGTGATCTGGGCCACCAGCAGGAAGATGGCGCCACAGACCGACAGCGCAAGCACGAGCTCGGGGTTCGAGTTCGACAATTTGGGGCACTATCTCGTCGCCATGTAACGACTGCATGCAACATCATTCAGTACGTTAAGTCGTTAAAGCATGCGCGGATGCACACGGCGATACAATGCTTTTGGAAGAGAAATTAAATTTTAACAAGATCGAACTTTCGAAAAAAAATTAACAAGATTGCTCGCATATTTATGTACAAACTGGCTATGTACATGAGTAGATGAGTAGTGCTTACAGTTAGTGCGAGAACCCAAAGATGGCACTCGACACCCCGAGAGACCAACCACAGAGCACACAACGATGCTCGTCTTATCCATTTTAATGTCCATTTCTCTCCCCTTTTATCTGCTTCTTGCAGAGGCAAGATGAGATCAATACTGCAAAAAGCATTTTTAGGAACCTTCCATTTTTTACAGGCGACCCCTTAAAAAATCATATGTGATGTCCAATAAATTAATAACCGTCTGTGATAATAGAATATCACAAACGGTCAATAAATTAATAACCGTATGTGATAATAGAATATCACAAACGGTCCATAACAAAAAACCGTATGTGAAAAAATATGGATTTTCACAAGCGGTCGGCATAAACAAACGGCTGTGATATTGACAATTATCACAAACAGTTTTAATATCGAATGTTTGTGAAATGACATGTTCACAGACGGTTGGTATGAAAAACCATTTGTATGATCAGTATCACAAGAGTTTTTTATGCAGACCGCATGTGAAGATGCCATCACATTATGGTTCTCGGTCGTACCCTACAAACCCTAACTCACTTGTGTTTGAAACTACGTCGGGCTGCCGAAATTTCTTAGCGGCATTCCACCGCCTCCCGACCACCTCTGCTACCCTCAACAATCAATTATCGCTTGAGTTTATCTTCACTTTCAATTAAGGCCGCTGTCAACCAAACGCATGTTCCACCAACTAATAAGTTGCTACTCCTTCCATCTCACAATACTTGTCATTTAGGACAAGAATTTTAGTTCAAAATGAACTAGAATTCTTGTCTTAAGTGACAAGTATTTTAAAATGGAGGAAGTACTACACTGCGGTCTGCAGACGTTGTTTATGATGTGGAGAGTGTCAACCGGATGAGTAAGAAGAATCAACGCTGGCCGCCGCGGGCCATATGAGTCTGGAATGGTCGCGACTGTTAAGGCTACCTCGTGAGTGGGCTGATTGCGCTGCCGAAATGCCGCTCCGTTGGGACGTTTGCCCGAAAATAACTAGGATGTTGCTTAATCAAATCGCAATAAGCGATTCTCATTTTTTATCGGTACCCTCCGGCTTGCGTCTTCCTCGCGTCACCGCAACAACTCCTGTCCCTCACACCGCTGCATCTGAACACCCGTCCTCACTACTCCTCAGAATACCATAAGACGGATGACTCCAGACCTAGTTGTTGATACTTGATAGAGAAAACAAAAAGATCCCATACAGTGCTCATCCTCCAAAAGCGACGCTTCCAAGAAGGGAAACGACGTCATGACGCCATCGTCGCTATCAAGGTTCACCCAGAGGATCTGTGGAAGGGGAAGGTATCTCAACAATACCTCAATGGGACTCACCATGCGCGCACGCGCTACTGATGGTAAGTCGAGCGTTCCATACTGATTAGGTTTTCATCCGTTCCCAATCCCCCATACCATCAGACATTGTACAGGAGTCTCTCTTCATCTCTACCAACGTCTAGAATCAACGACCACCCGACTTGCGATACCACCGAGCAGAAAAGTCTGTAACTCACCAACATTGACGCATGATGTACAACCACCACGATGTACACTAGACGCACAATGACCTCTAGGAACCACTTACTCTGCTCAACTCCTAGCCACATCACCGAGAAGGCCGACAGACCGACCCTCGACCTGACCAAGACCGCCACTGTTTGCTAACGACACTACTCGAGGGCCCTCCTGTCCAGATCTGCCGTCGCGGGCACCTCGCGGCCCTACCGCCCATATCCGCCACTGCAGGTGCTCCCAACCCTACTGCCCAGATCCACCGCCGCAGGCGACCTCGAGCCCCACTGTCCACATCCGCCATCGCGACCGCTCGCGGGCCTAACCGCCACCACTCCAGGTGACCATCCTGAAGAGGAAGGGGATCACCACCATCGGACTCTCTTGCGGCAAGTGATCTATCAAGTCGGACAACCTCCGCCCCAGAAATCACTGCTGCTGCCACTGTTGCCCTTGCCGGCCCGACACATGCCGCCGACGCCTCACCACCGATCACCACACATCGTGGCGCCATCTTGATCGGCACCTTAGGCACCACCAACACACCATCTTTTGCTTCTTTGAGCATCACAACTGTGTCGCCCATCAGCATCGGCAACCATCATTGACCCGTCCTCGCCGGATTCACTAGCCATGTGCCCCGAGGACGCCACCGTCCATCACCGGTCCACCACGATGCTTCTGCTGCACCGACGCGCCAGGTCTGGGGCTCCGTCTGCTGGATCGACCGCTAGCAAGCCTGAGGATGCTGCCACCCATTGCTGGCCATACACCCCTTGGTTGACAGTAAGAGAAACGCACCACTGTGACGCCATCTGTGCATCCATCGCGCCACCACATAGATAGCACAGGCTCGACCTCCAGCGTTCCCTCCTCGCCGGCTGTGCCCACTTGCAAAGCAGCGGGCTTAGATCCAACCTCTTGTCGTCCTATCATTGGATCCGGAGAAGGGGCGCCTGTCGACGTGTGGTATCGACACTTCTCTCGGTACTACTTAGATCGTAGCCCGCGGAGGTTCTTGATTGGTTGGGGCGCATGAGATTTGGACAAGACAGTGACTCGAGGGATTTACGTGGTTCGGGCCGCCTGAGCGTAACACCCTACTCCACGGGTTGTGTGTTGTATGCATGAATATCTGTGGCGCTTGTGAGCATATAAGGTTTCATGTCCATGTATCGTGTGACGCATCCCTTTTATAGTCTAAGGACTGGCCATTACATTACTTGCCTGGCCCGACATGTGGCCCTGGCGTAGTTAACTGTCTAATACACGATCGTTGAATATTAAGTGTGGTTAATAGGGTGATAATGCACCTTAATGATGGCATTACCCCTATTAACAGTCCACTGATTGTGTGTCATTAATATAGCATTAATGACACATAATCAGGTCTTGTAACTGTCGCTTTAACTGTCCCATGAAAGTCCGAGCCGTTGGAGATCCCTCTGTCTTCCGTTGAGGTCCTAGCTCTGGAGGTCTGACACATGGCGGCTCCGGAGCTTCCCATCATGGGGAGGCAGGTCTGGAGCCACTATACACGTGACAACACCGGAGCTTCCCTCTATTGGGAGTTAGGTCCGGGGTCACTGGACACGTGGCAAGACCAGAGCTTCCCTATGAAGGGAGTTAGGTCCAGCCTTGTGATACACGTGTCAGTGCCGGAGCTACCCAAACAAGGGAGGCGGGTCCAGTACTATGCAACACGTGTGGTCTTCAAAGGTCTTCAACTTGAAAGGGTGGAACTCCTTAGCTTTTCTTGCGGTACCATGGGGTACCCGATACGCAGGTTAAGTTATTCTACCGGAGGTGGGGCCATCTTTGATTCTCGCGCTGTGGCTTCAAAGGTCTTTTGATGTGCCGTTGGGGCGATGCTCTGTGGTTAAACCATCACCGCGCGGCTTCTTTCGAATGCGGCAGGTGAGATCCTCGCATGCGGATCTCACGCAATTAAAGGTCGCTGATTCCCAATGCAAGAACCATATAGGTTCCGCGTGCCTTGTCAGGCCGCTGCCCTCGGGCTTCCAACCTCCCATCATGACAATGGTTCACCTGGGGTAATAACTTCGGCCTTTCCACCAATGTGGACCCGGGCCCATTTGCCATTAGCAGGGTAGATTTTTGAAAACATGATCTCGGTCCCATTGTGGTTTCCATCCAAGCGTTGCGGAGGCTTACTTAAGAAGGAAAGCCCGCACAGTTTGAGGAATCTTTACGCTTTCAATCAAACTCGCGCTCAAAGCCTCCCAACCCTCACTTAGCTTTCTCTTCTTTCGCTCCACTTTGTCGCGATGGAATTGGGTCTTCACCGCAACAGGATCGAGACCAAGGAAGGTCTGTCGAAGGTCCGAACCTACATGGGTTGGTCAAGTGATTCCTTCAACCGCAACATCCGCTTCGGCAAGCTCCCCTTCAAGAAGGAGCGCTCCGGAGACATGGTGTACTTCTCTGCGTACGCCATGGTGGGTCTAATTCCACCTTTTTCAACCTTCTTCTTGATGCTGCTGGACTTCTATGGTCTCCAGTTGCATCACCTCGGCCCCCACTCTCTCTTGCTAGTGGCGACTTTCATCCACTTCTGCGAGATGTGGGTGGGTGTGCCTCCCTGCGTTGAGATGTTCCGAACCTTCTTTACGGTCCACACTACTGAAAAGGGGACAAAGCTGATCGGCTTCTACTACTTTGTGAAGCGGAAAAACAACCCCTTGAAGTACCTGAGGTCCTTCCCCTCCGGCAATTGGGACGATTGGAAGAAGGATTGGGTGATCATCGCCATGGAGGAGCTCGAGAGGCTAGAGCAGCCCCAGGGTCTTCCCAATGTCAACACTGACACGTGTAACACAGTTCCGGAGCTATTAGATGTGTACAAGCCCATCTTGGCAAGGATCCAAGAATGCGTCGAGGGTGAAGTGACCCCTCAAATGGTCTTCGACAATTTCTTGGTGAACGGGTGGGCTCCTCTGAAGAAAATGTAACACCCTCATTTTCATGCATCATGCCCTGCATACACTCATAAACATGTTTAACATTAACCCACAACAAGAGGAACGAGTTTAAAAATTGATTTGAAACAAAACCACACTTTAAATACAGGAAAGTGTGGACTAGTCCGATTTTACTGAGGACTAGTCCAATTTCTCTCTCACTAAAAACGGACTTCTCCGTTTTTGCTGCGGACTAGTCCGATTTTGCCTCTGGAAACTTTCGGACTTGTCCGATTTTGTGCAGACTAGTCCGATATTCCAAGAATCCTTGAAAAATTGCTAAGTCCCTGGACCTTTCCAGACTAGTCCGGTGTTCCAGCGGACTTGTCCGATTTCCTCTCTGTTTAAAGTCGGACTTGTCCAATTTTTGGCCAGACTTGTCCGATTTTTCTCTCTGGACGACTTCGGACTAGTCCGGTCCTTTCCGGACTTGTCCGATATTTCGTGACTCCAAGTTGATCTTTTGTTTTATGACTTGTTTCTTGGGTTTCATGTTAAGTAGGCCTAGGGACGTCATGCCTAACTCTTTTAGAGGCCATGTGGGACTTTAAACCGGCCTCTACTCATCCCAAACTCGAAATCCATCTAACCCTAACCTCCACCTCTATATAAACAACCCCACCGTTTGGTTTGACATCTATTTGCCACTTTTCCACCTCACCCAAACCCTAGTTCGTGGAGAGCCACCATCAAGGAGGGAGGAGAAGATCCGAAGCAAGAAGAAGAAGAGGAGGAAACGAAAGAGGACCAAGATCTCCACCAAGCTTTCGTTCTTCATCACCAATTCATCTCCAAGTTCATCCCCAACCCTAGATCACCAAGATCCAAGTGCTACCTCCAAGTTTCTTGATTCATTGGAGTCCTAAACACCTAGAATACCTTCTATTCTCTTTTCCTTACGTGAATTCAACCCCTAATCTCCAAATTCACGTCGATCTAGAAAAACCCTAATCTGCAGATCTCGCAAAGTGCGGACTTGTCCGGTCCCTAGCGGACTAGTCCGATTTCCCTGGATAAATTGCATCAAGTTAATTCTAAAATTTGATCTAATTGAATCCAAACCTGTATAAACTGGTTAAAAGCTATTAGAACTAGTTAGTGATCATTAAAAGCAATCTATTAACAAGTTCTACCTTGCATTTGCATTAATCATGCATGTCATGTCATATTGAGTAATATCTGTGCACTCTTTGATTGTGTTTCTTGTCTTGTATGTTTATTGTGTGGATTAGACGGATTTGCGCTAGAGAGTGCCGCGGAGGATCTACAGCACCAAGAGTTTGAAGGCTTTGACCCTAATCAACCGCAAGAGCAAGGCAAGTGTCCTTGAAGCATATTGATCCTGTTGTTTTTAAAATAAATGTTTTGTTTGCAAAAATGCATGCTTGTGTCGATTTGATGGGAACCCTATGATAGGAAGTTTACTAGATTTGTTAAACCACCCTTGTCACCTGGAATTATGGTAGAGAGTTGGGATGGGCTTTTTACCTTTTGCTTCGCTTAATCAACTGGGATGGGGAACCAACTATACCACTCAATTTAATTATGCATGGATGAGATTATGGTTAACATGAATTGGTTAAATATGATATGGTAATGGGTGATCTAAGCAAGTCTGGTATGTGGATGAGTTGGATGTTATGGTGGTTTGCTTGCTTCTGATCTAAGGACCGGTTCATGCGAGAATAAGCCAGGACTACAGTGCCACCATGAGGCCAAGTATGGGTGTGGCGTAGCTGATTAATTAGGGCTTTGCCAGTGCTATTTGGACCATTAGGGATGCTCGGGGAAGGGGTAGTCAGATTGGGTTTGTTGATGATTGGTGGGACTACCCTGGGATCCGAATGGCTCAAGAGGGAGCCCTTGGTTGAAGATGTGCTCAGTTGGAGGCATCGCCACCGGTGAAACCTCAGTGGGGCCTAAATAGGCTAGTAATCCCTTTGTAAAGGCTATTTTGTGATCTCTTGGCCACACACCTACGGAAGTGTGAGACGGCATAATAGAGGTTATAGTCATCGAAAGGTGATGAAATCACAAACACGTGGGTAAAGTGGTACAAACTCTGCAGAGTTAAATAAAACTATCATGACAGCCGTGCTCCCGGTTATGAGCACCTGGACAACTTCCATGATTAGAGGGTACTCGGTATTGGGATGGTATTTGGGATGGTTATGGTTGGTATTATGATTATGGATTAATTTTTGGTATTGAATATGGTTATTGGCAAATGGTGAAATCTGGAATTATTGATGATGGTAGTAAATTCGGACCGGTATTATGATATTACCTATGATTATGATGGGTTTACTTCACATACATGTAATATATTGCTTTTCAAATGTTTTAATGTACTTTTCAGCACTTTGCCATTATTATTGTTGTCATTTGAATAAGCCGCATGTCATACTTTCCACACTTGCTGAGTACGACATGTACTCACTCTTGCAATCCCCCCCCCAACAGTTGCAGGTGAGGCTTTGGAGTTTAATGGCGATAATTCGGAGTTCTAGGCCGTGTCTACTGTCAGATTTGCCTGTGGTGTTGATTGGAGTTGCGCTATACCCTATCGCTTATGTTGCCTAGCTGTTTAGTTTGCTTAGTTGCTTAATTAGTTTATTTATGCTGCATTAGTTGAACTTGTCATAAATATTCATTAGAGCTTGTATTCGAGGATAATATGGTTTGTGTAATAAAATTTGGTTAATTAATCTTGTTCTGTGGTAATTGTCTTTATACTCTTTTGTGATTGCACTCGTGTATGTGTGATGAACATCCTGGGCACAAATATGCGTTAGCTTGGTTCATTTTTTGGATTCGGGCGTCACAGATTGGTATCAGAGCCACATGTTGACCGTAGGATGCAGCCTAGATAGAATGGACACTTTAGAGCACATAGGAGAACTCAGAAATCGATATATTTTGGTTGGTGTGTTGGTTGCTATATATATTAGTTGCTTGTGTGCTTAATAGAGGATTTTGGGGTGCTTTAGCATTGTCATGTCCACCTAGGATAGTGTAGCTAGCTGTTTAGTTTCATATCCCTTGATGCATATAGTTGGGGACGTTCTCTAATTCTTACCTATTGCTTTTCTTCAGATGGTGAGGACTTGCAACCAGAGGGATGACAATGATGAGGACGAGAACAATGGAGTGCCTCAGAACAACATTGAACAAGGACCTACTCATGGAGCTATCAACATTGAGCAGCTATTGGCTATGCAAAACCAGCTCATGCAGACCATGATACAGACTATGGGACAGCTGCAGGCTGGCAATATCAACAATCAGCCCCACATGCCTCCACCGCCACCCCCGCCCCCTCATAACCGATTGGGAGAGTTTATGAGGACTAGTCCACCAACCTTTGCTCAAGCCGCCAACCCTATGGATGCGGATGATTGGCTCAAGTCCGTGGAGAAGAAGTTAGCTATTGTCCAATGCAGTGACCGGGAGAAGGTCATGTTCGCTTCTCATCAACTCGTTGGAGCAGCTGCGGATTGGTAGAATTCTTATTGCAATGCTCATGAGAACCAATAGAGAATTACTTGGGCTGAATTCAAGGAGAATTTTTGTTCTCATTATGTGCCGGAAGGAGTTATGATTTTGAAAAGGCAAGAATTTGAGAATTTAAGGCAAGGAAGATCAAGCGTGAGTGAACATCTCAACAAGTTTACTCAACTCTCAAGATATGCGCCTGAGGATGTTAGTCGGGACAGCCGGAAGCAATATTTATTCATGAGGGGCTTGAACAATGAAATCCAAGCAATTGCTCAATTGTGATTATGCAAATTTTCAGAAGCTTGTGGACAAAGCAATTGTGGTTGAGAACAAGATTCGTGAGATGGAGCAAGACAACAAGAGGAAGGTGCCATATCAAGGACAGCAACAAGTAAGTAATGTGCGCCCTCGCTTTGCGCCGCCCAATGCGCCTTACTTCAGCTCTTCTATTCCTGCTCAACGCCCTGGTTATGCACTGCGCCCAACTCAGTTTGTGCAGCAGCGCCCTGTCATGCAAGCACCTATGCCTCCAATGCCTTATGCACCCCGCGCTAATTTTCCTGGTGCAAATGTTCAAAACCAAGCTCGTCCCAATAATTATGGTGGAGTTAAGAAGTGCTATACTTCTGGAGAAGTTGGACACTTTGCGCATCAATGTCCTAAGTCAGGCCTTGGTCAAGGAAGCAATGCGCCGAGGCAAAACCCAAGACCCAATGGAGGAGCACCACAAGGAAGTCGTGGACAGTAGAATTTTGCTCGTGGCAACGTGAACCATGTCTCAACGGAGGATGCTCAACAAGCGGATGACGTGGTCATTGGTATGTTTCTCGCCAACTCTAACCCCGCGACTATGTTATTTGATTCTGGAGCATCGCATTCATTCATTGCATCGAAGTATGTTGCCAAGTATAGTTTGCCTATCTCTCATATGAAGTTTACTCTATTGGTTAAATCTCCTGGAGGAGAGATGAGGACAAATATAGTATGTCCAAAAGTAAGCCTTAGAATAAGGGGGGGGGGTAGACTTCTCCGCCAACCTCATTGTTTTGGATTCTCAAGGATTGGACATTATACTTGGTATGGACATGTTGAGGAAGCACAACGGAGTTATTGAGTGTGCCACAAAGACGGTGAAGTTGACCAATGAGTAAGGGATCACCGTAGAATTTGAAGCATCTCAAACCGCACTGAAGCAATTGGAGCTGAATCATATGGACGGTGCCGCAATTGAGGATATTCTGGTGGTGTGTGAATTTTTGGATGTTTTTCCAGACGAGTTGCCAGGTATGCCACCTGATCGAGACATTGAGTTTGTTATTGATTTAACACCTGGAACTGCACCTATAGCTAAGAGGCCGTATAGGATGCCTCCTATGGAATTAGCAGAGCTCAAGAAGCAAATTCAAGAGCAACTAGAGTAAGGTTTTATTCGGCCAAGCTCTTCACCTTGGGGAGCGCCCGTGCTGTTTGTGGACAAGAAAGATGGAACCCAAAGGATGTGTGTAGATTACCGAGCTCTCAACGAGGTAACAATCAAGAACAAGTACACCTTGCCACGCATAGAAGACTTGTTTGATCAGATGAAGGGTGCTTGTGTCTTCTCTAATATTGATTTGAGGTCGGCATAATTTCAAATGAAGATTAGACCATCGGACATACCCAAGATAGCTTTTAGGACGCGGTATGGATCTTATGAGTACACCGTGATGTCCTTTGGATTGACAAATGCACCTGCCTACTTTATGTACCTCATGAATAAAGTCTTCATGGAGTACTTGGACAAGTTCGTCGTTGTGTTCATTGATGACATTATGATCTACTCGAAGGATGAGAAGGAACATGAGGAACACTTGAGGCTTACATTGCAGAAATTGAGGGAGCATCAATTGTACACCAAGTTCAACAGGTGTCAGTTTTGGTTGAGAGAGGTGTCGTTTTTGGGTCATATAATCTCAGGAGGAGGAGTATCGGTTGACCCTGGGAAAGTGAGAGACGTGTTGAAGTGGGAACCACCGCAAAATGTCAAGGAAATAAGGAGTTTTTTTGGGATGACTGGATATTACCGTAGATTCATCATGGACTTTTCCAAGATAGCCAAGCCCATGATGGAGTTGCTAATGAAGGGAAAGGCTTTCCGATGGACTGAAGCTTGTCAAAACAGTTTTGAGGAGTTAAAGAAGAGGTTGACAACAGCCCCCGTTTTGGCACTGCCGGATGTGAGCAAGAGTTTTGACATTTATTGCGACGCATCGAGACAAGGACTTGGATGTGTATTGATGCAAGAAGGTCAAGTGGTCGCCTATGCATCAAGACAAGTGAAGAAACATGAGCAGAATTACCCCACGCATGATTTGGAACTCGCGGCCGTGGTACACGCATTGAAAATTTGGAGACACTACATTCTTGGACATAGGTGTGAAATTTATACGGATCATAAGAGTTTGAAGTATATTTTCACACAAACGGATCTGAACTTGAGGCAACGGAGATGGTTGGAGCTCATCAAAGATTATGATTTGGGGATCAACTATCATCCGGGAAAGGCCAATGTAGTGGCCAATGCTTTGAGTAGAAAGGGAGTAAGTCATAAACTCACAGTTCGAGAGTTACAATCCGAGTTATGCAAGGAGTTTGAACGGTTGAACCTAGGGTTTGTAAATGAGATGGAGATGATGGAGTTAAACCCAACCTTGGAGCAAGAAATTCGAGAGGCACAAACCGCAGATGAAGAGATCAAGGAAATCAAGGACATGACCGAAGAAGGGAGAGAGTTCAAATTTGATGAAGACGAACATGGTACCTTATGGCTTGGAAAGAGAATTGTTGTGCCTAATGTGAAACATATTCAGGAGACAATACTAAAAGAGGCACATGACTCACCTTACTCAATTCACCCTGGTTGTACAAAGATGTACAAAGACTTGAAGGCTAGCTATTGGTGGGATAGCATGAAAAGGGACATAGCTGAATATGTAGCATTGTGTGATGTGTGCCAACGAGTCAAGACAGAACATCAGATGCCAGCTGGATTATTGCAACCATTGAAGATCCCGAAATGGAAGCGGGAAGAAATCTGTATGGAATTCATAGTTGGGTTACCATGTACTCAGTCTGGGTATGACTCAATTTGGGTAATTGTGGTTCGCTTAACCAAGTCAGCTCATTTTGTCCCTGTGAAGACCAAATATACAGCTACACAATTGGACAAAATATACATGGAGCATATTGTGTGTCGACATGGAGTCCCTAAGAAGATAGTCTCGGATAGAGGTTCTCAATTCACTTCCAGGTTTTGGCAAAAATTGCATGAAGCATTGGGAACAAGGTTGAATTTTAGTTCAGCATATCATCCTCAAACGGATGGACAAACTGAGAGGGCCAATCAGATTTTGGAGGACATGTTAAGATCTTGTGCTTTAAAGCATGGGAAGAGTTGGGACAAAAGCTTGCCATATGCGGAATTTTCATACAACAATAGTTACCAAGCAAGTTTGAAGATGTCACCATATGAAGCGCTTTATGGGAGGAAGTGTAGGACACCTTTATTCTGGAATGAGTCAGAAGAAACTCAAGTATTTTGTCCGGATGTGTTGCAAGAAGCCGAAAAGCAAGTCCAAATAATTCGTGAAAACTTGAGGGCTGCCCAATAAAGGCAAAAAGGCTATGTGGACAATAGGAGAAGGAAATTAGCCTTTGAAAAAGGAGATTTTGTTTACCTCAAGGTGTCGCCGATGGGAGGTCATAAGAGGTTTAACATAAGGGGCAAGCTCGCACCTTGCTATATTGGACCATTCAAGATTTTGGACAAAAGAGGAGAAGTAGCATATAAGTTGGAGATGCCAGCTCATCTTTTAGACGTACATGATGTCTTTCATGTTTCTCAGCTCAAGAAGTGCTTGAGAGTACCAGAAGAACAAGTGCCAATGGAAGGATTGGAATTAGAGAAAGATTTGACTTATGCCGAGCAACCGATCAAAATCTTTGAAACCAAGGAGAGAGTCACAAGAAACAAGGTTATTAGATGGTGTAAAGTTCAATGGAAGCACCACACCGAAAAAGAAGCAACGTGGGAATTGGAGGATGATCTCAAGAAGGAATTTCCCTATCTTTTCTCTTCCGCATCGAATCTCGAGGGCGAGATTCATTTTAAGGGGGGTAGGTTTGTAACACCCTCATTTTCATGCATCATGCCCTGCATACACTCATATACATGTTTAACATTAACCCACAACAAGAGGAACAAGTTTAAAATTGATTTGGAACAAAACCGCGCTTTAAATACAGGAAAGTGCGGACTAGTCCGATTTTATTGAGGACTAGTCCGATTTCTCTCCGACTAAAAACAGACTTGTCCATTTTTGCTGCGGACTAGTCCGATTTTGCCTCTGGAAACTTTCGGACTTGTCCGATTTTGTGCGGACTAGTCCGATATTCCAAGAATCCTTGAAAAATTGCTAAGTCCTTGGACCTTTCTGGACTAGTCCGGTGTTCCAGCGGACTTGTCCGATTTCCTCACTGTTTAAAGTTGGACTTGTCCGATTTTTGGCCAGACTTGTCCGATTTTTCTCTCTGGGTGACTTCGGACTAGTCCGGTCCTTTCCGGACTTGTCCGATATTTTGTGACTCCGAGATGATCTTTTGTTTTACGACTTGTTTCTTGGGTTTCATGTTTAGTAGGCCTAGGGACGTCATGCCTAACTCTTTTAGAGCCCATGTGGGACTCTAAACCGGCCTCTACTCATCCCAAACTCGAAATCCATCTAACCCTAGCCTCCACCTCTATATAAACAGCCCCACCGTTTGGTTTGACATCTATTTGCCACTTTTCCACCTCACCCAAACCCTAGTTCGTGGAGAGCCACCATCAAGGAGGGAGGAGTAGATCCCAAGCAAGAAGAAGAAGAGGAGGAAATAAAAGAGGACCAAGATCTCCACCAAGCTTTTGTTCTTCATCACCAATTCATCTCCAAGTTCATCCCCAACCCTAGATCACTAAGATCCAAGTGCTACCTCCAAGTTTCTTGATTCATTGGAGTCCTAAACACCTGGTATACCTTATATTCTCCTTTCTTTACGTGAATTCAACCCCTAATCTCAAAATTCACGTCTATCTAGAAAAACCCTAATATGCTGATCTCGCAAAGTGCGGACTTGTCCGGTCCCTAGCGGACTAGTCCGATTTCCCTGGATAAATTGCGTCAAGTTAATTCTAAAATTTGATCTAATCGAATCCAAACCTGTATAAACTGGTTAAAAGCTATTATAACTAGTTAGTGATCATTAAAAGCAATCTATTAACAAGTTCTACCTTGCATTTGCATTAATCATGCATGTCATGTCATATTGATTAATATATGTGCACTCTTTGATTGTGTTTCTTGTCTTGTATGTTTATTGTGTGGATTAGACGGATTTGCACTAGAGAGTGCCGCGGAGGATCTACATCACCAAGAGTTTGAAGGCTTTGACCCTAATCAACCGCAAGAGCAAGGCAAGTGTCCTTGAAGCATATTGATCCTGTTGTTTTTAAAATAAATGTTTTGTTTGCAAAACTGCATGCTTGTGTTGATTTGATGGGAACCCTATGATAGGAAGTTTACTAGATTTGTTAAACCACCCTTTTCACCTGGAATTATGGTGGAGAGTTGGTATGGGCTTTTTACCTTTTGCTTCGCTTAATCAACTGGGATGGGGAACCAACTATACCACTCGATTTAATTACGCATGGATGAGATTATGGTTAATATGAACTGGTTAAATATGATATGGTAATGGGTGATCTAAGCAAGCCTGGTATGTGGATGGGTTGGAAGTTATGGTGGTTTGCTTGCTTCTGATCTAAGGACCGGTTCATGCGAGAATAAGCCAGGACTACAGTGCCACCATGAGGCCAAGTATGGGTGCGGTGTAGCTGATTAATTAGGGCTTTGCCAGTGCTATTTGGACCATTAGGGATGCTCGGGGAAGGGGTAGTTAGATTGGGTTTGTTGATGATTGGTGGGACTACCCTGGGATCCGAATGGCTCAAGAGGGAGCCCTTGGTTGAAGATGTGCTCAGTTGGAGGCATCGCCACCGGTGAAACCTCAGTGGGGTCTAAATAGGCTAGTAATCCCTTTGTAAAGGCTATTTTGTGATCTCTTGGCCACACACCGACGGAAGTGTGAGACGGCATAATAGAGGTTCTAGTCATCGAAAGGTGATGAAATCACAAACACGTGGGTAAAGTGGTACAAACTCTGCAGAGTTAAATAAAACTATCATGATAGCCGTGCTCCCGATTATGAGCACCTGGACAACTTCCATGATTAGAGCGTACTCGATATTGGGATGGTATTTGGGATGGTTATGGTTGGTATTATGGTTATGAATTAATCTTTGGTATTGAATATGGTTATTGGCAAATAGTGAAATCTGGAATTATTGATTATGGTAGTAAATTCGAACTGGTATTATGATATTACCTATGATTATGATGGGTTTACTTCACATACATATAATATATTGCTTTTCAAATGTTTTAATGTACTTTTCAGCACTTTGCCATTATTATTGTCGTCATTTGAATAAGCCGCATGTTATACTTTCCACACTTGTTGAGTACGACATGTACTCACTCTTGCAATCCCCCCCAACAGTTGCAGGTTAGGATTTGGAGTTTAATGGCGATAATGCGGAGTTCTAGGCCGTGTCTATGGCCAGCTTTTCCTGTGGTGTTGATTGGAGCTGCGCTATACCCTATCGCTTATGCTGCCTAGCTGTTTAGTTTGCTTAGTTGCTTAATTAGTTTATTTCCGCTGCATTAGTTGAACTTGTCATAAATATTCATTAGAGCTTGTATTCGAGGATAATATGGTTTGTGTAATAAAATTTGGTTAATTAATCTTGTTCTGTGGTAATTGTCTGTATACTCTTTTGTGATTGCACTCGTGTATGTGTGATGAACGTCCTGGGCACACATATGCGTTAGCTTGGTTCATTTTTCGGAACCGGGCATCACAGACAAGGGAGTGGCCCGCATTGCTTTCAATAGTGTGATGGATCACAACCAGATTGAAACCGGTTTGAACTCCAATTTGGATGATGAAGCCTTGAAGCTCCATTCAAAGAAGTTCCAGAATGGAGCTATATCCCCCGACGCCTTGGTTCCGCCAGCTGCTCTCCTGCCTCTAAACATGATTCCAGAGACCAGTAGGGAGCTCCGGAGAAGAATGCCAGTGTTGGACGACCTCGGCGTGGTGGAGAGGCGATCAACCTCCGGGGTAGCAATCCCTAGGGCTTCTGAGAGGGTGACTCCTGCTGCCCCAAGCTAGAAAGTGGTTGACGCTGGCAAGGGCAAGGGGAAGGGCAAGGAGCCGACCGAATCTTCCTGCTAGAAGAGGAAGTTAAGGCATGTTGATGGAAGCCCCATCAGGTCACCTCCAACTTCAACAGCCCCTTCTCCCCGACAAAGGAGATCTTCGGTGGCTTCGCCTGCTTCAGTGCCGGCACCCTCGAGGGACTCAAGCTCCGGCAGATCAACTCTGTCTCCAGTGCCAGCTGTGGGCTCTGGGTCTGGAAGTCCTTCTCAGCTGAGAGAGGTTCGCGCTGAGAAGACTCCAGCTGCTGCAGGTGGCTCCCGACCAAGGTCCAAGGTTTTTGTCTCACCTGACTTGGTGGGCTCTGACTCCGGGCCTCAGAAGAAGAGATTCTGTGGTGACTGGGGCGTGTAACGCCCTCATTTTCATGCATCATGCCCTACATACATTCATGTACATGTTTAACATTAATCCACATAAAAAGGAATGAGTTTATAATTGATTTGGAAAAAAACTGCACTTCAAATTCTGGAAAGTGCGGACTAGCCCGATTTTGGTGCGGACTAGTCCAATTTCTCTCTGACCTCGATCGGACTTGTCCGTTTTTGCCTCTGGACACTTTCGGACTTGTCCGGTCCTATGCAGACTAGTCCGGTGTTCCAAGAATCCTTGAAAATTTGCTAAGTCCCTGGACTTGTCCGTTTTCCTCTCTGAGTAAAGTCGGACTTGTCCGATTTTTGGCCAGAGTTGTCTGATTTTTCTCTGGACAACTTTGGACTAGTCCGGTCCTTTTTGGACTTGTCCGATATTTCGTGACTCTGAATTTATCCTTTGTTTTACGACTTGTTTCTTGGGTTTCACGTTAAGTTGGCCTAGGGATGTCGTGCCTAACTCTTTTAGAGCCCATGTGGGACTCTAAACCGGTCTCTACTCATCTCACACTCGAAATCAATCTAACCCTAGCCTCCACCTCTATATAAACAACCCCACCCCTTGGCTTGACATCTATTTGCCACTTTTCCACCCCACGCAAACCCTAGTTCGTGGAGAGCCGCCGTCAAGGAGGAAGGAGGAGATCCCAAGCAAGAAGAAGAGGAGGAGGAAACGAAGAGGATCAAGATCTCCATCAACTTCGAGTTCTTCACCAACAATCCACCATAAAGTTCATCACCAACTCTAGATCATCAAGATCCAAGTGTTGTCTCTAAGTTTCTTGATTCATTAGAGTTCTAAACACCTGGTATACCTTCTATTCTCTTTTTCTTACGTGAATTCGACCCCTAATCTCCAAATTCACATCGATATAGAAAACCCTAATCTGCTGATCTCGCAAAGTGCGGACTTGTCCGGTCTGTAGCAGACTAGTATGATTTTCCTGGTTAAATTGTGTTGAATTAATTCTAAAATTAGACCTAATCAAATCCAAATATGTATAAACTTGTTAAAATCTATTGGAACTAGATAGTGATCATTTAAAAGCAATCTATTAACAAGTTCTACCTTGCATTTGCATCAATCATGCATATCATGTCATATTGAGTAATATTTGTGCACTCTTTGATTGTGTTCCTTGTCTTGTATGTTTATTGTGCGAATTAGACAAATTTGCGCTAGAGAGTGTCGTGGAGGATCTCCAACACCAAGAGTTTGAAGGCTTTGACCCGAATCAATCCCAAGAGCAAGGCAAGTGTCCTTGAAGCATATTGATCCTGTTTTTGAAATAAATGTTTTGTTTGCAAAACTGTATGCTTGTGTCAATTTGATGGGAATCCTATGATAGGAAGTATACTAGATTTGTATAACCACCCTTGTCACCTGGAATTATGGTAGAGAGTCGGGATGGGATTTTTACCTTTTTGCTTCGCTTAATTAATTGGGATGGGAAAACAACACTACACATTTGATTATACATTAATGATATTATGGTTAATGTGAACTGGTCAATATGATATGGTAATGGGTGATCTAAGCAAGCCTGGTATGAGGATGGGTTGGATGTTATGGTGGTTTGCTCGCTTTAGATCTAAGGATCGGTTCATTCGAGGATAAGCCAGGACTACAGTACCACCACGAGGCCAAGTATGGGTGCGGAGTAGCTGATTAATTAGGGCTTTGCTAGTGTTATTTAGAACATTAAGGATGCTTGGGGAAGAGGTAGTCAGATTGGGTTTGTTGATGATTGGTGGGACTACCCTAGGATCCGAATGGCTCTAGAAGGGGCCCTTGGTTGAAGATGTGCTATGTAGGAGACATCGCCACCGGTGAAACCTCAGTGGGGTCTAAATAGGCCAGTAATCCCTTTAAAAGGCTATTTTGTGATCTCTTGGCCATACACTTATGGTAGTGTTTTGGCATAATGGAGGTTTTCTTTAGTCGCCGACGGGTGATGAAATTACAAACACGTGAGTAAAGCGGTACAACCTCTGCAGAGTGTCGAATAAAACTATCATGATAGCCGTGCTCCCGGTTATGAGTACCTGGACAACTTCCATGATTAGAGGGAACTTGGTATTGGGATGGTTATGGTTTGGTAATGGATATGACTGGTTATGAATTAAATTTTGGTATTGAATATGGTTATTGGTATATGGATGATGGATATGGAATGTGGATTGGTACTATGTTATTGATTATGGTTTATGATGGGATTACTTCACATACATGATGTATATCGCTTTTTCAAATGTTTTAAATGTACTTTTCAGCACTTAGCCATTATTATATCCTCATTTGTATCAGTTACATGTCATACTTTCCACACTTGCTGAGTACGACATGTACTCACCCTTGCAACCCCCCCCCCAACAGTTGCAGGTCAGGATTGGGAGTTTAACGATGATAATGCGGAGTTCTAGGCCATGTCTACCGTCAGCTTTGCCTGTGGTGTTGATTGGAGCTGCACTACCCTATTGCTTATGCTGCCTAGCTGTTTAGTTTGCTTAATTAGTCTATTTCCGCTTCATTAGTTGAACTTGTTAATAATAATCATTAGTTCTTGTATTTGAGGATATTCTGAATTCTGTAATAAAAGTGATTAATTAATCTTGTCTTGTGGTAATTTTCTGTATATCCTTTTGTGAATGCACTCATGTATGTGTGTTGAATGTCCTGGGCACACATATGCGTTCACTTGGTTCATTTTCGGAACTGGGTGTCACAAATTGGTATCAGAGCCACATGTATGACCGTAGGACGCAGTCTAGATAGAATGGACACTTTAGAGCACATAGAAACACTTAGGAATCGATGTGTTCTTGCTTGGTGTGCTGCTTGTTATATATATTGTTTGCTTGTGTGCTTAATAGAGGATTTTGGGATGCTTTAGCATTGCCATGTCCACGTGGGCAAGTTAGTTGTCTAGTTTCATCTCCCTTGATGCATATAGATGGGGACGTTTTCTAATTCTTACCTATTGCTTTTCTTCAGATGGTGAGGACTCGTAACCAGAGGGATGGCAATGATGAACTGGAGAACCATGGAGTACCCCAGAACAACAATGGACAAGGACATGCTCATGGAGCTATGAGTATCGAGCAGCTTTTGGCTATGCAAAACCAGCTCATGTAGACCATGATACAGACTATGGGACGGCTGCAGGCTGGCAACATCAACAATCAGCCCCACATGCCTCCACCACCACCCCCACCTCCTCATAACCGGTTCGGAGAGTTTATGAGGACTAGGCCTCCAACCTTTGCTCAAGCCACTTACCCTATGGATGCGGATGATTGGCTCAAGTCCGTGGAGAAGAATCTAGCTATTGTCCAATGCAGTGACCGGGAGAAAGTGCTTTTCGCTTCTTATCAACTAATTGGAGCAGTTGTGGATTGGTGGGATTCCTTATGCAATGCTCATGAGAACCAAGAGAGAATTACTTGGGCCGAATTCAAAGAGAGCTTCCGTTCTCAGTATGTGTCGGAAGGTGTTATGATTTTGAAAAGGAAAGAATTTGAGAACTTGAGGAAAGGAAAATTGAGCGTTGGTGAATATATCAATAACTTTACTCAACTCTCAAGGTATGCACCTGAGGATGTGAGGCGGGACAGCTGGAAACAATACTTGTTCATGAGAGGCCTCAACAATGAAATTCAAGTGCAATTGCTCAATTGTGACTATGCCAACTTCCAGAAGCTTGTGGACAAAGCAATTGTGGTTGGGAACAAGGTCCGTTAGATGGAGCAAGACAACAAGATGAAGGCGCCATATCAAGGACAGCAACAAGGAAGCAATGTGCACCCTCGCTTTGTGCCTCCTAATGTGCCATACTACAGCTCCTCTGCTCCTATACAACGTCCTGGATTTGCACTGCGCCCAACTCAGTTTGTGCAGCAGTGCCCCGTTTATGCAAGCACCTAGGCCTCCAATTCCTTTTGCACCTCGTGCTAATTTTCCTGGTGCAAATGTTCAGAACCAAGCTCGCCCTAATAATCCCGGTGGAGTAAAGAAGTGCTATACTTGTGGAGAAGTTGGACACTTTGCCCATCAATGTCCTAAGTCAAGCCTTGGTCAAGGAAGCAATGCGTCGAGGCGAAACCCAAGACCTAATGGAGGAGCACCACAAGGAAACCATGGACAGCAAAATTTTGCTTGTGGCAACGTGAACCATATCTCTACGAAGGATGTTCAACAAGCGGATGACGTGGTCATTGGTATGTTTCTCGTCAACTCCAACCCAGCGACTATGTTGTTTGATTCTGGAGCATCACATTCATTCATTGCATCAAAGTATGTCGCCAAGTATAGTTTGCCTATCTCTCATATGAAGTTTACTCTATTGGTTAAGTCTCCTGGAGGAGAGATGAGGACAAATATAGTATGTCCAAAAGTAAGCCTTAGAATAAGGGGGTAGACTTCTCCGCCAACCTCATTGTTTTGGACTCTCAAGGATTGGACATTATACTTGGTATGGACTGGTTGAGGAAGCACAATGGAGTTATTGAGTGTGCCATGAAATCGGTAAAGTTGACCAATGAGGAAGGGATCACCGTAGAATTTGAAGCATCTCAAACTGCACCGAAGCAATTGGAGCTGAATCATATGGACGGTGCCGCAATTGATGAGATTTTGGTGGTGTGTGAATTTTTGGATGTTTTTCCGGACGAGTTGTCAGGTATGCCACCTAATCGAGACATTGAGTTTGTTATTGATTTAATATCTGGAACTGCACTTATAGCTAAGAGGTCGTATAGGATGCCTCCTATGAAATTAGCGGAGCTCAAGAAGCAAATTCAAGAGCAACTAGAGAAAGGTTTTATTCGCCCAAGCTCTTCACCTTGGGGAGCGCCCGTTCTATTTGTGGACAAGAAGGATGGATCCCAAAGGATGTGCATAGATTACCGAGCTCTCAACGAGGTAACAATCAAGAACACGTATACCTTGCCACGCATAGAAGACTTGTTTGATCAGATGAAGGGTCCTTGTGTTTTCTCTAAGATTGATTTGAGGTCGGGATACTTTCAAATGAAGATTAGACCATCGGACATACCCAAGAAAGCTTTTAGAACACGGTATGGATCTTATGAGTACACCATGATGTCCTTTGGATTGACAAATGCACCTGCCTACTTTATGTACCTCATGAATAAAGTCTTCATGGAGTACTTGGACAAGTTCGTCGTGGTGTTCATTGATGACA
This sequence comes from Tuctoria greenei, assembly GCA_036927565.1. Taxonomy (NCBI): domain Eukaryota; kingdom Viridiplantae; phylum Streptophyta; class Magnoliopsida; order Poales; family Poaceae; genus Tuctoria; species Tuctoria greenei. Next base: position 258,609,411 of record JAYESD010000001.1, on the reverse strand, counting down.
TTATGATCTACTCGAAGGATGAGAAGGAACATGAGGAACACTTGAGGCTTACATTGCAGAAATTGAGGGAGCATCAATTGTACGCCAAGTTCAACAAGTGTCAGTTTTAGTTGAGAGAGGTGTCATTTTTGGGTCATATAATCTCAGGAGGAGGAGTATCGGTTGACCCAGGAAAGGTGAGGGACGTGTTGAAATGGGAACCCCCGCAAAACGTAAAGGAAATAAGGAGTTTTCTTGGAATTGCCGGATATTACCATCGATTTATCAAGGACTTTTCCAAGATAGCCAAGCCAATGACGGAATTGCTAATGAAGGGAAAGACTTTCCAATGGACTCAAGCTTGTCAAAACAGTTTTGAGGAGTTGAAGAAGAGGTTGACAACAACCCCAATTTTGGTATTTCCGGATGTGAGCAAGATTTTTGATATTTATTGCGATGCATTGAGACAAGGACTTGGATGTGTATTGATGCAAGAAGGTCAAGTGGTCGCCTATGCATCAAGACAATTGAAGAAACATGAGCAGAATTACCCCACACATGATTTAGAACTTGCAGCCGTGGTACATGCGTTGAATATTTGGAGACACTATATCCTTGGAAATAGGTGTGAAATTTATACGGATCACAAGAGTCTTAAGTATATTTTCACACAAACAGATCTGAAATTGAGGCAACGGAGATGGTTGGAGCTCATCAAAGACTATGATTTGGGGATCAACTATCATCCGGGAAAAGCCAATGTAGTGGCCGATGCTTTGAGTAGAAAAGGAGTAAGTCATCAACTCACAGTTCAAGAGTTACCATCCGAGTTATGTAAGGAGTTTGAATGGTTGAACCTTGGATTTGTAAATGAGATGGAGATGATGGAGTTAAATCCAACCTTAGAGCAAGAAATTCGAGAAGGCCAAACTAAGGATGAGGAAATTCAAGAAATCAAGGAAAATTACCCAAGAGGGGAGAGAATTCAGATTTGATGAGGATGAACATGGTACTCTATAGCTTGGTAAGAGGATTGTTGTGCCTAATGTGAAGCGTATTCGGGAGACAATATTAAAAGAGGCACATGACTCACCTTACTCAATTCACCCCAGTTGTACGAAGATGTACAAAGACTTGAAGACTTGCTATTGGTGGGATAGCATGAAAAAGGACATAGCTGAATATGTAGCATTGTGTGATGTGTGTCAACGAGTCAAGGCGGAACATCAAAGGCCAGCTGGATTATTGCAACCATTGAAGATCCCAGAATGGAAGTGGGAAGAAATTGGAATGGACTTCATAGTTGGCTTACCACATACCAAGTCAACTTATTTTGTCCCTGTGAAGACCAAGTACACAACTACAAAATTGGTCGAAATATACATGGAGCATATCGTGTGTCGACATGGAGTCCCGAAGAAGATCGTGTCGGATAGAGGTTCTCAATTTACCTCTAGATTTTGGTAGAAATTGCATGAAGCATTGGGAACAAGGTTAAATTTTAGTTTAGCATATCACCCTCAAACAGATGGACAAACCGAAAGGACCAATCAAATTTTGGAGGACATGTTAAGAGCTTGTGCTTTAAAGCATGGGGAAGGTTGGTACAAGAGCTTGCCTTATGCAAAATTTTCATACAACAATAGTTACCAAGCAAGCTTGAAAATGTCACCATATGAAGCGCTTTATGGAAGAAAGTGTAGGGCGCCTTTATTTTGGAATGAGGTAGGAGAAACTCAAGTATTTGGTCCCGATGTGTTGCAAGAAGCTGAAAAACAAGTCCAGGTTATTCGTGAAAATTTGAGGGCTCCCAATCAAGACAAAAAGGCTATGCGGACAATAGGAGAAGGAAATTAGCCTTTGAAGTGGGAGACTTTGTGTAGGGATCGAATGCCCAAGAGGGGGGGGGGTGAATTGGGCTACTTCAAATTTTAAGTCAATTTAAAGCTTAAGTGAAATCTAATTCTCTAAGCAAGCCAACAGTGCAATTAAGAGAATTAAGTGCGGAATTGAGAATTGCGTAATCGTAAAGGAGTAGGGAGGAGGAATGCAAACGCTCGAAGACACGGGGACACGTCAATTTTTCCCGTGGTTCGGTGAGATCACTAGGATCCACCTACGTCCACGTTGTGGCACCCACCTAAGGGTATCGCCACTCCCAAGTCACCGAGACGAGGGAATCCACTAACTTCCTCCGTTCGCCATCCTTGGCAAGGTGGAGCTCAAGCCTTGTACAGCTTCGATCCTCCGGGCTTCCACAATGGTCTCGGCAAGCTCCGGAGCGATCTCTTCACTCTCCTCTTGATACAATGGTGAGTGCAATCACCAAGAATGCACTTCCTCACGGCTCTCCCTACTCTAGAGTCTCCACTCACCCAGAGAGGACGCACACAAGCTTAACTCTAAGAGGAACTAGCCTATATCTTGAGGTGTGAAAGGGTTACAAGAGTGTGAAAATGAGTATTCTAAGTCTTGGACACTTGGGGAATGTGTAGTGGTGCTCTTGTTGTTCAGCCACCCCGAAATGACTGGTGGGAGGGGGTTAAATACTCAGCCCAACCGAATTAGCCGTTGGAAAAGTGGGCTGATTACTTTTTCTGTGTACATCGGATGATCCGATGACCCCCTTTTATGAGCATCGGTCTAATTACATTAGCTGACGTCATTCTGTCAGAAATGACCGTTATTAGACCGATGCTTCACCACCTTCATCATCGGAGGATCCGATGAATAGATCTTCAGTCTGGTTGAGCTGATAATTTGCTTCTGTTGTAATCGACCGATGTGCATCTGCCTTCAACATCGGAGGATCCGGTGTTCAGTCCTTCAGAACACTTCAGAAAATTTGCTTACTGCTGTATTCATCCGATGTTCACTTGATACACATCGGATGATCCGGTGTGTACTTCATTCTGAGGTCTTCTTCTTCTGTTGAGTCCAAATCGACCGATGGAGTCATTCTTCAGATCACCGGATGATCCGGTGTGTACAATTTGTTTCCTTCGAGTTGAGTTGGACTGATCTTTTGGATTTTGGACTTGTGACCTCTTGAACACTTGTTTGTATGGCTCTTCTGATGGATATGAAGCTTCTTGTGTTGCCAATTTTGATAAGGTTGCGTCGTTGTACGAGTTCCTCATTTGTTTCCGATTAACCCCTTAGGTTAGTTCGTTGAGGGGTCTCCTTTTGCATCCAATGAGCAGTAGATGACATTTATGAGTGATTGATCGTCGTTTGATTCATTGTACATGAAACCTCGCATCCACAAACTCATTAGTGGTAATTAACGGTTGTCATTAATCACCGAAACCGTACCTCGTGGGGGCCTAGATGCTTTCAATCTCCCCCTTTTTGGTGATTGATGACAACACAACGAGTAGAGCATAAAAGTAATGGAATTTGAAACGCAAACGCAATGCTCATAAAGAAATGTAATCGGAACAACATGCAACACAAAGAGCTCGAAGGCTCAAACAGTGATCAAATATAAATCATAAGAGTGAAGTAGCATACTGAATTACAAATAGTAGCAAATGATAACAATCAAGTCTCAAAAAGAAGCAAATAACAAGACTGAAAGCAAATAGATAACTAGCACTCCCCCTAAGCCAAGCAAATAGATAACTAGCACTCCCCCTAAGCCCAAGACACTCCCCCTAACTCTAACTCTTCTCCCCCTTTGGCATCAAGACACCAAAAAGGGAAGAGGAGTACCTAGGACTCCGGAGCTCTCGGGGCGACGGTGAAGCGGTCGACGTCGGCGGTGTCGGAGCTGCTCGAGGTAGACGTCGCCGGAGCTGGTGCTGGAGCGGGAGGAGCCGGAGGTGCTGACGTGGCTGGAGCTGGAGCTGCTGGAGGGTCCGCTGGAGCTGGAGCTGCTGGAGGAGAAGGCACGGCCGGGAGAGGCGAGAACTGGAACGGCACCGTCGAAGCCAGCAGTGGAGACATGCTGTAGCTCGGGATCGGCGACGCCGGTGCTGGAACTAAAGCTGGAGCCAGAGGAGGTGCTGCTGGAGGCTGACTGAGACCGGTGTGCTGTGGCGGAAGGGCTATCCCGGTCTGCTGGTAGAGGTTGGTGATCAACCCCAGGATACCCATCATCGCCTGCTGGGTCTGCTGCTGCTGGTCCAGTGTCCTCCGGTGCATCTGGTCCACCAGACTCGTGAACCGGTCCGTGTCCTCGCGCCTCTGGCGGGCCATCTCTAGCTGCATCTCTGTCTGCTGCCTCTGAAGCTCTGCGAGCCGCGCAGCCTGCTCTGCCCTGGCCTGCTCAGCAGCGAGCCTGTCCTGGCGCTGCTGCTCGATCATCTGCTGAAGAAGCGACGTCAGCTCAGACGGCTGCGTCACCTGCGCCTCGGACACAGGAGGTGGTGTCGGTGGCGGAGCAGCTGATCCTCCAGCCTCGGCGTCGTGCTGTCTCGGTGAGGGTGGAGGTGGAGGGAAGTACTCCTCAACACTCTCGTCTGTGTCGCTCTCGGACCAGACGTGCTGCAAGTCTCCACCTTGAGCTTCTGCCTCAGCCAGACGCTCATCTTCCTTCTCGAGGTCAGACCAATCCTCCTCAGTCAAGCGCGCCCTGACCTGGCGCTCAACTGGACGGCCAAGGCGGCGGTCTCCAGGAGCGGACGCACGGTAGTGACCGAAGCGGGTCACGCTCTCGTCAGCAAGCCGGGTCTGTGCTGTATGTCCTTCTGGCACCACCATAGAGCAGATAAAGCTGATCCAGTGCCCATAGACCATCTGCCTCATCATGCCCACTCCATCTGTAATAACGTCCTCCATCTCGCAGATAATGATATCCACTATATCAAAGTCCATCCCGTTCATGATGTAGAACAGGAGGGTCTGCTGGAGACTCGTGAACCCCTCTAAGTAACCTGACCTCGGCAGGAGCGTGCGGCGCAAGGCGAGGTGCACAATGCGCGCAGCTGGGGTCAGGAGTGCTGGGGCTCTCGGCTGATCTGGAGAGAATGTGGGGCCAAACAAGGAGCGGATCTCGTCCAGCTGAGGTGCTACCCCTCCAGTAAGTGGCCTCCTCGGTGGATCTGCCTGCCCATAGACCTTCTCGTGTATGCTAGTGTCGTGCAGGTCCAAGCCAAGGATGTGCCCCAAAGTCTGCCTCGTGAGATGGTAGTGCTGACCATTGAACATGAAGGCAATTGATCTTCTGCCCTCTGAGATGTACAGGGTCGCGTAGAAGACACGGACCCATTCTTCCACATACGCACTTCTCTCATAGTCCAATAGCTCCACCAAGCCTCTGTATCGCTCAAAGAAGGGGCGGACATCAGTTTCCGCGGCCACTGCAAGCTGCCTCCAGTCCAGGTGGTTGTGCTGAAAGAGCTTGTGCCCCCGACGCTTGTAGGTCTCATAGAGAGACGCCTGGGTGACAGTCCAGAAGCGACTGTCAACAAGCAGCTCTCGGGGCTGTGGGAACCACTCCTCAAGAAGAACACTCCATCTGAGCTTCCGGAGTTGCTTCGCCTTCATCTTCCGGTAGTCCACAAGGCGGACTCCTTCACCGACCCGGACGGCCGTGTCCACCTCATGGATGTCCCTCTCAGCCTCCCTGTCCTCACGACGGTCGGCAGCCGTCGGTCTCGGACGAGGAGCAGCCTCGACGTGACCTCCTCGAGTCCGGGCTGAGCGCCGGCGGACGAGAGGCGCAACAGGCTCCTCTTCGGCGTCGGAGTCGTCGACCACGGGAGGCGGCCTTGGACGGGCCTCGCGAATCCTCAACGAACCCCCATGGCCGCGCTCACGCTCCTCGGCGGCGCGAGCGGCCATCAAGGCCTTCTTCTCATCCTTCGAAAGTTTCCGCTTTTTCGCGGCGGGCTCCGCGATCGCTTTTCCCTTTCCTTTGCGATCACGACCCATCTAGGCGACGGAGAGGAAGGGTTAGCAACGTTGAAAACGAACGATGACGAGATAATCAACGATAGACGTCGCACGGCACGGAGCTCACCTTAGCGACGATGGAGCTCGGGAAAACCTAGCGACGGGGGCCGGAGAAGACGTGGAGATGCTTCGACGGAGGGAGAGGTGCGGTGGCGATGGTGCGTGGGCGCGGGTGGAGCACGGCGGCGGTGCCTACTGCTGCTGCGGCGGCTGCTGCGGAAGTGGTGCGGTGAGCGGGCACGGGCGACGGCGGCGCGTGGGGAAGCAGCGGCGGCGGTGCTGCGGGTGGAGCACGGCGGCGGCGGCGCGAGGGAAGGGCGGCGGCGCGCGGGAGAGGTGGCCGGCGGCGGTGGCGCGAGCAGGGGACGGCGGCGGCGGCCGGCGGCGGCGCTGCAGGCGAGGGAGAGGCGGCGGCGCGTGGAGAGGCGGTGGTCGGCGGCGGCGGGAGCACGGGGTGTCGGGGAGAGAAAGGGTCGGGCCGGCGCGCGGGTTTAAATAGTGGGGCCCAAACCCTAGCCGTTTTTCAAACACCGGATGGACCGATGATATATGCAGTGAACATCGGTCAATTGCAACAGTAAGGATATTCAAGAATTGCTGTTGACATCGGATGAACCGATGATTAGGGTTTTGAACATCGGTCGAATAGCACAGTAAGGGTGTTCAACCGAGTGATATTGACACCGGATGATCCGACGTTAAAGGGAGGTAGACATCGGTTGAATGGATCACAGCTCCAGAAGAGTGAACATCGGATGGACCGATGTTTTCCAGGATGAACGCGTCGGATCATTTGAGGTTCTGACAGAGTTGGGTTTTGAGGATTGAACACCTATTTGACCGATGAGAGATTGACAGGGGCATCGGATAATCCGATGACAACAGAACGAAAACATCCCATATATGTCCTTCGACTGAACAAACAATTGAGGAGAAACACATGTCTTAGGACTTTTTGGGCAACTCCTTACCCCTCAAGAAGCTAATATGCCAATAGCTTGGCTAGACCTTAACACAAACGGAACACCAAGAAAAATGGAGGAAAAATATCCAAATAAAATGTAAGGCCCATGCTTTGTGAGGTAGAGTATGGAAACTTCTATCTCATTAAAGCATGTTCCTTTAGAATTTTGCTCTTTCCACATCATATGAGTTGAGATATTGCATTTCAAACAAGTCTCCTTCTCATGATGTGGGTTCCCCTTTGTGACAATCTACCGTATGCAATGTCAAACAAGATAATGCAAAATATTAGATGAATGCAAGTCTATATGACAGGAATCATGCAAGGCATAAAATAAATCTATCTTGCCAAGTTTAAACCTGCCAAAGGCTTACTCAGGGAAAACTATTTCTAGCTCGCCCCTATCCTTTGGGAGTTAGGCAAGACCTATATGACATGCAACCTTACATGAACATGGCAATTTACATGACGTTAGATGCATCTAGCACATTTAACTCACTTCTAAGCCTAGAAAAAGTTTTCTCATCAAGTGGTTTGGTGAAGATATCCGCCAATTGTTCTTCGGACCTAACACCTTGCAAAGAGATTTCTCCCTTAGCCTCATGGTCCCGCAAGAAGTGATGGCGAATATCAATGTGCTTAGTGCGGGAGTGTTGAACGGGGTTTCTAGCTATCTTAACCGCACTTTCATTGTCACAAAGGAGAGGCACACAACCAAACTTAATTCCAAAGTCCAAGAGGGTTTGCTTCATATATAGGATTTGGGCACAACATGCACCGGCCGCTATATACTCCGCCTCCGCGGTGGACAAAGCCACGGAATTTTGCTTCTTGCTCGACCAAGAAACTAGGGAACGCCCAAGTAAGTGGCAACCCCCGGAGGTACTCTTGCGGTCTACACGGCATCCGGCAAAGTCCGAATCCGAGTAACCTAAGAGATGAAAACTAGCGTTCTTGGGGTACCACAAACCTACACTTGGGGTATGCTTGAGATACCGAAGTATCCTAAAGACCGCCTTCTTGTGCGATTCTTTAGGTGCCGCTTGAAAGCGAGCACACAAGCACACACTAAACATAATATCGGGCCTAGATGCGGTAAGATATAGCAATGAACCAATCATGGAACGGTAATGAGATTGATCAATAGATTTACCGTCCATGTCCGCGTCGAGATGACAATTTGTCGCCATTGGAGTGCTTCTTGAGCTACAATCTCCCATCTCAAATTTCTTCAAGAGGTCCTTAGTGTACTTCTCTTGATGGATGAAGGTCCCCTCTTGAAGTTGCTTGATTTGAAATCCTAGGAAGAAGTTGAGCTCTCCAATCATTGACATCTCGAATTCCCTAGACATCATTTTGCCAAACTCATGGCTAAGAGCTTTGTTAGTTGAGCCAAAAATAATATCATCGACATAAATTTGACAAAGAAATAAGTCTCCGTCGATGTCCTTGGTGAAGAGTGTAGTGTCCACCCTCCCAATCTTGAAACCTTGCATGACGAGGAAGTCCCTTAAGCGCTCGTACCATGCCCTTGGAGCTTGCTTGAGTCCATAGAGTGCTTTGTTTAGCCTATAGACATGGTTAGGGTTTCTTGGGTCCTCAAACCCGGGAGGTTGCTCAACAAACACAAGTTCATTAATATAGCCATTGAGAAATGCACTCTTAACATCCATTTGATAAAGCATGATATTATGATGAGAAGCAAAAGCAAGGAGTATGCGGATAGCTTCTAACCGTGCTACCGGGGCGAATGTCTCCCCAAAATCCAAACCTTCAACTTGAGCAAATCCCTTCGCCACAAGCCTAGCTTTGTTGCGGACCACCACGCCATTCTCATCTTGCTTGTTGCGGTAGACCCACTTCGTTCCAATCACATTCTTGTCCTTGGGTCCTCCTCCAACACCCAAACTTCATTGCGGGTGAAATTGTTGAGTTCCTCTTGCATAGCCATCACCCAATTGGAGTCTTGGAGAGCTTCCTCAATGCTTTTGGGTTCTACACACGACACAAAAGAGTAGTGCTCACAAAAAGATGCAACATGACGTGAACGAGTACTTACTCCCCGTGAAGGACTTCCAATGATTTGATCCATTGGATGTGCCTTGGAGATGCGCCCATGTCTCATCAACGGTTGTGAGTCACTTGGTGGTGGTGAAGCATCTTGCTCGTCTTGTGGTTGGACTTCATCTTGGACTTCATCTTCTTCTTGGTGTTGTGTGGCTTGTTGGTCTTGCATAGGCAATGGATCATCTTTGTCTTCTTCTTCATCCACTTGAGGCGCCATGGAGGTGTTGATGTTCGGACTTGAAGCTCCCCCTTGATCATGGCTCTCCTCAACTTCGGGCTTGATGTCTCCTATGGTCATGTTCTTCATAGCTTCTCGTAGAGGCTCATCATCTATATCATCATGACCAAAACTCTCCTCTTGGGAGCCATTAGTCTCATCAAACTCAACGTCACAACTTTCTTCAACTAACCCGGAGGTTTGGTTGAATACTCGATATGCCTTTGAGTTTGACGCATAACCAAGGAAAATACCAACATCGCACCTTCTTTCAAACTTACCAAGTCTTTTCTTGCGGTAGATGTAGCACTTGCATCCGAAGACCCGGAAGTAGGAGATGTTGGGCTTTCTCCCAACGAGGAGCTCGTAGGGAGTCTTTTGGAGAAGTCGATGAAGGTAGACTCTATTTGCGGCATGGCATGCCGTGTTGATCGCTTCCGCCCAAAACTTCTCCGACGTCCCATAATCATCAAGCATGGCTCTCGCGAGGGTGATTAGTGTCTTGTTCTTTCTCTCAACAACACCGTTTTGTTGAGGGGTGTATGTAGCCGAAAATTCGTGCTTGACTCCTTCACGGTCACACCACTCCCCAATATTGTAGTTCTTGAACTCGGTGCCGTTGTCACTCCGGACCTTGATGATGGGAAGTTGGAATTCCCGTTGATCTCGTTTTGCAAAGGTCTTGAAGACTTCCGGGGTTTCACCCTTGTCACCTAAAAACAAAGTCCAAGCATAGCGAGAGTAATCATCAACAATAACGAGACAATAGAGATTACCGCCAAGGCTTTGGTAGGTGGACGGTCCGAAGAGGTCCATGTGAAGTAGTTCGAGCGGCTTGGAGGTAGACACCATTGTCTTCATCGGATGGTGCGAAGCCACTTGCTTCCCGGCTTGACATGCGCTACATAGCTTGTTCTTTTCAAACGTCACGTCCTTTACGCCGGTCACCATCCCTAGCTTGAAGGACTTCTTGAGCTTGCTCATTCCTATGTGAGCAATCCTCCGATGCCATAGCCACCCCAAACTTGTCTTGGTGAAAAGACAAGTGGTTAGGCTTGCGCTCTTGTTGGAGAAGTCCACCAAATATAGATGACCATGCCTAAAGCCCTTGAATATTAGCTCTTTGCTAGCTAAACCAATTACCTTCCCCTTTGAGTTATCACCAAAGGTGACTTGTTCATGATTGCCGGGGTCTTCTATGGAGGTGAACATACCATCATTGCCGGTCATGTGTTGAGTGCACCCACTATCGAGTACCCAATGTTTTCCTCCGGCTTTGTAGTTCACCTACACACATGAAGTTAGTTTTTGAGTTTAGGAACCCAAGCCAACTTAGGTCCTTGTATGTGTGATACAAATGATTTTGGGACCCAAAGTTGCTTGGGGAGCTTCCCCTTCATGCCCTTGATGTTTTTGCCAATGAACTTCGCCTTCACCTTTCCACCTACTTTGCTCAATAGATAGTGACAATCATTGAAAGTAGATGAATAGTTAGGAGGTAATTTTGGAGAAGGACGAGTGGGAAGAGGGCACTCCCTAGTGTGATGTCCGGTGACCTCACAATGTTGGCAATAGGATCCCACTTCCTTGATGAAGCTTGTCCTAAGCTCCGGTGAGGGCACCTTCCATTTGTTGGGCGTAGGGAAGGTCCCAAGTCCCCTCTTGTTGAAGCCTTTAGCTTGTTGGAAGAGGATCTCCTTGTGCTTGTCCTCTCCCTTGGAAAGTCTAGCCACACTAGTGCGGAGACTTTCGATCTCGTCCATTAGCTCCTTCTCCCTATTAGCTTTCAATGGCAAAGACTCATGCAAATTGTTAGTGGCATGTGAACTAGCGGGTGTTTTGCCATCAAGAGTTTCTTTCTTCAAGTTATTCAATTTTAGTTCCATTGCTTCATAGGAAAGACTAAGTGTCTCATGCTCTTGAACTAACTCGTTATGCTTAGCCAATAGTGCCGAGTTAGCTAAGTCAAGCTCATGGAACTCAAGCTTGATTTGAGCCTTCTCCTCCTCGATTTGCTTGACATGTGACTTGAGCGTTTCATGCTCATTAAGTATGGTGACATACTTGTCTTGCAAATCGAGGTTGGCACCCTCTAGCTTAGCGCGAGTTAGCTCAAGTGCCTTAACCTTAGCCTTTTCCCTTTTGATAATGGCATGATATTCATTAATCATAGATGCTAGTTCATCGGGAGAAAGTTCATCATCACTTGAGTCATCACATACCTTTGTGTTACCTTTCGCCATGAGGCACATAGGCGGTGGAGGAAGGGGTGAGTCATCCTTGTTGACGATAGCGAGGCTTGCCAAGTTTTCTTCCTCATCTTCACTATCATCACTTGTTTCTTCATCGGTGACCCACTCATTTGCTTCGCACATGAAGACCTTTTGAGGTCCTCTTCTCTTCTTTGGAAAGAGCTTGGTCTTCTTGCCTTTGTCAAGTTTCTTCTTTCCAAAGGTGCGCTTGGGCTTTGTATCTTCATCATCATCACTTTCTTCTAGCTTGCGATGCTTGCCCTTGTCCTTCCTCTTGTCCGGTCTTGGACAATCATATGATATGTGGCCTTGATCGCCACAATTGTAGCACGTCTTGTTTTCATCTCTCCTTGGCAAGAAGGCTTTCTTCTTGGGATCAAACGAGTATCCCTTCTTGGCAATCTTTGAGTTGAGACGTGAAAACTTCCTCATCATCAATGCAAGCTCATCATCATCATCATCTTCACTTGTAGCTTGTTCTTCCTCACTTGAGCTAGGCTCAACCACTTTCTTCTTCTTGGTATGTGTCTTCTTGGTTGAGGCCTTGAGAGCAATGGTCTTTGATGATGATGACTCCTCCATCATTCCAAGCACACTCATCTCATGAGCATGTATCTCTCCAATGAGCTCCGAAACCTCAATGTTGTCAAGTGACTCCTTTTGGAGCATTGAGTTGATGATGTTGTACTTGGGCTTGGGAAGTAGCATGAGGATCTTGCGGTTGATGAGTCCCTTGCCAAGAGAAGCAATGTCAAGAGCATTAATTTCCTCAATGAGTACATTTAAGCGAGAAAACATTTGATTAACATTCTCATGAGGAAGCATTTTAAAATCATCATACTTGGATTTAAGCAAGTGATATTTGAGCTCTTTGACACGAGAGGAACCCTCATGGATCTCAATCAAGCAAGCCCAAATTTCACAAGCTTTCTCCTTACTAGCAATTCTAGCAAATACATCTTGACTAATGCACTCATAAATAGCATTCCTAGCCTTAGCATCCCATTTTAGTTGATCACCAATATATTCATGGTTGCCAAACCCCGCATGGGTCGCTTCCCACACTTCGGGAGAAATTGCCTCAAGGTAAGCGCGCATGCGTGCTTTCCAATAAGCAAAATTCTTGCCCTCGAAGGTAGGAACCGAACCCCCATTCTTGGCCATTTTTGCTCTCTAGCGGTGAAGCTAGAATGATCCAATGAGCAACCTCGCTCTGATACCAATTGTAGGGATCGAATGCCCAAGAGGGGGGGGTGAATTGGGCTACTTCAAATTTTAAGTCAATTTAAAGCTTAAGTGAAATCTAATTCTCTAAGCAAGCCAACAGTGCAATTAAGAGAATTAAGTGCGGAATTGAGAATTGCGTAATCGTAAAGGAGTAGGGAGGAGGAATGCAAACGCTCGAAGACACGGGGACACGTCGATTTTTCCCGTGGTTCGGTGAGATCACTAGGATCCACCTACGTCCACGTTGTGGCACCCACCTAAGGGTATCGCCACTCCCAAGTCACCGAGACGAGGGAATCCACTAACTTCCTCCGTTCGCCATCCTTGGCAAGGTGGAGCTCAAGCCTTGTACAGCTTCGATCCTCCGGGCTTCCACAATGGTCTCGGCAAGCTCCGGAGCGATCTCTTCACTCTCCTCTTGATACAATGGTGAGTGCAATCACCAAGAATGCACTTCCTCACGGCTCTCCCTACTCTAGAGTCTCCACTCACCCAGAGAGGACGCACACAAGCTTAACTCCAAGAGGAACTAGCCTATATCTTGAGGTGTGAAAGGGTTACAAGAGTGTGAAAATGAGTATTCTAAGTCTTGGACACTTGGGGAATGTGTAGTGGTGCTCTTGTTGTTCAGCCACCCCGAAATGACTGGTGGGAGGGGGTTAAATACTCAGCCCAACCGAATTAGCCGTTGGAAAAGTGGGCTGATTACTTTTTCTGTGTACATCGGATGATCCGATGACCCCCTTTTATGAGCATCGGTCTAATTAGATTAGCTGACGTCATTCTGTCAGAAATGACCGTTATTAGACCGATGCTTCACCACCTTCATCATCGGAGGATCCGATGAATAGATCTTCAGTCTGGTTGAGCTGATAATTTGCTTCTGTTGTAATCGACCGATGTGCATCTGCCTTCAACATCGGAGGATCCGGTGTTCAGTCCTTCAGAACACTTCAGAAAATTTGCTTACTGCTGTATTCATCCGATGTTCACTTGATACACATCGGATGATCCGGTGTGTACTTCATTCTGAGGTCTTCTTCTTCTGTTGAGTCCAAATCGACCGATGGAGTCATTCTTCAGATCACCGGATGATCTGGTGTGTACAATTTGTTTCCTTCGAGTTGAGTTGGACTGATCTTTTGGATTTTGGACTTGTGACCTCTTGAACACTTGTTTGTATGGCTCTTCTGATGGATATGAAGCTTCTTGTGTTGCCAATTTTGATAAGGTTGCGTCGTTGTACGAGTTACTCATTTGTTTCCGATTAACCCCTTAGGTTAGTTCGTTGAGGGGTCTCCTTTTGCATCCAATGAGCAGTAGATGACATTTATGAGTGATTGATCGTCGTTTGATTCATTGTACATGAAACCTCGCATCAACAAACTCATTAGTGGTAATTAACGGTTGTCATTAATCACCGAAACCGTACCTCGTGGGGGCCTAGATGCTTTCACTTTGTTTACCTCAAGGTGTCACCAATGAGAGGTCATAAGAGGTTTAACATAAGGGGCAAGCTAGCACCTCGCTACATTGGACCATTCAAGATTTTGGACAAAAGAGGAGAAGTAGCGTATAAGTTGGAGATGCCAGCTCATCTTTCAGATGTCCATGATGTCTTTCATGTTTCCCAGCTCAAGAAGTGCTTGAGAGTACTGGAAGAACAAGTTCCAATGGAAGAATTGGAATTAGAGGCAAATTTGACCTCTGTCGAGCAACCGATAAAAATCTTGGAAACCAAAGAGAGGGTCACAAGGAACAAGGTTATTAGATGGTGTAAAGTTCAATGGAAGCACCACACAGAAAAAGAAGCAATGTGGGAATATGAGGATGATCTCAAGAAGGAATTTCCCTATCTATTCTCTTACGCGTCGAATCTCAAGGGCGAGATTCATTTTAAGGGGGGTAGGTTTGTAACACCCTCATTTTCATGCATCATGCCCTACATACATTCATATACATGTTTAACATTAATCCACTTAAAATTCTGGAAAGTGCGGACTAGTCTGATTTTTGTGCGGGTTAGTTTGATTTCTCTCTAACCTCGATCGGACTTGTCCGTTTTTGCTGCGAACTAGTCCGTTTTTGCCTCTGGACACTTTCGGACTTGTCCGGTCCTATGCAGACTAGTCCGGTGTTCCAAGAATCCTCGAAAATTTTCTAAGTCCCTGGACTTGTCCGGACTAGTCCGGTGTTCCAGCGGACTTGTCTGTTTTCCTCTCTGACTAAAGTCGCACTTGTCCGATTTTTGGCCAGGGTTGTCCGATTTCTCTCTGGACAACTTCGAACTAGTCCGAGGCTTTTCGGACTTGTCCGATATTTCGCGACTCCGAATTTATCCTTTGTTTTACGACTTGTTTCTTGGGTTTCACATTAAGTAGGCCTAGGGACGTCGTGCCTAACTCTTTTAGAGCCCATGTGGGACTCTAAACCGGCATCTACTCATCTCAAACTCGAAATCCATCTAACCCTGGCCTCCACCTCTATATAAACAACCCCACCCCTCGGATTGACATCTATTTGCCACTTTTCCACCCCACCCAAACCCTAGTTCGTGGAGAGCCACCGTCAAGGAGGGAGGAGGAGATCCCAAGCAAGAACAAGAGGAGGAGGAGGAAACGAAAGAGGTTCAAGATCTCCATCAACTTTGAGTTCTTCATCAACAGTCCACCATCAAGTTCATCACCAACCCTAGATCATCAAGATCCAAGTGTTGTCTCTAAGTTTCTTGATTCATTGGAGTTCTAAACACCTGGTATACTTTCTATTCTCTTTTTCTTACATGAATTCGACCCCTAATCTCCAAATTCACGTTGATCTAGAAAACCCTAATCTGCTGATCTCGCAAAGTGCGGACTTGTCCGGACCCTAGCGGACTAGTCCGATTTTCCTGTTTAAATTGTGTTGAATTAATTTTAAAATTAGACCTAATCAAATCCAAACCTGTATAAACTTGTTAAAAAACTATTGGAACTAGATAGTGATCATTTAAAAGCAATCTATTAACAAGTTCTACCTTGCATTTGCATCAATCATGCATATCATGTCATATTGAGTAATATTTGTGCACTCTTTGATTGTGTTTCTTGTCTTGTATGTTTATTAGATGGATTTGCGCTAGAGAGTGCCGCGGAGGATCTCCAACACCAAGAGTTTGAAGGCTTTGACCTGAATCAATCCCAAGAGCAAGGCAAGTGTCCTTGAAGAATATTGATCTTGTTTTTGAAATAAATGTTTTGTTTGCAAAACTGCATGCTTGTGTCAATTTGATGGGAATCCTATGATAGAAGTTTACTAGATTTGTATAACCACCCTTGTCACCTGGAATTATGGTAGAGAGTCAGGATGGGCTTTTTACCTTTTTGCTTCGCTTAATTAATTGGGATGGGAAAACAACACTACACATTTTATTATGCATTAATGATATTATGGTTAATGTGAACTGGTCCATATGATATGGTAATGGATGATCTAAGCAAGCCTGATATGTGGATGGGTTGGAAGTTATGGTGGTTTGCTCGCTTTAGATCTAAGGACCGGTTCATGCATTAATAAGCCAGGACTACAGTGCCACCATGAGGCCAAGTATGGGTGTGGCGTAACTGATTAATTAGGGCTTTGCTAGTGTTATTTAGACCATTAAGGATGCTCGTGTAAGGGGTAGTCGGATTGGGTTTGTTGATGATTGGTGGGACTACCCTAGGATCCGAATGGCTCTAGAGGGGGCCCTTGGTTGAAGATGTTCTCTGTAGGATACATCGCCACCGGTGAAACCTCAATGGGGTCTAAATAGGCTAGTAATCCCTTTGTAAAGGCTATTTTGTGATCTCTTGGCCATACACTTATGGTAGTGTTTTGGCATAATGGAGGTTTTCTTTAGTCGCCGACGAGTGATGAAATCATAAACACATTGGTAAAATGGTACAACCTTTGCAGAGTGTCTAAGAAAACTATCATGATAGCCGTGCTCCCGGTTATGAGCACCTGGACAACTTCCATGATTAGAGGGAACTTCGTATTGGGATGGGTTTTGGGATGGTTATGGTTTGGTAATGGATATGACTGGTTATGAAATAAATTCTTGTATTGAATATGGTTATTGGTATATGGATGATGGATATGGAATATGGACTAGTACTATATTATTAATTATAATTTATGATGGGATTACTTCACATACATGATGTATATTGCTTTTTCAAATGTTTTAAATGTACTTATCAACACTTAACCATTATTATATCGTTATTTGTATCAGCTACATGTCATACTTTCCACACTTGCTGAGTACGACATGTACTCACCCTTGCAATCCACCCCAATAGCTGCAAATCAGGATTGGGAGTTTAACGATGATAATGCGGAGTTCTAGGCCGTGTCTACCGTCAGCTTTGCCTGTGGTGTTGATTGGAGCTGTGCTACCCTGTTGCTTATGCTGCCTAGCTGTTTAGTTTGCTTAATTAGTCTATTTCCGCTGCATTAGTTGAACTTTTTATTAATAATCATTAGTGCTTGTATTCGAGGATATTCTGAATTCTGTAATAAAAGTGGTTAATTAATCTTGTCTTGTAGTAATTTTCTGTATATCTTTTTGTGAATGCACTCGTGTATGTGTGTTGAACGTATTGGGCACACATATGCGTTCACTTGGTTCATTTTTAGAACCGGGTATCACAGGGCGGTAGCATCCCTAGGTAATCATCGCCAACTCACCTTCTGGTGCTAACCTTTTTTTTATTATGTCTTTAATCTTCTCGACCTTTTGTTTCCAGGGTGTCGAGAAATAAATCCGAGGCTTCGGCATCTACTGCAGCGATTGAAGTTGTGTGTGCTGAAGCTCTGGCTTCATCCACTGAGCCTCCCCAAGTGGTGGCAGAAGACACAGCAGCTTCGGCGCCAGCTGTCGTTGACTTGGATCCAGAAGTCACGCCAGAGGCTCCCGTGGTAGCGTCGGACCACGGGAGAGAAGTTTATGAAGATGCACCACCAGCAGCAGCGCCAGAGGTTTAGGCTCTAGTGCAGGAGTCGGAGGTGACGGAAGTCCAACACTTGAGCTGGAGGTAACCGAAGCTCCGGCGCCCATGCCGGAAGTAGCTAAAGATCCGGCGATTGAGCCGAAGGTGCCTGAAGTTCTGGCCTCTGTGCCGAAGATAATTGAAGCTCTGACCGCTGAGTCAGAGATGGTTGATGTTCCAGCTCTCGTGCTAGAAATAGTTGAAGCTCTGGCAGCTGAGCCGGATGTGGTAGATGTATCAGCGCCTTAAGCGGCGGTGGTGGGGGCACTGTACGAAGCTCTAACGTCCGCCCCCGAGGTCATTGCTCTGGGGGCGTCTATGTCCGAGCTGGAGCATCCAGAAGAATCTACGACAGGCACTCCACCCGCTGAGCTGATGGTGGAAATTCCGGCAGGAGAACCTTCAACATCAGCTCCAGAGGTTGAAGTTCCCTTGGCGGGACCTTCCTCGCTGACAATGGAGGTTGTGGAGCTTCCTGAGGGCGGCCCTGGTGCCGCAGGATCCCAGGAGACGATGCTTGTGGCGTGGGACACAATTTTTGTTCTTGAAGACCCCCTGGAGCCGGCAGAGATGACCACGACAGGTTCGGATCCTATTCCCTTGGCGTTGTCTATTGATAATGCATGCTCGAGCCTCCGTCAGGTCTAGCTCACCTTCGACCACGACAGCAAGGTCCTCGAAGAAGAGCACCACACCTTGAGGCGTTGGCGCAACAGGCTTCACTTTGAGACCAAGCTTGCGCAGACGAGGCTTGCTGATCAAAAGGAGTGGGTCGAGAAGGAGAAGGCTCGGATGGAATATTGGGGCAAACTACTAGATGAAAGGGAGGCCTCCATCAGGGCCCTCGACGCTAAGTCTCTGGAGATTCTCGAGCATGCTAGGAAGAGTAACGATGCTGCTCACGAGCTTCAAGACAGCCTCAGTACATTAAATGAGATTCTCCTGAAGCACCAGGCAGTCCTTGATGCGAGGGAAGAGAAACTCCTGGAATAGTGGGAGGATATTTTGAAGAGAGAGGAGGAGCTCACTCAAAAACTATCTCTCGGAGAGCAAAACTTGGCTGAACGCACAAAAAAGCTTGATCTGCGGTGCAAGGAAGAGGAAGAGAAGCTCTGGCAAAGGGACAAGACCTCAACAAGAGAGAGGTTGAAGTCTCCACCAGAGAGGAGAAAGTGTGGGGCAGACAGAAAGACCTGGCCAACCGACGGTACCGCATCCACCTCCGGGAGTTGAAGCTCACTAAACATGAAAAGCAAGTTGCTGAAAGCATTCAGCAGCATGCCAAAGAGGTTGAGCGCCTTGCCCGGGAAGACTCGGAGCTTGCGGTCGCCAGGAGGTCACTAGAAGAGCTGCGGAATTTGAGGGTGATTGAGTCCCAATAGGTATGGGACTTCTTGGTGCGAGCTAATGACACTTTGATGCCGCTGGTCTTCAGTCTAGTACGTCTGGACAATCCAGAGCTGGCGCTAGACCAAACGCTGGTGGCACTCAGCTCTGCTGGCAGCAAACTCGACGCGATGGGTGGCGTCATCGTGGACCAACTTCAGACCAAGGGGAAATCTCTGGTCAAGAACGTTGCAGAATATGTGCTGACATGTTACAAGAGCTGAGATCCCCAATTCTCTCTGGATCCGGTGCTCGAAGGGCCCTTTGATGAAGAGGAAGACGCCACCAAGGCCAGCGTTCAAGAGGTTGCCCAGAAAGATGCCTCATACTTCCGCAGAACCTAGGACTTTTCTCTTTTTCTCCCACTTGTAACTCTCCAATTTTGTAATCTCCAATCCTTGAATGAATGAAGTCCACCTCTTTCTGAAATGAATTCTATTTTGTCTTTGTCTTCAATACATTGTCCTTTATCTTATTTGCCCATGGTAGATGTACACAATTTGATTGCGAACATGCAAAAGGATTTTACGATGTGTTGATGACTTGAACGTTTCGAACTTGTAGCTTTTAGGTCCGAAGTTTATTTCCGACTTCTCCAGGGAGCTTTGTTGCATCGACGGCGAGCCCCCTAGGAGTTGTCGGAGCTTGATAGGTCCGACGGCATCCACTGTCAACGTGTAAGACATCGATGGTGGGCCCCCTGGGATTGTCGTAGATTGGTAGCTAGGTCCGACAACACCCACTGTCAACGAGTAAAACATAGATAGCGGGCCCCCTGGGGTTATCAAAGCTTTCGGCTTCGACGATATCCACCATCAATCGTAGAATACGTCAACGGCGAATCCCCTCGGGTGGTTTCACCATCTTCACTTGAATTGCCATTATGCTCCACGTCGACGGCTGACCCCATGGAAGTAGTTGGAGCTTGTTAGCTCCGACAACGCCCACTTTCAATGTTTAAAATGTCAATGGCGGGGCCCCATTGGGGGATGTCAGAGCTTGGTAGCTCTGGCATCGTCCACCATCATTATGAGTTTTCATTTTTCTTATGCATCAAAGACAAGAAAAAAAGTAAAATTCGTCCTCTCGTCTATAACTCGTTTGCGACTTACTGTTCTCATTTGGATTTTAGACCCGAAGGAACTCGATATGATAACAAACACATTGATGTAATATTTTTAGATCCAAATACAGGCTTATTTGCGACGGCCTCGTGATTTGCGACGGCCATTTTGGAAACCGTCACAAATACAGGCTTATTTGCGACGGTTTAACCTATTTGCGACGGCCATCTGCGGGCCGTCGCAAACAGGTTTATTTGCGACGACCGGCCATCGCAAATACGGCCGGCCGTCGCAAATGACCGCGTTTCCTGTAGTGTTTAGGACCCGCCCTACTTAGGCCTGTCGGAATGTAGGTAGAGTAGCGTACCTAGGGTGCAGGACCAGGCTAAGTCGATAGCACACTCCAGATCTGTGTTAGCTTGGCATTCAGGCGAATAGACCATGCAGCAATGCTAAGATCCGAAGAGACCAACAATATAACTTGTACAACATATGAATAACTTGGACTAAAAATCAAAAAGAATTGCACAACTTCGTTATAGGCAAGAAGGAGAAGGATAAATAACAGAGAATGAACCAGCACAAAATTAATGCACGTGGAGTCTGCTTTTACACAACAATGCCTTTCATTATAGGTCCGGATTACAGGGGAGACAAGGACACACTTAGGGTACGGAACCAGGCCAAGCGTTATATACATCTTGTACTAACACAAGGCAAATAGCTACACTTTTAGTGTTGTGACTGTGTAAAGTGTTGCTTGAACTTCCCGGACCCTCCCGGAGGGGTTCGAATGTTCTCCCGCAGGACCTACCCAACTCTCTGTATAGACTCCATAATTTATATTGCATGTAATTACAGGCTCACCTCCGTGATACTAAGCATAAAACTTACAGAGGTGCTCGATGTTCCAAGGATTAGGAAGCGGGGTCCCATCCTTAGTTGCCAAGCGAATGCATCCAGGACGGGATACTTTGATCACTCGGAAGGGACCTTCCCAGCTCAGGGAAAGTTTGTTCATCCCTTCTCGATTCAGTATTTTCCGTAGCACCAGATCACCTTCCTCGAGCTGTCAGTTGTTCACATGCCTTTGATGATAGCGTCGGAGCGTCATGCGATAACGTGCATTCCGAACAACTGGTTGGCACCTTCCCTCGTCGATGAGGTCAAGGTCTTCACGTCAGAGTTGGTCCTACGTGGCTTCATCGAAGGTCCGGACCCGGAGTAACCCCATGGTGATCTCCGAAGGAAGAACTGCTTCAGCTCCGTACGCTAGGAAGAAGGGTGTCTCTCCTGTAGATCGATTAGGTGTAGTCCTGCTTGCCCACAGTGCGGACGGAAGCTCCTCGATCCAGTTGGCTCTGTGTTTCTTCAAGCTTTCATAAGTGCGTGTCTTGAGTCCTTTTAAAATTTCCGCATTTGCTCTCTCGGCTTGACCATTACTTGTCGGGTGAGCTACTGATGCATAGCTGACCTGAATGCTGAGATCTTCGCAATACTCTTGAAATGTTGCACTTGTAAATTGGGTTCCATTGTCAGTGATGACTCTGTTCGGAACTCCAAACCTGCAGACTATGGACTTCAATAACTTGATTGTTGAATGCTTACTGATAGTCACAACTGGAGTAGCTTCCGGCCACTTGGTGAACTTGTCGATGGTGACATACATGAACCTGTAACCTCCAACGGATTTTGGGAAAGGTCCCAAGATGTCCATGCCCCACATAGTGAATGGCCCTGTAGGAGGTATCATTTGCAGTGATTGAGCCGGTGTGTGAATTATTTTTGGGTCGAACTGGCACACTTCACACTTTTTCACAAACTCTATTGCATCCTGGAGTGTTGTAGGGTCCAATGAGGCTCGGTGAAGATCGGGACCTTGGGTTCCGGCTTATGCTCACTGGGGCTCCCAGGATTTCATGGAGAAGGAGTCCATTTCACCACAAAATCAGCCAACGCTTGACTCTTGACAGCTTGTCGTGGCAGGAATTCAAGATCGAATTCTGCCAGCTCCGCTGCCCACTTGGCGATGTTCCCTGTAGAGTTCAGATTGTGCATTATAGCACGCAATGGATAGGATGTTACCACTGATATCTTGTGGTCTTGGAAGTAATAACAAAGCTTCCTTGAGGCAATGAGAACTGCGTAAAGCAGCTTATGCACCTCAATGTATCGAGTCTTGGCATCATGGAGTACTTCACTGATGAAGTACACTGGCCGCTGGACGGTCTGAACCCTCTCGGAGGGGCCCGAAGCTTCTTCTTCATCAACCCGGACCCTCCTGGAGGGTTCCGGACCTTCTTGTTGATTTTCCCGGATCCTCTAGAAGAGGTCCGAAACTTCTTCTTTTTCAATCCAAACCCTCCCAGAGGGGTGCGGATCTTCCTGATCAGCCGTCGGAACTCCCTCAGATGAGAGAGGTTGATCCTCTAGCATTTTGCCTTGAAGATCCATGCCTGGGGGCTTGGACCTAGACTCGCCTTCAGGCAGCTCCAGACCCTCTCGGAGGGGTCTGGGCTCCTAAACTAGAAGTGGCTCCGCTCTTTCCGCGACCAGGACCATGCCGACAACTTCCATAGTTGCAGAAAGTAAAGCAATATAGGCTCACCAGGGTTCGGAGCTACCAAGATTGGTAGTGTGGCGAGGAGCTGCTTGAGTTCTTGGAACGCCTTTTCTGCTTATTTCGACCAATGGAAAGGCCTAGTATTCCTCAATAGCTTGAAGAAGGGAAGTGTCTGCTCCGCCAGTCTTGAGATGAACTGGCTGAGCGCAGCTAGACATCCAGTTAGCTTTTGGATGTCCTGAATGCAAGCTGGGGGCCGCATATCTTCAATAGCATTCATATTCGCTGAGTTCGCCTCAATTCCTCGGTGAGTCACCAAGAAATCGAGGAGCTTCCCGGAGCTAACCCCAAAGACACACTTGTCCGGGTTCAGCTTGGTGCGTGTGATGCACAACTTGTCGAAGACGGCTTGCAAGTTTTCAAGGAGTGATTCCTTGTTCTTGACCTTCACAACGATGTCGTCGACGTACACCTCCACCAAGTCCCTGATTTGCTCTCCAAAGGTTTTGTGCATAGCTCGCACAAAAGTTGAAGCAGCATTTTTAAGACCAAAGGGCATGACAGTATAGCAATTCAATCCATCTACTGTTATGAAGGCAGTATGCTCTTCATCTTGCCTAGACATTTGGATCTGATGATATCCAAAGTAGGCATCTAGGAAACTCAATAGCTCACACCCAGAGGTGGAATCCACTATCCGATCTATTCTAGGTAGTGGAAATGGATCTTTTGACATGCCTTATTCAAGGTGGCATAGTCAATACACATCCAAAGCTTCCCACTGGCCTTGGGTACAACGACTGGGTTTGCCAGCCATTTTGGGTGATGAACCTCCCGGATGAAACCAACTTCGAGCAGCTTCTTGATTTCTTGACGGATGAGAGTTTTGTCGCTCAACTGATTGCTTTCGGGGCTTCTGGTGTACTGGTCGTGCGTCGGGATAAATCTTCAGATTGTGCTCAATCACCTCCCTAGGGACCCTAGGCATTTGTGACGGTTGCCAGGCAAACACGTCAACATTCGCCCAGAGGAAGGTGATGAGCGCGAGTTCCTATTTGTTGTCCAGGCCTCCCGATATACCGGTGACCTGGGAAGCATCGGAACCAATTTGGATGACCTTGATGGGAACGTCATTGTCTCCGCTTGGTTGCACACGTGGTGCAGAGGTCGAGCCTCGATGACGAGTGCTCAGGGGTTGAGCAATTAGCTCTTTGCCAGAGGTCCCTTCTTGCGCCGTGGCAAGTGCATGGAGTTCTTCCAGCGCGGTAACTTTGGCGGTGGGATCTCCGCGGATCCGGAGAATGCCCGAAGGTGTCGACATCTTCAAGACCAGGTAGCCATAGTAAGTTGCAGCCATGAACCTGTACAGGGCAGGCCTGCCCAGGATGACAGGCTGATGTGAGTGACGTTGAAGACTAGCTTCTCGGTCCTGTACTTCTCCCGAGTCCCGAAGGTCACTAAGAGTGTAATGGATCCGAGAGGGTTGATGGCCCCCGGACCTACCTCAAAGAAAGGTCTTGAGGGGCGAAGGTCCGAGAGTTGAAGCTAGATCTTCATGAACGCTTCAAAGCTTAAGAGATTGAGCGCTGCACCTCCATCTACCAAGACATGGTAGAGCTGAATGTTGTTGATGGTGGGAGATACCATCAGTGGCAGTTTGCCAGCTTCGACCATGTTCGTGGGGGAGTCTGTTGCATCAAAAGTGATGGGAGTGTCCATCCACTTTCGATGCGATTCTACACTGGCAGGAGGAGCTACGACAGCCATTTCTCGCCGCATTGTCTTGAGGGCGCGTGAGATATAATGTCCCAGGACCCACCATAGGTGGTGTTGAGGGTCTTCTGACGCTCGTTGTCAGAGACGTCAGAATCGTCGTCGAATGTGTTGTACACAGCCTTCAGGACCTTCTTGGGGTCCTGAAAACCTAGCTCCATTTCAGCCGGAGCTTCGTCGACGTTTTGTTTTCCTTCCCGTTGACGGAAAGGAGCTTCTTCTTGACGCTTGTTGTAGCGCTCGACAAGGTTTTGGACCTCCAGCAGTCTTCTAATCTGTGTTTGTCCGTTTTGTGGATCGGACACCACACCTTTGGACCACCACCGTCTTTTGACGAAGGTCGAGGTTGCTTTTCAGGGCGTGGCCCCCCGGCCACCCGGAGCTGCAGCTACCGCTGCAGTAGGTGTGTTGGTCGATGACTTCTTCTTTCCGTTGGACTTTTTCTTCTTCTTTCCACCATCAGAGGTAGTGGCTTCAGCTTTGGAGGACTTTTTATTAGCCTCCGGAGCTGGCTTAGAGTGCATTTCCCGACCCTCAACAGCTCGGGCGCACTTGTCAGCCAGGCTGAATAGCTCTGTGACGCTGGTGACCTCCTTCATCGTCAGCTTCTCCAACATTTTCTTATCTCTGACACCCTGTCTGAATGCCACGATGACAGAAGCGTTGGAGATAGAGGGAATGGTATTGCGTACCTGAGAAAATCGCTTGATGAAGGACCGCAACGATTCTTCTGACGTTTGCTTCACAACAAAAAGGTCTAGTTTGGTGCCTCATTGGGTGTTAGGAGCTCCCGAAGTTGGCGGTGAGCTGCTGGCATAGCTCCGCCCAACTGTTTATAGAGTTGGGTGGCAGACTCATGAACCAGGATCTGGCGGTCCTAGTCAGAGCCATCGGAAAGTAGTTGGCCATCACGACCTCATTGCCACTCGCCGCTATAATGGCAGTAGAGTATATCTGGAGGAACTCAGCGGGGTTGACACTCCTGTCGAATTTCTCTAGCAGATGAGGTCGGAACTTCTAGGGCCAGCAGACCATGCGCAGGTGCATGGCCAAGGCTGAACAGCCGCCCCCACTCCCGAAGGAGGAGGGTTTCCCCGAGCCTCCCGCCTTTTGCGAGCACGCTCGATGTGGACACGACCTTCCTGCTGTCTGTAGCGACGGTCGAGTTCTGGCTGCAGATCATGCATCGAGAGTCTCGACACAGTATAGGTACAACACACCCCGGGGGGCAGCGAAGTCACTGCTGAGACACAACACGCCTCTGGTGCTGTGATGCGTGAGGACCAAGTCTTCCAGACAAGGTCCTACGCTGAAAAGGTGCCTGCCCAGAAGGGGGAGGACCTTGGTTGCTAATGGAATCGGTTGCGGCTGCAACCAAATGCTGCACATCAACCTCCATTGCTCCATCGCACCCTGAGGTGGTCCGGGCACTGGTGGACGCTCTAGAAGAGTACGCGCAACGATCAGCGCGTTCTCAGGATTGTTGCATGTCGATGCAGTGACTGACACTAGGACTCCATCCTGCTTTCTAGCATTGTTAGCTTGAGCAGCTCGAGGTGGTACGACGCCCACCGGGACAACAACACATGCTGGCTGTTGCACATTGGAGGGACCCCCCCCCCCCAGCAGGTTGCGCAGCATTGCCGTTGGATGATCTTGCGGTGGAGTTCACCATCTTGAAATCTCAAGTAGGCATCCCTTCCTGGTGTTCCAAATGTCGAAGTGTGCTATCGACACTTCCCCCGGTACTACTTAGATCGTAGTCCGCGGAGGTTCTTGCTTGGTTGGAGCGCGTGAGATTTGGACAAGACAGTGACTCGAGGGATTTACGTACTTCGGACCACCTGAGCATAACACCCTACTCCACGGGTTGTGTGTTGTATGTATGAATATACGTGGTGCTTGTGAGCGTATAAGCTTGCCTGTCCATGTATCGTGTGACGCATCCCTTTTATAGTCTAAGGACTAACCGTTACATCACTTGCCTGACCCGACATGTGGCCCTGGCGCAGTTAACTGTCTAATACACAATCGTTGAATATTAAGTGTGGTTAATAGAGTGATAATGCACCTTAATGATGGTGTTACCCCTATTAACAGTCCACTGATCGTGTGTCATTAATATAACATTAATGACACGTAATCATGTCTTGTAACTATCGCTTTAACTGTCCCTTGACAGTCCGAGCCGTTGGAGATCTCTCTTTCTTCCGTTGAGGTCCTAGCTCTAAAGGTCCGACACATGGCGGCTCTAGAGCTTCCCATCGTGGGGAGGCAGGTCTGGAGCCACTATACACGTGAAAGCACTGGAGCTTCCATATGAAGGGAGTTAGATTCAGACTTGTGATACGCGTGTCAGTGTCGGAGCTACCCAAACGAGGGAGGCGGGTCCAGTATTGTGCAACACGTGTAGCTTTCAGAGGTCTTCAACTTGAAAGGGTGGAACTCCTTAGCTTTTCTTGCGGTATCATCGGGTACCCGATACGCAGGGTACCGACAGCGCTGTTGATGGCTCAGCCTGGGCGCGTTGCGAAGCTCGACGAGCCGTCAGTCATGGGTGCTAGGCCCAGGACGCTGTCGACGAAACCAGCTCGCTGTTCCGACTGGGAAGTAGTCCTCGCCGCGTCGGCCCCGAAACTGGGTAGTTCACCACCGCCTTCATCACCGTCCGACCGCGCTCGACACTCCATGCACTGGATCCGACACCTCTTCCACCGGAATCGTCGGCCGCCACGCCGAATGACGCCGCCGGCGCCATCGTCGTCGGTGCCACGATTCAAGGGGGAGCACCTGAGGTATCCCGGCGTCGACATCCTAGCGTGCGCTAGGGACGCAGGCAGAGTGCTCCGACGGTGGCGAGGTGGAGAGGATGGGGGAGGGGTAGGGCTGGTGCCAGGGGCTAGGGTTTCGCTGCTTGTATCGTCCGTGAGTGAGCCTGGGTTTCTCATTGCATGTCTGACTTTCTCATGGGCTCTGGGTTGGAGCAGCTGCTCTACCGGCTCACCACATTGACGCCTGTGGCCTCGCTCACACCTGGGACAACCCGACGGCTTCAAATGTCGCCGTCGAGTCCATATCGTTGACGAGTTCCTGGAAGCACATCTACCACCACGACTGCATCTTGCCCTGTCTCCAACTCGTCGCGTCATTTTTGCTTAGTAAGGCCACCCACACCGGTTGTACTGTAAAGGATGCTGGGTAGTGTAAATTTAGAGTAAATACTGTAAAAGTAGAAGGAGAATAGTGTATAGAGT
Source organism: Tuctoria greenei (assembly GCA_036927565.1). Classification (NCBI taxonomy): domain Eukaryota; kingdom Viridiplantae; phylum Streptophyta; class Magnoliopsida; order Poales; family Poaceae; genus Tuctoria; species Tuctoria greenei. Next base: position 258,581,752 of record JAYESD010000001.1, on the reverse strand, counting down.
AGTAGAGTATAGAGTAACGAGTGTGTTGATGTTTAAATCAGCATTTAGCTTGTTGCATTTATGCAGATACTCAGATACTGCTGATGGCTTGAACAGAGTTTGGATCCATTATGCAGATAAGATTGTGCTCTATAGAATGTTATAGATTATTGTGGATGTATGTTTATTTATGTTTCTTCATAGCATTGCTACGAAGAATAACTTTATTGTCATGCGTTAGTTCGGGGGCAATCCATTGCATCGCGTCATCTGACAATAACTATGATGATGTGCTGTGCTGCTCCCGACCCCCAAGCGTCCCCGGCGGCATCCAAAGGAGAACGAGCCAGCGGTCCGTCATCTCGCCCGGCTCCGACCGTCTCGATCTTCCGTTGTTTCAATCGCACATCTCGAGTTCCCGGCCTGCCGGCCGGCCCCCTTTGCAGCGGCTTCATATTTTCTCGCCTCATTAATTGAAATGAAAGGCAGCGCTTGCTGATCCTCGTACTACATACTGCGCTGCAAAGCCTGCCATCTGAATCGTTTCCGTTGATTTCTGCATGTCTCAAGTGGCGGAGCTGCAGCTTATGCATTGGGTTCAGGTGACACTAATATTTTTTTTAAAAAAATTATGATTAGCTAATTCCTACTAGGTTGAACCCAACAAAAACTTGTGATTGAACCCATTGACTGACCCAGCTTCCCAGTTTACTTGTTTGTGAACCTATTGCCAAAATTGTCTAGCTCCGCCACTACTCAACCGAATCATGGACTGGATGCCTGCCTGTGCAATCAGTTTCGGTCCCCCGAAACAAAGGCCAACGGCTCGTCTCCGGGACGATGATGAGCCGGTGCCGGTGATGGTCAGGAGTCGTGGACGGCAGTGCGCCAGCGCGCAAATGCGCATGGCAGGTTAAACTAGTACTGTAGCTTTCTTACTTCCTTGCTTGTTGAATGAACTCCCCGGCCTTTCCACCGGCGTCAAACTCTCGAAAGCTCCGTCCGTCGCTCACGAACTACTAGCCAAAGATACGCAACCTGCCCTTGCAATACTCGGCGCGGCAAAAGACGCGTCGCTCGCTCTGGCCGTGACAAGTGCGCTGATACTTGAATTGAAGTTCAGTGTGTTTACAAGATAAAAAAAATCGGCTTTACGCCCCAGTCATCACCTCAGCTCCTGGCTGATTAAGAAAAATTGAGTAGTGTGTGTAAAATACTAACATTAGAAAGGTTAAATTTTAATCGGTGAAATTTAGGGTCATTTTACTCTGCACACAAAACGTCAGATCTATTTTTAAATTCATTTGCTTTGGTTAGTATTTTTTCTTTTCTATTTTAATCATAAGTTTTTGGAAATAAAGGGAATATATTAACGACAGAAAAACATTATAATCTGCAGGCTCGAATTGTTAGATTTAGATCTAAAATCTATAAACGTTAAATCATCAGCTGAGCGCCGCGGCAGTGCGGCACTCAACCACTTCCCTCAGTCCCCTTCCATCTACTCAGCCATGGAGGCGGCGAGCTGGATCCGGGCGCCGCGCGCGGCCCTTCTCCTACTGCTGCTCCTCGCCGCCCACCTCTCCCTCTGCCTGGCCGCCAACTTCGAGGGCTTCTACTCCGACGAGCTCCCCTCCGCCGCCGCTGCCGTCGATGACGAGGAGGGTCTCGATGTCGATCTCCCTCCGCCTCCGCCTATATCCCTCTCCACCTCTGCGCCCTCGCCTCCCGTCACGACATCCACACCGAACCCTGACCCTGCTAAGCCCACGCCGCCGAACGCCACACCGGCACTCGATCTCTGGGACGAGGACGAATTCGAGGGAATCCCCGTACCGGAAGTGGTCTCCTCCGACGAGTCATCCGCGCCGGCCGAGGCCGGCCCGTCAGATTCCTCCGCGGAAGCGGCGCCGGCCACTCCAAGGACGCGAGCGGAGCTCCTCCGCGCGTTCTCCATCGAGATCGCCTGTGTCAGCTTCCTGATCTGCTTCGTGCTCAACTACTTCACGGGGAAGAAGCAGAATGAGGCGATCGCGCTCGCCTGGGCCTCCAAATTCGCCACCAGGGACTCCATCTTCGACAAGAACTTCAGTCTGCTCGGCACCAGCGACGGCAAGGACACGCCGCTCCTGCTCAAGGAGGGCCAGGACGTGTTCAAGTTCTATGCCAGCGGGAGGCGCTTCTGCCAGGGGATGATCGCCACCATGGAGATGCGTGCTCGGCACGACCTGTTGTCAAAGCTGGTAGAGTTCGTGTTCCCCAGGAAGGACACGATCACCTTCGAGGTGGTAATGAACGAGGAAGCCATGGACCACGTGGTCCTGGCAGTGGCCCGGAAGAAGGCGGCCAAGACGATGCAAAAGGAGGAGAGGGATCTGCAGAGGTTTGCAGGAGTTCTCACTTCGGCACCAGCTGGGAGGAAGTGGGTTGCGGAGGACCTTGCGGTGGTGGCTGAGTCAAAGGAGGTGGCTGGAGATATGATAACTGAGACTATGCTGGATCAGGTGAGAACTTTGTTTGCGTACTTCCATTCGTAATTTTTTGGTTGTGGATCACTTTGGTGCCTCCTTGAGACAATATGGCTTTAATTAGATGCTTATAGTAAGAGAACTGATGACTACAATTACAATTATTTCAATATAGATAAATTTCTTTACTATAGAGCTATGATAGCTTTTCAGTTTTAACGGATACTCCCTGAGAAAAATTGATTCTCGCAGCTGCTCGCTCTGATGAGGACTTGTAGCCGCAGCTGCATGTCTCTTCTCTATTCCTTTCCTGTCTCTACCAGTACTATTAAATTGTACTACCCTTGATTGAGATCCGACAAGGACTCGTCTGCTGAGTAATAGTGCCGAACTGCTGATTTGATTTACTAAAGTAAGCATGCATGTAGGTGAGTTAATGGGGGTATAACCATATATTTGCACTGTGGGGGCTTCCCCCAGTCTTTCTTTCAAAAAAACAAAAAAACATATAAGCGGACCAGTGCTCCACTGTTTCCTCCAGCATCAGGCTTTCATGTGCCTTTGTGAAAGCCCTCCAGCATCTAGTTATCTTGACTGGAGGAATTATGATGATAGAGATTAAAATCTTGGTAGTTCAAGATAACATCACATTTCTTGAGCTAACTTAGGAATTCAGTTAAGTGTGAAGTTATGCTGGAATTAAAGTTAAATCCTTATTTGAATATGTGAATAGCTCTGCTTGTTGCTTGTAGGACTGGTATCAATTGGACTTAGGTGGCTAGGCCCATATTGTTCCATATCAAACATTTAGTTAATAGTAGGTGATTTCATATCATTAGTGTTTATTTAATAGTAGGTAATTTCATATCGTTAGCAACTTAGCATTAACTCCATCCAAATCCAACAGTGACCAGCACATAACCAAAAAATGGATGCCACACACTGGTCGTTTTGTTTTGCACGGTAATTGAATTCCCTGCAGAAGCCGGATCATTTACTGGAGAATTAGAACGAGAGATTACAATAGGAACTAAATGGAATGCAGGGGAGTTAAGTACTCCTTGCTCTCGGTCAAAAACACTTTGCACTGATCATTGTTGGATGGAGTAATTAATAGTAGGCGATGAGGTATCATAAAGTGATGGAACTGACATCCATATTTATGTTTGGAATCATGTAGATGCAGGTGTATAGTAACATAATGGTATTTTTTACTATTTATTTATTTTAAGAATGGACCTTTTCTTCTTGTGTTTTATTCAATTGTGCAAGATCTGCACATGGCACATTTGTCTTGTATAATTTACATTTATTTGGCACCTTATGGCGTTCATGAAATTTCCATTTCAACAGGGAAATGGCATCCAGGAAATTTACTGCCATAATTAAGCTCATTCATGGTAGAGATTTTTCATGATTGAAGTAACATCAGTTTTTAATGATTAAAGAAGTGATGTGTTTGAATGACATGATACCGGTATCAGTTGTTTACTGTTGCACTGTAGTTAGAAGATTTGATAAGATATTTGGACTTAGGTGAGGCCCTGCTTAGCTAGTTTTGAATCTGTCGTAAGCTGAATTAGTGTTGTACTGTGTTTGCTTTGAGTATGATACGCCCAACATCAGGTTTTAAACCTCATGAACCTTTTTTTTCTGGGCTTGATATTAAGGACTAACTTAGACCGAAAGGAAGCTAGCTGTTTGGACTTAAATCTTGTATTAAGATCAGGGACCAATGTGACTTGATAAACTCATAGTTTATTTTGTGTTATATTTGCCCTACTGGCTACTGTTCCTAATAGTTTATTGTCTCCAGGTCCTTGGTGACAAAGCATTCGAGAAATTTGGAAGTTGGTTCATCTCACTTCATTTTTCAGACCAGTTGGCAGGGTCGTACAAAAAAGTCCTTACTTTCAAGTTTGTATTGCCGGATGCAAACAACATGTCTGAGATGACAAGATTGGTTGCTCTTATACCATACTACATTGATTTGGTTGGACGTTATAAGCTCAGTTCCCATGTAAGTATCTTCCTCCTTCCGAGAATCAGTTCCAGTTACATTGTCTAATGTTACCAATCAATGTGGCAGGCCCGCTCGAAAACTGAAGCAGCAAGAGTGAAGGCTGCTCAGGAGGCATTCAGGGAACTTCAGAATGCAAGGCAGGAGGCTCTCCAAAAGAAAAAGGCAGAGAAGAAAAAACTTATGGAGGAGGTAGAGGCCAAATTAAGTGCTGAAGCACTCAGAAAGAAAGAGGAAAAGGAAAGGGCACGACAGATGAAGAAATCAGGTCCCAAAGTGAAAATGCTCCGCTCTTAATAGCGTCTGGAATATATCACAGCTTGTCTTTGATATTCACTTGCTGATTAGCTATAGCTCAGTGTCTACATGACGATCATTTCCAATTTTGGGCCTCTACGTTACAAGAATGAGCAAAAAGGATGGCGGAGAAAGAATCCTCACTGGTGTTTCCGGCTTTGTCTGTGGGGTTTGAAATACTGGTCCATGTCCCGGTATTTTATGTGTAACAAACAGATCTCGAGCCCAATTTGCCACCCCCACGGCAGTTCAGTTTCTTTCTCAAAATTGGCTTCGTAGCAGCTGTTGTAAGAAAAGTAGAACTTACATGTTCGCTGTGTAGTGTGTTGAAAAGAACTGTGATCAGAAATTGGATATATGCTTTCATATTCCAGCAAATATTTTCTAGGGTGCATCAATCTTAGGATGGCGGCACCGTGTTTGATTTTTCTTATCCTTTTTTGGTCGTACTAGGAGTCATTGGGAGACCTCTGAATGCTGAAGCTGGAAATAGTGTTATGTCTGGTACCCTGCATATGGAGTATCTTCGCACGCCGGATAAAAGTACCTAAGTATGTTCAGTGGGGCACATGTTTAGGACTCCGGCTTTTTTAAGTACGGGATTCAGCACTACTACGTGAACTTCATAGATGGAACCCCACCCCTGTGGTGAGACAGACTCCTAAGCTGTCACGTGTTTGATTGGACAGAACCTCATCTCACTACTGGAGTGGGCTCTGGTGCAACTACGTGGCTCGAAGCACTAGACCCGGCACCTCCCGTAGAGGAGGGCTCCAGAGATGCCACATGTTCCAAAGGGCTCCGAAGCTGCCATGTGTCTCAAAGTACCGGGCTTGGCCTCCCCAGTAGTGGCCAACCCTAAAGTTGCCACATGTTCCACAACTCACCCTGAACGGTGGGGTGCGAGAGTTAAGGGATGGTGCACACTGTCTAAATCAAGCATTGAAGACAGACACACACCTCCGCGTATAACATGGAGCACGTCAGCGGTCAGTGACCGCTGCGCTCAATCACATCACAGTGAGTCGCAGACCTACCCGCCCCGCGATGTGGGTAGCTTACGACGACAAGACAGATGGATGGAACATCCTCTGACATCATCAATGACTATGCATGGACCACTGGTGACTGAGACGACAAGACGACATGTCTTCAAGCCACAATCAAAGGAGACTTATGCGAGAAGCCTTAGATCTTTAGGATAAGATCACCCCAGGACTATCTGTCAGGCCTCAGACTGCACTTGTAAGGTGTCCTGCCTTGTCTATGAAAGGCCGGACCGCCACCATTACAAAAGGATCTGTCGGTACCCGACATACCGGGTACCCTCACGCACAAGCTAGAACCGCCTAGGTACCTCGCCTCCCTGCAGGGGCAGAGTCCGAGGGTGCCACGTGTTCAAGAAACTCGGACTTGCCTGTCACAGATGGAGGACCGGGGTGCCCAGAAGACATCTCGAAGGGGGAGCTCAGCTCCACCTCGGAGACAAGCACCCAGGCAACCACGCGGTCAACAGGACAGGACCCGACCTCCCCCGCGGAGGTGAGCTCCCAAGCTGCCGCGTGGCCCACGAAGTCAAGACTCGATCTCCCCCGCGGAGGTGAGCTCCCAAGCTGCCACGTGGTCCGCAGGGCGAGACCTGGCCTCCGCCTCGAAGATGAGCTCCCGAGCTGCCACGTGGCCGCGAAGACGGGCACAACCTCCACCATGGCGGTGAGCTCCCCAACGACCGCATGGTCAGTCCACTTGTCCTGAGCGAATAGTAAGGAAGTTAAGAGGGCGGTGCGCCTTGTCTATGTCAAGCCTTGAAGATGCGTGGCTTACCCAGACGTATGGCGCGGCGCACGCCTAATGTCAGGTACCGCTACGACCAATCGCATCGCAGTGAAGACGCCGTAGGCCTATCTCACTCCGTCAAGTGGGTAGCTTACGGCGACAGAGACAGCTGGATGGGACATTCCATGCCAATTTCATCAATGGCGCGTGGGCTACTAGCAACGCAGGCGGCAAGACGGCGAATCCTCAAGTCTGCGGTGAGAGCAAGCTTACAGAAGAAGCCTTAGATCTTTAGGATAAAATCGCCCCGGGACCACCTGTCGGGCCTCGGGGCCCCACTTGTAAGGCGTTCGACCTTGTCTATAAAACGCCCGGGCTGCCATCGCTACAAGTACCACACTCAGAAACCTCGATACACACACTCTCGCATACACAATCACCAAGCAATACAATCCACCGTGGAGTAGGGTGTTATGCTCCTTGCGGCCCGAACCACGTAAAAACTCCACTGTCTCACACTCTTCCACTAGAACACTAGTTTGAGGCCTAAGCCCCGCCGAACAAGAACCTCCGCGGGCTGCTCCTTAGCAGATCTGAGGGAAGTGTCACATTGACCCTTCGACATTTGACGCGCCACGTAGGGGCTTTTTTCCTCAAAAAAGTGGTAGCGCTTTCACCATAATGGTGTTCATCAGGCCCGTGGAAGGCGGTTTTCGAGGCCGTCAACCGGTGACCAGATCCATTGCTCGAGCGACACTCTCTGGTCCGTCCTGCCCCCGTGCAGGTACAGCTGGCCAAGATGACACGTCGGGACATGCCCCGGCTCAGTCGGCTCCACCAGCGCCCCCGACAGCGAGCCCAGAGAGAATTTTGGCGGCGGCCAGAGCTCTCCTCCACCACCCACCGTCGCTGAACGCCTCTCAAGGGGCGGCTCAGCAGTGGGTCCAAGACATCGACCACATCGTCGTCGCAGCCATCAACTCCCCCAACAGGGGAAGGCGCCTCATGTCGCTGTCACGCACGCCGTCCTTCGACCGTCACACCGCCAAATCCTGCTCCTCCGAGCCTACGAGCGTTGGCCGGCTCCTCACGGAGGCCTCAAGGCTGATCTTGACCGTCGTCAAGCTCACATGGACGACCGTGTCATCATCGAGCGGCAGCGAGAAAGGCGAAGCAACCTCGACGCCGAATATGGCACTCAATGCCCTATTAATGATGCATCCTCCGTCCAAGGTGCGCCGCAGGTAAACCCCCCGCCACCTGATCAGGAGTACGTTGGCTCGACAGCTCTCCCGCAGTACTCTATACAGCAGGATGTGCAGCAACAGTACTTGGCACAGCCAGTACCGTTGCAACAGCGCATGGCACAACCAGTGCCACAACAGCAGGTCCAGCAAGTGCCGCACATCGTGCAGCAGACCCCCTTGGGGTATGCTGTCCCATCTGCCTCTCCGATGAAGCCCGTTGGAGGCCGCGCGGCATTGGCTCCACACCTCCACTTCGCGATGTCGCCGCGCAAGTTCCGGCCACAGATCCCAGAGAGGTTCGACGGAAGCATCAACTTGGCAGAGTTCCTACAGATCTACACCACGATGCTCCTTGTTGCGGGAGCGGACAAGACCATCCTGATGAACTACTTCCTATTCGCTCTGACTGGGTCAACCCGCTCATGGCTGATGAACCTTTCCGAGGGGTCTATAACCTCTTGAGATGAGCTGTGCTGACAGTTCATGGCGAACTTCGGCAACTCCTACACCGCCCCAACACCGAGCTCGACCTCCACGCCATGCGATAGCCACCCAAGGAGATGCTGCGGTCATTCATCCAACGTTTCTCCCAGGTACGCAACTCCATTCCCAACATCCCGAATGCCTCTGTCATAGTGGCATTTCACCAGGGAGTGCGTGACCGCAAGATGCTCGAGAAACTAGCCACACACAACATGCAAGACGTCTTCGAGCTCTTATCCATCGCCGATCGGTGTGCCAGAGCGGCAGAAGGCCATGACTGGCACGCTCAGCCCGCCCCAGAGCGGGCGGGGCTGGCCAGACTGGAGAAGGAGCCGCTACCCTTGGTAGCGGCAAAAAGAAGAACAAGAACCGGGGTGGCGGCCAGAACAAGCCACTGCATGGATCATCCCGTCGCGGTAGCGGCCGCGACCGGAGGAGGCAAGCCGCCACACCTGGAGAAACGCCCTCGTCACCCACCTACCGCTGACGAAGACGTCGAGCTCTCCCCGGTGCACAAGACTCACGAACACACCACGAGCGAGTGTCGGAAGATAAAAAGGTGTAGCAAACGCTATCAAGAGCGGGCGCAGCAGCGCCCAGATGGCGCCCCCTTCTGCCAACGGGAGGGCAAGCAGAAGGTTGAACCCAAGGTCGACAATCACGAGGAGCTGGAGTACCAGAAGCAAGAGTGGTCCGTCGAAGTGGTCCACCAAGATGAGGACTCTGATGCGAGCAGCGACAACGAGCATCACAAGACCCTCCACGTCATCTTCGGAGGGTCTTGGGATCCCGCATCCCAGAACGCGGTCAAGACCCTTCGTCGTGCTGTGGCTTCAATAGCCCCTGTACCCACTTCGGCGCAGCACCACCGCAGGAAGGAGACGCCGATCAGCTTCGACGCCTCTGACTGCCCCAAGAACATGGTCAGGGCAGGGGTACTACCTCTCCCAGTCGCCCCCACCATAGCCAACGTCAAACTCCACTACGTTTTGATAGATGGCGAGGCTGGCCTCAACCTCCTCAGCTGTGCAACCTTCGAGCGGCTGCAGATCTCAGTGTCCAAGCTCACCCCCTCAAGCCCATTCTCGGGGGTGGGACATGGGAGCATCATCCCGTACGGCAACATCCACCTGCGGGTGACCTTCGGGACACCTGACAACTACAGGACAGAGATCATCCTCTTCGACGTCGCCGATGTTAGCCTCCCCTTCAACGCCATCATCAGTAGGCCTGCTCTCTACCAGTTCATGGCTGTAGCCCACAATGGCTACCTCGTCCTGAAGATGCCACCCCCCCCCCCCCCCCCCCCCCGCCATCCTCAGGATCCGCGGAGATCGCACCACTATAGTGTTAGCCTTGGAGCAGCTCCAAGCACTCACAGCAGACCCAACACCTGTCCCGGTCGGCGCTGGATCAAGTCGACCTCTGACAAGCTCGCGTCAGCACAGAGCACCCGCCACGCGTGAGTTGCAGCCCTCCGGCAGCATCGACACCTCCGTCAAAGCTGTCAAGCCCAGTGCCGGCTCTGCTCGGACCACTCACACGATGGGCGGTCAAGGCAGGAAATAGGGATAACTCGCTCATTGCCCCTCTTAGTAGCTATTGATGGCAAGGTTGCCCACCAACCATCGCAGCTACCCACGGAGCTTTGGGCGCCCCTATTTGAAATACTAGGCTTTGCAGAACAGTGTAAAGGATTTGAAGGGCTGAGGAGCAGCACCAAGGACAACCGAGCACCGGGAGGATCAGGTCCAAAGTGCATAGCCAGCTTAGCTTGGTTCCGAACTCTAAGCTTGTGCACCCTGCCTCCCTCATCATCTGGAGGCAAGCTGTTGCCCTCTTTTGTAAAAGCATATCTCCCCTACAAACTCCTATCAGAAATTCACTATTTTACTTAAAGGCTTCTTAAAAACATTGTTCATTTAATTACGCATTAATTTTATGATCATACCATAATAACCTCGTTTACCATATGTTACCTTCATATTCACGGTTGCATACTCTGTAACTCGTTCTTGCGGAAGTCATACAATCCAGCTACAGGCGGACCAACTTGAGGTACCTGCAATGTGTGGAAGGTTCTTCCGGCCGCTCTCATAATTAGGGACCCGTGGCGCCAAAAGGTTCCCCAGGAAAGATCTGTGCCAAGCAGGAGGTTCAGGGGGTGCAAATTGCTTAGCTTGGTCCTGCACCCTAAGCAAACACACCCTGCTTCCCAGCACTACAACTGAGTATTAGAACCAGAAAGCTCACACCGTAAAGACGATATGAGCTAGACCCCGAAGCACCAATGCATCAAATTACCCAAGCCCCGTGCGTCAGTCCAGGACTATAAGACATGTCAGAGCTAAGGAGAGGAACAGGTATGATCGACGAGCAAGGCTAGCCCCCCCTTTTCCTATGTGCAGGATGATGTCAGAGCATCCAGCTCCCGCACCTCCCAAGAGGCCTACCGTCGACGTCCCAGAACATCAACAACAGCACCAATCGCAGATAAGTGAGTAAACTCTCATGCCTCGCACTTGTTGCCAATATGGTCCCCTTGCGATAGCCTGTATACCAGGGGCCTGTTCTAGCGCCAATGGTGGACGACGCTGGAGCATCCAGCTCCGGCGCATCCCAAGGGGCCTGCCGTCGACGCCTCAATGACGATGGTGGGCGATGCAGAGCATCCAGCTCCGGCACCTCCCAAGGGGCCTACCGTCGACGTCTCAACGACGAGGGTGGGCGATGCCGGAGCATCCAGCTCTGGCACCTCCCAAGGGACCTACCGTTGACGTCCCAGAACGTCAACAAAAACACCAAGTGTGGATAAGTGAGTAAACTCTCCTGCCTCGCACTTGTTGCTAACATGGTCCCCTTGCGATAGCCTATATACCAGGGGCCTGTTCTAGCGCCAATGGTGGACGACGCCGGAGCATCCAGCTCCAGCGCATCCCAAGGGGCCTGCCGTCGATGCCTCAACGACGATGGTGGGCGACGCTGGAGCATCCAGCTCCAGCACCTCCCAAGGGGCTTGCCGTCGACGTCTCAACGACGATGGTGGGCGATGCCAAAGCATCCAGCTTCGGCACCTCCCAAGGGGCCTACCGTCGACGTCCCAGAATGTCAACGACTGCACCAAGCGCGGATAAGTGAGTAAAATCTCCTTCCTTGCACTTGTTGCTAACACGGTCCCCTTGCGATAGCCTGTATACCAGGGGCCTATTCTAGCGCCAATGGTGGACAACGCCGAAGCATCCAACTCTGGCGCATCCCAAGGGGCCTATCGTTGATGCCTCAACGACGATGGTGGGCGACGCCCGAGCATCCAGCTCCAGCACCTCCCAAGGGGCCTGCCGTTGACGTCTCAACGACGATGGTGGGCGACGCCGAAGCATCCAACTCCGGCACCTCCCAAGGGGCCTACCATTGATGTCCTAGAACATCAACGACAACACCAAGTGTGGATAAGTGAGTAAACTCTCCTGCCCTGCACTTGTTGCTAACACAGTCCTCTTGTGATAGCTTGTATACCAGGGGCCTGCCGTTGACGACTCCACGATGATGGTGGACGAGGCCGGAGCATCCAAATCAGGCACCTCCCAAGGGGCCTACCGTCGAGTCCTCTTGCGATAGCCTGTATACCAGGGTCCTGCCGTTGATGACTCTACGACGATGGTGGACGACGCCGGAGAATCCAACTCTGGCACCTCCCAAGGGGCCTACCGTCGATGTCTCAACGACGATGGTGAGCGACGCCAGAACATCCAGCTCCGGCACCTCCCAAGGGGCCTGCCGTCGACGACTCTACGACGATGGTGGACGACACCGGAGCATCCATCTCTGGCGCACCCCAAGGGGCCTGCCGTCGACGCCCCAACAACGATGGTGGGCGACACTAGAACATCCAGCTCCGACACCTCTCAAGGGGCCTACCGTCGACGAATCTACGATAATGCTGGACGACGCCGGAGCATCCAACTCCAGCACACCCCAGGGGCCTGCTGTCGACGCCCCAACGACGATGGTGGGCGACGTTGGAGCATCCAGCTCTGACATCTCCCAAGGGGCCTATTGTTGATGACTCTACGATGATGGTGGACGACGCCGGAGCATACAACTCCAGAAAACAGTGGCGCTACGACACCCCAACTCCCTTGCTCCGTTGGGGGCACATTGAAGACATCCTGCAAATCAAATGAAAGATGTCCCCAGCCAACTAACCACGTCGTCCAAGAGGCCTTTAAGGGGGTCCTACAGGCAGGAAGTCAATGGGAAACACCTCAGCCATATCAATTGTGCAATCATTGGTTCTCAAAAGATAACGGGCTCAGGAAAGTTTCTACAAATAATTACATAACCAAGGACTTAGAACAACAGTTGGGAGGCACAAAAACGCCGAGAAGCAATACAATGCTGCGATGAATTCATTAAGGAATAGGCGAGCTACCAGCCTCAGTCCCGACTGAATTGCGCTACGACGTGCTTGGCGGCTTCCTTAACCTCCGCCGCCGCTGTCGTCTCGCGCTCCGCAACAGGGCCTTAAAAAATTGGCTCGAAAGGCAGATTGGAATACCGGCTCCGGTAGCACACCAAGACGTGAGACGCCACCGTCTTCGCCGCGGCCCTACCTTCGGCTTCCAAACACTGAACCAGCTGACGCTCCCGCAGTTCAAGCTCCCGGGCGCGACGACTAGTTTCGTGCTCCCGGGTTTGGACGTCCAGATCATGCAGGAGGAGTTCTTGACGCTCAGCCAAGTGCTGCGCCCGATCCGGCCCCAAATTGTTCTCTTGGAGCTCAAGATCTTCGAGGCAGGACTGCATCCTATCCCGATCGGTCTCATCCCCGGCCATCATCGCCTGCGCCACCATCTCCTAATCAGCAACAACAACTTCCCTCTTGGCAACGACGACTTCTTGACGACTCAGGGCTTCTCATCTGGCTTCAGGAGCGCACAGGCAGGCGTTAGTTGAGTTGCTGGTTGCCTTGGCGTCGGCCAGAATCTTCTGGGTCAAGGCGTCTGAGGCCCTCACCAAGCGGTGCCTCACCTCTAGCTCCTTGCTCTCCTTCTGGTACTTCGCCTTCGCCTCGGTGATCCTGGAGCTCAGGATATCCACCCAGCCTTAGAGGCACTCGCCCTCGACACACAGCTTCTCCCACTCCACGGCAAGAGCCTCCTGCGCCCGACGGAGGTTGGATTGCACCTGAAGGATGCTGGATTGCGTCAAGTCCATGACGTCGGAGAGGCGCTCTGGCTGCGCCAAAGTCAGGGAAGGCCGTTTGATGATCATCTCGGGGACCTCTTCCTCTCGGAGTGGTGAAGGCGAGGCCACCAACACTAGGGATCTTGCCCCCGGAGACGGAGCAGGAGTTGCGGTGCCACCTGAAGCAGTAGAGCCACCATCACTCAGGGAGCTGCCCGCCGAATCAGCAGCAGGGGAAGTCAGACCTTCAGCCCCTGGAGTCGGCTCCGACATAGCCTCTACCATGACGGCTGGAGGTGCCTCTACCACGATGACTGGAGGTGCCTCTGGTGTGACATCTGGAGATGCCTCTGGTAGGACAGTCGGAGATGCAACCGGAGACGTTTCACTACCCACGCTGGCACATGCGCTGGAGCAGCGCTCCCCTGAACAAGCTTGGCAGGATGCCCCACCAGCACAGCCGTAACATCCTCGACTGCTTTCAAAACGCTTCCGTGCACTACCACCAGCTGTAAGGGCCTCAAAACAGCTGACGTAGCCCTGCAAATCAAGATCAAGCCCTGACCAATCAACAAAGGAAGGCGAGATAATAGAGCAAGCATGGGAAAGAGTGCCTTGCCGACGTCCCCAAAAGCTCCAGCGAGCCTCCACCTTGGGCAATCCTGAAGCCGTGGGCCCTGGCGATGGCATAACAGGCGAGGCCGTCCCAGCAGAGCCTCTGCCAAAACCACCAGCAGCACTGCCGTCCAGCACCGGTGTGCTTCCACCAACCCTAACAGAACCACCTCCCGAGCTGCCAATGATGTCGGGTCGAGTCTTTTTGCCTGAGGCTCCATAGGTGTAATGCTGTCAAAGCCCCCTATGGCACCGTGTACTGCACGGATGACGGGGATGCTTGATAACGTGCTGACCACTGACATCAGCAAAACCGCCGCTTGATGGACCAATCCTCCACATGAAGATCCGCCGTCACCTAGTACTGAAGAGGGGCGCACTGGTGGATGCTGACTTGGAGCGAAGGATACCCGTGGCAGTGCCCTCAATGGTAACCGAGGGCATTTCTCCTTCATGACTTCGACCACCAGGGCTTTTCCCTTGCCTACGTTGGGGATCGGTGCTTTCCCCTTACCTGCATAAGGGACCGGCGCCTTGCCCTTCTTCCTATCAGCGGGCGCCTCCTCCACCCTGAAGACTTTGGAGCCTGAAGAAGCTGCGGACTCATCCGAAGAGTCCACGATGGCCAAGCCTCGAATCTCATCGCCAACCTGCCGCGGCGCAAGACCAATCACATCCAGGTTGGGCATCTCCTTCAGATCCTTCGTCTGAAGGTCCTGATCCAAGCAAAGCGGTGAGCAAGCTTGCGGGAGGTTGAAGACGTCGTCCGACAATAGGTCATCGCACGCCTTGGACATTTCTTCAAACACCTCCTGTCGGATCGTCTCTGTGTCGCGACCCCTCAGCAGCATGGTACCATCCTGGAGCCCGAAGTAGAGCCACGCAGGCCGGCAACTGTGCTGGAGAGGGGCCAGACGCCGGTGAACGAAATCGGTCATCACTGCCAGCTCCGATAGGACATGATCCACCAGGAATTGGATCCTCTCTATCACTGGCGTGTACGCCGCCTCAAGCTCCGGGCGTTCCTCCCAGGCTCCTTCCTAATCGCCGGCCAGCCGGTGGGTAGGACCATGCAGTCGTGGGCATCGGCGTGTACGACCACCCAGTTGCTCCTCCAGCCGGGCCACTTCGCCGAGGAGAGCAGACTAATGTACTTGAAGGGGTTGTTGGCCAGATGCTGGAAGAAGAGGCCGCCGAGGAAATTGGCTTTGTTCTTCTTCCCGATTTGCCTCAGCACGAAGAACTGCCGGAACATCGGCACGCATGGGTACACCCCAACGAACATCTCGCAGAAATGCGAGAACACCGCGACCACCACCAGAGAGGTTGGCAACAGGTGATGAAGATGGAGCCCAAGGACTTCCAGGAGTGTCACCAAGAAGGAGGAAACAGGAGGGACGAACCCGGAGTATGCGTACGCCTCGAAGAAGACGATTTCCTTCTCCCCCAACTCCAGTGGCAAGGTGCCGGGATGGATCAGATCCCGTCGTCCCTCATCCTCCCAGCCAAAAAGCCGCCTCACTGGTGATACATACTCCATCCAGGAAGGGGGGAGAGATGAGTCCATTAGAGCAGGGGTCGACAACCTCAAGGATGGGCAGACACTCAAGGAGGGAATCGAAGGCTCAAATGTTTGGGGCGCGCGGAAGAAAGGAGCCTCTATTGCCCACAAAGGTACCATTTTAAAAGTATCTTAGTGGCGTTCGGACACACCGTGCAAATTTGAGCGGGCTCCAAATTGACGGCTCGTACCACGTCGTCCATGACAAACAGGCCCAGGTCCCCTGTTAGAAAAGCTGGCCCGAGCAGTTCCCCGCCAGAGAAGGCAACCCAACGGTTCCCATAAAGACGGATGTGAAAGCAGCAGAAGTGCAGCAGACACCTTGGGAACCGTATCGATAAAGTCGCAGCAAGCAAAGATCTCGTCCCCACGACCCCTCAAATAGAGAGGGACGTGTGGTGACAACCGCAGGAGTGCGCACCGCTTCGGATGATCAAGACAAAATTAAAAGACCGCGCGGGAAAGAAGGATAAGGCCCCACCCTCGGGCTCGTCACCTTACCCCAAGGTGGACCCAGGGGTTACTGTTGGTACCCGACATACCGGGTACCCTCACGCACAAGATAGAACCGCCTAGGTACCTCAACTGCCACAGATAGAAGGACTGGGGTGCCCAGAAGACATCTTGAAGGGGGAGCTCAGCTCCACCTCGGAGACAAGCACCCAAGCAACCACATGGTCAACAGGACGGGACCCGACCTCCCCCGGGGAGGTGAGCTCCCAAGCTGCCGCGTGGCCCACAAAGTCGAGACCTGATCTCCCCCCCCCCCCCCCCCCCCCCGCGGAGGTGAGCTCCCAAGCTGCCACGTGGTCTGCGGGGCGAGACCTGGCCCCCCCTCGAAGATGAGCTCCCGAGATGCCACGTGGCCCGCGAAGATGGGCATGACCTCCACCATGGCGGTGAGCTCCCCAACGACCGCATGGTCAGTCCACTTGCCCTGAGCAAATAGTAAGGAAGTTAAGAGGGCGGTGCGCCTTGTCTTTGTCAAGCCTTGAAGATGCGTAGCTTCCCTAGACATATGGCACGACACACGCCTAATGTCAGGTACCACTACGACCAATCGCATCATAGTGAAGATGCCGCAGGCCTATCCCGCTCCGCCAAGTGGGTAGCTTACGACGCCAGAGACAGTTGGATGTGACATTTCGTGCCAATGTCATCAACGACGCGTGGGCTACTGACAACGCAGGCGGCAAGACAGCGTATCCTCAAGTCCGCGGTCAAAGCAAGTTACAGAAGAAGCCTTAGATCTTTAGGATAAGATCGCCCCAGGACCACCTGTCGGACCTCGGGGCCCCACTTGTAAGGCGTCCGGCGTTGTCTATAAAAGGCCCTGACTGCCATCTCTACAAGGACCAGACTCAGAATCCTCGATACACACACACACTCGCATACACACTCACCAAGCAATACAATCCACCATGGAGTAGGGTGTTACGCTCCTTGCGGCCCGAACCATGTAAAAACTCCACCGTCTCATACTCTTCCGCTAGAACACTAGTTTGAGGCCTACGCCCCGCTGAACAAGAACATCTGCGGGCTGCTCCTTAGCAGATTCGGGGGAAGTGTCGCATTGACCCTTCGACAGGATCCAACACACAACATCTAACATCAAACTCACGCATACACACACCAGCAATGCCATCCACCGTGGAGTAGGGTGTTACGCTCCTTGCGGCCCGAACCATGTAAAAACCATCATGTCATACTCTCTCATGCGCTCGCACACTTGATTGAGGCCTAAGCCCCATCGAACAAGAACCTCCGCGGGCTGCTCCTTAGCAGATCCAGAGGAAGTGTCACATTAACACTTCGACATTTGGCGTGCCAGGTAGGGGCTTTTCCCTAAAAAAAGTGGTAGCGATTTCACCACCATGGTGTTCATCAAGCCTTCGAGTAGCAGCAAGATCAAGCCGCGAAAGGTTGACCAGCATGTCGACGAAGATGTGGAGATGGAGTTCTAGAGGCCGGAACGCACCATGGAAGAGGTTCACCAGGCAGTGAGTTGTGACCTCAACTGCAACCGCGAGCGTCGAAAGGCACTCCACGTCATATGTGGAGGATCTTGGGAACCCGCATCCAGGAGTGTAGTCAAGACCCTGCGCCGGGCAATGGCCTCAACAACCTCTACTCATGCCCTAGCACCGCATCATAGATGGATGGAGACTACGATCTGCTTCGATGCCTCCGACTGCCTTGAGAACATGGCGGGAGCCCAGCTTCTACCCCTCCTCGTCGCCCCCACCATCACCAACATGAAGTTCTACTACATCCTGGTAGATGGTGGAGCCGCCCCAACCTCATCAGCCGTGTGGCCTTCGACAAGATGGAGATCCCCGTGTCCAAGGTCACCCCATTGAGACCATTCTCGAGAGTAGGACCGGAGAATATTATCTCGTACGACTACATCCACCTCCGGGTGACTCCCGAGACACCCGAGAACTTCAGGACGGAGAATATCCTATTCGACATCGCGGAGATTAACCTCCCCTACCACGCCATAATCGGCAGGCCAGCCCTGTACCGGTTTATGGCTGTAGCCCACTACGACTACCTCGTCCTCAAGATGCTGAACTCCTCCGACGTCCTCAAGATCTGCGGAGATCGCGCTGCTGTGGTGGTAGCTTTGGAGAAGGTCCGAGCACTGGCAATGGCTCCAGCACCTGCTCCGAGCAATGTTGAATCGAGTCAGCCTTCGGCAGGCTCACGCACGCACGGTCACGCCACTCCACCATGGGTGCAGCCCTCCGACGACGACGACGTGCCCATCAAGACAATCCAGATTGGCTCTGATAATGCTCAGACCACCCCTATTGCAGGGAGTCTGGACAACGAGCAGGAATCTGCGCTCATCGCTTTCTTGCGAACTAACGTCGACGTCTTTGCCTGGCAACCATCGCAGATGTCAGGCATCCCAAGGAAGTGATCGAGCACCGTCTGAAGATTTACC
The DNA here is from genome assembly GCA_036927565.1 of Tuctoria greenei. Taxonomy (NCBI): domain Eukaryota; kingdom Viridiplantae; phylum Streptophyta; class Magnoliopsida; order Poales; family Poaceae; genus Tuctoria; species Tuctoria greenei. Next base: position 258,563,169 of record JAYESD010000001.1, on the reverse strand, counting down.
CCAGGGCCTGTACACAACAATGGAGGCCCCATAAGCAGTCCATCGAGCGGCAGAACTTCATCCATGAAGAGATCAAGAAGCTACTCAATGCTGGCTTCATGCGGGAGGTCTACCATCCCAGATGGCTTGCCAATCCTGTTGTTGTCCCCAAGGCTGGTGGTAAGCTCTAGATGTGCATCGACTACACCAACCTCAACAGGGCATGTCTGAATGTAGCCTAGAGGGGGTGAATAGGCTTTTTGAAGTTTTCGTTGGAACCTGAAACACTTAGCAACCTGATCAAACACAGAGAAAACAGACTAGTCTGGTAGGGTGCGGACTAGTTCGGTGTATGCAGACTTGGTTGATCAAGTTTTGTCAATGATTTCAATCAAAGTACTCTATGCAACAGAAACTGAGTTACAAATAGAGTCTATTGCTTCAATGAAACTAGATGCAGCACAAGTTAACTTTAGTTTCAAAGTTTTAACGTAAGTTGAACAAGATTGAGCAAACCCTAAATCGTAATGAATAGTAAGGACAAAAACAAGGACATAATGATTTTTATCCCGTGGTTCGATTCTACATAGGAAATCTACATCCACGTTGAGGAGCCCACAGAGGACCGGGTCTTCACCAACCCTACTCTCGTCGAATCGCCACAAAGGCCGATTCTCTTCCACTAATCACAAAAAGGGGTAAATAACCGTGTTCAAGAGGGCTTCTCACAAGTTGAGGGCTCCCCAAGATTTACAAATTGAAACACCACCAAACACACTCAAAAAGTATGCAATAAAACAGCTAGAATGTGTGAGAGAATCAAACCCAAGAGCTCAAGACGTGAAGAACATGTATCTCCTTTGAACTATGGTTAATCTTCAAGGATTTGATCTTTCTTGCATTGGATTGTGTGGAGAGACGTGTTTTCTGGGCTCTTGGAAGGTGTGACAGCGCAGGGGTCGCAAGAGATTGATTAGGGGCCGTGCACCTCTATTTATACTAGGGTTTCCAAAGGTTACTGTTAGGGTTTACAAAGTACGGACTAGTCCATGGTGGACTCTGGACTAGTCCGTTGTGCTGCGTGTGGGAAACCCTAAGTGTCCTGAATTATCGGACTTGTCCGACAATGGGCGGACTAACCCGATTTTGTCTCTGGAGATGTTCGGACAAGTCCGGCACATATCGGACTAGTCCGGCGTGGTGAATCCCTTAGTGAATTGAGGACAAGTCCGCATTTGGAGGACTTGTCCGATTTTAGTCAGAGAGGTTATTGGACTAGTCTGGGTGATATCAGACTAGTCTGGTGTCGTGAAATTTTGAGGGGCTAAGGACTTGTACGAAGTAGGTCAGTGAGGGTTTTAGACCAGTCTGTGGAATATCAGACTTGTCCGATATTGATTAGAAGGATTATTGGACTAGTCCGAACTTTATTGGACTAGTCCGTTGTGGACAAGTCCGCACTGAGAGGACTTGTACGATCCTAGACAGAAAGCATATCGGACTAGTCCGGGAAATATCGGACTAGTCCAGACCTGTGTAAACTTGTGCAGTGAGAGTGTTTTCTTTTGCTTGAGCTCTTGGGGTGTGTTTATCCAACACACTCCATACACAAAGAGTATTCTATTCATCTCTTGAGCTCTTTTCAACTTGATTCATCACTCTCCTATCTTTTTGCTCTTACTTTATAATTTCATCAAAACCTACGCTCATCTCAACAATTAGGTTAGGATCTCATTTGTTTGTCATAAATCAACCAAAACCCACAAGGGATGCCTAGATGCACTTTCAATCTCCCCCTTTTCGGTTATTGATAACAACCAATTAAGATCTCACAAATATGATTAAAAATCCAGATTTTCATAAAGTGTGCAAGCAATGAAAACATAAGACATATGTGCACTCTTTTATGGTGGGGTGCAAGACTAAGTGTGTGTAAGGAATAATCGTGATGAGAACGAGATAAATGACATAATCATATCAACATCAAGCATATATGTCCATTTGAGAGCAAAGACACAGATTATATCAAATTTTCATCACAAACTCCATAAACATGACTAGAACCATAATTAGAGCATAATAGAAGTTTTACAACCCAAAAGCATATTAGAGATCAGTTTTATAATCCAAAAGCATAACAGAGACCAAAAGATGCAAATGGAGCTCTCATCTCTCATCTACAGCTACAACCTAGTGACTCTCCCTCAATCTCTCCCCCTTTGGCATCAAGGCACCAAAAAGAAGGAGAGGAGGGATCTAGAGGTCGCCGCAGGCTCATTCCTCGCTATCAGTCCTCCTCTCATCGTCTTCATCTTCAGGTTGAGGAGGAGGAGGAGCGGATCCACTCAAAGTGCCCCCAACATAAAAATAGGCGAGTTCGGAGGGAGAGAGATGTGGCAACTCCGAGAAGTCAGAAGGAGAGTCCTCGGAGATGACAGGAGACCCAATAGGTTCAATCTCCAGCTTTTGGCATATGGCTTTGACATTTTGCTTTATGTATCTCATATCCTCTTTCCTTGCCTTGTTTAACTTGTGGAGTTTCACCTCAGCCTTCTTGCAGGAGCCAAAGATGGTAGCAAAATACTTCAAGATGCCACTAGGAGACCCTTTTTGAGGAGGGGCCCTAGTAGTGGGAGCATTCCTTGCATCTCCTTGAGCTCTCCTCGGAGCCTCTTCACTTGACACTGGAGATGGAGCAGCTAGGAGTGTGGCTTGGGAAGGCTTCTGGGGCCTTAGAGGAGTGTGCTCTACATCTTTCATGAACTCAATTCCTATGACCTTTTCTATCATAAACATGATATAAGGCGCATATCCACATGAGCGGTTCGGTGTGCAGGAGATATTCACCATATCATTCCAAATATAGTCGAAGGTATCAAACTTCCTATTTTTGCTTATCACCTTCATCAATGTCCTCAGGTATCCTTGGACACTTCCTGCATCTCCATCCTTCGGATCAATTGTTTTCCTAAGCACTCTGTTGAGAACCATGAAGAAGGGCTTCATGTTCTTGGTCGATGGAGGGTTGTACTTCAGGCGAGATCATAAAGGAAGTCCATCTTATCCTTCACTAAGTGTGAGACGTATGTGTGCTGAATACATTGGCTATGGCGATAAAAGTTTTGAATACTACCAAAACACATTTATCATCAAGGTCCGACGATACGTACTGCTTGTTTTGGTTAGCTCCGGCATAGTCCGATGTAAGGTCCGACTTGCTTTCACTAGGTCCAACTAGCTTTGTTTAGCTCTGACACTAGGTCTAGCTAGCTTTGGTAAGCTCCGGTTCAAGGTCCAGTTAGCTTTGGCAAGGTTCGGAGCTTGATCGCAGTGGTTCTGCTTTTATCTTGCAATGATTCATACTTGCTTTACATTGATGGAAAGATTTCTTATCATTCATTTGCTAAGTTTTTGGTGTGTTTTGGTGGTTATGGTTGATATAATTTTGCTATGTTTTGCAACATGCTTATGTGAGGTGCTCACGTAAGATGTTGTAGTTTCGGAACTAACGTGAGCCAAGTCGAGGACTTGTGCTCGAAAGTATTGGTTGTTTATTCATGTGCAGGTGTTGCTTGAGTTCAAGACATGGCTGGTGGCGGGATCCATTGAACTAGTCTTAGGGAGAAGATGAGGTTCAACAACCAAGTTCGGGAGGAATTGTGGTTGAGTTGATCGGGAGGTTGCGCAACATGTTTGAATCAAGAACAATGCAGATGAAGGTATCGTGGACGTCGTTGGAAGATGTTTGCACGTATGCAAGGAGTGCATGGACGTGGCTACATGGTTCCGAGGCGTGATGAAGAGATGTGGACGTAAATAATTGGTCGGAAAGGTCCAACCGACTAGGTTATGGACTCAAGCTGGGCTGAGTCGTGTTTGACTAAAATATGGAAAGATTTGAGTTGGTTATGATAGGATTTCATGTGGCTCATGAATTTGAGTTGTTTTAGGAATGTGGGATACATTCCTAAGGTGTTCGGAAGTCTTAATATTGCTTCTATCTGCGTATAGAAGAGTCCTAAGCAGTTATGGAAAGTTTTGATTCGTGATTTGAGTAGGATTAGAGTCCTAGTTGAGATTGGGTTGGCTTAAGGGCTAGTTATATAAGCAAGGGAGGCCAGAGCTCGTGGGTGAAGACTTTGGGGCTGTTCCTCTTGTGTTCTATTGAATAAAATTCGTAGTTGAAAGGAACTTTTGTGCCTTGTTCGTCCGACTTGTTCCAGACAAATTTTTCTCGTCGAGTTTTCTGCATAGCACTACCTTTCATCGGTGGTTTTATCATAACTCGAGTTTTACAAATCCAATTGACGAGATTCTTTTTGGGTTGTCTCGAAAACTTGATTATCTATCATATGTCAAAATTTCACGGTAATTGGATTTGTGGTTTTTGATTTACATGAGTTTCTTTGCAGTGTTGTCATGAAAACTTGATTATGTATCATATGTAAAAATGTCACGGTCATTGGATTTGTGGTTTTTTATCTACACGAGTTTCTTTGCAGCATTCTAGAACTGTTTTTTTCGGGTAGGACAGATTGACCTTTGTTCGATCTTTCAATCGTAATGTAAGTTTCTCTCGACAGATTTGAGTGATTCATGTTGTGTCGTCTTCGTGACTTGATTCTATATGATATCCTATCACTTTTGTCACGGTGAAACACGTTTAGATTAGTCTCACACACAATTTCTTTAACAAATAATTTTTTTGCCGAAGGGGTTGGGATTTAATTGTTTCCGCTGCGTAAGATTTTTTAAATCTACCATTCACCCCCCTCTGGTAGCTTTTCACGTGATCTTTGATCCTACAATTGGTATCAGAGCCACGGTGCTCTAATCTTTGTGATTTGCACGTGTTTTGACTAATCATCATGGAGAAATACTCCGCCAAACCTTGCGTGTTTAGTGGTATTGATTTTCAGGTTTGGAAGGCACGTATGAAAGCCTTCATCCAGGCTCAAGGCTTCGCAATACAAGAGAAGGTATACAAGCCTTACAAAGTGCCATCAAACGATCAAGTTACAACTACAAATCTGAGAGATGTCGACAAAACAACAAGGCTCGGAACTTGATCATACAAGGATTAACTCAAAGCGATTTCGACCGTGTTGCACACCTCTGATATGCATATGATGTGTGGAAAGCACTTTGTGACTACCATGCAGGATCCAACACGATCAAGGAGGTAAGGCAAGACATGTTCAAGAAAGAATACATGCACTTCGAGATGCAACCCGATGAGTCTATTGATGACCTTTTTGCTCACTTTAATAAAATTCTCAGCAACTTGCGTAGTGTCAATGTTAATTTTTCAGATGCTGAAAATGCTAGGCAATTGTTAAGTGCATTAGATATGTCAATTTGGGAGATGAAAGTCACATTTATTCATGAATCTACTGTCATGAGTACACTTACTTTAGATGTGCTATATTCCAAGTTAAAAACTCATGAAATTGACGTAATATCACGTAAGAACCCCAACAAGTCTATTGCTTTTGTTTCTCAACGTGACATGCCTAGCTCCGGTCAATCTTCATCTTGTGGTACACTTGCTTTGTTGTCCTCTCTAACCCTTGAACAGATTGAGGAGTTTCGAGAGGAGGAGCTAGTACTTCTCTCTACTAGGTTCTCAAAAGCATTGCAAAATGTGAGAACTAGAAGGAGAGGAAGCTTCGGACCTCAATGATGTTTCGAATGTGGTAAGACAGGACATTTTCTTTCAGATTGCCCTAACCTTCCAGGTCCTACTTCTCGGGATGAAAAGCAAACAAGGACGAAGCACTCCTCTGCAAAAGATACGAAGAAAAAGAAGGGTTTTACAGGACGTCAATTGGTGAGCAGTTTTATTCCCGCACTTCAAGAACTTGGCGCAAGAAATGTGGACATTGGAAGTGACGAAGATGAAAATGATTTGGCAAACTTGTGCTTTATGGCAGACAAGTCAAGATCAAGTATGGAGGAGGTTGAACACAACAGCGACAATGAAGAGGTATGTCCTACTTGCGAAGAAATGTGTGATGCTATTTCTCGTACCACTGTTATAGTTATGAAAAAGGACAAAAAGCTTAGGGACAATGCTATTAAAATTGAGTCACTAGAATATGAAATTAATCGTTTGAAATCTTTGATTCCTAGTGATGATTCTTGTTCCTCATGTGAATAAATATATGAACAATTATCCTCATTAAGAAGTGCGCACACCTCCACACTTGATAAACTTGAGTTAGAAATTGAAAAGAAAAAAAGCTTGCTGCACTTAATGATAAAAACTTGAAAGATGCTAGCTGTTCTACAATGGATTTGCATTGTTCTATTTGTGATGATCTTGATAAGAAACTACAAGATGCTATGAATGAAATTTCTATATTGAACAATGCTTTACATTCTCATGAAGTTAAATATTGTTCCAATTGCAAATTAAAAGGAAAAACTTCATGTGAAAATTGCCTTGATCTTTCCAATAAACTTGATGATATGCATAGGACATTAGATCGGTTTTTTAATGGGAATAAGAACCTAAACTTGCTGCTGAATTCTTCTAAGACAGACAATGATAAAACTGGTTTAGGTTTTGATTCTCATTCTCATGCTAAGGCACATCCACCTAAAATTGTAAAGTCATTAGGAAGTGGTTTGATTAAAATAGTTCCTAAACAAAAAGAAGTGATTTTCAATTCTGCAGGAGTGTTGTCTCATTCGGTTTCAAATAAAAATGTTGCTTGCTCATCTAGACATGAACACAAAGTTAAATTTCATTGTACCTACTGTGGTAGAGATGGTCATATAATAGATTTTTGTTATAGACTAGCTAAACAACAGAAAAAGGAAAGAATGATTGCTAGACCTCTTAACTTTCATGCAAAATTTGCTGCACTTGCTAAACTGAATGATAGGAACATGCAATCTGCTGTAATGAGTCGAAAACATGCAAAGTTTGCTCCCAAACCTACTGTTTTTCATGCTACACATGTAACATCTCGTAGGACAGTAGTTGGATACAAAAATCCTCAAGTTTTGGCTCATAAACCTGCTGTTTTATCTCAGCTTTCACGTGTTATTCCTGCTGCACGTCGTGTGACTCAGTACTGGATTCCTAAATGCCTCTTGACTAACCACAATATTGAGTCATCGGCGTATTGTGCTTCTATGTAGGTTACACGCTTGAGGAAAGAGAACTTTTGGATTGTGGATTCAGGTTGCTCACACCACATGACCGATAACAAAGAATGGTCCTCCTCCCTCTCTTTTGTGTCATGTGTAGAGAATGTTACTTTTGCCGATAATTTTCAACTCCTATAATTGCTAAGGGTTCCGTTAGAGTAAATGATCACTACACTTTGAAGGATGTGCCACTTGTTAAAAATTTGAAATACAACTTGCTTTCTATTTCACAACTGCTAGATGAAAATCTGGAAATTATGTTCACTAAAAATTGCTGCAAAGTTGTAAATTCAAACAGTGAGCTTATTTTTAACATGTCATAGTTTGGAAGAGTTTTTAAAGCTGATTTTGATATGTCTTCCTCTAAGCATAGGTGTCCAGGTTCTAATGATTCAAAGGACTTATATTTTTGGCATCGTAGACTTGGTCATGTAGGCTTTGATCATCTAACGCTTGTTAGTGCTCTTGATCGCATACGTGGGCTGCCTAAGCTTAAAGGGGACAAATAAATTGTGTGCTCTTCTTGTATACATACTAAGATGGTTGCAGGTTCACATACTTCTCTCGCAATGATCATGACAACTGAACCGGGTCAACTTTTGCACCTTGACACCGTAGGACCTTCACATGTTCAATCCTTCGGTGGTAAATGGTATGTTCTTGTGATTATTGATGATTATTCTAGATACTCTTGGGTTTACTTTATGACATCTAAGAATGAAGCTTTTAGTCACTTTAAAACTTTATTTCTTAGATTATCTATTGATCACTCAGGATCTTTAAAAGCAATTAGAAGTGATAACGGAACCGAATTTAAAAATCAATCTTTTGATCACTTTTGTGCTGAATGGAATAGATCATCAATTTTCTTCACCATATGTACCTCAAAAAAATGGTGTTGTAGAAAGAAAGAACAGAACCTTAGTTGAGATGGCTAGGACTATGCTTGATGAATATCAAACTCATAGGAAATTTTGGGCTGATGCAATTGCAACTGCTTGTTATGTCTCAAATCATGTTTTCTTGTGCGCTAAGCTAGGTAAAACACCATATGAGCTCCGATTTGGACATAGGCCTAGTGTTACACACTTTCAGGTCTTTGGTTGCAAATGCTTTTTTAAGAAACATGGTAAGCTTGATAATTTGAACCTAGATCCATTGATGGCATGTTTCTTGGTTATCCATCTCATACTAGAGGCTACCGTGTGCTTTTACTTGACAACAACAACAACAACAACAACAACAACAACCAAGCCTTTGTCCCAAACAAGTTGGGGTCGGCTAGAAATGAAACCCAATAATTTTGAAGAAAAGTAATAGAAAATAAGATGAAAGTAAAAAAAAATCTACATTTTATTTATTCTAGAAATGGGTTAATAAGAAAGAAGATAAGAGTAACAAATTACGAATAAACTAAGATTCTGGCACATGAATTGCTAATTTCCATGCAGTCCTATCATGAGCCAAATCTCTAGGTATGTCCCACTCCTTTAAATCTCGTTTCACCGCCTCCTGCCATGTCAACCTTGGTCGACCTCTACCCCTCCTAAAATTTTCTCCACTCTTTATAATCCCACTGTTAACCGGTGCGTCTGGAGGTCTCCGCTGGATATGCCCAAACCACCGTAGGCGATATTGGACTAGCTTCTCCTCAATCGGTGCCACCCCTACCCTATCACGTATTACTTCGTTCCTAATTTTGTCTCTTCTTGTGTGACCGCACATCCACCGTAGCATGCGCATCTCCGCAACACTCATTTGTTGGACATGTTGCCTTTTAGTTGGCCAACATTCTGCTCCATACAGCATCGCAAGTCTGATCACCGTCCTATAGAATTTTCCTTTCAATTTTTGTGGAACTTTCTTATCACATAAGATTCCAGATGCTTGTCGCCACTTCATCCACCCGATCTTGATCCTGTGGCAAACATCTTCATCAATATCACCATTGCTTTGTAACATTGATCCTAAATATCGAAATGTGTCCCTCCTAGGTACTACTTGTCCTTGTAAACTAACATTACCATCCTCGCACCCGACATCACTAAAGTCGCATCTCATATACTCGGTCTTGGTTCTACTAAGTCTAAACCCCTTAGACTCTAAGGTCCGCCTCCACAACTCCAATTTTCTATCAACACCATCCCTAGTTTCATCTACCAACACTACATCATCAGCAAAGAGCATACACCAAGGGATATCCCCTTGTATATCCTTCGACACCTCATCCATCACTAAGGAAAAGATGTAAGGGCTTAAGGCTGATCCTTGGTGTAACCCTATTGTGATAGGAAAAGTGTCGGTCTCACTATCTCTTACGCGCACACTTGTCACCACATTATCGTACATATCCTTGATAAGGTTAATGTACTTTGTTGGGAATTTGTGTTTCTCTAGTGCCCACCACATGACCGGTCTTGGTACCTTATCGTATGCCTTCTCCAAGTCAATGAACACTAAATGTAGATCCTTCTTTTGCTCCCTATACCTCTCCATAAGCTGACGGAGTAAGAAAATCGCCTCCATAGTGGACCTCCCAGGCATAAAACCAAACTGGTTTTTAGTGACATTAGTCACTTTCCTCAAGCGGTGTTCAATCACTCTCTCCCAGAGCTTCATTGTATGACTCATGAGCTTAATTCCTCTATAATTAGTACAACTTTGAACATCTCCTTTATTTTTGAAGATGGGTACTAAAATACTTTTCCGCCACTCTTCAGGCATTTTGTTTGACTGAAAAATGCGGTTGAATAGTTTAGTGAGCCATACTATTGCTACATCCCCTAGACATCTCCACACCTCAATGGGGACATCATCGGGGCCGTGGGCCTTTCCTCCTTTCATCCTTTTTAGGGCCTCTCTAACCTCGGACTCTTGTATCCTCCGCACGAATCGTCTGTTGATGTCATCAAATGAGTCATCCAACTCGAACCTAATACTCTCATTCCCGTCATTGAATAGTCCATTGAAGTAGTTCCGCCATCTGTCCCTAATTTCTTCCTCCTTCAATAGAATTTGGCCTGCCTCATCCTTAATGCATTTGACTTGGTTGAGATCTCTCACCTTTCTCTCGCGAAGTTTCGCCATCTTGTATATATCCTTTTCGCCTTCTTTTGTCCCTAGCCTCTCATATAGCGCATCATAGGCCTGCCCCCTTGCTTTACTCACAACACGCCTAGCATTTTTCTTAGCCTCTTTATACTTCGCCATGTTACTTGCACTTCTCTCATGATGCCAGCCCTTATAAGACTCCTTCTTCTCCTTAATAGCTTTTTGTACATCTTCATTCCACCACCAAGTGTCTTTATCTACAAGTTTCTTACCTTTTGTCCACCCAAGCACCTCCCTAGCCGTCTTCCTAATGTAAGTCGCCATCTTCTCCCACATACTATCTGCATCTTCCTCTTCGTTCCAAGGTCCTTCTGCGATCATCCTCCTTTTGAATGATTGTTGCGCTTCATCCTTCAACTTCCACCACTTTGTTCTCGTGGTTTTAACACCTTTGTCTCGTGACACACGCACGTGGAAACGAAAGTCGGCTACCACAAGTTTATGTTGCCGAACGACACATTCTCCAGGAATCACCTTACAATCTAAACATGCCCCTCTCTCCCTTCTCCTGGTGAGGATATAGTCGATTTGACTAGAATGTTGGGCACTAGTAAAGGTCACTATGTGAGATAGCCTCTTTTTAAATAGGGTGTTAGCTACCAATAGGTCATAGGCTACGGCAAAGTCTAGGATATCCTTACCCTCCTGGTTTCTATCGCCACACCCAAAACCTCCGTGTACCCCCTCAAAACCTACGTTAGTTGTACCTACATGACCATTGAGATCTCCTCCTATGAAGAGCTTCTCGCTTACCGGTACACTACTAACCATATCCTCCAAGTCCTCCCAAAATTGTCTCTTAGTGCTCATGTCAAGCCCAACTTGTGGAGCATAAGCACTAATGACATTCAAGATAAGGTCCCCCACAACTACCTTGACTAGGATGATCCTATCCCCTCGTCTACAGACATCCACTACTCCATCCTTGAGGCTCTTATCTATTAGGATGCCTACGCCATTCCTAGTTCCCGTCGAGCCAGAATACCAAAGCTTGAAACCGGTATTCTCAACCTCTCTCGCTTTTTGACCTGCCCATCTAGTCTCTTGTACACAAAGAATGTTTACACGCCTCCTAATCGCAACGTCCACTAACTCTCGTAGCTTTCCCGTCAAGGATCCTACATTCCAACTACCCACCCGAAACCTAGTGTGCTTTTACTTGACACTAAAAAAAATGTGGAGACTTGTGAGGTGCCTTTTGATGAAGCTAGCACAGGTACTAGCTAAAACATTGCAGGTCCGGATCCATATCCGCAGGGGAGAGCATTTTTGTTGAAGATGAGGAAGAAGTGGTGCTGCTGTCCGAAAATTCAGCAGCTAATGAAATTGTTCCAGCTCCTGATTTTGATTCACAGCCAGCACCGACGACCATCATTGCTGGTCCAGATCCTCCTCAAGTCACAAGCTCATTGATTTGTGATGAACATGAAGAAAAAGAAGTTTGTGAAGTGTCCACTCCCCTTAGGGTTCTCAAAATTCATCCTCCACAACAAATTATTGGAAGCTTGCACGAACGAGTCACATGGTCCAGGTTTTGCGATCCAAACTCTCATGCTCATTCTGCTTTTGTTACTTCTTTGGAACCCAAAGATATATCACACGCACTCACTAATGAATCTTGGATTATTGCCATGTAAGAAGAGTTAGAAAATTTTTAAAGAAATAATGTTTGGAAACTTGTACCTCCACCTCAAAGTCACACTTTAATTGGAACTAAATGGGTGTTTAAAAATAAACAAAGTGAGGATGGGGTTGTTGTTAGGAATAAGGCTAGGTTGGTTGCTCAAGGTTTCACTCAAGTTGAAGGTCTAGATTTTAATGAAACTTTTGCTCCTGTTGCTTGATTAGAAGCCATAAGAATTTTGTTTTCTTTTGCTGCATCTAAAGGTCTTAAGCTATATCAAATGGATGTTAAATGTGCTTTTCTTAATGGCTACATAGATGAGGAGGTTTATGTCAAACAACCACTGGGTTTTGAAAATCCAGATTTTCCTAATCATATTTACAAACTATCCAAAGCCTTGTACGGTCTCAAACAAGCCCCTAGAGCATGATATGATAGGTTAAAAACATTCTTACTTGAAAATGGGTTTACCATGGGCAAGGTTGATAAAACTCTTTTTGTGCTTAAGCATGGCAATGACTCATTATTCGTTCAAGTGTATGTGGATTATATTATCATTGGTTGTGCTTCTCATGATCTTGTGTCCAAGTTTTCATCTATGATGAGTTCAGAATTTGAGATGAGTATGATGGGAGAACTCACGTACTTTTTGGGGCTGCAAATCAAGAAAACCAAGGAGGGTACCTTTGTGCATCAAACGAAGTATACAAAAAACCTCCTAAGGCGCTTCAACATGGACAAAAGCAAGCCTCTTCGGACACCAATGGGAACAGCAACGACACTTGAACTTGATGAAGATGGTGAACCCGTGGATCAAAAAGAATATAGAAGCATGATCGGATCACTTTTGTACCTCACGGCATCAAGACCAGACATACAATTCAGCGTATGTCTTTGTGTAAATTTTAAAGCCTCTCCACGTGCTTCACATCGTCAAGCCCTCAAAAGGATTCTCAGGTACTTACATGGAACTCAAGAATTTGGTATTTTTCTTCTTTCTTCCTCAACTGTTACTTTGAAACCTTTTTCGGATGCTGATTTTGGGGGTTGTAGGATTGATAGGAAAAGTACTTCCGGTGCTTGTCATTTTCTTGGTAATTCACTTGTTGCTTGGTCCTCTAGAAAACAAAACTCAGTTGCACAATCCACGGCTGAATCTGAATACGTAGCTGCTGCTTGTGCTTGCTCACAAATTCTTTGGATTGTTCAAACACTTAAGGACTATGGGGTTGATATACATAGTGTTCCACTGTTTTGTGATAACACTAATGCCATTTGCATTGCTAAAAACCCCGTGCAACATTCTAGAACTAAGCACATTGACATTAGGTATCACTTTCTCCGAGATAATGTTGAAAAAGGAAACATTGTGCTTCACCATGTAGATACCGAACAACAATTGGCTAACATTTTTACAAAACCTTTGGATTTCACTCGTTTTTGTTACATTCGTAGTGAAATAGGGGTTATGCATCCTCAAGTCTTAAATTGAGGGGGAGTTTTCAAACTTGAGAAGTCTATATGTGAATCTGAAATTAAAACAATATGAGCATAGTATTTCATACATATATGACTTTGTGATTCCTTTTACATGCTGAAAGTTCTTACTACATTACTCGTGTTATACATTTTGTAGTTTTTACCATGTCTAGTAATTGAAATAATTACTTACACTAAATCTGGTCATGGTCGAACTTTCTTGCTGTTTTGAACTTGTTGCATGCTCACAAGTGCTTTTAAAGAATTAATCAAGTAATCAACTCACATGTTGAGTTTTTATGAACAAATATAAATTGAGAAAAGATCAAGAGAATATGCATGCATTGCATTTCTTCTTTTGAGATGGCTTATCATTGCACTTACATATGAACTTGGAAGAAGTTGTGTATGACTAAAATCATGTCCTTAAGCTTCTGATTGTCAAATGACATAGGCTTCGCTTGGTTGGTTAGAATAAGGCAGATGCTGCATATAATCTCTTGCAAATGTCATATGTTAAAAGTTTGTGCTTTAAATAATAAAATGCAGCAACAAGTGTCATGCTTTCAGGTTTTGAAATAGTTAAGTTATTGAGATCATGACTTGTTTAAATTGAAAATTACATTTGATCTCTAGCATGGCTTACACTACTTTATGTATCTCATTGATGTGATAGTGTAAGTTACTTGATAGTATGACTTGGATGAACTTTGTTTTTATGTATATGTTATAATATGCTCATAACATTTGAAATATATATTTTGAACCTTGTTGAATACATTGCCAAAAGGGGAGAGATAATATGTGAATTTTTAACATTTTTAAAAAATAAGTATGCAAGCAGAATTCTTCTCAAGGGGGGAATTTGTTTTTCTTCTCATTTTATTTCGGTTTTACAAAGGGGGAGAAATTGTTTTCAGAACTTTTAATGTGAATAAGCCAATGTTCGGATTTTAAATGGTGTTGTCAATGCATTCATCAAGGGGTAGATTGTGATACCTATGTGTGCTGAATACATTGGCTATCGTGATAAAAGTTTTGAATACTACCAAAATACCTTTATTATCAAGGTCCGACGATAGGTACGGCTTGTTTTGGTTAGCTCCAGCATAGTCCGACGTAAGGTCCGACTTGCTTTGGCTAGGTCCGACTAGCTTTGTTTAGCTCCGGTGCTAGGTCTGGCTAGCTTTGGTAAGCTCCGGTTAGCTTTGACAAGGTTCGGAGCTTGAGCGCAGTGGTTCTACTTTTATCTTGCAATGATTTGTACTTGTTTTACATTGATGGAAAGATTGCTTAGTATTCATTTGCTAAGTTTTTGGTGTGTTTTAGTGGTTATGGTTGATCTCATTTTGCTATGTTTTGCAACATGCTTATGTGAGGTGCTCACGTAAGATGTTGTAGTTTCGGAACTAACATGAGTCAAGTCGAGGACTTGTGCTCGAAAGTATTGGTTGTTTATTCATGTGCAGGTGTTGCTTGAGTTCAAGACATGGCTGGTGATGGGATCCATTGAACTAGTCTTAGGGAGAAGATGAGGTTCAACAACCAAGTTCGGGGGGAATTGTGGTTGAGTTGATCGGGAGGTTGTGCAACATATTTGAATCAAGAACAATGCATATGAAGGTATCATGGACATCGTTGGAAGATGTTTGCACGTATGCTAGGAGTGCATGGACGTGGCTATATGGTTCCGAGGCGTGATGAAGAGATGTGGACGTAAAGAATTGGTCGGAAAGGTCCAACTGACTAGGTTTTGGACTCAAGCTGGGCTGAGTCGTGTTTGACTAAAATATGGAAATATTTGAGTTGGTTATGATAGGATTTTGTGTTTGTAAGTCTTAAGATTGCTTCTATCTGCGTATAGAAGAGTCCTCAACAGCTATCGAAAGTTTCGATTCGTGATTTGAGTAGGATTAGACTCCTAGTTGAGATCGGGTTGGCCTAAGGGCTGGTTATATAAGCAAGGGAGGCCAGAGCTCGTGGGTGACGACTTTGGGGCTGTTCCTCTTGTGTTCTATTCAATAAAATTCATAGTTGAAAGGAACTTTTGTGCCTTGTTCGTCCGACTTGTTCCAGACAAGTTTTTCTCGTCGAGTTTTCTACACAGCACTACCTTTCTTCAGTGGTTTTATCATAACTCAAGTTTTACAAATCCAATTGACGTGATTCTTTTTGGGTTGTCTCGAAAACTTGATTATCTATCATATGTCAAAATTTCACGGTAATTGGATTTGTGGTTTTTGATTTACATGAGTTTCTTTGCAGTGTTCTAGTACTGTTTTTCTCGGGTAGGACAAATTGACCTTTGTTTGATCTTTCAATCGTAACTTGAGTTTCTCTTGTCGGATTTGAGTGATTATTATTGTGTTGTCTTTGTGACTTGATTCTCTATGATATCTATCACTTTTGTCATGGTGAAACACGTTTAGATTAGTCTCACACATGATTTCTTTAACAGATTGTTTTTTTGCCGAAGGGGTTGGGATTTAATTGTTTCCGCTGCGTAAGATTTTTTAAATCTACCATTCACCCCCCTTCTGGTAACTTTTCACGTGCTCTTTGATCCTACACTAAGACACCAATGTTGTGAATGATGAGCTCATTGTTGCTAGTGTCCTCAAGATACAGCAGTCTCGCAAACTCATCATAAGTAATAGTATACTTGGATCCATGTGTCATCCAAGTCACCCTTTCCTCATCGCTAGCAAAGTATCAGCTTGCATAGAATTGAGCGATGACTTCATCATCCCAGCTGCACCTGAAAGCAAACATGTCTTTGAGCCCATGTCTCTCCACAGCCTGTATCACTTCATCAAAGGCTGGGCAGCTCTTTCTCTCAAAGTGTGTCTAGTCGATCCATTGGCTTCGGACCCCCGGAATCTTCATCGTGAGATACACGAAACTATAGTAGTCCGCGTGGAAGTTGCTCCAAAACCTTGCATCAACTGCATTTCTGGAACAGCTGTAACAGTCAATTGTCCTGAGCTTAGAAGCCACATCGCTTCCTTTGCCATTGAATCTTTCTTAAGAGGGGTCCCTGTTCCCCTTTCTTAAAGCACTCATCTGAAGAGGGCCAATCGGGCCGGAGGCGATCCCTTTCCCTTTGCCTTAGATTGGCAAGAAGCTGCCGAGCTAGGGCCAGCTGCATCCTTTCCTTTGGATGCGAGATTCCTGGCCACGACCTTTCTCCGCACCCGCGGTGGAGTGTGCGACAGGTCAGCGGCATGGTGTTGCCGCTTCTTGCTTTGACCCATCGAGGACCGAAGCAACGACTCTTGGTCCATCTCGGCCTCATAGTCGAAGATCTCATCATTGGAGCTCGACATGGTCCTGACAAGAGAATTATACAATATGTGGATGAAGATTAATGGCAAGGAAATGCATTGAGTAGCTGGAATTTACGGTTGAGTTCAGTCAAAAATCGGACTTGTCTGGTGCTCAAGTGCGAACTAGTCCGGAGTACCGGACTTGTCCGTACTAAGACTGGACTAGTCCGGTGTTCAAGTGCCCAAACCCTAACTAGTGATTCAATGGAGTTCCTCAATGCAAAAATATCTCAAGGTAGATGTAATACAACAAGGAGTCATGTATTAACAAGTAGAACTATGCTATTTGGTCCATAACACAAAAAATCGAAGATTCTAGGGTTTTGGAGAAAGTTTACCAAAATCCTTCGATTCTTGAGGTTGGAGGAGTTGTTGTTGCGGACTAGTCCATGGACCTCGATCCCCCTGCGATGAAGATCGTTTTACACGGAGAGTGGAAGAGATTTGGTGGAGAAATCACCAAATCACCTTGGGGGAGCTCGAGGGAGGAGAGAGAAGGTGAGGAACATTGTGAGGATGAAGGAGATTAGGGTTTGGCAGACCTAGGGTTATGGAGTCCAAAAATCGGATTAGTTCGAACTACCGGATCTCTGCAGACTGGTCTGCATTTTGCGGACTAGTCTGGGTAACCACAGACTAGTCCGTGGTCACCAGAACAGAACCATTTTGCCCATTCGTATATATTCGAAGATGCTTACAAAGAAAATAGGGGGGCAAAACATACAAATAATCTTGATGAATATGATCAGTAAACATCCCACAATCAAGCTATGACCACAATTCACCAAGATCAATTAATTGAAATAGTTTTTCAGGGAAAATAGAGAGAGATGATTTTCATAACACAATCAATAGATTTTGAATATGGCATACAGGCATGCAAGTTTTTCAAGCCACGTTCCGAGCATCAAGGATATTTAGTTCATTTCGGAGCTCGCAAAAACGTTTTTCATCAAGTGACTTGGTAAAGATATTGGCTAGTTATTTTTCGGTGTTGACATGGGAGATAGCTATGTCTCCTTTCATTGAGTGGTATCTCAAAAAGTGATGCTGAATGTCTATGTGTTTGGTCCTAGAGTGCTCAACGGGTTATAGGCAATTTTAATAGCACTCTCATTGTCACAAAGGAGTGGAATACGTGGTTGGGGAACTCAAAGGGTTTGGTCCAAGAGCTTGTTTGAGGCCGTAGAGAGCCTTACGCAGTTTGAACATGTGGTCGGGGAACTCTTGATCTTCGAATCTGGGGGTTGCTCCACGTACACCTCCTCCTTGAAAAAGGTCCGTTGAGGAAGGCGCTTTTCACATCCATTTGATAGAGCTTGAAATCATTGTGAGTAGCATATGCAAGTAATATTCTAATCAATTCAAGCCTAGCTATGGGAGAAAAAGTTTCGTCGAAATCCAAACCTTTGACTTGTGAATAACCTTTGGCCACAAGTCGCGCCTTGTTTCTTTTCACCACCCTGTGTTCGTCTTGCTTGTTGCGGAAGACCCATTTAGTGCCGACGACATTGAACTTGGGCCTTTCAACAAGTTCCCACACCTCGTTTTGTTTGAAGTTGTTCAATTATTCTTGCATTGCCACCACCCAATCCGGATCCTTCAATGCATCTTCAACCCTGTGTGGTTCCAAAGAAGATACAAACGAGTAATGTTCACAAAAATTAGCAATTCGAGATCTAGTTGTTACTACCTTTTCGATTTCACCGATTATGTTGTTGACGGTGTGATCTCTTTGGATGCGTTGGTGTACTCTTGGATGTGGCACTTGTGGTCTTGAATCTTCATGGTCATCTTCTTCTCCCCCTAGATGGTTGCCCTCATTGATTTGTTTGTCACCTTGATCTTCATGAGGTTGATCTTGTGTAGAATCTCCCCCTTGATCAAGTATCTCTACTTGTGGTTCATCTTCTTCATTTGCATTTGGAGGTGGCGCTTGTGGTCGAACATCGCCTAACGCCATTCTTCTCAATGCTTGACATGAATCTTCTTCTCTATCTAGTACACATTTATCAACTTGCTCTTCTTGAGAGCCGTTAGTTTCATCGAACACTACGTCACGTGCTACTTCAACAAGTCCAGAGACCTTGTTGAAGACATGATAGGCATAAGAGTTTGAATCATATACAAGCAAGAAACCTTCATCGTACTTCGAAGCGAACTTTAAGGTCCTAGGCTTCTTGTTCAAGATATAACATTTATAACCAAAAACTCAAAAATAGGAAATATTAGGCTTGTTACCGATGAGTTGTTCATATGACGCTTTCTTGAGTAGGCGATGAAGATAGAGTCGATTTATGGCGTGACAAGCGGTGTTGACCGCTTCAGCCCAAAATCGATCCGAAGTCTTGTACTCATCAAGAATCGTTCTCGCCATCTCTATGAGGTTTCGATTCTTTCTTCCGGCTATTCCATTTTGTTGAGGGGAGTACGGTGCTGAAAATTCATGTTTTATGCCTTGTAAGTCTAGGTACTCCTCAACTTGGGTGTTCTTGAATTCCATGCCGTTGTCACTTCGTATGTTCTTGATCTTCAACGAGAATTCATTTTGGGCACGCTTGAGAAACTTCTTGAAGGTTCCTTGAGTTTCTGTCTTATCATGCAAAAAGAAAACCCACGTGAAGCACGAAAAATCATCAACAATTACTAAACTGTATTTGTTACCACCGATGCTTATGTTAGCAATTGGACCAAATAGATCCATGTGAAGTAGCTCGAGCGGTATTGTCGTTGTCATGACGATCTTTGCGGGATGGGGTGCTCCTACTTGCTTCTCGGCTTGGCACGTGCTACAAGCCCTGTCTTTCTCAAAAACAACATCCTTCAAACCTCAGATGTGATCGCCCTTAAAGATTTTTGAAGATTTCTCACACCAATATGTGCTAACCGTCTATGCCATAGCCAACCCATGTTGGTCTTTGAAATCAAGCATGTGTCAAGTTCGGCTTTATCTTTGTTGAAGTCAACAAGATTAAGCTTTCCCTTTAACACACCCTTGCATGCAACCGAGTCATCACTCCTTTCTAGAGACGATCACACCCTCATTAGTGAACAAGCAATTATAACCCTTGTAACATAATTGAGATATGGACAGTAGGTTATAATCTAAGGAATCGGCATGTAAAACATGAGAAAGAGTGTGTTGAGATGATATTGCAATTTTACCGGTACCGAACACCCTTCCTCGACTGTTGTCTCCAAAATAGATGCCTTCGCTTGGATCTTCATTTACTTCATATTCAACAAACATCCTTCTTTCTCCGGTCATGTGGTTGGTGCATCCACTATCTAGCACCCATTTTGCTCCACCGGAGGAGTATGCCTGCAAAAACAATTACGCCTTGGTTTTAGGTACCCAAGCTTGCTTGGGTCCTTTGAGGTTAGTTACAAGTTATTTGGGCGCCCACACATGAGACTTGGTGTTCCCATGGCGTGGCCCAACATGTTTAGCATAAACTCTACCAAGATTACTTCTCATGAGATCATATGATACGTCAAAGGTTCTAAACAATAGTTGTTGCTTATATGTGTTAACATTTTTGGACTTTTCAACATTATTAGGCTTTCTAGCTTGAGAGGAGTTTCCCTTGACAAAAGCAATGTGTTCCTTGTTATTCTTGTGGCTTCTAGCAATTTGCTTTTCACCATAAGAATACCCAATGCCATATTTGACATTTTGAGGTCTTGTGGCCAAGTATGCACTGTGTGCATACTTGACCTTATCCTTGTCAAATATGCCACTACGGGTAGGATGCTTGTCCTTTATCAAGTTCGACTTATCCTTCAAGTTAGTGTCAATTTTAGCACATGCACAAGCAACAGTAGTTTCAGATTTTAAGTGTTGAGAAGGTGAGCTTGAAGAGGATGAAGGGTCACTTTGCTTGAGTGACTCAACTTGTACTTCAAGGATCTTGTTAACTTTGGTTAAGTTAGAAAGTTCATCCTCGATGATTACATTTGAGTCGCTTAACTTCAAGCAAGCTTCCTTGCTTGAAGCTAACTAAGGTTCTAGTGACTTGCTTCGCTCCTTTTCAAGTTCAAGGAGCTTTTTGATCTTAAGATATTCCTCCTTTTGAAGGATGATCATATCATCTTGGCGATCAACAAGCTCCTCCTTATCAACAAGCTTATCCATCAAGAATTTTGTTTTTGCAGCAGTTTTCTTATCTAAGCAAACAAGCATATCTTCATCATCACTATAAGTATCACTACCGCTAGAGAAAGAATGCGAAGAGGAAGGTTTAGTTGTTACCTTTCTTTTACCTTCCTTCACCATTAGACATGTGTCGTTGTCCTTCCTTGTGCAAATAGTTGGGAAGAGGGTGGATTTCTTGGTTGCCCTATTGATGGCTATGCTAGCCATCTCCTCTTCCTCTTCGGATGAGGAATCATCATTGGAGTCCCACTCCTTTCCTACGTGCGCCTGTGCAATCTACTTTTTCTTTTTGAACATCTTCTCGGGTTGAGGCTTTGTATCCTTAATCTTCTTCTTGTTTTCTTCATAAGGACAATCAACTATAAAGTGGTCATATTCACCACAGTTATAGCAAGCACGCCTCAACTTTGGTCTTGATTTGTCTTTGTGTCTTCCTTCATTTGATCTACCACCTTGTATTCTTTTCATCATCTTCTTGAATTTCTTCATAAATAGGATCATGTCTTCTTCATCGATATTGCTGCTTTCGTCGTCGTTGTCCTCTTCTTGTTGAGTTTCTCGAGCTTCTTTTGACACAGGCTTGCAAGTGGACTTCAAAGTGACTCCTTTCTTATTTGCCAAGGTGAGATCGACAATCTCTTTGACATGTTTTGCTTGCTTTTCCATCATCTAGAAATTGATGATCTTTCCAAGCAATTCGTCCGGGATCATTTTCTTGTACCCGGGGCTTTCTCTAATCATTGAACATAGGGTTACATTGCGAGGCATGAAGGCTCTAAGGATTAGCTTCACCACCTCGTGATCATTCCACTTTTTACTTCCATAGGCTCAAACTTTATTGATGAGAGTCTTCAACCGATTATACATATCTTGTGGTGACTCATCTTCTTCTATGGCGAATCTTCCCAATTCGCCTTCGATCATTTCAATCTTGGCCTCTCGCACATGACGATCGCCTTCATGTGCAGTTTGTAATGTATCCCATATTTCCTTAGCAATTTTGAGTCCATCCACCTTGGTGAACTCGTCTCGGCTCAATGATGAGGTTATCACCACCGCAGCTTGAGCATTCCGATGAATATCTTGCTCATGACTTGGTGTGAGCTCTTCATCGTCATTCAGGATATCTATCCCTGTACACACTATATGCCACAAGCTGGGGTTAAGTGATATTAAATGCATCTTCATATTTTGCCTCCACATTGAATAATCATTGCAATCAAAGTATGGGGCTTTTCCTAGAGGAATAGACAAGTAATGATTATTGTTGGAATTCAAACGATCATAGTTAAAAGGATATCTGGAGTAGTCGGTGTGACTACTCCCCTTCTTCTTCTTCTTCTTCTCATCATCGATTTTTATCTTCCCTTTAAAGAGCGCCTTCTTTCTTAGGAGCGCCTTGAGTTCAAGCGTCTCCTCATCATCATCCTCGAAGTCTTAGATGGCGTCGAGGACCTTCTCAGGCTTCTGGGCCTTTTCATCTTCAACTTTCTCTTGGTTGAAGTTCTTGTGCACGTCCTTAATGTCCGCCATTTTCTCTTCGAGTGATTAGTCTCCTTTTGAAGAGCCTTGCTCCGATACCAATTGAATGTAGCCTAGAGGGGGGGGGGGTAAATTGGCTTTTTGAACTTTTCGTTGGAACCTAAAACACTTAGCAACCTGATAAAACACAGAGAAATCAGACTAGTCTGGTAGGGTGAGGACAGTCCGGTGTATACGGACTCGATTGATCAAGTTTGATCAATGATTTCGATCAAAGTACTCTATGCAGCGGAAATTGAGTTACAAATAGAGTGTATTGCTTCAATGAAACTAGATGTGGCACAAGTTAACTTTAGTTTCAAAGTTTTAACGTAAGTTGAACAAGATTGAGCAAACCCCAGATCGCAATGAATAGTAAGGACAAAAACAAGGACACAATGATTTTTATCTCGTGGTTTGATTCCACAGAGGAAATCTATATCCACGTTGAGGAGCCCACGGAGGACCGAGTCTTCACCAACCCTACCCTCGTCGAATCTCCACGGAGGCCGATTCTCTTCCACTAATCACAAAGGGGGTAAATAACTTTGTTCAAGGGGCCTTCTCACAATTTGAGGGCTCCCCAAGATTTACAAATCGAAACACCACCAAACACACTCGAAAAGTATGCAATAAAATAGCGAGAGTGTAAGAGAGAATAAAACCCAAGAGCTCAAGACGTGAAGAACATGTCTCTCCTTTGATCTATGGTTAATCCTCAAGGATTTGATCTTTCTTGCGTTGGATTGTGTGGAGAGACATGTTTTCTGGGCTCTTGGAAGGTGTGACTGAATGTAGGCCTAGAGGGGGGGTGAATAGGCCTTTTGAATTTTTGTCGGATCCTACAACACTCAACAACAAGTTCAATACCAGAGAAATCGGACTAGTCCGGTAAAGTGTGGACTAGTCCGGTGTTCACGGACTAAGTTGATCAAGATTAATCGATTGGGTTGATTCTTTAATGTATGCAGCGGAAATATAGAATCAAACAACAGTTTAACAGTAATATATTGGATTGTATCACAATTAAGGCTTGTGTTCAACAATTTAATGTAAATTGAATAATGAGTATCAAACCCTAGAGTAAGTAGATCAATTTGAGTGATGAACACAAAAAGGACAAGACACACGATTTATCCCGTGGTTCGGCTACCATGAAGGCAACCTACATCCACGTTGAGGAGCCCACAAAAGGACCGGGTCTTCTCCAACCCTACCCTCGTCGGATCGCCACGAAGGCCAACCCTCTTCCACTAATCACAAAGGGGTGAATAACCAAATTCAAGGGGCGTTCTCACACGTTGAGAGCTCCCTTAGATTACAAATCAAAATGCCACCAAAAACACACTCAGAAATTACAATTGAAACGCAAGAGTGTGTTAGAGATTCAAACCAAGAGCTCAATGATGTGTGCCAAGTGTCTCTCCAATGATCTAGAAGTGATCCTCAAAGGATTGATCGATTTTGCACTTAATTTTGTGGAGAGAGATGGTTTCTGAGTCTCTTGTGAGGTGTGACGGCGCTAGGGTTCCAGAGTTTTTAAAAGTGGGCCGTGCACCTCTATTTATATGGGGTTTCTAAAAGTAACCATTAGGATTTAGAAAGATCGGACTAGTCCGTGGTGATCACTAGACTAGTCCGGTGTGCTGTGTGTAGCAAACCCTGAGTCCCGAAATATCGGACTAGTCCGGTCGAAAATGGACTTGTCCGATTTCACTACTGGAAATCTTCGGACTAGTGCGATAGCCATCGGACTTGTCCGGACATATGAAACCCTAAGTGTGTTGGATGACAAGTCCGCACTTGGAGGACTTGTCCGATTTAGATCAGTGGGTATTTCGGACTAGTCCGTGTAAACATCGGACTTGTCTGAAGTGGATCAGAATGAATATCAGACTAGTCCGGTTAACAACGGACTTGTCCTATTTTGTGTGACTTGTGAAGTGTGTTGAGGACTAGTCCGCCCTGGGGAGGATTAGTCCGACTCAAGTCAGAAAGATATCGGACTAGTCCGACAGATATCGGACTTGTCCGATCTAGTGCAGAAAGGATATCGGACTAGTCCGGTTGATATCGGACTAGTCCGGTCCTGTGTAACTTTGTGCAATATGTGTGTGTGCTTAAATATGATTGAGCTCTTGGGTGTGTTTCCTTAACACACTCCATACACAATAATCTACTATTTCTTTTCCTTGAGCTCAAGTTCACTTTGCTCCTCATTATCCCTTCTTTTTGGTATTTTGCTTATTTTTCATTATTGGCCTGCATTCATCTCAACAAAAAGGTTAGGATCCCAATTGCTTGTCATAAATCATCCAAAACCCACAAGGGAGTCCTAGATGCACTTTCAATCTCCCCCTTTTTGGTGATTGATGACAACCAATTGAGATTTCACAAAATATGACAAAAAGAGATGAGATTTTCATAAAGTATGCACATATGACTCAAAAATACATCAAGCAGTAAGAGAAATATCCATATGTGCATTCTTTATGGTGGGATGCATAACTAAGTGCATTGAAACATTGAGAATGACATAATTTACATTGATGAATCAATACAAAGTACATATGTCATTTCAGGAGCAAAATTGCAGATTTCAATACATATTTGCAAATTAATTAAGCATTTCAACACAGAACCATAGTTAACATGTAAACAGCATTAAGGCATTACAATCACAAAGAAAGATAAAGAGAACTCTCTCCTCGCACCCTACCATAGCTAAAGCTAAGACTCCCCCTCAATCTCTCCCCCTTTGGCATCAGGACACCAAAAAGAGAGAGAGGAGGGTTCTAAGATCTTCACTCTTCACTGTCGGTCCTCTCGTCATCGTCTTCATCTTCTTTGCTTTCCGCTTGACGAGGAGGAGAGGGAGGAGGAGCGGAGTCGCTCGAGCCCCCAATGCCAAAGTAGGCAAGCTCAGAGGGGTTCAGAGGCCCGAGCTCGGTGAAGTCCGGGTCAGACTCCTCAGAAATCACTGGAGATCCAATGGGGTCGATCTCCAGCTTCTGGCAAATTTGCTTCATATTGGCCTTTATATACTTCATGTCCTCCTTTCTTCTCTTGTTGAGCTTGTGGACCTTTACTTCTGTCTTTTTGCAGGAGGAGAATATGGCGGTCAGGTACTTGAGGATCCCACTAGCTGATCCTCTCTGAGGGGCTTCCCTAGAGGTAGGGACAGCCCTAGCACCGCTTCTTGATCTTGCCAGTGCCTCGAGACTGGAGGCCGGCGAGGGAGCAGCCTGGAGACTCACTGGTTGAGGCTTCTAAGGCCTCAAAGGAGTGTGCTCCACATCCTTCACGAACTCAATACCTGTGACTTTCTCAATCATATACATGAGATAGGGAGCATAGCCACATGACCTGTTAGGCGTGCAGGATATGTTGACCATATCATTCCAAATGTATTCCGCCACATCAAATGGGCGGTCCTTGCTTATGACTCTCATTAGGGTTCGGAGGTAACCCTGCACGCTCCCAACATCTCCATCTTTAGGAGCAATAGTCTTCCTCAGCACTCTGTTGAGGACCACAAAGAATGGTTTCATGTTCTTTGTAGAGGGAGGGACATACTTTGAGTTTGGCTCATATAGGAATTTCATCCTATCCTTCTCCATGACACCTATGTTGTGGATGATCAGCCTGTCATGTCCAGAGGTGTCCAGATGGAGCAGATTAGCAAAGTCCTCTTGAGTGATACTATACTTAGATCCATGTGTCATCCAAGTAACACTCTCTTCATCCTCACTTGAGAAGTGGCAAGTTGCAAAGAACTGTGCAATCACTTCATCATTCCAGTTATGCCTGAAGGCAAAGAGATCCTTCAGGCCATGCCTCTCAACTGCTGCAATGACTTCATCAAAAGCTGAGCACTTCTTCTTCTCAAGGTGTGCCCAGTCAATCCACTGACTGTGCACCACGAGGGTCTTCATCGGTAGATACACCGATTTGTAGAAGTCTGCATGGAAGTTGCACCAAAACCTTCCATCGACAGCTTGCTTTGGCCTGCCATACCAGTCAATGCTTCTGAACTTGGCTGCAGAATCACTGCCCTTGCCGTTGAACTTCTCCTCAGTAGGGTCCCGGACCCCTTCCCTGGGAGCATGGAGCTTCAAGGGCCCGACTGGTCCCGTTGCTATCCCCTTGCCCTTGCCCTTGGCTTGGCGGGCACTTGCCGAGCTAGGGCCACCACCAGCCTTAGAGGCTGGCACCTTGGAGGTCGGCTTCTTCGCTAACACTTTCCTCCGAACCTGAGGAGGGCAAGGAGCAGGCTCGGAATGTCTTTCTTGGCGCTTCTTGCCAAGACCCGTCGAGGACCGAGGTGCCACTTCGTGGTCGAACTCGGCCTCAAAGTCGGAGATTTCGTTGTTTGAGCTTGACATGATCTGAGAATGATTTTGCAAGAATGATGGTAAGTGATACAAGGCATAGGTATGAAAAGATAGCAATGAATTGTATTGAGGAATTGAAAAATTAGGTTTTCAATTCAGAAACATCGGACTAGTCCGGTGCACAGGCACGGACTAGTCCGGAGGACCGGACTTGTCCGTGCATGGACCGGACTAGTCCGGTGTTCATCCTCAAAAACCTAACAGATTGGTCAAGGGATGATTCCTAATGCAAATCTAGTCCTGCATACACTTAGTACATCAAATAAGCATGTATCTAGTGAAGGATGCTAGGCTATACTATCAACAATGGAGAAAAACAAGATTTCTAGGGTTTTGAAGAAAGTTACCG
The DNA here is from genome assembly GCA_036927565.1 of Tuctoria greenei. Lineage (NCBI taxonomy): Eukaryota > Viridiplantae > Streptophyta > Magnoliopsida > Poales > Poaceae > Tuctoria > Tuctoria greenei. Next base: position 258,536,072 of record JAYESD010000001.1, on the reverse strand, counting down.
AAGAAATCGATTGAAGCTTGAAGGTTTGGGGGTTGGAGGCCGGACAAGTCCGCTAGCTTCAATCCGTAAGAGGTCAAGCTTGATCTCCGCCCAAATGTGGACTTTTTCGACGGAGGGAGCAGAGAATCGCCTTGGTAGCTCGAGCGCAAGAGAGAGGAAGGCGTGAGCAAATGTGGGGATGAGAAGATTAGAGTTTGGTGGCGGCTAGGGTTATGGACACGAAAAATCGGACAAGCCCGGACACGACCGGACTAGTCCGAAGTCATCCAGAGAGCTATATCGGACTAGTCTGTGGTCTATCGGACCAGTCCGGTCTAATCGGCACTCTGCGGACTAGTCTGCAAGAGCGGACTAGTCCGGGTAACCATGGACTAGTCCGTGGTCACAAGGAGAAATTGCATAGCCCATTCATATATATTTGAAGGTTCATTAATAGAGAATAGGTGGGACAAAACAAATCAATTAATCTTGATGAATTTGACCAGTAAGCATACAACAATCACACAATGGTCATAATTCATCAAGATCTAATAATTGACATAGTTTTTCGAGAAAAAAATGAAGAGGGATGATTTTCATAATTCAGTCAAAATTTTGAAGAGGTCATACAGGTATGCAACTTTTCAAGCCATACTCCGAGAATCCAGGATATTTAGTTCATTTCGGAGTTCACAAAAACGCTTTTCATCAAGTGGCTTGGTGAATATGTCAGCCAATTGTTTTTGGGTGTTGACATGTGAGATGGTAATGTCTCCTTTCATGGAATGGTCTCTCAGGAAATGATGTCTTATGTCTATGTGTTTAGTTCTAGAGTGCTCAACTGGATTGTGGGCTATTTTAATGGCACTCTCATTGTCACAAAGGAGAGGAATACGGTTCAAATTGTAACCGTAATCCCTTAGAGGTTGTCGCATCCAAAGGAGTTGTGCACAACAACTCCCGGCTGCAACATACTCCGCTTCGGCTGTGGATAAAGCAATGGAATTTTGTTTCTTGGATGACCAAGAAACTAAGGATCTCCCTAGGAATTGGCATGTGCCGGAGGTGCTTTTTCTATCTACTTTGCACCCGGCATAATCTGCATCGGAGTAACCAATGAGATTGAATTTTGAGCCTTTTGGGTACCAAAGACCAAGGTTGGGTGTATGAACTAAATATCTCAAAATTCTTTTTACGGCTGTCAAGTGACATTCCTTAGGGTTGGCTTGAAATCGTGCACACAAACATACACTCAACATAATATCTGGCCTAGATGCACATAAGTAAAGTAGAGATCCAATCATGGAGCGATATACCTTTTGATCGACGCCAGGTCCATCTTCATTGAGATCCAAGTGGCCATTCGTTGCCATGGGGGTCTTTATGGGCTTTGCCTTGTCCATGCCAAACTTCTTGAGTATGTCCTGCGTGTACTTGGTTTGGCTTATGAATGTTCCTTCCCTTTGTTACCGCACTTGGAATCCCAAAAAGTATTTTAATTCTCCCATCATTGACATTTCAAACCTGTCTGTCATGATTTTGCTAAATTCCTCACAAAAAGATTGATTAGTTGATCCAAAAATTATATCGTCAACATAAATTTGACAAATAAAAAGATCATGATCTAAGTTCTTTGTAAATAATGTATAATCTACTTTGCCAATTTGAAAACCATTCTCAATTAAGAAATCTCTAAGACACTCATACCAAGCTCTAGGAGCTTGTTTGAGGCCGTAGAGAGCCTTATGCAATTTATATACGTGGTCGGGGAACTCTTTGTCTTCAAATCCGGGTGGTTGCTCCACGTACACCTCTTCCTTGATCGGTCCGTTGAGGAAGGCGCTTTTCACGTCCATTTGATACAGCTTGAAATCATGGTGAGTAGCATATGCAAGTAATATTCTAATAGATTCAAGCCTAGCTACTGGAGCAAAAGTCTCATCGAAATCCAAACCTTCGACTTGTGAGTACCCTTTGGCCACAAGTCGCGCCTTGTTTCTTGTTACCACTCCGTGTTCGTCTTGTTTGTTGCGGAAGACCCACTTGGTGCCCACTATGTTTGCATTGGGTCTTGCCACAAGTTCCCACACCCCGTTCCTCTTGAAGTTGTTCAATTCTTCTTGCATTGCCACCACCCAGTCCGGATCCTTCAATGCATCCTCAATCCTGCGTGGTTCCAAAAAGGAGACAAACGAGTAATGCTCACAAAAGTTAGCTATGCGAGATCTAGTGGTTACTCCCTTTTGGATGTCACCGATGATGTTGTCGATTGGGTGATCCCTTGGAATGCATTGGTGTACTCTTGGGTGGGGCACTTGGGGAGTTGTGTCTTCATGATCGTTTTCTTCTCCCCCTGAGTGGTTGCCCTCGTTGACTTGTTGATCATCTTCATACTCTCGTGCTTGTGTTGAAGCTCCCCCTTGATTGTTGCTCTCCTCTTGTGGTTCATTTTCCTCATTTATGTGTGAAGGTGACTCTTATGGTCGAACTTCACCTAGAGCCATTCTTTTCAATGCTAGACAAGGAGCTTCTTCTTTACCTAATTCACATGGATCAACTTGCTACTTTTGGGAGCCGTTAGTCTCATCGAACACTACGTCACGTGCTACTTCAACAAGTCCGGAGGCCTTGTTGAAAACACGATAGGCGTAGGTGTTCGAATCGTAACTGAGCAAGAAACCTTCATCGGACTTCAAAGCGAACTTTGAAGTCCTGGGCTTCTTGTTCAGGATATAACATGGAGAACCGAAAACTCGAAAGTAAGAAATGTTTGGTTTGTTACCGGTGAGTAGCTCATAGGGAGTTTTCTTGAGTAGTCGATGAAGATAAAGCCGATTTGCGGTGTGTTAAGCGGTGTTAATCGCTTCTGCCCAAAATCGATCCGAAGTCTTGTATTCATCGAGCATTGTTCTTGCCATCTCTATGAGTGTTTGGTTCTTCCTTTCGGAAACTCCATTTTTTTGTGGTGAATATGGTGCTGAAAATTCGTGCTTGATGCCCTCTTCATCAAGGTACTCCTCCACTTGTATGTTCTTGAACTCCATGCCATTGTCGCTTCGAATACTCTTGATTGACAATGAAAACTCGTTTTGAGCTTGCTTGAAGAATTTCTTGAGTGTTCCTTGTGTTTCTGACTTATCATGCAAATAGAAAACCCAAGTGAAGCGAGAAAAATCATGAATGATAACCAAACCGTATTTTTTACCGCCGATGCTTATGTAAGCAACTGGACCAAACAAGTCCATGTGAAGTAGTTTGAGCCGTCTTGTTGTAGTCATGATGTTCTTTGCGGGATGATGTGCTCCAACTTGCTTCCCGGCTTGGCACGCGCTACAAGGCCTGTCTTTCTCAAAAACAACATCTTTCAAACCTCGGATGTGATCGCCCTTGAGGAGTTTTTGAAGATTCCTCATACCAACATGCGCTAGCCGTCTATGCCACAACCAACCCATGTTGGTTTTTGCAATCAAGCATGTGTCGAGTTCGGCTTTATCCTTGTTGAAGTCAACAAGGTAAAGCTTTCCCTTCAACATACCCTTGAATGCAACGGAACCATCACTCCTCCTTGAGACGGTCACACCCTTGTTAGTGAACAAGCAATTATAACCTTTGTCACAGAGTTGAGATATGGACAGCAGGTTATAATCTAAAGATTCAACATGTAAAACATGAGAAAGCGTGTGTTCAGAGGATATTGCAATTTTACCGGTACCGAGCACCTTTCCTTGACTATTATCTCCAAAGTAGATGCCTTCGTTTGGGTTTTCGTTTTCTTCATATTCCACGAACATCCTCCTTTCTCCGTTCATGTGGTTGGTGCATCCACTGTCTAGCACCCATTTGGATCCACCGGAGGAATAGGCCTTGCGTTTACCTTCCTTTGCCATGAGACAAGTGCCATTTCCCTTCTTTGCACCGAGTGTGGGGAAGAGTGTGGATTTCTTGGATGTGCTTTCTATGGCTATGCTAGCCATCTCTTCTTCATTGGATGATGAGGACTCATCGTTTGAGTCCCACTCCTTCCCAAAGTGTGCTTGTTCAGCTTGTTTCTTCTTCTTGAAGAATTTCTTAGGTTGAGGCTTGGTTTCTTTAGTTTTCTTCTTGTTGTCCTCATACGGGCAATCGACTATAAGGTGGTTATACTCACCACAATTATAGCACGCCCGCCTCATCTTTGGCTTCGTCCTTTCCTTGTACTTTCCTTCACTTGATTTTGTTCCTTGTCTCTTCTTCATTATTCTCTTGAACTTTTTCATGAACAAAATCTTATCCTCTTCATCTAGCTCACTACTCTCGTCATCACTGTCCTCCTCTAGTTGTGCTTCTCTTGCTTCTTTGGATAGAGGCTTGAGAGTAGATTTTAGGGCAACTCCTTTCTTCTTGGCCGAGGTGAGGTTGGCAATTTCTTTGACGTGCTTGGCTTGTTTCTCCATCATTTCAAAGTTGATAATTTTACCAAGCAATTCATCCGGAGTCATCCTTTTGTAACTTGGGCTTTCTCTGATCATTGAGCATAGCGTGACATTGCGAGGCATAAAAGCTCTAAGGATGAGCTTTACCACCTCGTGGTCATTCCACTTCTTGCTCCCATATTATCGAACCTTGTTGACAAGTGTCTTCAATCGATTGTACATGTCCTGGGGTGACTCGTCTTCCTCAATTGCGAATCTTCCTAGTTCCCCTTTGATCATTTCAATTTTTGCCTCACGCACATGCCGGTCATCTTCATGTGCTGTTTGTAGTGTATCCCATAACTCCTTAGCAATTTCGAGTCCATCCACCTTGGTGAACTCGTCTTGACTGAGAGAGGAGGTGATTACGGCTGCGGCTTGAGCGTTTTTATGGATGGCCTGCTCTTGACTTGGGGTGAGCTCTTCGTCATCATCCGGAATATCTATCCCTGTACATACAACATGCCATAAACTTGGGTTGAGGGAAATCAAATGCATCTTCATATTCTGCCTCCACATGGAGTAATCACTCCCATCGAAGTATGGGGCTTTTCCAAGTGGGATAGATAAGTAGTGATTGTTATTGGAATTTAGACGATCATAATTAAAAGGATATCAGGAGTAGTCGGTGTGACTACTCCCCTTCTTCTTCTCTTCAACTTTCGCTTTCCCTTTTGAAAGTGCCTTCTTTCTGAGGAGCGCCTTTAGCTCCAGCGTCTCCTCATCGTCGTCCTCGAAGTCTTGAATGGCTTCGAGGTACTTCTCCAGTTTTTGGGTCTTGTCATTGTTGACTTCCTCTTGGTTGTTGATTTTTTGTACGTCCTTCATGTCCGAGATGATCTCTTTGAGTGGTTAAACTCTTTCTTGAAGAACCTGCTCTGATAACAATTGAATGTAGGCCTAGAGGGGGGGTGAATAGGCGTTTTGATTTTTTGGTGGATCCTGCAACACTCAACAACAAGTTCAATACCAGAGAAATCGGACTAGTCCGGTAAAGTGCGGACTAGTCCGGTGTTCACAGACTAAGTTGATCAAGATTAATCGATTGGGTTGATTCTTTAATGTATGCAGCGGAAATATAGAATCAAACAAGAGTTTAACAATTATATATTGGATTGTATCACAATTAAGGCTTGTGTTCAACAATTTAATGTAAATTGAACAATGAGTATCAAACCCTAGAGTAAGTAGATCAATTTGAGTGATGAACACAAAAAGGACAAGACACACGATTTATCTCGTGGTTCAGCTACCACGAAGGCAACCTACATCCACGTTGAGGAGCCCACAAAAGGACCGGGTCTTCTCCAACCCTACCCTCGTCAGATCGCCACGAAGGCCAACCCTCTTCCACTAATCACAAAGGGGTGAATAACCAAATTCAAGGGGCGTTCTCATACGTTGAGAGCTCCCTTAGATTACAAATCAAAATGCCACCAAAAACACACTCAGAAATTACAATTGAAACGCAGGAGTGTGTTAGAGATTCAAACCAAGAGCTCAATGATGTGTGCCAAGTGTCTCTCCAATGTTCTAGAAGTGATCCTCAAAGGATTGATCGATTTTGCACTTAATTTCGTGGAGAGAGGTGGTTTCTGAGTCTCTTGGGAGGTGTCATGGCGCTAGGGTTCTAGAGTTTTTAAAAGTGGGTCGTGCACCTCTATTTATATGGGGTTTCTAAAAGTGACCGTTAGGGTTCAGAAAGATCGGACTAGTCCGTGGTGGTCACCGGACTAGTCCGGTGTGCTGTGTGTAGCAAACCCTGAGTCCCGAAATGTCGGACTAGTCCGGTCGAAAACGGACTTGTCTGATTTCACTACTGGAAATCTTCAGACTAGCCCGATAGCCATTGGACTTGTACCGACATATGAAACCCTAAGTGTGTTGGATGACAAGTCCGCACTTGGTGGACTTGTCCGATTTAGATCAGTGGGTATTTCGGACTAGTTCGTGTAAACATCGGACTTGTCCGAAGTGGATCAGAATGAATATCGGACTAGTCCGGTTAACAACGGACTTTTCCGATTTTGTGTGACTTGTGAAGTGTGTTGAGGACTAGTCCACCATGGGGAGGATTAGTCCGACTCAAGTCAGAAAGATATCGGACTAGTCCGACAGATATCGGACTTGTCCGATCTGGTGCAGAAAGGATATCGGACTAGTCCGGTTGATATCGGACTAGTCCGATCCTGTGTAACTTTGTGCAATATGTGTGTGTGCTTAAATATGATTGATCTCTTGGGTGTGTTTCCTTAACACACTCCATACACAATAATCTACTATTTCTTTTCCTTGAGCTCAAGTTCACTTTGCTCCTCATTATCCCTTCTTTTTGGTATTTTGCTCATTTTTCATTATTGGCATGTATTCATCTCAACAAAAAGGTTAGGATCCCAATTGCTTGTCATAAATCATCCAAAACCCACAAGGGAGTCCTAGATGCACTTTCAGTGACGGCGCAGGGGGTCGAGAGAGATTGATTAGGGGTCGTGCACCTCTATTTATACTAGGGTTTCCAAAGGTTACCGTTAGGGTTTACAAAGTCCGGACTAGTCCGTGATGGACTGCGAACTAGTCCGGTGTGCTGCGTGTGGGAAACCCTAAGTGTCCTGAATTATCGGTGTCGGTACCCTGGGAACCATACACCCCTTGAGATTACAAGGATCTCAAGGGAAAGTCATCTACTTGATTTGAAGACCTTCAGAGGCCCACATGTCAGACATAACCGGACCCGCTTCTCCAACATGGTTAATCCCAGGGTCGCCACGTGTACTGTAAAACCGGAGCTACCGCCCACAAGGGGGAAGCTCCGGGCTATGTACCGAAATGGCACCCCCGGACCTAACCCCAGACCGAGGGAAGCTCTGGAACTGACACGTGTCAGGTAGCTCTGAAGCTACCTGTTTCCCACAGTATGCTCCGGAGCTTCCATGTGTCCAACCGTCGAATCTTCAGCCTCTAACCTCCGGAAGACTCCACAACGGCTCCGGATCTTCAAAGGGGAATCAAGGGCTTCAAGACCCGATCAAGTGTCATTAATACTATATTAATGACACACGATCAGACGACCTTAATTACCAGTAACGGTGCTCTCAAAGCCCATTACCCGGTCATTAAGGGCAATTAAACATGTTGAATGAGTATCAATATTAGTAACCGCCGGGCCACATGTCGGGCCAGGCTAACTTGTAACGGCCTGCCCTTGTACTATAAAAGGACAGGCCGATGACACACTCTACATGTTTTTCATAGACGCTCGATACAAGCTCATACAGTTAATACAATACCAACACACTCGTGGAGTAGGGTATTACGCTCAGGCGGCCCGAACCACGTAAATCTCTATGTCTCCTGTGTCATTTACAATTCACCTTCTTGAATCTCCGCGTGCCCACACTGAACCACAAACTCCTCTAACACTTTAGTAGTGTCGGGAGAACTGCCGGATCCAAACCATCGACAGTTGGCGTGCCAGGAAGGGGGCGCCTGAGATTTCGAGAATGGTGAACTCAGCTGCTGGATCATCCAACGGCCATCCTGCTGTTCAAGCTGTTGGGGGCAATCCCTCCAATATGCAGCCACCAGCAGGGGCCTCAGCGCCAGCAGGAGTCACACTGCCACCACCGCCACCTCCACCAGCAAATCAAGCTAGACAACGCAATGGTGCACCGGCATCAATCACTGCGTCGGCAAATCACGACAACCCGGAACACGCGCTCCATGCAGAACGTGCTCTTCTCCAATGCCCACCACCTCCGGATGCATCCCGGGATGCACTGGAGCAGTGGAGGGCTGATGTGGAACATTTGGTTGCAGCAGCAGCCGACCGCATCAGCAACCAGGGTCCTCCTCCTTCAGGACGGGCCCTGTCGCAGCGATGGACCTTGTCTGGCAGACTTGGTTCGCACGTTTCCAACAACAGGAGACGTGCTGCGTCACAGCAGGTGATGTCGTTGCCCTCCGGGGCACGACGCACCCACACGGTATCCAGGCTTTCAACTCATGACCTCTGGGCGGAGATTGATCGCCGATACCACCAACAAGACGGCCGAGTCCATATTGAGCGTGCTCGTGAAAGATGAGAAGCTCAAGAAGTTCCTGCTCCTGAAGGAGTAGGAGGAGGCTGTTCAGCCCTGGCCATGCATCTGCGTATGGTCAGGTGGCCACAGAAGTTCCAACCTCACCTGCCGGAGAAGTTCGACAGGACCGTTAATACTGTTGAATTTCTTCAGATTTACTCCACTGCTATCTTGGCAGCTGGAGGAAATGAGGCCGTAATGGCCAATTATTTCCCAGTGGCTTTAACTGGGACCGCCAGGTCCTGGTTTATGAGCCTTCCACTCAACTCCATCAACAGTTGGGAGGAGCTGTGCCGGCAGTTCATCGCCAATTTCGGGAGTTCATACACCCGACCAGGCAATGAACTGGACCTTTTTGCAGTCGTGCAAAAAGGGGGAGAATCACTGCGATCATTCATCCAGAGGTTCTCTCAGGTACGAAACACTATCCCTTCTATCTCTAGCGCCTCTGTCATTGTGGCATTCAAACAGGGTGTACGGGACAAGAAGATGCTGGAGAAACTGGCGATCAAGGAGATCACCAGTGTCACGGAACTCTTCAGTTTGACTGACAAATGTGCCAGAGCTGCGGAGGGCCGTGAGATGCACTCCAAATCAACTCCAGAGGATCACAAGAAATCCTCCAAAGGAGAAGCCGCTACCTCCAGGAGTGGCAAAAAGAAGAAGAAGACCAACGGCAAGAAGAAGCCGTCGGCTGGCACATCCAATGTTGCAGCTGCTGCAGCTCCGGGTGGCCGGGGGCCACGCCCCGAGAAGTGACCTCGACCGTCTTCTGAAGACAGTGGCAAACCCAAGGTGTGGTGTCCAATTCACAAAACGGGCAGCCACAGTTTGGAAGACTGCCGGGAGGTCCAAAACCTTGCCGAACGCTACAACAAGCGCCGGGAAGAAGCTCCTTTACGACAGAGGGAAGGAAAACAAAAAGTCAACGAAGCTCCGGCTGAAGAGGAGTTAAGTTTTCAGGATCCCAAAAAGGTCCTGAAGGCCGTCTACACCTCCGCCGATGACGATTCCGACGTCTCTGACAACGAGCGTCAGAAGACCATGAACACCATCTTTGGTGGATCATGGGACATCACCTCCCGCCGCGTCATCAAGACTATGCGACGGGACATGGCTGCTGTAGTTCCTACAGCCAGGGCGGAACCTCATCGGAAGTGGATGGACACAGCCATCACTTTTGATGCTTCAGACTGCCCTCGAAGCATGGTTGGAGCAGGTCATCTACCTTTGATGGTATCTCCTACCATCAATAACATCCAGCTCCACCATGTCATGGTAGACGGAGGTTCGGGGCTTAACCTCATAAGTTTTGAAGCTTTTACCAATCTTCAGCTCCGACCTTTGGATCTCCACCCCTCCCGACCTTTCTCCGGAGTAGGTCCGGGAGCCATTACCCCACTCGGAGCTATTACTCTCCCCGTTACCTTTGGGACACGGGAGAAGTATCGCACCGAGAAGTTGGTCTTTGACGTTGCTCAGATCAACTTACCCTTCAATGCTATCTTGGGTAGGCCTGCCTTGTACAAATTCATGGCAGCTGCTCATTATGGCTACCTGGTGTTAAAGATGCCAACACTAGTAGGCGTTCTCCGAATCCGCGGAGATCGTACTGCCGGAGTAACTGCTCTGGAAGAACTCCATGCACTCACCACGGCGCAAGAGGAGGACTCCAGGCAGGAGCAAGCTCCAAAACCCCCGAGCATTCGTCAACGAGATTCGACATCTGCACCTCGTGTGCAGCCAAGCGGCGACACCGACATCCCCGTCAAAGTCGTCCAAATCGGTTCTGATGCCGCTCAGACCACCGGTATATCGGGAGGATTGAACGACAAATAGGAAATCGCGCTCATCGCTTTTCTCTGGGCTAATGTCGACGTGTTTGCCTAGCAACCATCACAAATGCCTGGGATCCTCAGGGAAGTGATTGAGCACAATCTGAAGATCTACCCTGACACCCGGCCTGTGCACCAGAAGCCTCGGAAGCAATCTGTAGATCGACAGAACTTCATTCGACAAGAAGTGAAGAAGTTGATCGAAGCTGGATTCATCCGAGAAGTCTTCCATCCAAAACAGCTGGCAAACCCAGTCGTTGTGCCCAAGGCCGGCGGGAAGCTTCGGATGTGTATTGACTACACAACACTAAATAAGGCATGTCCAAAAGATCCATTCCCACTACCTAGAATAGATCAGATAGTGGATTCCACCTCCGGGTGTGAATTACTGTGTTTCCTAGACGCACATTCTGGGTATCATCAAATCAGAATGTCTAGGGAAGATAAAGATCATACCTCTTTCATCACAGTAGATGGATTGTACTGTTATACAGCCATGTCGTTTGGTCTCAAGAATGCAGCTTCAACCTTTGTACGAGCTCTGTACAAAACCTTTGAAGACCTCATTAGAGACATAGTGGAAGTGTATGTTGATGACATCGTGGTCAAGGTCAAGAACAAGGAGTCACTTCTTGACACCTTACAGGCTGATTTCGATAAGCTGTGGGTCACCCGCACAAAGCTAAACCCAGACAAGTGTGTCTTCGGGGTTAGCTCCGGAAAACTTCTTGGTTTCCTGGTAAGTCACTGGGGCATAGAAGCTAACCTGGCGACGATCAAGGCCATTGAAGACATGCGGCCACCAGCCCGCATCAAAGATGTCCAAAAGCTAACTGGATGTCTAGCAGCCCTCAGCCGGTTTATTTCAAGACTGGCAGAACGGGCACTCCCCTTCTTCAAGCTATTGAGGAAGTCTGGACCATTCCAATGGTCTGAAGAAGCAGAAAAGGCATTCCAGGAGCTAAAACAGTTCCTCACCACCCTACCAACTCTTGTAGCTCCGAACCCTGGTGAGCCTTTGTTGCTTTACATTTCAGCCACTGACGAAGTCGTCAGTATGGTCTTGGTTGCGGAGAGACCAGAACTACCCCATACTCAGGGATCCAGACCCCTTCGGGAGAGTTCGGAGGTTCCTGAAAGCGAGTCTGGGTCCCAGCTCCCAGATTCTAATCCACAAGAAGCCACTTCAGAAGACCCAGACTCCTCCGGGAGGATCCAGGTCGCTTCTGAAGAAGCTCCGGATTCCTCCAGCCAGAACCCGGAGGTCCCCGAAGAAAATCTGAATCCCTCCGGAGGGATCTGGGTCAGTGAAGAGGAAGCTCCGGGCCCCTCCAGGAGGGTCCGGACCATTCAGCGCCCAGTGTACTTTATCAGTGAAGTACTACATGATGCCAAGACTCGATACCTAGAGGTGCATAAGCTGCTCTATGCAGTTCTTATTGCCTCCAGGAAGCTTCACCATTAATTCCAAGCTCACAAGATCTCAGTGGTGACCTCTTACCCACTTCGAGCAATCTTGCATAATCCCAACTCAACTAGGAATATTGCAAAGTGGGCAGTGGAATTGGCCGAATTCGATCTCGAATTCATTTCAAGGAAAGCAATCAAGAGTCAAGCATTGGCAGACTTCGTGGCGGAATGGACTCCCTCTCCATCAAACCCTGGGGGCCCCAGTGAGCAGAAGCCAGAACACGAAGCTCCGGCCTTCACCGAGCCTCATTGGACCCTCTACTTCAACGGCTCCATGCAAAAGCAGGGGGCCGGAGCTGGAATCCTTCTCCTTGCACCAACCGGGGAGAAGGTAAAATACATGGTACACCTTGACTTCAAGGCGACCAACAACATGGCGGAGTACGAAGCACTCATTTACAGACTAAAGGTGGCACTATCATACGGTGTCAAGCAATTGCTGGTCAAGGGAGATTCACAGCTCATCATTAAGCAAGTGAAGGGTGAATGCTCCTGCAACAATCTCCAGCTAGCTGCTTACCTCCTTGAAGTCCAGAGGCTTTAGAAGGACTTCAAAGTCCTAGATCTCCACCATGTCCAGCGTGCCCACAACGCTGAAGCCGACGAACTCTCGACGAAAGCGTCAACTGGAGCTCCGGCTCCTGATGGAACTTTTGTTCGGAGGTTGTCAAAACCCACAGCTCAGCCTGCCGAACTGAGCGAAGGGGGCGAGATCAGCATCCCGAAGCTGACGGTCTCGATGGCCCTGTTACCATGGCAGCCATCAAGGGTCGTAGGTGCTGCCGGAAGCTCCGAGCAACCCAGCACGCAAGACTCAAATGCTCAAGTTAGTTCCGATGCATGGATCTCGGAGATCCAAAACTACTTGAAAGATAACATCCTTCCTGACGATGATGTATCCGCTGACCGGGTAGTCAGATTGGCTAAAAGATACACGTTGGTAGAAGGGGATCTCTACCGGAGTGGTGCCAACGGCATCCTAATGCGGTGCATTACAAGGGAAGAAGGCTGCGAGCTCCTCGCAGAAATCCATGAAGGCGAGTGTGGGAACCACGCGTCTTCCCGCACGTTGGTTGGTAAAGCCTTTCAGCATGGCTTCTACTGGCCTACAGCACTCCAGGATGCAACTGAGCTTGTGAAGAAATGCGAAGCATGTCAATTTCATGCAAAGCAAATTCACACACCGGCTCAGCCCCTACAAATGATACCTCCTACATGGCCCTTCGCTGTGTGGGGGATGGACATCTTGGGACCTTTCTCAAGAGCCGTCGGAGGTTACAAGTTCCTGTACATCACCATTGACAAGTTCACCAAGTGGCCGGAAGCAACTCCAGTAGTGACAATCAATGAGCAATCTGCTATCAACTTTTTGCAGTCCATTGTATGCAGATTTGGAGTCCCAAAAAAAATCATCACTGATAATGGGACCCAATTCACAAGCTCTGCATTTCAAGGATATTGCGAAGACCTCGGCATTCAAGTTTGCTACGCCCCCGTAGCTCACCCAACAAGCAATGGCCAAGCCGAGAGAGCAAATTTTGAAATCCTTAAAGGACTCAAAACGCGTACCTATGAGCGTTTGAAAAAACATGGAGCCAACTGGATTGAAGAGCTTCCGCCAACCTTATGGGCCAATAGGACATCTCCAAACCAGTCAACTGGAGAGACACCCTTCTTCCTGGTGTATGGAGCTGAAGCAATCCTTCCTCCGGAAATCACCTTGGGGTCACTCCGGGTCCGGACCTTCAACGAAGCCACGCATGACCAGCTCCGGCGTGAAGACCTAGACCTCCTTGAGGAGGGAAGGTGCCAAGCAACTATTCGGAACGCCCGATACCGCCAAGCCCTTCGGTGCTATCATCAGCAGCATGTACACAACCGACAGCTCGAGGAAGGCGACCTGGTGCTACGGAGAATACAATCCAGAGAAGGGTTAAACAAACTCTCCCCCAACTGGGAGGGACCCTTCCGAGTGATTAAAGTATCCCGTCCCGAGAGCGTTCGCTTGGCTACCGAGGATGGGACACCTCTCCCAAATCCTTGGAACATTGAGCACCTCCGTAAGTTCTACACTTAATATCATGGAGGTGAGTCTGTAGTAACTTGAGGTGTATGTTATAGAGTCATTGTACAGAGTCGGGTAGTTCCTCCGGGAGAACAGCTGGACCTTTCCCGGAAGGTCCGCAAAGTTCATGCAACACTTGTAACAGTCTCAGGACTAAAAGTGTGGCTAGCTACCCTGGGTCACACGAGAAATAAAACACGCTTAGCCTGGTTCCGTACCCTAAGAGTGTACTTGTTTCCCCTGTACCCCGGACCTATAATGAAAGACATCTTCATGTGAAACAGACTCCACGTGCATTTATTTTGTACAGGCTCAACATTTTTTATTTTTCTCTTTCTTGTCTATAACAAAGACGTGCAATTCTTAAGAAATTTTAGTTTGACCGGTTCATATACGATTCGAGTTGTATTGTCGATTCTTTTGGATTCAAATATTGTTCATGGCCCACTTGCCTGAATGCCGCCAAGCCAATCTAGGGCTGGAGTGTGCTATCGACTTAGCCTGGTCAAGCACCCTAAGTACGCCACTCTACCTACACCCCGGCAGGCCGAAGTAAGGTGGGTCCATGTACAGTTGGATCTGGAAGAAAAGACAACACATTCGGTTGTATTTAAAATCGCGTTTGACCTAAAATATTCTTGAGAATCGTAAGCCGCAACGAAGTTATAGACAAGAAACGAATTTTACTATTTTTCTTGGCTTCAGTGTGCAGGAAAAATAAGTTCACGTTGATGGAGAAAATACGGAGCTAACAAAGCTCCGACTCCCCTAGATGGCTTGTAATCGATGTTAAGCGTTGAAAATGAGCATCACCGGAGCAACCAAGCTCCGGTAAAGTTAGGGGGGCCAGCCGTCGACGCAAAATAAAAGATGGTGAGAAGACCCCACAAGTGGAGTCTGCTGCCGACAAGCTATGCGTTGGCAAAGGTCACTGCCGGAGCTACTAAGCTCCGACACCCCGGAGGTCTAATTATCGATGCTCTACGCGTTGATAGGGACTATTTCTGGAGCTACTAAGCTCTGACGGTAGTCAATGCAAGAGTTTCTAAGCTCCGGCAACCTCAGGGGGCCTTCACCATCGAAGACTTCGGACCTACATTCTACAAGTTAGAAGCAAATGGGTCTTCAACAAAACACAATATCCTCTTGGTACATGTTCACAATCAAATTGTGTACATCTACCAGGGGGCCAAGTGAAGACAAAAGTGTTGAAGACAAAAAGTGAAATTCTCAAAAATTTGGGGATTTCATTCATCTGGAGACAAGGGATTACAAAATTGAGGAAGAAGAAGAGAGAATACAAGAGGGAACTACAGAGATGGTCCTAGACCCTATGGAAGAATTGGGCGACCTTCTGGGCAACCTCCGACACATTGGCTTGGGCAGCTTCACCTTCTCCTTCAATGGGACCTTCAAGCACCGGGTCCAGAGGAAATTGGGAGTTCCAGCTGGTGTAGCACGTCAGCACATATTCTGCAACGTTTTTTGCTAGGGATTGCCCCTCAACCTCCAATTGGTCCACGATGACGTCACCCACCTTGGAGAGTTTGATACCTGTTGAGCTCAACGCCTGCAACGCTAGGTCCGGCTCCGGCTCCGGATCATCCGGACGCACGGGGCTGAAGCCCATCGGTGTCAGCGCGTCGTTGGCCTTGCCCAAGAACCCCCAAATCTGTAGGGAGTCCGCAATCCTTAAGCCCTTCAATTCCTCCAGGGATCTGCTGGCTGCCACCAGTTCAGAATTCTCGCGAGCGAGGCGCTCAACCTCTTTGGCGTTTTGCTGGATCTTTTCAGCAACCCGCTTCTCGAGTTTTCGAGCTCCTCCTCCGGGAGGTGGATCTTGTTCCGGCGGTCAACCAGGTCCTTCACTTTCTTCTCCATGGCAGCAAGGGCACACTCTTGCTCGTAGAGTTCCTGCCCTCGCACCCAGGCCTTCTCTTCCTCCTTAGTGCAGCGCTCTTCCAATTTCTTGGCGCGCTCCTCGAGGCCCTTGTCAGCAAGAGCCACCTTTTCGGTGAGCTCCTCCTCCCTCCTCAGGACGTCATCCCGCAGCTCAAGGAGTTTCTGCTCTTCATCTTCAAGCCGTTTCTCCCTCTCCTCAAGTGCCTCCCGGCGCTTGATGAGTGTAGTGTTAATGGCCTCAAGCCTTTCTTGGCGTTCATCGGCCGTACTGTTAGCTGCTTTGGTTTGCTCGTAAATCTCCCGGGATTGAGCGTCGAGGGCGCGAGTCATACTCTCCCTGTCATCCAATAATTTGCCCCAGTATTCCAGGCGGACCTTCTCTCGCTTGATCCACTCTTTGTCATCTGCTAGCCTCGACTGCGCCAGCTTGGTCTCGAAGTAGAGTCGGTTACGCCACCGCCTAAGGGTTTTGCACTCCTCTTCAAGGGCCTTGCTGTCGTGGAAGAAGGCCAGTTGAACTTGACGCAGACTGGAACAGGTGTTGTCAATAGACAATGACAACGGGATAGGTTCCGGACCTGCTGGGGTCTCCTCCGCTGGTTCCAGCAGGTTTTTAGATACAAAAATTGGGTCCCACTCCACAAGAGTAGTCCCCTGGGTATCCATGGCACTAGGGCCGTCCTCCGGGATGGCCTCAGTCACCATCGAGGAAGGCCCCGCCGCCAGGTCTTCATTTGCCCCCTCAGGCAGGGGGCCAGCAACTTCACCAGGGCACTCCGGCTCAGCTGCAGGTACCTCCGGCGCCGTCACTCCCGGAGTAGGAGCTGCTTCTGGCTCCGGCCTGAGCACCTCCTCAACTGGGGCTCGAGCGCTGACGCCTCTGCAACCACCGACTCGGGAGCCAGAAGGTCTTCATCATCAACCGGCCCTGCGACCAGAGCTCCAACAACAACGACCGGCTCTGCGGCCGGTGCTTCTGAGGTAGCCGGCCCAACCGCCGGGACTTCCTCAACATTCGGCGGGCACGCTGGGACTTCAATCACTTCCGGCTCAACCGCCGGAGCATCGACAATTTCCGGCTCTGGGGCCGGAATTACTGCTTCCTCCGGCTCAACGGCCGGAGCTTCCATCATCTCAGCACCAGGACCCGAAGCTTCATCCTCCAGGACAGGTGCCGCTGGCGCATCTTCTCTCCCGCGGTCTGGCGCTACCAAGGGAGTCTCTGGGGATTAGTCGAGGTCCATGACCACGACAGCTGGCGCCAGAGCTGTCGCAGCTTCAGCCACCACTTGGGGCGGCACCGGGATAGGAGCAGAAGCTTCCGCCCTCACAGCTTCAGTTGCTGTGGCTGAGGGTGGAGCCTCACTCCTCTTCTTGGGAATGCTGCAGATGATGGGCAAAGAAACTTAAAAAAAAAACAGTTACTACAACAAAACAACTGTCCAAGGTAAAGATTAAAAATTACCTTGGGAGGCTTCCACACCAGCTTGTGCGGAACCTCTTTCCCGGGCGTTCTGGGCTGGTCATAGCCGGCGTGGAAACTCCGGAAGGCCCCCCGGAACTCGTTGCAGCCACAGCATTTGCCTAGTCGAGGCCCCCTCGATCGGGAAGAACCTCCGGACCTAGAGGCCTCAACCGGCCGTGGTGCTGGAGTCGCATGCCCGGAGCTAGCACCCCGGGAGGACCCCGCTGCGGGTACAACCACCGCGGTTGTAGAAGACCTCCCCCTCCAGGGAGAAGGAGCCGATGCAAAGGTGGCAGGCCTGACGAACCTTCCGTCGGCGTGCTGCAGCTTCCTCTTTCGGCTCAAGGGTTCATCCGCCAGCTCCTTGCCCTTGCCGACGACCTCGACCCTTGGCTTCGGGGCAGGGTCGGAGCCACCTTCGGAAACCCCAGGGATCGCCACCCTGGAGATTGATATTCTCTCGACGACACCGAGGTCGTCAAGCACGGGCATCTTCGGCCGGAGCTCCCTACTGAACTCTACTTCCACGTTCAGAGGAAGAAAAGCTGATGGCAGAGTCAAGTCGTCACCCTCGATGTCAATGCCGTGCTGGAACTTCTTGAGGTGGAACTCCAAGGTTGTCCCCACCATGTTGGACTTCAGCCCGGTCTCAACCTGGTCGTCGTCCATCACGCTGTTGAGGGCCCAAGCGAGTTTTTCTCTCCTCTTCAGCGGTGCCCACCTGTTGACCAGGAAGTTACAAAACACCGCCTGAGGAGTTAATCCTCCCTCCACGCACTGGCGGATCCTGGTCAGAGTAGGGTTGAAGGCGTCTGCCAACACCGGAGCTTCACTCCAGATCGTCGTGTCAATGTTGGGGAGGCCTTTGGGCAGCTCCAACCTCTCGTGCTCCTCCACCCGGATGACTATCCAGTCCTTCTTCCAGTCATCCCACTTCCCAGAGGGAAACGACTGGAGGTACTTGAATGGGCACTTCTTGCGCTTCACGAAGTAGTAGAAGCCAAGGTACTCATTGCTCCTACCGGTGGTATGGACGGTGAAGAAGGTCCGGAAGAGTTCAATGCAGGAGGGGATTCCCACCCACATCTCATAGAAGTGGACAAAGACAGACACGAGGACAATGGAGTGAGGGCCAAGGTGGTATAGCTGGAGACCATAAAAGTCTAGCAGCATCAAGAAAAAGGAGGAAAAAGGTGGGATCAACCCCACCATGGCGTACGAAGAGAAGTACACCATTTCGCCGGCATGCTCCTTCTCAAACGGGAGCTCTCCGCCGACGCGGACCATGCGGTTGAAGAAGTCCGAGGACCATCCCATGAGGGCCCGAACCTTCTTCAGGTCACCGTCGGTCTTCAAACAACTCTCGCGGAGACCCAACTCCATCGCAACACAGCAAGGCAAGAGAGGAAAAGCGAAGCACAAGTTGGGAGTTTGAGCGCAAGATCAGATGAGAGGCGTAAAGAACTCCAGACGGTGCACGCTTTCTTTCTTAAGTAAGCCCTCACAACGCTTGGATGGAAACCGCAAGGAAGTCGAAGATACCACTAAAAAATTCCACCCAGCCGATGACAAGAGGGCCCGGGACCACCCCAACGATCAAGTCGAGGTTCTTACCCAGGTGAACGGTTGTCATCATGAGGCGGGAAGCCCGAAGGAGGCGGCCTGACAAGGCGCGCGGAACCGATACAGTTTTTGTATCGGGAACCGGCGACCTTCAATTGCGTGAGATCCGCACGCCAAAGATCTCATCTGCCGCACACGGGATACGCCACGCGGCGAGGATTTAACTCCAAATCATCGCCAACGGCACATCCGAAGACCTTTGAAGACTCAGTTCAAAAGTTGCAAGGATGGACCCACCTCCGACGGAATGACTTCACCCAAGGGGTCTTCCCCAGAGGTGGGCCCAGGGGGCCACTGTAGGTACCCTGGGAACCATACACCCCTTGAGATTACAAGGATCTCAAGGAAAAGTCATCTACTTGATTTGAAGACCTTCGGAGGCCCACATGTCAGACATAACCGGACCCGCTTCTCCAACATGGTTAATCCTAGGGTCGCCACGTGTACTGTAAAACCGGAGCTACCGCCCACAAGGGGGAAGCTCCGGGCTATGTACCGAAATGGCACCCCCGGACCTAACCCCAGACCAAGGGAAGCTCAAGAACTGACACGTGTCAGGTAGCTCCGAAGCTACCTGTTTCCCACAGTATGCTCTGGAGCTGCCACGTGTCCAACCATCAGATCTTCAGCCTCTAACCTCCGGAAGACTCCACAACGGCTCCGGATCTTCAAAGGGGAATCAAGGGCTTCAAGACCCGATCAAGTGTCATTAATACTATATTAATGACACACGATCGGATGACCTTAATTACCAGTAACGGTGCTCTCAAAGCCCATTACCCGGTCATTAAGGGCAATTAAACGTGTTGAATGAGTATCAATATTAGTAACCGCCAGGGCCACATGTCGGGCCAGGCTAACTTGTAACGGCCTGCCCTTGTACTATAAAAGGACAGGATGACGACACACTCTACACGTCTTTCATAGACGCTCGATACAAGCTCATACAGTTAATACAACACCAACACACTCGTGGAGTAGGGTATTACGCTCAGGCAGCCCGAACCACGTAAATCTCTGTGTCTCCTGTGTCATTTACAATTCACCTTCTTGAATCTCCGCGTGCCACATCGAACCACAAACTCCTCTAACACTTTAGTAGTGTCGGGAGAACTGCCGGATCCAAACCATCGGCAATCGGACTTATTCGACAATGGGCGGACAAGCTCGATTTTTTCTCTGGAGATGTTCGGACTAGTCCGGCACATATCGGACTAGTCTGACGTGGTGAATCCCTTGTGAATTGAGGACAAGTCCGCATTTGGAGGACTTGTCTGATTTTAGTCAGAGAGGTTATCGGACTAGTCCGGATGATATCCGACCTGTCCGGTGTTGTGAAATTTTGAGAGGCTAAGGACTTGTTCGAAGTAGTTCAGTGAGAGTTTCATACTAGTTTGTGGAATATCAGACTTGTCCGATATTGATCAAAAGGATTATCAGACTAGTCCGGACTTTATCAGACCAGTCCATTGTGGACAAGTCTGCACTGGGAGGACTTGTCTGATCCTGGACAGAAAGCATATTGGACTAGTCCAGGAAATATCGGACTAGTTCAGACCTTTGTAAACTTGTGCTGGGAGAGTGTTTTCTTTTGCTTGAGCTCTTGGGGTGTGTTTCTCCAACACACTCCATACACAAAGAGTATTCTATTCATCTCTTGAGATCTTTTCAACTTGATTCATCACTCTCCTATCTTTTTGCGCTTACTTCATAATTTCATCAAAACCTGCGCTCATCTCAACAATTAGGTTAGGATCTCATTTGTTTATCATAAATCAACCAAACCCACAAGGGATGCCTAGATACACTTCCAATGTCCTAAGGATCCTTTCCTCTCCCTAGAATAGATCAAACTATAGATTCAACCTCGGGATGCGATATGCTATGCTTTCTAGATGCCTACTCAGGGTTTCACCAAATCCCAATGTCTAGAGAGGATGAAGAACATACCATATTTATAACCATAGATGGCCTTTCCTGCTATGTCTCCATGCCTTCAGGTCTTAAGAATGCCCTCCCCACCTTTGTACGTGCCATGCATAAAACATTTGGGGACCTCATTCGAGACCTGGTAGAGGTATATGTCGATGATATTGTAGTCAAGATCCAGACACATACATCATTGCTAGAAAACCTCGCCCTAGTCTTTGATAGACTGCAGTCCACACGCACGAAGCTCAATCTCGACAAGTGCGTGTTCAGTGTCAAAGCTGGGAAGCTCCTCGCTTTCTTGGTCTCAAACCGAGGAATTGAGGCCAACCCGAAGAAGATCAAGGCGGTGGAGCTGATGTGGCCTCCAGCCCACATCAAGGACGTGCAGAAGCTCGCAGGATGCTTGGCAGCGCTCAGTCGATTTATCTCTAGGCTTGCTGAGCGGGCCCTCCCGTTCTTCAAACTACTACGACAGTCCGAACCATTCGTCTGGACTAAAAAAGCAGGGAGGGTGTTCTGCGAGCTGAAGCAGCAGCTAACATCGCTGTCGATAATGGAGGCACCAGAGCTCAAGGAGCCCTTGTACCTCTACACTGTCGCCACAACAGAGGTGGTAATTATGGTTTTGGTTGTAGAGCGGGCCGGTCCCCAACAGCCTCGACAGACGAATGGGCCCCTGCTGCTGATTCTGAGCCCCACGGCTTGGAGCTTGCAGGGGGCCCCGACAACAAGGAAACCTCTGGGTCCCAGCCCCCAGAGGATATCCGGGTCCCCCTAGGGGGCCCCTGAGAGCAAGAATCCTCTGGGTCCCAGCCCCAGAGGATATTCGGGACCCCTAGGGGGCCCCGGAGAGCAAGAAGCCTCTGGGTCCCAACCCCTAGAGGATGTTCGGGTCCCCCTAGGGGGCCCATGAGGGCAATAAGCCTCTGGATCCCAGCCTCAGAGGATGTCCGGATCCCCCTAGGGGGCTCCAAAAAGCAAGGATCCTCTGGGTCCGAGCACCCATAGGATGTCCGGGTCCCCCTAGGGGGCCCCGGAGAGCAGGGAGCCTCTGGGTCCCAGCCCCCATGGGTCTCAGCCCCCAAAGGATGCACCGGACCCTGGAGACATGGAGTCTCCGGGCCCGGAGCAGATGGAAGAGGATGCGCCACTGAAAGTGCCTCTAGGACTCCTTTGTGGGTTTTGGATGATTTATGACAAGCAATTGGGA
The DNA here is from genome assembly GCA_036927565.1 of Tuctoria greenei. Taxonomy (NCBI): domain Eukaryota; kingdom Viridiplantae; phylum Streptophyta; class Magnoliopsida; order Poales; family Poaceae; genus Tuctoria; species Tuctoria greenei. The sequence continues at coordinate 258,514,061 of JAYESD010000001.1, read as the reverse complement.
TCCTAACCTTTTTGTTGAGATGAATGCAGGCCAATAATGAAAAATGAGCAAAATACCAAAAGGAAGGGATAATGAGGAGCAAAGTGAACTTGAGCTCAAGGAAAAGAAATAGTAGATTATTGTGTATGGAGTGTGTTAAGGAAACACACCCAAGAGCTCAATCATATTTAAGCACACACACATATTGCACAAAGTTACACAGGACCGGACTAGTCCGATATCAACCGGACTAGTCCGATATCCTTTCTGCACCAGATCGGACAAGTCCGATATCTGTCGGACTAGTCCGATATCTTTCTGACTTGAGTCGGACTAGTCCTCCCCAGGGCGGACTAGTCCTCAACACACTTCACAAGTCACACAAAATCGGACAAGTCCGTTGTTAACCGGACTAGTCCGATATTCATTCTGATCCACTTCGGACAAGTCCGATGTTTACACGGACTAGTCCGAAATACCCACTGATCTAAATCGGACAAGTCCTCCAAGTGCGGACTTGTCATCCAACACACCTAGGGTTTCATATGTCCGGACAAGTCCGATGGCTATCGAACTAGTACGAAGATTTCCAGTAGTGAAATCGGACAAGTCCGTTTTCGACCGGACTAGTCCGATATTTCGGGACTCTTAGGGTTTGCTACACACAGCACACCGGACTAGTCCGGTGACCACCACGGACTAGTCCAATCTTTCTGAACCCTAACGGTCACTTTTAGAAACCCCATATAAATAGAGGTGCACGACCCACTTTTAAAAACTCTGGAACCCTAGCGCCGTCACACCTCCCAAGAGACTCAGAAACCACCTCTCTCCACGAAATTAAGTGCAAAATCGATCAATCCTTTGAGGATCACTTCTAGATCATTGGAGAGACACTTGGCACACATCATTGAGCTCTTGGTTTGAATCTCTAACACACTCCTGCGTTTCAATTGTAATTTCTGAGTGTGTTTTTGGTGGCATTGTGATGGGTAATCTAAGGGAGCTCTCAACGTGTGAGAACGCCCCTTGAATTTTGTTATTCACCCCTGTGTGATTAGTGGAAAAGGTTTGGCCTTCGTGGCGATACGACGAGGGTAGGGTTGGAGAAGACCCGGTCCTTTTGTGGGCTCCTCAACGTGGATGTAGGTTGCCTTCGTGGTAGCCGAACCACGGGATAAATTGTGTGTCTTGTCCTTTTTGTGTTCATCACTCAAATTGATCTACTTACTCTAGAGTTTGATACTTATTGTTCAATTTACATTAAATTGTTGAACACAAGCCTTAATTGTGATACAATCCAATATATAACTGTTAAACTGTTGTTTGATTCTATATTTCTGCTGTATACATTCAAGAATCAACCCAATCGATTAATCTTGATCAACTTAGTCCGTGAACACCGGACTAGTCTGCACTTTACCGGACTAGTCCGATTTCTCTGGTATTGAACTTGTTGTTTAGTGTTGCAGGATCCGACAAAAATTCAAAAGGCCTATTCACCCCCCCTCTAGGCCTACATTCAATTGGTATCAGAGCAGGTTCTTCAAGAAAGAGTTTAACCACTCGAAGATATCATGTCGGACATGAAGGACGTCCACAAAATCAACAACCAAGAGGAAGTCAACAACGACAAGACCCAAAAACTGGAGAAGTACCTCGAAGCCATTCAAGACTTCGAGGACGACGATGAGGAGACGCTGGAGCTAAAGGCGCTCCTCAGAAAGAAGGCACTTTCAAAAGGGAAAGCGAAAGTTGAAGAGAAGAAGAAGGGGAGTAGTCACACCGACTACTCCCGATATCCTTTTAATTATGATCGTCTAAATTCCAATAACAATCACTACTTATCTATCCCACTTGGAAAATCCCCATACTTCGATGGGAGTGATTACTCCATGTGGAGGTAGAATATGAAGATGCATTTGATTTCCCTCAACCCAAGTTTATGGCATGTTGTATGTACAGGGATAGATATTCCGGATGACGACAAAGAGCTCACCCCAAGTCAAGAGCAGGCCATCCATAGAAACGCTCAAGCCACAGCCGTAATCACCTCCTCTCTCAGTCGAGACGAGTTCACCAAGGTGGATGGACTCGAAATTGCTAAGGAGATATGGGATACACTACAAACAGCACATGAAGGTGACTGGCATGTGCGTGAGGCAAAAATTGAAATGATGGAAGGGGAACTAGGAAGATTCGCAATTGAGGAAGACGAGTCATCCCAGGACATGTACAATCGATTGAAGACACTTGTCAACAAGGTTCGATCATATGGGGGCAAGAAGTGGAATGACCACGAGGTGGTAAAGCTCATCCTTAGAGCTTTTATGCCTCGCAGTGTCACGCTATGCTCAATGATCAGAGAAATCCCCGGTTACAAAAGGATGACTCCGGATGAATTGCTTGGTAAAATTATAAAATTTTAAATGATGGAGAAACAAGCCAAGCACGTCAAAGAAATTGCCGACCTCACCTCGGCCAAGAAGAAAGGAGTTGCCCTAAAATCTACTCTCAAGCCTCTATCCAAAGAAGCAATAGAAGCACAACTAGAGGAGGATAGTGATGACGAGAGTAGTGAGCTAGATGAAGAGGATATGATTTTGTTCATGAAAAAGTTCAAGAGAATAATGAAGAAGAGACAAGGAACAAAATCAAGTGAAGGAAAGTACAAGGAAAGGACGAAGCCAAAGATGAGGCGGGCGTGCTATAATTGTGGTGAGTATAACCACTTTATAGTCGATTGCCCGTATGAGGACAACAAGAAGAAAACTAAAGAAACCAAGCCTCAACCTAAGAAATTCTTCAAGAAGAAGAAACAAGCTGAACAAGCACACTTTGGGAAGGAGTGGGACTCAAACGATAAGTCCTCATCATCCGATGAAGAAGAGATGGCTAGCATAGCCATAGAAAGAACATCCAAGAAATCCACACTCTCCCCACACTCGGTGCAAAGAAGGGAAATGGCACTTGTCTCATGGCAAAGGAAGGTAAACGCAAGGTAAACATCAAAACCCCTTCCATGCATTCCTACTCTAGTGTTGATGAACTAGATAGTGATGATGAGGACATGCTAAATGGACTTTATAGGAAAACTGCTGCTAAAATGAGATTTTTACTTGACCAACTTGTTGAGAAGGAGAGGTTAATTGATCGTCAAGAGGACATGATTATCTCCCAAAAGGAGAAGTATGTCAAACTGGACAAACTCCTAGAGCTTGAAAATGAGAAAAACGGTTCACTAGAGCTTGAGCTAGCTTCAAGCAAGAAAACTTGCTTGGAGTTAACCGACTCAAATGTTGCAATCAAGGACCAACTTGCTGACCTGATCAAGGTTAACAAAATCCTTGAAGTGCAAGTTGAGTCACTCAAGCTAAGTGAACCTTCCTCCTCTTCAAGTTCACCTTCTCAACCCACTAAAACTGATCTTGTTCATATGTGCACATGTAGTAAAATCAACACCAGTTTGAAGGAGAAGTCAACCTCCACAAAGGATAAAAATCCTACCCAGTATGGAATATTTGACAAGGAGAAGATCAACTATGCACGTAGTGCATACTTGGTCCAAAGACCTCAAAATGTCAAATATGGCATTGGTTACTCTTATGATGAAAAGCAACATGATGGAAGTCATAAGAATAACAGGGGAAGGATCTCCTTTGTGAAGGGAAGATCCTCTCAAACTGATAAGTTGAAGAATAAGAAACTGAACTCGCATGAATACCGAACTAGTCCGGTCGGTGTCCGGACAAGTCCGGTCATCCGGACAAGTCCGGCCACCCAGACTAGTCCGATTCATAAACAACAGCAGCTTCTATTTAAAACTTTTGATGCCTCTTATGTATTAATGAGAAACAATCTTGGTAAGGTTTATGCTTATTATGTTGGGCCACGCCATGGGAACACAAAATCCCATGTGTGGGTGCCCAAATGTATTGTAACTAACCTCCAAGGACCCAAGCAAGCTTGGGTACCTAAAACCAAAGCATAATTTGTTTTTGCAGGCCTATTCCTCCGGTGGATCCAAATGGGTGCTAGACAGTGGATGCACCAACCACATGACCGGAGAAAGGAGGATGTTCTTGGAATATGAAGAAAACGAGGACCCAAACGAAGGCATCTACTTCGGAGATAATAGTCAAGGAAAGGTGCTCAGTACCGGTAAAATTGCAATATCCTCTGAACACACGCTTTCTCATGTTTTACATGTTGAATCTTTAGATTATAACCTGCTGTCCATATCTCAACTATGTGACAAAGGTTATAATTGCTTGTTCACTAACGAGGGTGTGATCGTCTCAAGGAGGAGTGATGGTTCCGTTGCATTCAAGGGTATGTTGAAGGGAAAGCTTTACCTTGTTGACTTCAACAAGGATAAAGCCGAACTCGACACATGCTTGATTGCAAAAACCAACATGGGTTGGCTGTGGCATAGACGGCTAGCGCATGTTGGTATGAGGAATCTTCAAAAACTCCTCAAGGGCGATCACATCCGAGGTTTGAAAGATGTTGTTTTTGAGAAAGACAGGCCTTGTAGCGCGTGCCAAGCCGGGAAGTAAGTTGGAGCACATCATCCCGCAAAGAACATCATGACTACAACAAGACCACTCGAACTACTTCACATGGACTTGTTTGGTCCAGTTGCTTACATAAGCATCGGCGGTAACAAATACAGTTTGGTTATCATTGATGACTTTTCTCGCTTCACTTGGGTTTTCTTATTGCATGATAAGTCAGAAACACAAGGAACACTCAAGAAATTCTTCATTCGAGCTCAAAACGAGTTTTCATTTTCAATCAAGAGTATTCGAAGCGACAATGGCACAGAGTTCAAGAACATACAAGTGGAGGAGTACCTTGATGAAGAGGGCATCAAGCACGAATTTTCAGCGCCATATTCACCACAACAAAATGGAGTTGCCGAAAGGAAGAACCGAACACTCATAGAGATGGCAAGAGCAATGCTCGATGAATACAAGACTTCGGATCGATTTTGAGCGGAAGCGATTAACACCGCTTGCCACGCCGCAAATCGGCTTTATCTTCATCGACTACTCAAGAAAACTCCCTATGAGCTACTCACCGGTAACAAACCAAACATTTCTTACTTTCGAGTTTTCGATTCTCCATGTTATATCCTGAACAAGAAGCCCAGGACTTCAAAGTTTGCTTTGAAGTCCGATGAAGGTTTCTTGCTCGGTTACGATTCGAACACCTACGCCTATCGTGTTTTCAACAAGGCCTCCGGACTTGTTGAAGTAGCACGTGACGTAGTGTTCGATGAGACTAACGGCTCCCAAAAGGAGCAAGTTGATCCATGTGAATTAGGTAAAGAAGAAGCTCCTTGTCTAGCATTGAAAAGAATGGCTCTAGGTGAAGTTCGACCACAAGAGTCACCTTCACACATAAATGAGGAAAATGAACCACAAGACGAGACCAACAATCAAGGGGGAGCTTCAACACAAGCACGAGAGTATGAAGATGATCAACAAGTCAACGAGGGCAACCACTCAGGGGGAGAAGAAAACGATCATGAAGACACAACTCCCCAAGTGCCCCACCCAAGAGTACACCAATGCATTCAAAGGGATCACCCAATCGACAACATCATCGGTGACATCCAAAAGGGAGTAACCACTAGATCTCGCATAGCTAACTTTTGTGAGCATTACTCGTTTGTCTCCTTTTTGGAACCACGCAGGATTGAGGATGCATTGAAGGATCCGAACTGGGTGGTGGCAATGCAAGAAGAATTGAACAACTTCAAGAGGAACGAGGTGTGGGAACTTGTGGCAAGACCCAATGCAAACATAGTGGGCACCAAGTGGGTCTTCCGCAACAAACAAGACGAACACGGAGTGGTAACAAGAAACAAGGCGCGACTTGTGGCCAAAGGGTACTCACAAGTCGAAGGTTTGGATTTCGATGAGACTTTTGCTCCAGTAGCTAGGCTTGAATCTATTAGAATATTACTTGCATATGCTACTCACCATGATTTCAAGCTGTATCAAATGGACGTGAAAAAGCGCCTTCCTCAACGGACCGATCAAGGAAGAGGTGTACGTGGAGCAACCACCCGGATTTGAAACGAAGAGTTCCCCGACCACGTATATAAATTGCGTAAGGCTCTCTACGGCCTCAAACAAGCTCCTAGAGCTTGGTATGAGTGTCTTAGAGATTTCTTAATTGAGAATGGTTTTCAAATTGGCAAAGTAGATTATACATTATTTACAAAGAACTTAGATAATGATCTTTTTATTTGTCAAATTTATGTTGACGATATAATTTTTGGATCAACTAATCAATATTTTTGTGAGGAATTTAGCAAAATCATGACAGACAGGTTTGAAATGTCAATGATGGGAGAATTAAAATACTTTTTGGGATTCCAAGTGCGGCAACAAAGGGAAGGAACATTCATAAGCCAAACCAAGTACACGCAGGACATACTCAAGAAGTTTGGCATGGACAAGGCAAAGCCCATAAAGACCCCCATGGCAACGAATGGCCACTTGGATGTCAATGAAGATGGACCTAGCGTCGATCAAAAGGTATATCGCTCCATGATTGTATCTCTACTTTACTTATGTGCATTTAGGCCAGATATTATGTTGAGTGTATGTTTGTGTGCACGATTTCAAGCCAACCCTAAGGAATGTCACTTGACAGCCGTAAAAAGAATTTTGAGATATTTAGTTCATACACCCAACCTTGGTCTTTGGTACCCAAAAGGCTCAAAATTCAATCTCATTGGTTACTCCGATGCAGATTATGCCGGGTGCAAAGTAGATAGAGAAAGCACCTCTGGCACATGCCAATTCCTAGGGAGATCCTTAGTTTCTTGGTCATCCAAGAAACAAAATTCCATTGCTTTATCCACAGCCGAAGCGGAGTATGTTGCAGCCGGGAGTTGTTGTGCACAACTCCTTTGGATGCGACAAACTCTAAGGGATTACGGTTACAATTTGAACCATATTCCTCTCCTTTGTGACAATGAGAGTGTCATTAAAATAGCCCACAATACAGTTGAGCACTCTAGAACTAAACACATAGACATAAGACATCATTTCCTGAGAGACCATTCCATGAAAGGAGACATTACCATCTCACATGTCAACACCCAAAAACAATTGGCCGACATATTCACCAAGCCACTTGATGAAAAGCGTTTTTGTGAACTCCGAAATGAACTAAATATCCTGGATTCTCGGAGTGTGGCTTGAAAAGTTGCATACCTGTATGACCTCTTCAAAATTTTGACTGAATTATGAAAATCATCCCTCTTCATTTTTTCTCGAAAAACTATGTCAATTATTAGATCTTGATGAATTATGACCATTGTGTGATTGTTGTATGCTTACTGGTCAAATTCATCAAGATTAATTGATTTGTTTTGTCCCACCTATTCTCTATTAATGAACCTTCAAATATATATGAATGGGCTATGCAATTTCTCCTTGTGACCACGGACTAGTCCGTGGTTACCCGGACTAGTCCGCTCTTGCATACTAGTCCGCAGAGTGCCGGTTAGACCGGACTAGTCCGATAGACCACGGACTAGTCCGATATAGCTCTCTGGATGACTTCAGACTAGTTCGGTCATGTCCGGACTTGTCCGATTTTTCGTGTCCGTAACCCTAGCCGCCACCAAACTCTAATCTTCTCATCCCCTCATTTGCTCACGCCTTCCTCTCTCTTGCGCTCGAGCTACCAAGGCGATTCTCTGCTCCCTCCGTCGAAAAAGTCCACATTTGGGCGGACATCAAGCTTGACCTCTTGGGGATTGAAGCTAGCGGACTTGTCCGGCCTCCAACCCCCAAACCTTCAAGCTTCAATCGATTCTTCGGTAACTTTCTTCAAAACCCTAGAAATCTAGTTTTTCTCCATTGTTGATCATATAGCCTAGCATCCTTCACTAGATACATGCTTATTTGATGTACTACGTGTATTCTAGACTAGATTTGCATTGGGAATCATCCCTTGACCAATCTGTTAGGTTTTTGAGGATGAACAACGGACTAGTCCGGTCCATGCACGGACAAGTCCGGTCCTCTGGACTAGTCCGTGCCTGTGCACCGGACAAGTCCAGTGTTTCTGAACTGAAAACCTAATTTTTCAATTCCTCAATACAATCATTGCTATCTTTTCATACCTATGCCTTGTATCACTTACCATCATTCTTGCAAAATCATTCTGAGATCATGTCGAGCTCAAACAACGAAATCTCCGACTTTGAGGCCGAGTTGGACCACGAAGTGGCACCTCGGTCCTCGACGGGTCTTGGCAAGAAGCGCCAAGAAAGACATTCCGAGCCTGCTCCTTCCCCTCCTCAGGTTCGGAGGAAAGTGCTAGCGAAGAAGCCGGCCTCCAAGGTGCCAGCCTCTAAGGCTGGTGGTGGCCCTAGCTTGGCAAGTGCCCGCCAAGCCAAGGGCAAGGGCAAGGGGATAGCAACGGGACCAGTCGGGCCCTTGAAGTCCATGCTCCCAGGGAAGGGGTCCGGGACCCTACTGAGGAGAAGTTCAACGGCAAGGGCAGTGATTCTGCAGCCAAGTTCAGAAGCATTGACTGGTATGGCAGGCCAAAGCAAGCTGTCGATGGAAGGTTTTGGTGCAACTTCCATGCAGACTTCTATAAATCGGTGTATCTACCGATGAAGACCCCCGTGGTGCGCAGTCAGTGGATTGACTGGGCACACCTTGAGAAGAATAAGTGCTCAGCTTTTGATGAAGTCATTGCAGCAGTTGAGAGGCATGGCCTGAAGGATCTCTTTGCCTTCAGGCATAACTGGAATGATGAAGTGATTGCACAGTTCTTTGCAACTTGCCACTTCTCAAGTGAGGATGAAGAGAGTGTTACTTGGATGACACACGGATCTAAGTATAGTATCACTCAAGAGGACTTTGCTAATCTGCTCCATCTGGACACCTCTGGACATGACAGGCTGATCATCCACAACATAGGTGTCATGGAGAAGGATAGGATGAAATTCCTATATGAGCCGAACTCAAAGTATGTCCCTCCCTCTACAAAGAACATGAAACCATTCTTTGTGGTCCTCAACAGAGTGCTGAGGAAGACTATTGCTCCTAAAGATGGAGATGCTGGGAGCGTGCAGGGTTACCTCCGAACCCTAATGAGAGTCATAAGCAAGGACCGCCCATTTGATGTGGCAGAATACATTTGGAATGATATGGTCAACATATCCTGCACGCCTAACAGGTCATGTGGCTATGCTCCCTACCTCATGTATATGATTGAGAAAGTCACAGGTATTGAGTTCGTGAAGGATGTGGAGCACACTCCTTTGAGGCTTCAGAAGCCTCAACCAGTGAGTGTCCAGGCTGCTCCCTCGCCGGCCTCCAGTCCCGAGGCACCGGCAAGATCAAGAAGCGGTGCTAGGGCTGTCCCTACCTCTAGGGAAGCCCCTCAGAGAGGATCAGCTAGTGGGATCCTCAAGTACCTGACCGCCATATTCTCCTCCTGCAAAAAGACAGAAGTAAAGGTCCACAAGCTCAACAAGAGAAGAAAGGAGGACATGCAGTATATAAAGGCCAATATGATGCAAATCTGCCAGAAGCTGGAGATCGACCCCATTGGATCTCCAGTGATTTCTGAGGAGTCCGACCCGGACTTCACCGAGCTCGGGCCTCTGAACCCCTCCAAGCTTGCCTACTTTGGCATTGGGGGCTCGAGCGACTCCGCTCCTCCTCCCTCTCCTCCTCGTCAAGCGGAAAGCAAAGAAGATGAAGACGATGACGAGAGGACCGACAGTGAAGAGTGAAGATCTTAGAACCCTCCTCTCTCTCTTTTTTGGTGTCTTGATGCCAAAGGGGGAGAGATTGAGGGGGAGTCTTAGCTTTAGCTGTGGTAGGGTGCGAGGAGAGAGTTCTCTTTATATTTCATTGTGATTGTAATGCCTTAATGCTGTTTACATGTTAACTATGGTTCTGTGTTGAAATGCTTAATTAATTTGCAAATATGTGTTGAAATCTGCAATTTTGCTCCTGAAATGACATATGTACTTTGTATTGATTCATCAATGTAAATTATGTCATTCTCAATGCTTCAATGCACTTAGTTATGCATCCCACCATAAAGAATGCACATATGGATATTTCTCTTACTGCTTGATGTATTTTTGAGTCATATGTGCATACTTTATGAAAATCTCATCTCTTTTTGTCATATTTTGTGAAATCTCAATTGGTTGTCATCAATCACCAAAAAGGGGGAGATTAAAAGTGCATATAGGACTCCCTTGTGGGTTTTGGATGATTTATGACAAGCAATTGGGATACTAACCTTTTTGTTGAGATGAATGCAGGCCAATAATGAAAAATGAGCAAAATACCAAAAGGAAGGGATAATGAGGAGCAAAGTGAACTTGAGCTCAAGGAAAAGAAATAGTAGATTATTGTGTATGGAGTGTGTTAAGGAAACACACCCAAGAGCTCAATCATATTTAAGCACACACACATATTGCACAAAGTTACAAAGGACCGGACTAGTCCGATATCAACCGGACTAGTCCGATATCCTTTCTGCACCAGATCGGACAAGTCCGATATCTGTCGGACTAGTTCGATATCTTTCTGACTTGAGTCGGACTAGTCCTCCCCAGGGCGGACTAGTCCTCAACACACTTCACAAGTCACACAAAATCGGACAAGTCTGTTGTTAACCGGACTAGTCCGATATTCATTCTGATCCACTTCGGACAAGTCCGATGTTTACACGGACTAGTCTGAAATACCCACTGATCTAAATCGGATAAGTCCTCCAAGTGCGGACTTGTCATCAAACACACTTAGGGTTTCATATGTCCAGACAAGTCCGATGGCTATCGGACTAGTCCGAAGATTTCCAATAGTGAAATCGGACAAGTCCGTTTTCGACCGGACTAGTCCGATATTTCGGGACTCTTAGGGTTTGCTACACACAGCACACCGGACTAGTCCGGTGACCACCACGGACTAGTCCGATCTTTCTGAACCCTAACGGTCACTTTTAGAAACCCCATATAAATAGAGGTGCACGACCCACTTTTAAAATCTCTCGAACCCTAGCGCCGTCACACCTCCCAAGAGACTCAGAAACCACCTCTCTCCACGAAATTAAGTGCAAAATCGATCAATCCTTTGAGGATCACTTCTAGATCATTGGAGAGACACTTGGCACACATCATTGAGCTCTTGGTTTGAATCTCTAACACACTCCTGCGTTTCAATTGTAATTTCTGAGTTTGTTTTTGGTGGCATTGTGATGGGTAATCTAAGGGAGCTCTCAACGTGTGAGAATGCCCCTTGAATTTGGTTATTCACCCCTTTGTGATTAGTGGAAGAGGGTTGGCCTTCGTGGCGATCCGACGAGGGTAGGGTTGGAGAAGACTCGGTCCTTTTGTGGGCTCCTCAACGTGGATGTAGGTTGCATTCGTGGTAGCCGAACCACGGGATAAATCGTGTGTCTTGTCCTTTTTGTGTTCATCACTCAAATTGATCTACTTACTCTAGGGTTTGATACTCATTGTTCAATTTACATTAAATTCTTGAACACAAGCCTTAATTGTGATACAATCCAATATATAACTGTTAAACTGTTGTTTGATTCTATATTTCCGCTGCATACATTAAAGAATCAACCCAATTGATTAAGCTTGATCAACTTAGTCCGTGAACACCGAACTAGTCCGCACTTTACCGAACTAGTCCGATTTCTCTGGTATTGAACTTGTTGTTGAGTGTTGCAGGATCCGACAAAAATTCAAAAGGCCTATTCACCCCCCCTCTAGGCCTACATTCAGCCACTTTCTCCAAGGAGATCCCGAACCATCCAACACCCAGTCTACTTCATCAGCGAAGTCCTACATGAAGCAAAAACAGGGTACCTTGAAGTGCACAAGCTGCTCTATGCGGTACTAATTGCATCGAGGAAGCTCCTGCATTACTTCCAGGCACACAGAGTTTCGGTGGTGACTTTGTTCCCACTGGAGGCGGTGTTGCACAGCCCAACCGCAACTGGCAATATTGCCAAATGGGTGACCGAACTGGCGGAGTTTGAGCTCACCTTCATACCACTACATGCAATCAAGAGCCAAGCTCTGGCAGACTTCGTTGCTTAGTGGACTCCTTCACCAAGCAACCCAGGGGGCCGGCAAATCAACGAGCCAGAGCCCAGAGCACCGGTGCTTACCGGAACTCACTGGACACTCTTCTTCGACGGATCCTCGTGGAAGCAAGGGTCTGGAGCCAGTGTACTGCTCACCTCTCCAACAGGGGAGCAGTCCAAGTACGCAGTGAACCTCTACTTCAAGGCGACCAACAACATGGAAGAGTACGAGGCCCTCATCTTCGAACTCACAGCTGCGTAGGGTCTTGGTGTCCAGCAGATGCTGTTCAAGGGAGACTCCCACCTGATCATCAAGCAGGTTCGGGGAGAGTGCTGCTGCAACAACCCCCAGCTCGCGCGTATCTACTGCACAACAAGAAGTTGGAAGCTAGTTTCGAGGCCTTGGACCACTGCCGTGTGCCACGCGCTGACAGCTGCATCACCGACGCCTTGTCAACCATGGCATCCACGGGAGCCCCGGTCCCTAAAGGGGTCTTCGGCAGGAGGTTGGTACTACCAACTGCTAGGCCTGCGGGGTCTAACGAAGAAGTCAAGACCAACACCACAGAGCTGGCGATCACGGCAGCCCTGCAACCATGGGGCCCGCTGAGGTTCTTGTGCATCACCGGGGACCCAAGATTACCCGGCGCCCAAGATCTAGCAGCTCAGGAGAGTCCCGATGCGTGGATCACGGAGATCCAGGACTATCTAAAGGACAACATCCTCCTGGAGGATCCTGTATCCGCTGAGAGGATCGTAAGGATGGCAAAACTCTACATGCTAGTAGAAGGTGACCTCTGCCGGCGTGGCGCCAACGACGTGCTGCGATGGTGCATAACTCGGGAGGAAGGCTGCGACTTGCTCGCAAAGATCCACGAAGGAGAGTGTGGGAATCACGCAGCTTCCCACACGCTGGTTGGCAAAGCTTTTCGGCATGGCTTCTACTAGCCAACAACAATACAAGATGCCGTCAAGCTGGTCAAGAGATGCAAACCGTGCCAATTTCACGACAAGAAAATTCACGCTTCGGTGCAGACACTGCAGATGATCCCACCCTCCTAGCTTTTTGCGGTCTGGGGGCTGGATATCCTGGGACCCTTCCCTAGGGCAGTCAGAGGGTACCTATTCCTCTACGTTGCTGTAGACAAGTACACCAAGTGGTCGGAGGCAGCACCAGTGATCAACATCAACAAGGAGTCCGCAGTCAAGTTCATCAAGTTGATTGTCTGTAGGTTTGGGGTCCCGAACAGGATCATCACCGACAACAGTACCCAGTTCACCAGTGCAGCTTTCCAGGACTACTATGAAGACCTCGGTGTCCAAGTTTGTTATGCATCTGTGGATCATCCAAAGAGCAACGACCAAGTCAAAAGGGCCAATGCTGAGATCCTCAGGTGCCTCAAGACACGCACATATAACAACCTATATGAGGATGGTGCCAAGTGGGTCGACAAACTCCCCTGCGCACTATGGGCAAGCCGGACATCACCCAGTCGCGCCACTGGAGAAACACCTTGCTTCCTGGTGTATGGGGCCGAGGCCATCCCCCTCCCCCCCCACAGAGGTCACAGTGGTCTCACTACGAGTCCGAGCGTTCGATGAAGCCTCACATGACCAACTCTGACGAGAAGATGTCGACCTCATCGACGAAGCAAGGTGGCACGCCACCATCCGAAACACACGCTACCGATAGGCACTGAGGCGCTACCAGGAGCAGTTCATGCGGAGTAGAGAGCTCCACATAGGTGACCTGGTGCTGCGGTGTATACTTTCTCGAGAAGGGTCGCAAAAACTCTCCCCCAGCTGGGAGGGCTCCTTCCGAGTAACGCAAGTATCCCGCCCCGGGTGTGTCCGCCTGGCCACAGAAGAAGGAGAGACCCTCCCCAATTCTTGGAACATAGATCACCTCCGTAAGTTCTATTCCTTAGCATAAATAGTAGGACAATGTAGGATGTCATGGTACCAACGAACGACACGTAGGACAGCCAAGCTCGGGGGGGGGGGGGGGGGGGACAAGTCCAGAATGTTCAACCGTTTAGCTTGGTCCCGTACCCTAAGCATGAACACTCTGCCTCCCTTGCCAATCGAAGTGGGTCGTTGCCTTATTGTCAAAGCCAATCTCCTCCTATGAATGCCAATTTGAAAAAAATCACTGTCTTACCATGTGCTTTCTCTTATGTTTGCTTAATTACCTGTTAATTTTGTGATCAATTAGACTAGTCTCGTTCTTTTGTATATTACCTTCATATACCTAGTGAAATTTTTCTCTATACCACCCCTAGTAGAGTTATGCAACCCTGCTGAAGGCGGACTTGTTTGAGATACCTGCAAGGTGTTCTGGGTCATCGTGGTTGCCCTCTTACTTGGGATCCTGTGGTTCCAAATGGTCTCTCATGAAAGGCCTACGCCGAGCTGGAGGTCCAGAGTGTGCAGCCTTCTTAGCCTGGTCTTGTACCCTAAGCATGCGCGCTTTGCCTCCAAGTGCTACGGCTAAGTACTGAGTGCCAGGACGCTCACACCCCGAATAAGGTGGGAGCCGGGTCCTGGACGGTAAAACACTGTATTACCCAAATCCTGCGTACCAGCCCAGCACTATAAGACATGACAAAGCTAAAGAGGATAGGAAAGGATCACCAACGAGTGAAAAATATGCACCCCTGTTATGTGTGTAGGACATACAGAACAGGTTACTATGATGAGCAACGTCGGAGCATCCAGCTTCGGCATTATCCAAGGGGTCTGCCGTCGACGTCTCAACAACGGTGATGGGCGAAGACGGAGCATCCAGCCCCGACACCTCCCAGGGGGCCTGCCGCTGACACATCTATGACAATGGTGGGCATCGCTGGAGCATCCAGCTCCGGCATCACCCAGGGGGCCTGCTGTCGACGAATTTGCAATGATGGTAGACGACGCTGGAGTATCCATCTCCAGCATCACCAAGGGGCCTGCCGTCGATGTCCAAGCACGCTGATGACAGCAACAAGCGTGGATAAGTGAGTAAACTCTCCCGCCCATCTCTTGTTGCTATCAGGGTTCTATTATGGTATCCTGTACACCAGAGGCCTGCCGTCGACACATCTACGACGATGGTGGACAACACTGGAGCATCCAGTTCTGGCACCTCCCAAGGGGCCTGCCGTCGACGTCTCTACGACGATGGTGGGCAACGCCGGAGCATCAAGCTCTGACATATCCCAAGGGGCCTACCGTCGACGTCTCTATGACAATGGTGGGCGACACCAGAGAATCCAGCTCTGACATCTCCCAGGGGCCTGCCGTCAATGTCTCTACGACGATGGTGGACGACGTCAGAGCAGCCAGCTCTGGCACCCCGAGAGGGACCTGCCGTCGACGATTGTGGGCAACATTGAAGCAATCCACTCCAACTCCCCTTCTCCACTGGGGGCCTGTAACACCCTCATTTTCATGCATCATGCCCTACATGCACTCATATACATGTTTAACATTAGCCCACAACAAGAGAAACGAGTTTAAAATTGATTCGGAGCATTTAAAATTGATTTGGAGCAAAACCGCACTAAAAACGCAGGAAAGTGCGGACTAGTCCGATTTTACTGAGGACTAGTCCGATTTCTCTCTGACTAAAAACGGACTTGTCCGTTTTTGCTGCGGACTAGTCCGATTTTGGCTCTGGAAACTTTCGGACTTGTCCGATTTTGTGCGGACTAGTCCGATATTCCATGAATCCTTGAAAATTTGCTAAGTCCCTGGACTTTTCCGGACTAGTCCGGTGTTCCAGCGGACTTGTCCGTTTTCCTTTCTGACTAAGATCGGACTTGTCCGATTTTTGGCCAGACTTGTCCGATTTTCTCTCTGGACGACTTCGGACTAGTCCGGTCCTGTCCGGACTTGTCCGATATTTCGTGACTCCGAGATTGACCTTTTGTTTTACGACTTGTTTCTTGGGTTTCACGTCAAGTGGGCCTAGGGACGTCATGCCCAACTCTTTTGGAGCCCATGTGGGACTCTAAACCGGACTCTACTCATCCTAAACTCGAAATCCATCTAACCCTAGCCTCCACGCCTATATAAACAACCCCACCCCTTGGGTTGACATCTATTTGCCACTTTTCCACCCACCCAAACCCTAGTTCGTGGGGAGCCACCATCAAGGAGGGAGGAGAAGATCCCAAACAAGAAGAAGAAGAGGAGGAAACAAAGGAGGATCAAGATCTCCACCAAGTTTCGTCCTTCACCACCAATTCATCTCCAAGTTCATCACCAACCCTAGATCATCAAGATCCAAGTGTTACCTCCAAGTTTCTTGGTTCATTGGAGTTCTAAACACCTGGTATACCTTCTATTCTCTTTTCCTTACATGAATTCAACCCCTAAGCTCCGAATTTACGTCGATCTAGAAAACCCTAATCTGCTGATCTCGTCAAGTGCGGACTTGTCCGGTCCCTAGCGGACTAGTCCGATCTTCCTGGTTAAATTGTGTTGAATTAATTCTAAAATTTGATCTAATCAACCCCAAACCTGTATAAACTTGTTATAATCTATTAGAGCTAGTTAGTGATCATTAAAACCAATCTAGTAACAAGTTCTACCTTGCATTTGCATCAATCATGCATGTCATGACATATTGAGTAATATTTGTGCACTCTTTGATTGTGTTTCTTGTCTTGTATGTTTATTGTGTGGATTAGACGGATTTGCGCTAGAAAGTGCCGCGGAGGATCTACAGCATCAAGAGGTTGAAGGTTTTGACCCTAATCAACAGCAAGAGCAAGGCAAGTGTCCTTGAAGCATATTGATCCTGTTTTAAAATAAATGTTTTGTTTGCAAAACTGCATGCTGTGTCAATTTGATGGGAATCCTATGGTAGGAAGTTTACTAGTTTTGTTCGACCACCCTTGTCACCTGGAATTTATGGTAGAGAGAGTCGGGAAGGCTTTTTACTTTTTGCTTCGCTTAATCAACTGGGATGGAAAACAACTATACCAATCAATTTATTTATGCATGGATGAGATTATGGTTAACATGAACTGGTTAAATATGGTATGGTAATGGGTGATCTAAGCAAGCCTGGTATGTGGATGGGTTGGATGTTATGGTGGTTTGCTTGCTTTAGATCTAAGGACCGGTTCATGCGAGAATAAGCCAGGACTACAGTGCCACCACGAGGCCAAGTATGGGTGCGGCGTAGCTAATTAATTAGGGCTTTGCTAGTGCTGTTTGGACCATTGTGGATGCTCGGGGAAGGGGTAGTCGGATTGGGTTTGTTGATGATTGGTGGGACTACCCTGGGATCCGAATGGCTCAAGAGGGGGCCCTTGGTTGAAGATGTGCTCTGCGGGAGACATCACCTCCGGTGAAACCTCAGTGGGGTCTAAATAGGCTAGTAATCCCTTTGTAAAGGCTATTTTGTGATCTCTTGGCCACACACCAACGGAAGTGTGTAATGTGACCGACGGGTCATGGGCATAAGGGAGGTTCTTAGTCGCCGAAGGGTGATGAAATCACAAACACGTGGGTAAAGAGGTACAAACTCTGCAGAGTTAACTAAAACTATCATGATAGCCGTGCTCCCGGTTATGAGCACCTGGACAACTTCCATGATTAGAGGCAAATTGGAATTTGGGATGGTTATGGTTTGGTAATGGTATGGATGGTTATGGATTAATCTCTGGTATTGAATATGGTTATCGGCAATGGTGAAATTTGGACTTAATGATGATGGTAATGAATTCAATTTGGTATTATGGTAATACTCGTGATTATGTTGGGATTACTTCACATACTTATACTATATTGCTTTTCAAAAGTTTTAATGTACTTTTTAGCACTTTACCATTATTATCGTCGTCATTTGAATAAGCCACATGTCATACTTTCCACACTTGCTGAGTACGACATGTACTCACTCTTGCAATCCCCCACCCCAACAGTTGCAGGTCAGGATTGGGAGTTTAATGGCGATAATGCGGAGTTCTAGGCCGTGTCTACCGTCAGCTTTGCCTGTGGTGTTGATTGGAGCTGCGCATACATACCCTGTCGCTTATGCTGCATAGTTGCTTAGTTGTTTAATTAGTTTATTTCCGCTGCATTAGTTGAACTTGTCATTAATATTCATTAGAGCTTGTATTCGAGGATTTAATGAATTGTGTAATAAGAGTACTTATTTAATAATTTGAGCTGTGGTAATTTTCTGTATATCCTTTTGTGATTTCACTCGTGTATGTGTGATGAACATCCTGGGCACACATATGCGTTACCTTGGTTCATTTTCGGAACCGGGCGTCACAGATTGGTATCAGAGCCACAGGTTGACCGTAGGATGCAGCCTAGATAGAATGGACACTTTAGAGCACATAGGAGCACTCAGGAATCGATGTGTTTTTGCTTGGAGTGCTGCTTGCTATATATATTGCTTGCTTGTGTGCTTAATAGAGGATTTTGGGATGCCTTAGCATTGCCATGTCCACTTAGGCTAGTGTAGCTAGTTGTTTAGTTTCATATCCCTTGATGCATATAGTTGGGGCGTTTTCTAATTCTTACCTATTGCTTTTCTTCAGATGGCGAGGACTCGCAACCAGAGGGATGGCAATGATGAGGAGGAGAACAATGGAGTACCTCAGAACAACAATGGGCAAGGATCTACTCAGGGAGCTATCAACATCGAGCAGCTATTGGCCATGCAAAACCAGCTCATGCAGACCATGATACAGACTATGGGACAGCTGCAGGCTGGCAATATCAACAATCAGCCCCACATGCCTCCACCGCCACCCCCACCTCCTCATAACCGATTGGGAGAGTCTATGAGGACTAGGCCGCCAACCTTTGCTCAAGCCGCATACCCTATGGATGCGGATGATTGGCTCAAGTCCGTGGAGAAGAAGCTAGCCATTGTCCAATGCAGTGACCGGGAGAAGGTGCTATTTGCTTCTCATCAACTCGTTGGAGCAGCTGCAGATTGGTGGGATTCTTATTGCAGTGCTCATGAGAATCAAGAGAGAATCACTTGGGCCGAATTCAAGGAGAATTTCCGTTCTCATTATGTGCCCGAGGGTGTTATGATCTTGAAGAGGCAAGAATTTGAGAATTTAAGGCAAGGAAGATCAAGCGTGAGTGAATATCTCAATAAATTTATTCAACTCTCAAGGTATGCGCCTGAGGATGTTAGCCGGGACAGCCGGAAGCAATACTTGTTCATGAGGGGATTGAACAATACGATCCAAGTGCAATTGCTCAACTGTGATTATGTCAATTTTCAGAAGCTTGTGGACAAAGCAATTGTGGTTGAGAACAAGATCCGTGAGATGGAGCAAGAAATCAAGAGGAAGGCGCCCTATCAAGGACAGCAACAAGGAAGTAATGTGCGCCCTCGCTTTGCGCCGCCCAATGCGCCTCATTACAGCTCCTCTATTCCTGCTCAGTGCCCTGGTTATGCACCGCACCCAACTCAGTTTGTGCAGCAGTGCCCTGTCATACAAGCACCTAGGCCTCCGATGCCTTATGCACCTCGTGCTGATTTTCCTGGAGCCAATGTTCAAAACCAAGCTCGTCCCTATAATTCTGGTGGAGTTAAGAAGTGCTATACTTGTGGAGAAGCTGGACACTTGGCACATCAATGTCCTAAGTCGGGCCTTGGTCAAGGAAGCAATGCATCGAGGCAAAACCCAAGACCTAATGGAGGACAGCCACAAGGAAACCGTGGACAGCAAAATTTTGCTCGTGGCAACGTGAACCATGTCTCTACGGAGGATGCTCAACAAGCGGATTATGTGGTCATTGGTATGTTTCTCGCCAACTCCAACCCCGCGACTATGTTATTTGATTCTGGAGCATCGCATTCATTCATTGCATCGAAGTATGTTGCCAAGTATAGTTTGCTTATCTCTCATATGAAGTTTACTCTGTTGGTTAAGTCTCCTGGAGGAGAGATGAGGACAAATATAGTATGTCCAAAAGTAAGCCTTAGAATAAGGGGGGTAGACTTCTCCGCCAACCTCATTGTTTTAGATTCTCAAGGGTTGGATATTATACTTGGTATGGACTGGTTGAGGAAGCACAATGGGGTTATTGAATGTGCCACAAAGACAGTGAAGTTGACCAATGAGGAAGGGATAACTGTAGAATTTGAAGCATCTCAAACCGCACCGAAGCAATTGGAATTGAATCATATAGACGGTGCCGCAATTGAGGAGATTCCGGTTGTATGTGAATTTTTGGATGTGTTTCCGGATGAGTTGCCAGGTATGCCACCCGATCGAGACATTGAGTTTGTTATTGATTTAATACCTGGAACTGCACCTATAGCTAAGAGGCCGTATAGGATGCCTCCTATGGAATTAGCGGAGCTCAAGAAACAAATTCAAGAGCAATTAGAGAAGGGTTTTATTCGCCCTAGCTCTTCACCTTGGGGAGCGCCCGTTCTATTTGTGGACAAGAAGGACGGATCCCAAAGGATGTGCGTGGATTACCGAGCTCTCAACGAGGTAACAATCAAGAACAAGTACACCTTGCCACGCATAGAAGACTTGTTTGATCAGATGAAGGGTGCTTGTGTCTTCTCTAAGATTGACTTGAGGTCGGGATACTTTCAAATGAAGATTAGACCATCGGACATACCCAAGACAGCTTTTAGGACACGGTATGGATCTTATGAGTACACCGTGATGTCTTTTGGATTGACAAATGCACCTGCCTACTTTATGTACCTCATGAATAAGGTCTTCATGGAGTACTTAGATAAGTTCGTTGTGGTGTTTATTGATGATATTGTGATCTACTCGAAGGACGAGAAGGAACATGAGGAACACTTGAGGCTTACGTTGCAAAAATTGAGGGAGCATCAATTGTATGCCAAGTTCAACAAGTGCCAGTTTTGGTTGAAAGAGGTGCCATTTTTGGGTCATATAATCTCAGGAGGAGGAGTATCGGTTGACCCCGGAAAAGTGAGAGACGTGTTGAAGTGGGAACCACCGCAAAACGTCAAGGAAATAAGGAGTTTTCTTGGGATGGCTGGATATTACCGTCGGTTTATCAAGGATTTTTCCAAGATAGCCAAGCCTATGACGGAGTTGCTAATGAAGGGAAAGGCGTTCCAATGGACTGAAGCTTGTCAGAATAGTTTTGAGGAGTTGAAGAAGAGGTTGACAACAGCCCCGGTTTTGGTATTGCCGGATGTAAGCAAGAGTTTTGACATTTATTGTGACGCATCAAGACAAGGGCTTGGATGTGTATTGATGCAAGGAGGTCAAGTGGTCGCCTATGCGTTGAGACAATTGAAGAAACATGAGCAGAATTACCCCACACATGATCTTGAACTAGCAGCCGTGGTACATGCATTGAAGATTTGGAGACACTATATTCTTGGACATAGGTGTGAAATTTATACGGATCATAAGAGTTTGAAGTATATTTTCACACAAACGGATCTGAACTTGAGGCAACGAAGATGGTTGGAGATCATCAAAGATTATGATTTGGGGATCAACTATCATCCGGGAAAAGCCAATGTAGTGGCCGATGCTTTGAGTAGAAAAGTTGTAAGTCATCAACTTACAGTTCGAGAGTTACCGTCCGAGTTATGTAAGGAGTTTGAACGGTTGAACCTCGGGTTTGTAAATGAGATGGAGATGATGGAGTTAAACCCAACCTTGGAGCAGGAAATTCGAGAGGCCCAAACCGCAGATGAAGGGATCAATGAAATCAAGGAAAGGACCAAAGAAGGGAGAGAATTCAGATTTGATGAAGACGAATACGGTACCTTATGGCTTGGAAAGAGGATCGTTGTGCCTAATGTAAAACATATTCGGGAGACAATATTAAAGGAGGCACATGACTCGCCTTACTCGATTCACCCCGGTTGTACGAAGATGTACAAGGACTTGAAGACTTGCTATTGGTGGGATAGCATGAAAAAGGACATAGCCGAATATGTTGCATTGTGTGATGTGTGTCAACGAGTCAAGGCGGAACATCAAAGGCCAGCCGGATTATTGCAACCGTTGAAGATTCCAGAATGGAAGTGGGAAGAAATTGGAATGGACTTCATAATTGGGTTACCACGTACTCAGTCCGGGTATGACTCAATTTGGGTAATTGTGGATCGTTTAACCAAGTCAGCTCATTTTGTCCCTGTGAAGACCAAGTATACAGCTGCACGATTGGCCGAAAAATACATGGAGCATATTGTGTGTCGACATGGAGTCCCTAAGAAGATAGTCTCAGATAGAGGTTCTCAATTTACCTCCAGATTTTGGCAAAAATTGCATGAAGCTTTGGGAACGAGGTTGAATTTTAGTTCAGCATATCATCCTCAAACAGATGGACAAACCGAGAGGACCAATCAGATTTTGGAGGACATGTTAAGAGCTTGTGCTTTAAAGCATGGGAAAAGTTGGGACAAAAGCTTGCCATACGCGGAATTTTCATACAACAATAGTTACCAAGCAAGCTTGAAAATGTCACCATATGAAGCGCTTTATGGGAGGAAGTGTAGGACGCCTTTATTCTGGAATGAGGCAGGAGAAACTCAAGTATTTGGTCCGGATGTGTTGCAAGAAGCCGAAAAGCAAGTCCAAATAATTCGTGGAAACTTGAGGGCTGTCCAATCAAGGCAAAAAGGCTATGCGGATAATAGGAGAAGGAAATTAGCCTTTGAAATAGGAGATTTTGTTTACCTCAAGGTGTCACCAATGAGAGGTCATAAGAGGTTTAACATAAGAGGCAAGCTCGCACCTCGTTATATTGGACCATTCAAGATTTTGGACAAAAGAGGAGAAGTAGCATATAAGTTGGAGATGCCAGCTCATCTTTCAGACGTACATGATGTGTTTCATGTTTCCCAGCTCAAGAAGTGTTTGAGAGTACCGGAAGAACAAGTGCCAATGGAAGAATTGGAACTAGAGGAAGATTTAACGTATGCCGAGCAACCGGTCAAAATCTTGGAAACCAAGGAGAGAGTCACAAGGAACAAGGTGATTCGATGGTGTAAAGTCCAATGGAAGCACCATACCGAAAAAGAAGCAACTTGGGAGCTAGAAGATGATCTCAAGAAGGAATTTCCCTATCTCTTCTGTTCCGCGTCGAATCTCGAGGGCGAGATTCATTTTAAGGGGGGTAGGTTTGTAACACCCTCATTTTCATGCACCATGCCCTACATGCACTCATATACATGTTTAACATTAGCCCACAACAAGAGAAACGAGTTTAAAATTGATTCGGAGCATTTAAAATTGATTTGGAGCAAAACCGCACTTAAAACGCAGGAAAGTGCGGACTAGTCCGATTTTACTGAGGACTAGTCCAATTTCTCTCTGACTAAAAACGGACTTGTCCGTTTTTGCTGCGGACTAGTCCGATTTTTGCTCTGGAAACTTTCGGACTTGTCCAATTTTGTGCGGACTAGTCTGATATTCCATGAATCCTTGAAAATTTGCTAAGTCCCTGGACTTTTCCGGACTAGTCCGGTGTTCCAGCGGACTTGTCCGTTTTCCTTTCTGACTAAGATCGGACTTGTCCGATTTTTGGCCAGACTTGTCCGATTTTCTCTCTGGACGACTTCGGACTAGTCCGGTCCTGTCCGGACTTGTCCGATATTTCGTGACTCCGAGATTGACCTTTTGTTTTACGACTTGTTTCTTGGGTTTCACGTCAAGTGGGCCTAGGGACATCATGCCCAACTCTTTTAGAGCCCATGTGGGACTCTAAACCGGACTCTACTCATCCTAAACTCGAAATCCATCTAACCCTAGCCTCCACGCCTATATAAACAACCCCACCCCTTGGGTTGACATCTATTTGCCACTTTTCCACCCACCCAAACCCTAGTTCGTGGGGAGCCACCATCAAGGAGGGAGGAGAAGATCCCAAACAAGAAGAAGAAGAGGAGGAAACAAAGGAGGATCAAGATCTCCACCAAGTTTCGTCCTTCACCACCAATTCATCTCCAAGTTCATCACCAACCCTAGATCATCAAGATCCAAGTGTTACCTCCAAGTTTCTTGGTTCATTGGAGTTCTAAACACCTGGTATACCTTCTATTCTCTTTTCCTTACATGAATTCAACCCCTAATCTCCGAATTTACGTCGATCTAGAAAACCCTAATCTGCTGATCTCGTCAAGTGCGGACTTGTCCGGTCCCTAGCGGACTAGTCCGATCTTCCTGGTTAAATTGTGTTGAATTAATTCTAAAATTTGATCTAATCAACCCCAAACCTGTATAAACTTGTTATAATCTATTAGAGCTAGTTAGTGATCATTAAAAGCAATCTAGTAACAAGTTCTACCTTGCATTTGCATCAATCATGCATGTCATGACATATTGAGTAATATTTGTGCACTCTTTGATTGTGTTTCTTGTCTTGTATGTTTATTGTGTGGATTAGACGGATTTGCGCTAGAAAGTGCCGCGGAGGATCTACAGCATCAAGAGGTTGAAGGCTTTGACCCTAATCAACAGCAAGAGCAAGGCAAGTGTCCTTGAAGCATATTGATCCCGTTTTAAAATAAATGTTTTGTTTGCAAAACTGCATGCTGTGTCAATTTGATGGGAATCCTATAGTAGGAAGTTTACTAGTTTTGTTCGACCACCCTTGTCACCTGGAATTTATGGTAGAGAGAGTTGGGAAGGCTTTTTACTTTTTGCTTCGCTTAATCAACTGGGATGGAAAACAACTATACCAATCAATTTATTTATGCATGGATGAGATTATGGTTAACATGAACTGGTTAAATATGGTATGGTAATGGGTGATCTAAGCAAGCCTGGTATGTGGATGGGTTGGATGTTATGGTGGTTTGCTTGCTTTAGATCTAAGGACCGGTTCATGCAAGAATAAGCCAGGACTACAGTGCCACCACGAGGCCAAGTATGGGTGCGGCGTAGCTAATTAATTAGGGCTTTGCTAGTGCTGTTTGGACCATTGTGGATGCTCGGGGAAGGGGTAGTCGGATTGGGTTTGTTGATGATTGGTGGGACTACCCTGGGATCCGAATGGCTCAAGAGGGGGCCCTTGGTTGAAGATGTGCTCTGCGGGAGACATCACCACCGGTGAAACCTCGGTGGGGTCTAAATAGGCTAGTAATCCCTTTGTAAAGGCTATTTTGTGATCTCTTGGCCACACACCAACGGAAGTGTGTAATGTGACCGACGGGTCATGGGCATAAGGGAGGTTCTTAGTCGCCGAAGGGTGATGAAATCACAAACACGTGGGTAAAGAGGTACAAACTCTGCAGAGTTAACTAAAACTATCATGATAGTTGTGCTCCCGGTTATGAGCACCTGGACAACTTCCACGATTAGAGGCAAATTGGAATTTGGGATGGTTATGGTTTGGTAATGGTATGGATGGTTATGGATTAATCTCTGGTATTGAATATGGTTATCGGCAATGGTGAAATTTGGACTTATTGATGATGGTAATGAATTCAGTTTGGTATTATGGTAATACTCGTGATTATGTTGGGATTACTTCACATACTTATACTATATTGCTTTTCAAAAGTTTTAATGTATTTTTTAGCACTTTACCATTATTATCGTCGTCATTTGAATAAGCCACATGTCATACTTTCCACACTTGCTGAGTACGACATGTACTCACTCTTGCAATCCCCCACCCCAACAGTTGCAGGTCAGGATTTGGAGTTTAATGGCGATAATGCGGAGTTCTAGGCCGTGTCTACCGTCAGCTTTGCCTGTGGTGTTGATTGGAGCTGCGCATACATACCCTGTCGCTTATGCTGCATAGTTGCTTAGTTTGCTTAGTTGTTTAATTAGTTTATTTCTGCTGCATTAATTGAACTTGTCATTAATATTCATTAGAGCTTGTATTCGAGGATTTAATGAATTGTGTAATAAGAGTACTTATTTAATAATTTGAGTTGTGGTAATTTTCTGTATATCCTTTTGTGATTTCACTCGTGTATGTGTGATGAACATCCTGGGCACACATATGCGTTAGCTTGGTTCATTTTCGGAACCGGGCGTCACAGGGCCAGTCAAAGACATCTTGCGCTCAAGCGGTAGGCGTACCCAACAACCTGGCCACGCCTACCAGGGGGCCTCTAAGGGGGTTCCATAGGCAGGACAGCAACTAGCGACAAATCAGCCCTGTCAACTGTGCAATCATTGGTTCCTCAAAAGCTAACGACATCATCAGAAAGCTCTTCAAAACCTTACACAGAAAAGGAATTGGGGCAAAATTTTGAGAAGCATATGAAAATCCAACAAACAAAACAACATGGATTCAAATTCATTGACAATTATTTAGAAAGAGGTCACCCCTGGTTACAAAAGCACCACGCCTTGGTGCCACCGGTCTCAACTCCGCTGGAGCGAAGAAGCCATGTCCTTGGCAAGGCCCTGGACTTTGGCCCTCGCCTCCTCCTCCTGCTCGTCAAGGGGGCCTTTCTCCACCGGCTCTAGCGAGATCGTCAGGTACCAACTCCGGGAGCACACCAAGACATGGGAAGCCACCATCTCAGCTAGCTCCTTTCCTTCGACCTTGAGCCGCCTTGCGAGGACAGTGTCCACTGACCCTAACAACGAGCTGAGGGAGTCCAAGGCGGGAAGCACCCGGGCCACCCCTTGAGATGGCTCCCCGCGCATCACAGGACCAAGGCCGAGAGGTTCCAACACTGCTCCAGCACGGGCCAGGATGTCTCGGATCCCTTGGGTCTTGGCCGCGCAGGAGGCCTAGAGGCTTTCCGCTTCTCTCTACGCAGTCTACTTCCGATCGGCGAGCTCCCGAGCACGATGCTCCAGATCATCCTCCTGGCGCCTGATGGCGAGCTCCAAGTCCTGCAAAGCCCGGCGTTTCTCCTCTAGGCTCCTGGAGACCTCCTCCTCCTTCGCTGCCAAGTTCCATTCTGCGTCAGCAACGACAACCTCGCGACGGACCAACTCCAGCCGCTGATCCTCACACAGCTTTAGGCGAGCATCAGCGGCAGCATGGGCCTTCAAGACCTTCACCTAATGATCCTTGTTCTTGGCGTCGACCAGTTTTACCAAGCGTCGCTCCTTCGCAAGCTGATCCCACTCTCGGGGGAACATAATTTGCGTCTGGGGCAAGACGGACTGGGCCGCGGCAATAGCATCGGGGAGAGGGATTGGCGCGATTGTCACCACGAACGACTGCCCTCCGCCCCTCCTGCCGACACCACGGCAGACACCAGCACCTGGGGACCAGATGGTTCCCTGGCTGGAGCTACAGGAACCGCCGCGCTGCTGCCCAATGCCGGAGTCCACTTCTCCGCTGCAAGTACATTGCCGGTAGCCGGTACCGAGTCGCCATCTTGCGTGCCAATGACATCAGGCGCTGGCGCCGCTTCAACGGTGGGCAGGTCAGCTCCGCCAAGGGAAGCAGCTACGACCAAGTTAGCCTCCTCCTCGCTTGACACTTCCTCACCTGGCACTTCCTCGCCTGGCGCCACTTCTGCCCCGCCTACCTCGATGGACGGGGGTCCAGAGATGTCGACAACAACAAAGGTCGACACACCTTTGGGCGTAGGATGCGGCGCGGTAGACTCTATTCCAGCTCCGGGAGAGGCAAGGGCTATCAAGCCCACCCCTAGAAGCACCAAGGGCACTGAGTCGGCTGACGATGCCCTGAAAGGCCAAGGTGAAACTCCGTCAGAGCGAAAAAAAGAAAAGAAATAGCAGAGTTAGAAGCTGCGGCTTACCAGCGAGACAGGCCGCTCCAATGACCCTGGCCTTCCGCCCCACGCGATAGATCGAGGTCGTCAGGACCCGAAGACAAGGCCGGCGCCGCCATCTTTGGCACCGGCTCTTGATCAACCTGCGTCGGCCCGACCACCTGCGCAGACCCCTTTGTGCCTCCTCCAGAACCAGAACCACCGCTAGAGTCAGAAACCAAGTTGATGACGGGAGCATCGGCCGCAGTGGCCCCATCGCGAGGGGAGATGGGGGTACTGTCCCCCCGCGTCAACTTCCACTTCTTCGGCACAGTGGTAGTGAACCCTCGACTAGAGGGCGAGAATGCTTTCCTGGTGTCGGAACTGGCACTGGTTGGCTTCCTTCCAGCCTGACAGAAGATGTTGGGGGCCCTACCTCCGCCCTTTCCGAAGAACGGGAGGAGGACCCGACCTTGGTTGCGTCATGGCGCGGCACCGCGCTAGGACCGTAGAAGCCACGGACGTCTCCTCGAGGTGCAGGCGAGTAACGCCAAACACATTGACTTCCGGCATCGAGCTCAGCAGTTCATCTCTCAATTTTGGAGTCATGAAGAGCGGCTGGCAGTCGTTCGGGATGGAGATGTGGTCATCATCGACTGTGTTGGAGGTCACCACCTTTAACAAGCCCTCCAACACCTCCGAGGTCGGGTCGTCCAGATCCAACCGGCACCGATCATAGGTGCCGACGTAGTGACAGGACCCATACCGGCACTTCAGGAGAGGGGCGGTGCAGCGATGCAAGATGTCAGCCAACACCATCAAGTAGGTCAAGCCTTTGCGCGCCAGGGACTTGATCCTCCTCAATATCGGCGTGTACTCCTTCGTCAACCTCTGGAAGGATTCCCAGGTGGTGGGATCAAAAGTCGGACCTTCAAAAGGCATCTTCAGCGCTGGATGGGCCTCAACCCGCACTATCGCCCAATCTTCCCTCCAGGTCTTCCACTTGCCCCCTTTGAGCAAAGGAATGTAGGAATTGGAGGTCTTGTCCTAGTGCCGAAAGTAGTAGGCACCCACCTGGGTTGTCTTGCTCTTTCGGATGGTCTTCATCACAAAGAAGAACTATAACATCTCCAACGTTGGCTTGCAGCCCACGAACGCCTCACAGAAGTGGACGAACACCGCGATCACGACGATGGAGTTCGGCAACAGGTGGTGAAGCTGCAACTCGTACTCCTCTAGCACTGCGATGAAGAACCTCGACGGCGGAAGTCCCAGCCCCGAAGACATGTAGGCGGCAAAGAGGACGGTCTCGTCTTCGCGCGGGTCTTCAAGGGTGGGAGATCTGCACAGGATCATCCACGCACACTTCGCCGCTAACCAGCCAAGCGGTCGACGCATCAACAACAGGCCATCTGCCGACTGGATGCGAGAAGGAGGCAGCGGGGAAGCCATTGGAGCCAGGGAAGGTGAGAACTTTGGCTGAGAGGTGAAGGTTTGGGCGCTCAAGGAAGAAGGCGAAAACTTAGGCTGCGGGGTGAGAGTAAGGGAGGAACCATTCCCTCTAACAAAGGTTCCCTTTTTTATCACCCCCACGATGCCTGAGTACTTCGTGCAAAGCTTCAGCCCGCACCACTTAACGCACAATGCCCATGACAATGGGCCCTACACCCTCTGCTAGAAGCACTGGCCCAGGCGATCAACCACCTGAGAAAACAGCTGAAGGGGCTCCTATAAAGGCGGTGCAAACGAAAGTGCAATAGCTGCATCGGGAACCGTCATGGTAAAAGACGCCGTCGAAGACAGAGGTACTAGAGCAAGCAAGGATCCCATCGCCATAGCCCCGCCACAGGAAGAGGACGTGTGGCGACGTTAGTAGAAGCGTCCACTGCTTCGACTATCCAAGGCAGAATTCAAAGAATAGTGCAGGAAAATATGGAAAGGGCTCCACCTTTGAGCTCTTCACCTCGCCCCAAGGTGGACCCAGGGGCCACTGTCGGTACCCTGCAGACGGGGTACCCTCACAAACAGGATGAAGACACTAAGGCACGTCCGGAGGCGCCATGTGTCCCAAAGGTGCCAAGACCTCGGCCTCCCTCAAGACAGAGCCCCAACACCGCCACAAGAGACTCGAAGATGGGACTTGGCCCCACCCGTGAGACGGGCTCCCCAAATGCGACGCGTTGGGACACAACCTCACCCAACCTCAGGGAAGAGCTCCGGTGCTGTCACGTGGCTCGGAGTGTCGGGCCAGGAACCCTCCGTGGGGAAGGGCACGGAGCTGCCATGTCCCCTGGAGAGCTTCGAAGCTGCGATGCGTCACAAAGGACAGGGGTTGGCCTCCCCAGCAGGGATCAGCCCCGACGCTGCCATGTGTCCTGAAACTTACTCTAGACGGTAAGGTGCGGGAGTTAAGGGACGATGCACTCCGTCCAAGCCAAGGGTTGAAGACGCGCACCCACTTCCGGCGCACAACACGGAGCACGCCAACGGTCAGAGACCACTCTGACCAATCACATCGCAGTGAAGGCGCTGCAGGCCTATCCCACTTGGCCAGGTGGGTAGCTTGCGGCAACAAGACAGGCTAACGGGACACCTTCTGCCATTGTTAGCAACAACGTGTGGACTACTGACGAGAGAGGCGGCAAGACGGCTCTTCACTGCCACAGTCAGAGCAAGCTTATGCGAAAAGCCTTAGATCTTTAGGATAAGATTGCCCAGGGACCACCTGTCGGGCCCCGAACCCCACTTGTAAGGCATCCGACCTTGTCTATAAAAGGCCCGGACCGCCACCGTTACAAAGGGATCCAACACCCAACATCTAACATCAAACTCACGCATACACACACACCAGCAATACCATCCACCGTGGAGTAGGGTGTTATGCTCCTTGCGGCCCGAACCATGTAAAAACCATTGTGTCATACTCTCTCACGCGCTCGCACACTTGATTGAGGCCTAAGCCCCGCCAAACAAGAACCTCCGCGGGCTGCTCCTTAGCAGATCCGGGGAAGTGTCGCATTAACACTTTGACAGTCTGTTTTTTATTAGTTTTGTTCATGCTACAACTGTTCTAGAAATATAACAGGGGACAGAGGGGAACCGATGACAGCAAAAAAAAAATACATGGCTGGGAAGAATCAAACTCTTAACCTGTTGTTTCCTTGCCTACGGACTTACCAATTCGGCTGAAAGAATTCTCATGTCTTGGATGTAAAACTAATTTTATTATAGCTTGATCTGTGATGCCCGCTCTGCAAACCAGACTCCTGCTTGATGGTGGATCGACGCCCGCCCGCCTCTTCCATGCTCGCTCGCATCTCGGCCAGCGCCACTGCACCTTCTTTAGTCGCCCAGATCTCAACCAGTTAGTGGTATGTTCTCTCGTCGTCCGTCCGTCTTGCTGCTCAATTACCACCGTCGCTCTTCTTCCATTTTACAAACTGCATATGTGAATTGTTTTATTTGTATGGGGGTATGTGCAAAACGTTTCAATCTACCGTGTCACCTATGCTAGATGTCGTGTCCGCCACGTGGACACGCCATCTGTGTTATGGACTGTTGCTAAACCACATAATTATATTAGAGGTCTTTTAATGCATTTTAATAGTTCGTGGACCTATTTGACACACTCTTCCAAGTTTGTGTACCGCAGTGCATTTTACTCTAAGAAATACATAATATTATCATTTCATCCTTCCACTAGTCACTCTCATCCTCTTCATTCTCTTAGAAGATCATGCTTAAAAAATGAAAGTAATAAAATATTTTTTCATTTAACTTATATGTCAAGTACTCTTTCCATCTTTGAAAATTTGAGTATTTGAGAACGGAGAGTAGTCATCTGCAAAAGAAGCTTGGGATGTTTAAATTTCAGGTGCTTGAAATTTCAAAAAAATTCACGCACCGTGAAATTTGTAGCTAATTACTATAATTAACCACTAATCATTGTAATTAATCATTAAACCTTTATTATATAGGTTAATCAATTATAAAATAATTTTGTTTAATTATTATACAATTAACATAATCTTTATAAATTATGAATTGACAATTTAAAACAGTTGATCATCTTCTCACTGTAGTTGTAGTCAGCAAGCTCGGCACAACGGCGCCTGAAATCTTGGCCAGATTCAATTCAGGCGCCTAACAAGAAGGGTCTGTTTGGTTCAATGCCTAACTTATCTAAGCCTAATGTTAGACATGCCACACTATTTTAGGCAGACGTTTGGTTGCTGACTAAGGTTAAGCTTGCCACAAAAGTGAGACAACTTTTGCTTCTATTGTCTAACAAAAAACTGACTCAACTGTGGCGCTCGAATTGACCGCCTAAGCTTAGTCATTTTGACTAAGCTTAGTCATGGTAACAAGCCAAACACATAGCACACTTTTTTAGGCGCGTTTAAGCTTAGGTTATAGTAACTGTCGGTACCCTGCGTACCGGATACCCCTTGGGACTACAAAGAGTGCAAAGGAACTCCACCTATCTGAGTTGAAGACCTCCGAAGGCCCCACGTGTAACTCGGAACCGGACCTGCATCCCTTCTATGGTTAGTCCCAGTGTCGCCACGTGTATCATAAAACCGGAGCTACATTCCATACATGGGAAAGCTCCAGACTAGATACCTGTGTGGCACCCCCGGACCTAACCCTCGACAGAGAGAAGCACCGGTACTGACACATGTACAATAGCACCGGACCTACTCGTCCAAGACAGTAAGCTCCGGAGCTGCCACGCGTCCAACTGCCAGACCTTCAACCTCAACAGGCAGACTAGTGGACCTCCAACGGCTCGGACCTTCAAGGGTCATTAAAGGCTTCAAGACCTGATTATGTGTCATTAATGCCATCTTAATGACACACGATCGGAGGACTCTTAATATCAGTAATGCCACCATTAAGGCATGTTACCACACTGTTAAGGAGAATTAAGTACATTAACCGTGTATTAAGCATGAGTAACCGCCAGGGCCACATGTCGGGCCAGGCTAATGATGTAACAGCCAATCCTTGTACTATAACAGGACTGGCCAAGCGATACACGGGAGGGACTCTTCCAGACACTCTGGTGTCTAACACACAAGCGCTCAGACGCTCAATACAACAACAACACATACCCGTGGAGTAAGGTATTACGCTCAGGCGGTCCGAACCACGTAAATCCTCGTGTCAAATCGCCATCTTGCTCTGAATCTCCGCGCGCCCTAACCGAACTACAAAACTCCGCGGTCTACTAACCGTAGTGCCGGGAGAATTGCCGGAACCAGACTCTGACAGTTGGCGCGCCAGGTAGGGGCATCGCCTGAGATTCAAAGATGGTGAATTCTGCTACTGGATCATCCAACGGTAACCACGCTGAGCAACCTGCTGGAGGCAATCCCTAACATAGAACAACCAGCAGGTGCTGTGGCTCCAGCAGGAGTCATGCCACCACCGCCACCGTCCGCTCCGGTGAATCAAGCTGGACAGCAAGATGGGGCGTCTGCGTCAGTCACTACATCGGTGAACAACAACCCCGAACACACGCTTAATGCTACGCGTGCTCTTCGTCAATGTCCACCGTCTCCAGGAGCACCCCAGGGTGCGATGGAACAGTGGAGAGCTGATGTGGATCATCTGGTTACAGTAGCAGCCGATCACATCAGCAATCAAGGTCCTCCCCCCTCAGGGCGGGCCCCATCCCAGCATCGGACCTTGTCGGGTAGGCTCGGTCCGCAAGCTTCGCAGCACGGGAGGTGTGTTGCATCTCAACAAGCGACGTCACTGCCTTCTGAGGCGCGACGTACTCATACGATAACGAGGCTTTTGACTCATGACCTCCGGGCCGAGCTCGATCGTCGTTACCGGCAACAGGACGACCGTGTCCACATCGAGTGTGCTCGTGAGAGGCGAGAGGCTCGGGACAGTCCTGCTCCTGAGGGAGTAGGAGGAGGCTATTCTGCCTTGGCCATGCACCTACACATGGTCAGATGGCCGCAGAAGTTTCGGCCTCACCCGCCGGAGAAATTTGACAGGACAGTTAATCCCGCCGAATTTCTTCAAATTTACTCCACTGCAATCCTTGTGGCTAGGGGAAATGAGGCCGTGATGGCCAATTATTTCCCTGTGGCTTTGACTGGGACCACCAAGTCTTGGTTCATGAGCCTTCCACCTGACTCCATCAACAGTTGGGCGGAGTTGTGCCAACAGTTCATCGCCAATTTCGGGAGCTCATACACCCGACCAGGCACAGAACTTGATCTTTTTGCTGTCAAGCAAAAAGGGGGAGAGTCCTTGCGATCTTTCATCCAGAGGTTCTCCTAGGTATGAAATACCATTCGTTCTATATCAAGCGCTTCTGTTATTGTAGCATTCAGACAGGGAGTTCGAGATAAGAAAATGTTGGAGAAACTAGCGACCAAGGAAGTCACCAGCGTCACGGAACTCTTCAGCTTGGCAGACAAGTGTGCCAAGGCTGCAGAGGGCCATGAAATGCACTCCAATCCACCTCCGGAGGCCAAAAAAAATTCTCCAAGGGTGAAGCCACTAATTCCGGGAGTGGCAAGAAGAATAAAAAGTCCAACAGCAAGAAGAAGCCGTTGGCCGGCACACCTATTACCGCTGCTGCCACAACTCCGGGTGGCTGGGGGCCACGCCCCGAGAAACAACCTCGACCGTTGTCTGAAGACGGTGGAAGCTCCAAGATGTGGTGTCCCATACACAAGACGGACAACCACAACTTGGAAAACTGCCGAGAGGTCAAGAACCTTGCCGAGCGCTACAACAAGCGTCGGGAAGAAGCTCCTTTCCGTCTAAGGGAAGGAAAACAAAAAGTCGACGAAGCCCCGGCTGAAGAGGAGTTAGGCTTTCAGGACCCCAAAAAGCTCTTGAAGGCTGTTTACACCTCAGTTGACGACAACTCCGACGTCTCCGACAACGAGCATCAGAAAACCATGAACACCATCTCTGGTGGTTCATGGAACATCACTTCCCGCCGTGTCCTCAAGACAATGCGGCGGGACATGGCCTCTGTAGCTCCCACCGCCAGGGCGGAGACTCATCGGAAGTGGATGGATACTACCATCACCTTCGATGCTTCAGACTGCCCTCGGAACATGATCGGAGCTGGCCAACTTCCACTGATAGTATCCCCGACCATCAATAACATCCAGCTCCACCATGTAATGGTGGACGGGGGCTCAGGGCTGAACGTCATAAGCTTCAAAGCCTTCGTCAAGCTTTAGCTCTGACCTTCGGATCTTCACCCCTCTCGACCTTTCTCCGGAGTAGGTCCGGGGGCCATAACTCCACTCGGTGCCATTACTCTCCCGGTGACCTTCGGGACTTGAGAGAATTACAGGATTGAGAAGTTGGTCTTCGACGTGGCACATATCAACTTGCCATTCAACGCCATCTTGGGCAGACCAGCTTTGTACAAATTCATGGCTGCTGCTCATTATGGCTACTTGGTGTTGAAGATGCCAACACCATTAGGCGTTCTCCAGATCCGCGGAGATCGCACCGCCGGAGTTACTGCTCTGGAAGAACTCCACGCGCTTGCTATAGTGCAGGAGGAAAAATCTGGAAAGGAGCAAGCTATGAAGCCCCCAATCATTCGTCACCGAGGCTCGACTTCCGGACCTCGTGTGCAACCAAGCAGCGACACCGACATTCGCGTCATAGTCGTCCAAACTTGTTCCAACGCTGCTCAGACCACTCGTATATCAGGAGGTCTGAATGACAAATAGGAACTCACGCTCATCACTTTTCTCTGGGCTGATGTCGACGTGTTTGCCTGGCAACCACCACAAATGCCCGGGATCCCTAGGGAAGTGATTGAGCACAATCTCAAGATTTATCCCGACGCTCGACCTGTACATCAGAAGCCTCGGAAGCAATCAGTAGAGTGACAAAACTTCATACGTCAAGAAGTCTTCCACCCAAAATGGCTGGCAAACCCAGTCGTTGTACCCAAGGCCGGCGGGAAGCTTTGGATGTGTATCGACTACACAATACTGAATAAGGCATGTCCAAAGGATCCATTTACACTACCTAGAATAGATCATATAGTGGATTCCACCTCCGGTTGTGAATTACTGTGTTTCCTAGTTGCATATTCTAGGTATCATCAGATCAGAATGTCTAGGGAAGATGAAGAGCATACTGCCTTCATCATAGTAGAGGGATTATACTGTTACACTGCCATGCCATTCGGTCTCAAAAACGCTGCTTCAACGTTTGTGCGAGCTATGTACAAAACTTTTGGAGAGCTCATCAGAGATGTAGTGGAAGTGTACATCGATGACATCATCGTCAAGATCAAGAACAAGGAGTCATTTCTTGACACCTTGCAAGCTGTCTTCGACAAGTTTTGAATCACACGCACAAAGCTGAACCTAGACAAGTGTGTCTTCAGGGTGAGCTCCGGAAAGCTTCTTGGATTCTTGGTGAAACACCGAGGAATAGAGGCGAACCCGGCGAAGATTAAAGCTGTTGAAGACATGCAGCCACCAGCTCGCATCAAGGATGTCCAGAAGCTGACTGGATGTCTACCTGCCCTCAGCCGGTTCATCTCAAGACTGGCGGAGCGGGAGCTACCCTTCTTCAAATTATTGAGGAAGTCCAGACCATTCCAATGGTCTGAAGAAGCAGAAAAGGCTTTCCAAGAGCTAAAGCAGCAACTCACTACTCTACCAACTTTGGTAGCTCCGAATCCTGGTGAGCCACTTCTGCTTTACATTTCAGCAACTGACGAAGTTGTCAGCATGGTCCTGGTTGCGGAAAGACCAGAACCATCTCCAGTTCAGGAAGCCAGACCCCTCCGGGAAGGTCCGGAGCTACCTGAAGGCGAGTCTGGGTCCCAGCCCCCAGACCCAGATCCTCAAGACGAGACGCCAGAGGATCAACCTCCTTCAAATGAAGGAGTTATTGTTGCTGAATAAGAAGATCCGGATCCTTCTGGGAAGTTCCGGGTCACTCTAGAAGAAGCTCCGAATTCCTCTAGCAAGAACCTGGATGTCCCAGAAGATGCTCCGGACCCCTCCGGGAGGGTCCGGGTTGATGAGGAGGAAGCTTCGGGCCCCTCCAGGAGGGTCCGGATAGTCCAGCACCCAGTGTACTTCATCAGCGGGGTACTCCATGACGCCAAGACTCGGTACTTAGAGGTGCATAAGCTGCTCTACGCAGTTCTTATTGCCTCTAGGAAGCTTCGTCACTACTTCCAAGCTCACAAGATTTCAGTGGTAACCTCTTATCCACTTCGTGCAATCTTGCATAACCCCAACTCTACTAGGAACATTGCAAAGTGGGCAGCGGAATTGGCCGAGTTCGACCTTGAATTCGTCCCAAGAAAAGCAATCAAGAGTCAAGCATTGGCAGACTTTGTGGCGCAGTGGACCCCCTCTCCATCAAACCTGGGGCCCCAGTGAGCAGAAGCCGGAATCCAAGGTTCTGGTCTTCACTGAGCCTCACTGGACTCTCTACTTTGATGGCTCTGTGCAGAAGCAGGGGGCCAGAGCTGGAATCCTTCTCCTAACTCCGACCGAGGAGAAGGTCAAATACATGGTTCACCTTGACTTCAAGGAGACCAACAACATGGCGGAGTATGAAGCACGAATCTATGGGCTCAAGGTGGCACTATCATATGGTGTCAAGCAGCTATTGGTAAAGGGTGATTCGCAGCTCATTATAAAAAAAGTTAAAGGTGAATGCTGCTGCAATAACCCTCAATTAGCTGCATATCTACTTGAAGTCCAGAAGCTTCAGAAGGACTTCAAAGTCTTGGATCTTTGCCATGTCCAGCGTCTCAACAACGCTGAAGCTGATGAACTCTCGATGAAATCTTCAACCGGAGCTCCGGTTCCCGACGGAACCTTCATCCAGAGATTGTCAGGACCAAAAGCTCAGCCTACCGAATTGAGCGAAGGGGGCGAGACCAGCACCTCGAAGCTGGCGGTCCCGATGGCCCTGTTACCATGGCGTCCATCAAGGGTCGTAGGGGCTGTAGGAAGCTCCGAGCAACCCAGCACGCAAGACTCAAAAGCTCAAGTTAGCTCCGATGCATGGATCTCGGAGATCTGGAGCTACTTGAAAGACAACATCCTTCCTGAAGATAATGTATCTGCTGACCGGATAGTCAGATTGGCTAAAAGATACACACAGGTAGAAGGGGATCTCTACCGGCGTGGTGCCAACGGCATCCTAATGAGGTGGCATTACAAGGGAAGAAGGTCGCGAGCTCCTCGTAGAAATCCATGGAGGCGAGTGTGGGAACCACACGTCTTCCCGCACATTGGTCGGCAAAGCCTTCCGGCATGGTTTTTACTGGCCTACAGCACTCCAGGATGCAACCGAGCTAGTGAAGAAATGTGAAGCATGCCAGTTTCATGCGAAGCAAATTCACACACCAGCTCAACCTCTACAAATGATACCTCCGACATGGCCATTCGCCGTGTGGGGTATGGATATCTTGGGACCTTTCCCAAGAGCCGTCGGAGGTTACAAGTTCCTGTATGTCGCCATCGACAAGTTCACTAAGTGGTCGGAAGCAACTCCAGTTGTGACAATAAACAAGCAATCAACTATCAATTTCTTGCAGTCCATAGTATGTAGATTTGGAGTCCCAAACAAGATCATAACTGACAACGGGACCCAATTCACAAGGTCTGCATTCCAAGGATATAGCGAAGACCTCGACATCCAAGTAGTCTACACTTTCGTAGCTTACCCGACAAGCCATGGCCAAGCTGAGAGAGCGAATGCAGAAATACTAAAAGGACTCAATACATGCACATATGAGCACCTGAAAAAACATGGAGCCAACTGAATTGAAGAGCTTCCGCCCACCTTGTGGGCAAACAGGACAACTCCAAACCAATCGACTGGAGAGACACCCTTCTTCCTGGTGTACGGAGCAGATGCAGTCCTTCCTCCTGAAATCACCTTGGGGTCGCTCTGGGTCTGGACCTTCAACGAAGCCACGCAGGACCAGCTCCGGCGTGAAGACCTTGACCTCGTTGAAGAGGGAAGATGTCGAGCAGCTGTTCAAAATGCACGATACCACCAAGCGCTCCGGTGCTATCACCAAAGGCATGTGCATAACTGACAGCTCGAGGAAGGCGATCTGGTGTTACAGAGAATACAAACTCGAGAAGGGTTAAACAAACTTTCCCCCAGCTGGGAAGGACCCTTCCGAGTGATCAAAGTATCCCGTCCCGGATGCGTTCGCTTGGCAACCGAGGATGGGACACCGCTCCCTAATCCTTGGAACATTGAGCACCTCCGTAAGTTCTACGCTTAATATCATGGAGGTGAGTCTGTAATTACATATGATGTATGTTAAAGCGTCATTGTACAGAGTCGGGTGACTCCTCTGGGAGGACAGCCAGATCTTTCCCGGAAGGTCCGCAAAGTTCAAGCAACACTTGACACAGTCTCAGAACTAAAAGTGTAGCTAGTTACCTTGGGTCAAACAAGAAATGCAACACACTTAGCCTGGTTCCGTACCCTAAGAGTGTACTTGTTTCCCCTGTACCCTGGATCTATAATGAAAGACATCATTATGTGAAAACAGACTCCATGTGCATTTATTTTGTACAGGATCATTCTTTTTTATTTTCTTGTCTATAACAAAGTTGTGCAATTCTCAAGAAACTTTAGCTCTAACAATTCATATATAATTCAAGTTGCATTGTTAATTCTTTTGGGTCTTAACATTGTTGAATGGCATACTCGCCTGAACGCCAAGCCAATTTAGGTCCGGAGTGTGCTATCGACTTAGCCTGGTCCTGCGCCCTAAGTACGCCACTCTACCTACACCCCTGCAGGCCTGAGTAAGGTGAGTCCAGAAAACGATTGGACCTGGAGAAGATAAGCAAACACACTTGATTATATATAGAATTACGGTCGACCTAAAAATTTCTTTCGAGAATAGTAAGCCGCAAAAGAGTTATAGATAAGAAATGGATTTTTCTGTTTTTCTTGACTTCAGTGTGCAGGAAAAATAAAAATCTCATGATGATGGTGGATGATGCCGGAGCTATCAAAGCTTCGACATCCCCTAAGGTGGCCCGCTGTCGATGTTTTAAACATTGATAGTAGGCGTCGTCGGAGCTATCAAGTTCCAACAAATCCAGGGAGTCAGCCGTCAACGTGAAGAAAAGATGGTAGAAGGACACCCCAATGTGGTCTGCTATCGACGCTCTACGTATTGACAGTGGTCGCTGCCGGAGCTACTAAGCTCTGACAACCCCAGAGGACCAGCTGTCGACGCTCTACGTGTTGACAATAGTCACTGCCGGAGCTAGAAAGATCCGACAACCTCAGGGGGCCCTGCTATCGACGACTTTGGACATACACTCTACAAGTTCGAAGCACTCAAGTCTTCAACAAAATGCTACATCCTTTTGGTACATGTTGGCAATCAAATTGTGTACATCTACCAGGGGGCCAAGTGAGACAAAGGTTGAAGACAAAAAATGAAATTCATAATTTCTCGAATTTCATTCATCTGAAGACAAGAGATTACAAAATTAGAGAAAAGAAGAGAAGATACAAGTGGGAGCTACAAGGATAAAGTCCTAAATCCTACGGAAGAACGAGGCGACCCTCTGGGCAACCTCTGACACGCTGGCCTTGACGACATCTCCCTCTCCGTCGATGGGACCTTCAAGCACCGGATCTAGTGGGAAATGAGGATCCCGGCTTGTGTAGCACGTCAGCATGTATTCTGCGACATTCCGCACAAGCGATTTTCCTTTAGTTTCCAACTGATTCGCGATGGCATCGCCCATCTTGTTGATTTTGTTGTCCGCCGAACTCAACACCGTCAGCGCATGGTCCAGCTCTGGCTCCGGATCGTCCGGACGCACGGGACTAAAGCCCAGTGGCGTCAGCGCGTCATTGGCTTTGCCCAAGAAGTCCCATACTTGTTGGGACTCCGCAGCCCTTGAGCCTCGCATCTCTTCTAAGGACCTCTTGGCCGCCGCAAGTTGCGAACCCTCCCGGGCAAGGCACTTGACCTCTTTGGCGTGTTGCTGAATCCTTTCAGCAACTTGCTTTTCAAGGTTGGCAAGCTCCTTCTTTCGGACGTGGATCTTGTTCCGGCGGTGAACCAGGTCTCTCTCCCCACCCCGCACTTTCTTCTCCCTGGCAGTGACTTCATCCTCCCTTTTGGTAAGGTCCTGTCCCCGCTGCCAAGCCTTATTCTCCTCGCTCTCGCAGAGCTCCTCCAGCTTCTTGGTGCGCTCTAAAAGGCTCTTGTCACCCAGAGCCAGCCTTTGGGTGAGCTCCTCCTCCCTCTTCACGAGGTCATCCCTCAGCTCCAGGAGTTTTTGCTCTTCCCCTTCGAGCTTTTTCTCTCGCTCCTCAAGAGCCTCCCGGCGCTTGACGAGGCTTTTGTGGATGGTACTGAGCTTCTCCTGGCGATCATTCGCTGCTTCATTAGCAGCCACGGCTTGTTCGTGTATAACCTGAGACTAGTTGTCGAGGGAACGCACCATGCTTTCCCTCTCGTCCAGTAGCTGGCCCCAGTACTCCATCCGGGCCTTCTCCCTCTTGAACCACTCCTTGTCGTCAGCCAGCCTTGTTTGCGCCAGCTTGGTCTCGAATTGGAGCCGGTTGCGCCACCTCCTAAGGGTTTGGCGCTCCTCCTCGAGGGCCTTGCTGTCGTGATAAAAGGCAAGTTGGACCTGACAAAGGCTGGAGCACGCGTTGTCGTTGGATAACGACAGGGGGATTGGCTCCGGACCTGCCGGGGTCCTCTCCGCTGAATCCAGTGGGTTCTCCATAATAAAAACTGGGTCCCACTCTACAAGAGTGGTCCCCTGAGCTTCCGCGGCACTAGGGTCGCCCTCCAGGAGTGCCTCAGTCATCGTCGAGGAAGGTCCGGCAATGGGAGCTTCTATCTCCGGAGTCGGCTCCGAAGGTCCCGCCGCCAGATCATCAGCAAGTGATCCCTTAGGCAAAGGACCGGTCGCTTCGTCTTGACACCCTGGCTCAGGCGCGGGTACATCCAGAACAACCACCTCTGGGGCAGGCATTGAAGATTCGGCCGGAGCTGAGGCCACTTCCGGCTCCGATGCTAGTGCCTCCTCCACTGTCGGCTTAGGCACCGGCGCTTCGACCTCCACCGGTTCGGGTGCCGGCACCTCCGCAACAACCAGCTCAGGCGCCAAAACTTCATGAACCACCGGCTCCACCGCCGGGGCTTCAATAACATCCGGCCCTAAGGCCGGAACTACACCTACCACTGGCTCTGAGGCTGCAACATCCTTCATCACAACATCCAAAACTGGAGCTTCAACCTCCGGAGCTGGTGCCACTGGTACATCTTCATTCCCATGGTCCGGCGCTACCACAGGAGCATCAGGAGATGAGTCGAGGTCCAGAATCTCGACAACTGGCGCCGGAGCTGCCGAGACCTTAGCCACCACCTGGGGCGGTACTGGAATTGGAGTCGGAGCCTCTGCCTGTATAGCATCAGCTGCTGTCATAGGAACCAGAGCTTCAGCCCCTTTTTTGGATGCCCTGTGGATGAAGGACAAAGAAACTCAAAATATGATTACAACAAAAATAACCAATTCAGATAAAAAAGCAAATTTACCTTGGAAGACTTCCGCTCCAGCTAGCGCGGAACCTCTTCGTCGAGCGGTGAGAACTCGACCCAGTCGCAACTAGGGTAGTAACTCCGAAAGGCTCTTCAGAGCTTGCTACCGCCATCAGCGGTGTCTTGGTTGGGGCCTTCTTTGACTGGGAAGGACCCTCGGACCTAGAGCCCTTTGCTGGCTCCAGCGCTAGAGTCACCTGGGCGGAGCTGGTGTTCCTAGGAGACACTGATGCTAAAGTTGTCGTCACCGCCAAAGACCTCCTCCGCCGGGGAGAAGGAGCTGTTGTGGAAGGAGCAGGTGTGACGGGTCTCCTGTCAAAGTGCTTCAACTTCCTCTTTCGGCTGGAGGGCTCAGCCAACTCTTTGCCCTTGCCAATGACTTCAGCTCTTTGTCTCGGGGCGGAAGCAGGGCCACCCTCAGAAGCTCCGGGAATCACCAATCTGGTGGTCGAACGCTTCTCAACTTCATCGCGGTCATCAAGCACCGGCATCCTCCTCCAGAGCTCCCTGCTGAACTCTGCCTCCATGTTCAATGGGAGGAAGGCCGCCGACGGAGTTAAGTCGTTGCCCTCGACGTCAATGCCATGCTGGAACTTCTTGAGATGAAGCCTCAAAGCAGCGC
The DNA here is from genome assembly GCA_036927565.1 of Tuctoria greenei. NCBI lineage: Eukaryota > Viridiplantae > Streptophyta > Magnoliopsida > Poales > Poaceae > Tuctoria > Tuctoria greenei. The sequence continues at coordinate 258,471,158 of JAYESD010000001.1, read as the reverse complement.
CTTCCAAATTGGATTTCAGACCAGTTTCAATCCGGTTATCGTCCATCACACTGTTGAGGGCCCAGGCGAGCTTCTCCCTCTTCTTCAGCGGAGCCCACCTGTTGACCAGGAAGTTGCAGAAGACCGCCTGGGGGGTCGCCCCTCCTTCAACACATTGGCGGATTCTGGTCAAGGCAGGGTTGAAGGCCTTTGACAACACCGAAACTTCACTCCAGGCATCAGTGTCAACATTGGGAAGGCCTTCAGACAGATCCAGCTTCTCGTGCTCCTCTATTGTGATGACAATCCAATCCTTCTTCTAGTTGTCCCACTTGCCGGAAGGGAACGACCTCAAGTACTTGTAGGGGCATTTCTTGCGCTTCACAAAATAGTAGAAGCCAAGATACTTGTTACTCTTGCCGGTGGTGTGGATGGTGAAGAAGGTGCGGAAAAGCTCGACGCAGGGGGGAATACCCACCCACATCTCGCAGAAGTGGACGGATGTTGACACAAGAAGAATGGAGTGGGGGCTAAGGTGATACAATTGTAGACCATAGAAGTCTAACAACATCAAGAGGAAAGTTGAGAAAGGTGGGATCAGTCCCACCATTGCGTACGCAGAAAAGTACACTATGTCGGTGCCTTGCTTCTTCTTGAACGGGAGCTCGCCGACGCGGACCAGGTGGTTGAAGGAGTCGCTGGACCATCCCATGTAGGTCCAGACCTTCTTCAAATCGTCATCGGTCATGAGACGGCTCTTGCGGAGACCCAACTCCATTGTAGCACAGTGGGGCGAGAGAGAAAAAGCAAGCGAAAGTTTGGAGGATTCGAGCGCAAGTTCAAATGGAGGCGTAAGGAATCCCCAAACCGTGCACGCTTTCCTTCTTATGTAAGCCCCCGCAACGCTTGGATGGAAACTGCAGAGGGGCCAAGGATACAGTTCAAAAATTTCACCCTACCAATGACAAGGGGGCCCAGGGCCACCCAGACGATCAAGTTGAGGTCCTTACCCCAGGAGAACAGTTGTCATGATGAGAGGCAGGAAACCTGAGGGCGGCGGCCTGACAGGGCGCGCGGAATCGATACGGTTTTTGTATTGGGAACCGGCGACCTTCAATTGCGTGAGATCCGCACGCGCAGATCTCACCTGCCGCATCCTGAAGATGCCACGCGGTGATGGTTTAACTGCGAACCACCACCTCAACGGCACATCCAGAAACCCTTGAGGACACGAAGCATAAATCGAAAGATGGAACCACCTCCGGCAGAATGACTTAATCCAAAAGATCTCTCCCAGAGGTGGGCCCAGGGGGCCACTGTTGGTACCCTGCGTAACGGATACCCTTTGGGACTGCAAAGAGTGCAAAGGAACTTCACCTATCTGAGTTGAAGACCTCCGAAGGCCCTATGTGTCACTCAGAATCGGACATGCATCCCTTCTATGGTTAGTCTCAGTGTCGCCACGTGTATCATAAAACCGGAGCTACATTCCATACATGGGAAAGCTCCGGACTAGATACCTATGTGGCACCCCTAGACCTAACCCCCGACAAAGGGAAGCTTCGGTACCGACACGTGTACAACAGCACCGGACCTGCTCATCCAAGACAAAAAGCTCCGGAGCTGCCACACGTCCAACCGCCGGACCTTCAACCTCAATAGGCCGACTGGTGGACCTCCAACGGCTCGGACCTTCAAGGGACATTAAAGGATTCAAGACCTGATTATGTGTCATTAATGCTATCTTAATAACACACGATCGGAGGACCCTTAATATCAATAACGCCACCATTAAGGCGCGTTACCACACTGTTAAGGGGAATTAAGTACATTAACTATGTATTAAGCATCAGTAACCTCCAGGGCCACATGTTGGGCCAGGCTGATGATGTAACGGCCAGTCCTTGTACTATAAAAGGACTGGTCGAGCGATACACGGGGGGGGGGGGGGGGGACTCTTCCAGACACTCTGGTCTCTGACACACAATTGCTCAGACGCTCAATAATACAACAACACATACCCGTGGAGTAGGGTATTACGCTCAGGCAGCCCGAACCACGTAAATCCTTGTGTCAAATCGCCATCTTGCTCTGAATCTCCGCGCGCCCTAATCGAACTACAAAACTCTGCGGTCTACCAACCATAGTGCCGGGAGAATTGCTGGAACCAGACTCCGACAGTAACAAATCAAACACATGCTAACATTAGTTAGCTTAAGAGCATAAGAGTGTAGCAAGTGACTAAACTTAAACTTAGGCAAGTTAGCCATCATCCGAAGAAACTTTGCTCAAGTAGATTTGAGAAGTTTGCAATTTTGCTATCCCCAAGAGTGGGCTTCGCCAGAATACTATCTCCAACAAGCAACACGCCCAAATACCATTATAATTATCTAGAACTTGCCTGTTTACCATTCTAGATGGATTACATCCCTAGTTAATCCCTTAAACACTAAACTATTTGCAACCAGACTAAAATACCCTTCATTTGTTTGACTGCCTGACGGCTCATCTCCCGCGTCCCGCCCGACGCGTCCGCCCGACACCCGCCCGACGATCGCCACACGCCAGCCACTATGCCGCCGGTAGGGCCTGCTGCCTGCTGCTAGGACTCGCTGATGCTGCCAGAGCACCTCTCACAGCCGCTGTCGCCGCCTGATCTTTCTCCGCCACCCACCATGCCGACGCCCGCCCTTCCGTCCGAGACGGCCCCCACGCCGGGAGGAGAGGCCGGCGCCGGCACCGGCGCCAAGGCTGCTCCAGCCGGCGCCCAGGCCGCCTCCACCACGGCCTCTGCTCCGGCCGGCTCCCAGGCCACCTCCACCACGGCAGGAGTCGATGCCTCTTCTCTGTTTTTTTTTTAAAATTTGTAATGTTCATCTTTATTCTTTAATTGGTATCATGATGAGTAAATTTACTTGCTCATAAGCATCTTTATACTCATGTTCATCTTAGTTTTTATTTTTAACAGAATTTACTTGACATGATAACCTTGCAAATTGAGAATGTTAGTATGGAGAATGAACAAAATTTTGATTGCTGTTGGTACCCGGCATACCGGTTACCCTCGCGAACAGGCTAGAGCCGCCAAGGTACCTTGCCTCCCAGCAGGGACAGGGTCTGAAGGCGCCACGTGTCCAAGAGACCTAGACCCGCCGGCCTCAGATGGAAGGTCTAGGGTGCCCACAAGACATCACGAAGGAGGCACTCAGCTCCACCTTGACAACAAGCTCCCAGGCAGCCACGTGTCCAGCGGGACGGGACCCGACCTCCTCCGCGGAGGTGCGCTCCCAAGCTACCACGTGGCACACGAAGTCAAGACCCGACCCCCCCCCCCCCCCACGGAGGCAGGCACCCAAGATGGGGCAAGATTTGTAGGATCGAAGAGTACGTGAAAAGCAACCAGAGGGGGGTGAATGGTAGATTCAAAAATCTTACACAGCAGAAACAGTTAAATCCCAACCCCTTCGGCAGAAAAATGATTTGTTAAAGAAATCATGTGTGAGACTAATCTAAACGTGTTTTACCATGACAAAAGTGATATATATTAGAGAGAATCAAGTCACGAAGAAAACACAAGAAGAATCACTAAAATCCGTCGAGAGAGACTCAAGTTATGATCGAAAGATCGAACAAAGGTCAATCTGTCCTACCCGAGAAAAACAGTTCTGGAACGCTGCAAAGCAACTCGTGTAGATCAGAAACCACAAATCTAATGACCGTGAAATTTTGACATATGATATATAATCAAGTTGTAAAGACAACCAAAAAAGAATCACATCAATTGGATCTGTAAAACTCTAGTTATGATAAAACCACTGACAGAAGGTAGTGCTGTCCAGAAACTCGACGAGTAAAACTTGTCTGAAACAAGTTGGACGAACAAGACACAAAAGTTCCTTCAAACTATGAATTTTATTCAATAGAACACAAGAGGAACAGCCCCAAATTCGTGCCATGAGCTCTGGCCTCCCTTGCTTATATAACCAGCCCTTAGGCCAACTCAATCTAAACTAGGACTTCAATCCTACTCCGATCATGAATCGAAACTTTCCATAACTGCTTAAGACTCTTCTATACGCAGATAGAAGCAATCTTAAGACTTCCAAACACCTTGGGAACGTATCCCACATTCCTAAACAACTCAAATTCGTGACCCACATGAAATCCTATCATAACCAACTCGATACTTTCCATACCGAGCCATAACCGACTCCGCCGCAGCCAAAGTCATCAACCGATACGATCCGATCCTTCCAACCAGATCTTCCCATCCATAAACCATCTTCAGAACCATGTTGCCACATCATGCACCGCATGCATACTTGCAAACACCTTCCTTCGATGTCCAGTAACCTTCATATGCACTGCCCTTGATTCAATCATCCTGCGCGACCTCCTGACCCGCTCAACAACAATTCCTCCTGAATTTGGTTGTTGGAACCTCATCTCCTCCCTGAGACTAGTCCAAAGGATCATGTCACCAGCCATGACTTGAACTCAAGCAACACCTGCACATGAACAAACAACCAATCTGTACAAGCCCAAGTCCGCGACTTGACTCAAGTCAGTTCCGAACACAACACCTTACGTGAGCACCTCACATAAGCATGTTGCAAAGCATATCAAAACGATATCAGCCATATCAACCAAAACGCACCAAAAACTTAGTAAAATAATACTAAGCAACCTTTCCATAAGTGTAAAGCAAGTTCGAAACATTGCAAGATAAAAGCAGGAACATTGCGATCAAGCTCTAAACCTAGCCAAAGCTAACCGGAGCTTGAGCTGGAGCTTACCAAAGCTAGTGCATCCTAGCGCCGGAGCTTACCAAAGCTAGTACAACCTAGCACCAGAGCTTACCAAAGCTAGTACAACCTAGCGCTGGAGCTAGAAAAACATGTCGGAGCTAACCAACATAAGTCGGACCTAGCAAAACATATCGGAGCTTAACAAAGACATGCCAGAGCTATCAAAAACATGCCGGAGCTAAGGACACAGCTCACCGGAGGTACCCAAAAACATGTCGGATCTAGACAAAGAAAGTCGGACCTATTGTCAGACCTTGCAGAAGCTCGGAGCTAGAGTCGGACCTTGCTAAAAAGGTGTTATGGCATCATTCAAAACTTTTATTGTCAAAGCCAATGTATTCAGTACAAGCCAATGTATTCAGCACACATAGGTCTCACAATCTCCCACTTGATGAATGCATTGGCAACACCACTTAAGATCCGAACGTTGGCTTATTCACATTAAAAGTTTTGAAAACAATTTCTTCCCCTTTGTAAAACAGAATTAAAATGAGAAGAAAAACAAATTCTCCCCCTAAGAAGAATCGTGCCAAAACAATTGTGAATATGTGATGTATAATCAATTTCTCCCCCTTGCATACTTATCATATTATTTCTCCCCCTTTGACAATGTTTCAACAAGGTTTATAAGACAAATTTTAATTGTTATGAGCATATTATAACATATACATATAAAACAAAGCTCATCCAAGTCATACTATCAAGTAACATACACTATCACATCAATGAAATACATAAAGTAGTGTAAGCCATGCTAGAGATCAAATGTAATTTTCAATTTAAGCAAGTCATGATCTCACAAACTTAACTATTTCAATACCTAAAAGCATGACACTTGTTGCTGCATTTTGTTTTTCTACAGCACAAAATTAGATCATATGATATTTGCAAGATATTATATGCGCATCTGCCTTATTCTGACCCACTAAGCCAAGCCTATGTCATTTGACAATCAGAAGCTTAAGGACATGGTTTTAGTCATACACAACTTCTTCCAAGTTCATATCTATGTGCAATGATAAGCCATCTCAAAAGAAGAAGTGTGATGCATGCATATTCTCTTGATCTTTTCTCAACTTATATTTGTTCATAGAAACTCAACATGTGAGTTGATTACTTGATTAAAAGCACTTGTGAGCATGCAACAAGTTCAAAACAACAAGAAAGTTCAACCATGACCAGATTTAGTGTAAGTAATATTCCAATTACTAGTCATGGCAAAAACTACAAAATGTATAACATGAGTAATGTAGTATGAACTTTCCGCATGTAAAAGGAATCACAAAGTCATATATGTATGAAATACTATGATCATATTATTTTAAGTTCAGATTCACACATAGAGTTCCCAAGTTTCAAAACTCCCCCTCAATTTAAGCCATGAGGATGCATAACCCCTATTTCACTACGAATGTAACAAAAACGAGTGAAATCCAAGGGTTTTGTAAAAATGTCAGCCAATTGTTGTTCGGTATCTACATGGTGAAGCACAATGTTTCCTTTTTCAACATTATCATGGAGAAAGTGATACCTAATGTCAATGTGCTTAGTTATAGAATGTTGCACAGGGTTTTTAGCAATGCAAATGGCACTAGTGTAATCACAAAATAGTGGAACACTATCTAGATCAACCCCATAGTCCTTAAGTACTTGAACAATCCAAAGAATTTTTGAGCAAGCACTAGCAGCAGCTACATATTCTGATTCGACTGTGGGTTGTGCAACATAATTTTGTTTTCTAGAGGACCAAGCAACAAGTGAATTACCAAGAAAATGACAAGCACCGGAAGTACTTTTCCTATCAATCCTACAACCTCCAAAATCAGCATCGGAAAAAGCTTTCAAAGTAACGGTTGAGGAAGAAGGAAGAAAAATGCCAAATTCTTGAGTTCTATGTAAGTACCTGAGAATCCTTTTGACGGTCTGACGATGTGAAGCACGTGGGGAGGCTTGAAACCGTGCACAAAGACATACGCTAAATCGTATGTCCGGTCTTGAGCCGTGAGGTACAAAAGTGATCTGATCATGCTTCTATATTCTTTTTGATCCACGGATTCACCATCTTCATCAAGTTCAAGTGTTGTTGCTGTTTCCATTGGTGTCCGAAGAGGCTTGCTTTTGTCCATGTTGAAGCGCCTTAGAAGCTCTTTTGTATACTTCGTTTGATGCACAAAGGTACCCTCCTTGGTTTGCTTGATTTGCAGCCCCAAAAAGTAAGTGAGTTCTCCCATCATACTCATCTTAAATTATGAACTCATCATAGCTGAAAACTTGGACACAAGATCATGAGAAGCACAACCAAAGATAATATCATCCACATACACTTGAACGAATAATGAGTCATTGCCATGCTTAAGCACAAAAAGAGTTTTATCAACCTTGCCCATGGTAAACCCCTTTTTAAGTAAGAATGTTTTTAACCTATCATACCATGCTCTAGGGGCTTGTTTGAGACCGTACAAGGCTTTGGACAGTTTGTAAACATGATTAGGAAAATCTGAATTTTCAAAACCCTGTGGTTGTTTGACATAAACATCCTCATGTATGTAGCCATTAAGAAAAGCACTTTTAACATCCATTTGATATAGCTTAAAACCTTTAGATGCAGTAAAAGCTAACAAAATTCTTATGGCTTCTAATCTAGCAACAGGAGCAAAAGTTTCTTCAAAATCTAGACCTTCAACTTGAGTGAAACCTTGAGCAACCAACCTATCCTTATTACTAACCACAACCCCATCCTCACGTTGTTTATTTTTAAACACCCATTTAGTTCCAATTAAAGTGTGACCTTGAGGAGGAGGTACAGGTTTCCAATCATTATTTCTTTCAAAATTTTCTAACTCTTCTTGCATGGCAATAATCCAAGATTAATTAGTGAGTGTGTGTGATATATCTTTTGGTTCAACAGAAGCAACAAAAGCAGAATGAGCATGAGAGTTTGGATCGCAAAACCTTGACCGTGTAACTCGTTCGTGCAAGCTTCCAATTATCTGTTGTGGGGGATGATCTTTGTAAAACTGTAGGGGAACAGATGTCTCACAAGCTTCTTCTTCTTCATGTTCATAACAAATCGATGAGCTTGTGACTTGAGGAAGATCTGGACCAGCAATGGTGGTCATCGGTGCTGGCTGTGAATCAAAATCAGGAGCTCGAACAATGTCATTAGCTGCTGAATTTTCGGGCAGCAGCTCCACCTCTTCCTCATCTTCAACGAAAATGCTCTCCCCCTGTGGATATGGATCTGGACCTGCAATGTTTGAGCTAGTATCTGGGCTAGCTTCATCAAAAGACACTTCACAAGTCTCCACAATTTTGTTAGTGTCAAGTAAAAGCACACGGTAGCCTCTAGTATGAGATGGATAACCAAGAAACATGCCATCAATGGATCTAGGTTCAAATTTATCAAGATTACCATGTTTTTTAACAAAGCATTTGCAACCAAAGACTTCAAAGTGCGTAACACTAGGCCTATGTCCAAACCGGAGCTCATATGGTGTTTTACCTAGCTTAGCGCCAAAGAAAACATGATTTGAGACATAATAAGCGGTTGCAATCGCATCAGCCCAAAATTTCCTAGGAGTTGATATTCATCAAGCATAGTCCTAGCCATCTCAACTAAGGTTCTGTTCTTTCTTTCTACGACACCGTTTTGTTGAGGTACATATGGTGAAGAAAATTGATGATCTATTCCATTTTCAGTACAAAAGTGATCAAAAGATTTATTTTTAAATTCAGTTCTGTTATCACTTCTAATTGCTTTTAAAGATCCTGGGTGATCAATTGATAATCTAAGAAATAAAGTTCTAAAGTGACTAAAAGCTTCATTTTTAGATGCCATAAAGTAAACCCAAGAGTATCTAGAATAATTATCGACAATCACAAGACATACCATTTACCTTCGAAGGATTGGACACGTGAAGGTCCTACAGTGTCAAGGTGCAAAAGTTGATCCGGTTCAGTTGTTATGATCATTGTGAGAGGAGTATGTGAACTTGCAACCATCTTAGCATGTCTACAAGAAGAGCACACAATTTATTTGTCCCCTTTAAGCTTAGGAAGCCCACGTATGCGATCAAGAGCACTAACACGCGTTAGATGATCAAAGTCTACGTGACCAAGTCTACGATGCCAAAAATATAAGTCATTTGAATCATTAGCAACTAGACACCTATGCTTAGAGGAAGACATATCAAAATCAGCTTTAAAAACTCTTCCAAACCGAGACATGTTAAAAATAAGATCACTATTTGAACCTACAACTTTGCAGCAGTTTTTATGGAAAATAATTTCTATATTTTCATCTAGCAATTGTGAAACAGAAAGCAAGTTGTATTTCAAATTTTTGACAAGTGCCACATCCTTCAAAGTGTAGTGATCATTTACTCTAACTGAACCCTTAGAAATTATAGGAGTTGAAGAATTATCGGCAAAAGTAACATTCTCTACATGTGACACAAAAGAGAGGGAGGAGAACCAATCTTTGTTACCGGTCATGTGGCGTGAGCAACCTGAATCCACAATCCAAATGTCCTCCTTCTTCAAACGTGTAACCTACATAGAAGCACAATACGTCGATGACTCAATACTGGGGTTAGTCAAAAGGCGTTTAGGTATCCAATACTCAGTCACACGACGTGCAGCAGGAAAAACACGCGAAAGCTGAGATAAAACAGCAGGTTTATGAGTCTAAGTTTGAGTTTTTTTATTCTTAACTACTGACCTATAAGGTGTTACTTGTGTAGCACAAAAATCAGTAGCTCCGGAGGCAAAAACTGAAGGTCCCGAGGTAAACTTTGAATGTTTTTGACTCATAACAGCAGGTTGCATGTTCCTAGCATTCGGTTTAATATGTGCAGCAAATTTTGCATGAAAGTTATGAGATCTAGCAATCATTTTGTCCCTTTTCAGTTGTTTAGCTAGTCTATAATAAAAATCTATGACATGACCATCTCTACCACAGTAGGTACAACGAAATTTAACTTTGTGTTCATGTCTAGATGAGCAAACAACATTTTTATTTGAAACCGAATGAGACAACACTCCTGCAGATTTGAAAACCACTTCTTTTTATTTAGGAACTGTTTGAATCAAACCACTTCCTAATGACTTTACAATATTAGGTGGATGTGCCTTAGCATGAGCATGAGAATCAAATCTAAACCAGTTTTATCATTGCAAGACTTGGAAGAATTCAGCAGCAAGTCTAGGTTCTTATTCCCATTACAAAACCGATCTAATGTCCTATGTATGTTATCAAGTTTATCGGACAAATTAAGGAAATTTTCACATGAGGTTTTTCCTTTTAATTTGCAATTGGAACAATATTTAACTTCATGAGAACGTAAAGCATTATTGAATATTGAAATTTCACTCATAACATCTTTTAGTTTCTTTTCAAGATCATCACAACTAGAACAATGCAAATCAATTGTAGAACAAGAAGCATCTTTTAAGTTTCCAATGTCAAGTGCAACAAGCTTTTTGTTCTTTTAATTTCAAGTTCAAGTCTATCTAGAGTGGAGGAGTGTGCAATTCTTAGTGTGGACAATTGTTCATAGATTAAATCACATGAGGGACAAGAATCATCACTAGGAATCAAGGTTTTCAAACGACTGATTTCAGATTCTAGTGATTCAATTTTAGCAGCATTATCCCTAAGCTTTTTGTCCTTTTTCTTAACAATAATAGTTGCACAAGAAATTGCATCACATATTTCATTACAGGTAGAACATACCTCATCGTCGTCACTGTCGTGTTCTGCATCCTCTTGACTTGATCTTGATCTTGTTTTGCCCGCCATGAACCATAAGTTGGCCAAATCATCTTCATCTTCATCACTTCCAATGTCCACGTCGCTTGAGCCAAGTTCCTAGAGTGTGGAGATAAAGTTGTTCACCAGTTGGCGACCTGTAAAGCCCTTCTTCTTCTTCTTATCATTTGTTGAAGAGTGCTTCGTCCTTGATTGTTTTTCTTCTCGAGAAGTAGAACCTGAAAGGTTAGGGCATTCTGTACGAGAGTGTCCTGTCTTACCACATTCAAAGCATCGTTGAGGTCTGGAGCTTCCTCTCCTTCTAGTTCTCACATTTTGCAATGCTTTTGAGAACCTAGTAGACAGAAGTGCTAGCTCCTCCTCTGGAAATTCCTCGATCTGCTCCAGGGTTAGTGAGGATGACAAAGCAAGAGTATTGCAAGATGATGATTGGCCGGAGCTAGGCATATCACGTTGTGAGACAAATGCAATAGACTTATTTGGGTTCTTACGTGATATGATGTCAATTTCATGAGTTTTGAGTTTAGAGTAAAGCACATTTAAAGTAAGTGTACTCATGACAGTAGATTCACGAATAGATGTAACTTTCATCTTCCAGATTGACATGTCTAATGCACTAAGAAGTTGCCTAGCATTTTCAACATCAGAAAAATTAACGTTGACACTATGCAAATTACTGAGAATTTTGTTAAAGCGAGCAAAGAAATCATCGATGGACTCACCGGGTTGCATCTCGAATCGCATGTATTCTTTCTTGAACATGTCTTGCCTTACCTCCTTGATCGTGTTGGATCCTTCGTGATAGTCACAAAATGCTCTCCATACATCGTATGCCAATCGGAGATGTGCAACGCGGTCGAAGTCGCTCTGAGTGAGTCCTTGGATGATCAAGTTTCGGGCTTTGTTGTTGTTGTTGACGTCCCGTAGGTTTGTAGCCATAACTTGATCGTTAGGTGGCACTTTGTAAGGCTTGTACACCTTCTCCCATATTGCAAAGCCTTGCGCCTGGATGAAAGCCTCCATGCGTGCCTTCCAAACCTGAAAATCAATACCAGCAAACACACAAGGTTTGACGGAGTATTTCTCCATGATGATTAGTCAAAAACACGTGCAAATCACAATGATTAGAGCACTGTGGATCTGATACCAATTGTAGGATCAAAGAGCACGTGAAAAGCTACCAGAGGGGGGTGAATGGTAGATTTAAAAATCTTATGCAGCGGAAACAGTTAAATTCCAACCCCTTTGGCAGAAAAACGATCTGTTAAAGAAATCGTGTGTGAGACTAATCTAAACTTGTTTCACGGTGACAAAAGTGATATATATTAGAGAGAATCAAGTCACTAAGAAAACACAAGAAGAATCACTCATATCCGTCGAGAGAAATTCAAGTTATGATCGAAAGATCGAACAAAGGTCAATCTGTCCTACCCGAGAAAAACAGTTCTGGAACGCTGCAAAGCAACTCGTGTAGATCAGAAACCACAAATCCAATGACCGTGAAATTTTGACAGATGACATATAATCAAGTTGTGAAGACAACCCAAAAAGAATCACATCAATTGGATCTGTAAAACACGTGTTATAATAAAACCACCGACGAAAGGTAGTGCTGTCCAGAAACTTGACGAGTAAAACTTGTCTGGAGCAAGTCGGACAAACAAGGCACAAAAGTTCCTTCAAACTACGAATTTTATTCAATAGAACACAAGAGGAACAGCCGCAAAGTTGTGCCATGAGCTCTGGCATTCCTTGCTTATATAACCAGCCCTTAGGCCAACCCAATCTTAACTAGGACTCCAATCCTACTCCGATCATGAATCAAAACTTTCCATAACTGTTGTGGACTCTTCTATACGCAGATAGAAGCAATCTTAAGACTTCCAAGCACCTTAGGATGTATCCCACATTCCTAAACAACTCAAATTCGTGACCCACACGAAATCCTATCACAACCAATTCGATACTTTCCATATCGAGCTATAACGGACTCCGCCACAGCCAAAGTCATCAACCGATACGATCCGATCCTTCTAACCAGATCGTCCCATCCATAAACCATCTTCAGAACCATGTTGCCACGTCATGCACCGCATGCATACGTGCAAACACCTTCCTTCGACGTCCAGTAACCTTCATATGCACTGCTCTTGATTCAATCATCATGCGCGACCTCCTGACCCGCTCAACCACAATTCCTCCTGAATTTGGTTGTTGGAACCTCATCTCCTCCCTGAGACTAGTACAAAAGATCCTGTCACCAGCCATGACTTGGACTCAAGCAACACCTGCACATGAACAAACAACCAATGCATACGAGCCCAAGTCCACGACTTGACTCAAGTCAGTTCCGAACACAACACCTTACGTGAGCACCTCACATAAGCATGTTGCAAAGCATATCAAAAAAATATCAGCCATATCAACCAAAATGCACCAAAAACTTAGTAAAAGAATACTAAGCAACCTTTCCATAAGTGTAAGGCAAGTTCCAAACGTTGCAAGATAAAAGCAGGAACATTGCGATCAAGCTCCGAACCTAGCCAAAGCTAACTGGAGCTTGAGCCGGAGCTTACCAAAGCTAGTGAATCCTAGCGCCGCAGCTTACCAAAGCTAGTAAAACCTAGCGCTGGAGCTTACCAAAGCTAGTACAACCTAGCGCCAGAGCTAGAAAAACATGTCAGAGCTAACCAACATAAGTCGGACCTAGCAAAACATATCGGGGCTTAACAAAGACATGTCGGAGCTATCAAAAACATGTCGGAGCTAAGGACACAGCTCATCGGAGCTACCCAAAAACATGTCGGATCTAGACAAAGAAAGTCGGACCTATTGTCAGACCTTGCAGAAGCTTGGAGCTAGAGTCGGACCTTGCTAAAAAGACGTTATGGCAGCATTCAAAACTTTTATTGTCAAAGCCAATGTATTCAGTACAAGCCAATGTATTCAGCACACATTGGTCTCACGAGATCTGGCCTCCCCCGTGGAGGTGAGCTGTCGAGCTGCCACATTGGCCCGTGAGACGAGCGTGGCCTCCACCATGGCGGAGAGCTCCCCAGCGGTCGCATGGTCAGTCCACTTGCCCTGAGCGGATAGTGAGGAAGTTAAGAGGGTGGTACGCCTTATCTCCGTCAAGCCTTGAAGATACACGGCTTCCCCAGACGCATGGTGCGGTGCACGCCTAATGTCAGGTACCGTTGCGACTAATCACATCACAGTGAAGGCACTGCAGGCCTATCTAGCTCCACCTAGTGGGTAGCTTACGGTGCCAGAGACAGTTGGATGGGACATTCCCTGCCAATGTAAGCAATGGTGCATGGGCTACTGACGACCCGAGCGGCAAGACGGTGAGTCCTCAAGTTCGCGGTCAGAACAAGCTTATAGAAGAAGCCTTAGATCTTTAGATAAGATCTCCCCAGGACAACTTGTCGGGCCTCGGGACCCCACTTGTAAGGCGTCCGACTTTGACTATAAAAGGCCTAGACGACCACCAATACAAAGACCAAACTCAGAATCCCCGATACACACACATACGCATACACACTCACCAAGTAATACAATCTACCGTGGAGTAGGGTGTTACGCTCCTTGCAGCCCTAACCACGTAAAAACAAGTGTCTCATACTCTTTCGCTAGAAAACTAGTTTGAGGGCTAAGCCTCGTCGAACAAGAACCTCCGCGGGATGCTCCTTAGCAGATCCGGGGGAAGTGTCACATTGACCCTTTGACATTTGGCGTGCCAGGTAGGGGCTTTTTCCCTCAAAAAAGTGGTAGCGCTTTCACCACCATGGTCTTCATCAGGTCCGTGGAAGGCAGTTTCTGAGGCCATCGCCTGGTGACCAGATCTGTTGCTCGAGAGGCACTCTCTGGTCCGTCTCGCCCCCGTGCAAGTACGACTGGCCAAGGTAGCACGCCAAGACATGCCCCGGCTCAGTCGGCTCCCCCAACAGCGAGCCCGGAGAACGCTTTGGCAGTGGCCAGAGCTCTCCTCCACCACCCACCGTCGTTGAACGCCTCTCAGGAGGCGGCTCAGCAGTGGGTCCAAGACATCGACCACCTCGTCGTCACAACCATCAACTCCACCAACAGGGGAAGGTGCCTCGTGTCGCTGTCGCGCACACCGTCGATCGACCGACACACTGCCAACTCCCGCTCCTCCAAGCCTAAGAGCGTTGTCCGGCTCCCCACGGAGCACCTCAGGGCCGAGCTTGACTGTTGTCAAGCTCACATGGACAGTCGCATCATCATCGAGTGGTAGCGAGAGAGGCGGCACAACCTCGATGCTGAATATAGCACTCAATGCCCTGTTCATGAGGCATCTTCCGTCCAAGGTGCGCCACAGGTAAACTCTCCGCCACCTGAGCAGGAGCATGTCGGCTCGACAGCTCCCCTGCAGTACTCGGTGCTACAAGCTGTACAGCAATAGTACTTGGCACAGCCAGTACCGTTGCAACAGCACGTGGCACAACCAGTGCCACAGCAACAGGTCCAGCAAGTGCCGCACGTCGAGCAGCAGACCCCCACGGGGTATGCTTTCCCATATGCCTCTCCGACGAAGCCCGTCGGAGGCTGCGCGGTGTTGGCTCCGCACCTCTGCTTCGAGATTTTGCCGTGCAAGTTCCGGCCACATATCTCGGAGAGGTTCGACGGAAGCATCAATCCAGCAGAGTTCCTGTAGATCTACACCACGACGCTCCTTGCTGTGGGAGCGGATAAGACCATCCTGGCGAACAACTTCCCAGTCGCGCTGACTGGGTGTGAGACCTATTTGTGCTGAATACATTGGTTTTGAAAATAAAAGTTTTGAATGCTGCCATAACATCTTTTTAGCAAGGTCTGACTATAGCTTCGAGCTTTTGCAAGGTCCGACAATAGGTCCGACTTTCTTTGTCTAGATCCGACATGTTTTTGGGTAGCTCTGGTGAGCTTTGCCTTTAGCTCTGGCATGTCTTTGATAGCTCCGGCATGACTTTGTTAAGCTTTGATATGTTTTGCTAGATCCGACTTATGTTGGTTAGCTCCGACATGTTTTTCTAGCTCCGACTTTTGGGATGCCTAGTTCCAACTAGGTTTGGTAAGCTCTGGCGCTAGGTTGTACTAGCTTTGGTAAGCTGCGGCTCAAGCTCTGGTTAGCTTTGACTAGGTTCGGAGCTTGATCACAATGTTCCTGCTTTTATCTTGCAATGTTTCGAACTTGCTTTATATTCTTAGAAAGATTGCTTAGTATTCATTTGCTAAGTTTTTGGTGCATTTTGGTTGATATGGCTGATATTGTTTTGATATGCTTTGCAACATGCTTATGTGAGGTGCTCACGTAAGGTGTTGTGTTCGGAACTGACTTGAGTCAAGTCGCGGACTTGGGCTCGTTCGGATTGGTTGTTTATTCATGTGCAGGTGTTGCTTGAGTTCAAGACATGGCTGGTGATGGGATCTATTGAACTAGTCTTAGGGAGAATATGAGGTTCAAGAACCAAGTTCGGGAGGAATTATGGTTGAGTTGATCGGGAGGTTGCGCAGCATGTTTGAATCAAGAACAATGCATATGAAGGTATCGTGGACATCGTTGGAAGATGTTTGCACGTGTGCAAGGAGTGCATGGACGTGGCTACCGAGGCGTGATGAAGAGATGTGGACGTAAAGAATTGGTCGGAAAGGTCCAACCGACTAGGTTATGGACTCAGGTTGCGGCTGAGTCGGGTTTGACTCAAATATGGAAAGATTTGAGTTTGTTATGATAGGATTTTGTGTGGGTCACGAATTTTAGTTGTTTTAGGAATGTGGGATACGTTCCTAAGGTGTTTGGAAGTCTTAAGATTTCTTCTCTCTGCGTATAGAAGAGTCCTAAGCAGTTATGGAAAGTTTTGATTCGTGAACAGAGTAGGATTAGGGTCATGATTTGAGTTGAGTTGGCTTTCGAGCTAGTTATATAAGCAAGGGAGGCCAGAGCTCATGGTGCACGACTTTGGGGCTGTTCATCTTGTGTTCTATTGAATAAAATTCATGGTTTGAAGGAACTTTTGTGCCTTGTTTGTCCGACTTGTTCCAGACAAGTTTTACTCGTTGAGTTTCTGGACAGCACTACCTTTCGTTGGTGGTTTTATCATACCTCGAGTTTTACAGATACAATTGACGTGATTTTTATTTGAGTCGTCTTAAAAACTTGATTATCTATTATCTGTCAAAATTTCACGATCATTGGATTTGTGGTTTTTGATCTACGCGAGTTTCTTTGCAACGTTCCAGAACTGTTTATCTCGGGTAGGACAGATTGACCTTTGTTCGATCTTTCGATCATAACTTGAGTTTCTCTCGACGGATTTGAGTGATTCTTCTTGTGTTTTCTTCGTGACTTGATTCTCTCTGATATATATCACTTTTTTACCATTGAAACACGTTTATATTAGTCCACACACGATTTCTGTAACAGATCATTTTCCTGTCGAAGGGGTTGGGATTTAATTGTTTCTGCTGTGTAAGATTTTTTAAATCTACCATTCACCCCCCTCTGGTAGCTTTTCACATGCTCTTCGATCCTAAAATTGGTATCAGAGCCACGGTGCTCTAATCATTGTGATTTGCACATATTTTTGACTAATCATCATGGAGAAATACTCCGCCAAACCTTGTGTATTTGCTGGTATTGATTTTCAGGTTTGGAAGGCACGCATGGAGGCTTTCATCCAGGCACAAGGCTTCGCAATATGGGAGAAGGTATACAAGCCTTATGAAGTGCCACCAAACGATCAAGTTATGGCTACAAACCTACGGGACGTCGACAAAAACAACAAAGCCCAAAACTTGATCATCCAAGAACTCACTCAAAGCAACTTCGACCACGTTGCACATCTCCAATCGCATACGATGTATGGAGAGCACTTTGTGACTATCACGAAGGATCCAACACAATCAAGGAGGTAAGGCAAGACATGTTCAAGAAAGAATACATGCGCTTCGAGATGCAACCCGGTGAGTCCATAGATGATCTCTTTGCTCGCTTTAACAAAATTCTTAGTAACTTGCGTAGTGTCAACGTTAATTTTCCTGATGCTGAAAATGCTAGGCAACTTCTTAGTGCATTAAACATGTCAATCTAGGAGATGAAAGTTACATCTATCCGTGAATGTACTGTCATGAGCACACTTACTTTAGATGTGCTTTACTCTAAACTCAAAACTCATGAAATTGACATCTTATCACGTAAGAACCCAAATAAGTCTATTGCATTTGTCTCACAACGTGATATGCCTAGCTCCGTCCAACCATCATCTTGCAATACTCTTGCTTTTTTGTCCTCACTAATCCTGGAGCAGATCGAGGAATTTCCAGAAGAGGAGTTAGCACTAATCTCTACTAGGTTCTCAAAAGCATTGCAAAATGTGAGAACTAGAAGGAGATGAAGCTCCGAACCTCAATGCTATTTTGAATGTGGTAAGACAGGACACTTCCGTACAGAATGACCTAACCCTTCAGGTCCTACTACCCGTGAAGAAAACAGAACAAGGTCAAGACCACCTCTGGAAACCCCAACAAGAAAAAGAAGGGTACCATAGGACGCAAGATGATTAAAAGCTTCATCACTGCACTTCAAGAGCTCGGTTCAAGCGATGTAGACTTTGAAAGTGCTGAAGATGATGACGATCTGGCCAACTTATGCTTCATGGCGGGCAAAACAAGATCAAGATCAAGTCAGGAGGATGCAGAACACAACAGTGACAACGATAAGGTATGTTCTACCTGTAATGAAATGTGTGATGCAATTTCTCGTGCAACTATTATTGTTAAGAAAAAGGACAAAAAACTTAGGGATAATGCTGCTAAAATTGAATCACTAGAGTCTGAAATCAACCGTTTGAAAACCTTGATTCCTAGTGATGATTCTTGTCCCTCATGTCATTTAATCTATGAACAATTGTCCACACTAAGAACTGCACACTCCTCCACCCTAGATAGACTTGAACTTGAAATTGAAAAGAACAAAAAACTTGCTGCACTTGACATTGGAAACTTAAAAGATGTTTCTTGTTCTACAATTGATTTGCATTGTTCTAGTTGTGATGATCTTGAAAATAAACTAAAAGATGCTATGAATGAAATTTCAATATTGAATAATGCTTTACGTTCTCATAAATTTAAATATTGTTCCAATTGCAAATTAAAAGGAAAAACTTCATGTGAAAATTGCCTTGATCTGTCCAATAAACTTGATAACATGCATAGGATATTAGATTGGTTTTGTAATGGGAATAAGAACCTAAACTTGCTGCTGAATTCTTCCAAGTCTTGCAATGATAAAACTTGTTTAGGTTTTGATTCTCATGCTCATGCTAAGGCACATCCACCTAAAATTCTAAAGTCATTAGGAAGTGGTTTGATTCAAACAGTTCCTAAACAAAAAGAAGTGGTTTTCAAATCTACAGGAGTGTTGTCTCATTCGGTTTCAAATAAAAATATTGCTTGCTCATCTAGACATGAACACAAAGTTAAATTTCAGTGTACCTACTGTGGTAGAGATGGTCATGTCATAGATTTTTGTTATAGACTAGCTAAACAACAGAAGAGGGAAAGAATGATTGCTAGATCTCATAACTTCAATGCAAAATTTGTTGCACATAATAAACCGAATGCCAGGAACATGCAACCTACTGTTATGAATCAAAAACATTCAAAGTTTACCTCCGGACCTTCTGTTTTTGCCTCCGGAGCTACTGGTTTTTGTGCTACACAAGTAACACTTTATAGGTCAGTAGTTAAGAATAAAAAACCTCAAACTTTGACTCATAAACCTGCTGTTTTATCTCAGCTTTTGCGTGTTTTTCCTGCTGCACGTCGTGTGACTCAGTACTGGATACCTAAATGCCTTTTGAATAACCTCAGTATTGAGTCATCGACGTATTGTGCTTCTATGTAGGTTACATGCTTGAGGAAGAAGTACATTTGGATTGTGGATTCAGGTTGCTCACGCCACATGACCGGTACAAAGAATGGTTCTCCTCCCTCTCTTTTGTGTCAGGAGTAGAGAATGTTACTTTTCCGATAATTCTTCAACTCCTATAATTGCAAAGGGTTTGGTTAGAGTAAATGATCACTACATTTTGAAGGATGTGGCACTTGTCAAAAATTTGAAATACAACTTGCTTTCTGTTTCACAATTGCTAGATGAAAATCTGGAAATTATTTTCACTAAAAATTGCTGCAAAGTTGTAAATTCAAACAATGAGCTTATTTTTAACATGTCACGATTTGGAAGAGTTTTTAAATCCTATTTTGATATGTCTTCCTCTAAGCATAGGTGTCTAGTTTCTAATAATTCCAAAGATTTATATGTTTGGCATCGTAGACTTGGTCACGTAGGCTTTGATCATCTCACGAGTGTTAGTGCTCTTGATTGCATACGTGGGCTGCCTAAGCTTAAAGGGGACAAAGAAATTGTGTGCTCTTCTTGTAGACATGTTAAGATGGTTGTATGTTCACATACTCCTCTCACAATGATCATGACAACTGAACTGGGTCAACTTTTGCACCTTGACTCCGTAGGACCTTGACGTGTTCAATCCTTCGGAGGTAAATGGTATGTTCTTGTGATTGTTGATGATTATTATAGATACTCTTGGGTTTACTTTATGGCATCTAAGAATGAAGCTTTTAGTCACTTTAGAACTTTATTTCTTAGATTATCAATTGATCACCCAGGATCTTTAAAATCAATTAGAAGTGATAACGGAACTGAATTTAAAAATCAATCTTTTGATCACTTTTGTGCTGAAAATGGAATAGATCATCAATTTTCTTCATCATATGTACCTCAACAAAATGGTGTTGTAGAAAGAAAGAACAGAACCTTAGTTGAGATGGCTAGGACTATGCTTGATGAATATCAAACTCCTAGGAAATTTTGGGTTGATGCGATTGCAACCACTTATTATGTCTCAAATCATGTTTTCTTGCGCGCTAAGCTAGGTAAAACACCATATGAGCTCCGGTTTGGACATAGGCCTAGTGTTACGCACTTTCGGGTCTTTAGTTGCAAATTCTTTGTTAAGAAACATGGTAATCTTGATAAATTTGAACCTAGATCCATTGATGGCATGTTTCTTGGTTATCCATCTCATACTAGAGGCTATTGTGTGCTTTTACTTGACACTAACAAAATTGTGGAGACTTGTGAAGTGTCTTTTGATGAAGCTAGCCCAGGTAATAGCTCAAACATTGCAGGTCCAGATCCATATCCACAGGGGAGAGCATTTTCGTTGAGGATGAGGAAGAGGTGGAGCTGTTGCCTGAAAATTCAACAGCTAATGACATTGTTTGAGCTCCTGATTCTGATTCACAGCCAGCACTGACGACCACCATTGCTGGTCCAGATCCTCCTCAAGTCACAAGCTCATCGATTTGTGATGAACATGAAGAAGAAGAAGCTTGTGAAGTGTCCACTCCCCTCCGGGTTCTCAAAATTCATCCTCCACAACAGATTATTGGAAGCTTGCACGAACGAGTTACACGGTCTAGGTTTTGCGATCCAAACTCTCATGCTCATTCTGCTTTTGTTGCTTCTTTTGAACCCAAATATATATCACACGCACTCACTAATGAATCTTGGATTATTGCCATGCAAGAAGAGTTAGAAAATTTTGAAAGAAATAATGTTTGGAAACTTGTACCTCCACCTCAAGGTCACACTTAATTGGAACTAAATGGGTGTTTAAAAATAAACAAAGTGAGGATGGGGTTGTGGTTAGGAATAAGGCTAGGTTGGTTGCTCAAGGTTTCACTCAAGTTGAAGGTCTAGATTTTGATGAAACTTTTGCTCCTGTTGCTAGATTAGAAGCCATAAGAATTTTGTTAGCTTTTGCTGCATCTAAAGGTTTTAAGCTATATCAAATGGATGTTTAAAGTGCTTTTCTTAATGGCTACATATATGAGGAGGTTTATGGCAAACAACCACCGGGTTTTGAAAATTCAAATTTTCCTAATCATGTTTACAAACTGTCCAAAGCCTTGTACAGTCTCAAACAAGCCCCTAGAGCATGGTATGATAGGTTAAAAACATTCTTACTTGAAAAGGGGTTTACCATGGGCAAGGTTGATAAAACTCTTTTTGTGCTTAAACATGGCAATGACTCATTATTCGTTCAAGTGTATGTGGATGATATTATCTTTGGTTGTGCTTCTCTGTATCTTGTGTCCAAATTTTCAGCTATGATGAGTTCAGAATTTGATATGAGTATGATGGGAGAACTCACGTACTTTTTGGGGCTGCAAATCAAGCAAACCAAGGAGGGTACCTTTGTTCATCAAACGAAGTATACAAAAGACCTCTTAAGGCGCTTCAACATGGACAAAAGAAAGCCTCTTCGGACACCAATGGGAACAGCAACAACACTTGAACTTGATGAAGATGGTGAAACCGTGGATCAAAAAGAATATAGAAGCATGATCGGATCACTTTTGTACCTCACGGCATCAAGACCGGACATACAATTCAGCATATGTCTTTTTCACATTTTCAAGCCTCCCCACGTGCTTCACATCGTCAAGCCGTCAAAAGGATTCTCAGGTACTTTCATGGAACTCAAGAATTTGACATTTTTCTTCCTTCTTCCTCAACCGTTACTTTGAAAGCTTTTTCCGATGCTTATTTTGGAGGATGTAGGATTGATAGGAAAAGTACTTCCGGTGCTTGTCATTTTCTTGGTAATTCACTTGTTGCTTGGTCCTCTAGAAAACAAAATTCAGTTGCACAATCTACAGCCGAATCTGAATATGTAGCTGCTGCTAGTGCTTGCTCACAAATTCTTTGAATTGTTCAAACACTTAAGGACTATGGGGTTATATAGATAGTGTTCCACTATTTTGTGATAACACTAGTGCCATTTGCATTGCTAAAAACCCTGTGCAACATTCTAGAACTAAGCACATTGACATTAGGTATCACTTTCTCCGTGATAATGTTGAAAAAGGAAACATTGTGCTTCACCATGTAGATATCGAACAACAATTGGCTGACATTTTTACAAAACCTTTGGATTTCACTCTTTTTTGTTTCATTCGTAGTGAAATAGGGGTTATGCATCCTCATGGCTTACATTGAGGGGGAGTTTTCAAACTTGAGAAGTTGATGTGCCAATATGAACTTAAAATAATCTGAGCATAGTATTTCATACATATATGACTTTGTGATTCCTTTTACATGCTAAAAAGTTCTTACTACAATACTCGTGTTATAAATTTTGTAGTTTTTGCCATGTCTAGTAATTGGAATAATTACTTACACTAAATCTGGTCATGGTTGAACTTTCTTGCTGTTTTGAACTTGTTGCATGCTCACTAGTGTTTTAAATCATAAAGAATTAATCAAGTAATCAACTCACATGTTGAGTTTTTGTGAACAAATATAAGTTGAGAAAAGATCAAGAGAATATTCATGCATCATACTCCTTCTTTTGAGATGGCTTATCATTGTACTTAGATATGAACTTGGAAGAAGTTGTGTATGACTAAAACCATGTCCTTAAGATTCTGATTGTCAAATGACATAGGCTTGGCTTGGTTGGTTACAATAAGGCAGATGCGCATATAATCTCTTGCAAATATCATATGATCTAAATTTGTGCTTTGAAAAATAATAAAATGCAACAACAAGCGTCATGCTTTCAGGTATTGAAATAGTTAAGTTTGTGAGGTCATGACTTGCTTAAATTGAAAATTACATTTGATCGCTTACACTACTTTATGTATCTCATTGTTGTGATAGTGTAAGTTACTTGATATTATGACTTGGATGAGCTTTGTTTTATATGTATATGTTATAATATGCTCATAACAATTAAAATTTCTCTTTTGAACCTTGTTGAATACATTGTCAAAGGGGGAGAGAAAATATGTGAATTTTTGAAAACAAATATGCAAGAGGGAGACTTTGATTACACATTGCACATATTCACAATTGTTTTAGGCACGATTCTTCTCAGGGGGAGAATTTCTTTTTCTCATTTTATTTCTGTTTTACAAAGGGGGAGAAATTGTTTTCAAAACTTTTAATGTGAATAAGCCAATGTTCGGATGTTAAGTGGTGTTGCCAATGCATTCATCAAGGGGTGGATTGTGAGACCTATTTATGCTGAATACATTGGTTTTGACAATAAAACTTTTGAATGCTATTGTAACATCTTTTTAGCAAGGTCCGACTCTAGCTCCGAGCTTCTACAAGGTCCGACAATAGGTCCGACTTTCTTTGTCTTGATCCGACATGTTTTTGGGTAGCTCCGGTGAGCTTTGTCTTTAGCTCCGACATGTCTTTGATAGCTCCGGCATGTCTTTGTTAAGCTCCGATGTGTTTTGCTAGGTCCGACTTTTGTTGGTTAGCTGGGACATGTTTTTCTAGCTCCAACTTTTGGGATGACTAGTTCCGACTAGGTTTGGTAAGCTCTGGCGCTAGGTTGTACTAGCTTTGGTAAGGTGCGACTCAAGCTCCGGTTAGCTTTGGCTAGGTTCGGAGTTTGATCGCAATGTTCCTACTTTTATTTTGCAATGTTTCGAACTTGCTTTATATTCTTAGAAAGATTGATTAGTATTCATTTGCTAAGTTTTTGGTGCATTTTTGTTGATATGAATGATATCGTTTTGATATGCTTTGCAACATGCTTATGTGAGGTGCTCACATAAGGTGTTGTGTTCGGAATTGACTTGAGTCAAGTCACGGACTTGGGCTTGTTCGGATTGGTTGTTTATTCATGTGCAGGTGTTGCTTGAGTTCAAGACATGGCTGGTGATGGGATCTATTGAACTAGTCTTAGGAAGAAGATGAGGTTCAACAACCAAGTTCGAGAGAAATTGTGGTTGAGTTGATCGGGAGGTTGCGCAACATGTTTCAATCAAGAACAATGCATATGAAGGTATTGTGGACGTCATTGGAAGATGTTTGCACGTGTGCAAGGAGTGCATGGACGTGGCTACATGGTTCCAAGGCGTGATGAAGAGATGTGGTCGTAAAGAATTGGTCGAAAAGGTCCAACCGACTAGGTTATGGACTCAGGTTGCGGCTGAGTCAGGTTTGACTCAAATATGGAAAGATTTGAGTTGGTTATGATTGGATATTGTGTGGATCACGAATTTGAGTTGTTTTAGGAATGTGGGATATGTTCCTAAGGTGTTTGGAAGTCTTAAGATTGCTTCTATCTGCGTATAGAAGAGTCCTAAGCAGTTATGGAAAGTTTTGATTCGTGAACAGAGTAGGATTAGGGTCCTGCTTTGAGTTGAGTTGGCTTTCGAGCTGGTTATATAAGTAAGACAGGCCAGAGCTCGTGGTGCACGACTTTGTGGCTGTTCCTATTGTGTTTTATTGAATAAAATTCGTAGTTTTAAGGAACTTTTGTGCTTTGTTCGTCCGACTTGTTCCAAATAAGTTTTACTCGTCGAGTTTCTGGACAGCACTACCTTTCGTCGGTGGTTATATCATAACTCGAGTTTTACAGATCCAATTGACGTGATTTTTTTGGGTTGTCTTCAAAACTTTATTATCTATTATCTATCAAAATTTCACGGTCATTGGATTTGTGGTTTCTGACCTACACGAGTTTCTTTGCAGCATTCCAGAACTGTTTATCTCGGGTAGGACAGATTGACCTTTGTTCGATCTTTTGATCATAACTTGAGTTTCTCTCGACGGATTTGAGTGATTCTTCTTGTGTTTTCTTCGTGAATTTATTCTCTCTGATATATATCAATTTTTTCATGGTGAAACACGTTTAGATTAGTCACACACACGATTTCTTTAACAAATTATTTTTCTGCCAAAGAGGTTGGGATTTAACTGTTTCCGCTGCGTAAGATTTTTTAAATCTACCATTCACCCCCCTCCCCTCTGGTAGCTTTTCACGTGCTCTTCAATCCTACACTTGTTCAGCCCGCTCATGGCTAATGAACCTTCCCGAGGGGTCTATAACCTCTTGGGATGAGCTGTGCCGGCAGTTCACGGCGAACTTCGGCAGCTCCTACACGCGCCCCGGCACCGAGATCGACCTCCACGTCATGCGACAGCAAACCAAGGAGACGTTGGGGTCATTCATCCACCATTTCTCCCAGGTACGCAACTCCATTTCAAACATCCCAAATGCCTCTGTCGTAGTGGCATTTTGCTAGGGAGTGCGAGACCGCAAGATGCTCGAGAAACTAGCCACGCACAACGTGCAAGACGTCTCCGAGCTCTTCTGCATCACCTATCGGTGTGCTAGAGCAGCAGAAGGCCGCAACTGGCACGCTCAGTCCGCCCCTAGAGCGGGCGGGGCTGGCCAGACTAGAGAAGGAGCCGCTACCCCTGGTAGCGGCAAAAAGAAGAACAAGAATCGGGGTGGCGGCCAGAGCAAGCCGCTGCACGGATCCCCAATCGCAGCAGCCGCGACCGGAGGAGGCAAGCTGCCACGCCCGAAGAAGCATCCTCGACAGACACCAGCCGCTGACGATGACGTCGAGCCCTGCCCGGTGCACAAGACTCGTGAACACACCGCGAGCGAGTGTCAGGAGATAAAAAGGTGTGCCGAACACTATCAAGAGCGGGCTCAGCAACGCCCGGACGGAGCCCCCACCCGTCCACGGGAGGACAAGCAGAAGGTCGAACCCAAGGTCGACAATGACGAAGAGTTGGAGTACATGAAGCAAGAGTCACTACCAGGATTCCGGTTTATTGCGACGAAAAAAATTGTTGCAATAGGTCGAAATTCGTCGCGATAGGTTGTTGTCGCAACGAAATAGAACGTCGCGATAGTTTTTCCGACTTGTGGCGATAACAACCGTGGCAATAGGTTATTGCGACGACTTGACATCCATGGCAAATAGTATTGTATTACGACGACTCCACGTTGGTGCAAATAGTATGGTATTGCAACGGTTTAACATATTGCGATTATTTAACGTATTGCGATGAAAATATCGGTGTTGCAACGATGTCACATTCGTGGCAAAAAGTATGGTACTGCAACGACTCCACCTTTGTTGCAAATAGTATGGTATTGCAATGATTTAAAGTATTGCAATGAAAATAACGGTGTTGCAAAGATGCCACATTCGTGGCAAAAAGTATGGTATTGCAACGACTCCACGTTCGTGGCAAATAGTATAGTATTGCAACGATTTAACGTATTGCAATGATTTAACGTATTGCAACGAAAATAACGGTGTTGAAACGATGCCACATTCGTGGCAAAAAGTATGGTATTGCAACGACTCCATGTTCGTGGCAAATAGTATGGTATTGCAACGGTTTAACGTATTGCGACGATTTAACGTATTGCAACGAATAGTACATTATTTGCGACGATTCCACATTTGTGGCGATAAGTACGGTATCGCGACGATTTCATACTCGTGGAGAATAGTATGGTATCGCGACATTTTCACATTCGTGGCAAATAGTACGGTGTTGCAACGATTTCACATCCGTAGTGAATAGTACGGTATGGCAACGTTTTTACATTCATGGCGAATAGTATGGTGTTGCAACGATTTTACATCCGTGGCGAATAGTACGGTATCGCGACGATTTCACACTCGTGGCGAATAATATGGTATCGCAATGTTTTCACATCTGCAGCGAATAGTACGGTATCGCAACGATTTCACACTCGTGGCGAATAATATCGTATCGCGACAATTTCACATTCGTGGCGAATACTACGGTGTTGCAACGATTTCACTTCCGTGGTGAATAGTACGGTATCGCGACGATTTCACACTCGTGGCGAATAATATGGTATCGCGACGATTTCACAGCCATGGCCAATAATACGGTATTGCAACGATTTCACGTTCATGGCGAATAGTACGGTATTGCAACGATTTCAAAATCGTGGCAACAGTATTGTATTGCAACGATTTCTGATGTGTGGCAATAGGTTCGTAATGCAACATATTCAAATCTGTTGCAACTGGGTCGTAATGCGACGTTCTCTGGGTGGTGGCAATAGCAGTCTAGTGCAACACTTTTTTGGTCATAGCCAAATGTTTGTATTGCAACGTTTTATAATTTGTGGCAATAGCTAGCTTCCTATTGCAATAGTTTATTTTTGTCGCAATAATCTGTTAATGTCACATTTTATAATTAGCGGCACTAGAATCCTAATGCACCAGGTTTGAAAATTAGTGGCAACAGAATCAATTTATTCGCACATGATACGTCTGTCGACTTAACAACAAACATCTAGCAATTGATGCAACGCTCAAGGACCCTTGCGTCGTTGCGAGACGATGTTATTTACAGTTTTTTCAGTTTGCAACATTGCACCCATTAAAATAGCACCGCGACAAGTCGTAGTATTAGGAATAGTTTCTTGAACATCCAGCTTCGACTTGGTGCGAGCAGGAGCCTTTTGTGGAGTTGCTGCTAGCCGTTGTTGATTTTGCAAGCTTTCCATCATTCTGCGCATGTCTGCTAGCTCCTTTTCTTGCCGTGCAGAATTGGCTGCCATTTGATCATGTAAAGCCCGGACTTCCTGGTTGAGCTGTTCATTTGCCTGGACGAAGCCATCCATCTGGGAGGTCATATGATCATTTCTTCCTTCCAACTCTTGCACCTAAGAGTTGAGGTCTTCATTTCTATTTTGCAAGGATCGAACTTGTTGGCCGAGCTGGTCAGACATCTGGATACGCAGTCTTTCAGAAACATTAGGTTTAGCCATATAACCACGCCCCCGAAACTGTGATCCTCCAGAACCGGTTGCAGATATATAAGTAAGCTAGAAGATGTTGTTTCTTTCCTCATCTGGGATTGGGACTCCCAGCTCAGCTTCCTTGACGTTGATTTGGGCACATGCCTGGGTCTATATACAAAAAGAAAAGTCACACGTACATTGCAAATATTTATTTAAATGGGGACTGTTTGAAGTGTTTCTCACATGTACAGCTTATGCCTGCTCGTTTGCCCATTGACCGTTCTTCACATGGCTTGCCTCCCACAGTTCTATGTCATCGGGTTCTTTTCCAGTCTTTGGGTCTCGCTACATCAAATACAAGTAAAATTTGATTGAATGATTGCAGTGCAAAGTAAAAGCATGATTTAGTTTTCATACCTTCTCGTAACTAAGTTGGGCGTAGGATTTCAAGCCAAGCAAGTGTTTTGTCTTTTGAGTACTTCGATTTCGTGAATTGGTTCTGCTTATTGACTGCAATTTTAAGAATTAATTTCATGAATGGGTGTAATCAAATAGTTTTTGTAGGATATGATGGTATTAGAAAGCTAGCTGTCCTTGAATCGCTCTGACCCAAAATAGTCATAAGCGCCAACCAATCGGAATCTGCTACGTCAACAGGCTTGTTTTGTATACGTTCCTCATCGGTTGAATACTTCTTATAGGTGCATGCAATGTTGATCGCCACCCCTTGTAGTGCTCACCCAAAATAGTGTATCATTTGTGTCCTCCAAGTCCCAGGCATTCTGTACATTGTATATCACACTGTTATAAATGTACAAGATGGAGGTCGCTAGAAAAAAATACTTATGTGGGGTGCCACAATACTAACCAGAATGTCTCTCACTATATCGCTCTTCGAAGTATCACCAACCTCTGCCCACTTTCTTACACCAGCGAGGGGTGCATTTTTTTTGTTGTAATAACCACATCATCGACAAAGTGCCGCTGATTAGGACCAACCGCAGCACCCAACCTATCGGACCACTGAATTTGTAGCTTCCGATTCTGATCATTCGTTCTATTTGCAGATGCTAGATAGCGCAATTTAGCAACCTTAAGTCCTTTAGCCACCCCTCTTCCAAACTTCTTTCCTTCTATTACTGTCATTTAAACGGTAAACGTTTAAAGCAAATTAGCATCTGACCAGGCCTAGTATCATGTACAAATAGTGTGAAAGAAGAAGAAGTCTGATGTTTTACCATCTTCAGGACGAGTGCGGCAAATACGAGCATGGGAACACCGCGTCGCAATAGCATTTTGCTCCATATTGGGCGATGCATCGACTTGTTGACTTCTTTGTTGCTGTTCATACCCTACAATCAGGCATCAAGCAGTAGTCAGTGGCGCTACAGCACCCGTAGTACTGCAGGGGATTTTCAGTCCAGCTGCGAAGCAGGCAAGACAGTAGCTGGCGATGCTAGAGAAAGAGAGGGTTCGTCGGGTGCTCATCCTCTGCAGTACTGC
Source organism: Tuctoria greenei (assembly GCA_036927565.1). NCBI lineage: Eukaryota > Viridiplantae > Streptophyta > Magnoliopsida > Poales > Poaceae > Tuctoria > Tuctoria greenei. The sequence goes on along the minus strand of JAYESD010000001.1, from coordinate 258,441,456 downwards.
CGGTTCAGTCTGACCGACATCAGCAAGAGCGCGTCTCGAGGCGAATTGGTGGCAGGGCGAGTCATGGACGTCAGCAGTATTAGCGGGTAGAGGATGCAAGACATGTGAGGCGGACAGCTTACGACGTTTAACAAAGCTAGGGTTCGGTCTGGCAGTGCAGTGACCACATTTAAGTTAGAGGATCGATGTTCAGATCACACCGGTGATCTCACGTGACTTACGTTTTTACTATAGGCGATGCAGTAAAGATCCAACAGTGTGATTCCGTAGGATCTTTACTGCATCGCGTGCGGTAAAAACGTATAAGTCAGGTCGATTGCATACTGATATTTTGCTCTGCATGTTAGCATCTCGCCCTAAAGTGCTAGAACGGATACATGAATATAATCTTGCATTAATTACCAGACATCAGCAACGCATTTGGTAGTGTAAAAAATGGAATTGAGATCATATAAGCAGCAATGAACCCTCATGTACATGCATCTCTAAACTATGTGATACTAACATTTCTTAGTGGACATGGGTTAATGATATTGGACTATTTTTTCCAGGGTATGCCATGTCATATGGGACATAGCATGTATGTACGCCGTAATGGCCAGGGGTTTGCGGGCGGCGGGGTCATCATAGCACGCGAACAATGGGACGTGGAGATGGAGGGAGACGCGTCAGGGAGGACAGTGAAGTGACCACTAGCAGGGCGTGGGCGCCAGCCAGTGTCGGAGTGACCGGTGGCGACATGGGTTTGCGGGCGGCGGGGTCATCATGACACGAGAAGGATGGGGCGTGGCGATGGTCGAGGGAGATGCGTTTCTGAGGACACTGAAGTGAGCAGCAGTAGGGCGTGGTCGCCGGTGCCGGAGTGGCGGCGGCGAGAGAGCCCAGCGTGCGCATGTAGGCATCAATAAATCACGCCATCACATATACTCACCAGCAAGGCATGGTTGCCGGCCGGTGCCAGAGTGACCGGCGACGACAGGGGTTTGCGGGCGGCGGGGTCATCATGACACGCGAAGGATGGGACGTCGCGATGGTGGAGGGAGACGCGTCGGGGAGGACACTGAAGTGAGCAGCAGCAGGGTGTGGTCGCGGGTGACGGAGTGGCCGGTGGCGAGAGAGCCCATTGTGCGTGTGTAGGCATCAATAAATCACGCCATCACATATACTGATTAACTGTTAACTGGGACTAGGAAACTACAATCGCAATGCTAAAATATTTAGTAGAGCCCGGTACATATTTATACTCGTAGTACCTGCATGGGATGACGAATCTCGGGGTTCCTGAGCATCAGGTGCTCCAATATTCTCTGCATATGATGCAAAGGAATTAACGTGTTATATATATGTGTATTTTGATAGTAAACACATTTATAGTTATACCAGGTGCTTGTTGCCCATCAGGATTACTTGTAGACGACATGACGGTTTGGTGTCTTGTTCCTAAAGTAAAGAGTATATATAGTAAGTAACAGTGATAACGTCAGATTACATGAGGATGTGTATTTTAAATCGGGTGGTGTGGTTGCTATGAACTGAAAATGTTTGTTTTGAACAGGGGAAATAGAAATGAAGGTGTAGTAAAAAAACCGTACAATCCGAGAAAGAAAAACAAGAAAAACGTGTATAAACCGTGGGAACTGAAAATCTTAGGAATACAAGTTTGGAACACAGGAATGAGAGTACAACATTGGGAGTGGTTGATAAGATCACACTGGCGTCATTTACTTCTAAATCAAGAAATTACATAGTACATGCGGTTTTTAATAGTTATCTTTCCTGATATGGAAATCTACTAGAAATACACTACCATAAACTGTCGGAGCGACATTTATTTTGGGGCAGAGGTGTAGTGATTTTATATATGGAAACAAGTAGAATGCAATCAGATGCTGGGGTAAAATAAAAAGATGAATCGACTGTAGGATGCAGATCTAACGATTGAGGATAGTTGATTGCACGATTGCACCATTAATCAGATTTTATACTAGACATTCATGAAACATAAGAGCATATAAGGAGTTGGGACGACAACTAGGAATGAACTGGCTACAGCTGTTGGGACGACAACTAAAGCGATAAGGAGGGAGTAGCTCTATAAAAAGACGGCATGGATCGTGTAGAACTTACGTAGCACAAAACTAGAGTTCGGGATGTCGCAGGGCGGGGTCAGCGACGAAGAGGTTCGGTAGAGCCCGTCAAACTTGGTCGCTCGACGTTGTACCCACAGTCACCACCACCACTCACACGGGAATTTCTTAGGAATGCAAGTTTGGAACACAACACTAAGAGGAGAACATGTGTGCTGGGAACGGAAGCCACTGCGGGATTAGAGGGAGACGCACATTTATATTCGTCGTGGCTAGCTACAAATGGACGGGATTGGAATTTTGGGTGCACGGAGTGAAGTTTCAATTGTGAAAATCTCAATTGTGCGCGCCAATAAGAACGAAAAATTTTTCGAGGGCGTGCAGAGTTTGGCGCCGTGCCCCTCTGCACGCATGCAATCGTGATTAAATTCATGTAATGTCGCGATGATTCCTGCACATGGTTTTACTCTTCACCGATACGTCTACCTAGAGCTAGAGGGGTAGACCTCTTCGGACTGCTGCCTCGCTGTGGGACCGCTACCCGCCGTTCATCTTTGTTTTCATGGAGATGTAAAAGCAGTCATGTGGTAGTGGGACATTCCAAAAAAAATACGAACAGAAATATGAATCGCCAAATGTATCATTGTGCTAATGCAAACGACATGCAAATACAGAACACCCAAGTCCACGAAAGGAGGACGACAAATCCATGGTCTAGTAAAAGGTAAACAATCAGCATTTTATATATAACATTCGTCGCAATGAAATGATAAGATATACAGAGTATATACTACTACTACAAAAAAAAAATTTTCCCCTGTGATGTCTAATCTTCAGGCCATCGATCCAAAGCCGCTTGTGATATGAGTATCACAGGTACATATGATATATATATCAACAATGTCATCAGATATTAGTTACAATGGATAAAGTACTTTTCAAGCACCTGTTGCATCAGGTGATGGACTAGTTAGTAATTTAGATGACGTAATTTCCTAATCAAGTTAATTATGCATCATGTTTGTTGTTAGTTCTATTACTTGTAAGGATAATGTTTACCGGATTTCATTCATTCAGCCACATGAAATATAGACGGTCCCAAGTTACAAACATATAGGAGATGTTTTCGATAAAATAAGTTTTTCGATACTGCATATATAGAACACATTGTTCATGAACATAAAGACATATTTCATTAACAAACAAGTAATAGGAAAATACATAGTAGACAGCAAGAACAAGATAAACTACACCTAATACTACTCTACTTAGAGATCACGAAATAGATAAAGTACTCCTAATACTACTCTACTGGGAGAAAAACACGTCCTCCTCCTCCGCCACTGCCGCCTCCTCCGCCTCCGCCGCCGGTGCCGCCTCCTCCTCCGCCGCTGTCGCCGCTGCTGCCGCCTCCACCTCCCCCGCCGCTGCTGCCTCCTCCTGCTCCTCCTCCGCTGCTGCCACCGCCTCCATAGCCGCGTCCACCTCCACCTCAAGAGACGCCTCCTGCTCCACCTCCTCCGCTGCCGCCGCTACCCAAGCCGCCTCATACTCCTCAACCTCCGTCACAGTCCGAAGCTTCCCGGCGACGCAGTGCAGAATCTTCAGGAGGCCCTCTACCTAGGCAGCCTCCGCGATTGTCTCATGGAGGGCGTCAAGACGACCGGCCACAATCATCAGCCCATAGCAGTAGTGGCCCGTGGTGTCCATGCTCGTGTGGAGGGGAAGGGTCCCAAGACCCAGACGGCGACACGAGCGATCTGTGTTGGAAAAGACCTTTCGCGCCACTACGTTGAGCGCTAGTGCGCTATGAGCGGCGACAGACTTGGCGTCAGTGGCCACCTTAAGGCGCCGATCGAGTTCGTTGATGCGGTCAGTGAGGAGTCTAAGAGTCTGCTCAACCCAACCGGGATGAGGAAGTGCAGGCACCGCGAGCGGAGATGCGGGCGCCGCCATCAGTTCCACTGGCATTGCCGGCGGCGATGGAAACGAAGAAGGAGGTTCGGAGGACGTCGATGTCCTAGAGCGCTTCGGCGCGGGGCTACCCATTTGTGTGGCAACAGAGGTGCAGAGAAAGAGCGAGAGGTGGTCGACGGTGGCGGGGGGAGAAGTTTAGAGGCTAGGATCTAAGGAGTGGTGCGGCGGAGAAGCAAGAGAAAAGTGAGCCTTTATATTGGGTCGTTGTCTAAGCGGGCGTGTCGAGATGATCGGATGCTAGAGGAAACCGCACTTAATTATGAACCGGTCGGTGGCCCCGGTTTCCTCGAAACCGCGGTTTGCATCCTCTCGGTCCCAACGGCTCGACGCGTCCCATCGGCTTCAATGGCAGTTTTTTAGGAGTAAATTTACACGCGGGAAAAAAAAATTCGTTATATAAAAAAATCCGTCCGTACACGCCTAAGCCAACTTCGTGACCGTGCGTCCGTGCCAGCGGAAGCCTTGCAGCGAACATGGGCCTAGTCCTGCATGCATTACTTTCATTCGGATTTTTAACTGCAACTGTGTGCCATGCCTTATAACGTCGGTGCACCGACCTCAACTTTCCGTGGTGGGACTAATCCTTCGCACCTGTTCTATATGTTCTTTTCTTCTCTGTCTGTTGTCTAATACTATTTCTGTTCTATGTTCAACATGCATGTGCGACCTCGGTCCACGATCATGTTTCATGATTTTATACGTGTGTTTTCTCTTTTTGTTGAAAGATCGTCATGTACTGTTTGAGGTATATATATATATATATATATATATATATATATATATATATATATATATATATATATATATGCATGCATGTTAGTGTTGTTAAACATGATCGAGGTGTTCTAATTCTAGCTATGTCTAACATGCACGGACTGCAAACATGATCCACCAATTACACTACGTAAGAAACCCAAATAGGAGACAACGATGGGCGACAGATCGGATGTCCATCGATCACAAAGTGATGCTATACGCGCTTAAAGTCATTGTTTGTCTCCTTTAGCTTTGCAATTACAAATCGAGATGAGCTTCAAACCCTAAGATCTTTTGTTTTTGTCCAATTTGCTCGGTTCACTTGTGACAGATTAACACGTCACTAAACTTAGAGCACATTCACTTGATTGAAATCCAGAAATTCTAACACACCAGTATTCATTGACACGAATGAACACATATATATTACAAAACACAAGAAATATGTACAAGAACAGAATTGAAGCTAAACATGTACAAGAACTCCTAAAACTACAAAAGAAATATGTACAAGAAGTCCTAAAACTACTCTGCCGGCCCCGCCTCCTCCGCCCTCTCCCCCACTTCTCAAACCAGGACAAGCGGTCCTCCTCCTCCTCGTCGTCGTCGTCGTCATCGTCGTGGTGGTGGTCGCCATCGTCGTCGCCGTCATCATCGTCGTCATCATCATCGTCATTGTCGTGGTCGTCGTCGTCATCATCCTCCTCCCCCTCCTCCTCCTCCTCCTGCCCTCCTCCTCCTCCTCCTCCTCCTCCTCCTCCTCCTCCTCCTCCTTTGGTGACGATACAGCAGGAGAGTGGGCCAGCTGCTCCGGCTAAGCCGATTGCTCCGGCTGCACCGGTGGCTCCGGCTGCACCGGCGGTGGAACCCCGCTGCGACGGAAGTTCCTCTCCGTCACTGCCACCAAGGCACTACGGCCCTTGGCACCGAGCTCCTGTGCCATCGTCCCGGACAAGATGTCCAGGCGATCGGCCACACCCTTGAGGGCGTAGAGGTAGTGGTCGGTGGTATCCATTCCCGAAAACTCGGGGAGGGTACCAAGACCCAAGGCGTCCAAGGCCCGAGATGTACTGTTGTACGCCTCTCGCGCCATAATGAGGCGATGGTCGTTGTTCACCCTCTCGGGGGAGCTGCAACATATCCGCTTGCAGGGTGGCTGCCTCGGCGGGCTAGGAGGTGGAAGGTTGGCCATGGCTGTGGTGGTTCATCGGTGCCGGGCTAGGAGGTGGAACGATGGAAGAAGAAGAAAGGAGTGCAAAAGTTTTGTACTTGTACATAACCGACGACGCGCCTTATATATGGTCTGTGCGGAGTAGACGAGGGAGCGGTTCGTTTCCCGCGTGTTGAACTCTTTGCAGACCTCGTGCGGTGCAATTAAACAACTGTGGAAGACGATCTTCAGAGATCCTTTCGTCTCTCTTGTATCCATGTGCAACATCGCGCACGTGTCCCTGCACAACAGCTTCTTAACTTCGCCGCAGACCTTGTGCGGCACGTCAGTTACTTGGCGCACTGGAAAGGCCAGCGGCGAGATCTCCGGCGAGCCCCGCCACGGCGGCGCCGCGCGCGCGCCCTCGGCGCGAGGAGGAAGAAAGGGTCTGTGATGTTGGTTTTCTTGTTTCGTGATGTTGTTTTTCTTGTTTTGTAGTACTCCCTTTGTCCCACAAAGATAGATGTTTTAGCATTTTTTATACATAATAGTGGAACATGTAAATGACGCATGTACCTTCAACTTTAACTCTCACCATTGGCTGACATCGAGTTCCTAGATACGTGGAACAGCGCTGGTTGGAGCTGATTGGAGGAATTTAATGTTAGCTTTAAATTACTACACACTTTACATATTAAGAAGGCAATCTTTGTGGGACAAATTTACAAGCTCAAAACCTCCATCTTTATGGGATGGAGGGAGTATTGTTTTATGTTAATGAACTCAATGTCATTGTTCCTCTGTTCCATCTGTTATTTTGCTTTCTGTCTGTTATTTAATGAACTATTGGTTCTATATATTTGTATTCTCTGTTAATGAACGACCATCGCGTACGTGCATTTTTTGTTGTCAAAGTTGGATTCGATAGGATCATCCATATTTTTGTATACTTGATCTCGATCCATGCTAGTTGATGTTTCATTGGATGTACGACGATCAAAAAGTTTTAGTTTCGTAGGATGGATTGGACCATCCATGTTGATATTTCATATGATAATATTTATTTATATATTAATTCTTTATTTTACTAATGTATATTAATAATATAGAAATAATAAATATGACGATTATTTTTTCAACAAAAAGAGAAAACACTTGTATAACACCATCAATTTAACATGATCGCGGATCGAGGTCTTGCACATGCATGTTACACATAGAACACAAATACGGAGTACGTAGTTCATTAGACAACGGACAGAGAAGACAATAACATATGGAATAGACGAACAACATTGAGTTCAGTAACATAGAACATTACAAAACAAGAGAAATGTCATCATGAAACAAGAAAATCAACATCACAAATCCTCATCAACAAGTGATCGATCATGGATGAAACATGATGGAGACCTTGCTGGCTCTCTTTCAAAAGCATGCATGCATGTCCGGCCATCATACATGATCACGACAAAGCATTAATGCTCGGATAGTCGGACGTGTGGCGTACACGTGTTAATTTTCTCTTATGCTGATGGGACGTGTCGAGCCGTTGGGACCGAGAGGATGCAAACCGCGGTTTGGAGTAAACCGGGGCCACCGACCAGTTCATAAGTGCGGTTTCCTCTAGCGTCCGATCATCTCCACACGCCCGCTTATACGTGTGTTTTCTCTTTTTGTTGAAAGATCGTCTTGTTTGAGGTATGCATGTTAATTTTGTCAAACGTGACTGAGGTCTTTTCTATGTCTAACTTGCATGCACCCCAAACATGTTCAACCAATTAATACATGTTTAATTTCTCGTTTTGATGATGGATATCGTCAGAGTATGAGGCCTTGCCGATGTATGCTATGCCCCAAACATGCATGATCAAGGAGCCTACAACTCTAGATGATATCCAACTTCAAAAAGAGGAATTAGTACACATCAAAAAGCGGAATTAGTACAACTCTAGCTAGCTCGGTTCCTCTCTTCTCTTTCGCGTTTTCTGCCCCGCACGCGCGCCGTCGCCCTCACATTCGAAATCCAATGATAGCTTGCCAACTAGGCAAGGATCGATCGGGAGTCCTTTAGCAAAGTTGTTCACAACTTGCTTGCACACCATCTCAACCTTTTGTTTCGGTGTTTCCTCAACTGGTTGGGTGGTATTCCGCAGTTTCCCTACGACCGTGGGTGAAGCTGCCGAGACCCGCCCCTACTCCACCGTCGACAAGCCGGAGGAAGCCTCTACAGGCCCCGACTTCTATAAGGGAAAGGTGTGTTATCGCGCCTTAAGCATGCTCACCATGTTTCAAGCCATGCCAGTTTCCCCGATGATAGTTCATACCTATGTCTCTAGGTCATGGATTTAATTCATTTTATACATCTAATAATTCTTGACCATAGTTAGGGGATAGTTTACCTATCTCCCTGCGAACACTCCGGATCAAAAAGATTTGAAAACCATCGACGAGTGATGACCGATCGAGATAGCCGAGTTTTGGTCACCGCCTGTGAGAAAGCCGCGATTCACCGTCGAGCTCCTAGTTTCCAGCCGTTTTTCTCCTTAATTTCCTAGTCCTGGTTCATGATCCTCAAGGCACGAGAAAGCTTTTGGAGGAGAAACCAAGTCGTTTGAGCTAGAGATAAGGGAGTTCTACCCTGCTGGAGCTGTGGCCACCGCCGCCGCCATCGCACTGCCGTTTCCAGCCGTCGGCAAGCCCCGGGGGCAACATCGACGTGCTCCGCGTGGTGAAAAACCCCCAAGCGGCAAGATTGGCGAAGCTTGGCGCACTGGAAAGGCCATCGGCGAGATCTCCGACGAGCCCCGCCATGGCGGCGCCGCGCGCGCGCCCTCAGCGCGAGGAGGGAGAAAGGGTCTGTGATGTTGGTTTTCTTGTTTCGTGATGTTGTTTTTCTTGTTTTGTATTATTGTTTTATGTTAATGAACTCAATGTCATTTTTTCTCTGTTCCATCTGTTATTTTGTTTTATGTCTGTTATTTAATGAAAAATCGGTTCTATATATTTGTATTATCAGTTAATGAACGACCGTTGCGTACGTGCGTTTTTTTGTTGTCAAAGTTGGATTCGATAGGATCATCCATTTTATTGTACACTGGATCTCGATCCATGCTAGTTGATGTTTCATTGGATGTACTAGACGATCAAAAAGTTTTTGTTTCGTAGGTTGGATTGGACCATCCATGTTGATATTTCATATGATGATATTTATTTATATATTAATTCTTTATTTTACTAATGTATATTAATTAATAATATACAAATAATAAACATGACGATCGTTTTTTCAACAAAAAGATAAAACACTTGTATAACACTATCAATTTAACATGATCGTGGATCGAGGTCTTGCACATGCATGTTACACATAGAACACAAAGACGGAGTACGTAGTTCATTAGACAATAGACAGAGAAGAAAATAACATGTGGAATAGACGAACAACATTGAGTTCAGTAACATAGAACATTACAAAACAAGAGAAATGTCATCATGAAACAAGAAAATCAACATCACAAATCCTCATCAACAAGTGATCAATCATGCATGAAACATGATGGAGACCTTGTCGGCTCTCTTTCAAAAGCATGCATGCATGTCCGGCCATCATACATGATCACGACAAAGCATTAATGCTCATATAGTTGGGCGTGTGGCGTACATGTGTTAATTTTCTCTTATGCCGATGGGACGCGTCGAGCCGTTGGGACTACGAGGATGCAAACCGCGGTTTGGAGTAAACCGGGGCCACCGACCAGTTCATATTCCTTTAAGTTGGAGGACTCTGGGTCTGTTTGGTTTGAAGCCAAAACTTACTACATTTTTCCACACCTAAGTTTAGTGAAGTTTGACCAACTTAGTCATTGTTTGGTTCATAGCCACAATTGTGGCAAGATTCCTTGCCATCTAACTGGTTCCCACATGTCAAAGACTCAAAAAAGTGTGGCAAGATTCCCTTAGGCTTGCCAAGTTGTGGCTAAAAATTTGAGCACCTAACCTTAGTCAAGTTAGGCAAAAATTTGTGGCAAATTGTGGCAACCTTAGTACATAAACCAAACAGGCCCTCTGTCCATCCGACCGTGGAGAACAAAACTGCAAAACAGGAAATCGATTGACGCAGATTAATCCAGTCCTGATGTTGTTTTTCTCTTCTTGTTTTTACTGATTTTCTTTTCTTGTTTTGTGATGCAACGACTGGAACCGGTCGGAAGTACTTATTACCACTGGCCCTATGCCCTTATACGCGGTGTCATCATTACCAGAACTCCCATCGCCCTCGTTGAGCGCGCAGTTGCGATACCCGAGAGGATGCAAACAAGAGTTAATTTTCTCTTTTTGTTGAGAGATATATATAGTCATCCAATAATATATATATATATATATATATTATTGTTTGAGGCTCGATGATCATGTTTGGGGCATATATATAGCATGTGAACATGTCATGAAAAACAACCCTTGATCATGTACATGTCGATGTGAATTATATTGGGCCCTTTTCGTGTGAAATTACTCCTAAAAAATTGCCACTGAAGCCGATGGGACGCGTCGAGCCGTTGGGACCGAGAGGATGCAAACCGTGGTTTCGAGGAAACTGGGGCCACCGATCGGTTCATAATTAATCGCGGTTTCCTCTAGCGTCCGATCATCTCCACACGCCCGCTATTAGACGACGACCCGCTATAAAGGCTCACCGTTCTCCTGCTTCTCCACCACACCGCTCCTTAGATCCTAGCCTCCAAACTTCTCCCCCCGCCACCGTCGACCACCTCTCGCTCTTTCTCTGCACCTCCGTCGCCACACAAATGGGTAGCCCCGCGCTGAAGCTCTCTAGGCCATCGGCGTCCTCCAAACCTCCTTCTCCGTTTCCATCGCCGCTGGCAATGCTGGTGGAACTGATGGCGGTGCCTACATCTCCTCAGCCCGACTGGTTACAGGAGACTGTCTGCCTCTTTACCGCCCGCATCGACGAATTAACGCGTCGAATTAAAGATGTCGAAGACGACATGTCCTCCGCCGTCGAACATGCAAGAGCGATGGACACAATGTCGCGGGATGTATTTAACAATACATCTCTCAACTGTCGCCGTCTGGGTCTTGGGAGGCTTCCCCAGCTCCCCAGCATGGACTCCACCGGCTACTACTTGTTCAGGTTAAGCTTTGTTGCCGCTCGTCTCGACGCCCTCCATGAGACAATCGCAGAGGTTGCTGGGGTACAGGGCCGCTGGAAGATTCTGCACAGCGTTGCCTGTAAGCTCAGTGTGGAGACAGAAGAGGAGTCGCCACCGCCGTCGGAGTGGATCGGGCCGGTATTACGGGCTGCCAAGTGCACCTCGGAGGATTTTTGGCCTGTGGATTTCTAGGCCCGAGATTGGGCTAGGATCCCTTCGGGATCCTGTGCTACCAAAGGAGGCCTAATTGTTAAAGGGCCCGTGGACCGACCAGTCCCAGACACGGTGGGTCACGGCACGCTGCCGCAATGTGACCATGTGCCAAACATCGGAAGCAGCATCCCTTGAGGATCTCACGAAAACTCGGTGATAGGACTGGACCTTTCGAGGCCTTCGGCTCTGTGCAAGCGTCATGAATGCGCGAAGGCCCAGCTTGAATATAAAGTGAATCAGCGCAGTTTCAGCCCCACAAACAACAAGCGGCCCAGCTATTTCGTCCTGCCTGCCGGCCTGCCCGCGGTGGGAAATTTTTGTCACGCCGAATGAAGAAGGAAAATAAGAAATGAAAATAATATTTTATTACGGTACCCTTCGACCCGCAATGCCGGCCCCCTCTCCGCAACGCACTTGTAGGAGCATCCGCCGGCCGCGACGATTGTAGGAGCATCCGCCGGCCACTACGCTTGTAGGAGCATCCGCGAGCTGCCACGCTTGGAGGAGCATTCGCCGGCCGCCACACTTGGAGGAGCATCCGCCGGCCACCACGCTTGGAGGAGCATCCGCCAGCCACTACGCTTGGAGGAGCATCCGCCGGCCGCCAAGCTTGGAGGAGCATCCGCCGACCGCCACGCTTGTAGGAGCATCCGCCGGCCGCCACACTTGTAGGAGCATCCGCGGGCCGCCACGCTTGGTGGAGCATTCGCCGGCCGCCACACTTGGAGGAGCATCCGCCGGCCGCCACGCTTGGAGGAGCATCCGCCGGCCGCCAAGCTTGGAGTAGCATCCGCCGGCCGCCACGTTTGTAGGAGCATCCGCCGGCCGCCACTCTTGTAGGAGCATCCGCCGGCCGCCAAGCTTGGTGGACGAACCGCCGGCCGCCACGCTTGGAGGAGCATCCGCCGGCTGCCACGCTTGTAGGAGAATCTGCTGGCCGCAGCGCGTGGAGTAACAACAGCTAGTTACAATTGCTCACATAATGTGTTCTTGTACATCTATCCTCTTACGGATAGGCTGATGGCTGATTGAATTGTAGGAAGCGATGTCAGAAGATAAGACATGGATGGGAAAAGACAGGCATACGAGGGAGTGGCAGGATGGAATGAAGTCATTTTTAAATTTTGCATTTCAGGGCACTCGTTAAGGAGGAACTATGCCTTGTCCTTGCACGAGATGTCGTAATATTTGCCACAAGACACGCAAATGAGTTCATTTACACCTGCTCAGAAATGGGATGTTATTGGATTATACTTGTTGGATACACCATGGAGAAATACGAGTTCAGGAAAATATTGCTGAGGAATCAGCAAATAATGAGGAGATAATTTCTGATGATGGTGCTATGCAAAATATGTTGTCCAGTCTACTTAGAGGCACTGATCATGGTGGTACTTCAGCAGATGTTGATGACCAAGAAAATGCTATAAACCAGTAGGAGCCAACTGGGTATGCAAAGAAATTCTATGACTTATTAATTGATGCCAAAAAGGAGTTGTATCCAGGTTGTTCGCAGCTGACCCAATTATCCTACATTGTCAGGTTCTACCAGATAAAGTGTTTAACTGGTATGAGCAAAGTAGCTTGTGAGATGTTACTTGAACTATTCTCATTTGCGCTTCCAAAGGGCCACTACATTCCTAATACACTTGATAAACTTCAGAAGGTTGTTCGTGACCTCGGGCTGGACTACCAAAAGATCGATGCATGTGTCAATGACTGTGTGTTATTCCGGAAGGATTATTCTCTGCTGAATAGTTGCCCAAAATGTGGTGAATTAAGATGGAAAAATAGTACTGCTGGGGATGCAAGAGAGGCTTTACCTTGTGGAAAATCCAAGAAGCTTGTAGCACGCAAGATTATACGTTACTTCCCTCTTATTCCCCGTCTACAAAGGTTTTATATGGGAGAATCGACGGCATCAAACATGCGCTGGCACAAAGAAGGTTGTGCTGATGATGGAATATTACGCCATCCCGCCGATTCAAAAGCATGGAAGTATTTTGATAGCATTCACCCAAATTTCTCATCTGATCCTCGCAACATAAGACTTGGGCTAGCATCTGATGGTTTCAATCCTTTTGGAGTAATGAATGTTTCTTACAGTACATGGCCTGTGATTCTAATCCCTTATAATCTACCATCTTGGTTGTGTATGAAGTAGTCTTATTGGGTGATGTCAATGATAATTCCTGGACCGAAGTCACCTGGAAACAACATTGATGTGTATCTGCAGCCTTTGGTTGATGAGCTACTGAAATTATGGTCTGATGGTGTTGAAACATATGACAGTTTAAAGAAAGAGACATTTGTCATGCAAGCTTCTTTATTGTGGACAATAAATGATTTTCCAGCATATGCAATGCTATGTGGATGGAGCACAAAAGGGAAGCTAGCATGTCCATACTGTCATATAAACACTGACGCCTTTTGGTTGAAATATGGACGAAAGCATTGTTACATGGGTCATTGTCGTTTCCTACCTCAGGATCACAGATGGCGTCAAAACAAAGATTCTTTCAACAACAAGGCAGAGAATAGAGAGGATCCAACATCACTCTCTGGTGACGAAGTACTCCAACAATACGAGTGTTTTGATCAAGTGAGTTTTGAACCGACAAATAATAAGAGAAAGCACACCGAGGAAAATAGATGGCATAATTGGAAGAAGAAAAGTATATTTTTTGACCTCCCTTATTGGAAGACATTGCTAATAAGGCATAACTTGGATGTCATGCACATTGAGAAGAACATTTGTGATAGCATATTGGGGACATTGCTTGCTATGGATGGTAAAACAAAAGATAGTCTACAAGCTCGTCTTGATATGAAGGATATGGGTATACGGCCAGATCAACATCCGAAGTTCATAAAGAGCAAGTACACATTCCCACCAGCATTATATACTTTGGGCAAAGATGAGAAGACCACTGTGCAAGTTTTTGGGGAATGTGAAGGTGCCCGATGGTTATGCCTCAAACATCAAGATATGTGTGGGCATAAAAGCATGTAAGGTATCGGGTCTAAGAACTCATGGCTGCCATATTATATTTCAGAAGCTCCTTCCTATTGCAATACGTAACATATTGCCTAAAAAGGTTGTTGCACCTTTAATTGAGTTTAGCACATTCTTTTCTGGAATTTGTTCGATTTGGACAAGATGAGCAAACAAATTCCTTAAACAATTTGTAAGCTTGAGATGTTGTTTCCTCCCGCTTTCTTTGATATCATGGTACATCTTCCAACCCATATTGCCAAAGAAGCACGGTTGGTTGGACTTGTTTCTTACAGATGGATGTATCCAATTGAGAGGTACCATGGTACATTGAAGAGGTATGTACGTAACAAAGCTCACCCGGAGGGTTCTATAGCTGAGGGATATATTGCCGAAGAGTGTATGACTTTTTGTAGTCAGTTTTTGGATAACATTAGCACCAAGCGTAATAGGCCAGAACGTCATGAAGCTGCAGCTACAAATGAACCTTTTGGTGATAATTCTAACATATTTATAGAAGTTGATAATTCTAAAAAAGGATCTAAATGGGACCAACTTACTATGGTGGAACTACATAACATCAGACATTATCTTATTACTAACGTTGAAGAGGCCGCTCCATGGATCAAGTAATAATGTATAACTCAGATGTTGTATACTATATATATGGCTTATTGTAGATGGCTAATTTAATTTTGTACCCTTTTTCAGTGAGCATATTGAAGAACTGAAAAAGATTCATTCTCGTGATGTTGATAAACGCCATAGAGATGAGTTTGTTGATTGGTTTCAGAAACGAGTAAGTACATGCAAGTTTGCACTTTGATGAAATATTGAACAAATATGTGTTCTGAAATTGGTTTGTCGTCGATAACCCCTGTTATACTAATGTGTACAGATTACGACATTACATAAAGAAGGCAAAGCAACCGATTATCTGTATGCATTATCTAGAGGACCTGATCGTCGGGCACGTTTTTTTAGTCGGTTATTCATCAATGGCTTCTTCTTTCGAACTGCAGATGTGGAAAAAGATTTACGGACCCAAAACAGTGGTATTGTTGTTCGGGGCACTGATCATGATTGGTTTGGAGTAATCAAGAAAATCATTGTTGTTGATTTTGAAAAAAAATCAAGAGGTTCTATTATTTCAGTGTGAATGGTTTCATCGGCCTTTTGGAAGCAGTCAGAACCAAAGCAAAGGCTACAAAAAGGATCAATATGGAATGATAGATGTTGACACTACTCTGTTTGGATTCCAGTATGAGCCTTACATTCTAGCCACCCAAGCAGAACAAGTTTTTTATGTTCCAAGTGTGAAGCATCCTAAATGGGCTACAGTTGTTAAAACGAAGCCACGGAACCTTTTTGTCATGCCCCTTGGAGACAGTGAAAATAATGTGACTGAGACGATGGAGGCTGAGACATTTCATGATGATCTGCTTACTGATGATATCAATAATGAGGATACGACCGCATGGGCTAGGAATGACATTGAGGGAGCCAGCGGCGATGCTTCCAGTCTTATAATGACAATGTCAGGTGATCGGTTTGAGGTAGATGGAGTTGCATCAGAAAATGAAGACGACGACGACGACGATACATATACCAATGATGGTCATGTAGCTCCATTGTGGGGGGACGACAGCGAAGATGATGATTTTTAGTATAATTAAGTACGTACTGCATGTATACGTGTGTGAGCTGTGAACTGGAGTACTATTTGTGACGATAGGCTAATATATGGAAATGCGACTAATTAATCATTTATTACATGTGGGACTAATCATTTATTACATCCCCACTGTTGCATTAATTTGTGGGTGCTTATCTCGATCGTTTTGGCATCAGCACCCTCGGCCGCCTTGGATCCCTTTGCCTTTGGTGCACGAACTACTGAATCATGGCAACAGAACATAACGCAACGATTGCGTTTCATTGAATTAGTATCCTGACGCCACGAAATAGTGAATCGTGGCCACACATCCTAATTGCAACGATTGGGGTCCGTGGCGACATATCCTAACGCCACAAACCAGTGAATCATGGCAAAACATCCTCATGCAACGATTGTGGTCCGTGGCAATAGATCCTGACGCCATGAAAAAGTGAATCGTGGCAACACATCCTAATGCAACGATTGTGGTCCTGTGGCGATAGATCCTAATGCCACGAACCAGCGAATCATGGCAAGACATCCTAATGCAACGATTGTGTTTCGTTGCATTAGTATCCTGACGCCACGAAAAAGTGAATCGTGGCCACACATCCTAATTGCTACGATTGAGGTCCGTGGCCATTGATACTAACGCCACGAACCAGAGTATCGTGGCAACACATCCTAATGCAACGATTGTGTTTCGTGGCAATAAAGTTGTAACGCCACGAAACAGTAATTTGTGGCAACATATCCTAATGCAACGATTGTGTTCCGTGGTGATAGATCCTGTAACGCCACGAACCAGTAATTCGTGGCAACAGATCCTAATGCAACGATTGTGTTTCGTGGCAATAAAGCTGTAACGCCACGAACCAGTAATTCGTGGCAACATATCCTAATGCAACGATTGTGTTCCGTGGCGATAGATCCTGTAATGCCACGAACTAGTGATTCATGGCAACAGATCCTAATGCAACGATTGTGTTCCGTGGCGATAGATCCTGTAACGCAACGAACCAGTAATTCGTGGCAATAGATCCTAATGCAACGATTCTGGTCCATGGCGATAAATCCTGTAACGCCACGAACCAGTAATTTGTGGCAATAGATCCTAATGCAATGATTGTGGTCCATTGCATTAGCATCCTGACGCCACGAACTAGTGATTCGTGGCAACAGATCCTAATGCAACGATTGTGTTTTGTTGCATTAGCATCCTGACGCCACGAAAATTTGAATCATGGCCACACATCCTAATTGCTACGATTGGGGTACGTGGCCATTGATACTAACGCCACGAACCATAGTATCGTGGCAACACATCCTAATGCAACGATTCTGTTTTGTTGCATTACGGTCCAAATGTAACTGTTTGTTGATTCATGGCAACAGATCCTAACGCAACGATTGTGTTCCGTGGCAATCAAGCTGTAACGCCACGAACTAGTAATTCGTGGCAACATATCCTAATGCAACGATTGTGTTCCGTGGCGATAGATCCTGTAACACCATGAACTAGTGATTCGTGGCAACAGATCCTAATGCAACGATTGTGTTCCGTGGCGATAGATCCTGTAACGAAATGAACCAGTAAATGTTGTCTTGGGTATGGCTGATGGTCTAATCTTCATTTGAAAGTATCCCGACCTTAAATCAATCTTGGAGAAGACATAAGCACCCTTCATCTGATCAAATAAGTCTTCTATGCACGGCAAGGTGTACTTTTTCTTGATTGTTACCTCGTTGAGAGCTCGGTAATCCACGCACATCCTTTGGGATCCATCCTTCTTGTCCACGAATAGAATGGGCGCTCCCCAAGGTGAAGAGCTAGGGCAAATAAAACCCTTCTCTAGTTGCTCTTGAATTTGCTTCTTGAGCTCCGCTAATTTAAAAGGAGGCATCCTATACGGCCTCTTAGCTATAGGTGCAGTTCCAGGTATTAAATCAATAACAAATTCAATGTCTTGATCGGGTGGCATACCTAGCAACTCATCCGGAAAAACATCCAAAAATTCACACACCACTGGAATCTCCTCAATTGCGACACCGTCCATATGATTCAACTCCAATTGCTTCGGTGCGGTTTGAGATGCTTCAAATTCTACGGTGATTCCTTCTTCATTGGTCAACTTCACCGTCTTAGAGGCACACTCAATAACTCCATTGTGCTTCCTCAACCAGTCCATACCAAGTATAATGTCCAATCCTTGAGAATCCAAAACTATGAGGTTGGCAGAGAAGTCTACCCCCCTTATTCTAAGGCTTACTTTTGGACATACTATATTTGTCCTCATCTGTCCTCCAAGAGACTTAACCAATAGAGTAAACTTCATATGAGAGATAGGCAAACTATACTTGGCAACATACTTTGATGAAATGAATGAATGCGATGCTCCAGAATCAAATAACATAGTCGCGGGGTTGGAGTTGGCGAGAAACATACCAATGACCACATCATCCGCTTGTTGAGCATCCTCCGTAGAGACATGGTTCACGTTGCCACGAGCAAAATTCTGCTGTCCATGGTTCCTTTGTGGCTGTCCTCCATTGAGTCTTGGGTTTTGCCTCGGCGCATTGCTTCCTTGACCACGGCCTGACTTAGGACATTGATGCGCAAGGTGTCCAGCTTCTCCACAAGTATAGCACTTCTTAACCCCACCAGAATTACTGGGACGAGCTTGGTTTTGAGCATTGGCTCCAGGAAAATCAGCACGAGGTGCATAAGGCATTGGAGGCCTAGGTGCTTGCATAACAGGGCTCTACTGCACAAACTGAGTTGGGCGCGGTGCATAACTAGGGCGCTGAGCAGGAATAGAGGAGTTGTAATGAGGCGCATTGGGTGGTGCAAGGCGAGGGTGCACATTACTTCCTTGTTGTTGTCCTTGATATGGCGCCTTCCTCTTGATTTCTTGCTCCATCTCACGGATCTTGTTCTCAACCACAATCGCTTTGTTCACAAGCTTCTGGAAATTGACATAATCACAATTGAGCAATTGCACTTGGATCTCATTGTTCAAGCCCCTCATGAACAAGTATTGTTTCCGGCTGTCCCGACTCACATCCTCAGGCGCATACCTTGAGAGTTGAGTGAACTTATTGAGATATTCACTCACGCTTGATCTTCCTTGCCTCAAATTCTCAAATTCTTGCCTCTTCAAGAGCATAACACCTTCCGGCACATAATGAGAACGAAAATTCTCCTTGAATTCGGCCCAAGTAATTCTCTCTTGGTTCTCATGAGCATTGCAATAAGAATCCCACCAATCCGCAGCTGCTCCAACTAGTTGATGAGAAGCAAATAGCACCTTCTCCCGGTCACTGCATTGGACAATAGCTAGCTTCTTCTTCACGGACTTGAGCCAATCATCCGCATCCATAGGGTCAGCGGCTTGAGCAAAGGTTGGCGGCCTAGTCCTCATAAACTCTCCCAACCGGTTATGAGGAGGCGGGGGTGGCGGTGGAGGCATGTGGGGTTGATTGTTGATATTGCCAGCCTGCAGCTGTCCCATAGTATGTATCATGGTCTGCATGAGTTGGTTTTGCATGGCCAATAGCTGCTCGATGTTGATACCTCCCTAAGTAAATCCTTGCCCATTGTTGTTCTGAGGCACTCCATTGTTATCCTCCTCATCATTGCCATCCCTCTGGTTGCGAGTCCTCACCATTTGAAGAAAAGCAATAGGTAAGAATTAGAGAACGTCCCCAACTATATGCATCAAGGGATATGAAGCTAACCAACTAGCTATACTAGCCTAGGTGGACATGGAAATGTTAAGGCATCCCAAAATCCTCTATTAAGCACACAAGCAAACAATATATATAGCAAACAGCACTCCAAGCAAAAACACATCGATTCCTGAGTGCTCCTATGTGCTCTAAAGTGTCCATTCTATCTAGGCTGCATCCTACGGTCAACTTGTGGCTCTGATACCAATCTGTGACGTCCGGTTCCGAAAAATGAACCAAGCTAACGTATATGTGTGTCCAGGATGTTCATCACACATACACGAGTGCAATCACAAAAGAGTATACAGAAAATTACCACGGAACAAGATTAATTAACCAAATTTTATTACACAAACCAGATTATCCTCGAATACAAGCTCCAATGAATATTAATGACAAGTTCAACTAATGCAGCGGAAATAAACTAATTAAGCAAACTAAGCAACTATGCAGCATAAGCGACAGGGTATGTATGCGCAGCTCCAATCAACACCACAGGCAAAGCTGACGGTAGACACGGCCTAGAACTCCGCATTATCACCATTAAACTCCCAATCCTGACCTGCAACTGTTGGGGGGGATTGCAAGAGTGAGTACATGTCGTACTCAGCAAGTGTGGAAAGTATGACATGTGGCTGATTCAAATGACGACAATAATAATAGCAAAGTGCTGAAAAGTACAGTAAAACATTTGAAAAGCAATATATATATTATATGTATGTGAAGTAAACCCATCATAATCATAAGTAATACCATAATACCAATCTGAATTCACTACCATCATCAATAATTCCAGATTTCACCATCGTCAATAACCATATTCAATACCAGAAATTAATCCATAACCATTACCAAACCATAACCATCCCAAATTCCAATTTCCCTCTAATCATGGAAGTTGTCCAGGTGCTCATAAACAAGAGCACGGCTATCATGATAGTTTTAATACTCTGCAGAGGTTGTACCACTTTACCCACGTGTTCGTGATTTCATCACCTTTCGGCGACTAAGAACCTCCCTTATGCCCATGACCCGTCGGTCACATTACACACTTCTGTTGGTGTGTGGCCAAGAGATCACAAAATAGCCTTTACAAAGGGATTACTAGCCTATTTAGACCCCACTGAGGTTTCACCGGTGGCGATGTCTCCCGCAGAGAACATCTTCAACCAAGGGCCCCCTCTTGAGCCATTCGGATCCCAGGGTAGTCCCACCAATCATCAACAAACCCAATCTGACTACCCCTTCCCCGAGCATCCACAATGGTCCAAACAGCACTAGCAAAGCCCTAATTAATCAGCTATGCCGCACCCATACTTGGCCTCGTGGTGGCACTGTAGTCCTGTCTTATTCTCGCATGAACCGGTCCTTAGATCTAAAGCAAGCAAACCACCATAACAACCAACCCATCCACATACCAGGCTTGCTTAGATCACCCATTACCATACCATATTTAACCAGTTCATGTTATCCATAATCTCATCCATGCATAATTAAATTGAGTGGTATAGTTATTCCCATCCCAGTTGATTAAGCGAAACAAAAGGTAAAAAGTCCATCCTGACGCTCTACCATAAATTCCAGGTGACAAGGGTGGTTTAGCAAGTCTAGTAAACTTCCTACCATAGGATTCCCATCAAATTGACACAGCATGCAGTTTTACAAACAAAACATTTATTTTAAAAACAGGATCAATATGCTTCAAGGAGACTTGCCTTGCTCTTGCTGTTGATTAGGGTCAAAGCCTTCAAACTCCTGGTGTTGTAGATCCTCCGCGGCACTTTCTAGCGCAAATCCATCTAATCCACACAATAAACATACAAGACAAGAAACACAATCAAAGAGTGCACAAATATTACTCAATATGACATGACATGCATGATTGATGCAAATGCAAGGTAGAACTTGTTACTAGATTGCTTTTAATGATCACTAACTAGCTCTAATAGATTTTAACAAGTTTATACAGGTTTGGGGTCAATTAGATCAAATTTTAGAATTAATTCAACACAATTTAACCAGAAAGATCGGACTAGTCCGCTAGGGACTGGACAAGTCCGCACTCCGCGAGATCAGCAGATTAGGGTTTTCTAGATCGACATAAATTCGGAGATTAGGGGGTTGAATTCTCGTAAGAAAAAAAGAATAGAAGGTATACCAGGTGTTTAGAACTCCAATGAACCAAGAGACTTGGAGGTAACACTTGGATCTTGATGATCTAGGGTTGGTGATGAACTTGGAGATGAATTGGTGGTGAAGGACGAAACTTGGTGGAGATCTTGATCCTTTTTCGTTTCCTCATCTTGTTCTTCTTGCTTGGGATCTTCTCCTCCCTCCTTGATGGTGGCTCCCCACGAACTAGGGTTTGGGTGGGTGGAAAAGTGGCAAATAGATGTCAAACCAAGGGGTGGGGCTGTTTATATAGAGGTGGAGGCTAGGGTTAGATGGATTTCGAGTTTTGGGATGAGTAGAGTCCGGTTTAGAGTCCCACATGGGCTCTAAAAGAGTTAGGCACGATGTCCCTAGGCCCACTTAACGTGAAACCCAAGAAAAAAGTCGTAAAACAAAAGATCAACTCGGAGTCGCAAAATATCGGACAAGTCCGGACAGGACCGGACTAGTCCGAAGTCGTCCAGCGAGAAAATCGGACAAGTCTGGCCAAAAATCGGACAAGTCCGAATTTGAACAGAGAGGAAAAATGGACAAGTCCGCTGGAACACCGGACTAGTCCGGAAAAGTCCAGGGACTTAGCAAATTTTCAAGGATTCATGGAATATCGGACTAGTCCGCACAAAATCGGACAAGTCCGAAAGTTTCCAGAGCCAAAATCGGACTAGTCCGCAGCAGAAACGGACAAGTCCGTTTTTAGTCAGAGAGAAATCGGACCAGTCCTCAGTAAAATCGGACTAGTCCGCACTTTCCTGCGTTTTAAGTGCAGTTTTGTTCCAAATCAATTTTAAATGCTCCGAATCAATTTTAAACTCGTTCCTCTTGTTGTGGGCTAATGTTAAACATGTATATGAGTGCATGTAGGGCATGATGCATGAAAATTAGGGTGTTACACATAGAAGCTATACCTTTCACATACATGGACTCCAAAATCAAACAAGAAACGCTTTGCCCAAGTATATGTATAAGTAGAGACTAAAGATACTATCTTTATTATGCATAAAGTCACAATTACAAGAAAGAATACATGAGCCATACCTTTCCCAATGTAGGATTTGGAAGAGAGAGACTCCTTATTCCTTTCCCAATTTGGACCTGGAACTAGAGACTCTCCTCGCTACAACCTAACTCCTCTAAAACTATGGATGATAGTGTATACAATAGAGATGAAGCTCAAGTGGTGTGTGTGTTGAAGTGAGGGGTAGGGGGTCCTATTTATACTAGTGTTGAGGTTGGTTCCCGCCACCAAAAGCGCGCAAATCAATCACCATTGACTCCAGGAAGCCAGGAGGAGCCAACACATGGAGGCTGTCCGAGTTTGGTGCAGAGACCAGGTCGGCCGACCCCCTGGTTTGGCCGACTTGGTCATTGCATCGTTTCTCGTGTGCTTTCTCCAGGTGGTTGTCAGGTGGGTCCCATTGATGTATATGGGTGGTACACCGTTGGATCTCCTCGGATACTTCTGTTTGTGGGCCATTGGATCCATGGGATGCCACGTGTCATCGCTTGATTGGTTGGGATGATATTTTATAGGATTGGTCCCTCTACATTTCCTCATTTCTTGTATAAAATGCTGCATACACATATTTCTCCAAGTCCAAGTGGAATTGGGTTAGATAGAAAGGTGATGTGTGCAAGGAATGACAAATCCTTCACATAATTGAGTCAAATTGACGGATGAAATTGGTATATAACAGCCGTCAACAAACTCCCCCAAGCTTATCCTTTGCTCGTCCCGAGCAAAGTCAAGACTTTAGGTTGATGATCAGGAGTTGCTACAATGTCTTATTTTCAAAAGTATCCAATGCACAACAAGATACTCTACCTAGTATTGCCGAAATTAGCTATGATACCCTACCTTTCTTAAGTCATCATGGGGCATATGCTTTTTCATATTCATGAGTAGTTGAAAGGTAGAATAGCAAATGGAGCAAACATGCCTAGAAATCAAGTTCCACTTAAATTCTGGAGAATTCAATTTAGATATTAAGTACCTCAATTTGATTCCCTCAATCACTCCTTTGTGGATAGTGGAAATATTTCCTCACCAAAGCATTGTGCCTCTACTATTCCTACTCATTGAATATGGCTTGTATGTGGAGCTTGGTAAGGAAAGTAAGTAGGCATATTTGCATCACATATATTGATAAGTCAAAAGAGTAAGCCTTAGGAGAATTCAAATCAAAACTTTTTGATTCAAGACTGGTGCATGTGTGATGGAGTCGAAGTGGATGTCGATACTTGAGATAACTCCATTTTGGTACAATCTCTCTTTCTTTTGCAGGGATGAAACATGGCTACTTTTCTTTTCTCTTTTTTTTCTCATACTTAGGATGTAAGCATGCCTTTTTTTCACTTTCTTTTTGTAGCCATGTCTTCTACTCCCTTTCTTTGTAATGAATTTTGAAGAGAGTGCTAAACATGAATAACATAGAGTTTCTCTTTTTGTTGTGGTATGGTGGATATGATGGACGTTTTGCTTACTTCTAGTGTAGAAGTATAGCATGTGCAAGTGAAGTCTTGAATTCAAAAAGAGTTTAATGATCTCTCACATAGGTCTATACTAGTTTGACTAGGCTCAATGTGAAAGCAAATAGCATATGCATAAGGTTTTGTCTATGTATGAATATCATATGGCTTTGGTAGGTATTTCCAATCAAATGAGGGAAACTTAAATCTTTTTAGAATTTCTCCGGAAATCTAAGTTTTACTTTCAAACTAGGACTAGCAGCCCTATTACCAATTCTAATCTTGTAACAACCTAGAATTAGATCAAGCTTTTGTTACCCACAACTTCCAATAAGGAAAAAGTATTTCAAACCAATGAAAGCAATATTCGGAGAGTAGCAAGTTGTAAACTAGAGACTTAGGAAAATAAAATAGAGCAACTATTCATCATTTCATTTATGTGAATTCTAAATCATTCTTTACCGCACATATTTATATGATTAAAGCAAATCTAACCTATTATATTTTTTTTAAATGCAAGGTGGATGATGGATGGATGGAAAATAAATATGCAAGGAATGTGATACATGTTACCTCAAGTGGGGGTCCTCCCCCAATTTTGTTCTTCAACTACCTCCGTGATAAGGGTTGAACCCTTGATGACGGAGGTACGCTGCAAGATCGGCTTGTTGTTGTTGTAGCGCCGTGTTGAAGTCGGTGAATTGAGCATCCATGTGTTGTTGCCAATCTTGGGTACCTTGAACATGCTCCTGGAGTGTGTTGTAGATGTCACCCGTTCTCACTTCCAGTTCTCCCATACGTCTAGTGAGGTCCGTCATTCCTTGGCTATAGTCATGATGACTTCTAGCCGAAAAGGAACGACGTCCTCTCATGGACGTTGGGGCAAGCTGCTAGAGCTTGAAGTGGATAAGGGCGGATCCCTTTGCAATTCTTGTCAAGATGATCCCCCAGTCTCATACGTCAAAGGTTAAGTCCATCCGGGCTCATAACCCGTTGGGTTCTCTTCCTCCTGGTATTCATGGACCGGAGAGATTATCGGCGGTATGCCTGTGGCTGCAGCCCTCGCAAGATTCCTTGTTACCCTGCCAGAGACATTACTTCTTCTTGCTTCCTCAAGGGGAAGAAGATTAATGGTTAGCCTCCGGCATTTGTACAAATGAAAATCCGGGTTAGGTAACCGAATTTCATTGACAAAGCCGGGATAGAAAAATATCAGGGAGCCATCATGATCATGCTTAAGGGTATGTCCTTGCACTAAATAGTCTTCATCAATTAATTCTCTTTCATTTTCAATATATTCAAATGAAGAGTATTTAAGTGCTCCTACCCTATCAGCAATATGAGTAATCAATGAAGTGCATTCAATTGGTCCTGATTTTGAAATGTAATCTAACCATAGTGTCATCATGGCTTTGACAGGAGCAACTTTTATCTTTTTAGTCATGGCAAACAAAATTTTCAATTCATCATCTCGCACAACCCTAACATCTCCCCTAGGGAACATAGTCATATCCACCCATCTATGCATGAAGTGTAAGGTAGGGTTTTGGATGTGGCTATTCCTAGGAGCCCTACATGTGACCTCACTAGTTAGCTCATGCCAAAAACTTTGTTTGTTAAACTTAGGCAAATTATCTAAATCTAGCAAACACCGTTTATGGAAGCCTAGGATGCTACCTAATTCTTTCCATAGGATGTTGTATTCTTTTTGGAATAATCTAAAAGAAATACCATCAAATCCTATTCTTAGCGTGCAAAGGAATTGGATAGTGAGAAGGCGTGAACCTTTCTCCTCTATGTGAGCAAAGTCATCAAATCCAATAGCATGTTAAATGGAAAGAAATTCGGAGTCCATACCTATTTTGGAGATCAAATGTGGATCGTAAGCCTTGGTGTGGCGGAACTCACGATCTTGGAGAAGCCTGCGTTCTTGATCTTCAACTTCGCTTCGTATGTCGAGGTCGTTGTCATGAAGAAGTTGGTGTGGGTTGCTTTTCTCTTCCATGGGAGTGTCCTCACACACACTTCTCCTCCTTGGGCTTGTACCCATGGAAGAGAGGCGTGCACTAGAACCTTCACCATGGCTTGAGCTTTCAGCCTCCTTTCTCTTTCCGAACAACCTCTTCATGTCTTTTTGAGTTCAACAAGCAAGAAGAAAACATGGCGAGAAAAATACGAAAAGAAGCGATGTTTGGAAAACAAAACTCTCAACGAATTTTCTCCTCTTGAAAGCTTGAGTGTAAAATGCAAATGCAAACAAAAGAAAATCTTTTTGGGATGGATTTGAGCAAGAGTGTTGCAATGAAGAGCGAGAAAAACAAGGTGATCTAGAAAGTGACTTGGAGAGGTGTAAAATGATGTGGTGTGTGAAGAGAGGTGCTCCTCACGGCCATAATTTATAGGGTGCACCCTCCAACAGTCACTTGGGGTTCAAAATATAGTCGTTGGAGGAAGGGGAGCCAATTTGGCCATACTCCCTGTTCGGCCGACCAGGGGGTTTGGCCGACCTGACAGGTGGCCCCCCTGGTTCCCCTTTTGGCAAGTGGCTCCCCAACGGATATAAAGTTAGCATGTTGGTGAAATGCCACATGTGCAGCTTAGAAAAAATTGTTTTCAAATAAAAACCCTTTTCAAATCCAGTAAAAAATTTCTTTTTGAAAAGAATGAAAAATGATAGTTGAGAATATATTCTCAACTTGCTAGGAAAAATCAAATATGCAATGAAAAAAATCCAAATGGGGTGGAAAAAGAAAGAAAGAAAGAAAAATAAAGTGGGATAACTACCAATTTATCCTATTGGCGTAGGTCTCACCACCGTCCGATGAGATGGACATTCCTCCGTCCTCATTTCACATCCGGGCCCGGAGGGATGGGCTCAGACGGCTTGTCTTGCTTCTTTCGCCATTCCTTCTTTGGTGGCTTGGTGGACATGGGCCTTCGGGACGGTCCAGACGATTCCGTCGCCTTTGGATATCGGCGTGGTCGAAACGACGAATTCTTCTCGTAGGTTAATCTTCTCATGAATGCAATGAGTGAGTCCACCTTTGGAGGTGTGACTTCGACCACTCTGATGTGTTTATCATTCAACCCATACTTGATTCGAATCATGGAGCATTGCTCCGATCTTGGCCGAAAGTTAAACTTTTCCTCCTTGCCATTGATATGGAAGTGGATTTCTCCAGCTCCCACATCTATGCGAGCTTTTGCGGTGCTTAGGAATGGATGCCCAAGAATGAGTGGTGTATCTTTCTCAGTGTCCATGTCTTGTACCACAAAATCCACGGGTATTCAGATCTTCGCCGTGGCCTCTTCAGCAATACCCCCTGGATAACGGACTGAAAAGTCAGCCAGTTGTAGTTGCATTGGTGTTGGAGTTAGCTCTGTGAAGTTCAGCTGGTCGAACACAACCTTGGGCATCACACTAACACTTTCTCCCAGATCACAAAGTGCCTTGTCAAAGTGGTGAGCCCCAATTGAGCATGAAATGGTAGGACACTCAGGGTCCTTCTGCCAATTGCTCTCTCGTACAGAAATCATGTTGACATTTTCCGTCGGGGGTTCTGGCTGGCATGGCATCTTGCCATTCTCCATTGGAGGAATAGTAGCTGCCAGCTGAGCCAACTGAGTCTCGAGCATCTTGTTGAAGCTCAGTTGATTCTTGAAGGCTGAGGATAGTCCTTCCATCTTTGCATTGATATTTTCTAGTGTCTTTTCATTAGCTGACAGCTTCTTGGATAGGTCATCGTTGATCTTGAGCTGGCTAATGGCAAGTTCTCTAAAGTTGGGCTGATTTCCAGGGTGGCTATTGTTGTTGTACCCTCCTTGAAAGAATGGGTGTTGTTGACCCCACCCTTGACCTCCTGGACGATAGCCATTGTTGTTGTTGAAATTTCCATTGTGGGTGAGGTATAGGGCATCCTCACGAGTTTCTGGGCAATCATTGCCCATA
This sequence comes from Tuctoria greenei, assembly GCA_036927565.1. Taxonomy (NCBI): domain Eukaryota; kingdom Viridiplantae; phylum Streptophyta; class Magnoliopsida; order Poales; family Poaceae; genus Tuctoria; species Tuctoria greenei. The sequence goes on along the minus strand of JAYESD010000001.1, from coordinate 258,413,131 downwards.
TGACCCGTGTCGACACAAACTTCACACGTGATGTGAGAGTCTAGGGCATAGGCATTGTCAGACACTTCACCACTGGCTTGTCCATCAATTTTCTTCATTAGGAGGTCCAATTTTGTAGCGATCATGTCCACCTCCTTCAAGGTGTGCATGCCTCGCTGTTGGGTATGGAGACGCTCATCGTTCCATCCCATGTTGGACACCGTCTTCTCAATAAGATCTTTAGCTTTTGGCACCGTCAATGAGAAGAAGGCTCCTCCAGCAGCAGCATCCAAATGATCACGAGATGATGGGATTAGTCCGTTATAGAAATTCTGAATAAGGAGCCAGTCATCCATCCCATTGTGGGGACAGGCTAGGACGTACTCCTGAAGCCTTTCCCATGCCTCGGGAATAGATTCCTTGGGCTCTTGCTGAAAGCCGGAAATCCTTCCACGTAGGGCATTGGTTTTGCCCAACGAGAAGAATTTGGCGAGGAATGCCGTAGAACACTTCTCCCAAGTGTCTATAGCACTTCGGTTCACGTAGAACCACTGTTTCGCTCTCCCAAGGAGAGAGAACAGGAACAGTCTCAGACGGACCGCATCCGAAGACACGTCCTTGATCTTAAAAGTGCTACAGATCTCGAGGAATTGTTGTAGGTGAGCACTTGCATCCTCGTTAGCCTTCCCACATAATGGGTTGGCTTGCACCATAGTGATAAGGCCAATTTTGATCTCGAAGTTCACATCTCCCGTGTTAACAGTGGGCCCAATAGGCACATTGTTAGCAGAGGAAGCTGAAAACTCACGAAGGGTCTTTTGGGCCATTGGCGTTTGGATTGTTGGTGCAGAAATGTTGGCTTGCCTTGCCGCTCGAATCTTCTTAGGAGTAACGACACGGGGTCGTTCTCTCAGAAGAGATTCGGGATCTTCAACAAAGTTTTCCGGCAGGTGGAAACCAGACATACACTACCCTATTTTCACATTTAAAATGCGAAAACAAAGAATGGTTATCCTACTAAAATCCTACCCAGAGTTCTATCCTATTCACTCAATCATGTTATATATCTATTTGCCTTCCCTGACAACGGCGCCAAAAATGCTTGTTGATGGCTCCTAAGATATACTAACAAATCATCCCTGATGACGGCGCCAGAAATGCTTGTTGACAGCTCCTAAGATATACTAACAAATCATCCCCGGCAACGGCGCCAGAAATGCTTGTTGGTATTTCTTATGCACCATTAACTAAACATCTCCAACTGATGTGTCAGAAATGATTGTTAATGGTTCTATTGGATCACAGAGTGAATTCCGCAAGCGCACGGAGGTATCATTGTAGCATTTCCCCTTAAGAGTATTCCCAAGGGTGTCATTTATTTGATCCCAAAGGAAGGCGGGGTAGAGATATAACAATCATCAAGTGCAAAGGGTAGAAAGGTCTAGGTAAGAATCTAGTAAGGATGGATAAAATAATAGTGGAGGTAGTGTGACACACACAGGAGCTTTCAAGTCTAAGGGTGATAAGAGGATCCTAGAGGTTAGTTAAGGTTGAGAGTTATGGAGGTACTCCTACTATGCTCTATTGTACATATACATAGCCTAAACTAATTATCCATAAGCTAGATCAATAGTGAATACTTATGCTATGTGGTTCAACACATCGGGCATGGGCTTACCCCTAGCAATACTAGGGCGACTCCCGCCAAGAGCTTGTGGCATAGCCGAATGTGGAGGATTACAAAGGACAGATAGGGCTGTCACCACCTACTGCCTACCCCTTCAATCCGTGGGTCTACGAGACATCCAATGCTACTTAGCTATCCTAGCACCATGCTAGCATATTAAGTAATTACCTTCAGAGCCTAGGCACAATTTATCCTAAGGCAATGAATTGAATCATCATTGAACCAATGTTGATACACAACATAAATATCCATAGTAACCTAGTTATGTTATAATTAACTAGACTATAGTGGGGGTCTATAGGTTCTATGATAATGAGATATGTTCATGATGAAATAGTCATAGAAGCTATACCTTCCACATACATGGACTCCACAATCAAACAAGAAACGCTTTACCCAAGTATATGTATAAGTAGAGACTAAAGATACTATCTCTATTATGCATAAAGTCACAATTACAAGAAATAATACATGAGCCATACCTTTCCCAATGTAGTATTAGGAAGAGAGAGACTCCTTACTCCTTTCCCAATTTGGACTTGGGACTAGAGACTCTCCTCTCTACAACCTAACTCCTCTAAGACTATGGATGATAGTGTATACAATAGAGATGAAGCTCAAGTGATGTGTGTGTTGAAGTGAGGGGTAGGGGGTCCTATTTATACTAGTGTTGAGGTCGGTTCCCGCCACCAAAAGCGCGCGAATCAGTCACCATTGACTCCAGGAAGCCGGGAGGAGCCAACACGTGGAGGCTGACCGAGTTTGGTGCAGAGACCAGGTCGGCCGACCCCCTGGTTCGGCCGACCTGGTCATTGCACCGTTTCTCGTGTGCTTTCTTTGGGTGGCTGCCAGGTGGGTCCCATTGATGTATATGGGTGATATACCATTGGATCTCCTCGGATACTTCTGTTTGTGGGCCATTTGATCCATGGGATGCCACGTGCCGTCGCCTGATTGGCTGGGATGATATTTTATAGGATTGGACCCTCTACATTTCCTCATTTCCTACATAAAATGTTGCATACAAATATTTCTCCAAGTCCAAGTGGAATCGAGTTAGATAGAAAGCTGATGTGTGCAAGGAATGACAAATCCTTCACATAATTGAGTTAAATTGACAGATGAAATTGGTATATAACAGCCGTCAACATAGACGACACCGGAGCATCCAGCTCCGGCACCTCCCAAGGGGCCTGCCGCTGACGTCTACACGGGGACAGTGGACGACATCGGAGCATCCAGCTCTGGCACCTCCCAAGGGGCCTGTTGTCGACGTCTACACAGAGATGGTGGACGACACAGGAGCATCCAGCTTCGGCACGTCCCATGGGGCCTGCCGGTGACGTCTACACAGAGATGGTGGACGACGCCGGAGCATCCAGCTACAACACCTCCCAAGGGGCCTGCCGTCGACATCTACACAGAGATGGTGGACGACGCCGGAGCATCCAGCTCCGACACCTCCCAAGGGGCCTACCGTCGACGTCTACACGGAGATGGTGGACGACGCTGGAGCATCCAACTCTAGCACCTCCCAAGGGGCCTGTGTCGACGTCTACACGGAGATGATGGACGACGCCGGAGCATCCAGCTCCAGCACCTCCCAAGGGGTCTGCCGTCGACGTATACACGGAGATGGTGGACGACACCGGAGCATCTAGCTCCGGCACCTCCCAATAGGCCTGTCGTCGACGTCTACACAAAGATGGTGGAAGACGCTAGAGCATCCAGCCCCGACACCTCCCAAGGGGCTCGATGTCGACGTCTACACAGAGATGGTGGACGACACGGGAGCATCCAGCTCGAGCACCTCCCAAGGGGCTAGTCGTCGACGTACAAGAACTTCAACGACAGCACTAAGCGCGGATAAATGAGTAAACTCTACTTCTTCGCTCTTGTTGCTAATAAGGTTCTCTTGCGATAGCCTGTAAACTAGGGGCCTGCCGTCGACGTCTACACAGAGATGGTGGACGACGCCGGAGCATCCAGCTCCGGCACCTCCCAAGGGACCTGTCGTCGACGTCTACAAGGAGATGGTGGACGACGCTGGAGCATCCAGCTCTGGCACCTCCCAAGGGGCCTGCCATCAACGTCTACACAGAGATGGCGGACGACGCCAGAGCATCCAGCTCTGGCACCTCCCAAGGGGCCTGCCATCAACGTCTACACAGAGATGGTGGACGACGCCAGAGCATCCAGCTCTGGCACCTCCCAAGGGGCCTGCTGTCGACGTCTACACGGAGACGGTGGACGACGCCGGAGCATCTAGGTCTGGCACCTTCCAAGGGGCCTTCCGTCGATGTCTACACAGAGATGGTGGACAACACCAAAGCGTCTAGGTCCGGCACCTCCCAAGGGGCCTGCCGTCGACGACTCTATGACGATGGCAGATGACATCAGAGCATCCCGCTCCGGCACCTCCCAAGGGGCCCATCGTCGATGACTCTACGATGATGGTGGACGACGCCAGAGCATCTAGGTCCAGCACCTCCCAAGGGGCCTGCCGTCGACATCTACATGGAGATGGTGGACGACGCCAGAGCATCAAGCTCCGGCAGATGGTGGTGCTACGATACCCCAAACTCCCCCACTCCATTGGGGGCCAGTCCAAGACATTTTGCGGTCAAGTGGTAGATGTGGGTAGCTGACTAACCACATCTACCAAGGGGCCTATGAAAGCATCTAGGCCCGCGTGAGGTATGGTTTTGGTGATTAATGACAACCATTCGTAATTACTAATGAGTTTGTGGATGCAAGGTTTCACATATATCACATCAAGTGTTAACGACTATCTATTCAAATCATCTACCACTCATTGGATATGAATGGAGACCCCTCAAACGACCTATTCTAAGGGGGTTATTCAATTCTCATGAAGGCTAAATGAAGAACTCACACAACAACTCTATTCTATCAAAATTGGCAACACAAGAAGATCAATATTCATCAGAACATTATTTGCAACAAGTGTCAAAGAGGTCACTCGAGAAGCTTCTAAAAGTTCAACTCGAAGCAAACAAATTACACTCACCGGATCGTCCGATGGTCTGGAAAATGCACACATCGGTCGATTGGGGCTCAACAGAAGAAGAAGACCTCAGAATGAAGTGCACACCGGATCATCCGATGATAGAGGAAAGTGGACATCAGTGAAGTTCAACAGAAAGATTAATTTGTCTCAACAATTCTGGAGAAACACTCACCGGATCATCCGATGCAGAAGCAAAGTGTACATCGGTCTAGTTCAACAGAAACATTATTTCTGGACCAAATCTGAAGACAAAGCTCACCGGATCATCCGATGATTGAGAAGGGGCAGCATCGGTCGAATAACGGTCACTTCTGACACAGTGACGTCAGCTAATCTAATTAGACCGATGCTCAGAAAAGGTGGTCATCGGATCATCCGATGTACACAAAAAAAGTAATCAGCCAACTTTTTCAACGGCTAATTCAGTTGGGCTGGGTATTTAACCCCCTTACACCAGTCATTTCGACAACACTTGACAACCAGAGCATGCCTACACATCCTCAAGTGTCCAAGACCTAGAACAATCATTTACACACCCTTTTCGTCCATCTACACCTCAAGATATAGGCTAGACCTAGCTAGAGAGAAGCTTGTGTGCATCCTCTCTGGGTGAGTGGAGTCTCTAGACCAGTGAGAGTCGTGAGGGAGTGCATTCTTGGTGATTTCATTCACCTTGTATCAAGAGGAGAGTAGAGAGATTGCTCCGTAGCTTGCCGAGACAATTGTGGAAGCCCGGAGGATCGAAGTTGTACAAGGCTTGAGCTCCACCTTGGCGGAGATGGCGAACGGAGAAAGTTAGTGGATTCCCTCGTCTTGGTGACTTGGGAGTGGCAATACCCTTTGGTGGGTGCCACAACGTGGATGTAGGAAGATCCTAGTGATCTTACCGAACCACGGGAAAATCGCCGTGTCTCCGCGTCTTCGAGCGTTTGCATTCCTCTCCCTATCCCTTTACGATTACGTTTTACTATTCTGCACTTAACTCTCTTGATTGCGTAGTTGACTTGCATAGGGAATTGGGCTTAACAATTAAAGTTTTTAAATTGCCTTAAAATTTGAAAAAGCCCAATTCACCCCCCCCCCCCTCTTGGGCATTTCGATCCTTACAATTGGTATCAGAGCTTGGTTGCTCATAGGATCATTCTAGCTTCATCGCTAGAGAGCTTAAATGGCCAAGAATGGGGGTTCGGTTCCCACCTTCGAGGGCAAGAACTTTGCCTATTGGAAAGCACGCATGCGTGCCTACCTAGAGGCTATTGCTCCCGAAGTTTGGGAAGCGACCCATGCGGGATTTGGAGATCTCAATTATGTTGGTGATCAACTAAAATGGGATGCTAAGGCTAAAAATGCTATCTATGAATGCATAAGTCAAGACGTATTTGCTAGAATTGCTAGTAAAGAGAAAGCATGTGAAATTTGGGCATGTTTAATTGAAATACATGAGGGCTCATCTCGTGTTAAAGAACTCAAATATCACTTGCTTAAATCCAAGTATGATGAATTCAAAATGCTTCCTCATGAGAATGTTAAGCAAATGTTTTCCCGTTTAAATGTACTCATTGAGGAGATTAACGCACTTGACATTGCCTCTCTTGGTAAGGGACTTATTAACCGCAAGATCCTCATGCTTCTACCCAAGCCCAAGTACAACATTATCAATTCAATGCTCCAAAAGGAATCGCTTGACAACATTGAAGTCTCGGAGCTTATTGGAGAAATTCATGCTCATGAGATGAGCGTTCTTGGAATGATGGAGGAGTCATCGTCAAAGACCATTGCTCTCAAGGCCTCAACCAAGAAGACAACTCCCAAGAAGAAGAAAGTAGTTGAGCCTAGCTCAAGTGAAGAAGAGCAAGCAACAAGCGAAGAGGACGATGACGAACTTGCATTAATGATGAGGAAATTCTCACGGTTAAACTCCAAGATTGCAAAGAAGGGTTACTCTTTTGATCCCAAGAAGAAAGCCTTCCTCCCATGAAAAGATGAAAACAAGATATGCTATAATTGTGGTGATCAAGGCCACATATCGTATGATTGTCCAAAGCCGGACAAGAGGAAGGACAACCACAAGGGAAAGCATCGAAAGCTAGAAGAAAGTGATGAAGATGAAGAAGAGGTCAAGCCCAAGCGCTCCTTTGGAAAGAAGAAATTTGACAAAGGCAAGAAGACCAAGCTCTTTCCAAAGAAGAGAAGAGGGCCTCAAAAGGTTTTCATGTGCGAAGCCAATGAGTGGGTCACCGATGAGGAAACAAGTGACGATGATAGTGAAGATGAGGAAGAAAACTTGGCAAGCCTCGCTATCGTCAACAAGGATGACTCACCTCTTCCCCCACCGCCCATGTGTCTCATGGCGAAAGGTAACACCAAGGTATGTGATGATTCTAGTGATGATGATGAACTTTCTCTCGATGAATTAGCATCTATGATTAATGAATATCATGTCATCATAAAAAGGGACAAGGGCAAGGTTAAGGCACTTGAACAAGCTCATGCTAAGCTTGAGAGTGCTAACCTCAATTTGCATGACAAGTATGAAAGCATACTTAAGGAGCATGACATGCTCAAGTCTCATGTCAAGAAAATTGAGGAAGAGAAGGCTCAAATCAAGCTTGATCACCATGAGCTTGACTTAGCTCATCAAGCACTCTTGGGCAAGCACAATGAGTTGGTTCAAGAGCATCAAGTACTTAACCTTGCTTATGAAGCTATTGAACTAAAATTGAAAAACTTGAAGGAAGAAACCCTTGATGGCAAAATACCCGCTAGTTCACATGCCACTAACAATTTGCATGAGTCTTTGCCGTTGAAAGCAAATGCTAGGGAGAAGGAGCTAATGGACGAGATTGAAAGTCTCCATGCTAGCGTGGCAAGACTAACCAAGGGAGAGGACAAGCATAAGGAAATCCTCTTCCAACAAGCCAAAGGCTTCAACAAGAGAGGACTTGGATCCTTCCCGGTGCCAAACAAAGGGAAGGTGCCCTCACCGGAGCTTAGGACAAGCTTCATCAAGGAAGTTGGTTCCTATTGTCAACACTGTGAGGTCACCGGACATCACACAAGGGAGTGTCCTCTTCCTAATCGTCCTTCTCCCAAATTGCCTCCTAACTATACATCTACCTTTGATAATCACTATTATCTATTGAGCAAAGTAGGTGGGAAGGTGAAGGCAAAGTTCATCGGCAAAGACATCAAGGGCATGAAGGGGAAGCTCCCCAAGCAACTTTGGGTCCCAAAATCACTTGTATCACACATACAAGGACCTAAGTTGGCTTGGGTTCCTAAACTCAAAAACTAACTTCATGTGTGTAGGTGAACTACAAAGCCGGAGGAAAACATTGGGTACTCGATAGTGGGTGCACTCAACACATGACCGGCAATGATGGTATGTTCACCTCCATAGAGGACCCCGGAAATCACGAACAAGTCACCTTTGGTGATAACTCAAAGGGGAAGGTAATTGGTTTAGGTAAAATTGCTATTTCTAATGATTTGTCTATCTCTAACGTGCTTTATGTTAAGTCTCTTAGTTTCAATTTACTCTCTATTGCTCAATTATGTGATCTTGGACTAACGTGCACTTTTGACAAGAATGGTGTTGTGGTGTCTAGTGAGTCTAGCAAAGAACTAATCTTCAAGGGGTTTAGGCATGGACATCTTTACTTGGTGCACTTCTCCAACAAGAACGCTAGCTTGACCACTTGTCTTTTCACCAAGACAAGTTTGGGTTGGCTATGGCATCGACGCATTGCTCACATAGGGATGAGCAAGCTCAAGAAGTCATTCAAGCTTGGGATGGTGACCGGCGTGAAGGACGTCACATTTGAGAAGAACAAGCTTTGTAGCGCATGTCAAGCCGAGAAGCAAGTTGCCTCGCACCATCCGATGAAGACAATGGTGTCAACCTCCAAGCCACTTGAACTGCTTCACATGGACCTCTTCGGACCGTCCACATACCAAAGTCTTGGCGGTAACCTCTATTGTCTCGTTATTGTTGATGATTATTCTCGATATGCTTGGACTTTGTTTCTAGGTGACAAGGGTGAAACTCCGGAAGTCTTCAAGACCTTTGCAAAACAAGATCAAAGGGAATTTCAACTTCCCATCATCAAGGTCCGGAGTGACAACGGCACCGAGTTCAAGAACTACAACATTGGGGAGTGGTGTGACCGTGAAGGCGTGAAGCACGAGTTTTCGGCCACATACACCCCTCAACAAAATGGTGTCGTTGAAAGGAAGAACAAGACTCTCATCACCCTTGCAAGAGCAATGCTTGATGACTATGGCACGTCGGAGAAGTTTTGGGCCGAAGCGATCAACACAGCGTGCCATGCCGCTAATAGGATCTATCTTCATCGACTACTCCAAAAGACCCCCTATGAGCTCCTCATTGGGAGAAAGCCCAACATCTCTTACTTCCGAGTCTTCGGATGCAAGTGCTACATCTACCGCAAGAAGAGGCTCGGTAAGTTTGAAAGAAGGTGTGATGTTGGTATTTTTCTTGGTTATGCATCAAACTCAAAAGCATATCGAGTATTCAACCAAACCTCCGGGTTAGTTGAAGAAAGTTGTGATGTTGAGTTTGATGAGACTAATGGCTCCCAAGAGGAGAGTTTTGGTCATGATGATATAGATGATGAGCCTCTACGAGAAGCTATGAAGAACATGACCATTGGAGACATCAAGCCTGAAGTTGAGGAGAGCCATGATCAAGGGGGAGCCTCAAATGCTAACATCGACACCTCCATGGCGCCTCAAGTTGACGAAGAAGAAGAAAAAGATGATCCATTGCCTACGCAAGATTCACAAGTCCTACAACATCAAGATGAAGAAGAAGAAGTCCAAGATCAAGTCCATCCACAAGACGAGCAAAACGCATCACCACCGCCAAGTGCTTCACAACCACTCATGAGGCATGGGTGCATCTCCAAGGCGCATCCGATGGATCAAATCATCGGAAGTCCGTCACGGGGAGTAAGTACTCGCTCTCGCCATGTCGTTTCATTTTGTGAGCACTACTCGTTTGTTTCGTGTGTAGAACCCACTCGCATCGAGGAAGCACTTCAAGATCCAAATTGGGTGATGGCAATGCAAGAAGAACTCAACAACTTCACCCGCAACGAAGTCTGGGTGTTGGAGGAGCGACCCAAGGACAAGAATGTCATCGGAACGAAGTGGGTGTACCGCAACAAGCAAGATGAGAATGGCGTTGTGGTCCGCAACAAGGCAAGACTTGTGGCCAAGGGTTTTGCGCAAGTTGAAGGACTAGACTTTGGAGAGACATTCGCTCCGGTCGCTCGGTTAGAAGCTATTCGTATACTCCTTGCTTTTGCTTCACATCATAACATAATGCTTTATCAAATGGATGTGAAAAGTGTCTTTCTTAATGGCTATATTAACGAGCTTGTTTATGTTGAGCAACCTCCCGGGTTTGAAGATCCGAGGAATCCTAATCATGTGTATAGGCTACACAAGGCGCTCTATGGACTCAAGCAAGCACCTAGGGCGTGGTATGAACGACTAAGGGATTTCCTAGTCATGCAAGGATTCAAGATCGGGAGGGTGGATACTACACTCTTCACCAAGGACATCGACGGAGATTTATTTCTTTGTCAAATTTACGTTGATGACATTATTTTTGGCTCAACTAACAAAGCTCTTAGCCATGAGTTTGGCAAAATGATGTCTAGGGAATTCGAGATGTCAATGATTGGAGAGATCAATTTCTTCCTAGGATTTCAAATCAAGCAACTTCAAGAGGGGACCTTCATCTATCAAGAGAAGTACACAAAGGACCTCTTGAAGAAATTTGAGATGGGAGATTGTAGCTCAAGAAGCACTCCAATGGCGACAAATTGCCATCTTGACGCGGACATGGACGGTAAACCTATTGATCAATCTCATTACCGTTCTATGATTGGCTCATTGTTATATCTTACCGCATCTAGGCCCGATATTATGTTTAGTGTGTGCTTGTGTGCTCGCTTTCAAGCGGCACCTAAAGAATCGCACAAGAAGGCGGTCTTTAGGATACTCCGGTATCTCAAGCATACCCCAAGTGTAGGTTTGTGGTACCCCAAGAACGCTAGTTTTCATCTCTTAGGCTACTCGGATTCGGACTTTGCCGGATGTCGTGTGGACCGCAAGAGTACCTTCGGAGGGTGCCACCTACTTGGGCGTTCCCTAGTATCTTGGTCTAGCAAAAAGCAAAATTCCGTGGCTTTGTCCACCGCGGAGGCGGAGTATATAGCGGCCGGTGCATGTTGTGCCCAAATTCTATATATGAAGCAAACCCTTTTGGACTTTGGAATTAAGTTTGGTTGTGTGCCTCTCCTTTGTGACAATTAAAGTGCAGTTAAGATAGCTAGAAACCCCGTTCAACACTCCCGCACCAAGCACATTGATATTCGCCATCACTTCTTGCGGGACCATGAGGCTAAGGGAGACATCTCATTGCAAGGTGTTAGGTCCGAAGAACAATTGGCGGATATCTTCACCAAACCACTTGATGAGAAAACTTTTTCTAGGCTTAGAAGTGAATTAAATGTGCTAGATGCATCTAACGTCATGTAAGTTGCCATGTTCATGTAAGGATGCATATCATATAGGTCTTGCCTAACTCCCAAAGGATAGGGGCGAGCTAGAAATAGTTTTCCCTGAGGAAGCCTTTGGAAGGTTTAAACTTGGCAAGATAGATTTATCTTATGCCTTGCATGATTCCTGCCATATAAACTTGCACTCATTTAATTTCTTGCATTAACTTGTTTGGCATTGCATACGGTAGATTGTCACAAAGGGGAACCCACATCATGAGAAGAAGACTTGTTTGAAATGCAATATCTTAACTCATATGATGTGGAAAGAGCAAAATTCTAAAGGAACGTGCTTTAAAGAGATAGAAGTCTCCATACTCTAGCTCACAAAGCATGGACCTTACATTTTCTTGGTTTTTCCCTCCTAATTTTCCTTGTGTGCTCTATTTGTTTAAGGGCTTAGCCAATATGTGGCACTATATTGAAAAGCCTATTATTAGAGGTTAGGAGGTGCCCAAAAGGTCCTAAGACTTGTTTTCTCTTTGTGTGTTTTAAGTCAACGGACATTTATGGGCATTCTTAGGTTTTCTGTAGTCATCGGACTATCCGATGCTAGGGTCAGCAGCTCATCGGATCAATTGTTGCTTCAGTTCATCGAACAGGTCAGTCAGAACCAAGAAATCGACCGATGAGTTCTTTTCAGGAAACATCGGAGCATCCGATGTTCAATCCTCTGTTACCCTGCAGAATTCGACCGATGATCGACGTAGCAACGTCAGATCATCCGGTGTGCAAAGAGAGTTTTTGGACCAACTCTCTGTTGAACTCGACCGATGACCCCACCCGATGCGCATCGGTCGATCCGGTGCTCGCATAACCATTAGGTCATCGGGTTCCCATTTAAATACGTACGGCGCTTCGTCTTCCTCACCCCGCGCCGCCACCTTCTCGCACCACCGCCGCGCCTCCCGCCGCCACGTCCTCGCGCCGCCGCCGCGCCTCCCGCCGCCACCGCGCCTCGCGCCGCCGCCGCGCCTCCCGCCGCCGCCGCGCCTCCCGCCACCGCCGCGCCTCCCGCGCTGCCACTTCCTCGCGCCTCCCGCCACCGCCGCGCCTCCCGCGCCGCCGCTGCGCCTCCACCGCCGCCGCGTCGCCACCGCCACGCCTCCATCGCCGCCGCCTCAGACCATGCCGCCGCCGCCGCCTCTTCAGTGTGCCACCTCGTCGTCTCTCCACCTCACCGCCGGCAGCCCTACGACTTTCGTCGCTAGGGTTCCCACGAACCGCGCGACATCATCCCGATCGCTGTGTCGCCGTTCATCGTTCGCGTGACCCTTTTCGTCGCTAAGGTTTGTATCGTGCCGTGCGACATCCATCCTTGTTTCTCGTCGATCATCTTTCCGCTAACCCTAGCCCTCTCTTTTGAATCAAGATGGGGCGTGATCGGAAGGGAAAAGGCAAGGCCATCGAGGAGCCCGCGGCGAAGAAACAAAAGCTCTCGAAGGAAGCTCGCCGGGCAGAGTTGGCCGCTCGCGCCGCCGAGGAGCGTGAGCGCGGCCATCGCGGTTCCTTGCGGCTCCGCGAGTCTCAGCAGAGGCAGCAGCGGCCCACAATGCAGCCCGTGCCGCCCGACGACTCTGAGGATGAGGAGGATACTGCGGTGACGCCACTGGTTCGCCGACGCACCGTCAGGACCCGAGGGGGAGGTCAGACCCCCACCGCGAGTCAGCGCCCCACTGCTACCGACCGCGCAGAGGACAGAGAGGCCCAGAGGGCCATCTACGAGATGGATACCGCTGCCAGAGTTGCCGAGGATGTCAGGCTTACAGACTATCGCAAGTTCAAGGCAAAACAACTGAAGAAGCTCAGATGGACAGCGTTGCCAGAGGAGTGGTTCCCGCAGCCCAGGGACACTAAGGTTGATCCCCGCTTTTGGACCCTGACACAGGCGTCCCTGTACGAGACGTACAGGCGTCGGGGCCATAAGCTATTCCAGCACACTTACATCGATTGGAATCAGCTTGCAACAGCAGTTGGACACGGGATCAGGCCATTCTTCGAGAGGTACAGAGGCCTTGTGGAGCTGCTCTCACGCCAGAGGAGCGCTTACGTGGAGAAGTGGGTTCGAGTCTTCTACGCCACTCTCTATATCTCAGAGGGTCGGCGCTCGATCCACTTCATGTTTCTGGGGCAGCAGCACACCGTGTCTCGAGAGCGTTTGGCACAGCTGCTTGGAGTGGACACACACCTCACCTGTCTGCACGAGGTGGTCTACGGAGGAGCCGACCCGCCGAGGAGGCCGCTGACAGGGGGAGTGTCACCGCCGTTTGAGGAGATCAGAGGTCTGTTCACCCCTCCTTTCACGCCAGACCAGCCGAGGGTGCCAGCTCTACTCACTCCAGCCGCTCGGACAGTTCACCACATCCTCAGGCGTACTCTTCTTCCGAAAACCGGCTACCTAAAGGGCTTTACAAGCCTCCAGCAGACCATCCTGTTCTATGTGATGAACGGGGTGGAATTTGATATCGTGGACATCTTGATCTGCGAGATGGAGGACGTGATCACTGACGGAGTCGGGATGTTGAGGCAGTTGGTCTACGGGCATTGGATCTGCCGTCTGCTGTTCCTGCTAGCACCTGAGGACTCGCCAGCCACTGCTCCTTTGACAGAGCTCCACGCCACTCGGTTCGGCCACTACCGAGTGCCCACTCCTTGAGACCACCGCCTTGGCCGTCCATTCGAGCGACAGGTCAGAGCCCGACTCTCCGAGGAGGACTGGACCGAGCTAGCCCAGGAGGACGAGGCGCTCGCCCAGGCAGAGGCACAGGGTGAAGGACTGGAGCACGTCTGGTCGGACAGCGACACCAGCGACAGCGTCGAGGAGTACTTCCCTCCTCCGCCTCCTTCTCCGAGGCAGCACGACGCGGAGGCGGGAGGTTCGACTGCTCCACCACCTCCAGTGTCCAAGGCTCAGGTGTCACAGCCGTCAGAGCTCACCTCGCTGCTCCAGCAGATGGTCGAGCAGCAGCGCTAGGACAGGCTTGCAGCTGAGCAGGCCCGAGCGGAGCAGGCTGCACGGCTCGCGGAGCTACAGAGACAGCAGCAGGAGATGCAGTTGGAGATCGCCCGCCAGAGGCGAGAGGACACTGACCGCTTCACGAGCCTGGTGGATCAGATGCACCGGAGGACCTTGGACCAGCAGCAGCAGACTCAGCAGGCGATGATGGGCATCCTGGGGTTGATCACCAACCTCTACCAGCAGACCGGGATAGCCCTTCCGCCTCAGCAGCCGGGTCTTGGTCAGGCTCCAGCAGCTTCTCCACTGGCACCTACTGCAGCTCCAGCACCGGCGTCGCCTATACCAAGCTTCAGCATGTCACCTCTACTAGCCTCGACAGTGCCATTCCAGTTCTCACCTCCACTGGCAGTACCTTCTCCGCTGGTGCCAGCAGTCCCAGCAGATCCCCCAGCAGCGTCAGCAGCTCCAGCTCCTCCTGCTCCAGCGCCAGCACCTGCGACCTCCACCTCGAGCAGCTCCAACGACAGCACCGCCGACGTCGACCGCTTCACCGTCGCCCCGAGTGCTCCGGAGTCCTAGGTACTCATCTTCCCTTTTTGGTGTCTTGATGCAAAGGGGGAGAAGAGTTAGAGTCAGGGGGAGTTTAGCTCTAGGGGGAGTCGTATTGGTCGAGTCAGTCTTGGTCTTAGGGGGAGTTTGGGGAGTTTTACCTTTATCTATTTGGACTTATTGTCATTTGCTTCTATTGTAATTCAGTGTGCTATTTCATGACTTATTATTGTAATTCAGTGTGCTATTTCATGACTTATTTGATCACTGTTTGAGCCTTCGAGCTCCTTGTGTTGCTTTTTGTTCCAGTTACAATCTTTATGAGCATTGTGTTATTAAATTCATTTACTTCTATGCTCTACTCGTTGTGTTGTCATCAATCACCAAAAAGGGGGAGATTGAAAGCATCTAGGACCCCGTGAGGTATGGTTTTGGTGATTAATGACAACCATTCGTAATTACTAATGAGTTTGTGGATGCAAGGTTTCACATATATCACATCAAGCGTTAACGACTATCTATTCAAATCATCTACCACTCATTGGATACGAATGGAGACCCCTCAAACGACCTATTCTAAGGGGGTTATTCAATTCTCATGAAGGCTAAATGAAGAACTCACACAACAACTCTATTCTATCAAAATTGGCAACACAAGAAGATCAATATTCATCAGAACATTATTTGCAACAAGTGTCAAAGAGGTCACTCGAGAAGCTTCTAAAAGTTCAACTCGAAGCAAACAAATTACACTCACCGGATCGTCCGATGGTCTGGAAAATGCACACATCGGTCGATTGGGGCTCAACAGAAGAAGAAGACCTCAGAGTGAAGTGCACACCGGATCATTCGATGATAGAGGCAAGTGGACATCGGTGAAGTTCAACAGAAAGATTAATTTGTCTCAACAATTCTGGAGAAACACTCACCGGATCATCCGATGTAGAAGCAAAGTGTACATCGGTCTAGTTCAACAGAAACATTATTTCTGGACCAAATCTGAAGACAAAGCTCACCGGATCATCCGATGATTGAGAAGGGGCAGCATCGGTCGAATAACGGTCACTTCTGACACAGTGACGTCAGCTAATCTAATTAGACCGATGCTCAGAAAAGGTGGTCATCGGATCATCCGATGTACACAGAAAAAGTAATCAGCCAACTTTTTCAACGGCTAATTCAGTTGGGCTGGGTATTTAACCCCCTTCCACCAGTCATTTCGACAACACTTGACAACCAGAGCATGCCTACACATCCTCAAGTGTCCAAGACCTAGAACAATCATTTACACACCCTTTTCGTCCATCTACACCTCAAGATATAGGCTAGACCTAGCTAGAGAGAAGCTTGTGTGCATCCTCTCTGGGTGAGTGGAGTCTCTAGACCAGTGAGAGCCGTGAGGGAGTGCATTCTTGGTGATTGCATTCACCTTGTATCAAGAGGAGAGTAGAGAGATTGCTCCGGAGCTTGCCGAGACAATTGTGGAAGCCCGGAGGATCGAAGTTGTACAAGGCTTGAGCTCCACCTTGCCGGAGATGGCGAACGGAGAAAGTTAGTGGATTCCCTCGTCTTGGTGACTTGGGAGTGGCAATACCCTTTGGTGGGTGCCACAACGTGGATGTAGGAAGATCCTAGTGATCTTACCGAACCACGGGAAAAATCGCCGTGTCTCCGCGTCTTCGAGCGTTTGCATTCCTCTCCCTATCCCTTTACGATTACGTTTTACTATTCCGCACTTAACTCTCTTGATTGCGTAGTTGACTTGCATAGGGAATTGGGCTTAACAATTAAAGTTTTTAAATTGCCTTAAAATTTGAAAAAGCCCAATTCACCCCCCCCCCTCTTGGGCATTTCGATCCTTACAGCCTCTAACAGAGTTGACATGCAGAAAATCAACGGACGACACTGCGGCCATGTCAGTTGTGCAAATAGTTGGTCCTGAGAAGCCAACAAGATCAACAAAGTTTATGTAGATCCTTAAGATGACATGTTTGGCAGCCTCCTTAAACTCCACCGATGTTGCTGCCTCACGTTCCGCAACAGGGCCTTCAAAAACTGGCTCCAGTGGTAGATCAGGGTATCGGCTCCGGTAGAACACCAAGACATGGGATGCCATCGTCTCTGCCGCCGCCCTACCCTCGGCTTCTAGACGCTGAGTCATCTGATGCTACCGCAGGTCGAGCTCCCGGACGTGACGCTCTGCCGTGTGCTCCCAGGCTTGGATGTCAAGATCGTGCAGGAGGGGTTCCTGACACTCAGCTAGGTGCTTCGCCCGGTCCTACGCCAGATTGCTCTCACAGAGCTCAAGGTCTTCGAGGCAGGACTGCAGCCTGTCCTGATCGGCTTTAGCCCGGGCCATCATCGCCTGCGCCGCCGCCTCTTGTTCGGCAATCGCATCCTCCCTCTTGGCAACGGCGGCTTCTTGACGACTCAGGGCCTCTCGACCGGCAGCAAGAGCGCGTAGGCGGGCGTCAGTAGCGTCGTTGGCCGCCTTGGCGTCGGCCAGGATCTTCTGGGTCAAGGCGTCTAAGGCCCTCGCCAAGCGGTGCCTCACCTCCAGTTCCTTGTTCTCCTTCCAGTACTTCGCCTTTGCCTGGGCAATCGTGGATCTCAGGAGACCCTCCCAGCCTCGGAGGCGCTCTCCCTCGGCATGCAGCTTCTCCCACTCCGCGGCAAGATCCTCTTGCGCCCGGCGGAGGTTGGATTGCACTTGAAGGATGCTGGATTGCATCAGGTCCATGACGTCGAAAAGCCGCTCTGGCTGCGCCGAAGTCAGGGAAGGTCGTCCGGTGATCATCTCAGGGATTCAGCTGTAGCAGTGAAGGCGAGGCCACCAACACTAGGCATCTTGCCCCCGAAGCCTGAGCAGGAGTTGTGGTGCCACCTGACACAACAGTGTCACTACCGCTCAAAGGGCCGACCGCCGAATCAGTAGCACTAGGGGCCAGACCCCCAGCCCCCGAAGTCGGCTCCGACAAGGCCTCTGCCACGACAGTCAGAGGTGCCTCTGCCTTGACAGCCGAAGGTGCCTCTGGCGCGACAACTGGAGATGCAACCGGAGATGCTTCAATACCCACGCCGGGCACATACGTCGGAGCAGCACTCCCCTGAACAAGCTTGGCAGGCTGCCCTGCCAGCCCAGCCGTAGCATCCTAGGCTGCCTTCAAAGCACTCCCGGGCACTACTCCCGGCAGTAGGGGCCTCACAATAGCTGACGTAACCCTGCAAATCAAGACCAGGCCCGGACCAATCAACATAGGCAGGCGAGATAATAGAGCAAGCACTGGGAAAAATGCCTTACCGATGTCCCCGGAAGCTCTAGGGAGCCTCCACCTTCGGCGACCGTGAAGCTGCGGGCCCTAGCGATGGCGTAACAGGCGATGCCATCCCGGCAGGGCCTCCGCCAAGACCACCAGCAGTGCCACCACATTGTGCCGGTGTGATCCCTCCAACCTCGACAGAGCCACCTCTCGAGCTGCTGACGACATCGGCTTAAGGCCTTTTTGCCTGGGGCTCTGAAGGTGTAATGCTGCCGGAGTCCCCTATGGCACCCTAGACCGTGCAGGTGACGAGGATGCTGGATGACATGCCGACCGCCAACGACGGAGGAGCCGCCACCTAGCGGACCAAACTTCCCCCCGAAGAACCACCGACGCCAGGCACTAGAGAGGGGTGTGCCGGTGGACGCTGACTTGGGGCAAAGGCCACCTGTGGTGGCGCCCTCGGTGGTGACTGAGGGCGTTTCTCCTTCGCGACCTCGACCACTAGGGAATTCCCTTTGCCTACGTTGGGGACCAGTGCTTTCCCCTTACCTACGTCGAGGACCAATGCCTTGCCTTTTCCCTAGCAGCGGGCGCCTCCTCCGCCCCGGAGGCCTCGGAGCCTGAAGAAGGTGCGGACTCCTCCGAGGAGTCGACGATGTCCAAGCCCGGACTCTCATCACCGACCTATCGCGGCGCAAGACCAATCGCGTCCAAGTTGGGCATCTTCTTCAGAACCTTTGTTTGAAGGTCTCAATCCGTGCAACGCGGTGGGCAAGCCTGCGGTAGGTTAAAGACGTTGCCCGACAGCAGGTCGTCGCACGCCTTGGACATTGCCTCGAACACCTCCTGCGGGGTCGTCTCCATGTCGCGACCCCTCAGCAACCTGGTACCATCTTGGAGCCCCAAGTAGAGCCATGTTGGGCGACAACAGTGCTGGAGAGGGACCAAACCGCAGTGAATGAAGTCGGCCATAACCGACAACTCTGACAGGCCGTGGTCCGCCAGGAATCAGATCCTCTCCATCACCAGCTTGTACGCCGCCTCAAGCTTCGGGCGCTCCTCCCAGGCCACCTTCCTAATCGCCGGCCACCTGGTGGGCAAGACCATTCGATCATGGGCATCAGCATATACGATCACCCAGTTGCTCCTCCAGTCGGGCCACTTCGTCGGGGAAAGCGGGGTAATGTACTTGAAGGGGTCGTTGGCCCGATGCTGGAAGCAGAAGCCGCCGAGGAAGTTGGCTTTGCTCTTCTACCCAGTCCGCCTTAGCATGAAGAACTGCCGAAACACCGGCACACATGGGCACACCCCGACAAACATCTCGCAGAAATGCGAGAACACCGCCGCCACCACCAGAGAGTTCGGTGACAGATGGTGGAGCTGGAGCCCAAGGACTTCCAAAAGTGTCACTAGGAAGGAGGAGACAGAAGGAATGAACCCAGAGTATGCGTACTCCTGGAAGAAGATGATCTCCTTCTCCCCCAACTCCAGTGGCAAGGAGCCAGGACAGATCATATCTCGTCGATCCTTGTCCTCCCAACCTAAAAGCCGCCTCACGGGTGAGACATCCTCCATCCGGGAAGGAGGCAGAGCTGAGTCCATTGGAGCAGGGGGTTGAGAACCTCAAGAATGGGCAGACACACAAGGAGGGAGTCGAAGGCGTGAATGCTTGGGACGTTCAGAAGAAAGGAAATTCCATGACCCACAAAGGTACCATGTCGGTACTTTGGGTACCGTATACCCCTTGAGATTGCGAAGATCTCAAGGAAATGTCATCTACTTGATTTGAAGACCTTCGAAGGCCCACATGTCAGACATAACCGGACCCACTTTCCCAACATGGTTAGTCCCAGGGTCGCCACGTGTACCATCAAACCGGAGCTACCGCCCACAAGGGGGAAGCTCTGGGCTATGTACCATAACGGCACCCCCGGACCTAACCCCAAACCAAGGGAAGCTCCAGAACTGATACGTGTCTGGTGGCACCGGACCTATCTGCTCCCCACAGTATGCTCCGGAGCTGCCACGTGTCCAACCGTCGGATCTTCAGCCTCAAACCTCCGGTAGACTCCACAACGGCTCCGGATCTTCAAAGGGGAATCAAGGACTTCAAGACCCGATTAAGTGTCATTAATACTATGTTAATTACATACAATCGGACGACCCTTAATACCAGTAACGGCGCTGTCAAAGCCCGTAACTCGGTCATTAAGGGTAATTAAGCGCATCAAATGTGTATCAATATTAGTAGCCGCTGGGGCCACATGTCGGGACAGGCCAACTTGTAACGGCATGTCCTTGTACTATAAAAGTACAGGCCGACGATACAGAGAGGGCTCCGCGCTCGGATCTGATCTACTCGGATCTGATCTGCTGTGATCTGATCTGCTCTGATCTGATCGGGTCTGATCGGATCACACGCGCTCTCAGCTCACCTGAGTTGAGTTCATACATCCAATACAACACCAACACACCCCGTGAAGTAGGGTATTACGCTCAGGCGGCCCGAACCACGTAAATCTTTGTGTCTCCTGTGCCATTTTATTTCACCTTCTTGAATCTCCGCGCGCCCACACTGAACTTCAAACTCCGCAAACACTTTTAGTAGTGTCGGGAGATCTGCCGGATCAAAACCACCGACAGTTGGCGCGCCAGGTAGGGGGTGCCTGAGATTTCAAGAATGGTGAACTCAGCTGCTGAATCATCCAATGGTCATCCCGCTGTTCAAGCTGCTGGGGGCAATCCCTCTAATATGCAACCACCAGCAGGAACCTCAGTTCCAGCAGAAGTCACACTTCCACCACCGCCGCCTCCACCAGCAAATCAAGCTGGGCAGCGCGATGTTGCACCGGCGTCAATCACTGCGTCGGCGAATCATGACAACGTGGAACATGCGCTCCATGCACCACGTGCTCTCCTTCAGTGCCCACAACCTCCGAATGCATCCCGGGATGCAATGGAGCAGTGGAGGGCCGATGTGGAACACTTGGTTGCGGCAGCAGCCGACCGCATCAGTAACCAGGGTCCTCCTCCTTCAGGACGGGCCCCGTCGCAGCGACGGACCTTGTCTGGCAGACTTGGTCCGCACGTTTCCAACAACAGGAGACGTGCTGCGTCACAGCAAGTGACGTCGTTGCCCTCCGGGGCGCGACGCACTCACACAGTATCAAGGCTTTCAACTAATGACCTCCGGGCGGAGCTTGATCGCCGATACTGTCAACAAGACGGCCGAGTCCATATCGAGCGTGCTTGTGAAAGACGAGAAGCTCAGGACATTCCTGCCCCTGAAGGAGTAGGAGGAGGTTGTTCAGCCCTGGCCATGCATCTGCGTATGGTCAGGTGGCCACAGAAATTCTGGCCTCATCTGCCGGAGAAGTTTGACGGGACCGTTAATCCCGTCGAATTTCTTCAGATTTACTCCACTGCTATCCTGGCGGCTGGAGGAAATGAGGCCGTAATGGCCAACTTTTTTCCAGTGGCTTTAACTGGGACCGTCCGGTCCTGGTTTATGAGCCTTCCACCCAACTCCATCAACAGATGGGAGGAGTTGTGCCTACGGTTCACCGCCAAATTCGGGAGTTCATACACCCGACCAAGCACCGAACTGGACCTTTTTGCAGTCGTGCAAAAAGGGGGAGAATCCCTACGATCATTCATCCAGAGATTCTCTCAGGTAAGAAACACTATCCCTTCTATCTCTAGCGCTTCTGTCATCATGGCATTTAGACAGGGCGTACGGGGATAAGAAGATGTTGGAGAAACTAGCAATCAAGGAGATCACCAGTGTCACGGAACTCTTCAGCTTGGCCGACAAATGTGCCAGAGCTGCGGAGGTCCGTGAAATGCACTCCAAACCACCTCCGGGGGATCGCAAGAAATCCTCCAAAGGCGAAGCCACTACCTCCGGGAGTGGCAAAAAGAAGAAAAAGACCAACGGCAAGATGAAGCTATCGGCCGACGCATCTAATGCTGCAGCTGCTGCAGCTCCGGGTGGCCGGGGGCCACGCACCAAGAAGCGACCTCGACCGTCTTCTGAAGACGGTGGCAAACCCAAGGTGTGGTGTCCAATTCACAAGACGGACAGCCACAGTTTGGAAGACTATCGGGAGGTCCAAAACCTTGTCGAGCGCTACAACAAGCGCCGAGAAGAAGTTCCTTTCCGATAGAGGGAAGGAAAACAAAAAGTTGACGAAGCTCTGGCTGAAGAGGAGTTAGGTTTTTAGGATCCTAAAAAGGTCCTGAAGGCCGTCTACACCTCTGTCGACGACGATTCTGACGTCTCTGACAATGAGCGTCGGAAGACCATGAACACCATTTTTGGTGGATCATGGGACATCACCTCCCGCCGCGTCCTCAAGACAATGCATCGGGACATGGCCGCTGTAGCTCCTACAGCCAGGGCGGAGCCTCATCGGAAGTGGATGGACACACCCATAACTTTTGATGCTTCGGACTGCCCTCGAAGCATGGTTGGAGCAGGCCACTTACCTTTGATGGTATCTCCTACCATCAATAACATTCAGCTCCACCATGTTATGGTAGACAGAGGTTCGGGGCTGAAACTCATAAGCTTCGAAGCTTTTACCAAGCTTCAGCTCCGACCTTCGGATCTTCACCCCTCCCGACCTTTCTTCGGAGTAGGTCCAGGAGCCATTACCCCACTCGGTGCTATTACTCTCCCCGTTACCTTCGGGACCTGGGAGAAGTATCGCACTGAGAAGTTGGTCTTTGACATTGCTCAGATCAACTTACCTTTCAACGCCATCTTGGATAGGCCTGCCTTGTAAAATTCATGGCAGCTGCTCATTATGGCTACCTGGTGTTAAAGATGCCAACACCAGTAGGCGTTCTCCGGATCCGCGGAGATCGCACTGCCAGAGTAATCGCTCTGGAAGAACTTCATGCGCTTACTACGGTGCAAGAGGAGGACTCCAGGCAGGAGCAAGCTCCAAAACCCCCAAGCATTCGTCAACGAGGCTCGACTTCTACACCTCGTGTGCAGCCAAGCGGCGACACCGACATTCCCGTCAAAGTCGTCCAAATCGGTTCCGATGCCGCTCAGACCACCCGTATATTGAGGGGACTGAATGACAAATAGGAACTCGCGCTCATCACTTTCCTCTGGGCTAATGTCGATGTGTTTGCCTGGCAACCGTCACAAATGCCTGGGATCCCCAGGGAAGTGATTGAGCACAATCTGAAGATCTACCCTGACGCCCGGCCCGTGCATCAGAAGCCTCAGAAGCAATCCGTGGATCGACAGAACTTCATTCGACAAGAAGTGAAGAAGTTGCTCGAAGCTGGATTCATCCGAGAAGTCTTCCATCCAAAATGGCTGGCAAACCCAGTCGTTGTGCCCAAGGCCGGCGGGAAGCTTCGGATGTGTATTGACTACACTACACTAAATAAGGTGTGTACAAAAGATCCATTCCCACTACCTAGAATAGATCAAATAGTGGATTCCACCTCCGGGTGTGAATTACTGTGTTTCCTAGACGCATATTTTGGGTATCATCAAATCAGAATGTCTAGGGAAGATGAAGAGCATACCTCTTTCATCACAGTAGATGGATTGTACTGTTATACAGCCCTGCCATTTGGTCTCAAGAATGCAGCTTCAACCTTTGTACGAGCTATGTACAAAACTTTTGAAGAACTCATTAGAGACATAGTGGAAGTGTACGTTGATGACATCGTGGTCAAGGTCAAGAACAAGAAGTCACTCCTTGACACTTTACAGGCTATCTTCGACAAGCTGCGGGTCACCCGCACAAAGCTAAACACAGACAAGTGTGTCTTCGGGGTTAGCTCCGGAAAATTCTTGGTTTCCTGGTAAATCATCGGGGCATAGAGGCTAATCCGGCGAAGATCAAAGCCATTGAAGACATGCGGCCACCAGCCCGCATCAAGGATGTCCAAAAGCTGACTGGATGTCTAGCAGCCCTCAGCTGGTTCATTTCAATACTGGCAGAACGGGCACTTCCCTTCTTCGAGTTATTGAGGAAGTTTGGACCATTCCAATGGTTTGAAGAAGCAGAAAAGGTGTTCCAGGAGCTAAAACAGCTCCTCACCACCCTACCAACTCTGGTAGCTCCGAACCCTGGTGAGCCTTTGCTGCTTTACATTTCAGCAACTCACGAAGTCGTCAGTATGGTCCTGGTTGTGGAGAGACCAGAACTATCCCATGCTCAGGAATCCAGACCCCTCCGGGAGGGTCCAGAGGTTCCTAAAAGCGAATCTGGGTCCCAGTTCCCAGACTTGAGTCCACAAGAAGTTACTTCAGAAGACCCAGACCCCTCTGGGAGGGTCCAGGTTGCTTCTGAAGAAGCTCCGGGTCACTCCAGCAAGGACCCGGAGGTCCCCGAAGAAGGTATGGATCCCTCCGGGAGGATCCGGGTCAATGAAGAGGAAGCTCTGGGCCCCTCTGAGAGGGTCCGGACCATCCAGTGCCCAGTGTACTTCATCAGTGAAGTACTTCATGATGCCAAGACTCGATACCTAGAGGTGCATAAGCTGCTCTATGCAGTTCTCATCGCCTCCAGGAAGCTTCGCCATTACTTCCAAGCTCACAAGATTTCAGTGGTGACTTCTTACCCACTTCGAGCAATCTTGCATAATCCCAATTCAACTGGGAATATTGCAAAGTGGGTAGCGGAATTTGGCGAATTCGATCTCAAATTCATTCCAAGACAAGCAATCAAGAGTCAAGCATTGGCAGATTTTGAGGCGGAATGGACTCCCTCTACATCAAACCTCGGGGGCCCCAGTGAGCAGAAGCCGGAACACAAGGCTCCGGTCTTCATCGAGCCTCACTGGACCCTCTCCTTCGACGGCTCCATGCAAAAGCAGGGGGCCGGAGCTGGAATCCTTCTCCTCGCACCAACCGGGGAGAAGGTAAAATACATGGTACACCTTGACTTCAAGGCGACCAACAACATGGCAGAGTATGAAGCACTCATCTACGGACTAAAGGTGGCACTATCATACGGTGTCAAGCAGCTGCTGGTCAAGGGAGATTCACAGCTCATCATTAAACAAGTGAAGGGTGAATGCTCCTGCAACAATCTCCAGCTAGCTGCTTACCTCCTTGAAGTCCAGAGGCTTCAGAAGGACTTCGAAGTCCTAGACCTCCATCACGTCCAGCGTGTCCACAATGCTGAAGCCGACGAACTCTCAATGAAAGCGTCAATCGGAGCTCTAGCTCCTGACGGAACTTTTGTCTGGAGGTTGTCAAAACCCACAGCTCAGCCTGCCGAACTGAGCGAAGGGGGCGAGATCAGCATCCCGAAGCTGACGGTCCTGATGGCCCTATTACCATGGCAGCCATCAAGGGTCGTAGGTGCTGCCAGAAGCTCCGAGCAACCCAGCATGCAAGACTCAAATGCTCAAGTTAGCTCCGATGCATGGATCTCGGAGATCCGGAGCTACTTGAAAGACAACATCCTTCCTGACGATGATGTATCCGCTGACCGGATAGTCAGATTGGCTAAAAGATACACGTTGGTAGAAGGGGATCTCTACCGGTGCGGTGCCAACGGCGTCCTAATGTGGTGCATCACAAGGGAAGAAGGTTGCGAGCTCCTCGCAGAAATCCATGGAGGCGAGCGTGGGAACCACGCGTCTTCCCGCGCGCTGGTCGGTAAAGCCTTCTGGCATGGTTTCTACTGGCCTACGGCACTCCAGGATGCAACTGAGCTGGTGAAGAAATGCGAAACATGCCAATTTCATGGAAAGCAAATTCACAGACCGGCTCAGCCTCTACAAATGATACCTCTTACATGGCCCTTTGCTGTGTGGGGGATGGACATCTTGGGACCTTTCCCAAGAGCCGTTGGAGGTTACAAGTTCCTGTATGTCGCCATTGACAAGTTCACCAAGTGGCCGAAAGCAACTCCAGTCGTGACAATAAACAAGCAATCTGCTATCAACTTTTTGCAGTCCATTGTATGCAGATTTGGAGTCCCAAACAAAATCATTACTGATAACGGGACCCAATTCACAAGCTTTGCATTTCAAGGATATTGTGAAGACCTCAGCATTCAAGTTTGCTAAGCCTCCGTAGCTCACCCGGCAAGCAATGGCTAGGCCGAGAGAGCAAATGCTGAAATCCTGAAAGGACTCAAAATGCGCACCTATGAGCGCTTGAAAAAACATGGAGCCAACTGGATTGAAGAGCTTCCGCCCACTCTATGGGCCAACAGGACAACTCCAAACCGGTCAACTGGAGAGACACCCTTCTTCCTGGTCTACGGAGCTGAAGCAATCCTTCCTCCGAAAATCACCTTGGGGTCACTCCGGGTCCGGACCTTCGATGAAGCCACGCAGGACCAGCTCCGGCGTGAAGACCTAGACCTCCTTGAGGAGGGAAGGTGCCAAGCAGCTGTTCGGAATGCTCGATACCGCCAAGCCCTTCGGCGCTATCATCAGCGGCATGTACACAACCGACAGCTCGAGGAAGGCGATCTGGTGCTACGGAGAATACAATCTAGAGAAGGGTTAAACAAACTCTCCCCTAGCTGGGAGGGACCCTTCCGAGTGATTAAAGTATCCCGTCCCAGAAGCATTCGCTTGGCTACCGAGGATGGGACACCTCTCCCAAATCCTTGGAATATTGAGCACCTCCGTAAGTTCTACACTTAATATCACGGAGGTGAGTCTGTAGTAACTTGAGGTGTATGTTATAGAGTCATTGTACAGAGTCGAGTAGTTCCTCCGGGAGAACAGACGGACCTTTCCAGGAAGGTCCGCAAAGTTAATGCAACACTTGTCACAGTCTCAGGACTAAAAGTGTGGCTAGCTACCCTGGGTCAAACGAGAAATGAAACACACTTAGCCTGGTTCCATACCCTAAGAGTGTACTTGTTTCCCTTGTACCCCGGACCTATAATGAAAGACATCTTCATGTGAAACAGACTCCACATGCATTTATTTTGCACGGGCTCAACATTTTTTATTTTTCTCTTTCTTGTCTATAACAAAGTTGTGCAATTCTTAAGAAATTTTAGTTCGACCAGTTCATGTACAATTCGAGCTGTATTGTCAATTCTTTTGGATCCAAATATTGTTCATGGCCCACTCGCCTGAATGCCGCCAAGCCAATCTAGGGCCGGAGTGTGCTATCGACTTAGCCTGGTCAAGCACCCTAAGTACGCCACTCTACCTACACCCCGACAGGCCGAAGTAAGGTAGGTCCAAGTACAATTGGATCTGGAAGAAAGAAGGCAACGCATTTGGTTGTATTCAGAATTATGTTTGACCTAAAACTTTCTTGGTAATCGTAAGCCGCGACGAAGTTATAGGCAAGGAGCGAATTTTACTATTTTTCTTGGCTTCAGTGTGCAGGAAAAATAAAGAATCCACGTTGATGGAGAAAAGCCGGAGCTAACAAAGCTCTGGCTCCCCCTAGGTGGCTTGTGATCGATGTTAAACATTGAAAACGAGTATTACCGGAGCAACCAAGCTCCGGCAAAGCTCGGGGGACCAGCTGTCGACGCAGAATAAAAGATGGTGAGAAGACCCCACAAGCGGAGTCTGCTGCTGACAAGCTACACATTGGCAAAGGTCACTGCCGGAGCTACTAAGCTCCGACACCCCGGAGGGCTAACTATCGATGTTCTACGCGTTGATAGGGACTATTACTGGAGCTACTAAGCTCCGACGGTAGTCAATGCCAGAGCTTATGAGCTTCGACAACCTCAGGGGGCCTTCACTATCGAAGACTGTAGGACCTATATGTGCTGAATACATCGGCTTGTAGTGAATACACTTGGCTTTGATGATAAAAGTTTTAAATATCACCAAAACATCTTTTTGTCAAGGTCCGACTCTAGCTCTGAGCTACAGCAAGGTCCGACGGTAGGTCCGGCTTGTTTTGGGTAGCTCCGGTTACGTTCGATGCTAGGTCCGACTAGCTTTGGTTAGCTCCGGTGAGCTTTATCTTTAGCTCCGGCATGACTTTGTTAGCTCCGGCATGTCTTTGTTAGCTCCGACATATATTTGATAGCTCCGGCATGCTTTTGCTAAACTCTGACGTACTCTGTCTAGCTCCGGTTTTGGGTTGACTAGTTTTGACTAGTTTTTGGTAAGCTTCGGTGCTAGGATCTACTAGTTTTGGTAAGCTCCGGCAGGTGCTTCATTGTACTAGTTTTGTTAGCTCCGGCTCAAGGTCCGGGTTGCTCTGGCAAGGTCCGGAACTTGACCGTAGTGCTTCTGTTTTTCATTTGCAATGTTTTGTACTTGCTTTACATTGTTGGAAAGTTTGCTTAGTATTCATTTACTAAGTTTTTGGTGCGTTTTGGTTGATATGGATGATATCGTGTTACTGTGGTTTTGCAACATGCTTATGTAAGGTTCTCACGTAAGGTGTTGTGTTCGGAACTAACTTGAGTCGAGTCGAGGACTTGGGCTCGTATGGATTGGTTGTTTATTCATGTGCAGGTGTTGCTTGAGTTCAAGTCATGGCTGGTGACGGGATCCATTGGACTAGTCTCAGGGAGGAGATGAGGTTCCAACAACCAAATTCGAGAGGAACTGTGGTTGAGCTGATTAGGAGGTCGCGCAGGATGATTGAATCAAGGGCGGTGCATATGAAGGTTACTGAACGTTGAAGGAAGGTGTTTGCACGTATGCATGTGGTGCATGACGTGGCAACATGGTTCCGAAGATGGGATAAGGAAGGAAAGATCTGGTTGGAAGGATCGGATCGTACCAGTTGATGACTTTGGCTGCGGCGGAGTCGGTTATGGCTCGGTATGGAAAGTATCGAGTTGGTTATGATAGGATTTCGTGTGGGTCACGAATTTGAGTTGTTTAGGAATGTTAGATACGTTCCTAAGGTGTTTGGAAGTCTTAAGATTGCTTCTATCTGCGTATAGAAGAATCTTGAGCAGTTATGGAAAGTTATGATTCGTGATCTGAGTAGGATTGGAGTCCTAGTTGATATTGGGTTGGCCTAAGGGCTGGTTATATAAGCAAGGGAGCCCATAACTCGTGGGAGACGACTTTGGGGGCTGTTCCTCTTGTGTTCTATTGAATAAAATTCGTAGTTTGAAGGAACTTTTGTGCCTTGTTCGTCCGACTTGTTCCAGACAAGTTTTATTCGTCGAGTTTCTGGACAGCACTACCTTTCGTCGATGGTTTTATCATAACTCGAGTTTTACAGATTCAATTGACGTGATTCTTTTTGGGTTATCTTCACAACTTTATTTTCTATCATATTTCAAAATTTCACGGTCATTGGATTCGTGGTTTATGACCTATACGAGTTTCTTTGCAGCATTCCAGAACTGTTTTTTTCTCGGGTAGGGCAGATTGACCATTGTTTGATCTTTCGATCATAACTTGAGTTCTTCTCGACGGATTTGAGTGATTATTTTTGTGTTGTCTTCGTGACTTGATTCTCTCTGATATCTATCACTTTTGTCATGGTTAAAAACGTTTAGATTAGTCTCACACACGATTTCTTTAACAGATCGTTTTTCTGCCGAAAGGGTTTGGGATTTAATTGTTTCCGCTACGTAAGATTTTTAAATCTACCATTCACCCCCCCCCTCTGGTAGCTTTTCACGTGCTCTTCGATCCTACAATTGGTATCAGAGCCACGGTGCTCTAATCTTTGAGATTTGCACGTGTTTTTGACTAATCATCATGGAGAAGTACTCCGCCAAACCTTGTGTGTTTGCTGGTATTGATTTCCAGGTTTGGAAGGCACGCATGGAGGCCTTCATCCAGGCACAAGGATTTGCAATATGGGAGAAGGTGTATAAGCCTTATGAAGTGCCACCTAATGATCAAGTCACGGCCACAAACCTACGGGACATCGACAACAACAACAAAGCCCGAAACTTGATCATCCAAGGACTCACTCAAAGCGACTTTGATCGTGTCGCGCACCTCCGATCAGCATACGATGTTTGGAGAGCTCTCTGTGATTATCATGAAGGCTCCAACACAATCAAGGAGGTAAAACAAGATATGTTCAAAAAGGAATATATGCGTTTTGAGATGCAACCAGGTGAGTCTATCGATGACCTCTTTGCTCGTTTCAATAAAATTCTCAGCAACTTACGTAGTGTCAATGTAAATTTTTCTGATGTTGAGAATGCTAGGCAACTTCTTAGTGCGTTAGACATGTCAATTTGGGAGATGAAAGTCACATCTATTCGTGAATCTACTGTCATGAGTTCTCTTACATTAGATGTACTCTATTCTAAACTAAAAACTCATGAAATTGACATCCTAGCACGTAAGAACCCAAACAAGTCTATTGCATTTGTCTCACAACGTGATATGTCTAGCTCCGGCCAATCATCATCCTGCAATACTCTTGCTTTGTTGTCCTCACTAACCCTGGAGCAGATCGAAGAATTTCCAGAAGAGGAGTTGGCGCTCATATCTACTAGATTCTCAAAAGCATTGCAAAATATGAGAACTAGAAGGAGAGGAAGCTCCGGACCTCAATGCTATTTTGAATGTGGTAAAACAGGACACTTTCGTACAGAATGCCCTAAACTTTCAGGTCCGACCACCCGGGAAGAAAAACAAAGCAAGGTCCGGACCTCCTCTGGAAATTCCAACAAGAAGAAGAAAGGTACCATAGGACGCAAGATGATCAACAGTTTCATCACCGCGCTTCAAGAGTTCAGTTCAAGTGACGTGGACGTTGGAAGTGATGAAGATGAAGATGATTTGGCAAACTTGTGCTTCATGGCGGGCAAGTCAAGATCAAGTATGGAGGAGGCAGAACACAACACCGACAATGAAGAGGTATGTCCTACTTGCGAAGAAATGTGTGATGCTATTTCTCGTGCCACTATTATTGTTAAGAAAAAGGACAAAAAGCTTAGGGATAGTGCTGCTAAAATTGAATCACTAGAATCTGAAATCAACCGTTTAAAAACTTTGATTCCTAGTGATGATGCATGTTCCTCATGTGACTTAATATATGAATAATTGTCCTCATTAAGAAGTGCCCACACCTCCACACTTGATAAACTTGAGTTAGAAATTGCAAAGAACAAAGAGCTTGCTGCACTTAATGATAAAAACTTGAAAGATGATAGCGGTTCAACAATTGATTTGCATTGTTCTACTTGTGAGGATCTTGATAAGAAACTACAGGATGCTATGAATGAAATTTCTATATTGAACAATGCTTTACGTTCTCATGAAGTTAAATTTTGTTCCAATTGCAAACTAAAAGGAAAAACTTCATGTGAAAATTGCCTTGATCTATCCAATAAACTTGATGACATGCATAGGACATTAGATCGGTTTTGTAATGGGAATAAGAACCTAAACTTGCTGCTGAATTCTTCCAAGTCATGCAATGATAAAACTGGTTTAGGTTTTGATTCTCATGCTCATGCTAAGGCACATCCACCTAAAATTGTAAAGTCATTAGGAGGTGGTTTGATTCAGACAATTCCTAAACAAAAAGGAGTTGTTTTCAAATCTGCAGGAGTGGTTTCAAATAAAAATATTGATTGCTCATCTAGACATGAACACAAAGTTAAACTCATTGTACCTTCTGTGGCAGAGATGGTCATGTCATAGATTTTTGTTATAGACTAGCTAAACAACAGAAAAAAGGAAAGAAAAATTGCTAGATCTTATAACTTTCATGCAATTAGAAAAACACAACCTGCTTTAGTGAGTCAAAAATTTGAAAAGGTAGCTTTCGGACCTTCTGGTAAGAAATCCGCAAAAGCAGCTCCGATAGTTCCGATAGCTCCGAGAGCTCCCGGACCTTCTGTTGTTTCCTTCGGAACTTCAGCTTTTGTTTCCAGAGCGTCAGCATTCTCTTTTGGAACTGCTGCTTATACCTCTGGAGCTACTGGTTTTTGTGCTAAAAGATTTAAGAATAGAAAACCTCAAACTTCGACTCATAAACCTGCTTTTTTATCTCAGCTTTCGCGTGTTTTTCCTACTGCACGTCATGTGACTCAGTATTGGATACCTAAATGCCTTTTGACTAACCCCAGTATTGAGTCATCGACGTATTGTGCTTCTATGTAGGTTTCAAGTTTGAGGAAGGAGAACATTTGGATTGTGGATTCAGGTTGCTCACGCCACATGACCGGTAACAAAGATTGGTTCTCCTCCCTCTCTTTTGTGTCACGTGTAGAGAATGTTACTTTTGCTGATAATTCTT
The DNA here is from genome assembly GCA_036927565.1 of Tuctoria greenei. Lineage (NCBI taxonomy): Eukaryota > Viridiplantae > Streptophyta > Magnoliopsida > Poales > Poaceae > Tuctoria > Tuctoria greenei. The sequence continues at coordinate 258,380,921 of JAYESD010000001.1, read as the reverse complement.
CAACTCCTATAATTGCTAAGGGTTCGGTTAGAGTAAATGATCACTACACTTTGAAGGATGTGGCACTTGTCAAAAATTTGAAATACAACTTGCTTTCTGTTGCACAATTGCTAGATGAAAATCTAGAAATTATTTTCAATAAAAATTGCTGCAAAGTTGTAGGTTCAAATAGTGAGCTTATTTTTAACATGTCTCGGTTTGGAAGAGTTTTTAAAGCTGATTTTGATATGTCTTCCTCTAAGCATAGGTGTCTAGTTGCTAATGATTCAAAGGACTTATATTTTTGGCATCGTAGACTTGGTCACGTAAGCTTTGATCACCTAACGCGTGTTAGTGCTTTTGATCGCATACGTGGGCTGCCTAAGCTTAAAGGGGACAAAGAAATTGTGTGCTCTTCTTGTAGACATGCTAAGATGGTTGCAGGTTCACATACTCCTCTCACAATGATCATGACAACTGAACCATGTCAACTTTTGCATCTTGACACCGTAGGACCTTCACGTTTTCAATCCTTCGGAGGTAAATGGTCACTACAGGAATCCCGACGATTTGCGACGGCCAGGGCCGTCGCAAATAAGCTATTTGCGACGGCTTTCCTTATTTGTGACGGCTTCCGGCCGTCGCAAATATGACGTCGCAAATAAGCTTATTTGCGACGGCCACCGTCGCAAATAAGCTTATTTGCGACGGCTAGGAGAGGCCGTCGCAAGTAATTGCTGCGGGCTGGTGGGCCCCGCAAAATTATTTGCGACGGCCTAGCCATCGCAATTAATGCTTATTTGCGACGGCCAGGCTGTTGCAATTAAGGGACTCTATTTGCGACGGCCAAGCCGTCGCAAATAAGTTCAGTGGGCAGGGCCCACGTGTCCTCCTCCGGGACCCACGACGCTATTTGCGATGGTCGGGCCGTCGCAAATAACAGTGGTTTAATTGCGACGGCATGGGTCCTTATTTGCGACGGTACTGTATAAAAAGCCGTCGCAAATAATGTTTTTTATTTTTTTAAAACAGAAAATGCTACCCGGCTCGATGGCCAGAGTCACAACAAACACAATATACACAATATATACACAGCATACACACATCATCACAATCACAAACTAAAATTCCGATACATCTCACATCGTCATCAACAAAGTAAATAAAAGGGCTCACTCGCCCATCTGACCTCCGGAGCCACCTCCGAAGTCGAAGTCGTCGTCGTCGCGCCTCATTCCAGGCGGCGGTAGCGAATGCGGCGGTGTTTGTGCAGCCGTCGCGGATCCCTGCAATTAATAAAACTTAGAGTTAGAATATAAATGCATCAACATCTCTCTCCCTCCCTCTCCCTCTATCTTCATCTAGATCACCCTCTTCCTCTCTCTTTTCATTTCTCTCTTTGTCTCTCACTCTATCTTTCTTTCTCACTCTATCTCTCTATTGCTATCCTTTTCCCTCTATCTTCCTCCCTCTATCTCCATCTACATCTCCCTCCCTCTATCTTCCCCTCTCTCTATCTCCATCTACATCTTACTCTCTCTTCATTCCCATCCTACTCTATCTATCTTTCACTCTTTCTTCTATCTCCCTTTCTTCTATCTCTATCTTTCTTCTATCTCAATCATTTTCTTCTATCTAACTATCTCTCTCTCATCTGTCTCGATCTTATTATGCTGGAGAAGAAGTATTACATAAAAACTTACCTGACCCGCTGAAGAAGGATCGCCTGGGAGGACCGGTGGTAGTACCGGTAGCTGGATTCCCAGACCCTGCGCCCGAGCGATGGCCTGTCATTGCAAACATTAAATGCTACCTATTAGTAAGTCATTTACGCTGAATTAATGAGAATTTTAGTTTTTATTTTGTTACCTCCATTGCTTCCCGCATCTGCGCCAACGCTGCTGCCTGGGTTTGGATCGTGGCCTCCATCGCCCTCCTTTCCTCCTCATGTCGCCTTTCGTTTTCTTCTACAGTTTCTCGGAGGGACTGCATCTCAATGTCCCTCTGCGATACGCGGCGACCTCCCGTGCTTGAAGCCTGCGTGGAGCTGCCTCTCGCAGGTCTTCCCGCCCTCGAGTCGACAACTCCGTCGAATATGGCGAGCCTATAAAAAAAGAGTCAGTAATATGAAATTGAAATATCTTGAATACTTTGAATTGAAAACGATAAAATGACTTGTAAACTCACCTTCCGTGTGCTTTTCCACCACCGGTTGCATACGCGGCTTGAGGATCGATCGGTTGACGTTCCCAATCGAAATCCTCGCCGTGTATCTTCCTAGCCTCCTCCCCGTACTTAGCCTGCGAAACAATAAAATCATGTAAGTTCAACAATCTATATAGTTATTGAATGTAGGCCTAGAGGGGGGGTGAATAGGCCTTTTTGATTTTTCTCGGTTCCTGTAACACTCAACAACAAGGTCAATACCAGAGATATCGGACTAGTCCGGTAATGTGCGGACTAGTCCGGTTTTCACGGGCTAGGTTGATCAAGTTCAGACAATTTGGTTGATTCGTTAATGTTTGCAGTGGAAATATAAACTTGAATCTCAATTTAATAGTTGTATGTCAGATTCTATTGTAGTTAAAGCTCTTGATCAACAATTAGACTTAAATTGAATAAAGTGAATCAAACCCTAGATTAAGTTGATCAAATTAGATGAAGAACACAAAAAGGACAAGACACACGATTTATCCCGTGGTTCGGCTACCACGAAGGCAACCTACGTCCACGTTGAGGAGCCCACAAAAGGACCGGGTCTTCTCCAACCCTTTCCTCGTCGGATCGCCACGAAGGCCAATCCTCTTCCACTAATCACAAAGGGTAAATAACCAAGTTGAAGGGGCGTTCTCACACGTTGAGAGCTCCCTTGATTACAACTCACAATGACACCAATAACACACTCGAAAATTACAAATTGAAACGTAAGAGTGTGTTAGAGAATCAAACCAAGAGCTCAATGATTTGTGCCAAGTGTCTCTCCAATGATCTAGAAGTGATCTTCAATGGATTGATTCATTTTGCACTTAATTTCGTGGAGAGAGATGGTTTTTGAGTCTCTTGGGAGGTGTGACGGCGCTAGGGTTCGAGAGAGTTAAAAGTGGGCCGTTCACCTCTATTTATATGGGGTTTCTAAAAGTGACCGTTAGGGTTCAGAAAGATCGGATTAGTCCGTGGTGGTCATCGGACTAGTCCGGTGTGCTGTGTGTAGCAAACCCTAAGTGTCTAGGAATATCGGACTAGTCCGGTTGACAACGGACTTGTCCGATTTCACTACTGGAAATCTTCGGACTAGTCCGATTGACATCGGACTTGTCCGGTCATATGAAACCCTAAGTGTTTAGGATGACAAGTCCGCACTTGGAAGACTTGTCCGTTTTAGATCAGTGCGTATATCGGACTAGTCCGTGTAGACACCGGACTTGTCCGAAGTGGATCAGAAAGAATTATCGGACTAGTCCGGATCACAACGGACTTGTCCGATTTTGTGTGACGTGTGCATTGTGTTGAGGACTAGTCTGCATTGGGGAGGACTAGTCCGAAGTGGATCAGAAAGATATCGGACTAGTCCAGTGGAGACCGGACTTGTCCGATCTAGTGCGAAATGTGACATCGGACTAGTCCGGCTGATATCGGACTAGTCCGGTCCTGTATAACTTTGTGCATTGTATGTGTGTGCTTGAAAGTGATTGAGCTCTTGGGTGTGTTTCCTTAACACACTCTATACATAATAATCTACTATTTTCTTCTTCTTGAGCTCAAGTTCATTTTGCTTCTCATTTCCTTTCTTTTTGGCATTTTGCTCATTTTTCATTATTTGCCTGCATTCATCTCAACAGAAGGATTAGGATCCCAATTGCTTGTCATAAATCATCCAAAACCCACAAGGGAGTCCTAGATGCACTTTCAATCTCCCCCTTTTTGGTGATTGATGACAACCAATTGAGATTTCACAAAATGAGGCAAAAATGAGATTTTTCACAAAGGATGCACATATGACTTAAAAATACATCAAGCAACAAGAAAATTATCCATATGTGCATTCTTTATAGTGGGATGCATACTAAGTGCATGAATACATTGAAAATGACAGGATTTACATTAATCAACCGATATCAAATGCATATGACATTCCAGGTGCAAAAACACAGTTTTCATCACACACTCCAAATAAATTAAGCAATTCATCACAGGATTTACATTGGCCTTTATATACTTCATGTCCTCCTTTCTTTTCTTGTTGAGTTTGTGGACCTTCACTTCGGTCTTTTTGCAGGAGGAGAAGATTGCTGACAAGTATTTGAGGATCCCACTGGCGGATCCTCTCTGAGGGGCTTCCCTAGAGGTAGGAACCTCCCTAGCACTGCTTCTTGCTCTTGTCGGTGCCTCGGGACTGGAGACCAGTGAGGGAGCAGCCTGGATGCTCACTGGTTGAGGCTTCTGAGGCCTCAAGGGGGTGTGCTCCACATCCTTCATGAACTCAATACCTGTGACTTTCTCAATCACATACATGAGGTAGGGAGCATAACCACATGACCTGTTAGGCGTACAGGATATGTTTACCATATCATTCCAAATGTACTCCGCTACATCAAATGGGCGGTCCCTGCTTATGACTCTCATTAGGGTTTTGAGGTAACCCTGCACGCTCCCAGCATCTCCATCTTTAGGAGCAATAGTCTTCCTCAGCACTCTGTTGAGGACCACAAAGAATGGTTTCATGTGCTTTGTAGAGGGAGGAACATACTTTGAGTTAGGCTCATATAGGAATTTCATCCTATCCTTCTCCATGACACAAATGTTGTGTATGATCAGCCTGTCAGGTCCAGAGGTGTCCAGATGGAGCAGATTATTGAACTCCTGTTGAGTGATACTATACTTAGATCTGTGTGTCATCCAAGTAACACTCTCTTCATCCTCACTTGAGAAGTGGCAAGTTGCAAAGAACTGTGCAATCACTTCATCATTCCAGTTATGCCTGAAGGCAAAGAGATCCTTCAGGCCATGCCTCTCAGCTACAGCAATGACCTCATCAAAGGCTGAGCACTTCTTCTTATCTAGGTGGGCCCAGTCAATCCACTGACTGCGCACCACCGGTGTCTTCATCGGGAGGTACACTGATTTGTAGAAGTCTGCATGAAAGTTGCACCAAAACCTTCTATCGACAGCTTGCTTTGGCCTGCCATACCAGTCAATGCTCATGTATTTTGCTGCAGAATCACTGCCTTTTCCATTGAACTTCTCCTCAGTGGGGTCCCGGACCCCTTCCCCGGGAGCATGGAGCCTCAAGGGCCCAACCGGCCCCGTTGCAACTCCCTTGCCCTTTCCCTTTGCTTGCCGAAGGCCGCTTGAAGATGTAGCAGCCTTCGAGACGGGCTTCTTGGCACACACCTTCCTCCGAACTTGGGGAGGAGATGTAGCAGGCTCGGAAGGTCTTTCTTGGCGTTTCTTGCCAAGACCCGCCGAGGACCGAGATGCCACCTCGTGGTCCAACTCGGCCTCAAAGTCGGAGATTTCGTTGTCAGAGCTCGACATGATCTGAGAATGAATGAGCAAGAAAAATGACAAGTTATGCAAGGCATAGGTAAGACATGATAGTAATGGATGGCATTAGGGAATTAAGGAATTAGGTTCAGGTTCAGAAACATCGGACTTGTCCGGTGCCTAGGCACGGACTAGTCCGGGGTACCGGACTTGTCCGTGCATGGACCGGACTAGTCCGGTGTTCATCCTCAAAAACCTAACAGATTGAACTGGACACAATCCCTAATGCAATTCTAGTCTAGCATACACGTAGTACATCAGCTAAACATGTAACTAGTGCAGGGTGCTAGGCCAAACGATCAATGATTGAGAAAAATACGATTTCTAGGGTTTTGAAGGTTTTTACCGAAGAAATCGTTGGAGACTTGAAGTTTTGGGGGTTTGAGGCCGGACTAGTCCGGTGGAATCAATCCCCAAGTCTTCAAGCTTGATCTCCGCCCAAACTTGTGGCTTTTCGACGGAGGACACAAGAGATTGCTTTGGGAGCTCGAGCGCAAGAGAGAGAAAGGCGTGAGCAGATGTGGGGATGAGTAGATTAGGGTTTGGTGGCGGCTAGGGTTATGGACACGAGAAATCGGACAAGTCCGGACTTGACCGGACTAGTCCGAAGTCATCCAGAGACCTATATCGGACTAGTCCATGGTCCGTCGGACTAGTCCGGCCTAACCGGCACTCTGCGGACTAGTCTGCATGGGCGGACTAGTCCGGATAACCACGGACTAGTCCGTGGTTACCAGGAAAGAATTGCATAGCCCATTCATATATATTTGAAGGTTCAATAATAGCGAATAGAGAGGCAAAACAATTCAAGCAATCTTGATGAATTTGACCAGTAAGCATACAACAATCATACAATGATAAAAATTCATCAAGATCTAATAATTGACATAGTTTTTCGAGAGAAAAATAGGGAGGGGTAATTTTCACAAATCAATCAACATTTTTGAAGTAATCATATAGGTATGCAACTTTTCAAGCCACACTCCGAGAATCAAGAATATTTAGCTCATTTCGGAGTTCGCAAAAACGCTTTTCATCAAGTGGCTTGGTGAATATGTCGGCCAATTGTTTTTGTGTGTTGACATGTGAGATGGTTATGTCTCCTTTCATGGAATGGTCTCTCAAGAAATGATGTCTTATGTCTATGTGTTTAGTCCTAGAGTGCTCAACTGGATTGTGGGCTATTTTAATGGCACTCTCATTGTCACAAAGGAGAGGAATATGGTTCATATTGTAACCGTAATCCCTTAGAGTTTGTCGCATCCAAAGAAGTTGTGCACAACAACTCCCGGCTGCAACATACTCCGCTTCGGCTGTGGATAAAGCAATGGAATTTTGTTTCTTAGATGACCAAGAAACCAAAGATCTTCCTAGGAATTGGCATGTGCCAGAGGTGCTTTTTCTATCAACTTTGCACCCGGCATAATCTGCATCGGAGTAACCAATGAGATTGAATTTGGAGCCTTTTGGGTACCAAAGACCAAGGTTGGGTGTATGAACTAAATATCTCAAGATTCTTTTTACGGCTGTCAAGTGACATTCCTTAGGGTTGGCTTGAAATCTTGCACACAAACATACACTCAACATAATATCTGGCCTAGATGCACATAAGTAAAGTAAAGATCCAATCATGGAGCGATATACCTTTTGGTCGACGCTCGGTCCATCTTCATTGAGATCCAAGTGGCCATTCGTAGCCATGGGAGTCTTTATGGGCTTTGCCTTGTCCATGCCAAACTTCATGAGTATGTCCTGCGTGTACTTGGTTTGGCTTATGAATGTTCCTTACTTTTGTTGCCGCACTTGGAATCCCAAGAAGTACTTCAATTCTCCCATCATTGACATTTCAAACCTGTCTGTCATAATTCTACTAAATTCTTCACAGAAAGATTGGTTAGTTGACCCAAAAATTATGTCATCAACATAGATTTGGCAAATAAAAAGATCATTATCTAGATTTTTCGTGAATAATGTATAATCTACTTTGCCAATCTGAAAGCCATTATCAATTAAAAAATCTCTAAGACACTCATACCAAGCTCTAGGAGCTTGTTTGAGGCCATAGAGAGCCTTACGCAGTTTATACACGTGGTCGGGGAACTCTTCGTCTTCAAATCCGGGTGGTTGCTCCACGTACACCTCTTCCTTGATCGGTCCGTTGAGGAAGGCGCTTTTCACGTCCATTTGGTACAGCTTGAAATCATGGTGAGTAGCATATGCAAGTAATATTCTAATTGATTCAAGCCTAGCTACTGGAGCAAAAGTCTCATCGAAATCCAAACCTTCGACTTGTGAGTAACCTTTGGCCACAAGTCGTGCCTTGTTTCTTGTCACCACCCCGTGTTCGTCTTGCTTATTGCGGAAGACGCACTTGGTGCCCACTATGTTTGCATTGGGTCTTGCCACAAGTTCCCAAACCTCGTTTCTCTTGAAGTTGTTCAACTCTTCTTGCATTGCCACCACCCAGTCCGGATCCTTCAATGCATCCTCAGTCCTGCGTGGTTCCAAAAAGGAGACAAACGAGTAATGCTCACAAAAATTAGCTATACGAGATCTAGTGGTTACTCCCTTTTGGATATCACCGATGATGTTGTCGATTGGGTGATCCCTTTGAGTGCGTTGGTGTACTCTTGGGTGTGGCACTTGGGGAGTTGAGTGTTGGTGCTCATTTTCTTCTCCCCCTGAGTGGTTGCCCTCGTTGATTTGTTGATCATCTTCATATTCTTGTGATTGATCTTGTATCGAGACTCCCCCTTGATTGTTGATCTCCTCTTGTGGTTCACTTTCCTCTTGTATTTGTGACGATGACTCTTGTGGACGAACTTTGCCTAGAGCCATTCTCTTCAATGCTTGGTAAGGAGCTTCTTCTTTACCTAATTCACATTGATCAACTTGCTCCTTTTGGGAGCCATTAGTTTCATCGAACACTACGTCATGTGCCACTTCAACAAGTCCGGAGGCCTTGTTGAAAACACGATAGGCGTAAGTGTTCGAATCATAGCCAAGAAGGAAACCTTCATCGGTCTTCGAAGCGAACTTTGAAGTCCTGGACTTCTTGTTCAAGATATAACATGGAGAGCCGAAAACTCGAAAATATGAAATGTTGGGTTTGTTACCGGTGAGTAGCTCATAAGGAGTCTTCTTGAGTAGTCGATGAAGGTAGAGTCGATTTGCGGCGTGGCAAGCGGTGTTAATCGCTTCCGCCCAAAATCGATCCGAAGTCTTGTATTCATCAAGCATTGTTCTTGCCATCTCTATGAGCGTTCGGTTCTTCCTTTCGGCGACTCCATTTTGTTGTGGAGAGTATGGTGCTGAAAATTCGTTCTTGATTCCCTCCTCATCAAGGTACTCCTCCACTTGTATGTTCTTGAACTCCGTGCCGTTGTCGCTCCGAATACTCTTGATCGATAGTGAGAACTCGTTTTGAGCTCTCTTGAAGAATTTCTTGAGCGTTCCTTGTGTTTCTGACTTGTCATGCAAAAAGAACACCCAAGTGAAGCGGGAAAAATCATCAATAACGACTAAACCGTATTTATTACCGTCGATGCTTATGTAAGCAATTGGACCAAACAAGTCCATATGAAGTAGTTCGAGCGGTCTTGTCGTAGTCATAATGTGTTCTTTGCAGGATGATGTGCTCCTACTTGCTTCCCAGCTTGGCACGCGCTACAAGGCCTGTCTTTCTCAAAAACAACATCTTTCAAACCTCGGATGTGATCGCCCTTGAGGAGTTTTTGAAGATTCCTCATACCAACATGTGCTAGCCGTCTATGCCACAGCCAACCCATGTTGGTTTTTGCAATCAAGCATGTGTCGAGTTCGGCTTTATCCTTGTTGAAGTCAACAAGGTAAAGCTTTCCCTTCAACATACCCTTGAATGCAACAGAACCATCACTCCTCCTTGATACGGTCACACCCTCGTTAGTAAACAAGCAATTATAACCTTTGTCACATAATTGAGATATGGACAACAGGTTATAGTCTAAAGACTCAACATGTAGAACATGAGAAAGAGTGTGTTCAGAGGATATTGCTATTTTACCGGTACCGAGCACTCTTCCTTGACTATTATCTCCGAAGTAGATGCCTTCGTTTGGGTCCTCGTTTTCTTCATATTCCACGAACATCCTCTTTTCTCCGGTCATGTGGTTGGTGCATCCACTATCTAGCACCCATTTGGATCCACCAGAGGAATAGGCCTGTAGAAACAAATTATGCCTTGGTTTTAGGTACCCAAGCTTGCTTGGGTCCTTGGAGGTTAGTTACAATACATTTGGGCACCCACACATGGGATTTTGTGTTCCCATGGCGTGGCCCAGCATAATAAGCATAAACTTTACCAATATTGTTTCTCATTAATACATAAGAGGCATCAAAAGTTTTGAACAAGAGTTGCTTTTGTTTATGGATCGGACTAGTCTGGGTAACCGGACTTGTCCGAATGACCGGACTTGTCCGGACCTCCACCGGACTAGTCCGGCGTTTATGAGTGCTCAGATTCTTAACTTTTGAGTTACCAGGTTGTGAGGGTCCTCCCTTCACAAAGGTAATCCTTCACTTGTTATTCTTATGACTTCCAGCATTTTGCTTTCCATCGTAAGAGTAACCAATGCCATACTTGACGTTTGGAGGTCTTTGGACCAAGTATGCACTACGTGCATAGTTGATCCTCTCCTTGTCAAATATTCCACATTGGGTAGGATTTTTATCCTTTGCGGAGGTAGACTTTTCTTTCAAGCTGATGTCGACTTTACCACATTTGCACATATGAACAGGATTAGTTGAAGTGTGTTGAGAAGGTAGACTTGAAGAGGAGGAAGGTTCACTTAGCTTGAGTGACTCAACTTGCACTTCAAGGATCTTGTTGACCTTGATCAGGTCATCAAGTTGATCCTTGATTGCAACGTTTGAGTTGGTTAATTCCAAACAAGTTTTCTTGCTTGAAGCTAGCTCAAGCTCTAGTGAGTTGTTTTTCTCCTTTTCAAGAACTAGAAGATTGTCAAGTTCGACATACCTCTCCTTTTGGGAGATAATCATGTCTTCTTGACGATCAATTAGCGATTCCTTCTCAACAAGTTGGACAAGTAAAAATTTCATTTTAGCAGCAGTTTTTCTATCTAATCCAGTTAACATATCTTCATCATCACTATCTAGTTCATCATTACTTGAGTACGAATGCATGGAAGGAGTTTTGATGTTTACCTTGCGTTTACCTTCCTTTGCCATGAGGCAAGTGCCATGTCCCTTCTTTGCACCGAGCGTGGGGAAGAGTGTGGGTTTCTTGGACGAGCTTTCAATGGCTATGCTAGCCATCTCTTCTTCATCGGATGATGAGGACTCATCGTTTGAGTCCCACTCCTTTCCAATGTGTGCTTGTTCAGCTTGTTTCTTCTTTTTGAAGAATTTCTTCGGTTGAGGCTTGGTTTCTTTATTCTTCTTCTTGTTGTCCTCATACGGGCAATCGACTATAAAGTGGTTATACTCACCACAATTATAGCACGCCCGCCTCATCTTCGGCTTTGTCCTTTCCTTGTACTTGCCTTCACCTGATTTTATTCCTTGTCTTTTCTTCATTATTCTTTTGAACTTTTTCATGAACAAAATCATATCCTCTTCGTCCAGCTCACTGCTTTCGTCATCGCTATCCTCCTCAAACTGTGCTTCTCTTGCTTCTTTGGATAGAGGCTTGAGTGTGGACTTTAAGGCAACTCCCTTCTTCTTGGCCGATGTGAGGTCGGCTATTTCTTTGACGTGCTTGGCTTGTTTCTCCATCATTTCAAAATTGATGATTTTGCCAAGAAATTCATCTGGAGTCATCCTCTTGTACCCGGGACTTTCTTTGATCGTAGAGCATAGTGTGACATTGCGAGGAATAAAGGCTCTAAGGATGAGCTTTACAACCTCGTGGTCATTCCACTTCTTGCTCCCATATGATCGAACCTTGTTTACAAGTGTCTTCAATCGGTTGTACATGTCCTGGGGAGACTCGTCTTCCTCAATTGCGAACCTTCCTAGTTCGCCCTCAATCATTTCAATTTTGGCCTCCCGCACATGCCGGTCACCTTCATGGGCTGTTTGTAGTGTGTCCCATATTTCCTTGGCAATCTCCAGTCCGTCCACCTTTGTGAATTCATCTCAACTTAGAGAGGAGGTGATCACGGCTGCGGCTTGAGCGTTTCTGTGGATGGCTTGCTCTTGACTTGGAGTGAGCTCTTCGTCGTCATCTGGGATGTCTATTCCTATGGACACAATATGCCATAAACTTGGGTTAAGGGAAATCACTTGCATCTTCATATTTTGCCTCCACATGGAGTAATCACTCCCATCGAAGTGTGGGGCTTTTCCAAGAGGAATAGATAGGTAATGGCTGTTGTTTGAATTTAAACGATCATAGTTGAAAGGATATCAGGAGTAGTCGGTGTGACTACTCCACTTCTTCTTTTCTTCAACTTTAGCTTTCCCTTTGGAAAGTGCTTTCTTTCTGAGTAGTGCTTTCAGCTCCAGCGTCTCCTCGTCATCATCATTGAAGTCTTGAATTGCTTCGAGATACTTTTTCAGCTTTTGGTTCTTGTCTTTGTTTACTTCTTCCTGGTTGTTGATTTTCTGAACATCTTTCATGTCCGACATGATCTCTTCGAGTGGTTGCACTCTTTCTTGAAGAACCTGCTCTGATACCAATTGAATGTAGGCCTAGAGGGGGGGTGAATAGGCCTTTTTGATTTTTCTCGGTTCCTGTAACACTTAACAACAAGGTCAATACCAGAGATATCGGACTAGTCCAGTAATGTGCGGACTAGTCCGGTTTTCACGGGCTAGGTTGATCAAGTTCAGACAATTTGGTTGATTCGTTAATGTTTGCAGCGGAAATATAAACTTGAATCTCAATTTAATAGTTGTATGTCAGATTCTATTGTAGTTAAAGCTCTTGATCAACAATTAGACTTAAATTGAATAAAGTGAATCAAACCCTAGATTAAGTTGATCAAATTAGATGAAGAACACAAAAAGGACAAGACACACGATTTATCCCGTGGTTCGGCTACCACGAAGGCAACCTATGTCCACGTTGAGGAGCCCACAAAAGGGTCGGGTCTTCTCCAACCCTTACCTCGTCGGATCGCCACGAAGGCCAATCCTCTTCCACTAATCACAAAGGGTAAATAACCAAGTTGAAGGGGCATTCTCACACGTTGAGAGCTCCCTTGATTACAACTCACAATGACACCAATAACACACTCGAAAATTACAAATTGAAATGTAAGAGTGTGTTAATGAATCAAACCAAGAGCTCAATGATATGTGCCAAGTGTCTCTCCAATGATCTAGAAGTGATCTTCAATGGATTGATTGATTTTGCACTTAATTTTGTGGAGAGAGATGGTTTTTGAGTCTCTTGGGAGGTGTGACGGCGCTAGGGTTCGAGAGAGTTAAAAGTGGGCCGTGCACCTCTATTTATATGGGGTTTCTAAAAGTGACCGTTAGGGTTCAGAAAGATCAGACTAGTCCGTGGTGGTCACCGGACTAGTCCGGTGTGCTGTGTGTAGCAAACCCTAAGTGTCTAGGAATATCGGACTAGTCCGGTTGACAACGGACTTGTCCGATTTCACTACTGGAAATCTTCGAACTAGTCCGATTGACATCGGACTTGTCCGGTCATATGAAACCCTAAGTGTTTAGGATGACAAGTCCGCACTTGGAAGACTTGTCCGTTTTAGATCAGTGCGTATATCGGACTAGTCCGTGTAGACACCGGACTTGTCCGAAGTGGATCAGAAAGAATTATCGGACTAGTCCGGATCACAACGGACTTGTCCGATTTTGTGTGACTTGTGCATTGTGTTGAGGACTAGTCCGCATTGGGGAGGACTAGTCCGAAGTGGATCAGAAAGATATCGGACTAGTCCGGTGGAGACCGGACTTGTCCGATCTAGTGCAGAATGTGACATCGGACTAGTCCGGCTGATATCGGACTAGTCCGGTCCTGTATAACTTTGTGCATTGTATGTGTGTGCTTGAAAGTGATTGAGCTCTTGGGTGTGTTTCCTTAACACACTCTATACATAATAATCTACTATTTTCTTCTTCTTGAGCTCAAGTTCATTTTGCTTCTCATTTCCTTTCTTTTTGGCATTTTGCTCATTTTTCATTATTTGCCTGCATTCATCTCAACAGAAGGATTAGGATCCCAATTGCTTGTCATAAATCATCCAAAACCCACAAGGGAGTCCTAGATGCACTTTCAGTTATATTTAATATAAATGATTTCTAAACTTACCAACCGCTCGGCTGCAGCTTGACTGCACCCCGTCGGCTGAGAAGGGTCCCTGTGACCTCTCTTCCAAACCTCAGCAGGGGTGGGTGGCACCCCCGTCTCGCGCTCCTGTCAATATGTGTTAGTACGAACAATATATTATTAATATATAAACATAAGTTACACACACTTACCATGCGTTTAGCTAAACGCAAGTGGTTATCTTGCCCGTGCCTGCCTCTTCCCCTCCAGCCCCTCGCTCCTGAGCCGTACCCTACTGACTACTCGAGCCTTAGTTCGACAAAGGCCCGAATAGCAACTCATCGCTAGCCAGTAGCGACAAAGGGCCCGAAATGCATCGTTCCGACCCTGCAACCAGCTCACGTGGCCCTGCACATAGTTGAAAGTCGTTAAAAGTACCATCGAGGACATTATCAGAAAAAAATACTTACTACACTCCACGTACCTGCGCATACTCCTCCTCCGTCAGGTGCCTCTCGCTCTCTTGCCGGAAGTGTAACACGTGCTGCTGGTTTGCCTTCAAGTGCTCATTAATAATTTGAACACGGGCGTTCGACAAAGCTTGTCGAAGCGCCTTGGCAGCGTTGAAGTGAAACACTCGCCTCGCATCCTCAAACATGCGATGGTCGTTCGGGTCCTCTAAAATATATCTTGCCTGCGATAAAGAATATATTGAAGAGATGTTCACTAAAAGAGTTTAAGAGTTGTAACTTAGAAACTTTTTTAACATACTTACCATAAAATCAGCCCATACGGCCTCCTGAAGGTTGTCGTGCTCCTGGTGATGGACGCGTGCGTAGTCCTCCCACGAAAGAGCAGGCACCCCGTCGATGACCCCGGGATAGTGCAAACGCACTATGGACCCGAGGACACCGTTCACCGGTCTCTGGTGTTTCTCACCGGTGAAAGACAAGTCGTCCCAAGCCCTGTAAGATATTTATTCATTCATTCATTACTTAAGTAATCAAAAGAAACTAAAATTGAAAACTATAATTTTTATTACCTGTCTCCGACTGGACGAATCACGATCCTCTGTGAAGAGACCGCGGGAGGACTGACAAAGTGAGTCCTCCTCGTCCTCCGCGTCTGCTGGGGTGCCACGTCAGGTGACCCAGACAGCTCCTCACCAGCTGAGTCAAAGGCCTCAGGAACAAACTCATCGCCAGCCGGGGGCTGGCTGGCCGAGGGCTGGCTCGTCGAGGGCTGACTCGCCGAGGGCTGCCTCGCCGAGTGCTGGCTGGTCGAGGGCTGCCTCGCCGAGGGCTGGCCCACCGAAGGCGCCGCAGCCTCTGAGTCAGCCGGTGAGGACTACAACATTCAAATGATTCATAAGTAAGTTTAATGTGAATTTGAATTTAAAGAATTTGTCAAAAACGAGTGACATTTACCTGTGACGAAGCTCTAGAGCTGGTCTGAACGTGCCCCAGCAGCTGAGAGCGTCTGCTGCCAGTCGACGAGGCACCAACGAAAGCGTCCTCGGGTCTAGAGGGGTAGAACCCCCTCGTCGGCGGCACCTTCTTACCCTTCTTTGACACCATCCTATTGTAATTAGATAATTAGTAAATATGCAAATAAAGTATATAAAATTCATGTTACTATCTTCAAGAAAACATTACTTGTAGTCACTTTCAAAATTCATCAACATCATTGTCATGTGCCTGTGCCCTACTCCTTAAACCAGCCCAACGATCTTCCATCGTGGCCTGATCTAATTTTCATTTTCGCGTATCATCTGCCTCTACATCTTCAACGTCTTCAACATCTCCAACTAATTGATCAAGTCCTGCACCAAGCTCGACGATAAAAGTGTCTGGCAACTCTTCTTCTTGGTACACTTCTTCAACGTCTTCGCTATCATGGTAACCATCATCCCCAGGAGTATATAGCCGCTCACAAGGATTCACCTTATATACCACCCACCAAGCACTGAGCTTCGTGCATGGATAAGGTAGATAATACACTTGTTCAACTTGATGCGCAAGAACAAATGTATCGTAACCTCGTAGTCGGTCCTTATGTTTCACTTCCACCATTCCAAATTGGTTTTCTCGAGTTCCATGAGTACGATCAAACCAGTCACAGTCAAAGAAGACAACTCGAAGGGTCTTATTTCCGGTAAAAGTAAATTCAAGGATTTTGTTAATGATACCATAATAATCGGTTAAATTCCCTTGAGTGTCCATTGCTCTCGTCACAACACCGGAATTTGATGTTGCCGCGAGAGGACGATGAGCTTCAAAATGAGTTGTACGGAATCGAAAGCCATTTACGTCATATCGACCATAGCTTCTAACATTCACCAATCCATACGATAGCTGCCGCAAATCTTCATGGACATTGTGAGTCCGACACTGTTATAAAAGACGAGAGAATATTACATATTACTTCTTTAATAATAGTAATTTATAATACATAGAAGACGAGAGAATATTACATATTCTCGAAACCAAGATAGAAAACTTTGTCCCCCATTTATTCCTTCCTTTCGCATCGCTTCTACTTGTTTGGTCCTAGGTTGATGCCTATGTGGCCAATATTGTCTGTGGAACTCGCTGAACATGAAAAAACATCTTTTAGAGTACATGTGTAGCAAAATATGTCGATTAGCATAAACATAGGAGAAACACTTACTCGAAGTATTCCTGCATGCCTTCTATATTTGCGTACATGTAGAGTAAAGCAACAGTCCTTTCCTGTTCGGATAGCACGTAGGTCGTGTAGCTACCAACGGTGGTGCCTCTCGTTTGAAAAATGGAAAGGTCGCTTAGAGGGGGTGTTTCGTCCACATTGTACCGCATCGCCAAAGTATTGATATTGTTTTCTTCCGCAAAGTAGACACTTGAAAAGTATCCAACTTCCTTAAGAGCATATGCTTCAGCGATGCACCCTTCCACCCTTGCCCTGTTGCCAACCATTGGTTTCAGATATCGTAGCGCTCTTTCAATGTGATACATCCACCTATATTGCACAGGGCCGCCAACTTTAGCTTCGAATGGAATATGGATAAGCAGATGTTGCATTGGATTGAAGAAACCCGGTGGAAAAAAATTTCCATCTTACATAAAAGTATGGGTATCTCCTTCTCTAACTTATCCATCATCCCGATCTTGATTTCTTTAGCACAAAGCTGTCTATAGAAATAGATGAGCTCGGCTAAAATCTTCCACACCGCATCATCTAGATAGCCTCGGAACATAACAGGTAGGAGTCTTTCCATTATAATGTGATAATCATGACTCTTCAACCCAGTGAGGTTTCCTGTGTTAACATTTACGGCTCGTTTCAGGCTAGCTGCGTAACCATCTGGGAATTTCAAAGTTTTCATCCATTTCATAACTTCTTTCTTTTCTTTCGATCGAAGATAGAAAGAAGCACGTGGCTTTCCACCACTTTCGGAGATTTCAAGAGTTGGACGGTGACAAATGTCTGCCAAATCTAGTCTAGCTTTATAATTGTCTTTCGTTTTGCCAGGCATATCCATGCAAGTGCTTATGATACTTTCGCTCATATTACACTCCTGATGCATGACATCAATGTTGTGCATTAGAATCAACGACTTCACATATGGTAGCTCCCAAAGTCCACATATGTGAGTCCAATTGTGTTCCTCTCCATAACCTACGAAATATCCAGGACGACCTTCATCAGGCACCAGTTTGTCCAACATATCAGAAATTTCTGACCCGTTGAGACGCTTCGGTGGTCCTTTAGTGACAACAGTGTTCTTTCGAAAGACATGCAGCTGCTGCCTAAATATATGATTCGAGGGCAGCCAACGTCTGTGACAATCGAAGTAATATATTTTGCCTCCATGAGTTAGTCAAAAGCAATCCGTGTCTGAAGCACATATCGGACACGTCAGACGACCGTGAGTCCTCCATCCGGAAAACATGCCATATGCCGGCAAATCGTGGACGGACCACAAATAAGCAGCTCGAAGGTTGAATTTCTGCTTCTTGTAACTGTCGTACGCTTCGACTCCTGTCCACAAGACTTTCAATTCTTCGATCAGCGGTTTTAACATCACGTTGAGACGTGACCCGGGATGATCAGATCCAGGTACAATGAGGCTGAGAAACATGAACTCGTTCTTCGTACATAAAGCAGGTGGCAGGTTGTACGGAATGACAAAGACAGACCAACATGAGTATGGCGTGGCATTCGTACTGAACGGTGAGAATCCGTCTGTCGCTAATCCGATGCGAACATTCCTCGCATCACGAGAAAAGTCTGGATCGAAACGGTCTAGCGCCTTCCATGCATCACCGTCGGACGGATGCGTCAAAAATTCTTTGTTCTCACGTTTACCTTCTTTGTGCCATCTCATGTGTCTTGCGGTTCTTTTTGAAAGAAACATCCGCTTCAACCGAGGTGTCACAGGCAAGTAACGAAGCTGCTTATGTGCGACATCTGTCATCACATTATCGCCATCGTCATTAACAACTTCGACATACCTCGATTTACCACATTTCAAGCACATCTTCTCATTGGCGTGCTCTTTCCAGAATAGCATGCAGTTGTCTGGGCACACATCGATTTTCTCATACTTCATACCGAGACCAGATATCTTGATCTTTGACTGATACATATCTGGTGGCGCTTTGTGAGGTTGTGGAAGGATATCGCAGATCAATTTCATGAGATCATTGTAGCAGTTGATGGAAAAAAAGTACTTGGATTTAATTGCCATAAATCTGGTCAAGAAAGCAAGTATGGTCACAGCCGTGTGTTCATGCAACGGCTCTTGTGATTTCTTCAGCTCCTCGAAGAACTTTTCTGCCTCATTTGTAAGAGGATCCTCTGCTTCAAGAGCTTCTAGCATCTCATCCATCCTATCAACCTCTGTTATATCATCATCCTCATCCACTTCGGCTATGAATCGAGAATTAGTCTCGCCGTGAAAGGTCCACACTTCATAATGTGGAGTGAAACCGTTTCGACATAAGTGAAACGAAAGCTCCAATCTTCTCAAAAACTTGGTGTTCCGGCACTTTGTACATGGGCACCGCACCATATCTTCCGTTGACAACGAAAATGCTCGATCCAAAAATTGATCTAACTTGATAAACCACTCATCGGAGTGACCACCAGTTCTGCTCTTCCAGCCAGTATATATCCAACTGCGGTCTTCACCCATGTTTGACTCTGCATTTTAACGTGAAAGAAATTGTCGTTAATGTATTGTTGTGTTATGTCACGGCCCTACAACCTAGGCAGATAGATCCTAAACCCACCCAAGAGTGACCGAGCGGAGCGTGCCCATGACGAGACACCTGATCCGGATTCGAACGAAATTTCGACAGCATAACCCCGCTGTTCTCCACTACACGCCCAAAAATGGTGCAGCAGAGAACAACAGGGTTACGCCACCGAAATCTCATCCAAATCCGGACCCGCGTCTCGTCACAAGCCACGCCCCCTCGGTCACTCCGAGGCTGTCCAAAAAGGGACAATTCCGAACCTGCACGTCTCACATGCCAATGGCATGTGAGACGTGCCGATCTGAAACGGGTAATACATTGCTATAGGTTACGTTGCTCATTTTCATTTTCAGGTCATTTAAGAGAGAGGAAAGAACTAGAGAAAGAGTGAGAGGAAAGTTGGTCTTAGATGACAATTCCACATCCATTTCCACCGTCCACGCAATCGCGGGTCATTGACGTCCTTACCAACCCGTTCGCTTTCGTGTCGACTTGACGCATACGGTACCACTACAATGGTCTACACGGCACGATCACACTTATTACGTGTCGTGCCCTTCCGGGTTGGTCCGAGCCGACCTAAAACCCCTTTATTTATATATATTAAGTAGTCAATCAATAACATTATATGAATGCACTAAAGTCCAAACATACACTAAACAGAATAGAAATTCAGAATAACAGACCAAGCTATAGACAAAAATATATAAAGCATATAAAGCATTTACAAAATCTAATTATGCATTTACTACAAAATCTGAATAAAAAACATATTAGCCACAATGGACAAGTGTGAAATCACAAGTGTAATACAAGAGAGCATATAAAGCATATTAGTCAATTATGCAAGACAAAAAAACATATTAGCAAAAAAGATAGCCTAAAATCCAATCCATTTTTTGGATAGTGGACTAACTCAACCCGGCCAGGACCTGGACTAAACCCAAACCCAATCCATTTTTTCTGTATCAATCAACCCGGCCCAACCCAACCTGTAAAATAAACATACAAAACCAATGGCGACGATGTTCGCCGCGCGGGCACCAATGTTTTCAAGTCGCCTAATTGACCCTAGTCGCCTAAGGGTCGATTAGGTCGATCAGGACGATTAGTCATCGATTAGGGCGACTAATCGATCCTAATCGATGCCTAATCAATGTCCAGCCGTCCTCTACTTTTTTAGAGATGTAACAAGTCGATAAAGAGCAGGGGAGAGGCGAAGACGGCGAGCATGGGAGAGGCGGAGGCGTTGCGCAGGGGAGGGGCGGCCATGCAGTGACCAGACGACGGCGGCGGGCGTCGGTGAAGACTGGCGGCGGCGGACGTGGAGCGGTGACAGAGGTTGGAGACTGGAGGCGGGCACCGAGCGGCTACGGAGGTGGAGGGGCAGCGGCGTCGCACAGAGGACGGGCGTCCCTGCGATGGCGACACACACGGGTGGCCAGACGGCTGGCGACGTTTGGAGCAGATGAAGGGCGAAGGCGGCTTGGAGTTGGGTCGAGGTGGAATGGATCGGACTGGACCTGATCTGTTTAAGTCGGATGTACGTGAACCGTCGATCTCGATCCGACGGTCCACATTGTAGATGGGCTATATAAAACTGTATCCCAACTTTACCCTAACCCTAACTCCTCACTTCACTCCTCTACGGCGGCGTGACGGCGCTAGCAGGCGGCAGCGATGGCGTCCAGGCCCGCGGCGGCGGCGATGGCATCCAGGCCCTTGGCTCTCGGGATTGCAAACCAGCTCACAAATAATGATCACATCCTTTTCCCATATGCAACCATTTTGTGAATACAACCATTAACATATTGCAGTTTTTGAATACAACCATTAACATATTGCAAAATCAACAAAAGCAACCATTAACATATTGCAGCTCAAAAGAGGGCGAGGATGTTTTTCAATTGAATAATGATAAACTGCATATGGGTACAAAAACTTATTTGATAAACATAGAGATTAAACTGCATAATAATAAACTTAGAGACTAAGCTAGAGACTAAACTGCATAATGACAGTAATCGCGGGCACTTACGGTGGGCCGGTGGTGGGGCGGCGACTGCGGGCCGGCGGTGGGGTGGCGCCGCGGGCGGGGCAGCGACGCGGAGGGCGCGGACGGCCGAGGCGGCGGGGGCGCGGCGACCCGAGGCCGGGGCGGCGAGCCGGGGCGCGGAGGGCGCGGACGGCCGGGGCGGCGGGGGCCGGCGACCCGAGGCCGGGGCGGCGAGCCGAGGCGCGGAGGGCACGGACGGCCGGGGCGGCGGCGGGGCGGCGGGCCGGGGCGGCGGGGCGGCGATGGCGGGGCGGCGGGCCGGCGGCAGCAGGGCGGCGACGGCGCACGGTGGTGTCGAGTGGTGAGAATGAAACGAGATTGAAGTGTCGGGTCGGGATAAAGGCCCCTATTTGCGACGGCCATTTTAATTGCAACGGCCGAACCACGTAGCCGTCGCAATTAATGTTACTTGCGACGGCCCTTTTAGCAGCCGTCGCAAATAAGCACTTATTTGCGACGGCTTCCTTACTTGCGACGGTACTAGGGTTTGCCGTCGCAAATAAGTGGCTATTTGCGACGGCTCCGGTGTTGGCCGTCGCAAATAAACACTTATTTGCGACGGCAACGTTATTTGCGACGCCCAGTGGCGGGCCGTCGCAAATTACTGTATTTGCGACGGCTGGCCGTCGCAAATAAATGTGGCCGTCACAAATGATCGCTTTTCCTGTAGTGGGTATGTTCTTGTTATTGTTGATGATTATTCTAAATACTCTTGGGTTTACTTTATGGCGTCTAAGAATGAAGCTTTTAGTCACTTTAGGACTTTATTTCTTAGATTATCAATTGATCACCAAGGATCATTAAAAGCAATTAGAAGTGATAATGGAACTGAATTTAAAAATCAATCTTTGGATCACTTTTGTGCTGAAAATAGAATAGATCATCAATTCTCTTCACCATATGTACCTCAACAAAACGGTGTTGTAGACAGAAAGAACAGAACCTTAGTTGAGATGGCTAGGACTATGCTTGATGAATATCAAACTCCTAGGAAATTTTGGGCTGATGCATTAGCAACCGCTTGTTATGTCTCAAATCGTGTTTTCTTGCGTGCTAAGCTAGGTAAAACACCATATGAGCTTCGGTTTGTACATAGGCCTAGTGTTACACACTTTCGGGTCTTTGGTTGCAAATGCTTTGTTAAGAAACATGGTAATCTTGATAAATTTGAACCTAGATCCATTGGTGGCATGTTTCTTGGTTATCCATCTCATACTAGAGGCTACCGTGTGCTTTTACTTGACACTAACAAAATTGTGGAGACTTGTGAAGTGTCTTTTGATGAAGCTAGCCCAGGTACTAGCTCCGGTGTTGCAGGACCAGATCCGTATCCTCAGGGGGAGGGTATTTTCGAAGATGAAGAAGAGCCGGTGATACTGCCTGGTAGTTCCGAAGTTGACACGTGTCCAGCTCTGGACATTGAACAAGCTCCGGCTATCACCTATGCTGGTCCTGATCGTCCACAAGTCACAAGCTCATCAATCTACGATGAACCTAATGAAGAAGAAGCTTGTGAGACATATGTTCCCCTACGTTTTTACAAAGATCATCCCCCATAACAGATGATTGGAAGCTTGCACGAACGAGTCACACGGTCCAGGTTTTGCAATCCAAACTCTTATTCTCATTCTGCTTTTGTTGCTTCTTTTGAACCCAAAGATATATCACACGCACTCACTAATGAATCTTGGATTATTGCCATGCAAGAAGAGTTAGAAAATTTTGAAAGAAATAATGTTTGGAAACTTGTACCTCCACCTCAAGGTCACACTTTAATTGGAACTAAATGGGTATATAAAAATAAACAAAGTGAGGATGGGGTTGTTATTAGGAATAAGGCTAGGTTGGTTGCTCAAGGTTTCACTCAAGTTGAAGGTCTAGATTTTGATGAAACTTTTGCTCCTGTCGCTAGATTAGAAGCCATAAGAATTTTGTTAGCTTTTGCAGCATCTAAAGGTTTTAAGCTATATCAAATGGATGTTAAAAGTGCTTTTCTTAATGGCTACATAGATGAGGAGGTTTATGTCAAACAACCACCGGGTTTTGAAAATCCAGATTTTCCTAATCATGTTTACAAACTGTCCAAAGCCTTATACGGTCTCAAACAAGCCCCTAGAGCATGGTATGATAGGTTAAAAACATTCTTACTTGAAAAGGGGTTTACCATGGGCAAGGTTGATAAAACTCTTTTTGTGCTTAAACATGGCAATGACTCATTATTCATTCAAGTGTATGTGGATGATATTATCTTTGGTTGTGCTTCTCATGATCTTGTGTCCAAGTTTTCAGCAATGATGAGTTCCGAATTTGAAATGAGTATGATGGGTGAACTCACTTACTTTTTGGGGTTGCAAATCAAGCAAACCAAGGAGGGTACCTTTGTGCATCAAACGAAGTATACCAAAGACCTCCTAAGGCATTTCAACATGGACAAAAGCAAGCCTCTTCGGACACCAATGGGAACAGCAACAACACTTGAACTTGATGAAGATGGTGAATCCGTGGATCAAAAAGAATATAGAAGCATGATCGGATCACTTTTGTACCTCACGGCATCAAGACCGGACATACAATTCAGCGTATGTATTTGTGCACGGTTTCAAGCTTCCCCACGTGTTTCACATCGTCAAGCCGTCAAAAGGATTCTCAGGTACTTACATGGAACCCAAGAATTTGGCATTTTTCTTCCTTCTTCCTCGACCGTTACTTTGAAAGCTTTTTCGGATGCTGATTTTGGGGGTTGTAGGATTGATAGGAAAAGTACTTCTGGTGCTTGTCATTTTCTTGGTAATTCTCTTGTTGCTTGGTCCTTTAGAAAACAAAATTCAGTTGCTCAATCCACAGCCGAATCTGAATATGTAGCTGCTGCTAGTGCTTGCTCACAAATTCTTTGGATTGTTCAAACACTTAAGTACTATGGGGTTGATCTAGATAGTGTTCCACTATTCTGTGATAACACTAGTGCCATTTGCATTGCTAAAAACCCCGTGCAACATTCTAGAACTAAGCATATTGATATTAGGTATCACTTTCTCCGAGATAACATTGAAAAGGAAACATTGTGCTTCACCATGTAAATACCGAACATCAATTGGCTGACATTTTTACAAAACCTTTGGGTTTCACTCGTTTTTGTTACATTCGTAGTGAAATAGGAGTTATGCATCCTCATGGCTTAAATTTAGGGGGAGTTTTTGAAACTTGGGAAGTCTATGTGTGAATCTGAAATTAAAATAATATGAGCATAGTATTTCATACATATATGACTTTGTGATTCCTTTTACATGCTGAAAGTTCTTACTACATTACTCGTGTTATACATTTTGTAGTTTTTGCCATGTCTAGTAATTGGAATAATTACTTACACTAAAACTGGTCATGGTTGAACTTTCTTGCTGTTTTGAACTTGTTACATGTTCACAAGTGCTTTTAATCATTAAGAATTAATCAAGTAATCAACTCAAATGTTGAGTTTTTATGAACAAATATAAACTGAGAAAAGATCAAGAGAATATGCATGCATCGCACTTCTTCTTTTGAGATGGCTTGTCATTGCACTTAGATATGAACTTGGAAGAAGTTGTGTATGACTAAAACCATGTCCTTAAGCTTCTGATTGTCAAATGACATAGGCTTGGCTTGGTTGGTTAGAATAAGGCAGATGCGCATATAATCTCTTGCAAATATCATATGATCTAAATTTATGCTATGAAAAATAATAAAATGCAGCAACTAGTGTCATGCTTTCAGGTCTTGAGATGGTTAAGTTTGTGAGATCATGACTTGCTTAAATTGAAAATTACATTTGATCTCTAGCATGGCTTACACTACTTTATGTATTTCATTGATGTGATAATGTAAGGTACTTGATAGTATGACTTGGATGAGCTTTGTTTATATGTATATGTTATAATATGCTCATAACAACTAAAGGGGGAGAGATAAATTGTTTATATGCTCATGACTTGTTGAATACATTGTCAAAGGGGGAGAGATAAGCTTGAAGAGAAAGAGAATATGTGCATAAGGAGAGATAATAAAGGGGGAGAGATAATATGGGATAATTTTTTTCTTCTCATTTTACTTTTGATTTACAAAGGGGGAGAAATTTTCTTCAAAACTTTTATGTGAATAAGCCAATGTTCGGATTTTAAATGGTGTTGCCAATGCATTCATCAAGGGGGAGATTGTAAGACCTATATGTGTTGAATACATTGGCTTGTAGTGAATACACTTGGCTTTGATGATAAAAGTTTTAAATATCACCAAAACATCTTTTTGTCAAGGTTCGACTCTAGCTCTGAGCTACAGCAAGGTCCGACGGTAGGTCCGGCTTGTTTTGGGTAGCTCCAGTTACGTTCGATGCTAGGTCTGACTAGCTTTGGTTAGCTCCAGTGAGCTTTATCTTTAGCTTCGGCATGACTTTGTTAGCTCCGGCATGCTTTTGCTAAACTCCGACGTACTCTGTCTAGCTCCAGTTTTGGGTTGACTAGTTTTGACTAGTTTTTGGTAAGCTTCGGTGCTAGGATCTACTAGTTTTGGTAAGCTCTGGCAGGTGCTTCATTGTACTAGTTTTGTTAGCTCCGGCTCAAGGTCCGGGTTGCTCTGGCAAGGTCCGGAACTTGACCGTAGTGCTTCTGTTTTTCATTTGCAATGTTTCGTACTTGCTTTACAGGAAAGTTTGCTTAGTATTCATTTACTAAGTTTTTGGTGCGTTTTGGTTGATATGGATGATATCGTGTTACTGTGGTTTTGCAACATGCTTATGTGAGGTTCTCACGTAACGTGTTGTGTTCGGAACTAACTTGAGTCAAGTCGAGGACTTGGGCTCGTATGGATTGGTTGTTTATTCATGTGCAGGTGTTGCTTGAGTTCAAGCCATGGCTGGTGACGGGATCCATTGGACTAGTCTCAGGGAGGAGATGAGGTTCCAACAACCAAGTTCGGGAGGAACTGTGGTTGAGCTGATCAGGAGGTCGCGCAGGATGATTGAATCAAGGGCGGTGCATATGAAGGTTACTGAACATTGAAGGAAGGTGTTTGCACGTATGCATGCGGTGCATAACGTGGAAACATGGTTCCGAAGATGGGATAAGGAAGGAAAGATCTGGTTGGAAGGATCGGATCGTACCAGTTGCTGACTTTGGCTGCGGCGGAGTCGGTTATGGCTCAGTATGGAAAGTATCGAGTTGGTTATGATAGGATTTCGTGTGGGTCACGAATTTGAGTTGTTTAGGAATGTGGGATACATTCCTAAGGTGTTTGGAAGTCTTAAGATTGCTTCTATCTGCGTATAGAAGAATCTTGAGCAGTTATGGAAAGTTACGATTCGTGATCTGAGTAGGATTGGGGTCCTAGTTGATATTGGGTTGGCCTAAGGGCTGGTTATATAAGCAAGGGAGCCCATAGCTCGTGGGATACGACTTTGGGGGCTGTTCCTCTTGTGTTATATTGAATAAAATTCGTAGTTTGAATGAACTTTTGTGCCTTGTTCGTCCGACTTGTTCCAGACAAGTTTTACTCGTCGAGTTTCTGGACAGCACTACCTTTTGTTGGTAATTTTATCATAACTCGAGTTTTACATATCCAATTGACGTGATTCCTTTTGGGTTATCTTCAAAACTTGATTTTCTATAATATGTCAAAATTTCACGGTCATTGGATTCGTGGTTTATGACCTATACGAGTTTCTTTGCAGCGTTCCAGAACTGTTTTTTTCTCGGGTAGGGCAGATTGACCATTGTTTGATCTTTCGATCATAACTTGAGTTCTTCTCGACGGATTTGAGTGATTCTTTTTGTGTTGTCTTCGTGACTTGATTCTCTCTGATATCTAACACTTTTGTCACGGTGAAACACGTTTAGATTAGTCTCACACACGATTTCTTTAACAGATCGTTTTTCTGCCGAAAGGGTTTGGGGTTTAATTGTTTCCGCTGCGTAAGATTTTTAAATCTACCATTCACCCCCCCTCTGGTAGCTTTTCACGTGCTCTTCGATCCTACAAAGACTTCAGACCTACACTCTACAAGTTAGAAGCAAACGAGTCTTCAACAAAATACAATATCCTCTTGGTACATGTTCACAATCAAATTGTGTACATCTACCAGGGGGCCAAATGAAGACAGAAGTGTTGAAGACAAAAAATGAAATTCATTAACAAATTGTGGATTTCATTCATCTGGAGACAAGGGACTACAAAATTGGGGAAGAAAAAGAGAGAATACAAGTGGGAGCTACAGAGATGGTCCTGGACCCTATGGAAGAATTGGGCGACCTTCTGAGCAACCTCCGACACGTTGGCTCGGGTGGCTTCACCTTCTCCTTCGACGGGACCTTCAAGCACCGGGTCTAGAGAAAATTGGGGATCCCGTCTGGTGTAGCACGTTAGCATATACTCTGCGACGTTCTTCGCCAGGGACTGCCCCTCAACCTCCAACTGGTCTGCGATGACGTCACCCACCTTGGAGAGTTTGCCACCCGCCGAGCTCAACGCTTGCAACGCCAGGTCCGGCTCCGGCTCCGGATCATTCGAACGCACGGGATTGAAGCCCATTGGTGTCAGCGCATCGTTGGCTTTGCTCAGAAACTCCCAAACCTGTAGGCAGTCCGCATTCCTCAAGCCATTCTGTTCCTCCAAGGATCTTTTGGCCGCCGCCAGTTCAGAATTCTCACGAGCAAGGCGCTCAACCTCTTTGGCATTTTGCTGAATCTTTTCAGCAACCTGCTTCTCGAGTTTTCTGAGCTCCTCCTCCCAGAGGTGGATCTTGTTCCGGCGGTCGACCAGGTCCTTCTCCCGGCCCCTAACTTTCTTCTCCCTAGCAGCGATGGCACACTCTTGCTTGTAGAGTTCCTGCCCTCACACCGAGGCCTTCTCCTCCTCCTCAACGCAACGCTCCTCCAACTTCTTGGTGCATTCCTCGAGGCCCTTGTTAGCCAGAGCCACCTTTTCGGCGAGCTCCTCCTCCCTCTTCAAGACATCATCCCACGGCTCTAGGAGTTTTTGCTCTTCGTCTTCGAGCTTCTTCTCCCTCTCCTCAAGTGCCTCCCGACGCTTGATGAGGGCAGTGTTAATGGCTTCAAGCCTTTCTTGGCGATCATCAGCCGCACTATTAGTTGCCTTGGCCTGCTCATAAATGGCCTGGGATTGAGTGTCGAGGGCACGAGTCAAGCTCTCCCTATCATCCAATAATTTGCCCCAGTATTCCAGGCAGACCTTCTCCTGTTTGATCCACTCCTTGTCGTCTACCAGCCTCGACTGCGCCAGCTTGGTCTCGAAGTAGAGCTGATTACGCCACCGCCTAAGGGTTTGGCGCTCCTCTTCAAGAGCCTTGCTGTCGTGGTAGAACGCCAGCTGGACTTGATGCAGACTGGAGCAAGCATTGTCAATGGACAACGACAGGGGAATAGGGTCCGGACCTGCTCGGGTCTCCTCCGCTGGTTCCAGTGGGTTCTCGCTTACAAAAATTGGGTCCCACTCCACAAGAGTGGTCCCCTGAGCCTCCACGGCACTAGGGCTGTCCTCTGGGATAGCCTCAGTCGCCACCGAGGAGGGTCCGCAGAAGAAGTTCCAACCTCCGAAAGTGGTTCCGAAGGCCCTGCCGCCAGGTCTTCATTTGCCCCCTCAGGCAGGGGGCCAGCAACTTCATCAGGGCACCCTGGCTCAGTAGCAGGCACCTCCGCCGTCATCACTTTCGGAGCAGGGGCTACTTCTAGCTCCGGCCTGGGCTCCTCCTCCGCTGGTGGCTCGGGTGTTGGCGCCTCGACCATCATGGGTTCCAGTGTCGATGCCTCCGAAACAACCAGCCCTGAGGTCGGAGCTTCAACCTCAACCGGCTCAGGCACCGGAAGGTCTTCAAATGCAACCGGCTTTGCAGCTGGAGCTTCAGTGACAACCGGCTCTGAGGCTGGAGCTTCTGAGGTAGCCGGCTCAACCGCCGGGAATTCCTCAACATCCGGCTCGCTCGTCGGGACTCCAATAACCTCTGGCTCAACCGTCGGGGCTTCAACAATTTCCGGCTCTGGGGCCAGAATTACTGCTTCCTCCGGCTCAACGGCCGAAGCTTCCAACATCTCAGCATCAAGACCCGGGGCTTCAACCTCTGGGGCAGGTGCCGCTGGTGCATCTTCTCTCCCGTGGTCTGGCGCTACCACAGGAGTCTCGGGGGATGAGTCGAGGTCCATGACCACGACAGCTGGCGCCGGAGCTGCCGCAGCTTCAGCCACCTCTTGGGGTGGCACCGGGACAGGAGCAGAAGCCTCTGCCCTCACAACTTCAGCTGCTGTGGCTGAGGGCGGAGCCTCACTCCTCTTCTTGGGGACGCTGCAGATGATGGATGAAGAAACTTAAAAAACAATTACTACAACAAAACAACTGTCTGAGGTAAAGATTAAAAATTACCTCAGAAGGCTTCCGCACCAGCTTGCACGGAATCTCTTTCTCGGGCGTTCTGGACTGACCATGGCCGTCGCCGGCATGGTAGCTCCGGAAGGCCCCCCGGAACTTGTTGCAGCCGCGGGCATTTCCTTAGTCGAGGCCCCCCTCGACCGGGAAGGACCTCTGGACCCAGAGACCTCAGCTGTCCCTGGTACTAGAGTCACATGCCCGGAGCTAGCACCCCGGGAAGACACTGCTGCAAGTGCAGTCGCCGCAATTGTAGAAGACCTCCCCCTCCGGGGAGAAGGAGCTGCTGCAGAGGGTGCAGGCCTGACAGACCTTCCGTCGGCATGCTTTAGCTTCCTCTTCCGGCTCGAGGGTTCGGTCGCCAGCTCCTTGCCCTTGCCAACGACTTCGGTCCTTGGCTTCGGGGCAGGGGCGGAGCCACCTTCAGAAGCCCCAGGGATCACCACCCTAGAAGTCGATCGTCTCTTGACGACACTGAGGTCGTCAAGCACCGGCATCGTCCGTCGGAGCTCCCTGTTGAACTGTACTTCCAAGTTCAGAGGGAGGAAAGCTGGTGGCGGGGTCAAGTAATCACTCGCGACGTCGATACCGTGCTGGAACTTCTTGAGATGAAACTCCAAGGTCGCCCCCTCCATGTTGGACTTCAGCCCAGTCTCGACCCGGTCGTCGTCCATCACACTGTTGAGGGACCAAGCGAGTTTTTCTCTCCTCTTCAGCAGTGCCCACCTGTTGACCAGGAAATTGCAAAATACCGCCTGAGGAGTTAATCCTCCCTCCACACATTGGCGGATCCTGGTCAGAGCAGGGTTGAAGGCATCCGATAGCACCGAAGCTTCACTCCAAACTGCAGTGTTGATGTTGGGGAGGCCTTCGGGAAGCTCCAGCTTCTCGTGCTCCTCCACCCGTATGACTATCCAGTCTTTCTTCCAATTGTCCCACTTTCTAGAGGGAAACGACCGGAGGTACTTGAATGGGCACTTCTTGCGCTTCACAAAGTAGTAGAATCCAAGGTACTCATCACCCCTTCCGGTGGTATGGACGGTGAAGAAGGTCCGGAAAAGCTCAATGCAGGGGAGATGCCCACCCACATTTCACAGAAGTGGATGAAGACAGACACTAGAAGAATGGAGTGGGGGCCAAGGTGGTACAGCTGCAGACCATAGAAGTCTAGCAGCATCAAGAAAAAGGAGGAAAAAGGTGGGATCAACCCCACCATGGCGTACGCAGAGAAGTACACCATCTCGCCGGTGTGCTCCTTCTCGAAGGGAGCTCCCCACCGGCGCGGACCAGGTGGTTGAATAAGTACGAGGACCGCCCCATGAGGTCCCGGACCTTCTTCAGGTCACATTCGGTCTTCAAGCGGCTCTTGCGGAGACCCAACTCCATCACAGCACAGCAAGGCAAGGGAGGAAAAGCAAGCGCAAGTTTGGGAGTTCGAGCGCAAGTTCAGATGAGAGGCGTAAAGAACCCCAGACGGTGCGCACTTTCCTTCTTAAGTAAGCCCCCGCAACGCCTGGATGGAAACCGCAAGGAAGCTGAAGATACTATTTGAAAATTTCACCCTGCCGATGACAAGAGGGCCCGGGACCACCCCGACGATCAAGTCGAGGTTCTTACCCAGGCGAACGGTTGTCATCATGAAAAGTGGGAAGCCCGAAGGCGGCGGCCTGACAAGGCGCGCGGAACCGATATGATTTTTGTATCGGGAACCGGCAACCTTCAATTGCGTGAGATCCGCACGCCAAAGATCTCATTTGCCGCACCCGGGATGTGCCACGCGGCGAGGATTTAACTCCAAAACTATCGCCAACGGCACATCTGAAGACCTTTGAAGACTCGGCTCAAAAGTCGAAGGATGGACCCACCTCCGGCGGAATGACTTCACCCAAGGGGTCTTCCCCAGAGGTGGGCCCAGGGGGCCACTGTCGGTACCCTGGGTACCGTATACCCCTTGAAATTGCAAAGATCTCAAGGAAATGTCATCTACTTGATTTGAAGACCTTCGAAGGCCCACATGTCAGACATAACTGGACCCGCTTTCCCAACATGGTTAGTCCTAGGGTCGCCACGTGTACCATCAAACCGGAGCTACCGCCCACAAGGGGGAAGCTCCGGGCTATGTACCATAACGGCACCCGCGGACCTAACCCCAGACCGAGGGAAGCTCCGGAACTGACACATGTCTGGTGGCACCAGACCTATCTGTTCCCTACAGTATGCTCCGGAGCTGCCACGTGTCCAACCGTCGGATCTTCATCCTCAAACCTACAGTAGACTGCACAACGACTCCAGATCTTCAAAGGGGAATCAAGGACTTCAAGACCCGATTAAGTGTCATTAATACTATATTAATGACACATGATCGGACGACCCTTAATACCAGTAACGGCGCTGTCAAAGCCCGTAACTCGGTCATTAAGGGTAATTAAGCGCATCAAATGTGTATCAATATTAGTAGCCGTTGGGGCCACATGTCGGGCCAGGCCAACTTTTAACGACCTGTCCTTGTACTATAAAAGGACAGGCCGACGATACAGAGAGGGCTCCGCGCTCTGATCTAATCTGCTCTGATCTGATCAGGTCTGATCGGCTCACACGCGCTCTCAACTCACCTGAGTTGAGTTCATACATCCAATACAACACCAACACACCCCGTGGAGTAGGGTATTATGCTCAGGCGGCCCGAACCACGTAAATCTTTGTGTCTCCTGTGCCATTTTACATTTCACCATCTTGAATCTTCGCGCGCCCACACCGAACTTCAAACTCCGCAAACACTTTTAGTAGTGTTGGGAGATCTGCCGATCAAAACCACCGACATACCCCTTTTTTAAAGCACCATAGTGGCGTTTGGATGCACCGTGCAAATTTGAGCAGGCTCCAAATGAACGACTCGTAATACGGCGACCATGATGAGCGGGCCCAGATCCCCCATCAGAAAAACTGGCCCAGGCAGTTCCTCGCCAAAGAAGGCAACTCAGCGGTTCCCATAAAGACGGAAGTGAAAGCAGCAGAAGTGCAGCAGGCATCTTGGGAACCGTCGCGATAATGTCGCAGCAAGCAAAGATGCCGTCACCACGACCCCTCAACCAGAGGGGGACGCGTGGTCACAACACCAGAAGAGCGCACAATCGACTGATCAAGACAAAATTAAAAGACCGCATGGGAAAGCAGGATAAGGCCCCACCCTCGGGCTCGTCGCCTCACCCCAAGGTGGATCCAGTGGCCACTGTCGGTACCCGACATACCGGGTACCCTCGCGCACAGGCTAGAGCCGCCTAGGTACCTCGCCTCCCAGCAGGGACAGGGTCCGAAGGCGCCACGTGTCCAAGAGACCCGGACCCGCCGGCCTTAGATGGAAGGTCTGAGGTGCCCACAAGACATCCCGAAGGAGGCACTCAGCTCCACCTTGACGACAAGCTCCCAGGCAGCCACGTGTTCAGCGGGATGGGACCCGACCTCCTCCGCTGAGGTGAGCTCCCAAGCTACCACGTGGCACACGAAGTCAAGACCCGACGTCCACCACGAAGGCAGGCACCCAACCTGGGGCGAGATCTGGCCTCCCCCGCGGAGGTGAGCTCCCGAGCTGCCACATGGCCCGCGAGACGGGCGTGGCCTCCACAATGGCAGAGAGCTCCCCAGCGGCCGCATGGTCAGTCCACTTGCCCTGAGCGGATAGTGAGGAAGTTACGTGGGCAGTACGCCTTGTCTCTATCAAGCCTTGAAGATACGTGGCTTCCCCAGACGCATGGTGCAGCGCACGCCTAATGTCAGGTACCGTTGCGACTAATCGCATCACAGTGAAGGCACCGCAGGTCTATCCAGCTCCGCCAAGTAGGTAGCTTACAGCGCAAGAGACAGTTGGATGGGATATTCCCTGCCAATGTCTGCAACGGTGCGTGGGCTACTAACGGCCCGAGCGGCAAGACGGCAAGTCCTCAAATCCGCGGTCAGAACAAGCTTACAGAAGAAGCCTTTATTTAGATAAGATCTCCCCGGGACCACTTGTCGGACCCCGGGACCCAACTTGTAAGGCGTCCGACCTTGACTATAAAAGGCTTGGACGACCACAGATATAAAGACTAGACTCGAAATCCCTAATACACACACATACGCATACACACTAACCAAGCAATGCAATCCACCGTGGAGTAGGGTGTTACGCTCCTTGCGGCCCGAACCATGTAAAAACAATTGTCTCATACTCTTCTGCTAGAACACTAGTTTGAGTCCTAAGCCCCGCCAAACAAGAACCTCTGCGGGCTGCTCCTTAGCAGATCCGGGGGAAGTGTCACATTGACCCTTTGAGAGATGCAATGCAATGTAAGTTATTTATATTTTTGCGGTTATTTTGTATTGTTGATATACATTGTTGTTAAGATACTAACAAAATTAAATTTTATATGATCACATAGGTTTTCTTTACCATCACAACAAATCGTTGATTGGGATGCATTAAAAATTATTGAAGAATGGCATGAGGATGAAGGTAGAATTGAAGTTCCTAACGAAGTTCATATGTATGATATATTGGGATTGAGGCATGAAGATGAGATGGCAGCGGAAAATGTGAGAGAGGAAGTTGCAAATACCACAAGAGCTATGAATGAATTTGATATTGAAGATGTTGCTATTCCAGTGAATGATGATATACCAGAAGAGAGAGCAATTGTGTATGACAAGAATAATCCTGAGATAAAACTTGGCATTTTATATCCATCAATGGAGGAGTTTAGGTTGGCTATGAGACAATATGCCATCAACAAAGAATTTGAGTTAGGCATTAAGGCAACCGATACTACTAAATATCGTGGCTACTGTAAAGGTGGTGATTGTCCTTGGAGAATTCATGCACGTCTAGAGCGAGAAGGCTCACTCACCGTTGTGGTATGAACTTTCAATTATTTTTCATAATTATGTGTTGCAATGTGTGCTTTTTAATAATAGAGTACTATTATGTTTATGTTGTAGGTGACAGTGTTGGTTGATGAGCACACATGTACGTCAAGTGGTAGGAGAAAAACTAACACACCGACTAGTGATTGGGTTGCTTCAAAGGTACTTCCTATACTTAGGAAGACTTCTGATTTGGGTGCTAAAGATTTACAGTCAAGGTTGTAGGATGAGCATAATTGCATTATTTCTTATGACACAGTTTGGAAAGGGAAAGAGAAAGCTTTGAAAGAATTGTATGGCAGTTGGGAGGAAAGCTTTCAACTTTTGTTCAGTTGGAAGCAAGCAATATTAAAGGATTCACCAAATAGTGTTATTGAGATTGATTTAGATGTGGATGATGATTGCAAGATTTAGTTTCGAAGGTTCTTTTGTGCACTTGGTCCTTGCATTGAGGGTTTCCTGGAGGGTTGCAGACCATATCTTAGTGTAGATGCAACTGCACTAAATGGAAGGTGGTTATTATTTAACTCATGTTTAACTCACGTTATTTAACTTACTATGCTTACATTCCCACTTGTCTTTGTTTATGTTTATGAAAGGTGGAAAGGGCAAGTAGCTTCAGCTACTGGTGTTGATGGTCACAAGCTTTTGGTTTTTGCGACAGTGAAACAACAGATAATTGGACTTGGTTCATGACACAGTTGCACAATGCTATAGGAGATCTTCCACAATTTGCAATTTGCACAGATGCTTGCAAAGGATTGGAAAATACAGTTATATTTGTTTTCCCTAATGCTGAAAAGAGGGAGTGCTTTAGACATCTTATGCAGAACTACATCAAAACCTATCATGGTTCAGAGTATATGTTTCCTGCAGCTAGAGTATACAGGAAAGAAGAATATGATCATCTAATGGTGAATGTTCTTAAAAATCCTGACATATCTCACTGGCTAGACACATATCATTTCTTCACATGGTATATAAGTGGATTCAACCTGGCTATTAAGTGTGACTACATCACCAACAATGTAGCTGAGTCATTCAATAATTGGATCAAAGACTTCAAAGACTTACCTGTGTGTGAGCTTGCAGATAAAATAAGAGAGAATATCATGACTTTGTTTTTAGGAGGAGAAGGATTGGACATAAGATCAATGGAAAGATATTATTGGGCATCATACAAATCTTAAATGCAAGAACTCGGGGACTAGGTCACTTGATGGTTGTGAAAGGTGATATTTTTTAACTCATGTTTTTCTTAGTCATATGGGTGATGTTTATGTTTAACATGCTCACATTCTCACTTGACTTTATTTATGTTTCAACTACTACATAGGTGATTACTATGCTGCAGAGGTGCGAGATAACAATAATTGTCTTGTTAGGCATATTGTCAAAGCTTACATGCGTATGTGTTCATGTGAAGAATGGCAACACACAGGTAAACCATGTCAATATGCACTTGCTTTGATAACAGCTCAACAATTTAGAGATGTGAGAATGGAGGATTTTTTTGATGACTATTACTCCATAGAGAAGTTCATAAATGCATATAAAAGAATGATAGAGCCACTTACCGGCACGTCACAATGGCCAAAAGTGGATATAACTAGTGATGTACACCAAACGACTGTAAAAAGAGGTGTAGGACGACAAAGAAAGAAAAGAATTAAAGGTTGTCTAGAAGGTGGTAGTGGCAAGAAATCAAATGGGAATGAGACAGAGAAGGAAAAAAAATTAATTAGAGGCAAGTTCAAATGTCCGAATTGTGCAGAATTGGGACATAGAAAAAACATCCCCAAATATCCTCTCAATGGAACAAGAAAAGGTATGTTTCATTCTTTATTTGTTTGTCTATGTTACATTAAAATTTTCATCTAATTGTGTTGTTCTTCACATTGTAGGAAGAGAAAACCAAGAAAGAATACCACTAAAAGTTGGTTTCCAACACCGCCCGTTGACACCACTTGAGGAAGAGTGTGCTTATGTGATATGAGAGATGTTATTTTGTGCATGACTTGTGCTATGTGAACATTTTGATGTATGACATGTGACATGTGAGCTTCATTTTGTGCTATGTGAACATTTTGATGTATGACATGTGACATGTAAGCTTTATTTTATGCTATGTGAACATTATGATGTATGACATGTGACATGTGAACTTTATTTTGTATTATGTGAATATTTTGATGTATGACATGTGACATGTGAGCTTTTATTTTGTGCTATATGAATATTTTGATGTATGACATGTGAATATTTCTATGTGTGAAGTGTGGCATGTGAATATTTCTATGTATGACATGTCATGTTAAAATTATTGTGTATATGATCAAGTTATACATGTATTTTACAATTTTTGTAATATTTTTCTTTGCATTTTCCCATATTTTGACATTTTTTCTAAAATTGTATTATTTTTTCTGTTTTTGAAAAAATTATGTAAAATTTATTTCTGATTTTTTTATTAATTATTCCGTTTATATTTTTGTACTTATTTTTTTATATTTTTTGTTAACTTTTAATCTATTTTATTTTTTACTTATTTCTGATTTTTGTATGATTTTTATTTATTTTTCGCATTTTTATAATTTTTTTTATTTAATTCTGATTTTTTGTTAATTTTTCATTTGTTTTATATATTTTTTACTTATTTCTGCTTTTTTTTTATTTTTTGATATTTTTAAATAACACAAGGGTATTTTGTTCTATTTTGAGAATGTTTTGCTGTTAAAAGATGAATTAGTGATGTAATCCATCTGGAATGGTAAACGAGCAAGTTCCAGACTATTATAATGATATTTGGGCATGTTGCTTGTTTGGAATAATATTCTGGCGAAACCTACTCTTAAAGATAGCAAATTGCAAATTTCTCAGTAGAATTGGACAACTAAAACGAGCTTACAAAACCAACGCCGGCGGCAGCAACGCACCACCAGCCAAAAAGGCTAGAACAACAGCTGCTCCGATGACTGTTGCGGTGCCGTCGCCTCTCTCTCTACCCCCTCATCCCCATCCTTCACTCTCCCCACAAAATCCCCCGGCACAAGCTCCATCTCCTTCTCCAGGTGAGCATCTTCGCGGCAGCCCATCTCTTCGTCTTCGCCCCCTCTCTCTGCCGGCACCGACTACTATACAAGCAGGAATTTTCTGCAATCCTCCAAGCAGCAGATTTCGGCTCTTAGATTGAGATCCAACGGTGGCTGCAAATTTTGCACTTAACTCTTCCCCCTAGGCCAAGAAATATGCAAACAACACCCCCGAGCCGAGCCGAGCCGGACATAGACCGAACTATTATTCCGTTCGGAAAACAATCGCACGTCCCCGTACGCTAACAAAAGCTCTCGACTTCGTTGGACGCCGCCGTGAATCGTCGAGATCGTACTGGGCGGCTGGTGCCCTCGCACGACGTCGCGCGACCTCACTCGCTGGATCTTGGTCGCCCTCGCACACCGTCGCGCGGTCGCGGTCTCGGACTTCGATCACCCGCCGTCGTACGTCGCCGTACGATCGATCGTGTGGCCTGCGGATCGTCTTCGTCCAGCGTCAAGCAGCTGCCTACGCACGGTGACAAGGAGTCACAGTCGCCCTGCATCGCGCACGTCCGACGCCCAGCAAGCAAGTCGATCAACGTGTCTGACGAAATCAACAATAACGCGCACGTCCGACGCCCAGCAAGCAAGTCGATCGTGGCTGACAAAAGCAAGCATCATCGCACACGTCTGACGCCCAGCAAGCAAATCAACGTGCCTGACGAAAGCAAGCATTCTCGCCCAGCAAGCAAGTCAACGTGCCTCATGAAAGCAAGGCAGCAACAGCTTATTCTGCATCTTGTACGTGATTGGGAGATCTCTGGGACTGATTTTTCAGGGATAAGGCAGTCTCTCCGTTGGAGATGAGTTCGTGCTTGTTCAGTTCTGATTCTGACTTTCGTGTTCTTTTTTTTTTTCAGTCATCAACCATTAGGAGATGCATTTGCAATCTGTCACCCATGAGTGTGCAGTTGCATATTCTTTGCTCATGCATTTTAATTGCATTGTGTAAGAATGTTTATTGATTTCGTTGAATATTCAAGAAATGATATAGAAATCTGATAATTGTTCGAATCCAAATCATATGCTTATTGTTTTTCCCAAAAAAAGTAGTTAAAAACAATACCAGAATGTATAATACTTTATACAGGATTTTCATTTCACTTCACCATGCTTCTATAGACAGAAAGTCATGGAATCGAGTTCCAGTATAGTGTAAGAAGTAAAACACTATTTCACAAACAATGATAAGAAAGGAAACTGATCATGTTGACTAGTTTACTATCACATCAAGATCAAATTCAACTTGTACGTGAATGCAACACTACTTGGAGTAGATCGATGCCAAGCAAAGGCAAATGCTTCCTGTTGAGTTCCTGTTGTATGCAGCTCAAACATCACCTTTCAGTTTCCAGTTGCCTTCTGTAGCGGCAAAATGTCAAACACGTTGCGTACCATTAGATGTTTCGTGGATAATGCGATGACAAGCTAGCTCGACGGCACGGCCACCGGTGGCGTCGTGAAGCACATAGGAGCAGCACAGCGCGTAACAAGCGGTATGATCCCGTCACGTGGCTCCTACTGAATCCTGGGCAAGCGTATGCCTGGTGATTTGCTTGCTAAAAACAAATAGTGATTTGTTTGCCGAAAATTGTTGCTGCGCAGGACGGCAGGAGCGGAGCGGCTGCACGTCCACTAGCTCCAAAACATAGTCCACACGCCTCGCCCGACGTGACAGATCCACGAACACGAATATTCTGGAATCTACGAACTCCACCTCGTCGGAGGCCGAAGCAAGGATTCGTGGCGGAGCCAGAGAGCAGAGCACCGCGCGCTGCGTTCCGTATCCGTGGCCGCCGTCCGTCCTATTTGTCGCCTTGCCTCCGCCCGCCCGCCTGCGGTCGAGCCGCCGTCGGTGACGGGACACGACCCCACCACAACCCAAAGCGCTCGTCCTCGTCGGTTGTGCGATGGGGAAAAAGGTGCCTGGCTCGGTTAACAGACGCCCTACTCAACCCGGCTCAGAGAGTGTTTTTTGCATATTTTCTGGTCTAGATGGGAGGAGTTAAGTGTAAAATTTGCAGCCACAGTTGGATTTTCATCTAAGGGCCAAAATCTGCTGCTTGCAGGATTGCAAAAAATTGCCGCTTGCACAGTAGTCGGTCCCCTCTCTGCCAACACCTCCTCGTTCTACCCTGCCGCCATTGGTAAAGGCCTGATCGTCCCGTGGCTTGCGCAGGGCGTGGGAACCGCGGCAGGGGAAGCGCGCGAAGCAGCCCAGGACGACGGTGGTCGTGCGGGTGGAGGCGGTGGACGCATCCATCAGCCCCCGGGTGAGCGCGCTCCGCCCGCCCAAGACCATGGTCATCACCGACCAGGCCACGGCGCTGCGGCAGGTCGGCGTGCCCGTCATCGGCCTCGCCGCTGGGGAGCCGGACTTCGACACGCCTGTCCCGATCGCGGAGGTGAGATGAGGCGTTCTTTATTGGTTCCTTTCACCAAGGGGAGGGGGAGACTGTTTCTCCGTTATTGGTCTCCATCGCGGCATGATTTGTAATTTGAATCTTCATGAAATGCATTTCCTCTTGGAGATTAGGTGAATGTGCTATTCATCTTAATCATAGATAAGTTCAAGACGAGTTGGCCGCTTGCTTTATGTATCTCGTAGTGGAGCTCAGGAGCTCAGAGTAGTGCATTTTATGGATATCGTTGTACAACGTTTGAGGAAAACATTTTGATCGTTGCTTTGGTCCAGGCTGGAATGAATGCAATCAGGAATGGGTCTACAAGATACACTCCCAATGCCGGGACTATGGAGCTGAGGAAGGCCCTATGCAAAAAGCTTCATGGTGCATGCGGCTGAATTCCTCATTTCCAGGTTTGCTTTATTGGCTAAGAAGTGTAACGAGTCCCCTTATGTTTGCTTTCTCTATGTACAGCAAAATGGTCTATCCTACACCCCTGATCAGGTGCTAGTGAGCATTGGAGCCAAGCAGTGTATCACACAAGCTGTGCTTGCTGTGTGCTCTCCTGGTGATGAAGTTACATTTTTCATCTCTCTATATAGTTATTTTAGAGCACTGTTCTGACATATTATCATGTCATTCGTTTGAATATCCATGGCATAAGCAGCATCAAATGCTTGTATGTTGTATTTATTTTACTATTCCAACAGTTTTCTTGAAAACATCCTTCTATGAGCAAGCTGTCAGCTTGATTCAATTTAATTAAACTGCAACCAGTTTGATGCAAAATCAGTGGATCCCTTAACCATTTATCATTTTTGGAATGTCATTATTACCTAGCTAATCGCTGCTAATGTGAAAGAAGTTGATTATGAGTTCTATTAAGTCCTAATGCCTCATGGCAAGTATGTAGCTTGGTGGATCAAACAAGAGCTGAAAACATTGTGTGTACATATTGTTATTATGTCTCTCTCTTGATATTGGT
The DNA here is from genome assembly GCA_036927565.1 of Tuctoria greenei. Taxonomy (NCBI): domain Eukaryota; kingdom Viridiplantae; phylum Streptophyta; class Magnoliopsida; order Poales; family Poaceae; genus Tuctoria; species Tuctoria greenei. The sequence goes on along the minus strand of JAYESD010000001.1, from coordinate 258,340,085 downwards.
TTTGAATGGATGTTTTTGTATGCTAATACTATTATTTGAAATGTCCATGAAAATAATAGCACCAAGTGTTCCGTCTTTGGATTTTTTGAGAGGAAAAGGAAATCCTCATGAGCCTACCTGATTATTTGATTTGTTTTCAGTTTTCACTGCAAGTAATATAGCTGGAATCTGGACGAAACAATTGCTATTATTAATGTATCTTACTAGAAATGCAACAATCCAAACATGATTTTTGAGGTGTCGGGTTTTATCTCATCTTAGGTTCTGATACCAGCACCATATTGGTGAGTTACACTGAGATGGCTACGTTGGCTTGTGCTGTTGTGCATCACCAATAATTACCGACAAGCATATCAGACAATTACCTGCTAAAGCCAGAGTCACTTGCCTCGGTGATCAATGAAAAATCAAGGCTCTTGATTTTCTGCTCTCCATCTAATCCAACAGGGTCTGTGTATCCTAAGGAACAGCTTAAGAGATTGCTGATATTGTGAGAAAGCATCCCAGGCTCCTGGTTAGCACTTTGATGTTTTGTAGTTTATTCAAGTTCCTCGAGACCTTTGTCATCGCCTCATCGGCACTTGACCTTGATATGACACCACATTGTTAATTTTGCCTTTCAGGTTTTATCTGATGAGATCTATGAGCATATTATCTATCAGCCAGCTAAACACATAAGCTTCGCTGCATTCCCTGGAATGTGGGAGAGAACATTAACAGTAAATGGGTTTTCAAAGGTAGATTAGATCGCTAGTCTTCTTTCTTCTTCTTGGCTGTAAAGATCCTTCAGTAATGGGCGTGCTAAAATTTTCAGAGCATTATTTAGTCATTACTTCTTCTGTACATATACTCAACTATTTTGAATATTTAATGATCATATGTTTTATAGGCTTTCACAATGACTGGTTGGGGACTTGGATATTTAGCTGTCCCTAAACATTTTCGTCTCAGCCTGTGCAAAGATTCAAAGCCAGGTGAGTATTCACGTCTCTCATCTTTCACTTCAATTTTTGTTCAATGCGAAATTTACTGGTCTTATTCGTACTCTCTCTTCTGACATATACAGCTGTGCTATATTTGAAATGAAGGTTGCAGCGTGTAGTCACTTTTTGTTGTCTTGCAGCCTGACTTTATCTTGGTGCCAAAATGCTATCCTTCCCGGAACCATATGTTTTGTGTTTATATCATGATTTTTAATCATATAATGATGTCATCTTAATGTTTAGTTTTTCATTACTAGCATAGTACTCTTATCTCCTATTAGAAAACGGTAGCAACCAATAGATCTAGTGCAAAAAATGGTAGCAACTAGTAGCATACCACTACTTATTAGAAGGATAGCAACCTCAATCGTGAACAGCCCATTGTGATTCCCCCTGAGAAATACTAATTATCACATATAATTGATGAAATTTGCAGAAATTGACTTGAATTATTAAAAATTGCATTTATTATTGCTTTTGCTTATGCTATATTTTATTTCCTTTCTTTTAACTCTTCGTGCTAGATTTTGCGGGTATCATCTCTAACTACCCCAACTTGCTTGAGACTAAGAGGCTTTGTTTTTGTTGCATTTGTTTTTTTTTGAGCCCCTGACACCCAGCCTTTTAATGCAGTTTACTTCAGGTGCTAGTAGTATATCACAGAAGGCAGCCTTGAATTTAGGCTATGCCCGCGGTGAAGCAGTATCAACTACGGTTAAAGCATTCCAAGAGCGCCGTGATTACCTAATAAGAAGTTTTAGGGAGCTGCCAGGAGTCAAAGTATCAGAACCTCAGGTAAGTTGACAGTATTTACTGAAACTATATGGCACATAAAAGAGGTGTATAAGCATTTCAGTTTGCAGGGTGCCTTCTATTTGTTCATCTACTTCAGCTCCTATTACGGGTCTGACGTGGAAGGTTTTGGCACAATCAATAACTCTTGAGTTCCTCTGCATGTTCCTATTAGAAAAGGCACAGGTAAGTATCACTCTAATTTTGAGTATGTCAACCTGGAATATGAGAACATTTACAGTGCTAGTTTTTGATACAATATAGGTTGCACTTGTCCCTGGGAATGCATTTGGAGATGATAAGGGTGTTCGCATTTCATATGCCACAGCACTGTCAACACTACAAACTGCAATGGGAAAGATCAAAGAAGCTATGGCTCTGCTCAGGCCCCCTGTTGCTGCTAAATGAAATCCATGCCTCTACTAGACAGTAGTGATTCGAAGGCATTTTCACCGGTAGTGCTAAATCGTAAATACACCGAGTCAGTCAACGAAAAATAGGTTATCTTTGCTTTTTTAAATAATTATGTCTGCTTTCGTTAGCTGAATTTATATTCGTGGAAGTGAATAAAGGAACTCAATGTCTTCGTTCATTCTGACTTGTCTGTGCTTCAAATATTTTAACGTAAACAAATGAAAGAACCCGAGGGAAGAATGCACACTCTACGAAGGATTTATAGTGTTGTCTCTAAATGACTTACTCTATAAACTTTTGAGGATGCAAACTTTAAAAACGGAGGGAGTAAAGAGAAGCTGCAACTCTACATGAGAACAATACTTCTTCCATCTCAAATTATTTGTCACTTAATATAAAAAAAATTAGTTCAAAATGAACATTTTTGAGATTGAGAGAGTAAGAGAAGATAAAAGACGTCGGCTCCATTTTGTGCTTGTATAACGAGGTCTTCAGAGAACATTTTGTTCTTACCCTCTGTGAGTCCATTTTGTCCCTAGATTCCATGACACGTCTCTACGATTCGTTATGCCTGACAGAATGTTGGCCTTGAAACATCAATAACAATACTCAAAACATCATTTCAGTTTTCACCAGGACACGGGGGTTGCATTGGATTGTTCTAACATACATATAAAAGGAAAAACTAAAAAATGGTCTTAACTACGAGATATACAGCAACATCCAAATATTGCTCTTGCTTCTCATTGATTAAAGTATTGATATGTAACATGAGACTTCCACATGTCCACTAGGAAAACATGTACATCAAGTAAAGGAATCTCCTCCCGGATAGGTTGAGCATAAAGACCAGCAGAGAACTGATAAATACTACTCTAGTTTGCGACTACTATTCCATCAAAGTTCCAGTCTCTAACAAGGTCTCTAGACACAGCCCGGCTGCGTTGCAGGCGAGGAGCGCCCTCTGTGCCTTGACCAGACACAATGGGTGGGAAAGGTGTCACCTTTGATGTCCCAACACTAGTAGAAGTTCCAGCTGGTGTTACTCTTCGAGCTAAGCAGGCTACAACAGCTCCACATCGGTTCTCTTCCTCTGAACTCGACACAGAGTAGCTTCTAAGAGAGTGTGAGGAGCTGTTCATGCCGTGACATACAAGACAAGCGAGGCTCATCTTGTCTTAGCTGAAATGCCGGTTACTACTGCAATGGAATAAGCAATAGTTAGGAAATAATTTTTCTACAACAAGAACAAAACCTTCTAGTCCCAAGCAAGTTGGGGTAGATAGGCTATAAATGGAACCCACAAGACCCAAAAGGGCAAACAAAAGTAAGGCCTTGTTTGGAAAACTGCCTTGAATCGTGATGGTATAGTGTCACCAGGACTGGGCGTGATCCAGGGCGGACCAGACATAGATCGTACGAATCCGGTGGGACGGATCGAACGCGGTTCACGTGAGGAACACACGGATCCTGCGAAACTTGGTTGCTCGATGGGAGGTTGATCTGCGCAGGAGGGGGCAGCGGTCTTAGGATCCGCCGATGTTGCAACAGAGGCGAGAGAAGTGGTCTCGGTCGCGCTTCCTGTTCGGAATGCGATCCGCAGGGGCAATCTTGGTGTTAGATCTTCGATAGCGTTGACAGCATGACCAGCTGCAACATTGGCCCGAGGAAGTGATTTTGATGGCTGCTCGTGAAGATCTGAGCAGGCCAATGTGTTACGCGTCATGGCGGCAGTTGACGATTTCTTCTCTAGACGCATAAGACATCGGTTATGATCGTCGAGGATGCGGTCCATGATGTCCAGCTGTGCGATCATGCGGGTCATCATAACACCAAGATCTTGGAGGATGAAAGTCCCAAAATCGTCCGTGGGGCCGGACATGGTCACTGCCCCGAAGTATCTGCATACCAATTGCTGTGAATCGTGGAGGGATAGTGTCACCAGGACTAGGCGTCCGGTGACCGAAGGTAGGAACAACCCAATGGGAAAATTCCTTTATTCTTCGATGGGTTACATGAGGCCTAGGGGCAACATTATATAGGGGCCAGGAGACCCCCTACCGCGTCCAGCTGGTTGGGATCCACCCAACCACCTTAATATCTTATTTTCTAATCAATCTCTTATTCTCTAATCTTTAATTCTAATTTGATCTATTATTTCTATAGATAATTCTTCTAGAAGACTTCTTGCGCCATGGGCCTTCTGGTTGGGCCTTCAAAAACACAGAAATAGGATTATAGGAAAAATGTAGGATTGGAGTGCCCTTACACCTTGAATCCTATGAAAAAAAAACACAGGAAAAATGCAGGCGTGACCGTTTGATGGTACAGAGGAAAAACATAGGAATCTGATGAGAGATAGACACAAAGGAGTCTTAAATGAGGTTGGAGCTCATGTTATAAATCCTCCAAAATTTCTATGGAACAAGCTATTCCACAAAAAAATCATAGGAATTTGACATACATAATCCTTTGTTCCAAAGGCCTCTTGTTGGAAATTTTTCCTAAGGATTGAAAATTTGAAGTTCTTCGAAACTCCTATGAACATCCTAAAATACAAAGAAACCCTAAAGGAAGATGGAAAAGAAAAAGAGGAAAAAAAAGAGGGAGGCAATAAACCAAAATGTTTTACTACAAACATATAGAAAATTTCGAATGGCCATGCTTCAACGCATATAGATCAAGCCAGAAACAATCAATCAATGATGCCAATAAATTGGCTGACAAGTCGCTAGATAATAAGCAACAGCCAACATCCACCATGATGCAATGAAGATCTATGGTGCATAGCAGCATCTGTCCCAATTGCATCTGCTTGATTATGGAAAAATGACAGTCCATTGCAGCCATAGTAATTTACATTGGTAGGGATCAGATCATCAGAACTTCCACGCAAAAATATCAAGTTAAATTAAAGGAAATAACAAGCCATTCTGAGCATGTGCCGATGATAATGGAAGCAAATTTTCTACGGCAGGGCCGCACGCGGGGGGCGTGCGACCCTGCCCGGATGCCGTCTGCTGGAAGCCGCACGGATCTTGAAAACTCCATTGGAATCCTGCCCGCTCTCGGCTCCTTTGTCCACCCGCCGCTCGGCTCTCGGTGAGCCCGCCGCTCGGCTCCCGCATCCTACGTTTCAGTTTCTTTGTCCGACGCTCGGCTCCTTCAGTTTGGCTGGTTTACATTCCGCTCTGTGCACAGGAAGTAAAACCTGATAACATGGTAATCCTTCTTGTCCTTTAGATTTGTTAAAGTTGTTGCGAAACTTGAATCCTGAGCATGTTTGTGAGATAGTTTCATGTTTTCTTGCAAAGTGATATCTCAGAATCTGATACGGTTGTGTAGAAAAGACCTGAATTTTCACGTTCACCTTTTATCAATACGTCCAGGGATTTTGTTTTGAAAATTGTGCAGAAGGTTTCTTGCGAGTACTGTGGGTGTTTTAGTATGTTACTTGTATGAAATAGTCCTCCACCTTCATTTCTTATGATCTGGTGCAAGATCTTGGAATTTGGAGACCTGAGCCCTGATATGTGCTCCGGAAAGACTAATAAATTTGGAGATGTTTTCCAAAAACTCCTGCAGCAATGAACTAGCTCTGAAGAGTAAGGGCAGAAGCTACCAAAGGCTTAACTTTCATTAGTCACTCTTATCAGATGCTTACTACTACTCGCAAGGCAGACATGGTGGTCTGGGCAAGAAATGAAAAGGTACAGCTTCAGTTTACTAAATAACATTTTGATTACTTGCATTCAACACCGTGCCAGATGCATGCAGACAGAATCTGATATCTCGTCCTGCTAATCTTAGGATTGCATCGCCCACTGCTGCGGTGCTAACCGTCTCTTCTCTGGCGACCTGCGCGGGACGAAGCTGAAGTAGACGGAGGTGGACTGCGAGTACCTGAAGTACTGCTGCGAGACGCTTACGGAGGAGAACCGGCGGCTGCACAAGGAGCTCGCCGAGCTGCTACGGAAAGAAAACGCCAGAGGCGGCAGCTTTGGGGAAGAAAATCGTGATCGCGATCAAAAGAGAACACGTCTGCAACCGAAATGTGGGGAACGGTAGCCGAGCGACGGGCTTTCCGCGAGAGCTAAGCGAGCGCATGCGGCCCTGCCGCAGAAAATTTGCTTCCGATGATAATGGCTGAAGTAATATTTACATTACAACTTTACCAAGCCAGATAATTCAAAGCTACTACCACGGATATAATCACACACACACAAAACAAAACACAATTTCTCAAACAAAGGGCTACCAAAGTGTTAGCAACTGAAATCGGATAGAATGAAAACTAATATCCTTGCCACATTAGACCATCCGCAGTGGTTCACTGTAAAGTTTACTGGACTAGAAATATAGAGTAGATTACTGGAAGTATAGAGTTAGTGTCTAGAGTGAAATGCTGGAAGTATAGAGAATATACTTGAAGTATAGAGGGATAGAGTAAGTTTTAGAGGAAACCGCTGCGGATGGTCTTAGAGAGAGTAGGATAGGTGACTCTAAACAGTTTTTCCTTGGTAACAGAGGCGGACCGATAAATAGGGCGGGGCGGAGAGACCTCCTCATCACCTCTCCTCCGAGAGCTCCGCCCCCGGTCGCCAGACACAGCTGCCCGGCATAGGTGCCGTCGCTGGCTGCCGATTGAATTGTTTACCGTACCGGGAAGAAGAGATGAAACAGAAAGTTCCTGCAGGTACTGGATACCCAACCCCGATTGCGATGAAATTTTCCCATCCCCCCTGCCCACGGGCGAAAATTTCTTCCCACGCTCGCCCCCGCACAGGGATCGACGGGGTCCCTATCAGGATTAGAGGATTAGGGAGGAGAGCTCACCGTCCAAGCTGCCAGAGGAGGAGGACGGCCAGTCCAAGGCGGCAGGCTTGTTCTACGTTCTGGCCGCCGTGCGCTGGTCGCACGAGACCGAGCCGCTGCTAGGCTGTTTGGTTGAGGCCGCACGGACCGCCGTGCTCGCTGCCCCGCTGCGGTGCTGCCTGGGATCTGAGCTTCTAGGAGCGGCGTGGTAGATAGGAGTAAAGCCGCCGTGAGCTTCCTAATCGATCTCGATCCGAAGGCGTCAACTATTTCTGACCAAACTTTCTCGTCCAAAGACTATCCATACCAGCCCCCTTTAAAATATAATCTTACTTTAAAGCTATACTCTATATTTTTAATTGCTCTCTCTAAATTTTTATTAATCTTTCCAGTAGACTTTACAGCGTCTTTTAGAAGCAACCGGCGCGGACGAGCTAAATGTCTGCTGAAGAAGGGATCTTACAAATTGTTTTAATCCAGTTTTTGAAAATTTACAATCTTCAACCCGCTTTTAAAACAAAGATGCATTGATTTTGTGCTCTTACCAATCTTCTTCCACCATTTCAATTTAGTTATCAATTTACCTCTAAACAAGGAGGGGTAGAAAACATGTGATTCATAGTAACAAAGAGCAGAGAGATAAATCTATAGATATAAAAAAAGAATTACAACTAATTTAATGTAAAAGCATAAAGTCTCTAATAATAAATAAAATTAGTGTCGAAGTGTAGCAACAATACTTCTTCCGGTACTACTATGAAGTAATCTGCGGAGGTTCTTTGTTAGGAGGGGTATATTTTTTAGAACTACGAGCACGATGACCACGGGTGAACATCGGAAATTTACGTGGTTCGGACCGCAGGAGTGAAACACTCTACGTCCACAGGAGAGTGTGTGTTGTATTGCTTGTTTGAGCGCTAGGATTAGCTTATTGAGCTTCGTCCCCGTTTCCGTTCTACCGTGTAGCACAAACCTTTTATATGCCAAGGTCTGACTGTTACAGTGAGGTTAAGGCCCGACAGGTTGCCCCGGGCTATTAATCATTCTGCACATGATCTAAGATACTTGTCGGTACCCTGCAGACCGAGTACCCCGCGTACAAGCTCAAAGAGGCTTCGGACCCGGCCTTCCCGCTGAGATGGATGTTGACGGTCGTTATATAGCAATTTTAACCGTCAATATAACTCAACTATGTGAAGGAAGGAATATTTCTTACACACATTATAGTTAGAAATAACCTAGTTCTACTTGCACTTGGAGAAAATAGTGCATGTATTTTATACAGAATTGAGGTGAAACAAGAGGATGGATCCTATAAATTATCATCCCAACCAATCAAGCATCAACACATGTCATCACATGGATCAAACGGCCTCCAAATAGAAGTATACAAGGCCACCCAACAATGTATCACTCATATCAATCAATGGGACCCACCTTGAAGTGACCTGGAGGAAGCACACCACAAACGGAGCCAAGACCAGGTCAGCCGACCACCCTAGTCGGCCGACTAGGTCTTGATGCCAAACGAGGTCAACTTCCACGTGTCGACTCTCTATGGTGCCCTGATAACGATGGCGACTGGTTTGCGCGCTTTTGATGGCGGGAACCGACCCTTCTTCAAGCTATATATAGGAACCCTCACCCCTCACTTGAGCACACACCACTTGAGCATTCACTCTCTTGTATACATTAGTTCTCCAAGTCCTTACTGGAGGTTAGGCTGTACAAAAGAGCCTCTAGTCCCAAGTCCAAATTGGGAAAGGTATGCGTCAAAGTGTTAATGCGACACTTCCCCCGGATCTACTAAGAAGCAGTCTGCAGAGGTTCTTGTTCGGTGGGGATTAGGCCTTAATCGAGTGTTCGTGCATATGAGAGTGTATGAGATGGTGGTTTTTATGTGGTTCAGGCCGCATGGAGCATAACACCCTACTCCACGGTGGATTGTATTGCTAGTGTGTGTGAATGTGTGTGTGTATCGGGGATTGGATTCTTGTTTCTTGTAACGGTGGCAGTCTGGTCCTTTTATAGACAAGGTCGGACGCCTTACAAGTGGGGTCCGAGGCTCGACAAGTGGTCCCGGGGCGATCTTATCCTAAAGATCTAAGACTTATCGCATAAGCTTCCTCTGGTCGTGGCTTTGAAGACTCACCATCTTGCCGACCGAGTTGCGAGTGACCCCTGCATCGTTGCTGACAATGGCGCAGGGGATGTCCCGTCCAATTTCTCTGTCGCCGTAAGCTACCCACTTGGCGGAGTGGGATAGGCCTGAGGCGTCTTCACTACGATGCAATTGGTCCTAGCGGTACCTTACATTAGGCGTGCGCCGCGCCATGCGTATGGAGAAGCCGCATATCTTCAATACTTGATAGAGACAAGACGCACTGCCTTCTTAACTCCCGCAACTCTCTGTTAAGGGCAAGTGGCTGGACTACGTGGCAGCTCGGGAGCTCACCTCCGTGGAGGAGGTCGCGTCCGATCTTACTGACCACGTGGCAGCTCGGGAGCTCACCTCCGCGAAGGAGGTCGGGTCCTATCTTACAGACCACGTGGCAGCCCCGGAGCCCGTTCCTGAGTAGAGCGGGGGACTCTAAGGCTGCAGGACACATGGCAGCACCCGCCTATACGGGAGGTGGCCTATCGGATGTCTCGGACCACGTGGCAGCACCGGAGCCCCATATCACAAGGGAGAGGAATCCTTACCTGCTGGACATGTGGTTGCTTGGGAGCTCGTCTCCAAGGAGGAGCTAGACTCTTCCTCGGGGTCTCTTGCGGGTACCCTGGACCCCGCATCTGAGGCAAATGGGTCCGGGCCTTCTGAACATGTGGCGCCCTTGGGCCCTGCCTCTGCTAGGAGGCGGGGCACCTAGGCAGCTCTAGCTTGTGCGCGAGGGTACCCGATATGCTGGGTACCGACAGTGGCCCCTGGGTCCACCCTGGGGGAGGCGACGAGCCTGAGGGTGGAGCCCTATCCCTGCTTCCCCGCGCTGCCTTTTAATTTTGTCTTGATCAGCTGAAGCGGTGCGCACCTCTGCCATTGTGGCCATGCGTCCCTCTATGGTTGAGGGGTCGTGGCAACATGATATTTGCTTGCTATGACATTATCGCAACAGTTCCCAATGCGCATGTTGCACTTCTGCTACTTTCACTTCTGTCTTTATGGGAACCGTCGTGTTGCCTTCTCAGGCGAAGAACTGCCTAGGCCAGTTTCTCTTACAGGGAACCTGGGCCCACTTGTCATGGACGCTGTGGCACGAGCCGCTAATTCTGAGCCCGCCCAAATTTGCACGGTGCACTCAAACACCGCTAGGGTGCTTTAAAAGGGTACCTTTGTGGGTATATGTGGTTCCTTCCTTACACACGCCCCAAAAATTCGATCCTTCCACTTCCTCCTTGAGCATCCACTCCTACCTCACCCTCTAGGTTCTCGACTCCTGCTCCAATGGACTCATTCTTGCCTCCTTCCTGGATGGAGGACGTATCATCCGTGAGGCGGCTTTTTGGCAGGGAGGATGAAAAGCAGCGGGATTTGATCCGTCCTGGCTCCTTGCCACTGGAGTTGAGGGAGAAAGATATCGTCTTCTTCAAGGCGTACCCATACTCCGGATTTGTCCCTCCTGTTTCCTCTTTTCTGGTGACACTTCTGGAGGTTCTTGGGCTCCAGCTTCATCACCTGTCGTCGAACTCTCTGGTGGCGGCGGCAGCGTTCTCGCATTTCTGTGAGATGTTCGTCGGTGTGTACCCGTGCGTGCCGGTGTTCCAGCAGTTCTTCATATTGAGACGGACCGGAAAGAAGAGAAAGACAAGCTTCCTCAGCGCCTACTACTTTCAGCATCGGGCAAACAACCCATTCAAGTACATCACTCCGCTCTCCATGGCGAAATGGCCTGACTGGAGGAGTGACTGGGTGATAGTACACGCCGACGCCCACGATCGCATGGTCCTGCCCATCGACTGGTCGACGTTTAGGAAGAAAGTCTGGGAGGAACATCCAGAGATGGGGTCGGCGTATACTCCGATGATGTAGAGGATATGATTCCTGGCGGACCATGGTCTGTTAGAGCTGGCGGTGATGGCGGACTTCGTGCACCGACACCTGGCCCCCCTCCCGCACCGTTGTCGTCCTGCATGACTCTACTTCGGGCTTCAGGATGGCACTAGGTTGTTGGGGGTCACAACACGAAGACGACCCCACAAGAGGTGTTTGACGTAATGTCCAAGGTGTGCGACAACCTGTTGTCGCACGACGTCTTCATCTTCCCGCGGTCTTGCCCACCGCTTTGCACAGATTGGGACCTTCGAACGAAGATTCTAAAGGAGATACCAAACCTAGACGCGCTCGGTCTTGCGCTACGGCAGGTTGGTGCCGAGAGCCGTGGGCTGGCCATTGTCGACCCTCCACAGGAGTCTGTACCTGCTCCAGGCTCTTAAGCTTCAAGGGCGGAGGACACACCCTCTGTCAAAGGGAAGAGCAAGGTGCCAGTCCTTGATGCAGGCAAGGGGAAGGCACCGGTCCCCGACACGGGGAAGGGGAAGTCGTCGGTGGTCGAGGTTGTGAAGGACAAATGCCCTCGTTTGCCACTAAGGCCGCCGCCATAGATGGTCTCTACTCCAAGTCCTCGTCTGATGAAGCGCCCCTCTCCGGCATCGGGCGTTGGTGGTTCTTTAGCCTGGCGAGCGGTGACTCCGCAATCACCTGCAGTCGGCACACCGGCGAGCGTCCCCGCCACTGGTGCGGTCCAAGGTGCCGAAGAGGGCTCCCGGAGCGCTACGCCCGCAGAGCCCCAGGCCAAGAGACCTCGAGCTGATGTCGGCGGCAGCTCAAGGGGAGGCTCTGATAGTGGCACCGTCGGAGTTGGAGGGGGCACGACGATGCAAGGTGGCAGCATTGCCGGTGGTTCCGGTGGAGGTTCGGATGGATCGACCCCACTTGCAGCATCGCCAGCAGAGCCCACAACTTCGGGGCCGCCGAAAGTTGAGGCCCGCTGGAGTTTTCGGGGACGTTGGTAAGGCATCCTCTCCATAGCTTGCGTCATCATCCCGTCTGCTTTTGTTGATTGATCAGGCCTTGGTTTTGATTTGCAGGGCCACATCAACTGTTGTGACGCGCTTACCGTCAAGGGTAGTGTCTCAGAGCACTTCGAAGACGACCCAAGGGGCTATGGCTGTACCGAAAGAATTGACTGCCGAGCCGGTTCAGGGGAGCCTTGCTCTGGCACCCACACCTGTCGCGAGTATCGAAGCTTCTCTGGTCGCAGTCCTGAAGGCACCTCCGACTACTGCACTAGAGGCGATGTCAGAGTCGACTCAGCGGGCTGAGGGCCCGGCCTCCGAGGCTATTGGTCCGGCAGGTGGCTCCTTGGGTAATGGTGGTGTTGTCTCTTCAGACAGTGCCACAACTTCCGCTCAGTCCCCAAAGAGGAGGCCCCCAGTACTAGTGGTCTCGCCTTCATCGCCAGAAGAGGAAGAGGTTCCCGAGACGGTTACCGGGCGACCCTTATTGACTTTGGCAGAGCCAGAGCGTCTCTCCAACATCATGGCCTTGGCACAGTCCAGCATCGCCCTGGTGCAGTCCAACCTTGAAAGTGCATCTAGGTTCCCCGTGGGTTTTGGATGATTGATGACGACAATTAAGTCGCTAATGAGCTCAAGTGATCTTAGCACAGGTATGGACTCAATTGGAGACGCAAACCCTCAAAAAGGAAAAGGAAGGAAACGGAGTCAACTCGAAGCGTAGAAACTAGGGTTTCTAGCGTGTTTGAGTTAGACTAGCCGTAGTAATAGGAGGGTGTGTGTGTCAAGTGCATTGAGATCAAGTTTGGGAGCTCAAAGTGGTTTAGAGGTCAAACCTATGAAAGAAATGAGTGATTGAGTGGTCTGGCCGTAGGGCCGGACTAGTCCGTGCAGGAGGCCGGACTAGTCCGTTCCTGGCCGGCCAAGTCCGTTTCTGGCCGGACCAGAAGGGTCTGACTGAGATCGGACTAGTCCGTTTGTGACCGGACTAGTCCGGCTAGCTGTGAGTGGGTTTTGGGATGAAGTCCCAAAACCACGGACCTGTCCGTTTTGGACCGGACCAAGAGGTCCTGAGTGAGAACGGACTAGTCCGCCCGTGGGGCCGGACTAGTCCGGGTTGGCTAAGAAAAGGTGCTTCTATGGCTAAGTCTGGGAGGACCGGACTAGTCCGCCCTAGGGGCCGGACTAGTCCGTGGTCCTCAGACTAGTCCGTTTTCACCCGGAGCAGAAGGCTCTGTGTGAGATCGGACTAGTCCGGTGTTTACCGGACTAGTCCGTTCTGGAAGTGACCGTTTGAATTTGAAGTTTGGCGGGTAGCGTGACGATCGTGTGTCAGCTGTCGGGACCTGACAAAGGAGTCAGTGGTCCCCTAGGCCGGACTAGTCCGGGCCAGTGGCCGGACTAGTCCGTCCTTTTGCTGAAGTCAGCAGATTGGGGTTGGGACCTCTATAAAAAGGGGACCCCCGGCCTCATTTCAAACACCCTTGGAAAAACTAAAACCCTAGCGCCGCCACAGCCAACTTGGAGCACTCCTAAGCCTCCTTCTTGCCTACTTTCCCTCTAAAACTAATTCTTGAGTGGATTAGGGTTTAGTGAGGTGGAGAAGAGGAAGAACATCGCGCTTGTGCTCCCGGTTTGATCTCTTGCACTCGTTGAGTCTTTGTGGGCTGTGTATTGAGTTTGTTTTACTGTGTTGATCATCTTTGTGGTGTGGGAGCCTCAGTTTGTGAGAAGCCCCAACGAACTTTGTAATCACCATTGTGATTAGTGGAGAACCAAGTTAGGCCCGTGCGGTAAACTTGGTGAGGGAAGGGTTGTTGGACCCGGTCCTTTTGTGGACTCCTCAACGAGGACGTAGATTCCTTGTGTGGGATCGAACCTCGGGATAAAATCCTTGTCTCCTTGTGTTCTTCGCATTTACTCTATTGATTACTTTGTTCTAGAGTTGGTAGTCTCGTTTCATATTCCGCATTGCTACAAACTTGTAGAAACTTGACTTGCTCTTGTTTAGGTTGTTGCTCAACTTGACTTAAACATACACTCACTTGTAGCATTGAGAAAATTCCCTAAAACTTGCTAGAAACATCTTTTTAGGGTTATTCACGCAGGCTGACCGGACTAGTCCGCCCCCTGACCGGACTAGTCCGCCCCCTGTAATTTAATCTCGTTTTATTGAGTCATTTGCAGGTCAATTAGCCTATTCACCCCCCCTCTAGGCAACTTTCAATTGGTATCAGAGCAGGACTCTCCACAAAGAGTCTAACAACTCGGAGAGATGGCCGGAGTGGTGAATGATGATGCATCGAGCAGCAACTACGAGGCGACCCGTGAGGAGACGTTGGCTTATCAAGATAAGCCAACGGACGATGAGGAGACTCGCCAACTCAAGGCGAAGCTCCGGGAGAAGTTGAACATTTCCAAGATTGATCCATCAAACCAATCAAGCAGTGGTGGTGGAGTCAACTACAACCGGCAAGGGTTCAACTATGAACGCCTTGCCGCCAACAACCACTACCTGTCCATCCCATTGGGGAAACCTCCCCAATTCGATGGAACGGACTACGGTATGTGGAAACATAACATGAAGATCCACCTCGTGTCACTCAACCCAGCGTTGTGGAAAATTGTCATGACCGGGGTGGAGATTCCAAAGGATGAGGACAACATAACTCAAGAACAAGCCATCCTCATCCACCGCAACGCTCATGCTGCGGGTGTGATCATCTCATCTCTCTCTAGAGATGAGTTCAACCGTGTCGATGGCCTTGAAGTGGCCAAAGACATATGGAACACCCTCAAGACGGCGCATGAGGGAAACCGAGTGGTCAAGGAGGCCAAGATCGAGCTCATCGAAGGAGAGCTTGGGAGATTTGCCATCTTGGATGGTGAATCCCCCCAAGACATGTACAATCGGCTAAAGGTGCTGATCAACAAGAGCCGATCTTATGGCTGCACCAAGTGGACCGACCACGAGGTGGTGAAGAGGATGATCCGGGCATTCATGCCTAGGAACGTCTCTTTATGCTCCATGATTCGGGAAAGCCCGGGGTTCACTCAAATGACCCCGGAGGAGGTCCTTGGGAGGATCATTAACCATGAAATCATGGAGAAGGAGGCGCTCTTCTACAACGACCTCCAAAAGTTCACCGCCTCCAAGATGAAGAACGTTGCACTCAAGGCAACACCCTCTTCAAAGGAGCAAGAAGAAAGTGATGAGGAGAGCCTTGACACCGATGAGGAGGAGGCCTTCTTCATCAACAAATTCAAGAGAATGATGAGGAGGAAGAAAGGGGGGCACAACCATGAAGGCAAGGGAAAGGAAAGAGCAAGACCCAAATCAAGAAGGTCTTGCTACAACTGTGGCGAGTATGGGCACTTTATCGCTGATTGCCCACACGAAGAAACAAAGAAGAATAAGGAAGGGAAGCCTCAAGAAAGGAGATTCTTCAAGAAGAAGAGGACCTCCGGACAAGCCCATTTGGGGAAGGAGTGGGACTCTAACGATGAGTCCTCCTCCGAAGAAGAAGAGGAGAAGATGGCCACCATAGCCATCGGGAGGAACTCCAAGGGAGGCAAGCTCTTCCCCAACCTCAACAACGACCACAAGCCTACTTGTCTTATGGCAAGGGAAGGAAAGAGAAAGGTAACATCTCATCCTTCCTCCCCAACTTCCTCACATGATGATTTTGATAGTGCTAGTGAAAATGAGCATATGTTTAAGGACATAAGCAAAAGCACCTTGCGTAGGATGAAGTTGCTTATGGATGAGATCTTTGAGAAGGAAGATCTCATCAATAGACAGGAGGACATGCTCATCCTTGAGAAGGAGAGATGTCAAGAGCTTGATGAGCTCCTTGAGCTCGAAAGAGAGAAGAGCAAGGCATTGGAACACGAACTTGCACTTTGCAAGAAAACGTGTTCAAGTCTTGAGGAGAAGTCGATTGAGCTCAAGGATGAACTTGGAAGCTTGTCAAAAGCTAACAAGATCCTTGAGACTCAAATTGAGTCACTCAAGAACAATGTAACCTCTTCCTTCAAGAGCTCAACCTCCTCAAAGGCCTCATCCAAGGCAACATCACCTTGCAAGTGCTCCAACTTGATCCTTAAACTTAAGGATGAACTCAACCTAGCACAAGGCAAACAAGCACCTAAGGGTGCCATCTTTGACAAGGAAAGGGTGGCATATGCACGAAGTGCATTCACCAACGCAAGACCACCCCATGTCAAGGATGGTCTTGGCTATACTAGAGGTGCAAGGCATAACACCAAAACCTCCAAGTATGGCAAAGACATGATTGTCTTTGTTAAGGGGAGTTCATCCCAATCTAAAAATGAAAAGAACTCACCCTCTAGCAAAAACTTACCTAAATCTGAACCGCATCATTTATTTCATGATTTTGATGCATCTTATGTATTGAAGAAGAACAAACACGGCAAGGTGTTTGCTAGATATGTTGGGCCACTCCGCAAGAGCCCCAAGCCTTGCGTGTGGGTGCCAAAATGCCTAACCACTAACGTCAAAGGACCCAACCCCGCTTGGGTACCTAAAAGAAAGGAATAAAACTTGTTTTGCAGGCTTACTCCTCCGGTGGATCGAAATGGGTGTTGGATAGCGGATGCACCAACCACATGACCGGAGAGAGAAGCATGTTCATAGAGTATGAGGAGAATAAGGACCCAAGTGAAGGAATCTTCTTTGGGGATAATAGCCAAGGGAAAATCCTTGGTTCCGGTAAAATTTCTATCTCCTCATTACATACTTTATCAAATGTCTTGCATGTTGATTCCCTAGACTATAATCTCCTATCCATATCACAATTATGTGATAGAGGATATAAATGTGTGTTCACTAGTGAGGGAGTGAGTGTCATTAGAGAAGGTAATGACTCGATAGCCTTTAAGGGAGTGCTCAAGGGAAAGCTCTATCTTGTGGACTTCACCGCGGATAAAGCTCAACTTGACACATGCTTAATGGCTAAAGCCAACATGGGATGGCTTTGGCACAGAAGGCTAGCCCATGTTGGAATGAGGAACCTTCAAAAGCTCCTTAAGGGTGAGCATGTTCGTGGCCTAAAGGATGTAGTATTTGAAAAGGATAGGCCATGTAGTGCTTGCCAAGCGGGAAAGCAAGTAGGAGCTCAACACCCCTCTAAGAATGTCATGACGACAACTAGACCTTTGGAGTTACTCCATATGGATCTTTTTGGCCCCATTGCTTACATTAGCATTGGTGGTAGCAAGTATGGTCTAGTCATCGTTGATGACTTCTCTAGATATACTTGGGTGTTCTTCTTGCATGATAAAAGTGAAACTCCCGGTGTCCTCAAGAAATTCCTAAGGAGAGCTCAAAATGAGTTCACCTTAAGGATAAAGGCTATAAGGAGTGACAATGGCACCGAATTCAAAAACATGCAAGTAGAAGAGTTCCTAGATGAGGAGGGCATCAAGCATGAGTTTTCCGCTCCCTATTCTCCACAACAAAATGGCATAGCCGAAAGAAAGAATAGGACGCTCATTGAGATGTCAAGGACGATGCTAGATGAGTACAAAACATCGGACCAGTTTTGGGCGGAAGCGGTTAACACCGCTTGCCATGCCGTAAATCGATTGTACCTTCATCGCCTTCTCAAGAAGACTCCTTATGAGCTTCTCATTGGTAAGAAACCCAATGTTTCTTACTTTCGGGTCTTTGGTAGCAAGTGCTATATCCTCAACAAGAAGCCTAGGACTTCGAAGTTCGCTTCAAAGTCCGATGAGGGTTTCTTGCTTGGATATGACTCAAACACTCATGCGTACCGTGTGTTCAACAAATCCTCCGGAATTGTTGAAGTAGCACGTGACGTGGTGTTTGACGAAACCAATGGCTCTCAAGTGGAGCAAGTTGATCAACATGCCCTTGATCAAGAGGAACCTCCACTAGAAGCTCTAAGGAAAATGGCACTTGGAGATGTTCGCCCTCAAGAACCATCTCAAAGCCCAAGTGACCATCATCATTATGAAGTAGGTCAAATCCCCATTGGACAAGTTGAAGATCCACTAGAAGCTCCCCAAAGTGATAATGAGAATGAGGATCAAGGGGGAGGCTTGGATCAAGGGGGAGACCAAAGTGAAGAAGATGAATCAAGTAATTCAAGAGGTCAACCCCCGCATCCTCGTGTTCATCAAAGTGTTCAACGGGACCATCCCGTTGACAACATTCTAGGAGATATCACAAAAGGAGTAACTACACGCTCACGTGTTGCAAACTTTTGTGAGCATTTCTCTTTTGTCTCATCCTTGGAACCACATAAGGTTGAAGACGCCTTAAGAGATCCGGATTGGGTAGTTGCCATGCAAGAGGAGCTCAACAACTTTGAGAGGAATAAGGTTTGGGAGCTTGTCAAGCGTCCTCAAGCTAATGTTGTTGGAACCAAGTGGGTGTTTCGCAACAAACAAGATGAGCATGGCGTGGTAACTAGGAACAAGGCACGACTTGTGGCAAAGGGATACTCACAAGTTGAGGGATTGGACTTTGATGAAACATTTGCCCCCGTAGCTAGGCTTGAGTCAATTCGGATATTACTAGCCTTTGCTACTCATCATGACTTCAAACTCTACCAAATGGATGTTAAGAGTGCATTCCTTAATGGCCCAATCAAGGAAGAAGTTTATGTAGAGCAACCTCCAGGGTTTGAAGATCAAGACTATCCTAACCATGTTTACAAATTACGAAAGGCTCTTTATGGTCTCAAGCAAGCTCCTAGAGCTTGGTATGAGTGCCTAAGAGACTTTCTAGTTGAAAATGGTTTTAGGATAGGAAAAGCGGATTATACCCTTTTCACAAAACACTTCAATGAGGATCTTTTTGTGTGCCAAATATATGTGGATGACATCATATTTGGTTCCACAAATAAGGTGTTTTGTGATGAGTTCTCCAAGATAATGACGGAGAGATTTGAAATGTCCATGATGGGTGAATTGAAGTTCTTTCTAGGATTTCAAGTGAAACAACTCAAAGAAGGGACGTTCATAAGTCAAACTAAGTATACTCAAGACATTCTAAGAAAATTTGACATGGACAAAGCAAAACCCATCAAAACCCCTATGGGGACAAATGGACACCTAGACCTAAATGAGGACGGTCCAAGTGTGGATCAAAAGCTATATAGGTCTATGATCGGATCACTCCTCTATCTTTGTGCATCTAGGCCCGATATCATGCTAAGTGTGTGTATGTGTGCACGCTTTCAAGCAGCACCCAAGGCTTGTCATTTGACCGCCGTTAAAAGGATCTTGAGATACCTTGTACACACACCTACCCTAGGACTTTGGTACCCCAAAGGATCCAAGTTTAACCTCATTGGATATTCCGATGCGGACTATGCGGGGTGCAAAGTTGATAGGAAGAGCACATCGGGTACGTGCCAATTCTTAGGTCGATCTCTTGTGTCTTGGTCCTCCAAGAAGCAAAACTCTATTGCTCTATCCACCGCCGAAGCGGAATATGTTGCAGCCGGAAGTTGTTGTGCACAACTTCTTTGTATGCGACAAACTCTTAGGGATTATGGGATTAACCTGCGTAAAATTCCACTCTTGTGTGACAACGAGAGTGCAATCAAGATAGCCCATAATCCGGTGGAACACTCTAGGACCAAACACATAGACATTCGACACCATTTCCTGCGAGATCACTCAATGAAGGGAGACATTGAGATTTCGCATGTGAGGACGGAACATCAACTTGCGGACATCTTCACAAAGCCTCTTGACAAGAAGCGTTTCTGTGAGCTAAGAAGTGAGCTCAACGTGTTGGATTCTCGAAACGTGGCTTAAGCTCCATTCCTCATATTTTTTTTTGAGCCACATTTCGAAAAACTCCTCTCTATGTCGATTTCTCCTCAAATTTGTTTGAGAAATCTATTTTCTTCAAGAAAATGTCCACAAGTTGTTCTTTATTGACTCATAATCATGTTTGTCATGTTTTCCTTGCTATATCTGTCCAAAAGGACTTATCTTTTTGGGCAAAACCCAAATATATTGTTTTTCAGCCCAGCTGGACCGGACTAGTCCGCCCCTATGGCCGGACAAGTCCGGGTCAGACTAGTCCGCGGCTAGTCCGCACACCGGACTAGTCCGGCCTTCCACCGGACAAGTCCGGACCCGGACTAGTCTGGGTCTGGTCCGCAGACCGGACTAGTCCGGCCCCTCAACCGGACTAGTCCGGCCCTTGGGGACTTAAACCCCCAGGCGGCCCAAACCCCCTCTCTCTCTCTCTCATTTGCCTCTCAAACTTCCACACGCGCACAACCACCCCCAAATCGGCGATTTTGCGCTCCAACCACCAAAACTCAACTCCAATCTGCGCATCGAAGCCCTTAGGAGTTAGGGATCACTTCCCCGCGCTCCATCTTCGAGATCCACGCCGATTTCGACGAATCAAGCGGATTTTTGAAGGTATTTCACCGTTCCTCAAAAACTAGCCCCATTCTTGATTCTTCAAGTTTTTGATAGGAACACCTTCATTAATGTTGTTCCATACATCCCTGTGATCATAGCCTAGGAGTATTGCGCATTGATTCACAAATTTTTCGATGAATTGATTAGGGTTAGGGTTCTTCCTGTGTAACCCGGACTAGTCCGGCCACCAGGCGGACAAGTCCGGCCTGCGGACTAGTCCGCCCCTGGGGCGGACAAGTCCGGTCTGCACAGGGCAAACCCTACCTCTAGTTGATTCTCGAGATCTTTTCGGCAATACTTCTTCTTCCTAGGCTCATATCTTCCTTCCTCCATCTTTTTCACAGAATGTCGAACTCCGAGCGCTCTCCTCCGCGTGTCCACCTCGAGGGGCGTACCAAGGCCCAAATTGCCGAGGCTCGGACTAAGGCTGCGCTAATTGAGGCGCAGAAGGCCAAGGAGGAAAGAAAGCTCAAGGCACTCGAAGCATCCAAGGTGGCTGCGAGCATTTACAATGAGGATGAAGCCATTGCTCGTGCCACCGCGGAATGCCTCCATGAGCTGAGGAAGAAGAAAAGAGAGGATAGGGAGGCCCACAACTCCAGGGCTGCTGAGGCCAGCGCTCCTAAGCGAAAGAAGCTCGTCACTGTTGGCGAGAAAGCGAAGGGCAAGGAGCCAGCCCAAGAAGAGGCTGCCCCTAGGGTCGAGCGCGACCCAAAGAAGGGAAAAGCCCCGGCTCAGGTCGAGCCGAAAAAGAAGAAGCCCTCCATCAAGGTGCCAGCCAAGAAGGCACCCGGAGGGGTTGTGATCAAGGAGAAGGGGAAGGCCACCTCTATTGGCCCCCTCGAAGTCCACACACCGGAAAGAAATCCCAACCGGCAAAAGGAACTGTCGGCAAATGTATTTCATGGCAAGGGGTCTGAAAAGGCAAGGAGGCTAAGGGAAGAAAAGGTCTACAAGTATGAGAGGAGCACGGCAGATCCCAGATTTTGGTGTGACTTCCACTGTGATTATTACAGGCTAGTCTACCAACAGATGAAGAGGCCAGTGATAGAGGCTCAGTGGGTAGACTGGGACTACATGGCAAAGAAGGAGCACTCGGCCTTTGATGCCGTGATTGAGGCTGCCGAGCGCCATGATCTCAAGAAAATCATGGGCTTCAAATATGATTGGAATGTGGAAATCATTCTTCAATTCTACTCCACAATCTACTTTTCAAGCTCAGGTGACAGGAGGATAACTTGGATGACTCATGGTGAGCAATGCTCTGTCACCTATGCTGAGTTTGCAAGAATCCTTGGTCTTGAGGCTCACATGGACCACGAGATCATTATATCGAACCTCAAGGCTGTGGATCGTGAGGAGCTGGCTTACATGTATCCAAGCCACCTCCCGTTTGATGCCGGACTCGCTCGAAACATCAAGCCCTTCTACAGCATCATGAACAGAATCCTCAGACGGACGATAGCACCAAAGGATGGTGATGCTGGGGTGATTCAAGGGAATCTGAGGCACCTACTACTTCTGATCGATGGGGAAGAAAAGTTCAACCTCGTCGATTACATCTTCGACGACATCTTCAACATCTCGCATACTCCCAACAGGGCGTGCGGGTATGCCCCCTACATCATGTGCCTCATTGAGAAGGTGTCGGGCGTGTCCTTTGTCAAGGATGTATCGCACCGACCTCTGCGCCCCCAGAAGCCGCCAAATGTGCCGGTGCCTCCTCGTCGCAAGAATGCAGATCCTCCGTCTCGCCCAGTGGCACCTCCTTCTCCGCCTCCGCCTCAGTCCATGAGTGCGTTCTTCAAGTGCTTCAAGGCCATCTTCACCTCGTGCTGGAAGCAAGAGATTCGCGCTCAGAGGGCACACAAGCGCCAAGAGAAGTATCTTAAGGCGGTGTGCGACAAGCTGGAGGTCCCGATGTCCTCCCCGGAGGTGAGTGATGGGGAGATCACTCCTTTCCCCACCTTCACCGCCGATGAGCTCGCCCAGCTCCAAGAGGATGGAAGCTCCTCTCGGGCTGCTCCCTCGGCAAGGAACTCCGACGACGACGGCGACGATGTCGATGATGAGGACGACGTCGAAGATTTCGAGGCCACGGAGAGTGGAAGTGGCGACGACGAGGACTAGCTCTTAGGTCTTAGCTTCCTCCCTTCTTTTCCTTTTTGGTGCCTTGATGCCAAAGGGGGAGAGTTAAGGGGGAGTTAATCTTTTGTGGGTGTGTGTGTTTTGTGATGTTTGACTTTCATGTAACATATTTATGCTCTTGGATGTTTACATTTGTGCAAGACTCGTTATTGTTGCTTACTATCAATATATTGCTCTTATTGTCAATCTTATGAATGTATTGATGTTATTCATGTCTTGACACAAACTGTTGAGCACATCACGTAGGCACCCCACCATAACGTGTGTGGGTATGAAAGAACTCCTCCACCTCTTTTACATGTTGCATACAGTGAGGGGGAGTCATTCATACGCACACATGTTATGAAAACCAAACTTTATACTCTTATTTGTGAAGGACTTAATGTGTTGTCATCAATCACCAAAAAGGGGGAGATTGAAAGTGCATCTAGGTTCCCCGTGGGTTTTGGATGATTGATGACGACAATTAAGTCGCTAATGAGCTCAAGTGATCTTAGCACAGGTATGGACTCAATTGGAGACGCAAACCCTCAAAAAGGAAAAGGAAGGAAACGGAGTCAACTCGAAGCGTAGAAACTAGGGTTTCTAGCGTGTTTGAGTTAGACTAGCCGTAGTAATAGGAGGGTGTGTGTGTCAAGTGCATTGAGATCAAGTTTGGGAGCTCAAAGTGGTTTAGAGGTCAAACCTATGAAAGAAATGAGTGATTGAGTGGTCTGGCCGTAGGGCCGGACTAGTCCGTGCAGGAGGCCGGACTAGTCCGTTCCTGGCCGGCCAAGTCCGTTTCTGGCCGGACCAGAAGGGTCTGACTGAGATCGGACTAGTCCGTTTGTGACCGGACTAGTCCGGCTAGCTGTGAGTGGGTTTTGGGATGAAGTCCCAAAACCACGGACCTGTCCGTTTTGGACCGGACCAAGAGGTCCTGAGTGAGAACGGACTAGTCCGCCCGTGGGGCCGGACTAGTCCGGGTTGGCTAAGAAAAGGTGCTTCTATGGCTAAGTCTGGGAGGACCGGACTAGTCCGCCCTAGGGGCCGGACTAGTCCGTGGTCCTCAGACTAGTCCGTTTTCACCCGGAGCAGAAGGCTCTGTGTGAGATCGGACTAGTCCGGTGTTTACCAGACTAGTCCGTTCTGGAAGTGACCGTTTGAATTTGAAGTTTGGCGGGTAGCGTGACGATCGTGTGTCAGCTGTCGGGACCTGACAAAGGAGTCAGTGGTCCCCTAGGCCGGACTAGTCCGGGCCAGTGGCCGGACTAGTCCGTCCTTTTGCTGAAGTCAGCAGATTGGAGTTGGGACCTCTATAAAAAGGGGACCCCCGGCCTCATTTCAAACACCCTTGGAAAAACTAAAACCCTAGCGCCGCCACAGCCAACTTGGAGCACTCCTAAGCCTCCTTCTTGCCTACTTTCCCTCTAAAACTAATTCTTGAGTGGATTAGGGTTTAGTGAGGTGGAGAAGAGGAAGAACATCGCGCTTGTGCTCCCGGTTTGATATCTTGCACTCGTTGAGTCTTTGTGGGCTGTGTATTGAGTTTGTTTTACTGTGTTGATCATCTTTGTGGTGTGGGAGCCTCAGTTTGTGAGAAGCCCCAACAAACTTTGTAATCACCATTGTGATTAGTGGAGAACCAAGTTAGGCCCGTGCGGTAAACTTGGTGAGGGAAGGGTTGTTGGACCCGGTCCTTTTGTGGACTCCTCAACGAGGACGTAGATTCCTTGTGTGGGATCGAACCTCGGGATAAAATCCTTGTCTCCTTGTGTTCTTCGCATTTACTCTATTGATTACTTTGTTCTAGAGTTGGTAGTCTCGTTTCATATTCCGCATTGCTACAAACTTGTAGAAACTTGACTTGCTCTTGTTTAGGTTGTTGCTCAACTTGACTTAAACATACACTCACTTGTAGCATTGAGAAAATTCCCTAAAACTTGCTAGAAACATCTTTTTAGGGTTATTCACGCAGGCTGACCGGACTAGTCCGCCCCCTGACCGGACTAGTCCGCCCCCTGTAATTTAATCTCGTTTTATTGAGTCATTTGCAGGTCAATTAGCCTATTCACCCCCCCTCTAGGCAACTTTCAAACCTTCACCGGGCGCAGGGGGCCTTGCCGCAGAGTGGGTGAGGCTCCACATGGAGGGCGATCGCCTCCGGTCCTGGGAGGATGTCTTGAGGTCCACGATTGCCGATGCAAAGGCAAAGCACCAGCGGTGGAAGAAGAGTTGGAGCTGAGGCGCCGCTTGGTGAAGGCCATGGACACCATGTCCCAGAGGATTCAATTCGATGCCAAGGCGTCCAGCGAGGCGGCTGATGCTCGCCTGCGCACCCTCCAAGCGGCTCGAGAGGCCCACAATCGCCACGAGGCTGCCATTGCCTAGCAGGAGGTCGCTGTTGCTGAGCAAGATGCAGCGGCCCAGACAATGATGGTTCAGATCGAGGCAGAGTGGGTCAGGCTACAGTCTCATGCCGAAGACCTTGAGCTTCGGGAGAGCAACTTGGTGCGGGATCGGGAGCAGCACCTAGTTGAGTGCCAGGAACTCCTCCTGCTGGATCTTGAAATCCGAACTCGGGAGCTAACTTCACAGAGTCACGCCCGGGAGCTCGATCTGTAGGAGCATTAGCTGGCCCATCATCTTGAAGTCGAGGGAAGAGCGGTGGCGGAGATAGTGGCATCCCACGTCCTGGTGTGCTACTAGAGCCGGTACCCCGAGTTGCCGTAGGAGCCGGTTTTCAAAGGCCCTATCGAGGAGCACGAGGAGACAACTGCGGTGGAGGTTAAGGATGCCGCTAAACATGTCGCAGCGCAATTCACCAGGGACTGAGGCTGGCATCCCGTCTTTGTACCCGGGGTTCGCCCCTTTGTAAATATCCCTTAATGAATTTGAATTTGTGTTTGACTTCTTGGCTTGTCCTTGCACTTCTCAACTGTTGCTCTAAGTCCTTAGCTACGTAAGGGTTTGAAGAACCCTTGCCGAGCTCGTTAATTTTTGAGTGACCAGCGATTGCACAGTTGATATGGTCGAAGTGTTGTCTGTTGACTTCCTGCCTATGGAACCCCCTTAGAGGCCCCTTGGTAGGTGTGGTTAGTTGGTTGGGCACATCTATCACTCAATCATAGAATGTCTTCGATGCCCCCAGCAGAGCGGGGGAGTTGGAGTGGATTGCTTCAGGGTTTCCCACCATCATCATGATAGCATCGACGGCAAGCCCCTTGGGAGGTGCAAGAGCTGGCTGCTCTGGCATCGCCCACCATCGTCACAGTGACGGCAGATCCCTTGGGAGGTGTTGGAGTTGGCTGCTCTGGCGTCGCCCACAATCATCGTAGATACGTCGACGGCAAGCCCCTTGGGAGGTGCCAAAGCTGGCTTCTCCGGCATCGCCCACCATCTTCGTAGATATGTCAACGACGGGGCCCTTAGGAGGTGTCGGAGCTGGCTGCTCTGGCGTCGCCCACCATCATCGTAGATACATCAACGGCAGGCCCCTTGGGAAGTGTTGGAGCTGGATGCTCCGACGTCGTCCTCCATCTTCGTAGATACGTCGACGGCAGGCCTCTGGTGAACATACTATCACAAGAGAATCCTGTTAGCAACATGAGCAAGACATGAGAGTTTACTCACTTATCCACGCTTGTTGTTGTCGTTGATGTGCTGAGACGTTGATGATGGGCCCCTTGAGAGGTGTCAGAGCTGGCTGCTCTGGCGTTGCCCACCATTGTCACAGAAATGTCGATGGCAACCCCCTTGGGAGCTGCCGGAGCTGGCTGCCCCGGCGTCGTCCACCATCTTCGTAGAAACGTCGACGGCAGGCCCCTTGGGAGGTGCCGGAGCTGGCTGCTCTGGCGTTGCCCACCATCGTCATAGAGATGTCGACGGCAGTCCCCTTGGGAGGTGCTGGAGCTGGCTACTCCGGCATGGCCCACCTTCGTCATAGATACATCGATGGCAGACCTCTTGGGAAGTGGGAGAGCTGGATTCTCTAGTGTCGTCTACCATCTTCGTAGATACGTTGATAGTAGGCCCCTTGGGAGGTGCCGGAGTTGGCTGCTCCGGCGTCGCCCACCATCGTCGTAGATACATCGACGGCATGCCCCTGGTGCACAAGCTATCAGAAGAGAACCTTGTTAGCAACAAGAGTGAGTCAAGAGAGTTTACTCACTTATCCGCGCTTGTTGATGTCTTTGATGTGCTAAGTCGTCGACGGCGGGCCCCTTGGGAGGTGCTGGAGATGGCTGCTCCAGCGTCGCCCACCATCATCATAGAAACATCGATGACAGGCCCCTTGGGAGGTGCCGGAGCTGGCTGCTTCAGCATCGTCCACCATCTTTGTAGATACGTCGATGGTAGGCCCCTTGGGAAGTGCCGGAGCTGGATGCTCCGGCGTCGTCCACCATCTTCATAGATACGTCGACGGCAGGCCCCTAGTGTACACGCTATCACAAGAGAACCCTGTTAGCAACAAGAGCGAGGCAGGAGAGTTTACGCACTTATCCTTGCTTGTTGCTATCATTGACGTGCTGATACGTCGACGGTGGGCCCCTTGGGAGGTGCCGGAGCTGGGTGCTCCGGCGTCGCCCACCTTCATTGTAGATATGTCGATAGCATGCCCCTTGGGAGGTGTCGGAGCTGGTTTCTCCGGCATCGCCCACCATCATCGTAGACGTCAATGGTGAACCCCTTGGGAGGTGCCGGAGTTGGATTCTCCGGCGTTGCCCACCATCGTCGTAGAGACGTCGATGGCAGGCCCCTTGGGAGGTGCCAGAGCTGGCTACTCCGACATCGCCCACCATCTTTGTAGATACGTCGATAGCAGGCCCCTGGTGTACAAGCTATCACAAGAGAACCCTGTTAGTAGCAAGAGAGAGGCAGGAGAGTTTACTCACTTATCTTCGCTTGTTTCTATTGTTGACGTGCTGAGACATCGACGGTGGGCCCCTTGGGAGGTGCCAGAGCTGACTGCTCCAGCATGGCCCACCATCATCGCAGAAGCATCGACGGCAGGCCCCTTGGGAGGCGCTAGAGCTGGCTGCTCCGGCGTGGCCCACCATCATCGTAGAAACGTCGACGGCAGGCTCCTTGGGTGGTGCGGGAGCTTGGTGTCCTGCACATATGATAAAAAAGGGGAGACTAGTCTGCTCGCCGATTTACCTATTCCTCCCCATTAGCTCTGTCATGTCTCACTGTCCTGGACTAACGCATGGGGCTTGGGTAATTCGATGAGTTGGTGCTCTGCGGTCTGGCTCCCGCCGTCCTTAGCGTGTGAGCTTTCTGGTCCCTGTACTCGACCGTAGCGCTCGGAGGCAGGGTGTGTATGCTTAGGGTATAGGACCATGCTAAGCAGTTTACACCCCCAGGACCTCCTGTTTGGCACAGGCCTTTCTTGGGAAGCCTTCTAGCGCTGCAGGACCCCAATGATGAGAGCATCTGGAAGAACCCCTCACACATTGCAGGTACCTCAAGCGAATCGTCCTGCAGTAGGACTACACGACTCTAGCATGGGTGAGTTACATAGTGTACAACTGTGCATATAAAGGTAATATAAAATAAACAAGCCATAGCATGGCATGATCAGAAAATTAACGCGTAATTAAATGAACAATGTTTTTAAGAAAACATGAAGTAAGACATTGATTCTTTTCTATCGGAGTTCATAGGAGGAGATAGGCTTTTTACAAAAGAGGGCAATGACTTGCTTTCGGATGATGAGGGAGGCAGGGTGTACAGGCTTAGGGTTCAGGACCAAGCCAAGCTAACTGCACACTCTAGACGTGACCCTCCCAGAGCTCGGTTGTCCTTAATGCTACTCCTAGGTCCTATGAAAACCTTTACACTATCCTACCAAGTTAATATTTACAAAAGGGGTGCCCAAAGCTCCCAGGGTATCTGTGATGGTTGTGAGGCAACCTCGTTGTCTACATCTACTAGAGGGGCGATGAGCGATCATCCCTACTTGTTGCCTTGGCCGCCCGCCTTGCGAGTGGTCTGAGCAGAGTCGGGACTGAGCTCGACAGCTTTGACTGGGATGTCGGTGCTGCCGGAGAGCTACAGCTGGTGCGCAGCGGTTGCGTCATGCTGATGCGAGCTTGGTGGAGGCTGACTTGATCCAGCACTGCCCAGGGCAGGTGCTGGGTATGCTGTGAGGGCTTGGAGCTGCTCCAAGGCTAACACCGCAACAGTGCGATCTTCGAGGATCCTGAGGATGCCGGAGGGGGTTGGCATCTTTAGGACAAGGTAGCCATAGTGGGCTATGGCCATGAATCGGTACAGGGCGGGCCTGCCGATGATGGCGTTGAAGGGGAGGCTGACATCCGTGACATCGAAGAGGATGCTCTCTGTCCTGTAGTGTCAGCTGTCCCGAAGGTCACCCGGAGATGGATGTTGTCGTATGGGATGATGCTCCCTGATCCCACCCCCGAGAATGGGCTTGTGGGGGTGATCTTGGATACTGGGATCTGTAGCTGCTCGAAGGCTGCACGACTAATGAGGCTGAGACCAGCCCCGCCATCTATCAAGACGTAGTGGAGCTTTACGTTGGCAATGGTGGGGGCGACTAGGAGAGGTAGAATATCCGCACCAGCCATGTTTTTAGGGCAGTCGGAGGTGTCAAAGCTGATCAGCGTCTCCTTCCACCGGTGGTGCAACACCGGAGTGGGGGAAGGGCTATCGAAGCCACCGCACGATGATGGGTCTTGACCACATTCTGGGACACGAGATCCCAAGACCCTCCGAAGATGACATAAAGTGTCTTGCGACGCTCGTGGTCACTGCTGGCATCAGAGTCCTTGTCTTGGTGGACCACTTTGACAGCCCACTCTTGCTTCTGGTACTGCATCTACTCGTCATCATCGATCTTGGGGTCGACCTTCTGCTTGCCCTCCCGCTAGCGGAAGGGGCGCAGTCCGGGAAGTGTTGCGCCCGCTCTTTGTAGTTTTCGGTGCATCTCTTGATCTCCTTGCACTCGCTCGAGCTGTGGTCACGAGTCTTGTGCACCAGGCAGTGCTCGACACCATCGTCAGCGGCAAGTGGCTGATGTGAGCACTTCTTGAGGCGTGAGGGTTTGCCACCATCGCTCGCGGCTGCTGCCGAGATGGGGGACCCATGCAACGGCTTGTTCTGGCGACCACCCTAGTTCTTATTCTTCTTTTTGCCGCTACCAGGGGTAATGGCACCTTCTTCGGTCTAGCCATTCCCACCCGCCGTGGGGGCAGGCTAAGCATGCTAGTCGCGGCCTTCTGCCGCCCTGGCGCATCGGTCGGTGATGGAGAAAAGGTCGGAGATGTCTTGCACGTTGTGCGTGGCTAATTTCTCGATCATCTTGTGGTCACGCACTCCCTGGCGGAATACCACTATGACAGAGGCACACAAAATGTTGGGGATGGAGTTGCATACTTGAGAGAAACGTTGGATGAATGATCGCAACATCTCCTTGGGTTGCTGTCGCACGATGTGGAGGTCGAGCTCGTTGCCGGGGCGCGTGTAGGAGCTGCCGAAGTTCACCGTGAACTGTCGGCACAACTCATCCCAAGAGGTTATATACCCCTTGGGCAGATTCATCAGCCATGAGCGGGTCAATCTGGTCAGGGCAATCGAGAAGTAGTTCGCCAGGATGGGCTCATCCGCTCCTGCAGCAAGGAGCGTCGTTGTGTAGATCTACAGGAACTCGGCCGGGTTGACGCTTTCGTCAAACTTCTTCGGCAGATGTGGCTGAAACTTGCGCCACCACGTCATGAGGTAGAGGTACGGAGCCAACGCCGTGCAGCCTCCGATGGGCTTCGCCGGAGAGGCATATGGAGTAGCATACCCTAGGGGAGTTTGCTTCACAACATGCGATGCCTGCGGGACCTGCGGTTGTGGCATCGGCTGTGCCATGTGTTGAAGCAGTGGTACTGGCTGCACCAAGTACTGCTGCTGCATGTCTTGCTGCACCGACTACTGCAGGGGGACTGACGAGCCGACATACTCCTGGGTAGGTGGCGGAGGTGGCGCCAGGGGAGCCGACTGGGCCGAGATGTGTCCTGATGCGCCATTCTGGCCAGTTAGACCCGCACGGGAGCATGATGGACCAAAGAGCACCACTCGAGCGACGGATCTGGTCATCAGATGACGGCTGCAAAAACCGCCTTCCACGAGCCTGATAAACACCATGGCGGTGAAAGCGCTACCATTTTTTTAGGGGAAAAGCCCCTACCTGGCACGCCAAATGTCGAAGTGTTAATGTGACACTTCTCCCGGATCTGCAAAGGAGCAGCCCACGGAGGTTCTTGTTCGACGGGGCTTAGGCCTCAATCGAGTGTCACACGTATGAGAGTGTATGAGATGGTGGTTTTTATGTGGTTCGGGCCGCAAGGAGCGTAACACCCTACTCCACGGTAGATTGTATTGCTATTATGTGTAAATGCGTGTGTGTATTGGGAATTGGATTCTGGTTTCTTGTAACGGTGGCAGTCTGGTCCTTTTATAGACAAGGCCGAACGCCTTACAAGTGGGGTCCGAGGCTCGACAGTTGGTCCCGGGCCGATCTTATCCTAAATATCTAAGGCTTCTCGCATAAGCTTCCTTTGGTCGTAGCTTTGAAGACTCACCATCTTGCCGCCCGAGTTGCCAGTGGCCCATGCGCCGTTGCTGGCAATGGCAGGGCATGTCCCGTCCAACTGTCTTTGTCGCCGTAAGCTACCCACTTGGCAGAGTGGGATAGGCCTGCTACATCTTCACTGCGATGCGATTAATCATAGCGGTACCTGATATTAGGCGTGCACCGCGCCATGCATCTGGGGAAGCCACGTATCTTCATTGATTGATAGGGACAAGGCGCACTGCCCTCTTAACTCCCGCAACTCTCCATCCAGGGCAAGTGGCTAGACTACGTGGCAGCTCGGGAGCTCACCTCCACGGAGGAGGTCGAGTCCCGTCTTACGGACCACGTGGAAGCTCGGGATCTCACCTCCATGAAGGGGGTCGGGTCCCATCATACAGACCATGTGGCAGCCCCGGAGCCCGTTCCTGAGTAGAGCGAGGACTCTAAGGCTGTGAGACACGTGGGAGCGCCGGAGCCCACCTATATGGGAGGTGGCCTATCGGATGCCTTGGACCACGTGGCAGCACTCGAGACGCATCTCATGGGGGAGAGGGATCCTTACTTGCTGGACACATGGCTGCTTGGGAGCTCGTCTCCAAGGGGGACCTGGACTCTTCTACGTGGTCTCTTGAGGGTACCCCGGACCCCGCTTCTGAGGCAAATGGGTCCGGGCCTTCT
Source organism: Tuctoria greenei (assembly GCA_036927565.1). NCBI lineage: Eukaryota > Viridiplantae > Streptophyta > Magnoliopsida > Poales > Poaceae > Tuctoria > Tuctoria greenei. Next base: position 258,308,240 of record JAYESD010000001.1, on the reverse strand, counting down.
GAACACGTGGCGCCCTCGGACCCTGCCTCTATTGGGAGGCGGGGCACCTAGGCGGCTCTAGCTTGTGCGCGAGGGTACCCTGTATGCCGAGTACCAATAGTATGGCCCATGGATCTTTTCTTGTCACTACAAGGATTCTGACCTGTTGCAACGATTGTACTGCAACGAATACTAAATCGTTGCAGTAAGCTTGGCTTTTTGCCACGATTCACTAGTTCGTGGCACTAGGATCTATCGCCACGGAACACAATCGTTGCATTAGGATCTCTTGCCACGAATCACTAGTTCGTGGCGTCAGGATGCTAATGCCACAGAACACAGTCGTTGCATTAGGATCTATTGCCACGAATTACTGGTTCGTGGTGTTACAGGATCTATCGCCACGGACCACAATCGTTACATTAGGATCTGTTGCCATGAATTACTGGTTCGTGGCGTTATATGATCTATCGCCACGGACCACAATCATTGCATTAGGATATGTTGCCACGAATTACTGGTTCGTGGCGTTACAACTTTATTGCCACAGAACACAATCGTTGCATTAGGATCTGTTGCCACAAATTACTGGTTCATGGCGTTACAGCTTTATTGCCACAGAACACAGTCGTTGCATTAGGATCTGTTGCCACAAATCAGCAAACAATTGCATTTGGACCATAATGCAACGAAACAGAATCATTGCATTAGGATGTGTTGCCATGATACTCTAGTTCGTGGCATTAGTATCAATGGCCACAGACCCCAATCGTAGCAACTAGGATGTGTGGCCACTATTCACTTTTTTGTGGCGTCGGGATGCTAATGCAACGAAATACAATCGTTGCATTAGGATCTGTTGCCACGAATCACTAGTTCGTGGCGTCAGGATGCTAATGCAACGGACCACAATCGTTGCATTTGGATCTGTTGCCATGAATTACTGGTTCGTGGCGTTACAAGATCTATCGCCACGTACCACAATCGTTGCATTAGGATCTATTTCCACGAATTACTAGTTCGTGGCGTTACAGCTTTATTGCCATGGAACACAATCGTTGCATTAGGATCTGTTGCCACGAATTACTGGTTCGTGGCGTTACAGCTTTATTGCCACGGAACACAGTTGTTGCATTAGGATCTGTTGCCACGAATCAACAAATAGTTGCATTTGGACCGTAATGCAACGAAACAGAATCGTTGCATTAGGATGTGTTGCCACGATACTCTAGTTCGTGGCGTTACAGCTTTATTGCCACGGAACAAAATCATTGCATTAGGATCTGTTGCCACAAATTACTGGTTCGTGGCGTTATAGCTTTGTTGCCACGGAACACAGTCGTTGCATTAGGATCTGTTGCCACGAATCAGCAAACAGTTGCATTTGGACCGTAATGCAACAAAACAGAATCGTTGCATTAGGATGTGTTGCCACAATACTCTGGTTCGTGGCGTTAGTATCAATGGCCACAAACCCCAATCGTAGCAATTAGGATGTGTGTCCACGATTCACTTTTTCGTGGCGTAAGGATACTAATGCAACGAAACACAATCGTTGCATTAGGATGTCTTGCCACGATTCACTGGTTCGTGGCGTTAGGATCTATCACCACGGGACCACAATCGCTGCATTAGGATTTGATGCCACGAATTACTGGTTCGTGGCGTTACAGGATCTATCGCCACGGAACACAATCGTTGCATTAGGATGTGTTGCCATGATACTCTGGTTCGTGGCGTTAGTATCAATGGCCACAGACCGCAATCGTAGCAATTAGGATGTGTGGCCACGATTCACTTTTTTGTGGTGTCAGGATACTAATGCAATGAAACACAATCGTTGCATTAGGATGTCTTGCCACGATTCACTGGTTCGTGGAGTTAGGATCTATTGCCACGGGACCACAATCGTTGCATTAGGATGGAGCTACATGAAGTTGCATCCGAGGACACAGCTTGTATACTCCCATTCAGTGCCTCCATGCGTGCTCCTACTTAAGTGTCATGATTTTATTGGCCCTTTCATTTACCTAACATAATGTCTGATTTAACTTCAACCAATTAGATGATGACACATAAGCGCTGAGTACGCATGGAAGAACAAACGGGAGCACCGAAGTTGCATCCCCAGATGGTTGCCACGTACGTTCACACTCCAAATCTTACAGCCAAGGGCGCACTGCATGGTTCCCGCGACTGTACCACCCTTCCCTGATGATTGCCACGTACGCGAGCGCACCGAATCTTGCAGGGCGCACGGGCACACACGAACTCCACGTCCGAACTTTGCTCAGCAATCCGAATAACTCGGTGCTCGGCGTGCACGATTGATCATCATGCGCACGAATAATATTATGAAATTATCAACTTTGATGATTCAATAATCTCAATCAAGTTTCATTCAACCTACCAACGAAAAACTGGATCATCCAGTCCATCCAACCAAACGTTAATTTGGATGATCCAAGACATAAAGAAATGGATGATCTATCTCTAATCGAACTTCGACGTCAAACCAAACGCAATTGATGACTGAGCACTTTGTCACATGTCACTAGAGTGTACTCACAAATGACAAATACACGACCTCAACAGCGGGTTTAGGGTGCATCGTGGACTAACCACATGACCCGACCAAACACTCACGTAATTACCATACACCTGCAAGAGCAACCATCTGGCCGCATCCACCAACGCATCCCGACCCTGCGAAAGGATGACGAGCAGCGGCAGGTGAACACGTTGCAGCGGCGGCGCAATAGAAAACGGTGGCAGCGGACGGTGACGTACCTGGATGTTGGCGTAGTCGACCTCGCACATCTTCCGTGAGTCATTCACCTTCCGCGGCGAGCTGAACCACACTGGCAGGAACTCCTCGATTTCGCAGTCGAAGCATGCCTTGGAGAAATGGGCCACCAACGCATCCCGACCCTGCGAAAGGATGACGAGCAGTGGCAGGTGAACACCATGCAGTGGCGGTGCAATGGAAAACGGTGGCAGCGGATGGTGACGTACCTGGATGTTGGCGTAGTCGACCTCGCACATCTGCCGCGAGTCGTTCACCTTCCAACGGAAGCCATGCAGGTGCTTTGTCTACAGCCAGAACGCCACATCTGGCGATTAGACGTTGACAAAGCAGTAGCCCTTATTGGCCTCGGACCTTGGCAAATGCAACAAACGAGGTTAAGTATCAATCAGTAAAAGACCGAAGCTTGATTAGTATAATCATATATTTCAAAGCATAGGCGTGGTACTTGAAGTCAAATGGAACGTGAATAAAATCGTAAAACCGACTTGACGCGACCAACTGCAATTTTCGCGTTCTCCTCGGTGCAGTGCTGATCAATGGTGTTCATTACTTTTTGCCTCCTGATGACTCAGTGCTGGACTAATGACGCTGATGATCCGCAACATACTCAACGATGTAAAACATCAGGTATTAACGCATCAACAACGACTAGCAGCAAGCAGATTTAAAAGTATGTTGCGGATCATCAGCGTCCTTAGTCCAGAAGCAGGGTAGAAGCGGCGTCGTGGCCGCCGCGAACTCGAGAACGGATGAGGAGAAGGCTCATCGCCAACGGATCGAGGGGACGAAAGCTACACGACCGCTATGGGCGATGAGCCTTCCCCTCGATCCGTTCTCGAGTCAAGGGCGGGCCGGCGGTGGAGCCGGGGGCGCGGCAGCAGGGGCGCGACAGGCGACGTTGTTCGGCAGGGCCGCAGAAAATTTATTTCCACCCGCCTAGGCCCAGAGCCGGGCCTACCTTTAAGACCATCCGCAGTGGTTCACAGTAAAGCGGTGATGGGACGCGGAGCGATTCCAATTGAATTCAAAGATGCGCATGCGGGATGCATAACCTCTGCAGTACTGCAAGTGCAGTAACAGTCACTGACATGTGGGCCCCACGGATAGCCAGACCCACATGCTAGTGACTGTTACTGCACCTACAGTACCACAGGTGATTTCAACGCATGCGCTGCGCGCGTCTAAGGTGCCTCGGTGACTGGCGCGCACGTAAGCTCGGTGCGCCCGGTCGCATTAGCCGCCTGTACAAATGGCTACGGCTTGAACGAAGGACGAAACCTTATGTGTCAAACAACATCGTATAATACTTCCTCCGCCCCAACTCAACTCTATTTCTATTTTGGTCGAACTAATTACCTTTGACAAATGATTTATATGGAATTTATTAACTTCAATAACATGTAGTACTAGATTGTATATTATGGAAATATTTTCATGGTGAATCTAAAAGTACAATTCTTGTATTGTTAAAATAGATCAAAATTGCGTAAATCTGAAAGATAGATTTGACGAAACCTAGGACTTCCCTTTGAAAAAGTTTTATACTTTACATTAGTTTTACATATGTAATATGCACATAGGATATATCACTAAATAGTTTTACAAAAAAAACATGCAGGAGAAATATGTATATCCCATATATATGCTACTACTACGTAAATTAGGGGTGGGCAAATAAACCGAGACTGAAAAACTGAAATTGATAAAACTGAGACCGGAACTGAAAAGACCAAAATATTGGGTATCAGGTACTTTTCGGGTAGCAAATATAAATAACTGAAAAATAAATGTCGGGTTCGGACGGATGAATTCATTGTGGAGCTACGTGTCACGTACTTAATTATACTAAAAATCATCATCTTCGCTGTCGTCCCCCCACAATGGAGCTACATGACCATCATTGGTATATGTATCGTCGTCGTCGTCGTCTTCATTTTCTGATGGAACTCCATCTACCTCAAACCGATCACCTGACGTTGTCATTATAAGAGTGGAAGCATCGCCGCTGGCTCCCTCAATGTCATTCCTATCCCATGCGGTCGTATCCTCATTATTGATATCATCAGTAAGCAGATCATCATGAAATGTCTTAGCCTCCATCGTCTCAGTCACATTATTTTCACTGTCTCCAGGGGCCATGGCAAAAAGTTTCCGTGGCTTCGTTTTATCAATTGTAGCCCATTTAGGATGCTTCACACTTGGAACATAAAAAACTTGTTCTGCTTGGGTGGCTAGAATGTAAGGCTCATACTGGAATCGAAACAGAGTAGTTTCAAAATCTATCATTCTGTATTGATCCTTTTTGTAGCCTCTGCTTTGGTTCTGACTGCTTCCAAAAGGCCGATCAAACCATTCACACTGAAATAACAGAACCTCTTGATTTTTTTTCAAAATCAATAGCAATGATTTTCTTGATTACTCCAAACCAATCATGATCAGTGCCCCGAACAACAATACCACTGTTTTGGGTCCGTAAATCTTTTTCCACATATGCAGTTCGAAAGAAGAAGCCATTGATGAATAACCGACTAAAAAAACGTGCCCGACGATCAGGTCCTCTAGATAATGCATACAGATAATCGGTTGCTTTGCCTTCTTTGTGTAATGTCGTAATCTGTACACATTAGTATAACAGGGGTTATCGACGACAAACCAATTTCAGAACACATATTTGTTCAATATTTCATCAAAGTGCAAACTTGCATGTACTTACTCGTTTCTGAAACCAATCAACAAACTCATCTCTATGGCGTTTATCAACATCACGAGAATGAATCTTTTTCAGTTCTTCAATATGCTCTCTAAAAAGGGTACAAAATTAAATTAGCCATCTACAATAAGCCATATATATAGTATACAACATCTGAGTTATACGTTATTACTTGATCCATGGAGCGGCCTCTTCAACGTTAGTAATAAGATAATGCCTGATGTTATGTAGTTCCACCATAGTAAGTTGGTCCCATTTATACCCTTTTTTAGAATTATCAACTTCTGTAAATATGTTAGAATTATCAACAGAAGGTTCATTTCTAGCTGCAGCTTCATGACGTTCTGGCCTATTATGCTTGGTGCTGATGTTATCTTAAAACTGACTACAAAAAGTCATACACTCTTCGGCAATACATCCCTCGACTATGGAACCCTCCGGGTGAGCTTTGTTACGTACATACCTCTTCAATGTACCAAGGTACCTCTCAATTGGATACATCCATCTGTAAGAAACAGGTCCACCCAACCATGCTTCTTCGGCAAGATGGGTTGGAAGATGTACCATGATATCAAAGAAAGCGGGAGGAAACAACATCTCAAGCTTACAAATTGTTTCAGGAATTTGTTCTCATCTTGTCCAAATCTGGTTCTGCCAATTCTTTAGAACAAATTCGAGAAAAGAATGTGCTAAACTCAATTAAAGGTGCAATAAACTTTTCAGGCAATATGTTACATATTGCAATAGGAAGGAGCTTCTGAAATATAATATAGCAGTCATGAGTTTTTAGACCCAATGCCTTACATGCTTTTATGTCCACACATCTCTTGATGTTTGAGGCATAACCATCGGGCACCTTCACATTCCCCAAAAACTTGCACAAGGTAGTTTTCTCATCTTTGCCCAAAGTATATAATGCTGGTGGGAATGTGTACTTGCTCTTTATGAACTTCGGATGTTGATCTGGCCGTATACCCATATCCTTCATATCAAGACGAGCTTGTAGACTATATTTTGTTTTACCATCCATAGCAAGCAATGTCCCCAATATGCTATCACAAATATTTTTCTCAATGTGCATGACATCCAAGTTATGCCTTATTAGCAATGTCTTCCAATAAGGGAGGTCAAAAAATATACTTTTCTTCTTCCAATTATGCCATCTATTTTCCTCGGTGTGCTTTCTCTTATTATTCGTCGGTCCAAATCTCACTTGATCAAAACACTCATATTGTTGGAGTACTTCGTCACCAGAGAGTGATGTTGGAGCCTCTCTATTCTCTGCCTTGTTCTTGAAAGAACCTTTGTTTCGACGCCATCTGTGATCCTGAGGTAGGAAACGACGATGACCCATGTAACAATGCTTTCGTCCATATTTCAACCAGAAGGCGTCAGTGTTTATATAGCAGTATGGACATGCTATCTTCCCTTTTGTGCTCCATCCACATAGCATTGCATATGCTGGAAAATCATTTATTGTCCACAATAAAGAAGCTCGCATGAAAAATGTCTCTTTCTTTAAACTGTCATATGTTTCAACACCATCAGACCATAATTTTAGTAGCTCATCAATCAAAGGTTGCAGATACACATCAATGTTGTTTCCAGGTGACTTTGGCCCAGGAATTATCATTGACATCACCCAATAAGACTGCTTCATACACAACAAAGGTGGTAGATTATAAGGGATTAGAATCACAGGCCATGTACTGTAAGAAACATTCATTACTCCAAAAGGATTGAAACCATCAGATGCTAGCCCAAGTCTTATGTTGCGAGGATCAGATGAGAAATTTGGGTGAATGCTATCAAAATGCTTCCATGCTTTTGAATCGGCGGGATGGCATAATATTCCATCATCAGCACGACCTTCTTTGTGCCAGCGCATGTTTGATGCCGTTGATTCTCCCATATAAAACATTTGTAGACGGGGAATAAGAGGGAAGTAACATAGAATCTTGCGTGCTACAAGCTTCTTGGATTTCCACAAGGTAAAGCCTCTCTTGCATCCCCAGCAATACTATTTTTCCATCTTAATTCACCACATTTTGGGAAACTATTCAGCAGAGAATAGTCCTTCCGGAATAACACATAGTCATTGACACATGCATCGATCTTTTGGCAGTCCAGCCCGAGGTCACGAACAACCTTCTGAAGTTTATCAAGTGTATTAGGAATGCAGTGGCCCTTTGGAAGCGCAAATGAGAATAGTTCAAGTAACATCTCACAAGCTACTTTGCTCATACCAGTTAAACACTTTATCTGGTAGACCCTGACAATGTAGGATAATTGGGTCAGCTGCGAACAACCTGGATACAACTCCTTTTTGGCATCAGTTAATAAGTCATAGAATTTCTTTGCATCCACAGTTGGCTCCTGCTAGTTTATAGCATTTTCTTGATCATCAACATTTGCTGAAGTACCACCATGATCAGTGCCTCTAAGTAGACTGGACAACATATTTTGCATAGCACCATCATCAGAAATTATCTCCTCATTATTTGCTGATTCCTCAGCAATATTTTCCTGAACTCGTATTTCTCCATGGTGTATCCAACAAGTATAATCCAATAACATCCCATTTCTGAGCAGGTGTAAATGAACTCCCTTGCGTGTCTTGTGGCAAATATTATGACATCTCGTGCAAGGACAAGGCATAGTTCCTCCTTCACGAGTGCCCTAAAATGCATAATTTAAAAATGACTTCATTCCATCGTGCCACTCCCTTGTATGCCTGTCTTTTCCCATCCATGTCTTATCTTCTGACATCGCTTCCTACAATTCAATCAGCCATCAGCCTATCCGTAAGAGGATAGATGTACAAGAACACATTATGTGAGCAATTGTACCTAGCTGTTGTTACTCCACGCGCTGCGATCGGCGGATTCTCCTACAAGTGTGGTGGCCGATGGATGCTCCTCCAAGCGTGGTGGCCGGCGGTTTGTCCTCCAAGCTTGGCGGCCGGTGGATGCTCCTACAAGAGTGGCGGCCGACGGATGCTCCTACAAGCGTGGCGGCCGGCGGATGCTCCTCCAAGCTTGGCGGCCGGCGGATGCTCCTCCAAGTGTAGCGGCCGGCGGATGCTCCTCCAAGCGTGGCGGCTGGCGGATGCTCCAAGCGTGGCAGCCGGCGAATGCTCCTCCAAGCGTGGCGGCCCGCGGATGCTCCTACAAGCGTGGTGGCCGGCGGATGCTCCTACAATCGTGGCAGCTGGTGGATGCTCCTACAAGCGCGTTGCAGATAGGGGCCGGCGTTGCAGGTCGAAGGGTACCATAATAAAATATTATTTTTGTTTCTTATTTTACTTCTTCATTCGGCGTGACAAAAATTTCCCGCCGCGGGCAGGCAGGCAAGCAGGACAAAAAAGCTGGGCCGCTTGATATTTGTGGGCTGAAACTGCGCTAATTCACTTTATATTTAAGTTGGGCCTTCGCGCATTCATGACACTTGCATAGAGCCGAAGGCCTCGAAAGGTCCGGTCCTATCACCGAATTTTCGTGAGATCCTCAAGGGACGCTGCTTCCGATGTTTGGCCTCTTCATCCTCGCCTTCTTAAACCCCCCACCCCCCTATTGCTTCCAGGCTCAAGTTCCCGACTGATTCCCATCCATGCTCCCGTGTGTTGCCTAAGAAGTCCTTTGCCCCTGTTGTCGCAATAACATGCCTCGCAACCATGTTAGACGCGAGAAGGTACCTGCAGGCTCATCGTCCCTGTGCCCTCATGAGGGGCAATGCACGGTGGTCAACAACCGCCTCATGACGACGGAGTTTATCCGTTTGCGTCGCCAAGCAGCTGTTCTGGGACCCAGAGGAGGTCACAGCGAGGCGAAGCCCATGGAGATCACCCTGGCCATCCATCACAAACTTGAAATCCCGCATTGGGCTTTCACCGTGTCCACGTTTGTGGATGGTGAGTTCCTGGTGCGGTTCACCCGTGATGACTATCGAGAGCTCGCCATCAAGACGACAATCATCTCCATGCCGAATGATAACCACTACTTCCGACCATGGATCTTTGGCGTCGGTGTGCCTATCGTCGGGTGGTTCTTCCACGTGCAGGTTGTCATCGAGAACCTCCCTCTGCATGTCTGGTCTGCGGAGGGCATCAGACAGGTTCTGGGTGACGTCTTCCTCTTTGATCACTTCGATGCTTCCACTTACCAATGAGAGCGTGCTGACCTGTGCACGGTCGTTGGGCGGATGAAAGACCCAAGCCTCCTGCCTCGGGCCAAAATGGCCACCTTCTTTGCAGGAAGTGATGGCTGGACTGGGAGTGACGGCGGGCCGCCGGCGGAACCTTTCAACCATGCCGCAGTGGTCCGGCCGGGCGACCTCACGACGGAGCTCATCATCCACCTAGATCACTACCTCGACTATACACCGCTGGTCCACCCCAACTCCCCGGCCTCCTCGTCATCAGGCGACACTTCTGATGGACACTCCTCGGTGTCCTCGAACTCTTCGGGGGACACCTTCCCGCAGCCGAAGAGATTCTACTGGCGGCGTGGGGAAGTGGATGAGGTGGATAAACAGCTCTTTTAGTATGGCTACCAAAGTGTCCTAGCTCATGTGTTATGTTTCCTATGGAAACTAAAAATCCTTTACAAATCCTATCCTTCAAAGGGAGCCTATGTTTGAGAGGATTACGACTGGATCAATTTCCGTGAAAAGATTTCAACATTTCGGTTGTCCTTCCTTTTTTCAAACATTTTCTTCCTCGTATTGTCTTCACTTTTTTCTTTCCAATCCTAGCTACCGGCCCGTTGCATTTTCCTATTACTACTACTTTACAGACCGCTTTGCGGGCCCCGCTGCAGGCGATCTCCTGGCAACTCCACCGGTTTGGGGACAAGGAGGGTTTGGCAATCGGAAAATTTGAACTAATTTTGCACAGATAGTACATCCATGAACAAAAACACCAAGTACATTTAACTTAAAAACATTACTTCCCCCGTCCCAAAATACTTTTCCCTTTCGATGGAGGGAGTATCTCCGTCCCAAAATACTTGTAGCTTTGGATGGAGGGAGTATATTACAAACACAAGAAAAGATAAACTACAACTAAAACCATGAAACGAAAAACTACAACTAAAAACATGAAACGAAAAACTACAACAAAAAACATGAAAAGAAAACACCTAAATACTACTCTACTCAGCCTCCACCTCCTCCTCCTCGGGTGGGTCCTCGGGCTCCTGACCCTCCTCTAGTGCCTCGGGCTCCAGCGGCGGAAGGTGACCCAGTCTCAAGGCCGCTGCCACGACGAGGTTGTGACAACCCGCGACGCCAAGCTCGGCCGCCATCGTCTTCCATAGGGAGTCGAGACGAGAGGCCATGTGCGAGAGGCCGAAGACGTAGTGGCCCGTGGTGTCCATTCCAGTACTTTGTGGAAGGGTACCAAGCCCAAGACGTTCCATGGAGTGAGATGTATCCGTAAATACATCTCGGGCCATGTTGAACAGGAGGGTATCCTTCATGCGCGGCAGCGAGGGGGGTCCAGCCGCGGCCGCTTACCGGCGGCCGGGTCCCTCGGCGGGCTCGGTGGCGGAGGGTTGCTCGAGCTCGAAAGCATTTGCTGTATACTAGCCGCGGCTAGGTTTTATGGAGAGAAGAGAGGATGTTGGAACGGTTGTGCAGAAAAGACGATGGCACGAGTGACCACCTTATACTCCCTCCGTCCCAAGTGAACTCTATTTTTAAGATTCAAACAACACATTAGTCAACACATAAAATTACCCTAACACCCTTCATCAATACATATACTCCCACTTTCCATTCAATGCCAGTAAGTTGCTACGGCAACAAAGGACAGTAGCTGAAAATGTGCAGAGCACACAACTGACATGACCATACAGTGAAAGTAAAGTTGAGCTGGGACAAGAAAAAATTGGCTGGAAATAACTGCCCACACAACACCATCCCTCTTCTCCGTGCGTATTAAAAATCATCGGGCGTCTCATCGTCTTCTCCGCGCGTACTAATAAAGAGTAGTAAGACGACACACCATCCTCTACCCTGCCACACACAGCATCCTCTTCTCTGCGCGTACTCTTCCTCTCCGTGGCGCGTGCCCTCATTGGTTCCCTTCGAAGCCCATGGAGTTACCCTTGCCGCACGATATTGCGGTCCTGATCGCGGGGTGGGTCGCCGCAACCTCCACCCAGCCCATGGATGACCTCTCCAGTCTGCGCGCCACCTGCAAGGCCATGCACGCGGCGTGCCGTGATCCCGCCGTTGGCAGGCGCATGGTGCTAGAGCGGGAGAGCAGCTGGGAGTGGTTCCAACGGCACCCGAACGGGAGCTACAACGCCCTCGTGGAGCGCTTGGCCAACCTGGGCAACCCTCATGCGTGCTACGTCACCGGGTTCGACCTTGTCTTCAACTACAGCCGCGCGCAGGCGCAGCGGGGCACCCAGTTCCCTGCCCAGGCGTCCGCGAAAGGCCACAAGGTGGCGGCCTACGTCCTTGCCATGCTCCTCTACAGCGCTGACCGCGGGGACCGCGACGCCCTCGTGTATATCCGACAGGTCAAAGGCGAGGCCCACGTCCGCGACAACGCGGCCAGGTCCGTCGCGATGAAGAGGACCAACACAGAGTGCTGCCGGTGTCGGAATCAAGCCATGTAGAGGCTCGACGTTTTCGTGAGCTGGAGGTTATTGCGTAGGCCTCCTCCGGGACTGCCACCGGTGGCACTGCCCGACATTGACGATTACGTTTGCCGCTGCCCAACAGGGGGGAACCAGGGGCCTGCCCGCTGCGACTGGTGAGGGTGGTACGAGTGGACCGTCTTCTGTATTGAGAACTGTTGGATTGAGCGTGGGTATGACCTGTTCTGCCATAACGTGTTGTACTCTATGGGTTATATTCCCTCCATTTCCTTTTGGACGCGCTACCTCTAGTTCTCCCAACGCCAATAAAAAGTGAACAAAGGGAGTACTGTATATAAAATAGACTTGTATAAGGCATGTTGATGTGTTTCTCCTATATATGCATGCTCGTCTCTGATGAATGTTGCACTTGTTGTGTTTCCCCTATGCGCGCTCGTCTTTTGTTTAGCCCCGTTTGCATCAAAGGAAACTCACAGGGCAGTTTAAAGGAATGGATTCCTCCGAAAGTGACACATGTGCTTTAAAAAATCTAGGTTCTATAAATTTTGGCTTCACTAATAATAAAGTTGTATAAATTGCTACTTCTATACAGGTTCGTAATTAAGTACTACTAGATATAAACACAGTGATATAAACAAGGATTAAAAAATAGCAGACGCATAAAATCTCTTCAACCATCAACACAGTGATATAAACAAGGATTAAATACTAGATATAAACATCGACGGAACCAAACAATAGTGTTCAACATACCATTCCAGGCAACAAACTAATTAATTTGACAGTACTAGCTCTTACGTAATCAAAAAACACAAAATAAACTAATCGACACATCTAGTCCGCACCACATCTCTTCAAGCAGCACCTTTAGTCCGTCAGCTAGCTCCATGCATCGTCCTGCACCACCACCTTGCTTGGGTCTACCTCCATGCATCCTGCATCACGACAACCTTGCTTGGACCACCGTCATTGTTTTCAGCAGCGATTAGTTTATGGCATCATCAAATCTGGAGTAATTTTTCTAGATCATTTGGGGCTGAAAAAATAGTTAACACACTATATGAGGAGAAAGATTAGGATATTATATGCTACCTGCGCCGTGGACAACATATCCGACTTTCATTATTCTGGTCGCCAGGATCATTCTGCCCCAAGTCATCTGGGGCAGCAGGTGGATGACTTTGATCATCAGGATAAGGACCAGGCAAGACTGGTCCGTGGTAAGGGTGGGGGTTGCCATTGAAAGGCGGAGGGTCCTCCTCATCACTCGGAAGGTGGTCCACAAAATCAAGACCTAGGAAATAAACTAGTACAGTCCATGAACGTCCTTCCCCGCCGACTTCGTTGCCTCTCCTGAGAACAAGGCTTCGAGGGATGTCAAGTGGATTATCCACCATCACCAGCAGAATGACCCTAGTCGGGTTTGGATCATTTTCATCCCAATGAAGCAACTGGCCAAAACTAGAGCAGGTTTGTTCAATAAACCTTCGCTCCTTTAGATACAAAGGATAACCAAGTAGCAAAATCCAACACCTTCTAGTAAACTGAGCATGACGCATATTAAGACTTGCCTCACCATGTTTTTCAAATCTGAACTCCCGATTCCCAACCACGTGGGGATTTGCTAGGACCAAAGCATCTCTCTCCAGTTTATTTCTTAACTTGTAGTACATGCCAATCCCATGGGGATGTGCACCGTAAGTAACTACGTACGTGCATTCTTGCCTGATCTTGGATGTACACTGCTATCTGGTCCATAAATTCATTACGCTGGGCAGGAGTTAGTACCTCATTTGTGACCGCAACCGCATATTCCTCATTTTTCTTCACGATTTCACCAGATATGTGGCACACGCTTCTAGTCCTTCTCAGAGGACCACCATCTTCTGGGATCATCAACCGCGGACAAAACCGACGGGGGTCGATGGAGAAGTTTGCCATTAATGAGCGACGAGCGACGAAGAAACAAATCTGCCTGAGAGAAACAAAGGGTGTACTATTAGTATTTGGAGGTTGCGGTTTCTTGGGAGTCTCTGGAGTACTCCTATATTATAAAGCGAAACAACATGGAACCGCCGCACATCCCCTGCAGTACTGCAGGTGCAGTAGCAGGGGCTGACATGTGGGTCCTATGGACATTGTAATGATGACACCGCGTATAGGGGTAACTTCCGGCCCGTTCCAGTCCGTGCAATAATAACATCGCGAGTCTCACGACTGTTCAGATTTTTGCAGGAAAACAACATGACAAAATGTGAAAAGAAAAAATAACAAAAAAAAGAGAAATACAACATCACGACTGGAGATGTTTTTCGATTCACGCACGAAGTGGGTTAAAGGTTAAAACTTGGCGTCGTTAAAGGATATGTTTTTGATAAAAGGAGAATTTTTTGATAATACATCAGACACATTGTTTATGAACATAAAAGACATATTACATTAACATACTACCAACACATATATTACAAACAAGAGTAAAGAAAACATGGACGAAAAACACGTAGAAACAAGAACAAAACTACTCCTAATCCTATTCTACTCGGAGGCCTCGTCCACCTCTGCCGCCGCGCGCGCCGTGGTCAACGCATCCTCTGGCGGCTCCGCCTCCGCCTCTGACAGCGGCGGCGACTCCTCTTCCGTCTCCACACCGAGCTTACAGGCAACACTGTGTAGAATCTTCCAGCAGCCTTGTACCCCAGCAACCTCCGCGATCGTCTCAGGGAGGGCGTCGAGACGAGCGGCCACAAAGCTTAACCCGAACAAGTACTAGCCAGCGGAGTCCATGCTGGGAGCTGGGGAAGCCTCCCAAGACCCAGACGGCGACAGATGAGAGATGTATTGTTAAAAACATCCCGCGACATTGTGTCCAACACTCTTGCATGTTCGACGGCGGAGGACACGTCGTCTTCGACATCTTTAATTCGGCACGTTAATTTGTCGATGCGGGTGGTAAAGAGGCAGACAGTCTCCTGTAACCAGTTGAGCTGAGGAGATACGGGCGCCACCATCAGTTCCACCGGCATTGACGGTGGTGATGGAAACGGAGAAGGAGGTTCGGAGGACGTCGGTGGCCTAGAGCGCTTCGGCGCGGGGCTACCCATTTATGTGGCGACGGAGGTGCAGAGAAAGAGCGAGAGGTGGTCGACGGTGGTGGGGGGAGAAGTTTGGAGGCTAGGATCTAAGGAGCGGTGCGGCGGAGAAGTAAGAGAACGGTGAGCCTTTATAGCGGGTCGTCGTCTAATAGCGGCCGTGTGGTGAGGGGTCCCTGTCTCCAGGCGTCGGTTTTTCACAGGCGGTTTTTAACTTTATCTCAGGCGGGTTTTACTTACCAACCGCCTGATAAGATATTTAATCAAGAATATTAATTAAGAAGAAGTAAATATCTTCACAGGCGGTTGGTACTTAATAACCGCCTGAGAAGATGTTTATCTCAGTCGGGTGTTACTTACCAACCGCCTGAGATAATGCCCGATACGGTTCTTCAGTTTCCTTATCTCTTGCTTCTTTTTTATTTAGATTCCAATATAAATACTCAAACATGTTTAGATTCTGCAAATTGTGTCCAAATTCGATGATTATTTCTTCTACATTTGTATAAAATTAACATCTACCACCTGAACAAAATATTTTAAAACTTGTATAGCTGACATTGTAATGTTTTGGTAAATATCAAATTAATTTCTACTCACATATTATTCACATTTGTGTATCTCATAAAAAAGATCCTTCACTCAAATTTGTTTGTATGAACATATTTGTATCATTTATACATGTATGAATTTTGTTAATTTTTTTAAAAGCATTCCATCATGTCAAAATTCAAATTATCCATCATTCTAACTAAATGCTCATATATATATGAGGCATTCATCAAATTATGAACACACATTGATTCCAAAAAATTTAAAAAAATCTGAAAAAATTCATAGAGGTTGGTATGATGAGTAAAAATGTCCACTGAAAAAATAAATGAAAAAGGCATTATATTCATCAAGATAGAAAAATGAAAAATAGCATTTGTTGTATGTTTTTTATGTTCTGACCAATTTCAAAAGATTTATGAAGTGAAATTTAATGGTAACCTTTACTTATCAATAATAATACAAAAAGTGGAATTTTGCCTTTTTGAAGGACCCACATTTAATCAAGAATATTAATTAAGAAGAAGTAAATATTTTCACAGGCGGTTGGTACTTAATAACCGCCTGATAAGATGTTTATCTTAGGCGGGTATTACTTACCAACCGCCATAGATAATGCCCGATACTGTTCTTCAGTTTCCTTATCCCTTACTTCTTTTTTTATTTAGATTCCAATATAAATACTCAAACATGTTTATATTCTGCAAATTGTGTCCAAATTCGATGATTATTTATTCTACATTTGTATAAAATTAACATCTACCACCTGAACAAAATATTTTAAAACTTGTATAGCTGACATTGTAATGTTTTGGTAAATATCAAATTAATTTCTACTCACATATTATTCACATTTGTGTATCTCATAAAAAAATATCCTTCACTCAAATTTGTTTGTATGAACATATTTGTATCATTTATACATGTATGAATTTTGTTAATTTTTTTAAAAGCATTCCAACATGTCAAACTTCAAATTATCCATCATTCTAACTAAATTCTCATATACATATGAGGAATTCATCAAATTATGAACACACATTGATTCAAAAAAATTTAAAAAAATCTAAAAAAATTCATAGAGGTTGGTATGATGAGTAAAAATGTCCACTGAAAAAATAAATGAAAAAGGCATTATATTCATCAAGATAGAAAAATGAAAAATAGCATTTGTTGTATGTTTTTTATGTTATGACCAATTTCAAAAGATTTATGAAGTGAAATTTAATGGTAACTTTTACTTATGAATAACATTACAAGAAAGTGGAATTTTGCCTTTTTAAAGGACCCACATTTAATCAAGAATATTAATTAAGAAGAAGTAAATATTTTCATACACGGTTGGTACTTAATAACCGCCTGAGAAGATGTTTATCTCAGTCGGGTATTACTTACCAACCGCCTGAGATAATCTTCTTCTCAGACGAGTTTGAATTACCAACCGCCTGAGATAATTACCTTATGATACCCGAGTATGAGGAACACGATGAACACACTACACATTCATTCATTCACACAGTTGAAGAACACACAAGATACTCATTGATTAACAATATTCAATCACACATCTCACAAAGGAACACACAAGATACACAATATTTACACAAGAACACACAAGATACACAAGTAATATTCAATCACATAGATGAACAAAGATAGATTTCATTCATTAACAATATTTATAAAACAGAAGCAACTAAAAACAACAAAAAAAAACTAATTAAATCGTACTCCTACTCCTACTCCTCTTCCTCCTCCTCCTTCCCCTCGTCCTCAGGCGACGACTCTGGCGCCGGTGCAATAGGAGACAGGACCGGTTGCACCGGCTGCACCGGCAGTGCAACCCCGAGGTTGCTAGCCGTCGCCTCCACCAGCATTCTGCAGCCCTCGGGGCCAAGAACCTGAGCCATCGTCGCGAACAAAATGTCGAGACGATCAGCCACCCCTGTGAGGGCGTAGAGGTAGTGGCCGATGGAACCCATTCCAGGATACTCTGGAAGGGTAACCAACCCCAAGGCACGCATGGCGCGAGACGTATTGTTGTACACCTCTCGCGCCATAAGGAGGCGCTGCTGGGTGTTGATCCTCTCGGGGGAGCTGCAACATGGTTTCTTGCAAGGTGGCTCCCTCGGATGGCTTGGCGGAGGAAGGTCAGCCATACTGGTGTTGGGTCATCGGAGCGGAGGAAGACGAAGAAAAGAAGAGGATTCAAAGTGAGCAACGCGCTTGTGGAGAACTAACAGGTGATAGCGCGTCTTTAAGGCCGTGCGGAGTGGAAGATGGAGCAGTTGGTTTACCGCATATTGAAAGATCGCGCCTCGGGGAAAAGAAAGGTCGTGCACGGTCGTCGACACATCTTCATAGACGGTTGGTGAGGGGTCTTTATGTAGGCGTTCATCAAATTATGAACACACATTGATTCAAAAAATATTAATGTAGTAAATATCTTCTCAGGCGGTTGGTAAGTAAAACCTGCCTGAGGTAACCGTCTTCTCAGGCGGTCGGTACTTAAAATCCGTCTAAGAAAATTGGAGTTTATATATACCCCTCAGCAGCGTAGGAAAAACCTAACCCGCGTGAAACACTTAGACGCCGTTAGGCTGCCAAAATTTCGTTTGCCGCCAAGTGTTCGCCCTCATCACTTCCTGGTACGCCGCCGAGCTTCGTCGTAGCCGCCGAGCTTCGCCGTCGCCGCCGGGCTTCGCCCTCGTCACTTCCAAGTACGCCCTCATCGCTGAAAAAGAGTGTCTCTTCTCGCCTGCAGCTACCTCGCCTTGCCTCACCTCACCATCCAAATCCAAGTGCCACACTTTGCGATTCTTGATACTAGAAAAAGGCTGGAGGATTTGCTTTTTGTCCCTTGCTTGATCAGTTATAGGTCCGGAGCTAGGCGCTGCCTAGTAAACCTCAAGAACGTGGTCGCCACTCTGAACGAAGATAGCCTATTTAGAATAAGAAGATAAAATTGCCATTACTGGTGAGCAACTTTAACATGCTTGTCACCCTCGCATTGTATAGGAACCTTTTGGTCAGTCGCCTTAAACCCTAGAATGCCTTATCAAATCCTAGAATGCTTCCATCTTTTTCTTCATGCAACACTTCATGTAGAGGTAATATGCCATTTATTAGATTTTTTGTCTTATTATTTCTAGCATGGAAAGCCCTAAGAAGACTGGTCCTGGTAGTAACAATAAAGAAGACAATATGGAGTTTACTGACTCCAGCAGTTCAGGCTCCTCTCACAGTCCATCAGATCCTTTTTCGAATATAAAAATTAAAAAGACTTCAGTGGATCTAGACCCGGAATATTGTCCTGCCGACGAGGTATGGATCAGGAATCTTAACTTCAGCTGTTCAAGTTAATGTTGGTTGTCAAGTATACGAAGTCTTATAATTTTTTTCTACCTAGATTAATCGCGAAGACAATGAGGTGACATCGGCTCCTAAAACCGCAGAAGGTTCTCCAATGGATGAATCCTCAACTTCACTCAAGCGGAAACGAGGGCAACGAGGTCCCAATAAGGGTCCATTGGACCGCATCATGTACATAACAATGGTTGGTCCAGGTGGGCTTCCCCAAGAACCACTGGATTCAGTTACCAAGTACCGTAATGCATGTAGTTTTCTTGGTAGGGAGGTTGTGCCGATCACAACTGAGAATTGGAGGAAATTACCCGAGCAGACCAGGAATGAGTTGTGGGAAAGGATAAAGAAACAATTCAAGTTCCCAAAAGGTACAGAAGAAGATGTAAAGAAAGCAACATTGGTCTCTTGCGGCAAGAAGTTTCGATGCTGGAAGAGTGAAATGAATGCTTATGTTAAGGCCGATAAGGTCCCTAGCCCGAGGAAGATGGGAAAAATCACACAAGCTCAGTGGCAAGAGTTTGTTCGTCAAAAGAGCACACCTGATGCTAAAGCTCTAAGTGCAACTAGATCAGAGCTTGCAAAAAAGAACAAATACCATCATCGCTTGGGGTCCGCCGGATATGCCCCCAAAGTCCAGAAATGAAATAAGATATTAGACGAAATTACCAGTAAGGGCAATCCTCACCCATTAGAAGGGTGCGATGAGCGAACTCAATGCTGGGTCTTTGCTCGGTCAGGTTTGACCAGCGAGGGCAAACTTGAAAAGCCCGACTCTCTGAATGAAGTAGAGGATAAAATGAAAGAAGTAATTGAAAAGCAACAGAAGGGTCTCTTCAAGCCGAAGAGGAAGAATGAACAACTTACCGCTATCTTAGGAAACCCTGAACACAGCGGACGGGTTCGAGCGGTCTCTTCTCAAATGTCTTGGCTAGATGGTTTCCCTAAAGATAAAGACACATATAGAAGACGTGAGAAGTTTAAGAAAACACTTGATGAAACGATTGCTCAAAAGGTCAAAGAAAATATGCAAGAAATAATGGAACAACTTAGACAATCGGGACAATTAGTGGCACCGAGTACAGTGATGGTTCCGGTGCAAAAGGAACAAGTAGTATCTCCAACTGCCTGACCTAGCAGCGTTGGTTCCCTGCCAGGCTCATGGTCAACCCATATGTTCCCTGTCGATGATATTGCTAACGACGAATCTTGTCGTCTTCTTGTCCTCATAGGCAGAGCAGGGAACAAAACCAAACAGGTTGCCACTGCTATGGCAAAGCCTGATCGTGACTTCAAACGGAATCCACTTTCGTTGTTTTATGCCGTGGTGCAAGTTCTTCAGATCATTGATAATGATTATGAAGATTATAAAATAGACCACATCACACCTGAGGGGATCGCGACTTTGGGGCAGGCTGTCAACCAATTAATCCTTTGGCACCGACGCGATATCGTGTTGGACGATGAGCCAATTTCTAGCCCCGTCGCATCTCCAAATACTGCAACCCCATCTTCTAAGGCGAAAGTGCATGAAGATCCACTCCCAGTCCAGGAAGATCCACTCCCCCTATGTCTCAGCAAGGATCATATCCAAGAGCAATAAGTTGGACAATAGCTTCAAGCAGTACCAGAGCAAGCTGTTGCTAGTGAAGAGCAACCAGTTGAGCAACAACTTGAAGTAGTACTAGAGCCAACTGCTGGGAGTAAAGAGCAATCAGTTGAACAACAGGTTCAACAACAAGCCAGTGTCCAACTTCCGACGACTACTCCTCGATCATCAGTGCCTATCAAAGTTACCTCATATGAAAATAAGAAACCTTCATCAGAAGTGTCAAAATATTTGGAAACTATGAAGGAGAATATTATAAAATTGAGTGCATCTCGTTCTTCTCATGAGCCATCATTAGGAGATATCAAGGAGTGGGAAGAAGACGGTGTCATGTATAATCGGCGGACGACTTTAGTTAAACTAGGAGTTCCAATATACAAGCTTGAGGATGTTCCTCCTGAATTTGAGAATGGGAAGCCATTCATGACATCCGTACAACTTAGCAAACAACCCGTCCAGCTCAGAAGAATGCATGAGTGGTACATCCTTTCCAGCACAAAATATGGTCTTAATTGCGTCACATTTCGTATTCCAAAAGAAGCATTCTGGAGCAGTGGAGTGGATAGACGAGTCATTTTATTTGAAGAGCTGCGTGCCCTTTTCCATCGGGGCATGCTCGAAATCAACCTGCTGCTCGTCTGGAGCTTGTAAGTGCTCTAATATTTTGTATTTGCTTTTCTTACTACACGCATACGCATTTCATGAGATTATAACAATTCTGGACTTCTTCAATAGGATGCAATACATGGATAATGAAAAGTTGGAGCGCAAGACAGGTATCCTTGACCCTAATAGGATTGCAAAGGTGCTATTCGACGTCCAGGCGGATCGAGACTCAGCATAGTTTAAACACATGAAAAAAAGATTTTGAAAAAGCAATCGCAAAACTTAAGAAGGATAAAAGGACAGAAGTTGCAGCTTACATAGGACATGCGATGTTTAACTTTGTTAGAGACGGCAAGGACCTCGTAAAGGCTCCGTACCACTTCGAGTAAGTTCGACACATGATATTGAAATAGCAATTATTGGTAATTGTTACCACGTGTGTTTGTATGTTTGCAGTAGTCACTACATAATGATCTTCATCAAGCCAACGCAGGGAATGGCAACAGTCTTGGACTCGGCCGATTTCTCAGCAGATCATTACAAAGATTTCCTTTCCATTTTGAAATTGTACGTTTATTCAATAATTTTAATTTACGCACATTTAGAATGTGTTGACAAGTTTTATATGCCATTTCTTGTATTACAGCGCTTGGCGGTTTTACGCGGAACGGCTTGGCGGTGAGAGACCTTCCAATATGAATGCACTGGACATTAAAACGTATTATGCTTGTCCGAAGAAGCCTGCTGGGAGTGTCTTATGCGGGTATTATGTATGCGAACATCTTCGGACCGCCGACGTATATAGAGTGAATCGTGAGGATGTAAGTTATCTTTAATGTTGATACCTTATTTTCTTACTTCTGTGTTTCATTTTCATTGTAACTAACATAGTTTAATACTTATATTCTCTGCTGTTCAATATTACCAGAAACATTATTTTCATATTTTGATTCCAACTTCAAAATTCAATTGCTCATAGTACAACTGCTCCAAAAATACCAAATAAATTCCTGTATACTCTCACTTTGATCTATACTTTGAGATTGTTCAAACCAATACATTCTAAACCTTGTTATGTGTTATATTGCAGCACACGAAGAATCTAAATGAAGAATGGCCGATTTGTAGAAGTATTCCTAGTGGAGGAGCCGACGAGATTGTTGCTAAACTCTGTCAATTCATTCGTCATGAAATTTTGCACAAAGTGGGGAGTTCTTTGATGAGGATGGTGCAACAGCTGATGTGCCAGAACTTTGCGACTATACCAATAGAAACAATTTTTAGTGAAAACTTGTAAACTTTGAGATGAATTGTATCTGTAACTTGTACAAATGTATATTGTTTTAGTGAAATTGACTTCTATGATGATAATATTGTCGAATTTTGTTCTGTGATGATATTATTGATTTTTGTTCCGTGATTATATTGAATTGACCTGGAAATTAGAAATAACAGTAGTAGTACTGCATAGGTTATACCTTATCACAGGCGATTATTAACCAACAGCTAGGCATGTCTGTGAAAAACAATTATCACAGATGGCTAGATACAAGTAAAGAACCATCTGTGATAACCTAATTATCTCAGGCGGTTACTGTTATGGTAGAAACCAGCTGCGGCAAAAGGTCTTCACAGGCAGCTTGATGTAGGTAAACATCCGTCTGTGATAACACCATTATCACAGGCGGTTAGTTATGCTGCAAGACCCGCCTTTGATAAGAAAATTATCACAGACGGATATATATGCTGCACGGTCCCAACGGCTCGGCGTGTCCCATCGACATAAGAGAAAATTAACACGTGTACGCCACACGTCTGACTATCCGAGCATTAATGCTTTGTCGCGATCATGTATGATGGCCGGACATGCATGCATGCTTTTGAAAGAGAGCTAGCAAGGTCTCCATCATGTTTCATGCATGATTGATCACTTGTTGATGAGGATTTGTGATGTTGATTTTCTTGTTTCATGATGAAATTTCTCTTGTTTTGTAATGTTCTATGTTACTGAACTCAATGTTGTTCGTCTATTCCATATGTTACTTTCTTCTCTGTCTGTTGTCTAATGAACTACGTACTCCGTATTTGTGTTCTATGTGTAACATGCATGTGCAAGACCTCGATCCACGATCATGTTAAATTGATGGTGTTATACAAGTGTTTTCTCTTTTTGTTGAAAAAACGATTGTCATATTTATTATTTGTATATTATTAATGTACATTAGTAAAATAAAGAATTAATATATAAATAAATATTATCATATGAAATATCAACATGGATGGTCCAATCCAACCTACGAAACAAAAACTTTTTTATCGTCGTACATCCAATGAAACATCAACTAGCATGGATCGAGATCCAGTATACAAAAACATGGATGATCCTATTGAATCCAACTTTGACAACAACAAAACGCACGTAAGCGACGGTCGTTCATTAACAGAGAATACAAATATATAGAACTGATAGTTCATTAAATAATAGACAGAAAACAAAATAACAGATGGAACAGAGGAACAATGACATTGAGTTCATTAACATAAAACAATAGTACTACAAAACAAGAAAAACAACATCACGAAACAAGAAAACCAACATCACAGACCCTTTTTTTCTCCTCGCGCCGAGGGCGCGCACGCAGCGCCACCGTGGCGGGGCTTGCCGGAGATCTCGCCGCTGGCCTTTCCAGTGTGCGAAGTAACTAACGCGCCGCACGAGGTCTGCGGAGAAGTTAAGAAGCCGTGGTGCAGGGACGCGTGCGCGACGTTCCACATGGATACAAGAGAGACGGAAGGATCTCTGAAGATTGTCTTCCACAGTGGTTTAATTGCGCCGCACGAGGTCTGCAAAGAGTTCAATGCGCGGGAAACGAACCGCTCCCTCGTCTACTCCGCACAGACCATATATAAGGCGCGTTGTCGGTTATGTACAAGCACAAAACTTTTGCACTCCTTTCTTCTTCTTCCATCATTCCACCTCCTAGCCCGGCGCTGACGAACCACCACAGCCATGGCCAACCTTCCGCCTCCTAGCCCGCCGAGGCAGCCACCCTGTAAGCGGATATGCTGCAGCTCCCCCGAGAGGGTGAACGACGACCAGCGCCTCATTATGGCACGAGAGGCGTACAACAGTACGTCTCGGGCCTTGGATGCCTTGGTTCTTGGTACCCTTCCCGAGTTTCTGGGATGATGGCCCAGGAGCTCGGCGCTGAGGGCCGTAGTGCCCTAGTGGCAGCGATGGAGAGGAACTTCCATCGCGGCGGGGTTCCACCGCCAGTGCAGTCGGAGCAATCGGCTCAGACGGAGCAGCCAGCCCACTCTCCTACTGCATCATCGCCGGAGGAGGAGGAGGAGAAGGAGGAGGAGGAGGAGGAGGAGGACAACGATGACGACGACGACGACGACGACAATGACGATGACGGCGATGACGACAACAATGATGATGATGACAACGACGATGATGATGATGACGACGACGATAACAACAGCAACGACGATAGCGACCACCACCACCACGACGACGACGACAACGACGAGGAGGAGGAGGACCGCTTGTTGTGGTTTGAGAAGTTAGGGGAGAGGGCGGAGGAGGCGAGGCCGACAGAGTAGTTTTAGGAGTTCTTGTACATATTTCTTTTGTAGTTTTAGGAGTTCTTATACATGTTTAGCTTCAATTCTGTTCTTGTACATATTTCTTGTGTTTTGTAATATATATGTGTTCATTCGTGTCAATGAATACTGGTGTGTTAGAATTGCTGGATTTCAATCAAGTGAATGTGCTCTAAGTTTAGTGATGTGTTAATCTGTCACAAGTGAACCGAGCAAATTGGACAAAAACAAAAGATCTTAGGGTTTGAAGCTCGTCTCGATTTGTAATTGCAAAGCTAAAGGAGACAAACAATGACTTTAAGCACGTCTCGCATCACTTTGTGATCGATGGACATCCGATCTGTCGCCCATCCTTGTCTCTTATTTGGGTTTCTTACATAGTGTAATTGGTCAATCATGTTTGCGGTCCGTGCATGTTAGACATAGCTATAATTAAAACACCTCCGTCATGTTTAACAACACTAACATGCATGCATATATATATACCTCAAATAGTACATGATGATCTTTCAACAAAAAGAGAAAACACACGTATAACATCATGAAACATGATCGTGGATCGAGGTCGCACATGCATGTTGAACATAGAACATAAATAGTATTAGACAACAGACAGAGAAGAAAAGAACATATGTAACAGGTGCGAAGGATTAGTCCCACCACGGAAAGTTGAGGTTGGTGCACCGATGTTATAAGGCATGGCGCACAGTTGCAGTTAAAAATCTGAATGAAAGTAATGCGTGCAGGACTAGGCCCATGTTCGCTGCAAGGCGTCCGCTGGCACGGACGCGCGGTCACGAAGTTGACTTAGGCGTGTACGGATGGATTTTTTTATATATCGTAAAAATTGTTTTCCCCGCGTGTAAATTTACTCCTAATGGGACGCGTCGAGCCGTTGGGACCGAGAGGATGCAAACCGCGGTTTCGAGGAAACCGGGGCCACCGAACGGTTCATAATTAAGCGCGGTTTCCTCTAGCGTCCGATCATCTCGACACGCCCGCTTAGACAACGACCCGCTATAAAGGTTCACCGTCCTCTTGCTTCTCCGCCACACCACTCCTTATATCCTATCCTCTAAACTTCTCCCCCCGCCATCGTCGACCACCTCTCGCTCTTTCTCTGCACCTCTGTCGCCACAAAAATGGGTAGCCCCGCGCCAAAGCGCTCTAGGCCATCGACGTCCTCCGAACCTCCTTCTCCGTTTCCATCGCCGCCGGCAATGCCGGTGGAACTGATGGCGGCGCCCGCATCTCCGCCCGCAGCGCCTGCACTTCCTCATCCTGGTTGGGTTGAGCAGACTCTCAATCTCCTCACCGACCGCATCGACGAACTCGATCGGCGCCTTAAGGTGGCCACCGATGCCAAGTCCGCCGCCGCTCATAGCGCACTAGCTCTCAACGCAGTGGCGTGGAAGGTCTTTTCCGACATAGATTGCTCGTGTCGCCGTCTGGGTCTTGGGACCCTTCCCCTCCACACGAGCGTGGACACCGCGGGCCACTATTGCTACGGGTTGATGACTGTGGCCGATCGTCTCGACGCCCTCCACGACACGATCGCGTAGGTTGCTCGGGTAGAGGGCCACCTGAAGATTAAGCACCGCGTCGCCGGGAAGCTTCGGACTATGACGGAGGTTGAGGAGTATGAGGCGGCTTGGGAAGCAGCGGTAGCGGAGGAGGCGGAGCAGGAGGCGTCTCTTGAGGCAGAGGTGGAGAGGCGGCAGCAGCGGCGGAGGAGGTGCGGGAGGAGGCGGCAGCGGCGGCGGAGGCGGAGGCGGCAGCAGCGGCGGAGGAGGAGGAGGAAGAGGTGGCACCGGCAGTGGAGAGGCGGCAGCAGCGGCGGAGGAGGTGCGGGAGGAGGCGGCAGCGGCGGCGGAGGCGGAGGCGGCAGCAGCGGCGGAGGAGGAGGAGGAAGAGGTGGCACCGGCAGCGGAGGCGGAGGAGGCGGCAACGGCGGAGGAGGAGGACGTGGTTTTGTCCCAGTAGAGTAGTATTAGGAGTAGTTTATCTATTTTGTGATCTCTGAGTAGAGTAGTATTAGGTGTAGTTTATCTTGTTCCTGCTGTCTACTACGTGTTTTCCTATTACTTGTTTGTTAATGAAATATGTCTTTATGTTCATGAACAATGTGTTCTATATATGCAGTATTGAAAAACTTATTTTATCGAAAACTTCTCCTATATGTTTGTAACTTGGGACCGTCTATATTTCTTGTGGCTGAATGAATGAAATCCGGTAAACATTATCCTTACAAGTAATAGAACTAAGAACAGACATAATGCATAATTAACTTGATTAGGAAATTACATCATCTAAATTGCTAACTAGTCCATAACCTGATGCAACAGGTGCATGAAAAGTACTTTATCCGTTGTAACTAATATCCGATGACATTGTTGATATATATATCGTATGTACCTGTGATACTCGTATCACAGGCGGCTTTGGATCGACGGCCTGAAGATGAGACATCACAGGGGAAAATGTTTTTTTGTAGTAGTAGTATATACTCTGTATATATTATCATTTCATTGCGACGAATGTTATATATAAAATGTTGATTGTTTACCTTTTACTAGACTATGGATTTGCCGTCCTCCTTTCGTGGACTTGGGTGTTCTGTATTTGCATGTCGTTTGCATTAGCACAATGATACATTTGGTGATTCATATTTTTGTTCATATTTTTTTGGAATGTCCCACTACCACATGACTGCTTTTACATCTCCATGAAAACAAAGATGAACGGCAGGTAGCGGTCCCTCGAAATTTTTTTTGTTCTTCTTGGCGCGCACAATTGAGATTTTCACAATTGAAACTTCACTCTGTGTGCCCAAAATTCCAGTCCTGCCCATTTGTAGCTAGCCACGATGAATATAAATGTGCGTCTCCCTCTAATCCCGCAGTGGCTTCCGTTCCCTGCACACATGTTCTCCTCTTAGTGCTATGTTCCAAACTTGCATTCCTAAGAAATTCCTGTGTGAGTGGTGGTGGTGACTGTGGGTACAACGTCGAGCGACCAAGTTTGACGGGCTCTACCGAACCTCTTTGTCGTCGACCCCGCCCTGCGACATCCCAGACTCCAGTTTTGTGCTACGTAAGTTCTACACAATCCATGCCGTCTTTTTATAGAGCTACTCCCTCCTTATCGCTTTAGTTGTCGTCCCAACAGCTACAGCCAATTCATTCCTAGTTGTCGTCCCAACTCCTTATATGCTCTTATGTTTCATGAATGTCTAGTATAAAATCTGATTAATGGTGCAATCGTGCAATCAACTATCCTCAATCGTTAGATCTGCATCCTACAGTCGATTAATCTTTTTATTTTACCCTAGCATCTGATTGCATTCTACTTGTTTCCATCATGTCAAACTTCAAATTATCCACCATTCTAACTAAATGCTCATATACATATGAGGCATTCATCAAATTATGAAGACACATTGATTCAAAAAATTTAAAAAAATCTGAAAAAATTCATAGAGGTTGGTATGATGAGTAAAAATGTCCACTAAAAAATAAATGAAAAAAGCATTATATTCATCAAGATAGAAAAATGAAAAATAGCATTTGTTTTATGTTTTTTATGTTCTGACCAATTTCAAAAGATTTATGAAGTGAAATTTAATGGTAACCTTTACTTATCAATAATATTACAAGAAAGTGGAATTTTGCCTTTTTAAAGGACCCACATTTAATCAAGAATATTAATTAAGAAGAAGTAAATATTTTCACAGGCAGTTGGTACTTAATAACCGCCTAAGAAGATGTTTATCTTAGGCGGGTATTACTTACCAACCGCCAGAGATAATGCCCGGTATTGTTCTTCAGTTTCCTTATCCCTTGCTTCTTTTTTATTTAGATTCCAATATAAATACTCAAACATGTTTAGATTCTGCAAATTGTGTCCAAATTCGATGATTATTTCTTGTACATTTGTATAAAATTAACATCTACCACCTCAACAAAATATTTTAAAACTTGTATAGCTGACATTGTAATGTTTTGGTAAATATCAAATTAATTTCTACTCACATATTATTCACATTTGTTTATCTCATAAAAAAGATCCTTCACTCAAATTTTTTTGTATGAACATATTTGTATCATTTATACATGTATGAATTTTGTTAATTTTTTTAAAAGCATTCCAACATGTCAAACTTCAAATTATCCATCATTCTAACTAAATGCTCATATACATATGAGGCATTCATCAAATTATGAACACACATTGATTCAAAAAAATTTAAAAAAATCTGAAAAAATTCATAGAGGTTGGTATGATGAGTAAAAATGTCCACTGAAAAAATAAATGAAAAAGGCATTATATTCATCAAGATAGAAAAATGAAAAATAGCATTTGTTATATGTTTTTTATGTTCTGACCAATTTCAAAAGATTTATGAAGTGAAATTTAATGGTAACCTTTACTTATCAATAATATTACAAGAAAGTGGAATTTTGCCTTTTTAAAGGACCCACATTTAATCAAGAATATTAATTAAGAAGAAGTAAATATTTTCACAGGCGGTTGGTACTTAATAACCGCCTGAGAAGATGTTTATCTCAGTCAGGTATTACTTACCAACCGCCCGAGATAATGCCCGATACTGTTCTTCAGTTTCCTTATCTCTTGATTCTTTTTTATTTAGATTCTAATATAAATACTCAAACATGTTTAGATTCTGCAAATTGTGTCCAAATTCGATGATTCTTTATTCTACATTTGTATAAAATTAAAATCTACCACCTGAAAAATATTTTAAAACTTGTGTAGCTGAAATTGTAATGTTTTGGTAAATATCAAATTAATTTATACTCACATATTATTCACATTTGTGTATCTCATAAAAAAGAAGATCCTTCACTCAAATTTGTTTGTATGAACATATTTGTATCATTTATACATGTATGAATTTTGTTAATTTTTTTAAAAGCATTCCAACATGTCAAACTTCAAATTATCCATCATTCTAACTAAATGCTCATATACATATGAGGCATTCATCAAATTATGAACACACATTGATTCAAAAAAATTTAAAAAAAATCTGAAAAAATGCATAGAGGTTGGTATGATGAGTAAAAATGTCCACTGAAAAATAAATGAAAAAGACATTATATTCATCAAGATAGAAAAATGAAAAATAGCATTTGTTGTATGTTTTTTATGTTCTGACCAATTTCAAAAGAATTATGAAGTGAAATTTATTGGTAACCTTTACTTATCAATAATATTAAAAGAAAGTGGAATTTTGCCTTTTTAAAGGACCCACATTTAATCAAGAATATTAATTAAGAAGAAGTAAATATTTTCACAGGCGGTTGATACTTAATAACCACCTGAGAAGATGTTTATCTTAGGCGGGTATTACTTACCAACCGCCAGAGATAATGCCCGATACTCTTCTTTAGTTTCCTTATCCTTTGCTTCTTTTTTATTTAGATTCCAATATAAATACTCAAACATGTTTAGATTCTGCAAATTGTGTCCAAATTCGATGATTATTTCTTCTACATTTGTATAAAATTAACATCTACCACCTGAACAAAATATTTTAAAACTTGTATAACTGATTGTAATGTTTGGTAAATATTAAATTAATTTCTACTCACATATTATTCATATTTGTGTATCTCATAAAAAAAAGATCCTTCACTCAAATTTGTTTGTATGAACATATTTGTATCATTTATACATGTATGAATTTTGTTAATTTTTTTAAAAGCATTCCAACATGTCAAACTTCAAATTATCCATCATTCTAACTAAATGCTCATATACATATGAGGCATTCATCAAATTATGAACACACATTGATTCAAAAAAATTTAAAAAAAACTGAAAAAATTCATAGAGGTTGGTATGATGAGTAAAAATGTCCACTGAAAAAATAAATGAAAAAGGCATTATATTCATCAAGATAGAAAAATGAAAAATAGCATTTGTTGTATGTTTTTTATGTTCTGACCAATTTCAAAAGATTTATGAAGTGAAATTTAATGGTAACCTTTACTTATCAATAATATTACAAGAAAGTGGAATTTTGCCTTTTTAAAGGACCCACATTTAATCAAGAATATAAATTAAGAAGAAGTAAATATCGTCACAGGCGGTTGGTACTTAATAACCACCTGAGAAGATGTTTATCTCAGGCGGGTATTACTTACCAACCACCTGAGATAATCTTCTTCTCAGACGAGTTTGAATTACCAACCGCCTGAGATAATTACCTTATGATACCCGAGTCTGAGGAACACGATGAACACACTACACATTCATTCATTCACACAGTTGAAGAACACACAAGACACTCATTCATTAACAATATTCAATCACACATCTCACAAAAGAACACACAAGATACATAATATTTACACAAGAACACACAAGATACACAAGTAATATTCAATCACATAGATGAACAAAGATAGATTTCATTCATTAACAATATTTATAAAACATAAGCAACTAAAAACAACAAAGAAAAACTAATAAAATCCTACTCCTACTCCTACTCCTCTTACTCCTCCTCCTCCTCCTCATCCTCCTGCGGTGACTCTGGCGCCGGTGCAATAGGAGACATGACCGGTTGCACCGGCGGCACCGGCGATGCAACCCCGAGGTTGCTAGCTGTCGCCTCCACCAGTGTTCTGCGGCCCTCGGGGCCAAGGACCTGGGCCATCGTCGCGAACAGAACGTCGAGACGATCAGCCACCCCCGTGAGGGCGTAGAGGTAGTGGCCGATGGTACCCATTCCAGGATACTCTGGAAGGGTACCCAGCCCAAAAGCATGCATGGCGCGAGATGTATTGTTGTACACCTCTCGCACCATGAGGAGGCGCTGCTGGGTGTTGATCCTCTCGGGGGAGCTGCAACATGGTTTCTTGCAAGGTGGCTCCCTCGTAGGGCTTGGCGGCGTAAGGTCGGCCATAGTGGTGTTGGGTCGTCGGAGCGGAGGAAGACGAAGAAAAGAAGAGGATTCAAAGTGAGCGACGCACTTGTGGAGAACTAACGGGTGATAACGCATCTTTAAGGCCGCGCGGAGTGGAAGATGGAGCAGTTGGTTTACCGCGCATTGAAAGGTCAC
The DNA here is from genome assembly GCA_036927565.1 of Tuctoria greenei. NCBI lineage: Eukaryota > Viridiplantae > Streptophyta > Magnoliopsida > Poales > Poaceae > Tuctoria > Tuctoria greenei. The sequence continues at coordinate 258,276,216 of JAYESD010000001.1, read as the reverse complement.
GCCTCGGGGAAAAGAAAGGTGGCGCACAGTCGTCGACACGTCTTCATAGACAGTTGGTGAGGGGTCTTTATGTAGGCGTTCATCAAATTATGAACACACATTGATTCAAAAAAATATCAATGTAGTAAATATCTTCTCAGGCGGTTGGTAAGTAAAACCCGCCTGAGGTAACCATCTTCTCATTCGGTCGGTACTTAAAATTCGTATAAGAAAATTGGAGTTTATATATACCCCTCAGCAGCGTAGGAAAAACCTAACCCGCGCGAAACACTTAGACGCCGTTAGGCTGCCAAAAATTCATTTGCCGCCAAGTGTTCGCCCTCGTCACTTAATGGTACGCCGCCGAGCTTCGCCATCGCCGCCGAGCTTCGCCCTCGTCACTTCCAGGTACACCCTCATCGCTAAAAAAGAGTGTCTCTTCTCGCCTACAGCTACCTCGCCTCGCCTCACCTCACCATCCAAATTCAAGTGCCACACTTTGCGATTCTTGATACTAGAAAAAGGCTGGAGGATTTGCTTTTTGTCCCTTGCTTGATCAGTTATAGGTCCGGAGCTAGGCGCCGCCAAGTAAACCTCAAGAACGTGGTCGCCACTCCGAACGAAGCTAGCCTATTTAGAATAAGAAGATAAAATTGCCATTGCTGGTGAGCAACTTTAACATGCTTGTCACCCTCGCAATGTATAGGAACCTTTTGGTCAGTCGCCTTAAACCCTAGTGCCTTATCAAATCCTAGAATGCTTCCATCTTTTTCTTCATGCAACACTTCATGTAGAGTTAATATGCCATTTATTAGATTTTTTGTCTTATTAGTTCTAGCATGGAAAGCCCTACGAAGACTGGTCCTGGTAGTAACAATAAAGAAGACAATACAGATTTTACTGACTCCAGCAGTTTAGGCTCCTATCATAGTCCATCGGGTCCTTTTCCGAATATAAAAAATTAAAAATACTTCAGTGGATCTAGACCCGGAATATGATCCTGCCGACGAGGTATGGATCACGAATCTTAACTTCGGCAGTTCAAGTTAATGTTGGTTGTCAAGTATACAAAGTCTTATAATTTTTTTCTACCTAGATTAATCGCGAAGACAATGAGGTGACGTCGGCTCCTAAAACCGCAGAAGGTTCTCCAATGGATGAATCCTCAACTTCACTCAAGCGGAAACAGGGGTAACGAGGTCCCAATAAGGGTCCATTGGACCGCGTCATGTACATAACAAGGGTCGGTCCAGGTGGGCTTCCCCAAGAACCACTGGATTCAGTAACCAAGTACCGTAATGCATGCAGTTTTCTTGTTAGGGAGGTTGTGCCGATCACAACCGAGAATTGGAGGAAATTACCCGAGCAGACCAAGAATGAGTTGTGGGAAAGGATAAAGAAACAATTCAAGTTCCCGAAAGGCACAAAAGAAGATGTAAAGAAAGCAACATTGGTCTCTTGCGGCAAGAAGTTTCGATGCTGGAAGAGTGAAATGAATGCTTATGTTAAGGCCGATAAGGTCCCTAGCCCGAGGAAGATAGGAAAAATCACACAAGCTCAGTGGCAAGAGTTTGTTCATCAAAAGAGCACACCTGATGCTAAAGCTTTAAGTGCAACTAGGTCAGAGCTTGCAAAAAAGAACAAATACCATCATCCGTTGGGGTCTGCCGGATATGCCCCCAAAGTCCAGAAATGGAATAAAATATTAGACGAAATTACCAGTAAGGGCAATCCTCACCCATTAGAAGGGTGCGATGAGCGAACTCAATGCTGGGTCTTTGCTCGGTCAGGTTTGACCAGCGAGGACAAACTTGAAAAGCCCGACTCTCTGAATGAAGTAGAGGATAAAATGAAAGAAGTAACTGAAAAGCAACAAAAGGGTCTCTTCAAGCCGAAGAGGGAGAATGACCAACTTACCGCTATCTTAGGAAACCCTGAACACAGCTGACAGGTTCAAGCGGTCTCTTCTGAAATGTCTTGGCTAGATGGTTTCCCTAAAGATAAAGACACATATAGAAGACGTGAGAAGTTTAAGAAAACACTTGATGAAACGATTGCTCAAAAGGTCAAAGAAAATATGCAAGAAATAATGGAACAACTTAGACAATCGGGACAATTAGTGGCACCGAGTACAGTGATGGTTCCGGTGCAAAAGGAGAAATTAGTATCTCCAACTGCCTACCCTAGCAGCGTTGGTTCCGTGCCAGGCTCAGGGTCAACCCAGAAGTTCCCTGTCGATGATATTGCTAACAACAAATCTTGTCGTCTTCTTGTCCTGATAGGCAGAGAAGGGAACAAAACCAAACAGGTTGCCACTACTATGGCAAAGCCTGATCGTGACTTCAACGGGAATCCACTTCCGTTGTATTATGCTGTGGTGCAAGTTCTTCAGATCATTGATAATGATTATGAAGATTATGAAATAGACCACATCACACCTGAGGGGATCGCGACTCTGGGGCAGGCTGTCAACCAATTAATCCTTTGGCACCGATGCGATATCGTGTTGGACGATGAGCCAATTTCTAGCCCCGTCGCATCTCCAAATACTGCAATCCCATATTCTGAGGTGAAAGTGCATGAAGATCCACTCCCAGTCCAGGAAGATCCACTCCCCCTATGTCTCAGCAAGGATGATATCCAAGAGCAACAAGTTGGACAACAGCTTCAAGCAGTACCAGAGCAAGCTGTTGCTAGTAAAGAGCAACCAGTTGAGCAACAACTTGAAGTAGTACTAGAGCCAACTGCTGGGAGTAAAGAGCAATCAGTTGAACAACAGGTTCAACAACAAGCCAGTGTCCAACTTCCGACGACTACTCCTCGATCATCAGTGCCTATCAAAGTTACCTCATATGAAAATAAGAAACCTTCATTAGAAGTGTCAAAATATTTGGAAACTATGAAGGAAAATATTATAAAATCGAGTGCATCTCGTTCTTCTCATGAGCCATCATTAGGAGATATCGAGGAGTGGGAAGAAGACGGTGTCATGTATAATCGGCAGACAACTTTAGTTAAACCAGGAGTTCCAATATACAAGCTTGAGGATGTTCCTCCTGACTTTGAGAATGGGAAGCCGTTCATGACATCCATACAACTTAGCAAACAACCCGTCTAGCTCAGAAGAATGCATGAGTGGTACATCCTTGCCAGCATAAAATATGGTCTTAATTGCTTCACATTTCGTATTCCAAAAGAAGCATTCTGGAGCACTGGAGTGGATAGACGAGTCATTTTATTTGAAGAGCTGCGTGCCCTTTTCCATCGGGGCATGCTCGAAATCAACCTGCTGCTTGTCTGGTGCTTGTAAGTGCTCTAATATTTTGTATTTGCTTTTCTTACTACACACATACGCATTTCATGAGATTATAACAATTCTGGACTTCTTCAATAGGATGCAATACATGGATAATGAAAAGTTGGAGCGCAAGACAGGTATCCTTGAACCTACTAGGATTGCAAAGGTGCTATTCGACGTCCAGGCGGATCGAGACTCAACACAGTTCAAACACATGAAAAAAAGATTTTGAAAAAGCAATCGCAAAACTTAAGAAGGATAAAAGGACAGAAGTTGCAGCTTACATAGGACATGCAATGTTTAACTTTATCAGAGACGGCAAGGACCTCGTAAAGGCTCCGTACCACTTCGAGTAAGTTCGACACATGACATTGAAATAGCAATTATTGGTAATTTTTAACACGTGTGTTTGTATGTTTGCAGTAATCACTACATAATGATCTTCATCAAGCCAACGAAGGAAATGGCAACAGTCTTGGACTCGGCCGATTCCTCACCAGATCGTAACAAAGATTTCCTTTCCATTTTGAAATTTTACATTTATTCAATAATTTTAGTTTACGCACATTTAGAATGTGTTGACAAGTTTTATATGACATTTCTTGTATTACAGCGCTTGGCGGTTTTACGCGGAACGGCTTGGCGGTGAGAGACCTTCCAATACGAATGCATTGGACATTAAAACATATTATGCTTGTCCGAAGCAGCCTGCTGGGAGTTTCTTATGCGGGTATTATGTATGCGAGCAACTTCGGACCGCCGGCGTATATAGAGTGAATTGTGAGGATGTAAGTTATCCTTAATGTCGATACCTTATTTTCTTACTTTTGTGTTTCATTTTCATTGTAACTAGCATAGTTTAATACTTATATTCTTTGCTATTCAATATTACCAGAAACATTATTTTCATATTTTGATTCCAACTTCAAAATTCAATTGCTCATAGTATAATTGCTCCAAAAATACCAAATAAATTCCTGTATACTCTCACTTTGATCTATACTTTGAGATTGGTCAAACCAATACATTCTAAACCTTGTTATGTGTTATATTGCAGCACAAAGAATCTGAACGAAGAATGGCCAGTTTGTATAAGTATTCCTAGTGGAGGAGTCGACAGGATTGCTGCTGAACTCTGTCAATTCATTTGTCACAAAATTTTGCACAAAAGAGTGGATTTCTTTGATGAGGATGGTGCAGCAGCTAATGTGCCAGAACTTTGCGTCTATGCCAATAGAAACAGTTTTCAGTGAAAACTTGTAAACTTTGAGATGAATTATATCTGTAACTTGTACATATGTATATTGTTTTAGTGAAATTGACTTCTCTGATGATAATATTGTTGAATTTTGTTCTGTGATGATATTATTAATTTTTGTTCAGTGATTATATTGAATTGACCTAGAAATTAGAAATAACAGCAGTAGTACTACTTAGGTTATACCTTATCACAGGCGGTTATTAACCAACGGCTAGGCATGTCTGTGAAAAACAATTATCACAGATGGATAGATACAAGTAAAGAACCATCTGTGATAACCTAATTATCTCAGGCGGTTACTGTTATGGTAGAAACCGGCTGCGGTAAAAAGTCTTCATAGGCATCTTGATGTAGGTAAACATCCGTCTATGATAACACCATTATCACAAGCGGTTAGTTATGCTGCAAGACCCGCCTCTGATAAGACAATTATCACAGGCGGATATATATGCTGCACGGTCCCAACGGCTCGACGCGTCCCATCAGCATAAGAGAAAATTAACACGTGTACGCCACACGTCCGACTATCCGAGCATTAATGCTTTATCGTGATCAGGCCGAACATGCATGCATGCTTTTGAAAGAGAGCCAACGAGGTCTCCATCATGTTTCATGCATGATTGATCACTTGTTGATGAGGATTTATGATGTTGATTTTCTTGTTTCATGATGACATTTCTCTTGTTTTGTAATGTTCTATGTTACTGAACTCAATGTTGTTCGTCTATTCCATATGTTATTTTCTTCTCTGTCCGTTGTCTAATGAACTACGTACTCCGTATTTGTGTTCTATGTGTAACATGCATGTGCAAGACCTCGATCCACGATCATGTTAAATTGATGGTGTTATACAAGTGTTTTCTCCTTTTGTTGAAAAAACGATCGTCATATTTATTATTTGTATATTATTAATATACATTAGTAAAATAAAGAATTAATATATAAATAAATATTATCATATGAAATATCAACATGGATGGTCCAATCCAACCTACGAAACAAAAACTTTTTTATCGTCGTACATCCAATGAAACATCAACTAGCATGGATCGAGATCCAGTATACAAAAACATGGATGATCCTATCGAATCCAACTTTGACAACAAAAAAACGCACGTACGCGACGGTCGTTCATTAATAGAGAATACAAATATATAGAACTAATAGTTCATTAAATAATAGACAGAAAACAAAATAACAGATGGAACAGAGGAACAATGACATTGAGTTCATTAACATAAAACAATAGTACTACAAAACAAGAAAAACAACACCACGAAACAAGAAAACCAATATCACAGACCCTTTCTTCCTCCTCGCGCCGAGGGCGCGCGCGCGGTGCCGCCTTGGCGGGGCTCGTCAGAGATCTCGCCGCTGGCCTTTCCAGTGCGCCAAGTAACTGACGCGCCGCACAAGGTCTGCGGAGAAGTTAAGAAGCCGTGGTGCAGGGACGCGTGCACGACATTCCACATGGATACAAGAGAGACGGAAGGATCTCTGAAGATCGTCTTCCACAGTGGTTTAATTGCGCCGCACGAGGTCTACAAAGAGTTCAATGCGTGGGAAACGAACCGCTCCCTCATCTACTCCGCACAGACCATATATAAGGCGCATCATCAGTTATGTACAAGCACAAAACTTTTGCACTCCTTTCTTCTTCTTCTTCGAACTTTCCACCTCCTAGCCCAGCGCTGACGAACCACCACAGCCATGGCCAACCTTCCGCCTCCTAGCCCGCTGAGGCAGCCACCCTGCAAGCGGATATGCTGCAGCTCCCCCAAGAGGGTGAACGACGACCAGCGCCTCATTATGGTGCGAGAGGTGTACAATAGTACGTCTCGGGCCTTGGACGCCTTGGGTCTTGGTACCCTTCCCGAGTTTTCGGGAATGGATACCACCGGTCGCTACCTCTACGCCCTCACGGGTGTGGCCGATCGCCTGGACATCTTGTCGGGCGGGGTTCCACCGCCGGTGCAGCCGGAGCCACCGGTGCAGCCGGAGCAATCGGCTCAACCGGAGCAGCCGGCCCACTCTCCTACTGCATCGTCGCTGGAGGAGGAGGAGGAGGAGGAGGAGGACGACGACGATGATGACGACGATGATGATGACGACGACAACGACGATGATGACTACGAAGATGACGACGACGACGTTGACGGCGACCACCACCACCACGACGATGACGACGACGATGAGGAGGAGGAGGAGGACCGCTTGTCGTGGTTTGAGAAGTTGGGGGAGAGGGCGGAGGAGGCAAGGCCGGCAAAGTAGTTTTAGGAGTTCTTGTACATATTTCTTTTGTAGTTTTAGGAGTTCCTGTACATGTTTAGCTTCAATTCTGTTCTTGTACATATTTCTTGTGTTTTGTAATATATATGTGTTCATTTGTGTCAATGAATACTGGTGTGTTAGAATTTCTGGATTTCAATCAAGTGAATGTGCTCTAAGTTTAGTGATGTGTTAATCTATCACAAGTGAACCGAGCAAATTGGACAAAAACAAAAGATCTTAGGGTTTGAAGCTCGTCTCGATTTGTAATTGCAAAGCTAAAGGAGACAAACAATGACTTTAAGCGCGTCTCGCATCACTTTGTGATCGATGGACATCCGATCTGTCGCCCATCGTTGTCTCCTATTCGGGTTTCTTACGTAGTGTAATTGGTTGATCATGTTTGCGGTCCGTGCATGTTAGACATAGCTAGAATTAAAACACCTCGGTCATGTTTAAAAACACTAACATGCATGCATATATATATACCTCAAAAAGTACATGATGATCTTTCAACAAAAAGAGAAAACACACGTATAACATCATGAAACATGATCGTGGATCGAGGTCGCACATGTATGTTGAACATAGAACAAAAATAGTATTAGACAACAGACAGAGAAGAAAAGAACATATGGAACAGGTGGGGAGGATTAGTCCCACCACGGAAAGTTGAGGTCGGTGTACCGACGTTATAAGGCATGGTGCACAGTTGCAGTTAAAAACCCGAATGAAAGTAATGCGTGCAGGACTAGGCCCATGTTCGCTGCAAGGCGTCCGCTGGCACGGACGCACGGTCACGAAGTTGACTTAGGTGTGTACGGACGGATTTTTTTATATAACGAAAAATTTGTTTATCCCCACGTGTAAATTTACTCCTAATGGGACACATCGAGTCGTTGGGACCGAGAGGATGCAAACCGCGGTTTCGAGGGAACCGGGGCCACAACCTGGTTCATAATTAACTGCGGTTTCCTCTAGCGTCCGATCATCTCGACACGCCCGCTTAGACGACGACCCGCTATAAAGGCTCACCGTCCTCTTGCTTCTCCGCCGCACCACTCCTTAGATCCTAGCCTCTAAACTTCTCCCCCCACCATCGTCGACCACCTCTCGCTCTTTCTCTGCACCTCCGTAGCCACACAAATGGGTAGCCCCGCGCCGAAGTGCTCTAGGACATCGACGTCCTCCGAACCTCCTTCTCCGTTTCCATCACCGCTGGCAATGCCGGTGGAGCTGATGGCGGCGCCTGCATCTCCGCCCGCGGTGCCTGCACTTCCTCATCCCGGTTGGGTTGAGCAGACTCTCAGACTCCTCACCGACCGCATCGACGAACTCGATTAGTGCCTTAAGGTGGCCACCGACGCCAAGTCCGTTGCTGCTCATAGCGCACTAGCGCTCAACGCAGTGGAGCGGAAGGTCTTTTCCGACATAGATCGCTCGTGTCGCCGTCTTGGTCTTGGGACCTTTCCCCTCCACACGAGCATGGACACCGCGGGCCACTACTACTACGGGTTGATGACTATGGCCGGTCGTCTTGATGCCCTCCATGAGACGATCGCGGAGGTTGCTGGGGTAGAGGGCCTCTTGAAGATTAAGCACCGCGTCGCCGGGGAGCTTCAAACTGTGAAGGAGGTTGAGGAGTATGAGGCGACTTAGGCAGCGGCGGCAGCGGAGGAGGCGGAGCAGGAGGCGTCTCTTGAGGTGAAGGTGGACGCGGCTATGGAGGCGGCGGCAGCGGCAGAGGAGGAGCAGGAGGAGGCGACAGCGGCGGCGGAGGCGGCAGCAGCGGCGGCAGCGGTGGCAGAGGAGGAGGAGGCAGCACCGGCGGCGGAGGCGGAGGAGGCGGCAACGGCGGAGGAGGAGGACGTGGTTTTCTCCCAGTAGAGTAGTATTAGGAGTAGTTTATCTATTTCATGATCTTCTGAGTAGAGTAGTATTAGGTGTAGTTTATCTTGTTCTTGCTGTCTACTATGTGTTTTCCTATTACTTGTTTGTTAATGAAATATGTCTTTATGTTCATGAACAATGTGTTCTATATATGCAGTAATTAAAAACTTCTTTTATCAAAATCATCTCCTATATGTTTGTAACGTGGGAGCATCTATATTTCTTGTGGCTGAATGAATGAAATCCAGTAAACATTATCCTTACAAGTAATAGAACTAACAACAGACATGATGCATAATTAACTTGATTAGGAAATTACGTCATCTAAATTGCTAACTAGTCCATCGCCTGATGCAACAGGTGCATGAAAAGTACTTTATCCGTTGTAACTAATATCTGATGACATTGCTGATATATATATCGTATGCACCTGTGATACTCGTATCACAGGCGGCTTTGGATCGACGGCCTGAAGATTAGAGATCACAGGGGAAAATGTTTTTTGTTGTAGTAGTTTATACTCTGTATATGTTATCATTTCATTGCGACAAATGTTATATATAAAATGCTGATTGTTTACCTTTTACTAGACCATGGATTTGCCGTCCTCCTTTCGTGGACTTGGGTGTTCTATATTTCATGTCATTTGCATTAGCACAATGATACATTTGGCGATTCATATTTTTGTTCGTATTATTTTTTTGGAATGTCCCACTACCACATGACTGCTTTTACATCTCCATGTAAACAAAGATGAACGACAGGTAGCGGTCCCTCAAAAAATTTTTCATTCTTCTTGGCGCGCACAATTGAGATTTTCACAATTGAAACTTCACTCCGTGCGCCCAAAATTCCAGTCCCGCCCATTTGTAGCTAGCCACGACGAATATAAATGTGCGTCTCCCTCTAATCCCGCAGTGGCTTCTGTTCCCAACACACATGTTCTCCTCTTAGTGTTGTGTTCCAAACTTGCATTCCTAAGAAATTCCCGGACTGTGGGTACAACGTTGAGCGACCAAGTTTGACGGGCTCTACCAAACCTCTTCGTCGCCGACCCCGCCCTGCGACATCTCGGACTCCAGTTTTGTGCTACGTATGTTCTACACGATCCATGCCATCTTTTTATAGAGCTACTCCCTCCTTATCGCTTTTGTTGTCGTCCCAACAGCTGCGGCCAGCTCATTCCTAGTTGTCGTCCCAACTCCTTATATGCTCTTATGTTTCATGAATGTCTAGTATAAAATCTGATTAATGGTGCAATTGTGCAATCAACTATCCTCAAACATTAGATCTGCATCCTACAGTCGATTCATCTTTTTATTTTACCCTAGCATCTGATTGCATTCTACTTGTTTCCATATATAAAATACACTACACCTCTGCCCCGAAATAAATGTCGCTCCGACAGTTTATGCTAGTGTATTTCTAGTACATTTCTATGTCAGGAAAGATAACTATTAAAAACCGCATGTACTATGTAATTTCTTGATTTAGAAGTAAATGATGCCAGGGTTATCTTATCAACCACTTCCAATGTTGTACTCTCGTTCCTGTGTTCCAAACTTGTATTCCTAAGATTTTCAGTTCCCACGGTTTATACACGTTTTTCTTGTTTTTCTTTCTCGGATTGTACGGTTTTTTCCTACTCCTTCATTTCTAATTCCTCCGTTCAAAACAGACATTTTCAGTTCATAGCAACCACACCACCCGATCTAAAATACACATCCTCATGTAATCTGACGTTATCACTGTTACTTACTATATATACTCTTTACTTTAGGAACAAGACACCAAACTGTCATGTCGTCTACAAGTAATCATGATGGGCAACAAGCACCTGGTATAACTATAAATGTGTTTACTATCAAAATACACATATTTATAACACGTTAATTCCTTTGTATCGTATGCAGAGAATATTGCAGAACCTCATGCTCAGGAACCCTGAGATTCGTCATCCCATGCTGGTACTACGAGTATAAATATGTACCGGACTCTACTAAATATTTTAGCATTGCAACTGTAGTTTCCTAGTCCCAGTTAACAGTTAATCAGTATATGTGATGGCGTGATTTATTGATGCCTACACACGCACGATGGGCTCTCTCGCCGCCGGCCACTCCGGCACCGGCGACCACACCCTGTTGCTGCTCACATCAGTGTCCTCCACGACGCATCTCCCTCCACCATCGCCACGTCCCATCCTTCGCGTGTCATGATGAACCCGTCACCCGCAAACCCCTGTCGCCGCCGGTCACTCCGGCACCGGCCGGCACCCACACCCTGCTGGTGAGTATCTGTGATGGCATGATTTATTGATGCCTACACGCGCACGCTGGGCTCTCTCACCGCCGCCACTCTGGCACCGGCGACCACGCGCATGCTGCTGCTCACTTCAGTGTCCCCAGAAACGTGTCTACCTCGACCATCGCCACGTCCCATCCTTCGCGTGTCATGATGACCCCGCCACCCGCAAACCCATGTCGCCGCCGGTCACTCTGGCACCGGCCGACACCCACACCCTGCTGGTGGTCACTCCACTGTCCTCCCCGACGCAGTTCCCTCCATCTCCACGTCCCATCGTTCGCGCGCCATGATGACCCCGCCGCCCGCAAACCCCTGGCCATTACGGCGTACCTACATGCTATGCCCCATATGACATGGCATATCCTGGAAAAAGTAGTCCAATATCATTAACCCCTGTCCACTAAGAAATATTAGTATCATATAGTTTAGAGATGCATGTACATGAGGGTTCATTGTTGCTTATATGATCTCAATTCCGTTTTTTACACTGCCAAATGCGTTGCTGATGTCTGGTAATTAACGCAAGATTATATTCATGTATCTGTTCTAGTAGCACTTTAGGGCAAGATGCTAACATGCAGAGCAAAATATCAGTATGCAATCCACCTAAATTTAATTCCTAGATCCGCCACACTGTCCTCCTAGCCTCGAGACTTGCTCCGGGGTGATATCAATGGACGCAGATCACCTGACTTATACGTTTATACTGCACGCGATGCAGTAAAGATCCAACGGAATCACACCGTTGGAACTTTACTGCATTGCCTGCAATAAAAACGTAAGTCACGTGAGATCATCGGTGTGATCTGGACGTCGATCCTCTGACTTAAATGTGGTCACTGCACTGCCAGACTGAACCCTAGCTTTGTTAAACGTTGCAAGCTGCCCGCCTCATCTGTCTTGCATCCTCTACCTGCTACCGTTGATGTCCATGACTCGCCCTGCCACCAATTCGCCTCGAGACGCGCTCCTACTGATGTCGGTCAGACCGAACCGGTAGTACTGCAGAGGATGAGCACCCGACGAACCCTCTCTTTCTCTAGCATCGCCAGCTACTGTCTTGCCCGCTTCGCAGCTGGACTGAAAATCCCCTGCAGTACTACGGGTGTTGTAGCGCCACTGACTACTGCCTGATGCCTGATTGTAGGGTATGAACAGCAACAAAGAAGTCAACAAGTCGATGCATCGCCCAATATGGAGCAAAATGCTGTTGCGACGCGGTGTTCCCACGCTCGTATTTGCCGCACTCGTCCTGAAGATGGTAAAACATCAGACTTCTTCTTCTTTCACACTATTTGTACATGATACTAGGTCTGGTCAGTTGCTAATTTGCTTTAAACGTTTACCGTTTAAATGACACTAATAGAAGGAAAGAAGTTTGGAAGAGGGGTGGCTAAAGGACTTAAGGTTGCTAAATTGCGCTATCTGGCATCTGCAAATAGAACGAATGACTAGAATTGGAAGCTACAAATTCAGTGGTCCGATAGGTTGGGTGCTGCGGTTGGTCCTAATCAACGACACTTTGTCGATGATGTGGTTATTACAACAAAAAAAATGAACCCCTCGCTGGTGTAAGGAAGTGGGCAGAGGTTGGCGATACTTCGAAGAGCGATATAGTGAGAGACATTCTGGTTAGTGTTGTGACACCCCACATAAGTATTTTTTTCTAGCGACCTCCATCTTGTACATTTATAACAGTGTGATATACAATGTACAGAATGCCTGGGACTTGGAGGACATAGATGATACCAGAAGAAAAATATTGAAGATTGCTGGTGAGCGCTACAAGGGGTGGCGATCGACATCGCATGCCACCTATAAGAAGTATTCGACCGATGAGGAACGTATACAAAACAAGCCTGTTGACGTAGCAGATTCCGATTGGTTGGCGCTTATGGACTATTATGGGTCCGAGCGATTCAAGGTCAGCTAGCTTTCTAATACCTTCATATCCTACAAAAACTATTTGATAACACCCATTCGTGAAATTAATTCTTAAAATTGCAGTCAATAAGCAGAACCAATTTACGAAATCGAAGTACTCAAAAGACAAAACACTTGCTTGGCTCAAAATCCTACGCCCAACTTAGTTACGAGAAGGTATGAAAACTAAATCATGCTTTTACTTTGCACTGCAATCATTCAATCAAATTTTACTTGTATTTGATGTAGTGAGACCCAGAGACCGGAAAAGAACCCAATGACATAGAACTGTGGGAGGCAAGCCATGTGAAGAACGGTCAATGGGCAAACGAGCAGGCAGAAGCTGTACATGTGAGAAACACTTCAAACAGTCCCCATTTAAATAAATATTTGCAATGTACATGTGACTTTTCTTTTTGTATATAGACCCAGGCATGTGCCCAAATCAACGTCAAGGAAGCTGAGCTGGGAGTCCCAATCCCAGATGAGGAAAGAAACAACATCTTCCAGCTTACTTATATATCCGCAACCGGTTTTTGAGGATCACCGTTTCAGGGGCGTGGTTATATGGCTAAACCTAATGTTTCTGAAAGACTGCGTATCCAGATGTCTGACCAGCTCGACCAGCAAGTTCGATCCTTGAAAAATAGAAATGAAGACCTCAGCTCTCAGGTGCAAGAGTTGGAAGGAAGAAATGATAATATGACCTCCCAGATGGATGGCTTTGTCCAGGCAAATGAACAGCTCAACCAGGAAGTCCGGGCTTTACATGATCAGATGGCAGCCAATTTTGCATGGCAAGAAAAGGAGCTAGCAGACAAGCGCAGAATGATGGAGAGCTTGCAAAATCAACAACGGCTAGCAGCAACTCCACAAAAGGCTCCTGCTCGCACCAAGTCGAAGCTGGATGTTCAAGAAACTATTCCTAGTACTACAACTCGTCGCGGTGCTATTTTAATGGGTGCAATGTTGCAAACTGAAAAAACTGTAAATAACATCCTCTCGCAACGACGCAAGGGTCCTTGAGCGTTGCATCAATTGCTGGATGTTTGTTGTTAAGTCGACAGACATATCGTGTGCGAATAAATTGATTCTGTTGCCACTAATTTTCAAACCTGGTGCATTAGGATTCTAGTGCCGCTAATTATGAAACATGGCATTAACATATTATTGCGACGAAAATAAACTGTTGCAATAGGAAGCTAGCTATTGCCACAAATTATAAAACGTTGCACTACAAACATTTGGCTATGACCAAAAAAGCGTTGCACTAGACTACTATTGCCACCACCTAGAGAACGTCGCATTACGACCCTGTTGCAACAGATTTGAATATGTTACATTACGAACCTATTGCCACACATCAGAAATCGTTGCAATACAATACTGTTGCCACGGTTTTGAAATCGTTGCAATACTGTACTATTCGCCATGAACTTGAAATCGTTGCAATACCGTATTACTGGCCACGGCTGTGAAATCGTCGCGATACCATATTATTCGCCACGAGTGTGAAATCGTCGCGATACCGTACAATTGGCCACAGAAGTGAAATCATTGCAACATCGTAGTATTCACCACGAATGTGAAAACGTCGCGATACGATATTATTCACCACGAGTGTGAAATCATCGCGATACCGTACTATTCGCCGCGGATGTGAAAACGTCGCGATACCATATTATTCGCCACAAGTGTGAAATCATCGCGATACCGTACTATTCAACACAGATGTGAAATCGTTGCAACACCATACTATTTGCCACGAATGTAGAAGTGTTGCCATACCGTACTATTCGCTACGGATGTGAAATCGTTGCAACACCGTACTATTCGCCGCGAATGTGAAAACATTGGGATACCATATTATACACCACGAGTATGAAATCGTCACGATACCGTGCTATTCACCACGAGTATGAAATCATCGCGATACCGTACTTATCGCCACAGATGTGAAATCGTCGCAAATAATGTACTATTCGTCGCAATACGTTAAATCGTCGCAATACGTTAAACTGTTGCAATACTATACTATTTTCCATGAATGTGGAGTCGTTGCAATACCATACTTTTTGCCACGAATGTGGCATCGTTAAAACACCGTTATTTTCGTTGCAATATGTTAAATCATCGCAATACGTTAAACCGTTGCAATACCATACTATTGGCCATGAACGTGGAGTCGTTGCAATACCATACTTTTTGCCACGAACGTGGCATCGTTGCAACACCGTTATTTTCATTGCAATACGTTAAATCATCACAATACATTAAACCGTTGCAATACCATACTATTTGCCATGAACGTGGAGTCGTTGCAATACCATACTTTCTGCCACGAACGTGGCATCGTTGCAACACCGTTATTTTCATTGCAATACATTAAATCATCGCAATACGTTAAACCGTTGCAATACCATACTATTTGCCACGAACGTGGAGTCGTTGCAATACCATACTTTTTGCCACTAATGTGACATCATTGCAACACCGATATTTTCATCGCAATATGTTAAATTGTCGCAATAGGTTAAACCGTTGCAATACCATGCTATTTGCAACGAACGTGGAGTCGTCGCAATACCATACTATTTTCCACGGATGTCAAGTCGTCGCAATAAACTATTGCCACGGCTGTTATCGCCACGAGTCAGAAAAACTATCACGACGTTCTATTTCGTTGTGGCAACAACCTATCACAACGAATTTCGACCTATTGCAACGATTTTTATCGTCGCAATAAACTGGAATCCTGGTAGTGTGTATTGGTGAGTTTATGCATAATAATATTAGTATTATTAGTCTCTCTTTATTCATATACTTGGGCAAAGTGTTTTTTGATTGTGGAGTCCATGAATGTGCTAGGTGTAGATGTTGTTATGATCTAGACATAATGCCATTATCATGTTATCATAAGCATCATACACCTTCACTATAGTCTATTTAGGTAATAATATGATTATGTTAATATGAATATGTTAGTGCTTGGATCCAACACTGGTTCTACGATGTTTAGGTTAGTCATTGTCTTAGGATGAATATTATGTTGCAACTCTTAAGGTATTTACTTAGCATGCAAGTGTGTTGTTTGGATAGTTAAGTAGCACTGGATGCATCGTAGTCCATGGGTTTTAGAGGTAGGCAGTAGATGGTGATAGCCCTATCCGTCCATTGTAATCCTCCACGTTCGCCTACGACGTAGTCTCTTGGCGGGAGCCGCCTGCCAGACCACGGTAAGCCCGTGCCCGATATGTTGGACCACTAAGACCTAGTATTCACCATTAGCATAGTCATGTGTACTATATTAGGTTATGTATATGAGTAATTAGAGCACAGTAGGAGTAGCTCCGTCTTGTAGTCTAACCCTTACTAGGACAACATTAACCTTAGAGTAGATTGCTTAGGTGTGTGTCACACTATCCTCGCTATCATCTTACCCCCATCTTGATAATTGATTAGTATCCCATAGCTTGATCATAAGAGTAGTGTCTACTTTACTCCATTACTTTCGTTTGGGATAAATACAATAGCCTTGGTAATACTCTTGGATCAAATGCTACACGACAGTTTCCGTGCGCTTGCGGATTTTTATCTGTGACATAAGAAATGTCAACAAACATTTCTGGCGCTGTTGCGGGGAAGGAAAAAGGAAGTGAAGTATAGCTATCACTTGTGATTAAGCTATATGTACTAATAGTTATTAGACAGGATTACTCTTGTATGTTTTCTCCTTTTGTGTGAAAACATGATAGTGTTAGCTAACCCATTTTATGGGACGGCCAACGAGGACGCAAGTGCTCAACTGCAAGATGATTCAAGGCGTACCTCAACAAATGTCCGCTGGGCAACTCCATTGCCTTTCGCGGAAGAATTTCAGCTTCCAGTAGGAGCCAAAGTCATCCATCCCCAAGCTTGGGGGAGGCTCCAAGAGTTCTTCTTGGTCTGCCTCCATAATGGGGTGGATAGTTGGCCCTTCATCCAACACTCATGTCATGGGTTGGCTCCACCAATCCATAACCACATTCATGCTGGAGCTGAAGGAGTCCTATTCTCATTCATCATGGATGAGAATATAGTCTTCACTCAAGGGGTGGATTGGAGAATGCTCTAGTTTCTTTAGCTTGGCATGCACACCACTTAACAAGGTGGACATGCTAGCTATAGAACTACACCTTGCATTGAAGTATCATGAAAATCAAGCCAATGGAGAAGTATTTACAATTATCAAAGTCATGGATATTCACATAATTTGTAAAAATCCATGTTATCATGGGACACTTGGGAAAAATTTCCCAAATACCCATGAGGATAATTTCCAAACAACAAGTCCAATGGCTATTATCTACAAGGAGGTCAAGGGTGGAATCAATATCACCCTTGTAATCATTGAGGCTATGGGAATTTCAATGGATTTAAGTTCAACTACCCTACCTTGGAATATCTTGTCCATGGCCAAGCATGAAATCAAGACAACATTTACATGAAGCTATTGGCCAAGGACAAGAAACTTAAAGAGCATTCAAGATCCAAGATATCCCACAATCACTTGTTGGGATTCCTACACTTCGACCAAGACCGTGCAACCTAGGGCAAGTGACCTTTTGGATGAAGCGTTTCTTGTTTGATTATGGAGTCCACATGTCATCATGCCCAAGGAAGTCTTTGATCCATGATGAAAGTATGGGTTAACTCAAAGGTACATCAAGAAGGTTGAAGTGGCACCCCTAAAGAAACAAGCCTCACAATGCTCATGAAAGAATATCTTCAAGTGGGAGAAGTCGTCACTACATCAGCAAGTCTTCATCAAGATGACGGAGGGGCTAGGGCCATCATGTGGTCCACATGTCCATCTAACATGCCAAAGGAGATTTGACATGTCAATCAAGATAAGTTGTCCACATCTTCAAACTCCAGGATTGGACGACAAATCATCGCACTAAACAAGACGGAGGTAAGTCCCACTCATCGGACTTCATAAATTCCGCGAGTCCTTCCCAATAGGTTAATAGGTAGTTATCTCATATATGATTTCCTAATTGCACATTTGAATTTCCCATCAATCTTTGCATTTGCATTTAGCATGTCTTAATTTTCACACTTGCATGTTGGAAAATAAAATTTCCAATCATCATAAAACTAAAATTTTGAATTAGGAAAAAATTTATTTCGGTATGAGCCTTGGGCATAACCACTTGAATTCATCCACCTAGTTCAAACAAAAAAATATTTCTCTTAATATTTATTGCATTTGCAAGTTGTTTCAAGTTGGGCAAAACAATTTGACACAGGGTACAATATGCTTTTGAGCTAACGCAACCTATTTTCGAGTTGTTTTGTTTGTTCTTGATTTTAGTGCAGCCAGGACAAGATTTGTAAAGAGGTTGGAAGGTCTCATTAAGCGCATATCACTCCATCAATCTCATTTTGAGTTCATGATGGAGGAATGCTCAAGATGGTGGCCCAATGTAGGAACAAGAACTCATTCAACTCCAACCTCAACTTGGCAGGAGACAATTAACATGAAGGCTACACCGAAATACATGGTTGTGTATTTCTCACACAACGATCTTCAACCTGGACTGCTCTACAAGTGAGGTACAAGTTTAAAATTTTCTGTCATTTGAATTGTATTAGGATTGAATGATATTTGCTTACATTGGTAAGGAAGGTTTACACCTTCTCATCATTCAATTCTTATGCATCCTCACAAGAGTAAGTTTTCGCATTGCTCTTTTTGATTCTTCAAAAAGAATGTCACCTTACATAGGAATAAATTTAAACAAGTACCTAGAATTTCATAAGCATTGCTAAAATTGACTTAGACATTTTCTACCTAGGTAATGCTTATGGAATAAAATAATGGTTGAATTGGTATGTAGCAACCTAGGAATAGTTTTGTCCATAATTTTTATTTAAAACTCATTCATGCATGGATCACCAATTTTCAAATTCCTAGGCAAGAAATTAAAAATGTTCAGAAGGATAAAATTGAGAATCTTGTTTGCCATGACCCAAATGAAAAATATTTGCTCTTGTAAAAAAGACTATGACGGTTAGAAATTTTACAAGATGAAGGGATCCATATAGTGTATTTATATCACTTGCATTGCTATGAGTAGGAGCTTTAGAAAATGTTCAACTTGATTTATCTATAAAGCCCCACTCCTAGCAATGATTCATACATTGTTCATGGATACACTGGAAATTAGACCAATGCATCTTTGGTCTTATTCTTCCCCGTGCGTACAAATGAAGACCCCTGGTACCTAACCCGAAAATTCATTTAACTATCCCTCTCTATCATAGAGAGGAAGTTTGCAGAAGTAAAATAACTATGCAGGCATTCAAGGATCCAATTGTTGGGAACCCTAAGTGGATTCCATTTCAATATCTCTTGGCCAAGGAGTAATTAGGATGATTTCTACCTATCAAAAATTAAGCTCAAAGGTCAACCATAACTATACGAGGCTGGAGATTTGACATGGAAACCCTCCGTGAGCAACCAATAGGCTGCTAAAAATATGTGAGAGCATTATGCTCTCAACTATTCTAAGCACCCATTCAAGCTCAAGAGAATTGCCACCATCATTGGGTGTAAGTTATTCCTTTGTGGCTAAAAGGTATGATGTACCTGAACCAAGGAATAACAAGATCACATCCAATGTATATTGGGTGCATGTTGTTCCTATGTGGCTAGAATGTATTTTATACCTTATCCAAGGAACAATGGATCACACTCGACTCGTGTTGAGTGCACGTCATCCCTTTGTGGTTATAGGTATGTTGTGCCTTAGCCAAGAAACGGATCATACACAAGACATGTTGGGTACAAGTCACTCCATTGTGGCTAAAGGTTATCATTATCTTAGCCAAGGAATAATGGATCAAACCCAATGCATGAGGGGTACAAGTTATTCCTTTATGGCAAGAAGGTATGATACACCTTAACCAAAGAATGACGGAACACAATCAACGCATGTTGAGTGCATGTCATTCCTTTATAGCTAAGATTATCATTACCTTAGCCAAGGATAACCAACCTATGGAAACCTTGAGATATGGATGAGTGACATCGACAACACCCTCCTCGACTACACTCATGGTACGCATGGAAGGCAACCCAATATCGACACTCAACCGTGTAATGTCAAAGCCATGCTGCAACAAGGTTAGGCCAACCTCATGGCCTACATTCGTCGTTAGGGTTTCAACCCCTATCGTGGACCCTGACCAAGAACAAGCTTGGGGGAGGACTGTCTCACACCCCATTTGACTCCCTTTATTTTATTTCTTTCTTCCCACCATATTTGCATTTAAAAAATTGAAATAACATAGTATAGGTTAGGTTAATAAAATAAAGGATGTGCGGTAAGAATATTTTTACTTTGCATAAGTTGAAATGATGAATAGTTGCTCTGTTTTATTTTTTCTAGTCTCTTGCATACAACTTAGTATTCTCCAAGTATTGTGTTTATTGGCCTAGAATATTCTTGCCTGAAACTTGGAAATTATGAGTAGCAAAAGCTAAGTCCGATTCTAGGTTGTTGTGGGATATGATATGGTGATAAGAGCTGCTAATATCCTAGTTGAAAGTAAAGCTTGATTTCACAGAGAAATTTAAAATGGGAGTTCCTCATTTGATAGAAATTCCTACCAAAGCCATATGTTGATTTGAATTAGATAAACCTTTTGCATATGCTATTTGCCTTCACATTGAGCTTGGTCAAACTAGTATGAACCTATGTGAGAATATTTTGATGCTTTGAAGATCAAGATTACACGAGCACATGCTAAACTTCTACACTAGAAGTTAACAAAATTCTATGATAGCATTCCACCATGAAAAAGGTACTCCATGATTTTCGTGCATAATACTCTCTCAAAATTAAAAAAGAGGAGTAGAAGACATGGCTACAAGAAAAAGAAAATGCATGCTCATGTACAAGAGCGTGAGAAAAAAAGAAAAAAAAGAAAAAATGAGAAGAATAAGTAGCCATGTTTCATCCTTACAAAAAGAGAGTGCATACAAAGGACTCATCTTCATATTCCCACTCCACAAATATTCCTTCACACTTGCACAAATCTTCATCAAAGTATGATTTGTTTTCTCCCAAGGATTACTCTTTTGACATAGCAATATATGTGTTGCAAATATGCCTACTCTTGATCCCTACCAAGCTCCACATACAAGCCTTACTTAGATGTAGGATAAGAAATGCAATGCTTTGGTGAGGATACAAATACCACTTCCTACATAGGAGTGATTGAGTGCATCATTTGAGGAACTTAAATCCAAAATCCATTTGAAATTCTCTGGAAATTTGAGTGGAACTCATGCATTAGGTGATGCATGCTCATTTTGCTGTTCTGTCCTTCAACCACCCAAGAAAAGGATGAGGCATAAGCCCCATAATGACTAAGAAAAAGGGTAAGGTACCATAGCCAATTTATTCAATGCAAGGTAGAATATTTTGTTGTGCACTTGGTAATTTTGCAAAATAGGACATGGTAGGAACTCCTGATCAACAACCTAAGTCTTTATCTTTGCTTCAGGACGAGCAAAGGATATGCTTGGGGGAGTTTGTTGACGGTCGTTATATATCAATTTCAACCGTCAATATAACTCAACTATGTGAAGGAAGGAATATTTCTTACACACATTATAGTTAGAAATAACCTAGTTCCACTTGTACTTGGAGCAAATAGTGGATGCAGGTATTTTATACAGAATTGAGGTGAAACAAGGATATGGATCATATAAATTATCATCCCATCCAATCAAGCGCCCACACGTGGCATCACATGGATCAAATGGCTCACAAAAAGAAGTAGCCGAGGCCACCCAACAGCGTATCATCCATATCAGCCAATGGGACCCACTTGGAAGTGACCTAGAGGAAGCACACCACAAACGGAGCCAAGACCAGGTCGGCCAACTAGGTCTTGGCGCCAAACGCGATCAACTTCCACGTGTCGACTCCTTGTAGTGCCCTGATAACGATGAAGATTGATTCGCGCGCTTTTGGTGGCGGGAACCAACCCTTCTCTAAGCTATAAATATGACCCCTCACCACTCACTTCAACACACATCACTTGAGCATTCACTCTCTTGTATACATTAGTTATCCAAGCCCTTAGTGGAGGTTAGGCTGTAGAGAGGAGCATCTAGTCCCAAGTACAAATTGAGAAAGGTATGACTCATGTATATTCTCTTGTATTTGTGACTTTATGCATTATAATAATAGTTTTATTTGTCTCTCTTTATTCATATACTTGGGCAAAGTGTTTCATGTTTGATTGTGGAGTCTATGTATGTGCTAGGTGTAGATGTTGTTATGATCTAGACATAATTCCATTATCATGTTATCATAAACATCATACACCTTCACTATAGTCTAATTAGGTAATATTATGCTTATGTTAATATGAATATGTCAGTGCTTGGATCCAACATTGGTTCAACGATGTTTTGGTTAGTCATTGCCTTGGGATGAATATTACGCTGCAACTCTTAAGGTATTTACTTAGCATGCAAGTGTTGTGCTTGGATAGTTAAGTAGCATTGGATTCATCGTAGTCCACGAGTTGTAGAGGTAGGCGGTAGGTGGTGACAGCCCTATCCGTCCGTTGTAATCCTCCATGTTCAACTACAACATAGGCTCTTCGTGGGAGTCACCTGCCAGACCATGGTAAGCCCGTGCTCGATATGTTGGACCACAAGCCCTAGTATTCACCATTAGCATAGTCATGTGTACTTTATTAGGCTATGTATATGAGTAATTAGAGCACAGTAGGAGTAGCTCCGCCTCGTAGTCTAACCCTTACTAGGACAACATTACCCTTAGAGTAGATTGCTTAGGTGTGTGTCACACTGCCCTCATTATCATCTCACCCTTGTCTTGATAATTGATTTGTATCCCATAGATTGATAATAAGAATAGTGTCTACTTTACTACATTGCCTTCCTTTGTGATAAATACGATACCCTTGGTAATACTCTTGGGTGAAATGCTACACGGCAGTTTCTGTGCGCTTGCGAATTTTTATCTGTGACATAATAACTGTCAACAACGAACTCTGGGGCTGCCTAGCGTCCTCCGGCTTCGGTCCCTTGCTCCTACCGAGGAGGGCTCCGGGGCTGCCTCGTGTCCTCCGGCTCTAGGCCCTTGGTCCCACCAAGGAGGGCTCTGGAGCTGCCACGCGTACTCCCACCCCGGGCTCTTGCTCCCACCGAGGAGGGCTCTGGAGCTTCCACGCGTCCTCTGGCTCCGAGCCCTTGCTCCCATCGAGGAGGGCTCCGGAGCTGCCATGCATCCTTTGGCTGCGGGCCCTTGCTCCCAGTGAGGAGGGCTCCAGAGCTGACACACATCCTTTGGCTTCGGGCCCTTGCTCCCACTAAGGAGGGCTCTGGAGCTGGCTTGTGTCCCACGACTTGCAATGGGCCATGGGCCCCGAAGAGTAAAGGACGGTGAGTCCTGTCTTGTCGCGCATTGAAGGCACAAACCTTCTCCATGCCCACAGGTGTGGTGCACGCCACTGTCAGGTACCTCTGCATCCAGTCACATCATAGTGAAGGCGCCGCAGGGCTACGCTATGCTGTCAGGTGGGTAGCTTACAACGACAAGGCAGACATATAGGACATTCCCTGCCATCATCAATGACTACGCATAGCCACTGCCATCCGACACGGCAAGACAGAGGGTCTTCAAGCCGCGGTCAGAGGCAGTGTACGCAAAAAGCCTTAGATCTTGTACAGGATAAGATCACCCGGGCCACTTGTTGGGCCCCAGACTCCACTTGTAAGCTGTCCGGCCTTAACTATAAAAGGATCGGGAAATGCCCATTACTAGATCATCTTCCCTGGTTGCTTGAACTAGGAGGCAAATTCACACTGAACACACGCATTCACACCTAGGAGAGCACACTCTCTAACAATACAACTCAAACCGTGGAGTAGGGTATTATGCTCTGACAACCCAAACCACATAAAACCATCGTCTCACCATCTCTCATATGTGCAACCTCACCTGAGGACTAAGCCCTGCCGATCAAGAACATCCGTGAGCTGCTCGCATAGCAGGTCTAGGGGAAATGTCACAAGAACACTTCGACATTTGGCGCACTAGGAAGGGGGATTTTTCTCTTAAGATGTTGCACTTTCACCGCAAGGAGGCCCACCGTCGATGTTTCTTAGCGTTGATGGTGGGTGACCCCAGAGCATCCAGCTCCGGCACCACCTACGAGACCCGCCGTCAACATTTATTAGCATTGATGGTGGGCAATGCCAGAGCATCCAGCTCCAGCACCACCCAAAAGGCCCGCCGTTGACGTTTCTTAGCATTGGTGGTGGGCGACGCCAAAGCATCCAGCTCCGGCACCACCCAGGAGGCCTGCCATTGACGTTTCTTAGCATTGATGGTGGGCACCGTCGGAGCATCCAGCTTTGAAACCTCCCAGGGGTCCCGTCGTTAATGTCCCGCACGTTGATGATGGGCGCCGCCAGAGTATCCAGCTCTGGCATCTCTCAGGGGGTCGGTCCCTGCTTCAAAGCGGGCCGATCTAGCCAAGCAAGCGGTCACAAGGCTACCACTCCTGTGGCAGTTACTGCGGCCACCACGAAATGACTTCCTATCGCCGCGACAACAATGATGCCGTCGGCTATGAGCGTGGACAACATGCGGGTCTTCTTAAGGTACTTGTGGCGTATTCGGGGTCTTTTGGTCGTCCTCTTGTTTGGTGTCCTGTGTTGCTAGACGGTCTCACCCATGAAAGGCCTAAGCCAAGTGGGAGGTCCAGGGTGTGCAACCTGCTTAGCCCGGTTCCGTACCCTAAGCGTGCACACTCTGCTTCCCCAGCACTACAGCTGAGTACTGGGCCAGACGACATACACCTTGAACAAGACAGGAGCTGAGGAATACAGGGTCTTTTGGTTATTTTCTTGCTCGGGGCATCGTGGTGTTGAATGGTCCCTCTCTTGAAAGGCTAATGCCAGCGGGAGGTCTAGAGTGTACAACCTGCTTAGCCTAGTCCTACATCGTAAGCGTGTACACTTTGCATCCCTAGTGCAGCAACTGAGTACTGGGGGCCGGTTGGCTCATACTTCTGCTAATTCCATCGCGGGATCCAGAGTGTGCAACCTGCTTAGCCTTGTCCTGCACCCTAAGCATGTACACTTTGCCTCCTCAATGCTGCGGCTAAGTACTAGGGAGCCGGACAACCCATACACCTGAGCAAGGCAATAACCATAACCTGGATACTGTCACACTATATTTCCATGTTCATTTAATTACACATTAATTTTATGTTCATGAATTTATGCTCGTTTTTGCATATTTCCTATCGTATGCACGATCACTCTTTCTGTGTCTCGTCCTAGTCAAAGTTATGCTATCCTGCTAAAGGCGGGCCCGTGTGAGGTACCTACAATGTGTTTGGGGTCTAATGGTCGTTTTCTTGCTCGAGGTCCATGGCGCCGAATCGTTCTCACCCTTGAAAGGCTAACACCGAGCTGGAGGTCTAGGGTGTGCAGCCTGCTTAGCCTAGTTCCGTACCCTAAGCCTGGAGACCTTGCCTCCCAGTGCTAACAGTTAAGTATAGGGGGTCGGACGGCTCATGCCCTGAGCAAGGCATTGACAATACTCTGAATGTTGTTGCACGGAATCACACATGCCTCGTATCTTAGCTAAGGACCGTAAGCCATAACAAAACTAAAGAGCAGGGAAGTGCTGACTGGCGAGCGAAATTACCTCTTGTCTATCTTGTGTCCAGGACATACAGGGAGCCCCCCGTCGACATTGAACACATCCGTGGTAGGTGCCATCAACACTTCTTCGAGCTCCAGCGCCCCCAAGGGGACCGTTGGCATCACTTCTCCAAGATTTGGTGCCCCCCAAGGGGGACATCGGTGTCACTTCTTCGAGCTCCAGCGCCCCACAAGGGGGCTGTCAACTTCCCTTCTTTGAGCTCCAGCGCCCCCAAGGGGGCCGCCGGCGTCACAGATTCGAGCTCCGGCGCCCCCAAGGGGGCCGCCGGTGTCACTTCTCTGAGCTCCAGTGCCCCGCAAGGGGGTCACCGGCGTCGCTTCCCCGAGATCTGGCACCCCCCATGGGGGCCACCGGCGTCGCTTCTTTGAGCTCCGGCGCCCCCAAGGGGGCCGCCAGTGTAACTTCTCCAAACTCTGGTGCCCCCAAGGGGGACGCCGACGTCACTTCTCTAGCTCCGGCGCCCCACAAGGGGGCCCCGACGTCCCTTCTTCGAGATCTAGCGCCCCCAAGGGGGTCGCCGACGTCGCTTCTTCGAGCTCCAGCTCCCCCAAGGGGGCTGCTGGCATCACTTTTCCGAACTAAGGCACGCCCTAGGGGGCCCGCTGGTGTCACTTTTACAAGACAAGATGAAGATCCCACCTGCGGGATTGTCACCTTTCCGGAGGTGGGCCCAGGGGCCACCATCGGTACCTTGCAGACCGGGTACCCCCGTGTACAGGCTAAAAGAAGCTCCGAAGCCGACCTCCCCACTAAGATGGACTCCGGGGCTGCCTCATGTCCTCAGGCTCCGAGCCCTTGCTCCCACCGTGGAGGGCTCTAGAGCTGCCACACGTCCACTAGCTCCAGGCCTGTCTCCCAACAAGGAGGGCTCTGGAGCTGTCACGCGTCCTCCTGCTCCGGATCCTAGCTCCCTTCGAGGAGGGCTCTGGAGCTGCCATGCATCCTCCGGCTCTGG
This sequence comes from Tuctoria greenei, assembly GCA_036927565.1. Taxonomy (NCBI): domain Eukaryota; kingdom Viridiplantae; phylum Streptophyta; class Magnoliopsida; order Poales; family Poaceae; genus Tuctoria; species Tuctoria greenei. The sequence continues at coordinate 258,249,568 of JAYESD010000001.1, read as the reverse complement.
GCCCTTGCTCCCACCATGGAGGGCTCCGAAGCTACCATGCATCCTTTAGCTCCGGGCCCTTTCTCCAACCGAGGAGGGCTCTAGAGTTGCCACACGTCCTCTGCTCCGGGCCCTTGCTCCCACTGAGGAGGGCTCCGAAAGTGGCATGTGTCCCACGACCTGCAATAGGTTATGGGCACCAAAGAGTAAAGGGCGGCACATCGTGTCCTATCGCCCATTGAAGGCACATGCCTTCTCCAGGCGCATAGGTGCAGCGCACACCCCTGTTAGATACCGCTACGTCGAGTCACATCGCAGTGAAGGCGCCGCAGGGCTACACCATGCTGTCAAGTGGGTATCTTACGGTGACAAGGCACACAAATAGGACATTCCCTGCCATCATCAATGACTACGCATAGCTACTGACGTCTGCCGTGGCAAGATGGAGGGTCTTCAAGCCACGGTCAGAGGCAGTGTACGCAAGAAGCCTTAGATCTTGTACAGGATAAGATCCCCCCAGGGCCACTGTCGGGCCCCGAACCCCACTTGTAAGCTGTCCGACCTTGACTACAAAAGGATCGGGCAGTACCCGTTACTAGATCATCTTCTCTGGTCTGCTTGAAATAGGAGGCAAATTCACACTGAACGTACACATTCACACCCAGGAGAGCACACTCTCTAGCAATAAACTCACACCGTGGAGTAGGGTATTACGATCCAGCGGCCCGAACCACGTAAAACCACCGTCTCACCATATATCATATGCGCAACCTCACCTGAGGACTTGTAACACCCTCATTTTCATGCATCATACCCTGCATCCATCATTAAATATGTTTAATATTCAGCAACATAAAAAGGAACAAGTTCAAAATGAATTTAGATCAAAACTGCACTTAACAATTCTGGGAAGTGCGGACTAGTTTGATTTTGGTGCGGACTAGTCTGATTTCTCTCTGACTTCCACCGGACTTGTCCGTTTGGCTGCGGAATAGTCTGTTTTTGCCTCTGGACATTTTCGGACTTGTTTGGCCCATAGCGGACTATTCCGGTATCCCAAATTGCTTGAAATTTTGCTAAGTACCTGGACTTGTCCGGACTAGTCCGGTATTCCAACGGACTTGTCTGTTTTTCCCTCTGACTAAAGTCGGACTTGTCCGATTTTGGCCAAACTTGTCTATTTTTCACCTCTAGATAAGTTCGGACTTGTCCAATGTCTGGTCCGAACTTGTCCGATATCTCTCTGTCAAACTTCGGACTAGTTCGACCCTTTTGCAGACTTGTCCGATAAATCGTGACTCCGAGTTGATCTTTTGTTTCACGACTTGTTTCTTGGGTTTTATGTTAAGTGAGCCTAGGGACGTCATGCCTAACTCTTTTAGAGCCCATGTGGGACTCTAAACCGACCCCTACCCATCTCAAACTCGAAATCCACCCAACCCTAGCCCTCCACCTCTATATAAACAACCCCACCCCTTGGCTTGACATCTATTTGCCACTTTTCCACCACACCCAAACCCTAGCTCATGAATAGCCGCCACTAAGGAGGGAGAAGGATATCTAGAGCAAGAAGAAGAAGAGGAGGAAATGAAAGAGGATCAATATCTCCATCAAGTTTCGTTCTACATCACCAATGCACCATCAAGTTCTTCATCAACCCTAGATTGTCAAGATCCAAGTGTTGCCTCCAAGATCCTTGATTTATTGGAGTTCTAAACACCTGGTATACCTTCTACTTCCTGTTCCTTACGTGAACTCAACCCCAAATCTCCAAATTCACATTGATCTAGAAAACCCTAGTTCGCTAGTTCTGCGAAGTGCGGACTAGTTCGGTCCCTAGCGGACTAGTCCAATTTTCCTGGTTAAATTGTGTTGAATTAATTCTAAAATTAGATCGAATCAAATCCAAACCTGTATAAACATGTTAGAAGCTATTAGAACTAGTTAGTAAACATTAAAAGCAACTCATTAACAAGTTCCACCTTGCATTTGCATTAATCATGCATGTCATGTCATATTGAGTAATATTTGAGCACTCTTTGATTGTGTTTCTTGTCTTGTATGTTTATTGTTTGGATTCGACGGATTTGCACTAAAGAGTGTCGCGGATTATCTCCAACAGCAAGAGTTCAAAGGCTTTAATTCCAATCAATCCCAAGAGCAAGGCAAGTGTCCTTGAACATATTGATCCTGTTTTGACAGTAAATGTTTTATTTGCAAAACTGCATGCTTGTGTCAATTTGATGGCAAATCCTATGATAGGAAGTTTACTAGTTTTGTTTAACCACCCTCGTGACTTGGTATTTATGGTACAGAGTCGGGAAGGGCTTTTTACTTCATTTTGCTTCACTTAATTAATTGGGATGACAAAACAACTATACCACTTAACTTAGTTATACATTTATGAGATTATGATTAACATGAACTAGTTAATATGATATGGTAATGGGTGAACTAAGAAAGCTTGGTATGTGGATGGGTTGGATGTTATGGTGGTTTGCTTGCTTTACATCTAAGGACCGGCTTGTAGAGCAATCATCCAGGACTTACAGTGCCACCACGAGGCCAAGTATGGGTGCGGCGTAGCTGATTAATTAGGACTTTGCCAGTGCTATTTGGACCATTTAAGATGCTCGAGGAAGGGGTAGTCGGATTGGGTTTGTTGATGATTGTTGGGACTACCCTTGGGATCTGAATGGCACAAGAGGGGACCCTTGGTTGAAGATGTGCTCACCTGGAGACATTGCCACCGGTGAAACCTCAGTGGGGTACAAATAGGCCAGTTATCTATTTGTAAAGGCTATTTTTTGATCTCTTGGCCACACACCGATGGAAGTGTGAGATGGCATAATAGTGGTTTTAGTCACCGCAAGGTGATGAAATCACAAACACGTGGGTAAAGTGGTACAAACTCTGCAGAGTCTAATAAAACTATCATGACAGTCGTGCTCCCAGTTATGAGCAACCTGGACCCTCACATGATTAGAGGAAACTTGGTTTTGGGATGGTTTTTGGGATGGTTATGGCTGGTTATGAATTAAATTCTGGTATTGATTATGGTTATTGGTAATGATAAATCTGGAATATGGATGATGGTAATGGAATATGGACTGGTACTATGTCATTATTTATGGTTTATGATGGGTTTATTCACATACATATAATATATTGCTTTTTCAAATGTTTTAATGTACTTTTCAACACTTAGCCTTTATTATATTCGTCATTTGAATCAGCTACATGTCATACTTTCCACACTTGTTGAGTACGACATGTACTCACCCTTGCAATTCCCCCACCAACAGTTGTAGGTCAGGATTGGGAGTATAACGATGATAATGTGGAGTTCTAAGCCGTGTCTACCGTCAGCTTTGCTTGTGGACTGTTGGAGCTACGCTATACCCTATTTGCTTAGTTTGCTCAGTTTAGTTTATTTCCGCTGCATTAGTTGAAACTTGTCATTAATATTCATTAGAGCTTGTATTCGAGGATAATATGAATTGTGTATTAAAATTTTATAATTAATCTTGTGCTGGGGTAATTTTCTGTATATCCTTTTGTGATTGCACTCGTGTATGTGTGTTGAACGTCCTGGGCAAACATATGCATTCACTTGGTTCATTTTCGGAACCAGGTGTCAAAAATTGGTATCAGAGCCATAGGTTGAACATAGGACACAACCTAGGTAGAATGGCCACTTTAGAGCACTCAGGAATTGATGTGTTTTTGTTTGGTGTGCTGTTTGCTATATATTGGTTGCTTGTGTGCATAATAGAGGATTTTGGGATGCTTTAGCATTGCCATGTCCACATAGGCTAGTGTAGTTAGTTGCTTAGTTTCATATCCCTTGATGCATACAGTTGGGGGCATTTCTAAATTCTTATCTCTTGCTTTTCTTCAGATGGCGAGGACTCATAACCAGAGGGATGGCCACGATGAGGAGGAGAATAATGGAGCACCTCAGAACAACAATGGACAAGGACCTGCCCATGGAGCTATCAACATTGAGCAGCTTTTGACTGTGCAAAACCAGCTCATACAGACCATGATACAAACTATGGGACAGCTGCAGGTTGGTAACATCAACAATCAGCCTCACATGCCTCCACCGCCACCCCCACCTCCTCATAACCGGTTGGGAGAGTTCATGAGGACTAGGCCGCCGACCTTTGCTCAAGCCGCTGACCCTATGGATGCAGATGATTGGTTGAAGTACGTAGAGAAGAAGCTTGCTATTGTCCAATGCAGTGATCCAGAAAAGGTTATATTTGCTTCTCATCAATTAGTTGGAGTAGCTGCGGATTGGTGGGATTCTTTATGCAATGCTCATGAGAATCAGGAAAGGATCACTTGGGCCGAATTCAAGGAGAGCTTCCGTTCTCACTATGTGTCGGAAGGTGTTATGATCTTGAAGAGGCAAGAATTTTAGAACCTAAGGCAAGGAAGGTCAAGCGTGAGTGAATATCTCAATAAATTAACTCAACTTTCAAGGTATGCGCCTGATGATGTGAGCCGGGACAGCCGGAAGCAATATTTGTTTATGAGAGGCTTGAACAATGAAATCCAAGTGCAATTGATGAATTGTGATTATGTTAACTTCTAGAAGCTTGTGGACAAAGCAATCGTTATGGAGAACAAGGTCCGTGAGATGTAGCAAGACAACAAGAGGAAGACGCCATATCAAGGATAGCAACAAGGAAGTAATGTGCGCCCTCGCTTTGTGCCACCAAATGTGCCATATTACAGCTCCTCTGCTCTTGTACAGCGCCCTGGTTATGCACTGTGCCCAGCTCAGTTTGTGAAGCAACGCCCTGTCATGCAAGCACCTAGGCCTCCAATGCCTTAAGCACCTCGTGCCAACTTTCCTGATCGAAACGTTCAGAATCAAGTCCGTCCAAATTCTGGTGCAGCAAAGAGGTGCTATACTTGTGGAGAAGCTGGACACTTTGCATATCAATGTCCTAAGTCAGGCCTCAGTCAAGGAAGCAATGCTCAAAGACCAAACCCAAGACCCAATGGGGGAGCGCTGCAAGGAAACCGTGGATAGCAGAATTTTGCTCGCGGCGACTTGAAACATGTCTCTACAGAGGATGCTCAACAAGCGGATGACATGGTCATTGGTTTGTTTCTCGCAAACTCCAACCCGACGACTATGTTATTCGATTCTGGAGCATCACATTCATTCATTGCATCAAAAGATGTTGCCAAGTATAGTTTTTCTATCTCTCATATGAAGTTTACTCTATTGGTTAAGTCTCCTGGAAGAGAGATGAGGACAGATATAGTATGTCCAAAAGTAAGCCTTAGAATAAGGGGTAGACTTCTTCGCCAACCTCATTGTTTTGGATTCTCAAGGATTGGACATTATACTTGATATTGACTGGTTGAGGAAGCACAATGGAGTCATCGAATGTGCCACGAAGATGGTGAAGTTGACCAATGAGAAAGGGATCACCGTAGAATTTGAATCATCTCAACACGCACCAAAGCAATTGGAGCTTAACCACATGGACGGTGCCGCAATTGAGGAGATTCCAGTGGTGTGCGAATTTTTGGATGTGTTCCAGGATAAGTTGCCAGGTATGCCACCTGATTGCGAGATTGAATTTGTTATTGAACTAATACCTGGAACTGCACCTATAGCTAAGAGGCCATATAGGATGCCTCCTAAGGAGTTAGCAGAGCTCAAGAAGCAAATTCAAGAGCAACTAGAGAAGGGTTTTATTCGCCCCTGTTCTTCACCTTAGGGAGCGCCCGTTCTATTTGTGGACAAGAAGGATGGGTCACAAAGGATGTGCGTGGATTACCGAGCTCTCAATGAGGTGACCATCAAGAACAAGTACACCTTGCCACATATAGAAGACTTGTTTGATCAGATGAAGGGTGCTTGTGTTTTCTCCAAGATTGATTTGAGGTCGGGGTACTTTCAAATGATGATTAGACTATCAGATATACCCAAGACAGCTTTTAGGACACGGTATGAATCTTATGAGTACACCGTGATGTCTTTTGGATTGACAAATGCACCTACGTATTTTATGTACCTCATGAATAAGGTCCATAGAGTACTTGGATAAGTTCGTTGTGGTGTTCATTGATGATATAATGATCTACTCGAAGGATGAGAAGGAACATGAGGAACACTTGTGGCTTACGTTGCAGAAATTGAGGGAGCATCAATTTTATGCCAAGTTTAACAAGTGTCAGTTTTGGTTAAAAGAAGTGTCGTTTTTGGTTCATATCATCTCAGGAGGAGGAGTATCAGTCGACCCCAGAAAGTTGAGGGACGTGTTGAAATGGGAGTCCCTGCAGAATGTAAAGGAGATCCGGAGTTTTCTTAGGATGGCTGGCTATTACCGTAGGTTCATCAAGGACTTTTCCAAGATAGCCAAGCCAATGACGGAATTGTTAATGAAGGGGAAAGCTTTCCAATGGACCCAAGCTTGTCAAGAGAGTTTTAAGGAGCTAAAGAAGAGGTTAACTACAACCCCAGTTTTAGTTTTGCCGGATGTGAGAAAGAGTTTTGATACATATTGTGATGCGTCACGACAAGGACTTGGATGCGTGCTCATGCAAGAAGGTCAAGTGGTTGCATATGCATCGAGGCAATTGAAAAATCATGAGCAGAATTATCTAACACATGATTTGGAACTCGTAGTCATAGTACATGCTTTGAAGATTTGGAGACATTACATCCTTGGACATAGGTGTGAAATTTATACGGATCATAAGAGTTTGAAGTATATTTTCACACAAATGGATCTGAATTTGAGGCAACGATTGGAGCTCATCAAAGATTATGATTTGGGTACCAATTATCATACAGGGAAGGCTAATGTTGTGGCCGATGCATTGAGTAGGAAAGGAGTAAGTCATCAACTCACAGTTCGAGAGTTGTCATCCGAGTTATGCAAGGAGTTTGAACAGTTGAATCTCAGATTTGTGAATGAGATGGGGATGATGGTGTTAAATCTGACTTTGGAGCAAGAAATTCGAGAGGGTCAAACAAAGGATGAGGAAATTCAGGAAATCAAGGAAAGAACCCAAGAGGGAAGAGAATTCAGATTTGATGAGGACGAACAGGGTACCCTATGGCTTGGAAAGAGGATTGTCGTGCCTAATGTGAAGCATATTCGGGAGACAATATTAAACGAGGAACATGACTCACCATATTCAATTCATCCCGGTTGTACGAAGATGTACAAGGACTTGAAGACTTGTTATTGGTGGGCTAGCATGAAAAAGGACATAGCTGAATATGTAGCATTGCGTGATGTGTGCCAACGGGTGAAGGGGGAACACCAAAGGCCAGTTGCATTATTGCAGCCATTGAAGATTATTGAATGGAAATGGGAAGAAATCAACAAGGACTTTATAGTTGGATTGCCATGTACTCAGTCCGGTTACGATTCAATAAGGGTATTTGTGGATCGTTTGACAAAGTCAGCTCACTTTATTCCCGTCAAGACCACTTTTAATGGAGATAAGTTGGCGGAACTGTATATAGGAAGAATAGTGTGTTTGCATTGAGTTCCAAAGAAGATAGTATCGGATAGAGGTTCTCAATTTACCTCCAGGTTTTGGCAAAGGCTGCATGAAGCATTGGGAACAAGGTTGAATTTTAGCTCAGCATATCACCCTCAAACGGATGGACAAACTGAGAGGACCAATCAGATTTTAGAGGATATGTCAAGAGCTTGTGCTTTGAAGCATGGAAGAAGTTGGGAAAAGAGCTTTCCACATGCGGAATTCTCATACAACAATAGTTACCAAGCAAGTTTGAAGATGTCACATTATGAAGCATTATGTGGAAGGAAGTGTAGGACACCCTTGTTTTGGAATGAGACAGGGGAGAATCAAGTATTTGGCCCTGACATGTTGCAATAAGCTGAAAAACAAGTTCATATCATCTGTGAGAACCTGAGGGCTGCTCAATCAAGGCAAAAAGGCTATGCAGGCAATAGGAGAAGAAAACTAGCATTTGAAGTGGGAGACTTCGTTTACCTCAAGGCGTCGCCAATGAGAGGTCATAAGAGGTTTAACATAAGGGGCAAGTTAGCACCTCGATACATTGGACCATTCAAGATTCTGAACAAACGGGGAGAAGTAGCATATAAGTTGGAGATGCCAGCTTACTTAGCAGATGTTCATGATGTCTTTCATGTTTCCCAGCTCAAGAAGTGTTTAAGGGTACCATAAGAACAAGTTCTAATGGAAGAATTGGAATTAGAGGCAGATTTGACTTATGTCGAGCAACTAGTCAAGATCCTGGAAACCAAGGAGAGGGTTACAAGGAACAAGGTGATTCGATAGTGTAAAGTGCAATGAAAGCATCACACAGAATCAGAGGCAACATGGGAGTTGGAGGATGATCTTAAGAAGAATTTTCCCTATCTTTCTCTTACGCGTCGAATCTCGAGGGTGAGATTCATTTTAAGGGGGGGTAGGTTTGTAACACCCTTATTTCCATGCATCATGCTCCGCATCCATCATTAAATATGTTTAATATTAAGCAACATAAAAAGAACAAGTTTAAAATGAATGTAGAGCAAAATCGCACTTAGCAATTCTGGGAAGTGCGGACTAGTCCGATGTTGGTGCGGACTAGCTTGATTTCTCTCTGACTTCCATCAGACTTGTCGTTTGGCTGTGAACTAGTATGTTTTTGCCTTTGGACATTTTCGGGCTTGTCTGGCCCATAGCGGACTAGTATGGTATCCCAAATTGCTTGATATTTTGCTAAGTCCCTGAACTTGTCCGGACTAGTCCGATATTCCAGCGGACTTGTCCGTTTTTCCCTCTGAATAAAGTTAGACTTGTCCGATTTTGGCCAGACTTGTCTGTTTTTCCCCTCTGGATAAGTTTGGACTTCTCCGATGTCCGGTCCGAACTTGTTCGATATCTCTCTGTCCAACTTCGTACTAGTCCAGCCCTTTTGCGGACTTGTCTGATAGATCGCGACTCCGAGTTGATCTTTTGTTTCACGGCTTGTTTCTTGGGTTTTACGTTAAGTGGGCCTAGGGACGTCATGCCTAACTCTTTTAGAGCCCATGTGGGACTCTAAACTGACCCCTACTCATCTAAAACTCGAAATTCACCCAACCCTAGCCCTCCACCTCTATATAAACAACCCCACCCCTTGGCTTGACATCTATTTGCCACTTTTCCACCACAACCAAACCCTAGCTCGTGAATAGCTGCCACCAAGGAGGGAGAAAGAGATCTAGAGTAAGAAGAGGAGGAGGAAATGAAAGAGGATCAAGATCTCCATCAAGTTTCGTTCTACATCACCAATTCACCATCAAGTTCTTCATCAACCCTAGATTGTCAAGATCCAAGTGTTGCCTCCAAGATCCTTGATTCATTGGAGTTCTAAACACCTGGTATACCTTCTACTACCTCTTCCTTACGTGAAGTCAACCCAAAATCTCCAAATTCATGTCGATCTAGAAAACCCTAGTTCGCTAGTTCTGCGAAGTGCGGACTAGTCCAGTCCCTAGCGGACTAGTCCGATTTTCCTGGTTAAATTGTGTTGAATTAGTTCTAAAATTAAATCGAATCAAACCCAAACCAGTATGAACTTGTTAGAAGCTATTAGAACTAGTTAGTAAATATTAAAAGCAACTCATTAACATGTTCCACCTTGCATTTGCATTAATCATACATGTCATGTCATATTGAGTAATATTTGTGCACTCTTTGATTGTGTTTCTTGTCTTGTATGTTTATTGTGTGGATTAGACGGAATTGCGCTAGAGAGTGTCGCGGAGGATCTCCAACACCAAGAGTTTGAAGGCTTTGATTCCAATCAATCTCAAGAGCAAGGCAAGTGTCCTTGAACATACTGATCCTGTTTCGACAGTAAATGTTTTATTTGCTAAATTGCATGCTTGTGTCAATTTGATGGGAAATCCTATGATAGGAAGTTTACTAGTTTTGTTTAACCACCCTCGTCACCTGGTACTTATGGTAGAGAGTCGGCAAGGGCTTTTTACTTCTTTTTGCTTCGCTTAATTAATTGGGATGGGAAAACAACTATACCACTTAACTTAATTATGCATTTATGAGATTATGGTTAACATGAAATGGTTAATATGATATGGTAATGGGTGATCTAAGCAAGCCTAGTATGTGGACGGGTTGGATGTTATGGTGGTTTGCTTTCTTTTGATCTAAGGACCGGTTTGTGGAGCGACCATCCAGGACTTACAGTGCCACCATGAGGCCAAGTATGGGTGCGGCGTAGCTGATTTATTATGGCTTTGCCAGTGCTATTTGGACCATTAAGGATGCTTTGGGAAGGTGTAGTCGGATTGGGTTTGTTGATGTTCGGTGGGACTACCCTGGGATCCGAATGGCTCAAGAGGGGGTCCTTGGTTGAAGATGTGCTCAGTTGGAGACATCGCCACCGGTGAAACCTCAGTGGGGTCTAAATAGGCTAGTAATCCCTTTGTAAAGGCTATTTTGTGATCTCTTGGCCACACACCGACGGAAGTGTGAGATGGCATAATAAAGGTTCTAGTCACCGCAAGGTGATGAAATCACAAATACGTGTGTAAAGTGGTACAAACTCCGCAGAGTCTAATAAAACTTTTATGATAGCCGTGCTCCCGGTTATGAGCAACCTGGACCCTCATATGATTAGAGGAAACTTGGTTTTGGGATGGTTATGGCTGGTTATGAATTAAATTCTGGTATTGATTATGGTTATTGCTAATGAGAAATCTGGAATATGGATGATGGTAATGAAATATGACCTGGTACAATGTCATTATTTATGGTTTATGATGGGTTTATTCACATACGTATAATATATTGCCTTTTCAAATGTTTTAATGTACTTTTCAACACTTAGCCTTTATTATATTCGTCATTTGAATTAGCTACATGTCATACTTTCCACACTTGCTGAGTATGACATGTACTCACCCTTACAATTCCCCCACCAACAGTTGAAGGTCAGGATTGCGGAGTTCTAGGCCGTGTCTACTGTCAGCTTTGCCTGTGGAGTGTTGGAGCTGCACTATACCCTATTTGCTTAGTTTGCTCAGTTTAGTTTATTTCCGCTGCATTAGTTGAAACTTGTAATTAATATTCATTAGAGCTTGTATTCGATGATAATATGAATTGTGTAATAAAATTTGATTATTAATCTTGTGCTGTGGTAATTTTCTGTATATCCTTTTGTGATTGCACTCGTGTATGTGTGTTGAACGTCCTGGGCACACATATGCGTTCACTTGGTTCATTTTTTGAACCGTGTGTCATAGGACTAAGCCCTACTGATCAAGAACCTCCGCGGGCTACTCGCATAGCAGGTCCTGCGGAAATGTCGCAAGAACACTTTGACAACACTTAATAGTGACTTAATTGTGTTTTAATGTGCTCTGATGTCGATGTTACCATACTTAAAGTCCCTACTCATCGCGCGTCATTAATGCGGAGCTAATGACACGTTAACCAGGTCTTGAAACAACTAATTTATGTTCTTGAATGTCCACACCGTTACTGGACAGATGGAGATATGAAATCCTTCCCGTTGGAGAGGTAGTGTCCGAGTCCACGTGGCAGCACCGGAGCAACCCTTAGCAAGGAGGCAGGTCCGGGGCTGTGTAACACGTGGTAGTACCGAAGACACCCTTAGGAGGGAGGCAGTTCGAAGCTGCAGGGCACGCGACACCACCGGAGCCACCCTTAGCAGGGAGGCAGGTCCTGAGCTGCGGGACACATGGAAGCACCAGAGCCACCATTAGCAGGGAGGCAAGTCCGCAACTGCAAGACATGTGGAAGCACCAGAGCCACCCTTAGCAGGGAGGTCGGGTCCGGAGCTGCAGGTCATGTGGCTGTGTCGGAGCCCTCCTCGGCGGGTAAGTGGGGTCTGACATCGTGAAGCACTGCAGGTCATGTGGCTGTGTCAGAGCCCTCCACGCCCGGTAAGCGGGGTCCAGCATCGCGAAGCACGTGGTAGTCTCTGGGTACCTCCCCTCTTGGGAGGTGAGACCCAACTTTCTTCCTTGTATGCGGGGGTACCCGGTCTACTGGGTACCGATAGTGGCCCTCGGGCCCACCTCGGGGGAGGTGACAATCCCGTAGGTGGGGCCACCATCATCAACTCTAAGAACGTCAATGGCGGCCCTCCTGGGAGGTGCCAAAACTTGGTGAAAGCGCAGAAGCACCCATCATCAACACTAAAAACGTCGACGGTGGGCCCCTTGGGAGGTGCCGATGTTGGAGCTTGAGGTCTGACGGTGGAGCCCGAAGAAGGGTGAACTAGGACCCGAACAAGAGTGATAGTAGAAAGAGTAATACAGCTCACCGATTACAATCTTTTTGCTCTTAGTATCGTTGTGGCTTAAAGTCCTTAGCTGGGCTTGAGTAATACAATGCGACGGTATCCAAGTACTGTTTGCTGCCTTGCTCAGGAGTGTTTGCTATCCAGACTCGCTGTACTTTGCCGCAATGCGAGAAAGGTAGAGTGTGCATACTTATGGTGCAGGACCAGGCCACGCAGGCAGCACACTCTGGACCTTCCATTGGGATTGGATTTTCAAGCGAGTAGGCCATTCATCGAGCACGGGATCCTTAATGAGAAAACTACCAAGAATACCAAGACACATCACAAGTACTGCAAGTTGCCTGTCTACGACAAGATAGCACAACTCCAACTATGTGCGAACAGAAAGATGTAATAGAGCAAAAAGGGGACAATATGCATAATAGTGAAGCATAATTATATGAACACAGTGGCAATATCCGGATTATGGTTATTACTTTGTCCAGGAGCATGTGCCTTTTAGTCCCCAATACTGAAATGCAACACTGGGGAGGAAGAGTGTGCTGGCTTAGGTTCACAAGGCACAAGCTTAGGGTGCAAGACCAAGCTAAGCAGGCAGCACAGTCTTGACCTCCTACGGACATTAGTCATTCGGGGGACGTTCGACCCTAGTACTCAACCGCAACATTGGAAAGGTAGAGTGTGCATACTTAGAGTGTGGGACCAGGTTAAGCAAACAACACACTCCGGACCCTCTATTGGCATTAGTTTTTTATGGAAGTGACCAGTCAACTCCATTGGACTTCGAGCAAGAAAATAACCAAGGACACGAAATACGTCACAGGTACTTGGCAGCGTCATTTTTGCTATGGCGGAAGGTAGTCGTCGTGTGGTGGCAGATGTAGCCATGAGGCAAAGTGTACATTCTAAGAGTGCAGGACTAGGCTAAGCAGACTGTAGACTTTGGACCTCCCACTAGCGATGTCATTGTTGCAGTGGCGGTAGACACTATGTAAGAAAGGATCATATGAGACACACCTGATTGAAGAAGGGAGACGAACAAACTGTGCGTCTCCGTCATCGCGTCTCGCATTACGTTGGCAGCAGAGACGGGCTTCAAAGCGCGTCGCTGATCGAACTAGGTGCGAGACACGCTCAAAAGAAGCGCGTCTCCTTTCTTTTTGTCATAACAGACATTCTTTACGGTGTCATTGGAGACACCGCTGGCGCGCGTCGCTCACCAGCTTACAAGCGTGACAGGCCTTACAAAGCACATCACAGATATATTGACTAATCCAAGACACTCTGTTATGTACCGTGTCACAGATTCATTAACTTATGTGAGACGGGCTTTATAGAAGCTTGTCTCCTTTTTGTAGGTTATCCGAGACGCTCTCTGCTACAGCTCGTCGCGGATTGTTTACAGGCACTATTATTAGAAGCTAGCAAAGATTTGGCAGCCGTATTACCAGTGTTAGCAACATACTATTCATGAACATATGTATAGCCAAAATTATCACACGTTAAATAGAATGACCAATCAAATATTACCAAAGTGTAAATCATGGTTATCAAGTATACTAATTACACAACAACGACTATTCATCCTGATTACAATGTAACTAATTACACACATCATAATTGTCATCATCTCAAAATTCTCCCGATCAATGACTTCATTGACAATGAGCCTTCATAGCCTCTAATGCTCCGACTGAGACATCCTAAAATTCAATTGTAATAAACACAAAAACAAATTGGTATACAATTGTAATAAACACAGGAACTGTTAGTGAATGGAGAACAGATCTTACTTGTAGCACATGCAGTTGGTGAGCATCTGCAAGGCATCAGCAGAGAAATTGTTCTCATGGTAAAGGACATGGTACTGAGCTAGTTTGCTTGTCCCTTAAAAAAACAAACAATTTACATTCCATTGATGCTTTTATAGCTTGATATCAAAAACTCGTGAGAGAAACACCAATCACATAGGTACCTTGATTCTAGCATGGCTGCAGAGGTAGAAATCAAACTCAGTTGGATGGCAAATGCTAGTGTGAACCATAGTTCCTACAATTTCAAGGGTTTGCGAATCAGAATTTATTATACATTGATAGTCCAAACAAATACATTACTACTGCATTGGACATAAACAAGGAAGATGAATGTATACCATAATAAAAATTCCCCCTTTGGATCAATGACTTCATTAATGATGAGCCTTTGTTGGACATCCTCAAATTCAATAAAATCACTGGAATGCACGCTCTGAGGGCAGGGTCGAGGCGGCGGCATGCGCAAGGGACAGGGGACGCGGCGGCGTGCTCCGGGACGAGCTGGCGGAGGCACCGGAGTGGCAGTTCCTCAACTCTCTGATGACAGTAGGTCGTCTTGCTCCGGGGACAGGGAGAACATACCGATTATCGAGGTCGGCGTCGAGGCGGCGGCATGCTCTGGGGGCGGCATGCTCCAGCATGCTCAACTCTTTGATGACGAAGGTCGGGGTTGATGGCGGGGTAGGGGTCGACGCGGGCACCGCGACAATGACGAAGAGCGAGTTGAGAAAGAGGGACGGCGGCGGCGTGCTCTGAGGACAGGGGACGAGGCAGCGTGCTCCAGCGTGATAAACTCTCTGATGACGCGAAGGACAGGGTCGACGGCGGCGGCATGCTCAGGATCTGGGTTTATAGGTCGAGAGAGCGTGCGAAAGCTAAAAATTTTTGCCAAATGTTGGGAGAGAGCGCACGATGGACAAAAAATTTGGCGTAAATGGGAGACGCGCAAATTTAAGGCGCATCTCTCATTATTTTGACGCCCCGAGCACACCACAATGTCCTAGATGTGCCATGGTGTGCTGAAGTCGGTCAGGAACAACATCCAAAACATTACGACGTGTCCAACTGTCAACTTTGCGCAATGCCTTATATGATCATTGCATTGCGCTCAACCTTCCAAGGTGGGACAATAGATCTTCGGTGCAAATCGGAGACGCGCCACTGAAAGGCGCGCCTCGCATTATTTTGTAGCCCCGAAAACGCTGGAGTTCCCTAGATGCGCCACGGTGTGCTGAAGACAGAACAACATCCAGGACATTCCAACGTTTCCAACCGGTAACCGCGCAATGCCTTATTCAACCATTGCAATGTGCTCAGCTTTACGAGGTGGGACAAAAATCTTCGAAACAAATCGGAGACGAGCCCGTGTAAGGCCCGTTTCTCTATTGCTGAATATCAGGTATGTGAGACGCGCCTTTCTAAAGTTCATCTCTTATGCTCTCCACATTGCCACTTGCACGAAATGTGAACCGTTGCAGGGATAAACAAATGCAATGACATTGCAATTCACAAATTAATTGGAATTCAGGAATAAACAAACGCAATGACATCACAATTCAGAGATAATTTGCAACTCAATGAATTTCACAGTTCATACTTTGCGTGCCCTCTAAACTAATTTCGAATCTAAACTTATTCCTAAAGCTCCCATCGATCAATCTAAATTGTACCGTCCAGCTTGCTCCCGAACACATCTCTTATATTGCCCTGGATACTGAAAATACTCACATTCTTTAAATTGACAAATGTCGAAGGAGGAATGAATAACCTACTTTGGTCACTAACACAAAGTTTCTAACCTTGATAGTAGATTATAGCAATCATTTTCAACATCAGCGCATTTGGCTGATGCAGCAAACGCTGAACTTCAAGTAGTAAAGTTTTGATTGTAAAACCAGTGCACCACCCCTATGAAATATCAATTTAAGCAACATAAGAAACCAGTTCAAATAAGTTCGGCAACAATTACTAATTATATGAGCAAAATAGGTCTATCTTACAGTCTCTTGATCAAGAATCCCAATGCAGAGTGCTCCTGAGCGATGGACATTTGGATGGAAGAAACCACTTGGAAAGACGCATCTTGGAGGCAACAATGGATAGTCCTCTGAGAAGGAGATTGTCAGGGGGTAGTAACCACCTTCTCAGTCAGTCTACAAAAGAAATTCATTAATAGGAGGATGATGGTTAAACTCATATTGTGCTTGTTCTTCATGACTTACACCTTCTTTACCGGGGACAATGCACTGCCACTTCAATAAATCTCCCATTTCAGGCTTCGTAGAGAAACCCTACGCATACGAAAAAAACTAAAGTTAAGTTCATCAGTTCATTGCAGATCTACATATATACAACTATGCGACCGGTGTGCCATATGTACATACTTGGGGATGATTCTTGCGCCACGCCAAGGGCTCCTCCTTCAGTCGGCTACGCGCCAAGCCAATACCAGCCATGAACAGTGACAACGATGAGGAGGACGGTGACAGCGATGACGACGACGATGAGGACGGCGACGATGACAACGACGAGGACGGCGATGGCGAACAGAGAAGGCGGTCACATTGGAGTTGGTCGATTAGTAATGAAGGAGCACCAGAGGCGAAGAAGAGACGAGGGAGATAAATGCGAGACACGCGTTAAGTTAAAGAGTGTCTTCCATTGTCAAAGAGATGAAGAGACGAGAGAGATAAATGCGAGACGCGCTATAACAAGGAGAGACGTGTGTTGACCTAAATCGTGTCTTCCATAGTCAAAAGAGAGACGCGCGACACGAGGTCTGCGGAGAACTTAATTTCGGCAGTGTGGTGCAGAGACGCGTGCGACGTCCATGCGCGACCTTTCATTTCCCAAGGCGATATCGATGTGACCCATCATTCCATCAATGCGCGGGAGACCAACCTCTCCCTCGACGACTCCGCGCGGACCTTATTTAAGACGCGCCATCACCAGTGAGTTCTCCACAAGCGCGTTGCTCACTTTGAATCCTCTTCTTTTCTTCGTCTTGTCCGCCCCGACGACCCACCACCACCATGGATGACTTTCCGCCGCCAAGCCTGCCGAGAGAGCCACCCTACAAGAAACTATGCTGCAGCTGCCCCGAGAGGTTCAACACCGAGCAGAACCTCCTTATGGCGCAAGAGGCGTACAACAATACGTCTCGCGCCATGAGTTCCTTGGGTCTGTGTACCCTTCCCCTGTTTACAGGAATGGATACCATCGGCCACTACCTCTTCGCCCTCACGGGGGTGGTCAATCGTCTCGACATTCTGTTCGAGACGATGGCTTAGGTTCTTGACCCCGAGGGCCGCAGAAACCTGTTGGAGGCGACGGAGAGAAACCTCGTTCACGGGGTTGCACCGCCGGTGCAGCCGGCGCAGCCGGAGCATCCGGCCCATGCTCCTGTTGCACCGGCGCTGGAGTCACCACTAGAGGACGAGGAGGAGGAGGAGGAAGAGGAACAGGAAGAGGAAGAGAAGGAGGAGGAGGAGTACGAGTAGGATTTAGTTTTTCGTTGTTGTTTTTAATTGCTTCTATTTTGTAAATATTGTTAGTGAATGAAATCTATCTTTGTTCATCTATGTGATTGAATATTATCTTGTGCGTTCTTCAACTGTGTGAATGAGTGAATGTGTAGCGTGTTCGTCGTGTTCCTCAGGTATCATAAGGAAGGATTTGATTATATTCGGGACAAGAGAATGATTTAGTTATCAAATGACATGTGAACCGAAGCAAAATGGAGAAAATCACGAAGCTAAAGGTGACGTATGGAATCGGAGACGCGCTTTCCGTTAGAGAACGTCTCTCTTTTTGCAGAGGAAAGGGAGACGTCGATCATAGGAGACGGGCTTTGCAGCGAAGCTCGTCTCCATTTTGCGTTACAGCACAGACCTACAGAGCAACCGGCGGAGCAGCCGGAGCAACCAGAGCAACCGACAAAGCAGCCGGAGCCGCCGGAGGAGGAGGGGTAGGAGGAGTAGGATTTAGGTTTTCTTTTGTTGTTTTTTAGTTGATGTTTTTCTTTTCTTGTATCTTGTACTTATTTCTTGTGTTTTGTAATATATTTGTTATCTGTGATCAATTGTGTGAATGATTGAATGTGTTATCTGTGTTCATCTGTGTGATGAATATTTTGTATGTTTAACTGTGAATGAATGTGGTCACCGTTCAGAGTCGTGTTCATGTATGTCTGTAAGCGAAGACAACGGAGACGCACTTTCAGTAAAGACGACTCATTTCACTTGATTATAGGAGACACGTTGTGCTACAAGTGTGTCTCCCGTTTGTCTAGAGAGTAGGCCCGTCTCGGATCCGTACTTAACTGATATGAGCTGTAATGTAACGCGTCTCCTTGAACGTTCAACCAAGCCATATCTGAACCTCGCTGAAGTGGGCTCGTCTCGCTTAAGCTTATGATAGACGACCGCCTTTGAGCGCATCACCCATCTTTGTCTCGTATTTGGATTTCTTACGTAGTGAGAAAGCCGTCGCATAGTGATAGCAGTAGCCACCTGAACTGTGAATGTGTGTCCACCAGATCAGCCTGCTATGGAGCGGGAAGTGTCGCCGTCCACCGTCCTCCTTTCATGGTGGGAGGTACGAGAGGATTTGACAATGGAATGAGGATTCACCATCATGGTGAGGCTCGTAGATCCAAAAAAGTGCCCCCTACTTGTCGCGTCAAATGTCAAAGTGTAGCAATGACACTTCCCCTGGTACTACTAAGAAGTAATCCGCAGAGGTTATTTGTTAGGAGGCGCGAATTTCCTAGAACTATGAGCACGATGAACATGGGTGAACACTGGAAATTTACGTGGTTCGGACCGTCGAAGTGTAACACCCTACATCCATGAGAGAGTGTGTGTTGTATTGCTTGTCTGAGCACTAGGATCAACTTGTTGAGCTTCGTCCCCGTTCCCGTTCTACCGTGCAACGCACACCTTTTATATGTCAAGGTCTAGTTGTTACAGTGAGGCCGAGGCCCGACAGTGGTCCCGGGCTATTAAGCGCCCTGTACATGATCTAAGGCACTTAATAGTGATTTAATTGTGTTTTAACATGCTCTAATAGCGATGTTACCACTCTTGAAGGCCCCGCTTACTGCATGACATCAATGCGGAATTAATGACGCATTAACTCGATCTTGAAATAGCTGATCTATGATCTTGAATGTCCACGCCGTTACTGGACAGATGAAGATCCGAAGTCCTTCCCGTTAGAGAGGTAGAGTCTTGATCCACGTTGCAGCACTGGAGTCACCCTTAGCAGGGAGGCAGGTCCGGAGCTGCGGAACACGTGGCAGCACCAGAGTCACCCTTAGGAGGGAGGCAGGTTCGGAGCTGCGGGGCACGCGACAGCATCGGAGCCACCTTAGCAGGGAGGCAGGTCCGTAGCTGCAGGACACATCGCAACACCGGAGCCACCCTTAGCAGAGAGGTCAGATCCGGAGCTGCATGTCATGTGGCTGTGCCGGAGCCCTCCTCAGCGTGGAGCCGGGGTCTGGCACCACGAAGCACGTGGTAGCCTCTGGGTACCTTCCCTCTTTAAATGTGGGACCCAATGTCTTTTCTTCCTTGTATGCGAGGTATCCGGTCTGCAGGGTACCAACAATTAGCAATTTTATACATAAAAATAGGTTAAAGAATCCCAAAGTTAGGGACGGGCTGCGGATTGCGCATCACAAACATGATTGTACCGAGCAGTAC
This sequence comes from Tuctoria greenei, assembly GCA_036927565.1. Classification (NCBI taxonomy): domain Eukaryota; kingdom Viridiplantae; phylum Streptophyta; class Magnoliopsida; order Poales; family Poaceae; genus Tuctoria; species Tuctoria greenei. Next base: position 258,229,775 of record JAYESD010000001.1, on the reverse strand, counting down.
AAAGAACTGCTTTTGACTTCCGAATTTAATTGGATTGATCGGGGGAACTTCATTTGTTTCTGACGAGGGCACGATTATAGCGTAGAACACAAAGTAACACTGTATCATGTTCAGCATTTCAACGATCGATCTGTGGCCTGGGCTGGAGCATATTATCACACGCACTGATGCACGTATGCAGTACACACAACAATAACCTCATTGTAGCACATGTGTCAGCCAGGGTGGCCTCATCCTGTCGTCCTCCCCAACTTAACACTGCTGTTGTATAGTTCCATTTACTTTCTCCTTCCCATAATAGATATTGTTAAAACATGAATCTGTAGTTCTTTTTTAGTTGCTTTCCTTGTCCAAAATGACATCTGTTATGGGATGGAGGGAGTAACAAAAGTTGTTGTTAACGGTTAAAACACAGTGTGTATTTTGATGTAGAGAGAATTCTGAACGATAGTTGCACAGATTGACCATAGGAAGTTAGACTACACGGTAAGGTTGTATCATCATCATGCATGTCATATACTCATTTATTCCAAATTACATGTCACTCTCTACTTCAAAAATGAACTAGAGAGTGACAAATAATTTGAGATGAAGGTAACATGCAATCCTTCAAATGCTTAATGCTTACATACAATTTTTTAGCCATCCGTCCGATATGCATTGAAAGTTTTCTTATGTTCACATAGGACTTCAAAAGCCCTAGTGCTCTAACTTACATTTCCACACGTCTTGCTGCTAATATGACATGTAGGATGTCAGGGTCTTTGGCTTCCTATATTCACAACACAGTCCCAAGTCTTGTGACACCATGTTACTCACTCTCTAGTTACTAGTAAATTTGTTTACAAGTAAATCAGCCGTTACAGACGCCTAGTTAACGCGTCATTAGTTTCGTATTAATGACACACGATCAGAGAACCATCAAGCGTGGTAATGCTACCATGAAGGCACGTTATCATAGTAATAAACCGTTGTTAAGCACCCTGATCGTGTACAGGGTGTTAATTACCGTCGGGGCTACCTGTCGGGTCTTGGTACGCTGTAACAGCCAGTCCTTATCATATAAAAGGGCTGCATTGCACGGTAGACTTACTCAAGCTAAGCTAAGCTAAGGCAATTTCAAACTAGCTCACTCGCATACTTGATCATACATACAACACACTCCACGCTCAGGCGGCCCGAACCACGTAAAATCACTGTATCACCCTGTTCCTAAGTTCTTAAGTTTACGCCCCCTCCTAAAAAGGAACCTCCGCGGACTACTTCTTAGTAGTACCAGAGGAAGTGTCAGTCGCATACTTCGACATTTGGCGTGCAAGGTAGGGCATCTTTCAAGAATCTCAGCGTCAATAATGGTGAACTCCACTACTACTTCCACTGGCCCAGATGCACGGGTTGATAGAGGCCATGTTGATGACACCTCTCGTCGTCACGCTGGCAATCCTGCCACTGATCCGCAAGGTGGAGATCTAGGACAACAATGTGGAAATAATGGACCACCACCGGTTGCAGTAGCAGCCGCTACTGGTCAACAGCAGGATGGTGTCTTCGTGTCCGTCACAGAATCGACCAACGACCCTGAGAACGCACTGATTGCAGCGCGGAATCTTCTTCAGCGTCCACCTGCACCGGACACACCTCCAGCAGCGCTGGACCCGTGGCGCAATGACGTCTATTATCCGGTCGCCGCTGCCGCCATGGTGCTCAACAATCTGCCGCAGCCTGAGCCCAGACAGGAACCTATGCGCAACAGGACCTTGTCAGGATGACTTTGACCTAGGCCGTCACAGAGGGGACATGCATTGATGCAACACGCGATGTCCTGCACCCCTTCGAATGCTCGCCGTACTGACATGGCGTCGAGGATGCTGACTGGAGATCTTCGAGCAGAGCTCAACCGCAGGTACATGGAGCAGGATGGCTGCGTCTCCATAGAGCATAGTCATGAAAGAGGATGCGCTCGTGAAGATCCTTCTCCTCTGGGAGTTGGAGGCGGTTGTTCGGCACTTGCCCTGCAACACCGCATGGTGGAGTGGCCACCCAAGTTCCAGCCTCATCCATCGAAGAAGTACAATGGGACTGTCAACCCTGTTGAGTTCCTGTAGATATACTCCACCGCCATCCTCACTGCATGAGGGAATGAGGCCATCATAGCCAACTACTTTCAACTGGCTTTGACCAGGACTGCTAGGTCATGGTTCATGAGCTTGTCCCCCGGCTCTATTTACAGTTGAGGAGAACTATGTTGCTAGTTCACTGCCAACTTCAGGAGTTCCTATACCCGACCTCGCACTGAGCTGAACCATTTTGACGTACGACGAAACCCAGGAGATACATTGCATTCCTTCATCCAGCAGTTCTCCCAGGTATGGAACACAATTCCTTCTATCTCCAATGCCTCTGTGGTTGTTGCATTCTGACAGGGTGTTGAGACAAGAAGATGTTGGAGAAGCTGGCTACCAAAAATGTCAGCAATGTTATGGAACTCTTCAGCCTAGCTGATAAATGCGATAGGACTGGCACTCCAAGCCACCTGCAAAGGCAGGAGCGCCATCTACCTCCAAGGCTGGAGCTACTGCCCATGGCAGTGGGAAAAATAAGAAATCTAGTGGAAAGAACAAGCCACTTGTTGGCACACCTACAGCTGTTGTTGCGGCAGCACCAGGTGGCTGGGGGCCATGTTCGACAAGCGACCTTGACCAACGTCCAACGATGCTAACAAGATGTGGTGCCCGATCCACAAATCTACGAGCCACAACCTTGAAGACTGTCGCGAGGTCAAGAGGCTCATTGAGCACGCTCAGCATAAGCGTCAAGATGACACACTTTTCCGCCAACGGGAAGGCAAACAGAAGGTCGATGAAGCTCCATCGGAATAGGAGCTAGGCTTCCAAGATGCCAAGAAGGCGTTAAAGGCAGTCTACAATAATGTTGATGACACCGACACAAGATTTAACAACGAGTGTCAGAAGACTCTCCATATGATGTATGGAGGGTCCTGGGACATTACCTCCCAGCGCATAGTGAAAACTTTGCATCGTGAGATGGCTGCTATAGCTCCCAATGTCAAGGCGGAGCCTCATTGGAAGTGTATGGACACTCTGATCACTATCGACGCCTCTGACTACCTAAGGAACATGGTCAGAGCTGGGCAACTACCATTGATGATCTCCCCGACTATGAACAACATACAACTCTTCCATGTCTTGGTTGATGGTGGAGCTGCACTTAACCTCATCAGCTTCACCACCTTCATGAAGCTGCAGGTCCCCATCTCGGACCTTAGGCCCTCGCACCCATTCTCCGGAGTGGGTCCGAGAGCTATAACTTTACTCGGCTTAGTCTCTCTCCCTGTTACATTTGGGACACAAGAGAACTATCGATCAGAGAAGCTGGTCTTTGACGTGGCGGAGATGAACCTTCACTTCAACACCATCCTCGGCAGGCCAACCCTATACTAGTTCATGGTGGTGGCCCACTACAGCTACCTGGTGTTGAAGATGCTGACTCCATCTGGTATCCTCCATACTAGAGGGGATTGTACTGCTGGAGTATGCATTGGAGAAGCTTCATGCGCTTGCTGCCGCGCAAGAATCCAAATCCAACAAGGAGCAATCTGCACAACAATCTCCGAGCTCGTGCAAACGCGGCTCAACTTCTGCACCCCGTGTGCAGCCAAGCGGTGACAACAAAGTTCCCATCAAAGTCGTCCAAATAGGTTCCAACGCTGCCAGACCACTCGCATTGCGGGAGGTTTGGGTGAAAAATAGGAACTCCACTCGTCACTTTCCTCCAGGCAAATGTCGATGTGTTCGCATGGAAACCGTCACAAATGCCAGGGATCCCTAGGGAGGTGATCGAGCACCATCTAAAGATATACCCCAATGCACGGCCAATACAACAGAAGCGCCAAAAGCAATCTATTAAGCGACAGAACTTCATCCGAGAAAAAGTCAAGAAGTTGCTTGATGTAGGATTCATCCGAGAGGTACATCATCCACGGTGGCCGGCAAACCCAGTCGTCGTACCCAAGGCCGGTGGGAAGCTTTGGATGTGCATTGACTACACCACATTAAATAAGGCATGTCCAAAAGACCCTTTTCCACTTCAAAGAATGGATTAGATAGTGGATTCTACTTCAGGCTGTGAGCTACTTTGCTTTCTGGATGCATATTCTGGTTTCATCAAATTCCAACGTCTAAGGAAGATGAAGAGCATACTGTCTTTATCACAACAGATGATCTTTATTGTTACACTACAATGCCTTATGGTTTCAAGAATGCCCTCTCAACTTTTGTGCGAGCGATGCACAAAACTTTCGAGGAGCTTATCTGGGACCTAGTGGAAGTCTACGTCGATGACATCGTCGTCAAGGTCAAGAACAAAGACTCATCACTAGACAATCTTTAGTCTATCTTTGATAAGATGCACATGACATGCATGACGCTGAACCCTGACAAATGTGTCTTTGGGTTTTTTTTCGGAAATTTTCTTGGATTCCTGGTGACCCGCTGAGGAATTGAAGCTAATCCAGTGAAGATAAAAGCTATCGAGGCGATGTAGCCTCCCGCTCGCATCAAAGACATCCAGAAGCTTACAGGGTGTCTTGGCTCACTCAGCTGGTTTATCTCTAGGCTGGCTGAGCGGGCACTTCCATTCTTCATGATTCTAAGGAAGTCCGGACCTTTCCATTGGTCCAATAAAGAAGATAAGGCGTTTCAGGAGCTAAAGCAGTCTCTCACTACACTGCCCATCATGGTAACTCTGTAACCTGGTGAGTCTCTTCTGCTTTACATTGTTGCAACAACATAAGTTGTCAGCATGGTTCTGGTTGCGGAGAGGCCAGAAGCTCCCCCGAGTTCTTCTTCAATGCTTGGACACCTCCAGGCGGGTCCAGAGCCGTATGGAGGAAATCAAGGCGAGTCTAGGTCCCATCCCCCAGACAATGAAGAAGGCCCCGAAGGCCAGGAGCCTTCAGACCTATCCCTACAAGAAGACACATTGAACCCCTCTGGGAGCGTTCCCACTGCTCATGAAGAAGAAGATTTGTAACCCTCTGGGAGGGTCTAGGTGGATGTAGAAGATGGACCGGACCCCTTTGGGAGGGTCCGAACTGTCCAACGACCTGTCTACATCATCAGCGAGGTCCTCCATGACGCAAAGACCAGATACCTTGAAGTGCATAAGCTGCTATACACAGTTCTTATCGCTTCAAGAAAGCTCCAATACTACTTTAAAGCTCACAAGATATCAGTGGTAACCTCCTATCCACTGCGAGCTATTCTTCATAATTCCAACTCAACGGGAAACATCGGCAAGTGGGCTGCAGAGCTGGCGGAGTTCAAGCTCGATTTCTTGCCTCGACACACCATCAAGAGTCAAGCACTAGCTGACTTTGTCACGTAGTGGACCCCATCTCCATCTGGTCCGGGATCTATCGATGTTGAAGTGCCAGAAACTAAGGTCTCGGTCTTCACCAAGCCTCACTGGACTCTCTTCTTCGATGGCTTCATGCAGAAGCAGGGGGCCAAAGCTGAAATTTTACTTCTCGCACTAACTGGGGAGAAAGTCAAGTACATGGTCTGCCTTGACTTTAAGGCGACAAACAACATGGCAGAATATGAAGCTTTCATCTTCGAACTTAAGACAGAGCTATCCTTTGGCATCAAGCAGCTGCTGGTAAATAGTGATTCGCAACTAATCATCAAACAAGTCAAAGGTGAATGTTGTTGCAACAACCCCCAACTAGCAGCATACCTTCTTGAAGTCTAGAAGCTGCAGAAGAACTTCCACGTCTTGGTCCTATGCCATGTCTAGCGTCTTAACAACACTGAAGCTGACGACCTCTCAAAGAAAGCTTCAAAAAGGGCTCTAGCTCCCGATGGAGTTTTTATTAGGAGATTACCATAACCTGCTGCCCCAGCCTGCCGAACTGGGTGAAGGAGGCAAGATCAGCACATTGAAGCTGGCAGTCCCAGTGGCCCTATTACCATGGCGCCCACTAAGGATCATAGGCATCACGGGAAGCTTCGAGCAACTAGGCGCGTGTTGTCGGTCCTTAAGTGCCATATTTAGACCGTCAATTCACCTTATAATGTGCACAAAAGAGATAACACAACACAATTGTAGGGTTTAAAACTAACCAATTCCACAAGTGTTGGTGTTTATTTGTATTCAGGTGAATTTAGACCCAAAATACCAAGACATACAGGGAGTAATCCATAAAACTTGATTTCGACAAATTAGGCGACGCCATGTGTCATCACATGGATAAAATGGCCCACAAACAGAAGTAACTGAGGCCATCCAATGGTGTAGCACCCATATTAAGGGATGGGACCCACTTCGCAGAGACCTGGAGAAAGCACAACTCCAACAGAGCTATGACCTGGCCAGGCGACCTCCCTAGTCTATTGACTAGGGAGTGGCGCCAAACCCGCTCAAATGCCACGGATTGGCCTCTCCCAGCTTGAAGAAGTCAGTGGTGACTGATTTGCACGCATTTGGTGGTGGGAACCGACCCTTCTCCACCTATAAATAGCACCCCACACCTCACTTCACACACACACCAAAAGTTGAGAATAGAATACCACTCCTAAGGTTTAGAGTAGTCCTAGGGGCTGCCAAATAGAAGGAGAGTGTGGTGAAGAGTCTAGGAGAAGGAGGCTTGGGCTTGTCAAGTCCCTCTTCTACACTTGTACACCTACAAAGATGTTATTCAAATCAAGTAAGCCCTTTGTGTATTCATTCCTTAACAAACTGTCACGAGATGGAGGATGTGCATCGGTTACCAAAAACTTAACAAGGCTACAACGAAGGATCATTTTCCACTGCCCTTCATCGATGAGATGTTAGAGCGGTTGGTAAAACACTCCTACATTTGTTTCCTTGATGGGTATTCGGGTTATCATCAAATATCAATCCATCCCGACGATCAAAGTAAGACCACATTCGCATGTCCCTATGGAACTTATGCCTACCGGTGTATGTCCTTTGGACTATGTAATGCTCCTGTCTCTTTTCAAAGATGCATGATGTCTATATTTTCCGACATGATTGAGGAGACCATGGAAGTTTTCATGGACGATTTCTCTGTCTATGGAAAAACTTTTGATCATTGTCTGGAAAACATAGACAAGGTCTTACAAAGATGCAAAGAGAAGGACCTCGTACTTAATTGGGAAAAGTGTCATTTCGTGGTCCGTGAAGGCATCGTTCTTGGACACTTAGTGTCTGAGAGAGGGATAGAGTTGGACAAAGCAAAGATTGAAGTCATTGAAAAACTTCCACCTCCTATCAATATTAAGGGAATCCGCAACTCCTAGGTCATGCGGGGTTCTATCGATGATTCATCAAAGATTTCTCAAAAGTCGCTAGCCCCTCACTAACCTACTAGCTAAGGAAGCTCTCTTTGATTTTGACGATGAATGCCTTAAATCATTTGATACACTCAAAAGGCACTCATCTCAGCTCCAATCATTCAACCTCACGATTGGACGCTGCCATACGAAATCATGTGCACTGTTATCCTAAACGGTAAACGGTAAACAGTCGATCGAGGTCTGTTTACCGTTTAGTCTGTTTAGACGGTGTTTAAACGATGTTTAAACGGATTAAATGGTATATACTGTAGCTACACTATTGCAGTAAGTAAAATATATTTTACTAACCTTTTTTTAGCATGGATGTATCTTTGCCAGAATCAGCATGTTGTGAGAAGAATCTGACTAAGTATGCTGATAAATACTCCATTCACACATCAAAACAGTTGCTGGACACATCAGAGTTTTAGATTCATTAGCTCCACTTGTAATAGTAATCATCCTAAATGGCTACAATAACCAGCAAATAGCAAATGAATGGATAAACAACTTATGGAACAAATAGGAACAATAGCTAACAGAGAAGGTGCTCTCTGTTCTGGTGTACAACGGTGCAGGGCACCAAGGCAATAGAGAGACCGTCGGACGGGGCGGCAGGGTAGGCAACAGAGCTCCGGCAGCACCGCGCGCACAGCGGCGCAGGGGAGGGGGAGGCTCGTGCGCGCACCGCTCACAAGCGCTCGAGGTGCGGCCTCTGGGGCGAGAGGGGGGGTGCGGGGGAGGAAGAGGTCGAGGGTGGCGGCGTCTCGTACCTGGATGGCGGCGGCCGGCGAGTCCTCCGGTGGCAGCGTCCAGCGAGTGCCTGGCGGCGGCATTTCCCCGCTCAGAGACCAGCGCCCGTCAAAAGTTTCATGAATGACGGGTCCGCAAGCCGCTAGGGTTAATCGGGTGGAAAATTGGATGCGGGTTGTATTGCCTAAACGGATCTAAACGCTGTTTAAACTTGTTTCATACCAAACTGTTCAGGCCGTTTCGCCCGTTTAAACGGCTGTTGACCCGTTTAAACGGATCAACCGTTTAATGTACTGTTTAGGGGGTAAACTGCATAGTTACCCCTTGTTTAGCGTTTAAAGGCATTTAAACGGGCCATTTAGCCCATTTAGGATAACACTGATCATGTGTGATGCTAGTGATTTTACTATTGGTGCGGTGTTGACGGTTGTTATACACCAATTTCACCCGTCAATATAACTCAATTATGCGAAGGAAGTATCATTTCTTGCACACATCACCTTTCTATTTTACCTATTTCCGCTTGTACTTGGATAAATTAGTGCATGCAGGTATTTTATACAGAATTGAAGTGAAACAAGGGGATGAATCCTATAAAATATCATCCCAACCAATCAAGTGTCGACATGTGGCACCACATGGATCAAATAGCCCACAAACAGAAGTATCTGAGGCCATCCAATGGTGTAGCACCTATATCAAGGGATGGGACCCACCTGGAAGTCACCTAGAGAAAGAACAGACTGTTTGGAGGACTTACCAGGTCGGCCGACCCCCTGGTCGGCCGACCCCCTGGTCGGCCGACCTGGTGTTTCCTCCAAACTCAGTCAACTTCCACATGTTGGCTCCTCCCGGCTTGAAGAAGTCAGTGGTGACTGATTCATGTGCTTTTGGTGGTGGGAACTGACACTTCTCCAAGCTATAAATAGGACCCCTCAGCCCTCACTTCAACACACACCACTTGAGCATTCACTTTGTATACATTAGTTCTCCAAGTCCTTAGTGGAGGTTAGGTTGTAGATAGGAGCCTCTAGTCCCAAGTCCAAATTGGGAAAGGTATGGCTCATGTATCTTCTCTTGTATTTGTGACTTTGTGCTTATAATAATAGTATTATTAGTTTGTCTTTATTCAGATACTTGGGCAAAGCGTTTCTTGTTTGATTGTAGAGTCCATGTATGTGCTAGGTGTAGATGTTGTTATGATCTAGACATAATGCTATTATCATGTTATCATAAACATCATACACCACCACTATATGATTATGTTAAAATGAATATGTTAGTGCTTCGATCCAACATTGGTACAACGATGTTTAGGTTAGTCATTGCCTTAGGATGTCATGATTCTTAAGGTATTTACTTAGTATGCTAGCATGGTGCTAGGATAGTGAGTAACGTTGGATGTCTCGTAGACCCACGGATTGAAGAGGTAGGCAGTAGGTGGTGGCAGCCCTATCTATCCTTTGTAATCCTCCATGTTCAGCTATGCCACAGGCTCTCGGCGAGAGTCGCCTAGTATTGATAGGGTTAAACCCGTGCCTAATATGTTGGACCACTAAGCCCTAGTATTCACCATTAGCGTAGTCATGTGTACTTCATTAGGCTATGTATATGAGTAATTAGAGCATAGTAGGAGTAGCTCCATCTCGTAGTCTAACTCTCACTACGACAACTTTACCCTTAGAGTAGATTTCTTAGGTGTGTGTCACACTACCCCTACTATCAGCTTACCCCTATCTTGATAATTGATTAGTATCCCATAGCTTGATCATAAGAGTAGTGTTTACTTTACTCCATTGCCTTCCTTTGGGATAAATATGATACCCTTGGGAATACTCTTGGGTGAAATGCTACACGATAGTTTCCGTGCGCTTGCGGACCTCATCTCTTTCGAGAGATGATCTGTGATGTAAGAAACGTCAACAATCATTTCTGGCCCTGTTGCTGGGGAAGGCAAAGGAAGTGAAGGATAGCTATCACTTGTGATTAAGCTATAGATACTAATAGTTATTAGATAGTATTACCTTTGTTTGTTTTCTCCTTTTGTGGTGAAAACAGGGTAGTGTTGACTAACCTATTTCATGGGATGGCCAACGAGGACGCTAGTGCTCAACTGCAATATGATTGAAGGCATACCTCAACAAATGTCTGCTAGGCAACACCATTGCCTCTTGTGGAAGAATTTCAGCTTCTAGTAGGAGCCAAAGACATCCATTCCCAAGCTTGGGGGAGGCTCCAAGAGTTCTTATTAGTTTGCCTCCACCATAGGTTGGATGGTTGGCTCCTCATCCAACATTCATGTCATGGGTTGGTCCACCAATCCATGACTACATTTGTGCTGGAGCTGAAGGAGTCCTATTATCATTCATCATAGATGAGAATATGGTCTCTACTCAAGGGGTAGATTGAAGAATGATCTAGTTCCCTTAGCTTGGCATGCACACCACTTAGCAAGGTGGACATGCTGGCTTTGGAACTACACCTCCCACTGAAGTATCATGTAGATCAGGCCAATGAAGAAATGTTTGGAATTATCCAAGTCATGGATATTCACATGATTTGTGAAAATCCATGTCAACATGGGTCACTTGGGGAATCATTTCCCTAAGACCCATGGAGATTCTTCCTTCCAAACAACAACTCCAATGGCTACCATTCACAAGGAGGTCAAGGGTGGAATCAATATCACCCTTGTAACCAAGGAGGCTATGAGAATTTCAAGTGATTTAAGTTTAACTAGCCTTCCTTGAAGTATCTTGTCCATGGACAAACAAGAAATCAAGACAACATTTAATGAAGCTTTTTGGCCAAGGACAAGAAACTTAAAGAGCATTGAAGATCCAAGATATCCCACAATCACTTGTTGGGATCCCTACACTTCGACCAAGCCCATGCAACCTAGGGCAAGTGACATTGTGGATGAAGTGTATCTTGTTTGATTGTGGAGTCCACATGTTATCATGCCCATGGAAGCTTTTGATCCATGATCAAAGTATGGGTTAACTCAAAAGAACATCAAGAAGGTCAAAGTGGCACCCCTAAAGAAGGACAAGCCTCACCATGTTCATAAGAGAATATCTTCAAGAAGGAGAAGCCGCCACTACATCAACAAGTCTTCATCAAGATGATAGAGAGGTTAGGGCCATCATGTGGTCCACATGTCCAACTGACATGCCAAAGGAAATTTTGCATGTAAATCAAGATAAGTTGTCCACATCTTCAACTCCGGGATTGGACAACAGATCATCGCACTAAACAGGACAGAGGTAAGTCCCACTCATCAGACTTAAAAAATTCGGTGGGTCCTTGCCAATAGGTTGATTGGTAAGTTATATCATATTTAAATACCCAATTGCATATTTGAATTTCCAATCAATCTTTGCATTTGCATTTAGCATGTTTGAATTTCCACACTTGCATGTTGGAAAGTAAAATTTCCAACCTTAATAAAACTAAAATTTTGGATTAGGAAATAAATTTATTTGGATATGAACCTTGGGCATAACATCTTGAATTCATCTTCCTAATTCAAACCAAAAATATTTCCCTTAATTATTTATTGCATTTGCAAGTTGTTTCAAGTTGGGCAAAACAATTTGGCCAAGGGTACAACGTGCTTTTTAGCTAACGTGACCCGTTTTCGAGTTGTTTTGTTTGTTCTTGATTTTAGTGCAGCTAGGACAAAACTTACAAAGAGGTTGGAAGGCCCCATAAAATGCATATCCCTCCACTGATCTCATTTTGAGTTCATAATGGAGGAATGCTCAAGATGGCGGTCCAATGGAGGACCAAGATGAAGCTCATTCAACTCCAATCTCAACATGGCAGAAGACATTAAACATGAAGGCTTCACCAAAATTTATGGTCGTGAGTTCCTCACACAACGACCTTCAACCAGGACTGCTCTTCAATTGAGGTACAAGTTTAAATTTTTCCGTTGTTTGAATTGCATTAGGATTGAATGATTTTTGCTTACATTGGTAAGGAAGGTTTACACCTTCTCATCATTCAATTCTTATGCATCCTCACGAGAGTAAGTGTTGACATTACTCTTTTTTATTCTTCAAAAAGGAATGTCATTTTACTTTGGAATAAATTTAAACAAGTACCTAGAATTTCATAAGCATTGTTAAAATTGATTTAGACATTTTCTGCCTAGGTAATGCTTATAGAATGACCTAATGGTTGAATTGGTGTGTAGCAACATAGGAATAGTGAAGTTCATAATTTTGATTTAAGACTCATTCACACATGGATCACTAAATTTTAAATTCCTAGGCAAGAAATTAAAAATGTTCAGGAGGACAAAATTCAGGATCTTGCTTGCCATGAACCACATGATAAATATTTGCTCTTGTAAAAAAATATGATGGTTAGGAATTTTACAAGATGAAGGGATCCATATAGTGTATTTATATCTCTTGAATTGCTATGGGTAGGAGCTTCAGAAAATGTTCAACTTGATTTATCCATAAAGCCCCACTCCTAGAAATGATTCATACATTGTTCATGAATACACTGGAAATTGGACCCAATGCATCTTTGGTCTTGTTCTTCCCCGTGCGTACAAATGAAGATTCGGTTACCTAACCCGAAAATTCATTTGTACAAGTATTGGGAGCTAACCATCCCTCTCTATCATAGAGAGGAAGTTTGGAGGAATAAAATAACTATGTAGGCATTCAATGATTCGATTGTTGGAAACCCTAAGAGGATTCCATTTCAATATCTCTTTGCCAAGGAGTAAATTAAGATGGTTGCTACCTATCGGAAATTGAGCCCGAAGGTCAACCATAACTATACAAGGCTGGAAATTTGACATGGAAACCCTCTGTGAGCAACCAATGGGCCGCAACAAATATGTGCGATCATGATGCTCTCAGCTATTCTAAGCACTCATTCAAGCTCAAGGGAATTTCCACCATCATTGGGTGTAAGTTATTCCTTAGTGGCTAAAAGGTATAATGTACCTTAACCATGGAATGACAAGGATCACATCCAATGTATATTGGGTGCAAGTTGTTCCTATGTGGCTAGAAGGTATACCTTAGCCAAGGAACAATGGATCACACTCAACCCATGTTGAGTGCATGTCATCTCTTTGTGGTCATAGGTATGTTGTACCTTTACCAAGGAATAACAGAATCGTACTCAACACATGTTGGGTACATGTCACTCCTTTGTGGCTAAAGGGTATCATTACCCTAGCCTAGGAATGACGGATCACACTCAATGCATGAAGGGTACAACCATTCCTTTATGGCAAGAAGGTATGATATACCTTGGTCAAATAATGATGAAACACACTCAACACATGTTGAGTGCACGTCATCCCTTTGTGCAAAGGGTTATCACTACCTTAGTCAAGGAATAACAAGGTAAATCCAACCTATGGAGAGCTTGAGGTGTGGATGAGCAACATCGGCAACACTCTCCTCGACCACACTCATGGAATCCATGGAAAGCAACCCAACATCGACACTCAACCCTCCAATGTCAAAGCCAGGCTGCAACAAGGTTAGGCCAACCTCATGGCCTACACCCGTCGCTAGGATTTCAGCCCCTAGCACGGACCTTGAGCAAGAATAAGCTTGGGGGAGGACCCCACTTGAGGTAACTTGTATCACACCCCTTGCATATTTATTTTCCATTTACCCATCATCCATCTTGCATAAAAAATACATAAAAATAAGTAAAGTAGATTTGCTTTCAAAATAAAATAAAAGATGTGCGGTAAGAATGGTTTGGAATTCACATATATGAAATGATAAATAGTTTCTCTGTTTTAATTTTCCTGAGTCCCTAGTTTACAACTTACTACTATCCAAAATATTGCTTTCATTGGCTAGAATTGATTTTGCCTTGATTTGGAAATTGTGGGTAGAAAAAGCTTAATCAATTCTAAGTTGTTGTTAGATATGATATAGTGATAGGGCTGCTATTCCTAGTTTGAAAGTGAAACTTAGATTTCCGGAGAAATTCTAAAAAGATTTAAGTTATCCTCATTTGATTGGAAATACCTACCAAAGACATATGATACATTACATTGATAGCCCTTATTCATATGCTATTTGCTTTCACATAGATAGACCTATGTGAGATTTCATTCATTACTTTTTGAATTCAAGACTTCACTTGCACATGCTATACTTCTACACTAGAAGTAAGCAAAAATCCCATCATACCATCATTCCACAATAAAAGAGAAACACCATACCCTTCATGCTTAGTACTCTCTCCATGTTTATTTCATAACAAGGGAGTAGAAGACATGGCTACAAAAAATGCATGCTTACATCATAAGCATGAGAAAAAAAGGAAAGAAAAAAAAGAAAAGAAAAAAGAAAAGGGAAAAGTAGCCATGTTTCACTCCTACAAAATAAGAGAGTCTACATAAATAGGAGTCATCTCAAATATTCACATCCACTTTCATTCCATCGCACATGCACAAGTCTTGAATCAAAATTGTTTTGAATTGATTTCTCCTAAGGCATTCTCTTTTGACTTAGCAATATTATGTGTTGCAAATATGCCTACTATATTTCCTACCAAGCTCCGCATACAAGCCTTATTTAGTGGTAGGATGAGTGTAGGCAAAATGCTTTGGTGGGGAAATATTTCCACTACACACAAAGGATAGACCAAGAGAATCAAATCGAGGTACTTATAATATAAATATTTCCACTACACACAAAGGATAGACCACGTGGAACTTGATTTCTAGGGTATGTGTGCTCCATTTGCTGTTCTGTCTTTCAACCACCCATGAATAGGAGAAGGAATAAGCCCAATAATGACTTAGGATGGGTGAATTACCATGCAATTTTGTAATACTAGGTAGAGTATTATGTTGTGCACATGATACTTTTGAAAAATATAACATTGTAGCAACTCCTGATCATCAACCTAAAGTCTTGACTTTGCTCGGGACGAGCAAATGATAAGCTTGGGGGAGTTTGTTGATAGCTATTATATACCAATTTCACCCGTCAATATAACTCAATTATGTGAAGGAAATATCATTTGTTGCACACAACACCTTTCTATTTAACCGATTTTCACTTGTACTTGGAGAAATTAGTGCATGCAGGTATTTTATACAGAATTGAAGTGAAACAAGGCGATGGATCCTACAAAATATCATCCAAACCAATCAAGTGTCGACACGTGGTACCACATGGATCAAATGGTCCACAAACAGCAGTATCCGAGGCCATCCAATGATGTAGCACCCATATCAAGGGATGGGACCTACCCGTAAGTCACCCAGAGAAAGAACAGACCATTTGGAGGACTTACCAGGTCGACCGACCCCCCTAGTCGGCTGACCTGGTCTTTCCTCCAAACCCGGTCAACTTCCACGTGTTGACTCCTCCCGGCTTGAAGAAGTCAGTGGTGACTGATTCGCGCGCTTTTTGTGGCGGGAACCGACCCTTCTCCAAGCTATTAATAGGACCCATCACCCCTCACATCAGCACACACCACTTGAGCATTCACTCTCTTGTATACATTAGTTCTCCAAATCCTTAGTGGAGGTTAGGTTGTAGAGAGGAGCGTCTAGTCCCAAGTCCAAATTGGAAAAGGTATGGCTCATGTATCTTCTGTTGTATTTGTGACTTTGTGCTTTATAATAATAGTATTGTTAGTCTCTCTTTATTCATATACTTGGGCAAAGCATTTCTTGTTTGATTGTGAAGTCGATGTATGTGATAGGTGTAGATGTTGTTATGATCTAGACATAATGCCATTATCATGTTATCATAAACATCATACATTACCACTATAGTCTAATTAGGTAGTAATATGATTATGTTAATATGATTATGTTAGTGCTTGGATCCAACATTGGTTCAATGATGTTTAGGTTAGTCATTACCTTAGGATGTCATGATTCTTAAGGTATTTACTTAGTATGCTAGCATGGTGCTAGGATAGTGAGTAACGTTGGATGTCTCGTAGACCTACGGATTGAAGAGGTAGGCAGTAGGTGGTGATAGCCCTATCTGTCCTTTGTAATCCTCCACATTCGTCTATGCCACAGACTCTTGGCGGGAGTCGCCTAGTATTGCTAGGGGTAAACTAGTGCCCGATATGTTGGACCACTAGGCCCTAGTACTCACCATTAGCGTAGTCATGTGTACTTCATTAGGCTATGTATATGAGTAATTAGAGCATAGTAGGAGTAGCTCCATCTCGTAGTCTAACTCTCCCTAGGATAACTTTACCCTTAGAGTAGATTGCTTAGGTGTGTGTCACACTACCCCTATTATCAACTTACCCCTATCTTGATAATTGATTAGTATCCCATATCTTGATCATAAGAGTAGTGTTTACTTTACTCCATTTCCTTCCTTTGGGATAAATACGATACCCTTGGGAATACTCTTGGGTGAAATGCTGCACGATAGTTTCCGTGCACTTGCGGACCTCATCTCTTTCGAGAGATGATCTGTGACATAAGAAACATCAACATGCGGTCCTAGGACAAACCAAAGATAAAAAGCATCATGCAATAGCCTACGCTAGCGAAACTCTGATAGGAGCTCAACTCATCTATGCCACAACTGAAAAAGAGCTCTTGGCTGTAGTTTTTGCTATCGATAAGTTTAGATCCTATTTGGTTGGAGCCAAGATCATAGTCAACACAGACCATGCTGCCTTGAAGTACATGCTCACTAAAAAGGATGCTAAACCCAGGCTAATCTGGTGGATTCTTCTACTCCAAGAGTTTGACTTAGAAATCAAGGATAGGAGAGGAATTGCAAGGGTGAGTACATGTCGTACTCAGCAAGTGTGGAAAGTATGATATGTAGCTGATACAAATAACGACAATAATAAAGGATAAGTGCTGAAAGGTACATTAAAACATTTGAAGAGCAGTATATTATATGTATGTAAAGTAAACCCATCGTATACTGCAATGATTATCATAGTATAAGTCCATATTCCATATCCATCACCATTATACCAGATTTCACCATTACCATTAATCATATCCAATACAACAATTCAATCCATAACCAGCCATAACCATATTATCAACCATAACCAGTACCAAACCATCCAAATACAAAAACTTCTCTAATCATGTGAGGGTCCAGGTTGCTCATGACCGGGAGCACGACTATCACGATAGTTTTTAAGACTCTGTAGATTTTGTACCGCTTTACCCACAGGTTCGTGATTCCATCACCTTTTTGTGACTAAGAACCTCCTTTATGCCCGTGACCCGTCGGTCACATTACACACTTCTGTTGGTGTGTGGCCAAGAGATGACAAAATAGCCTTTACAAAGGGACTACTAGTATGTACAGACCCACTGAGGTGTCACCCGTGGCGATGCCTCCAACTGAGCACATCTTCAACCAAGGGCCCCATCTTGTGCCATTCGGATCCCAGGGAGTCCTGCAACAAATCCAAACCCAATCCGACTGCCCTTCCCTCATGCACCAAATGATCTGCGCAATACTAGCAATACCCTAATAATCAGCTATGCCGCACCTGTAAGACCCTCATTTTCATGCATCATGCCCTGCATACATTCATATATATGTTTAGCATTGAGCAACATTAAAAGGAACAAGTTTAAAATGAATTAGAAACAAAACTGCACTTAAGAATTTTGGAAAGTGCGGACTAGTCTGTTTTTGGTGCGGACTTGTCCATTTTTCTACGTACTAGTCTGTTTTCGCCTTTGGACACCTTCGGACATGTCCAGTCTTATGCGGACTAGTCCAGTGTTCCAATCCCTTGGACTTGTCCGGACTAGTCCGGTCTTCCAGCGGACTTGTCCGTTTCTCACTCCGACTAAAGTCGGACTTGTCCGATATTTGGCCAGACTTGTCTGTTTTTCTCCTCTGGATAAGTTCGGACTTGTCCGATGTCCAGTCCGGAATTGTCCGATTTCTCTCTGGACAACTTAGGACTAGTCCGGCCCTTTTCGGACTTGTCCGATAAATCACAACTCTGAGTTGATCTTTTGTTTCACGACTTATTTCTTGGGTTTTACATCAAGTGGGCCTAGGGACGTCGTGCCTAACTCTTTTAAAGCCCATGTGGGACTCCAAATCGGTCCCTACTCATCTCAAACTCGAAATCTATCTAACCCTAGCCTCCACCTCTATATAAACAACCCCACCCCTTGGCTTGACATCTATTTGCCACTATTTCACCTCACCCAAACCCTAGATCGTGATTAGCCGCCACCAAGGAGGGAGAAGGAGATCTAGAGCAAGAAGAAGAAGAGGAAGAAACGATAGAGAATCAAGATCTCCATCAACTTCGCGTTCTTCGTCAACAATTCATCATCAAGTTCCTCATCAAACCTAGATCGTCAAGAGCCAAGTGTTACCTCCAAGATCCTTGATTCATTAGAGTTCTTAACACCTGGTATACCTTCTATTCTCTTTTCCTTATGTGAATTCAATCCCAAAATCTCCAAATTCACGTCGACTTAGAAAACCCTAATCTGCTGTTCTTCGCAAAGCAGACTTGTCCGGTCCCTGTCGGACTAGTCAGATTTTCCTGGCTAAATTATGTTGAATTAATTCCAAAATTAGATCTAATCAACTCCAAACCTGTATAGACTTGTTATAAGCTATTAGATCTAGTTAGTGATCATTAAAAGCAACTCATTAACAAGTTCCACCTTGCATTTGCATTAATCATGCATGTCATGTCATATTGAGTAATATATGTGCACTTTTTGATTATAATTCTTGTCTTGTATGTTTATTGTGCGGATTAGACGGATTTGTGCTAGAGAGAGCCGCGGAGGATCTACAACACCAAGAGTTCGAGGACTTTGACCCTGACCAATCCCAAGAGCAAGGCATGTGTCCTTGAAGCATATATCATGTTTTGAAATAAATGTTTTGTTTGAAAACTGCATGCTTGTGTCAAATTGATGGGAATCCTATGTTAGGGAGTTTACTAGATTTGTTAACCACCCTTGTCACCTGGTATTTATGGTAGAGAGTCGGGAAGGGCTTTTACCTTTTTGCTTCGCTTAATTAATCAGGATGGGAAAACAACTATACCACTTAACTTAATTATGCATTTATGAGATTATGATATATATGAACTGGTCAATATGATATGGTAATGGGTGATCTAAGCAAGCCTGGTATGTGGATGGGTTGGATGTTATGGTGGTTTGCTTGCTTTAGATCTAAGGACCGATTCATGTGAGAATAAGCCAGAACTACAGTGCCACCACGAGGCCAAGTATGAGTGCGGTGTAGCTGATTAATTAGGGCTTTGCCAGTGCTATTTGGACCATTAAGGATGCTCGACAAAGGGGTAGTCAGATTGGGTTTGTTGATGATTGGTGGGACTACCCTTGGATCCGAATGGCTCAAGAGGGGGCCCTTGGTTTAAGATGTGCTCAGTTGGAGGCATCACCACCGGTGAAACCTCAGTGAGGTCTAAATAGGCTAGTAATCCCTTTGTAAAGGCTATTTTGTGATCTCTTTGCCACACACCTATGGAAGTATGATATGGCATAATAGAGGTTCTTAGTCACTGAAAGGTGATGAAATCACAAACACGTGGGTAAAGTGGTACGAACGCAACAGAGTGTCTTAAAACTATCATAATAGCCATGTTCCTGGTTATGAGCACTTGGAAAACTTCCATGATTAGAGGGAACTTGGTATTGGAATGGTTTTGGGGATGGTTATGGTTTGGTACTGGTTTAAATGGTTATGGGATGGTATTATGACTGGTTATGAATTGGTTTATGGTATTGCATATGATTAATGGTAATGATGAAATCTGGTATATGGATGATGGATATTGAATATGGACTGGTACTAAGTTTTTAATTATGGTTTATGATGGATTTATTCACATACATACAATATATTGCTTTTCAAATGTTTTAATGTACTTTTCAGCATATAGCCATTATTATTGTCATCATTTGAATCAGCTACATGTCATACTTTCCGCACTTGCTGAGTACGACATGTACTCACTCTTGCAATCCCCCAACAGTTTCAGTTCAGATTTGGGAGTTTAATGGCGATAATGCGGAGTTCTAGGCCGTGTCTACCGTCAGCTTTGCTTGTGGAGTGTTGGAGCTGCGCTATACCCTTTGCTTAGCTGCTTAGTTGCTTAGTTAGTTTATTTTTGCTGCATTAGTTGAACTTGCCATTAATATTCATTAGAGCTTGTATTCGAGGATAATATGATTATGTAATAAAAGTGGTTAATTAATCTTGCTCTGTGATAATTTTATGTATATCCTTTTGTGATTGCACTTGTGTATGTGTGTTGAACGTTCTGGGCACACATATGCGTTCACTTGGTTCATTTTTAGAACCGGGTGTAACAACACCCATACTTGGCCTCGTGGTGTCACTGTAAATCCTGGATGGTCGCTCCACAACCCGGTCCTTAGATCTAAAGCAAGCGAATCCACCGTAACATCCAACCCATGCACATATCGTGCTTCCTTAGATGACCCATTACCATGTTACCATTAACCATGTTCATCTGTAACACCCTCAATTTTCGTATCATGCATTGCATACATGTTCATGCATTAAATATTAATAGAATAAAAGAAAAATGATAAACCATACATATATGGTGTAGCAAAAAGAAGAAAGAGAAAATAATAATTATTGCCTAAAACTTGTAATAAGGAATAAGTATAAAAATAATAATAATAAAGTATGTATATAATAATAATAATAATAATAATAAAATATATTAATATTTATATAAGAAAGGAAAAAAAAGAGAGAAAAAAAAAGAAAAAAACCCCAACCGCTGGCTAGGCGGCCGAGCCGGCCCAGCCAGCTGGCCCCTGCCGCCCGCGCCCTCATGCACGCGACCCCTCACCGACGCGCCCGAACAGCGCCGACTGCGTGGCCCCACCCCAAAGATCCTGCGCGCCCACGCGCGCTCCCGCCCGCGCGTTGACTCACCCGCGCCTGGCCCCGCTCTCCCGCGCCGACCGGCCCACGTGCGCGACGCGCGCCCCGAAGCCCCGCGCTTGGCTCCCACGCTCCGGCCCTAGCGCGATGCCGCTCGCCCGCCCGCGACTATAAAAAGCCACGAAGGCTTCGTAATCCCCCGATCCCAGGAACCCTAGCCGCCGGCTATAAAAGCCGTAGGGGCTTCGTATGTTTACGACGCCAGAAACCCGCAGCGCCGCCGGAAGCCCTAGCCGCTCCAAGAAAAAGAACAGAGGAGACCAGAGCAGCCACCAGAGAGGAAAAAAAAGGGGAGGAAGAGGAAGAAAAAGAGGAGGGCGCCGCCGTCCGCCGGAGATCGTCGTCATCATCGCATCGCCGTCGTCGTGCCGCCGGAGGACCTTGCGCATCCACTTTTTCTATATGTCATCCCCATCCCGCGATCTTCGAAGCCATCACATCTACGGTAGGCCTCGTTCCGATGCGAATTTTAGCGACGTATTAGATCTAAAGGCCGTAAATTGATTTTAGTTGCATCGTCTTTTAATTTTCAGCAGCATTAATTCTCGCTAAAACCCCTGTAAACTCATATTAACTTGTATGAACTAGTTGCATCTAATCAATAAACAACCGTAGTTAATCAATTATTGTACTTTGCATGCATGCATATCATCGCATTTTGATTAATGTGTGAGCATCATGTTGATTTGTATGTATATTCTTGTATGTGTGATCACGAGTAGAGGGAAGTGCTCAAGAGATTGTGTACGAGGATTTCCAGAACCAAGACTTCAAAGCGCTTGAGCAACCCTATCCACCGGAGCAAGGCAAGTGTCCTTGAAGCATATTGATCCTATTTTTAAAATAAATGTTTTGTTTGCAAACTGCATGCTTGTGTCGATTTGATGGGAATCCTATGGTAGGAAGTTTACTAGATTTGTTAAACCACCCTTGTCACCTGGAATATATGGTAAAGAGTCAGGAATGGTTTTTACCTTTTTGCTTTGCTTAATTAATTGGGATGGCAAACAACACTACACATTTAATTATGCATCAATGATATTCTGGTTAATGTGAACTGGTCAATACAATGGGTGATCTAAGCAAGCCTGGTATGTGGATGGGTTGGATGTTATGGTGGTTTGCTTGGTTTAGATCTAAGGACCGGTTCATGCAAGAATAAGCCAGGACTACAGTGCCACCACGAGGCCAAGTATGGGTGCGGCGTAGCTGATTAATTAGGGCTTTGCTAGTGCTGTTTGGACCATTGTGGATGCTCGGGGAAGGAGTAGTCGGATTGGGTTTGTTGATGATTGGCGGGACTACCCTGGGATCCGAATGGCTCAAGAGGGGGGCCTTGGTTGAAGATGTGCTCAGTTGGAGGCATCGCCACCGGTGAAACCTCAGTGGGGTCTAAATAGGCTAGTAATCCCTTTGTAAAGGCTATTTCGTGATCTCTTGGCCACACACCAACAGAAGTGTGTAATATGACTGACGGGTCATGGGCATAAGGGAGATTCTTAGTCGCCGAAAGGTGATGAAATCACGAACACGTGGGTAAAGAGGTACAAACTCTGCAGAGTTAAATAAAACTATCATGATAGCCGTGCTCCCGGTTATGAGCGCCTGGATGACCTACATGATTAGAGGGAAATTGGGATTTGGGATGGTTATGGTTTGGTAGTGGTTATGGTTGATATTATGATTATGGTTATGGTTATGGGATGGAATCATGGTTTATGACATTGATTATGGTTATTGGCAATGGTAAATTATGGACTGGTATTATTATGGTTACATGGTTTATGATGGATTCACTTCACATCAATATGATACATTGCTTTTCCAAATGGTTTTACTGTACTTTTCAGCACTTAGCCATTATTATTGTCGTCATTTGAATCAGCCACATGTCATACTTTCCACACTTGCTGAGTACGACACGTACTCAGTCTTGCAATCCCCCCAACAGTTGCAGGTCAGGATTGTGAGTTTAATGGCGATAATGCGGAGTTCTAGGCCTTGTCTACCGTCAGCTTTGCCTGTGGTGTTGCATGGAGCTGCTCTATCCCTTTTGCTTAGTTTGCTTAGTTGCTTAATTTGTTTATTTCCGCTGCATTAGTTGAACTTGTCATAAATATTCATTAGAGTTTGTATTCGAGGCTAATATGGGTTGTGTAATAAAATTTGATAATTAATCTTGTTCTGTGGTAATTTTCTGTATACTCTTTTGTGATTGCACTCGTGTATGTGTGTTGAACATCCTGGGCACACATATGCGTTAGCTTGGTTCAGTTTTCGGAACCGGGCGTCACAGATTGGTATCAGAGCCACAGGTCGATCGTAAGACGCAGCCTAGATAGAATGGACACTTTAGAGCACATAGGAGCACTCAGGAATCGATGTGTTTTTGCTTAGTGTGCTGTTTGCTATATATATATTGTTTGCTTGTGTGCTTAATAGAGGATTTTGGGATGCTTTAGCATTGCCATGTCCACCTAGGCTAGTGTAGCTCGCTGTTTAGTTCATATCCCTTGATGCATATAGTTGGGGATGTTCTCTAATTCTTACCTATTGCTTTCCTCTAGATGGTGAGGAATCGCAACCAGAGGGATGTCAATGATGAGGAGGAAATCCATGGAGCACCTCAGAACAACAATGGGCAAGGACCTGCTCATGGAGCTATCAACATTGAGCAGCTATTGGCTATGCAAAACCAGCTCATGCAGACCATGATACAAACTATGGGACTGCTGCAGGCTGGCAACATCAACAATCAGCCCCACATGCCTCCACTGCCATCCCCACCTCCTCATAACCGGTTGGGAGAGTTTATGAGGACTAGGCCGCCAACCTTTGCTCAAGCCGCTGACGCTATGGATGCGGATGATTAGCTCAAGTCCGTGGAGAAGAAGCTAGCTATTGTCCAATGCAGTGACCGGGAGAAGGTGCTATTTGCTTCTCATCAACTAGTTGGAGCAGCTGCGGATTGGTGGGATTCTTATTGCAATGCTCATGAGAACCAAGAGAGAATTACTTGGGCCGAATTCAAGGAGAATTTTCGTTCTCATTATGTGCCGGAAGGTGTTATGCTCTTGAAGAGGCAAGAATTTGAGAATTTGAGGCAAGGAAGATCAAGCGTGAGTGAATATCTCAATAAGTTCACTCAACTCTCAAGGTATGCGCCTGAGGATGTGAGTCGGGACAGCCGGAAACAATACTTGTTCATGAGGGGCTTGAACAATGAGATCCAAGTGCAATTGCTCAATTGTGATTATGTCAATTTCCAGAAGCTTGTGGACAAAGCGATTGTGGTTGAGAACAAGATCCGTGAGATGGAGCAAGAAATCAACAGGAAGGCGCCATATCAAGGACAAAAACAAGGAAGTAATGTGCGCCCTCGCCTTGCACCACCCAATGCGCCTCATTACAGCTCCTCTATTCCTGATCAGCGCCATAGTTATGCACAGCGCCCAACTCAGTTTGTGCAGCAGCGCCCTGTTATGCAAGCACCTAGGCCTCCAATGCCTTATGCACCTCGTGCTGATTTTCCTGGAGCCAATGCTCAAAACCAAGCTCATCCCAGTAATTCTGGTGGGGTTAAGAAGTGCTATACTTGTAGAGAAGCTGGAAACTTTGCGCATCAATGTACTAAGTCAGGCCGTGGTCAAGGAAGCAATGCGCCGAGGCAAAACCCAAAACTCAATGGAGGACAGCCACAAGGGAACCGTGGACAGCAGAATTTTGCTCGTGGCAACGTGAACCATGTCTCTACGGAGGATGCTCAACAAGCGGATGATGTGGTCATTGGTATGTTTCTCGCCAAGTCCAACCCCGCGACTATGTTATTTGATTCTGGAGCATCGCATTCATTCATTGCATCGAAGTATGTTGCCAAGTATAGTTTGCCTATCTCTCATATGAAGTTTACTCTGTTGGTTAAGTCTCCTGGAGGAGAGATGAGGACAAATATAGTATGTCCAAAAGTAAGCCTTAGAATAAGGGGGGTAGACTTCTCCGCCAACCTCATTGTTTTAGATTCTCAAGGGTTGGATATTATACTTGGTATGGACTGGTTGAGGAAGCACAATGGAGTTATTGAGTTTGCCACTAAGACGGTGAAGTTGACCAATGAAGAAGGAATCACCGTAGAATGTGAAGCATCTCAAACCGCACCGAAGCAATTGGAGTTGAATCATATGGACTGTGTCGCAATTGAGGAGATTCCGGTGGTGTGTGAATTTTTGGATGTTTTTCCGGACGAGTTGCCAGGTATGCCACCCGATCGAGACATTGAGTTTGTTATTGATTTAATACCTGGAAATGCACCTATAGCTAAGAGGCTGTATAGGATGCCTCCTTTGGAATTAGCGGAGCTCAAGAAGCAAATTCAAGAGCAACTAGAGAAGGGTTTTATTCGCCCTAGCTCTTCACCTTGGGGAGCGCCCGTTCTATTCGTGGACAAGAAGGATGGATCCCAAAGGATGTGCGTGGATTACTGAGCTCTCAACGAGGTAACAATCAAGAACAAGTACACCTTGCCCCGTATAGAGGATTTGTTTGATCAGATGAAAGGCGCCTGTGTGTTTTCCAAGATTGATTTGAGGTCGGGATACTTTCAAATGAAGATTAGACCATCGGACATACCCAAAACAGCTTTTAGAACACGGTATGGATCTTATGAGTACACCGTGATGTCATTTGGATTGACAAATGCGCCTGCCTACTTTATGTACCTCATGAATAAGGTCTTCATGGAGTACTTGGATAGATTTGTTGTGGTGTTTATTGATGATATTATGATCTACTCGAAGGATGAGAAGGAACATGAGGAACACTTGAGGCTTACGCTGCAGAAATTGAGGGAGCATCAATTGTATGCCAAGTTCAGCAAGTGCCAGTTTTGGTTGAAAGAGGTGCCATTTTTAGGTCATATAATCTCAGGAGGAGTATCGGTTGACCCCGGAAAAGTGAGAGACGTGTTGAAGTGGGAGCTGCTGCAAAATGTCAAGGAAATAAGGAGTTTTCTTGGGATGGCTGGATATTACCGTCGGTTTATCAAGGATTTTTCCAAGATAGCCAAGCCTATGACGGAGTTGCTAATGAAGGGAAAGGCGTTCCAATGGACTGAAGCTTGTCAAAACAGTTTTGAGGAGTTAAAGAAGAGGTTAACAAGAACCCCAGTTTTGGTATTGCTGGATGTAAGCAAGAGTTTTGATATTTATTGTGACGCATCAAGACAAGGACTCGGATGCGTGCTTATGCAAGAAGGTCAAGTGGTCGCCTATGCGTCCAGACAATTGAAGAAACATGAGCAGAATTACCCAACACATGATTTAGAACTTGCAGCCGTGGTACATGCATTGAAGATTTGGAGACACTATATTCTTGGACATAGGTGTAAAATTTACACGGATCATAAGAGTTTGAAGTATATTTTCACACAAACGGATCTGAACTTGAGGCAACGAAGATTGTTGGAGCTCATCAAAGATTATGATTTGGGGATCAACTATCATCCGGGAAAAGCCAATGTAGTGGCCGATGCATTGAGTAGAAAAGGAGTAAGTCATCAACTCGCGGTTCGAGAGTTACCATTCGAGTTATGTAAGGAGTTTGAACGGTTGAACCTCGGGTTTGTAAATGAGATGGAGATGATGGAGTTAAACCCAACCTTGGCGCAAGAAATTCGAGAAGCACAAACCACGGATGAGGAGATCAAGGAAATCAAGGAAAGGATCGAGGAAGGGAGAGAATTCAGATTTGATGAAGACGAACATGGTACCTTATGGCTTGGAAAGAGGATCGTTGTGCCTAATGTAAAGCATATTCGGGAGACAATATTAAAGGAGGCACATGACTCGCCTTACTCAATTCACCCTGGTTGTACAAAGATGTACAAAGACTTGAAGACTTGCTATTGGTGGGATAGCATGAAGCAGGACATAGCTGAATACGTAGCATTGTGTGATGTGTGCCAACGAGTCAAGGCGGAACATCAAAGGCCAGCCGAATTATTGCAACCGTTGAAGATTCCGGAATGGAAGTGGGAAGAAATTGGAATGGACTTCATAGTTGGATTACCACGTACTCAGTCCGGGTATGACTCAATTTGGGTAATGGTGGATCGCTTAACCAAGTCAGCTCATTTTGTCCCTATGAAGACCAAGTATACAGCTGCACGATTGGCCGAAATATACATGGATCATATTGTGTGTCGACACGGAGTACCGAAGAAGATAGTCTCGGATAGAGGTTCTCAATTTACCTCCAATTTTTGGCAAAAATTGCATGAAGCTTTGGGAACGAGGTTGAATTTTAGTTCAGCATATCATCCTCAAACGGATGGACAAACCGAGAGGACCAATCAGATTTTGGAGGACATGTTAAGAGCTTGTGCTTTAAAGCATGGGAAAAGTTGGGACAAAAGCTTGCCATACGTGGAATTTTCATACAACAATAGTTACCAAGCAAGCTTGAAAATGTCACCATATGAAGCGCTTTATGGGAGGAAGTGTAGGACACCTTTATTCTGGAATGAGGCAGGAGAAACTCAAGTATTTGGTCTGGATGTGTTGCAAGAAGCCGAAAAGCAAGTCCAGATAATTCGTGAAAACTTGAGGGCTGCCCAATCAAGACAAAAAGGCTATGCGGACAATAGGAGAAGGAAATTAGCCTTTGAAATAGAAGACTTTGTTTACCTCAAGGAGTCACCTATCAGAGGTCAGTGACAGTTTAACGTCAAAGGAAAACTCGCACCTCGTTATATTGGACCATTCAAGATTTTGGACAAAAGAGGAGCAGTAGCATATAAGTTGGAGATGCCAGCTCATCTTTCAGACGTACATGATGTGTTTCATGTTTCCCAACTCAAGAAGTGTCTCAGGGTGCCGGAAGAACATGTGCTGATGGACGAGTTAGAACTTCAAGAGGATTTGTCCTATGTCGAGCAACCTATCAAGATTTTGGACATGAAGGAAAGGGTCACGAGAAATAAGAGGATCCGTTGGTGCAAAGTGCAATGGAAACACCATACAGAAGCCGAAGCTACGTGGGAACGTGAAGAAGACCTGAAGGCAGAATTCCCTCATCTTTTCTCCACGCTATCGAATCTCGAGGGCGAGATTCACTTTAAGGGGGGTAGGTTTGTAACACCCTCAATTTTCGTATCATGCATTGCATACATGTTCATGCATTAAATATTGATAGAATAAAAGAAAAATGATAAACCATACATATATGGTGTAGAAAAAAGAAGAAAGAGAAAATAATAATTATAGCCTAAAACTTGTAATAGGGAATAAGTATAAAAATAATAATAAAAAAGTATGTATATAATAATAATAATAATAATAATATATTAATATTTATATAAGAAAGGAAAAAAAGAGAAAAAAAATCCAACTGCTGGCCAGGCGGCCGAGCCGGCCCAGCCGGCTGGCCCCCGCCGCCCGCGCCCTCACGCGCGCGACCCCTCACCGACGCGCCCGACCAGCGCCGACCGCGTGGCCCCACCCCGCCGATCCCGCGCGCCCACGCGCGCCCCCTCCCGCGCGTTGACTCGCCCGTGCCTGGCCCCGCTCTCCCGCGCCGACCGGCGCTCGCCCTGGCCTCCCGCGCGCGCCCCGAAGCCCCGCGCCTGGCTCCCACGCGCTGGCCCTAGCGCGATGCCGCTTGCCCGCCCGCGACTATAAAAAGCCACGAAGGCTTCGTAATCCCCCGATCCCAGGAACCCTAGCCGCCGGCTATAAAAGCCGTAGGGGCTCCGTATGTTTACGATGCCAGAAACCCGCAGCGCCGCCGGAAGCCCTAGCTGCTCCAAGAAAAAGAACAGAGGAGACCAGAGCAGCCACCAGAGAGGAAAAAAAGAGGAGGAAGAGGAAGAAAAAGAGGAGGGCGCCGCCGTCCACCGGAGATCGTCTTCGTCATCGCGTCGCCGTCGTCGTGCCACCGGAGGACCTTGCGCATCCACTTCGTCTACGTGTCGTCCCCATCCCGCGATCTTCGAAGCCATCGCATCTACGGTAGGCCACGTTCCGATGCGAATTTTAGCGACGTATTAGATCTAAACACCGTAAATTGATTTTAGTTGCATCGTCTTTTTATTTTCAGCAGCATTAATCCTCGCTAAACCCCCCATAAACTCATACGAACACCTATGAACTAGTTGCATCTAATTAATAAACAACCGTAGTTAATCAATTATTGTACTTTCATGCATGCATATCATCGCATGTTGATTAATGTGTGTGCATCATGTTGATTTGTATGTATATTCTTGTATGTGTGATCACGAGTAGAGGGAAGTGCTCAAGAGATCGTGTACGAGGATTTCCAGAACCAAGACTTCAAAGCGCTTGAGCAACCCTATCCGCCGGAGCAAGGCAAGTGTCCTTGAAGCATATTGATCCTGTTTTTAAAATAAATGTTTTGTTTGCAAACTGCATGCTTGTGTCAATTTGATGGGAATCCTATGGTAGGAAGTTTATTAGATTTGTTAAACCACCCTTGTCACCTGGAATATATGGTAAAGAGTCGGGAAGGGTTTTTACCTATTTGCTTCGCTTAATTAATTGGGATGGCAAACAACACTACACATTTAATTATGCGTGAATGATATTCTGGTTAATGTGAACTGGTCAATACGATGGGTGATCTAAGCAAGCCTGGTATGTGGATGGGTTGGATGTTATGGTGGTTTGCTTGCTTTAGATCTAAGGACCGGTTCATGTGAGAATAAGCCAAGACTACAGTGCCACCACGAGGCCAAGTATGGGTGCGGCGTAGCAGATTAATTAGGGCTTTGCTAGTGCTGTTTGGACCATTTTGGATGCTCGGTGAAGGGGTAGTCGGATTGGGTTTGTTGATGATTGGCGGGACTACCCTGGGATCCGAATGGCTCAAGAGGGGGCCCTTGGTTGATGATGTGCTCAGTTGGAGGCATCGCCACCGGTGAAACCTCAGTGGGGTCTAAATAGGCTAGTAATCCCTTTGTAAAGGCTATTTTGTGATCTCTTGGCCACACACCAACGGAAGTGTGTAATATGACTGACGGGTCATGGGCATAAGGGAGATTCTTAGTCGCTGAAAGGTGATGAAATCACGAACACGTGGGTAAAGAGGTACAAACTCTGCAGAGTTAAATAAAACTATCATGATAGTCGTGCTCCCGGTTATGAGCGCTTGGATGACCTACATGATTAGAGGGAAATTGGGATTTGGGATGGTTATGGTTCGGTAGTGGTTATGGTTGATATTATGATTATGGTTATGGTTATGGGATGGAATCATGGTTTATGACATTGATTATGGTTATTGGCAATGGTAAATTATGGACTGGTATTATTATGGTTACATGGTTTATGATGGATTCACTTCACATAAATATGATACATTGCTTTTCCAAATGGTTTCACTGTACTTTTCAGCACTTAGCCATTATTATTGTCGTCATTTGAATCAGCCACATGTCATACTTTCCACACTTGCTGAGTACGACACGTACTCACTCTTGCAATCCCCCCAATAGTTGCAGGTCAGGATTGTGAGTTTAATGGCGATAATGCGGAGTTCTAGGCCGTGTCTACCGTCAGCTTTGCTTGTGGTGTTGCATGGAGCTGCGCTATCCCTTTTGCTTAGTTTGCTTAGTTGCTTAATTAGTTTATTTCCGCTGCATTAGTTGAACTTGTCATAAATATTCATTAGAGTTTGTATTCGAGGCTAATATGGGTTGTGTAATAAAATTTGATAATTAATCTTGTTCTGTGGTAATTTTTTGTATACTCTTTTGTGATTGCACTCGTGTATGTGTGTTGAACATCCTGGGCACACATATGCGTTAGCTTGGTTCAGTTTTCGGAACCGGGCATCACATCATCAATGTCCATTATCCATAATCTCAATAATCTACAATTAAGTAACTTGGTTGTTTTCCCATCCCAATTAATTTGAGCGAGGCCAAAAGGTAAAAGCCCCTCCCGACTCTCTACAATGTATCCCATGCGACAAGGGTGGTCAAAAAAGACTAGTAAACTCCTATCTTGGGTTTCCCATCAATTTGACACAAGTAATGTAGTTTTGCAACAAAACATTTAAAAACAGGATCAATATGTTCAAGGACACTTGCCTTGCTCTTGGGCTTGATTGGGATCAAGGACTTCAAAGTGTTGGTGCTCGAGGTCTTCTACAGCACCCTCTAGCGCAAATTTGTCTAATCCATGCAACGAACATACAAGACAAGAATTACAATCAATAGATGCTCATATGTTACTCAATATGACATGGCATGCATGATTAATGCAAATGCGAAGTGAAACGAGTTAACGAGCTACTATTAATGTTTACTAATCATTTACAATGGTTATTAACAAGTTTTAATAGGTTCAAGTTGATTAATTTAAATTCAGAATTAATTTAACAGTAGTTAGATCTAGAGGCCGGACAAGTCCGCTGTAGTGCCGGACTAGCCCGCTCTACGCAGAACCAGTGAGCTAGGGTTTTCTAGATCGACGTGAATTTGGTGAAACGGGGTTGAATTCACGTGATAAAGAGAAAGTAGAAGGTATACCAGGTGTTTAGAACTCCAAAGAATCAAGGGTTTTGGAGGCAACACTTGGATCTTGACAATCTAGGGTTGAACGAGAAACTTGAAGGTGACTTGTTGTTGAGGAACGAAAACTTGATGGAGGTCTTGATCATTTGATTCTCTTTTGTTTCCTCCTCTTATTCGTCTTGCTCTGGATCTCCTTTTCATCCTTGGTGGTAGCTCCCACGAACTAGGGTTTGGGTGTGTTTCAAAATTGGCAAAGAGATGTAAAGTTGAGGTGTGGGGTTGTTTATATAGAGGTGGAGGATTAGGATTTGATTGAGGTCGGTTTTAGAGAGGGTGGAGGCCGGTGTGGGGTCCCACATGAGCTCCAAAAGAGTTAGACACGACGTCCTTAGGCCCTACTTAAGGTAAAACCCAAAAACACGTTGTGGAACAAAAGATCAACTTGGAATCGCGATCTCCGGACAAGTCCGCGCTAGGCCGGAGTAGTCCGATAGCTAGTCAGAGAGAAATTGGATAAGTCCGGACTATATCGGACAAGTCCAAACTTAGTCTGAGGAAAAATGGACGATCGGACAAGTCCGATTCTAGTTAGAGAGGAACACGGACAAGTTCGCTAGATATCGGATAAGTCCGGACAAGTATAGGGACTTGGCAAAATTTCAAGGAATCGGAATACCGGACTTGTCCGCAATATACCAGACAAGTCCAAAATCGGTACAGAGAGAAAAACAGACTAGTTCGCAGGAAAACAGACATGTCCCAAAAGGGTTCAGAGAGGAATTCGGACTAGTCTGGGGAAAATCGGACAAGTACACACTTCTCATAATTTTTAAGTGCGGTTTTGCTTCTAATTCATTTTAAACTTGTTCCTTTTTATGTGGATTATTGTTAAACATATTTAATGATGCGTGCAAGGCATGATGCATGAAAATGAGGATGTTACAAGAAGGCACCAAGATTATTGAGAAATGCCATGCTAGCCCCTATGGTGGCCATTACGATTCTATTAGCCTTCTGTGTATGAAGACATAAAATAATTCATTCGCAGATGTTGGAAATGCCAGAAAGATGGAGGAATCTCTGCTCGCAATGCGATGCCCCTAAAATATAATCTCCAAGTAGAATTATTTGATGTGTGGGGTATTGATTTCATTGGACCTTTTCCTAGGTCCTATGATTGCGAGTATATCCTAGTGGCCATATATTATGTGTCAAAATGGGTAGAAACTTTGCCATGCAAAAATGGTGATTCCAAGCAAGCTAGAAATTTTTTTCATAAGATCATTTTCCCGCGCTTTGGCACTCCCCGTATGATCATAAGTGATGGATGGTCTCATTTTATAGTTAAGACCTTCTGGAACTTTTTGAGGGAGCTTGGTGTCCAACATAATATTACTACCCCATACCACCCACAAACGTGTGGTCAAGCAGAAACATTCAACAAGCAAATTAAGAACATTCTGCAAAAGACCGTCTTGGAAATAGGAACGGGATGGAAGCATAAACTACCAGACTCATTGTGGGCTTACCGTACTACTTACAAAACTCCCATAAGCATGTCTTCGTTTCAACTTGTCTTTGGGAAGACTTGTCACCTTCCTGTAGAGTTGGAACATAGAGCCTATTGGGCCATCAAGCAGTGGAATATGGACCTTCACAAAGCAGGAAAACACCAACTGAAACAAATTTCTGAGTTGGAAGAGTGGAGATATAAGGCGCACCATAGTGCCAAAATCTACAAGGAAAGAACCAAAAGATGGCATGATAAGAGGATTACGCCTAAAGAGTTCAAACCTGGAGATAAAGTTCTACTCTTCAACTCTACGGTTAAACTCTTTGGACATGGGAAGCTTAGAAGTAAGTGAGAAGGACCCTTCACTGTAGTAGAAACCTCATCCCATGGAGCAACCACACTCCAAGGTGATGATGATCAGCTATTTAAAGTGAATGGGTAATGACTCAAATTATTTCTTGAATCCCAGGAGGAGGAGGCAGAAAAAGAAATTAGCATGATAAATCTTATTGATTTTCATGCCGTCTCTTTAAATTCTATCTAAATTCTCCACGTATAATTAATGGGCCCATCCAAATAATCATCCATGGGGCCCATTAAGCCAACCCAGAAAACCTAGCCCGAACGGAGCGAGGAAGGGTTCGGTCGAACCCTACAGTCGGACGACACCTCCTTTGTGCCGTCAGTGTTCTATTTTCTCGTGCAGACTCTCCCGACGTATCTCAACAATACTCTTGGTGTCGTATTTTCCTCGCTTATTTATTAACGGGAACAGAGAGGGGAAACTTGCACCATCCAGAAAAATCCATCTCCTGTTCCTCCCATCCAAGTCATGGCCGACAATAAAATTGTGCCTCATGCCTCCTCTAGCTCAACCTTCAACCTAAGCGGAGACATCACACCGGCCAATGACAAGTCCATCCTCACTTTGGAGTTCATCATGGCATTAGATGACGTACGTCTCGCCATGATCCTACCACCGACGACGACTCTGCGTGGGCATAGCACCATGCCTCGTGGTGCTGCACGGTCGCTCTCCCCTTGGAGGACGCCCATGAAGTCGATGACACCTGCACATCGTCTGACTACGGCTGGCCTTAAGTCAGTCAAGACCCGTCTTTGTCCTGGAAAAGATGAGTCTCTCCCAAAGCTACAGCCTGGTGAGGAGTTCATGTACACTCTAAAGACCAAGGACGGTGACGTAGTGAGCCACCACTACAAGTCACCTACGCGTACCTCGCCTGAGCGTGTGGGAGATCGCCTCATTATCCTCAGGGTGCGCAAGCCTGAAGGAGGCTATGCAAAAGGATTTTTCAAGCAAGTGGATAATTTTGTGGTGGAGGAGTCGACGGGCTTGTCACCCTCCAAGATTATGCGTCACCTCTCGCCACCTTCCATCAGAGGGCCACCTTGCCAATTTGAGGACAGCGATAGGAAATCACCTCGTGCCCCTAAAGTGGCACAACTTTATAAGGAGTTAGCTTATCTCCATTTGGAAAACAAGAAGCTATAGGACTTAGTGGTTGAAGGGCGCATAGAGAGGGCGGATTTGAAGGATGAGCTTATCTCCCTCAAGGAGGAGATTGATGGTGTTTTCCATGGCATGAGCACCAAGCTGCGGCGCGTATGCAATGTCGTCGGGAAGACTGACATCTACAACGCACCATAGTTTAGATGTCCCAACTGCATAGGGTGCTTACTAGTTTAGTTTAGTTTTATTCCAAATTTTTAGTCATTAAATTCAGATTAAATAACGTAAGCATCCCTAATATTTTGAGTTCAATAAAGTGAACTTACCGGTTCATCTCACCCAGTAAAGTTCCATCTCTAGTTTATTTTTGTTGAATAAAGAATTCAGGTAGCAAGTGTGGGGGAGGCACCCCAAATTCGTGAAATCCCGACATGCAAAAATAGTGTTGCTCTCAAAACACATCGCAACCGAATATACAATTTGACACGTCAAAACAGATCAACAGAGAGGCCAGAAGGGGGTCGGCTGAACACCCTGGTCAGCCGATCTGGTGGGGGCCCCACACGGCTCCGTTTTGCTCCACAAATTCGGTTTGGATCTCCTACCCCTGAATATGCATGCTACATTACTGTTTGAGTTGATTTAGTATTTAATACTAAATATTTGGATGCAATTCAACTCAACAGTTAAGTTTAAAACTTGGTAGTCAAAGTTTGCTTGAGCTGAAATTTTGAATACTTTGTATTTCGATTTATTGCCTTGTTTGTGATTCCCACAAATAAAATAGGAACAACACGTCATCTAAGTATTTGACTAGTGTGATATGGTAAATGAGTTATTCGAGGAGATATCTCCTTGCTTGAAATTGATTTTTGATGTTTGCACAATTTGAAGTCTTGAACTTTGCTTGATTCTCTCATTGGAAATTTAAATACCCACAACGGCCATATGATACAAATTCTTGAAAACCACATGCATATGCCACTTTGCTTTTCATTGAACTTTGTCAAACTCGTGACCCAATTGAGTGACATGCATGGACTTTTGACTTAGAAATTCTTGTGCACCCCATTCATGCAAAATTTCTCACATGGAGAATTTGCATCCACCATTTATCCATCCAATAAAGAACCTCCATACATTTTGGTCATCAAAATCTCTCTAGAAAAATAAGGAGTAGAAGACATGGCTACGAAAAAAAGAGAGAGAAAGAAGCATCTACTCTTCAAAAGAGGAAGTATGCCAAAAAAAAGAAGAAAATAAAGTAGCCATGTTTCATCCTTAAAGAGAGAAAACCATGGAATCCACATTTATCCATTCAACTCATGTGCACAAGGATTTTCTTTGTCAAATTGTTTGTTGCATAAGTCTCTTATAGGACCAAGTTTTTGACTTAGTAATATATGACTTGCATTGTGTGCCACATTTATCCCTACCAAGATCCAGATATAGCCATATTTAGTATAGGGACAAAATTGGCACAACATGCCAAGGTGAGGATCAAAACACATTGAGAGATTTGAGATTTTCCGAATGAGAGATAAGGGCAATTGTTTCTTTGACTTTCCAAATATAGCAAATCGTCAGATCATTTCGGCAGGGGAAGATCCAAGAGAACTACATTCCAACCATTCCACTCTTCAAACACCCAAGGTTGATGTGATAGCCACATTCCACAAAGGGAATTCATGAATTGAGGTATGAGTTGAAATATCTAGTATTCTCATTTTCTAACTTATAGCGAATTTATGACAACACCTTAGTTCTTCTTCTCGCCTTCACTCGAGGACAAGCAAAGGGCTAAGTGTGGGGAGTTTGTTGATAGTCATTAAGTGACATATTTAGACTGTCAATTCACCTCATAATGTGCATAAAAGAGAAACACAACATAGTGGTAGGGTTAAAAACTAACAAATTCCACAAGTGTTGGTATTTATTTTCTATGTAGGTGAATTTAGACAAAAAATACCAAGACATGTAAGGAGTAATACATAAAATTGGATTTCGGCGAATCAGGCGACACCATGTGTCATCACATGGATCAAATGGCCCACAAACAGAAGTATCCGAGGCCATCCAATGGTGTAGCACCCATATCAAGGGATGGGACCCACCTGGCAGAGACCTAGAGAAAGCACAGCTCCAACAGAGCTATGATCATGTTGGCCAACCTCCCTAGTTGGCCGACTAGGGAGCGACACCAAACCCGGTCAAATGCCACGTGTTGGCCCCTCCCGGCTTGAAGAAGTCAGTGGTGACTGATTCGCGCGCATTTGGTGGCGAGAACCGACCCTTCTCCACTAATAAATAGCACCCCACACCTCACTTCACACACACACCAAAAGTTGAGAATAGAATACCACTCCTAAGGTTTAGAGTAGTCCTAGAGGCTGCCAAGTAGAAGAAGAGTGTGGTGAAGAGTCTAGGAAAAGAAGGCTTGGGCTTGTCAAGTCCCTCTTTTACACTTGTACGCCTACAAGGTGTTATTCAAATTAATGAATCCCTTTGTGAATTCATTTCAAGTTTGATTTCCAATTCAAGGTAGTTTGCATCAATAGTTACTTGTGGGTTCATTGCTTTTATTTATTAGAGGCTCTAGTTGTAGCTTTGTGTTCGAAACAACTAGAGTTGTGATTTAGAACGTAAGCGTGGTGCTTAGGTTAGAAATCACTAGTGAATATCTCTTAACCCACAAATTGAAGAGGTTGGTAGTAGGTGGTGATAGTCCTATCTGTCCTTAGTAATCCTCCACGTTCGGCTATGCCACAGGCTCTTGGTAGGAGTCGTACTAATGTTGCTAGGTGTAAACCTGTGCCCGAAGCAAGCAGCTAACACAAAATTCCTTTGAATTAGAATCAATAATTTGAATTCCTCTCTCATCCTTGCCTACCAAAGAACTTTGTGTACTTAGGTGAATTAGTTCGTAAGATTAGCACATATGTTTGTTGGTACCCTGCGTACCGGATACCCCTTGAAACTACAAAGAGTGCAAAGGAACTCCACCTATCAGAGAGAAGACCTCCAAAGGCCCCACGTTTACTCATAACCGGACCTGCCTCCCTCATATGGTTAGTCCTAGTGCCGCCATGTGTATCATAAAACCAGAGCTACAATCCATACTTGGGAATGCTCCAGACTGGATACCTGTGTGCACCCCCGGACCTAACCCCCGACAGAGGGAAACTCCGGTACTGACACGTGTACCACAACACTAGATCTACTCGTCCAAGACAGTAAGCTCCGAAGATGCCACGCGTCCAACCGCCAGACCTACAACCTCAACAGGCAGATTGGTGGACCTCCAATGGCTCGGACCTTCAAGGGACATTTCAGGTTTCAAGACCTGATTATGTGTCATTAATGCTATCTTAATGGCATATGATCGGAGGACCCTTAATACTAGTAACGCCACCATTAAGGCGCGTTACCATGCTATTAAGGGGAATTAAGTACATTAAACTGTGTATTAGGCATGTCGGGCCACCAGGGCCACATGTCGGGCCAGGTTAACGATGTAACGGCTAGCCCTTGTACTATAAAAGGACTGGCCGAGCGATACAAAAAGGGCACTCTATTCTGAGGATCGCACTCGGGGGTCTTTGGTCTCTCTGACTGGCGCTCTCAAACTCTCATACACTCAATACAACAACAACAACACACCCGTGGAGTAGGGTATTACGCTTAGGCGGCCCGAACCACGTAAATCCTTGTGTCAAGTCACTATCTTGTTCTGAATCTCCGCGCGCCCTAACCGAACTAAGAAACTCCACGGACTACTAACAATAGTACCAGGGGAATTGCTGGAACCAGCATCCGACATCTAGCACGCCAGGAAGGGGCTGCCTGAGATTCCAAGATGGTGAATTCTGCTGCTGGATCATGCAACGGTAACCACGTTGAGCAACCTGCTGGAGGCAATCCCTCCAACATGCCGTAGCCAGCAGGTGCTGTAGCCCCAGTAGGAGTCATACCACCGTTGCCACCGTCCGCTCCGATGAATCAACCCGGACATCGAGATGGGGCATCTGCGTCGATCACTGCATCGACGAACAACAACCTCGAACACGCGCTTATTGCTGCGCGTGCTCTTCTCCAACGTCCACCACTGAAAGCATTTAGGCCCCCATGAGGTATGGTTTCGGTGATTAATGACAACCATTGGATTTTACTAATGAATTTGTGGATGCAAGGTCTCCCATATCACTCAATCAAATGAAATTTATATGAACATGAATATCAACTACTGATCATTGGAGACCCCTAAACAATCAATTTATGAGACCAATCAATGTTATGAAGACTAGAAGTAAAAACTTATATGTCAAAGTCATTCAACCATAATTGACAACATTCAATTCTTGAAAATCATCAGAAGTACATTTTCAACAAAAGTCTGTAGGATT
Organism: Tuctoria greenei; assembly: GCA_036927565.1. Lineage (NCBI taxonomy): Eukaryota > Viridiplantae > Streptophyta > Magnoliopsida > Poales > Poaceae > Tuctoria > Tuctoria greenei. The sequence goes on along the minus strand of JAYESD010000001.1, from coordinate 258,190,799 downwards.
GAAGAGCACGTGAAAAGCTACCAGAGGGGGGGTGAATGGTAGATTTAAAAATCTTATGCAGCAGAAACAATTAAACCCCAACACCTTCGGCAGAAAAACTATCTCTTAAAGAAATCGTGTGTGAGACTAATCTAAATGTGTTTCACCGTGAAAAAAGTGATGGATATTAGAGAGAATCAAGTCACGAAGACAACACAAAAGGAATCACTCAAATCCGTCGAGAAAAACTCAAGCTATGATCGAAAGATCAAACAAGGTCAATCTGCCCTACCCGAGAAAAAACAGTTCTGGAATGCTGCAAAGAAACTCGTGTAGATCAGAAACCACAAATCCAATGACCGTGAAATTTTGACATATGATATATAATCAAGTTGTGAAGACAAACCAAAAAGAATCACGTCAATTGGATCTGTAAAACTCGAGTTATGATAAAACCACCGACGAAAGGTAGTGCTATCCAGAAACTCGATGAGTAAAACTTGTCTGGAACAAGTCGGACGAACAAGGCACAAAAGTTCCTTCAAACTACAAATTTTATTCAATAGAACACAAGAGGAACAGCCCCAAAGTCGTGCACCACGAGCTCTGGGCTCCCTTGCTTATATAACCAGCCCTTAGGCCAACCCAATATCAACTAGGACTCCAATCCTACTCAGATCATGAATCATAACTTTCCATAACTGCTCAAGATTCTTCTATACGCAGATAGAAGCAATCTTAAGACTTCCAAACACCTTAGGAACGTATCTCACATTCCTAAATAACTCAAATTCTTGACCCACACGAAATCCTATCATAATCAACTCAAATCTTTCCATATTTGAGTCAAACCCGACTCAGCCGCAGCCTGAGTCCGTAACCTAGTCGGTTGGACCTTTCCGACCAACTCTTTACGTCCACATCTCTTCATCACGTCTCGGAACCATGTAGCCACGTCCATGCACTCCTTGCACACGTGCAAACATCTTCCAATGACGTCCACGATACCTTCATATGCATTGTTCTTGATTCAATCATGCTGCGCAACCTCCTGATCAGCTCAACCACAATTCCTCCTGAAATTGGTTGTTGGAACCTCATCTCCTCCCTGAGACTAGTCCAATGGATCCTGTCACCAGCCATGTTTTGAACTCAAGCAACACCTGCACATGAATAAACAACCAATCCATACGAGCCCAAGTCCTTGACTTGACTCAAGTTAGTTCCAAACACAACACCCTACGTGAGAACCTCACATAAGCATGTTGCAAAACCACAGTAACACGATATCATCCATATCATCCAAAACGCACCAAAAACTGAGCAAATGAATACTAAGCAATCTTTCCAACAATGTAAAGCAAGTACAAGACATTGCAAATGAAAAGCGGAAGAACTTCGGTCAAGTTCCGGACCTTGCCATAGCAACCCGGACCTTGAGCCGGAACTATCAAAAACTAGTAGAACCTAGCGCCGGAGCTTACCAAAACTAGTACAACCAAGCTCCCACCGGAGCTTACAAAACTAGCAGGACCTAGCTCCGGAGCTAACCAGAACTAGTCGGAACTAGTAAACCCAAAAGCCGGAGCTAGAAAAATAACCTCGGAGCTTAGCAAAAAACACGCCGGAGCTATCAAAGACATATCGGAGCTAAAGACAAAACTCATCGGAGCTGACCAAAGCTAGTCGGACCTAGCATCGAACGTAACCGGATCTACCAAAAACAAGCCGGTCCTACCGTCGGACCTTGCTGTAGCTCAGAGCTCGAGTCAGACCTTGATAAAAAGGTGTTTTGGTGATATTTAAAACTTTTATCATCAAAGCCAAGTGTATTCACTACAAGCCAATGTATTCAGCACATATAGGTCTTACAATCTCCCCCTTGATGAGTGCATTGGCAACACCATTTAAAATCCGAACATTGGCTTATTCACATAAAAGTTGTGAAGGCAATTTCTCCCCCTTTGTAAATCAAAAGTAAAATGAGAAGAAAAATTATCCCATATTATCTCTCCCCTTTATTATCTCTCCTTATGCCCCCTTTATTATCTCTCCTTATGCACATATTCTCTTTCTCTTCATGTTTATCTCTCCCCCTTTGACAATGTATTCAGCAAGTCATGAACATATAAACAAATTATCTCTCCCTCTTTAGTTGTTATGAGCATATTATAACATATTCATATAAACAAAGCTCATCCAAGTCATACTATCAAGTACTTTACATTATCACATCACTGAAATACATAAAGTAGTGTAAGCCATGCTAGAGATCATATGTAATTTTCAATTTAAGCAAGTCATGATCTCACAAACTTAACTATTTCAAAACCTGAAATCATGACACTAGTTGCTGCATTTTAATATTTTTCAAAGCATAAATTTAGATCATATGATATTTGCAAGAGATTATATGTGCATCTGCCTTATTCTAACCAACCAAGCCAATCCTATGTCATTTGACAGTCAGAAGCTTAAGAACATGGTTTTAATCATACACAACTTCTTCCAAGTTCATATCTAAGTGCAATGACAAGCCATCTCAAAAGAAGAAGTGCGATGCATGCATATTCTCTTGATCTTTTCTCAATTTATATTTGTTCATAAAAACTCAACATGTGAGTTGATTACTTGATGAATTCTTAATGATTAAAAGCACTTGTGAACATGTAACAAGTTCAAAACAGCAAGAAAGTTCGACCATGACCAGTTTTAGTGTAAGTTATTATTCCAATTACTAGACATGCAAAAACAACAAAATGTATAACACGAGTAATGTAGTAAGAACTTTCAGCATGTAAAAGGAATCACAAAGTCATATATGTATGAAATACTATGCTCATATTATTTTAATTTCAGATTCACACATAGACTTCCCAAGTTTCAAAACTCCCCCTCAATTTAAGCCATGAGGATGCATAACCCCTATTTCACTACGAATGTAACAAAAACGAGTGAAGTCCAAAGGTTTTGTAAAAATGTCAGCCAATTGTTGTTCGGTATCTACATGGTGAAGCACAATGTTTTCTTTTTCAACATTATCTCGGAGAAAGTGATACCTAATATCAATGTGCTTAGTTCTAGAATGTTGCACGGGGTTTTTAGCAATGCAAATGGCACTAGTGTTATCACGGAACAGTGGAACACTATCTAGATCAACCCCATAGTCCTTAAGTGTTTGAACAATCCAAAGAATTTGTGAGCAAGCACTAGCAGCAGCTACATATTCAGATTCGGCTGTGGATTGAGCAACTGAATTTTGTTTTCTAGAGGACCAAGCCACAAGAGAATTACCAAGAAAATGACAAGCACCGGAAGTACTTTTCCTATCGATCCTACAACCCCCAAAATCAGCATCCGAAAAAGCTTTCAAAGTAACGGTTGAGGAAGAAGGAAGAAAAATGCCAAATTCTTGAGTTCCATGTAAGTACCTGAGAATCCTTTTGATGGCTTGACGATGTGAAGCACGTGGAGAAGCTTGAAACCATGCACAAAGACATACGCTGAATTGTATGTCTGGTCTTGATGCCGTGAGGTACAAAAGTGATACGATCATGCTTCTATATTCTTTTTGATCCACGGGTTCACCATATTCATCAAGTTCAAGTGTTGTTGCTGTTCCCATTGGTGTCCGAAGAGGCTTGCTTTTGTCCATGTTGAAGCGCCTTAGGAGGTCTTTGGTATACTTCGTTTGATGCACAAAGGTACCCTCCTTGGTTTGCTTGATTTGCAGCCCCGAAAAGTAAGTGAGTTCACCCATCATACTCATTTAAAATTCGGAACTCATCATTGCTGAAAACTTGGATACAAGATCATGAGAAGCACAACCAAAGATAATATCATCCACATACACTTGAACGAATAATGAGTCATTGCCATGCTTAAGCACAAAAAGAGTTTTATCAACCTTGCCCATGGTAAACCCCTTTTCAAGTAAGAATGTTTTTAACCTATCATACCATGCTCTAGGGTCTTGTTTGAGACCGTATAAGGCTTTGGATAGTTTGTAAACATGATTAGGAAAATCTGGATTTTCAAAACCCGGTGGTTGTTTGACATAAACCTCCTCATCTATGTAGCCATTAAGAAAAGCACTTTTAACATCCATTTGAAATAGCTTAAAACCTTTAGATGCTGCAAAAGCTTACAAAATTCTTATGGCTTCTAATCTAGCGACAGGAGCAAAAGTTTCATCAAAATCTAGACCTTCAACTTGAGTGAAACCTTGAGCAACCAACCTAGCCTTATTCCTAACCACAACCCCATCCTCACTTTGTTTATTTTTAAATACCCATTTAGTTCCAATTAAAGTGTGACCTTGAGGTGGAGGTACAAGTTTCCAAACATTATTTCTTTCAAAATTTTCTAACTCTTCTTGCATGGCAATAATCCAAGATTCATTAGTGAGTGCGTGTGATATATCTTTGGGTTCAAAAGAAGCAACAAAAGCAGAATGAGCATAAGAGTTTGGATCGCAAAACCTGGACCGTGTGACTCGTTCATGCAAGCTTCCAATCATCTGTTATGGGGGATGATCTTTGTTAAAACGTAGGAGAATAGATGTCTCACAAGCTTCTTCTTCATTAGGTTCATCGTAGATTGATGAGCTTGTGACTTGTGGACGATCAGGACCAGCATAGGTGATAGTCGGAGCTTGTTCAATGTCCAGAGCTGGACACGTGTCACCTTCGGAACTACCAGGCAGTATCACCGGCTCTTCTTCATCTTCAAAAATACCCTCCCCCTGAGGATACGGATCTGGTCCTGCAACACCGGAGCTAGTACCTGGGCTAGCTTCATCAAAAGACACTTCACAAGTCTCCACAATTTTGTTAGTGTCAAGTAAAAGCACACGGTAGCCTCTAGTATGAGATGGATAACCAAGAAACATGCCATCAAAGGATCTAGGTTCAAATTTATCAAGATTACCATGTTTCTTAACAAAGCATTTGCATCCAAAGACCCGAAAGTGTGTAACACTAGGCCTATGTCCAAACCGGAGCTCATATGGTGTTTTACCTAGCTTAGCACGCAAGAAAACACGATTTGAGACATAACAAGCGGTTGCTAACACATCAACCCAAAATTTCCTAGGAGTTTGATATTCATCAAGCATAGTCCTAGCCATCTCAACTAAGGTTCTGTTCTTTCATTCTACAACACCGTTTTGTTGAGGTACATATGGTGAAGAGAATTGATGATCTATTCTATTTTCAGCACAAAAGTGATCAAACGATTGATTTTTAAATTCAGTTCCATTATCACTTCTAATTGCTTTTAAAGATCCTGGGTAATCAATTGATAATCTAAGAAATAAAGTTCTAAAGTGACTAGAAACTTCATTCTTAGAAGCCATAAAGTAAACCCAAGAGTATCTAGAATAATCATCAACGATAACAAGAACATACCATTTACCTCCAAAGGATTGAACACATGAAGGTCCTATAGTGTCAAGATGCAAAAGTGGACATGGTTCAGTTGTCATGATCATTGTGAGAGGAGTGTGACGCCCGGTTCCGAAAATGAACCAAGCTAACGCATATGTGTGCCCAGGATGTTCATCACACATATACGAGTGCAATCAAAAACGAGTATACAGAAAATTACCACATAACAAGATTAATTATCAGATTTATTACACAAACCATATTATCCTCGAATACAAGCTCTAGTGAATATTAATGACAAGTTCAACTAATGCAGCGGAAATAAACTAATTAAGCAACTAAGCAAACAAAGCATAAGCAATAGGGTATGTATGCGCAGCTCCAATCAACACCACAGGCAAAGCTGACGGTAGACACGGCCTAGAACTCCGCATTATCACCATTAAACTCCCAATCCTGACCTGCAACTGTTGGGGTGGATTGCAAGAGTGAGTACATGTCGTACTCAGCAAGTGTGGAAAGTATGACATGTGGCTGATTCAAATGACGACAATAATAATGGCAAAGTGCTGAAAAGTACATTTAAACATTCGAAAAGCAATATAGTATAAGTATGTGAAGTAAACCCATCATAATCATAAGTAACGCCGTAATACTAAATCTGAATTCATTACCATCATCAAAAATTCCGGATTTCACCATTGTCAATAACCATATTAATTACCAGAAATTAATCCGAAACCATCCGTAACCATTACCAGACCATAACCATAATATCAACCATAACCATTACGAAACCATAACCATCCCAAATTCCAATTTCTCTCTAATCATGGAAGTTGTCCAGGTGCTCATAACCAGGAGCACGGCTATCATGATAGTTTTAATTAACACTCTGCAGAGTTTGTACCTCTTTACCCACGTGTTCGTGATTTCATCACCCTTCGGCGACTAAGAACCTCCCTTATGCCCATGACCCGTCGGTCACATTACACACTTCCGTTGGTGTGTGGCCAAGAGATCACAAAATAGCCTTTACAAAGGGATTACTAGCCTATTTAGACCCCACTGAGGTTTCACCGGTGGCGATGTCTCCCGCAGAGCACATCTTCAACCAAGGGCCCCCTCTTGAGCCATTCGGATCCCAGGGTAGTCCCACCAATCATCAACAAACCCAATTCGACTACCCCTTCCCCGAGCATCCACAATGGTCCAAACAGCACTAGCAAAGCCCTAATTAATCAGCTACGCCGCACCCATACTTGGCCTCGTGGTGGCACTGTAGTCCTGGCTTATTCTCGCATGAACCGGTCCTTAGATCTACAGCAAGCAAACCAACATAACATCCAACCCATCCACATACCAGGCTTGCTTAGATCATCCATTACCATACCATGTTTAACCAGTTCATGTTAACCATAATCTCATCCATGCATAATTAAATTGAGAGATATAGTTATTCCCATCCCAGTTGTTTAAGCGAAGCAAAAAGGTAAAAACCCTTCCCGACTCTCTACCATAAATTCCAGGTGACAAGGGTGGTTTAGCAAGTCTAGTAAACTTCCTACCATAGGATTCCCATCAAATTGACACAGCATGCAGTTTTACAAACAAAACATTTATTTTAAAAACAGGATTAATATGCTTCAAGGACACTTGCCTTGCTCTTGCTGTTGATTAGGGTCAAAGCCTTCAAACTCTTGGTGTTGTAGATCCTCCGCGGCACTCTCTAGCGCAAATCCGTCTAATCCACACAATAAACATACAAGACAATAAACACAATCAAAGAGTGCACGAATATTACTCAATATGACATGACATGCATGATTGATGCAATGCAAGGTAGAACTTGTTACTAGATTGATTTTAATGATCACCAACTAGCTCTAATAGATTTTAGCAAGTTTATACAGGTTTGGAGTTGATTAGATCAAATTTTAGAATTAATTCAACACATTTTAACCAGGAAGATCCGACTAGTCCGCTAGGGACCGGACAAGTCCGCACTTGACGAGATCAGCAGATTAGGGTTTTCTAGATCGACGTGAATTTGGAGATTAGGGGTGGAATTCACATAAGGAAAAGAGAATAGAAGGTATACCAGGTGTTTAGAACTCCAATGAACCAAGAAACTCGGAGGTAACACTTGGATCTTGATGATCTAGGGTTGGTGATGAACTTGGAGATGAATTGGTGGTGAAGGACGAAACTTGGCGGAGATCTTGATCCTCCTTCGTTTCCTCCTCTTCTTCCTCTTGCTTGGGATCTTCTCCTCCCTTCTTGATGGTGGCTCCCCACGAACTAGGGTTTGGGTGGGTGGAAAAGTGGCAAATAGATGTCCAGCCAAGGGGTGGGGTTGTTTATATAGAGGTGGAGGCTAGGGTTAGATGGATTTCGAGTTTAGGATGAGTAGAGGCCGGTTTAGAGTCCCACATGGGCTCTAAAAGAGTTGGGCACGACGTCCCTAGGCCCACTTGATGTGAAACCCAAGAAACAAGTCGTAAAACAAAAGGTCAATCTCGGAGTCACGAAATATCGGACAAGTCCGGAAAGGACCGGACTAGTCCGAAGTCGTCCAGAGAGAAAATCGGACAAGTCTGGCCTAAAATCGGACAAGTCCGATCTTAGTCAGAAAGGAAAACGGACAAGTCCGCTAGAACACCGGACTAGTCCGGAAAAGTCCAGGGACTTAGCAAATTTTCAAGGATTCATGGAATACCGGACTAGTCCGCACAAAATCGGACAAGTCCGAAGTTGTCCAGAGGCAAATATCGGACTAATCCGCAGCAAAAACGGACAAGTCCGTTTTTAGACAGAGAGAAATCGGACTAGTCCTCAGCAAAACCGGACTAGTCCGCACTTTCCTACATTTTTAAGTGCGGTTTTGCTCCAAATCAATTTTAAACTTGTTCCTCTTGTTATGGGTTAATGTTAAACATGTATATGAGTGCATGTAGGGCATGATGCATGAAAATGAGGGTGTTACAAACCTACCCCCCTTAAAATGAATCTCGCCCTCGAGATTCGACGCGGAAGAGAAGAGATAGGGAAATTCCTTCTTGAGATCATCTTCTAGCTCCCAAGTTGCTTCTTTTTCGGTATGGTGCTTCCATTGGACTTTACACCATCGAATCACCTTGTTCCTTGTGACTCTCTCCTTGGTTTCCAAGATTTTGACCGGTTGCTCGGCATACGTCAAATCTTCCTCTAGTTCCAATTCTTCCATTGGCACTTGATCTTCCGGTACCCTGAGACACTTCTTGAGTTGGGAAACATGAAACACATCATGTACGTCTGAAAGATGAGCTGGCATCTCCAACTTATATGCTACTTCTCCTCTTTTGTCCAAAATCTTGAATGGTCCAATATAACGAGGTGCGAGCTTACCCCTTATGTTAAACCTCTTATGACCTCTCATTGGTGACACCTTGAGGTAAACAAAATCTCCTATTTCAAAGGCTAATTTCCTTCTCCTGTTATCCACATAGCCTTTTTGCCTTGATTGGGCAGCCCTCAAGTTTCCACGAATTATTTGGACTTGCTTTTTGGCTTCTTGCAACACGTCCGGACCAAATACTTGAGTTTCTCCTGCCTCATTCCAGAATAAAGGCGTCCTACACTTCCTCCCATAAAGCGCTTCATATGGTGACATTTTCAAGCTTGCTTGGTAACTATTGTTGTATGAAAATTCCGCGTATGGCAAGCTTTTGTCCCAACTTTTCCCATGCTTTAAAGCACAAGCTCTTAACATGTCCTCCAAAATCTGATTGGTCCTCTCGGTTTGTCCATCCGTTTGAGGATGATATGCTGAACTAAAATTCAACCTCGTTACCAAAGCTTCATGCAATTTTTGCCAAAATCTGGAGGTAAATTGAGAACCTCTATCCGAGACTATCTTCTTAGGGACTCCATGTCGACACACAATATGCTCCATGTATATTTCGGCCAATCGTGCAGCTGTATACTTGGTCTTCACAGGGACAAAATGAGCTGACTTGGTTAAGCGATCCACAATTACCCAAATTGAGTCATACCCAGACTGAGTACGCGGTAACCCAACTATGAAGTCCATACCAATTTCTTCCCACTTCCATTCCGGAATCTTCAACGGTTGCAATAATCTGGCTGGCCTTTGATGTTCCGCCTTGACTCGTTGGCACACATCACATAATGCTACATATTCAGCTATGTCCTTCTTCATGCTATTCCACCAATAGAAAGTCTTCAAGTCTTTGTACATCTTCGTACAACCAGGGTGAATTGAGTATGGCGAGTCGTGTGCCTCCTTTAATATTGTTTCTCGAATATGCCTTACATTAGGCACAACAATTCTCTTTCCAAGCCATAAGGTACCATGTTCGTCTTCATCAAATCTGAATTCTCTCCCTTCTTTGATTCTTTCCTTGATTTCCTTGATCTCCTCATCCGTGGTTTGTGCTTCTCGAATTTCTTGCTCCAAGGTTGGGTTTAACTCCATCATCTCCATCTCATTTACAAACCCGAGGTTCAACCGTTCAAACTCCTTACATAACTCGAATGGTAACTCTCGAACCGTGAGTTGATGACTTACTCCCTTTCTACTCAAAGCATCGGCCACTACATTGGCTTTTCCCGGATGATAGTTGATCCCCAAATCATAATCTTTGATGAGCTCTAACCATCTTTGTTGCCTCAAGTTCAGATCCGTTTGTGTGAAAATATACTTCAAACTCTTATGATCCGTATAAATTTCACACCTATGTCCAAGAATATAGTGTCTCCAAATCTTCAATGCATGTACCATGGCTGCAAGTTCTAAATCATGCGTGGGGTAATTCTGCACATGTTTCTTCAATTGTCTTGATGCATAGGCGACCACTTGACCTTCTTGCATCAATACACATCCAAGTCCTTGTCTTGATGCATCGCAATAAATGTCAAAACTCTTGCTTACATCCGGCAATACCAAAACTGGGGCTGTTGTCAACCGCTTCTTCAACTCCTCAAAACTGTTTTGACAAGCTTCAGTCCATTGGAACGCCTTTCCCTTCATTAGCAACTCTGTCATAGGCTTGGCTATCTTGGAAAAATCCTTGATGAATCTACGGTAATATCCAGCCATCCCAAGAAAACTCCTTATTTCCTTGACATTTTGCGGCGGTTCCCACTTCAACACGTCTCTCACTTTTCCGGGGTCAACCGATACTCCTCCTCCTGAGATTATATGACCCAAAAATGGCACCTCTTTCAACCAAAACTGACACTTGTTGAACTTGGCATACAACTGATGCTCCCTCAATTTCTGCAACGTAAGCCTCAAGTGTTCCTCATGTTCCTTCTCATCCTTCGAGTAGATCATAATATCATCAATAAACACCACAAAGAACTTATCCAAGTACTCCATGAAGACCTTATTCATGAGGTACATAAAGTAGGCAGGCGCATTTCTCAATCCAAAGGACATCACAGTGTACTCATAAGATCCATACCGTGTCTTAAAAGTTGTCTTGGGTATGTCCGATGGTCTAATCTTCATTTGAAAGTATCCCGACCTCAAGTCAAACTTAGAGAAGACACGAGCACCCTTCATCTGATCAAACAAGTCTTCTATGCATGGCAAGGTGTACTTGTTCTTGATTGTTACCTCGTTGAGAGCTCAGTAATCCACACACATCCTTTGGGATCCATCCTTCTTGTCCACGAACAGCACGGGCACTCCCCAAGGTGAAGAGCTAGGGCGAATAAAACCCTTCTCTAATTGCTCTTGAATTTGCTTCTTGAGCTCCGCTAATTCCATAGGAGGCATCCTATACGGCCTCTTAGCTATAGGTGCAGTTCCAGGTATTAAATCAATAACAAACTCAATGTCTCGATCGGCTGGCATACCTGGCAACTCGTCCAGAAAAACATCCAAAAATTCACACACCATCGGAATCTCCTCAATCGCGGCACCGTCCATATGATTCATCTCCAATTGCTTTGGTGCGGTTTGAGATGCTTCAAATTCTACGATGATCCCTTCCTCATTGGTCAACTTCACCGTTTTCATGGCACACTCAATAACTCCATTGTGCTTTCGCAACTAGTCCATACCAAGTATAATGTCCAATCCTTGAGAATCCAAAACAATGAGGTTGGCGGAGAAGTCTACCCCCTTATTCTAAGGCTTACTTTTGGACATACTATATTTGTCCTCATCTCTCCTCCAGGAGACTTAACCAATAGAGTAAATTTCATATGAGAGATAGGCAAACTATACTTGGCAACATACTTTGATGCAATGAATGAATGCGATGCTCCAGAATAAAATAACATAGTCACGGGGTTGGAGTTGGCGAGAAACATACCAATGACCACGTCATCCGCTTGTTGAGCATCCTCCGTAGAGACATGGTTCACGTTGCCACGAGCAAAATTCTGCTATCCACGGTTCCCTTGTGGTTGTCCTCCATTGGGTCTTGGGTTTTTCCTCGGAGCATTGCTTCCTTGACCAAGGCCTGACTTAGGACATTGATGTGCAAAGTGTCCAACTTCTCCACAAGTATAGCACTTCTTAATTCCACCAGAATTATTGGGACGAGCTTGTTTTTGAACATTTGCACCAGGAAAATTAGCGCGAGGTGCATAAGGCATTGGAGGCCTAGGTGCTTGCATGACAGGGCGCAGCTGCACAAACTGAGTTGGGCATGGTGCATAACCAGGGCGTTGAGCAGGAATAGAGGAGCTGTAATATAGCGCATTGGGTGGTGCAAGGTGAGGGCGCACATTACTTCCTTGTTGCTGTCCTTGATATGGCGCCTTACTCTTGATTTCTTGCTCCATCTCACGGATCTTGTTCTCAACCACAATTGCTTTGTCCACAAGCTTCGGAAAATTGGCATAATCACAATCAAGTAGTTGCACTTAGATCTCATTGTTCAAGCCCCTCATGAATAAGTATTGCTTCCAGCTGTCCCGACTAACATCCTCAGGCGCATATCTTGAGAGTTGAGTGAATTTATTGAGATATTCACTCACGCTTGATCTTCCTTGTCTTAAATTCTCAAATTCTTGCATCTTCAAGATCATAACTCCCTCCGGCACATAATGAGAACAAAAATTCTTCTTGAATTAGGCCCAAGTAATTCTCTCTTGGTTCTCATGAGCATTGCAATAAGCATCCCACCAATCTGCAACTGCTCCAACTAGTTGATGAGAAGCAAACAAGAACTTCTCCCGGTCACTGCATTGGACAATAGCTAGCTTCTTCTCCACGGACTTGAGCCAATCATCTGCATCCATAGGGTCGGCAGCTTGTGCAAAGGTCGGCGGCCTAGTCCTCATAAACTCTCCCAATCGGTTATGAGGAGGCGGGGGTGGCGGTGGAGGCATGTGGGGTTGATTGTTGATAGTGCCAGCCTGCAGCTGTCCCATTGTTTGTATCATGGTCTGCATGAGCTGGTTTTGCATAGCCAATAGCTGCTCAATGTTGATAGCTCCATGAGCAGGTCCTTGCCCATTGTTGTTTTGAGGTACTCCATGGTTCTCCTCCTCATCATTGCCATCCCTCTGGTTGCGAGTCCTCACCATCTGAAGAAAAGCAATAGGTAAGAATTAGAAAACATCCCCAACTAAATGCATCAAGGGACATAACTAAACAGCTAGCTACACTAGCCTAGGTGGACATGGCAATGCTAAAGAACCCCAAAATCCTCTGTTAAGCACACCGGCAAGCAATATATATAGCAAACAGCATTCCAAGAAAAAACACATCGATTCCTAAGTGCTCCTATGTGCTCTAAAGTGTCCATTCTATCTAGGCTGCATCTTACGGTCAACCTGGCTCTTATACCAATCTGTGACGCCCGGTTCCGAAAAATGAACCAAGCTAACGCATATGTGTGCCCAGGATGTTCATCACACATACACGAGTGCAATCACAAAAGAGTATACAGAAAATTACCACAAAACAAGATTAATTATGAAATTTTATTACACAAACCAGATTGTCCTCGAATACAAGCTCTAATGAATATTTATGACAAGTTCAACTAATGCAGCAGAAATAAACTAATTAAGCAAACTAAACCGCTAGGCAGCATAAGCAATAGGGTATAGCGCAGCTCCAATAACAGCACAGGAAAAGCTGATAGTAGACACGACCTAGATCTCCGAATTTTCGCCATTAAACTCCCAATCCTGACCTGCAACTGTTCAGGGGGGGGGGCTTGCAAGAGTGAGTACATGTCGTACTCAGCAAGTGTGGAAAGTATGACATGTGGATGATTCAAATGACGACAATAATAATGGCAAAGTGTTGAAAAGGACATTAAAACACTTGAAAGCAATATATTACATGTATGTGAAATAAACCCATAAGAAGCATAAGTAATATCATAATACCAGTCCATATTCCATATCCATCATCCATATACCAATAACCATATTCAATACCAGAATTTAATTCATAACCAGCCATATCCATTACCAGACCATAACCATCCCAAATACCATCCCAATACCGAGTTCCCTCTAATCATGGAAGTTGTCCAGGTGCTCATAACTGGGAGCACGGCTATCATGATAGTTTTATTTAACTCTGCAGAGTTTGTACAACTTTACCCACGTGTTTGTGATTTCATCACCCGTCGGCGACTAGAGAACCTCCCTTTCGCCAATTACACTTCATTTGGTGTATGGCCAAGAGATCACAAAATAGCCTTCATAAAGGGATTACTAGTCTATTCAGACCCCACTGAGGTTTCACCGGTGGCGATGCATCCAACTGAGCACATCTTCAACCAAGGGCCCCCTCTTGAGCCATTCGGATCCCAGGGTAGTCCCACCAATCATCAACAAACCCAATCCGACTACCCCTTCCCCGAGCATCCATAATGGTCCAAACAGTACTAGCAAAGCCCTAATTACTCAGCTATGCCGCACCCATACTTGGCCTCTTGGTGGCACTGTAGTCCTGGCTTATTCTCGCATGAACCGGTCCTCAGATCTAAAGCAAGCAACCACCATGACATCCAACCCATCCACATACCAGGCTTGCTTAGATCAACCATTACCATACCATATTAACCAGTTCATGTTAACCATAATCTCATCCATGCATAATTAAGTTGAGTGGTATAGTTATTTCCCATCCCAGTTGATTAAGCGAAGCAAAAAGTAAAAAGTCCATCCCGACTCTATACCATAATTCCAGGTGACAAGGGTGGTTAAACAATTCTAGTAAACTTCCTATCATAGGATTCCCATCAAATTGACACAAGCATGCAATTTACAAACAAAACATTTATTTCAAAAACGGGATCAATATGCTTCAAGGACACTTGCCCTGCTCTTGCTGTTGATTAAGATCAAAGCTTTCAAACTCTTGGTGTTGTAGATCCTCCACGGCACTCTCTAGCGCAAATCCGTCTAATCCGCACAGTAAACATATAAGACAAGAACACAATCAAAGAGTGCACAAATATTACTCAATATGACATGACATGCATGATTAATGCAAATGCAAGGTAGAACTTGTTATTAGATTGCTTTTAATGATCACTAACTAGTTCTAATAGCTTTTAACAAGTTTATACAGGTTTGGATTCGATTAGATAAAATTTTAGAATTAATTCAACACAATTTAACCAGAAAGATCGGACTAGTCCGCTAGGGACCGGACAAGTCCGCACTCCGCAAGATCAACAGATTAGGGTTTTCTAGATCGACGTGAATTCGGAGATTAGGGGTTGAATTCTCGTAAGGAAAAGAGAATAGAAGGTATACCAGGTGTTTAGAACTCCAATGAATCAAGAAACATGGAGGTAGCACTTGGATCTTGATGATCTAGGGTTGGTGATGAACTTGGGGATGAATTGGTGGTGAAGGACGAAAGCTTGGTGGAGATCTTGGTCCTCTTTCGTTTCCTCCTCTTCTTCTTCTTGCTTGTGATCTTCTCCTCCCTCCTTGATGGTGGCTCTCCGCGAACTAGGGTTTGGGTGGGTGGAAAAGTGGCAAATAGATGTCAATCCAAGGGGTGGGGCTGTTTATATAGAGGTGGAGGCTAGGGTTAGATGGATTTCGAGTTTTGGGATCAGTAGAGGCCGGTTTAGAGTCCCACATGGGCTCTAAAAGAGTTAGGCACGACGTCCCTAGGCCCACTTAACGTGAAACCCAAGAAACAAGTCGTGAAACAAAAGATCAACTCGAAGTCGCAAAATATCGGACAAGTCCGAAAAGGACCGGACTAGTCCGAAGTCGCCCAGAGAGAAAATCGGACAAGTCTGGCCAAAAATCGGACAAGTCCGACTTTAAACAAAGAGGAAAACGGACAAGTCCGCTGGAACACCGGACTAGTCCGGGAAAGTCCAAGGACTTAGCAATTTTTCAAGGATTCATGGAATATCGGACTAGTCCGCACAAAATCGGACAAGTCCGAAAGTTTCCAGTTCCAAAAATCAGATTAGTCCGCAGCAAAAACGAACAAGTCCGTTTTTAGTCAGAGAGAAATCGGACTAGTCCTCAGTAAAATAAACCTAGTCCGCACTTTCCTGCATTTTAAGTGCGATTTTGTTCCAAATCAATTTTAAATGCTCCAAATCAATTTTAAACTTGTTCCTCTTGTTGTGGGTTAATGTTAAACATGTACATGAGTGTATGTAGGGCATGATGCACGAAAATGAGGGTGTTACAAGGGATGGCAATGATGAGGAGGAGAACCATGGAGTACCTCAAAACAACAATGGACAAGGACCTGGTCATGGAGCTATCAACATTGAGCAGCTTTTGGCTATGCAAAACCAGCTCATGCAGACCATGATGCAAACTATGGGACAGTTGCAGGCTGGTAACATCAACAATCAGCCCCACATGCCTCCACCGCCACCCCCACTTCCTCATAACTGATTGGGAGAGTTCATGAGGACTAGGCCGCCAACCTTTGCTCAAGCCGTTGACCCTATGGATGCGGATGATTGGCTGAATTCCGTGGGGAAGAAGCTAGCTATTGTCCAATGCAGTGATCGGGAGAAGGTCTTATTTGCTTCTCATCAACTAGTTGGAGCAGCTGCGGATTGGTGGGATTCTTATTGCAATGCTCATGAGAATCAGGAGAGGATCACTTGGGCCGAATTCAAGGAGAGTTTCTGTTCTCATTATGTGCCGGAGGGAGTGATGATCTTGAAGAGGCAAGAATTTGAGAACATGAGGCAAGGAAGATCAAGCGTGAGTGAATATATTAATAAGTTCACTCAGCTTTCAAGGTATGCACTTGAGGATGTTAGGTGGGACAGCCGGAAACAATACTTGTTCGTGAGGGGCTTGAACAATGAGATCCAAGTGCAATTGCTCAACTGTGATTATGCCAACTTTCAGAAGCTTGTGGACAAAGCAATTTTGGTTGAGAACAAGGTCCGTGAGATGGAGCAAGACAACAAGAGGAAGGCACCATATCAAGGATAGTAACAAGGAAATAATGTGTGCCCTCGCTTTGCGCCTCCTAATGCACCATATTACAGCTCCTCTACTCCTATACAGCGCCCTGGATTTGCACCGCACCCAACTCAGTTTGTGCAGCAGCGCCCTGTTATGCAAGCACCTAGGCCTCCAATGTCTTATGCACCTCACGCTAACTTTCCTGGTGCAAGTGTTCAAAACCAAGCTCGTCCCAATAATTCTGGTGGAGTTAAGAAGTGCTATACTTGTGGAGAAGCTGGACACTTTGCGCATCAATGTCCTAAGTCATGACTTGGTCAAGGAAGCAATGCGCCGAGGCAAAACCTAAGACCCAATGGAGGACAACCGCAAGGTAACCGGGGACAACAGAATTTTGCTCGTGGCAACGTGAACCATGTCTCTATGGAGGATGCTCAACAAGCGGATGACGTGGTCATCGGTATGTTTCTTGCGAACTCCAATCCCGCGACTATGTTATTTGATTCTGGAGCATCGCATTCATTCATTGCATCAAAATATGTCACCAAGTATAGTTTGCCTATCTCTCATATGAATTTTACTCTATTGGTTAAGTCTCCTGGATGAGAGATGAGGACAAATATAGTATGTCCAAAAGTAAGCCTTAGAATAAGGGGGGTAGACTTCTCTGCCAACCTCATTGTTTTGGATTCTCAAGGATTGGACATTATACTTGGTATGGACTGGTTGAGGAAGCACAATGGAGTTATTGAGTGTGCCACGAAGACGGTGAAGTTGACCAATGAAGAAGAGATCACCGTAGAATTTGAAGCATCTCAAACCGTTTCGAAGCGATTGGAGTTGAATCATATGGACGGTGCCGCAATTGAGGAGATTTCGGTGGTGTGTAAATTTTTGGATGTTTTTTCGGACGAGTTGCCATGTATGCCACCTGATCGAGACATTGAGTTTGTTATTAATTTAATACCTGGAACTGCATCTATAGCTAAGAGGCCGTATAGGATGCCTCCTATGGAATTAGCAGGGCTCAAGAAGCAAATTCAGGAGCAACTAAAGAAGGGTTTCATTCGGCCCAGTTCTTCACCTTGGGGAGCGCCCGTTCTATTTGTGGACAAGAAGGATGGATCCCAAAGGATGTGCGTAGATTACTGAGCCCTCAACGAGGTAACAATCAAGAACAAGTACACCTTGCCACGCATAGAAGACTTGTTCGATCAGATGAAGGGTGCTTGTGTCTTCTCTAAGATGTATTTGAGGTCGGGATACTTTCAAATGAAGATTATACCATCGGACATACACAATAAGCTTTTAGGACGCGGTATGGATCTTATGAGTACACCGTGATGTCCTTTGGATTGACTAATGCACCTGCGTACTTTATGTACCTCATGAATAAGGTCTTCATGGAGTACATGGATAGGTTCGTTGTGGTGTTTATTGATGACACTATGATCTACTCGAAGGATGAGAAGGAACATGAGGAACACTTGAGGCTTATGTTGCAGAAATTGAGGGAGCATCAATTGTATGCCATGTTCAACAAGTGTCAGTTTTGGTTGAAAGAGGTGTCGTTTTTGGGTCATATAATCTCAGGAAGAGGAGTATCGGTTGACCCCGGAAAAGTGAGAGACGTGTTGAGGTGGGAACGGCCACAAATGTCAAGGAAATAAGGAGTTTTCTTGGAATTCCTGGATATTACTGTTGGTTCCTCAAGGACTTCTCCAAGATAGCGAAGCCAATGACGGAATTGCTAATGAAGGGAAAGGCTTTCCAATGGACTCAAGCTTGTCAAAACAGTTTTGAGGAGTTAAAGAAGAGGTTGACAACAACCCCACTTTTGATATTGCCGGACGTGAGCAAGAGTTTTGATATTTATTGCGACGCATCGAGACAAGGACTTGGATGTGTATTGATGCAAGAAGGTCAAGTGGTCGCCTATGCATCAAGACAATTGAAGAAACACGAGCAGAATTACCCAACACATGATTTGGAACTTGCAGCCGTGGTACATGCGTTGAAGATTTGGAGACACTATATCCTTGGACATAGGTGTGAAATTTATACGGATCATAAGAGTTTGAAGTATATTTTCACACAAACGGATCTGAATTTGAGGCAACGAAGATGGTTGGAGCTCATCAAGGATTATGATTCGGGAATCAATTATCATCCGGGAAAGGCCAATGTAGTGGCCAATGCTTTGTGTAGAAAAGGAGTAAGTCATCAACTCACGGTTCGAGAGTTGCCATCTGAGTTATGCAAGGAGTTTGAACAGTTGAATCTCGGATTCATAAATGAGATGGGTATGATGGAGTTAAATCCGACCTTGGAGCAAGAAATTCGAGAGGCATAAACCAAGGATGAGGAAATTCGGGAAGTCAAGGAAAGGACCCAAGAAGGTAGAGAATTCAGATTTGATGAGGATGAACGTGGCACCCTATGGCTTGGTAAGAGGATTGTTGTGCCTAATGTGAAGCATATTCGGGAGACAATAATAAAAGAGGCACATGACTCACCATACTCAATTCATCCTGGTTGTACAAAGATGTACAAAGACTTTAAGACGTGTTATTGGTGGGATAACATGAAAAAGGACATAGCTGAGTACGTAGCATTCTGTGATGTGTGTCAACGGGTCAAAGCGGAACATCAAAGGCCAGCTGGATTATTGCAACCATTGAAGATCCTGGAATGGAAGTGGGAAGAGATCGGAATAGACTTCATAGTTGGTTTACCATGTACTCAGTCCGGTTATGACTCAATTTGGGTAATTGTGGATCGATTAACTAAGTCATCCCACTTTATTCTCGTCGAAACCACCTATAATGGAGATAAATTGGCGGAACTGTATATGGGAAGAATAATATGTTTGCATAGATTTCCAAAGAAGATAGTCTCGGATAGAGGTTCACAATTCACTTCCAGGTTTTGGAAAAAATTTGCATGAAGCTTATCATCCTCAAACAGATGGACAAACCGAGAGAACCAATCAGATTTTGGAGGACATGTTAAGAGCTTGTGATTTGAAGCATGGGAAAAGTTGGGACAAGAGCTTGCCATATGCAAAATTTTCATACAACAATAGTTACCAAGCAAGCTTGAAAATGTCACCATATGAAGCGCTTTATGGAAGGAAGTGTATGACACCTTTATTTTGGAATGAGGCAGGAGAAACTCAAGTATTTGGTCTGGATGTGTTGCAAGAAGCCGAAAAGCAAGTCCAAATAATTCGTGAAAACTTGAGGGCTGCCAAATCAAGACAAAAAGGCTATGCGGACAATAGGAGAAGGAAATTAGCCTTTGAAATGGGAGAGTACGTTTACCTTAATGTGTCACCAATGAGAGGTCATAAGAGGTTTAACATAAGAGGCAAGCTAGCACCTCGCTATATCGGACCATTCAAGGTTTTGGACAAAAGAGGAGAAGTAGCATATAAGTTGGAGATGCCAACTCATCTTTCAGATGTTCATGATGTTTTATATGTTTCCCAGCTCAAGAAGTGTTTGAGAGTACCGGAAGAACAAGTGCCAATGGAAGGATTAGAATTAGGGGCAGATTTGACTTATGTCGAACGACCAGTCAAAATCTTGGAAACCAAGGAGAGGGTCACAACGAACAAGGTTATTAGATGGTGTAAAGATCAATAGAAGCACCACATAGAAAAAGAAGCAACGTGGGAATTGGAGGATGATCTCAAGAAGGAATTTCCCTATCTCTTCTCTTTCGCGTCGAATCTCGAGGGCGAGATTCATTTTAAGGGGGGGTAGGTTTGTAACACCCTCATTTTCATGTATCATGCCCTACATACATTCATATACATGTTTAACATTAATACACATAAAGAGGAACAAGTTTAAAATTGATTTGGAACAAAACCGCACTTAAAATGCTGAAAAGTGCGGACTAGTCCGATTTTGGTGAGGACTAGTCCGATTTCTCTCTGACTTCAAACGGACTTGTCCGTTTTTGCTGCGGACTAGTCCGATTTTACCTCTGGACACTTTCAGACTTGTCCGATCTTATGCGGACTAGTCCAGTGTTCCAAGAATCCTTGAAAATTTGCTAAGTCCCTGGACTTGTTCGGACTAGTCCGGTGTCCCAGCGGACTTGTCCGTTTTCCCCTCTAACTAAAGTTGGACTTGTCCAATTTTTTGCCAGACTTGTCCGATTTCTTTCTGACTAACTTCGAACTAGTCCAGTCCTTTTTGTACTTGTCCGATATTTCACGACCCCGAATTAATCCTTTGTTTTACAACTTGTTTCTTAGGTTTCACGTTAAGTGGGCCTAGGGACGTCGTGCCTAACTCTTTTAGAGCCCATGAGGGACTCTAAACTGGCCTCTACTCTCTCGAAATCCATCTAACTCTAGCCTCCACCTCTATATAAACAACTCCACCCCTTGGCTTGACCTCTATTTGCCACTTTTCCACCCCACCCAAACCCTAGTTCATGGAGAGCCCCAATCAAGGAGGGAGGAGGAGATCCCAAGCAAGAAGAAGAAGAGGAGGAAACGAAAGAGGATAAAGATCTCCACCAAGATTTCGTTCTTCATCACCAAATCATCTTCAAGTTCTTCATCAACCTTAGATCGCCAAGATCCAAGTGTTGCCTCCAAGATCCTTGATTCATTGGAGTCCTAAACACCTGATATACCTTTTATTCTCTTTTCCTTATGTGAATTCAACCCCTAATCTCCAAATTCACGTTGATCTAGACAAACCCTAATATGCTGATCCCGTAAAGTGCGCACTTGTCCGGTCCCTAGCGGACTAGTCCGATTTACCTGGTTAAATTGTGTTGAATTAATTCTAAAATCTGATCTAATCAAATCCAAACCTGTATAAACTTGTTAAGATCTATTAGAACTAGTTAGTGATCATTAAAAGCAATCTATTAACAAGTTCTACCTTGCATTTGCATCAATCATTCATATCATGTCATCTTGAGTAATATTTGTGCACTCTTTGATTTTGTTTCTTGACTTGTATGGTTATTGTGCGGATTAGACGGATTTGCGCTAGAGAGTGCCGTGGAGGATCTACAGCACCAAGAGTTTGAAGGCTTTGATCCTAATCAACCGCAAGAGCAAGGAAAGTGTCCTTGAAGCATATTGATCCTGTTTTAAAATAAATGTTTTGTTTGCAAACTGCATGCTTGTGTCAATTTGATGGGAATCCTATGGTATGAAGTTTACTAGCTTTGTTTAACCACCCTTGTCACCTGGAATATATGGTAGAGAGTCGAGATGGGATTTTTACCTTTTTGCTTCGCTTCATTAATTGGGATGGAAGAACAACTACACTACTTAATTTCATTATGCATTAATGAGATTGTGGTTGATATGAACTGGTTAAATCTGATATGGTAATGGGTGATCTAAGCAAGCTTGGTACGTGGATGGGTTGGATGTTATGGTGGTTTTGCTTGCTTTAGATCAATGGACCGGTTCGTGGAGCGACCATCCAGGATTTACAGTGCCACCACGAGGCCAAGTATGGGTGCGGCATAGCTGATTAATTAGGGCTTTGCCAGTGCTATTTGGACCATTAAAGATGCTCGGGGATGGGGTAGTCGGATTGGGTTTGTTGATGATTGGTTGGACTACCCTGGGATCCGAACGGCTCAAGAGGGGGCCCTTGCTTGAAGATGTGCTCAGTTGGAGACATCGCCACCGGTGAAACCTCAGTGAGGTCTAAATAGGCTAGTAATCCCTTTGTAAAGGCTATTTATTGATCTCTTGGCCACACACCTACGGAAGTGTGAGACAACATAATTGAGATTCTAAAGTCATCGAAAGGTGATAAAATCACAAACACGTGGGTAAAGCGGTACAACCTCCGCAGAGTGTGTCTAAAACTATCATGATAGCTGTGCTCCCGATTATGAGCAACCTGGACCCTCATATGATTAGAGGAAAATTGGGATTTGGGATGGTTATGGTTTGTATTATGGTTATGGATGGTTATGAATTAATTTCTGGTATTGAATATGGATGTTGGTATATGATGATGGATATGGAATATGGACTGGTATTATGATAAAAACATGGCTTATGTTGGGTTTATTTCATATACATGTAATATATTGCTTTTCAAATGTTTTAATGTACTCTTCAGCACTTAGCCATTATTATATTCGTCATTTGAATCAGCCACATGTCATACTTTTAACACTTGCTGAGTACGACATGTACTCACTCTTGCAATCCTCCCCAACAGTTGCAGGTCAAGATTGGAAGTTTAATGGTGATAATGCGGAGTTCTAGGCTGTGTCTGCCGTCAACTTTGCTTGTGGTGTTGCATGGAGTTGCGCTATACCCTACCGCTTATGCTGTCTAGCTGTTTAGTTTGCTTATTTAGTTTATTTCCACTGCATTAGTTGAACATGTCATTAATATTTATTGGAACCTGTATTCGAGGATGATATGGTTTGTGTAATAAAATTTGGTTAATTAATCTTGTTCTGTGGTAATTTTCTATATACTCTTTTGTGAATGCACTCGTGTATGTGTGTTGAATATCCTAGGCACACATATGCATTCACTTGGTTCATTTTCGCAACCGGGTGTCACAAGCACGAAGTTAAGTCATTTTAGGAATGTGGGATATGTTCCTAAGGTGTTTGGAAGTCTTAAAATTGCTTCTATCTGTGTATGGAAGAGTCTTGAGCAGTTATGGAAAGTTTCAGTTAAAACTGAGTAAGATACAAGTCCTAGTTTGGTTTGGGTTGGCCTCATGGATGGTTATATAAGCTGGGGAGGTCAGAGCTCATGGTGCATGACTTTGGGGCTGTTCCTCTTGTGGTTTGATAAATAAAATTCGTAGTTTAAATGAACTTTTGTGCCTTGTTCGTCCGACTTGTTTCAGACAAATTTTTCTTGTCGAGTTTCTATACAGCACTACCCTGCTTTGGTGGTTTTATCATAACTCGAGTTTTACAGATCCAATTGACCTGATTCTTTTTGGGTTGTATTCAAAACTTGATTATCTATCATCTGTGAAAAGTTCATGGACATTGTATCTGTGGTTTTGGATCTACACGGGTTTTATTGCAGTGTTGCAGATCTAGTTTTTCTCGGGTAGAACAGATTGACTTTCGTTCAATCTTTCGATCGTAACATGAGTTTTTCTCAACGTTTTTTTGTGATTCTTGTTGTTGTGTCTTTGTGACTTTATTCTCCACGATCTATACTAGTTTTGTAACGACTGATCATGTTTAGATTAGTCACACACACAATTTCTTAACATATTGATTTTGTACCAAGGGGTTTTTGTTGCTTCCGCTGAAAAAGTTTTAAATCTACCATTCATCCCCCCTCTGGTAGCTTTTCACGTGCTCTTCAATCTTACAATTGGTATCAGAGCCACGATGCTCTAATCTTTCTAATTTGCACATGTTTTTGATTAATCATCATGGAGAAGTACTCCACAAAACCTTGTGTCTCTAGTGGTATTGATTTTCAGGTTTGGAAGGCACGTATGGAAGCTTTCATCCAGGCACAAGGCTTTGCAATATTGGAAAAGGTGTACAAGCCTTACGAAGAGTCGTCAAACGATCAAGTCACGACTACAAACATGAGAGATGTCGACAATGACACAAAGCTCACAACTTGATCATACAAGGATTAACTCAAAGTGACTTCGATCTTGTTGCTGACCTCCGATCTGCATATGATGTGTGGAAAGCACTCTGCGACTACCACGAAGGATCCAACACGATCAAGGAGGTAAGGCATGCCATTTTCAAAAATGAGTACCTGCTATTTGAGATGCAACCAGGTGAGTCCATCGACGATCTCTTTGCTCATTTTAATAAAATTCTCAACAACTTGCGTAGCGTCAACGTTAATTTTTCAGATGCTGAGAATGCTAGGCAATTACTGAGTTCATTAGACATGTCAATTTGGGAGATGAAAGTCACATCCATTCATGAATCTACTATCATGAGTACACTTACTTTAGATGTTCTATATTCTAAACTGGAAACTCATGAAATTGACATAATCTCACGTAAGAACCCCAACAAGTCTCTTGCATTTGTTTCTCAACGTGACATGCCTAGCTCTGGCCAATCTTCATCTTGTGGAACACTTGCTTCGTTGTCCTCTCTAACCCTTGAACAAATTGAAGAGTTTGCAGAGAAATAACTTGCACTCATCTCTACTCAGTTCTCAAAAGCATTGCAAAATGTGGGAACTAGAAGGAGAGGAAGTGCCAGACCTCAACAATGCTTCGAATGTGGTAAGACAAGACATTTTTGCACGGATTGCCCTAATCTTTCAGGTGCAACTTCCCGTGATGAAAAGCAAACAAGGACGAAGCACTCCTCTGCAAATAACAACAAGAAAAATAAGGGTTTTACAGGATGCCAATTGGTGAATAGTTTTATCTCCGCACTTCAAGAACTTGGATCGAGCGATTTGGACATCGGAAGTGATGAAGATGAAGATGATTTGGTAAACTTGTGTTTCATGGCGGGCGAGTCAAGATCAAGTATGGAGGAGGCAAAACGCAACAACGACAATGAAGAGGTATGTCCTACTTGCAAACAAAGATGTGATGCTATTTCTCGTGTTACTGTTATAGTTAAGAAAAAGGACAAAAAGCTTAAGGACAATGCAGTTAAAATTGAGTCACTAGAATCTAAAATTAATCATTTGAAATCTTTGATTCTTAGTCATGATTCTCGTTCCTCATGTGATTTAGTATATGAACAATTGTCCTCTCTAATAAGTGCACACACCTCCACACTTGATAAACTTGAGTTAGAGATTGAAAAGAACAAAAAGCTTGCTGCCCTTAATGATAAAAACATGAAAGATGCTACCTGTTATATAATTGATTCACAGTGTTCTACTTGTGATGATCTTGATAAGAAACTACAAGATGCTATGAATGAAATTTCTATATTGAACAATGATTTACATTCTCATGAAGTTAAATATTGTTCCAATTGCAAATTAAAAGGAAAAACTTCATTTGAAAATTGCCTTGGCTGTCAAATAAACTTGATGACATACATAGGACATTAGATCGGTTTTGTAATGCAAATAAGAACCTAAACTTGCTGTTGAATTCCTCTAAATCTTGCAATGACATATCTGGTTTAGGTTTTGATTCTCATGCTCATGCTAAAGCACATCCACCTAAAATTGTAAAGTCATTAGGAAGTGGTTTGATCAAAACAGTTCCTAAACATAAAGAAGTGGTTTTCAAATCTGTAGGGGTGTTGTCTCATTCAGTTGTTAATAAAATTGTTGCTTGCTCATCTAGACTTGAACACAAAGTTAAATTTCATTGTACCTACTGTGGTAGAGATAGTGATGTCATATATTTTTGTTATAGACTAGCTAAACAACAGAAAAAGGAAAGAATGATTGCTAGATCTCATAACTTTCATGCAAAAATTGCTGCACATGCTAAACCGAATGATAGGAATATGCAACCTGCTGTAATGAGTTGAAAACATGCAAAGTTTGCTCCCAAACCTACTGTTTTTTGTGCTACACATGTAACACCTCGTAGGTCAGTAGTTGGGTACAAAAATCCTCAAGCTTTGGCTCATAAGCCTACTGTTTTATCTCAGCTTTCATGTGTTATTCCTGCTAGATGTCATGTGACTCAGTATTGGATTCCTAAATGCCTTTTGACTAACCCCAATATTGAGTCATCAATGTATTGTGCTTCTATGTAAGTTACACGCTAAAGCATTGGCACCAGCAAAGTTAGCACGAGGTGCATATGACATTGAAGGCCTAGGTGCTTGCATAACAGGGTGTTGCTGCACAAACTGAGCTGGGCGCGGTGCAAATCCAGGGCATTGAGCAGGCGCAAAAGAGCTAAAGTAAGGCGCATTGGGTGGTGCAAAGCGAGGGCACACATTACTACCCTGTTGCTATCCTTGATATGGCGCCTTCCTCTTGTTGTCTTGCTCCATCTCACGGATCTTGTTCTCAACCACAATTGCCTTGTCAACAAGCTTCTGGAAGTTTGCATAGTCACATTTGAGCAATTGCACTTGAATCTCATTGTTAAGGCCCCTCATAAACAGATAATCTTCTGGCTATCCTGGCTCACATCCTCCGGCGCATACCTTTAGAGTTGAGTGAACTTATTGAGATATTCACCCACGCTTGATCTCCCTTGCCTCAAGTTCTCAAATTCTTGCCTCTTCAAAATCATAACTCGTTCCGGCACATAATGAGAACGGTAGCTCTCTTTGAATTCATCCCTAGTAATTCTCTCTTGGTTCTCATGAGCATTGCATAAGGAATCCCACGAATCTGCAACTGCTCCAACTAGTTGATGAGAAGCGAAAAGCACATTCTCCCGGTCACTGCATTGGACAAGAGCTAGCTTCTTCTCCACGGACTTGAGCCAATCATCCGCATCCATAGGGTCAGCGGCTTGAGCAAAGGTTGGTGGCCTAGTCCTGATAAACTCTCCCAACCAGTTATGAGGAGGTGGCGGTGGCGGTGGAGGCATGTGAGGCTGATTGTTGTTATTGCCAGACTGCAACTGTCCTATAGTTTGTATCATGGTCTGCATGAGCTGGTTCTGCATAGCCAGTAGCTACTCAATGTTGATAGCTCCATGAGCAGATCCTTGTCCATTGTTGTTCTGAGGTACTCCATGGTTCTCCTCCTCATCATTGACATCCCTCTGGTTGGGAGTCCTCACCACCTAGAGAAAAGCAATAGGTAAGAATAAGAAAATGTTCCCAACTATATGCATCAAGGGATATGAAACTAGACAACTAACTAGCCTACATGGACATGGCAATGCTAAAGCATCCCAAAATCCTCTATTAAGCACACAAGCAACCAATATATATAGCAAGCAGCACACCAAGGAAGAACACATTGATTCCTAAGTGTTTCTATGTGTTCTAAAGTGTCCATTCTATCTAGGTTGCGTCCTACGGTTAACCTGGCTCTGATACCAACTTGTGACACCCGATTCCGAAAATGAACCAAGTGAACACATATGTGTGCCCAGGATGTTCAACACACATACACGAGTGCATTCACAAAACAGTATACATAAAATTACCACAGAACAAGATTAATTAACCACTTTTATTACAAAATTAAGAATGTCCTTGAGTACAAGCACTAAGAATTATTAATGACAAGTTCAACTAATGCAACGGAAATAAACTAATTAAGCAAACTAAACAGCTAGGCAGCATAAGCAATAGGGTAGCGCAGCTCCAATCAACACCACATGCAAAGCTGATGGTAGTCACGGCCAAGAACTCCGCATTATCATCGTTATACTCCCAAATCTGACTTGCAACTGTTGGGGGGGATTGCAAGAGTGAGTACATGTTGTACTCAGCAAGTGTGGAAAGTATGACATATTACATAAACAAGGCATGGTAATAAACAAATGCTAATTGTTGAAAAGTACATTAAAACATTTGAAAAGCAATATATTATACGTTTGTGAAGTATTTCCATCATGAACCATAATTAATAACATAGCACCAATCCATATTCTATATCCATCACCATTATACCATTAACCATATTCAATGCCATAGTTTAATCCATAACCATCCATAACCAGTACCAAACCATAACCCTCCCAAATCCCAATTTCCCTCTAATAATGGAAGTTGTCCAGGTGCTCATAACCGGGAGCACGGCTATCATGATAGTTTATTAGACACTCTGCAGAGGTTGTAACGCTTTACCCACGTGTTTGTGATTTCATCACCCGTCGGCGACTAAAGAACCTCCCTCATGCCAATTACACTTCCTTTGGTGTATGGTCAAAAGATCACAAAATAGCCTTTACAAAGAGATTACTAGCCTATTTAGACTCCACTGAGGTTTCACCGGTGGCAATGCCTCCAACTGAGCACATCTTCAACCAAGGGCCCCCTATTGAGCCATTTGGATCCCAGGGTAGTCCCACCAATCATCAACAAACCCAATCCGACTACTCCTTCCCTGAGCATCCTTAATGGTCCAAACAACACTAGCAAAGCCCTAATTAATCAGCTATGCCGCACCCATACTTGGCATCGTGGTGGCACTGTAGTCTTGGCTTATTCTCGCACGAACCAGTCTTTGGATCTAAGGCAAGCAAACCACCATATCATCCAACCCATCCACATGCCGGGCTTACTTAGATCACCCATTACCATATTACATTAACCAGTTCATGTTATCCATAATCTCATTAATGCATAATTAAACATGTAGTGTTGTTTTCCCATCCCAATTAATTAAGTGAAGCAAAAAGGTAAAAAGACCATCCCAACTCTCTACCATAATTTCCATGTGACAAGGGTGGTCAAATAAAACTAGTAAACTTCCTAACATAGGATTTCCCATCAAAATTGACACAAGCATGCAGTTTTGCAAACAAAACATTTATTTTAGAAACAGGATCAATATGCTTCAAGGGCACTTGCCTTGCTCTTGGGATTGGTTCGAGTCAAAGCCTTCAAAATCTTGGTGCTGTAGATCCTCCGCGACACTCTCTAGTGCAAATCCGTCTAATCCACACAATAAACATACAAACAAGAAACATAATCAAAGAGTGCACAAATATTACTCAATATGACATGACATGCATGATAAATGCAAATGCAAGGTAGAACTTGTTAATAGATTGCTTTTAAATGATCACTATCTAGTTCTAATAGATTTTAACAAGTCTATACTGGTTTGGATGTGATTAGATCTAATTTTAGAATTAATTCAACACAATTTAACCAGGAAAATTGGACTAGTCCGCTAGGGACCGGACAAGTCCGCACTTTGCGAGATCAGCAGATTAGGGTTTTCTAGATCGACGTGAATTTGGAGATTAGGGGTTGAATTCACATAAGAAAAAGAGAATAGAAGGTATACCAGGTGTTTTGGACTCCAATGAATCGAGAAACTTGGAGGTAGCACTTGGATCTTGATGATCTAGGGTTGGTGATGAACTTGGAGATGAATTGGTGATGAAGAACGAAACTTGATGGAGATCTTGATCGTCTTTCATTTCCTCCTCTTCTTCTTCTTGCTTGGGATCTCCTTCTCCCTCCTTGATGGCGTCTCTCCACGAACTAGGGTTTGGTTGGGGTGGAAAAGTGGCAAATAGATGACAAGCCAAGGGGTGGGGTTGTTTATATAGAGGTGGAGGCTAGGGTTAGATGGATTTCGAGTTTGAGAGGAGTAGAGGCCGATTTAGAGTCTCACATGGGCTCTAAAACAGTTAGTCATGACATCCCTAGGCCCACTTAATGTAAAACCCAAGAAACAAGTCGTAAAACAAAGGATTAATTCAGAGTCGCGAAATATTGGACCAATCCGTAAAGCACCGGACTAGTCCAAATTTGTCCAGAGAGAAATCGGACAACTCTGGCCAAAAATCGGACAAGTCTGACTTTAGTTAGAGAGGAAAATGGACAAGTCCGCTGGAACACCGGACTAGTCCGGACAAGTCCAGGGACTTAGCAAATTTTCAAGGATTCTTGGAACACCATACTAGTCCGCATAAGACGGGACAAGTCCGAAAGTGTCCAGAGGTAAAAACAGACTAGTCCGCAGCAAAAACGGACAAGTCCGATCGAGGTCAGAGAGAAATCGGACTAGTCTGCACCAAAATCGGACTAGTCCGCACTTTCCAGAATTTTAAGTGCGGTTTAGTTCCAAATCAATTTTAAACTTATTTCTCTTTATGTGGATTAATGTTAAACATGTATATGAATGTATGTAGGGCATGATGCATGAAAATGAGGGTGTTACTTTCACACAATAATGTCTTTCATTATAGGTCCGAATTACAAGGGAGACAATGACACACTTTGGGTACGGAACCAGGCCAAGTGTGCTATTTATCTTGGTCTAACCTACGGTAGGTAGCTACACTTAAAGTACAATGACCAAGTTAAGTGTGCTTGATTAGTGCGGACCCTCCCGGAGGGGTCCAGATGTTCTCCTTGAGGACCTACCCGACTCTGTTCATAGACTCTATAATTTACATTATGTGAAATTACAGACTCACCTCCATGAAACTAAGCATAAAACTTACGGAGGTGCTCGATGTTCCATGGATTGGGAAGTGCAGTGCCATCCTCTGTTGCCAAGCGAATGCATTCGGGACGAGATACTTTGAGCACTCGGAAGGGACCTTCCCAGCTGTGGGACAGTTTGTTCATCCCTTCACGAGTTAGTATTCTCCGCAGCACATGATCGTCTTCTTCAAGCTGTCGGTTGCGCACATGCCTTTGGTGATAGCACTGGAGCGCCTGGCGATATCATGCATTCTGAATAGCTGCTTGGCACCATTCCTCGTCGATGAGGTCAAGGACTTCACACCGGAGCTTGTCCTGCATGGCTTCGTCGAAGATTCGGACCCGGAGCGACCCCATGGTGATCTCCAGAGGAAGGACCGCTTCAGCTCCATACACCGGGAAGAAAGGTGTCTCTCCAGTTGACTGATTAGGTGTTGTCTTGCTCACCCATAGTGCTGACGGAAGCTCCTCTATCCAGTTGGCTCCGTGTTTCTTTAAGCGCTTGTATGTGCCAATCTTGAGTCCTTTCAATATTTCTGCATTTGCTCTTTCATCTTGGCCATTACTTGTCGGGTGAGCTACGGATGCGTAGCTGATTGTATGCCAAGGTCATCACAATATTCTTCGAATGCTACACTTGTGAATTGGGTTCTGTTGTCAGTTAGGACTTTGTTCGTAACTCCAAATCTGTAGACTATGGACTTCAAGAACTTGATAGCAGATTTCTTGTTGATAGTCACAACTGGAGTAGCTTCCGGCCACTTGGTGAGCTTGTCGATGGCGACGTACAGGAACGTGTAACCTTCGACGGCTTTTGGGAAAGTTCCCAAAATGTCCATCCCCCACACAGCGAATGGCCATGTAGGAGGTATCATTTGCAGCGATTGAGCCGGTGTGTGAATTTGTTTCCCATGAAACTGGCATGCTTCACACTTTTTTACCAGCTCAACTGTGTCCTGGAGTGTTGTAGGCCAGTAAAAGCCATGCTGGAAGGCTTTACCGACCAACATGCGGGAAGACGCGTGGTTCCCACACTCGCCTCCATGGATTTCCGCAAGGAGCTCGCGGCCTTCTTCCCGAGCAATGCACCCATTAGAACGTCGTTGGAACTACACCGGTAGAGACCCCCTTCTACTGGCATGTATCTTTTAGCCAATCTAATGATTCGGTCAGCGGAAGCACCGTCTTCAGGAAGGATGTTGTCTTTCAAGTAATTCCGAATCTCTGAGATCCATGCATCGGAGCTATCTTGAGCCTCCGGATCATGCACGCTGGGTTGCTCAGAGCTTCCTGCATCGCCTACGATCCTTGGTGGACACCACGGTAATAAGGCTACCGGGACCACCAGCTTTGAGGTGCTGGTCTCGCCCCCTTCACTCAGTTCGGCAGGTTGAACGGCAGGTGTTGACAATCTCCTGACAAAAACTCATCGGGAGCTTGAGCTCCGGTTGAAGCCTTCTTCAAGAGTTCATCAGCTTTAGCGTTGTTGATATGCTGGACATGGCAGAGGTCCAGTACATGTAAATCCTTCGGAGCTTTTGGACTTCAAGGAGATAAGCAACAAGTTGTGGGTTGTTACAGCTACATTCGCCTTTGACTTGCTTGATAATGAGCTGCAAATCACCTTTCACTAGCAAGTGCTTCATGCCATAAGATAGTGCCACCTTGACCCTGTAGATGAGAGCTTCATACTCCGCCATGTTGTTAGTTGCCTTGAAATCAAGGTGTACCATGTACTTGACCTTCTCCCCGATCGGAGCGAGGAGAAGAATTCCAGCTCCAGCCCCATGCTTTTGCACAGAGCAGTCGAAGTAGAGAGTCTAGTGAGGCTCGATGAAGACCAGGACCTTGGGTTCCGGCTTCTGCTCACTGGGCCCCCTGGATTTGATGAATATGGGGTCCACTCCACCACGAAGTCAGCCAATGCCTAACTCTTGATATCATGTCGAGGCAAGAATTCGAGATTGAACTCTGCCAGCTCTGCTGCCCACTTTGCAATGTTTGTCATAGAGTTGGGGTTATGCAGTATAGCACACAGTGGATAGGAGGTTACCACTGATATCTTGTGGGCACTGTCGGAGCCGCAATGTACCCATTGGGTTAAAATGACCCCAATAAAATTTTACAAAAACAAGTATGATTAGCTAATTGCTATTAGCTTGAACCTACTGAAAATTTGAGAAAATCTTGAATGAACCCATTGGCAAAATCTTCTAGCCCTGCCACTGCTTGTGGGCTTGGAAGTAATGATGAGGCTTCCTTGAGGAGATGAGAACTGCATAGAGCAGCTTATGGACCTCAATGTATCAAGTCTTCGCGTTGTGGAGTACTTCACTCATGAAGTACACTGGCTTCTGGACAGTCCGGACCTTCCCGGAAGGGCGCAGAGCTTCTTCTTCATCAACCCGGACCTTCTCGGAGGGGTCCAGACCTTCTCCTTGAGATTCTTTGACCCTCCTAGAGGGGTCCGAAACTTCTTTTTCAGCCGTGAGAACTCCCTCGGTTGAGAGAGGCTAATCCTTGGGAACTTGCCCTGAGGGTCCGTGCCTGGGGGCTGGGACCCAGACTCACCTTTAGGTAGCTCTGGACCCTCGCGGAGGGATCTGGGCTCCTGAACAGTATTTGGCTCTGGTCTTTTTGAGGCCAGGACCATGTTGACAACCTCCATAGTTGCCGAAATGTAAAGCAAAAGAGGCTCACCAGGGTTTGGAGCTACCAGGATTGGTAGTGTGTTAAGGAGCTAGATGAGCTCTTGGAACGCCTTTTCTGCTTCTTCAGACGAGTGGAATGGCCTAAACTTCCTAAATAACTTAATAAGGGTAATGCCCATTCTGCCAGTCTTGAAATAATCTGGCTGAGCGCAGCTAGACATCCAGTTAGCTTCTGGACATCCTTGATGCGGGCTGGGGGCCGCATGTCTTCAATTGCCTTGATTATCGCCGGATTTGCCTCAATTCCTCGGTGAGTCACCAAGAATCCGAGTAGCTTTCTAGAGCTAACCTCGAAGACACATTTATTCGGGTTTAGCTTGGTGCGCGTAATGCACAGCTTGTTCTTGCAAGTTGTCAAGCAGTGATTCCTTGTTCTTCACCTTCACAACGATGTCATTGACATAGACCTCCACCAAGTCCCTCATGAGCTCTCCAAATGTTTGTGCATGGCTCACACAAAAGTTGAAGCAGTGTTTTTGAGACCAAAAGGTGTGGCAATATATAAATACAACCCATATACTATTATGAAGGCAGTATGCTCTTCATCTTCCATAGACATTTGGATATGTTGATATCCGGAGTATGCATCTAGGAAACACAATAGTTCGCACCCTGGAGGTTGAATCCACTATCTGGTCTATCATAGGTAGTGGAAATGGGTCTTTTCGACATGCCTTACTTAAGGTGATGTAGTCGATACACATCCGAAGCTTCCCGCTGGCCTTGGGTACAATGACTGGGTTTGCCAGCCATCATGGATGATGAACCTCCTGGATGAAACCAGCTTTGAGCAGCTTCTTGATTTCTTGTCGGCTGAAGTTCTGCCTCTCGATTGATTGCTTCTGCGGCTTCTGGTGTATTTGCCGTGCGTCAGAATATATCTTTAAGCTGTGCTCAATAACCTCCCTAGGGATCCCAGGCATCTGTGACGGTTTCCATGCAAACACGTCGACATTCGCCCAGAGGAAAGTGATGAGCGTGAGTTCCTATTTGTTGTCCAGACCTCCCGATATACGGGTGGTATGAGCAGCATCAGAACTGATTTTGATGACTTTGATGGGAATGTCGATGTCGTGCTTGGCTGCACGTGTGGTGTAGAGGTTGAGCCTCAGTGACGAGTGCTCGGAGGTTGAGCGACTTGCTCCTTGCCGAATGCTTCCTCCTGCACTGTTGCAAGCACGTGGAGTTCTTCCAGCGCAGTGACTCCCGTAGTGCGATCCCTATGGATCTAGAGAACGCCTGAAGGGGTCGACATCTTCAACACTAGGTAGCCATAGTGAGTTGCGGCCATAAACCTATACAGAGTGGGCCTGCCTAGGATGGCGTTGAAGGGTAGGCTAATGTGCGCCATGTCGAAGACCAGCTTCTCGGTCCTGTAGTTCTCCTGAGTCCCGAAGGCACCAGGAGTGTGATTGATCCGAGAGGAGAGATATCTCTCGGACCTACCCCAAAGAAGGGACATGAGGGGAGAAGGTCCGAGGGCTTGAGCTGGATCTTCACGAACACTTCATAGCTGAGGAGGTTGAGCGCCGCACCTCCATCCACCAAGAGATGATAAACCTGGACGTTATTGGTGGTAGGAGAAACCATCAATGGCAGTTGACTAGCTTCAATCATGTTCCTTGGGTAGTATGAAGCATCGAAAGTGATGGTAGTGTCCATCCACTTCCAGTGAGGTTCTGCCTTAGTAGTGGGATCTGTGGTGGCCATCTCCCGATGCTTGGTCTTGAGGACGTAGCGGGAGGTGATGTCGCACGACCCTCCATATATAGTATGGAGAGTCTTCCGACGCTCATTGTCGGAGATGTCAGAATCATCGTCAACGGTGTTGTACACAACCTTCAGGACCTTCTTGGGGTCCTGGAAGCCTAGCTCTGGATCAGCCGGAGCTTCATCGACGTTCTGCTTTCCTTCCCGCTGGCGGAAAGGAGCTCCTTCTCGGTGCTTGTTGAAGCGCTCAACAAGGTTCTGGACCTTACGACAATATTCAAGATTGTGATTGTCCGTTTTGTTGATCAGACACCACATCTTTTGACCGCCACCGTCTTTGGACGATGGCCGAGGATGTTTTTCAGGGCGTGGCTCCCGGTCACCCGGAGCTGCAGCTGTAGCAGCAGTAGGCGTGCTGGACGACGGCTTCTTCTTGCCGTTTGACTTTTTATTCCTTTTTCCAGTACTAGAGGCAGTGGTTTCAACCTTAGAGGTGTTTTTACCAGCCTCCAGAGCTGGTTTGGAGTGCATTTCACGGCCCTCTGCAGCCTTAGCACATTCGTCGGCTAGGCTGAAGAGCTCTGTGACACTGGTGACTTCTTTAGTCGCCAACTTCTCCAACATCTTCTTGTCTCTAACACCGTGTCGAAATTCCACAACGATGGACGCGTTGGAGATGGAAGGAATAGTGTTTCGTACCTGAGAAAACCGCTGGATGAACAATTGCAGCGACTCTCCCGATTTTCGTTGCACGGCGAACAGATCCAATTCGGTGCTAGTTCGGGTGTAGGAGATCCCAAAGTTGGATATGAATTGGCAACAAAGCTCCGCCCAACTGTTGATGGAGTCAGGAGGAAGACTCAAGAACCAGGACCTAGCTTTCCTAGTTAGAGCCACAGGGAAGTAGTTGGCCATTATGGCCTCATTGCCTCCCGCCGCGAGGATGGTGGTGGAGTAGATTTCGAGGAACCCGACTGGATTGATAGTCCCGTCATACTTCTCCAGCATATGAGGTTGGAACTTCTGTGGCCATTGGAGCATGCGCAGGTGCATGGCCAGAGCCGAACAACCGCCCCTACTGCTAAGGGAGAAGGTTTCTCACATGCAGCTCTCCTCTCGCGAGCACGCGCCATGAGGACGTATCGGCGGTCAAGCTCCAGCTGTGGGTCATGGGTCAAGGATTCGACGACGTGTGAGTATGATGTGCCCTGGAGGGCAGTGACATCACTTGTTTGGAGGGCGCACGCCTCCGGTGCTGTGATGCCTGAGGACCAAGTCTACCAGACAAGGCCCTTCACTGAGAAAGTGCCTATATTCTTTTTGATCCACGACTTCACCATCTTCATCAAGTTCAAGTGTTGTTGTTGTACTCACGACATGCCCACCTTGGAAAGGAGTGGGATTCAAATGAGGAATCCTCCTCCGATGAAGAAGAGAAGATAGCAACTATTACTATGAAGAAGACAACTACGGAGAACAAGCTCTTCCCCAACTTGGAGACTTCAAGGCCAACATGTATCATGGCCAAGGAGGGAAGAAAGAAGGTTAAATCTAAATCCTCTTCTTCAATTTCTTCTCATGATGATTTTGATAGTAGTAGTGAAAATGAACATATGCTTAAAGACATGAGTAAAAGCACTTTGAAGAGATTGAGATTGTTAACAGAGGAGATATTTGAGAAGGAAGAACTCATCAACCGTCAATAGGACATGCTCATCCAAAAAAAGGAGAGTTGTTAAGAGATTGAGGAGCTCTTGGAGCTTGAAAGAGAAAGAAGCAAGGCACTTGAGCGTGAACTCGCTTTGAGTAAGGAAACTTGCTCAAACCTTGAGAACACTACAATTATGCTCAAGGATGAACTTGTTAGTTTGACACAAGCAAACAAGATCCTTGAGATGCAAGTGAAGTCTCTCAAGGTCAATGCACCTTCTTCCTCTACAAGCTCACCTCCCACAAATATTAAATTCGAAGCATCTCAACCTTGTAAATGCTCAAACTTAATCATAAAGCTTAAATATGAGCTTAAGTTGACACAAACCAATCAAGCACCAAAGGGTGGCATCTTTGACAAGGAGAAGGTGGCATATGCACGTAGTGCATATACCAACACAAGACATCCCCTTGTCAAGGATGGTCTTGGTTATTCTAGGGAGATGAGGCAAAACACCAAAACTCCCAAGAATGGCAAAGACTTAATTGTTTTTGTCAAAGGAGGCTCATACAACAATAAGGGAAAGAATGTTGCAACATCTCCCAAAATGCCTAAGAAAGAACCTCATCCGTTGTTCCATGATTTTGATGCTTCATATGTTTTATTGAGGAACAAGTTTGGAAAGGCATATGCTAAGTATGTTGGGCCACACCGCAAGAGCCCCAAACCTTTTGTGTGTGTGCCCAAGTGCCTCTTGACTAACATCAAAGGACCCAACACTGTTTGGGTACCTAAACCCAAGGCCTAAATCTTTCTTGTAGGCATACTCCTCCGGTGGAACCAAGTGGGTTCTTGACAGTGGATGCACAAATCATATGACCAGAGAGAGGAAGATGCTTGTGGAGTATGAGTTAAATGAGGATCCAAGTGAAGGAATCTATTTTGGGGACAATAGCCAAGGAAAAATCCTTGGCACCAGTAAAATTGCTATATCCCCTAATCATACTCTTTCAAATGTTTTACATGTTGATTCACTTGATTATAACCTCTTGTCCATATCACAACTATGTGACAAACGTTATAATTGTTCATTCACTAATGAGAGTGTGACCGTCACAAGGAGAAGCAATGGCTCAATTGCCTTTAAGGGTGTACTCAAGGGAAAGCTCTATCTTGTGGATTTCTCCACGGATAAAGCCCAACTTGATACATGCTTAATTGAAAAAACCCACATGGGATGGATGTGGCATAGGAGGCTAGCCCATGTTGGGATGAGGAATATGCAAAAACTCCTTAATGGCGAGCACATCCGTGGTTTAAAGAATGTTGTGTTTGAAAAGGATAGGCCATGTAGCGCATGCCAAGCCGGAAAGCAAGTTGGAACACCACATACATCTAAGAACATTCTGACAACCTCAAGACCATTGGAGCTTCTACACATGGATCTCTTCGGTCCAATCGCCTACATTAGTATTGGTGGTAACAAATATGGTCTTGTTATTGTTTATGACTTTTCACGTTTCACTTGGGTATTCATTTTGCATGACAAGAGCGAGACTCAAGGTGTTCTCAAGAGATACTTGAAGAGAGTTCAAAATGAGTTCTCCTTGAGTATCAATACCATAAGGAGTGACAATGGCACCGAATTCAAGAATACTCAAGTTGACGATTTTTTGGATGAAGAAGGCATCAAGCATGAGTTCTCGGCCCCCTACTCCCCTCAACAAAATGGGGTGGCCGAGAGGAAGAATAGGACTCTAATTGAGATGTCAAGAACCACGTTTGATGAGTACAAGACTTCGGACCGGTTTTGGGCGGAAGCAGTTAACTCCGCTTGCCATGCCATAAACCAGTTCTTCACCGCATACTTAAGAAGACATCGTATGAGCTCCTAACCGATAACAAGCCAAACATATCTTACTTTCGTGTTTTTGGGAGCAAATGCTACATTCTTCACAAAAAGCCTAGGACTTCGAAGTTTGCTTCCAAGTCCGATGAGGGGTTTCTTACTTGGCTATGACTCAAACACTTACGCCCATCGTGTCTTTAACAAATCCTCCGGAATTGTTGAAGTAGCACGTGACGTAGTGTTTGATGAGACTAATGGCACCCAAGTGGAGCAAGTTGATCGTCATGTGCTAGATCAAGAAGAAGCTCCACATGTGGTGATAGGAATGATGGCATTTGGAGATATACGACCACAAGAACAACCTCAAGATGCAAGTGACCATCCTACACATCAAGCAAGCTCTTCCTCAAATGATCAAGATCAAGTTCCCCAAGATGCGCTCCAAGAAGATGAAAATGGAGGCATCAATCAAGGGGGAGACAATGAGGATGAGGAACACCAAGATGATGAGTCAAGACCTCAACCGCCACACCCAAGAGTGCATCAAAGCGTCTAATGGGGCCATCCCGTTGACAATATACTTGGAGAATCTCCAAGGGGGTAACTACTCGATCTCGTGTTGCAAAATTTTGTGAACATTACTCTTTTGTTTCTTCCTTGGAGCCCCACAAGGTTGAAGAATCACTACGAGATCCGTATTTGGTGATGGCTATGCAAGAAGAGCTCAACAACTTCGAAAGAAAGCAAGTATGGGAGCTTGTGAAGAGGCCAAATGCAAATGTTGTGGGCACCAAATGGGTGTTCCGCAACAAACAAGATGAACACGGGGTGGTTACAAGGAACAAGGCAGGACTTGTGGCCAAAGGGTATTCACAAGTGAAAGGTTTGGATTTCGAAGAAACCTTTGCTCCCGTAGCTAGACTTGAATCAATTTGTGTATTACTTGCTTTTGCTACTCACCATGATTTTAAGCTATACCAAATGGACGTCAAGAGCGCATTCCTCAATGGTCCAATCAAGGAAGAGGTGTATGTGGAGCAACCCCCCGGATTTGAAGATGAAGAATTCTCAAACCATGTGTACAAATTGCGTAAGGCTCTCTATGGACTCAAACAAGCTCCTAGAGCTTGGTATGAGTGCCTTAGAGACTTTCTAACTCAAAATGGTTTCAAATTTGGGAAGGCGAACTATACTCTATTCACTAAGCACTTCAATGATGATTTATTCGTTTGCCAAATATATGTCAATGACATTATATTTGGTTCTACTAACAAATCTTTTTGTGATAAGTTTTCCAAGATAATGACGGGAATATTTGATATGTCCATGATGGGGGAGTTGAAGTTGTTTTTAGGTTTTCAAGTGAAGCAACTCAAGGAAGGCACGTTCATTAGTCAAACCAAGTACACACAAGACATACTCAAGAAGTTTGACATGGACAAGGCCAAACCCATCAAGACTCCTATGGCAACCCATGGGCATCTCGATCTCAATGAAGATGGTCCAAGTGTGGACCAAAAGGTATACCGTTCCATGATAGGCTCATTGCTTTACTTATGTGCATCTAGGCCCGATATCATGCTTAGTGTGTGTATGTGTGCTAGATTTCAAGCTTCTCCAAAGGTGTGTCATTTGATCGCCGTTAAGAGCATTCTTAGATATTTGGTTCACACACC
This sequence comes from Tuctoria greenei, assembly GCA_036927565.1. Lineage (NCBI taxonomy): Eukaryota > Viridiplantae > Streptophyta > Magnoliopsida > Poales > Poaceae > Tuctoria > Tuctoria greenei. Next base: position 258,150,429 of record JAYESD010000001.1, on the reverse strand, counting down.
AAGCCTAGGACTTTGGTACCCCAAAGGCTCCAAGTTCAACCTCATTGGATATTCTGATGCGGACTATGCGGGGTCCAAAGTTGATAGGAAGAGTACATTGGGAACATGCCAATTCCTTGGTAGATCTCTAGTGTCTTGGTCCTCAAAGAAACAAAACTCCATTGCTCTTTCCACAGCCGAAGCGGAGTATGTCGCCGCCGGAAGTTGTTGTGCACAACTTCTTTGGATGCGACAAACTCTTAGGGACTATGGCATAAACTTGCGCCATATCCCTCTCCTATGTGACAATGAGAGTGCCATCAAAATAGCCCACAATCCAGTTGAACACTCAATGACCAAGCACATCGATATTCGCCACCATTTCTTGAGAGATCACTCCATCAAAGGAGACATTGCAATTTCACATGTAAGAACCGATAAACAATTGGTCGATATCTTTACCAAGTCCCTAGATGAGAAAAGATTTTGTGAACTTAGGAGTGAGATAAATATCTTAGATTCTCGAAATGTGGCTTAAGTCTTGCACATCTGATTGTTATATTCAAAATTCACGCATGCTTGCGAAAAACTCATCCTCCTCAATTTTTCTACAAATTATTTTGAAATTATTGAATCCTTGTGAATCATAGTCATAGTTTGATTGTTGATTGCTTACTAAACATGTTTACAAAGATCTTCTATGAAATCTAGTCCAAACGGATCAAACCTCCACTGAAAACTCAATATATAGGAGTTTTCAGCCTTAGGACCGGACTAGTCCACCCCTAGATCGGACTATTATGGTGGCTCAGAATAGTCCAGACCGAGTCCGATAGCTGGACAAGTCCGGGTCCCTGACCGAACTAGTCCGGCCCTTGGGGACTTAACCTCCCCAGTGAGCCCTCGACCTCTCCACTTCCATTCAAACACTCTCTCTCCAAAAACGGTCAAAAACCGTCTCCCAAACGGCGATTTTTATTGCAACCACAAAATCTTGTTTCCAATCGGTGGATTGAAGCCCTAAGGTGTTTAGGAACCTTTCCCCAAGCATCGGAGGCCGATTCCTCACTCACATTTCGTCAAATCGAATATTTGAAGAGGTATTCTTGACCTAACACCAAAATTCTTGAAATTCAGTTCTTTTGGGTCCATTGATAGAAACTTCTTCACAAATGTTGTTGTGCACATCAATGTGATCATCTACCTCTATTTTTGTTGTAGGATCCATAGTTTTTGCAAAATTTCTCTAGATTAGGGTTCTTGTTGTGTGAACCGGACTAGTCCGGCCCCTGGGCGGACAAGTCCGACCTAGTGCGGACTAGTCCAACCCCTGGGCGGACAAGTCCGGGTTAAACAGTGAAAACCCTAACCTAGATTGGTTTTGTGAATTCTACCTCTACCCCTTAACTTCCTTTGACTCATACACATTCCCTTGCTTCTCTTGTCAGCAACCATGTCGGACAATGAGTATGTTCCACCTTCCGACTCCGGGACCGAAGCAGAGAAGCAAGCCCTCTATCACTGGAAGCAATGAGAGGATCAAGAGATGGCTGCTGCATACTTTGCATCCCAAAGGGCAAAGAAGACACAGCAAGAAGAGCATAATTCTACAACTGCTGAGGCAGCCCTGAAAAGGAAGCGGCTTGTGACCTTGGGCGAGCAAGCTAAGTCCCAGGGGGCGAGGACCTCCAAAGATAAAGGCAAGGCCCCATTTGATGCTGCACCCAAGAAGAGAGTGATAGTGGCCAAGAAGGTTGCCAGCAAGGTCAAGAAGGGTGCCTCTCAACCCATTGGCCCCTTGAGGATGTCTTCTCCTGCACGGAACCCAAACCATGCAGCTGCATTTGATGCTAACATCTTCAAGTGCAAGGGGGCTGAGAAGGCATGCAAGCTAAGGAAGATCAATGTCTATCAGCGAGACATGAGCACAGTGGATCCCCGTTTCTGGTGTGACTTCCACTGTGACTACTACCTGATAGTCTACATGACCAAGCAGACCCCTGTCACAGATGCTCAATGGATAGACTGAGATTACATGGCTCAGAAGGATGATCAAGCCTTCAATGTTGTGATTGAGGCCGTCGAGAGGCATGGGTTGAAGAAGTTCATGGCTTTCCAGTATAACTGGAATGTGGAAGTAATTGCCCAATTCTACTCTACTATCTACTTCCACACTGATGGGGACAGGAGGATTACATGGATGACCCATGGAGAGCAGTACTCCACCACCTACTAGGAGTTTGCTCAGTTGCTTGACTTGGAGGACCAACTGGATAATGAGATCATCATTTCAAACCTGAAGCCAGTTGATCGGGACACCCTGGAGTACATGTACCCAAGTCATGCACAGTTTGAGGCCGGGCACATCAGAAACATCAAGCCTTTCTATAGTGTGCTCAATTGGGTCCTCAGAAATACCATTTCCCCCAAGCATGGAGATGCGGGAATAATACAAGGAAATTTGAGGCACTTGATGGTCCTCATTGATGGAGATGTCCGCTTCAATTTGGTGGACTATATCTTTGATGACATCTTCAACATCTCGCACACCCCCAACCGATCATGTGGATACGCTCCGTACATTATGTAGATGATCAAGAAGATCTTCGGACTCACGTTCAAGAAATACATCATTCACCGGGGGCTTCGACCTCAACTCCCTCCTCCAGAGCTGGCTGCTCCTATGAGGAAGAATGCGGATCCTCCCACTTCTTCCTCTCGCTTTGTGCCATCTCCTCCACCACCTCCGCCTTCGTCACAATGCGGGAGTGGATTCTTCAAATGCTTCAAGGCTCTTTTCTCCTCTTGCCAGAAGACGAAAATTCGGCAACGTCGCATGGAGCGTCGCAACGAGAAGTATCTCAAGTTGATGTGCGACAAGTTGGACCTTCCTATGTCTCCTACCGAGGAGAGCGATGGTGAGCTCAATTTTTTCCCGGAGTTCACTACTGAGGAGCTCACTCAGTTTGGAGAAGATGGGACTTCCACCATGGCCCCGACCGATGATGATGAGGCCAATGTTGACCCAGAGGCCATGGAGAACGACAGCGGGCGTCAAGGCGGCGATGATGATGACGACTCCGACGATGAGTAGACCTAAGGGCCCTTCCTCTCTTCTTTTCCTTTTTGGTGTCTTAATGCCAAAGGGGGGGAGATAGATTAGTGGATGGGGCACTTAGACATAGGGGGAGAGATATAGGGGGAGAGATGGAGGGGGAGAGATAGATTAGTTTGAGAGAGTATTTGATCTATGAAGGACTTATGTTTTAAAATCTCATTTCAAGTTGTATTGTAAAACTTAATCTATGTATTCATGTATCTTGCCTAAATTTGTGATGTGTTGCCTTATTTACATGTCTATCTTGCATAATCATTGACTTATCACACTTTATGAACACATCACTTACGCACCCCACCATAACTTGTATATGTATGAGATCTCTCTCAATCTCTCTTACTCATGATGCATACATTGAGGGGGAGTAACTCATACAAATACATGTTATGAAAACAAATTATTATCCTTGTTGTTGAAGTCTTAATGTGTTGTCATCAATCACCAAAAAGGGGGAGATTGAAAGTGCATCTAGGCATCCCCGTGGGTTTTGGATGATTGATGATGACAATTAAGAGGCTAATGAGCTAAAGTGATCTTAAGCACAGGTACAAGGATTGAAATGAGATGAAAACCCTAAAAAAGGAAAAGGATAAAACGGGCGTCAAAGACTCAAGCGTAGAAATTAGGGTTTCTATGGCTTCCACCACTTCAGTGAACGGGGAGCATCCCTTCTTCTCAAAGTGTTCCCAATCAATCCATTGACTGCGCACAACCAGTGTCTTTATTGGGAGATACACAGATTTGTAGAAATCTGCATGGAAGTTACACCAAAATCTTCCGTCAGCAGCTTGCTTCGGTTGTCCATACCAATCAATGCTTCTGAACTTTGCCACAGAATCACTTACCTTCTCGTTGAACTTCTCTTCAGTGGGTTCTCGGACCCCTTCCTTCAGGTCATGCAGCTTCAATGGGCCAACTGGACCCGTTGCTATCCCTTTGCCCTTGCCTTTGGCTAGGCGGGCACTTACCGAGCTAGGGCCACCACCGGTGGTAGCCCTAGAAGCTGGCACCTTGGAGGTCGGCTTCTTCGCTAGCACTTTCCTCTGAGCCTGTGGAGGAGACGGAGCTGGCTCAGAAGGTCTATCTTGGCGCTTCTTGCCAAGACTCGTCGAGGTCCAAGGTGCCACCTCGTGGTCCATCTCGGCCTCAAAGTCGGAAACTTCATTGTTCGAGCTCGACATCACCTGAGAATTAGTGGCATGAATGAGAATGAATGGTACAAGGCATAGGTGTGAAAGGATAGCAAGGAATTGCATTGAGGAATTGAGAAGTTAGGTTTTGAGTTTAGAAAAATCGGACGTGTCCGGTGTACAGGAACGGACTAGTCCGGGGGACTGGACTTGTCCGTGCATGGACCGGACTAGTCCGGTGTTCATCCTCAAAAACCTAAGGGACTGGACAAAAATTGATTCCTAATGCACAACAAGCGTAGCATAAACATAATACATCAAGGAGGCATGTATATAGTGAAATATGCTAGGCTATTCGATCAACAAAGAAGAATTTGGAATTTCTAGGGTTTGAGTGAAAATTATTGAAGAAAACGATTGGAACTTGGAGATGAGGGTTTTGGAGGCCGCACTTGTACGAGAACTTCAATCCCGATGCGATGACGATCAAATTCCACCCAAACTTGCGAAGTTTCGATGGAGAAATCAAGGAATCGCCTTGGGAGCTCGAGTGGAAGAGAAAGAATGCGTGAGGCAAGAGTGGAGGTGAAGAAATTAGGGTTTGGCGGCGGCTAGGGTTATGGAAACGAAAAATCGGACAAGTCCGAAGATGACCGGACTAGTCCGAACTTTTCCAGAGGACTATATCGGACTAGTCCGTTATCTATCGGACTAGTCCGGCCTAACCGGCACTCCGCGGACTAGTATGCATGGGCGGACTAGTCCGGGTAACCACAGACTAGTCCATGGTCACCAGGCAAGAATTGATTAACCCATTCATATATATTTGAAGGTACATATTTAGAAAATAGGGAGGTAAATCAAATCAAATAATCTTGATGAATATGATCAGTAAGCATACAACAATCAAGCAATGATCATAATTCACCAAGATCTAATAATTAACATAGTTTTCCAAAGAAAATTGAGAGAGATGATTTTCACAATCCAATCAACATATTTTGAAGAATTCATACAGGTATGCAACATTTCAAGCCACACTCTGAGCATCAGGGATATTTAGTTCATTTCGGAGTTCACAAAAGCGTTTTTCATCAAGTGACTTGGTGAATATGTTGGCCAATTTCTTTTGGGTGTTAACATGGGAAATGGCTATGTCTCCTTTCATGGAATGATCTCTCAAAAAGTGATGTCTTATATCTATGTGTTTAGTTCTAGAGTGCTCAACTGGGTTGTGGGCAATTTTAATGGCACTCTCATTGTCACAAAGGAGCGGAATACGGTTCATATTGTAACCGTAATACCTTAGAGTTTGTCGCATACAAAGGAGTTGTGCACAACAACTCCCGGCTGCAACATACTCCGCTTCGGCTGTGGATAAGGCAATGGAATTTTGTTTCTTGGAGGACCAAGAAACTAAGGATCTCCCTAGGAATTGGCATGTACCGGAGGTGCTTTTTCTATCTACTTTGCACCCGGCATAATCTGCATCGGAGTAACCAATGAGATTGAATTTTGAGCCTTTTGGGTACCAAAGACCAAGGTTGGGTGTATGAACTAAATATCTCAAGATCCTTTTTACGGCTGTCAAGTGACACTCCTTAGGACTAGCTTGAAATCTTGCACATAAACATACATTCAACATAATATCTGGCCTAGATGCACATCAATAGAGTAGAGATCCAATCATGGAGCGATATACCTTTTTGTCGGCGCTAGGTCCATCTTCATTGAGATCCAAGTGGCCATTTGTTTCCATGGGAGTCTTTATAGGCTTCGCCTTGTCCATACCAAACTTCTTGAGTATGTCTTGCATGTACTTGGTTTGACTTATGAACGTCCCTTCCTTTTGTTGCCGCACTTGGAATCCCAAGAAGTACTTTAGTTCTCCTATCATTGACATTTCAAACCTATCTATCATGATCTTACTAAATTCCTCACAAAAATATTGATTAGTTGACCCAAATATTATATCATCAACATAATTTTGACAAATAAAAATATCATTGTCAAAATTCTTTGTAAATAGTGTATAATCTACTTTGCCAATCTTAAAGCCATTTTCAATTAAGAAATCTCTAAGACACTCATACCAAGCTCTAGGAGCTTGTTTGAGGCTGTAGAGAGCCTTACGCAATTTAAATATGTGGTCGGGGAACTCTTCGTCTTCAAACCCAGAGGGTTGCTCCACATATACCTCCTCCTTGATTGGTCCGTTGAGGAAGGCGCTTTTCACATCCATTTGATACAGCTTGAAATCATGGTGAGTAGCATATGCAAGTAATATTCTAATGGATTCAAGTCTAGCTACGGGAGCAAAGGTCTCATCAAAATCCAAACCTTCGACTTGTGAATACCCTTTGGCCACAAGTCGTGCCTTGTTCCTTTTCACCACCCCGTGTTCATCTTATTTGTTGCGGAGGACCCACTTGGTGCCGACAATGTTCGCATTGGGTCTTGCCACGAGTTCCCACACCTCGTTCCGCTTGAAGTTGTTCAATTCTTCTTGCATTGCCACCACCCAGTCCGGATCTTTCAATGCATCCTCAACCCTGCGCGGTTCCAAAAAGGATACAAACGAATAGTGTTCACAAAATTTAGCTATACGAGATCTAGTGGTTACTCCCTTTTGGATGTCATCGATGATATTGTCGATTGGGTGATCCCTTTGGATGCATTGGTGTACTCTTGGGTGTGGCACTTGAGGCGTTTTATCTTCACAATCATCTTCTTCTCCCCCTAAGTGGTTGCCTTCGTTGACTTGTTAAATATCTTTGTATTCTTGTGGTTGATCTTGTGTGGAAGCTCCCCCTTGATCGTTGACCTCCTCTTGCGGTTCATCTTCCTCATGTACGTGTGGAGGTGACTCTTGTGGTCGAACTTCGCCTAGAGCCATTATTTTCAATGCGTGACGAGGAGCTTCTTCTTTACCTAGTTCACATGGATCAACTTGCTCCTTTTGGGAGCCATTAGTTTCATCAAACACTACGTCACGTGCTATTTCAAAAAGTCTGGAGGTCTTGCTGAAAACACGATAGGCGTAAGTGTTCGAATCATAACCAAGCAAGAAACCTTCATCGGACTTCAAAGCGAACTTTGAAGTACTGGGCTTCTTGTATAAAATGTAGAATGGAGAACCGAAAACTCTAAAATATGAAATATTGGGTTTGTTACCGGTGAGTGTCTCATAGGATGTCTTCTTGAGTATTCGATGAAGATAAAGTCGATTTACGGTGTGGCAAGCGGTGTTAATCGCTTCCGTCCAAAATCGATCTGAGGTCTTGTACTCATCGAGCATTGTTCTTGCCATCTCTATGAGTGTTCGGTTCTTTCTTTCGGCAACTCCATTTTGTTGTGGGGAGTACGGAGCTAAAAACTCGTGCTTTATGCCTTCTTCATCAAGGTACTCCTCCACTTGTGTCTTCTTGAACTCCGTGCCGTTGTCGCTTCGAATGTTCTTTATTGTCAATGAGAATTTGTTTTGAGCTCGCTTGAAGAACTTCTTGAGTATTCCTTGTGTTTTTGACTTATCATGCAAAAAGAAAACCCAAGTGAAGCGAGAAAAATCATCAACAACTACTAAACCATATTTGTTACCGCCGATGCTTATGTAGGCAATTGGACCAAACAAGTCCATGTGAAGTAGCTCGAGCGGTCTTGTTGTAGTCATGACGTTCTTGGCAGGGTGAGGTGCTCCAACATGCTTCTCGGCTTGGCACGCGCTACAAGGCCTGTCTTTCTCAAACACAACATCCTTTAAACCTCAGATGAGATCGCCCTTGAGGAGTTTTTGAAGGTTCCTCATGCCAACATGCGCTAGCCGTCTATGCCACAGCCAACCCATGTTGGTTTTCGCAATCAAGCATGTGTCAAGTTCAGCTTTATCCTTGTTGAAGTCAACAAGATAGAGCTTTCCCTTTAACATACCCTTGAATGCAATGAAACCATCACTCCTCCTAGAAACGGTCACACCCTCGTTAGTGAACAAGCAATTATAACCTTTATAACATAATTGAGATATGGACAGTAGGTTATAATCTAAGGATTCAACATGTAAAACATGAGAAAGTGTGTGTTTAGAAGATATTGCAATTTTACCGGTACCAAGCACCTTTCCTTGACTATTATCTCCAGTATATGCCCTCGTTTGGATCCTCATTTTCCTCATATTCGACGAACATTCCTTTTTCTACTGTCATATGGTTGGTGCAGCCACTGTCTAGCACCCATTTAGATCCACCGGAGGAATAGGCCTGCAAAAACAGATTATGCTTTGGTTTTAGGTACCCAAGCTTGCTTGGGTCCTTGGAGGTTAGTTACAAGACATTTGGTCACCCACACATGATACTTGGTGTTCCCATGGCGTGGCCCAGCATAATGAGCATAAACCTTGCCAAAATTATTTCTCATTAAGACATACGAGGCCTCGAAAGTTCTAAACAATAACTATTGTTGTTTATGTACAGGACTAGTCTGAGAGGTCGGACTTGTCCGGACCCCGACCGGACTAGTACGAACCTTTTCAGTTTCAGAGGGTCTTCCCTTTACAAAGGCAACCCTCTCCTTGTTATTCTTATGGCTTTTAGCATGTTGCTTTTCACCATAAGAATAACCAATGCCATATTTGACATTTGGAGGTCTTTGGACCAAGTATGCAATGCGTGCATATTTGATCTTCTCCTTGTCAAATATGCCACTTTGGGTAGGATGCTTATCCTTTGTAGAGGTCGGCTTGTCTTTCAAACTGATGTCAATTTCATTGCATGTACAAGTAGAAGCAACCTCAGTTTTAGTGAGTTGAGAAGGTGAACTTGAAGAGGAAGAAAGGTTCACCTTGCTTGAGTGACTCAACTTGCACTTCAAGGATCTTGTTAACCTTGATCAGGTCAGCAAGTTGGTCCTTGATTGTAGCATTTGAGTCGGTTAACTCCAAGCAAGTTTCCTTGCTTGAAGCTAACTCAAGCTCTAGTGAATTGCTTCGTTCCTTTTCAAGTTCTAGAAGCTTGTCAAGTTCGACATATTCCTCCTTTTGGGAGATGATCATGTCCTCTTGACGGTGTATCAACCTGTCCTTCTCAACAAGTTGATCAAGTAAAATTTTCATTTTTATGGCAGTTTTCCTATCTAGTCCAACAAGCATATCCTCATTATCACTATTGATTTCATCATCACTAGAATAGGAATGCACGGAAGGGGGTTTAATGGTTACCTTGCATTTACCTTCCTTTGCCATAAGGCAAGTGCCATCTCCCTTCCATGCGCCGAGTGTAGGGAAGAGAGTAGACTTCTTGGATGTCTTCTCGATGGCTATGCTAGCCATGTCTTCTTCCTTGGATGATGAGGACTCATCATTTGAGTCCCACTCTTTCCCAATGTGCGCTTGTTCGACTTGTTTCTTTTTCTTGAAGAATTTCTTGGGTTGAGGCTTGGCTTCTTTGCTCTTCTTCTTGTTCTCTTCATATGGGCAATCAACTATAAAGTGGCTATACTCACCACAATTATAGCATGCCCGCCTCAACTTTGGCTTTGTTCTTTCCTTGTACTTTCCTTCGCTTGATTTGGCACCTTGTCTTTTCTTCATTATTCTCTTGAATTTCTTCGTGAACAATATCATGTCTTTCACTGCTCTCATCGTCACTGTCTTCTTCTAGTTGTGCTTCTCTAGCTTCTTTAGATAGGGGCTTGAGGGTGGACTTCAAAGCAACCCCTTTCTTCTTTGTCGAGGTGAGGTCGGCAATCTCCTTGATATGCTTTGCTTGTTTTTCCATCATCTCAAAGTTGATGATCTTTCCAAGCAATTCATCCAGAGTCATCCTTTTGTATTCGGGGCTTTCTCTGATCATGGAGCATAGGGTGACGTTGCGAGGCATGAAAGCTCTAAGGATGAGCTTTACCACCTCGTGGTCATTCCACTTCTTACTTCCATATGATTCTACCTTGTTGACGAGTGTCTTCAATCGATTGTGCATGTCTTGGGATGACTCGTCTTCTTCAATTGCGAATCTTCCTAATTCGCCTTCGATCATTTCGATCTTTGCTTCACGCACATGACGGTCACCTTCATGTGCAGTTTGCAGTGTGTCCCAAATCTCCTCAGCAATCTCGAGTCCATCCATCTTGGTGAACTCATCCCGACTGAGCGAAGAGGTAATTACTACCGCGGCTTGAGCATTTCGATGAATAGCCTGCTCTCGGCTTGGTGTGAGCTCTTCGTCATCGTCCGGGATATCTATCCCTGTGAACACAATATGCCATAAACTTGGATTGAGGGAAATTAGATGCATTTTCATATTTTTCCTCCACATTGAGTAATCACTTCCATCGAAATGTGGGGCTTTTCCAAGTGGGATAGACAAATAATGATTATTATTGGAATTGAGACGATCATAATTAAAAGGATATCAGGAGTAGTCGGTGTGACTACTCCCCTTCTTTTATTCAATCTTCACTTTCCCTTTGGAAAGTGTCTTCTTTCTTAGGAGCGCCTTTAGTTCTAGCGTCTCCTCATTGTCGTCCTCGAAGTCTTTAATGGATTTGAGGAGCTTCTCCACCTTGAGGTTCTTTTCATCATCAACCTTTTCTTGGTTGTTGCTCTTGTGGATGTCCTTCATGTCCGACATGATCTTCTTCGAGCGATTAAACTCTTTCTTGAAGAACCTGCTCTGATACCAATTGAATGTGACCTAGAGGGGGGGTGAATAGGCCTTTTTGAAATTTATCGGAACCCGCAACACTTAACAACCAGTTCAAAACCAGAGATATCAGATTAGTCCGGTAAAGTGCGGACTAGTCCGATGTGTACCGACTAGTTTGATTAAGTTTGATCGATTAATTTGATTCTTCGATGTATGCAGCGGAAGTATACAGTCAAATGTAGTGTTGCAAGATTATGTACTAGGTTATATCACAAGTCAAACTTAAATTTGATATTTCAACGTAAAGTGAGCAAGATTAATTGAAACCCTAGATTGATACAATGTAAAGAACGATGAACACAAAACAAGAACACAAGAGATTTATCCCGTGGTTCGGTTCCCACAGAGACAACCTACATCCACGTTGAGGAGTCCACAAAAGGACCGGGTCTTCTCCAACCCTACCCTCGTCAAATCGCCACGAAGGCCAATCCTCTTCCGCTTATCAAAAATGGGTGAATAACCGAATTCAAAGGGGCCTTCTCACACGTTGAGTGCTCCCTTGGATTACAACACGAAAAACCACTAAGAACACACTCAAAAGATTACAATGAAATCACAGGAGTGTGTTAGAGAATCAAACCAAGAGCTCAATGAGTGTTGAACATGTCTCTCCAATGATCTAGAATGAATCCTCAAAGGATTGATCTTTGTTGCACTTAATTTCGTGAAGAGATGTGATCTTTAAGGCTCTTGGGAGGTGTGACGGCGCTAGGGTTTGAGAGAGTTTAAAGTTGGGTCGTGCACCTCTATTATATGGGATTTCTAAAAGTGACCGTTAAGGTTTAGAAAGATCGGACTAGTCTGTGGTGGACACCGGACTAGTCCGGTGTGCTGTGTGTAGCAAATCCTAAGTGTCCCGAAATATCGGACTAGTCCGGCTATGGGCGGACTTGTCCGATTTCGCTTCTGGAAATCTTCGGGCTAGTCCGATAGTTATCGGACTTGTCCGAACATGTGAAACCCTAAGTGAATTGGGTGACAAGTCCGCACTTGGAGGACTTGTCCGATCTAGGTTAGAGGGTTTTTCGGACTAGTCCGTGCTAACATCGGACTTGTCCGATTTAGATCAGAATGAATATCGGACTAGTCCGATGGTGATCGGATTTGTCCGATTTTGTGTGACTTACGAAGTGTTTTGAGGACTAGTCCGCACTGGGGAGGACTAGTCTGGTTCTAGTCAGAGAGATATCAGACTAGTCCGATTGACATCAGGCTTGTCCGATTTTGTGCAGAGAGGATATCGGACTAGTCTGGTGACATTCGGACTAGTTCGGTCCTGTGTAACTTTGTGCAATATGTGTGTTTAATTGTGATTGAGCTCTTGGGGTGTGTTTCCTTAACACACTCCATACACAATGATCTATTATTCTTCTTTCTTGAGCTCATTTCCACTTTGCTCCTCATTCTCCCTTCTTTTTGGCACTTTCCTTGTTTTGCTATTAAAACCTGTGCTCATCTCAACAAATAGGTTATGATCTCATTTGCTTGTCATAAATCATCCAAAACCCACAAGGAATTCCTGGATGCTAAATAAATTTCTATGGCTTTTTAGTAATTTTTGATAATGATTTCCTATTTATTTGGACAAGTTTGGAATTAATTAGAATTTATTAAGATGCAAAATAATTTTTTCATAACATGAAATATGCTGAAATATTATTAATAACTTACTAGAATTTATTCTAAATTTTTAGGAATTTTTCTGGATTTAATTTGATACTTTATGAGTTAACTAGTCTTTAATCTTATTTAATAAATCTGAAAAATAGATTAAATAATACTGAAAATATAAATTTAGTCAAATCTAAAATAACATATTGATCTTGTATGATTTAATCTAACTTCCAAGTTTTAGATTGATTTATGAAGATCCGGTGATGATTTATGGACTCATGGATAAATTAAATTTTACACATTGTATAATTTGAGTATTTGATTAATCTGTGTCTTTTAGATCTAGACGTAAAACCTACCATGTGCGCATTTAGTCTAGACGGTCGTGAAGCGGCTGTGTGACATGTGTCTTCGGGATCTAGACTTTCGTTAATAAAGATGATGGCGGCCTGATGTAGACGTAGAACGTAGATGAAGGAGAAGGCGATGACATAGCGATCTCCCATGAAAAACGACGATGATGCGACGATTTCTAACGGAACGGTGACTCCTCCCTTTTCTTCCTCTTGTTTTCTTCTTCTCTTCTTCTCTAGCGCTGACCCTTTTTTTCTCCTCTACAGCGGCTATGATTTTCTTTCCTTGGTCTAACGCGGCAGCAACTCACATACGCAGGGGCGACGCTCTTTACATAAGCGGCATGCAGCACCTAGAGGGCCATCAGCGCCTTATATAGGCAGAGGCCGGGCGCAGCGGGAGGCAAGCCTACGGAAAAATCCAGCTCGGCTACGGGACCCGCTCGGGTGCGGACTCCCCGCCCCGGCGTGCGTGCGGGAGAGCCCCTTTCTTCCCTTTATTTCTTTTATTCCATATTCGTTATGTTAATTTAATTATTTTTAATGTATTTATCTTTTTAAATGAATATCAGTACCGTTGATGAATGCAAATGCAAAATGAGATGCATATATTTTATATTTTTCTCATGAAATAAATTTTATTTCGAATATTTAAATTCTAACTCCCTAATAAAATTTTAATTTACGCAAGTTTAAAAATCGGGATGTTACACTCTTGGAGGTTGACCTCCTTATTATTGAGCTCATCCCGGCGCTTGAGTAGAGTTTCCCTCAACTCTTCGAGACTCTCCGAGCGGCTGACGGCCATTTCATGGGACCTCTGCGCATGCTCGTAGATCTCATGAGTCTTCTTGTCGAGCGCCTTAATAGCAGCCTCTCGTTCATCCAACGCCTTGTTCAGGCGCGATTGTCAGGCCTTCTCCGAAGCCACCCACTCCTTCTGGTCGGCGATCCTGGACTGAGTCAGCTTCGTCTCGAAGAAGAGATTTTGGCGCCAATGCCCTAGCATGGTGCGCTCCTCTTCAAGAGACCTCCGCTCGTAGTCGAAGGCAAGATGAACCTGTCGGAGGCTGGAGCAAGCATTGTTAATTGACAGCTCCAGGGGGATTGGCTCCGAGCTTGCTTGAGGGTCGTCCTCTGGTTCCTTCAAGTCCTTCGGGACGGACGTTGGAGCCCATGGCACAAGCATGGACTCTAGCAGCTCGACATCGGCGGGGCCAGTCTCTAGCACTTCATCCATCTCTGGTGCGGGTGGGGAAGGTCCCACAACCGGATCTTCTGCCTCCAGAGTGGATGAGGAGAGTCCTACAACTAGAAATTCATCCATAGGCGCAAAAGCCGAAGGTCCCGTAGCCGGATCCTCTTGTGCACGATCTGGCACGGACACCTCTGGTGTTGCCACCTCCGGAGCTGGTGTTGGGACTTCCACCAGAGCTTCATCAATCCCTGTCATTGATACTGGAACCTTCACAGCCAGCTCCGAGACAGCCGGAGTTTGCTCGAGCACTTCTTCCTCGTGGTCTAACGCTAACATGGGCTCTTCGGTCATTGGCACAGGAGCGGTCTCCATGACAGCTGACGCTGGAGCTGTCGTGTCGTCCGCCCTAACCACAGGAGGAGGGGCGCGAGCTTCAACCGATGCAGCATCCAGAGCTACATTAGGCGCTGAAGCTGTTGTACTTGTTCTTGACATTTTGGAAGCAGAGAGTAGGGAATTTAAGACAAAGCAAGAAATAAAATCAAGACAAAAGCTAAAGAGCTGACCCTTACCTACGGGTATTGTCACTCCAATCGGCACAAATCTTTTTCCTCGGACGCTTGGAGCTAGAGCTCGCCCTTGTTGGTGTGGCGGATGCTCCAGGTCCCAAACCAGGTGTTGAGGCAGCCGTCGGTACTGCCACGTCTGGTACCTCCAGCATAGGAGGAATTGCTCCAGACCCAGAGCCCTCTGCTGGCACCGGGGCCGAAGTCGACTTGCTGGAGCTAGCGCCCTCTGTGGGTACTGGAGCAGAAGGACCAGCCGGAGCTAGGGGCGCGACCACCAACCTAAGCCAGGGCTGAGGGGTCACTTCCTTCGAAGCATCCCTCAGACTGCTCCCATCGGTCCTTGTCAACTTCTGCTTGTGACTCGGAACTTCGACGAGAGCTTTCTCCTTGCCTCGGCTTGAGGTAGATTTCTTGGGAGGTGAAGCCACGAGACCTTTGCCTTTTCTACTGACTGGCGTAGTGAATGTAGGCCTAGAGGGGGGGGTGAATAGGCCTTCTTGAATTTTTCGGTTCCTGTAGCACTTCAACAAAAAGGTTAAATCCAGATATATCGGACTAGTCCGGTAAAGTGCGGACTAGTCCGGATTTCACGGGCTAGGTTGATCAAGTTAGGTCAATTTGATTGTTTCGTTGTCGTTTGCAGCGGAAATATAAACTATAATGACAGTTCAATAGTTGTATGTTAAGTTTTATTGCAAGTATGATTCTTGTTCACTATTTAACTTCAATTCAACAAAATGAATCAAACCCTAGATAATGTTGATCAACTAGAATGATGAACACAAATGAACAAGACACAAGATTTATCCCGTGGTTCGGTTACCACGAAGGCAGCCTACGTCCACGTTGAGGAGCCCACAAAAGGACCGGGTCTTTACCAACCCTTCCCTCATCGGATCGCCACGAAGGCCAATCCTCTTCCACTAATCACACAGGGGTAAATCACCAAGTTGAAGGGGCGATCTCACAAGTTGAGAGCTCCCTTGATTACAAGTTTCAAAACCACCAAGAACACACTTCGAAATATACAAATTGAGATGCAAGAGTGTGTTAGAGATTCAAACCAAGAGCTCAATCGTGTGCAAAGTGACTCTCCAATGATCTACAAGTGATCTTCAAGGTTTGATCAATTTTGCACTCAACTTCGTGGAGAGAGATGGTTTTTGAGTCTCTTGGGAGGTGTGACGGCGCTAGGGTTCGAGAGAGTTGTTAAAAGTGGGCCATCCACCTCTATTTATATGGGGTTTCTAGAAATTACCGTTAGGGTTTAGAAAGATCGGACTAGTCCGTGGTGGAGACCGGACTAGTCCGGTGTGCTGTGTGAAGCAAACCCTAAGTGTCCAGGAATATCGGACTAGTCCGATTGAAAGACGGACTTGTCCGATTTCGTTGCTGGAAATCTTCGGACTTGTCCGGTTGACATCGGACTTGTCCGGACCTGTGAAACCCTAAGTGTTTTGAACGACAAGTCCGCACTTGGAGGACTTGTCCGATTTAGAACAGAGTGTAAATCGGACTAGTCCGTGTAGGCACCGGACTTGTCCGAAGTGGATCAGAAGGGGAATCGGACTAGTCCGGTAGTGACCGGACTTGTCCGATCTAGTGACTTGTGCATTGTGTTGAGGACTAGTCCGCACTGGGGAGGACTAGTCCGAAGTGGAACAGAAAGATATCGGACTAATCCGGAGTGGACCGGACTTGTCCGATCTTGTGCAGAATGTGATATCGGACTAGTCCGGTTGATATCGGACTAGTCCGGTCCTGTATGGTTTTGTGCATTGTGTGTGTGTGATAAAGTGAGATTGAGCTCTTGGGTGTGTTTCCTTAACACACTCCATACATACTAATCTACTAATTTCTTCTTCTTGAGCTCAAATTCATTCTCCTTCTTAATTTCCCACTTTTTGGCATTTTACTCATTTTCCAGCATCTTCCTGCATTCATCTCAACAAACGGATTAGGATCCCAATTGCTTGTCATAAATCATCCAAAACCCACAAGGGAGTCCTAGATGCACTTTCAATCTCCCCCTTTTTGGTGATTGATGACAACCAATTGAGATTTCACAAAATGAGGTATAAAATGAGATTTTCATAAAGTATGCACATATGACTCAAAAATGCATCAGGCAACAAAGTAATTATTCATATGTGCATTCTTTATGGTGGGATGCATACTAAGAGCATGATTGCATTAAGAATGACAGAATTTTCATTTACCAACTAATATCAAGTGAATATGGCACTTCAGGAGCAAAAGCTCAGATTTCATCACACACTTACAAATTAATTTAGCAATTCATCACAGGACCAAACATGATATGAAACGAGAGTTAAGCAAATACAATCACAATAAAAAAAAACATAGATAGCTCTCTCCTCGCATCCTATTCAGCTAAAGCTTAGAGACTCCCCCTCAATCTCTCCCCCTTTGGCATCAAGACACCAAAAAGAGAGAGAGAGAAAGATCCTAGGGCTTCACTCTTCGCTGTCAGTCCTCTCGTCGTCTTCATCATCTTCATCGCTTTCGGCTTGACGAGGTTGAGAGGTAGGAGGAGGAGCGGAGCTGCTCGAGCCCCCAATGCCAAAATAGGCAAGCTCGGAAGGGGTCAAGGGGCTGAGCTCGGTGATGTTTGGATCAGAATCTTCAGAAATTGCTGGAGATCCAATTGGATTGAACTCCAGCTTCTCACTCAGCTGCTTCACATTTGCTTTTATGTACTTCATGTCTTCCTTCCTCTTTTGATTTAGCTTGTGAAGCTTCACTTCAGTTTTCTTGCAGGAGGAGAAGATTGCAGCCAGGTACTTGAGGATCTCACTGGCGGATCCTTTCTGAGGGGCTTCCCTGGAGGGAGGAGTAGCCCTAGCAGCTTCTCCTTGCCTTGCCGGCACCTCGGGGCTTGAGGCCGGCGATGGAGCAGCCTGGACACTCACGGACTGAGGCTTCTGAGGCCTCAGTGGAGTGTGCTCCACATCCTTCACAAACTCGATCCCTGTGACCTTCTCAATCATGAACATCAAGTAAGGGGCATAGCCACAGGATCGGTTGGGGGTACTCGAGATATTGACCATATCATTCCAGATATAGTCTGCAACATCAAATTGCCTTTTCTTGCTGATGACCTTCATCAGGGTCCGGAGGTAGCCTTGCACACTCCCTGCATCACCATCCTTGGGAGCAATCGTCTTCCTGAGGACTCTGTTGAGGACCACAAAGAAAGGCTTCATGTTCTTTGTGGAGGGAGGGACAAACTTGGAGGAGGGCTCATACATGAACTGCATTCCATCCCTCTCAATGACCCCAATGTTGTGGATAATGAGGTGGTCATCTTCCTCGGAGTCAAGATGCAGCAGGCGGGCAAACTCTTCTTGAGTGATGGAATACTTGGATCCATGAGTCATCCAAGTCACACTTTCTTCCTCTTCACCTGAGAAGTGGCACGTTGCATAGAATTGTGCAATCACTTCATCATTCCAATTATATCTGAAGGCAAGCAAATCCTTCAGCCCATGTCTCTCTGCAGCTTGTATCACTTCATCAAAAGCTGCACATTTCCTCTTCTCAAGGTGGGCCCAGTCAATCCATTGACTGCGCACCACCGGGGTCTTCATCGGCAAGTAGACAAGCTTGTAGAAGTCAGCATGGAAGTTTGACCAAAATCTGCCATCTGCTGCTTGCTTGGGCCTTGCATAGTAATCCACACTTCTCAGCTTCATGGCCACATCACTGCCCTTGCCATTGAATCTTTCCTCATTGGGGTCCCGGACCCCTTCTCTGGGAGTATGCAGCTTCAGGGGCCCAACAGGCCCTGTGGCAACCCCCTTGCCCTTCCCTTTAGCTTGGCGAGGGCCACTGGACTGAGGAGCAGCCTTGGAGGCGGCCTTCTTGACACACACCTTCCTCCGAACCTGACTCGGAGGTGAGGGAGCAGGCTCGGAGGGTCTCTCTTGGCGTTTCTTGCCAAGACCCGTCGAGGGCCGAGGTGCCACCTCGTGGTCCAACTCGGCCTCGAAATCGGAGATTTCATTGTCGGAGCTCGACATGATCTGAGAATGAGTGATCAAGAGAAAAGACAAGTTATACAAGGTATTTGTCAGGTAAGATGGCAATGGAAGGCAATAGGGAATTAAAGAATTAGGTTTTGGTTCAGAAACATCGGACTTGTCCGGTGCTCAGGCACGGACTAGTCCGGGGGGGGGGGGGGGGGGGGGGGCGGACTTGTCCGTACCTGGACCGGACTAGTCCGGTGTTCATCAGCAAAAACCTAACAAACTGGATAAAAATTGATCCCTAATGAGATAGCTAGTCTAGCATACACATAGTACATCAACTGGACATGCAACTAGTGAAGAATGCTAGGCCAAACGATAAGCAATGAAGAAATTTGAGATTTCTTAGGGTTTGAGGAAAATTTACCAAGAAATCCGAGGAAGCTTGAAAATGTGGGGGTTGGAGCCCGGACTTGTCCGCTAACTTCAATCCCCGAGTCTTCAAGCTTAATCTCCGCCCAAGTTTGAGGCTTTTCGACGGAGGAATCAAGGATTCACCTTGGGAGCTCGAGCGCAAGAGAGAGAAAGCTTGGAGGAGAGTGTGGGGTGAAGAGATTAGGGTTTGGTGGCGGCTAGGGTTATGGACACGAAAAATCGGACAAGTCCGGACATGACCGGACTAGTCCGAAGTCCTCCAGAAACCTAAATCGGACTAGTCCGTGGTCTGTCGGACTAGTCCGGCCTAACCGGCACACTGCGGACTAGTCTGCAAGGGCGGACTAGTCCGGGTAACCACGGACTAGTCCGTGGTCACCAGGAGAGAAAGCATAGCCCATTCATATATATTTGAAGGTCCAATAAATGAGGGAAGAGACAAAACAATTCAAATAATCCTGATGAATTTGATCAGTAAGCAAACAACAATCATACTATGATCAAAAATTCATCAAGATCTAATAATTGACATAGTTTTTCGAGAGAAAAATGGGGAGGAAAAATTTTCACAATTCAATCAATATTTTGAAGCAATCATACAGGTATGCAACTTTTCAAGCCACACTCCGAGAATCAAGGATGTTTAACTCATTTCGGAGTTCGCAAAAACGTTTTTCATCAAGTGGCTTGGTGAATATGTCGGCCAATTGTTTTTGGGTGTTGACATGAGAGATGGATATGTCTCCTTTCATGGAATGGTCTCTCAAGAAATGGTGTCTCATGTCAATGTGTTTAGTTCTAGAGTGCTCAACTGGATTGTGGGCTATTTTAATGGCACTCTCATTGTCACAAAGAAGAGGAATACGGTTCATATTGTAACCGTAATCCCTTAGAGTTTGTCGCATCCAAAGGAGTTGTGCACAACAACTCCCGGCTGCAACATACTCCGCTTCGGCTGTGGATAATGCAATGGAATTCTGTTTCTTGGATGACCAAGAAACTAAGGATCTTCCTAGGAATTGGCAAGTGCCAGAAGTGCTTTTTCTATCAACTTTGCACCCGGCATAATCTGCATCGGAATACCCAATGAGATTGAATTTTGAACCTTTTGGGTACCAAAGACCAAGGTTGGGTGTATGAACTAAATATCTTAGGATTCTCTTTACGGCTGTCAAATGACATTCCTTAGGGTTGGCTTGAAATCTTGCACACAAACATACACTCAACATAATGTCTGGCCTAGATGCACATAAGTAAAGTAAAGATCCAATCATAGAGCGATATACCTTTCGGTCGACGCTCGGTCCATCTTCATTGAGATCCAAGTGACCATTCGTTGCCATGGGAGTCTTAATGGGCTTTGCCTTGTCCATGCCAAACTTCTTGAGGATGTCCTGCGTGTACTTGGTTTGGCTTATGAACGTTCCTTCCCTTTGTTGCCGCACTTGGAATCCCAAGAAGTACTTTAATTCTCCCATCATTGACATTTCAAATCTGTCTGTCATAATTTTACTAAACTCTTCACAGAAAGATTGATTAGTTGATCCAAAAATTATATCATCAACATAGATTTGGCAAATGAAAAGATCATTATTCAGATTTTTCGTGAATAGTGTATAATTTACTTTGCCAATTTGAAAGCCATTATCAATTAAAAAATCTCTAAGACACTCATACCAAGCTCTAGGAGCTTGTTTGAGGCCATAGAGAGCCTTACGCAGTTTATACACGTGGTCGGGGAACTCTTCGTCTTCAAATCCGGGTGGTTGCTCCACGTACACCTCTTCCTTGATCGGTCCGTTGAGGAAGGCGCTTTTTACGTCCATTTGGTACAGCTTGAAATCATGGTGAGTAGCATATGCAAGTAATATTCTAATTGATTCAAGCCTAGCTACTGGAGCAAAGGTCTCATCAAAATCCAAACCTTCGACTTGTGAGTAACCTTTGGCCACAAGTCGTGCCTTGTTTCTTGTCACCACCCCGTGTTCATCTTGTTTGTTGCGGAACACCCACTTTGTGCCGACTATGTTTGCATTGGGTCTTTCCACAAGTTCCCAAACCTCGTTTCTCTTGAAATTGTTCAACTCTTCTTGCATTGCCATCACCCAGTCCGGATCCTTTAATGCATCCTCAGTCCTGCGGGGTTCCAAAAAGGAGACAAACGAGTAATGTTCACAAAAATTTGCTATACGAGATCTAGTGGTTACTCCTTTTTGGATGTCGCCGATGATGTTGTCGATTGGATGATCCCTTTGAATGCATTGGTGTACTCTTGGGTGTGGCACTTGGGGGGTCGTATGTTGGTGATCATCTTCTTCTCCCCCTGAGTTGTTGTCCTCAATGATTTGTTGATCATGTTCATATTCTTGTGATTGATCTTGTATCGAGGCTCCCCCTTGATTGTTGATCTCCTCTTTTGGTTCACTTTCCTCTTGTATTTGTGTCGATGACTCTTGTGGTCGTACTTCGCCTAGGGCCATCCTCTTGATTGCTTGATAGGGGGCTTCCTCATTACCTAATTCACATTGATCAACTTGCTCCTTTTGGGAGCCATTAGTTTCATCGAACACTACGTCACGTGCCACTTCAACAAGTCCGGAGGCCTTGTTGAAAACACGATAGGCGTAAGTGTTCGAATCATAACCAAGCAAGAAACCTTCATCGGACTTCGAAGCGAACTTTGAGGTCCTGGGCTTCTTGTTCAAAATATAGCAAGGAGAACCGAAAACTCGAAAATATGAAATGTTCGGTTTGTTACCGGTGAGTAGCTCATAGGGGGTCTTCTTTAGTAGTCGATGAAGATAGAGTCGATTTGTGGCATGGCAGGCGGTGTTGATTGCTTCCGCCCAAAATCGATCCGAAGTCTTGTATTCATCGAGCATTGTTCTTGCCATCTCTATGAGCGTTCGATTCTTCCTTTCGGCAACTCCGTTTTGTTGTGGAGAGTATGGCGCTGAGAATTCGTGCTTGATTCCTTCCTCATCAAGGTACTCCTCCACTTGTATGTTTTTGAACTCCGTGCCATTGTCGCTCCGAATACTCTTGATTGATAGTGAGAACTCGTTCTGCGCTCGCTTGAAGAATTTCTTGAGTGTTCCTTGTGTTTCTGACTTGTCATGCAAAAAGAACACCCAAGTGAAGCGGGAAAAATCGTCAATAATAACTAAACCGTATTTGTTACCGCCTATGCTTATGTAAGCAATTGGACCGAAGAGGTCCATATGAAGTAGTTCGAGCGGTCTTGTCGTGGTCATGATGTTCTTTGCGGGATGTTGTGCTCCAACTTGCTTTCCTGCTTGGCACGCGCTACAAGGCCTGTCTTTCTCAAACACAACATCTTTCAAACCTCGGATGTGATCGCCCTTGAGGAGTTTTTGAAGGTTCCTCATACCAACATGTGCTAGCCGTCTATGCCACAGCCAACCCATGTTGGTTTTTGCAATCAAGCATGTGTCGAGTTCGGCTTTATCCTTGTTGAAGTCAACAAGATAAAGCTTTCCCTTTAACATACCCTTGAATGCAATGGAACCATCACTTCTCCTTGAGACGGTCACACCCTCGTTAGTAAACAGGCAATTATAACCTTTGTCACATAACTGAGATATGGACAGCAGGTTATAATCTAAAGATTCAACGTGTAAAACGTGCGAAAGAGTATGTTCAGAGGATATTGCAATTTTACCGGTACCGAGGACCCTTCCTTGACTGTTATCCCCAAAGTAGATGCCTTCGTTTGGGTCCTGGTTCACTTCATACTCCACAAACATCTTCCTTTCTCCGGTCATGTGGTTGGTGCATCCACTGTCTAGCACCCATTTGGATCCACCGGAGGAGTAGGCCTGCAAAAACAAATTACGCCTTGGTTTTAGGTACCCAAGCTTGCTTGGGTCCTTGGAGGTTAGTGACAATACATTTGGGCACCCACACATGGGATTTTGTGTTCCCATGGCGTGGCCCAGCATAATAAGCATACACTTTACCAACATTATTTTTCATTAAAACATAGGATGCATCAAATGTTTTAAACAGAAGTTGCTGTTGATTATGGGTCGGACTAGTCTGTGTGACCGGACTTGTCCGGATGACCGGACTTGTCCGGACCACAACCGGACTAGTCCGATTTTCATGAGAGTTCAAATTTTTAGTTTTCGAGTTACCAGGTTGTGAGGGTCCTCCCTTCACAAAGGTGATCCTTCCCTTGTTATTCTTATGATTTCCAGCTTTTTGCTTTCCATCACAAGAGTAACCAATGCCATACTTGACATTTGGAGGTCTTTGGACCAAATATGCACTACGTGCATAGTTGATCCTCTCCTTGTCAAATATTACACATTGGGTGGGATTTTTGTCCTTCGTGGAGGTAGGGTTTTCCTTCAACCTGATGTTGGTTTTATCACATTTGCAAACATGAGCGATATTAGTTAAAGTGGGTTGAGAAGGTAGGGTTGAAGAGGAGGAAGGTTCACTAAGCTTGAGTGACTCAACCTGCACTTCAAGGATCTTGTTGACCTTGATTTGGTCATCAAGTTGATTCTTGATTGCAACATTTGAGTTGGTTAACTCCAAGCAAGTTTTCTTGCTTGAAGCTAGCTCAAGCTCTAGTGTGTGATTTTTCTCCTTTTCAAGAACTAGAAGATTGTCAAGTTCGACATGCTTCTCCTTTTGGGAGATAATCATGTCTTCTTGACGATCAATCAGCTCTTCCTTCTCCACAAGTTGGTTAAGCAAGAATTTCATTTTTGCAGCAGTTTTTCTATCTAAACCAATTAGCATGTCTTCATCATCACTATCTAGATCATCATCACTTGAGTAAGAATGCGAGGAAGGAGTTTTGATGTTTACCTTGCGTTTACCTTCCTTAGCCATGAGGCAAGTTCCATTTGCCTTCTTTGCACCGAGCGTGGGGAAGAGTGTGAGTTTCTTGGGCATGCTTTCAATGGCTATGCTAGCCATTTCTTCTTCATCGGACGATGAGGACTCATCGTTTGAGTCCCACTCCTTTCCGATGTGTGCTTGTTCAGCTTGTTTCTTCTTCTTGAAGAACTTTTTCGGTTGAGGCTTGGATTCTTTACTCTTCTTCTTGTTGTCCTCATATGGGCAATCAACTATGAAGTGATTGTACTCACCACAATTATAGCATGCCCGCCTCATCTTCGGTTTTGTCTTCTCCTTGTATCTTCCTTCACTTGATTTTGCTCCTTGTCTTTTCTTCATAATTCTTTTGAATTTCTTCATGAACAGAATCATATCTTCTTCGTCCAGCTCGCTGCTTTCATCATCGCTGTCCTCCTCAAACTGAGCTTCTTTTGCTTCTTTGGATAGAGGTTTGAGTGTGGATTTTAAGGCAACTCCCTTCTTCTTGGCCGATGTGAGGTCAGCTATTTCTTTGACATGCTTGGCTTGCTTCTCCATCATCTCAAAGTTGATGATTTTGCCGAGCAGTTCATCCGGAGTCATTTTCTTGTATCCAGGACTTTCTCGGATCATAGAACAGAGTGTGACGTTGCGAGGCATAAAGGCTCTAAGGATGAGCTTCACAACCTCGTGGTCATTCCACTTTTTGCTACCATACGATCGAACCTTGTTCACAAGAGTCTTTAGTCTGTTGTACATGTCCTGGGGGGATTCATCTTCCTCAATCGCGAACCTTCCTAGTTCGCCTTCAATCATTTCAATCTTTGCCTCCCGCACATGCCGGTCACCTTCATGTGCTGTCTGTAGCGTGTCCCAGATTTCTTTGGCAATTTCCAATCCGTCCACCTTTGTGAATTCATCTCTACTTAGAGATGAGGTGATAACGGCTGCGGCTTGGGCATTCCTGTGGATGGCTTGCTCTTGACTTGGCGTGAGTTCTTCATCGTCATCAGGGATGTTTATTCCTGTGCACACAATATGCCATAAACTTGGGTTAAGGGAAATCAAGTGCATCTTCATGTTTTGCCTCCACATGGAGTAATCACTCCCATCGAAGTGTGGGGCTTTCCCAAGAGGGATAGATAGATAGTGACTGCTGTTAGAATTTAAACGGTCATAATTAAAAGGATATCGGGAGTAGTCGGTGTGACTACTCCCCTTCTTCTTTTCTTCAACTTTAGCTTTCCCTTTGGAAAGTGCTTTCTTTCGGAGCAGTGCTTTCAGCTCCAATGTCTCCTCATCATCATCATCGAAGTCTTGGATGGCTTCGAGATACCTTTCTAGCTTTTGGTGCTTGTCATTGTTCATTTCTTCCTGGGTGTTGATTTTCTGGACTTCCTTCATGTCCGACATGATCTCTTCGAGTGGTTGCACTCTTTCTTGAAGAACCTGCTCTGATACCAATTGAATGTAGGCCTAGAGGGGGGGGTGAATAGGCCTTCTTGAATTTTTCGGTTCCTGTAGCACTTCAACAAAAAGGTTAAATCCAGATATATCGGACTAGTCCGGTAAAGTGCGGACTAGTCCGGATTTCACGGGCTAGGTTGATCAAGTTAGGTCAATTTGATTGTTTCGTTGTCGTTTGCAGCGGAAATATAAACTATAATGACAGTTCAATAGTTGTATGTTAAGTTTTATTGCAAGTATGATTCTTGTTCACTATTTAACTTCAATTCAACAAAATGAATCAAACCCTAGATAATGTTGATCAACTAGAATGATGAACACAAATGAACAAGACACAAGATTTATCCCGTGGTTCGGTTACCACGAAGGCAGCCTACGTCCACGTTGAGGAGCCCACAAAAGGACCGGGTCTTTACCAACCCTTCCCTCGTCGGATCGCCACGAAGGCCAATCCTCTTCCACTAATCACACAGGGGTAAATCACCAAGTTGAAGGGGCGATCTCACAAGTTGAGAGCTCCCTTGATTACAAGTTTCAAAACCACCAAGAACACACTTCGAAATATACAAATTGAGATGCAAGAGTGTGTTAGAGATTCAAACCAAGAGCTCAATCGTGTGCAAAGTGACTCTCCAATGATCTACAAGTGATCTTCAAGGTTTGATCAATTTTGCACTCAACTTCGTGGAGAGAGATGGTTTTTGAGTCTCTTGGGAGGTGTGACGGCGCTAGGGTTCGAGAGAGTTGTTAAAAGTGGGCCATCCACCTCTATTTATATGGGGTTTCTAGAAATTACCGTTAGGGTTTAGAAAGATCGGACTAGTCCGTGGTGGAGACCGGACTAGTCCGGTGTGCTGTGTGAAGCAAACCCTAAGTGTCCAGGAATATCGGACTAGTCCGATTGAAAGACGGACTTGTCCGATTTCGTTGCTGGAAATCTTCGGACTTGTCCGGTTGACATCGGACTTGTCCGGACCTGTGAAACCCTAAGTGTTTTGAACGACAAGTCCGCACTTGGAGGACTTGTCCGATTTAGAACAGAGTGTAAATCGGACTAGTCCGTGTAGGCACCGGACTTGTCCGAAGTGGATCAGAAGGGGAATCGGACTAGTCCGGTAGTGACCGGACTTGTCCGATCTAGTGACTTGTGCATTGTGTTGAGGACTAGTCCGCACTGGGGAGGACTAGTCCGAAGTGGAACAGAAAGATATCGGACTAATCCGGAGTGGACCGGACTTGTCCGATCTTGTGCAGAATGTGATATCGGACTAGTCCGGTTGATATCGGACTAGTCCGGTCCTGTATGGTTTTGTGCATTGTGTGTGTGTGATAAAGTGAGATTGAGCTCTTGGGTGTGTTTCCTTAACACACTCCATACATACTAATCTACTAATTTCTTCTTCTTGAGCTCAAATTCATTCTCCTTCTTAATTTCCCACTTTTTGGCATTTTACTCATTTTCCAGCATCTTCCTGCATTCATCTCAACAAACGGATTAGGATCCCAATTGCTTGTCATAAATCATCCAAAACCCACAAGGGAGTCCTAGATGCACTTTCACGTAGGTCTGGAGATTTCATGTGAGCAAGGAGCTCCAGGGATAACAATCTCCGCCGTAGGAGTGCTCCGACGCTTATCCACAAGGCCCACATTATCAAGTGTTGGCATCTTCTCCCGCAGCTCCCTCCTGAACACTAGCACCATCTTCAAGGGCAGGAACTCCGCTGGAGGTGTCAGATCATCAGGGCGAATGGCTCCGTGGTGCAACTTTTGGAGATGAAGCTTCAAAGACTTTTCATCCAAATTGGACACGATACCAGTCTCAATTCGATATGGATCCATCTCACCACCGAATGCCTAAGCAAGCCATTTCTTATTCTTCAACGGAGCCCAACAGTTGGTCAGGAAATTGGCGATGACCATCAGGGGAGTAACTCCTCCTTCAACGCACTCCCGGATCCTTGTCAAGATCGAATTGTACTCCTCTACCAGCATCGAAACCAACTCTCAGGCATCGGTGTCAATGGCTGGAAGGTTGTCAGGCAGCTCCAGCATGTCGTGGTGGTCCACTGTGATGACCACCCAGTCCTTCTTCTAGCTGTCCCACTTCCCGGAAGGGAACGCCTTCAGATACTTGAGAGGCGAGTTCTTGCGCTTCATGAAGTAGTAGAAGCCAAGGAACTCATTGCTCTTCCCAGTTGCGTGGATCGTTGTAACACCCTCATTTTCATGCATCATGCCCTACATACATTCATATACATGTTTAACATTAACCCACAACAAGAGGAACGATTTTAAAATTGATTTGGAGCAAAATCGCACTTGAAATGCAAGAAAGTGCGGACTAGTCTGATTTTACTGAGGACTAGTCTTATTTCTCTCTGACTTCAAACGGATTTGTCCGTTTTTGCTGCGGACTAGTCCAATTTTGCCTCTGGAAACTTTCGGACTTGTCCGATTTTGTGCGGACCAGTCCGATATTCCAAGAATCCTTGAAAATTTGCTAAGTCCCTGGACTTTTCCGGACTAGTGCGGTGTTCCAGCGGACTTGTCCGTTTTCCTCTTTGACTAAAGTCGGACTTGTCCGATTTTAGGCCAGACTTGTCCGATTTTCTCTCTGGACAACTTCGTACTAGTCTGGTCCTTTTCGGACTTGTCTGATATTTTGCGACTCTAAGTTGATCTTTTGTTTAATGACTTGTTTCTTGGGTTTCACATTAAGTGGGCCTAGGGATGTCGTGCCTAACTCTTTTAGAGCCCGTGTGAGACTCTAAACCGGCCTCTACTCCTCTCAAACTCGAAATCCATCTAACCCTAGCCTCCACCTCTTTATAAACAACCCCACCCCTTGGCTTGACATCTATTTGCCACTTTTCCACCCCACCCAAACCCTAGTTCATGGAGAGCCACCATCAAGGAGGGAGGAGGGGATCCCAAGAAAGAATAAGAAGGGGAGGAAACGAAAGAGGATCAAGATCTCCATCAAGCTTTCGTTCTTCGTCACCAATTCATCTCCAAGTTCATTCCCGACCCTAGATCATCAAGATCCAAGTGTTACCTCCAAGTTCCTTGATTCATTGGAGTTCTAAACACCTGGTATACCTTCTATTCTATTTTCCTTACGTGAATTCAACCCCTAATCTCTAAATTTACGTCGATCTAGAAAACCCTAGTTCGCTAGTTCTGCGAAGTGCGGACTAGTCCGGCCTTCTGCAGACTAGTCCGATTTTGCTTACTAAATTATGTTGAATTAATTCTAAAATTTGATCAAATCAACTCCAAACCTGTATAAACTTATTAAAAGCTATTAGAACTAGTTAGTTATTATTAAAAGCAATCCATTAACAAGTTCTACCTTGCATTTGCATCAATCATACATATCATGTTATATTGAGTAATATTTGTGCACTCTTTGATTGTGTTTCTTGTTTGTATGTTTATTGTGCGGATTAGACGGATTTGCACTAGAGAGTGTCGCAGAGGATCTATAGCACCAAGAGTTTGAAGGCTTTGACCCTAATCAACCGCAAGAGCAAGGCAAGTGTCCTTGAAGCATATTGATCCTGTTTTATTGCAAACTGCATGCTTGTGTCAATTTGATGGGAATCCTATGGTAGGAAGTTTACTAGCATTGTTTGACCACCCTTGTCACCTGGAATATATGGTAGAGAGTCGGTAAGGGCTTTTTACCTTTTTTCTTCACTTAATCAACTGGGATGGGAAAACAACTATACCACTCAACTTAATTATGCATGGATGAGATTATGGTTAACATGAACTGGTCAATATGATATGGTAAAGGGTGATCTATGCAAGCCTGGTATGTGGATGGGTTGGATGTCATGGTGGTTTGCTTGCTTTCGATCTAAGGACAGGTTCATGCGAGAATAAGCCAGGACTACAGTGCCACCACGAGGCCAAGTATGGGTGCGGCGTAGCTGAATAATTAGGGATTTGCCAGTTCTATTTGGACCATTAAGGATGCTCGGAGAAGGGGTAGTCGGATTGGGTTTGTTCATGATTGGTGGGACTACCCTGGGATCCGAATGGCTCAAGAGGAGGCCCTTGGTTAAAGATGTGCTCAGTTGAAGACATCGCCACCGGTGAAACCACAGTGGGGTCTAAATAGGCTATTAATCCCTTTGTGAAGGCTATTTTGTGATCTCTTGGCCACACACCGACGAAAGTGTGAGACGGCATAATAGAGGTTCTAGTCATCGAAAGGTGATGAAATCACAAACACGTGGATAAAGCGGTACAACCTCTGCAGAGTGTGTATAAAACTATCATGATAGCTGTACTCCCGGTTATGAGCACCTAGACAACTTCCATGATTAGAGAGAACTCAGTATTGGGATGGTATTGGGATGGTATTTGGGATGGTTATGGTTAGAATTATGGTCATGGATGGTTATGAATCGAATTCTGGTATTGAATATGGATATTGGTATATGATGATGGATATGGAATATGGACTGGTATTATGATAACTATATGGCTTATGATGGGTTTATTTCATATACAAGTAATATATATTGCTTTTCAAATGTTTTAATGTACTTTTCAGCACTTAACCATTATTATATTCGTCGTTTGAATCAGCCACATGTCATACTTTTCACACTTGCTGAGTACGACATGTACTCACTCTTGCAACCCCCCCCCCCCCCAACAGTTGCAGGTCAGGATTGGGAGTTTAATGGTGATAATGCGGAGTTCTAGGCCGTGTCTACCGTCAGCTTGCCTATGGTGTTGATTGGAGCTGCGTTATACCGTATCGCTTATGCTGCCTAGCTGTTTAGTTTGCTTATTTAGTTTATTTCCGCTGCATTAATTTGAACTTGTCATTAATATTTATTTTGTACTCGAGTATAATATGGTTTGTGCAATAAAAATTGATAATTAATCTTGTTCTATGGTAATTTTTTGTATACTCTTTTGTGAATGCACTCGTGTATGTGTGTTGAACATCCTGGGCACACATATGCATTCACTTGGTTCATTTTCGGAACCGGGTGTAACAACCGTGAAGAAGGTTCAGAAAAGCTCGATGTTGGGCGGCACACCCACCCACATCTCGCAAATGTGGACGAATGTCATCACTAGCAAGAAGGAGTGGGGCCCAAGGTGGTGGAGTTGCAGGCCGTAGAAGTCTAGGAGGATCAGCAAAAAGCTAGAGACTGGTGGGATGAGCCCCACCATAGCAAACACTGTGAAGTACACAATCTCACCAGGGATCTCCTTCTTGAAGGGGAAATTGCCGAGGCGAATCAAGTTGTTGAAGGAGTCACTTGACCACCCCATGTAGGTGCAGACCCTAGACAAATCTTTATCATTCTTGATCCGGTTGCGAGGAAGACCCCACTCGATCACCGCAAAGTGGAGCGGAAGTGGAAGAAAGGTTGCAAGGGTGGAGAGCTCTAAGCGCAATATCAGAAGAAGGCATAAAGAGTTCTCTCCCCATGCAGACTTTCTCCCTTTAGTAAGCCTCCACAATGCTTGGATGGAAACTACCTCCGGACCCAAATCTCAAATGACCTCGTCAATGACAAAGGGGCCCAAGTGCACTTTGTTAAAAAAAAGTCGCACCAGGCGAACCGTTGTCATGATGGGAAGTTGGAAGCCCGAGGGTGATAGCCTGACAGGGCTACAAAGATTATGCGGGGAACCAATATGAATTTTGCATTAGGAACTGGTGACCTTCAATTGTGTCAGATCCGCACGCCAAGATCCCACTCACCATATCAAGAAGGGCCACACAGCAATGGCATAACTGTGTGCCACCGTCTCAACTTCCTAGGAAAAGACCTTTGAAGCAGCAACACAGGAATCAATGATGGCCCCACCTATGTTAGTGAGACCTCTCCCAGAGGTGCGCCCATGGGCCACTGTCGGCACCCTGGATACCAGGTACCCCCTGATACTATGGATAAAGTCATAGAGTTCCGCCCTCCAATGTTGAAGACCTCCGAAGGCAACACGTGTCCTGCAGCACTGGGCCCGCCTCCCTCGTTTGGGTAGCTCTGGAGCTACCATGTGTCCTGCAGGGACGGACCTACCTCTCTTCACAGGGAAGCTCCAGTGCTGCCACGTGTTCAGTAGCTCCGGACCTAACCCCCAGTAGAGAGAGGCTCCGGTGCTACCACGTGTCAAGTAGCTCTGGACCTGCCTCCCCGCAGAGGGAATCTCCGGAGCTACCATGTGTCAGACCTCCGAAACTAAGCCTGCAATAGGAAGACAGCTGTATCTCCAACAGCACAAACATTCAAGAGGATATTAAACAGTGGTTACAAGACCTAGTTAATGCATCATAATGTTGTATTAATGACGCATGATCAGAGGGCTATCAAGACTGATAACATAGCCATTAAGCCACGTTATCACACTATTAATCACCCATAACACCAGTAGATAATGTATAGTGTGTTTATGATAGCCAGAGCCACTTATCGGGCCAGGCATACAGTGTAACGGCCAGTCCTTAGCATATAAAAGGGTTGTTCCATACGGTAGAAGACAAGCAATCTTAGACACTCACTAGGCATACACATTCATACAATCAACAACCACCCCGTGCAGTAGGGTATTACACTCAGGCGGCCTGAACCACGTAAAAACCCTCAGTTTTCACCTCTTATTCTTGATCTTACGCGCGCCCCACCTAAATACGAACCTCCGTGGACTATGATTTAGTAGTACTGGGGGAAGTGTCGTTGCTACACTTCGACATTCACATATATCAATTTTATCATGAATGCAATGAGAGGGTCGACCTTTGGAGGTGTGACTTCGACCTCTTGAATGTGCTTAACATTCAGCTACTTGATCCAAATCATGGACCATTGCTTCGAGGTCGGGCGAAAGTTAAACTTCTCCTCCTTGCTACTGATATGGAAGTAGATTTCTCCAGCTTCCACATCAATGAGAGCTTTCGCGGTGCTAAGGAATGGACACCCAAGAATGAGCGGCGTATCCTTCTCGACATCCATGTCGAGCACCAAAAAATCCACGGGTATTAAGTAGTTTTGGATTTTCACCAAGGCATCCCAGCAATACCCGCTGGATAATGGACTGAAGAGTCAGCCAGTTGGAGCTTCATTGGTGTTGGAGTCAGCTCCGTAAAGTTCAGTTGGTCGAAGACCACTTTGGTCATAACACTCACACTTGCTCCAATGTCACAAACTGCCTTGTCAAAGTAGTGAGCCCCAATTGAGCAAGATATGGTAGGACATCCAGGATCCTTCTTCTTCTCTGGAAGCCTATTGAGGATGGATGTACTGCAGTCCTCGGTAAGCTTGACAACCTTAGTGGTGGGCAATGGCCGCTTGTTATTCAATATGTCCTTGAGATAGCGAGCATAAGTGGGTACTTGCATCGCATCTATCAAGAGCACATTGATGTGAATCTTCTGAATAACTTAAACAAAGCGGTTGAATTGCTGATCCACTGTTGGTTTCCTTTGTGTGTGAGGGAATGGCACAAAATTGGTGTCTTCAAATTGCTTGGCCATTGTAACACCCTCATTTTCATGCATCATGCATTGCATAAGTTCATACACATGTTTAACATTAATCTACATAAATAGGAACGAGTTTAAAATTAATTTAAAGCAAACCGTGCTCAAAAGTTCTGAGAAGTGCGGATTAGTCCATTTTTGGTGTGGACTAGTTCGATTTCTCTCTGACCTCCCTCGAATATGTCCGTTTTTGCTGCGGACTAGTCCGTTTTTCTCTCTGAACCTTTTTCGGACTTATCCGTTCCATTGCCAACTAGTCCGATCATCCCAACCTTGAAAATTTTGCTAAGTCCCTAGACTTGTTCGGACTTGTCTGTTTTCCGCCGAACTTGTCCGTTTTGCTCTCTAACTAACATTGGACTTGTCCAATTTTGGCAAGATTTGTTCGTTTTTGTCTCTGTTTAATATCGGACTACTTCGGCCTAGCGCGGACTTGTCTGGAGATTGCAATTCCAAGTTCCACGATGTGTTTTTGGCTTTTACCTTATGTGGGCCAAAGGACGTCGTGTCTAACTCTTTTGGAGCGCATGTGGGACCCCACGCCGACCTCCACCCTCAAAACCGATCTCCATCAAACCCTAATCTTCCATCTCTATATAAACAACCCCACCCCTTAACTTTACATCTCTTTGCCACTTTCAAAACACACCCAATCCCTAGTTCGTGGGAGCCGCCACCAAGGAGAAGAAGGAGATTTCTAGCAGGAAGAAGAAGAGGAGGAAACAAAAGAGGATCAAGTTATCAAGATCTCCATCAAGTTTTCGTTCTTCATAAACAATTCACCTTCAATTTTCTTCGTCAACCCTAGATCGTCAAGATCCAAGTGTTACCTCCAAAGCACTTGTTTCTTTGGAGTTCTAAACACCTGGTATACCTTTTACATTCCCTTTCTCACACGAATTCAACCCCGTTTCTCCAAATTCATGTCGATCTAGAAAACCCTAGCTCACTATTTCTGCGAAGGGCGGACTAGTACAGCCCTACAACGGACTAGTCCGACCTCTAGATTTAACTACTGTTAAATTAATTTTGAATTTAATTGAACGAACTTGAGCTGTTAAAACTTGTTAATGACCATTGTAAATGATTAGTAAACATTTATAGTAACTCGTTAACTCGTTTCACTTTGCATTCGCATTAATCATGCATGCTATGGCATATTGAGTAACATATGTGCATCTATTGATTGTGATTCTTGTCTTGTATGTTTGTTGCGCGGATTAGACGGATTTATACTAGAGGGTGTTGCAAAAGACCTCCAGCACCAGCACTTTGAGGTCTTTGATTCCAATCAAGCCCAAGAGCAAGGCAAGTGTCCTTGAACATATTGATCCTATTATTAAATGCTTTGTTTGCAAAATTGCATTGCTTGTGTCAAATTGATGGGAAACCCAAGACAGGAGTTTACTAGTCTTGTTTGACCACCCTTGTCGCTTGGAATACTTAGTAGAGAGTCGGGAAAGGCTTTTTACCTTTTGCATCGCTTAAATTAATTGGGATGGGAAAACAACCAAGTTACTTAATTATAAAATTATTGAGATTAATGAACATGGATAATGGTAACATGGTAATGGGTGATCTAAGCAAGCATGGTATGTGGATGGGTTGGATGTTATGGTGGTTTCGCTTGCTTTAGATCTAAGGACCGGTTCGTGGAGCGACCATCCAGGATTTACAGCGCCACCACGAGGCCAAGTATGGGTGCGGCATAGCTGATTATTTAGGGTATTGCTAGTATTGCGCGGATCATTTGGCACACCGGGAAAGGGGAGTCGAATTGGGTTTGTATTTGAGGCGGGACTCCCTGGGATCCGAATGGCACAAGAGGGGGCCCTTGGTTGTAGATTTGCTCAGTTGGAGGCATCACCACCGGTGAAACCTCAGTGAGTCTGTACATACTAGTAGTCCCTTTGTAAAGGCTATTTTGTGATCTCTTGGCCATACACCTATGATAGTGTTTTGGCACAATGGAGGTTTCCTTTAGTCGCCGACGGGTGACGAAATCACGAACACGTGGGTAAAATGATACAAACTCTGCAGAGTCTTAAAAAATATCATGATAGTCGTGCTCCCGATCATAAGCAACCTGGACCCTCACATGATTAGAGGGAAACTTGGGATTTCGGATGGTTTGGTGCTGGTTATGGTTGGTTATGGGTTGAACTATGGTATTGGATTTGGTTTATGGTAATGGTGATGGATATGGAGTATGGACTTATACTAAGATAATCATTGTGGTTTACGATGGTTTTACTTCACATATATATAATATACTGCTTTTCAAATGTTTTAATGTACTTTTCAGCACTTAGCCTTCGTTATTATCGTCATTTGTATCAGCTACATGTCAAACTTTTCCACTCTTGCTGAGTACAACATGTACTCACCCTTGCAATTCCCCCACCAATAGTGTCAGGTCAGGATTGGGATTACCGAGACGTTGATGAGGAGTTCTAGGTTGTGTGCTGCCGTCATCTTTGCCTGTGGTGTTTCTTGGAGCTGCGCTATACCCTTTGCTTAGTTTTCTTATTTCGTTTTAACTCATATTTAATTATTTCCACTGCAGTATTAGTGGTTTCATTGTCAATAATCATTAGAGCTGTAATTTGAGGATATTCTGAACTTTGTAATAAAAGTGCTTAATTAATCTTGTTATGTGGTAATTTTCTATATATCCTTTTGTGAATGCACTCGTGTATATGTGTTGAACGTCCTGGGCACACATATGCGTCACGCTTGGTTCATTTTCGTAATCGGGTGTCACAAATTGGTATCAGAGCCACAGGTTGACCGTAGGACGCAACATAGATAGAATGGACACCTTAGAACACATAGGAGCACTCAGGAATTGATGTGTTTTTGCTTTGTGTGTTGATTGCTATGTATTGTTGCTTGTGTGCTTAGTAGAGGATTTTGGGATTCTTTAGCATTGCCATGTCATATAGGTTTGTATAGGTAGTTGTTTAGTTTAATATCTGTTGATGCTTATCGTTGGGGATTCGTTCTATCTCTCTCTTCTATCTCGCTCAACCTATACTTCAATGGAAGAAGGACACAACCAGAAGATTCACTGTCTCAGACGAAGCTGTAGGAAAGATGAGAACAAAGGTAGTATGTCCAAGAGTAAGTCTTAAAATAAGGGGGTAGAATTCCTCGCCAACCTTATTGTTTGGGATTCACAAGGATCGGACATAACCCTCGGAATGGACTGGCTATGGAAGCATAATGGAATTATTCCATGGGAGACAAGGGCAGTGTAATCGAAAGATTAACGAGGGAGTCCGTATAGAATTCAAGGCGGCTCAGTCAACAACTGGAAAGATGATGCTAAACCGTGTGGAACATGGGACGTTTGAGGAAACTCTGGATTTTTGCATTAAATTTTAGACATCACAATACACATCGAAGAAGTGTTTAAGTGGGAACCACGGCAGAACGTGAAGGATATTGGAGTTTTCTTGGAATGGCTGGATATTACCGTCGATTCATCAAGGACTTTCCAAGATAGCCAAGCCCATGACGGAGTTGCTAATGAAGGGGAAATCTTTCCAATGGACTCAAGCTTGTCAAGAAAGTTTTGAGGAGTTGAAGAAAAGGTTAACCATGACCCCAATTTTTTTTTGCCGGATGTAAGCAAAAGTTTTGATATATATTGTGACGCATCAAGAAAAGGACATGGATGTGTGCTCATGCAAGAAGGTCAAGTGGCAGCCTATGCATCGAGACAATTGAAGAAACATGAGCAGAATTATCCAACGCATGATGTCGAACTTGCAGCCGTGGTGCATACCTTGAAGATTTGGAGACATTACATCCTTGGTCACAGGTGTGAGATTTATACGGGCCACAAGATTCTCAAGTACATATTCACGCAAATAAACCTGAATTTGAGGCAACGAAGATGGTTGGAGCTCATCAAGGATTATAATGTGGGAATCAATTATCACCTGGGGAAGGCTAGTGTCGTGGCCGATGCGTTGAGTAGAAAAGGAGTAAGTCACCAGCTCACGGTTCGAGAGCTTCCATCTGAGCTATGCAAGGAGTTTGAACGGTTGAACCTTGGATTTGTAAATGAGATGGGGATAATGGAGTTAAACCTGACCTTAGAGCAAGAAATTCGAGAAGGTCAGACCAAGGATGAGGAAATTCAAGAAATCAAAGAAAGGACCAAGGAAGGAAGGGAATTCGGATTTGATGAAGATGAACATGGTACTTTATGGCTTAGAAAGAGGATTGTTTGTGCCCAATGTTAAGTATATTCGGGTAACAATATTGAAGGAGGCACATGACTCACCAAACTCAATTCATCCCGGTTGTACCAAGATGTACAAGGACTTGAAGACATGTTATTGGTGGGCTAGCATGAAAAAGGACATAGCTGAATATGTCGCCTTATGTGATGTGTGCTAACAGGTGAAAGCTGAACATCAAAGGCTAGCTGAATTATTGCAGCCATTAAAGGTTCCGAAGTGGAAGTGGGAAGGGATTGGAATGGACTTCATAGTTGGGTTACCGCGTACCCATTCTAGTTATGACTTCACATGGGTTATCGTGGGATCGGTAACTAAGTCAGCTCACTGTATGCCCGTCAAGACCATCTTTAGTGGGGAGAAGTTGGCTGAACTGTATATGGGAAGAATAGTATGTTTGCATGGAGTTCCAAAGAAGATAGTGTCGGATAAGGTTCTCAATTTACCTTTAGGTTTTGGCAGAAATTGCATGAAACATTGGGAACAAGGTTTAATTTTAGCTCAACATATCACCCTCAAACGGATGGACAAAGTGAGAGGACCAATCAGATTTTAGAGGATATGTTAAGAGCTTGTGCTTTAAAGCATGGAAGCAGTTGGGATAAAAGCTTGTCATATGCGGAACTCTCATATAACAATAATTACCAAGGAAGCTTGAAAATGTCACCCTATGAAGCACTATATGGGAGGAAGTGTAGGACACCTTTGTTCTGGAATGAGATAGGAGAGAATCAAGTGTTCGGACCTGACATGCTGCAAGGAGCTAAGAAACAAGTTTAGATTATTCATGAAAATTTGAGAGCTGCTCAATCAAGGCAAAAAGGATATTCGTACAATAGGAGAAGAAAACTAGCCTTTGAAGTGGGAGACTTCATCTACCTTAAAGTGTCACCCATGCGAGGTCATAAGAGGTTTATTATAAGAGGCAAGCTAGCACCTCGCTATATTGGACCATTCAAGATTTTGGACAAAAGAGGAGAAGTAACATATAAGTTGGAGATGCTAGCTCATCTTTCAAATGTACATGATGTGTTTCATGTTTCACAGCTCAAGAAGTGTTTAAGGGTATCGGAAGAACAAGTGACAATGGAAGAATAGGAACTAGAGACAGACTTAACTTATGTCGAGCAACCAGTCAAAATCTTGGAAACCAAAGAGAGGGTCACAAGAAAC
Source organism: Tuctoria greenei (assembly GCA_036927565.1). Classification (NCBI taxonomy): domain Eukaryota; kingdom Viridiplantae; phylum Streptophyta; class Magnoliopsida; order Poales; family Poaceae; genus Tuctoria; species Tuctoria greenei. Next base: position 258,112,086 of record JAYESD010000001.1, on the reverse strand, counting down.
AAGGTCATTCGATGGTGTAAAGTACAATGGAAGCATCATGCAGAATCAGAAGCCACTTGGGAGCTGGAAGATGATCTCAAGAAGGAATTTCCCTATCTCTTTCTTTCTATGTCCAATCTCGAGGGCGAGATTCATTTTAAGGGAGGTAGGTTTGTAACATCCTCAGTTTTATGCATCATGCATTGCATAAGTTCATATACATGTTTAACATTAATCCACATAAAGAGGAATGAGTTTAAAATGAATTTAAAGCAAAACCACGCTCAAAAGTTTTGAGAAGTGCGGACTAGTCTGATTTCTCTATGACCTCCCTCGGATATGTACGTTTTTGCTGCAGACTAGTCTGTTTTTCTCTCTGTACTGTTTTCGAACTTGTCCGGTCCATTGTGGATAGTCCGGTCCTCCCAACCTTGAAAATTTTGCTAAGTCCCCGGACTTGTCCGTTTTCTGCCGGACTTGTCCGTTTTTCTCTCTGACTAACATCAAACTTGTCCGATTTTGGCCAGACTTAACCGTTTTCATTGTTCAATATTGGACTAGTCCAGGCTAGAGCAGACTTGTTCGGAGATCGCGATTTTTAGTTCCACGACGTGTTTTTGGGACCCCACACCGGCCTCCACCCTCTCTAAAACTGACATCCATCAAACCCTAATCCTCCACCTCTATATAAACAACCGCACTCCTTAACTTTACATCTCTTTGCCACTTTCTAAACACACCCAAACCCTAGTTCGTGAGAGCCGCCACCAAGGAGGAGAAGGAGATTCCGAGCAAGAAGAAGAAGAGGAGGAAATGAAAGAGGATCAAGTGATCAAGATCTACATCAAGTTTTCATTCTTCATCAACAATTCACCTTCAAGTTTCTCCTCAACCCTGGATCGTCAAGATCTAAGTGTTGCCTCCAAAACTCTTGATTCTTTGGAGTTCTAAACATCTGGTATACCTTCTACTCTCCCTTTCTCACGCGAATTCAACCCTGTTTCTACAAATTCACATTGATCTAGAAAACCCTAGCTTGTTGTTTCTGCGAAGTTCGGACTAGTCCGGCCCTACAGCGGACTTGTCGGGCCTCTAGATTTAACTACTGTTAAATAAATTCTGAATTTAATTGAATCAACTTAAACCTGTTAAAACTTGTTAATAACCATTGTAAATTATTAGTAAACATTAATAGTAACTCATTAACTCGTTTCACTTTGCATTTGCATTAATCATGCATGCCATGTCATATTGAGTAACATGTCAGCATCTACTCATTGTGATTCTTGTCTTGTATGTTCGTTGCGCGTGTTAGACGGATTTGCACTAGAGGGTGTTGAAGAAGACCTCCAACACCAGCACTTTGAAGTCTTTGATTCCAATCTTGCCCAAGATCAAGGCAAGTGTCCTTGAACATATTAATCCTATTTTTAAATTTTTTGTTTGCAAAACTGCATTTCTTGTGTCAAATTGATGAGAAACCCAAGGCAGAGTTTACTAGTCTTGTTTGACCACCCTTGTCACTTGGGATACTTAGTAGAGAGTCAGGAAGGGATTTTTACCTTTTGCTTCGCTTAAATTAATTGGGATGGGAAAACAACCAAGTTACTTAATTATAAAACTATTGATATTATGGATAATGTAAATTGATGAACATGGATAATGGTAACTTGGTAATGGGTGATCTAAGCAAGCATGGTATGTGTATGGGTTGGATGTTTGTGACGCCCGGTTCCGAAAATGAACCAAGCTAACGCATATGTGTGCCCAGGATGTTCATCACACATACACGAGTGAAATCACAAAAGGATATACAGAAAATTACCACAGCTCAAATTATTAAATAAGTACTCTTATTACACAATTCATTAAATCCTCGAATACAAGCTCTAATGAATATTAATGACAAGTTCAACTAATGCAGCGGAAATAAACTAATTAAACAACTAAGCAAACTAAGCAACTATGCAGCATAAGCGACAGGGTATGTATGCGCAGCTCCAATCAACACCACAGGCAAAGCTGACGGTAGACACGGCCTAGAACCCCGCATTATCGCCATTAAACTCCCAATCCTGACCTGCAACTGTTGGGGTGGGGGATTGCAAGAGTGAGTACATGTCGTACTCAGCAAGTGTGGAAAGTATGACATGTGGCTTATTCAAATGACGACGATAATAATGGTAAAGTGCTAAAAAGTACATTAAAACTTTTGAAAAGCAATATAGTATAAGTATGTGAAGTAATCCCAACATAATCACGAGTATTACCATAATACCAAACTGAATTCATTACCATCATCAATAAGTCCAGATTTCACCATTGCCGATAACCATATTCAATACCAGAGATTAATCCATAACCATCCATACCATTACCAAACCATAACCATCCCAAATTCCAATTTGCCTCTAATCATGGAAGTTGTCCAGGTGCTCATAACCGGGAGCACGGCTATCATGATAGTTTTAGTTAACTCTGCAGAGTTTGTACCTCTTTACCCACGTGTTTGTGATTTCATCACCCTTCGGCGACTAAGAACCTCCCTTATGCCCATGACCCGTCGGTCACATTACACACTTCCGTTGGTGTGTGGCCAAGAGATCACAAAATAGCCTTTACAAAGGGATTACTAGCCTATTTAGACCCCACTGAGGTTTCACCGGTGGTGATGTCTCCCGCAGAGCACATCTTCAACCAAGGGCCCCCTCTTGAGCCATTCGGATCCCAGGGTAGTCCCACCAATCATCAACAAACCCAATCCGACTACCCCTTCCCCGAGCATCCACAATGGTCCAAACAGCACTAGCAAAGCCCTAATCAATTAGCTACGCCGCACCCATACTTGGCCTCGTGGTGGCACTGTAGTCCTGGCTTATTCTCGCATGAACCGGTCCTTAGATCTAAAGCAAGCAAACCACCATAACATCCAACCCATCCACATACCAGGCTTGCTTAGATCACCCATTACCATACCATATTTAACCAGTTCATGTTAACCATAATCTCATCCATGCATAAATAAATTGATTGGTATAGTTGTTTTCCATCCCAGTTGATTAAGCGAAGCAAAAAGTAAAAAGCCTTCCCGACTCTCTCTACCATAAATTCCAGGTGACAAGGGTGGTCGAACAAAACTAGTAAACTTCCTACCATAGGATTCCCATCAAATTGACACAGCATGCAGTTTTGCAAACAAAACATTTATTTTAAAACAGGATCAATATGCTTCAAGGACACTTGCCTTGCTCTTGCTGTTGATTAGGGTCAAAGCCTTCAACCTCTTGATGCTGTAGATCCTCCGCGGCACTTTCTAGCGCAAACCCGTCTAATCCACACAATAAACATACAAGACAAGAAACACAATCAAAGAGTGCACAAATATTACTCAATATGTCATGACATGCATGATTGATGCAAATGCAAGGTAGAACTTGTTACTAGATTGCTTTTAATGATCACTAACTAGCTCTAATAGATTATAACAAGTTTATACAGGTTTGGGGTTGATTAGATCAAATTTTAGAATTAATTCAACACAATTTAACCAGGAAGATCGGACTAGTCCGCTAGGGACCGGACAAGTCCGCACTTGACGAGATCAGCAGATTAGGGTTTTCTAGATCGACGTAAATTCGGAGATTAGGGGTTGAATTCATGTAAGGAAAAGAGAATAGAAGGTATACCAGGTGTTTAGAACTCCAATGAACTAAGAAACTTGGAGGTAACACTTGGATCTTGATGATCTAGGGTTGGTGATGAACTTGGAGATGAATTGGTGGTGAAGGACGAAACTTGGTGGAGATCTTGATCCTCCTTTGTTTCCTCCTCTTCTTCTTCTTGTTTGGGATCTTCTCCTCCCTCCTTGATGGTGGCTCCCCACGAACTAGAGTTTGGGTGGGTGGAAAAGTGGCAAATAGATGTCAACCCAAGGGGTGGGGTTGTTTATATAGGCGTGGAGGCTAGGGTTAGATGGATTTCGAGTTTAGGATGAGTAGAGTCCGGTTTAGAGTCCCACATGGGCTCTAAAAGAGTTGGGCATGACGTCCCTAGGCCCACTTGACGTGAAACCCAAGAAACAAGTCGTAAAACAAAAGGTCAATCTCGGAGTCACGAAATATCGGACAAGTCCGGACAGGACCGGACTAGTCTGAAGTCGTCCAGAGAGAAAATCGGACAAGTCTGGCCAAAAATCGGACAAGTCCGATCTTAGTCAGAAAGGAAAACGGACAAGTCCGCTGGAACACCGGACTAGTCCGGAAAAGTCCAGGGACTTAGCAAATTTTCAAGGATTCATGGAATATCGTACTAGTCCGCACAAAATCGGACAAGTCCGAAAGTTTCCAGAGCCAAAATCGGACTAGTCCGCAGCAAAAACGGACAAGTCCGTTTTTAGTCAGAGAGAAATCGGACTAGTCCTCAGTAAAATCGGACTAGTCCGCACTTTCCTGCGTTTTAAGTGCGGTTTTGCTCCAAATCAATTTTAAATGCTCCGAATCAATTTTAAACTCGTTTCTCTTGTTGTGGGCTAATGTTAAACATGTATATGAGTGCATGTAGGGCATGATGCACGAAAATGAGGGTGTTACAAACCTACCCCCCTTAAAATGAATCTCGCCCTCGAGATTCGACGCGGAAGAGAAGAGATAGGGAAATTCCTTCTTGAGATCATCTTCTAGCTCCCAAGTTGCTTCTTTTTCGGTATGGTGCTTCCATTGGACTTTACACCATCGAATCACCTTGTTCCTTGTGACTCTCTCCTTGGTTTCCAAGATTTTGACCGGTTGCTCGGCATACGTTAAATCTTCCTCTAGTTCCAATTCTTCCATTGGCACTTGTTCTTCCGGTACTCTCAAACACTTCTTGAGCTGGGAAACATGAAACACATCATGTACGTCTGAAAGATGAGCTGGCATCTCCAACTTATATGCTACTTCTCCTCTTTTGTCCAAAATCTTGAATGGTCCAATATAACGAGGTGCGAGCTTGCCTCTTATGTTAAACCTCTTATGACCTCTCATTGGTGACACCTTGAGGTAAACAAAATCTCCTATTTCAAAGGCTAATTTCCTTCTCCTATTATCCGCATAGCCTTTTTGCCATGATTGGGCAGCCCTCAAGTTTCCACGAATTATTTGGACTTGCTTTTCGGCTTCTTGCAACACATCCGGACCAAATACTTGAGTTTCTCCTGCCTCATTCCAGAATAAAGGCGTCCTACACTTCCTCCCATAAAGCGCTTCATATGGTGACATTTTCAAGCTTGCTTGGTAACTATTGTTGTATGAAAATTCCGCGTATGGCAAGCTTTTGTCCCAACTTTTCCCATGCTTTAAAGCACAAGCTCTTAACATGTCCTCCAAAATCTGATTGGTCCTCTCGGTTTGTCCATCCGTTTGAGGATGATATGCTGAACTAAAATTCAACCTCGTTCCCAAAGCTTCATGCAATTTTTGCCAAAATCTGGAGGTAAATTGAGAACCTCTATCCGAGACTATCTTCTTAGGGACTCCATGTCGACACACAATATGCTCCATGTATTTTTCGGCCAATCGTGCAGCTGTATACTTGGTCTTCACAAGGACAAAATGAGCTGACTTGGTTAAACAATCCACAATTACCCAAATTGAGTCATACCCGGACTGAGTACGTGGTAACCCAATTATGAAGTCCATTCCAATTTCTTCCCACTTCCATTCTGGAATCTTCAACGGTTGCAATAATCCGGCTGGCCTTTGATGTTCCGCCTTGACTCGTTGACACACATCACACAATGCAACATATTCGGCTATGTCCTTTTTCATGATATCCCACCAATAGCAAGTCTTCAAGTCCTTGTACATCTTCGTACAACCGGGGTGAATCGAGTAAGGCGAGTCATGTGCCTCCTTTAATATTGTCTCCCGAATATGTTTTACATTAGGCACAACGATCCTCTTTCCAAGCCATAAGGTACCGTATTCGTCTTCATCAAATCTGAATTCTCTCCCTTCTTTGGTCCTTTCCTTGATTTCATTGATCCCTTCATATGCGGTTTGGGCCTCTCGAATTTCCTGCTCCAAGGTTGGGTTTAACTCCATCATCTCCATCTCATTTACAAACCCGAGGTTCAACCGTTCAAACTCCTTACATAACTCGGACGGTAACTCTCGAACTGTAAGTTGATGACTTACTCCTTTTCTACTCAAAGCATCGGCCACTACATTGGCTTTTCCCGGATGATAGTTGATCCCCAAATCATAATCTTTGATGACTCCAACCATCTTCGTTGCCTCAAGTTCAGATCTGTTTGTGTGAAAATATACTTCAAACTCTTATGATCCGTATAAATTTCACACCTATGTCCAAGAATATAGTGTCTCCAAATCTTCAATGCATGTACCACGGCTGCTAGTTCAAGATCATGCGTGGGGTAATTCTGCTCATGTTTCTTCAATTGTCTCGACGCATAGGCGACCACTTGACCTCCTTGCATCAATACACATCCAAGCCCTTGTCTTGATGCGTCACAATAAATGTCAAAACTCTTGGTTACATCCGGCAATACCAAAACTGGGGCTGTTGTCAACCTCTTCTTCAACTCCTCAAAACTATTCTGACAAGCTTCAGTCCATTGGAACGCCCTTCCCTTCATTAGCAACCCCGTCATAGGCTTGGCTATCTTGGAAAAATCCTTGATAAACCGACGGTAATATCCAGCCATCCCAAGAAAACTCCTTATTTCCTTGACGTTTTGCGGTGGTTCCCACTTCAACACGTCTCTCACTTTTTCGGGGTCAACCGATACTCCTCCTCCTGAGATTATATGACCCAAAAATGGCACCTCTTTCAACCAAAACTGGCACTTGTTGAACTTGGCATACAATTGATGCTCCCTCAATTTTTGCAACGTAAGCCTCAAGTGTTCCTCATGTTCCTTCTCGTCCTTCGAGTAGATCATAATATCATCAATAAACACCACAACGAACTTATCTAAGTACTCCATGAAGACCTTATTCATGAGGTACATAAAGTAGGCAGGTGCATTTGTCAATCCAAAAGACATCACGGTGTACTCATAAGATCCATACCGTGTCCTAAAAGTTGTCTTGGGTATGCCCGATGGTCTAATCTTCATTTGAAAGTATCCCGACCTCAAGTCAATCTTAGAGAAGACACAAGCACCCTTCATCTGATCAAACAAGTCTTCTATGCGTGGCAAGGTGTACTTGTTCTTGATTGTTACCTCGTTGAGAGCTCGGTAATCCACGCACATCCTTTGTGATCCGTCCTTCTTGTCCACAAATAGAACGGGCGCTCCCCAAGGTGAAGAGCTAGGGCGAATAAAACCCTTCTCTAATTGCTCTTGAATTTGTTTCTTGAGCTCCGCTAATTCCATAGGAGGCATCCTATACGGCCCCTTAGCTATAGGTGCAGTTCCAGGTATTAAATCAATAACAAACTCAATGTCTCGATCGGGTGGCATAACTGGCAACTCATCCGGAAACACATCCAAAAATTCACATACAACCGGAATCTCCTCAATTGCGGCACCGTCTATATGATTCAATTCCAATTGCTTCGGTGCGGTTTGAGATGCTTCAAATTCTACAGTTATCCCTTCCTCATTGGTCAACTTCACTGTCTTTGTGGCACATTCAATAACCCCATTGTGCTTCCTCAACCAGTCCATACCAAGTATAATATCCAACCCTTGAGAATCTAAAACAATGAGGTTGGCGGAGAAGTCTACCCCCCTTATTCTAAGGCTTACTTTTGGACATACTATATTTGTCCTCATCTCTCCTCCAGGAGACTTAACCAACAGAGTAAACTTCATATGAGAGATAGGCAAACTATACTTGGCAACATACTTCGATGCAATGAATGAATGCGATGCTCCAGAATCAAATAACATAGTCGCGGGGTTGGAGTTGGCGAGAAACATACCAATGACCACATCATCCGCTTGTTGAGCATCCTCCGTAGAGACATGGTTCACGTTGCCACGAGCAAAATTTTGCTGTCCACGGTTTCCTTGTGGCTGTCCTCCATTAGGTCTTGGGTTTTGCCTCGATGCATTGCTTCCTTGACCAAGGCCCGACTTAGGACATTGATGTGCAAAGTGTCCAGCTTCTCCACAAGTATAGCACTTCTTAACTCCACCAGAATTATTGGGACGAGCTTGGTTTTGAACATTGGCTCCAGGAAAATCAGCACGAGGTGCATAAGGCATCGGAGGCCTAGGTGCTTGTATGACAGGGCGCTGCTGCACAAACTGAGTTGGGCGCGGTGCATAACCAGGGCGCTGAGCAGGAATAGAGGAGCTGTAATGAGGCGCATTGGGCGGCGCAAAGCGAGGGCGCACATTACTTCCTTGTTGCTGTCCTTGATAGGGCGCCTTCCTCTTGATTTCTTGCTCCATCTCACGAATCTTGTTCTCAACCACAATTGCTTTGTCCACAAGCTTCTGAAAATTGACATAATCACAGTTGAGCAATTGCACTTGGATCGTATTGTTCAATCCCCTCATGAACAAGTATTGCTTCCGGCTGTCCCGGCTAACATCCTCAGGCGCATACCTTGAGAGTTGAGTGAATTTATTGAGATATTCACTCACGCTTGATCTTCCTTGCCTTAAATTCTCAAATTCTTGCCTCTTCAAGATCATAACACCCTCGGGCACATAATGAGAACGGAAATTCTCCTTGAATTCGGCCCAAGTGATTCTCTCTTGATTCTCATGAGCACTGCAATAAGAATCCCACCAATCTGCAGCTGCTCCAACGAGTTGATGAGAAGCAAATAGCACCTTCTCCTGGTCACTGCATTGGACAATGGCTAGCTTCTTCTCCACGGACTTGAGCCAATCATCCGCATCCATAGGGTCTGCGGCTTGAGCAAAGGTTGGCGGCCTAGTCCTCATAAACTCTCCCAATCGGTTATGAGGAGGTGGGGGTGGCGGTGGGGGCATGTGGGGCTGATTGTTGATATTGCCAGCCTGCAGCTGTCCTATAGTCTGTATCATGGTCTGCATGAGCTGGTTTTGCATGGCCAATAGCTGCTCGATGTTGATAGCTCCCTGAGTAGATCCTTGCCCATTGTTGTTCTGAGGCACTCCATTGTTCTCCTCCTCATCATTGTCATCCCTCTGGTTGCGAGTCCTCACCATCTGAAGAAAAGCAGTAGGTAAGAATTAGAAAACGCCCCAACTATATGCATCAAGGGATATGAAACTAGACAACTAACTACACTAGCCTAGGTGGACATGGCAATGCTAAAGCATCCCAAAATCCTCTATTAAGCACACAAGCAACCAATATATACTGCAAACAGCACACCAAGCAAAAACACATCGATTCCTGAGTGCTCCTATGTGCTCTAAAGTGTCCATTCTATCTAGGCTGCATCCTACGGTCAACCTGTGGCTCTGATACCAATCTGTGACGCCCGGTTCCGAAAATGAACCAAGCTAACGCATATGTGTGCCCAGGATGTTCATCACACATACACGAGTGAAATCACAAAAGGATATACAGAAAATTACCACAGCTCAAATTATTAAATAAGTACTCTTATAACACAATTCATTAAATCCTCGAATACAAGCTCTAATGAATATTAATGACAAGTTCAACTAATGCAGCGGAAATAAACTAATTAAACAACTAAGCAAACTAAGCAACTATGCAGCATAAGCGACAGGGTATGTATGCGCAGCTCCAATCAACACCACAGGCAAAGCTGACGGTAGACACGGCCTAGAACTCCGCATTATCGCCATTAAACTCCCAATCCTGACCTGCAACTGTTGGGGTGGGGGATTGCAAGAGTGAGTACATGTCGTACTCAGCAAGTGTGGAAAGTATGACATGTGGCTTATTCAAATGACGACGATAATAATGGTAAAGTGCTAAAAAGTACATTAAAACTTTTGAAAAGCAATATAGTATAAGTATGTGAAGTAATCCCAACATAATCACGAGTATTACCATAATACCAAACTGAATTCATTACCATCATCAATAAGTCCAGATTTCACCATTGCCGATAACCATATTCAATACCAGAGATTAATCCATAACCATACATACCATTACCAAACCATAACCATCCCAAATTCCAATTTGCCTCTAATCATGGAAGTTGTCCAGGTGCTCATAACTGGGAGCATGGCTATCATGATAGTTTTAGTTAACTCTGCAGAGTTTGTACCTCTTTACCCACGTGTTTGTGATTTCATCAACCTTCGGCGACTAAGAACCTCCCTTATGCCCATGACCCGTCGGTCACATTACACACTTCCGTTGGTGTGTGGCCAAGAGATCACAAAATAGCCTTTACAAAGGGATTACTAGCCTATTTAGACCCCACTGAGGTTTCACCGGTGGTGATGTCTCCCGCAGAGCACATCTTCAACCAAGGGCCCCCTCTTGAGCCTTTCGGATCCCAGGGTAGTCCCACCAATCATCAACAAACCCAATCTGACTACCCCTTCCTCGAGCATCCACAATGGTCCAAACAGCACTAGCAAAGCCCTAATTAATTAGCTACGCCGCACCCATACTTGGCCTCGTGGTGGCACTGTAGTCCTGGCTTATTCTCGCATGAACCGGTCCTTAGATCTAAAGCAAGCAAACCACCATAACATCCAACCCATCCACATACCAGGCTTGCTTAGATCACCCATTACCATACCATATTTAACCAGTTCATGTTAACCATAATCTCATCCATGCATAAATAAATTGATTGGTATAGTTGTTTTCCATCCCAGTTGATTAAGCGAAGCAAAAAGTAAAAAGCCTTCCCGACTCTCTCTACCATAAATTCCAGGTGACAAGGGTGGTCGAACAAAACTAGTAAACTTCCTACCATAGGATTCCCATCAAATTGACACAGCATGCAGTTTTGCAAACAAAACATTTATTTTAAAATAGGATCAATATGCTTCAAGGACACTTGCCTTGCTCTTGCTGTTGATTAGGGTCAAAGCCTTCAACCTATTGATGCTGTAGATCCTCCGCGGCACTTTCTAGCGCAAATCTGTCTAATCCACACAATAAACATACAAGACAAGAAACACAATCAAAGAGTGCACAAATATTACTCAATATGTCATGACATGCATGATTGATGCAAATGCAAGGTAGAACTTGTTACTAGATTGCTTTTAATGATCACTAACTAGCTCTAATAGATTATAACAAGTTTATACAGGTTTGGGGTTGATTAGATCAAATTTTAGAATTAATTCAACACAATTTAACCAGGAAGATCGGACTAGTCCGCTAGGGACCGGACAAGTCCGCACTTGACGAGATCAGCAGATTAGGGTTTTCTAGATCGACGTAAATTCGGAGATTAGGGGTTGAATTCATGTAAGGAAAAGAGAATAGAAGGTATACCAGGTGTTTAGAACTCCAATGAACCAAGAAACTTGGAGGTAACACTTGGATCTTGATGATCTAGGGTTGGTGATGAACTTGGAGATGAATTGGTGGTGAAGGACGAAACTTAGTGGAGATCTTGATCCTCCTTTGTTTCCTCCTCTTCTTCTTCTTGTTTGGGATCTTCTCCTCCCTCCTTGATGGTGGCTCCCCACGAACTAGGGTTTGGGTGGGTGGAAAAGTGGCAAATAGATGTCAACCCAAGGGGTGGGGTTGTTTATATAGGTGTGGAGGCTAGGGTTAGATGGATTTCGAGTTTAGGAGAGTAGAGTCCGGTTTAGAGTCCCACATGGGCTCTAAAAGAGTTGGGCATGACGTCCCTAGGCCCACATGACGTGAAACCCAAGAAACAAGTCGTAAAACAAAAGGTCAATCTCGGAGTCACGAAATATCGGACAAGTCCGGACAGGACCGGACTAGTCCGAAGTCGTCCAGAGAGAAAATCGGACAAGTCTGGCCAAAAATTGGACAAGTCCGATCTTAGTCAGAAAGGAAAACGGACAAGTCCACTAGAACACCGGACTAGTCCGGAAAAGTCCAGGGACTTAGCAAATTTTCAAGGATTCATGGAATATCGGACTAGTCCGCACAAAATCGGACAAGTCCGAAAGTTTCCAGAGCCAAAATCGGACTAGTCCGCAGCAAAAACGGACAAGTCCGTTTTTAGTCAGAGAGAAATCGGACTAGTCCTCAGTAAAATCGGACTAGTCCACACTTTCCTGCGTTTTAAGTGCGGTTTTGCTCCAAATCAATTTTAAATGCTCTGAATCAATTTTAAACTCGTTTCTCTTGTTGTGGGCTAATGTTAAACATGTATATGAGTGCATGTAGGGCATGATGCATGAAAATGAGGGTGTTACAATGTTATGGTGGTTTCGCTTGCTTTGGATCTAAGGACCGGTTCGTGGAGCGACCATCCAGGATTTACGGTGCCACCACGAGGCCAAGTATGGGTGCGGCATAGCTAATTAATTAGGGTATTGCTAGTATTGCACGGATCATTTGCACTAGGGAAGGGGAGTCGGATTGGGTTTGGATTTGAGGCGGGACTCCCTGGGATCCGAATGGCACAAGAGGGGGCCCTTGGTTGTAGATGTGCTCAGTTGGAGGCATCGCCACAGGTGAAACCTCAGTGGGTCCATACATACTAGTAATCCCTTTGTAAAGGGTAGTTTGTGATCTCTTGGTCATACACCTATGGTAGTGTTTTGGCACAATGGAGGTTTCCTTTAGTCGTCGACGGGTGACGAAATCACGAACACGTGGGTAAAGTGGTACAAACTCTGTAGAGTCTTAAAAACTATCATGATAGCCGTGCTCCCGGTCATGAGCAACCTGGACCCTCACATGATTAGAGGGAAACTTGGGATTTGGGATTGTTTGGTGCTGGTTATGGTTGGTAATATGGTTATGGCTGGTTATGGGTTGAACTATGGTATTGGATTAGCTTTATGGTAATAGTGGAATCTAGTATAATGGTATAACATAATGTACTATTTTTCAAATGTTTTAATGTACTTTTTATCACTTAGCCTTCATTATTGTCGTCATTTGTATTAGCTACATGTCATAGTTTTCCACACTTGCTGAGTATGATATGTACTCACCCTTGCAATTCCCCCACCAACAGTTGCAGGTCAGGATTGGGATTACCAAGACGTCAATGAGGAGTTCTAGGCTATGTGGTGCCGTCAGCTTTGCCTATGGTGTTGCTTGGAGTTGTGCTATACCCTTTGCTTAGTTTGCTTATTTCGTTTAGATCATATTTAATTATTTCCACTGCAGTATTAGTGGTTTCATCGTCAATAATCATTTGAGTGGTAATTTGAGGATATTCTAAACTTTGTAATAAAAGTGCTTAATTAATATTGTTATGTGGTAATTTTCTATATATCCTTTTGTGAATGCACTCGTGTATGTGTGTTGAACGTCCTGGACACACATATGTGTCACGCTTGGTTCATTTTCGAAACTGGGTGTCACAGCCATTCTCTCACTAAGTTGTTCATTTATGCCAGTTGGTACATTCTCTTTCTCCTTCTCAGTTGTCCTCTTTTCTTGTATGGGATATGGTGGGTCACGAGTGATCTTGCCACCTCTTGTAGCCACCACATCACATTCTCCACTGGGGCTTCTGGCTGTCCCGGAATCTTGTTACTCCAACGGAGGAACAACTGCAGCAAGTTGAGCCAGCTGGGTCTCCAACATCTTGTTGAAGCTCAGTTGATTCTTGAAAGTTGAGGATAGTCCTTCAATCTTTGCGTTGATGCTTTCTAGGGTCTTTTCATTAGCATATAGCTTCTTGGATAAGGCATCATTGATCTTCAGCTAGCTAATGGCAAGCTCTCTCAAGTTGGGTTGATTGTCATTGTTTCCATTGTTGTTGTACCCTCCTTGAAAGAAAGGGTGTGGTTATCCCCACCCTTGACCTCCTAGACAATAGCTATTGTTGTTGAAGCTCCCATTGTTGGCTACGTATAGGGCATTCTCATGAGTCTTTGGGGCAGTCATTACCTATATGACCCGTGTTGCCACAGACTTCACATTTGATGTGAGATTCTAAGGCCCAAGCAGTGCCACATACTTCACCACTAGCTTGTCCATCAATCTTCTTCATAAGGAGGTCCAATTTGGCAGCAATTGTTGACAGCTAGTAAAAACACTAATAAATCATCCCCGGCAACGGTGCCAGAAATGCTTGTTGACGTTTCTTACATCACAAATCATCTCTCGAACGAGATGAGGTCCGCAAGCGCACAGAAACTATCGAGTAGCATTTCACCCAAGGGTATTCCCAAGGTTATCATATTTATCCCAAAGTAATATGGTGAATTAAAGTAAACATTATTCTTATGATCAAGGTATAGGGTACTAAATGTTTATCAGAACAGGGTAAGTTGATAGTAGGAGTAGTGTGACACACAACTAAGCAATCTACTCTAAGGGTATGGTTGTCCTAGCAAGGGTTGGACTATGAGATGGAGCTACTCCTTCTGTGCTTTAATTACTCATATACATATCCTAATAAAGTACACATGAATATTCTAATGGCAAATACTAGGGCTTAGTGGTCCAACATCTCGGGTAAGGGCTTACCTTGGTCTACCAGGCGACTCCAGCCAAGAGCCTACGTCATAGCCGAACGTGGAGGATTACATTTGACGGATAGGGCCGTCACCACCTACCGCCTACCTCTACAACCCATGGACTACGATGCATCCAATGCTACTTAACTATCCAAGCACCACACTTGCATGCTAAGTAAATATCTTAAGAGTTGCAACGTAATATGCATCCTAAGACAATGACTAACCTAAACATTGTTGAACAAACGTTGGATCCAACCACTAACATATTCATATTAACATAATCATATTATTACCTAATTAGAATATAGTGGTGGTGTATGATGTTTATGATAACATGGTAACGGCATTATGTCTAAATCATAACAAAATCTACACCTAGCACATACATGGACTCTACAATCAAACAAGAAACGTTTTGCCCAAGTATATGAATAAAGAGAGACTAATAATACTATTATTATAATGCATAAAGTCACAAATACAAGAAAAGATACATGAGCCCTACCTTTCCCAATTTGGACTTGGGACTAGAGGCTCCTCTCTACAGCCTAACCTCCACTAAGGACTTGGAGAACTAATGTATACAAGAGAGTGAATGCTCTAGTTGTGTGTATTGAAGTGAGGGGTGAGGGGTCATATTTATACGTGGAGAAGGGTTGGTTCCCGCCACCAAAATCCGCGTGAATCAGTCACCACTGACTTCTTCGAGCCAGGAGGAGCCAACACGTGGAAGCTGATCAAGTTTGGCACCAAGACCAGGTCGGTGAACTAGGGGGATCGGCTGTAGCACCATCATTTTCATGCATAATGCACTGCATACATCCTCATACATGTTTAACATTAAGCCATGTAAAATGGAACAAGATTAAAATGAATTTAGGGCTAAACTGGAGATTTCAGTCTGACAGGGTGTGGACTTGTCCGGCCTCTGAAACCGGACTAGTCCGGTATCCCTATTCCCTGTTTAGAAAATTCAGTATCCCCAGTTCAGAAAATTCAATTTCTTCAGAGTAAGTACTTGTCCGGCGATAACCTTGGACTAGTCCGGTGTCCCAAATTTCATTCAGAAGAATTCAGTTCTTCAGAGTCCGGACTTGTCCGGCATGAAGTGCGGACTAGTCCGATTTATGCTCTGATGTTCCCCGGACTTGTCCGGGTGGACTTGTCCATTTCTCCTCTATTACGCAATGGACTAGTCCAATCCCAATCCGGACTAGTCCAGCCTACTGAACTCAACTCGGATTCTTTTATCTCCCCACGATTTGTTTTTGGGTAATTGCCTAATTTCGGCCCAAGAACTTCGTGCCCAACCTCAGAGGAGCCCAAGTGGACCGCACCTCGGGCCCTACTCGTCCCCCACCGAAATTTACTTGGAATCCACCCCAAAACCCTAATTCCCCACCCCTATATAAACAACTCAATGCCTCACACCTCTCCACCCCCAATTGAAAACCCTTGCTGCCACTTTTGCATTGTGTCGTCATCAAGATCAAGTCCAGAAGCAAGGAGGAGAGGAGAAATATGAAGAAGGATCAATCAAGATTGATCTTCATCGACTTTTCGACGAATTGACGTTCTTCATCCAAAATCTTCATCAACACCTCTCATTAAGCCCTAATCCCCAAGATTCAAAGTCTGACGCCCAAACCTTGATCTTTGTATCTCAAAACACGTGGTATACCCTCTACATTCAAGTTTTAATGCAAATTCAACCCCAATTCTCACAAATCAGAAAAATCCTAATTTTGCAGCTTGCGTAGTGCGGACTAGTCCGGTTCCTAACAGCGGAATAGTCCAGTGTCTAAATCTGTAAATTTCCTGAATTGAACCGAATTAATTCCAAATTGACTCATATCAATTCCAAAATTGTTAAAAACTATTAGAACAAGTTAGTAAACATTAATAGCAACTCACTAATAAGTTTTGTCTCACAATTGCATTAATCATGCATATCATGGCATATTGAGTACTATATGAGCATTATTTTATTGAATTGTGTGTTTTGCATGTTTGTCGCTCGAAATAGAAGGAATTGTCATAGAGAGTGCATTTGAGGACCTGCAGAACCAAAATTTTGAAGCCTTCGACCCAAATGAAGCTTAGGAGCAAGGAAAGTGTCCTTGACCATATTGATCATGTTTTAAAGGTTTTGTTTGCAAAACTGCATGCTTGTGTCAAAATTGATGGGAAAACCCAATTGTAGGAGTTTACTAGTTTTGTATGACCACCCTTGTCGCTTCAACACTTTGTAGAGGGTCGGGAAGGGTATTTTGCTCTTTTTTGCTTTGCAATGCTCAATTGAGTTTGGGAATCAACTATAATGCTTAATTATGAACTGTTGAACACATGAATGATGATAATTGATATTAATGACCCTTTAGCAACATGGTGCCTAGGGATCTAAGCAAGCTAGTAATGTGGAATGGGTTGGACTATTTTGGGGGTTTTGCTTGCTTTAGATCTAAGGACCAGTTCGTGGAGCGACCGTCCAGGATTTACATTGCCACCATAGGGCCAAGTATGGTGCGGCTTAGCTGACTAATTAGTGAATTGCCAGTACTGTTGGGACCATTAAGAATGCTCGGGGAAGGGGTAGTCAGATTGGGTTTGTGTAGATTGGTGGGACTACCCTGGGAACCAAAAGGCTCAGGAGGGGGCCCTTGGTTGGATGCGCTCAGTTGGAGACATTATCACCGGTGAAACCTCAGTGGGGTCTAAATATGCTAGTAATCAGTTTGCAAAGGCTATTTTGTGATCTCTTGGCCACACACCTAAGGAAGTGTGAGACGGCATAATTGAGATTCCTTAGTCATCGAAAGGTGATGAAATCACGAACTTGTGGGTAAAGTGGTACAACCTCTGCAGAGTGTGTCTAAAACTATTATGATAGTCGTGCTCCCAGTCATGAGCTACCTGGACCCTCACATGATTAGAATCTGGACTTTAACTTGGTTTAATGGTTGGGTTTGAATTGGGAATTGGTGTGTTGGTATATGGAACTGATAAAAATGAGACATATGAGCAGTTATGAGTTGAATATGGTTTATTAATGCTGGAATTGGTTATTTAAGTTGAAATTGATGATAATTGGGTTATTTTGGGATGGAATTCACTTAATAATGATATAATTGCATTTTTCAACTGTTTTGAATGTACTTTTGTGCAATTAGCTCATTTATCTACCATTCCACGTTTAAGCTAAATGTCATACTTTCCCACACTTGTTGAGTACGACATGTGCTCATCCTTGCTATTCCCCCACCAAATCCAAACGCAGGCGACCAGGTGGAGTACGAGGAGGTCTTGGAGGAGTTCTAGGCATGCGTGTTACCGTCAAACCTGTCTGTGGAGTTGAAGTCATTAGAGTTTAGTTTTCCGCTGCAGTTTCATTAGAGTTTGTATTCGAGACTATATGGTTTGTAATAAGGTACTATTATTAGTATTAATACTCGAGACATGGTTTATATCTGTTTATCATTTATGAAACACTTGTGTATGTGTGTTAAACATCCTGGACACACATATGCATTACGCTTGGTTCATTTTCAGAACCGGGTGTTACAAATTGGTATCAGAGCCATGTTTGACCGTAGGACGCATGCCTAATTAGAATGAACACCACAAATCACTTAGGACTTCTTTCCTATTCAAAATTAGCCTGTTTTGCACTATTTTGTCTCCCACTAGCTATATAAAGTTGGAAAGACTTTGCTTTTGCTGCTGCTGCAAATTTTGTCGTTTTTGCACCCTTTTAAGCAAATGCACATCCTCTCATATAAATTTATGGCTGCTGCAATTTCAGAACTGATATTTGCATTTTCCTCTATTTTCTCATATTTTCTTGTGGATGCTCACACCGAAATGACAGCCCGCAAGAGAGCTCGTTTGCCACCCCTTGGAAGCAAGGTTAGGCCTCACAAGGAGCCGCAAATGGAACCAGCCTCAGGGGAGGAAGAAGTGAGTTCTTCTGCTAAGGAAATTGAGCATGAACATTCCAACACGATGGAAGAAGACCCTGAAATGGTGGAGTCCTATGATGATGATGAGAAGGAGGAAGACCCTGAAATGCTACAATGTTATGATAGCGAAGAAGAGGAGGATGAGACACATGAGGGGAATGAAGATGAAGCCCAAGATGAGGAGGAACCACAAGAGGATGAACCTGCTGCACAAGAGGAGGTACCTGAAGCCCAAGGGAACGCATCGCAACCAAGTGATGCTAGAAAGAAGGACAAATGCATAATTTACCACGATGCCCAAGAATTTCGTTCCGATGGCACTGATGGAGGATTTGCAGTCAAGAAATTGAAGGAGTTACTTGATCTATGCAAGATGCACCAGGAGTACTATGTCAAGAGGATTCCTCGCCATGGATGTGGAGAATGGAGGGCTCAAGTTACTGTTCTTGCTAGAGATGAGGTGGTCACCCGACACTTTGCATCCACATGGAGAAGCACTAGGAAGCAATCTATTGATGATGTTGCTTAGGATGCACTACTAGATTGTGCCACATCTATCTAGAGCAGGTTGGAGACACTAGTTTTGTGCTGCATCCGCAACGCAAGAAGGGGACAAGGGAGATCTTAAGACCGCAAGATGGAGCTCAAGTCGGTTCTCGTGCTATTGACAGATCTCAGGCAGTATTGGTGAGTTTGGAAAATCGCTATGATGATGCCATGGAAGAGATCTGTTACCTCTAAAAGAAGTTGTTTATCATGGAGAAGCAAGAGGAAGCTCGTGCCACTGTGGAGGTCAATGGTGTAGCAACCTCTTCAACCCCTACATGGATGGCCAATTCACCCTAACGTGCAACCATGTATGCCTCACCGCCGCCGTCGCCTTCGCCGGCTCACGGTTAGGACAGTCACGGTTCACACAATTAAGCCTAGGTCTCCTGTCTAGAAGTTAGAAAAATGTTTAGATCGCCTTAGTCATGATTAGTGTGGTTTGCTGAATTTTCATGGTGTGTGCTTGTGCTTGTGTGCTTGGTGCGAGTTGTGGGACGTCTAGCGTTTTGTCCACATCCGCACGTAGTAGAGAGTTGTGGGATGCTTGTCCACATCCTTTAATAGGGTTATTAGAATTAATAAAGGAGTTGTTTTGTTACATATACCTTGATGCATATAGTTGGGGCATTTCTTTTCAAATTCTAAATTCTTTTGTATCTACTATTCTTTTACCAACAGATGTCAAGGACTAGTAACCAGAGTAATGCCAATGGTGAGGAGGAGAGCAATGAAGTACCCCATAACAACCAGGGACCCGCCCAGGGAGCTATCAACCTTGAGCAGTTAATGGCTATGCAGAACCAGCTCATGCAGACCATGATACAACTATGGGACAGCTGCAAGCTAGTAACAACAATCAGCGTCACATGCCTCCACCGCCGCCACCCTTGCCACCCCACAACCGTTTGGGAGAGTTTATGAGGACCAGGCCACCTACTTTTGCTCAAACCGCATATCCAACGGAAGCAGATGACTGGTTGAAGTCTTTTGAGAAGAAACTCGCTATTGTAAAGTGCAATAACAGAGAGAAGGCTCTTTCTACCTCACACCAGTTGATTGGAGCTGCTGCACACTGGTGGTAATCTCTATGCAATGCCCATGAAAACCAAGACATAATCACCTTGGCTGAATTCAAGGAGAAGTTTCGTTCTCACAATGTGCCAGAGGGAGTTATTATACTGAGAAGACAAGAGTTTGAAAACCTCAGGCAAGGAAGGATGAGTGTGAGTGAGTATCTAAACAAATTCACTCAAGTGTCTCGATATGCTCCAGAGGACATCAACACTGATAGCAGGAAGCAATGTATGTTCATGAGTGGTCTCAACAATGAAATTCAAGTCCAGTTACTCAATGTCGACTATGCAAACTTTCAAAAACTGGTTGAAAAGGTCATTGTGGTCTTGAAAAAGATTCGGGAGATGGAGCTAGACCATAAGAGGAAGATGCCATATCAGGGACAGCCGCAAGGAAGCAATGTCTGTCCTCGCTATGTGAAAGTGCATCTAGGCATCCCTTGTGGGTTTTGGTTTATTTATGACAAACAAATGAGATCCTAACCAAATTGTTGAGATGAGCGCAGGTTTTAATGAAATTATGAAGAAAGCGCAAAAAGAAAGGAGAATGAGGATCTATATGGAAAAGAGCTCAAGAGCTGAATAGATTAGATCAGTGTGTATGGAGTGTCTTGGAGAAACACACTCCAAGAGCTCAAGCACAAGAAAACTCATTCACTACACAAATTTACACAGGACCGGACTAGTCCTATATACCCTGGACTAGTCCGATAATCCCTCTGTTCAAAATCGAACAAGTTCTCCCAGTGCGGACTTGTCTGCACAATCCAGGTTTACAAAGACCGGACTAGTCCGATATCTTTCTGACTAAGATCGGACTAATCCTCCCCAGTGCGGACTAGTCCTCAACACTTCACAACTTTGCACGACATCGGACAAGTCAGATAATATTCGGACTAGTCCGATAACCTCTCTGACTAAAATCAGACAAGTCCTCCAAGTGCGGACTTGTCCTCAATTTACTAAGGGGTTCACCATAGCCGGACTAGTGCGATAATGACCGGACTAGTCTGAATTTTTCCAGAGCCTAAATTGGAATAGTCCTCTCAAGACCGGACAAGTCCGATATTTTTAAGAACTTAGGGTTTCCTACACGCCGCACACCGGACTAGTCCGGACTCCACCACGGACTAGTCCGGACTCTCGAAACCCTAACGGTAACCTTTGGAAACCTCCATATAAATAGATGTGCATGGCCGTACTTTCACCTCTCTCGACTCCCTGCGCCATCACACCCTCCAAGAGCCTAGAAAACACATCTCTCCACACAATACAACGCAAGAAAGATCAAATCCTTGAGGATTAACTTTGGATCAAAGGAGAGACACGATTCTCATGTCTCGAGCTCTTGGGTTTGATTCTCTAACACACTCCTGTTGCTTTATTGTGGATCTTATGAGTGTGTTCTTGGTGGTGTTTGATTTGTAATCTTGGGGATCCCTCAACTTATGAGAAGGCCCCTTGAACTTGGTGATTTACCCTTTGTGATTAGTGGAAGAGAATCGGCCTTCATGGCGATTCAACGAGGGTAGGGTTGGAGAAGACTCGGTCCTTTCGTGGGCTCCTCAACATGGATGTAGGTTGCCTCTGTGGGAACCAAACCACGGGATAAACTCTTGTGTCAATCTTGTTCTTAGTTTTTCATATCACATTCTAGGGTTTACTTGATCTTGCATATTCTACGTTAAAACATTGAAACCAAAGTTAGTTTGTGCTACATTTAGTTTCATTGACTCACTACCTTCAAGTTACATACTATATTCCGTTGTGTACTGTGCTGGTATTGAGATCATTGATCTAACTAGATCAATCTAGTCCGCACGCACCGGACTAGTCTGCACTCTACCAGAGTAGTTCGATTTCTTGGTATTTGATCAAGTTGTTAAGTGTTGCAGGTTCCGACTAAAATTCAAAAAGGCCTATTCACCCCCCCTCTAGGACACATTCAATTGGTATCAGAGCAGAACTCTTCAAGAGGAGAATAATCACTCGAAGAGAAAATGCCGGACATGAAGGATGTGCAGAAGAGCCTCAACCAAGAGAAGGTTGAAGATGAAAAGGCGCAAAAGTTGGAGAAGCTAATCGACGCCATTAAGGACTTCGAGGATGACAATGAGGAGACGTTGGAACTCAAGGTGATCCTAAGGAATAAAGCTCTCTCCAAAGGGAAAATAAAGATCGAGGACGAAAAGAAGAAGGGGAGTAGTCACACCGACTACTCCCGATATCCTTTCAACTACGATCATCTAAATTCTAACAATAGTCATTATTTGTTTATTCCTCTAGGAAAAGCCCCACACTTTGATGGCAATGATTACTCAATGTGGAGGCAAAACATGAAAATGCATTTAATCTCACTTAACCCCAGCTTGTGGCATATAGTGTGCACAGGTATAGATATCTCAGACGACGATGAAGAGCTCACACCAAGCCTAGAGCAAGCAATTCATCGGAATGCTCAAGCTGCAGCTATCATCACA
This sequence comes from Tuctoria greenei, assembly GCA_036927565.1. NCBI lineage: Eukaryota > Viridiplantae > Streptophyta > Magnoliopsida > Poales > Poaceae > Tuctoria > Tuctoria greenei. Next base: position 258,089,528 of record JAYESD010000001.1, on the reverse strand, counting down.
TCATCACTAAGTCAGGACGAGTTCACCAAGGTGGATGGACTCGAGTTTGCAAAGGAAATATGGGACACATTGCAAACTGCACATGAAGGCGATCGTCATGTGCGAGAGGCAAAGATCAAAATGATTGAAGGCGAATTGGGAAGGTTCGCCATAGAAGAAGATGAGTCACCGCAAGACATGTACAACCTGTTGAAGACTCTCATCAACAAGGTTCGAGCATATGGAAGTAAAAAGTGGAACGATCACAAGGTGGTGAAGCTCATCCTTAGAGCTTTCATGTCTCGCAATGTTACCCTGTGCTCGATGATTAGAGAGAGTCCCGGGTACAAGAAAATGACCCCGGACGAACTTCTTGGAAAGATCATCAACTTTGAAATGATGGAGAAGCAAGCTAAACATGTCAAGGAGATTGCCGACCTCACCTTGGCAAATAAGAAAGGGGTTGCCTTAAAATCTACTTGCAAGCCCTTGTCAAAAGAAGCTCGAGAGGCTCAAGATGATGATGGCAGTGCTGATGAGAGTAGCGACATAGATGAGGAAGACATGATCCTCTTCATGAAAAAATTCAAGAGAATGATGAAGAGAAGACAAGGGGAAAAATCAAGTGAAGGAAAACTCAAAGAAAAGTCAAGACCAAAGTGAGGCGGGCCTGCTATAACTGTGGTGAATATGACCACTTTATAGTTGATTACCCTTATGAAGAAAACAAGAAGAAGACCAAGGAAACAAAGCCTCAACCTAAGAAGTTCTTCAAGAATAAAAAGCTAGCTGGACAGGCGCACCTAGGAAAGGAGTGGGACTCAAATGATGAGTCCTTGTCCGAAGAGGAAGAGGAGATGGCTAGCATAGCCATCAAGAAGACAACGAAGAAATCAACTCTCTTCCCATCTATTGGCGCCAGGAAGAACAACGAAACCTGTCTCATTGCGAAGGAAGGCAAAAGAAAGGTAACATATAAATCTTCCTCCTTGCATTCTTACTCTAGTGATAGTGATGCCAATAGTGATAATGAAGATATGCTTGTTGGCCTTGATAAGAAAATTGCCGCAAGAATGAAATTCTTAATGGATGAACTTATTGATAAGGAGGAGCTTGTTGATCGACAAGAAGATATGATCATCCTTCAAAAGGAGGAGTATCTTAAGATCAAAAAGCTCCTTGAACTTGAAAAGGAGCGAAGCAAGTCACTTGAACTTGAGCTAGCTTCAAGCAAAGGAAGATTGCTTGAAGTTAAGCGACTCAAATGCTATCATTAAGGATGAACTTGCTAACTTAACCAAGGTTAACAATATCCTTGAGGTACAAGTTGAGTCACTCAAGAAAAGTGAACCTTCATCCTCTTCAAGCTCTCCTTCTCAACCCCTTAAAACTGAAAATGCTACTATTTGTACATTTGCTAAAGTTGAATCTAACTTGAAGGATAAGTCGAACTTGGCAAAGGACAAGCATCCTTCCCGAAGTGGCATATTTGACAAGGAGAAGATCAAGTATGCAAACAATGCATACTTGACCACAAGGCCTCCTAATGTCAAATATGGCATACTTGACCACAAGGCCTTCTAAGCAAAGTGCTAGAAGCCATAAGAATAACAAGGAGCACATTGCCTTTATCAAGGGAAACTCCCCTCAAGCTAGAAAGGCGAATAATGTTGACAAGTCCAAACATGTTAATTCATATGAGCAACAATTATTATTTAGAACTTTTGATGCATCTTATGTTCTTATGAAAAAACCCTTTTGGCAAAGTGCATGCCAAATATGTTGGGCCACGCCATGGGAACACCAAGTCCCATGTGTGGGTGCCCAAATCTCTTGTGACTAACCTCAAAGGACCCAAGCAAGCTTGGGTACCTAAAACGAAGGCATAATTTGTTTTTGCAGGCCTACTCCTCAGTTGGAGCAAAATGGGTGCTAGACAGTGGATGCACCAACCACATGACCGGAGAAAGAAGGTTGTTCGTTGAGTATGAAGAAAATGAGGATCCAAGCGAGGGCATCTATTTTGGAGACAATAGTCAAGGAAGGGTGCTTGGTACCGGTAAAATTGCAATATCATATCAACATACGCTTTTTCATATTTTGTATGTTGACTCCTTAGATTATAACCTTCAATCCATATCAGAATTATGTGACAAGGGTTATAATTGCTTATTTACTAATGAGGGTGTGACCGTCTCTAGAAGGAGTGATGACTCGGTTGCATTCAAGGGTGTGTTGAAGGGAAAGCTTTATCTTGTTGACTTCGACAATGATAAAGCCGAACTTGACACATGTTTGATTGCAAAGACCAACATGGGTTGGTTGTGGCATAGACGGCTAGCACATGTTGGTATGAGGAATCTTCAAAAAATCCTTAAGGGCGATAACATCCGAGGTTTGAAGGATGTCGTTTTTGAGAAAGAGAGGCCTTGTAGCGCGTGCCAAGCCGGGAAGCAAGTAGGAGCATCCCATCCCACGAAGAATGTCATGACAACGACAAGACCGCTCGAGCTACTTCACATGGACCAATTCGGTCCAATCGCTTACATAAGCATCAGCGATAACAAATATGGCTTAGTAATTATTGATGACTTTTCATGCTTCATGTGAGTTTTCTTTTTGCATGATAAGACATAAACTCAAGGAACCCTCAAGAAGTTTCTCAAGCGTGCCCAAAATGAGTTCTCATTGAAGATCAAGAACATACGAAGCGACAACGGCACAGAGTTCAAGAACACTCAAGTTGAGGAGTACCTAGACGAAGAGGGCATCAAACATGAATTTTTAGCACCGTACTCACCTCAACAAAATGGAGTGGCCGAAAGGAAGCACCAAACGCTCATAGAGATGGCGAGAACAATGCTTGATGAGTACAAGACATCGGATCGGTTTTGGGCTGAAGCGGTCAACACCGCTTGTCACGCCATAAATCGACTTTATCTTCATCGCTTACTCAAGAAGACATCATATGAGCTGCTCACATGTAACAAACCTAATATTTCCTATTTTTGTGTTTTCGGTTCTAAATGCTATATCTTGAACAAGAAGCCTAGGACTTCAAAGTTCACTTCGAAGTCCGATGAAGGTTTCTTGCTAGGCTATGATTCGAACACTTACGCCTATCGTGTCTTCAACAAAGTCTCCGGAGTTGTTGAAGTAGCACGTGACGTAGTGTTCGATGAAACTAACGGCTCTCAAGAAGAGCAAGTTGATCAATGTGTGCTAGATAGAGAAGAAGCTCCTTGTCAAGCGTTAAGACGAATGGCGTTGGGCGATGTTCGACCACAAGCGCCATCTCCAAATGAAAATGAAGAAGATGAACCACAAGTGGAGGTAATGGATCAAGGGGGGGCTTCTACACAAGATCAACCACTAGAAGACGAAGATGATCAACACACAAATGAGGGCAACCATCTGGGGGGGGGGGGGGGGTAGAAGATGACCATGAAGACTCAAGACCACAAGTGCCACACCCAAGAGTACACCAATGCATCCAAAGAGACCACCTCATCGACAACATAATCGGGGACATCCAAAAGGGTGTAACTACTAAATCTCAAATTGCTAATTTTTGTGAACACTACTCCTTTGTATCCTTTTTGGAACCGCGCAGGATTGAAGATGCATTTAAAGATCCAGATTGGGTGGTGGCAATGCAAGAAGAATTGAAAAACTTCAAATGGAACAAGGTGTGGGAACTAGTCGAAAGACCCAATTTCAATGCCGTTGACACCAAATGGGTCTTCCACAACAAGCAAGACGAACACGGGATGGTGACAAGGAACAAGGCATGACTTGTGGCCAAAGGGTATTCACAAGTCGAAGGTTTGGATTTCGACGAAACCTTTACTCCCGTAGCTAGGCTTGAGTCTATTAGAATATTACTTACATATGCTACTCACCATGATTTCAAGCTCTATCAAATAGATGTGAAAAGTGCCTTCCTCAACGGACCAATCAAGGAGGAGGTGTACGTGGAGCAACCCCCTGGATTCGAAGATCAGAGTTCCCCGACCACGTGTTTACACCGTGTAAGGCTCTCTATGGCCTCAAACAAGCTCCTAGAGCTTGGTATGAGTGCCTTAGAGATTTCTTGATTGAAAATGGTTTTAAAATTGGCAAAGCTGATTATACATTATTCACAAAGAATTTTGATAATGATCTCTTTGTTTGCCAAATTTATGTTGATGATATCATTTTTTGTTCAACTAACAAATATTTCTGTGAAGAATTTAGTAAGATTATGACAGATAGGTTTGAAATGTCTATGATGGGAGAGCTAAAATACTTCTTGGGATTCCAAGTGAAGCGACATAAGGAGGGGAGGCTCATAAGCCAAACCAAGTATACTCAAGACATACTCAAGAAGTTTGGAATGGACAAGGCGAAGCCTACAAAGACTCCCATGGATACAAATGGCACTTGGACTTCAATGAATATGGACCAAGCGTGGATCAAAAGGTATATAGCTCCATGATTGGATCCCTACTTTACTTATGTGCATCTAGGCCTGATATTATGTTGAGTGTGTGCTTGTGTGCAAGATTTCAAGCCAATCTTAAGTAGTGTCATTTGATAGTCGTAAAAAGAATCTTGCGGTATTTAGTTCATACACCCAACCTAGGCCTTTGGTATCCTAATGGTTCCAAATTCAATCTCATTGGATACTCCGATGCAGATTATGTCGGATGCAAAGTAGATAGAAAAAAGTACCTCTGTTACATGCCAATATCTAGGTAGATCCCTAGTTTCTTGGTCCTCCAAGAAACAAAACACCATTGCCTTATCCACGGCCGAAGCGGTGTATGTTGCAGCCGGGAGTTGTTGTGCACAACTCCTTTGGATGCAACAAACTCTAAGGGATTACGGTTACAATATGAGACGTATTCCACTCCTTTGTGATAATGAGAGTGCCATTAAAATTTCTCATAATCCCGTTGAGCACTCTAGGACCAAACACATTGACATCCGGCATCACTTTTTGAGAGACCACTCAATGAAAGGAGACATAGCCATTTCCCATGTCAACACCGAAAAATGACTAGCCGATATATTTACCAAGCCACTTGATGAAAAACATTTTTGCGGGCTTCGAAATGAACTAAATATCCTTGATGCTCGGAATGTGGCTTGCATACCTGTATGGCTTCTTCAAAATATGTTGATTGTGTTGCGAAAATCATCTCTCTCAATATTCTCTAAAAAACTATTTCAATTACTTGATCTTGATGAATTATGGTCATTGCTTCATTGTTGTATGCTTACTGATCATATTCATCAAGATTACTTGATTGTTTTGGCCCCTATTTTCTCTATAAGAACCTTCAAATATATACGAATGGGCTAATTATATCTGTTCTGGTGACCACGGACTAGTCTGTGGTTATTCGGACTAGTCCGCACACTGCAGACTAGTCCGCAGAGATCTCGTAGTCCAGACTAGTCCGGTAGATCACGGACTAGTCTGATTTTTCGACTCCATAACCCTAGGTGCCGCCAAAACCTAATCTCCTTCACCCCCACAACTCACCTCACATTCTCTCTCCTCACTCGAGAGCCCCCAAGGCGATTTGGCGATCTCTCCATCAAATCCCTTCAAGTTTGGGTGGAAATCGATCTCCATTGCTAGGGGATTGAAGACCACGAACTTGTTCGCACCTCCAACTCCTCCTTCGTCAAGAGTCAAAGAATTTCGGTAAATTCCCCCCCAAACCCTTGGAACTTCGATTTCTTTCGTTTTGGATTAAATATCTTAGTTCCTTTCAGCTAATACATGCTTCCTTGCTGTATTAATCTATACTAAGCTAGTTTTTCATTGAGCAACAACATTTGTCTCATAGTTAGGGTTTGAAGTGATGAATACTAGACTAGTCCGGTCCCTGTACAGACAAGTCTGGTCCCCTGGACTAGTCCATACCTGAACAGCGGACAAGTCTGATTTTCAACTGAATTCAACCCTAATTTCCAACTACTCAATGCACTTCCTTGCCATCAATTCTCATACATACACTATATAATTCCCTCTCATAACCATGTCAAGCTCCAATGATGAGATTTCTGATTGTGAGGCTGAGTTGGACCAAGACTCCTTGCTTTGGTCCTCAATGGGCCAAGGGAAGAAGAGGCAAGAGCGTCCCTCCGATCCGGCACCTTCTCCACCTCAGTTGCGGCGGAAAGTTCTAGCCAAGAAGCTTGTGTCCAAGGCCAAGGACGCAGTTGGCCCTAGCTCGGCGGCTTCTCTCCAAGCTAAGGGCAAGGGAAAGGGAATTGCCTTAGGCCCAATCGGCCCTCTCAAGATGGCAGCTCCGAGGCAAGGGAACAGGGATCCCTCCGAGGAGAAGTTTAATGGCAAGGGAAGCGATACGGCTTCCAAGCTCAGATTTGTGGATTGCTACAGCTGGTCCAAGAAGGCGGCCGATGCCAGATTTTGGAGCAACTTTCACGCAGACTATTATAGCTCTGTGTACCTCACCATGAAGACTCCAGTTGTCCGCAGCCAGTGGATTGACTGGAATCACTTTGAAAGGAAGAGTTGTGGTGCCTTTGATCAAGTGGTGGAGGCTACAGCTAGCATGGACTGAAGGACCTATTTGCCTTCAGATATAACTGGAATGATGAGATTATTGATCAGTTCTATGCCACATGCTTCTTTGCTAGTGATGAGGAGGAGAGAGTGACTTGGATGACACATAGATCCAAGTACGCTATTACCTATGATGATTTTGCGAGACTCCTTCACCTAGAAGACACCGGCAACAATGAGCTGACTATCCACAACATTGGTGTCTTTGGAAAGGATAAGATGGACTTCCTCTACAATACTAGCCTGAAGTACAAACCCCCCCCCCCCCGTTGACTAAGAACATGAAGCCCTTCTTCATGGTTCTTAATAGGGTGCCGAGGAAGACAATAGCTCCGAAGGACGGAGATGCATGAAGTGTGCAAGGTTACTTGAGGACCCTAATAAAGATGATTAGCAAGAACTGTCTCTGACTATATCTGGAATGATATGGTCAACATCTCCTGCACATCGAACAGATCCTGTGGCTATGCCCCCTACTTGATGTTTATGATTGAGAAGGTCACAAGAATCGAGTTCGTGAAGGATGTGGAGCACACTCCTTTGAGGCCCCAGAAGCCTCCCCAAGCCACTGTCCAAGCTGCTCCATCTCCAGTGTCCAGTGAAGAGGCTCCGAGGAGAGCTCGAGGGGATGAGAGGACTGCTCCCACCACTAGGGCCCCTCCCCAAAAAGGGTCTCCTAGTGGAATCTTGTAGTACTTGTCAGCCATTTTTGGCTCATGCAAGAAGGCTGAGGTAAAGCATCACAAGATGAACAAGGAGAGGAAGGCAGATATGAGGTATGTCAAAGAAAATGTCAAGCATATTTGCCAGAAGCTGTAGATCGAGCCTATTGGATCCCCTGTTATCTTTGAAGATTCAGCCTCTGATTTCACTGAGCTTGGACCTTTGACTCTCTCCGAGCTTGCTTACTTTGACATTGGGGGCACTTCGAGTGGATCCGCTTTTCCTCCTCCTACTCAACCTGAAGATGAAGATGAAGATGAGGAGAGGACCGACAGTGAGGAATGAGGCACTAGATCCCTCCTCTCCTTCTTTTTGGTGTCTTGATGCCAAAGGGGGAGAGATTTAGGGGGAGTCACTAGATCCTATCTATAGGTTGAGAGGTGAGAGCTTTATTTGTGTATCTTTTTATGTCTCTTTTTGGGTTGTAAAACTTTAATTTGGTTATCACTACCTTTAGTATTGTGGTGTGATAGAATGAATATGTTTATGCTTATGTTATGAAACTTGTGTTGATGATTTAAGATAATATGTGATTTTGCTTTGGAATTGATGTATATGCTTGATATTGGTATTTCCATGTCAATCATTTCATTCTCATCACGATTATTTCTCACACTCACGTAGTTTTATACCCCACCATAAAGAGTACACATATGCCCTATGTTTTCATTGTTTAACTTGTACCAAACTCATATGTGCACAATTTATGAAAATTATGTATTTTTATCATATTTTGTGAAATCTCAATTGGTTGTCATCGATCACCAAAAAGGGAGAGATTGAAAGTGCATCTAGGCATCCCTTGTGGGTTTTGGTTGATTTATGACAAACAAATGAGATCCTAACCAAATTGTTGAGATGAGCGCAGGTTTTAATAAAATTATGAAGAGAGCGCAAAAAGAAAGGAGAATGAGGATCTATATGGAAAAGAGCTCAAGAGTTGAATAGATTAGATCAGTGTATGGAGTTTGTTGGAGAAACACACACGAAGAGCTCAAGCACAAGAAAACTCATTCACTACAAATATTTACACAGGACCGGACTAGTCCGATATACCCCGGACTAGTCCGATAATCCCTCTGTTCAAAATTGGACAAGTCCTCCCAGTGCGGACTTGTCTGCACAGTCCAGTTTTACAAAGACCGAACTAGTCCAATATCACCACGAACTGGTTTGATATCTTTCTGACTAAGATCAAACTAGTCCTCCCCAGTGTGGACTAGTCCTCAACACTTCACAACTTTGCACGACATCGGACAAAGTCCATTAATATCCGGACTAGTCCGATAACCTCTCTGACTAAAATCGGACGTCCTCCAAGTGCGGACTTGTCCTCAATTTACTAAGGGGTTTACCATAGTCGGACTAGTCCGATAATGACTGGACTAGTCTAAACTTTTCCAGAGCATAAATCGGACTAGTCCTCTCAAGGCCGGACAACTCTCATATTTCTGAGAACTTAGGGTTTCCTACACGCCGCACACCGGACTAGTCCGGACTCCACCACGGACTAGTCCGGACTCCACCACAGACTAGTCCGGACTCTTGAAACCCTAACGGTAACCTTTGGAAACCTCCATATAAATAGATGTGCACGGCCCTACTTTCACCTCTCTCGACTCCTTGCGCCATCACACCCTCCAAGAGCCTAGAAAACACATCTCTCCACACAATCCATTGCAAGAAAGATCAAATCCTTGAGGATTAACTTTGGATCAAAGGAGAGACACGATTACCACGTCTGGAGCTCTTGGGTTTGATTCTCTAACACACTCCTGTTGCTTTATTGTGGATCTTACGAGTGTGTTCTTGGTGGTGTTTGATTTGTAATCTTGGGGAGCCCTCAACTTGTCAGAAGGCCCCTTAAACTTGGTGATTTAACCCTTGTGATTAGTGGAAGAGAATCGGCCTCTGTGGAGATTCAACGAGGGTAGGGATGGAGAAGACCCGGTCCTTTCGTGGGATCCTCAACATGGATGTAGGTTGCCTCTGTGGGAGCTGAACCACAGGATAAACTCTTGTGTCAATCTTGTTCTTAGTTCTTCATATCACATTCTAGGGCTTACTTCATCTTGCATATCTTACGTTAAAACATCGAAACCAAAGTTATTTTGTGCTACATTTAATTTCATTGACTCCATACCTTCAAGTTACATTCTGTTGCGTATTGTGCTGGTATTGAGATCATTGATCTAACTAGATCAACCTAGTCCGCACGCACCAGACCAGTCTGCACTCTACCGGACTAGTCTGATTTCTTGGTATTTGATCAAGTTGCTAAGTGTAGGTTTCGACTAAAATTCAAAAAGGCATATTCACTCCCCCCTCTAGGCCACATTCACTAGGCACCGCCTGCTGCACCATATTACAACCCATCTGCTGCTGCATATCGCCCTTCTTATCTGTTGACGGTTGTTATATACCAATTTCACCCATCAATATAACTCAATTATGTGAAGGAAATATCATCTCTTGCACACATCACCTTTCTATTTAACCTATTTCCACTTGTCCTTGGAGAAATTAGTGCATGCAGGTATTTTATACAGAGTTGAAGTGAAACAAGGGGATGGGTCCTATAAAATATCATTCCAACCAATAAGGCAACACCACATGGCACCACATGGATCAAATGGTCCACAAACAAAAGTATTTGAGACTATCCAACGGTGTAGCACCCATATCATGGAATGGGAATCACATGTCAGTCACCTGGAGGAAGAATTGGTCATTTGGAGCCAGGACCAGGTCGGCCGACCCCCCTAGTCGACCGACTAGTTCCTAGCACCAAACGTGGTCAAACGCGACGTGTTGGCTCCTCCCAACTTGAAGAGGTCATAGGTGACTGATTTGCACGCTTTTGGTGGCCGGAACCAACCCTTCTCCAAGCTATAAATAGGACCCCTCACTCCTCACTTCAACACACACCACTTGAGCATGATTCTATTGTATACAGTAGTTCTCTTAGTCCTTAGTGGTGTTAGGCTATAGAGAGGAGAACCTCTGTGAGACCTATTTGTGCTGAATACATTGGCTATGGCTATAAAAGTTTTGAATACTACCAAAACACCTTTATCATCAAGGTCCGACCCTAGGTCCGAGCTCCAGCAAGGTCTGATGATAGGTCCGACTTGTTTTGGGTCGCTCCGGCAAGGTTCGACGTAAGGTCTGACTTGCTTTGACTAGGTACGACTTCTTTGTCTAGGTCCGACTAGCTTTGGTTAGCTCTGGTGCTAGGTCATTCTAGCTTTGGTAAGTTCCGACGCTAGATCCAGTTAGTTTTGGTAAGCTACAGTTCAAGGTCCGGTTAGCTTTGGCAAGGTTCGGAGCTTGATTGTAGAGGTTCTGCTTTTAATTTGTAATGTTTCGAACTTGCTTTTTGGATTATGGAAAGTTTGCTTAATTTTCTTTTACTAAGTTTTTGGTGTGTTTTAGTGGTTATGGATGATATCATTTTTGCTATGGTTTGCAACATGCTTATGTGAGGTGCTCACGTAAGGTGTTGTGGTTATCGGAACTAACGAGAGTTAAGTCAAGGACTTGTGCTCGGAAGCATCAGTTGTTTATTCATGTGCAGGTGTTGCTTGAGTTAAAGACATGGCTGGTTACGGGATACATTGAACTAGTATTAGGGAGAAGATGAGGTTCAACAACCAAGTTCGGGAAGAATTGTGGTTGAGTTGATCGGGAGGTCGCGCAGCATGTCTGAATCAAGAACAATGCATATGAAGGTATCGTAGACGTCGTTGGAAGATGTTTGCATGTGTGCAAGGAGTGCATGGACGTGGCTACATGATTCCAGGCATGACGAAGATACGTGGACGTAAAGAATTGGTCAGAAAGTTCCAACCGACTTGGTTATGGACTCAGGCAGCGACTGAGTCGTGTTTGACTCAAATATAGAAAGTTTTGAGTTGGTCATGATAGGATTTCGTGTGGTTCACAAATTTGAGTAGTTTTAGGAAATTGGGATACGTTCCTAAGGTGTTTGTAAGTCTTAAGATTGCTTCTATCTGCGTATAGAAGAGTCTTGAGTAGTTATGGAAAGTTTTGATTCGTGAATTGAGTAGGATTAGAGTCCAAGTTAGGTTTGGGTTGGCTTTCGGGCTGGTTATATAAGCAAGGGAGACCAGAGATCATGGTAGACGACTTTTGGGATGTTCCTCTTGTGTTCTATTGAATAAAGATTGTAGTTTAAAGGAACTTTTGTGCCTTGTTCGTCTGACTTGTTTCAGACAAGTTTTTCTCGTCGAGTTTCTGCACAACACTACCTTTCTTTGGTAGTTTTATCATAACTCGAGTTTTACAGATCCGATTGACGTGATTCTTTTTGGGTTGTCTTTACAACTTGATTTTCTATCATTTGTGAAAATTTCACGACCATTTGATTTGTCATATCTGATCTAAATGAGTTTCTTTGCAGTGTTCCAGAACTATTTTTCTCGGGTAGGACAGATTGACCTTTTTATGATCTTTCGATCGTAACTTGAGTTTTATTGACGGATTTTTGTGATTCTTGTTGTGAAGTCTTTGTGACTTGATTCTCTACAATCTGTATTAGTTTTGTCACAGTTGAACATATTTGTATTAGTCGCACACACGGTTTCTTTAATAGGTCAGTTTTTTGCCGAGAGGTGTTTTGTTGCTTCCGCTGAAAATCTTTAATCTACCATTCACCCCCTCTAGTAGCTTTACACGTGCTCTTCGATCATACAATTGGTATCAGATCCATGATGCTCTAATCTTTGTGATTCGCACATGCTTTTGACTAATCCTCATGGAGAAATACTCGGCAAAACTTTGTGTGTTTGTTGGTATTGATTTTTAGGTTTGGAAGGCACACATGGAAGCTTTTATCCAGGTGCAAGGCTTTGCGATATGGGAAAAAGTGTACAAGCCTTACGACGTGCTGTCGAACGATCAAGTCACAGCTACAAACTTAAGAGATGTCGACAACAACAACAAAGCCCGCAACTTGATAATCCAAGGACTAACTCAGAGCGGATTCGACCGTGTTGCACACCTCCGATCGGTGTACAATGTGTGGAGAGTGCTTTGTGACTACCACGAAGGATCCAACACGATCAAGGAGGTAAAACAGGGTATGTTCCAAAAGGAAAGAATGCAAGCTATATCTTATAACTCTCATGCAAAATTTGCCGCACATACTAAACCGAATGTCAGAAACATGTAACCTGCTGTTATGAGTCAAAAACATTCAAAGTTTGCCTCCGGAGCTTCAGTTTTTGCCTCCGTACATTTTGTTTTTACCTCGGGACCTTCTGTTTTTGCCTCCAGAGCTATTGATTTTTGTGCTACACGAGTAACACCATATAGGTTAGTAGTTAAGAATAAAAAATCTCAAACTTTGACTCATAAACCTGTTGTTTTATCTCAGCTTTTGCGTGTTTTTCCTGCTACACATCATGTGACTCAGTACTAGATTCCTAAATGCCTTCTGACTAAGCCCAATATTGAGTCATCAATGTATTATTCTTCTATGTAGGTTACACGCTTAAAGAAGGAGAACATTTGGATTCTGGATTCAGGTTGCTCACGCCACATGACCGGTAACAATGAATGGTTCTCCTCCCTCTCTTTTGTGTCATGTGTAGAGAATGTTACTTTTGCCAATAATTCTTCAACTCCTATAATTGCTAAGGGTTCGATTAGAGTAAATGATCACTACACTTTGAAGGATGTGGCACTTGATAAAAAATTGAAATACAACTTGATTTCTGTTTCGCAACTGCTAGATGAAAATCTGGAAATTATTTTCACTAAAAATTGCTTCAAAGTTGTAAATTCAAATAGTGAGCTTATTTTTAACATTTCTCGGTTTGGAAGAGTTTTTTAAGCTGATTTTGATATGTCTTCATGTAAGCATAGGTGTCTAGTTGCTAATGATTCAAAGGACTTATATTTTTGGCATCGTAGACTTGGTCACGTAGGCTTTGATCATCAAACGCGTGTTAGTGCTCTTGATCGCATACGTGGGCTGCCTAAGCTTAAAAAGGAGCACGAAATTGTGTGCTCTTCTTGTAGACATGCTAAGATGGTTGTTGGTTCACATACTCCTCTCACAATGATCATGACAACTGAACCGGGTCAACTTTTGCAGCTTCACACTGTAGGATCTTCACGTGTTCAATCCTTTGGAGGTAAATGGTATGTTCTTGTGATTGTTGATGATTATTCTAGATACTCTTGGGTTTACTTTATGGCATCTAAGAATGAAGCTTTTAGGCACTTTAGAACTTTATTTCTTATATTATCAATAGATCACCCAGGATCTTTGAAAGCAATTAGAAGTGATAATGGAATCGAATTTAAAAATCAGTCTTTTGATCACCTTTGTGCTGAAAATGGAATAGATCATCAATTTTCTTCACCATATGTACCTCAACAAAACGGTGTTGTAGAAAGAAAGAACAAGACCTTAGTTGAGATGGATAGGACTATGTTTGATGAATATAAATCTCCTAGGAAATTTTGGGCTGATGTGATTGCAACTGCTTGTTATGTCTCAAATCGTGTTTTCTTGTGCGCTAAGCTTTGTAAAACACCATATGAGCTCCGGTTTGGACATAGGCCTAGTGTTACACACTTTCGAGTCTTTGGTTGCAAATGATTTGTTAAAAAACATGGTAATCTTTATAAATTTTAACCTAGATCCATTGATGGCATGTTTCTTGGTTATCCATCTCATACTAGAGGCTACCGTGTGCTTTTACTTGACACTAACAAAATTGTGGAGACTTATGAGGTGTCTTTTGACAAAGCTAACCCAGGTACTAGCTCAAACATTGCAGGTTTGGATCCATATCCTCAGGGGGAGGGTATTTTAAAAGAAGAAGAAGAGTCGGTGATATTGCCTGATAGTTCCGAAGCTGACACGTGTCTACCTCCGAACTTTGAAAAAGCTTTGAACTTTGCTTAGTTTTCTTTTACTAAGTTTTTGGTGTGTTTTGGTGGTTATGGCTGATATCGTTTTTGCTATGGTTTGCGACATGCTTATGTGAGGTGCTCACCTAAGGTGTTGTGGTTATCGGAACTAACGAGAGTCAAGTCGAGGACTTCTGCTCGGAAGTATTGGTTGTTTATTCATGTGTGGGTGTTGCTTGAGTTCAAGACATGGCTGGTGACGGAATCCATTGAACTAGTCTTAGGGATAAGATGAGTTTCAACAACCAAGTTCAGGAAGAATTGTGGTTGAGTTGATCAAGAGGTCGTGCAACATGTTTGAATCAAGAACAATGCATATGAAGGTATCGTAGACGTCGTTGGAAGATGTTCGCACATGTGCAAGGAGTGCATGGACGTGGCTACATGGTTCCAAGGCGTGATGAAGAGATGTGGATGTAAAGAATTGGTCGGAAAGGTCCAACCGACTAGGTTATGGACTCAGGCAGCAGCTGAATCGTATTTGACTCAAATATGGAAAGTTTTGAGTTGGTTATGATAGGATTTCGTGTGGGTCACGAATTTGAGTTGTTTCAGGAATGTGGTATATGTTCCTAAGGTGTTTGGAAGTCTTAAGATTGCTTCTATCTGCGTATAGTAGAGTCTTGAGTAGTTATGGAAAGTTTCGATTCGTGAATTGAGTAGGATTAGAGTCCTAGTTAAGTTTGGGTTGGCTTTCGGGCTGGTTATATAAGCAAGGGAGGCCAAAGCTCGTGGTAGACGACTTTTGAGCTGTTCCTCTTGTGTTCTATTGAATAAATATCGTAGTTTAAAGGAGTTTTTATGCCTTGTTCGTCTGACTTGTTTCAGACAAGTTTTTCTCGTCGAGTTTTTGCACATCACTACCTTTCTTCGGTGGTTTTATCATAACTCAAGTTTTACAGATTTGGTTGACGTGATTCTTTTTGAGTTTTCTTCACAACTTGATTTTTTATCATCTGTGAAAATTTCACGGCTATTGAATTTGTGATTTCTGATCTACACAAGTTTCTTTGCAGTGTTCTAGAACTGCTTTTCTCGGATAGGACAGATTGACCTTTGTTCGATCTTTCGATCGTAACTTGAGTTTTTCTCAACGGATTTTCAGAATTCTTGTTGTGACGTCTTCATGACTTGATTCTCTACAATCTATATTAGTTTTGTCACAGTTGAACACGTTTAGATTAGTCGCACACACGACCTCTTTAACGGATTGGTTTTCTGCTGAGGGCTGTTTTGTTGCTTCCGCTGAAAATTTTTAATATACCATTCATCCCCCCCTGGTATCTTTACACATGCTCTTCAATCCTACAGCCTCTAGTCCCAAGTCCAAGTTGGAAAGGTATGGCTCATGGATTTTTTCTTATATTTGTGATTTTATGCATAAAAGATATTATCTTTAGTCTTCTTTTATTCATATACTTGGATGAAGCGTTTCTTGTTTGATTGTGGATTCCATGTATGTGGTAAGAGTAGTATTTATGATTATGCCATATCACTTTTAATGTATCATCATAAACACTACAAACCCCCACTATAGTCTAATTAGTTATGATATGATCATGTTAATATGAATCACTTGTGTTATGTGTCAACATTGGTTCAACGATGATTTAGTTCATTGCCTTAGGATGGCTTGTGGCCGGGCTCTTAAGGTAATTACTTAACATGCTAGCATGGTGCTACGATAGAAAGTAGCGTTGAATGTCTCATAGACCCACGGATTGAAGAGGTAGGCAGTAGATGGTGACAGCCCTATCTGTCCTTTGTAATCCTACACGTTCGGCTATGCCACAGACTCTTGGCGGGAGTTGCCTAGTGTTGCTAGAGGTAAACCCGTGCCCGATGTGTGGAACAACATAGCATAAGTATTCAGTATTTACATGCTCATTAGTACCTAACCTAGGCTATGTATATGTATATTAGAAGCATTGTAGGAGAAACTCCCCAACTCTTGGTCTAACCTCCATTAGGACTCATTTACCCCTTAGAATAGATTGCTTAGGTGTGTGTCGCACTACCCATATATTATTAACTTACCCCTGTCTTGTTAATTGATTAATATCCCTTAGCTTGATCATAAGAGTAGTGTTTACTTTACTCCATTGCCTTTCTTTGGGATAAATACAATACCCTTGGGATACTCTTGGGTGAAATGCTACACGATAGTTTCTGTGCGCTTGCGGACCTCATCTCTTTCGAGAGATGATCTATGACGTAAGAAATGTCAACATTATCCACCGCGACCGCAACAGCCAATGCAGCAACACCCGCCCATGCAAGCACCTCGCTTACCCATGCAACCCGCGCCACACCCAAATATGCCTGCTTATGCTCAAAACTAGCCTCGTCCTAACTTTGTTGGCGCCATTGGTGGAAAGACTTGCCATGCATGTGGTCAGACTGGATACTTTGCTAACCAATGCCCAAGGTCAGGTCAGGGACAGATGAACAATGTTCCAAGGCCCAATAGTAGGGAAGCTCAAGGCAACCGTGGACCATAAAATTTCTCTTGTGGCAAGGTGAACCATGTATCTGCAGAAGAAGCTCAGCAAGCTGAAGATGTTGTTATTGGTATGTTTCTCGCAAACTCCAACCCCGCGACTATATTGTTTGATTCTGAAGCATCCCATTCATTCATCTCATCAAAGTATGTTGCAAATCATAGCATGCCCATATCATACCTGAAGTTTACTTTGTTGGTTAAATCTCCTGGAGGAGAGATGAGGACAAATATAGTATTTCGAAAAGTAAGTATTTCCATAAGGGGGTAGAATTCGTTGCCAACCTTATAGTCCTGAATTTGCAAGGCTTGGACATCATCCTTGGAATGGATTGGCTAGGGAAGCATAACGGAGTAATTCAGTGTGCCACTCAGACAGTGCAATTGACAAATGAGGAAGGAATCAGCATAGAGTTCAAGGCAGTTCAGCCAACGACCGAGAAGGCAATGGTAAATCATGAAGGAGTGACCTTGGAGGAGATTCCAGTTGTTTGTGAGTATCTAGATCTATTTCCTGAGGAATTGCCAGGTATGCCACATGATCGTGACATCGAGTTTGTCATTGATTTAATACCTGGAACTGCAGCTATAGCAAAGAGGTCATATAGGATGCCTCCTAAGGAATTAGCAGAGCTTAAGAAGCAGATTCAAGAGCACTTAGAGAAGGGTTTTATACGCCGAAGCTCGTCGCCTTGGGGAGCGCCAGTGCTTTTCATAGATAAGAAGGATGGATCCCAGAGAATGTGTGTAGATTACCGGTCTCTCAACGATGTGACAATCAAGAATAAGTACACACTGCCCCACATTGAAGATCTGTTCGACCAGATGAAGGGAGCCAGAATATTCTCTAAGATTGATCTTCGGTCGGGATACTTCCAAATGAAGATTAGGCCATCAGATATACCCAAAACAGCTTTCAGGACACGGTATGGATCATATGAGTATACGGTCATGTCATTTTGATTGACTAATGCACCTGTGTACTTCATGTATCTTATGAATAAGGTTTTCATGGAGTATTTGGATAAATTTGTGGTAGCGTTCATTGATGACATCACGATCTACTCGAAGAGTGAAGAGGAGCACAAAGAGCATTTAAGGCTGACGTTGCAGAAACTGCGAGAACACCAGTTGTATACCAAGTTCAACAAGTGCCAATTTTGGTTAAGGGAGATATCATTCCTAGGCCATGTCATATCCGGTGGAGGAGTTTCAGTTGACCCAAGAAAGGTTAGAGACGTGTTAAAGTGGGAACTGCCGTAGAATTTGAAGGAGATAAGGAGTTTTCTTGGAATGGCAGGATATTACCATCGGTTCATCAATAACTTTTCCAAGATAGCGAAGCCCATGACTGAACTGTTAATGAAGGAGAAGCCTTTCAAGTGGACTTGAGCTTGTCAAGACATCTTTGAGGAGCTAAAGAAGAGGTTAACAACGGCACCTGTGCTGGTATTGCCAGATGTGAGCAAGAGCTTTGATATCTATTGTGATGCTTCAAGGCAAGGACTTGGTTGTGTATTGATGCAAGAAGGCCGAGTAGTAGCTTATGCATCCAGGCAGTTGAAGAAACATGAGCAGAACTATCGTACGCATGATCTCGAACTTGCAGCTGTAGTGCATGCATTGAAGATTTGGAGACATTACGTTCTTGGTCATAGATGTGAGATTTATACGGATCATAAGAGTCTCAAGTACATATTCATGCAAACAGATCTGAATTTGAGACAACGAAGATGGTTGGAACTCATCAAGGTTTATGATGTGGGAATCAACTATCATCCAGGAAAGGCCAACGTAGTGGTTGATGCTTTGAGTCGAAAGGGAGCAAGCCACCAGCTTACCGTTAGAGAGTTGCCACCCAAGCTATGCAAGGAGCTCAAACGGTTGTATCTTGGATTTGTGAATGAGACAGGAGCAATGGAAGTGAATCCAACCCTGGAGCAAGAAATTTGAGAGGGACAGACAAAGGACAAGGTAATCCAGTAAATCAAGGAAAGCACCAAAGAAGGGAGATAATTTAGGTTTGATGCGGATGACTAAGGTATTCTATGGCTTGGAAAACCGATTGTTGTGCCTAATGACAAGAGTCTTCGACAGTTGATATTGAAGGAGGCACATGACTCGCTTTACTCTATCCATCCCGGTTGTACAAAGATGTACAAGGACATAAAGACATGCTACTGGTGGGATGGTATGAAAAGGGACATAGCAGTATATGTTGCTTTGTGTGATGTATGTCAATGAGTCAAGGCTGAACATCAAAGGCCAGCTAGATTATTACAGCCATTGAAGATTCCAGAATGGAAGTGGGAAAAGGTTTTGTTTTCCTCGCACTTCAGCGGGATACGATTCAATACGGGGTATTGTGGATCGATTGACGAAATCAGCGCATTTCATTCCTGTCAAGACTACTTATAGCGGAGCCAAGTTGGCAGAACTGTACATGGAATGAATAGTGTGTTTACACGGAGTGCCCAAGAAAATAGTGTCTGATAGAGATCCTCAATTTACCTCGAGGTTTTGGCAAAAACTACACGAATCGATGGGAACTCAATTGAATTTCAGCTCTACATATCACCCTCAAACGGATGGACAAACCGAGAGGACAAATCAGATTTTGGAAGACATGCTAAGAGCTTGTGTGCTAAAGTATGGAGGAAGCTGGGACAAAAGTCTGCCAAATGCTGAATTTTCCTACAATAACAGCTATCAAGCAAGTTTGAAGATGTCACCATATGAAGCATTGTATGAGAGAAGGTGTAGAACACCCTTGTTTTGGAATGAGACAGGGGAAACCCAAGTATTTGGACCTGACGTAATCCAGGAAGCTGAAAAGCAAGTTCAGACAATCCTCGAAAACTTAAGGGCTGCTCAGTCAAGACAGAAGGGTTGGGCAGATAATAGATGAAGAAGCTTATCTTTTGAGATGGGCGACTTTCTATACCTCAAAGTGTCACCTATTTGAGGTCATAAGAGGTTTAATGTCAAAGGCAAGCTGGCACATCGCTATATTGGACCATTCAATGGACAAATGGGGAAAAGTAGCATATAAAATGGAGATGCTAGCACATCTTTTGGATGTTCATGATGTGTTTCATGTTTCTCAGCTCAAGAAGTGCTTGAGGGTACCGGAAGAGCAAGTACCAATGGAAGAATTGGGCCTTGAGGAAGATTTGACCTATGTTGAGCAACCTATCAAAATTTTAGACACCAAGGAGAGGGTCACAAGAAACAAGGTGATTCGATGGTGCAAAGTGAAATGGAAGCATCATACAGAATCGGAAGCAACTTTGGAACGAGAGGAGGATATCAAGAAGGAATTTCCCTATATCTTTCTTTCTACGTCGAATCTCGAGCACGAGATTCATTCTAAAGGGGGTAGGTTTGTAACACCCTCATTTTCATGCATAATGCACTGCATACATCCTCATACATGTTTAACACTAAGCCATGTAAAAGGGAACAAGATTAAAATGAATTTAGGGCTGAATTGGAGATTTCAGTCTCTCAGGGTGCGGACTTGTCCGACCTCTGAAACCGGACTAGTCCGGTATCCCTATTCCCTGTTCAAAAAATTCAGTATCTGTTCAGAAAATTCAGTTTCTTTAGAGTGCGGACTTTTCTGGCAGTAACCCCAGACTAGTCTGGTGTCCCAAATTTCATTCAAAAGAATTCAGTTCTTCAGAGTCTGGATTTGTCCGTCATGAAGTCCGGACTAGTCTGATTTATGCTTTAAAGTTCCCCGGACTTGTCCAGATGGACTTGTCCATTTCTCCTTTGTTACGCAACAGACTAGTCCGGTCCCAGTGTGGACTAGTCCGGCCTACTGAACTCAAATCGGATTCTTTTATCACTCCACGATTTGTTTTTTGGTAATTGCCTAATTTGGGCCCAAGAACTTCGTGTCCAACCTTAGAGGAGCCCAAGTGGACCCCACCTTGGGCCCTACTCGTCCCCCACCAAAATTTACTTGGAATCCACCCCAAAACCCTAATTCCCCACACCTATATAAACAACTCAATGCCTCACACCTCTCCAACCCCAAATTGAAAACCCTTGCTGCCACTTTTGCATTGTGTTGTCGTCAAGTTCAAGTCTAGAAGCAAGGAGGAGGGGAGAAACACGAAGAAGGACCAATCAAGATAGATCTTCATCGACTTTTCAATGAATTGACGTTCTTCATCTAAAATCTTCATCAACACCTCTCATCAGGCCCTAATCGCCAAGATCCAAAGTCTTACGCCCAAACCTTGATCTTTGGATCTCAAAAAAAGTGGTATACCCTCTACATTCAAGTTTTTATGCAAATTCAAACCCAATTCTTGCAAATCAGAAAAACCCTAATTTTGCAGTCTGCGTAGTGCGGACTAGTCCGGTCCCTGACAGCGGACTAGTCCGGTGTCTGAATCTGTAAAATTTCTAAATTCAACCGAATTAATTCCAAATCGACTCAAATAAATTACAAACTTGTCCAAACTTGTTAAAAACTATTAGAAATAGTTAGTAAACATTAATAGCAACTCATTAACAAGTTTTACCTCACAATTGCATTTATCATGCATATCATGGCATATTGAGTACTATATGAGCATTATTTGATTGAATTGTGTGTTTTGCATGTTTGTCGCTCGGAATAGAAGGAATTGTCATAGAGAGTGCTTCTAAGGACCTGCAGAACCAATGTTTCGAAGCCTTCGACCCAAATCAAGGTCAGAATCAAGGCAAGTGTCCTTGACTATATTGATCCTATATTAAAGGTTTTGTTTGCAAAACTGCATGCTTGTGTCAAAATTGATGGGAACACCCAATTGTAGGAGTTTACTAGTTTTATATGACCACCCTTGTCGCTTCAACACTATGTAGAGAGTCGGGAAGGGTATTTTGCACTTTTTGCTTCGCAATGCTCAATTGGGTTTGGGAATCAACTATAATGCTTAATTATGAACTGTTGAACACATGAATGATGGGAATTGATATTAATGACCCTTTAGCAACATGATGCCTAGGGATCTAAGCAAGATGGTAATGTGGAATGGGTTGGACTATTTTGGTGGTTTTGCTTGATTTAGATCTAAGGACCATTTCGTGGAGCAACCGTCTAGGATTTACATTGCCACCACAGGGCCAAGTATGGGTGCATCTTAGCTGACTAATTAGTGAATTGCCAGTACTATTTGGACCATTAAGAATGATTGGGGAAGGGGTAGTCGGATTCGGTTTGTCGAGATTGGCAGGACTACCCTGGGATCTGAAAGGCTCAAGAGGGGGCCCTTGGTTGGATGAGCTCAGTTGGAGACATCACCACCAGTGAAACCTCAGTGGGGTCTAAATATACTAGTAATCATTTTGTAAAGGTTATTTTGTGATATCTTGGACACACACCTAAGGAAGTGTGAGACGACATAGTTGAGATTCCTTAGTCATCGAAAGGTGGTGAAATCACAAACTTGTAGGTAAAGTGGTACAACCTTTGTAGAGTGTGTCTAAAACTATCATGATAGTCGTGCTCCTGGTCATGAGCAACCTGGACCCTCACATGATTAGAATTTGGACTTTAACTTGGTTTAATGGTTGGGTTTAAATTGGGAATTGGTATTGGTTATTTAATTGGTGTTGGTATATGGAACTGATGAAAATGAGACATATGAGCAGATATGAGTTGAATTTGGTTTGTTAATGTTGGAATTGGTTATTTAAGTTGAAATTGATGATAATTGGGTTATTTTGGGATGGACCTCACTTAATAATGATATAATTGCATGTTTCAATTGTTTTGAATGTTACTTTTATGCAATTAGCCCATTTATCTGTCATTACTTGTTTAAGCTACATGTCATACTTTCCCACACTTGCTGAGTACGACATGTGCTCACCCTTGCTATTCCCCCACCAAATCCAGACGCAGGCGAGCAGTTGGAGTACCAGGAGGTCTTTGAGGAGTTCTAGGCATGTGTGTTACCGTCAAACCAGCCTGTGGAGTTGAAGTCATTAGAGTTTAGTTTTTCAATGCAGTTTCATTGGAGTTTGTATTCGAGACTATATGGTTTGTAATAAGGTACTGTTATTAGTATTAATATTCGAGACATGGTCTATATATGTTTATCATTTGTGAAACACTTGTGTATGTGTTTTAAACATCCTGGGCACATATATGCATTACGCTTGGTTTATTTTTGAAACCGGGTGTCACATCGGGCGATCTGGTCTTTGCATTGTTTCGTGTGTGCTTTCTCCATGTCACTGTAAGGTGGGTCCCATCCCTTGATATGGGTGCTACAACGTTGGATGGCCTCGGATACTTCTGTTTGTGGGGTATTTGATCCATGTGGTGCCACATATCGGCGCTTGATTGGATGGGATGATATTTTATAGGATCCATCCCCTTGTTTCACTGTAATTCTGTATAAAATACCTGCATGCACCAATTTCTCCAAGTACAAGTGGAAATAGGTTAAATAGAAAGGTGTTGTGTGCAAGAAATGATATTTCCTTCACATAATTGAGCTATATTGACGGGTGAAATTGGTATATAACAGCTGTCAACAAACTCATCCAAGCTTATCCTTTGCTCGTCCCAAGCAAAGTCAAGACTTTAGGTTGATGATCAGGAGTTGCTACAATGTTCATCTTTTCAAAAGTACATTGTGCACAACAAAATACTCTACCTAGTTTTGCAAAAATTGGCATGGTACTTCACCCATCTTAAGTCATTATGGGGCTTATGAAATATCCTATTCATGGGTGGTTGAAAGATAGAATAGCAAATGGAGCACACATACCCTAGAAATCAAGTTCCACTCAAATTCTGGAGAGTTCAATTTAGATTATAAGTACCTCAATTTGATTCTCTTGGTCTCTCCTTTGTGTAGTGGAAATAATTCCTCACCAAGGAATTTTTCCTACACTCATCCTACCACTAATTAAAGCTTGTATGTGGAGCTTGGTAGGGAATATAGTAGGCATATTTGCAACACATAATATTTCTAAGTCAAGAAAGCAAGCCTTAGGAGAAATCAATTCAAAACTATTTGATTCAAGACTTGTGCATGTGTGATGGAATGGAGGTGGATGTGGATATTTGAGATGACTCTTTTTGAGTGGATTCTCTTATTTTGCAAGGATGAAACATGGCTACTTTTTTCTCATTCTTTTGATGTAAGCATGCATTTTCTTTTTTTCTCTTTCTTTTTTTCTTGTAGCCATGTCTTCTACTCCCTTTTTATGCAATAAATTTGGAGAGAGTAATAAGAATGAATGGTATGGAGTTTCTCTTTTTATTGTGGAATGGTGGTATGATGGGAATTTTCTTACTTCTAGTGTAGAAGTATAGCATGTGCAAGTGAAGTCTTGAATTCAAAAGTAATGAATGAAATCACACATAGGTCTATACTAGTTTGACAAAGCTCAATGTGAAGAAAAATAGCATATGCATAAGGTCTATCAATGTAATGTATCATATGGCTTTGGTAGGTATTTCCAATCAAATGAGAGTAACATAAATCTTTTTTGAATTTCTCCGGAAATCTAAGTTCCACTTTCAAACTAGGAGTAGCAGTCCTATCACTATATCATATCTCACAACAACTTAGAATTGGATTAAGATTTTGCTACCCACAATTTCTAAATCAAGGCAATAGTAATTCTAGCCAATGAAATAAATACTTTGGAGAGTAGTAAGTTGTAAACTAGAGACTTAGGAAAATTAAAACAGGGCAACTATTCATCATTTCATCTATGTGAATTCCAAACCATTCTTACCGCACATCTTTTATTTTATTGACCTAACCTATACTACATTATTATTAATCTCTTTTTTTTAGATGCAAATGTGGTGGAAAGAAAAAATAAAACAATGGAATGCAAATGGGATGTGATACAAGTTACCTCAAATGGGGGTCCTCCCCCAAGCTTGTTCTTGGTCAAGGTCCACGATAGGGGTTGAAACCCTAACGACGGATGTAGGCCACGAGGTTGGCCTAACCTTGTTGCAGCATGGCTTTAACATTGGAGGGGTTGAGTGTCAATGTTGGATTGCCTTCCATGGGTTTCATGAGTGTGGTCGAGGAGAGTGTTGTCGATGTCGCTCATCCACACTTAAGGGTTTCCATAGGTTGGATGTACCTTATTATTCCTTGGCTAAGGTAGTGATAACCCATCGCACAAAGCCATGACATGCACTCAATATGCGTTGAGTGTGTTCTGTCATTCTTTGAGTAAGGTGTATCATACCTTCTGTCCATAAAGGAATAACTTGTACCTCTCATGCATTGGGTGTTATCCGTCATTCCTTGGCTAAGGTAATGCCACAAAGGAGTGACATGTATCCAACATATGTTGAGTACGATCCATTATTCCTTGGCTAAGGTACAACGTACCTATAACTATAAAGGGATGACGTGCATTCAACATGGGTTGAGTGTGATCCATTGTTCCTTGGTTAAGGTATAAAATACCTTCTAGCCACATAGGAACAACTTGCACCCAATATACATTGGATGTGATCTTTTCATTCCTTGGTTAAGGTGCATCATACCTTTTAGCCATAAAAGGAGTAACATACATCCAATGATGGTGGCAATTCCTTTGAGCTTGAATGAGTGCTTATAATAGTTGAGAGCATAATGCTTGCACATATTCGTAGCAGCCCATTGGTTGCTCATGGAGGCTTTCCATGTCAAATCTCCGACCTCGTATAGTTACGGTTGACCTTCGGGCTTAATTTCCGATAGGTAGCAACCGTCCTAATTTACTCATTGGCCAAGAGATGTTGAAATGGAATCCTCTTAGGATTTCCAACAATCGGATCTTTGAATGCCTGCATAGTTATTTTACTCCTGCAAACTTCCTCTCTATGATAGAGAGGGATGGTTAGCTCTAGATACTTGTACAAATGAATTTTGGGTTGGGTAACCGAATCTTCATTTGTACGCATTAGGAAAAACAAGACCAAAGATGCATTGTGTCCAATTTCCATTGTATCCATGAACAATGTATGGATCATTGCTAGGAGTGGAGCTTTATGGGTAAATCAAGTTGCACATTTTCTAAAGCTCCAACTCATAGCAATGCAAGTGATATAAATACACTACATGGATCCATTAATATTGTAAAATTTCTAACCATCATAGTTTTTTAAAAGAGCAAATATTTATTATTTTGGTCATGGCAAAAAGATTCTCAACTTTATCCTCCTGAACATTTTTAATTTCTTGCCTAGGAATTTGAAATTTAGTGATCCATGGATGAATGAGTTTCAAATATAATTATGGACATCACTATTCCTAGGTTGCTACATACCAATTCAACCATTAAGTAATTCCATAAGCATTACCTAGGCACAAAATGTCTAAGTCAATGTTACCAATGCTTGTGAAATTCAAAGTACTTGTTTAAATTTATTCCTAAGTAAGGTGACATTCCTTTTTGAAGAATCAAAAAAGCAATGCCAACACTTACTCTCGTGAGGTTGCATAATTATTGAATGATGAGAAGGTGTAAACCTTCCTTACCAATGTAAGCAAAAGTCTTTCAATCCTAATGCAATTCAAACAACGGAAAATTTTAAACTTGTACCTCTATTGAAGAGCAGTCCAGGTTGAAAATCATTGTGTGAGAAACTCACGACCATGAATTTTGGTGTAGACTTCATGTTCAATGCCAAGTTGAGGTTGGAGTTGAATGGGCTTCATCTTGCTCCTCCCTTGGGCCACCATCTTGAGCTGTAACACCCTCATTTTCATGCATCATGCCCTGCATCCATCATTAAATATGTTTAACATTAAGTAACATAAAAAAGGAACAAGTTTAAAATGAATTTAGAGCAAAACCGCACTTAACAACTCTGGGAAGTGCGGACTAGTCCGTTTTTGGTGCGGACTAGTCCGTTTCTCTCTGACCTTCATCGGACTAGTCTGTTTTTACTACGGACTAGTCTGATTTTTACTCAGGACACTTTCGGACTTGTTCGGTCTTGTGCAGACTAGTCCGGTGTTCCAAATCCTTGGAAATTTTGCCAAGTCCCTGGACGTGTCCAGACTTGTATGGTGTTCCACCGGACTTGTCCATTTTTTCTTCTGACTAAAATCGGACTTGTCCAATTTCCGCCAGACTTATCTGATTTTCCTCTGACCAAGTTCAGACTTGTTCGATTATAGTCTGGACATGTCTGATATCTCTCTGTCCAACTTCAGACTAGTCTGGGCCTTTTGCGGACTTGTCCGATAAATCGCGACTCTGAGTTGATCCTTTGTTTCTTGGGTTTCACTTTAAGTGGGCCTAGGGACATCGTGCCTAACTTTTAGAGCCCATGTGGGACTCTAAACCGACCCCTACTCATATCAAACTCGAAATCCACCCAACCCTAGCATTCCACCTCTATATAAACAACCTCACCCCTTGACTTGACATCTATTTGCCACTTTTCCACCACACCCAAACCCTTGCTCGTGAATAGCCGCCACCAAGGAGGGAGAAGGAGATCTAGAGCAAGAAGAAGAAGAGGAGGAAACGAAAGAGGGTCAAGATCTCCATCAAGTTTCATTCTACATCACCAATTCACCATCAAGTTCTTCATTAACCCTAGATCGCCAAGATCCAAGTGTTGCCTCCAAGATCCTTGATTAATTGGAGTTCTAAAAACCTGGTATACCTTCTACTTCCTCTTACTTACGTGAACTCAACCCCATTTCTCCAAATTCACGTCGATCTAGAAAACCCTAGTTTGCTAGTTCTGCGAAGTACAGACTAGTCTGGTCCCTAGTGGACTAGTCCGATTTTTCTGGTTAAATTATGTTGAGTTAATTCTAAAATTAGATCGAATCAAATCCAAACATGCATGAATTGTTAGAAGCTATTATAACTAGTTAGTAAACATTAAAAGCAACTCATTAACAAGTTCCACCTTGCATTTGCATTAATCATGGATGTCATGTCATATAGAGTAATATTTGTGCACTCTTTGATTGTGTTTCTTGTCTTGTATATTTATTGTGCGGATTAGACGGATTTGCGCTGGAGAGTGCCGCAGAGGATCTCCAGCACCAAGAGTTTGAAGGCTTTGACCCGAATCAATCCCAAGAGCAAGGCAAGTGTCCTTGAACATATTGATCCTATTTTGACAATAAATGTTTTATTTGCAAAATTGCATGCTTGTGTCAATTTGATGGGAAATCCTATTATAGGAAGTTTACTAGTTTTGCTTAACCAACCTTTGTCACCTAGAATTCATGGTAGAGAGTCGGGAAGGGCTTTTTACCTTTCTGCTACGCTTAATTAATTGGGATGGGAAAACAAGTACACAATCTAATTATGCATTAATGGGATTATGGTTAACATGAACTAGTTAATATGATATGGTAATGGGTGATCTAGGCAAGCCTGGTATGTGGATGGGTTGGATGTTATGGTGGTTTGTTTGCTTTATATCTAAGGACCAGTTCATGGAGCGACCATCCAGGATTTACAGTGCCACCACGAGGCCAAGTATGGGTGTGATTTAGCTGATTCATTAGGGCTTTGCCACTGCTGTTTGGACCATTAAGGATGCTCGAGGAAGGGATAGACGGATTGGGTTTGTTGATGATTGGTGGTACTACCCTAGGATCCGAATGGCTCAAGAGGGGGCCCTTGGTTGAAGATGTGCTCAGTTGGAGGCATCGCCACCGGTGAAACCTCGGTGGGGTCTAAATAGGCTAGTAATCCCTTTGTAAAGGCTAATTTTTTATCTCTTGGCCACACACTGACGGAAGTGTGAGATGGAATAACAGAGGTTCTAGTCGTTGAAAGGTGATGAAATCACAAACACGTGGGTAAAGTGGTACAAACTCTGTGGAGTCTAATAAAACTATCATGATAGTTGTGCTCCCGGTTATGAGCAACCTATACCCTCACATGATTAGAGGAAGCGTGGATTTGGGATGGTTTGGTAATTGTTATGGGATGGTATTATGGTTTTTGGTATTGATTATGGTTATTTGTAATGTGAAATCTGGAATATGGATGATGGTAATGAATATGGACTGATATTATGATGACTACATGGTTTATAATGGGTTTACTTCACATACATGTAATAAATTGCTTTTTCAAATGTTTTAATGTACTTTTATCACTTAGCCATTATTTTATCATCATTTGAATCAGCTACATGTCATACTTTCCACACTTGCTGAGTACGACATGTACTCACCCTTGCAATTCCCCCACCAACAGTTGCAGGTCAGGATTGGGAGTATAACGATGATAATGCGGAGTTCTAGGTCGTTACTACCGTTAGCTTTGCATGTGGAGTGTTGGAGCTGCGCTATACCCTTTTGCTTATGCTGCTTAGTTGCTTGGTTTGCTCAGTTTAGTTATTTTCGCTACATTAGTTGAAACTTGTCATCAATTTTTATTAGAGCTTGTATTCGAGGATATTATGAATTCTGTAATAAAAGTGCTTAATTAATCTTGTCCTGTAGTAATTTTATGTATATCCTTTTGTGATTGCACTCGTGTATGTGTGTTGAACGTCCTGGGCACACATATGCGTTCACTTGGTTCATTTTCAGAAGCGGGTGTCACAAATTGGTATTAGAGCCACAGGTTGACCGTAGGACACAACCTAGATAGAAGGGACACTTTAGAGCACATAGGAACACTCAGGAATCGATGTGTTTTTGTTTGTTGTGTTGTTTGCTATATATTGTTTTTGTTTGTTGTGTTGTTTGCTATATATTGTTTGCTTGTGTGCTTAGTAAAGGATTTTGGGATGCTTTAGCATTGCCATGTCCATGTAGGATAGTATAGGTAGTTGCTTAGTTTCATATTCCTTGATGCATATAGTTGGGGTTTGTTCTATCTCTCCTTTCCTACCTCGCTCAACTCTACTTCAATGTAAGAAGGACACAACTAGAAGATTCACTATTTCAGACAAAAACTACATGGAAGATGAGAACAAAGATAGTATGTCCAAGAGTAAGTGTTAGAATAAGGGGGTAGAATTCCTCGCCAACCTTATTGATTTGGATTCACAAGGATTGGACAAGAGGGGATGTTCTTGGCTTGGAAGTTGACCGACAAGGACGTCGGTGTTCTAAGGGGGGAGGATTGTGACATCCTACTTGGAATGGATTGGCTACAGAAGCACGATGGAGCAATTCAGTGTGTCACCAAGACCGCGAAACTGACAATGACGAGGGATTCAACTTTGAAATTAATGTGTCACAATAAAACATCGAAGGACATAACGCTACATATTCAGCCATGTGTTCAATAACCTAACATTGTGCGAAGTGTGCCAACGAGTGAAGGCGAAACATCAAAGGCCAGCTGGATTATTGCAGCCGTTGAAGATTCCGGAGTGGAAGTGTGAAGAAATTGGTATGGACTTTATAGTCAGATTACCGTGAACTCAGTCCACTTATGACTCCATATGGGTAATTGTCGATCGGTTGACTAAGTCGGCTCATTTCATCCCTATCAAGACCAAGTATACAGCTGCACAATTGGCCGAAATATACATGGAGCATATTTTGTGCTGACATGGGGTACAAAGAAGATAGTCTTGGATAGAGGTTCCCAATTTACCTCCAGGTTCTGGCAAAAATTGCATGAAGCTCTGGGAACAAGGTTGAATTTCAGCTCAACATATCACCCTCAAACGGATGGAAAAACTGAGAGGACCAATCAGATTTTAGAGGATATGTTAAGAGCTTGTGCTTTGAAGCGTGGAAGAAGTTGGGACAAGAGCTTGCCATATGTGGAATTCTCATACAACAACAGTTACCAAGCAAGTTTGAAGATGTCACCATATGAGGCACTATATGGAAGAAAGTGTAGGACACCATTGTTTTGGAATGAGACAGGGGAGAATCAAGTATTTAGCCCTGATGTGTTGCAAGAAGCTAAAAACAAGTTCAGATTATTCGCAAAAACTTGAGGGCTGCTCAATCAAGACAAAAAGCCTATGCAGACAATAGGAGAAGAAAACTAGCCTTTGAAGTGGGAGACTTCGTTTACCTCAAAGTGTCACCATTGAGAGGTCATAAGAGGTTTAACATAAGAGGCCATTTAGCACCTCGATACATTGGACCATTCAAGATTTTGGACAAAAGAGGAGAAGTAGCATATAAGTTGGAGATGCCAGCTCACTTATCGGATGTTCATGATGTCTTTCATGTTTCCCAACTCAAGAAGTGCTTGAGGGTACTGGAAGAACAAGTACGAATGGAAGAATTGGAATTAGAGATAGATTTGACTTATGCCGAGCGACCGGTCAAAATCTTGGAAACCAAGGAGAGAGTCACAAGAAACAAGATTATTAGATGGTTTAAAGTTCAATGGAAGCATCACACAGAATTGGAAGCAACATGGGAGTTGGAGGATGATCTTACAACAACAACAACCAAGCCTTTGTCCCAAACAAGTTGGGGTCGGCTAGAAATGAAACCCAACAATTTTGAAGAAAAGTAAAAGAAAATAAGATGAAAGTAAAAAAAAGAGTAAAAAATCTACATTTTATTTATTCTAGAAACGGGTTAATAAGAAACAAGATAAGAGTAACAAATTCTGAATAAACTAAGATTCTGGCACATGAATTGCTAATTTCCATGCAGTCCTATCATGAGCCAAATCTCTAGGTATGTCCCACACCTTTAAATCTCGTTTCACCGCCTCCTTCCATGTCAACCTTGGTCGACCTCTACCCCTCCTAAAATTTTCTCCACTCTTTATAATCCCACTGTTAACCGGTGCTTCTGGAGGTCTCCGCTGGATATGCCCAAACCACCGTAGGCGATGTTGGACTAGCTTCTCCTCAATCGGTGCCACCCCTACCCTATCACATATTACTTCGTTCCTAATTTTGTCTCTTCTTGTGTGACCGCACATCCACCGTAGCATGCGCATCTCCGCAACACTCATTTGTTGGACATGTTGCCTTTTAGTTGGCCAACATTCTGCTCCATACAGCATCGCAGGTCTGATCACCGTCCTATAGAATTTTCCTTTCAATTTTTGTGGAACTTTCTTATCACATAAGATTCCAGATGCTTGTCGCCACTTCATCCACCCGATCTTGATCCTGTGGCAAACATCTTCGTCAATATCACCATTGCTTTGTAACATAATGATCTTAAGAAGGATTTTCCCTATCTCTTCTATTCTGCGTCGAATCTCGAGGGCGAGATTCATTTAAAGGGGGGTAGGTTTGTAACATCCTCATTTTCATGCATCATGCCCTGCATCCATCATTAAATATGTTTAACATTAAGCAACATAAAAAGGAACAAGTTTAATATGAATTTAGAGCAAAACCGCACTTAACAACTCTGGGAAGTGCGGACTAGTCCGTATTTTGTGCGGACTAGTCCAATTTCTCTCTGACCTCCATCGGACTAGTCTGTTTTTGCTGCGGACCAGTCTGTTTTTCCCTATATACACTTTCGTACTTGTCCGGTCTTGTGCGGACTAGTTCGGTGTTCCAAATCCTTGGAAATTTTGCTAAGTCCCTAGACGTGTCCGGACTTGTCTGGTGTGCTAGCGGACTTGTCCGTTTTTCCTCCGACTAAAATCGTACTTGTTCGGTTTTGGCCAGACTTGTCTGATTTTCCTCTGACCAAGTTCAGACTTGTCTGATATAGTCCGGACTTGTCCGATATCTCTCTGTCCAACTTTGGACTAGTCCGGTAAATCGCGACTCCGAGTTGATACTTTGTTTCAAGACTTTTTTCTTGGGTTTTACTTTAAGTGGGCCTAGGGACGTCGTGCCTAACTCTTTTAGAGACCATGTGGGACTCTAAACCGACCCCTACTCATCTCAAACTCGAAATCCGCCCAACCCTAGCCTTCCACCTCTATATAAACAACCCCACCCCTTGACTTGACATCTATTTGCCACTTTTCCACCACACCCAAACCCTAGCTCATGAATAACTGCCACCAAGGAGGGAGAAGGAGACCTAGAGCAAGAAGAAGAAGAGGAGGAAAAGAAAGAGGGTCAAGATCTCCATCAAGTTCTTCATCAACCCTAGATCGCCAAGATCCAAGTGTTGCCTTCAAGATACTTAATTAATTGGAGTTCTAAACACCTGGTATACCTTCTACTTCCTCTTCCTTACGTGAACTCAACCCCGTTTCTCCAAATTCACGTCGATCTAGAAAACCCCAGTTCGCTAGTTCCGCGAAGTGCAGACTAGTCCGGTCCCCAGCGGACTAGTATGATTTTCCTGGTTAAATTGTGTTGAATTAATTCTAAAATTAGATCGAATCCAATCCAAATATGTATGAACTTGTTAGAAGCTATTAGAACTAGTTATTAAACATTAAAAGCAACTCATTAGCAAGTTCCACCTTGCATTTGCATTAATCATGCATGTCATGTCGTATAGAGTAATATGTGTGCATTCTTTGATTGTGTTTCTTGTCTTGTATGTTTATTGTGTGGATTAAATGGATTTGCGCTAAAGAGTGTCGCGGAGGATCTTCAGCACTAAGAGTTTGAAGGCTTTGACCTGAATCAATCCCAAGAGCAAGGCAAGTGTCCTTGAACATATTGATCCTGTTTTGACAATAAATGTTTTGTTTGCAAAATTGCATGTTTGTGTCAATTTGATGTGAAATCCTATTACAGGAAGTTTACTATTTTTGTTTAACCAATCCTTGCCACCTGGAATTCATGGTAGAGAGTTGGGAAGGGCTTTTTACTTTTTTGCTACGCTTAATTAATTGGGATGGGAAAACAAGTAGGCAATCTAATTATGCATTAATGGGATTATGGTTAACATGAACTATTTAATATGATATGGTAATGGGTGATCTAAGCAAGCCTTGTATGTGGATGGGTTGGATGTTATGGTGGTTTGCTTGCTTTAGATCTAAGGACCAGTTCGTGGAGCGACCATCCAGGATTTATAGTGCCACCACGAGCCAAGTATGGGTGCGGCATAGGTGATTAATTAGGGCTTTACCAGTGCTGTTTGGACCATTAAGGATGCTCACAGAAGGGTAGTCGGATTGGGTTTGTTGATGATTGGTGGGTCTACCCTGGGATCCAAATGGCTCAAGAGGGGGCCCTTGGTTGAAGATGTGCTCAGTTGGAGGCATCGCCACCGGTGAAACCTCAATGGGGTCTAAATAGGCTAGTAATCCCTTTGTAAAGGCTAATTTGTGATCTCTTGGCAACACAACGATAGAAGTGTGAGACGGCATAATAGAGGTCCTAGTCACTGAAAGGTGATGAAATCACAAACATGTGGGTAAAGTGGTATAAACTCTACAGAGTCTAATAAAACTATCATGATAGCCGTGCTCCCGGTTATGAGCAACCTGGACCCTCACATGATTAGAGGAAACTTGGATTTGGGATGGTTTGGTAATGGTTATGGGATGGTATTATGGTTTATGGTATTGATTATTGTTATTGGTAATGTGAAATTTGGAATATGGATGAGGGTAATGAATATGGACTGGTATTATGATGAATACATGGTTTATGATGGATTTACTTAACATACATTTAATATATTGCTTTTTCAAATGTTTTAATGTACTTTTGAACACTTAGCCATTATTATATCGTCATTCGAATCAGCTACATTTCATACTTTCCACACTTGCTGAGTACGACATGTACTCACCCTTGCAATTCCCCCACCAATAGTTGCAGGTTAGGATTAAGAGTATAGCGATGATACTGCGGAGTTCTAGGTCGTGTCTACCGTCAGCTTTGCCTATGGAGTGTTGGAGTTGCGCTATACCCTTTTGCTTATGCTGCTTAGTTGCTTGGTTTGCTCAGTTTAGTTATTTATGCTGCATTAGTTGAAACTTGTTATCAATTTTCATTAGAGCTTGTATTCAAGAATATTATGAATTCTGTAATAAAAGTGCTTAATTAATCTTGTCCTGTGGTAATTTTTCGTATATCCTTTTGTGATTGCACTCATGTATGTGTGTTGAACGTCCTGGGCACACATATGCGTTCACTTTGTTTATTTTCGGAACTGGGTGTCACATGAGCATTCCTCCACCATGATCTCAAAATGAGATTGATGGAGGGATATGCACGTGATGAGGCCTTCCAACCCCTTTACAAGTTTTATCCTGGCTGCACTAAAATCAAGAACAAACAAAACAACTCGAAAACGGGTTACGTTAGCTCAAAAGCATGTTGTACCGCTTGTCCAATTGTTTTGCCAAACTTGAAATAACTTGCAAATGCATTGAATATTAAGAGAAATGTTTTTGGTTTGAATTAGGAAGATGAATTCAAGTGGTTACGCCCAAGGTTCATATCCAAATAAATTTATTTCCTAATTAAAAATCTAAGTTTTATGTTGGTTGGAAATTTACTTTCCAACATGCAAGTGTTGAAATTCAAACATGATAAATGCAAATGCAAGATTTGATGAGAAATTCAAACATGCAATTGAGAAAACAAATATGAGGTAATTATCAATTAACCTTGACCCCTTTGTAGGTGATAGCCTTTGGAGTTGTGTTTGGAAGGAAGAATCCTCATGGATCCTAGGGAAATGATTCCCCAAATGGCCCATGTTGACTTGGATTTTCACAAATCGTGTGAATATCCATAGCTTGGATCATCCAAAGACTTGTCCATTAGCTTGATCTTCATGATACTTCAATGGGAGGTGTAGTTCCATAGCTACCATGTCCACCTTGCTAAATGGTGTGCATGCTAAGCTAAGGAACTAGAGCATTCTTCAATCCACCCCTTGAGTAAAGACCATATTCTCATCCATGATGAATGAGTATAGGGTTTCTTCAGTGCCATCATGAATGTGGTCATGGATTGGTGGAACCAACCCATGACATGAGTGTTCGATGAAGAGCCAACAATCCATCCCATGGTGGAGGCAAATCAACAAGAACTCTTGGAGCCTCGCCCAAGCTTGGGAATGGATGTCTTTGGCTTCTACTGGAAGCTGAAATTCTTCCATGAGAGGCAATGGTGTTGCCTAGCGGACATTTGTTGAGGTACGCCTTGAATCATCTAGTTGAGCACTTGCATCCTCGTTGGCCATCCCATTAAATGGGTTAGCCAACACTACCCTAATTTCACACAAAAGTAGAAAACAAACAATGGTAATTCTGTCTAATAACTATTAGTACGTATAGCTTAATCACAAGTGATAGCTATCCTTCACTTCCTTTGCCTTCCCCGGCAACGGCGCCAAAAATTATTGTTGATAGCTACTAAAAAAACACTAACAAATCATCTCCGACAAAGGCGCCAGAAATGCTTGTTGACGTTTCTTACGTCAGAGATCATCTCTCGAAAGAGATGAGGTCCGCAAGCGCAAGGAAACTATCGAGTAGCTTTTCACCCAAGAGTATTCCCAAGGGTATCGTATTTATCCCAAAGGAATATGGTGATGTAAAGTAAACACTATTATTATGTTCAAGGTATAGGGTACTAAATGTTTATCAGAATAGGGTTAAGTTGATCGTAGGGGTAGTGTGACACACAACTAAGCAATCTACTCTAAGGGTAAGATTGTCCTAGCGAGGGTTAGACTACGAGATGGAGATACTCCTACTGTGCTCTAATTACTCATATACATAGCCTAATAAAGTGTAAGACGTATGTGTTCTGAATACATTGGCTTGTAGTAAATACACTTGCTTTGACGATAAAAGTTTTGAATATCACCAAAACACCTTTTTATTAAGATCCTGCTAGTTTTGTAAGCTCCGGCGGGAGCTTGGTTATACTAGTTTTGGTAAGTTTCGGCGCTAGGTTCTACTAGCTTTTGTTAGCTCCGGCTCAAGGTCCGGGTTGCTCTGGCAAGGTCCGGAACTTGACCGCAATGCTTCTGTTTTTCATTTGCAATGTTTCGTACTTGCTTTACATCTCTGGAAAGATTGCTTATTATTCATTTGCTAAGTCTTTGGTGCATTTTTGGTTGACATGGATGATATTGTGTTACTGTGGTTTTGCAACATGCTTATGTGAGGTTCTCACGTAAGGTGTTGTGTTCGGAACTGACGTGAGTCAAGTCGAGAACTTGGGCTCGTATCGATTGGTTGTTTATTCATGTGCAGGTGTTGCTTGAGTTCAAGACATGGCTGGTGACGGGATCCATTGGACTAGTCTCAGAGAGGAGATGAGGTTCCAACAACCAAATTCAGGAGGAATTGTGGTTGAGCTGATTAGGAGGTTGCGCAGCATGATTGAATCAAGAACAATGCATGTGAAGGTATCGTGGACGTCATTGGAAGATGTTTGCACGTGTGCAAGGAGTGCATGGACGTGGCTATATGGTTCCGAGATGTGATGAAGAGATGTGGACGTAAAGATTTGGTCGGAAAGGTCCAACCGACTAGGTTATGGACTCAGGATGCGGCTGAGTCGGGTTTGACTCAAATATGGAAAGATTTGAGTTGGTTATGATAGGATTTCGTGTGGGTCACGAATTTGAGTTGTTTAGGAATGTGGGATACGTTCCTAAGGTGTTTGGAAGTCTTAAGATTGCTTCTATTTGCGTATAGAAGAATCTTGAGCAGTTATGGAAAGTTACGATTTGTGAACAGAGTAGGATTAGGTTCCTGATTTGAGTTGAGTTGGCTTTCGAGCTGGTTATATAAGCAAGGGAGCCCAGAGCTCGTGGTGCACGAATTTGGGGCTGTTCCGCTTGTGTTCTATTGAATAAAATTCGTAGTTTGAAGGAACTTTTGTGCCTTGTTCGTCCGACTTGTTCCAGACAAGTTTTACTCGTCGAGTTTCTGGACAGCACTACCTTTCGTCGGTGGTTTTGTCATAACTCGAGTTTTACAGGTACAATTGACGTGATTATTTTTGGGTTGTCTTCACAACTTGATTATCTATCATATGTCAACATTTCACAGTCATTGGGTTTGTGGTCTATGATCTACACGAGTTTCTTTGCAGCGTTCCAGAACTATTTTTCTTTCTCGGGTAGGACAGATTGACCTTTGTTTGATCTTTCGATCATAACTTGAGTTTTTCTTGACGGATTTGAGTGATTCGTGTTGTGTTGTCTTCGTGACTTGGTTCTCTCTGATATCTATCACTTTTTTCATGGTGAAACATGTTTAGATTAGTCTCACACACGATTTCTTTAACAGGTTGTTTTTCTGCCGAAGGGGTTGGGGTTTAATTGTTTCCGCTGCGTAAGATTTTTTAAATCTACCACTCACCCCCCCCCTTTGGTATCTTTTCACGTGCTCTTCGATCCTACAATTGGTATCAGATCCACGGTGCTCTAATCTTTGTGATTTGCACGTGTTTTTGACTAATCATCATGGAGAAGTACTCTATCAAACCTTGTGTGTTCGCTGGTATTTATTTTCAGGTTTGGAAGGCACGCATGGAGGCTTTCATCCAGGCACAAGGCTTTGCAATATGGGAGAAGGTATACAAGCCTTACGAAGTGTCATCAAACAATCATGTTACAGCTACAAATCTGAGAGATGTCGACAACAACAACAAGGCTCGGAACTTGATCATACAAGGATTAACACAAAGCGACTTCGACCGTGTTGCACACATCCGATCTGCATACGATGTGTGGAAAGCACTTTGTGACTACCATGAAGGATCCAACACGATCAAAGAGGTAAGGCAAGACATGTTCAAGAAAGAATACATGCGCTTCGAGATGCAACCCGGTGAGTCTATTGATGACCTTTTTGCTCGCTTTAATAAGAATCTCAGCAACTTGCATAGTGTCAATATTAATTTTTCAGATGCTGAAAATGCTAGGCAATTGCTAAGTGCATTAGATATGTCAATTTGGGAGATGAAAGTCACATCTATTCGATAATCTACTGTCATGAGTTCACTTACTTTAGATGTGCTATATTCCAAGTTAAAAACTCATGAAATTGACATAATCTCACGAAAGAACCCCAACAAGTCTATTGCTTTTGTTTCTCAACATGGCATGCCTAGTTCCGGTCAAACATCATCTTGTGGTACACTTGCTTTGCTGCCCTCTCTAACCCTTGAACAGATTGAGGAGTTTCCAGAGGAGGAGCTAGCGCTCATCTCTACCCGGTTCTCAAAAGCATTGCAAAATGTGAGAACTAGAAGGAGAGGAAGCTTCAGACCTCAACGATGCTTTGAATGTGATAAGACAGGACATTTTCATTCAGATTGCCCTAACTTTCAGTTCCTACTTCCCGGGATGAAAAGAAAATAAGAACGAAGCACTCCTCTGTAAAAGATACGAAGAAAAAGAAGGGTTTTACAGGTCATCAACTAGTGAACAGTTTTATCTCCGCACTCCAGGAACTTGGCTCAAGCGACGTGGACATTGGAAGTGACGAAGATGATTTGGCAAACTTGTGCTTTATGGCGGGCAAGTCAAGATCAAGAGGAGGCAGAACACAACAGCGACAATAAAGAGGTATGTCCTACTTGCGAAGAAATGTGTGATGCTATTTCTTGTGCCACTATTATTGTTAAGAAAAAGGACAAAAAGCTTAGGGATAGTGCTGCTAAAATTGAATCACTAGAATCTGAAATCAATTGTTTAAAAACTTTGATTCCTAGTGATGATGCATGTCCCTCATGTGATTTAATATATGAACAATTGTCCTCATTAATAAGTGCGCACACCTCCACACTTGAGTTAGAAATTGAAAAGAACAAAGAGCTTGCTGCACTTAATGATAAAAACTTGAAAGATGCTAGCTGTTCTACAATTGATTTGCATTTTTCTACTTGTGATGATCTTGATAAGAAACTACAGGATGCTATGAATGAAATTTCTATATTGAACAATGCTTTACGTTCTCATGAAGTTAAATTTTGTTCCAATTGCAAACCAAAAGGAAAAACTTCATGTGAAAATTGCATTGATCTGTCCAATAAACTTGATAACATGAATAAGAAATTTGATCGGTTTTGTAATGGGAATAAGAACCTAAACTTGCTGTTGAATTCATCCAAGTCTTGCAATGATAAAACTGGTTTAGGTTTTGATTCTCATGCTCATGCTAAGGCACATCCACCTAAAAGTGTAAAGTCATTAGGAAGTGGTTTGATTCAAACAGTTCCTAAACAAAAATAAGTGGTTTTCAAATCTGCAGGAGTATTGTCTCACTCGGTTTCAAATAAAAATATTGTTTGCTCATCTAGACATGAACACAAACTTAAATTTCATTGTACCTACTATGGTAGAGATGGTCATGTCATAGATTTTTGTTATAGACTAGCTAAACAACAGAAAAGGGAAAGAATAGTTGCCTCATAACTTTCATGCAAAATTTGCTGCACATATTGAACCGAATGTACAACCTGCTGTTTTGAGTCAAAAACATTCAAAGTTTACCTCCGGACCTTCTGTTTTTGCCTCCGGAGCTACTGATTTTTGTGCTATACAAGTAACACCTTATAGGTCAGTAGTTAAGAATAAAAAATCTCAAACTTTGACTCATAAACCTGTTGTTTTATCTCAGCTTTCGCGTGTTTTTCTTGCTGCACATCGCGTGACTCAGTACTGGATTCCTAAATGCCTTTTGACTAACCCCAGTATTGAGTCATCGACATATTGTGCTTCTATGTAGGTTACACGTTTGAGGAAGGAGAACATTTGGATCATGGATTCAGGTTGCTCACGCCACATGACCGGTAACAAAAATTGGTTCTCCTCCCTCTCTTTTGTGTCATGTGTAGATAATGTTACTTTTGCCGATAATTCTTCAACTCCTATAATTGCTAAGGGTTCGGTTAGAGTAAATGATCACTACACTTTGAAGGATGTGGCACTTGTCAAAATTTTTAAATACAACTTTCTTTCTGTTTCACAATTGCTAGATGAAAATCTAGAAATTATTTTCAATAAAAATTGTTGCAATGTTGTAAGTTCAAATAGTGAGCCTATTTTTAACAAGTCTCGGTTTGGAAGAGTTTTTAAAGCTGAATTTGATATGTCTTCCTCTAAGCATAGGTGTCTAGTTGCTAATGATTCAAAGGACCTATATTTTTGGCATCGTAGACTTGGTCACGTAGGCTTTGATCACCTAACGCGTGTTAGTGCTCTTGATCGCATACGTGGGCTGCCTAAGCTTAAAGGGGACAAAGAAATTGTGTGCTCTTCTTGTAGACATGCTAAGATGGTTGCAGGTTCACATACCTCTCACAATGATCATGACAACTGAACCATGTCAACTTTTGCATCTTGACACCGTAGGACCTTCACGTGTTCAATCCTTCGGAGGTAAATGGTATGTACTTGTGATTGTTGATGATTATTCTAGATACTCTTGGGTTTACTTTATGGCGTATAAGAATGAAGTTTTTAGTCACTTTAGAACTTTTATTGCTCAGATTATCAATTGATTACCCAGGATCTTTAAAGGCAATTAGAAGTGATAATGGAACTGAATTTAAAAATCAATCTTTTGATCACTTTTGTGCTGAAAATAGAATAGTCATCAATTTTCTTCACCATATGTACCTCAACAAAACAATGTTGTAGAAAGAAAGAACAGAACCTTAGTTGAGATGGCTAGGACTATGCTTGATGAATATCAAACTCCTAGGAAATTTTGGGCTGGTGCGTTAGCAACCGCTTGTTACGTCTCAAATCGTGTTTTCTTGCGTGCTAAGCTAGGTAAAACACCATATGAGCTCCGGTTTGGACATAGGCCTAGTGTTACACACTTTCGGGTCTTTGGTTGCAAATGCTTTGTTAAGAAACGTGGTAATCTTGATAAATTTGAACCTAGATCCATTGATGGCATGTTTCTTGGTTATCCATCTCATACTAGAGGCTATCGTGTGCTTTTACTTGACACTAACAAAATTGTGGAGACTTGTGAAGTGTATTTTGATGAAGCTAGCCCAGGTACTAGCTCAAACATTGCAGGTCCAGATCCATATCCGCAGGGGGGAGTATTTTCGTTGAAGATGAGGAAGAATTGGAGCTGCTGCCCGAAAATTCTGCAGCTAAAGACTTTGGTTCAGCTCTGGATGTTAATTATCAACCAGCACCGACAACCATCAATGCTGATTCAAATCATCCTCAAGTCACAAGCTCATTGATTTGTGATGAACATGAAGAAGAAGAAGCTTGTGAGACATCTGTTCCCCTACGGTTTTACAAAGATCATCTCCCACAACAGATGATTGGAAGCTTGCACGAACGAGCCACACAGTCCAGGTTTTGCGATCCAAACTCTTATGCTCATTCTGCTTTTGTTGCTTCTTTTGAACCCAAAGATATATCACATGCACTCACTAATGAATCTTGGGTTATTGCCATGCAAGAAGAGTTAGAAAATTTTGAAAGAAATAATGTTTGAAAACTTGTACCTCCACCTCAAGGTCACACTTTAATTGGAACTAAATGGGTATTTAAAAATAAACAAAGTGAGGATGGGGTTGTGGTTAGGAATAAGGCTAGGTTGGTTGCTCAAGGTTTCACTCAAGTTGAAGGTCTAGATTTTGATGAAACTTTTGCTCCTGTTGCTAGATTAGAAGCCATAAGAATTTTGTTAGCTTTTGCTGCATCTATTTGTTTTACACTATATCATATGGATGTTAAAAGTGCTTTTCTAAATGGCTACATAGATGAGGAGGTTTATGTGAAACAACCACCGGGTTTTGAAAATCCAGATTTTCCTAATCATGTTTACAAACTGTCCAAAGCCTTATACGGTCTCAAACAAGCCCCTAGAGCATGGTATGATAGGTTAAAAACATTCTTACTTGAAAAAGGGTTTACCATGGGCAAGGTTTATAAAACTCTTTTTGTGCTTAAGCATGGCAATGACTCATTATTCGTTCAAGTGTATGTGGATGATATTATCTTTGGTTGTGTTTCTCATGATCTTGTGTCCAAGTTTTCAGATATGATGAGTTTAGTATTTGAGATGAGTATGATGGGAGAACTCACGTACTTTTTGGGGCTGCAAATCAAGCAAACCAAGGAGGGTACCTTTGTGCATCAAACGAAGTATACAAAAGATCTTCTAAGGCGCTTCAACATGGACAAAAGCAAGCCTCTTTGGACACCAATGGGAACAGCAACAACACTTGGACTTGATGAAGATGGTGAACGCGTGGATCAAAAAGAATATAGAAGCATGATCGGATCACTTTTGTACCTCACGGCATCAAGACCAGACATACAATTTAGCGTATGTCTTTGTGCACGGTTTCAAGCCTCCCCACGTGCTTCACATCGTCAAGCCATCAAAAGGATTCTAAGGTACTTACATGGAACCCAAGAATTTGGCATTTTTCTTCCTTCTTCCTCAACCGTTACTTTGAAAGATTTTTCGGACGCTGATTTTGGGGGTTGTAGGATTGATAGGAAAAGTACTTCCGGTGCTTGTCATTTTCTTGGTAATTCTCTTGTTGCTTGGTCCTCTAGAAAACAAAATTTAGTTGCACAATCCACAGCTGAATCTCAATATGTAGCTGCTGCTAGTGCTTGCTCACAAATTCTTTGGATTGTTCAAACACTTAAGGACTATGGGGTTGATCTAGATAGTGTTCCACTGTTCTGTGATAACACTAGTGCAATTTGCATTGCTAAAAACCCCGTGCAACATTCTAGAACTAAGCACATTGACATCAGGTATCACTTTCTCTGAGATAATGTTGAAAAAGGAAACATTGTGCTTCACCATGTAGATACCGAACAACAATTGGCTGACATTTTTACAAAACATTTGGATTTCACTCGTTTTTGTTACATTCGTAGTGAAATAGGGGTTATGCATCCTCATGGCTTAAATTGAGGGGGAGTTTTGAAACTTGGGAAGTCTATGTGTGAATTTGAAATTAAAATAATATGAGCATAGTATTTCATACATATATGACTTTGTGATTCCTTTTACATGCTGAAAGTTCTTACTACATTACTCGTGTTATACATTTTGTAGTTTTTGCCATGTCTAGTAATTGGAATAATTACATACACTAAAACTGGTCATGGTCAAACTTTCTTGCTGTTTTTAACTTGTTACATGTTCACAAGTGCTTTTAATCATTAAGAATTAATCAAGTAATCAACTCACATGTTGAGTTTTTATGAACAAATATAAATTGAGAAAATATCAAGAGAATATGCATGATCGCACTTCTTCTTTTGAGATGGATTATCAATGCACTTAGATATGAACTTGGAAGAAGTTGTGTATGACTAAAACCATGTTCTTAAGCTTCTGATTGTCAAATGATATAGGCTTGGCTTGGTTGGTTAGAATAAG
The DNA here is from genome assembly GCA_036927565.1 of Tuctoria greenei. Lineage (NCBI taxonomy): Eukaryota > Viridiplantae > Streptophyta > Magnoliopsida > Poales > Poaceae > Tuctoria > Tuctoria greenei. The sequence continues at coordinate 258,045,615 of JAYESD010000001.1, read as the reverse complement.
GCAGATGCACATATAATCTCTTGCAAATATCATATGATCTAAATTTATGCTTTGAAAATTAATAAAATGCAGCAACTAGTGTCATGATTTCAAGTTTTGAAATATTTAAGTTTGTGAGATCATGACTTACTTAAATTGAAAATTACATTTGATCTCTAGCATGGCTTACACTACTTTATGTATTTCATTGATGTGATAATGTAAGGTACTTGATAGTATGACTTGGATGAGCTTTGTTTATATGTATATGTTATAATATGCTCATAACAACTAAAGGGGGAGAGATAATTTGTTTATATGCTCATGACTTGCTGAATACATTGTCAAAGGGGGAGAGATAAGCATGAAGAGAAAGAGAATATGTGCATAAGGAGAGATAATAAAGGGGGAGGGATAATATGGGATAATTTTTGGATTTTCTTCTCATTTTACTTTTGATTTACAAAGGGGGAGAAATTGCCTTCAAAACTTTTATGTGAATAAGCTAATGTTCGGATTTTAAATGGTGTTGCCAATGCATTCATCAAGGGGGAGATTGTAAGACCTATGTGTGCTGAATACATTGGCTTGTAGTAAATACACTTGCTTTGACGATAAAAGTTTTGAATATCACCAAAACACCTTTTTATTAAGATCCTGCTAGTTTTGTAAGATCCGGCGGGAGCTTGGTTATACTAGTTTTGGTAAGTTCCGGCGCTAGGTTCTACTAGCTTTTGTTAGCTCCGGCTCAAGGTCCGGGTTGCTCTGGCAAGGTCCGGAACTTGACCACAATGCTTCTGTTTTTCATTTGCAATGTTTCGTACTTGCTTTACATCTCTGGAAAGATTGCTTAGTATTCATTTGCTAAGTCTTTGGTGCGTTTTTGGTTGACATGGATGATATCGTGTTACTGTGGTTTTGCAACATGCTTATGTGAGGTTCTCACGTAAGGTGTTGTGTTCGGAACTGACGTGAGTCAAGTCGAGGACTTGGGCTCGTATGGATTGGTTGTTTATTCATGTGCAGGTGTTGCTTGAGTTCAAGACATGGCTGGTGACGGGATCCATTGGACTAGTCTCAGGGAGGAGATGAGGTTCCAACAACCAAATTCAGGAGGAATTGAGGTTGAGCTGATCAGGAGGTTGCGCAGCATGATTGAATCAAGAACAATGCATGTGAAGGTATCGTGGACGTCATTGAAAGATGTTTGCACGTGTGCAAGGAGTGCATGGACGTGGCTACATGGTTCCGAGACGTGATGAAGAGATGTGGACGTAAAGAGTTGGTCAGAAAGGTCCAACCGACTAGGTTATGGACTCAGGCTGCGGCTGAGTCGGGTTTAACTCAAATATGGAAACATTTGAGTTGGTTATGATAGGATTTCGTGTGGGTCACAATTTTTGAGTTGTTTAATAATGTGGGATACGTTACTAAGGTGTTTGGAAGTCTTAAGATTGTTTCTATCTGCGTATAGAAGAATCTTGAGCAGTTATGGAAAGTTACAATTCGTCAACAGAGTAGGATTAGGTTATTGATATGAGTTGAGTTGGCTTTGGAGCTGGTTATATAAGCAAGGGAGCCCAGAGCTCGTGGTGCATGACTTTGGGGCTGTTCCGCTTGTGTTCTATTGAATAAAATTCGTAGTTTGAAGGAACTTTTGTGCCTTGTTCGTCCGACTTGTTCCAGACAAGTTTTACTCGTTGAGTTTCTGGACAGCACTACCTTTCATCGGTGGTTTTGTCATAACTCGAGTTTTACAGATACAATTGACATGATTCTTTTTGGGTTGTCTTCAAAACTTGATTATCTATCATCTGTCAAAATTTCATAGTCATTGGGTTTGTGGTCTATGATCTACACGAGTTTCTTTGCAGCATTCAAGAACTGTTTTTCTTTCTCGGGTAGGGCAGATTGACCTTTGTTTGATCTTTCGATCATAACTTGAGTTTTTCTTGACGGATTTGAGTGATTCGTGTTGTATTGTCTTCGTGACTTGATTCTCTCTGATAACTATCACTTTTGTCACGGTGAAACACGTTTAGATTAGTCTCACACACGTTTTCTTTAATAGATCGTTTTTCTGCCGAAGGGGTTGAGGTTTAATTGTTTCCGCTGCATAAGATTTTTTAAATCTACCATTCACCCCCCCTCTGGTAGCTTTTCACATGCTCTTCGATCCTACATAAAGTACACATGAATATGCTAATAGTGAATACTAGGGCTTAGTAGTCCAACATCTCGGGCACGGGCTTACCCTGGTGTGCCAGGCGACTCCCGCTAAGAGCCTACATCGTAGCCAAACGTGGAGGATTACATTTGACGGATAGGGCTGTCACCACCTACCGCCTACCTCTACAACCCGTGGACTACGATGCATCCAACGCTACTTAACTATCCAAGCACCACGCTTGCATGCTAAGTAAATACCTTAAGAGTTGCAATGTAATATTCATCCTAAGGCAATGACTAACCTAAACACATTGAAAAATGTTGGATCCAAGCACTAACCTATTCATATTAACATAATCATATTATTACCTAATTAGACAATAGTGATGGTTTATGATGTTTATGATAACATGATAATGGCATTATGTCTAAATCATAACAACATCTACACCTAGCACATACATGAACTCCACAATCAAACAAGAAACGCTTTGCCCAAGTATTTGAATAAAAAGAGACTAATAATACTATTATTATAATGCATAAAGTCACAAATACAAGAAAAGATACATGACCCATACCATTCCCAACTTGGACTTGGGATTAGAGGCTCCTCTCTACAGCCTAACCACCACTATGGACTTGGAGAACTAATGTATACAAGAGAGTGAATGCTCTAGTGGCGTGTGTTGAAGTAAGGGGTGAGGGGTCCTATTTATAGGTGGATAAGGGTTGGTTCCCACAACCAAAAGCACGTGAATAAGTCACCACTGACTTCCTCAAGCCGAGAGGAGCCAACACGTGGAAGCTGACCGAGTTTGGCACTAGGACCAGGTCGGCAGACTAGGGGGGTCAGTCGACCTGGTCTTTGCACCGTTTCACATGTGCTTTCTCCAAGTCACTGCCAAGTGGGTCCCATCCCTTGATATGGGTGCTACACCGTTGAATGGCCTCGGATACTTCTGTTTATGGGCCATTTGATCCATGTGGTGCCACATGTCGGTGCTTGATTGGCTGGGATGATATTTTATAGGATCCATCCCCCTGTTTCACTCCAATTCTGTATAAAATACCTGCACGCACCAATTTCTCCAAGTACAAGTGGAAATAGGTTAAATAGAAAGGTGATGTGTGCAAGAAATGATATTTCCTTCACATAATTGAGTTATATTGACGGGTGAAATTGGTATATAACAGCTGTCAACAGCGATCATGTCCACCTCTTTCAAGGTGTGCATGCCTCGCTGACGGGTTTGGAGACGCTCATAACTCCAACCCATATTGGACACCATATTCTCAATCCAATCTTTTGCCTTGGGCACCGTCAATGAGAAGAAGGCTCCTCCAACAGCAGCATCCACATAGTCACCGGCGGAAGGATTCAGCCCGTTGTAGAGATTATGTATAATGAGCCAGTCATCCATCCCATGATGGGGACAAGCTAGGATGTTCTCCTGCAACCTTTCCCGTGCCTCACGAATAGACCCCTTAGGATCTTGCTGGAAGTTGGAATTTCTTCCACGTAGGGCATTGGTTTTGCCTAACGGAAAGAACTTGGCAAGGAATCTTGTAGAACACTTCTGCCAAGTGTCTACAACACTTCGGTTTGCATAGAACCACTACTTCGCTCTCGCAAGAAGGGAGAACGGAGACAGACTAAGACAGACGACATCAGGAGAGATGTCCTTGATCTTTAAAGAGTTACAGATCTAAAGGAACTATTGCAGGTGAGTACTTGCATCCTCGTTAGTTGTTGATGTTTCTTATATCACAGATAAAAATCTGCAAGCTTGGAAACTGTCGTGTAGCATTTCACCCAAGAGTATTCCCAAGGGTATTGTATTTATCTTAAAGGAAGGTAATGGAGTAAAGTAGACACTATTCTTGTGATCAAGCTATGGGATACTAATCAGTTATCAAGACAGGGGTAAGTTGATAATATGGGATACTAAGCAATCTATTCTAAAGGGTAAATGGGTCCTAATGGAGATTAAGCTAAGAGTTGAGGAGTTGCTCCTACAATGCTTCTAATATACATATACATAGCCTAGGTTAGATACTAATGAGCATGTCAATGGTGAATTCTTATGCTAAGTTGTTCAACATATTGGGCACGATCTTACCCCTAGCAATACTAGGGCGACTCCCGCCAAGAGCTTGTGGTATACCCGAACGTGGAGGATTACAAAGGACATATAGGACTATCACCACCTATTGCCTACCTCTTCCATCTGTGGGTCTACAAGACATCCAATGCTACTTAACTATCCTAGCACCATGCTAGCATATTAATTAAATACCTTAGGAGCCATGGCACAAGCCATCCTAAGGCAATGACTAACCTAAATATCGTTGAACCAATGTTGAGAAATAACATAAGTTGTTCATATTAACATGATCATATCATAACTAATTAGATTATAGTGGGGGTTTATAGTGTTTATGATGATAGTATAATGACATTAAGGCATGATCATAAAGACTATTCCTACCACATACATGGAATCCATAATCAAACAAGAAACGCTTCATCCAAGCATATGTTTAAAGGAAAACTAAATATAATATCTTTATTAGGCATAAAGTCGCAAATACAAGAAAAGATACATGAGCCATACCTTTCCCAATTTGGACTTGGTACTAGAGGCTCCTCTCTATAGCCTAACCTCCACTAAGGAACTAGGAGAACATGTGTATACAATAGATTAATGCTCAAGTGGTGTGTGTTGAAGTGAGGGGTGAGGGGTCCTATTTATAGCTAGACAAAGGTTGATTCTCGCCACCAAAAGTGCATGAATCAGTCATCAACGACTTCTTCAAGCCGGGAGGAGCCAACACATGGAAGCTGACCGAGTTTGGAGTAAAGACCATGTCGATCGACTAGGGGGGTCAAACAACCTGGTAAACCTTCCAAACAGGTTGTGCTTTCTCGAGGTGGCTGACAAGTGGCTCTCCTTTACTAATATAGGTGGTACACCATTGGATGGCTTCGGGTACTTCTGTTTGTGGCCTATTTGATCCATGTGGTGCCACATGTCGACGCTTGATTGGCCGGGATGATAATTTATAGGATCCATCTCCTTGTTTCACTTCAATTCTGTATAAAATACCTGCATGCACCAATTTCCTCATGTACAAGTGGAACTAGGTCATTTCTAACTATAATGTGTGTGAAAATATTCATTCCTTCACATAATTGAGTTATATTGACGGTTGAACTTGGTATATAACGACTGTCAAGAAACTCCCCCAAGCTTACCCTTTGCTCGTCCCAAAGCAAAGATAAAGATTTAGGTTGTTGATCAGGAGTTGCTACAATGTCCTATTTTGCAAAAGTACCAATTGCATAACAAAATATTCTACCTTGCATTGAACAAATTGGCTATGGTACCTCACCCTTTTTTTTAGTATTTATGGAGCTTATGCCTAATCCTTTTCTTGGGTGGTTGAAGGACAGAACAGTAAAATGATCATGCATCACCTAATGTATGAGTTCCACTAAAATTTCCGAAGAATTTCAAATGGTGATTGGATTTAAGTTCCTCAAATGATGCACTCAAGCACTCCTATGTGGGAAGTGGTATTTGTATCCTCACCAAGGCAATGTCCTTCTTGTCCTACATCTAAATAAGGCTTGTATGTGGAGCTTGATAGGGATCAAGAGTAGGCATATTTGCAACACATATAATGCTAAGTCGAAAGAGTAAGCCTTAGGAGAAAGCAAATCATACTTTTATCCAGATTTGTGCCAGTGTGATGGAATATTTGTGGAGTGGATTTGGATTTGAGATGACTCCTATTTGTGTAGACTCTCTTAATTATAGAGATGAAAAATGGCTATTTTTTCTATTTTTCCTCATGATTATGATGTAAGCATGCCCCTTTTTCTCATGCCTATGATGTAAGCATGCATTTTCTTTTTCTTTTTTCTTGTAGTCATGTCTTCTACTCCCTTTTTATGCAATAAATGTGAAGAGAGTACTAAGCATGAAAGGCATGGAGTTTCTCTTTTTATTGTGCAATGATGAGAATTTTGCTATCTTCTAGTGTAGAAGTTTAACATGTGCTCGTGTAATCTTGATCTTAAAAGTATGAAAAGATTCTCACATAGGTCTATACTAGTTTGACCAAGCTCAATGTGATGGCAAATAGCAGATGCATAAGGTTTATCTAATTCAAATCATATATGGCTTTGGTAGGAATTTCTATCAAATGAGGAACTTCCATTTTAAATTTTCTCCGTGAAATCAAGTTTCACTTTCAACTAGGATATCAGCAGCTCTTATCACTATATTATATCCCACAACAACCTAGAATCGGACTTAGCTTTTGCTACCCACAATTTCCAAGTTTTATGTAAGAATATTCTAGGCCAATAAACCTGATACTTGGAGAATACTAAGTTGTATGCAAGGGACTAGAGAAAATAAAACAGAGCAACTATTCATCATTTCAACATATGCAAAGTAAAAATATTCTTACCGCACATCTTTTATTTTTATTAACCTAACATATACTACATTATTATTCATTTATTTTTTTAGATGCAAATGTGGTGGAAAGAAAGAAATAAAATAAAGGAATGCAAATGGGGTGTGATACAAGTTACCTCAAGTGGGGGTCCCCCAAGCTTGTTCTTGGTCAAGGTCTGCGATAGGGGTTGAAACCCTAACGACGGATGTAGGCCATGAGGTTGTCCTAACCTTGTTGCAGCATGGCTTTGACATTGGAGGTTTGAGTGTTGATGTTGGGTTGCCTTCCATAGATTCCATATGTGTGGTCGAGGAGAGCGTTGTCGATGTCGCTCATCCACACCTCAAGGTTTCCATAGGTTGGATGTACCTTGTTATTCTTTGGATAAGATAATGATAACCCTTGGCTACAAAGGAATGACGTGCACTCAACATGGGTTGAGTGTGTTTCATCATTCTTTGACTAAGGTGTGTCATACCTTCTTGCCATATAAGAATAGCTTGTACCTCTCATGCATCTGGTGTGATCCGTCATTCCTTGGCTAAGGTAATGATAACCTTTAGCCACAAAGGAGTGATATGTACCCAAAATGTGTTGGGTATGATCTGTTGTTTCTTGGCTAAGGTACAACATACCTGTAACCACAAGGGATGACGTGCACTCAACATGGGTTAAGTGTGATCCATTGTTCCTTGGCTAAGGTATAAAATACCTTCTGGCCACATAGGAACAACTTGTACCTAATATACATTAGATGTGATATTGTCATTTCTTGGTTAAGGTACATCATATATTTTAGTCACAATGGACTAACTTACACCCAATTATGGTGGCTATTCCCTTGAGCTTGAATGAGTGCTTAGAATAGTTGAGAGCATAATGCTCTCACATATTCATAGCAGCCCATTGGTTGCTCATGGAAGGTTACCATTACAAATCTCCGGCCTCATATAGTTATGATGGAACTTCGAGCTTAATTTCCAATAGGTAGCAACCATCCTAATTTACTCCTTGGCCAAGAAATGTTGAAATAGAATCCTTTAGGGATTCCAACAATCGAACCTTTGAATGCATGCATAGTTATTTTACTCTTGCAAACTCCCCCTCTATGATAGAGAGGGATGGTTAGCTCCCAATACTTGTACAAATGAATTTTCAGGTTAGGTAACTAAATCATCATTTGTACGTATGGGAAAGAACAAGATCAAAGATGAATTGGGTCAAATTTCAAGTGTATTCATGAACAATGTATTATTCATTGATAGGAGTGAGGCTTTATGGATAAATCAATTTGCACATTTTCTAAAGCTCCTACTCATAGCAATGCAAGTGGTATAAATATACTATATGGATACCTTCATCTTGTAAAATGTCTAACCATCATTATTTTTTACAATTATCATGTAGATCATGGCAAACAAGAATCTCAATTTTATCCTCCTGAACATTTTTAATTTATTGCGTAGTAATTTGAAATTCAGTGATCCATGCATGAATGAGTTTCAAAAATTATGGACATCACTATTCCTAGGTTGGTACATACCAATTCAACTATAAAGTAATTTTGTAAGCATTACCTAGGAAGAAAATGTCTAAGTCAATTTTAGCAATGTTATGAAATTTTAGGTACTTGTTTAAATTTATTCCTAAGTAAGGTGACATTCCTTTTTGAAAAATCAAAAAGAGCAATGCCAGCACTTACTCTCGTGAGGATGCATAAGAAATGAATGATGAGAAGGTGTAAACCTTCCTTACCAATGTAAGCAAAAATCATTCAATCCTAATGTAAAAAATGTGTACCTCAATTGAAGAGTAGTCTGGGTTGAAGGTTTTTGTGTGAGAAACTCACAACCATGAATTTTGGTGTATCCTTCATGTTCAATATCATGTTGAGGTTGGAGTTGAATGAGCTTCATATTGCTCCTCCATTGGGCCACCATCTTGAGAATTCCTCCACCATGAACTCAAAATGAGATTGATGGAGAGATATGCGCCTGATGAGACCTTCCAACCTTTTTACAAATTTTATTCTAGCTGCAATAAAATCAAGAACAAACAAAACAACTCGAAAATAGGTTATGTTAGCTCAAAAGCGTGTTGTACCCTTTGTCAAATTGTTTTGCCCAACTTGAAACAACTTGCAAATGCATTGAATTATTAAGTGAAATATTTTTGGTTTGAATTAGGAAGATGAATTCAAGTGGTTACACCCAAGTTTCATATCCAAATAAATTTATTTCCTAATTCAAAATTTTAGTTTTATGATGGTTGGAAATTTTACTTTCCAACATGCAAGTGTGACAATACAAACATGCTAAATGCAAATGAGAAATTCAAATATGCAATTGGGGAAAACAAATATGAGGTAACTACCAATTTACCTATTGGCAAGGACTCACCGAATTTTTGATGTCCGATGAGTGGGACTTACCCCCGTCTTGTCTGGTGCGATGATTTGTTGTCCAATCCCGAAGTTGAAGATGTGGACAAGTTCTCTTGATTGACATGCCAAATATCCTTAGGCGTTTTCGTTGGACATGTGTACCACATGATGGCCCTAGCCTCTCCGTCATCTTGATGAAGACTTCTTGATGTAGTGATGACTTTCCCTCTTGAAGATATTCTCTCATGGGCATGGTGAGGCTTGTCCTTCTTTAGGGGTGTCACTTTGACCTTCTTGATATTCCTTAAGGTCAAGCCATACTTTGATCATGGATCAAAATCTTCCTTGGACATGATGTCATGTGGACTCCACAATCAAACAAGAAATGCTTCATCCACAATGTCACTTGCCCTAGGTTGCATCAGCTTGGTCGAAGGGTAGGGATCCCAACAAGTGATTGTGGAATATCTTGGATATTGAATGCTCTTTAAGTTTCTTGTCCTTGGCCAAGAGCTTCATGTAAATGCCGTCTTGATTTCTTGCTTGGCCATAGACAAGATACTTCAAGGTAGGCTAGTTGAACTTAAATATCTTAAAATCCCCATAGCCTCCTTGATTACAAGGGTGATGTTGATTCCACTCTCGACATCCTTGTTGGTGATAGCCATTGGAGTTGTGTTTGAAAGGAAGAATTCTCATGGGTCTTAGGGAAATGATTACCCAAGTGGCCCATGTTGACATGGATTTTCACAAATCATGTGAATATCCATGGCTTCGATCATCCAAATACTTCTCCATTGGCTTGATTTTCATGTTAATTCAATGGGAAGTGTACTTCCATAACTAGCATGTCCACATTGTTAAGTGGTGTGCATGACAAGCTAAGGGAACTAGAGCATTCTTCAATCCACCCCTTGAGTGGAGACCATACTCTCATCCATGATGACTGAGAATAGGAGTCATTTAGCTCCAGCACGAATGTGGTCATGGATTGGTGGTGCCAACCCATGGCATGAGTGATGGATGGAGAGCCAACTATCCACCCCATGATGAAGGCAAACCAAGAGGAATTCTTGGAGCCTCCCCCAATCTTGGGGATGGATGACCTTGGCTGCTACTGGAAGCTGAAATTTTTTTTGCGAAAGGCAATGGAGTTGCCTAGAGAACATTTGTTGAGGTACGCCTTGAATTATCTTGCAGTTGAGCACTTGCGTCCTCGTTGGCCATCCCATAAAATGGTTAGCCAACACTACCCTATTTTCACACAAAAGGAAAAAACAAACAAGAGTAATCCTGTCGAATAACTATTAGTACATACAGCTTAATCACAACTGATAGCTATCCTTCACTTCCTTTGCCTTCCCCGGCAACAGCGCCACAAATGCTTGTTAACATTTCATACATCACATATAAAAATCTGCAAGCGCACGGGAACCATCGTGTAGCATTTCACCTAAGAGTATTCCCAAGGGTATCGTATTTATACCAAAGGCAATGGAGGAAAGTAGACATTATTCTTATGATCAAGCTATGGGATACTAATCAATTATCAAGACAGAGGTAAGTTGATAATATGGGTAGTGTGACACATACCTAAGCAATCTATTCTAAAGGGTAAATGGGTCCTAATGGAGATTAAGCTAAGAGTTTAGGAGTTGCTCCTAAAATGCTTCTATCTATATATACATAGCCAAGGTTAGATACTAATAAGCATGTCAATGGTGAATTCTTATGCTAAGTTGTTCAATATATCGAGCATGGGCTTACCCTAGCAATACTAGGGCGACTCCCACTGTAAGACCTATGTGTGCTGAATACATCGGCTTGTAGTGAATACACTTGGCTTTGATGATAAAAGTTTTAAATATCACCAAAACACTTTTTTATCAAGATCCGACTCTAGCTCTGAGCTACAGCAAGGTCCGACGAGAGGTCCGGCTTGGTTTGGGTAGCTCCGGTTACGTTCGATGCTAGGTCTGACTAGCTTTGGTTAGCTCCGGTGAGCTTTATCTTTAGCTCCGGGATGTCTTTTTTAGCTCCGGCATGTCTTTGATAGCTCCGGCATGTCTTTGATAGCTCCGGCATATATTTGATAGCTCCGGCATGCTTTTGCTAAGCTCCGACGTACTTTGTCTAGCTCCAGTTTTGGGTTGACTAGTTTTGACTAGTTTTTGGTAAGCTCCGGTGCTAGGTCCTTCTAGTTTTGTAAGCTCCGGAGGGAGCTTGGTTCTACTAGTTTGGTAAGCTCCGGCTCTAGGTTCTACTAGCTTTTGTTAGCTCCGACTCAAGGTCCGGGTTGCTCTGGCAAGGTCTGGAACTTGACTGTAGTGCTTCTGCTTTTCATTTGCAATGTTTCGTACTTGCTTTACATTGTTGGAAAGATTGCTTAGTATTCATTTGCTAAGTTTTTGGTGCGTTTTGGTTGATATGGATGATATCGTGTTACTGTGGTTTTGCAACATGCTTATGTGAGGTTCTCATGTAGGGTGTTGTGTTCGGAACTAACTTGAGTCAAGTTGAGAACTTGGGCTCGTATGGATTGGTTGTTTATTCATGTTCAGGTGTTGCTTGAGTTCAAGACATGGCTGGTGACGGGATCCATTGGACTAGTCTCAGGGAGGAGATGAGGTTCCAACAACCAAGTTTAGAAGGAACAGTGGTTGAGCTCATCAGGAGGTCGCGCGGGATGATTGAATCAAGGGCGGTGCATATGAAGGTTACTGGACGTCAAAGGAAGATGTTTGCACGTGTGCAAGGAGTGCATGGACGTGTCTACATGGTTCCGGGACGTGATGAAGAGATGTGGACATAAAGAATTGGTCGGAAAGGTCCAACCGACTAGGTTATGGACTCAGGCTGCGGCTGAGTCGGGTTTGACTCAAATATGGAAAGATTTGAGTTGGTTATGATAGGATTTCGTATGGGACACGAATTTGAGTTGTTTAGGAATGTGGGATACGTTCCGAAGGTGTTTGGAAGTCTTAAGATTGCTTCTATCTGCGTATAGAAGAATCTTGAGCAGTTATGGAAAGTTACGATTCGTGATCTGAGTAGGATTGGAGTCCTAGTTGATATTGGGTTGGCCTAAGGGCTGGTTATATAAGCAAGGGAGCCCAGAGCTCGTGGTGCACGACTTTGGGGCTGTTCCTCTTGTGTTCTGTTGAATAAAATTCGTAGTTTGAAGGAACTTTTGTGCCTAGTTCGTCAGACTTGTTCCAGACAAGTTTTATTCGTCGAGTTTCTGGACAGCACTACCTTTCGTCGGTTGTTTTATCATAACTCGAGTTTTAAAGATCCAATTGACGTGATTCTTTCTGGCTTGTCTTCACAACTTGATTATCTATCATCTGTCAAAATTTCACGGTCATTGGATTTGTGGTCTATGATCTACATGAGTTTCTTTGCAGCGTTCCAGAACTGTTTTTTCTCGGGTAGGGCAGATTGACCATTGTTTGATCTTTCGATCATAACTTGAGTTTTCTTGACGGATTTGAGTGATTTTTTTTGTGTTGTCTTCGTGATTTGATTCTCTCTGATATCTATCACTTTTGTCACGGTGAAACACGTTTAGATTAGTCTCACACACGATTTATTTAACAGATCGTTTTTCTGCCGAAAGGGTTTGGGGTTTAATTGTTTCCGCTGCGTAAGATTTTTAAATCTACCATTCACCCCCCCTGGTAGATTTTCACATGCTCTTCGATCCTACAATTGGTATCAGAGCCACGGTGCTCTAATCTTTGATATTTGTACGTGTTTTTGACTAATCATCATGGAGAAGTACTCCGCCAAACCTTGTGTGTTTGCTGGTATTGATTTCCAGGTTTGGAAGGCACGCATGGAGGCTTTCATCCAGGCACAAGGCTTTGCAATATGGGAGAAGGTATACAAGCCTTATGAAGTGCCATCAAACGATCAAGTTACAGCTACAAATCTGAGAGATGTCGACAACAACAACAAGGCTCGGAACTTGATCATACAAGGATTAACACAAAGCGACTTCGACCGTGTTGCACACCTCCGATCTGCATACGATGTGTGGAAAGCACTTTGTGACTACCACGAAGGATCCAACACGATCAAATAGGTAAGGCAAGACATGTTCAAGAAAGAATACATGCGCTTCGAGATGCAACCCGGTGAGTCTATTGATGACCTTTTTGCTCGCTTTAATAAGATTCTCAGCAACTTGCGTAGTGTCAATGTTAATTTTTCAGATGCTGAAAATGCTAGGCAATTGCTAAGTGCATTAGATATGTCAATTTGGGAGATGAAAGTCACATATATTCGTGAATCTACTGTCATGAGTTCTCTTACATTAGATGTACTCTATTCTAAACTAAAAACTCATGAAATTGACATCCTAGCACGTAAGAACCCAAATAAGTCTATTGCATTTGTTTCACAACGTGATATGTCTAGCTCCGGCCAATCATCATCTTGCAATACTCTTGCTTTGTTGTCCTCACTAACCTTGGAGCAGATCTAAAAATTTCCAGAAGAGGAGTTGGCACTCATCTCTACTAGATTCTCAAAAGCATTGCAAAATGTGAGAACTAGAAGGAGAGGAAGCTCCGGACCTCAACGTTGTTTTGAATGTGGTAAAACAGGACACTTTCATACAGAATGCTCTAACCTTTCAGGTCCGACCACCCGGGAAGAAAAACCAAGCAAGGTCCGGACCTCCTCTGGAAATTCCAACAAGAAGAAGAAAGGTACCATAGGACGCAAGATGATCAACAGTTTCATCACCGCGCTTCAAGAGTTCAGCTCAAGTGACATGGACATTGGAAGTGATGAAGATGAAGATGATTTGGCAAACTTGTGCTTTATGGCGGGCAAGTCAAGATCAAGTATGGAGGAGGCAGAACACAACAGCGACAATGAAGGGGTATGTCCTACTTGCGAAGAAATGTGTGATGCTATTTCTCGTGCCACTGATATTGTTAAGAAAATGGACAAAAATCTTAGGGATAGTGCTGCTAAAATTGAATCACTAGAATCTGAAATCAACCGTTTAAAAACCTTGATTCCTAGTGATGATGCATGTTCCTCATGTGATTTAATATATGAACAATTGTCCTCATTAAGAAGTGCGCACACCTCCACACTTGATAAACTTGAGTTAGAAATTGAAAAGAACAAAGAGCTTGCTGCACTTAATGATAAAAACTTGAAAGATGCTAGCTGTTCTACAATTGATTTGCATTGTTCTACTTGTGATGATCTTGATAAGAAACTACAGGATGCTATGAATGAAATTTCTATATTGAACAATGCTTTACGTTCTCATGAAGTTAAATTTTGTTCCAATTGCAAACTAAAAGGAAAAACTTCATGTGAAAATTTCCTTGATCTGTCCAATAAACTTGATGACATGCATAGGACATTAGATCGGTTTTGTAATGGGAATAAGAACCTAAACTTACTGCTGAATTCTTCCAAGTCTTGCAATGATAAAACTGGTTTAGCTTTTGACTCTCATGCTCATGCTAAGGCACATCCACCTAAAATTGTAAAGTCATTAGGAAGTGGTTTGGTTCAAACAGTTCCTAAACAAAAAGAAGTGGTTTTCAAATCTGCAGGAGTGTTGTCTCATTTGGTATCAAATAAAAATGTTGATTGCTCATCTAGACATGAACACAAAGTTAAATTTCATTGTACCCACTGTGGTAGAGATGGTCATGTCATAAATTTTTGTTATAGACTAGCTAAACAACAGAAAAAGGAAAGGATGATTGCTAGATCTTATAACTTTCATGCAATTAGAAAAACACAACCTGCTTTAATGAGTCAGAAATTTGAAAAGGTAGCTTCCGGAACTTTTGGCAAGAAATCTACAAAGGCAGCTCCGGTAGTTCTGATAGCTCCGAGAGCTCCCGGATCTTCTGTTGTTCCCTCCAAAGCTTTAGTTTTTGCCTTCGGACCTTCTGCTTTTACCTCCGGAGCTACTGGTTTTCACTCTAAACAAGTAACAACTTCTAAATCAATTGTTAAGAACAGAAAACCTCAATCTTTGACTCATAAACCTGCTGTTTTATCTCAGCTTTCGCGTGTTTTTCCTGCTGCACGTCGTGTGACTCAGTACTGGATACCTAAATGCCTTTTGACTAACCCTAGTATTGAGTCATCGACGTATTGTGCTTCTATGTAGGTTACACGTTTGAGGAAGGAGAACTTTTGGATTGTGGATTCAGGTTGCTCACGCCACATGACCGGTAACAAAGATTGGTTCTCCTCTCTCTCTTTTGTGTCATGTGTAGAGAATGTTACTTTTGCCGATAATTCTTCAACTCCTATAATTGCTAAGGGTTTGGTTAGAGTAAATGATCACTACACTTTGAAGGATGTGGCACTTGTCAAAAATTTGAAATACAACTTGTTTTCTGTTGCACAATTGCTAGATGAAAATCTAGAAATTATTTTCAATAAAAACTGCTGCAAAGTTATAGGTTCAAATAGTGAGCTTATTTTTAACATGTCTCGGTTTGGAAGAGTTTTTAAAGCTGATTTTGATATGTCTTCCTCTGAGCATAGGTGTCTAGTTGCTAATGATTCAAAGGACTTATATTTTTGGCATCGTAGACTTGGTCACGTAAGCTTTAATCACCTAACGCGTGTTAGTGCTCTTGATCGCATACGTGGGCTGCCTAAGCTTAAAGGGGACAAAGAAATTGTGTGCTCTTCTTGTAGACATGCTAAGATGGTTGCAGGTTCACATACTCCTCTCACAATGATCATGTCAACTGAACCATGTCAACTTTTGCATCTTGACACCGTAGGACCTTCACGTGTTCAATCCTTCGGAGGTAAATGGTATGTTCTTGTTATTGTTGATGATTATTCTAGATACTCTTGGGTTTACTTTATGGCATCTAAGAATGAAGATTTTAGTCACTTTAGAACTTTATTTCTTAGATTATCAATTGATCACCCAGGATCATTAACAGCAATTAGAAGTGATAATGGAACTGAATTTAAAAATCAATCTTTTGATCACTTCTGTGCTGAAAATAGAATAGATCATCAATTCTCTTCACCATATGTACCTCAACAAAACGGTGTTGTAGAAAGAAAGAACAGAACCTTAGTTGAGATGGCTAGGACTATGCTTGATGAATATCAAACTCCTAGGAAATTTTGGGCTGATGCGTTAGCAACCGCTTGTTATGTCTCAAATCGTGTTTTCTTGCGTGCTAAGCTAGGTAGAACACCATATGAGCTCCGATTTGGACATAGGCCTAGTGTTACACACATTCGGGTCTTTGGATGCAAATTCTTTGTTAAGAAACATGGTAATCTTGATAAATTTGAACATAGATCCTTTGATGGCATGTTTCTTAGTTATCCATCTCATACTAGAGGCTACCGTGTGCTTTTACTTGACATTAACAAAATTGTGGAGACTTGTGAATTGTCTTTTGATGAAGCTAGCCCAGGTACTAGCTCCGTTGTTGCAGGATCAGATCCGTATCCTCAGGGGGAGGGTATTTTCGAAGATGAAGAAGAGCCGATGATACTTCCTAGTAGTTCCGAAGTTGACACGTGTCTAGCTCCGGACATTGAACAAGCTCCGGCTATCACCTATGCTGGTCCTGATTGTCCACAAGTCACAAGCTCATCAATCTATGATGAACCTAATAAAGAAGAAGCTTGTGAGACATCTTTTCCCCTACGTTTTTACAAAGATCATCCCCCACAACAGATGATTGGAAGCTTGCACGAACGAGTCACACGGTCCAGGTTTTGCGATCCAAACTCTCATGCTCATTCTGCTGTTGTTGCTTCTTTTGAACCCAAAGATATATCACACGCACTCACTAATGAATCTTGGATTATTGCCATGCAAGAAGAGTTAGAAAATTTTGAAAGAAATAATGTTTGGAAACTTGTACCTCCACCTCAAGGTCACACTTTAATTAGAACTAAATGGGTATATAAAAATAAACAAAGTGAGGATGGGGTTGTGGTTAGGAATAAGGCTAGGTTGGTTGCTCAAGGTTTCACTCAAGTTGAAGGTCTAGATTTTGATGAAACTTTTGCTCCTGTCGCTAGATTAGAAGCCATAAGAATTTTGTTAGCTTTTGCAGCATCTAAAGGTTTTAAGCTATTTCAAATGGATGTTAAAAGTGATTTTCTTAATGGCTACATAGATGAGGAGGTTTATGTCAAACAACCACCAGGTTTTGAAAATCCAGATTTTCCTAATCATGTTTACAAACTATCCAAAGCCTTATACGGTCTCAAACAAGCCCCTAGAGCATGGTATGATAGGTTAAAAACATTCTTACTTGAAAAGGGGTTTACCATGGGCAAGGTTGATAAAACTCTTTTTGTGCTTAAGCATGGCAATGACTCATTATTCGTTCAAGTGTATGTGGATGATATTATCTTTGGTTGTGCTTCTCATGATCTTGTGTGCAAGTTTTCAGCAATGATGAGTTCCGAATTTGAAATGAGTATGATGGGTGAACTCACTTACTTTTTGGGGCTGCAAATCAAACAAACCAAGGAGGGTACCGTTGTGCATCAAACGAAGTATACCAAAGACCTTCTAACGCGCTTCAACATGGACAAAAGCAAGCCTCTTCGGACACCAATGGGAACAGCAACAACACTTGAACTTGATGAAGATGGTGAACCCGTGAATCAAAAAGAATATAGAAGTATGATCGGATCACTTTTGTACCTCATGGAATCAAGACCTGACATACAATTCAGCGTATGTCTTTGTGCACGGTTTCAAGCTTCCCCACGTGCTTCACATTGTCAAGCCATCAAAAGGATTCTCAGGTACTTACATGGAACTCAAGAATTTGGCATTTTTCTTCCTTCTTCCTCAACCGTTACTTTGAAAGCATTTTCGGATGCTGATTTTGGGGGGTGTAGGATTGATAGGAAAAGTACTTCTGGTGCTTGTCATTTTCTTGGTAATTCTCTTGTTGCTTGGTCCTCTAGAAAACAAAATTCAGTTGCACAATCCACAGCCGAATCTGAATATGTAGCTGCTGCTAGTGCTTGCTCACAAACTCTTTGGATTGTTCAAACACTTAAGGACTATGGGGTTGATCTAGATAGTGTTCCACTGTTTTGTGATAACACTAGTGCCATTTGCATTGCTAAAAACCCCGTGCAACATTCTAGAACTAAGCACATTGACATTAGGTATCACTTTCTCCGAGATAACGTTGAAAAAGGAAACATTGTGCTTCACCATGTAGATACCGAACAACAATTGGCTGACATTTTTACAAAACCTTTGGATTTCACTCGTTTTTGTTAGATTCGTAGTGAAATAGGGGTTATGCATCCTCATGGCTTAAATTGAGGGGGAGTTTTTGAAACTTGGGAAGTCTATGTGTGAATCTGAAATTAAAATAATATGAGCATAGTATTTCATACATATATGATTCTGTGATTCCTTTTACATGCTGAAAGTTCTTACTACATTACTCGTGTTATACATTTTGTAGTTTTTGCCATGTCTAGTAATTGGAATAATTACTTACACTAAAACTGGTCATGGTCGAACCTTCTTGCTGTTTTGAACTTGTTACATGTTCACAAGTGCTTTTAATCATTAAGAATTAATCAAGTAATCAACTCACATGTTGAGTTTTTATGAACAAATATAAATTGAGAAAAGATCAAGAGAATATGCATGCATCACACTTCTTCTTTTGAGATGGCTTGTCATTGCACTTAGATATGAACTTGGAAGAAGTTGTGTATGACTAAAACCATGTCCTTAAGCTTCTGATTGTCAAATGACATAGGCTTGGCTTGGTTGGTTAGAATAAGGCAGATGCGCATATAATATCTTGCAAATATCATATGATCTAAATTTATGCTTTGAAAAATAATAAAATACAGCAACTAGTGTCATGCCTTCAGGTTTTGAAATAGTTAAGTTTGTGAGATCATGACTTCATTAAATTGAGAATTATATTTGATATCTAGCATGGCTTACACTACTTTATGTATCTCATTGATGTGATATTGTAAGTTACTTGATAGTATGACTTGGATGAGCTTTGTTTATATGTATATGTTATAATATGCTCATAACAACTAAAGTTGGTGAGATAATTTGTTTATATGTTCATGACTTGCTGAATACATTGTCAAAGGGGGAGAGATAAGCATGAAGAGAAAGAGAATATGTGCATAAGGAGGGATAATAAAGGGGGAGAGATAATATGGGATAATTTTTCTTCTCATTTTATTTGTAATTTACAAAGGGGGAGAAATTGCCTTCAAAACTTTTATGTGAATAAGCCAATGTTCGGATTTTAAATGGTGTTGCCAATGCATTCATCAAGGGGGAGATTGTAAGACCTATGTGTGCTGAATACATTGGCTTGTAGTGAATACACTTGGATTTGATGATAAAAGTTTTAAATATCACCAAAACACTTTTTTATCAAGGTCTGACTCTAGCTCTGAGCTACAGCAAGGTCCGATGGTAGATCCGGCTTGGTCTGGGTAGCTCCGGTTACGTTCGATGCTAGGTCCGACTAGCTTTGGTTAGCTCCGGTGAGCTTTATCTTTAGCTCCGGCATGTCTTTGTTAGCTCCGGCATGTCTTTGATAGCTCCGGCATGTCTTTGATAGCTCCGGCATATATTTGATAGCTCCGGCATGCTTTTGCTAAGCTTCGACGTACTTTGTCTAGCTCCGGTTTTGGGTTGACTAGTTTTGACTAGTTTTTGGTAAGCTCCGGTGCTAGGTCCTGCTAGTTTTGTAAGCTCCGGCGGGAGCTTGGTTCTACTAGTTTGGTAAGCTTCGGCGGTAGGTTCTACTAACTTTTGTTAGCTCTGACTCAAGGTCCGGGTTGCTCTGGCAAGGTCCAGAACTTGACCGTAGTGCTTCTGCTTTTCATTTGCAATGTTTCGTACTTGCTTTACATTGTTGGAAATATTGCTTAGTATTCATTTGCTAAGTTTTTGGTGTGTTTTGGTTGATATGGATGATATCGTGTTACTGTGGTTTTGCAACATGCTTATGTGAGGTTCTCATGTAGGGTGTTGTGTTCAGAACTAACTTGAGACAAGTTGAGGACTTGGGCTCGTATGGATTGGTTGTTTATTCATGTGCAGGTGTTGCTTGAGTTCAAGACATGGCTGGTGACGGGATCCATTGGACTAGTCTCAGGGAGGAGATGAGGTTCCAACAACCAAGTTCGGAAGGAACAGTGGTTGAGCTGATCAGGAGGTCGCGCAGGATGATTGAATCAAGGGCGGTGCATATGAAGGTTACTGGACGTCGAAGGAAGATGTTTGCACGTGTGCAAGGAGTTCATGGACGTGGCTACATGGTTCCGGGACGTGATGAAGAGATGTGGACGTAAAGAATTGGTCGGAAAGGTCCAACCAACTAGGTTATGGACTCAGGCTGCGGCTGAGTCGGGTTTGACTCAAATATGGAAAGATTTGAGTTGGTTATGATAGGATTTCGTGTGGGACATGAATTTGAGTTGTTTAGGAATGTGGGATACATTCCGAAGGTGTTTGGAAGTCTTAAGATTGCTTCTATCTGCGTATAGAAGAATCTTGAGCAGTTATAGAAAGTAACGATTCGTGATCTGAGTAGGATTGGAGTCCTAGTTGATATTGGGTTGGCCTAAGGGCTGGTTATATAAGTAAGGGAGCCCAGAGCTCGTGGTGCACGACTTTGGGGCTGTTCCTCTTGTGTTCTATTGAATAAAATTCGTAGTTTGAAAGAACTTTTGTGCCTAGTTCGTCAGACTTGCTCCAGACAAGTTTTATTCGTCGAGTTTCTGGACAGCACTACCTTTCGTCGGTGGTTTTATTATAACTCGAGTTTTACAGATCCAATTGGCGTGATTCTTTTTTGGTTGTCTTCAGAACTTGATTATCTATCATCTGTCAAAATTTCACGGTCATTGGATTTGTGGTCTATGATCTACACGAGTTTCTTTGCAGCGTTCCAGAACTGTTTTTTCTCGGGGAGGGCAGATTGACCATTGTTTGATCTTTCGATCATAACTTGAGTTTTTCTTGACGGATTTGAGTGATTCTTTTTGTGTTGTCTTCGTTATTTGATTATCTCTGATATCTATCACTTTTTTCACGGTGAAACACGTTTAGATTAGTCTCACACACAATTTCTTTAACAGATCGTTTTCTGCCGAAAGGGTTTGGGGTTTAATTGTTTCCGCTGCGTAAGATTTTTAAATCTACCATTCACCCCCCCCCCTCTGGTAGCTTTTCACATGCTCTTCGATCCTACACCCACCAAGATCGAGAATTACAAAGGACAGATAGGGTTGTCACCACCTACTGCCTACCTCTTCAATCTGTGGGTCTACGAGACATCCAACGCTACTTAACTATCCTAGCACCATGCTAGCATATTAAGTAAATACCTTAGGAGCCATGGCACAAGCCATCCTAAGGCCATGATTAACCTAAAAATCATTGAACCATTGTTGATACATAGCATAAGTTATTCATATTAACATGATCATATCATAACTAATTAGACTATATTCGGGGTTTATAGTGTTTATGAAGATAGTATAATGACAATAAGGCATGATCATAAAGAATATTCCTACCACATACACGAAATCCACAGTCAAACAAGAAATGCTTCATCCAAGCATATGTATAAAGGAAGATTAAAGATAATATTTTATTAGGCATAAAGTCACAAATACAAGAAAAGATACATGAGCCATACTATTCCCAACTTAGAATTGGCACTAGAGTCTCCTCTCTACATCCTAACCTCCACTAAGGAACTAGGAGAACTAGTGTATACAATAGAATGATGCTCAAGTAGTGTGTGTTGAAGTGAGGGGTGAGGGGTCCTATTTATAGATGGAGAAGGGTCGGTTGCCGCCACCAAAAGTGCGCGAATCAGTCATCAATGACTTCTTCAAGCTGGGAGGAGCTGACACGTTGAAGCTAACCGGGTTTGGAGGAAAGACCAGGTCGGCCGACTAGGGGCGTCAGCTGACCTGGTAAACCCTCCAAACGGGTTGTGCTTTCTCCAGGTGGCTGACAGGTGGGTTCCCTTTACTGATACAAATGATACACCGTTGGATGGCCTCGGATAATTCTATTTGTGGGCCATTTGATCCTTGTGGTGCCACATGTTGGTGCTTGATTGGCTAGGATGATAATTTATAGGATCCATCCCCTTGTTTCACTTCAATTCTGTATAAAATACTAATTTCTCCAAGTACAAGTGGAACTAGGTCATTTCTAACTATTATGTCTGTAAGAAATATTCATTCCTTCACATAATTGAGTTATATTGATGGTTGAAATTGGTATATAATGGCTGTCAACATTAGCCTTCCCACAAAATGAGTTGGCTTGCACCATAGTGATCAGGCTAGTCTTGATTTCGAAGTTCACATCTCCCGTGTTAACGGTTGGCCCAATAGGCACCTTGTTAGCAGAGGGAGCCGAAAACTCACGAAGGGTCTTCTAGGCCATTAGTGTTTCGATTGTATAAGGTGCAGGAGCATTGTTTCGCTTTGTCGCACGAAGCTTCTAAGAAGTAACAACACGAGGTCGATCTCTAAGAAGGGATTTTGGATCTTCAATAAAGTTTTCCGGCAGGCGGAAACCAGGCATACACTACCCTGTTTTCACATTAAAATAAATGTGAAAACAAAAAAGGGTTATCCTACTAAAAACCTACTCAGGGTCCCATCCTATTCATTAAATCATGCAATACTTCAATTACCTTCTACGGCAACGGCGCCATAAATGTTTGTTAACGTTTCTTACGTATAGAATAAATTCTGCAAGTGCACAGAAACTATTGATGTAGCATTTCCCCTTGAAAGAGTATTCCAAGGGTGTCATTTATTTTATCCCAAGGGAAGGCTAGGTGGAAGTGTAGCAATCATCAAATGGAAAGTGTAGAATGGTCTATGTAGGGTTCCAGTGAGGATGGATAATAAATAATTGGAGGTAGTGTGATACACACAAGAGCATTCTATTCTAGGGGGGTAAATGTGTCCTAATAAAGATTATAATAAGAGTTGGTGAGTTGCTCCTACAATGATTCTAATATACATATACATAACCTAGGTTAGATACTAATGAGAATGTCAATGGTGAATCCTTATGCAAAGTTGTTCAACATATCGAGCACCGGTTTACCCCTAGCAATACTAGGATGACTCCCACCAAGAGTTTGTGGTATAGCCGAACATGGAGGATAACTAAGGCCAGATAGGGTTGTCACCACCTACTGCTTACCTCTTCAATTTGTGGGTCTAGGAGACATTCAGTGCTACTTAACTATCCTAGCACCATGCTAGCATATTAAGAAAATACCTTAGGAGCTGCAGCAGAAGCCATCCTAAAGCAATGAACTAAATCATCGTTGAAACCAATGTTGATACATAGCATAGTTATTCATATTAGCATGTTCATATCATAACTAATTAGACTATAATGGGGGTTTATAGTGTTTATGATGATAGAATAAGATCATTATGGCATAATCATAAAGACTACTCCTACCACATACATGGAATCCACAATCAGACAAGAAATGCTTCATCCAAGCATATGTATAAAGGAAGACTAAGGATAATATATTTATTATGCATAAAGTCACAAATACAAGAAGGAATACATGAGCCATACCTTTTCCAATTTGGAATTGGGAAGAGAGACTCCCTCTACTCCTTTCCCAATTTGGACTTGGAACTAGAGACTCTCCACTCTACAACCTAACTCCTCTAAGGACTAAGAAAAGTAGTGTATACAATAGAATGAAACTCAAGTCGTGTGTGTTGAAGTGAGGGGTAGGGGGTCTTATTTATAGATGAAGAAGGGTTGGTTCCCGCTACCGAAAGCGTGTGAATCAGTCTTCATCATTATCAGAGCACCACAGGGAGTCAACACATGGACGTTGACCGTGTTTGGCACCAGGAAGAGGCCGGCTGAACCACATGTTCGGTCGACCTCGTCTTTACGCCACTCCGTGTGTGCTTCCTCGGGGTGACTTCCAGGTGAGTCCTATTGACTGATATGGGTGATACACCGTTAGATCTCTTCAAATACGTCTACTTGTGAGCCATTTGATCCATGTGATGCCACGTGTCGGTAGTTGATTGGTCAGGATGGTAATTTTTAGGATTGTTTAGTCGGGATGGTAATTTTTAGGATTGTTTCCCCTCTTTCACCTCAATTTCTGCATAAAAGACCTGCATGCACTATTTTTCCAAGGCCAAGTGGAAATAGGTTAAGTAGAAAGGTATTGTGTGCAAGAAATTACTTGTCCTTCACATAATTGAGTTATATTGATGGGTAAAATTGGATTATAATAGCCGTCAACAAATGTCACCAAACAAATAGTCCCGATTGCCTCGCCCGGCTCGGGGGCTCCTGAATCGGCGTAGGGAGTGCTCTTGCACCCTTTTTCTTTGGTGCACTTGCACCCTTTCCTTTGACGTACTTGTGTTCATAACTTACTTTTCATACGCCTGTATGCGCTTACGCTTACACATTACTTTCATAGAAGTTCTTACTTTCTTAAAGTTCATATACTCGGGCAAGAACCGATTGTAACATGTTCTCTCGCCTTTTGAGCTAACAAAGATCACGGAAGACTTCCTCTGGACGTATGGCCTTTTTGCCCAAACCAGGATAAATCTCTTTTTTTTCCGCTAGCCATACGAAGATGAACGTGATTCAATACAAATTTACTAGTTCGTTCCAAAATGCCGACATCAATATTTTTAGCTCTTGGATGAATCGACCACAAATTTGCTCTGGAAAAATGATTTTCAAATAAACTTCTCCAAATCCAATATTTTTGTTTTGTTTCTTTAATTAAAGAAAACAAATATAAGTTGAGAATAAAAATTCTCAACTCCCTATGAAAAAATCAAACATGCAGTGAAAAATGCAAAATTCAAATGGTAAAAGTTCAAATGGGGATGGAAAAAGAAAATATCAGATAACTACCAAATTAACCTATTGGCGAGGACTCAACCAAAATCCGATATGATGGATTTTCCTCCGTCTTCATGAAACTTCAATTCTCAGCATCCGACATTGGAGAAGTAGACTCGATCGGCATGGCCTGTTTCTTCTGCCATTCTTTCCTCGTCGGTTTAGTGGACTTTGGCCGTTTAGACGACCCTGACTTCCCCATCCTCTTGAAATGTCAGTGTGTACAAAAAGATGGAGTTTCCTCATAAATCAATTTTCTTATTAATGCAATGAGAGTGTCCACTTGAGATGTTGTTACTTCGACCCTCTTGATATGCTTCACAAGATTTTGATCATGGAGCATTGCTCCTTCTTTGGCCGAAAGTCAAACTTCTCCTCCTTACCATTAATATGGAAGCGGATTTCTCCAGCCCCCACATCAATGCGAGCATCTATGGTGCTAGGGAAAGGCCGCCCAAGAATCAGCAGGGTTTCCTTCTTGACCTCCATGTCGAGCACCACGAAGTCCACGGGTATGAAGTTGTTCCGTATTCTCACCAGAACATCTTCGTCAATCTCGCGGGGTAGCGGACCAAAGAGTTGACCAGTTAAAGCTACATCGGCATTGGAGACAATGTGGTGAAGTTGAGCTTGTCAAAGACCATCTTTGGCATAACACTAACACTTGCACCAAGGTCACAAAGTGCCTTGTCAAAGTGTTGTGTCCCAATTGAGCTGGATATAGTGGAGCATTTTGGGTCCTTCCGGAAGCGTGTTAAGGATGGCTACGCTGCAGTCCTCCGTCAACTTGACAATTTTTTTGGTGGGTAATGGTCGCTTGTTGTTCATTGTGTCCTTGATATAGGGAGCATAAGTGAGTACTTGCATCGCATATATCAAGGGCACATTGATGTGGATATTCTGGATGACCTCAACAAAGTGATTGGATTCCTCATCCAGAGTTGGCTTCTAATATCTCTAAGGGAATGGCATGAAGGTTGTATCCTCAAATTGCCTTGCCATTCTCTCACTAAGTTTTTCTCCCTTGGCAGAAAGAATTTCCTCCTTGTCCTTCTCAACTGTTGCCTCCTCTTGAGTGGGATACAATGGGTCACGAGTGGTCTTTCCACCCCTCGTGGCAACCGCACTCACATTTTGAGGGGAGCTCCAGGCTGTCCCGAAATCTTTCCATTTTCCAACAGAGGGACAATAGCTGCCAGTTGAGCTAATTGAGTTTCCAACACCTTGTTAAAGCTCAACTGGTTCTTGAAGGCAGAAGTTAATCCTTCAATCTTAGCATTGATATTCTCTAGGGTTTTATCATTAGCTGACAACTTCTTGGATAGAGCATCATTGATCTTGAGTTGGATAATGGCAAGTTTATTCAAGTTGGGCTCATTTTCATTGTCAATGTTATTGTTGTAGCCCCCTTAAAATAAAGGGCGTGGTTGACCCCACCTTTGACCTCCTGGACTGTAGCCATTGTTGAAGTTTACATTGTTGGCCAAGTATAGGGAATCTTCACGGGTCCCGGGGCACTCACTCTCTATATGACCCGCGTTGCCACAGACCTCACGCGGCATGTGATCGTCTAAGACCTGGGCGATGCCAAATATGTCTCTATTGCTTTGGCAGTCCAGCTTCTTCATTAGGAGATCAGGTTTGGCAGGGGTCAGGTCCACCTCTTTCAAGGTGTGCATGCCTTGCTGTCGGGGCTGGAGACGCTGGATGCTCCAACCCATATTGGAAATCATCTTCTCAATCAATTCCTTTGCTTTAGGCGCTGTAAGTGAGAAGCAGACACCTCCAGCAGCAACATCCACACGATCATGAGCTGACGTAGTCAGTCTGTTGTAGAAATTTTGGATGATAAGCCAATCATCCATCCCGTGGTGAGGACAGGTCGAGATGTACTTCTGAAGCCTTTCCCAAGCCTCGGGAATGGATTTCTTGTGCTCTTGCTGGAAGCTTGAGATTCTTCCACGTAAGGCATTGGTCTTGCCCAACGGGAAGAATTTTGTGAGGAATGCCGTAGAACACTTTTCCAAGTGTTTATAGCACTACGGTTCGCGTAGAACCACTTCTTCACTCTCCCAAGGAGGCAAAACGAAACTGTCGAAGGCGGATGGCATCTGGTGTGACATCCTTGATCTTGAAAGTGCTACATATCTCTAGAAATTGTTGAAGGTGAGCACTTGCGTCCTCATTGGCTTTCCCATAGAAGGGATTACTATGCACCATAGTGATTAGGCCAGTCTTGATTTCAAAGTTTACGTCTCCCGTGTTGACATTGGGCCTAGTAGACACATTGTCAGCAGAGGGAGTCAAAAACTCACGAAGCATCTTCTGGGCCATTGGCTTGCAGCGTAATGGTGCAGAAATGACGGACTTCCTTGCCGACGGATCACCTGAGGAGGAACGACACGAGGTCGAACTCTTCTCAGCAGTGATTCAGGATCTTCAACATAGTTTGATAGCAAATGAAAACTGGTCATACACTACCCTGTTTTCACATCAAAGAATGCAAAAATAAAGCAAGGTTATCCTACTAAAAACCTACTAGAGTTCTATCAACCACATGATCATGCAAAAATTTTGTGTCTTCCTCGGTAATGGCGACAGAAATGCTTGTTGGTATTTCTTAACTTCTACAGGTCATCCTTGCAATGAGTGCTAGACATGCAGTTGGCACTAGGCTAATCTAAGATAAAGCAAGATGAGTTTCGCAATTGCACGAAAAGTTCCGTTGTAGCATTTCACTCGAGAGTATTCCCTAGGGTATCATATTTATTTTATCCCAAAGTAAGGCAACAGAAGTGCGGCAAAATCATAGGTAGAGTAGTGTGTTCTAGTGAGGGTCCTAGTAGGATAGATAAATGACGTAGTAAGGTAGTGTGACACACACTTAAGAAATCTACTCTAATGGGTAAGGATTCCTAGTGAAGGTTTTTACGAGAACAAGCTACTCCTACTGTGCTCTAATAACTCATATACATAGCCTAATAGTGTATACATGAACATGCTAATGGTGAATACTAGGGCTTAGTGGTCCAACACATTGGGCACGGGTTTACCCCTTGCAAAACCAGGATGATTCCCACAAAAAGGCTATGGCGTAGCCGGACGTGCGAAGGACGGACAATGCTATCACCACTTGATGCCTACCCCTATAACTCATGGGTCTACGAGACATCCAAGGCTAATTAACTATCTAAGCACCACCCTTACATGTCAAGTAAATACCTTAGAAGCCTAGATACAAATATCTTTCTAAAACAATGACTAACCTAAACATCGTTGAACCAATGTTGAAACCAAGCACTAACATATTCATATTAATTTAATCATGTTGTTACATAATTAGACTACAATGGAGGTGTATGACGTTTATGATAGGGGCTATTGTGATTTTACTCTTTGTTTGAAGGTCAATTGTGATTTTACCCTCCAAATTGAGAGTTTGTGATTTTACCCTTCTTTTTTCAAAATGAAGCTAGAGTATACCACTAATCTCTTAGTGCTTGTTAACAGTGTTAAGTATGAAAAAAAAAGACAAAATGCTTTTGTGATTTTACCCCTACTTTTCATTTCTATTTTTGATTTTACCCCTATTTTAATATAGCCATATTAACATATTCATTATGTTTAGTATATCTCCAATAAATTTTTTTTATATATGAATAATATTGAATTTTGAAAGAAATGCAAATTTGCAATGAAATCTGTTATACTTTTGATAATATTTCAGCTGTATTTTTGCAGGGTTTTGACAACATTTTGATATTATTTCAGAATTATTTATGTAACACTTCAGTAGTATTTAAATAACATTCAGTTGTATTTACACAACAATCTATGTGAACAATACTGGTTAGCTACTTAATGCTTCCCCAAAAGTACAAGAAAAACACTGATTTGAGTAGCAAAATCCCAAGTTGTGCAATATAAATATTCAAAATGATGAGGCAAAAAATGACAGGTGTGCATATATTAGATATTCAAAACAATGGAGCAAATAAATTACAATACTGGGTAGGATCAATCTCTAGTCAGTAATTGATTTTTGAAAGACCACTACTAACTAACTGAAAGATCATTCACTTCAAACCATTCAGATGGTATCATAGCAACATAAAACTATAATTATCGGATCTCTAAAATAAAGCTGGAGGTTGTGGATTATCATACTGGCACGCGTGGGCTTGGGAGGGCAGTGGCAGCCAGCGCTTGGAATCCGGCGCATAGGCAGGGCATGGCGGCAACAGTCGATGAGCGACGCGCGAACTTCGGATGGTGACGCACGGGCCAAGGCGGTGGGCGGCGGAGACCGGCACACACGCTCAACCGTGCATTCTGGAAAGGGTGGTGCAGCCGACGCACGGCTTCCCAAGGGCGGTGCACATGCCCAGGCGGACGATGGCGACCAGCGCGAGGATTCCGGACAGTGGCTCGTGGGCGCGGGCCCGTACGGGCGGCGGCCGCCAGCTAACGGGTCAGGGCTGCACCTATTGGG
Source organism: Tuctoria greenei (assembly GCA_036927565.1). Classification (NCBI taxonomy): domain Eukaryota; kingdom Viridiplantae; phylum Streptophyta; class Magnoliopsida; order Poales; family Poaceae; genus Tuctoria; species Tuctoria greenei. The sequence goes on along the minus strand of JAYESD010000001.1, from coordinate 258,016,170 downwards.
GGACGAGTTTTGCGACCTCTTGCTAGGTAAGAAGATAAACAGTAATGGAGTATTGTGGTCTTTTCTAATTCCTGGATCCGTTATTTTACTTATTTTAATTCGTTTAATCCTACCAATGTAACGTTTCAAAAATGAGGGGCAAACTGTCACTTCATTTTCAAAAAATAAGGATAAAAAATCACAAACCCCAAAATTGGAGGGTAAAATCACAATTGACCTTTAAACCAGGGTTAAAATCACAATGATCCTTTATGATAACATAATAATGACATTATTTTTAGATCATAATAACACCAATACCTATCACATACATGGACTCTATAATCAAACAAGAAACTTTTTGCCCAAGTATATGAACAAAGAAAGACTATTATTATCATTATTATTATTGTTATTATTGTTATTATTATTATTATTATTATTATTATTATTATTATTCATAAAGTCACAAAAGATAAAAATACATGAGTCATACCACTGCCAATTTGGACTTCGGACTAGAGGCTCCTCTCTATAGCCTAAACTCCACTAAAGACTAAGAGAACTAGTGTATACAATAGAGTGAGTGAATGCTCAAGTGGTGTGTGTTGAAGTGAGGGGTGAGGGGTCCTATTTATACACGGAGTTCAGTCGGTTTACGTCACCTTTTGTGCTCAAATCAATCTTCACCGCCATCAGGGACCCAAAGGACAGCGCCACATGTCGGCTAACCGAGTTTGGCGCTCCTCCGCTTGTGCTTTCTCCTAGTCATGAACTGATGGTGGACCCTGACCTCATCCCGTGTGATTTGACATTGGATTCCCTTGGATACGCCTGATAATGGGTCCATGGATCCATGTGATGTCACATGTCGTCACTTGATTGGTCGGGATGTCACTTTTTAGGATTGCTCCCCTCATTCCTCCTTATTTCTGCGATAAAATACTTGCATGCACTATTTCTCCAAGTACAAGTGAAATTATGTTAAATATAAAGGTGATGTGTGTAAGAAATATTTATTTCTTCACATAATTGAGTTGTATTGACGATCGAAATTGGTATGTAACAACCATCAACTGGCAATCGGGGCCGCCTAACCATAGATCGACCGGCAGAATATGAGTTGTAGGGAGGCCCATGGCCTGCACGACAATCGTCTCACGGCCTTGTTCTTCAACTTCTCTACACTGTCGTCGTTGTCAATTCCACCTCACCCGATTCCACCTCGCAGCCACCTCATTGTTATCTTCCCCGACATCGAGACAACCCACTAACAACCACCTCCACCACCCAAGCCCTCCTCCTATTCTGCCATTGCCAATAGCCGCCACCTTGGCTGACGGAGGCCCCACCACCTTGATCCCACCCACACCACACTACCCATCATCGGGCCTCCTTACCTTTGTTTTTCTATGCTTGGGAAGGAATGGGGAAGAGCTTGGGGTCCAAGCCCAAGGTGAATTTTATCACGAGATCGCAATGGACTATTCATGCTCTAATTTGGGTCCCGTTTCTATGATTTAACTTCGATAATTGTAATGGGTGGAAATAAAAGTCATCACAGATACTCACAAGCTTCTATTATGAAGTCAAAAGATAAAAAGTGGTGTGGAGCGGAGGGGAGAATCAAACTCACGACCTTTAATTATAAGGTCAAAATATAACTTGGATGTTTATTTTTGGCAGTTAAACCTACCAGGGCGGCCCACGGCCCACATGGAAATTGGCCCACAAGGCCACGACGACCTTTTTCAACCTCCCAACGTCTCCAATCATCACTTCTAGCCTGCCGACTTGTGCCTCAATGTCACCATCGCTATCCCCTACACCGGCATAACCCACTAGCAACCACTTCCACCACTCGAGCCCTTCTCCCCCCAGGCCCTCATCCCTATCTTCATTGTGCCCTCATATTCTCTCCCCTTTCTTCATCATTTCTGGCAAGATCCCCCATTGTGTCCCTCTTCTCCGTCTCTGATGGCTTGCTACATTGGATCTCATTGCCGTCGCACGTTCCCATGCTAAATTCTTTTAACTTGTGCACTCATCCTACACCGCTCATCGACGGTAGTCACCACCGGAGTCAACGACGCCCCACCCATTGTTGGCCCTCCCTGTCGGTACCCTACGTACCGGGTACCCCACGACACCGTAAGAAGTGCAAGAAAGTTTCACCCGTCAGAGTTGAAGGCCCTTATAGGTCCCACATGTCACGTTGTATCGGACCCGCTCACCTCACATGGCTGGCTCTCTGGTTAACACATGTAAAATAAAACCGGAACAAAACTCCCAACCAAGGGAAGCTACGGCGACTACACGTGTACAACAGCCCCGAACCTAGCCCCCGTCAGAGAGGAGCTCTGGTACCGACACGTATACAACGACCCTTGACCTACCCTTCTGCAAAGGAAAGCTCCAAATCTGCCACGTGTGGAGCCTCCGGACCTTCATCGCCAATAGAAATACGAGCAGATCACGTCCGTTACAAACATTCAAGGACAATTAAAGCAGCAGTTACAAGGTCTAATAATGTGTCATTAATGCCACATTAATGACACACGATCAGTGCACCGTTAATAGGGGTAACGCTGCCATATGGCATGTTACCAAACTATTATTATACTTAATACTCTTAAGACAGTGTATTAGGTTAGTAACCATGCCAGGGCCACATGTTGGGCCAGGCCATCTTTGTAACGGTCAGTCCTTAGAACTATAAAAGGGATGCACCACTCGAATATGGGGGGATCTGATCTGATCTGATTCAACCTGATCCTAGTGAATGTACTCGCTCAATACAATTACACAAACCCCGTGGAGTAGGGTGTTACGCTTAAGCGGCCCGAACCACGTAAATCTCTGAGGTCATCATCTTGATATTGATCTTTGCGTGCCCCAACCACAAAAGAACCTCTGCGGATTGCTTCTCAGCGGGTCCGTGGGAAGTGTCGTCTCAAACACTTCGACATTTGGTGCGCGAGGTAGGGGAGCACACCCCAAGATCATAAGATGGTGAATTCAGTTGTTGGATCCTCGAATGGCAACCACGCTGGACAACCTTTTGGAGGCAATCCCGTTGGATCCTCGAATGGCAACCACGCTGGACAACCTGTTGGAGGCAATCTCTCCAATGTTCAACAACCAGCAGGTGCCGTTGTTCCAGCAGGTGTTGTGGCACCACAGCCACCATCTGTTCCAGCAAACAATGTTGGTCAACAAGATGGAGCATCTACGTCGATCACTGCATCGACAAACAACAACCCCGAGCACGCGCTCATTGCTGCGCGCGCTCTTCTACAACGCCCACCGCCTCCAGGTGCACCCCAGGGTGCTATGGAGCAGTGGAGGGCTGATGTTGATCATCTGGTAGCAGTTGCGGCTGCACGCATCAGCAACCAAGGTCCTCCTCCTTCGGGGCGAGCACCTTCACAACGATGGACCATGTCCAATTGACTTGGTCTGCAAGTCTCACAACAGAGGAGACGTGTTGCATCTGAGCAGGTGACTTCGTTTCCTCCCGGGGCATCACGCACCCACACGATTACCAGGATTCCGACTCATGATCTACAGTCGGAACTGGATCGCCGTTACCGGCAACAAGATGGTCGTGTCCACATCGAGCGCGCTCATGAGAGACAAGAAGCTCGGGACAACCCTGCTCCACAGGGAGTAGGGGGAGGTTGTTCTGCCCTGGCCATGCACTTACGTATGGTCAGGTAGCGACAAAAGTTTCAGCCCCACTTACCAGAGAAATTCGACGGTACTGTTAACCCTGCTGAATTCCTTCAAATATACTCTGCTGCCATACTGGCAGCGGGGGGGTGATGAGGTTGTGATGGCCAATTACTTCCCAGTGGCCTTAACTGAGACTGCAAGGTCCTGGTTCATGAGTCTTCCACCCGACTCTATTAATAGTTGGGCGGAGCTATGCCAGCAATTCACTGCCAACTTCGGGAGCTCCTACACCCGACCCGGCACTGAATTGGACTTGTTTGCTGTAAAGCAAACGTTGGGGGAATCGTTACGGTCTTTCATCCAGCGATTCTCTCAGGTACAAAATACCATCCCTTCAATCTCAAGCTCTTCTGTTATCGTTGCATTCAGACAGAGTGTACGAGATAAGAAGATGCTAGAGAACCAGGCCATTAAAGAAGTTACCAGCGTCACGGAACTCTTCAGCCTAGCTAACAAATGTGCTAGAGCTGCAGAGGGCGTGAAATGCATTCCAAACCAGCTCCGGGGGTTAAACTAGAAATCCTCCAAAATTGAAGCCGCTACCTCCGGTAGTGGCAATAAGAAAAAGAAGCCCAACGGCAAAAAGAAGACGTCGGTTGGTGCTCCAGCTGTTGCTGCTGCAGCTCCTGGAAGCTGGGGGCCATGCTCGAGAAGCGACCTCGACCTTCATCAGAGGACAGCAACAGTTCCAAAGCATGGTGTCCGATTCACAAGACGAACCGACATAGCTTGGAAGAGTGTCGGGAGGTCCAGAACCTTACCGAGCGTTATAACAAGCGTCGGGAAGAAGCTCCTTTCCGTCAAAGGGAAGGACAACAAAAAGTCGACGAAGCTCCGGCTGAAGAGGAGTTGGGTTTCCAAGACCCTAAAAAGGTCCTGAAAGTTTTTTACAATACTGTCGATGACGACTCCGACATTTCTGACAACGAACATCGGAAGACCTTGAACACCATCTATAGTGGTTCTTGGGACATCACCTCACGTCGCATCCTCAAGACAATGTGACGGGACATGGCCATGGTAGCTCCTACTGCTAAGGCCGAACCACATCGGAAGTGGATGGATACATGCTTCAGACTGCCCCCGAAACATGATCAGGGCTGGTCAACTACCGTTGATGGTGTCACCACCATTAACAATATCCAAATCAGGGCGGTATTCTTCTCAGAGAGAAATGGCTCGCTCCCGCTCCTGCTTCGTTGCACAACACGCTTCCGCCTCCTTCACGCCAACCCTTGCTCGCCGCCATGGCCGCGCTGGTAACGTCGAGCGCCATAGTGGTTTGGTCGTCTCGCTCAACATGGGCGATGATAGACCCCTACCGATCAGGGATGACTGGGATCTTTGCCCCGGCAAGCTATTTCAAGCGGAGGTCCGCCATAAGTTCGACTCCACGGTTCATCATCTGGGTTCCTTGCCCAAGGGCTCCTTCTTCATGATCGCAGCCTTTCGAAGGTACACATTTCGTCTCTCGGAGAGTGCAGTGGGTTGGGCTCTTTGTTCGGTGCTGGGTGGATCACCTCTGGATTTCCATGTTCAACAACTACAAGAGCGTTCGTTTCGCTTCTCGGTGGCCAACAAACAAGTGGGTCTGTTGATCAATGCCAGGAGGAGGATCACCACAGCATCCTTTGATGTGTACTTCCACCTTTGGCGCACGGGAGGGCCAGACTGGATCTTCGAGTACAGGAAATGGGAGCAGGAACAGCGGGAAAGTTGGACAACGGTTTCAAGGAAGAAGTCAGTAAACAGAAGGGTTTCCTTGGCCTCCCCAATCCGTCAATGTTCTCCTGCGAAAAAGGAAACCTCAACGGCAAAGCTTTTTGTGACCTTCACCAAGCTCCAAGAAGTGTCGCCGGACTCTGCTTTCCGTCTAATCGGAAGCTCGCCGGAGCTAACCGTCCGGCCACCGCGAAGGGAGGTACGTGGCACAACAATCAATACAACATTTTGAATTCCTGGGTGGACAGTGGGAAGTCTGGTCCCACACCATTCATGCCTCACTGTCCTCCGATGCCATGGAGCGTGAACACTTCGGCGCATGCCCCTGATGCGACCGTGCGGAGCAGTACCAACCCTAGACTTGGCCCTACTATGAGGGAGGTCGGTCAGTGTTCTTGTCCGAAAGGGGGTAGAGCCCTTCCTGTCTCTGTCTTGCAAGGTCCCGAGGGAACTCGGCGTGGACAAGACAGCAAGCTGGAGTGGGAACCGAGGCTGCCAAGCGATCATGACGCTCTGGCGTGGGATGTGAAACGCTGCTATAAATGCCTCAGTCCCTTCCATCTGAAACCCCAATGTCGTAATAAGATTCGTTGTAATCTTTGATTTGGATACAGGCATATCACAAAAAACTGTTTTTCGGCCTCTAGAAAAACCCGGGTGTGGCGTAAGAAAAGCATACCCCTCATTAAGGCCAGTGGCCTCTCTCTGGAACCGTCCTCCGCCATCGTCACCCACAAACTCAATTGCCTCCTCAACTTCTCCCCAGTCGCTCCATATTCATGTCTCCTCTGCATCTTGCACTCCACCTCCATCTCCACCGCTCTCTCGTCGGCCAACTCCTTTGGTCCCATGGCCAACTTCCTGATCGATCCCACCAGGTTCTTGGCCAACCAGCACTTCGACTTCCTTGATGGAGGGCCGGACAGGCTATCAAGGATGGTGGTTCACTTGCCTGGGCCTCATCACCCGGCGCACGAGGAGTTTGTAGTGGCAGTGGACGTCGAGCATGTTCTGGCGGAAGACAAGTACGATGACTTCAGGCTCAGGATCCGGAACTTCCTCATGCAGGATATGGGTATCACTGTCACTCACTCTTGTCTCTCTCCTTTGGGCATAGCTTTTTTTGTGTTTCAGACTAGCCTGTTTCGGGATCTTCTAGTGATGAGAGAACCAAACATGGTGGATGGGGTCCGTGTGTCTTTCGTCAGGCATGATTTTGGAAGGAACCGTCGGACGCATGAGTTTGGTTGTGTCGGATGGTTCATGATTGTGGGGTATCCGTTAGCCTACAGATCGGTGGAAGCAATTGAACTGGCGGTTTCCGGTTTTGGCAAGTTACTACAATGGCACATAAGCCCGAGGGCACTAGGATTCATTCTTGTGAAGTGTCTTTACACCCATGCTAGGTTGGTCCCCAGGAGCCTAGTCCTGCGTCAAGGCACCAGGGATGGTGTCGGTTACTCTTGGACATGTCCGTTTTACATCCTTAATTGGATAAGCCCGCATGGCTTTGGAGAAATTCACTGGGGCGTCCCCCCGGAAGATGACTTGCCAGAGGATGGCAACCCACACCCCCTTCAAGAACCAGAACCAGAGGGGGAGCACCAACAGGCGGGTGACCTCGAGGCAGACGCAGACTGGGTAGTGCACAATGAACAGACAAAGAACAATGATGGATGGGAACCCTGGGGGCCGCCACCCCCCCCCCCCCCCTCTGCACCAGGAGATGGCCATCAACTCTGACGCTCCCACTCAGGATGACTCCTCCGGTGTTGCGAACACTGTGCAAACAACTGCCAGAGCACCATGGACGGGACAACAACCTTACTCTCTGGCTAACCCTGATGATGTCACACAACAGCCGGATTGGATCCGCCCCTTCGATTCCGTGGGGCTGAGAAGAATGCTTTAGGTGGCTTTCCCCAACTCCCCGTCCGCGTGGTGGAATGTGCAGTTCGGTGAGCCCAATGGATATGGGGGGTTCAATAAGGTCCTCACCATGTCCTTCACCAACACCGTTGATCAGCAGAGCACTCATCAGAGCAAGGACCAGAGCCCAGGCCAATCCTCTGTGGTCATCAGGGACATTACCTCAGGTCCAACTGCAGACATGGACAGGAAGAAGGACAAACAACCAGTGAAGTCAGCTGTGGTTGACCTGACAGGCCCCTCCTACTCCAACAGGGCACCGGAAGCTAGTAAACTAAGGAGGAGCCCGTGGCTGCAACTGATCAGGCAAGGGCACCGATCGACCCCCCCCCCCCCACCCGCTCAGGAGGATGACTCCAGTGCTGGCGCACCTACTGATACTCTTCTGCTCAATCTTTTCCCAGGTCCAGTCAAATTCCCCAGCCTTGACTCTATTGACTCTATCTTTCCCTACCCTGAGTGTAACACCCTAAAATTTCACATCATGCATTGCATACATGATCATGCATTAAACATTAGTAGGATAAAAGAAAAATAATAAAACATAAAAAGATGGAGCATATATATATACAAATGTATGTAGCAAAAGAAGAAAAAGAAAATAATAATTATAGCCTAAAACTTGTAATAGGGAATAAGTATAAAAATAATAATAATAATAATAAAATATATATAAATGTATATAAATAATATATATAAAAATATATAAAAATAAATAAAATATTAATATTAATAATATACATTATAATAATAATAAATAATAAATATATAACATGAATAATATATATATAATATATATATATAATAAATAACATAATAAAAAAGGTATAAAAAAAGTAAGTAAAATAAATAAATATAAATAATAAAATAATAATAATACTAGATGAAAAAAAAGAAAAAAAACTACCGGCCAGCGGCCGAGCCGCCAGCCGGCCCCGCACGCCACCAAAGGCGCTCCGCGCCGCGTGCCCCTGCCGACGCCGCCTGGCCCACCCCGCCGCGCGACGCGCGCCCACGCGCGCGACCCGACTCGGCCGCCCGCCCACGCGCCGATCCGTGCTCCCGCTCGGCTCCCGACGCCGCGCGCCCCGAGGCGCCTGACCCCGCCGCTCGCCTCTCACCTGCCCTGCCGAAAACCGCGCCCCGCCTCCCGCCGATTTTTCCGCCTGGGCCCGCCCGCCGTACGCGCCCACCCGGCCGTAACGCCCGCCCCCGATTCCCTCCCGCCGAAAATCCCGCGCGCGATCCCGACGCCTGATTCCCGAAAACCGACTCGGTACCGATCCCCTGTCCCGTCCCTATATATACGACCGTAGACCTCACGATCCCAGCCGCCATACTCCGCCGCCTTCGAGGAAAACCGCCGGGAAAAGCACCAGGGACCAGGAGGCTGTGCCAGGGGAAGAAAAGGAAGAAAAAAAGAGGGGAAAAAGAGGAAGAAAAAGAGGAGGGTGCCACCGTCCACCGGAGATCGTCGCCGTCGTCGTGCTGCCGAGGGACTGCTGCACCATCTACTTCGTCTACGCGCCGCATTCGTTCTGCGACCGTCAAGCCGTCAGATATGTGGTAGGATTCGTTTTTCCAATTCGAATTTTAGCGACGTATTGAATCTAATAGGCGTAAATTGATTTTAGTTGCACCATAATTTTATTTTCAGCAGCATTAATCCACCCTAAAACCCCCGTAAACCCGTATGAACACGTATGAACTAGTTGCATCTACTTAATAAACAACCGTAGTTAATTAATTAATGTACTTTGCATGCATGCATATCATCGCATGTTGATTAATGTGTGTGCATCACGTTGATTTGTATGTATATTCTTGTATGTGTGATCACGAGTAGAGGGACGTGCTCAAGAGGCCGTGTACGAGGATTTCCAGAATCAAGATTTCGAAGCGCTTGAGCAACCCTATCCGCCGGAGCAAGGCAAGTGTCCTTGAAGCATATTGTTCCTGTTTTAAAATAAATGTTTTGTTTGTAAAACTGCATGCTGTGTCAATTTGATGGGAATCCTATGGTAGGAAGTTTACTAGATTTGTTAAACCACCCTTGTCACCTGGAATTTATGGTAGAGAGTTGGGAAGGGTTTTTACCTTTTTGCTTCGCTTAATTAATTGGGATGGAAAACAACACTACACATTTAATTATGTATTAATGATATTCTGGTTAATGTGAACTGGTCGATACGGTATGGTAGTGGGTGATCTAAGCAAGCCTGGTATGTGGATGGGTTGGATGTTATGGTGGTTTGCTTGCTTTAGATCTAAGGACCAGTTCATGCGAGAATACGCCAGGACTACAGTGCCACCACGAGGCCAAGTATGGGTGCGGCGTAGCTGATTAATTAGGGTCTTGCTAGTGTTGTTTGGACCATTGTGGATGCTCGGGGAAGGGGTAGTCGGATTGGGTTTGTTGATGATTGGTGGGACTACCCTGGGATCCGAATGGCTCAAGAGGGGGCCCTTGGTTGAAGATGTGCTCAGTTGGAGGCATCGCCACCGGTGAAACCTCAGTGGGGTCTGAATAGGCTAGTAATCCCTTTGTAAAGGCTATTTTGTGATCTCTTGGCCATACACCAAAGGAAGTGTAAATGGCATAAAGGAGGTTCTCTAGTCGCCGACGGGTGATGAAATCACTAACACATGGGTAAAGAGGTACAAACTCTGCAAGTTAATTAAAACTATCATGATAGCCGTGCTCCCGGTTATGAGTGCCTGGATGACCTACATGATTAGAGTTGGAAATTGGGATTTGGGATGGTTATGGTCTGGTAATGGTTATGGTTGGTTTATGGTTATGGTTTATGGATTATGGTCATGGATATGAATTTGAGTTATGGTAATTTGACATGGATAATGGTGATGTTGGCAATAATTGGATATGGTTTATATTATGTTAATATGATGGTTATGATGGGATTGTTTCACATAGACCTAGTATAATGCTTTTCAAATGTTTTACTGTACTTTTCAGCACTTAGCCATTATTATTGTCGACATTTGAATTAGCCACATGTCGTACTTTCCACACTTGCTGAGTACGACATGTACTCACCCTTGCAATCCCCCACCCCAACAGTTGCAGGTCAGAATTGTGAGTTTAATGGCGATAATGTGGAGATCTAGGCCGTGTCTACCGTCAGCTTTGCCTGTGATGTTGCATGGAGCTGCGCTATCCCTTTTGCTTAGTTGTTTAATTAGTTTATTTCCGCTGCATTAGTTGAACTCGTCATTAATATCTATTAGAGCTTGTATTTGAGGATTTAATGAATTATGTAATAAGAGTACTTATTTAATAATTTGAGCTATGGTAATTTCCTGTATATCGTTTGTGAATCACTCGTGTATGTGTGTTGAACATCCTGGGCACACATATGCGTTAGCTTGGTTCATTTTCAGAACCGGGCGTCACAGATTGGTATCAGAGCCACAGGTTGACCGTAGGACGCAGCCTAGATAGAATGGACACTTTAGAGAACATAGGAGCACTCAGGAATCGATGTGTTTTTTCTTGGTGTGCTGTTTGCTATATATATTGCTTGCTTGTGTGCTTAATAGAGGATTTTGGGATGCTTTAGCATTACCATGTCCACCTAGGCTAGTATAGCTAGTTGGTTAGCTTCATATCCCTTGATGCATATAGTTGGGGACGTTTCTTAAATTCTTACCTATTGCTCTTCTTTAGATGGTGAGGACTCGCAATCAGAGGGATGTCAATGGTGAGGAGGAGAACCATGGAGCGCCTCAGAACAACATCGGACAAGGACCTGCTCATGGAGCTATCAATATCGAGCAACTACTGGCTATGCAGAACCAGCTCATGCAGACCATGATACAAACTATGGGACAGCTGCAGGCTGGCAATAACAACAATCAGCCCCACATGCCTCCACCGCCACCCCCGCCTCCTCATAACCGTTTGGGAGAGTTCATGAGGACCAGACCGCCCACCTTTGCACAAGCCACAGACCCAATGGAAGCTGACGATTGGCTGAAGTCTGTTGAAAAGAAACTTGCTATTGTCCAATGTAGTGACCGAGAGAAGGTCCTATTTGCTTCTCATCAACTCGTTGGAGCGGCTGCAGATTAGTGGGATGCTTATTGCAATGCTCATGAGAATCAAGAGAGGATCACCTGGGCGGAATTCAAGGAGAGTTTCCGTTCTCATTATGTGTCGGAAGGTGTTATGCTCTTGAAGAGGCAAGAATTCGAGAACTTAAGGCAAGGAAGATCAAGCGTGAGTGAATATCTCAATAAGTTCACTCAACTCTCAAGGTATGCGCCTAAGGATGTTAGTCGGGACAGCCGGAAATAGTATTTGTTCATGAGAGGATTGAACAATGAGATCCAAGTGCAACTACTCAACTGCGATTATGCCAATTTTCAGAAGCTTGTGGACAAAGCAATTGTGGTTGAGAACAAGATCCGTGAGATGGAGCAAGAAATCAAGAGGAAGACGCCATATCAAGGACAGCAACAAGGAAGTAATGTGCGCCCTCGCCTTGCACCATCTAATGCACCCTATTACAGCTCCTCTATTCCTGCTCAACGCCCTGGTTATGCACCACACCCAACTCAGTTTGTGCAGCAGCGCCCTGTCATGCAAGCAATGCCTTATGCACCTCGTGCTAATTTTCCTGCTGCAAATGCTCAAAACCAAGCCCGTCCCAATAATTCTAGTGGAGTTAAGAGGTGCTATACTTGTGGAGAAGCTGGACACTTTGCGAATCAATGTCCTAAGTCAGGCCTTGGTCAAGGAAGCAATGCGCTGAGGCAAAACCCAAGACTCAATGGTGGACATCCACAAGGAAACCGTGGACAGCAGAATTTTGCTCGTGGCAACGTGAACCATGTCTCTACGGAGGATGCTCAACAAGCGGATGACGTGGTCATTGGTATGTTTCTCGCCAACTCCAACCCCACGAATATGTTATTTGATTCTGGAGCATCGCATTCATTCATTGCATCGAAGTATGTTGCCAAGTATAGTTTTCCCATCTCTCATATGAAGTTTACTCTATTGGTTAAGTCTCCTGGAGGAGAGATGAGGACAAATATAGTATGTCCAAAAGTAAGCCTTAGAATAAGGGGGGTAGACTTCTCCGCGAACCTCATTGTTTTGGATTCCCAAGGAATAAGAGGATCCGTTGGTGCAAAGTGCAATGGAAACATCATACAGAAGCTGAAGCTACGTGGGAACGTGAAGAAGACCTGAAGGTAGAATTCCCTCACCTTTTCTTCACGCTATCGAATCTCGAGGGCGAGATTCACTTTAAGGGGGGTAGAATTGTAACACCCTAAAATTTCGCATCATGCATTGCATACATGATCATGCATTAAACATTAGTAGGATAAAAGAAAAATAATAAAACATAAAAAGATGGAGCATATATATATACAAATGTATGTAGCAAAGAAGAAAAAGAAAATAATAATTATAGCCTAAAACTTGTAATAAGGAATAAGTATAAAAATAATAATAATAAAATATATATAAATGTATATAAATAATATATATAACAATATATGAAAATAAATAAAATATTAATATTAATAATATACATTATAATAATAATAAATAATAAATATATAACATGAATAATATATATATATAATATATATATAATAAATAACATAATAAAAAAAGTATTAAAAAAGTAAGTAAAATAAATAAATATAAATTATAAAATAATAATAATACTAAATGAAAAAAAAGAAAAAAAACTACCGGCCAGCGGCCGAGCCGCCAGCTGGCCCCGCACGCCACCCGAGGCGCTCCGCACCGCGTGCCCCTGCCGAAGCCGCCTGGCCCACCCCGCAACGCGACGCGCGCCCACGCGCGCGATTCCGCGCGCGACCCGACTCGGCCGCCCGCCCACGCGTCGATCCGCGCTCCCGCCCGGCTCCTGACGCCGCGCGCCCCGAGGCGCCTGACCCCGCCGCCTGGCCCACCCGCCGCTCGCCTCTCACCTGCCCCGCCGAAAACCGCGCCCCGCCTCCCGCCGATTTTTCCGCCTGGGCCCGCCCGCCGTACGCGCCCACCCGGTCGTAACGCCCGCCCCCGATTCCCTCCCGCCGAAAATCCCGCGCGCGATCCCGACGCCTGATTCCCGGAAACTGACTCGGTACTGATCCCCTGTCCCGTCCCTATATATACGACCGTAGACCTCACGATCCCAGCCGCCATACTCCGCCGCCTTCGAGGAAAACCGCCGGGAAAAGCACCAGGGACCAGGAGGCTGCGCCAGGGGAAGAAAAGGAAGAAAAAAAGAGGGGAAAAAGAGGATGAAAAAGAGGAGGGTGCCACCGTCCACCGGAGATCGTCGCCGTCGTTGTGCCGCCAAGGGACTGCTGCAACATCTACTTCGTCTACGCGTCGCATTCGTTCTGCGACCGTCAAGCCGTCAGATCTGCGGTAGGATTCGTTTTTCCAATTCGAATTTTAGCGACGTATTGAATCTAATAGGCGTAAATTGATTTTAGTTGCACCATAATTTTATTTTCAGCGGCATTAATCCACCCTAAAACCCCCGTAAACCCGTATAAACACGTATGAACTAGTTGCATCTACTTAATAAACAACCGTAGTTAATTAATTACTGTACTTTGCATGCATGCATATCATCGCATGTTGATTAATGTGTGTGCATCACGTTGATTTGTATGTATATTCTTGTATGTGTGATCACGAGTAGAGGGACGTGCTCAAGAGGCCGTGTACGAGGATTTCCAGAATCAAGATTTCGAAGCGCTTGAGCAACCCTATCCGCCGGAGCAAGGCAGGTGTCCTTGAAGCATATTGATCCTGTTTTAAAATAAATGTTTTGTTTGTAAAACTGCATGCTGTGTCAATTTGATGGGAATCCCATGGTAGGAAGTTTACTAGATTTGTTAAACCACCCTTGTCACCTGGAATTTATGGTAGAGAGTCGGGAAGGGTTTTTACCTTTTTGCTTCGCTTAATTAATTGGGATGGAAAACAACACTACACATTTAATTATGTATTAATGATATTCTGGTTAATGTGAACTGGTCGATACGGTATGGTAGTGGGTGATCTAAGCAAGCCTGGTATGTGGATGGGTTGGATGTTATGGTGGTTTGCTTGCTTTAGATCTAAGGACCGGTTCATGCGAGAATACGCCAGGACTACAGTGCCACCACGAGGCCAAGTATGGGTGCGGCGTAGCTGATTAATTAGGGCCTTGCTAGTGCTGTTTGGACCATTGTGGATGCTCGGGGAAGGGGTAGTCGGATTGGGTTTGTTGATGATTGGTGGGACTACCCTGGGATCCGAATGGCTCGAGAGGGGGCCCTTGGTTGAAGATGTGCTCAGTTGGAGGCATCGCCACCGGTGAAACCTCAGTGGGGTCTGAATAGGCTAGTAATCCCTTTGTAAAGGCTATTTTGTGATCTCTTGGACATACACCAAAGGAAGTGTAAATGGCATAAAGGAGGTTCTCTAGTCGCCGACGGGTGATGAAATCACGAACACGTGGGTAAAGAGGTACAAACTCTGCAGAGTTAATTAAAACTATCATGATAGACGTGCTCTCGGTTATGAGCGCCTGGATGACCTACATGATTAGAGTTGGAAATTGGGATTTGGGATGGTTATGGTCTGGTAATGGTTATGGTTGGTTTATGGTTATGGTTGGTTTATGGTTATGGTTTATGGATTATGGTCATGGATATGAATTTGAGTTATGGTAATTGGACATGGATAATGGTGATGTTGGCAATAATTGGATATGGTTTATATTATGTTAATATGATGGTTATGATGGGATTGTTTCACATAGACCTAGTATAATGCTTTTCAAATGTTTTACTGTACTTTTCAGCACTTAGCCATTATTATTGTCGACATTTGAATCAGCCACATGTCATACTTTCCACACTTGCTGAGTACGACATGTACTCACCCTTGCAATCCCCCACCCCAACAGTTGAAGGTCAGAATTGTGAGTTTAATGGCGATAATGTGGAGATCTAGGCCGTGTCTACCGTCAGCTTTACTTGTGGTGTTGCATGGAGCTGCGCTATCCCTTTTGCTTAGTTGCTTAGTTGTTTAATTAGTTTATTTCCGCTGCATTAGTTGAACTCGTCATTAATATCTATTAGAGCTTGTATTCGAGGATTTAATGAATTATGTAATAAGAGTACTTATTTAATAATTTGAGCTGTGGTAATTTCCTGTATATCGTTTGTGAATCACTCGTGTATGTGTGTTGAACATCCTGGGCACACATATGCGTTAGCTTGGTTCATTTTCAGAACCGGGCGTCACACTGAGCTCCCCATCGCTTTGCTGCAGGCGGCAGCGGTAAAAGATTGCGGCGTTCCCCCTGAGGTGGCGCGCCAGATGATGTCCCTCCCAGAGCTGGATGACGATGTCAACAAACAATCTTAATTTGTCGTGAGCAGAGGGCGCAGGGGACACTGGGAGCTGCTTGGTTGCTTTTCAAACTATTTGCTATTCAGTCTTTTGGGATGTCGACGTGCTGGACATGGGTGTAGTTGTTATGATCAACACTTGTTATTTTGCTACGTTTTTTATTACGCATAGTATCTGTCGTGAGCACCTGCTCATTTGGACCGGTTGGTGGCCTGATTCTAAGGCCAAGTCAGTTATTCCTTTCTGGAGCCCTTTCGCTGTGACCTGTTACATTGTTGCTTGGCCTAATTAATTGACGTGTGCTGGCGGTTGGATCAATTTCTGGTTCCTGCATTCTCGCCTTTGGGGGTCGGGCACCCAGTGGATGCTGTCTTGGGGGTATGTTGAGTCTCGTTTGTCCAGGCCCCAGCCCCTCTTCTCTGGCCAGGATTACATCCCGGTCTGCCCATTTACCCTCTATGGTTGTCTATGGTGAACAACTTAAACCATAACTGGAATGTTTTTAACTGGAACATCTGTGGTCTCAATAGTACTGATAAACAGCATGCAGTCAAAGCCAAAATAGAGGAGGTTCATGAATGTAACATCTTCTGTATTCAAGAGACAAAAAAAGAACATATTGACATATCTTTCCTTAAACGAGTGGCACCCAGAAGATTCAACAAATTCGCTTATGCACCATCCAGGGGTGCCTCAGGAGGTATACTAGTGGGCTGGAACGACAATCTTCTTCATGGGGAGTCTCTAGAAATTAGGGACTTTGCCATTTCTATTCGGTTCACATCTCGACAAAATGGGGTTGTTTGGCACCTAGTCTCGGTCTATGGAACCTGTCAAGGTCCCCACCGGCAAGAATTCAGTGAGTGGTTATGGAACCTAGATTTACAACCGCAAGAGTTATGGATGATACTGGGGGATTTCAACTTCTATCGTCACACTAGTGACCGTAACCGCACCGGAGCGAATTCAGGTGACATGCAGACCTTCAATAGTATCATCCTACACTTGGGACTTATTGAAATCCCTCTACAAGGAAGGAAATACACGTGGAGCAACATGCAATAGTCTCCCCTGCTTGAACAACTAGATTGGTTCTTTACTTCAGCGCAGTGGTCTCTATCATTCCCAAACTCTACACTTCGGCCGCTAGCCAGGGACACATCTGACCACATTCCGCTAGTGGCCCAGATCAGCACTACCATACCCAAAGCAAAATGCTTCAGATTCGAGAACTACTGGCTCAGGCATCCCCAATTTTTCTCCATTGTTAAAGACTCGTGGGATCAGCCCCTAGCCAAAGTTAGAAGTGCCAAGAGAGTATCTGCTAAATTAAAACGACTGAGATACAAGCTAAACAAGTGGAGCAGAACACTAGGTGGCCTGAATAAACTGATCAAGCAATGCAATGAAGTTATTTTGATCGTGGACACAATGGAAGAACAAAGGACATTATTTCCACAAGAAAGCTGCTTCAGAAACATGATCAAATGCCAACTTGCTCAACTCATCAAGCAACAAAATGACTACTAGAGACAATGCTACACAAAGCGATGGGCCATGCTTGGAGATGAGCCAACAAAATTCTTCCTGGCCGTGGCAACGGAAAGTTATAGGAGAAACAACATCCCAGTCATTCAGGACGACCAAGGAGTAGAGCTGATGGACCATGGGCACAAAGCTTCCGCTCTCTAGAAGGAATTCAACGAAAGGTTAGGCCAATCTGACCCGATTCATCAATGGCCACAAGTTCAGCAATGGGTTTTGCCCAAGCAACACTTACAAACACTATGCAACCCAGTCACCAGAGAGGAAGTTGATGCCACAATCAAGACGATGCCAAGCGACAAAGCTCCAGGCCCAGACGGGTTCAACACAAAATTCTTTCAAGCATGTTGGCACATCATTAAGGAAGATATATATCTGCTCTGCTCGGATTTCTTCAATAACAACATCAGTATCCAGCCACTGAATAGCTCTTTAATCACTCTCATCCCAAAGATCAACAATCCCTGCAGGGTTGCAGACTACAGGCCCATATCACTGCTGAACACCACTGCCAAACTGATCACCAAAATACTCTCATTATGATTGCAGGAAGTCATCACAACCATCATCCACAAAAATCAATACGGCTTCATCAAAAAAAGAACCATCCAGGACTGCATGGCATGGGTCTTTGAATACCTCCACCAATGCAGGAAAACCAACACAGGTATCATAGTACTTAAACTGGACTTTGAAAAATCCTTTGACAAAGTGGAACATGACTTCATATTACACATGTTGTGAGTTTTTGGTTTCCCGGAGCAATGGATCAATTGGGTAGCATACATCCTATCAACTGCCATTTCTTCAGTGCTTCTCAATGGAGTACCAGGCAAGACGTTCCATTGCAGAAGAGGGGTTCGGCAGGGGGACCCACTGTCCCCACTTCTTTTTGTATTGGCAGCTGATCTCCTGCAAATTTCAATCAACAAAGCGGTTGAGTTGGGGCTTCTGACATTGCCACTGCACCAAGGAACAAATGTGGAATTCCCGGTGGTCCAATATGCAGACGACACTATCCTAGTTCTCAAGGCTAATCAGAGATAGCTCTTCTTTTTGAAAAACCTATTGCAATCTTTCGGAGGAGTGACAGGTCTAAAAGTGAATTGGCGAAAATCAAGTCTCATGCCAATCAACATTGATGAAGAGAAAACCACAATCCTTGCAGCCACACTGGGCTGCACCATTGTCTCATTCCCATTTACATACTTGGGATTGCCTATGAGCCTTGACAGACCAAAAGCAGACGCCTTTGAAGGACTCGTCTCACGAGTACAGAAGACGCTAACCAGAGCAGCAACATGGTTATCAATGGCTGGCCGATGCACACTCATTAACAGCATCATATCCGCTATACCTATTTATTCCATGTGCACTATCAAACTGAGAAGTCCAGTCATTCAAGCAATTGACAAAGCCAGAAAGCAATGCTTGTGGAGAGGCTCACATATCAATGGCAAAGGCCGGCCTCTGGTGGCCTGGCATCAAGTGTCAACACCGAAGGAAAATGGAGGCCTAGGTCTCAAAAAACTCACTACAATGAATGAAGCCCTGCTCATGAAATTCCTCTGGAAAATCTATAACAAAGCTGACATCCCCTGGGTCCATCTCATACATCAACATTATTGTAACAATGGTAAGCCACCGCATGACACAAAAGGAAAAGGATCCTTCTGGTGGAGGGACGTAGTGAGACTATCTGACTCATTTCTAAAGAATTTTGAAGTCAAAGCTGGAAAAGGGGACACAATTTGGCTCTGGCAGGATCAGTGGGAAGGCCACTTGCTCAGAAGGGACATGCCTCTCCTGCACTCCTTCGCGAAAAAACCCAGCATCTCTATGGCCCAATTTATCAGCAGGTTAGATCACCTTAGCCACTTCTTCCAACCAATGTCAGATGAAGCCTTGTTGGAACTGGTCAACCTGGAAGCGCTGCTGGATGAGGTTTCTCACAGGGACCCCTCGCAAGACGATGGAGTCCGACAGGGGGAGTAAGGATATTCAGCTCCAAGAATATCTACAACAACTGCTACAATCACATCAAGCCACCAGCACCATTTAGTTGGATATGGGCTTCGAGGGTGGTAAAGAAAGTGAAGATCTTCATGTGGCTTATGTTTCGGGATCGGCTCAACTCACGCAACCTCATGAAGAGAAAGAACATAGCCATTGATGGGAATGACTACACCTGTGCGCTCTGTGTTTACAATGTGGAGGAACTCACTTACCATCTCTTCTTTAGCTGCTCCTTCAGCATGGCATGTTGGAACGTCCTTGGAGTTCATTGGGACCATGACATCCCTTTCTTCGACACTCTGTAGAAGGCCAAGAACAGCTGGAGTCGTCGAGCCTTCACGGAAATCTTCTCTATAGCGGCTTGGGAGATTTGGATTGCTCGTAACAACTTCATTTTTAGAAACTCTCCCCATACTGTAAATGCCTAGAAAAGATCCTTCATTTCTTCTACCAGGCTTCAAGCTTGTCGCTTTAAGCCTGAGGATAGGGATTGGGTGCTCCTGTGGCTACAGAGCTTGTAAGGGTTGTTCCTCTCTCTAGAACACCTAGTCAAGTGTTGTTGTGCCTTTGTAACTTAAACTCTATTTCGCTTTTTAATATATTTTCATAGCTTACGGGGTTCTCCCTTGCAGTTTTTATTGGTCAAAAAAAACAATATCCAATTCCACCATGTCATGGTGGACGGAGGTTCCGGGCTAAACCTCATAAGCTTCGAAGCTTTCGTTAAGCTTCAGCTCTGGCCTTCGGACCTTCACCCGTCCCGACCTTTCTCTAGAGTAGGTCCGAGAACCATTACTCCTCTTGGTTCCATTACACTCCCAGTGACCTTCGGGACCCGGGAGAATTATAGAACCGAGAAACTAGTTTTCGATGTCGCGCAGATTAGTCTGCCCTTCAATGCCATTTTGGGTAGACCATCTTTATACAAGTTTACGGCTGCAGCCTATTATGGTTATTTGGTGTTGAAGATGCCAACACCCACGGGCATTCTCCAGATCCGCGGAGATCGTACTGCAGGAGTTACTGTACTAGAAGAACTCTATGCGCTTACCACAGCACAAGAGGAAGCATCTGTTAAGGCGCCAGTTGCGACTCCTCCAAGCATTCGTCACAAAGGCTCTACCTCCGCACCTCGTGTGCAACCAAGCGGCAACGCTGACATACCCGTCAAAGTCGTCCAAATTGGTTCTGATGTTGCTCAGACTACCCGTATCTCGGGGGTTCTGAACAACAAATAGGAACTCGCGCTCATCACTTTCCTTCGGGCTAATGTCGATGTGTTTGCCTAGCAACCATCACAAATGTGTGGGATCCCTAGGGAGGTGATTGAGCACAATCTAAAGATTTACCCAGATGCACGGCCTATACACCAGAAGCCCCGAAAGCAATCAATCGAGCGACAAAACTTCATCCGACAGGAAATCAAGAAGTTGCTTGAAGCTAGATTCATTCGGGAAGTCTTCCATCCAAAATGGCTGGCAAACCCAGTTGTTGTACCTAAAGCCGGTGGGAAGTTTCGGATGTGTATCAACTACACCACCTTAAATAAGGCATGTCCAAAAGATCCATTTCCATTACCTAGAATAGATCAGATAGTGGACTCCACCTCTGGGTGTGAGCTACTGTGTTTCTTAGATGCATATTTTGGATATCATAAAATCCAAATGTCTAAGGAAGATGAAGAGCATACTGCCTTCATAATAGTAGATGGATTGTATTGTTATACTGCCATGCCATTCGGCCTTAAAAATGCTGCTTCAACATTTGTGTGAGCCATGTACAAAGCATTTGGAGAGCTAATTAGCGACTTGGTGGAGGCGTATGTTGATGGCATCGTTGTGAAAATCAAAAACAAGGAGTCACACCTTGACAACTTACAAGCCGTCTTCAACAAGCTGTGTACTACGTGCACCAAGTTGAACCCGGACAAGTGTGTCTTCGGGGTTAGATCCGGAAAGCTTCTGGGGTTCTTGGTGACTCATCGAGGATTAGAAGCAAATCTGGTGAAGATCAAGGCTATAGAAGAAATGCGGCCCCCAGTCCACATTAAAGATGTCCAAAAGTTGACTGGATGTCTAGTTGCGCTCAGCCGATTTATATCAAGACTGGCAGAACGAGCGCTACCCTTCTTCAAACTCTCGAGGAAGTCCAGACCATTTCATTGGTCTGAAGAAGCAGAAAAGGCATTTCAAGAGCTGAAGCAGCTCCTCACTACACTACCAATCCTGGTAGCTCCGAACTCTGGTGAGCCTTTACTGCTTTACATTTCAGCAACTACAGAGGTTGTCAGTATGGTCCTGGTCGCGGAAAGATCAGAGCCATCCCCAATTTAGGAGTATAGACCCCTCCGGGAGGGTCCGGAGCTACCTGAAGGCGAGTCTGGGTACCAACCCTCAGGCACGGGCGGGATGTTGGAGGATCAACCTCCTTCAAACGAATGAGTAACTGCTAGTGAACAAGAAGATTCAGACCCCTCTGGGAGGGTCCGGGTCACTCCAGAAGAAGCTCTGGGTTCCTTCGGCGGGGACCAGGAAATTCCAGAAGAAGGTTCATACCCCTCTAGGAGGATCCGGGTTGATGAGGAGGAAGCTCCGGGCCCCTCCGGGAGGGTCCAGACAGTCCAACGCCCAGTGTACTTCATCAGAGTACTCCACGATGCCAAGCCTCGATATCTTGAGGTGCATAAACTTCTCTACGCAATCCTTATCGCCTCTAGGAAGCTTCATCATTACTTCCAAGCCCACAAAATATCAGTGGTAACTTCTTTTCCACTACGTGCAATTTTGCAAAACCCTAATTCTACTGGGAATATTGCAAAGTGGGCAGCTGAGCTGGCAGAATTCGATCTAGAATTTGTGTCAAGACAAGCAATTAAAAGTCAAGCTTTGGCTGACTTTGTGGCGGAGTGGACCCCCTCTCCATCAAATCCTGGGGGCCATAGTAAGCAGAAACCAGAGCTTAAAGTTCCGGTATTCACTGAGCCTCACTGGACCCTCTACTTTGATGCCTCCGTGCAGAAGCAGGGGGCTGGAGCTGGAATCCTTCTCCTGACTCCGACTGGAGAGAAGGTCAACTACATGGTACACCTTGATTTCAAGGCAACCAACAATATGGCGAAGTATGAAGCCCTCATCTATGGACTCAAGGTGGCACTATCTTATGGTGCCAAACAGTTGTTGGTGAAGGGAGATTCACAACTCATCATCAAACAAGTGAAAGGTGAATGCTCCTGTAACAATTATCAATTAGCTACTTATCTCCTTGAAGTCCAGAAGCTTCAGAAGGACTTCAAAGTCCTCGATCTCCATCATATTCAGCGCCTTCATAACTCCAAAGTCGATGAACTCTCGACAAAAGCCTCAACCGGAGCTCCGGCTCCTGACGGAATCTTCGTCCGGAGGTTGTCAAAACCAATAGCTCAGCCTGCCGAACTGAGTAAGGGGGTCAGACCAGCACCTCGAGGCTGGCGGTCCCGGTGGCCCTGTTACCATGGCATTTACCAAGGGTCGTAGGTGCTGTCGGAAGCTCCGAGCAACCCAGCACGCAAGACTCAGAAGATCAAGCTAGCTCTGATGCATGGATCTCAGAGATCCGGAGCTACTTGAAAGACAATATCCTTCCTGAAGACAGTGTATCCGCTGACCGAATTGTCAGATTGGCTAAAAGATACATGTTGGTAGAAGGGGATCTCTGCCAATGCGGTGCCAATGGCATCCTAATGCCGTGTATTGCAAGGGAAGAAGGCCGCCATCTCCTCGCGTAAATCCATGGAGGCGAGTGCGTGAACCACGCATCTTCTCGCACGCTAGTCAGTAAAGCCTTTTGGCATGGATTTTACTGGCCTACAGCACTTCAGGATGCGGTTGAGCTAGTGAAAAAAATGTGAAGCATGCCAGTTTCGCGCCAAACAAATTCACACACCAGCTCAATCACTACAAATGATACCTCCTACATTTCCATTCGTTGTGTGGGGCATGGACATCTTGGGACCTTTCCCAAAAGCTGTTGGGGGTTACAGGTTCCTATATGTCACCATCGACAAGTTCACCAAGTGGCCGAAAGCAACTCTAGTAGTAACAATCAACTTACAATCAGCAATCAAGTTCTTGAAGTCCATTATATGCAGATATGGAGTTTCAAACAAAGTCATAACTGACAATGGAACTCAATTTACAAGTGTTGCATTCCAATAATATTGCGAAGACCTCGGTATTCAACTTAGCTACGCTTCAGTAGCTCATCCAGCAAGCAATGATCAAGTCGAGAGAGCAAATGCAGAAATCTTAAAAGCACTCAAGACACGCACATATGAGCGCTTGAAAAAGCACGGAGCTAACTGGATTGAAGAGCTTCCGTCCACATTATGGGCAAATAGGACAACACCTAATCGGTCAACTAGGGAGACTCCATTCTTCCTGGTGTACGAAGCTGAAGCAGTCCTTCCTCCGGATATCACATTGGGGTCCCTCCGGGTCCGGACCTTCAATGAAGCCACCTAGGACCAGCTCCGGCGTGAAGACCTTGACCTGGTCGATGAGGGAATGAGCCAAGCAGCTGGTCGAAATGCACGTTATCGCCAAGCGCTCCGACGCTATCATAAAAGGCATGTGCATGATCGACAGCTTGAAGAAGGTGACCTGGTGCTTCGGAAGATACTAAGCCATGAAGGGATGAACAAACTTTCCCCCAGTTGGGAGGGTCCCTTACGAGTCATTAAAGTATCCCGACCAGGATATGTTCGCTTGGCAACAGAGGATGGGACCCCGCTCTCAAATCCTTGGAACATCGAGCACCTCCGTAAGTTTTATGCTTAGAATCACAGAGGTGAGTCTGTAATTACACACAATGCATGTTGTAGAGTCATTATACAGAGACGAGTAAGTCCTCCGGGAGAACATCTGGACTCCTCCGAGAGGATCCGGGAAGTTCAAGTAACACTTGAAACAGTCACAACACTAAAAGTGTAACTACTTGCTCTGGGCTAGTACAAGATGTATAGCACATTTAGCATGGTCCAGCACCATAAGTGTGTCCTTGTCTCCCCTGTAATTTGGACCTATAATGAAAGGCATTGTTGTGTGAAAACAGACTCCACGTGCATCTACTTTTTGTACAAGGCTCAATATATCAAATTACTTTTACCCCACTTGTCTATAATGAAGTTGTGCAAATCTTTTTGAGCTTTGTTCCAAGTAATTCACATGCATTACAAGCCTTATTGATAGTCTTTTTTGATCTTAACACTGCTACATAGTCTACTTACCTGAACGCCAAGCCAACATAGGTCCGGAGTGTGCTATCGACTTAGTGTGGTCCTGCACCCTAAGTATGCCACTCTACCTACACCCCGGCAGGCCTCAGTAGGGTGAGTACTAAAAAGGCATGCAAATCTAGAAAGATTATATCAAAATGCTTGTTATCTTGTTGAGTTTCTTCGGATCTAAAGTCCAAATAAGAACAATAAGTCACAACCAATTTATAGACAAGAGGACTAATTTTACTTTTTCTCTTGCCCTTAATGTGCAGGAAAAGCAAAAATTCACAGCTACAATGGACGACGCCGGAGCTACTGACCTCCGACATCCTCCAAGATGGGTCTATCGTGAACGTTTAAAATGTTGACAGTGGATGACGTTGGAGCTACCAAGCTCCAACCATCCCAGGGGGCCTATCTTCGACGCCTCAGAATGGAAGACTTCGGACCTAAAATCTAAAAGTACGAAGCATTCAAGTCGTCAACATACTGCCACAACCTTTGGTACATGTACACATTTCAATTGTACACATGTACCAGGGGGCCAACAAGACATGGCACAGTATATTGAAGACAAACTGAAATTCAAGGCAAAAAGGAGGATTTCATTAATCAAAAGTACTGGATTACAAAATTGAGATTACAAGGGACAAAAGAAGAAAAGTCCTAGCTACTGGAGGATCTAGGCCCCGTGGAAAAACGAAGTAACCTTCTCAGCAGCTTCTTGTACACTAGCCCTGGCGGCATCCTCCTCCTCCGCGATGATTCCTTCAAAGACCGTATCAAGGGAGAACTGGGGGTCTCAGCTCCAGTAACATGCCAAGACATACTCAGCGACGTTCTTGGCCAAGGATTTACCCTCTGTCTCTAGTTGATCGGCGATGACGTCACCCATTGCGTCGAGTTTGCTGCCAGTAGAGCCAAGTGTCGCTAGCGTCTGGTCCAGCTCCTGCGCTGGGTCCTCTGGGCGTACTGGACTGAAACCAAGAGGCACAAGGGCCCTGTCCGCACGCCCCAAGAAGTCCCATACCATCAAGGACTCAGTCGCCTTCGAGCTCCGCAGCTCTTTCAGTGACCTCCGGGCGGCCGCAAGCTCCGAACCTTCACGAGCAAGCCGCTCGGCCAACTTAGCATGTTGTTGCATGTTCTCAGTAACTTGCTTCTCCCGGTTGGCCAGCTCCGTCTCCCGAAGGTGGATGCGGTTCCGCCTTTCAGCTAGGTCCTTTTCCCTGCCCTTGACTCTCTCCTCCTGGCGGCAACGTCAGACTCTCTTTTTGAGAGCTCTTGCCCCACCTTCCAGTTCTTCTTCCTCTCTTCCTCCTTCCATAGATCCAGCTTTTTGCTGCAATCTGCCAAATTTTTCTCACCCAGAGTCAACTTCTGGGTGACCTCCGCCTCTCTCCTCAGCACATCCTCCTGCTGCCCCAGGAGTTTTTCCTCCCTCGCCTCCAGGTCCGCTTGATGCTTCAGGAGAGTTTCATTCAATTCAGCGAGCTTTTCGTAACACTCGTCAGCAGCATCACGTCTCTCCTTGGCTTGCTCCAGGATTTCCCTGGAGTTAGCAGCGAGCGCCCGGATGGCGACCTCCTTCTCTTCCATTAACTTATCCCAGTATTCTAATCAGGCCTTCTCCCCCTTGATCCATTCCTTCTGGTCAGCCAGCCTTGTCTGTGCAAGCTTGGTCTCAAAATGGAGTCTGTTGCGCCAATGCCTCAAGGTGTTGCGCTCCTCCTCCAAGGCTTTGCTCTCATGATCGAAGGCAGGCTGGACCTGCTAGAGGCTTGAGCGGGCGTTGTCTATGGACAACGCCAGAGGGATAGTTTCTGGGCCTGTTGGGACCATTTCCGCAGGCTCAAAAGGGTTCTCCATCAAAAAATTGGGTCCCACTCTACAATAGTGGTCCCCTGGACTCCTGCAGCACTAGGGCCGCTCTCCTGGAGCCCTTCAGTGGCAGCAGAATAACCCGCTGGGGGAACTTCCACCTCCAGAGCAGTTGAAGGCACCGCTTCAGGGTCTTTAGTTGATGGCTGTGAACTTGGAGGACTTGTCGCCAGTCCTGCAAGCTGCTCTGCCTCTAGCCCAGGTACCTCCAGGACCACCACCTCTGGAGCAGCAGCTGGAGCTTCAACTGGGGCCTCAACCGCCACTGGCTCGGGCTCCAGCACGGCGACCACCTCCGGCACAGCTGCCGGATCTCCAACCACCTCCAGCACAGCCGCCGGACCTCCAACCACCTCTAGCACAGCCGCCAGACCTCCAACCACCTCTGGCTCGGCAGCCGAACCCTCTACCACTCTCGGCTCAGCCGCTGGATCTTCAACCGTTTTCAGCACAAGGGTCGGAGCTTGGGTGATTTCTGGCTCAATAGCCGGGGCTTCAGCTACTTTTGGCTCAGCAGCCAGGGCTTTGGCAACTTCCGGCTCGAAAGCTGGAACTGCTGGCATCACCGGTGCTGGAGCATCAGCCTCCACCCCCAGGGGTACATCTTCAACTTCTCTCCTGCGGTCCAGCGCTACCACAGGAGCTTCGGGTGAGGACTCTGAGTCCAAGCTCACGACAGCTGTCGCCGGAGCTATCGCGACTTCCGCCTCCGCTTGACGAGGAGGCTAAGCGATCGGAGTCGGAGCTTCGGTAGTTGCAGCCCCAACCGTTACAACAGGCGCTGAAGCTCCGGGTCCTTTCTTCGACACCCTAGAAACAAAGGGAAGAGAAGATTAAGAACACATCAAAAACAAGACTAGCATTTTAGGGTGAGCAATTAATGCTTACCTCGGGATGCTACCATCCTAGTCACCTCAGAACCTCTTCTTCTCAGGCCCAGAGCTAGAGCCTACCAAATCTGGTGAGACAACTGCTTCGGATCTTGGTTGAGGAACACTCGCAGTCGCCAGAGTCCTTTCGGTTGGGGCTTCTCTTCGCCTGGAAGAACCCCCGGACCTAGAACTTCTAGCTGGCACTGAGGTCGGGGTTGCCTGCCTGGAGCTTATGCCTCTTGAAGACATTTGCACCGGAGCATGAGTAGCTACAGAAGACTTCCCCCTCCGGGGAGAAGCAGCCATCGTGGAAGCAGCAGGTGTGATGGACCTCCCGTCAGCGTGCTTCAACTTCCTCTTCTGGCTGGAGGGCTCAGCTGGCTCTTTACCCTTGCCCTTGCCAACGTCTTCAGTCTTTCAGCTCGCGGCGGAGGCAGGACCATCCTCGGAAGCTCCGGGAATCGCCAATCTGGTGGTCGGACGCCTTTCTACCTCGCCAAGGTCGTCAAACACTGGCATGCTCCTCCGGAGCTCCCTACTGAACTACGCCTCCATGTTCAAGGGGAGGAAGGCTGCTGGAGGAGCCAAGTCATCGCCGTTGATGTTAATCCCATGCTGGAATTTCATCAAACGAAACTCCGAGGATTCATCATACAAGTTGGATTTCAGACCGGTTTCAATCCGGTCGTCACGCGAGCTTCTCCCTCTTCTTCAGCGGAGCCCACCTATTGACCAAGAAGTTGCAGAAGACCATCTGGGGGGGTCACTCCACCTTCCACACACTCGCGGATCCTGGTCAAAACAGGGTTGAAGGCATTTCACAGCACCGAAACCACACTTCATGCGTCAGTGTCGACATTGGGGAGACCTTCGGGCAACTGCAATTTCTCGTGCTACTCTGTCGTGATGATGATCCAATCCTTCTTCCAGTCGTCCCACTTGCCGGAAGGAAACGACTTTAAGTATTTGTAGGGGCAGTTCTTGCGCTTCACAAAATAGTAGAAGCCAAGAAACTCGGACCCCTTGTCGGTGGTGTGGATGGTGAAGAAGGTGCGGAAAAGCTCGACGCAAGGGGAAATACCCACCCACATCTCGCAAAAGTGGACGAATGTCACCACGAGAAGAAGAGAATGGGGGCCAAGGTGGTACAACTGCAGACCATAAAAGTCTAGCAGGATCAAGAGGAAAGAAGAGAAAGGTGGAATGAATCCCACCATGGCGTACGCTGTGAAGAACACCAAATCTCCATCATGCTCCTTCTTGAACGGGAGCTTGCTGGCACAGATCAAATGATTGAAGGAGTCACTGGACCACCCCATATAGGTTCGGACCTTCTCCACATCATCATCGCTCTTGAGGCGGCTCTTGGGGAGACCCAACTCCAGCGCGGCAAAGTGGTGCAAAGGAAGGGAAGCTAGGCAGAGTTTTGGAGGCTCTGAGTGTAAAGATGATCGAAGGCGTAAAGAGTCCTCAAACCGTGCACACTTTCCTTCTTAAGTAAGCCTCCACGACGCTTGGATGAAAACAACAATGATATCGAAAGCACTTTTCAAAAATCTACCCCGTCAATGAAGAGTGGGCCTGGGGCCACCCTGACTAAGAGATCGAGGTCCTTACCCAAGGCCAACCGTTGCCATGATGAACGGCGGGAAGCCCAAAGTCAGCACTCTGACAAGGCGCACGGAACCGATACGGTTTTTGTATTGGGAACCGGCGACCTTCAATTGCGTGAGATCCGCACTCTAAGATCTCATTTGCCATATTCATAACAAGAAACGCGTCGAAGGTTCACTCCCGGACCGTTACTCTATCGACGCATCGGAGGACTTGTAAAAATTGAAGTGCATGAATCGAGAATGGCCCCACCTCCGGCAAACAACTTAACCCAAAGAGTTTTTCCCAGAGGTGGGCTCGGGGGCCACTGTCGGTACCCTACGTATCGGGTACCCCACGACACCGCAAGAAGTGCAAAAAAGTTCCACCCATCAGAGTTGAAGGCCCTTACAGGTCCCACGTGTCACGTTGTATCGGACCCTCTCACCTCACATGGCTGGTTCCTTAAACGCGTGTAAAATAAGACAGGAACAAAACTCCCAACTAAGGGAAGCTTCGGCGACTACACGTGTACAACAGCCCAGTACCTAGCCCCCGTCAGAGAGGAGCTCCGGTACCGACATGTATACAACGACCCCGGACCTACCCTCCCGCAAAGGAAAGCTCCGGATCTGCCACATGTGGAGCCTCCGGACCTTTTATCGCCAACGGAAATACGAGCAGATCATGTCCGTTACAAACATTCAAGGACAATTAAAGTAGCAATTACAAGGTCTGATAATGTGTTATTAATGTCATATTAATGACACACGATTAGTGCATCGTTAATAGGGGTAACGCTGCCATATGGCACGTTACCACACTATTAATTATACTTAATACTCTTAAGATAGTGTATTAGGTTATTAAGCACGCTAGGGCCACATGTCCGGCCAGGTCAGCTTTGTAACGGTTAGTCCTTAGAACTATAAAAGGGCTGCACCGCTCGAATATGGGGGGATCTAATCTGATTTAAGCTGATCCTAGCAAACGTACTCGCTCAAGGCAATTACACAAACTCCGTGGAGTAGGGTGTTACGCTTAAGCGGCTCGAACCACGTAAATCTCTGAGGTCATCATCTTGATATTGATTTTTGCGTGCCCCAACCACAAAAAAACCTTCGCGGACTGCTTCTCAGCAGGTCCAGAGGAAGTGTCGTATCAAACACTTCGACACTCTCCATCTTTGTTTTTGGATGCTAGAAGGGAGTTGGATGTATAAATCTAGCACGATAAGCGATTGTCTATGATCATGATGATGACTAGTGGTGGCTATTTTATTGATAGATGCACATCAATATCAAAGTATTATACCACTGGCAAAAAAATAGACGACTAACATATAGGATTCATCCAGACAATATCAAATGAGCAACATTGTCGTTAGCAGCATGTCCCATTAAACCGCTAATAAATCAACACATAGGCTAGTGGTGCCTGTCCTGCCAACTTTCAAGTTGACGCTAATAAATCAACACATAGGCTAGTGGTGCCTGTCCTGCCAACTTTCAAGTTGACTTATGTGGGTAAAGTTCTCATCTTTCTCTCTAAGGAGGTTATGACCAATTTATTACAAGCGGATATAAATGCATTCCAAGCGGATACAAATGCAGACATTCACATCCTAATCACTGAATGATTTAGCACACGACTGTAGACCGAACATTGTAGACCAATATTACAGCACGTTCATCCTTTCTTATTTTCGTAAGTGCATTACAGATTTAACGTCCATAACTTTCTCTATAGAGTAACTGCATTTAGTATTGTGAATTCAACATCTAAGTAGTGCTACTCAGAGTATTTAACCACTAGACTAAGCTTCCTTATACAAAGCCCCCACTACCTAGAATATTGTTTTTGAGTATTCCAAACATTAGATCATCCAGACTCGTGTACTCCAAACCATACTCTATAGTCTAAATTATACTCTATATACTCTATAATTTCAGTATATGCACTTTATAAATTTACTTTTTTCAGTAACTTTTTAGTAGCCTTTTTTATTTTGCGCAGAATCCATCCGCGATCACCGGCCAATTCATTTGTGCATACCTGTTGGCCTCTTCACAAGTACTGTCTTGTATCTTGTGACAGAGGACGGCATGTCTTGTAGCGATAAAATCAGTACTAGTGTCTGCTAGGAGACTCCACAGGCGCCGCAGAACTGCAGAACAGAAGCGACCGTGTGCGCAAGCGGGAGGGCGGGCGAGCTGAGCTAGCCATCTGCCCAAGCATCCAGGTCGATCTAAGTGCGAGATTGGCGACCAACAGCTCCCCCCTAGTACTTGCGATCGCGCTAGCTCGTCTCCGGCTTCTCCGGCCGTGCTTCCCGGCCCAGCAGTCCCTATAAAACATCTTCGGGCGACCATGCCTTCCGGCTCGGTATCAGACCCACTCCTCGCGCACGGCGGCGGCGGCGACGGCATGGCGTACGGCGCCGCCGCGGCGGTGGACTACCGTGGCCGTCCCGCCGACCGCGGCGCCACCGGCGGGTGGAAATCGGCGCTCTTCATCATAGGCAAGCATCCCCCCCCCACCCCCAATCATTCGCAGCGACGAACAACGCACACACGGTACTTCATTGATTCACCTCCTGAGCGGTTGAGCTAATCTGAGATTAATTCCGACGGGCGGGCTTGCAGCGGTGGAGATCGCGGAGCGGTTCGCGTTCTACGGCGTGTCGTTCAACCTGATCAGCTACCTGACGGGCCCGCTCGGGGAGGCCAACGCGGCGGCGGCGGCGGCCATCAACGCGTGGAACGGCGTCGCGCAGCTGCTTCCGCTGCTGGGCGCGGCGCTGGCCGACAACTGGCTCGGCCGCTACCGAACCATCGCGCTCGCCTCGCTCCTCTACATCTTCGTAAGCAAAAGATCTAAACCGGCCATCCATTTTTTTTGTGTTCTAGTTGGCTTCGCCCATCACGCGTTTCTTTAAGAATGAAATGAAATGGAAGCAACTATGTTTCCTAATTGGTTGAATCTACATCGTCATTCGAGGCAGCTACTAACTGAAAGTGATGTGATGTGAAGACGCCAACAACTTTAAATTTCCTCCATCCCAAAAATAAGTTTGCCTCTGGGTTGATATAATAAATATTTTTAGATTCGATGTGATATTCTTATAATGTATATTTTATATAATATTTTTAGGATAACAACCCAAAAAACAGAAAACAGCAAGACAAGCGTTTGTAAGATATCACAGAGCCACATTTTTTATCCTCCATTCGGAGTCTTCGTCGCCTTCCTCTTGCATGAGTCTTGGCCCTCCTTTGCCTTGATCTGGATGTTATGGCAGTAGGAAGACTCGTGGTGCAAGATCTCGGCCGCCACATGTGGTTGATGCTTGCCACCGACTCGAGCAGGCCTTCCAGTCCTCGATCTGATATGATCCTCCTTTAAATCCCTTGGATAAGTTCTGCCCAAATTTTCATGAGAGAGCTGGCATGATAAACAATTTCCTTCAGTTAGGAAATAAGTTTCTTATGAAAACAAGTTTTATTTCTTGCTTTTCAAATCGTCCAGCAAACAGCTGGCAATCCAAAAGTGTAAAGATCGGCACCATTTGGAAGAAGCCTACAAATCTAAGATTAGAACTGTGAGATGGATCCATGGATGCAATCTGCCCCGATGCAAGGTCTTTACATAGCTCCACAGTTTTAGCACCGGTTTCACGGTCTGGATTTACCCTTGTAGGCCTAGAATTGCGAATAAATTATGGCCAACAACATCTAGGAATAAGCCACCCCGCGCACGATAGAATCTGGGCCTTCAAAAAGTACTCCGGCGTCGTTCGTTGTTGGGCCTGCCATTGCTTTCGTCTTTGTTTGTTTTTTCTCTCTTTTTTTCGTGATTGCTTTCGGCTTCGTTGACGTTGATAGTATGTGCTTGAGGATACAATCAGAAGCGAGTACTATCTGACTGGCTGCACGTTGCAGGGTTTGGGCTTGCTGGCCTTCTCAACCCTGCTCTACTCCGGCAGCGGCCACCAATGTGCCACCGGCGGCAGTGGCGGCAAGACCTGCTCCCCGTCCACCCTCCAGGTGGCCTTCTTCTACGTCTCCCTGTACCTGGTGGCCGTCGCGCAGGGTGGCCACAAGCCGTGCGTGCAGGCGTTCGGCGCCGACCAGTTCGACCCGAGCGACCCCTCCGAGTCCGTGTCCAGGAACTCCTTCTTCAACTGGTGGTACTTCGGCATGTGCGGCGGCACCGCCGTCACGCTCGTGCTCCTGAGCTACGTGCAGGACAACATTGGATGGGGCCTGGGGTTTGGCATCCCGAGCGTCCTCATGGCCTGCGCGCTCGTCGTGTTCCTGCTCGGCACACGGACTTACCGCTACTTTGCCACTACCAGTGGCAGGCTCAGCATGTTCGCTCGCTCCGGAGAGGCTTTGGCGGAGTGGCGGAGCAGGCAGAAGGCTGGCCCTCTGCATCAGGCGCCGCAAGAACGCGATGGAGCCGCATCGGTGGAACCCCAAGTCAGGTACTTCCGTATGCTTGTCTCTGCAATCAATTTTGCGCAGTGTGTCGGACGGTGGAAACAAGACGTAAATGACAGTAACTGATGGTAATGTCTTTGTATTGTAATGTTTGATTTATGCAGTGTTGGTGGCGATGAGGAGGAGCAGGAGGCGGTGAGCAATGTAGGCGTCGTCAAGGAGGCCAAGGCCGTCCTCCGGCTGTTCCCGATATGGGCGACGTGCCTGATCTACGCCGTGGCGTTCTCGCAGTCGTCGACGTTCTTCACGAAGCAGGCGGCGACCCTGGACCGGCGCGTGGGCGAGCACCTCAAGGTCCCGCCCGCCGCGCTGCAGAGCTTCATCAGCATCACCATCGTGGCGTTCATCCCCATCTACGACCGCGTCGTCGTGCCGCTGTCGCGCCGCTACTCGGGCGTGCCGTCGGGCATCACCATGCTCCAGCGGATCGGCGTCGGGATGCTGCTGTCGCTCGTGTCCATGGCGATCGCGGCGCTCGTGGAGGCACGCCGGCTCCGCGTGGCCCGCGACGCGGGCCTCGTGGACGACCCCGGTGCCCCCGTCCCGATGAGCCTGTGGTGGATGGTACCGCAGTACGTGCTGTTCGGCGCCGCGGACGTGTTCACCATGGTCGGCCTGCAGGAGTTCTTCTACGACCAGGTGCCCGACAAGCTGCGCAGCCTCGGGCTGGCGCTGTACCTGAGCATTTTCGGCGTGGGAAGCTTCATCAGCAGCGCGCTGGTGTCGGGCATCGACAGGGCGACGGCGGCGAGGGGCTGGAGCTGGTTTGCCAACAACCTGAACCGCGGCCACCTCGACTACTTCTACTGGCTGCTCGCCGCGCTCAGCGCGCTCGAGCTCCTCGCCTACGTCTTTTTCGCGGCCACCTACAAGTACAAGAACAAGGCTGCCGTCCACGCAAACTTGTTATGATTCGAGGGTCGATTGGGATTTGTATACTATTCCGGTTTTGATTCGATCCCATGTTTATATGTTGGGACGGCAATACAATGCTGGTGGTTTAGGCGCAATTTGCGATTGTTGATACCCAGAGCGGACGCATGACCTGCCTGCCCACTTTTATATGCAACCTCGGCAAGATCGTGCAGAAATACAGGACCGGGATACATAGTTTTATCAGTCAAGTTTTTTAAGAATTTGCTATACGAATTAAGAAAAATCTAAGTCAAAACCAGGACCATAGCTGTCCAAATGGGCCAGGTTAATCGGGCCGGCACGAAGCACAGCGATTTTGGCCCGGTTCAAACCCATCACGACACGAAATAGACTGGGCCCGGTCCCCATCACGGGCTGTGTTTGGGCACGGCCCTATTAACTAGCGACCCGCTTAGCCCGCAAGGCGGCCCATGTAGCCTGCCAGGCAAAGCACGGCCCGACACGGTCCATGGGAGCTCAGACGGTCTATATAACCGATACTCCCCTCCAAACCCTAACTCACTCGGCCGCCATCGCTCACCAGTCACCCAAAACCCTCTCCCAAGTGCGGTCTGCGAGTGTGCGACGATCGACGCCCCGACTCCTCCCTCCCCCGTTGTCGTCAACAGAACGCGGCGGTCGACCGCCTCTGACTCCCTCCGATGCTCAGGTCAGCGGTCCTCCTCCTCGGCCACTCGGCGCATCGAGTTCCCGGCACCTCCCCTCGCCGGATCCGTCGATCTGTCCCCCCTTCGGCCCTCCCCTTCGTCGGATCTGTCAATCGCAGCCGAGCGCACATCGTCCTCTGCTTCGGTGGGGGACACCATTAATGACGACCTTAGATTGCAGGGACTCTGAGGTGACGATGAAGATGACATTGGTCTCGCGGAGCTTGATGGGACTGGCACACAATCGGCATCGGCGACTGAGGAGGCTCAGACTGCGCCGGCTGCTGAAGCTAGCCTGTCGGCGACAACAGCGAGCACCGCGTCCAAGAGGTATGATTCGATGCCTGACTGCCTTATAATGCTTACTGTTATTAGATGCTTTGCCTTATAATGCATACTGTTATTAGATGCTACTTAGATGCTTACCGTTATTTAGTTACTTAGATGCGACTTAGATGCTTAGTTGCTTACTGTTATTCAGTTACTTAGATGGTTACTCTTATTATATGCTACTTAGATGCTTGCTGTTATTCAGTTACTTAGATGCTTACTTAGATGGTCATGGTACATAGATGCTTATTTAGTTTCTACAGTTTAGTTCATTTGTTCTTGTACTTGCTACTTGCTTATACTGTTAATGCTTCATTAGTTCCTCTACATGATTAGTTCCTGTTATCATTAGTTCATTATCATGAAGTTAATTAGTTTCTACTATTTTGTTGTTCAAGGAGTCTGTACTTTGATGTGTGACAAGATATGGATGAGCTCCAATATGAAGTTAACGGCAAAAAAGTAAGGTATGGAGTCAAAGTGTAATTATTGTAAAACTGAATTGACTGCCAGAAGTAGTAGTGGTACAGATCATTTACTTAGATGTGATGCCTCTTGTAAGAGAAAATATTTGGCTACCACTGCACGTATCCAATCACACTTGCGTTTTCCTGCAGATGGCGAAGTTAGGCATTTTAATTATGATCCTAATCTTGGTAGGTCTGAATTGGTTAGAATGATTACTAGACTTGATTTGCCCTTAAACATTGGTTCAACTTCTACATTTAAAGATTACATCAGAATTGCTTATAACCCTAGTTATAATCATATTTCAAGACAAACAACTACAAGAGATCTTGAGAATTACTTTAAATTGAAAAGGTCTGGTATTGTTGACTTGTTGAAAGATGCTTCTTATGTGTGTTTAACTAGTGATATATGATCTGTTAATGCTAAGGAAGACTACCTTAGCGTTGTATTTCATTTTGTTACTACTGAATGGAAGTTAGAAAAAAAAGAATTATTGGCATGCGATTAATTGATTGTTCTCACATTGGTCTGAATATTGTTGAGCGTATTTCTAATGTAGTTATTGAGTATGACATGATTTTTAATATTCTATCTATTACTCTTGACAATGCCTCTGCAAATTCTCGTGTTGTTCAAGAATTAACTCCAATTTTATCATCCTATGTCGGTTCGAGTTTGTTGCATCAACGTTGTTCTTGTCACTTATCCATTTAATTGTTAAATCTGGTCTAAAACGTATTAAAAATTATCTTGAGGACTTCAAGACAGTTGTATCCTTTCTTAATTCTTCAAATCAACGCATTGCTGCTTATAAATCCTTTTGTTTGTCATTGGGTGTACGCCCTCGTAAATTTGGATTAGACATGAATGTTAGATGGAATGCAACTTATCTCATGCTTAAACATCATATACTATACAAGAGTAGTTTCTCTGTTGTCATTCATACTCATTATCATGTTGGTAACCATACTTTGTTTACTGATACTCATTTGTACATCGCTGAACATATGTTAACATTATTGAAGTTGTTTTATGATGCTACTGTTTCTCTTTCTGGAGTTTATTATCCAACTGCTCCACTCATGATGCATGTCATAATTGAGATTGCTGATCATTTAAACCAGCATCAGAATGATGATATCCTTAGACATATTGTTGTTCCAATGAAAATAAAATTCCTTAAGTAATGGGCTGATATACCTCTATTGTACTCACTTGCATTCACTTTAGATCCAAGAGCTAAACTAAATGGATTTAGCAATGCTCTTCAGATTCTGCCTTAGTACTTTAATCGTGATTACTCTGTTTATTATAATGTTGTTAAAATTGAGTTGTCTAATTTGTTTTCCAAATATGCGAGCAAGTATAATTCTGTTAGACTTCAGACACCACGAAATTCAACTTCAGCAGGTAAGCTCTTGGGGTAGGATTTTTGGTAGACCCCCTACTTCTGTCCCAGTTGCCACTGCTGCAACTATATCTTGTGTTGTTTCTGAATTAACTTGTTATTTAGATAGTGATTGTGTTGCTCAGTTTTATGATTCCTTCAGTATTCTCAGTTGGTGGTAAGATCATAGGAGAACCTATCCAATGTTGTCAATTTTAGCTAAAGATGTTATGACTGTTCCAATTTTTACCATTTCGTCGGAATCTGCTTTTAGTTTATGTGGCAGGTTGACTGAAGACCATCACGGAGTCTGTCGGAGAGTTGATCTGGCAGTTCTCCCAGTACTACTGTTGGTAGTTCGCGGAGTTTGTTTTTTGGTATTGGGCGCGCAGAGATTCAAAAGACAATGTCAAATGGACACCAGGATTTACGTGGTACGGGTTGCCTGAGCGTAATACCCTACTCCACGGGGTGTGTAGTTGTTGTATTGGGTATCAAAGCTGTGTATGGGAGAGGTCTCAAAGTTCCAGAGTGTCGTCCCTTATGTATCATCGACCAATCCTTTTATAGTGCAAGGACCGGTCGTTACACCGTTAGCCTGGCCCGAATGTGGCCCTGACGGTTACTGATGCTTAATACACAATTAATGAGATTAATTACCCTTAATAGCATGGTAACGGGCTTGACAATGCCGTTACCGGTATTAAGGGCCTTTCGATCGTGTGTCATTAATATGGTATTAATGACACTTAATCGGGTATTGAAGTCTTTGATTGCCCCTTGAAGGTCCGAGTCGTTGGGGGTCCACCAGTCTGATTGTTAAGGCTGAAGGTCCAGCGGTTGGACACGTGGCAGCATCGAAGCTGTCCGTCTTGGGACGGGTAGGTCCGGTGTAGATGTACACGTGTCAGTACCGGAGCTTCCCTCTGTCGGGGGTTAGGTCCGGGGGTGTCGCTCAAATGTTTAGCCCGGAGCTATCCCATGTGTGGGATGTAGGTCCGGTTGCAGTATACACGTGGCAGCACTAGGACTAAACATAGATGGGAGGCAGGTCCGGTCCCGTATGACACGTGGGGCCTTCGCAGGTCTTCAACTCAGACAGGTGAAGTTTCTTTGGTCTTTTTGTAATCCCAAGGGGTATACGGTACGCAGGGTACCGACAGTGGCCCCCTGGGCCCACCTCTAGGAGAGACCTTTTGGATGAAGTCGTTCTGCCAGAGGTGGGTCTATCCTTCGATTTTTGAACCGCGTCTTCATATCCAGGATGCGGCAGGTGAGACCTGGGCGTGCGGATCTCACGCAATTGAAGATCGCTGGTTCCCGACACGAAAATCGTATCGGTTCCGTGTGCCCTGTCAGGTCGCTGCCCTCGGGATTCTCGCCTTTCATGATGACCACCGTTCGCCTGGGGTAAGAACCTCGACTTGATCATCGGGGTGGCCCCGGGCCCCCTTGTCATTAGCAGAGTGAAGTTTTTGAATTGTATCGTCGGCTCCTCTGCGGTTTCCATCCAAGCGTTGCGGGGGCTTACTTAAGAAGTAAAGTGTGCACTGTTTGGGGATTCTTTACGCCTTCATTCGAACTTGCGCTCAAATCCTCCGAACTTCTGCTTGCTTTTCCTCTCGCGCCACGCTGTGTCGCGATGAAGTTGGGACTCCCCACGGGTTGCATTGGGAGCAAGAAGGAGTTGTCCAGGGTCCGGACCTACATGGGATGCTCTAGTGACTCCTTTGACAACGACATTCGCTGCGGCGAGCTTCCCTTAGAGAAGAAGCGAGCCGGAGATATGGTGTACTTCCTTGGGTACGCCATGGCGGGTTTGATCCCGCCTTTCTCCTCCTTCTTCCTGATGCTGCTAGATTTCTATGGTCTGCAGCTCCACCATCTGGGCCCCCACTCAATCTTGCTAGTGGCGGCTTTTGTCCACTTTTGTGAGATGTGGGTGGGCGTGCCCCCTTGCGTGGAGTTGTTCCGGACCTTCTTCACTGTCCATCCAACCGAGAAGAGTGATGAGTTCATCGGCTTCTGCTACTTCGTGAAGCGGGAAAACTCCCCCCTCAAGTACTTGAGGTCCTTCCCTTCTGGCAAGTGGGATGACTGGAAGAAAGACTAGGTGGTCATCACCGTCGAGGGACACGAGAGGCTGGAATTGCCTGAAGGCCTTCCTCGTGTCGACACCGACACTTGGACTGACGTGCCGGAGCTGTCAAGGGAGTACAGGCCCATCCTTGACAGAATCCAGGAATGTGTCGAAGGTGGGGTGACCTCGCAGATGGTCTTCGACAACTTCTTGATGAACATGTGGGCCCCGCTGAGGGCTAGGAGCCGACCTGCCTGGGCCTTCAACAGTGAGATGGATACCAACCGCATTGAAGTCGGCTTGGACACCAACTTGGCCGGTGAAGCCTTGAAGACCCATATCAAGAAGTTACAGCCTGGGAACATCAGTCCTGGCGATGTGTCTCCACCGGCGGCCTTCCTGCCTCTGAATATGATTCTAGAGGAGTGCAGAGAGCTCCGGAGGAAGATGCCTCTATTGGACGACTTTGGCCTGGTGGAGAGGCGATCAACCTCCGGGGTGGCAATCCCCAGAGCTTCTGAAGGCGGCTCTGCTCCCGCCCCAAAGCCAAGAATCGAAGTCGTAGGCAAAGGAAAGGAGTTGGCCGAGCCCTCAAGCCGTAAGAGGAAGCTGAAGCATGCTGACGGGAGGTCCGTCGGACCTGCTCCTTCCACGACAGCTCCTTCTCCCCAGCGGAGGAGGTCTTCGGTGGCGGCAACTACTCCAGCATCGACATCTCACCGGGGTGCTGGCTCCAGCCATGTGACTCCAGTACCAGGGCCAGCTGAAGGCTCTGGGTTTGGAGGTCCTTCCCGGTCGAGGAGGGCCACAACCAAAGTGGCGCCGGCAGCAACAGCGAGCTTCAGGGAACCTTCCGGAGCTGGCACGCCAGGGTGCCAAGATGAAGCTGTCGGCCCCCCGCCTGAGGGGCCAGTTGTTGATGACTTGGCGGTGGGACCTTCGGAGCCAACTCCGGAGGTCGAAATTTCTATTGCAGGACCTTCCACGGCGGTGGCCGAGGCTATCTCGGAGGATGAACCTAGTGCCGTGGAAGCTCAGGGGACCGCTCTTGTAGAGTGGGACCCGATTTTTGTCACAGAGGACCAGCTGGAACCAGCGGAGAGGACCCCAGTAGGTCCAGACCCAATCCCTCTATCGTTGTCTATTGACAACGCCTGCTCCAGTCTTCATCAGGTTCCGCTGGCTTTTTACCACGATAGCAAGGCCCTCGAAGAGGAGCGCCAAACTCTTAGGAGGTGGCGCAACCGGCTCCAATTTGAGACCAAGCTGGCGCAGTCGAGGCTGGCTGACGACAAGGAGTGGGTGAAGAGGGAGAAGGTCCAGTTGGAGTACTGGGGTAAGCTGCTGGATGAGAGGGAAAGCATGGTGCGATCCCTCGACAACCAGTCCTGGGCCATCCACGAACAGGCCATAGCTGCTAATAACGCACCGAATGATCGCGGAGAGAAGCTCAGCGCTATCCACGACAGCCTCGTCAAGCGCCGGGAGGCCCTTGAGGAGCGGGAGAAAAAGCTCAAAGATGAAGAGCAAAAACTCCTGGAGCTGCGGGATGACCTCGTGAAGAGGGAGGAAAAGCTTACTCAGAGGCTAACTCTGGGTGACAAGAGTCTCGCGGAGCGCACTAAGAAGCTGGATCAGCGCTGCGAGAAAGAGGAGAAGAAGGTCTGGCAGCGAGGACAGGACCTCCACAAGAGGGAGGATGAAATTGCTGCCAGGGAGAAGAAGTTGTGGGGCCGAGAGAAAGATCAGGTCGACCGTCGGAACAAGATCCACCTCCGGGAGGAAGAGCTCGACAAACTCGAAAGGCGGGTTGCTGAAAAGATTCAGCAGAATGCCAAAGTGGTAGAGTGTCTTACCCGGGAGAATTCGGAGCTTGTGGCGGCCAGAAGATCCTTGGAAGAGATGCGAGGTTCAAGGGTTGTGGAGTCCCAACAAGTTTGGGACTTCCTGGGCAAAGCCAACGACGCATTGACGCCAATGGGTTTTAGTCCCGTGCGTGCGGATGATCTGGAGCAGCAGCTGGACCAGGCGTTGCAGGCGTTGAGTTCGGCAGGCAACAAGCTCACCAAGATGGGCGATGTCATCGCGGACCAGCTGGAAACCGAGGGACAATCCCTGGCGAAGAACGTCGCAGAATACATGCTGATGTGCTACACAAGCCGAGACCCTCAATTCTCACTTGACCTGGTGCTTGAAGGCCCCATCGAAGGAGAAGGAGAAGCTGCCCAAGCCAGTGTATCAGAGGTTGCCCACAAGGTAGCCTCGTTCTTCCATAGGGTTTAGGACCATCTCTTTGTATCTCCCGCTTGTATTATCTCTTCTTTTTCTCCAATTTTGTAATCTCTTGTCTCCAGATGAATGAAATCCAAATTTTTATGAATTTCATTTTTTGTCTTCAACATCTTTGTCCCACTTGGCCCCCTGGTATATGTACACAATTTTATTGTGAACATGTACCAAGAGAATGTAACTGTTGTTGAAGACTTGCGTGCTTCGAACTTGTAGAACGTAGGTCCGAAGTCTTCGACG
This sequence comes from Tuctoria greenei, assembly GCA_036927565.1. NCBI lineage: Eukaryota > Viridiplantae > Streptophyta > Magnoliopsida > Poales > Poaceae > Tuctoria > Tuctoria greenei. Next base: position 257,974,361 of record JAYESD010000001.1, on the reverse strand, counting down.
GTGAAGACCCCCTAAGGTTGTCGAAACTTAGCATCTCCGACATTGACCATCGTCGGAGCTTAGTAGCTCCGGTAGCAGTCTTCATCAAAGCGTAAAGCATCGACGATTAGTCCTCTGGGGTGTCGAAGCTTGGTAGCTTCGACATTGACCTCTGTCAACACGCGGTGTGTTGACAACAGACCCTACTGTAGAGTCTTCCCACCATCTTTTCTTCACGTTGACGGCTGGCCCCCTGACTTTATCGGAGCTGTGTAGCTCCAGCGATGCTTGCTATCAAGTTTTGAAACACCAACTACAAGCCACCTAGGGGATGTCAGAGCTTTGATAGCTCCGGCTTGATTCACCATCATCATGAGATCTTTACTTTTCCTGCACACTAGAGCCAAGAAAAATAGTAAAATCCATTCCCTATCTATAACTTAACTGCGACTTACTATTCCCGAGAAAATTTTAGGTCGAACACAATTCTAAATGCAATCAAGTGCACTACCTTATTTCCTTCAGGTCCGATCGTTTCTGGACTCACCTTACTTCGGCCTGCTGGGGTGTAGGTAGAGTGGCGTACTTAGGATGCATGACCAGGCTAAGTCAATAGCACACTCCGACCCTAGATTGGCTTGGCGGCATTCAGACGAGTAGACCATTAACAATGTTTGGACCCAGAAGAATACACGATGCAACTCGAATTGTACATGAACTGGTCGAGCTAAAGTTTCTTAAGAATTGCACAACTTTGTTATAGACAAGAAAGAGAAAAAATAAAAAAATATTGAGCCTGTACAAAATAAATGCATGTGGAGCCGGTCTTTCATTATAGGTCCGGGATACAGGGGAAACAAGTACACTCTTAGGGTACGGAACCATGCTAAGTGTGTTTTGTTTCTCGTTTGACCCAAGGTAGCTAGCTACACTTTTAGTTCTAAGACTGTGACAAGTGTTGCCTGAACTTTGCGGACCTTTCGGGGAAGGTCCGGCTGTTCTCCCGGATGAGATACCCGACTCTGTACAATGACTCTAACATACATCACATGTAACTACAGACTCACCTCTATGATATTAAGCGTAGAACTTACGGAGGTGCTCAATGTTCTAAGGATTTGGGAGAGGTGTCCCATCCTCGGTTGCCAAGTGAACGCATCCAGGACGGGAAACTTTGATCACTCGGAAGGGTCCTTCCCAGCTGGGGGAAAGTTTGTTTAACCCTTCTCTAGATTGTATTCTCCGTAGCACCAGATCGCCTTCCTCGAGCTGTGAGCTGTGAATATGTCATTGGTGATAGCGCCAAAGAGCTTGGCGGTATCGGGCATTCCGAACAGCTGCTTGGCACCTTCCCTCTTCAAGGAGGTCAAGGTCTTCACACCGGAGCTGGTCCTGCACGGCATCATCGAAGGTCCGGACCCGGAGCGACCCCGAGGTGATTTCCGGAGGAAGGACTGCTTCGGCTCCGTACACCAGGAAGAATGGTGTCTCTCCAGTTGATCGGTTTGGAGTTGTCCTGTTGGCCCATGATGTGGGCGTAAGCTCTTCAATCCAGTTGGCTCCATGTTTTTTCAGGCGCTCGTATGTGCGCGTCTTGAGTCCTTTTTGGATTTTTGCATTCACTCTCTCTGCTTGGCCATTGCTTGCCGAGTGAGCTACGGAGGCGTAGCTGACCTGAATGCCGAGGTATTCGCAATATCCTTGGAATGCAGAGCTTGTGAACTGGGTCCCATTGTCAGTTATGATCTTGTTTGGGACTCCAAATCTGCATACAATGGACTGCAAGAAGTTGATAGCTGATTGCTTGTTTATTGTCACAACTGGAGTTGCTTCCGGCCATTTGGTGAATTTGTCAATGGCAACGTACAGGAACTTGTAACCTCCGACGGCTCTTGGGAAAGGTCCCAAGATATCCATCCCCCACACATCAAATATCCATGTAGGAGGTATCATTTGTAGAGGCTAAGTCGGTGTGTGAATTTGCTTTGCATGGAACTGGCATGCTTCGCATTTCTTCACTAGCTCAGTTGCATCCTGGAGCGCTGTAGGCCAGTAGAAGCCATGCCGGAAGGCTTTACCGACCAACGTGCGGGAAGACGCGTGGTTCCCACACTTGCCTCCATGGATTTCTGCGAGGAGCTCGCAACCTTCTTCCCTTGTAATGCACCGCATTAGGACGTCGTTGGCACCACGCCAGTAGAGATCCCCTTCTACCAGTGTGTATATTTTAGCCAATCTGACTATCCGGACAGCGATACATTATCTTCAGGAACGAAATTGTCTTTCAAGTAGCTCCGGATCTCCGAGATCCATGCATCAGAACTAGCTTGAGGATTTGATTCTTGCGTGATGGGTTGCTCGGAGTTTTTGCAACACCTACGACCCTTGATGGGTGCCATGGTAACAGGGCCATCGGGACCGCCAGCTTCAAGGTGCTGGTATCGCCCCCTTCGCTCAGTTCGGTAGGCTGAGCTGTAGGTTTAGACAACCTCCGGACGAAGGTTTCGTCGGGAGCCGGAGCCCCGGTTGAAGCTTTCGTTGAGAGTTCGTCAGCTTCAACGTTGTTGAGACGATGGACATGACAAAGATCCAGGACATCGAAGTCCTTCTGAAGCTTCGGGACCTTAAGTAGGTATGTCGCTAGTTGAGGGTTGTTGCAGCAACATTCACCTTTGACTTGTTTTACAACAAGTTGTGAATCACCCTTTACCAACAGCTGCTTGACACCATACAATAGTGCCACCTTGAGTCCATAAATTAGTGCTTCATACTCCGCCATGTTGTTGGTCGCCTTGAAGTCAAGGTGCACCATGTATTTAACCTTATCCCCGGTTGGAGCGAGGAGAGGGACTCCAACTCCGGCCCCCTGCTTCTGCACGGAGCCGTCGAAGTAGAGAGTCCAGTGAGGCTCAATGAAGACCGGAACCTTGGGTTTCGACTTTTGCTCACTGGGGACCCAATGATTTGATGGAGAGGGAGTCCATTCCGCCATGAAGTCCGCCAGAGTTTGACTCTTGATTGCTTGTCTTGGGACGAATTCCAGATCGAACTCGGCCAGTTCTGCCGCCCACTTTGTAATATTCCCTGTAGAGTTGGGATTATGCAAGATTGCACATAGTGTATAAGAAGTTACCACTGAGATCTTGTGAGCTTGGAAGTAGTGTCGAAGCTTCCTGGAGGCAATAAGAATTGTGTAGAGCAGCTTATGCACCTCCAGATATCGAGTCTTGGCATCATGGAGTACTTCGCTGATAAAATACACTGGGCGTTGGACCGTGCGGACCCTCCCAAAGGGGCCCGGAGCTTCCTCCTCATCTACCTAGACCCTCCCGGAGGGGTCCGGACCTTGTTCGGGGACCTCCGGGTGCCGGTTAGAGGTACCCGGAGCTTTTTGTGAAGTGACCCGGACCTTCCCGGAGGGGTCCGGATCTTGTTGCTCAGCAGCAATGACTCCTTCATTTGAAGGAGTGGGAACCCCCGGAGTTTCTCCTTGAGGATCCGAGTCTGGGAGCTAAGACCCAGACTCAACTTCAGGTAGCTACAGACCCTCCCGAAGGGGTTTGGATTCCTGAACTGGAGATGGTTCTGGCCTTTCCGCGACCAGGACCATGCTGACAACTTCTTCAGTTGCCGAAATGTAGAGCAGGAGTGGCTCACCAGGGTTCGGAGCTACCAAGGTTGGTAGGGTGGTGAGGAGCTGCTTCAGCTCCTGGAATGCCTTCTCTGCTTCTTCAGACCATTGGAATGGTCCGGACTTCCTCAACAGCTTGAAGAAGGGTAGCGCCCGTTCCGCCAGTCTAGAGATGAACCGGCTGAGGGCAGCTAGACATCCAGTCAGCTTCTGGACGTCCTTGATGCGGACTGGTGGTCGCATATCTTCAATGACTTTTATCTTCGCTGGATTTGCTTCTATTCCTCAGTGATTCACCAAGAAACTAAGAAGTTTTCCAGAGCTAACCCCGAAGACACACTTGTCCGGGTTCAGCTTCGTGCGAGTGACTCGCAACTTGTCGAAGATAGCTTGCAAGATATCAAGGAACGACTCCTTGTTTTTAATCTTGACGACGATGTCATCAACATACACTTCCACTACGTCTCTGATAAGCTCTCCAAAAGTTTTGTACATAGCTCGTACAAGTGTTGATGCAGCATTCTTGAGACCAAATGGCATGGCAGTATAACAATATAATCCATCTGCTGTGATGAATGAGGTATGCTCTTCATCTTCCTTGGACATTCTGATTTGATGGTACCCAGAATATGCGTCTAGGAAACACAGTAATTTGCACCAGAAGGTGGAATCCACTATCTGATCTATTCTAGGTAGTGGGAATGGATCTTTTGGACATGCCTTATTTAGTGTAGTGTAGTCGATACACATCTGAAGCTTCCCGCCGGCCTTGGGTACAACAACTGGGTTTGCCAGCCATTTTGGGTGGAAGACTTCTCGGATGAATCCAGCTTCAAGCAACTTCTTCACTTCTTGACGTATGAAGTTTTGTCGCTCTACTGATTGCTTCTGAGGCTTCTGATGTACAGGCCGAGCATCAATATAGATCTTCAGATTGTGCTCGATCACTTCCCTAGGGATCCCAGAAATTTGTGACGGTTGCCAGGCAAACACGTCGACATTAGCCTGAAGGAAAGTGACGAGCGCGAGTTCCTATTTTTCAATCAGATCTCCTGATATACGGGTGGTCTGAGCGGCATCAGGACCGATTTGGACGACTTTGACAGGAATGTTGGTGTCGCCGCTTGGTTGCACGCGAGGTGCAGAGGTTGAGCCTCGATGACGAATGCTCGGGGGTTTCGGAGTTTGCTCCTTTCCGGATTCTTCCTCCTGCGCTGTAGAAAGCGCATGGAGTTCTTCCAGAGCTATCACTCCGGCGGTGCGATCTCCACGGATTCAAAGAACACTAGCTGGTGTTGGCATCTTCAACACCAAGTAGCCATAGTGAGCACCAGCCATGAATTTGTATAAGGTTGGCCTGCCCAAAATGGCGTTGAAAGGTAAGTTGATCTGCGCCACGTCGAAGACCAAATTTTCAGTGCGGTAATTCTCCCGAGTCCCGAAGGTCACCAAAAGAGTAATTGCACCGAGTGGGGTTATGGCTCCCGGACCTACTCCGAGAAAGGTCGGGAGGGGTGAAGGTCCGAAGGTCAGAGCTGAAGCTTAACAAAAGCTTCGAAGCTTATGAGGTTCAGCCCCGAACCTCCGTCCACCATTACATGGTGAAGTTGGATATTGTTGATGGTCATAGATACCATCAGTGGGAGTTGGCCAGCTCCGATCATATTCCGAGGGCAGTCCGAAGCATCAAAAGTGATGGCATTGTCCATCCACTTCCGGTGCGGCTCCGCCCTGGCGGTGGGAGCTACTGAGGCCATGTCCCGCCGCATGATCTTGAGGACCCGGCGGGAGGTGATGTCCCACGAACCACCAAAGATGGTGTTCATGGTTTTCCGACTTTCGTTGTCGGAGACGTCAGAATCGTCGTCGACAGAGGTGTAAACAGCCTTCAAGACTTTTTTAGGGTCCTGGAAGCCTAACTCCTCTTCAGCCGGAGCTTCATTGACTTTCTGGTTTCCTTCCCTTTGACGGAAAGGAACTTCTTCCCAGCGCTTGTTGTAGCGCTCGGCAAGGTTCTGGACCTCACGGTAGCCTTCCAAGTTGTGGCTGGTCGACTTGTGTATAGGACACCACATCTTGGAGCTGCCTCCATCCTCAGACGACGGTCGAGGTCATTTTTCGGGGCGTGGCCCCCGGCCACCCGGAGCTGCAGCAGCTGCGGCTGTAGGTGTGCCGGCCGACGGTTTCTTCTTGTCGTTGGACTTTTTCTTCTTCTTACCACTCCCGGAGGTAGTGGCTTCACCCTTGGAGGACTTTTTTTTGTCTTCCGGAGGTGGTTGGGAGCGCATTTCACGGCCCTCCGCAGCTTTGGCGCATTTGTTTGCCAAGCTGAAGAGCTCCGTGACGCTGGTGATCTCCTTAGTCGCCAGCTTCTCCAGCATCTTCTTATCTCGTACGCCCTGTCTAAATACCACAATAACAGAGGCATTGGAGATAGAAGGAATAATGTTTCGTACCTAGGAGAACCTCTGGATGAAGGATCGCAGGGATTCTCCCCCCTTCTGCTTGACAGGAAAAAGGTCTAGTTCGGTGCCGGGTCGGGTGTACCGAAATTGGCGGTGAATTGTTGGCACAATTCTGCCCAACTGTTGATGGAGTCGGGCGGAAGGCTCATGAACCAGGACCTGACGGTCCCAGTCAAAGCCACGGGGAAGTAGTTGGCCATTACGACCTCGTTGCCTCCGGCCGTAAGAATTGCGGTGGAGTAAATATGGAGAAACTCGGCGTGATTGACAGTCACGTCAAATTTCTCTTGCAAGTGAGGCCGGAACTTTTGTGGCCATATGATCATGCGTAGATGCATGGACAGAGCAGAACAACTTCCTCCTACTCTCTCGGGAGCACGACTGTCTCGAGCCTCTCGCCTTTCACAAGCACACTCGATATGGACGCGACCGTCCTGTTGGCGGTAACGGCGATCAAGCTCCGCCCGGAGGTCGTGAGTTGAAAGCCTGGTTACCGTATGAGTGTGTTGCACCCCGGAAGGCAGCGACGTCACTTGTTGAGACACAACACGCCTCCTATGTTGGGAAGCGTGCAGACCAAGTCTATCTGACACAGTCCGATGTAGCGATGGGGCCCGCCCCGAGGGCAGAGGACCTTGGTTGCTGATGCGATCGGCTGCTGCTGCAACCAAATGTTCCACATCAGCCCTCCACTGCTCCATTGCACCCTGGGACGCACCTGGAGGTGGTGGGCGTTGAAGAAGAGCACGCGTGGCTTGGAGCGCGTGTTCAGGGTTGTTATTCGCCGATGTTGTGACCGACGCAAATGCTCCATCCCGCTGTCCAGCTTGATTTGCCGGTGCGGATGGCGGCGACGGAGGCATAACTCCTGCTCGAGCCACACTACCTGCTGGCAGATGCACATTGGAGGGATTGCCTCCAGCAGGTTACACTGCAAGGTTGCCGTTGGACGATCCAGCAGCAGAGTTCACCATTTTCGAATCTTGGATGCCCCTACCTGGCGCGCCGGCTGTCGGAGAGTTGATCCGGCAGTTCTCCCGGTACTACCGTTGGTAGTCCGTAGAGTTTGTAGTTCGGTATTGGGCGCGCAGAGATTCAAAAGACAATGTCAAATGGACACCAGGATTTACGTGGTTCAGGCCGCCTGAGCATAATACCCTACTCCACGGGGTGTGTAGTTGTTGTACTGGGTATCAAAGCTGTGTATGGGAGAGGTCTCAAAGTTTCAGAGTGTCGTCCCTTATGTATCGTCGACCAATCCTTTTATAGTGCAAGGACCGGTCGTTACACCGTTAGCCTGGCCCGACATGTGTCTCTAGCGGTTACTAATACTTAATACACAATTAATAAGATTAATTAACCTTAATAGCATGGTAACGGACTTGACAATGCCGTTATCGATATTAAGGGCCTTTCCATCGTGTGTCATTAATATAGTATTAGTGACACTTAATCAGTTCTTGAAGTCTTTGATTGTCCCTTGAAGGTCCGAGCCGTTGGGGATCCACTAGTCTAATTGTTAACGCTGAAGGTCTGACGGTTGGACACGTGGCAGCATCGGAGCTGTCCGTCTTGGGACGGGTAGGTCCGGTGTAGATGTACACGCGTCAATACCGGAGCTTCCCTCTGTCGGGGGTTAGGTCCAGGGGTGCCGCTCAAGTGTTTAGCCCGGAGCTATCCCATGTGTGGGATGTAGGTCCGGTTGCAGTATACACGTAGCAGCACCAGGACTAACCATAGATGGGAGGCAGGTCCGGTCCCGTATGACACGTGGGGCCTTCGCAGGCCTTCAACTCAGACAAGTGAAGTTCCTTTGGTCTTTTTGTAATCTAAGGGGTATATGGTACGCATGGTACCGAGAGAGTCTAACCCCAGAGCACGTCGAGATGCTAAGTTTGTTGAAAGACTGGGCAAAGTAACGCACGTCAACAACATAATATGGTGGATGAAGACTTTGAAGAGACCATGGCCAACCTTTATCTGGTTGACTGAGTTTGTTTTACCACTTTTGGCCTATTTCTGTAATCTAGATGAACTGTCTAGCGTTATGAAATGATGTGATCACTAAAAGAGCTGAGTTGTACTTTTTTTTCCTTTAAGTTTTTATCCTCAAGTGAGATTTTACCTAAAGGTTTTAATGAGGCAACCATTATTGTAGAATAGCTCTTTAAAGTCGGGTGGTAACTTAAGAATTTTCAAACTATTGTTGTATTTTTGAAATTTGAACTGAGTCTGTGACTGTATGGAACTTATGTCTGAACTCTAAATTGTGGTTGTCTGAAATATGAATTGTTATATTAATGGATGATTTTATATACTATTTTTTGTAACGGGTCGCGAGCTGATTTGACACGATTAGCTCGGTACAGATCGAGCCCGGCACGGCACGGTTAAAGGTAGCTCGTGCCGTGTCTGGCCTCAATCTTCTGCTTGCCCAACACGACCCGGTTTGCGACCGTGCCAAACTCAAAATTTGACGGTCCGAGCCCGGTCGTGCTTGGAACGGACTGGTCCAGCACGACCAACAGCTATAACAGGACACAAACCGCAGAAACACAGCCTGCCGCAACTTCACGCCACTAGTTCCCCACCTGCCAAGTTCCAACAACCGCTCCCGCCCCTTCTGCAGCGAAGAACACGCCGCAGCTTCGCCGAGCAACTCTGCTCGCTCTCTCGCACCACCCGGGGCGCCGTCCGAGTAGCTAGATTGATGCCAGCCATGGCGTCGGAGCCTGACGACACGGGCTCCTCGGATCCCCTCCTCCCCTGCCGCGCGCCGCCCACCGGCGGCTGGAAGTCAGCGCTCTTCATCATCTGTAAGCCACTCATTATACTACTACAGTAGCCAGAAAGAACAAGCTCGAGTCGCTTCGCACGGCTTAATCAGTGATCCGTTTTTGGTTGGAATCAAATCGATCGAAGGGGTGGAGGTGGCTGAGCGGTTCGCGTACTACGGCATCTCGGCGAACCTCATCAACTACCTCACCGGCCCGCTCGGGCAGACCACGGCGGCGGCGGCCGCGGCCGTCAACGGGTGGTCGGGCGCCGCGTCGATGCTGCCGCTGCTCGGCGCCGCCGTCGCCGACTCCTGGCTCGGCCGCTACCGCACCATCGTCGCCTCCTCCCTGCTCTACATCACGGTCAGTCCCCCACCAACTCATTCACCGGTTATCGCGGCCTTCATTATTTCTTCCGGGGTCCCATGGTCGTCACTGCAATTTTTCTTCGCCATTAAACGATGGCTGTTTTTTTCCTTTCATTCTTTATCGGTTCCACTTACGTGCTTCACTAATGCCTTTTCAATAATGTTTTATAATGTATTAGACTATCCAAATTCATAAAATATTCCTCCTACTATTTAAAAGATTCTCAATTTCATATTATAATTTTGTACTCTACATTCTACTAGAATAGAACATCAACTCACTTGTCAAACAACGCGACAGCATTTTAGATTATGTACAGTAACATATTAAATTTAGAATATAACTGCTCTTACTCTATTTCAGAGTAGTACAGTAGCATTTAGTAGGGCAGGTTTGGCCGCACCCAGCTATTGTCTGTCTCAGTGATGATTAGAATTCCAAACGAGTGGTGATGCGTAAAGCAGAGTAGTAGGCTTTGCCACACCACACTGTTCGCGCCTTCAGATATTTCCCGCGTCGTAGCTGTACCTACACCAGAATGGTTTACCTGTAATGTGTTACCAAAATCTAACCTCGACAGCGCATCACCTGTAAACTTGAGCACTCTGCCCTACTCCACGCATCCATGTCACTTGGACGTAACACTACAAGCAACTTGTTTCGTAGGCGTGTATGCGCCATTACAGAAACCTTTCGTGACCATACAGAATACTCGACGTGACTCCGCAACCGTCTGTTTACCGATGTGCAGAATTCTTCCACGATTTTCAGCTTGCTCTGCACTTGCGCGTATCTTGGACATGTCTTAGTCAATTGATTATACACGGCATAGGTACTGTCATTTTTGGTGTGTCAACTTCAGGAGGACAAATTGCTCGCAACAAAATAAACTTCAGTACGGAAAATGTGACCCGTTCAAGACAGTGTCAGCCGGTCAGGGACAAAATACTGTATTATCTGCCGGAGGTTGTTTTGGAATCAGAAACGGGACCGATCAAAACAAAAGAAAACGAAGCCAAACTGAGCCACGCCAAGTCGCCAAGGCTGATTTTTGGTACCTGCCAATGCACGATATGTCGGCAATAGGTGGAAATTGTTGGATACTTATGATCTCTAGCGGTTAGATCTACCCAGAACATAAATCAAGAGAGATAAAGCACATAGAGTTTATGGTTCTAATTATGATAAGAAGTAAAACATAAGGAGAAGCGCTTAGGAATGGACACACCTTGATTGAACGTACCTCCGTTGTGAAGAAGTCTGGTAGTGAGTGGAGCCCGCGGCACAGCAGATCGGGGCCAGGAGACGTAGGTTGCTTTGATGCTGTGGGTCTTCCTTTAGTGATCGGGTCTTGATGGAGCACTGTTATGACCAACTAAAGGCCCCTTTGGCAGAACTCCACAAAGCTGATTCTCTAGATTCACTTCTGATTCTCTGATGAAGTGATTCTGTAGCTGAAAATAATTATCTATAATTTTCTAGAATAAACTCTTAGAATCAGGACAGAGAATCACTTCACAGAATCAGGAGAAGCTACTTTTTTCAGCTTCTAGCCCCTTAGTTCATTTCAGAGAATCACTTCACAGAATCAGCCAAGAATCACTTCTTCTGAAAAACAGTGTTTGGTACAGCTTCCTTGATTCTGCCTGAGAATCAGCTTTGTGAAGCTCTGCCAAAGGGGGCATAAATTCCATTAGTTATAGCTTTAACCTACTTTCTTATAGGTGGCACTACACAAAAGGGAACCCACAATCAAAGTCGTGATGGACGCCTCCCTGGGCGTCGGAAGAAAGTTGGAAACGGTCATAGGACCGGTTCCATTAGAGATCACACCTCAACAGTCTCCCCTTTGATCTCCAGAGATCAAGACTGACTCAATTACTTATTCATAAAGCACTTACTTAATTCTCAACATAGTGTTATTTCCTTCATACTTGACATATAGATAATGTCGCATCAATAATAGTTAATACATGCTATTTGATTTGAACGACCATGATACATGTTACATTTTGAAACAACCTTACTCTCGGTGATCCCTAAGTATCCAGTTGATCATAGACTTTTTTTTAGACCCATGCCAACTTTGTGTTTCGAACACATTGGGTGGAAAACCTTCTGTAAGCGGTATCGCAAGCAATCGCTTGTTACTGATTTGCTCAAAACAAATGATATGTCCTTGATTTTAATATTTGCAACTTAATGTCAATATGTTTGGCGGTACACTTGACTTATTGCAATTGGAAAAACTTAATTTTAAGTGGTTTGGCGCTATCAACCGCTCTTAAAATTGTGTAAATTCATTCATGTGCCGCTCGACGGCCTCATAAATATTCGGTAGCATCTCATGATGTAGTGAGCGCTCGGTTGGAGCTTTTCCACAATAAAACTTCAATTTGCGAGTGTTAGCAAATGGTTCTGGATTTTTCTACATATCTCGCACAAACTAAATCTTAATAATTCATTATCTCAATGATGCTATTCTTACTAAACTTATCATGAGACATTTGTCACTTGCAAAATCACAAGACATTCTTATTTCCATTCTAGTGATTTATATCTGGATTGGACTTACTTATACCAAAATATCTCAGATACTTAAACTATGTCAATGTGAATTATTATTTGAACAAACTTTAAGCTTTTGACAGCAGAAGCATAAGAAACTGATCATATTCGATCGATTGCTTACTGGTTTCCATACTTATCACCCTTGACTATTAGAGCATGCGAGAATTTACACACATGCATATTGTACGATCTTACAATCATTAGTAAATATGCATTATGTGATGGTCCAACTACTCTCAATATTATATCTTGGTGAAACTAAATATCTAATACATAGGAAACATCATCAAGATCTTAATTCTAAAATTACGAGGATATAATTCTTACTCTCTAATAGGTTATGAACATTATTACTTATTATATGATATCATCCTTGTGAATAATAAAAGAAAAATGAGATTTCCTCTCTTAAACTTAGTGTGAATGCATTTATCCTTCTTATATATATTTCAAAACTCAAAACTTTTATGAGGCATCTTTACTTAAAAGCTATTTTAAATCTATAGATGGTTTTTCTTCATCAATATCTCATTATATGTACATTCTCAAAATATAATAATTGAGGAATCTTCTTTTTATGAACATCTAATACGATGTGCTACTTATGTCATGATTCTTATATCAAATATCTCAGTATTCCCTTCGAAGTCATGTTTACTTTTGTAGATCCATTACAGCCTACTGATTTAGCTTCTTTAGGAAATTTACAATTCTTAAGTCACTTAGGCGAGTGAGAATGACTCATGGCTTATTCAAATAAGGTGAGGTCTTCCCCAATTTGAATTTCTTAACATATTGGTTGGCTCAGTATAATCTAAGTGGAGTTGTTGTCCCTCTTCATCATTATTGGCCACTAATGATGAGGAATCAACCATATGTATTGTGACAACAATGTCTTTCATTGTTGATACAATAAGGGTAAGACATCATAAAGAATGAATCTTGAAGACAGGAATGATTACATGCACCACTTCTTTTCAAGATCAATATCTTTAGACGCTAGACTCCCTTTGATCCAGTCGTCTTCTGAGAAGACCATAGTGTTTCATTTCAATACAAACGAAATAAGAATTTATAATCTTTCTGAAAAGCCAAACAAAATCATAATTTACATTCTTAATATCATACTTATCATTATTTAGGTGATCTTAATTATATAACTTATATGATATTCTTAAGCACCGACTTAATGAACTTTGATTAAGAAAAAGAACTTTATAAAGATGGAGCAAAAAACACTTAATACTCATCTTACCATATTTACTCCATTAACTACGCTATGTTCCTTTATGAACTTAAGAAAATGTTCAGGAAATAGTCATAATTTTAAAATTTGGGGTATCGGACGATAATAATACTCCCCTTACCTTATAAATCATTCTTACTATAATGCATATAATGCACTATTTAAAATATGAAATATCTAAGAAGTGAGAATATGTTACTTAATAATCTCACAATCATCTTATATTGATGAACTTACAATCCTCACCCTCGAAATATAACATATACGGTAGTGCCATAATTTCAAAGACGATTCACAATAGTTACCATGAGGAGATAATCAGATTACTTAATTCATATCGTAAAAACATCACTTAATACTAATAGGAGTACATCTCCTCTTTTCAGTGTCTCAGATTATAAGTCTTTCTCTTTGCCTTTAGATAAGAGTTCACATGGTACTTAACAAAAAGATTAGAATTATTATAAAATAATTCTTTTCTGACTGATGTGCTCAACACACTTGACAATGTCAAAATGTGAGTCTTAATATTTTCCTTCTTTGAGTTTCATGTCTAATAACTTAAGCTTAGTAGCAGTGTTGCATGTTTCAAGAAATGTGCTATTATGATTGACTAATAATCAACCGCAATGAGCAACTTTAAATGTGTGCTAGTATACAGAGTTGAAGAAACATTGAACTGAATCTTCAATTCTCAATAATTGTCTTAGTAGTGGTGTTATCTTGGGAGTTATCCCTTAATGATCATGATTTGCTTAGATTTTACTAACATTAGATACTTATTTAAAAGTGTAGAATAACCCAAAGGACGTACATAATTCTCTCGTCATGTGAGATAATTCCCTATGAAGAGAATTAGTTATTAAAATCAAAACTTAATACAAGAGAAATACCTTTATTTTTGAGAAAACATATTCATAAATAAATCTGAATTAGTTTTAAACATATTCAAAGACTCATAATTGTATTTTATCTTTCACGTTGGTTACTCAATAAAATACAATACTTATGAAATTTTAAAACAAAATAAATTGTGTCTTTTGCATTGGTTACTACTATAACTTAAATATCTTCATCGAGTAGAAATGTTGTGTTATGTCTTTCTCATTGGTTACTTGATAAAACACAATATTCAAAACATAGAAAAACTTTGTTTTTTGCGTTGGTTCTCAACAAAATTCTTTATTGACTTAAAATTACTTAAACAATTAAGAGATGCGTTTTGTCTTTCACATTGCTTACTTGATAAAACACGACATTAAAGCATGTGAATTTTTTTTCGCGTTTGTTACTCAAGAAAAAATTTATATATTAAATAAATAATCTTAATAATATTAATACATGATAAATTTATTTTTCGTCTTGGTTACTTAATAAATTTACCTCAACAAAGTTCACAGGGGAAGCTTAATTCTTACTATACTTAATTATTCAAAACTGAATAAAATTAATGGGACAACTTAATGAGTCATTTTGACTTGTTTGATCATAAACATAACTATGATCTACTTACCAAATATGCTAATAATGGTTGTCATGTTCTCTTATTATTCTTCTAAATAAATTTTGATCTAATTTAATTAGAAGAATACATAAACTCATTTAATATTATAAAAATAGTGGAAGCTTAAAGGAAAACATATTAAAGTTACATGTATATACGCACCATATACATACATAACTTAATGGAAACCTACTGAACTTAATCATGATGATTAGATCATCATGATACTTAATAAACATCAATTATGAGACAAAGATCCAATGACTTAATGACATTATGCATCAACTCTACATCATGATCTCGGAGAAATAAATGATGCTTAAATAAACTTACTATCTTATTATGGTAAAATTATAACGATGTAGGTCGTAAGATAAAAATTATCTAAGTTTGATCATTATCCCAATAAGATTTTCACAATGGTGAAAATTCAATCAGGAAATAATACATTTAAAATGACCATAGTGTAGAATCTTATGAAACTTGAAAAAGTTGCCTCACACTTAGTTCTAGTTTCCAAAATAGTGGAAACGCAAAATAATAGCTAATTACTTAAAATATAATTAGTTACTTAAACCTACGGTAAATTTTGAAATATTCCAATTATTTTACACATGATGTGAGAAAAAATAGTTAGAAAATATAAACTTAATATGTAGCAGCAGAAACTAATTAACTTAATAAATACTTAATTATCCACAGTAGCAAAATAATCTTAACTAAATGGAGCTCAGAAATTAATTTTGCTACTTGAATAATGAATATCACACCAATTTCCAAACGACGGTAAAATGTGGATTTTAATTAGTTTGGGAAAGACATAGGTTCTTATTATTAATTTTCCAAATTTTACAATTTGGAATTCTTACCATTCCACACATTCCCAAACATAGCAAATTTCTAAATTCTAGAAATTTGGAAAACTTATGTAATCATACTTAAATCTCCATAGCGACATAATCTCAAAATTATATTGATGAGAATATTTATTTTTCTTAACAAATATTGCTCATTATAGCAAAGTAGACTTCATTACTTCGACAAAATCCCTTAAACTTAATTAAATATTCTTAATGTCTACCTATTTTTTTGCAAGGCCCAGTGAATTTTGGCCCAAATACCAAAATCCACTGAGAAATAACTAAAATAGTAAAGGCCTGCACTGAGAAAATGGGCATAAGTCCATTTCGTAATTTCTTTAACAATTTTGCATGCGACCCACAAAGAAAATATGGCCCAAAAGACCATTGTCAAAATTCCTTATTTCTTAAAGATTTTATGTGTGATCCTAATCGAAATCACGACCCACAGCCCGTGTTTCGCTTCTGCGCTCTTACTGGCCCATGGCGCGATGCGACACCCATAAACCCACGTGGGCATGCGACACCTGCAAGGCCAACGGTGGCCTGAAAAGGCCTGCCTGTTGGAAAAATGGCCCAAAGGCCCACACGTGTGTGCTCGCTCACTGGGCTGCCCAAAGAGGCTCGATAGAGGGTTAACCAGCACGTGACCCCTCACGCATACGTGCCATAGCCTCGACATGGAGGATCGGGCTGAGATCCTCGCCCACTGGGCCCACTAAGAAGGCCCAACTGTCGGCCACCGTCAGATGTCATCTGATGGCTCAGCACGCAGATCAGGTACACAAAAGTGGCGTGCGCTTCCTTCGCCCGTAAACCTAAGGTCATTTCCAATCCTCCTTTATCTCTCCTCGCGCCTCCACATGTGAAACAACAGAGACAGAGAGATTCTGACGAGGTAGCAGCGCCGTCGTGGGCTCCCTTGTTGGTGTGTGCGTCCTCCATTGAGCGGACGTGTTGTCATCGAGCAGCTCCACTGCGGTGCCCTAATCCTGCCCGGGACTTGTGCACGTAAAAAGGCTTCCACGTTTGACCAGCTCACGCGCATCCTCCATCGTTCGGTGGCTCATCGATGTCCTCCCGATGAACGACGGTGATCTGTTAGCGACGATGGTTCAGGGCCCCTTAAGGTGAGTCCCCTATTCCCCGCCCTTATTTCTTATTGATTTTGCTAGGGTTAGGGTTTGGTCCTCTTGGGATTTTAGAGATTTTTGGGTTAGGTATTCAATCCCCTCCTTTTAAATGCTATGTAGACTGATTCCTGAATAGAAAGTCAACTAGGGTGGCTCTCGATACCATTATTGGTTGCTTATAATCCCTAGTGGCTAGATCTATCGGGAACATAAACCAAGAGGGATAAAGCACATAGAGTACATGGTTCTAATCATGATAAGAAGTGAAACATAAATATAAGCATTTAGGAATAGACACACCTTGATTGAGTGTACCTTCGTTGTGAAAGTCCGGTGGTGAGGATAGCCAACAACACTGCAGATCGGGGCATGATGACGTTTTTGATGTTGTGGATCTTCCCTTCATTCTTGCACCCTTTGATCGTATCTTGGTGGAGCACTGTTAGGACCAACTAACTTCCATTAGTTATGGTCTTAACTTCCTCTCTTATAGGTGGCACAACAGGAAAGGGGGCCCTCAACCAAACGCCCCTGATCAGGGCGTCGGGAGAATGTTGGAAACGGTCGTAGGACCGATTCAACTGGAGATCACATCCCAACATAAATTTTTTTGATAGGAGGGCTATGCTTAGACGAAGATCAATCAAATGAGACATTTGGTTTATATTGGTCGTGGCCTTCTATAGGATAATAACATAATCCAATTTATGTTCATATGGCATCATCCTCTATCTTGTATGGTTTTTGAGCCCGTTTCTCGTATAAACTGAACCATTTTTTTCTCATACGATATCACACGGGAGCTCTTGGTTCCAAGCTTTCAAGAAAAATGTGTTTCCTAGTCGTTTAGATGGTATGTCTGTTTACGAGGTCTTGTGAGCATGCTTAGATTTATATGTTGATGTGGCTGCTTTACAAGTTCTAGTGGGACTCCAACAACACAGAAACAATACAATCAAACACAAAGTGAAAAAAAGAGGCCCCCATGTCGCTCTCCAGGGCGACACGGGCGACACCTGAGCTCTAGCGCAGCCACCCCCACGCCCCACCTCTCCTCGCCATGACGTTGCCGCAGTGAGCTCCAGTGGGGTTCACGAGGATGGCAGCAGCAGGGCATTGGTCAACTATCTCGAAGCTTGGAGGCACCATATCCAGCAAGCGTCGAAGGATGTCGGGGGGTGATGGATCTGCGGTAGGAGGCACCAGATCCATGGAGGCAGTGCAAGATCTGCGATGGAAGATGCCAAATCCGTGGCGGACGACGTCAAATCCTGTCGCAGGAGTCATCGGGGGGTTCCTTCCATGCTCTTCCCTTCGGAGATCAGGTCAGTAACGAAGAGCGAAAGCGGACGACGGTGCTGGACAGAGGTTGGGAGGATGCAACTACTTGCCATGACGAATTGGGGCTGGCGGTGAGTGCCTTCGGAAGACGGTGTCGGGCCTAGTGTGGGGAGGTCGTGTTTCCCATGTTGAGTCGGTTGCTAGGGGCTCGCGGTGGTCCAGCCGGCTTGGGGCGAAGCTCGTCGGGCGCGTGTAGTGCGGGAGTGTGGCAGCGGTAGGAGAAGAATACAACGTCGAGCATGCGCGTGCTCAGTCGGTCTTGGGTGTGTGAAGGTTGGAGCGCGACATGGATGTGATGTCGATGGAGGTCAGAGCGAAGGCCGGCTAGGGCGAAATACTCGACGTCGTTAGAGGGCCTCGCGCAGTGCGTGCAAGCATGCAGCAGTTGTCGAAAAAGATGAAGGGGACGAGGCCCTGCAGAGTCACGAGCGTGCATTTGGCAAGTGCGGGTGACAAAGAACTCCCCCTCCCATTGTGCAGCAGCAGGTGAGAGCACTGGTGACGACTGTAGCAATTTTCAGAAGGGAGGACATCAGGTCTGGTGTATCGTTTTTCTACGGGAGTGTTCAAAGTGTAAACTTGTCCCTCAGATTGCCTCCCGATGCGATGGCGGTGAAGCTCGAGGGTGGTCGCGATAGTGGATATGGGCGGTGGGGTTTGTGGATGATTGCGACGGCCGATCTAGGCGGCAGGACTGTAGGGCATCTGCGATAGCGGATCTGGGCGGCAAAATCCACCGGACGCCTACGACGGCACTGGGTGGTGAGGCTTGCGGGCACCGACTTCAGTAGACAATCATGGACAGGTCGAGGGTTAGTGCCTCGGTCTTCCCGTGGTAGCGACTTGAAGGTAACAAGAGTTGGAGGTCTTCAGAGATTGACACGTGCTGGTGTGGTGCTTGGCCCTGGCTTGTTGCAGGTTGATTGCAATCCATTTGTGAGCTCAAGCAGGTGGATTGCAATAGTGCGACAGTGGTGGTGGGTGTATTAGGTTGATGGTGTAGACGTGGATCGCGATGGCGATCGTGAGTGCGGTGGTTGTGAGTATGATGCAATCAACCCTGTCTAATGGTTTCTTAAGTCGGACGATCATCGTCCCTAGATGTTGTTGGTAGTGATAGAGACGCTTGTACAGTAGTTCTTTGGGGACAAAGGGAGATGACAACAACGGCGCGCACGCGCGTCGTAAGTCCCGTTGAGGTGTTGTCGAAGTACCTCCCCATCAATCCTCTAGGTGAAAATCTTGTTAATGACGGCGACATTTCTACGTCGTATGCCTTCTTGGAGGCATCATTTTTGGAGAATAGACATTGTATGGAAGTTTTTTATCACCTCTAACTAGCATCTAGGTATAGTGTGTCGTTCGTCTTTATATATCCATTTGTGTGATGTCTGTGTTGTTGGGTGGAGGATGTGACATCATCCTCTCCGTTGTACGCTTTCGGACCCGGTTTCTCATATAAAATGGATCACTTTTTCCTCTTTATAATATTACGCGGAATCTCCTCCTTTCGAATTTTCGAAAAAAAGAAGTAATACAATCTCCTTTCTTTTTGGCCTCGTACTCGATAAGGTATCCACTTCGGTGTGATCTGAGTCGCATACATTCGGTATCCTGATTTTTATGGTATGCCGGTAGCAAATATTCTATACCCCTTTGTGTTTTAACTTCTTTAGGCCATTGTCTATACAACAACCGAGTGTTTTAGGGGTTTCTAACACTTAATTTTTTAGTCATTTAATTTTAAGATATGTAGTTAAGCTTATGGCCCTGTTTGTTTCCACTTATAAGCAGCTTATCAATGGAAAAAAGCGAAAATCCCACCCAAACGCATTAATTAATTCTCAATTAATTTGTAAGCTGATTACATGTTAATCCCGAATTAAACTGCGGGGCCGCGTTCTCGGGTCGCGGCCGAACCCCCGCGATTTCGTATCGCTGCACGTTTTTCCCCCGAATGCCCTCGTCCCTTCGGTACCCAACCGCCTCCCTCTCGTATCGAATCGTCGTGCGAGGTGGTGGAACCCGGCGCCGCTCCTCCTGCTCGTCGGCCACGAGAGAGCCGCGCCTGCGCGTCGGCCACGCGCGTGGACCCTGTGCGCCGGGCTTCGTCCACACCCAAGGGCGCTCGGGCGTTCGCGTCGTCTGCGGCGGCTGGCGCCGCGCCGTTTGCAACGCGCCTGGGCCGCGCCGGCTGTTTTCGTTGGACACGGCGGCGACGGTTCATCCCGATCTGATCCCCAGCCATCCTGCTGGATCTGCCGTTCCGACGTGTTACAATCCAGTTTGGTTTTACTGTTTTTTTTTTTTGAGCAGCTGCCCAATGATGAGTACTTAATGTTTCTGTACATTTTTTTAGCTGTCGCATGTTACATCCAGTTTGATTTTACTGCTGTTTTTTTTTTTGGAGCAGATGCCGAGTGATAAGTATGTACGTTCATATCCTGCCCATATTTCTATTAAAAAAAATGTAACCATCAGATTGGAAAAAGATAGACAAAAATAAAATATGAGATGTTATTAGATCCAGGGGCATAGTAGTCATTTTACACGTAATCCTCTAAAAATTAATCAGGTTTGCCAAACACTCAAGCTCTCCAGTAATCAGCTTACTCACATCTCCGCTTATCAAGAAAGCACGCTCATCAAATAATCGAGACTCAAATAAGCTAAAACAAACGGGCCTATATGTCTACTTTATACTAATAACAAAATCCAAACATTTTCGTTGGTTGTAAGACCTAAATTTTAATTTCATCATCATTGCTTAGGGTGCATTTGGACGGGAGAATGAATCCCGTTTCTCACATGAAACGGTTGAATCTAAGTCGAACGTTGTTTTTTAGAAACATTTCTGGTAGTGAATCCGTTGGAATCGATTTTACTTTTTGAACTGGGAATGAGAAATGACAAAAATGATGTTCTACCGATTGGAACGGTTCGAATTTCATAACCTTCCCATCGAGTTCGAAGATAATCACAGGAACTCGCCCTGCCTTCGCGAGACTCTCCCACCTGCCTTTCTTCCTCCAAGCGTAACCCCATCGCCACCCATCGCCGGCGTTGCCCCGGTCTAGCATCTCACCCTCCCCCGGCCCGGCGCGGTACCTATCCCCGAGCTCTCCCCGACGCTTGGAGTTCGTCGCAAAGTACCGCAACAAGGAGCGCGACTTCCTGCAGATGAGGCGCGCCTCAAGTTCCACAAGCAGTCGGCCGCCGAAGCGCTCAGATCCAAGCTCATATTCGCCATCCGCGTCCATGGGTAGGTAAATCCCAGCGGCAGTGTAAGTATTTGTGGAGGCCAAGTGTAGGGTCACACAGGAAGAGTCTGGCGCCGTGCAAGCGCTGGAGGAGGTCGAGGAGGAGCGGCGGATCCTGCGTGTGGCGGAACTTCGGCATGAAGTGCGGGCACAGTCGTAGCTTGCCGACGCGAGGAGAGGGTGAATCTGGTGTCCAACCTCGACCGCGGCGAACGCAACTGCGCGTCCTCACGTGGCACCGGAATGCAGCCGCCGGCATGGGGATCATTGGTGCCGCAGAGAACCTAGTCACTTAATCTAAGGTGGATCACCCCAGCCAAGGATCAGCAGGATTTGCCAAGTTCCGTCGCCGCTGTACGGATTCGTCACCTCCACGCGCTTTCCTTCCGCTGCTTCGCTCGAGCAGGTGCAACGCCTCTGGAAATCGTCAACGCGTTCCTGTATATTCTGAGAGCGTTCTCCTCGTCCATAATCCTGGTATGAGATGTACTAATGTGCTTGATTAGGATTATGTATCAGATATTGTTGACCAAACAATTTTAAGATTAAAATGCACTGGGGTACATGAACATGTAGGGGTGTACCACTTGGATTCATGAACTTCTATAACGCGTTAAGAGTCACACGCGTGGCCCGCATACGTGGCTGACACGTCACAGAAGCACATGAATACGTTGGACTTTAGATTTTCTGTTTAACCCCCCACAAATACTTCTATTTACACAAATTCAGCATGTAGGAGAAATGAAGACGCGATCATCAGGCGACGGTCGGGTCTAGTGGCTTCCATCTCATGGAGGTGGCTTCGATCTCATCGGGGAGATGAGCTCAGTCGCGGTGCGGTACTTAGATCAGCGTCGGGAACTTGCCCAGCTTGTCTCCCAGCGGTGACTTGTTGTATCTGCGGCACAGCCAACGAAGCAATCAGGCCACCATTTCCGCGACAGCGAGGCGCGGTTGGGTTGGGGTTTGCTAGAGCGAGAAATCGAGGCCATGCCCACTCACTGCGTGAGGCAGGTGTTGAACGCGTACCACTTCAGGATGTAGAACCCGGTCCTGAGCATGACGGCGGGCACCAGCGCGGGAGCGCGCTCCAGTGACTCCAGCTTGGTCACCGATTCGCTGGGCGGGAGTCCATCGGGGGCAGGGGCCAGGGGGTTCTTTTTTTTTTGAAACAACATGGCAGGAGTGCTGCCGTCCATTAAGTAGGAGATGTTACAACCTAGGTTACAAATACTAACCCAACCTCAGGCTGGGCTGCCTGTGAGGCATCCCCCACAGGCAGAAGGATACAGTCTACTCTTGACTAAACCCATCTAAGAGTGAGAAGGTACTAAGCTCGATATCGAGGCGGACCAGTTGAGCAATTTGCTGGTGGGATGCAATCTTTTGCTCAAAAATTCTACGATTACGTTCTTTCCACACGTTCCACCAGAAAGTCTGAACATACCCCATCAAACACTTCCGATATCTGGGGCGACTAGTTGCTTGAAGAACTCTCAAACAATGATATATTCCCAAGCCGAGCATGGTCGAAATAGGGGGCTGGATGTGTAATATTGCAGTGATGTCCTGCCATACTGCTTTTGAAAAAGGGCATTCTGTTAGAACGTGGTTTATTGTTTCTTGATCATTGAGACAGAGTATGCAATTCTGTTGCGCTTGGATTCCTTTCTTGATTAACAAATCTGCCGTCGGTGCTTTCTTATTCCACGCCAGCCACGTGAAGAAGGTACATTTTCTTTCCGTTTTCGCCGTCCAGATGAGGGATGCATGAGGTCTTGGAATGGTGCCAGTAAACTGAATTTCATAAGCAGATTTGACTGAGAATTGTCCGTTGGCTGTCCATTGCCATCTGATAGTGTCCCTGTTGTCAGTTAGTTGTATATTATGCAATAGTGAGAAGAGGAGAATTAGTTCATCCAGGAGCACTTCAGTGTCACATTGCTTCATGTTCTTGATCCAATTATCGTTCGTCAATTCGGTGTGCACTGATCTGCCTTTATACCTGGCCTGAATGAAAAGGTTAGGAGCAAGAGTGCGGGGTGCGTGACCGTGAAGCCACTGTGCCTCCCAGAAAGGGGTGCTAACACCATCTCCAATCGTTATCTTAGTGGACATGAAGAAGAGGTCTCTCTCTGCCTTATCTTGTGATTTTAATATCAGTTTCCAAGGGCGGGATTGGGTATCCCAGTTGAACCATAGCCATCTAAGTCGAAGGGCTCTATTGAATTTGTCGAGATCTTTGATGCCAAGACCTCCCAATCGCTTCGGCATTGTACAAGTAGACCATTTGACAAGGTATCTGCTGCTTGGCATGTGCTGCACCTCGGGACCCTTCCATAAGAAGCTCTTCCGGATACGGTCGATCTGCTCAATTGCCCATTTAGGGAGCTTGAAGACCGTCAGAAAGTAGGTTGGGATCGATGACAAAACCGATTTGATGAGGACCTCTCGTCCTGCATATGACAGCATATGTTTCTTCCAACCCGGGATCCTGTTTCTTATTTTCTGTATCATTTGATCAATCGAGCTTCTCGGGAGTTTCTTGTAATGTAGCGGCAACCCCAAATAGGTCGTGGGGAAAGAATCAAAGATTTGATTGTCAGTCACAATGCTTGGGAGGTCTATGTTTTGACATTGTATGGCGTATATCTTTGTTTTGTCCACATTGATGGCTAGACCAGACGCCCTACCAAACATCTCCAAGATCTTCATCACTGTGTCAAAGTCCTGTTTTGTAGGTCGAACGAAAATTGCTGCATCATCCGCATAAAGTGATGTCCTGCATAAGTCTCTGTTGTTGTGGACTTGTTCTAACAGTCCCATGTCTTGTGCATAGTTGACCAGCCTATGGAGGGGTTCCATTGCCAGCAAGAATAGTAGAGGTGATAGAGGGTCACCTTGTCGGACACCACGCGCATGGGGAATACTCGTGCCAGGTATCCCATTCAGGATGAAAGAGGAAGAGGCTGAGCCCCACAGGTTGGAGATCCAATTACGCCAACGAGTACTGAACCCCAGGTGCCTCATCACCTCCAAGAGGTAAGGCCAGCTCACCGTGTCAAAAGCTTTGGAAATGTCAAGTTTTATGAAAAGCATTGGGATTTTCTTCTTTTGTAGGAGGCGGATTAGTTCCTGCACGAAGATGAAGTTATCCTGTATACATCTTCTTCGAATAAAGGCGCTTTGGTTTGCGGAGATCAGCTGACCCAGGAAGGGTTGCAGTCTGCTGGCTAACAGTTTGGAGACAATTTTTGCAAAGCTATGTAATAGGCTGATCGGTCGGAAGTCGGAGACCTTCATTGCATCCTGTTTTTTTGGGATTAGTACCACATGGGCTTGGTTGAGAAACTGTAGCCCCTGCGAGTTCATGTCATAGAATTGGTTAATTGCTGCCATTAGATCAAGTTTGATGATGTTCCAACAGCTTATAAAAAAGAGGCCGATATAACCATCAGGGCCTGGGGCCTTCTCCTTGGGTGAAGATTTAATTGCAGAATAAACTTCCTGTTCTGAGAAAGGAAGGTCTAATGTGCTCATCTCAACTGGTTGCCAGGCAAGTTTGTGGAAGTCTAGATTTATCTGCCGTGGAGTGTCAGTACCGAGGTGTTGATCAAAGTGCTCGAATATGAGACGGGCTTTGCTGTTGTGCTCATAGCTGATGCCCTGATCTGTGTGTAAGGCATGAATAAAGTTTGCCCTCTTTCTACTATTAGCCATTGTGTGAAAGTAGCGAGAATTTGCGTCTCCCTTCTTCAACCATGTTATTCTCGATCTCTGTCTTGCTCTTGATCTGTCAATGGCAGCAAGTCCCAGCAAACGAACTTTCAGATTTTGCTTCAGGGAAATCTCTTGAGTGGTTAGGGGTCTATCTTCCTGTGCTACTTCCAGTCTTTGAATTACTTCCCTGCAAATGCTCGCTGCTAGCTTACCTTGCGGCACTGTATCTCTGGCCCATTTTTTTAGCGCTTTGGCCGCTCTCTTGAGCTTAATATGTAACCTCATCATGGGGCTGGTACCTTCTGGTGTCTGACCCGACCAGGTGTGCAGGACACATTCGAGAAAACCTTGCATGCGAGTCCAATGGGTTTCAAACCTGAAAAGGGGTGGGAAGTGTTGCTGTGTAAGCGGTTGCAGTAAGAGTGGACAATGGTCAGATGTTGCTGCGGACAGGGGTCTCAGGATCGGGTTGTTATAAGTGGCCTCCCAAGGTATGGTGCAAAAAGCTCTGTCTATCCTGGTCATTGTTGGGGAAGATTGTTCATTGGTCCAGGTATATTTTCTACCGATCAGGGGAATTTCTTTCACCTCTATCTGATCTAAAGTTCGCCTAAACCGTCTCATAAGTCTTCTGTTTAGACGACCATTATTTTTATCCTGATCTTGATACACCATGTTGAAATCGCCAATCACCACCCATTCAGGTTGAACTTGCATCTTGATTTCCTCCAGTTCTCTCAGAAAGAGTCTTTTGTCTATTCCCCCCTGTGGCCCGTAAACTCCTGTGATAGACCAGCTTGCTTGTGTTCTAACATTAACAGCCGTGGCCGACAACGAGAAAGAAGCAGTGTTGATGTTCTGTAGCGAGAAGGTCCTGTTCCGAGCAGCAAGCAGAATACCACCTCTGGTCCCCTCCGCGGGCAGAAAACAGAAACAGTCTGCATAATCGATGCCTAGTGTGTTTCTGATCACATGAGTGTCAATTAGAGATAGCTTTGTCTCTTGTAGACAAATCAGGTCTGGGCGATGGGTTTGAATCACCTGTTTGGTTTCATGTTGTTTGGCTGGGTTGTTAAGCCCTCTAACATTCCAGGAAAGGATAGTATAGTTGGATGGAAAATCAGCCATAGGATAAGAAAAACAAGCCACAAGAAACAGGAATTAAAAATAGACCCCATGCCAAATGCATTAGTTTTTCGGCTACACCACACCATATAAGGGCCTCTATCATAGCTCGAGAAGCATACAGCCCGCCCACAATACATACATCAGATAACAAAAAGTAGCCATTACATAGCAAAATGCACCCTTGCCATCCAGCTCTCAAGGGTCGATCATCAGGCTTCATTGGTGTAGTAATCATGGGGATTAAAATATACTACCTGGAGCAGGCGAGGGCGGGGCTAAGCCTCGTCACCCGCCAGAACCACCTTCTTCTTTCCATCATTTTTCTTTTTACCAGCTGGGAGAAGGTCTTTGCTCTTTGGTTTCGCCATCTTCTTCATCTTCTTCTTAGCCATCGCTACCTGGGTTAGCTTGGAGATCGCCTCCATGGCTGGTTCAGAGAGCGGTTTTTTGTATACATCCAGGTATTGTTGAAGAGTGATTTCGTCCAAGCTTTTGTTCTCTTCTATCAAGCCCCATTTCTTGGCTATGACCTCTTGGGCCCTCATGATCAGTGTCTTCTGGCCTTTGAGTTTGCTTTTAAGTCTTGGACTGCTCCTGGTGCCTTGTGCGGCCTGGGGTTCCGCTTCAGGAGTTTTAGTCTTTTTCCTGGTCGGTTTCTCCAGTATAGCCTCCTGCTGTGGTTTAATCAGCTCTCCCAGTACTTTGGTATGATCAAGCTCTTTCTGGGTAGGGTTGTCTGCCTCCTGTCTTAGCTGAGTCTGGCTCCCGTTCGGCTCACTTGCCCCAAGCTGCACTATCTCCTGTGGAGGCATCTCCTGGCTTGCCTCAATCTCCTTCTCAGTTGATATATCATAGTCAGCCGTGTCCCCAGGATCAAGTCCACTCACAATCGGTGTCGCAGGGTGTAGGATGAGGTTACTTGCTGAGTTGTGTGGTGTTGCAGTCATTCCTTCCTGAGCTTCACCCGGGTCCGCCGTTGCCTTCCAAATGGGTTGTTCTTCTGAGATCAGTAAAATGGCATCAGAGTTGCTGACAATTTTGGGAGATGCCTGGAGCCGAGGAAATGTAACATCTATCGGGGTAATCTCAATGGCATCCACATGGCTCTGGTAAGGTTTGATTGGCTCAACCGGGGAGTAGATTCCCCTTGGGCGAGATGGACCCTGCTTAGTATCCATTGGCTTCTTCTCCTCTTTTGCAACCCACAGCCTCCTCAGTTCACGCCTCACATCAGGCGCATCATTGAAACGTGAAGGAGGTGGGGAGTGACTGGCCAAACTTCTTCGGTGCCTGACTGGACCTCCAGTCATGCCTCTCCCCCTTCTGAACCCCTGAGATTGATCACCATTGTGACCTCTTGCCCGGTAGTCCGGCCATCTGGGCAACTGTCCTCTGAAAGCACGGGGATCGCGGTCTCTACCCCCACCACGCTCATCATCATCCCCATCATGGTAACGTCGACGAGGCTCCGAGGTTGGTCGGCAGTATCTATCTGGTACCTGGTTGGCTCCTAGACCAATATCACCGTCTGGACGCCCGGGTTGCCAGGTGAAAGGTCTCAGGTGGACTCTGCCTTGAGCCTCCAAATCAGCTGCAGGAAAATGGTAGAAGCGAAGGTCCTCCACCGAATCAAGGTGAATGAGCACTTTGAAGGTGTAACCCCGTTGGAACCCCCGCGGTCTAGTAAAGTGGATTTCTGCATGCTGCCTAGGATCTTCGAGGCGATCTGTCAGTGTGAGGTAAACCATCTGTGGCAATCTGCTCGGATCTTGACAGAAGGCCCAACAAACAAAGAAACGGTGGTCTTCACGGTGCCTAGATGCTGTGTCGACATGGTGGACTACACACTGATCACACAAGAGTCTATCTACCACCTCCTGATTCCAGGCAAACTGTGGCAGACCCTCAATACTGAGCTTCACATGATATGGGATAATCATTTTTTCCCCAAATCTACCACAATGCCAAGAATGAAAGTGCAGTTCGAAGGGTCCATCGTAAATCTTGCCCTTGTTAAATACCTTGTCCCTATTAGCCCTATCTGTGAAGATGAGTGTGAATGGCTGAGGGCTAGAGCGATAGATGTGAAAATCATACCGTCGGAGTCCGAACTGGTGACAGATCGCCGCTGCAATCTCTTCCTTCGACGAGACTCCCAGTGGTCCGTCTTCTGTGACTAGCAGAGCATGGCGCTCAAGCATCTCTCTTCTGTGAATCATCTCCTCCGAAGACCAGGCCATCAGCTCAGTTAGTCTTGGGCGGAGTTGTGGGTTACCTGGATACAAGCTCATGGTGTTAGATCTAGCCATCCGCTCCTGGTGTAGGCGACCACCAAGATCGCGGTCTGGATCAGCCGAAGAGCTGCCAAGCGAGAGCCTTCGCACCATGCCAGGATGAGGAAGGTGAGCGGTGTTTTCTTTAGAGGGTCGTTTCTGGGGGCAGAGACATGCGCGGTGGCCACTTCTTTTACAGTGAAGGCAGGAGGGTGGGTCGCGGCATTGAAACTTGAAATGACCCTTTGCCAGGCAGTTGTAACATCTATTTTTCAGTCTAGCCTTAAATTCCTCCTGATGTTTCGATACACCGGGTCGGCGCTGGCAGGTGAGTTGTCCCTTCAGCCTCCTCCACCAGCGCTTCCTTTGTACCACTTGCCATCCCTCTTCCACAGGGTATATCTCCTTTTGCAGTGTGCAGTTATGATCCGGATGACGCGTCTCCGTATTCAAATCGCGTGTATCCAGGGCAACCTGGGTCACTCTTGAAAACTGTAACGGGTCGGGTTTGGGGGCGCCTGCATTGTTCCTCCGGGTGTCCAATTGTCCTACCCGACCCCTTAAGCAAGCTGGAGGGTCAAGGACGTTGAAAACGGTAACCTCCAGAGAAGGTTTGAAACTGACTCGTCGCCGGCGAGCCGGAGGTTTCAGACACGATTCTTCAGTCGAGCCAGGCAAGGGGATGACCGGGACATGCAGGTTGCGTAGGAGGGCATGAGCGTAGGAGTAAGTAGACGCACCTGTTGTGACGCAAGTCTCGCCGGTTGTGGAGCTTCCCTGCCCTTGATCGAACTCAGCCCAGGACCATCTTGATGAAGCCCCCTCGCCTTTGCAGGATGGGGGGCCTGAAGCTTGTATCCTCTTGCTGGATGCATGAGTCTCCTGGAGTCTCCGGACAGCTGCTAGGGGTTGAACATCAAGTGGAGCACCTCCGTTTCTCCTCCTCAGGGTTGCCTGCCAAGAGGAAGGATGGACGATCTCGCTGTGGAAGGCCAGGGAAGGTTGGATGGGGGATCTAGCTGGGTTGTTTTGGGGATTAAAGGTCGATTTTTGGGGTTGGGGGTCACTCGGGTGGGGGATCGCCTTCGAATCGCCTTGTCCGCGCGAGAGACGACCGTTGGGAGCCATCCTGCGGCCAGGGGGTTCTTGACGTCGAACAGCATGCGTGCTGCCTCTGGATCCGCGGCGGCGTGCATGCTCCGCTGCTGGAAGTATCCCGGCCGCAGGGACACCACCTCCGCGGCGGCCCCATCCGCGTCGCCGCCCTCGGGCTTGGGATGCATGCCTTGATTCTCTCTCGGGTTGGTTGATTTGGCGGGTTTGGGTCAGCGTGCGGTGCAGTGGTGTCCCGATCCCTATCTTCGACCAGCAGTTCGCTTCCAATCGCCGCTGCCGCCCCGATCCGAGTACCGCGCCGCGGCTGAGCTCCTCCGCCCGTCGCCCAATGGTTGCGCCTCTGTTTGTCCTACGTGCTGGATCTGTGTAAATAGGAGTACTCGTGGGGTTAAACAAAAGTTCTAAAATCCAATGTGTCCATGTGCTTTTGTGACGTGTCAGCCACGTGTGCAGGCCACACGTGCGATGGACTGATACTGCCACTCTTAATTAGTTTAGGGGTCCCTAAACATGTTTTAAAAATTCATAGACCTAAGTGACACACCCCTACAAGTTCATGTACCCTAAGTGTATTTTAAAGACACCGCCTTTAGAAGCTGGTGACCAAGGGTATATGGGTCAATTAATACTCCTCTCTAAACTGAATATGGAAATCATAAAAATAGCCAAAAGATTTCTAAAATGATTCTGTTTCAGAATGAAAACCATTTTTGATCTGGAACTAAAATATTTCTAATTCTAAGTGAACCTGGAACTGGGGAGCGGCTAGAATGCAATCAAATGTTTGATGCAATCATGCAATCAACCATCCTCAACCGTTGAATATGTATCACACGGTCGTTGTACCATTTTATTTAATCTCCTCCACCTGGTAGAAGGGGTTAAATAAAAATATGCAATGACCGTAGGATGCAGATCTAATGGTTGTGGATGATTGATTGCACGATTGAACCAAAACTTTGATTGCATTGTAGTCATTGCTTCTGAAACCGTACCAAACAGAGTTTTAATAGTTACATCATCAGTACTCAAAAGTTACACCAGAAGGTCAATGTAGTTTCCATATAACAAAACTGTAATTCTATTGTAAATAGGGTGTAAATAAAATTCAAATATTGTGAGGACTTATAACACATAAATCGGGTGTATACAAAATTCAAATTTTGCGAGGAATTATGACACACGAATTTCACGACTTACAAACAAATCCTAAAATGAATCCATGCAAACCATTAAAATTCAGGTGTTGTAGCCCTTTCAAACACTGTTTTATCTTTTCTCAAAACTTAACATTTTGAAAGTTATGCACTCCCCTTCTTTCTTTCTCCAGGTGTCGAAATCCAACTAGGTGAATAAGTGATTACTAAATGCATCTAATATTGCACTAGGGTACTATTGCAGGCTTTAATTCGATTGAAATTGTCGACTGTTCTCATCCAATTTTTTGCGAATCTGCAGGGGCTTGGCATGCTGACGCTCTCATCTATGGTCCCATCAACTCAGAGCCAGCAATGCGGAGACCCCCTTGACGGCCGGAGGGTCTGCCCTCCTTCCTCTCTCCAGACGGTGTTCTTCTATGTCTCCCTCTACCTGGTGGCCATCGCCCAGAGCGGGCACAAACCATGCGTCCAGGCCTTCGGCGCCGACCAGTTCGACGTGACGGATCCCAAGGAGTCTGCAGCCCGCAGCTCATTCTTCAACCTGTGGTACCTTGGGCTCTGCGCGAGCGCGACCGTCACGGTGGCGCTCATGAGCTACGTCCAGGACAACATCGGTTGGGGCCTCGGCTTCGGTGTGCCGTGCATGGTCATGCTGCTCGCGCTCCTCATCTTCCTGCTCGGTACAAGGACGTACCGGTTCTACGACTCGGGTGATGGCGGCGGCGCGTTGTTCAGGGTTAGCAAGGCCATCGTGGCGTGGAGGAAGCGGTGGCAAGAAGGTGGGTCGGTGGAGCTGGAGCACGGTGAGCGCTCCGGGGACTCGGTGGCATCGGAGGTGACTGAATTGGCTAGGCTGTTCCCGATATGGACGGCGTGCCTGCTCTACGGCGTCGTGTTCGCGCAGCCCCCAACGCTGTTCACGATGCAGGCGGCGACGCTGGACCGGAGGGTGGGCTCGTCGTTCCAGGTTCCTCCCGCGGCGCTGCAGTGCTTCCTCGGCGTCAGCATCGTCACCTGCGTCGTGCTGTACGACCGAGTCCTCGTGCCCGTGGCGCGCAGTGTCTCTGGCGTCGCCTCGGGGATCACCATGCTGCAGCGGATCGGCACGGGGATCGCCCTGGCCCTGCTCGCTTTACTAGTCGCCGCGCTGGTGGAGATGAGGCGGCTGCGAGCAGCGAGGGACGCTGGCCTCGTGGACGTTCCCGATGCGGCGGTGCCCATGAGCGTGTGGTGGATCGTGCCGCAGTACGTGCTCCTCGGCGCGGCGGACGTGTTCGCCTTGGTCGGCATGCAGGAGTTCTTCTACGACCAGGTCCCCGGAGCGCTCAAGAGCCTCGGGCTGGCGTTCTACCTGAGCGTCCTCGGCGTCGGTAGCTTCATCAGCAGCTTCCTCATCTCGGTCATCGACAATGTGACGAGGAGGAACGGCGGCTCGAGCTGGTTCGCTGACAACCTCAACCAGGGGCACCTCCACTACTTCTATCTGCTGCTCGCCGCGCTCACCGCGCTGGAGCTTCTTGCTTTCGCTTACTTCTCCAGTTCTTACGTTTACAGGAGAAAGGCATGAACTGAAGCATGCTAATGTACATCCGCCTGAGTTCAGATTCAGATCGTAAGCATATGAGCATTAATTAAGATGGTACGGCGCCATCAGAGTTCATGGCAGCAGTAATGAATTATTACAAGGTGTTCTTGCAAGTTGCAACATAATGTGCAGCACTTGGCCCAAGTACGTAGCTAAGTACAGGTTTTATTAGTTGCGATGAGAGAAATGTTTCTGATTCTGCGTAAAATAATTTGAAATTGTTCCAAGAAATGCTTTAGGGAAGAACATCAGGAAATGATTGACTTTTTTGAACTAAGAAGTTGAAACACCTAAAAAGGTGTTCCACTTGGAACATACTTGGATCAATCGTAACTCGAGTCCGGTTCTAGAAAAATTGCGAAGATTTGTCATCACTTACTTGTCTTATCACTTTGCATCCTGGTATGAAAAATTTCCCATCCTGGAACCGCAACTTATTTGTTGAATTTCACTCTAACCCGTGGTCGACTCCGAAGGCGTGCTATCTGTTGTTGGCATTTGAAGTTGCTTTTTTTTTTTCTATCATTTTGATCTATTGCTCAAAATTGGTTGTAAATTGTGATGTTGAGAGGAAGCAAATTCAACGATATGCGAGTTTGTTATCTCTATTGATATACTATGCATATTCTGTTTGTATAAAAATAAATAAAAATTACCTATGTTGAATGTGACTGCTTCTATCTAATAAAATCGTATAATAACTAAGGATATTTGAGCCAATATATGGTTCTCTTTACATCGAAACTAAAACTAGAAAACTGATCGAACGGTTTCTAAAAATTATGTTTCATATTGAGAACCGTTTCTAGATTGAAATTAAAATGTTTCTGGTTTTGGGTGATTGAAACTCTGCAAAACTGAGCCTAAGATATACAACTGTCGAAGTATTTTTGCGACACTTTCCCCGGACCTGCTAAGGAGCAGTCCGCGTAGGTTCTTTTTTAGAGGGGCAAATTCTCTGGATCTACGAGCACGAGGATTTTTACGTGGTTCGGGCTGCCGGGGGGCATAATACCCTACATCCACGGGGTTGTGTTGTATTAGGTGTGCTCAGCTCGTGGTGAGCGTATGAGCGAGATTGTAAGAGAGTTCCCTTACTGTCGTGACTGCCTGATCCTTTTATAGGTGAAGGTCGACAGCTTACATTATGACTGGGGCCCAACAGGTGGCCTCGGGTTAATTAGTCATGAAAGCGCATTAACATGACTTGATGACACGTTAATAGGTCTTGATGGTGCATTAACGTGTCTTGATGACACGTTAATGGGTCTTGATGGGTCTTGATGGCGCACTAAGGTATCTTGATGACATATTAATGCTATGTTGATGGCGCGTTAAAGCGGTCTTGAGTGTACACGTTGCCTTCCGGAGCTGCGGGACGCGCGGTGGTGGCTTCGGACCTCTCCTTAGCGGAGAGGCTAGGTCCGAAGTCCTCGCGACACGTTGCAGCACCGGACCTCTCCTCAGTGGGGAGGTTAGGTCCGGAGTCCTCGAGACGTGTGGCCGCACCGAACCTTTCCTCAGCGTGGAGGCTAGGTCCAGTGTCCTCGAGACGTGTGGCAGCAACAGACCTTTCCTCGGCGTGGAGGTTAGGTCCGGAGTCCTCGAGATGCGTGGTAACACCGGACCTCTCCTCAGCGGGGAGGTTAGGTCCGAAGCTGCATGTTGTCAGAGCCGTCTTGTCTTCCTTGTATGTGGGGGTATCCGATCAGCAATGTCGGTGATTTGGAACCGACAGATCTCCCTACACTGCTAAAGTGATAGGGGAGTTTGATGTTCGGTATGGACGCGCGGAGATTCAAGAAGGTGAGTAGGAATTGACACAGGAGACACAAGAGTTTACGTGGTTCGGGCCGCCTGAGCGTAATACCCTACTCCACAGATGTGTT
Organism: Tuctoria greenei; assembly: GCA_036927565.1. Classification (NCBI taxonomy): domain Eukaryota; kingdom Viridiplantae; phylum Streptophyta; class Magnoliopsida; order Poales; family Poaceae; genus Tuctoria; species Tuctoria greenei. Next base: position 257,940,351 of record JAYESD010000001.1, on the reverse strand, counting down.
GTTGTTGTATTAGCTGTATGAGCTTGTGTTTAGCGTCAATGGCGTGTGTGTCCCTCCAGCCCCTTGAATGTGTCGTCGGCCTGTCCTTTTATAGTACAAGGGCAGGCCGTTACAAGTTAGCCTGGCCCGACATGTGGCCCCGGCGGTTACTAGTATTGACACTTATTTAACACATTTAATTGCTCTTAATGACCCTGTAACGGGCTTTGACAGCACCGTTATTGGTGTTAAGATCGTCCGTTTAAGTGTCATTAATATGGTATTAATGACACTTAATCGGGTCTTGAAGTCCTTGATTCCCCTTTGAAGATCCGGAGCCGTTGTGGGGTCTTCCGGAGGTTAGAGGCTGAAGATCCGACGGTTGGACACGTGGCAGCTCCGGAGCATACTGTGGAAACAGGTAGCTCCGGGGCTACCCAACACGTGTCAGGTCCGGAGCTTCTCTCGGTCTGGGGCTAAGTCCGGAGGTGCCATTTTGGTACATGGCCCGGAGCTTCCCCCTTGTGGGCGGTAGCTCCGGTTTGATAGTACACGTGGCGACCCAGGGATTAACCATGTTGGAGAAGCGGGTCCGGTTATGTCTGACATGTGGGCCTTCGAGGGTCTTCAAACCAAGTAGATGATTTTCCTTTGAGATCTTTATAACCTAAAGGGATGTACGGTTTCTAGGGTACCGACAGTGGCCCCCTGGACCTACCTCCGGGGAAGTCATTCCGCCGGAGGTGGGGCCATCCTCGCGACCTTTGAACTGAGTCTTCAAGGGTCTTTGAGGGTGCCGTTGGCAAGGACTTGGAATTAAATCCTCGCCGCGTGGCGTATCCCACGTGCGGCAGATGAGATCTTGGGCGTGCGGATCTCACACAATTGAAGGTTGCCGGTTCTCGATACGAAAACCATATCAGTTCCGCGCGCCTTGTCAGGCCGCTGCCTTTGGGCTTCCCGCCTCTTGATGACAACCGTTCACCTGGGTAAGAACCTCGACTTGATCGTCGGGGTGGTCCCGGGCCCGCTTGTCATCGACTGGGTAGAATTTTTGGGTGGTACCTTCGACTTCCTTGCGGTTTCCATCCAAGCGTTGCGAGGGCTTACTTAAGAAGGAAAGTGCACATCGTCGGGAGTTCTTTACGCCTCTCATCTGTTCTTGCGATCAAACTCCCAACTTGTGCTTCGCTTTTCTTCTCTTGCCTAGCTGTGCCGCGATGGAGTTGGGTCTCCGCGAGAGTCGCTTGAAGACCGATGACGACCTGAAGAAGGTCCGGGCCCTCATGGGATGGTCCTCAGACTTCTTCAACCGCTCGGTCCGCGCCGGTGGAGAGCTCCCGTTCGAGAAGGAGCACTCCGGCGAAATGGTGTACTTCTCCTCGTACGCCATGGTGGGGTTGATCCCACCTTTTTCTTCCTTTTTCTTAATGCTGCTAGACTTCTATGGTCTGCAGTTGTATCACCTTGGCCCTCACTCCATTCTCCTCGTGTCTATCTTCATCCACTTCTGTGAGATGTGGGTGGGCATCCCCCCTGCATCGAGCTATTCCGGACCTTCTTCACCGTCCACACCACCGGTAGGAGCAATGAGTACCTTGGCTTCTACTACTTCGTGAAGCGCAAGAAGTGCCCATTCAAGTACCTCTGGTCATTTCTCTCTGGGAAGTGGGATGACTGGAAGAAAGTCTGGATAGTCGTCAGGGTGGAGGAGCACGAGAGGTTGGAGCTGCCCGATGGTCTTCCTGGCATCGACACGGCGATCTGGAGTGAAGCTCTGGTGCTGGCAGAAGCTTTCAACCCTGCTTTGACCAGGATCCGCCAATGCGTGGAAGGAGGATTGACTCCTTAGGCGGTATTTTGGAATTTCTTGGTCAACAGGTGGGCGCCGCTGAAGAGGAGGGAGAAACTTGCTTGGACCCTCAACAGCGTGATGGACGACGACCGGGTTGAGACCGGGTTGAAGTCCAACATGGTGGGGAAAACCTTGGAGTTCCACCTTAAGAAGTTCCAGCACGGCATCGACGTCGAAGGCGATGACTTGACTCCGCCATCAGCTTTTCTTCCTCTGAACGTGGAAGTGGAGTTCAGCAGGGAGCTCCGGCGGAAGATGCCCATGCTTGACGACCTTGGTGTCGTCGAGAGAAGACCAACCTCCGGGGTAGCGATCCCCAAAGTACCCAAGGATAGCTCTGGCTCTGTTCCTAAGCCGAGGGGAGAAGTCGTCGGCAAGGGCAAGGAGCTGGCGGATGAACCAGTGAGCCGGAAGAGGAAGTTGCAGTACGCCGACGGAAGGTCCGTCGGGCCCGCTACTTCTGCGTCGGCTCCTTCTCCCCGGAGGGGAAGGTCCTCTGCAGCTGCGGCGAATGTTCCCGTAGTGGGGTCATCCCGGAACGCGACTGTTCCCGCGGTGGGGTCCTCTCGGAGCGCGGCTGTCCACGCAGTAGGGTCCTCCCGTGGTGTTAGCTCCGGGCGTGCAACTCCAGCTCCTGGGCCGGTGGAGGCCTCCAGGTCCGGGGGTTCTTCCCGATCGAGGGGAGCCTCGACCCGGGAAACACCCGTGGCCGCGACGAGTTCTAGGGGGACTTCCGGAGCTTCCACGCTGGCTATGGCTAACCCGGAACGCCCTGGAAAAAGGTTCCGCGCAAGCTGGTGCGGAAGTCTCCCAAGGTAACTTTTGATTTCTACCTTGGATAGTTGTTTTAATTGTAGCAACCATTTTTTAATTTTCTCCGTTCATCATCTGCAGCGTCTCCAAGAAGGGGAGTGAGGCTCCACCCTCGGCCACAGTGGCTGAAGCCGTGAGAGCGGGAGCTTCTGCTCCTGTCCCGGTGTCGCCCCAAGTGGTGGTCGAAGCTGCGACAGCTCCGACGCTGGCTGTCGTGGTCATGGACCTCGACCCATCCCCAGAAGTTCCCGTGGTAGCGCCGGACCACGGGAGTGAAGATGCGCCAACGGCACCTGTCCCGGAGGTTGAAGCTCCGGGTTCTGGTGCTGCGATGATGGAAGCTCCGGCTGTTGAGCCGGAGGAAGCAGTAATCCCGGCCTCTGAGCCGGAAATTGTCGAAGCCCCGGCGGTTGAGCCGGAGGTGATTGAAGCTCCGGCGTGCGCGCCGGAAACTGAGGTAGTTTCGGCAGTTGGGCCGGCTACCTCCGAAGCACCGGTCGCTGAACCGGTCATTGTTGGAACTCCGGCCACAGGGCCGGTCGATGTTGAAGATCTTCCGGCTCCTGAGCCGGTTGTTGAAGAGGTGACGGAGCTTGAGCCCTCATCGGAAGAGGTGCCCAGACTGGAGCCAGTAGCGGCTCTTGCTCCGGAAGTGACGACGTCGGAGGTACCTGCGGCCAAGCCAGAGTGCCCCAGCGAAGTCGCTGGCCCCCAGCCTGAGGGGGTGAACGAAGATTTGGCGGCGGGGCCTTCCTTGATGGCGACTGAGGCCATCCCGAAGGACGGCCCTAGTGCCATGGAGACCCAGGGGACTACTCTTGTAGAGTGGGACCCAATTTTTGTATCCGAAGACCCGCTGGAACGAGCGGAGGAGACCCCAGCAGGTCCGGAACCCATCCCGTTGTCGCTGTCCATTGACAACGCATGTTCCAGTCCGCGTCAAGTCCAACTGGCCTTCTTCCACGACAGCAAGGCTCTTGAAGAGGAGCGCCAAACACTTAGGCCGTGGCGTAATCGGCTCTACTTCGAGACCAAGCTGGCGCAGTCGAGGCTAGCGGATGACAAGGAATGGATTGAGTGGGAGAAGATCCGCCTGGAGTACTGGGGCAAGTTACTGGATGACAGGGAGAGTATGACTCGTGCCCTCGACGCTCAATCCCGGGAGATCTACGATCAGGCCAAAGCTGCCAATAATGCGGCCGATGCACGCCACGAACAGCTTGAGGCCATTAACACTGCACTCATCAAGCGCCGAGAGGCACTTGAGGAGAGGGAGAAACAGCTCGAGGATGAAGAGCAGAAACTCCTGGAGCTGCGGGATGATGTCCTGAGGAGGGAGGAGGAGCTCACCGAGAAGGTGGCTCTGGCTGACAAGGGTCTCGAGGAGCGCGCCAAGAAATTGGAAGAGCGCTGCTAAGAGGAAGAGGAGAAGACCTGGGTGCGAGGGCAGGAACTCTACAAACAAGAGTGTGCCCTTACTGCCAGGGAGAAGAAAGTGAGGGGTAGAGAGAAGGACCTGGTTGACCGCCGGAACAAGATCCACCTCCGGGAGGAGGAGCTCGAAAAACTCGAAAGGCGGGTTGCTGAAAAGATTCAGCAAAACGCCAAAGAAGTTGAGCGCCTTGCCCGTGAGAATTTTGAACTGGTGGCGGCTAGAAGATCTTTGGAAGAGATGAAGGGCTTGACGGATGAGGACTCCCTACAGTTTTGGGAGTTCTTGAGCAAGGCCAATGATGCACTGACACCGATGGGTTTCAGCCCCGTGCACCCAGATGATCCGGAACCGGAGCCGGACCTAGCGCTGCAGGCGTTGAGCGCAGCAGGCAGCAAGCTCTCCAAGGTGGGCGATGTCATCGCGGACCAACTGGAGGTTGAGGGGCAATCCCTGGCGAAGAACGTCGCAGAGTACGTGCTGACGTGCTACACCAACCGGAACTCCCAATTTCCTCTGGACCCGGTGCTTGAAGGTCCCGTCGAAGGAGAAGGCGAAGCTACCCGAGCCAGCGTATCGAAGGTTGCCCAGAAGGTCACCCAATTTTTCCATAGGGTCTAGGACCATCTCTGTAGTTCTCACTTGTATTTTCTCTTCTTCTTCCTCAATTTTGTAATCCCTTGTCTCCAGATGTAATCCCTTGTCTCCAGATAAATGAAATCCCCAAAATTTTTGTGAATTTCAATTTTTGTCTTCTTTGTGAATTTCAATTTTTGTCTTCAACACTCACTTTTATCTTCACTTGGCCCCCTGGTAGATGTACACAATTTGATTGTGAACATGTACCAAGAGGATATTGTGCATTGTTGAAGACTCTTTTGCTCCGAACTTGTAGAATTTAGGTTCGAAGTCTTCGATAGTGAAGGCCCCCTGAGGTTGTCGGAGCTTAGAAGCTCTGGCATTGTCTATAGCTGGAGCTTAGTAGCTCCGGCAATAGTCTCTATCAACGCGTAGAGCATCGATAGTTAATCCTCCGGGGTGTCGGAGCTTAGTAGCTCCGGCAGTGACCTTTGCCAACACTCAGTTTGTTGGCAGCAGACTCCATTTACGGGGTCTTCTCACCATCTTTTATTCAGCGTCGACGGCTGGCCCCCCTAGGGGAGTCGGAGCTTAGTTAGCTCCGGCTTTTCTCCGTCAACGTAGATTTTATTTTTCCTGCACACTTAAGCCAAGAAAAATAGTAAAATTTGTTTCTTGTCTATAACTTCGTCGCGGCTTATGACTCTCAAGAAGATTTTAAGTCAAACACGATTCTAAATACAACCGAATGTGTTGTCTTTTCTTCTAGATCCAACTGTACACGGACCCGCCTTACTTCGGCCTGCCGGGGTGTAGGTAGAGTGGCATACTTAGGGTGCTTGACCAGGCTAAGTCGATAGCACACTCCAGCCCTAGATTGGCCTGGCGGCTTTCAGGCGAGTTAGCCATGAACAATATTTGAATCCAAAAGAATTGATAATACAACTCGAATCGTATATAAACCGGTCGAACTAAAATTTCTTAAGAATTGCACGTCTTTGTTATAGACAAGAAAGAGAAAAATAAAAATGTTGAGCCTGTACAAAATAAATGCACGTGGAGTCTATTTCACATGAAAATGTCTTTCATTATAGGTCCAGGGTACAGGGGAAACAAGTACACTCTTAGGGTACGGAACCAGGCTAAGCGTGTTTCATTTCTCGTTTGACCCAGGGTAGTTAGCAACACTTTTAGTCCGGAGACTGTGACAAGTGTTGCATGAACTTTGCGGACCTTTCGGGAAAGGTCCGGCTGCTCTCCCGGAGTAACTACCCGACTCTGTACAATGACTCTATAACATACATCTCAAGTTACTCAAGACTCACCTCCGTGGTATTAAGTGTAGAACTTACGGAGGTGCTCGATGTTCCAAGGATTTGGGAGAGGTGTCCCATCCTCGGTAGCCAAGCGAACGCTTCCGGGATGGGATACTTTAATCACTCGGAAGGGCCCCTCCCAGCCGGGGGAGAGTTTGTTTAACCCTTCTCTGGATTGTATTCTCCGTAGCACCAGATCGCCTTCCTCGAGCTGTCGGTTGTGTACATGCCGCTGGTGATAACGCCGTAGGGCTTGACGATATCGGGCATTCCGAACAGCTGCTTGGCACCTTCCCTCCTCAAGGAGGTCTAGGTCTTCACGCCGGAGCTGGTCCTGCACAGCTTCGTCGAAGGTCTGGACTCGGAGTGAACCCAAGGTGATTTCCGGAGGAAGGATTGCTTCAGCTCCGTACACCAGAAAGAAGGGTGTCTCTCCGGTTGACCGATTTGGAGATGTCCTGTTGGTCCATAGAGTGGGCAGAAGCTCTTCGATCCAGTTGGCTCCATGTTTTTTCAAGCGCTCATAGGTGCACGTTCTAAGTCCTTTAAGGATTTCAGCATTTGCTCTCTCGGCTTGGCCATTGCTGGCTGGGTGAGCTACGGAGGCGTAGCAAACCTGTATGCCGAGGTCTTCGCAATATCCTTGGAATGCGGAGCTTGTGAATTGGGTCCCATTATCAGTGATGATTTTGTTTGGGACTCCAAATCTGCATACAATGGACTGCAAAAAGTTGATAGCAGATTGTTTGTTGATTGTCACAACTGGAGTTGCTTCCGGCCACTTGGTGAACTTGTCAATGGCGACGTACAGGAACTTGTAACCTCCAACGGCTCTTGGGAAAGGTCCCAAGATGTCCATCCCCCACACAACGAAAGGCCATGTAGGAGGTATCATTTGTAAGTGCTGAGCCGGAGTGTGAATTTTCTTTGCATGAAATTGACATGCTTTGCATTTTTTCACCATCTCAGTTGCATCCTGGAGTGCTGTAGGCCAATAGAAGCCACGCCGAAAGGCTTTACCAACCAGCGTGCGGGAAGACGCGTGGTTCCCACACTCGCCTCCATGGATTTCTGCGAGGAGCTCGCAGCCTTCTTCCCTTGTGATGCACCGCATTAGGATGCCGTTGGCACCGCGCCGGTAGAGATCCCCTTCTACCAACGTGTATCTTTTAGCCAATCTGACTACCCAGTCAGCGGATACATCATCATCAGGAAGGATGTTGTCTTTCAAGTAGTTCCGGATCTCCGAGATCCATGCATCGGAACTAAATTGAGCATTTGAGTCTTGCGTGCTGGGTTGCTCGGAGCTTCCGGCAGCACCTACGACCCTTGATGGCTGCCATGGTAACAGGGCCATCGGGACCGTCAGCTTCAGGATGCTGATATCGCCCCCTTCGCTCAGTTCGGCAGGCTGAGCTGTGGGTTTCGACAATCTCCGGACAAATGTTCCATCAGGAGCCGGAGCTCCGGTTGACGCTTTCGTCGAGAGTTCGTCGGCTTCAGCGTTGTGGGCACGCTGAACATGGTGGAGATCTAGGACTTCAAAGTCCTTCTGAAGCCTCTGGACTTCAAGGAGGTAAGCAGCTAGCTGGAGATTATTGCGGGAGAATTCACCCTTCACCTGCTTAATGATGAGCTGTGAATCTCCCTTGACCAGCAATTGCTTGACACCATATGACAGTGCCACCTTTAGTCTGTAGATGAGTGCTTCATACTCTGCCATGTTGTTGGTTGCCTTAAAGTCAAGGTGTACCATGTATTTCACCTTCTCCCCAGTCGGTGCAAGGAGAAGGATTCCAGCTCCGACCCCCTGCTTCTGCATGGAGCCATCAAAGTAGAGGGTCCAGTGAGGCTCGGTGAAGGTTGGAGCTTCATGCTCCGTCTTTTGCTCACTGGGGCCCCCAGGGTTTGATGGAGAGGGAGTCCATTCTGCCACAAAATCTGCCAATGCTTGACTCTTGACTGCTTGCCTTGAATTAAATTCAAGATCAAATTCAGCCAATTCCGCTGCCCATTTTGCAATATTCCCAGTTGAATTGGGATTATGCAAAATTGCTCGAAGTGGGTAAGAGGTCACCACTGAGACTTTGTGAGCTTGGAAGTAATGGCGAAGCTTCCTGGAGGCAATAAGAACTGCATAGAGCAGCTTATGCACCTCTAGGTATCAAGTCTTGGCATCATGTAGTACTTCACTAATGAAGTACACTGGGCGTTGAATGGTCCGGACCCTCCCGGAGGGGTCCGGAGCTTCCTCTTCACTGACCCGGATCCTCTCGGAGGAGTCCGAATTTTCTTCAGGAACCTCCGGGTTCTGGCTAGAGGAACCCGGAGCTTCCTCAGAAATGACCTGGACCCTCCCGAAGGGGTCTAGGTCTCCTGAAGCGACTTCTTGTGGATTTGAATCTAGGAGCTGGGACCCATACTCGCTATCAGGAACCTCCGAACCCTCCCGAAGGGGTCTGGATTCCTGAGTATGGGGTAGTTCTGGTCTCTCCGCAACCAGAACCATACTGATGACTTCGTCAGTAGCTGAAATATAAAGCAACAAAGGCTCACCAGGGTTCGGAGCTACCAGAATTGGTAGGGTGGTGAGGAACTGTTTCAGCTCCTGGAATGCCTTTTCTGCTTCTTCGGACCATTGGAATGGTCCGGACTTCCTCAATAACTTGAAGAAGGGGAGTGCCCATTCCGCCAGTCTTGAGATGAACCGGCTGAGGGCTGCTAGACATCCTGTTAATTTTTGGACGTCCTTGATGCGGGTTGGTGGCCGCATGTCTTCAATGGCCTTAATCTTCGCCGGATTAGCTTCTATGCCCCGGTGACTTACCAGGAAACCAAGAAGTTTTCCGGAGCTAACCCCGAAGAAACACTTGTCTGGGTTTAGCTTTGTGCGGGTGGCCCGCAGCTTGTCGAAGACAGCCTGCAAGGTGTCAAGGAGTGACTCCTTGTTCCTGACCTTGACCACGATGTCATCGACGTACACTTCCACTATGTCTCTAATAAGTTCTTCAAAAGTTTTGTATATAGCTCGTACAAAAGTTGAAGCTGCATTCTTGAGACCAAAGGGCATGGCTGTGTAACAATACAATCCATCTACTGTGATGAATGAAGTATGCTCTTCAGCTTCCCTAGACATCCTGATTTGATGATATCCGGAATATGCATCTAGGAAACACAGTAATTGACACCCGGAGGTGGAATCCACTATCTGATCTATTCTAGGTAGTGGGAATGGATCTTTTGGACATGCCTTATTTAGTGTGGTGTAGTCGATGCACATCCGAAGCTTCCCGTCGGTCTTGGGCACAACGACTGGGTTTGCCAGCCATTTTGGATGGAAGACTTCTCGGATGAATCCGGCTTCGAGTAACTTCTTTACTTCTTGTCGGATGAAGTTCTGTCGCTCTACGGATTGCTTCCGAGGCTTCTGATGCACAGGCCGAGCATCGGGGTAGATCTTCAGATTGTGCTCAATCACTTCCCTGGGGATCCCAGGCATTTGTGACGGTTGCCAAGCAAACACGTCGACGTTAGCCCGGAGGAAAGTTATGAGCGCGAGTTCCTATTTGTCGTTCAATCCTCCCGATATACGGGTGGTCTGAGCAGCATTGGAACCAATTTGGACGACTTTGACGGGAATGTCGGTGTCGCCGCTTGGCTGCACTCGAGGTGCAGAAGCCGAGCCTCGTTGACGAATGCTCGGGGGTTTTGGAGCTTGCTCCTGCCTGGAGTCCTCCTCTTGCGCCCTGGTGAGCGCATGGAGCTCTTCCAGTGCAGTTACTCTAGCAGTACGATCTCCGCGGATCTGGAGAACGCCTACTAGCGTTGGCATCTTCAACACCAGATAGCCATAATGAGCAGCCACCATGAATTTGTACAGGGCAGGTCTACCCAAGATGGCATTGAAGGTTAAGTTGATCTGCGCGACGTCGAAGACCAACTTCTCGGTGCGGTACTTCTCCCGTGTCCTGAAGGTAACAGGGAGAGTAATAGCTCCGAGTGGGGTGATGGCCCCCGGACCTACTCCGGAGAAAGGTCGAGAGGGGTGGAGATCCGAAGGTCGGAGCTGAAGCTTAGTGAAAGCTTCGAAGCTGATGAGGTTAAGCCCCGAACCTCCGTCTACCATGACGTGGTGGAGCTGGATGTTGTTGATGGTAGGAGATACCATCAAGGGTAACTGTCTGCTCCAACCATGCTCTGGGGACAATCCAAAGCATCAAAAGTGATGGCTGTGTCCATCCACTTTCGGTGAGGTTCCGGCCTGACTGTAGGAGCTACAGCGGCCATATCCCGACGCATAGTCTTGATGACGCGACGGGAGGTGATATCCCATGATCCACCAAAAATGGTGTTCATGGTCTTCCGACGCTCGTTGTCAGAGACGTCAGAATCATCGTCGACGGAGGTGTAGACGGCCTTCAGGACCTTTTTGGGATCTTGGAACCCCAACTCCTCTTCTGCCGGAGCTTCGTCGACTTTTTGCTTTCCTTCCCTCTGTCGGAAAGGAGATTCCTCCCGGCGCTTGTTGTAGCGCTCGGCAAGGTTTTGGACCTCCCGGCAGTCTTCCAAACTGTGGCTGCCCATTTTGTGAATGGGACACCACACTTTGGATTTGCCACCGTCTTCAGAAGACGGTCGAGGTCGCTTCTTGGGGCGTGGCCCCCGGCCACCCGGAGCTGCAGCAGCTGCAACGTGGGATGTGCCGGCCAATGGCTTATTCTTGCCGTTGGTCTTCTTTTTCTTCTTGCCACCCCCGGAGGTAGCGGCTTCTTCTTTGGAGGATTTCTTGTGACCCTCCGAGGTTGGTTTGGAGTGCATCTCACGGCCCTCCGCAGCTCGGGCACATTTGTCAGCCAAGCTGAAGAGTTCCGTGACACTTGTGATCTCCTTGATCGCCAGTTTCTCCAACATCTTCTTGTCCCGTACACCCTGTCTGAATGCCACAATGACAGAGGCGCTAGAGATAGAAGGGATAGTGTTTCGTACCTGAGAGAACCTCTGGATGAATGACCGCAAGGATTCTCCCCCTTTTTGCACGACCGCAAAAAGGTCTAGTTTAGTGCCTGGTCGGGTGTATGAACTCCCGAAGTTGGCAGTGAACTGATGGCACAGCTCCTCCCAACTGTTGATAGAGTTGGGTGGAAGGCTCATAAACCAGGACCTGACAGTCCCAGTTAAGGCCACTGGAAAGTAATTGGCCATCACAGTCTCGTTTCCTCCAGCTGCCAAGATTGCAGTGGAGTATATCTAAAGAAATTCGGCGGGATTGATAGTCCCATCGAATTTTTCCGGCAGGTGAGGCCGAAACTTCTGTGGCCATCTAACCATGCGCAGGTGCATGGCCAAGGCTAAACAGCCTCCTCCTACTCCTTCAGGAGTAGAAAGGTCCTGAGCTTCCCGTCTTTCACGGGCACGCTCAATATGGACTCGGCCATCCTGCTGGTGGTATCGGCGATCAAGCTCCGCCCGAAGGTCATGAGTCGAAAGCCTGGATACCGTGTGAGTACGTCGTGCCCCGGAGGGCAATGACGTCACTTGTTGTGACGCAGCACGTCTCCTGCTATTGGAGACGTGCGGGCCAAGTCTATCAGACAAAGTCCGCCGCTGCGATGGGGCTCGTCCTGAAGGAGGAGGACCCTGGTTGCTGAGGCGTTCGGCTGCTGCTGCAACCAAATGCTCCACATCGGCCCTCCACTGCTCTAGTGCATCCCGGGATGCATCTGGAGGTGGTGGGCGTTGGAGAAGAGCACGCACTGCATGAAGCGCGTGTTCCGGGTTGTCATGATTTGCCGACGCAGTGATTGACGCCGGCGCACCATCACGCTGCCTAGCACGATTTGCTGGAGGAGACGGTGGTGGTGGGAGTGTGACTCTTGCTGGTGCTGAGGCTCCTGCTGGTGGCTGCCTATTGGAGGGATTGCCTCCAACAGCCTGAATAGCAGGTTGACTGTTGGATGATCCAGCAACTGAGTTCACCATTCTCGAAATCTCAGACGCCCCTACCTGGCATGCCAACTGTCAGTGATTTGGAACCGGCAGATCTCCCTACACTGCTAAAGTGATAGGGGAGTTTGATGTTCGGTATGGGTGCGTGGAGATTCAAGAAGGTGAGTAGGAATTGACACAGGAGACACAAGAGTTTACATGGTTCGGGCCGCCTGAGCGTAATACCCTACTCCACGGATGTGTTGCTGTTGTATTAGCTGTATGAGCTTGTGTTTAGCGTCAATGGCGTGTGTGTCCCTCCAGCCCCTTGAATGTGTCATCGGCCTGTCCTTTTATAGTACAAGGGCAGGCCGTTTTAAGTTAGCCTGGCCCGACATGTGGCCCCGGCGGTTACTAGTATTGACACTTATTTAACACATTTAATTGCTCTTAATGACCCTGTAACGGGCTTTGACAGCACCGTTATTGGTGTTAAGATCGTCCGTTTAAGTGTCATTAATATGGTATTAATGACACTTAATCGGGTCTTGAAGTCCTTGATTCCCCTTTGAAGATCCAGAGCCGTTGTGGGGTCTTCTGGAGGTTAGAGGCTGAAGATCCGATAGTTGGACACGTGGCAGCTCCGGAGCATACTGTGGAAACAGGTAGCTCCGGGGCTACCCTACACGTGTCAGGTCCGAAGCTTCTCTCGGTCTGGGGCTAAGTCCAGAGGTGCCATTTCGGTACATGTCCCGGAGCTTCCCCCTTGTGGGCGGTAGCTCCGGTTTGGTAGTACACGTGGCGACCCAGGGATTAACCATGTTGGAGAAGCGGGTCCGGTTATGTCTGACATGTGGGCCTTCGAGGGTCTTCAAACCAAGTAGATGATTTTCCTTTGAGATCTTTATAACCTCAAGGGGTGTACGGTTTCTAGGGTACCGACAAGCAAGGTATCGACAGTGGCCCCTGGGCCCACCTCGGGAGAAGTGATGATCTCGGAGGTGGTGTCACCATCATTAACATCGACGACGGGCTCCTTCGGAGGTGCCAGAACATGGTGAAGGTGCAGCAGCATCCACCATCAACGCTAAGAACGTTGACAGTGGGCTGCCTGAAAGGTTCTGGTGTTGGAGCTTGAGGTTCGACGGCGGAGCTTGGCGAAGGTGCGGGAGCATCCACCATCGACTCTAAGAACGTTGACAGTGGGCCCCTTGGAAGGTTCCGGTGTCAGAGCTTGAGATCCGACAGCGGAGCTCGAAGAAGGTTGAAGTCCTGAACAAGAGTGACAACAGAAAGAGTAATAGTGCTCTTTGGTTACAATCTTCCTGCCCTTAATTTTGTTGTGGCTTACGGTCCTTAGCCGGGCTACAGGGTCTGAGTAATTCAGTGCGATAGTACTCGGGTATTGGTTGCTGCCTCACCCAAGAACGTGTGCTGTCCGGACCTGCCTGGCTGTGACGCAACTCTATAATAGGTAGAGTGGCGTACTTATGGTGCTGGACTAGACTAAGTCTTTAGCTGACTCCGAACCTGTCATTGGCATTGGTATTCGTGCGAGTAGGTCATTCAGCAGGCACGGGATCCCAAATGAGAATACTACCAGAAATATTCAAACACATCACAGGTACTACAGACTGTCCGTCTGCAGTAGGATAGCACAACTCCCACTGTGGGCAAATCAAAATATGTAACAGAGCGAACAATGGAACAATATGCATAATATTCAAACATAATTATGTGAACATGGTGACAATATCTGGATTTTGGTTATTGCTTTGTCCAGGAGCATGTGCCTTTCAGACCCCGATATTGAACCGTAGTGCTGGGGAGGAAGAGTGCGCTAGCTTAGTGTCAGAGGGCATGACTTTGGGTACAAGACCAGACTAAGCAGGCCGCACACTTTTGACCTCCCACGGACATTGGTCTTTCGGGGGATATTCGACCCCCAGTACTCAGCCTCAGCATTGGAAAGGTAGAGTGTGCATACTTAGAGTGCAGGAACAGGCTAAGTAGGTAGCACACTTCGTACCTCTAGTATTCAGTTGCAAGAAAGGTAGAGTGCACATACTTAGGGTGCAGGACTAGGCTAAGCAGACAGTGCACTCCGGACCTTCTATTGGCATTAGCTTTTCATGGGGGTGACCGTTCAGCGCCATGGGACTCCAAATAGGAAAATAACAAAGGAGACCAGATACGTCACAGGTACCTGGTGGTGTCTTTGTTGCCGTGGTCGCAGGTAGTCGTAGCATGGTGGCGGAAGTAGCCATGAGGCAAAGTGTACAGTCTTAGGGTCACAGGGCACCAACTTAGGGTGCAAGACCAGGCTAAGCAGGCTGTACACTTTGGACCTCCTACTGGCGACTGTGACAATGGAAAATCATTGAGTGGTGATAGCAGTAACCACCGGGACTGTTGTCCGCCGAGTTAGCCTGCTATGGAGCAGGAAGTGGCGTCGTCCTCCCTGCTCTCTTCATGGCATGAGGGTCGAGAAGAGCCGGTGACGGATTGAAGATTCACCATCGAGGTGAGGCTCGCCGATCCAAAAAAGTGCTACCCTACCTAGCGCGCCAAAATGTCAAAGCTTTTTTGCGACACTTCCCTCGAGCCTGCTAAGGAGCAGCCCGCGGACGTTATTTTTTGGAGGGGTGAATTCTCTGGATCTACGAGCATGAGGATTTTTATGTGGTTCGGGCTGCCGGGAGGCATAATACTCTACATCCACGGGGGTTGTGTTGTATTGCGTGTACTCAGCTCGTGGTGAGCGTATGAGCGAGATTGTGAGCGAGTTCCCTTCTTGTCGTGGCTGCCTGGTCCTTTTATAGGTGAAGGCCGACGGCTTACATTATGACCGGGGCCCGACAGGTGGCCTCAGGTTAATTAGTCATGAAAGCGCATTAACGTGCCTTGATGACATGTTAGTAGGTCTTGATGGTGCATTAACGTGTCCTGATGACACATTAATGGGTCTTGATGGTGCACTAAGGTGTCTTGATGACACATTAATGCTATGTTCATGGCACGTTAAAGTTGTCTTGAGTGTACACGTTGCCTTCCGAAGCTGCGAGACGCGCGGTGGTGGCATCAGACCTCTCCTCATTAGAGAGGCTAGGTCCGTAGTCCTCAGGACATGTGGCAGCACCGGACCTCTCCTTAGTGGGGAGGTTAGGTCCGGAGCCCTTGAGACGCGTGGCAGCACCGGACCTTTCCTCAGCGTGGAGGCTAGGTCTGAAGTCCTCGAGACGCGTGGCAGCACCAGACCTCTCCTCAACGGGGAGGTTCGGTCCGGAGCTGCAGATTGTCGGAGCCATTTTGTCTTCCTTGTATGCGGGGGTACCCGGTCTGCAAGGTATTGACAACAACAATAACTATACGGATGGCCCTTATATTTGAGCTGCTACATCTTCATCCACCCTGTAGGTGGATGGACTGACAAGGTCGACCATCGCCTCCCTTTGGCCAGAGAGGCTGCACAACGAGAGAGAATCCGAGCCTGGAAACACCTGATTTGCTGGTTTCTATGGCAGTCGGAGCCATCAACAACGTGATGGTGAAGAAGGAGGCGAGATGTGGGCTTGGCGACTGTGGCTTTGACCATTTCCATTGGAGTTTGAGTGGAGGGGGTTGGAGTAGGATGAGGGCACAAGGGGATATTCCGAGAACATGTTTATGCGGTGACATGTTTATACCATCGGTCCCAAAGTCAACAGGGATTTCCAAAATCTGCCACGACCGGAGCGGCATCTCCCATTGTAGCCATGACCATCTAAGCTGCAAAGACCTGACAAACCAAGATAGGTCCAGTAGACCAGTCCCCCCTCTATCTACTGGTCGACATATGCATCCCCAATTCACCATGCATTTTCCTCTGTGTAGTTCTTGATCACCGGCTCAAAGGTATCGTCTACATGAGCGATCAATGTATTTGATGAATCCTTTCGGCGTTCTGAGTGCACTAAGGGCATATATGATAGGGAGCTGAGAATGGTCTTCACACGTGTAAGTGCATCTAAGACCCATGTGGGTTTTGGATGATTAATGACAAACAATTAAAGAACTAATGAAATTATTGGGATATTGTAACAATTTAATATGAGGAAATATTTTATTGAAAATACTTGTAAAAAGGAGAAAAGGCGTGGAAAAACTAAGGCCTCGTAGAATTAGTTTTTTCATTTTGTTGAGTCATAGGAAAAACTGTACTATCAAGAGGGACACAACTCTTGTAAACTTGGAGAATCAATGGGAGCTCAACCCTTGGGAAATAATTAAAATCAACAAACCCTAAGTCCGGACTTGTCCGAGCCATAGGCTCGGATATGTCCGAATTGTCACTGTACAAACCCAGACTTGTCCGAGTTGGCTCTGCACAGCAAGGACGTAGAAAAATTATAAGTCCTCTAGCCCCTCAGACTTGTCCGAGCTGGGTCAGACATGTCTGAGTTGGCTCTGCACAGCCATGACTTAGAAAAATTCTAAGGCCCTGTTTGGCACAGCTGGAACTAGTTACAAAAGCAGCTTATTTAAAAAGCTGGTGAAAAGCAGCTTCTACATATGTCCTGCTTTTAGTTCATTCTGAGAAGCAGCTAAACTAATAGCTGTTTTTGAAGCTTCGTTGCCGCTTTTTGAGTGGAGTCCGACGACCGCCTCTGCCTCCCCGTCGCACCAGCGCTACAAGCCTTGTCACGATCTGCTCTCAAAATCAAAAAGGTGCGCCTACCCGAGCTTCTCGTACTAACCAAGTTTCAGGTTGAGTCATGGACCGTAGCTCCAGTATTTCCCATTTTTCTCGACGGCAAAATAGAGTATCAGGTCTAGGTCGTCCGTTTAATTCCTTTTCTATGTGCAAGATTTCTCTAAACTAGTTAGGTATTAGGTTCACCACCTCCTAGCGCACAGCTTGACCAAAAATCAGTGGAATCCATCGAGTGAAGGCCAAGCAATTCGAGTTTTCCCCGCCGCGTTGGGAAATTCGGTCGGTCCACCGTCGAAGTTGACATTTCTGTCTATTTCACCCTTGTTCATCCCCCTATTCATCTTCCCCAGGATCCTAGAAATGTTTTTGAGTGATTTTTGAGGAGTTTGATCAACGGAGCAGCGGTTCTGACATGGCCGGAACCCTAGCCGCCGCCGCCGTCGTCGTGCCACCATTTCCGGCCGTCGCCGCGTGATTCGACCCCACCATCATGTTCCTCGACCCTCAAAACGGTTGGGAAGAGAATTTCAGAAAGGGAGATGGCTGGGAAAGCCGAGCCGGCGAGCTTGCCGGTGCAGCGTCGCTGCGATCAGCTCGGGCGCCGCCTCGGTCGCGAGGTGTAAGAAGCCCGGGCGGGTCCCACACGCCAGTGAGTGTTTATCGTCGATGGTATCTGCTGCGGCTGGTGATCTGTTGTGGCTACACGGGTTAATTTTGTGGTCCTCGGTGTGGACCAATCGGATTGGCCCATTTCAAATAGGTGGGACCGGCCGGGTTTATTTAAACTTTTCGTTTTACAAATAATTCCAGATTTTAAGCAAACTTCTAAAATCCATTCCTCCTAGTAAACTTGCTCAAGTAATTCCAAATAAATTCTAGTAGACTCATATTGATTCCTATTTTGCAGTGGTGCAATTTGTTGGACATGAAAGTCCCAGAATTTGCATAATTAATTCCTTTGATCTAACTGCTTGGGAAATTAATTACCCCTGTTCTGCTAATTGGAAATTTCTTAGTTTTTGTCAGAACACTCTTAAAAATACCCTGGATACCCAGTAAAAAATTCAAGTTCATTGGACCTCATTTACTAGACCAAACAGTGTGTAAATCTCCTATGCCCATAGAAAATTCAAAAATGTACCGAAACATTTCCAGATTTTATTCCAAACTTGTAAAATAATTTATCCCTGTAGGAAGCTCAAAAAATTATGAAACAAAATTTCCTAGAAACAGTGAGACCTCCTCTACCATGATCAACCAATGTTAGACATGAAAAAGCTACAGATTTAGTACCAAAATTCAGAGAAGCCTTTTATTTGTTGGAATTTTTGAGACAAGAAGCTTCATTGAACATCTCCAATTCTTGGTCCAGTTCTTCCGCATAGAACCTAGTATTCACTGTAAAAGTCCCAAAGCCAATTAAAATCATCTTCTTACCTGATCAGTATTTATATGATCTTTTCTATAGTTTCACTATCACTCATGTACTTTATATATTGCATAACATATAGTGACCGAGATTGAGGAGGAGCCGCATGCCCTGGACAACATCCTCCCAGGAACTAACTTTGCTACTGACTCGCAACCAGGTCAACTCCTGTTTGCATTTACGTGCTATTTCAAAGTTTCTATTTGTATCATTTATGTCTAGGATGAGTTTTGTGCATTAGAGCTAAGATGCTTGTTACTCCACTTGCATGACCCACAAATCTCATGGAGTATTGGGTTAGTCTACAACTCGATGAATAGAAAATGCCATGCTAATGTTTTGAGAAATCCGATAGAAGTCGAGTAGTTGGAATCTACTCGCGAGATAGGATTTTATCACACGGGATGAATTTTATCAAAGAACGGTTTTATGAATATGAAATTGAGACCGAGCAACAGGATAGGATGCAGTGAGACACAGTTTTTCGTGTGTAGCCCTGCTTGTGTCGATTGCGGACCGATCTGTGTGCGGCCCTGCTGGACAAGTTTGAAGTGTACGAGATGCATACTGGCTATATGAAAACTAGGAAATTGATGTAATTGGTTAACCTGGGTGTGGGTTGAGGGCAGCAAGGTGTAAATCTGCCGGCGGGCACAGACACGCTCCGCGCGGGGACCTCCTGCCCGTTACGAAAGGACCGGTTCGATATTTGGGTTTCCTTTGAAAGGTTGTTGCATACAACATAGTATTAAAGTATGATTCACTCCACTTCCAAAATTGGTGTATGTGACGTGTTATGTCTACTGATTGCAATCACCATCCCTCACGGTTATTTGAGTATCGCTTGTTCACTGCGCTGTGACGTAGTAAATACTGAAGAAGTCAGGATAATATGATGTATTGAATTATAATTGCTTTGCAACTATGATTGCTATAGAGTATGCTCACTAAAGATAATTTTATTAAACCTTCTGCTGTTAACAACTTGAAAATTTAGGATCAACATGTAGGCGAGTCATTTACTGCTATATCTATTTTTAAGTTAAGTATCCCTATATGAAGAGTTCCATGTTTAGGTGAGACGGTTAAGTCTTGCTGAGCCTTCGTGCTCAGAGTTGCTATATTAAGTTGTTTGCAGGTGAGATGTATGAGGAAGGGCCCGAAGATGAGGCGATTCCCCCGTCAGGGTATACCGCCGAGTGGGAGCCCTGCACGCCACCTTGATCTTTTGTGTGCTGCTAGTGTGTAGCGTCCCCGGGCTGGACGACTTCACTTTTGCATAGCTAGGCTGAGAGTTTAGCTATGAGTATTACTTCTCCTATACATTATGTATTGTAAAAGACTTTTACTGTTTCTATAAATAAACTTTATATTTTGTCGTATTCTTTTCGTGTGTGTTGTTGGGTGCCGCATCGCATAGCACCACTCTTTGCGATTCTTGGAATGTGTGGACCCGGTCCTCACAGCCTGATATCAGAGCCGCATTGGGAATAGCACGCTCGAAAAGAGCCTATTTTGAAAACTTAGAAGTAGTCGAGTGAGGATTAGTTACTATGCCCACATAAGGTCTATTATAGTATTAGTTACTTAAGGTGGCAAGCTAACTTATGTGTTATTATATTCTGTAATGACACTCCGACGTCAGACGAGAGGTAAGGTACGCCACCACAAGTGGATCAATTGCGGTAAGATCACCATGCGAGAGGTATCATGTGATTATTTCCGTGGCTTGACACGAAAAGTTAATATGACTCTCTGAAACTTTCCATGTTTTTGAGAACATATAACACGAGGTACACCAGCGTGCTTCCAAGTTAGTGGGAGCCCCCATCGGGTGGGACATAACCCGATGCGCCCCCTACTGGTGCAACACTATGCAAAGACGTTGTGTCACCCGGTTCTGAAAAATGAACCAAGTCAACGCATATGTGTGTCCAGGATGTTCAACACACATACACGAGTGCATTCACAAAAGATATACATAAAATTACCACAAGACAAAATTAATTAACAAATTTTATTACACAATTCATGTTATCCTTGAGTACAAGCTCTAATGAATATTAATGACAAGTTCAACTAATGCAGCGGAAATAAACTAATTAAGCAGGCTAAGCAAACTAAGCAAATAAGCATAAGGGTATAGCGCAGCTCCAAACAACTCCACAGGCAAAGCTGACGACAGACACGACCTAGAACTCCGCATTATCATCGTACTCCCAATCCTGACCTGAAACTGTTGGTGGGGGAATTGCAAGGGTGAGTACATGTCATACTCAGCAAGTGTGGAAAGTATGACATGTAGCTGATTCAAATGACGAATATAATAAAGGCTAAGTGCTAAAAAGTACATTAAACATTTTAAAAGCAATATATTACATGTATGTGAAGTAAACCCATCATATCCCACAATGATTATCATAGTATAGGTTCATATTCCATATCCATCAACCATATTCCAGATTTCACCATTGCCATTAACCATATTCAATACCAGAAATTAATCCATAACCAGCCATAACCATGTTACGAATCATAACCAGTACCAAACCATCCTAATATCAAACCATGTTACGAATCATAACCAGTACCAAACCATCCTAATATCAAAACCCTCTAATCATGTAGGTCATCCATGTGCTCTTAACCGGGAGCATGACTATCATGATAGTTTTTAAGACTCTGCAAAGTTTGTACCACTTTACCCATGTGTTTGTGATTTCATCACCTTTGAGTGACTAAAACCTCTATTATGCCGTCTCACACTTCCGTTGGTGTGTGGCCAAGAGATTATAAAATAGCCTTATTACTATCCTATTTATACCCCACTGAGGTTTCACCGGTGGCGATGTCTCCAACTGAGCACATCTTCAACCAAGGGCCTCCTCTTGTGCCATTCGGATCCCAGGGTAGTCCCACCAATCATCAACAAACCCAATCCGACTACACCTTCCCCGACCATCCTTAATGGTCCAAACAGCACTGGAAAAGCCCTAATTAATCAGCTACGCTGCACCCATACTTGGCCTCGTGGTGGCACTGTAGTCCTGGCTTATTCTCGCATGAATCGGTCCTTAGATCTAAAGCAAGCAAACCACCATAACATCCAACCCATCTACATACAAGTCTTGCTTAGATCACCCATTACCATATCATATTAACCAGTTCATGTTAATCATAATCTCATAAATGCATAATTAAGTTGAGTGGTACAGTTGTTTTCCCATCCCAATAATTATGCGAAGCAAAAAAGTTAAAAAGCCCTTCCCGACTGTACCATGAATTCCAGGTGACAAGGGTGGTTAAAACAAAGCTAGTAAACTTCCTATCATAGAATTCCCATCAAATTGACACAAACATGCAATTTTGCATACAAAACATTTATTGTCAAAACAGGATCAATACGTTCAAGGACACTTGCCTTGCTCTTGGGATTGATTTGGATCAAAGGGTTCAAATTCCTGATGCTGGAGATCCTCCGCGACACTCTCTAGCGCAAGTCTAAACCGCACAACGAACATACGAACAAACATTATAGTCAATAGATGCACATATATTACTCAATATGACATGACACGCGTGATTAATGCAAATGCAAGGCAAAACTAGTTAATAAGTTGCTTTTAATGTTTATTAATCAATTATAATGGTTATTAACAAGTCTACTCAGGTTTGGAACTGATTCGAATCAATTTAAAATTTAATTTAATAGAATTTAGATTGCAACATCAGACAACTCCGCAACAGGGTCGTACTAGTCCGCACTGCGCAGGAACAACGAGTTAGGGTTTTCTAGATCGATGTGAATTTGGAGATACGGGATCAAATTCACGTGAGAAAAAGAGAATAGAAGGTATACCAGGTGTTTAGAACTCCAATGAATCGAGAGTTTTGGAGGCAACACTTGGATCTTGACGATCTAGGGTTGATGAAGAACTTGGAGATGGCTTGGTGATGTAGAATGAAACTTGATGGAGATCTTGATCCTCTTTCGTTTCCTCCTCTTCTTCTTCTTGCTTGGGATCTCCTTCTCCCTCCTTGATGGCGGCTCTCCACAAACTAGGGTTTGGGTGTGTTTCAATTGAGGCAAAAGAGGTAAAAGGTGGGGTGTTGAGTTGTTTATATAGGGGTGGAGGCTAGGGTTGGGTGGATTTCGAGTTTGAGATGAGTAGAGGTCAGTTTGGAGTCCCACATGGGCTCTAAAAGAGTTAGGCACGACATCCCTAGGCCCACTTAACGTAAAACCCAAGAAAAAGTCGTGCACCCAAAGATCAACTCAGAACCGCGATTTTTCGGACAAGTCTGAAAAGGGCCAGACTAGTCCGAAGTTAGACAGAAAGATATCGGACAAGTCCGAACTGGACATCGGACAAGTCCGAACTTATCCAGAGGGGAAAAACAGACAAGTCTGACCAAAATTGGACAAGTCAAACTTTAGTCAGAGGGGAAAACGGACAAGTCCGCTGGAAAACCGGACAAGTCTGGACACGTCCACTGACTTAGCAAAATTTCCAAGGAATTGGAACACCAGACTAGTACGCACTGGACCGGACAAGTCCAAAAGTGTCCAGAGAGAAAAACAGACTAGTCCACAGCAAAACAGACAAGTCCGATGGAAGTCAGAGAGAAATCAGACTAGTTCGCACCAAAATCGGACTAGTCCGCACTTCCCAGAATTCTTAAGTGCGGTTTTGTTTCTAATTCATTTTAAACTTGTTCCTTTTTATGTTGCTTAATTTTAAACATATTCAATGAGGGATGTAGGGCATGATGCATGAAAAATGAGAGTGTTACAGACGTGGGACCCCGTCGGGTGGTAGAAAACCCGGTCATGTACCTCGACACGTGGCTTAGCTTGGGGTGGCCCGTATGGAATGATACGGGACAAATGTTTTTACTTTCATATATATTATTATGAAATGATCGCCCATGCAGGCTGTGTCGTATGACACCATATAATTGATCTATAATTTGGGTGTAGTTACAGGTACACTAACCATGTTTCAACAGCTCGAGTCGAAAACGTTTGCGAGTGAACGTCATTAGTGCCACCCTTGAGACGTATGCTGGAATACCGGCTTAGGATTTTCTTTAGTGAGGGCGTAGTACCGGCATTGCATTTGATTTTCATCAGGCACGTCGATGACGATATCCGTGCTAGAGGTGTGACTCGACAACAAGTAAAAATTTCCAACTTCGGACTAAGTTTGAATTTGTAATCTCTGTTTTGGAGCGTGCTGGTCAGATTTACATTTAATTGTATGTTCGTTGCGTTAAGCAGGCATATGGTTTGGGAACTTGACAAGATCATCCCCAAGTTTCATTTTCAGCTCCAAGGAAGATTTCAAGATTTAAAACTAGAAAATTTCATTTGAACTTAAACTGCCAAGTTGCTGATTCAAACTGTGAATCTGGCAGCAAAATGCTTAACTTTGAGATAGCATAACTCTGTGTAGGAAGGACCACTGAAGTTCTTCCATACATGGTTGGAAATTTTAGAGAGTCCTCAAAAACTCTTATGTTCAACTCCAGATCAGAGTCCCCCTGTAAACTAATGAAAAATTCAAATTTCCAAACTCTGTTAAATCTGGACAAAGACTGGACAGTTTCTGTATCCTATCATTGTTTTTATCATATCTCTTAGTAGAATTGATGATTGACTTCATATAATACATTCCTGTAATCCTGAGGATGTATTCAACAATGTTGTAATTTATGATTTTTGCATATTTTGATGTTTTGTATCTGGAAAAATGTGGACAAAATCAGCCTTAAACAAAGGAGGTGTTGTAAAAAATTTTCCAGAAACACTGTCAACTTGCAAATATCATATCTCCTCATATAGAAATGATCTGGAGACAAATAAATACATTCTGGAAAGCTCTTTGAGTGTACTGCATGTGCCTCTAACTGGATGAAGATTTCGAATTTCTCCAGACTGGTCAGAATAAACAGAAACTGAGACAGAATTCTAGTGTTATGTTTCATTTGGCATTTGAATTTGAATTCCCTTTCATAATTCAATTATCACATCCATGATCTGTTTTTCAACAGATCTTGTTGAATTTGAGTATTTGACGCATTCAAGTACTTCTTTTATAGATGAAGGATGTGATGCTATTGCTGTCAGACAGATGGGTGTTTTCCACGTGCGCCAACCGTCCGAGCTTCCCAATCATGCTGCGGGAAGTACTCCAACAGTTTGGTTTCATCGAAATGTCATGCTATTGGGTTCAAGAGACAGTCGACAGAGGCATACTGTCATGCACTGTCCTGGTCGACATCCCTGCTAGTCCGCGTCTTTATGGATGGGCACCTTTTTCGGTCACTACCTTGGGAGCTCGTTTGGAGGACACGTGGGCCATCGCAGCGGGCGAAGCGCTTATGAAGCTTTCCGATTTTCATCAAGATGCCATGGCTGGGTCGCAATTTTCTCTTCTCCCGGTCCGTGGTGTGGCTGGTCTTGAGTGGCAACATCACGACACTTGGGACTTATGCCGCTGCATCCAGCATGGTGGTTCTAACGCAAGGTGCAGTCCTTCAGGAGCAAGTCGAAGCCTTGAGGCAAGCGATTGAACGGGGTGACACTCTTGATTACATCAATGAGAACCTACATTCGTTCCTGGCTCCGAGAAATCACCGGCTGAATAAGTATGAGAACCAATTGTATCACCCTCGCACTGGACTGCGAAAAGCTCGCGCCGAACTGAGGTAAACTCGCAAGGAACTGCAGCAAGCTCGTGATGGACTGCAGGCGA
Organism: Tuctoria greenei; assembly: GCA_036927565.1. Classification (NCBI taxonomy): domain Eukaryota; kingdom Viridiplantae; phylum Streptophyta; class Magnoliopsida; order Poales; family Poaceae; genus Tuctoria; species Tuctoria greenei. The sequence continues at coordinate 257,915,572 of JAYESD010000001.1, read as the reverse complement.
GTCAACTGGTGGTGTAGCAACAGCAAGAGCAGCTGTTGGTGATCACCCAGGAACGAGATGATGCCATCAACGAAGCTCAGGGTTGGGAGTTCGAGGCAGGCCAACATCAGGAGGACTTATGGGAAGCTGAGGCACAATTGTCGCACCCAGTCATGTATCCACCAGTCGATGACATGTCGCTGAACATGGGCGAGCAGGTGCTCTCAAATTCTGAGGAGGAGGAAGATCCTGAGATACTCGAGTACATCGACGAGGATGGATCAAAGTAGGATGGGGCAGCACTACTGCCATCACGGGGCAACGTATAGTTAGTGGTTGCTCGTGTTTATTTTGTAGCCATGTTTGTATCATATTATAAATAATAGTGGGTGTGTAGGAGATGACAAGGTGTGTATGACGACTCATGGAGACCAAGTATAGTTGAGATGCACTTCCGTAGTAGGAGTCTGTCATTTTTCAATTCACTACTGTAAACTTGGTCATGAGATAATATATCTTGTGTAAAGTTTGTACTTTATCAATATATGTGAATGTTATGCAATTATCACATTATTCATGATCGCACTACTATTGTATGGACTGGATGAATCAAACAAACATGTTGCTGATTTTTAAATCATGTGGATGCAAAATGGTGCGTACACATTCTACGCCCGAGATGGGAGGCTCTAGCCGGGGTCGTGAGGATGAATTTCTGACCCAGGAGCAAACCACGACACTGCAGCAACAAGCTCCTCCAGCACCACCACCACCTGAACTTCCGAGGACTCTCGCGGAGATTCTGGCCGCAGTACTCGGCTCGCACAACGAGCAAACCGAGTTACTGCGGCTGTTGGTGCAGAATTCATCCCGTCAAGGGCGGCGACAAGATAATGGGCAACTCCAGCCCCAACAGAGTTCGTACTCGGACTTCTTGGCGACGCATCCGCCAGTCTTCACGGAGGCCGAGGAGCCTCTAGAGGCGGACAACTTTATATGCACCCTCGAGGCGAAGTTCGGTTTGTTGCAGTACACCGAACAACAGAAGGCGTTGTTCGTAGCACAACAACTTCAGGGATCTGCCGGTGCTTGGTGGATGAACTTCATCGCGTCACTGCCGGCTGGTCATGCGGTCACATGGACTAATTTCCTGGAGGTGTTCCATGCCTACCATATACCTCCCAGTATAATGAAAAGGAAGCTTCAGGAATTTTTGGAGCTGAAGCAAGGCGGGAGGAGTGCTCATGAATACTCTCGTGCATTCAATCACTTGGCACACTACGCGCTAGAGTATGTGGGAACGGAAGATAAGAAGCGAGATACATTCTTCCGGGGCCTTAATCCCAAGATGAAGGTTCAACTCGCACAATGCAATTGCGGCACCTTCAACGACATCGTCAATGCCGTGATAGTGCAAGAAGATGCTCAGCGTGAGCTCGTTTCTGATAAGAGAAAATGGAGCACGCCATCGAGCAGCAGCAGTGGTGGTCCACAGAAGTACCATGTGGTGTATCACTCACCATCCGGTCAGCAATGGCAGCCACCGGCGCAACCGCAGCAATTCCGCGGTCGTTCTTTCAATGTGCCGCATTTCAGACCGCCATTTCCACAGCAACAGCAGCAGCAGCAGCAAAGGATGGTCCCGCGTGTGTATCCACCTCCACCACGTGCACCGGGATTCTGTCCGCAGCTTGGAGGGAACCCGATACAATAAATGTGCTATACGTGTGGCCGTGTCTGGCATTTTGCGAGGGACTGCCCCGAGCAGCGACAGAGCAGCGGACAAGCACCGTATCAGGGTGCAGCTCAGCCCCACAACCAGCCCAAGAAACCAGCAGTAAAACCCGGCAACGTCCACCACCTAGCTATCGAAGACGTGCCGGAAGGCGAACCCGTCTATGCGGGTACGTTTTCTCTACTCCAAAGTCTCGTAGTCATATTATTTGACTCCGGTGCCATCCATAATTTCATTAGCCAATCATATGTCATCAAATATCAATTACCTATCATTCCCACAAAATGTCCATATTTGATTTGCTCTGCGGGTGGGAAAGTAGCAGGCGATAGGATGGTCTATCGGGCACCACTTGAGATGGGTGGAAATCTATATCCGACTTCTCTAAATATATTAGAGAGTCAAAAGCTCGATGTCATCTTAGGAATGTTGTGGATACACCGTCATGGTGCTGTTCTTGACATCATTCCACGTGTGGTCCATTTAAACTCTCCACTACATGAACCACACACTCTCATTCTAGACCGCCTTATCCAAGAAATTCCAGCCACATACAACACGGAAACCACAAAGCTTGAGGACATTCGTGTGGTCCGTGAGTATCCGGACGTGTTTCCCAACGACCTTCTGGGTATGCCACCGGATAGGGACATCGTGTTCAAAATTGAACTTATTCCGTGAACCACACCTATTTCTCGAAGGCCGTACAAGATGGCACCAAATGAGTTGGTGGAATTAAATGAGCATTTGAAAGACCTGCTAGACAAAGGTCTCATATGCCCAAGTTCATCACCTTGGGGCTGCTCCACATTATTTGTGAAGAAGAAGGACAAGATGTTACATCTATGTGTGGACTATCATCTGCTCAACACCGTGACGATCAAGAACAAGTATCCACTACCGCGCATCAATAATTTATTCGATCAACTAGTGGGTGCTAAAGTATTCTCGAAGATGGGTCTTCGGTCCGTATATCATCAAATCAAAATCTGACCGGAGGATATACCGAAGACGACATTCTCGATGAGATACAGGCTCTATGAATATCGCGGCATGTCGTTCAGACTTACCAATGCGCCGGCTCACTTAATATATTTGATGAATTCAGTATTCATGCCGGAGTTGGACAAGTTTGTCGTGGTCTTCATCGATGACATTCTGGTTTATTCAAAATCAGAGGAAGAACATGCCAAACACTTGCATATCGTGCTCCAACGATTGCGAGATCACAAGCTTTATGCAAAATTCAGCAAGTGTGAGTTTTGGATCAGCCAAGTACCATTTCTTGGTCACATTATTTCAGCGGAGGGTATCGCTGTTGATCCAAGCAAATTTGTGCACGTGCTAAAATGGAAGCCTCCAACGTCCGTACACGAGGTTCGCAGCTTCCTCGGGGTAGCAAGATATTATCGGAGGTTCAAACCGAGCTTCTCAAAAATTGCTAAACCAATGACAGCTGCTGAAAAAGGGGACTAAATATATTTGGAGCAAGGCATGTGAGGAGGCATTTCAAGCATTGGTGAAACACCTCACAACAGCCCCAGTGCTAGCTCAACCAGATATGACCAAATCTTTTGGCGTTTATTGTGATACGTCTGGTATTTGTCTCGGCTGCGTGTTAATGCAAGAAGGCCGCATGATCGCATATGGATCACGGCAGCTCCGAAATCATGAGCAGCATTACCCAACTCATGACCTTGAGCTCACTGCCGTGGTACTCGCTTTAAAAATGTGGAGGCATTATCTACTTGGCAACCTAGTGCACCTCTACACCGATCACAAGAGCCTAAAATATATCTTCACTCAAGAGGAGTTGAATATGCGACAGCAAAGATGGTTAGAGCTGATCAAAGATTATGAAATTGAAATTCATTACCATCCCGACAAGGCGAATGTGGTTACCGATGCGCTAAGCCACAAGTCTCACATCAATAATTTGTCCATCACTCCAATAGACGAGGACGAACAAAGTTCATACTTGGTTCCGTATGGAGCGTTATATAATCTTGCTCTCATTCCTACCATACGAGAGGAGATTATGGAAGCTCAAAAGAAAGATGTGGGTATGTCGCACATTCGGTGGAGAATGAAGAATGGAGAAATGAAGTGCTTTCGAAGTGATGAGCATGGTACTCTATGGTTCAAAGACCGTATAGTGGTGCCCCGTGATTTGACACTTCGGAAGAAAATCTTGGATGAAGCTCACTTATCCAAGTATTCTATTCATCCGGGCAGCAACAAGATGTATCAAAATCTGAAAACCAGATTTTGGTGGACACGGATAAAAAGAGAAATTGCAAAGTATGTATATGAGTGTGATACGTGTTGGTGGGTGAAAGCCGATCACATGAGAAAGGCCGGACAGCTGCAACCACTGAAAATTCCGGCGTGGAAGTGGGAAGATATTAGTATGGATTTCATCGTCGGTTTGCCTCTCACATTCCACAAGCATGATTCAATTTGGGTGATAGTCGACCGACTAACCAAATCAGCTCATTTTATACCTGTACATACAAAGTACATTGCCAAGAAATATACAGAGTTGTATATTGCAAGAATCATGTGCTTGCACGGTATTCCCCAAACAATTATTTCAGATCGTGGGGCGCTGTTTGTTGCTCATTTCTGGGAGCAGCTGCACGCATCATTGGGGACGAAACTGATCCGAAGCACCTCATATCACCCGCAGACTGACAGTCAAACTGAGGGGGTGAATCAAGTTCTAGAAGATATGCTACGTGCTTGTGCCATCCACCACGGTAAAAATTGGGATGATCATTTACCATTGGCAGAGTTCTCATATAACAATGGCTATTAAGCTAGCATCAAGATGGCGCCGTATGAAGCTCTCTACGGCCGGAAATGTTGTACACCACTCAACTGGTGTGAATCCGGCGAGCGAGTGATATATGGTATTGATCTTGTGAATGAAGCCGAGGAACGAGTGCGAGTGATTCAAGCAAATCTCAAGGCTGCTCAGTCTCATCAGAAAAGCTATGCGGATAAAAGACGTCGACCTCTCCACTTTGACATTGGAGACCACATTTACCTTCATGTCTCTCCGATGAAAGGAATTCATCATTTTGGAGTGAAGAGAAAGCTTGCTCCGCGATTCATCGGTACGTTCACAGTCATTGAAAAATGTGGATCCGTGGCCTATCGTTTAGAGTTACCGGCGTCACTTGCTGGTATTCATAATGTATTCCACATTTCTCAACTGCGGAAGTTCCTTAAATCCCCGGCTGAAATCCGCACCGAAGGCATTGAAGTTCTCCAACCGGATCTCACTTATTTTGAGTATCCGATCCGGATTATTGATGAAAAGACTCACACCACAAGAAACCAGACTTTGTGCTTCTACAAAGTCTTGTGGAATAACCATACTGCTGAGGAAGCTACATGGGAAAGCGAGGACTATCTCCGATCCAACTATCTGGATTTGTTATCATCTCATATCCGGTAATCTTTTACCTCCGTCTCTTTCATTTATAATCTCGAGACGATATTCTTTTAAGGGCGAGAGAATGTAAAAGCCCAAAAATTCATAATTCAAAGTTCAGACAGGAGACTTAAATATTTTGAATGGAAAAAAGAAATAAAAAGGTAATGGGCAATAAAAAGGATTTAACCCTACATGAGGGAATCCAAAAATTCAAAACATGTTCCTGTTCGAATCATGTCAAAATAAAAATCTGAGTTCATTAATAAATTCCAAATATTCCAAATAGCCTCTCTGCAAAGTTTCAAAATTTTTGAAGCACAATTGCTATATAATTCAGTGGAAACATTGAATTCTTCCAAATTCAAATTCAAATTTGAATTTCCTTTGAAACTTGGTCAATTCAGTGAATTGATTCCAGAATCATATTCTCCATCTTTAAATTTGCCTCCCCACAAATATCTGATATTTTTGGACCTTGTTTGGTGGTGGAATTCAGTGACCAGAGAAGATAGACATAAGGGGCTGTGGGACCCACTTTTCAGTGAAGCTAATACGTGAGTGCTCTGCTTTTGTTCTTCGTGGCGACACCGCACGGCATGCAAGCTCCAGCGAGCTGCCTGCCTGCCTGCTGGGTGGCATCAAGGCGTGCTCTCTACTCCTTCCCAAGCTCTATCTTCAGTCCTCTGGCCGAAGTGTGTAGGATCGAAGAGCACGTGAAAAGCTACCAGAGAGGGGTGAATGGTAGATTTAAAAAATCTTACGCAGCGGAAATAATTAAATCCCAACCCCTTCGGCAGAAAAACGATCTGTTAGACAAATCGTGTGTGAAACTAATCTAAACGTGTTTCACCGTGAAAAAAGTGATATATATAAGAGAGAATCAAGTCATGAAGAAATCACAAAAAGAATCACTAAAATCCATCGAGGGAAACTCAAGTTATGATCGAAAGATCGAACAAAGGTCAATCTGTCCTACCCGAGAAAAAACAGTTCTGGAGTGCTGCAAAGAAACTCGTGTAGATCATAAATCACAAATCCAATGGCCGTGAAATTTTGATAGATGATAGATAATCAAGTTGTGAAGACAACCCCAAAAGAATCACGTCAATTGGATCTGTAAAACTTGAGTTATGGTAAAACCACCGACGAAAGGTAGTGCTGTCCAAAAACTTGATGAGTAAAACTTGTCTGGAACAAGTTGGACGAACAAGGCACAAAAGTTCCTTCAAACTACGAATTTTATTCAATAGAACACAAGAGGAACAGCCCCAAAGTCGTATCTAGAGAAACATGTCGGAGCTTAACAAAGACACGTCGGAGCTATCAAAGACATGCCGGAGCTAAAGACAAAGCTTACCGGAGCTACCCAAAAACATGTCGGATCTAGACAAAGAAAGTCGGACCTATTGTCGGACCTTGCAGAAGCTCGGAGCTAGAGTCGGACCTTGCCAAAAATATGTTATGGCATCATTCAAAACTTTTATTGTAAAGCCAATGTATTCAGCATACATATGTCTCACAATCTCCCCCTTGATGAATGCATTGGCAACACCAATTAAATCCGAACATTGGCACGAAAAGTTTTGAGAACAATTTCCTCCCTTTTTGAAAATCAAATGAGATAGAAATAAATTCCCCCCCCTATACATATTTACCCCCCTTACATAAATCACCATAATATCTCTCCCCCTTTGACAATGTATTCAGCAAGGTTCAAAAGAGAAATTTCAATTATTATGAGCATATTATAACATATACATATATAACAAAGCTCATCCAAGTCATACTATCAAGTAACTTACACTATCACATCAATGAGATTCTTAAATTAGTGTAAGCCATGCTAGAGATCAAATGTAATTTTCAATTTAAACAAGTCATGATCTCACAAACTTAACTATTTCAATACCTGAAAGCATGACACTTGTTGCTGCATTTTATTATTTTTCAAAGCACAAATTTAGATCATATGATATTTGCAAGAGATTATATGCGCATCTGACTTATTCTAACCAACCAAGCCAAGCCTATGTCATTTGACAATCAAAAGCTTAAGGACAGGGTTTTAGTCATACATAACTTCTTCCAAGTTCATATCTAAGTGCAATGATAAGCCATCTCAAAAGAAGAAGTGCGATGCATGCATATTCTCTTGATATTTTCTCAACTTATGTTTATTCACAAAAAAACTCAACAAGTGAGTTGATTACTTGATTAATTCTTTATGATTAAAAGCACTTGTGAGCATGCAACAAGTTCAAAACGCAAGAAAGTTCGACTATGACCAGATTTAGTGTAAGTAATTATTCCAATTACTAGACATGGCAAAAACTACAAAATGTATAACACGAGTAATGTAGTAAGAACTTTCAGCATGTAAAAGGAATCACAAAGTCATATATGTATGAAATACTATGCTCATATTATTTTAATTTTAGATTCACACATAGACTTTCCAAGTTTGAAAACTCCCCCTCAATGTAAGCCATGAGGATGCATAACCCCTATTTCACTACGAATAAAACAAAAATGAGTGAAATCCAAAGGTTTTGTAAAAATGTCAGCCAGTTTTTGTTCAGTATCTACATGGTGAAGCACAATGTTTCCTTTTTTCAACATTATCACGGAGAAAGTCATACCAAATATCAATGTGCTTAGTTCTAGAATGTTGCACAGGGTTTTTAGCAATGCAAATGGCACTAGTGTTATCACAAAACAGTGGAACACTATCTAGATCAACCCCATAGTCCTTAAGTGTTTGAACAATCCAAAGAATTTGTGAGCAAGCACTAGCAACAGCTACATATTCAGATTCGGCGGTGGATTATGCAACTGAATTTCGTTTTCTAGAGGACCAAGCAACAAGTGAATTACCAAGAAAATGACAAGCACCAGAAGTACTTTTCCTATCAATCCTACAACCTCCAAAATCAGCATCGGAAAAAGCTTTCAAAGTAACGGTTGAGGAAGAACGAAGAAACATGCCAAATTCTTGAGTTCCATGTAAGTACCTGAGAATCCTTTTGACGGCTTGACGATGTGAAGCACGTGGGGAAGCTTGAAACCGTGCACAAAGACATACGCTGAATTGTATGTCTGGTCTTGATGCTGTGAGGTACAAAAGTGATCCAATCATGCTTCTATATTCTTTTTGATCCACGGGTTCACCATCTTCATCAAGTTCAAGTGTTGTTGCTGTTCCCATTTGTGTCCGAAGAGGCTTGCTTTTGTCCATGTTGAAGCGCCTTAGGAGGTATTTTGTATACTTCATTTGATGCACAAAGGTACCCTCCTTGGTTTGCTTGATTTGCAGCCCCAAAAAGTACATGAGTTCTCCCATCATACTCATCTCAAATTCTGAACTCATCATAGCTGAAAACTTGGACACAAGATCATGATAAGCACAACCAAAGATAATATCATCCACATACACTTGAACGAATAATGAGTTATTGCCATGCTTAAGCACAAAAAGAGTTTTATCAACTTTGCCCATGGTAAACCCCTTTTCAAGTAAGAATGTTTTTAACCTATCATACCATGCTCTAGGGGCTTGTTTGAGACCGTAGAAGGCTTTGGACAGTTTGTAAACATGATTAGGAAAATCTGAATTTTCAAAACCCGGTGGTTGTTTGACATAAACCTCCTCATCTATGTAGCCATTAAGAAAAGCACTTTTAACATCCATTTGTTATAGCTTAAAACCTTTAGATGCAGCAAAAGCTAACAAAATTCTTATGACTTCTAATCTAGCAACAGGAGCAAAAGTTTCATCGAAATCAAGACCTTCAACTTGAGTGAAACCTTGAGCAACCAACCTAGCCTTATTCCTAACCACAACCTCATCCTTACTTTTTTTATTTTTAAACACCCATTTAGTTCCAATTAAAGTGTGACCTTGAGGACGAGGTACGAGTTTCCAAACATTATTTCTTTCAAAATTTTCTAACTCTTCTTGCATGGCAATAATCAAAGATTCATTAGTGAGTGCGTGTGATATATCTTTGGGTTCAAAAGAAGAAAGAAAAACAGAATGAGCATGAGAGTTTGGATCGCAAAACCTGGACTGTGTAACTCGTTCGTGCAAGCTTCCAATAATCTGTTGTGGAGGATAAATTTTGAGAACCCGGAGGGGAGTGGACACTTCACAAGCTTCTTCTTCTTCATGTTCATCATAAATCGATGAGCTTGTGACTTCAGGAGGATCCGGACCAGCAATGGTGGTCATCGGTGCTGGCTATGAATCAAAATCAGAAGCTCGAACAATGTCATTAGCTGCTGAATTTTCGGGCAGCAGCTCCACCTCTTCCTCATCTTCAACGAAAATGCTCTCCCCCTGCGGATATGGATCTAGACCTGCAAAGTTTGAGCTAGTACCTGAGCTAGCTTAATGAAAAGACACTTCACAAGTCTCCACAATTTTGTAAGTGTCAAGTAAAAGCACACGGTAGCCTCTAGTATGAGATGCATAACCAAGAAACATGCCATCAATGGATCTAGGTTCAAATTTATCAATATTACCATGTTTCTTAACAAAGCATTTGCAACCAAAGACCTGAAAGCGCGTAACACTAGGCCTATGTCCAAACCGGAGCTCATATGGTGTTTTACCTAGCTTAGCGCGCAAGAAAACACGATTTGAGACATAACAAGCGGTTGCAACCGCATCAGCTCAAAATTTGCTAGGAGTTCGATATTCATCAAGCATAGTCCTAGCCATCTCAACTAAGGTTCTGTTCTTTCTTTCTACAACACCGTTTTGTTGAGGTACATATGGTGAAGAAAATTGATGATCTATTCCATTTTCAGCACAAAAGTAATCAAAAGATTGATTTTTAAATTCAGTTCCGTTATCACTTCTAATTGCTTTTAAAGATCCTGGGTGATCAATTGATAGTCTAAGAAATAAAGTTCTAAAGTGACTAAAAGCTTCATTCTTAGACGCCATAAAGTAAACCCAAGAGTATCTAGAATAATCATAAACAATAACAAGAACATACCATTTACCTCCGAAGGATTGAACACGTGAAGGTCCTACGGTGTCAAGGTGCAAAAGTTGACCCGGTTCAGTTTTCATCTTGTTAGAGGAGTATGTGAACCTGCAACCATCTTATCATGTCTACAAGAAGAGCACACAATTTCTTTGTCCCCTTTAAGCTTAGGCAGCCCACGTATGCGATCAAGAGCACTAACACGCGTTAGGTGATCAAAGCCTACGTGACCAAGTCTACGATGCCAAAAATATAAGTCCTTTGAATCATTAGCAACTAGTCACCTATGCTTAGAGGAAGACATATCAAAATCAGCTTTAAAAACTCTTCCCAACCGAGACATGTTAAAAATAAGCTCACTATTTGAACCTACAACTTTGCAGTAGTTTTTATTGAAAATAATTTCCAGAGTTTCATCTAGCAATTGTGAAACAAAAAGCAAGTTGTATTTCAAATTTTGAACAAGTGCCACATCCTTCAAAGTGTAGTGATTATTTACTCTAACCGAACCCTTAGCAATTATAGGAGTTGAAGAATTATCGGCAAAAGTAACATTCTCTACACGTGGCACAAAAGAGAGGGAGGAGAACCAATCTTTGTTACCGATCATGTGGCGTGAGCAACCTGAATCCACAATCCAAATGTTCTCCTTCCTCAAGCATGTAACCTACGTAGAAGCACAATACGTCGATGACTCAATACTGGGGTTAGTCAAAAGGCATTTAGGAATCCAGTACTGAGTCACACGATGTGCAACAGGAAAAACACGCGAAAGCTGAGATAAGACAACAGGTTTATGAGTCAAAGGTTGAGTTTTTATATTCTTAACTCATTTAGCACAAAAACCAGTAGCTCCAGAGGTAAAAGCAGCAATTCCAAAAGACAAGGCTGAAGCTTCGAAAGCAAAAGCTGAAGTTCCGAGGGAAACAACAAAAGGTCTGGGAGCTCTCGGAGCTATCAGAATTACTGGAGCCGCTTTTGCGGATTTCTTACCAGAAGATCCGAAAGCTACATTTTCAAATTTTTGACTCACTAAAGCAGGTTGTGTTTTTCTAATTGCATGAAAGTTATAAGATCTAGCAATCATTCTTTCCTTTTTCTGTTGTTTAGCTAGTCTATAACAAAAATCTATGACATGACCATCTCTACCACAATAGGTACAATGAAATTTAACTTTGTGTTCATGTCTAGATGAGCAAACAACATTTTTATTTGACACTGAATGAGACAACACTCCTGCAGATTTGAAAATTACTTCTTTTTGTTTAGGAACTGTTTGAATCAAACCACTTCCTAATGACTTTACAATTTTAGGTGAATGTGCCTTAGAATGAGCATGAGAAACAAAACCTAAACCAGTTTTATCATTGCAAGACTTGGAAGAATTCAGCAGCAAGTTTAGGTTCTTATTCCCATTACAAAACCAATCTAATGTCCTATGCATGTTATCAAGTTTGTTGGACAGATTAAGGCAATTTTCACACGAAGTTTTTCCTTTTAATTTGCAATTGGACCAATATTTAACTTCATGAGAACGTAAAGCATTGTTCAATATAGAAATTTCATTCATAGCATCTTTTAGTTTCTTTTTAAGATCATCACAACTAGAACAATGCAAATCAATTGTGGAACAAGAAGCATCTTTTAAGTTTCCAATGTCAAGTGCAGCAAGCTTTTTATTCTTTTCAACTTCAAGTTCAAGTCTATCTAGAATGGAGGAGTGTGCAGTTCTTAGTGTGGACAATTGTTCATAGATTAAATCACATGAGAGACAAGAATCATCACTAGGAATCAAGGTTTTCAAACGGTTGATTTCAGATTCTAGTGATCAATTTTAGCAGCATTATCCCTAAGATTTTTGTCCTTTTTCTTAACAATAATAGTTGCACGAGAAATTGCATGACACATTTCATTACAGGTAGAACATACCTCATCGTCGTCACTGTTGTGTTTTGCATCCTCCTGACTTGATCTTGATATTGTTTTGCCCACCATGAAGCATAAGTTGGCCAGATCGTCATCATCTTCATCACTTTCAAAGTCTACATCGCTTGAACCGAGCTCTCGAAGTGCAGTGATGAAGCTGTTAATCATCTTGCGTCCTATGGTACCATTCTTTTTCTTGTTGGGGTTTCCAGAGGTGGTCTTGACCTTGTTCTATTTTTCTTCACGGGTAGTAGGACCCGAAAGGTTAGGGCATTCTGTATGAAAGTGTCCTGTCTTACCACATTCAAAACAGCGTTGAGGTCCGGAGCTTCCTCTCCTTCTAGTTCTCACATTTTGCAATGCTTTTGAGAACCTAGTAGAGATTAGTGCTAACTCTTCTTCTGGAAATTCCTCGATCTGCTCCAGGGTTAGTGAGGACAACAAAGCAAGAGTATTGCAAGATGATGATTGGCTGGAGCTAGGCATATCACGTTGTGAGACAAATGCAATAGACTTATTTGGGTTCTTACGTGATAAGATGTCAATTTCATGAGTTTTGAGTTTAGAGTAAAGCACATCTAAAGTAAGTGTACTCATGACAGTAGATTCACGGATAGATGTAACTTTCATCTCCCAGATTGACATGTCTAATACACTAAGAAGTTGCCTAGCATTTTCAGCAACAAAAAAATTAACGTTGACACTACGCAAGTTACTGATAATTTTGTTAAAGCGAGCAAAGAGATCGTCAATGGACTCACCGGGTTGCATCTCAAAGCGCATGTATTCTTTCTTGAACATGTCTTGCCTTACCTCCTTGATCGCGTTGGATCCTTCGTGATAGTCACAAAGTGCTCTCCATACATCGTATGCCGATCGGAGATGTGCAACGCGGTCGAAGTTGCTTTGAGTGAGTCCTTGGATGATCAAGTTTCGGGCTTTGTTGTTGTTGTCGATATCCCGTAGGTTTGTAGTCGTAACTTTATCATTTGGTGGCACTTCGTAAGGCTTGTACACATTCTCCCATATTGCGAAGCCTTGCGCCTGGATGAAAGCCTCCATGCGGGCCTTCCAAACCTGAAAATCAATACCAGGAAACACACAAGGTTTGGCAGAGTATTTCTCCATGATGATTAGTCAACACGTGCAAATCACAATGGTTTGAGCACTGTGGCTCTGATACCAATTATAGGATCGAAGAGCACGTGAAAAGCTACCAGAGGGGGGTGAATGGTAGATTTAAAAAATCTTACGCAGCAGAAACAATTAAATCCCAACCCCTTCGGCAGAAAAATGATCTGTTAGAGAAATCGTGTGTGAAACTAATCTAAACATGTTTAACCATGACAAAAGTGATATATATCAGATAGAATCAAGTCATGAAGAAAGCACAAAAATAATCACTCAAATCCGTCGAGGGAAACTCAAGTTATGATCGAAAGATCGAACAAAGGTCAATCTGTCCTACCCGAGAAAAACAGTTCTGGAACACTGCAAAGAAACTCGTGTAGATCAGAGACCACAAATCCAATGACCGTGAAATTTTGACAGACGATAGATAATCAAGTTTTGAAGACAACCCAAAAAGAATCACGTCAATTGGATCTGTAAAACTCGAGTTATTATAAAACCACCGACGAAAGGTAGTGTTGTCCAGAAACTTGACGAGTAAAACTTGTCTGGAACAAGTCGGACGAACAAGGCATAAAAGTTCCTTCAAACTACGAATTTTATTCAGTAGAACACAAGAGGAACAACCCCAAAGTTGTAGCTAGAGAAACATGTCGGAGCTTAACAAAGACACGCCGGAGCTATCAAAGACATACCGGAGCTAAAGACAAAGCTCACCGGAGCTATCCCAAAATATATCGGATCTAGACAAAGAAAGTCAGACCTATTGTCAGACCTTGCAGAAGCTCGAGCTAGAGTCGGACCTTGCCAAAAAGTTGTTATGACAGCATTCAAAACTTTTATTGTCAAAGCCAATGTATTCAGTACACATAGGTCTCACAAAGTGGAAATATACTGAAGCGTTCTCTTCTGCTTTTCCTCTCCTGCCGCTGCACAGCATCGCCGCCGTGTTTGCTCGACGTGCCGGCCAAATGACGCAGGGTTTTGCCGTGCTCCCAACAGCAGAAGGTGGTGCAACCCTGTTCTCTTCCTTCCCATCCATTCGCTTACTTGATTACCTGCTTGTCTGCATGGTATTTTGAAGCTTCGTCGCCGCCTTTTTGAGTGGAGTCCGACGACCGCCTCTGCCTCCCCGTCGCACCGGTGCTACAAGCCTTGTCACGATCTGCTCTCAAAATAAAAAAGGTGCGACTACCTAAGCTTTTGATGCTCACCAAGTTTCAGGTTGAGTCATGGACCATAGCTCAAGTATTTCCCGTTTTTCCCGATGGCAAAATAGAGCATCGCGTCTAGGTCGTCCGTTAATTCCTGTTCTATGTGCAATATTTCTCTAATCCAGTTAGGTATTAGGTTCACCACCTCCTAGCACACACCTTGACCAAAAATCAGTGGAATTCATCGAGTGAAGGCCGAGATATTAGAGTTTTCCCTGCCACCTTGGGAAATTCCATCGGTCCACCGTCGAAGTCGACGTTTCTGTCTATTTCACCCTTGTTCATCACCCTATTCATCTTCCCCAGGATCCTAGAGACGTTTCTGAGTGATTTCCGAGGAGTTTGATCAATGGAGCAGCGGTTCCAACATGGCCAGAACCCTAGCCGCCGCTGCCTTCGTCGTGCCACCATTTGCGGCCGTCGTTGCGTCGATTCGACCCCACCATCGTGTTCCTCGACCTTCAAAATGGTTGGAAGAATATTTCAGAAAGGGAGATGGCCGGGGAAAGCCGAGCCAGCGAGCTCGCAGGCACAACACCGCTGCAATCAGCTCGGGCGCCGCCTCGGTCGTGAGGTGGAAGAAGCCCGGGCGGGTCCCACGCGCCAGTGAGTGTTTATCCTCAATGGGATCTGCTGCGACTGGTGATCTGTTGTGGCTACACGGGTTAACTCCGTGGTCCTCGGTGTGGCCCAATCCGGTTGGCCCATTTCAAATAGGTGGGACCGGCCGGATTTGTTTAAACTTTTCCTTTTACAGATAATTCTAGATTTTGAGCAAATTCTAAAATCCATTCCTCCTAGTAAACTTGCTCAAATAATTCCAAATAAATTCTGGTAGACTAATCTTGATAAATATTTTGCAGTGGTGCAATTTGTTGGACATGAAAGTCCCAGAATTTGCATAATTAATTCCTTTGATATAACAGATTTAGAAATTAATTACCCCTGTTCTGCAAATTGGAAAATTCTGAATTTTGGTCAGAAACTCTTGAAAGCACCCTAGATCTCCAGTAAAAATTTCTAGTTCATTGGACTTCATTTACTGGACCAAACAGTGTGTAAATCACCTATGCCCATAGAAAATTCAAAAATATACAGAAACATTTCCAGATTTTATTCCAAACTTGTAAAATCAATTTCTCTCGGTAGGAAGCTCAAAAAATTGTAAATTTTTTTCCCAGAACCAGTGAGACCTCCTCTAGCATGATCATCCACTGTTATCCATGACAAAGCTACATATTTAGTACCAAAATTCAGAGAATCCTTTTATTTCTTGGAATTTTAGAGACAACAAGCTTCCTTGAACATCTCCAATTCTTGGTCCAGTACTTTCTCATAGAACCTAGTATTCACTGTAAAAATCTCAAAGCCAATTAAAATCATATTCTTACCTGATCAGTATTTATATGAACTTTTCTATTGTTTCACTATCACTCATGTACTTTATATATTGCATAACATATAGTGACCGAGATCGAGGAGGAGCTGGAGGCCTTGGACAACATCCTCCTAGGAACTAACTTTTCTACTGACTCGCAGCCAGGCAAGCCCCGGTTTGCATTTAAGTATTATTTCAAAGTTTCTATTTGTATCATTTATGTCTAGGATGAGTTTTGTGCATTAGGACTAAGGTGCTTGTTACTCCACTTGCATGACCAACAAATCCCATGGAGTATTGGATAGTTATACAGCTCGACGAGTAGAAAATATCATGCTTATGTTTTGAAGAATTTGGTAGAAGTCAAGTAGTTGGAATCTACTCGTGAGATAGGATTTTATCACACAGGATGAATTTTATCAAAGAACGATTTATGAATATGAAATTGAGATCGATCAGCGGGATAGCATGCAGCGAGAAACAGTCTCCCTTGTGTAGCCCTGCTTGTGTTGATTGAGGACCAATCCGTGTGCGTCCTTGCTGGACAAGTTTGAACTGTACCAAATGCATACTGGCTATATGAAAACCAGGAAATCGATGTAATTGGTTAACCTGGGTGTCGAGGCTTACCCTACCATTTTATATGAGTGGGTTGTGGGCAGCAAGGTGTAAATTTGCCGGCGAGCACAGACACGCTCCGCACGGGGACCTCCTTCCCATCACGGAGGGTCCGGTTTGACATTTGGGTTTCCTTTGAAAGGTTGATGCATACAACATAGTATTGAAGTGTGATTCGCTCCACTTCCGAAATGGGTGTATGTGACGTGTTATCCGGCTGTCTACTGATTGCAATCACTGTTTCTCGCGGTTATTTGAGTACTGCTTGTTCACTGCGTTGTGACGTAGTAAATACTAAAGAAGCCATGAGAATATGATGTATTTAATTATAATTGCTTTGCAACTATAATTGCTATAGAATATGCTCACTAAAGTTATTTTTATTAAACCTTTAAGCTGCTGTTAATAACTTGAAAATTAAGGATCAACATGTAGGCGAGTCATTTACTACTATATCTATTCCTATGTTAAGTATCCCTGCATGTAAGAGTTCCATGTTTGGGTGAGACGGTTAAGTCTTACTGAGCCTTCGTGCTCACGGTTGCTATATTAAGTTGTTTGCATGTGAGACATATGAGGAAGGGCCTGAAGATGAGGCGATGCCCCCGTTGGGGTATACTGCCGAGTGGGAGCTCTGCACGCCGCCGTGATCTTTTGTGTGCTGCTAGTGTGTAGCGTCCCCGGGCTGGACGGATGCACTTTTGCATATCTAGGGTGAGAGTTTAGATATGAGTATTACTTCCGCTGTATATTATGTATTGTAAAAGACTTTTGTTATTTCTATAAATAAAACTTTGTATTTTGTTGTATTCTTTTCGTGTGTGCTGTTGGGTGCTGCATCGCACGACACCACCCTTTGTGATTCCTGGAATGTGTGGACCCGATTCTCACACTTATCGAAGCTTGTGCCCCTCGAGGACTCCGACACTGAAGGAGGCGTGGCCGCCGAGGATCTGCTTCACCATGGAGAGGGGACTGTTGAAGTCGGAGCTGACCTGATAGAGCTCTCATCAGCATGCCTGAACTTCCTCTTCCGACTCGAAGATTCAGCCGGCTCCTTGCCCTTACCCTTGACCTTGCCAGCGTCATCAACCTTCTGGCTTCGAGCAGTGGGGGTGACCCTCTCTGAAGCTCCGGGAATTGCAATCCTGGAGGTCTTGCGTCTTTCGACCACGCCGAGGTCGTACAGCGCCGGCATTCTCCTTCGGAGCTCCCTGCTAACCTCTAGAACCATGTTCAGAGGAAGGAAGGCAACCGGCGGAGTCAAGGTGTTGCGAGAGATTGCTCCGTTCTGAAACTTTTGGAGATGGAGCTTCAAAGCTTCATCATCCAAGTTGGTATTCAAACCGGCTTCAATCCGACTATGGTCCATCTCACTATTGAAAGCCCATGCAGGCCACTCCCTTGTCTTCAGGGAGCCCACCGGTTCACCAGGAAATTGCCAAATACCATCTAGGGGTCACTCCACCTTCTACGCATTCCTGGATCCTTGTCAGGATAGGCTTGTACGCTTTGGATTGCTTTGGAACTGCGTTCTAGGCGTCAGTGTCGACATTGGGGAGGCTCTTGGGAAACTCCAACCTCTCGTGTTCCTCCACTGCGATGATCACCCAGTCTTTCTTCCAGTTGCCCCACTTGCCGAAGGGGAAAGTCTTTAAATACTTGAAGGGGCAATTCTTGCGCTTCATGAAATAGTAGAAGCCAATCAACTTTGTCCCCTTTTCCGGTAGTGTGGACCATGAAGAAGGTCCAGAAGAGCTCAATGCACGGAGGCACACCCACCGACATCTTGTAGAAGTGGACAAAGGTCACCACTAGCAAGAAGGAGTGGGGGCCGAGGTGATGAAGTTCGAGGATATAAAAATCTAGCAGCATCAAGAGAAAGCTCGAGAAAGGCGGGATCAGACACACCATGGCGTATGTCGAGAAGTACACCATCTCTCCGGTGTGCTCCTTCTTGAAGGGGAGCTTGCCGAAGCGGATGTCCTTGTTGCAGGAGTCACTGGACCATCCCATGTAGGTTCGGATCCTCGACATATCTTCGTTGGTCTTGATCTTGCTGCGGGGAAGACCTAACTCCATCGCGGCAAAGTGGAGCGAAAGTTGGAATGGCTATGCGAAAGTTTGGAGACTATGAGCGCAAGTTTGAATCAAAGTGTAAAGAGTCCTCAAACCGTGCAGGCTTTCCTTCTTAACTAAGCCTCCGCAATGCTTGGATGGAAACCGCAATGAGATCAAGATCACATTTCAAAAATCTACCCCGTTAATGACGAATGGGCTTGGGTCCACTCCGATGGAAAAGCCAAAGTTATTACCCTAGGTGAACCATTGTCATGATGGAAAGTTGGAAGCCCGAGGGCGGCGGCCTGACAGGGCGCGCAGAACCGATACAGTTTTCATATTGGGAACTGGTGACCTTTAATTGTGTGAGATCCGCATGCGAGGATCTCACCTGCCGCATTCAAAAGAAGCTACACGGCGATGGTTTAACTACAGACCATCACCCCAACGGGACCTTTGAAGCTGCAGCGCGGGAATCAAAGATGGCCCCACCGCTGGTAGAATAACTTAACCCATAGGATTTCTCCCAGAGGTGGGCTCGGGGGCCCACTGACGGTACCCTGCGTACCGGGTACCCCATGGTACCGCAAGAAAAGCTATGGAGTTACACCTATCCGAGTTGAAGACCTCCAAAGGCTCCACGTGTCTCGCAGTACTGGACCTGCCTCCCTCATTCGGGTAGCTCCGGCACGGCCACGTGTAATACAAGGCCGGAGCTAACTCCCTGCAAAGGGAAGCTCCGGTCATGCCACGCGTCCAGCGACCCCGGACCTAACCCCCAATAGAGGGAAGCTCCTGTGCTGCCACGTGTATAGTGGCTTCGGACCTGCCTCCCCACGATGGAATTCTCCGGAGCCGCCACGTGTCTAGCCTCCGTACCTAACACAGCAACGGGAAGACTGGCGAACCTCCAATGACATGGACATTCAAGGGGCAGTTAAAGCTACAGTTACAAGACCTGATTAAGTGTCATTAATGTCATATTAATGACACATGATTAGAGGACCATTAATACTGGTAATGCCGCTATTAAGGTGCATTATCACGCGGTTAATTATCCTTAATATTTAGAGATCGTGTATTAGGCAATTAACTACCGCCAGGACCACATGTCGTACCAGGCTAAAGATGTAATGGCCAGCCCTTGAACTATAAAAGGGTTGCACCGCACGATACAGAGACAACTAAGCTCACATGCTCACAAGCGTCACAAACTCATACATACAACAACCACTCATAGAGTAGGGTATTACGCTCAGACGGCCCGAACCACGTAAAACTCCCTGTGTCACTGTCTTGTTCATAATCTCACGCTTGCCCCAACCTATCACGAACCTCCGTGGGCTACGATCTAGTAGTACTGGGGGAAGTGTCGATCGCACACTTTGACAGGTGTGTTAAAAGGTAAGCTTCATCTTGTGCATTTTGCCACAGGTAAAGCCAACTTGACACATGCTTGATGGCAAAGACTAACATGAGGTGGCTTTGGCATAGAAAGCTAGCCCATGTTGGCTTGAGAAACTTGCAAAAACTTCTAAAAGGCAATCACATTCGTGGACTAAAGAATGTTGTCTTTGAGAAAGATAGGTCGTGTAGCGCATGTCAAGCCGGGAAGCAAGTTGGAGCCTCTCATCCTGCCAAGAACGTGATGATGACATCAACACCACTAAAGATGATCCATATGGACCTCTTCAGTCTCATTGCTTATATAAGCATTGGCGGTAACAAATATGGACTAGTCATTGTTGATGATTTTTCCCATTTCACTTGGGTGTTTTTCTTTTGTGACAAAGGTGAAACACAAGGTGTCCTCAAGAGATTCTTGAGGAGAGCTCAAAATGAGTTCTCCTCGAGGGTTAAGAATATAAGAAGTGACAACGACACCGAATTCAAGAATACCCAAGTGGAAGAGTACTTAGACGAGGAGGGCATCAAGCATGAGTTTTTGGCACCCTACTCCCCCGAACAGAATGGGGTAGCCGAATGGAAGAACCTCACACTCATAGAGATGTCAAGAAACATGTTTGATGAGTACAAGACTTCCGATAGGTTTTGGGCGAAAGCGGTTAATACCGCTTGCCATGCCACAAACCGTCTCTACCACCATCGTATATTGAAGAAAACTCCATATGAACTCCTCATTGGTAACAAGACCAACATCTCATACTTTCGAGTTTTCGGTAGTAAATGCTATATTCTCAACAAGAAGCCTAGAACTTCAAAGTTTGCTTCAAAATCCGATGAAGGTTTCTTACTTGGTTATGACTCAAACACCTACATCTACCATGACTTCAACAAAACCTCTGGGTGTGTTGAAATAGCACGTGGCGTGGTGTTTGATGATACTAACGGCTCCCAAGTAGAGCAAGTGATCAATGTGTGCTAGATGAGGAGGAGGAACCAATAATTGCATTGAAAAGGATGGAAAATGGTGATATTCGACCACAAGAAGAGGCAAGTCCAAGTGATCAATCCCCATCACAATCGGAAACTCAAACTCAAGAACAAGCACAACCCTCTCAAGATCAAGACCACCAAGTACAAGAAGAGGTGAACCAAGATCGTGGCAATGATCAAGGAGAGACGAAGGACAAGATGAAGATGAACTTGATTCAAGACCACAAGTGTCACATCCACGAGTCCACCAAAGTGTTCAATGGGATCATCCCATTGACAACATACTTGAAGATATCTCCAAGGGGGTAACAACTCGATCTCGTATGGTCAGTTTTTGTGCACATTACTCTTTTGTGTCTTTTTTGGAACCCTACAAGGTAGAACATACACTACGAGATCCCGATCGGGTGATGGTAATTCAAGAAGAGTTGAACAACTTCAAGAGGAATCAAGTATGAGAGCTCGTAAAGAGACATAATGCCAATGTGGTAGGCACCAAGTGTGTGTTTCAAAACAAGCAAAATGAAAACAGGGTGGTAACAAGGAACAAGGCATGACTTGTTGCAAAAGGATATGCACAAGTATAAGGTTTGGACTTTAACGAAACTGTCGGTACCCTAGAAACCATACACCCCTTGAGGTTACAAAGATCTCAAAGGAAAGTCATCTACTTGGTTTGAAGACCCTCAGAGGCCCACATGTCAGACATAACCGGACCCGCTTCTCCAACATGGTTAATCCCTGGGTCGCCACGTGTACTACCAAACCGGAGCTACCGCCCATAAGGGGGAAGCTCTGGGCCATGTACCGGAACGGCACCTCCGGACTTAACCCCAGACCGAGAGAAGCTCCGGACCTGACACGTGTCTGGTAGCCCCGGAGCTACCTGTTTCCCCCAGCAAGCTCCAGAGCTACCACGTGTCCAATCGTCGGATCTTCAGCCTCTAACCTCCGGAAGACCCCGCAACGGCTCCGGATCTTCAAAGGAGAGCCAAGGACTTCAAAACCCGATTAAGTGTCATTAATACCATATTAATGACACTTAAACGAACGATCTTAACACCAGTAACGGTGCTGTCAAAGCCCGTTACAGGGTCATTAAGAGCAATTAAACGTGTATCAATACTAGTAACCGCCGGGGCCACATGTCGGGCCCTTGTACTATAAAAGGACAGGCCGACGACACGTTAAGGGGCTAGACACACGCCATGGACGCTCAACACAAGCTCAAACAGCTAATACAACACCAACACCTCCGTGGAATAGGGTATTACGCTCAGGCGGCCCAAACCACGTAAACTCTTGTCTCCTGTGTCAATTCCTACTCACCTTCTTGGATCTCCGCGTGCCCATACCGAACATCAAACTCCTCTATCACTTTAGCAGTGTAGGGAGATCTACCGGTTCCAAACCATCGACAGTTGGCGCGCCAGGTAGGGGCGCCTGAGATTTCGAGAATGGTGAACTCTGCTGCTGGATCATCCAACGGCCAACCTGCTGCTCAGGCTATTGGAGGCAATCCCTCCAATAGGCAGCCACCAGCAGGAGCCTCAACACCAGCAGGAGTCACACTCCCACCACCACCGTCTCCTCCAGCAAATCATGTTGGGCAGCGTGATGGTGCGCCGGCGTCAATCACTGCGTCGGCAAATCATGACAACCCGGAACACGCGCTTCATGCAGCGCGTGCTCTTCTCCAACGCCCACCACCTCCGGATGCATCCCGGGATGCACTGGAGCAGTGGAGGGCCGATGTGGAGCATTTGGTTGCAGCAGCAGCCGAACGCCTCAACAACCAGGGTCCTCCTCCTTCAGGACGAGCCCCGTCGCAGCGGCGGACTTTGTCTGGAATACTTGGTCTGCACGTTTCCAATAGCAGGAGACGTGCTGCATCACAACAAGTGACGTCATTGCCCTCCGGGGCACGACGCACTCATACGGTATCCAGGCTTTCGACTCACAACCTCCGGGCGGAGCTTGATCACCGTTACCGTCAGCAGGATGGCCGAGTCCATATTGAGCGTGCCCGTGAAAGACGGGAAGCTCAGGACCTTTCTACTCCTGAAGGAGTAGGAGGAGGCTGTTCAGCCTTGGCCATGCATCTGCGCATGGTTAGATGGCCACAGAAGTTTCGGCCTCACCTGCCGGAAAAATTCGACGGGACTGTTAATCCCGCCGAATTTCTTCAAATCTACTCCACTGCAATCCTAGCAGCCGGAGGAAACGAGGCCGTGATGGCCAATTACTTTCCAGTGGCCTTAACTGGGACTGCCAGGTCCTGGTTTATGAGCCTTCCACCCAACTCTATCAACAGTTGGGAGGAGTTGTGCCATCAGTTCACTGCCAACTTCGGGAGTTCATACACTTGACCAGACACTGAACTGGACCTTTTTGCAATCGTGCAAAAAGGGGGAGAATCCTTGCGGTCATTCATCCAGAGGTTCTCTCAGGTACGAAACACTATCCCTTCTATCTCTAGCGCCTCCGTCATTGTGGCATTTAGACAGGGTGTACGAGACAAGAAGATGTTGGAGAAACTGGCGATCAAGGAGATCACCAGTGTCACGGAACTCTTCAGCTTGGCTGACAAATGTGCCAGAGCTGCGGAGGGCCGTGAGATGCACTCCAAACCAACTTCGGAGGGTCACAAGAAATCCTCCAAAGAAGAAGCCGCTACCTCCGGGGGTGGCAAGAAGAAAAAGAAGAGCAACGGCAAGAAGAAGCCGTCGGCCGGCACATCCAACGTTGCAGCTGCTGCAGCTCCGGGTGGCCGGGGGCCACGCCCCGAGAAGCGACCTTGACCGTCTTCTGAAGATGGTGGCAAACCCAAAGTGTGGTGTCCCATTCACAAAACGGGCAACCACAGTTTGAAAGACTGCCGGGAGGTCCAAAACCTTGCTGAGCGCTACAACAAGCGCCGAGAAGAATCTCGTTTCCGACAGGGGGAAGGAAAGCAAAAAGTTGACGAAGCTCCGGCAGAAGAGGAGTTGGGGTTCCAGGATTCCAAAAAGGTCCTAAAGGCCGTCTACACCTCCGTCGACGATGATTCTGACGTCTCTGACAACGAGCGTCGGAAGACCATGAACACCATTTTTGGTGGATCATGGGATATCACCTCCCGTCACGTCATCAAGACTATGCGTCGGGATATGGCCGCTGTAGCTCCTACAGTCAGGCCGGAACCTCACCAAAAGTGGATGGACACAACCATCACTTTTGATGCTTCGGATTGTCCCCGGAGCATGGTTGGAGCAGGACAGTTACACTTGATGGTATCTCCTACCATCAACAACATCCAGCTCCACCATGTCATGGTAGACGGAGGTTCGGGGCTTAACCTCATCAGCTTCGAAGCTTTCACTAAGCTTCAGCTCCGACCTTCGGATCTCCACCCCTCTCGACCTTTCTCCGGAGTAGGTCCGGGGGCCATCACCCCACTCGGAGCTATTACTCTCCCTGTTACCTTCGGGGCACGGGAGAAGTACCGCACCGAGAAGTTGGTCTTCGATGTCGCGCAGATCAACTTACCCTTCAATGCCATCTTGGGTAGACCTGCCCTGTACAAATTCATGGCGGCTGCTCATTATGGCTATCTGGTGTTGAAGATGCCAACGCCAGTAGGCGTTCTCCGGGTCCGCGGAGATCGCACTGCCGGAGTAACTGCACTGGAAGAGCTCCATGCGCTCACCACGGCACAAGAGGAGGACTCTAGGCAGGAGCAAGCTCCAAAACCCCCGAGCATTCGTCAACGAGGCTCGACTTCTGCACCTCGAGTGCAGCCAAGCGGCGACACCGACATTCCCGTCAAAGTCGTCCAAATTGGTTCCGATGCCGCTCAAACCACCCGTATATCGGGAGGATTGAACGACAAATAGGAACTCGCGCTCATCACTTTCCTCCGGGCTAACGTCGATGTGTTTGCTTGGCAACCGTCACAAATGCCTAGGATCCCTAGGGAAGTGATTGAGCCCAATCTGAAGATCTACCCCGATGCTCGGCCTGTGCATCAGAAGCCTCGGAAGCAATACGTAGAGCGACAGAACTTCATCCGACAAGAAGTAAAGAAGTTGCTCGAAGCCGGATTCATCTGAGAAGTCTTCCATCCAAAATGGCTGGCGAACCCAGTCGTTGTGCCTAGGGCCGGTGGGAAGCTTCGGATGTGCATCGACTACACCACACTAAATAAGGCATGTCCAAAAGATCCATTCCCGCTACCTACAATAGATCAGATAGTGGATTCCACCTCCGGGTGTGAATTACTGTGTTTCCTAGATGCATATTCCGGATATCATCAAATCAGGATGTCTAGGGAAGATGAAGAGCATACTTCATTCATCACAGTAGATGGATTATATTGTTACACAACCATGCCCTTTGGTCTCAAGAATGCAGCTTCAACTTTTGTACGAGCTATGTACAAAACTTTTGAAGAACTCATTAGAGACATAGTGGAAGTGTACGTCGATGACATCGTGGTCAAGGTCAGGCTGTCTTCGACAAGCTGCGGGCCACCCGCACAAAGCTAAACCCAGACAAGTGTGTCTTCGGGGTTAGCTCCGGAAAACTTCTTGGTTTCCTGGTAAGTCACCGGGGCATAGAAGCTAATCCAGCGAAGATTAAGGCCATTGAAGACATGCGACCACCAACCCGCATCAAAGACGTCCAAAAGTTGACTGGATGTCTAGCAGCCCTCAGCCGGTTCATTTCAAGACTGGCGGAACGGGCACTCCCCTTCTTCAAGTTATTGAGGAAGTCCGGACCATTCCAATGGTCCGAAGAAGCAGAGAAGGCATTCCAGGAGCTGAAACAGTTCCTCACCACCCTACCAATTCTGGTAGCTCCGAAACCTGGTGAGCCTTTGTTGCTTTATATTTCAGCTACTGACGAAGTCGTCAGTATGGTTCTGTTGCGGAGAGACCAGGACTACCCCACACTCAGGAATACAGACCCCTTCGGGAAGGTCCGGAGGTTCCTGAAAGCGAGTCTGGGTCCCAGCTCCCAGATTCGAATCCACAAGAAGTCGCTTCAAGAGACCTAGACCCCTCCGGGAGGGTCCAGGTCATTTCTGAAGAAGCTCCGGGTTCCTCCAGTCGGAACCCGGAGGTCCCTGAAGAAAATCCGGACTCCTCCGAGAGGATCCGGGTCAGTGAAGAGGAAGCTCCGGACCCCTCCGGGAGGGTCCGGACCATTCAACGCCCAGTGTACTTCATTAGTGAAGGACTACATGATGCCAAGACTCGATACCTAGAGGTGCATAAGTTGCTCTATGCAGTTCTTATTGCCTCCAGGAAGCTTTGCCATTACTTCCAAGCTCACAAAGTCTCAGTGGTGACTTCTTACCCACTTCGAGCAATTTTGCATAATCCCAATTCAATTGGGAATATTGCAAAATGGGCAGCGGAATTGGCTGAATTTGATCTTGAATTTATTTCAAGGCAAGCAGTCAAGAGTCAAGCATTGGCAGATTTTGTGGTAGAATGGACTCCCTCTCCATCAAATCCTGGGGGCCCCAGTGAGCAGAAGACGGAGCATCAAGCTACAACCTTCACCGAGCCTCACTGGACCCTCTACTTCGACGGCTCCATGCAGAAGCAGGGGGCCGGAGCTGGAATCCTTCTCCTCGCACCGACTGGGGAGAAGGTGAAATACATGGTACACCTTGAATTCAAGGCAACCAACAACATGGCAGAGTATGAAGCACTCATCTACGGACTAAAGGTGGCACTGTCATATGGTGTCAAGCAATTGCTGGTCAATGGAGATTCACAACTCATCATTAAGCAGGTGAAGGGTGAATGCTCCTGCAATAATCTCCAGCTAACTGCCTACCTCCTCGAAGTCCAGAGGCTTCAGAAGGACTTTGAAGTCCTAGATCTCCACCATGTTCAGCGTGCCCACAACGCTGAAGCCGACGAACTCTCGACAAAAGCGTCAACCAGAGCTTCGGCTCCTGATGGAACTTTTGTCCGGAGATTGTCAAAACCCACAGCTCAGCCTGGCGAACTGAGCGAAGGGGGCGAGATCAGCATCCCGAAGCTGACGGTCCCGATGGCCCTGTTACCATGGCAGCCATCAAGGGTCGTAGGTGCTGCCAGAAGCTCCGAGCTACCCAGCACGCAAGACTCAAATGCTCAAGTTAGTTCCGATGCATGGATCTCAGAGATCCGGAACTACTTGAAAGACAACATCCTTCCTGATGATGATGTATCCGCTGACCGGGTAGTTAGATTGGCTAAAAGATACACGTTGGTAGAAGGGGATCTCTACCGGCGTGGTGCCAACGGCATCCTAATGCGGTGCATCACAAGGGAAGAAGGCTGCAAGCTCCTCGCAGAAATCCATGGAGGCGAGTGTGGGAACCACGCGTCTTCCCTCACGTTGGTTGGTAAAGCCTTTCGGCATGGCTTCTACTGGCCTATAGCACTCCAGGATGCAACTGAGCTGGTGAAGAAATGCGAAGCATGTCAATTTCATGCAAAGCAAATTCACACTCCGGCTCAGCCCTTACAAATGGTACCTCCTACATGGCCCTTCGCTGTGTGGGGGATGGACATCTTGGGACCTTTCCCAAGAGCCGTCGGAGGTTACAAGTTCCTGTACGTCGCCATTGACAAGTTCACCAAGTGGCCGGAAGCAACTCCAGTTGTGACAATCAACAGGCAATCTGCTATCAATTTTCTGCAGTCCATTGTATGCAGATTTGGAGTCCCAAACAAAATCATCACTGATAATGGGACCCAATTCATAAGCTCCGCATTCCAAGGATATTGCAAAGACCTCGGCATACAAGTTTGCTATGCCTCCGTAGCTCATCCAGCCAGCAATGGCCAAGCCGAGAGAGCAAATGCTGAAATCCTTAAAGGACTTAAAACGCGCACTTATGAGCGTTTGAAAAAACATGGAGCCAACTGGATTGAAGAGCTTCCGCCCACTCTATGGGCCAACAGGACATCTCCAAACCGGTCAACCGGAGAGACACCGTTCTTTCTGGTGTACGGAGCTGAAGCAATCCTTCCTCCGGAAATCACCTTGGGTTCACTCCGGGTCCGGACCTTCGACGAAGCCGCGCAGGACCAGCTCCGGCATGAAGACCTAGACCTCCTTGAGGAGGGAAGGTGCCAAGCAGCTGTTCGGAATGCCCGATATCGTCAAGCTCTACGGCGTTATCATCAGCGGCATGTACACAACCGACAGCTCGAGGAAGGCGATCTGGTGCTACGGAGAATACAATCCAGAGAAGGGTTAAACAAACTCTCCCCCGGCTGGAAGGGACCCTTCCGAGTGATTAAAGTATCCCACCCCGGAAGCGTTCGCTTGGCTACCGAGGATGGGACACCTCTCCCAAATCCTTGGAACATCGAGCACCTCCGTAAGTTCTACACTTAATACCACGGAGGTGAGTCTTGAGTAACTTGAGATGTATGTTATAGAGTCATTGTACAGAGTCGGGTAGTTCCTCCGGGAGAGCAGCCAGACCTTTCCCGAAAGGTCCGCAAAGTTCATGCAACGCTTGTCACAGTCTCAGGACTAAAAGTGTCGCTAACTACCCTGGGTCAAACGAGAAATGAAACACCCTTAGCCTGGTTCCGTACCCTAAGAGTGTACTTGTTTCCCCTGTACCCCGGACCTATAATGAAAGACATTTTCATGTGAAATAGACTCCACGCGCATTTATTTTGTACAGGCTCAACATTTTTATTTTTCTCTTTCTTGTCTATAACAAAGACGTGCAACTCTTAAGAAATTTTAGTTCGACCGGTTTATATATGATTCGAGTTGTATTGTCAATTCTTTTGGATTCAAATATTGTTCATGGCCAACTCGCCTGAAAGCCGCCAAGCCAATCTAGGGCTGGAGTGTGCTATCGACTTAGCCTGGTCAAGCACCCTAAGTACGCCACTCTACCTACACCCCGGCAGGCCGAAGTAAGGCGGGTCCGTGTACAGTTGGATCTAGAAGAAAAGATAACACATTCGGTTGTATTTAGAATCGCGTTTGACTTAAAATCTTCTTGAGAGTCATAAGCCGCGACGAAGTTATAGACAAGAAACAAATTTTACTATTTTTCTTGGCTTAAGTGTGCAGGAAAAATAAAATCTACATTGATGGAGAAAAGCCGGAGCTAACTAAGCTCCAAATCCCCTAAGGGGGCCGGCCGTCGACGCCGAATAAAAGATGGTGAGAAGACCCCGTAAATGGAGTCTGCTGCCAACAAACTGAGTGTTGGCAAATGTCCCTGCCGGAGCTGCTAAGCTCCAACACCCCGGAGGGTTAACTATCAATGCTCTACGCGTTGATAGAGACTATTGCCGGAGCTACTAAGCTCCAGCGATAGACAATGCCGGAGCTTCTAAGCTCCGACAACCTCAGGGGGCCTTCACTATCGAAGACTTCGAACCTAAATTCTACAAGTTCGAAGCAAAAGAGTCTTCAACAATGCACAATATCCTCTTGGTACATGTTCACAATCAAATTGTGTACATCTACCAGGGGGCCAAGTGAAGATAAAAGTGTTGAAGACAAAAATTGAAATTCAGAAAAATTTTGGGGATTTCATTTATCTGGAGACAAGGGATTACATCTGGAGACAAGGGATTACAAAATTGAGGAAGAAGAAGAGAAAATACAAGTGAGAACTATAGAGATGGTCCTAGACCCTATGGAAGAATTGGGCGACCTTTTGGGCAACCTCCGATACGTTGGCTTGGGTAGCTTCGCCTTCTCCTTCGACGGGACCTTCAAGCATCGGGTCCAGAGGAAATTGGGAGTTCCGGCTGGTGTAGCACGTCAGCACATACTCTGCGATGTTCTTCACCAGGGATTGCCCCCCAACCTCCAGTTGGTCTGCGATGACATCGTCCACCTTGGAGAGCTTGCTACCTACTGTGCTCAACGCCTGCAACGCTAGGTCCGGCTCCGACTCCGGATCATCCGGGCGCACGGGGCTGAAACCCATCGGTGTCAGCGCGTCATTGGCCTTGCCCAGAAACTCCCAAATCTGTAGGGAGTCCGTAGTCCTCAAGCCCTTCATCTCTTCCACGGATCTCCTGGCCGCCGTCAGTTCGGAATTCTCACGGGCGAGGCGCTCAACTTCTTTGGCGTTTTGCTGAATCTTTTCAGCAACCAGCCTTTCGAGTTTTCCGAGCTCCTCCTCCCGGAGGTGGATCTGGTTCCGGCGGTCAACTAGGTCCTTCTCCCTACCCCTCACTTTCTTCTCCCGGGCAGCAAGGGCACACTCTTGTTCGTAGAGTTCCTGCCCTCGCACCCAGGTCTTCTCCTCTTCCTCTTGGCAGCGCTCTTCCAATTTCTTGGCGCGCTCCTCGAGGCCCTTGTCAGCCAGAGCTATTTTCTCGGCGAGCTCCTCTTCCCTCCTCAGGACATCATCCCGCAGCTCAAGGAGTTTCTGCTCTTCATCCTCGAGCCATTTCTCCCTCTCTTCAAGTGCCTCTCGGCGCTTGATGAGTGCAGTGTTGATGGCCTCAAGCTGCTCATGGCGTGCATTGGCCGCATTATTGGCTGCTTTGGCCTGATCGTAGATCTCCCGGGATTGAGCGTCGAGGGCACGAGTCATACTCTCCCTGTCATCTAGCAACTTGCCCGAGTACTCCAGGCGGATCTTCTCCTGTTTGATCCACTCCTTGTCATCCGCTAGCCTCGACTGCGCCAGCTTGGTCTCGAAGTAGAGCCGGTTACGCCACCGCCTAAGGGTTTGGTGCTCCTCTTCAAGAGCCTTGCTGTCGTGGAAGAAGGCCAATTGGACTTGACGCAGACTGGAACATGCGTTGTCAATAGAAAGTGACAACGGGATGGGTTCCGGACCTGCTGGGATCTCCTCCGCTGGTTCCAGCGGGTCTTCAGATACAAAAATTGGGTCCCACTCCACGAGAGTGGACCCCTGAGTTTCCAAGGCACTAGGGCCGTCCTCCGGGATGGCCTCAGTCGCCATCGAAGAAGGCCCCGCCGCCAAGTCTTTGTTCACCCCCTCAGGCAGGGGGCCAGCGACTTCGCTTGGGCACTCCGGCTCGGCCGCAGGTACCTCCGACGTCGTCGCTTCCGGAGAAGGAGCCGCTACTGGCTCTAGTCTGGGTACCTCTTCCGAGGGAGGCTCGAGCTCCGTCACCTCTTCAACAACTGGCTCAGGAGCCGGAAGATCTTCAACTTCGACCGGCCCTGTGATCGGAGCTCCGACAATGACCAGCTCAGCAGCTGGTGCTTCGGAGGTAGCCGGCCCAACTGCCAAAACTACCTCGGTTTCCGGTTCACATGCCAGGGCTTCAACCACCTCCGGCTCAACCGTCGGGGCTTCGACACTTTCCGGCTCAGAGGCCGGGATTACTACTTCCTCCGGCTCAACAGCCGGAGCTTCCATCATTGCAGCACCAGGACCCGGAGCTTCAACCTCCGAGACAAGTGCCACTGGCACATCTTCACTTTCGTGGTCCGGCGCTACCACGGGAACTTCTGGGGATGAGTCGAGGTCCATGACCACGACAGCCGGCGCCGGAGCTGTCGCAGCTTCAGCCACCACTTGGGGCGGCACCGGGACAGGAGCAGAAGCTCCCACCCTCACGGCCTCAGACACTGTGGCTAGGGATGGAGCCTCACTCTCCTTCTTGGGGACGCTGCAGATGATGAACGAAGAAAATTAACAAACAATTGCTACAATTAAAATAATTGTCCAAGGTAGAGATTAAAAATTACCTTGGGAGGCTTCCGCACCAGCTTGCATGGAACCTTTTTCCCGGGCATTCTGGGTTGGCCATAGTCGGCGTAGAAGCTCCGAAAGGCCCCCCGGAACTTGTCGCAGCCACGGGCGTTTCCCGGGTCGAGGCTCTCCTCGATCGGGAGGAACCCCTGGACCTGGAGGCCTCCACCGGCCCAGGTGCCGGAGTCGCGCGCCTGGAGCTAACACCCTGGGAGGATCCCACCGCGGGAACAGAGGCGCTCCGGGAGGACCCCACTGCAGGAACGGTCTCGTTCCGGGAGGACCCCATTACGGGGATAGTCGCCACGGTGGTAGAAGACCTTCCCCTCCGGGGAGAAGGAACCGAGGCGGAAGTAGCGGGCCTGACGGACCTTCCGTTGGCATGCTGCAGCTTCCTCTTCCGGCTCTCTGGTTCATCCGCCAGCTCCTTGCCCTTGCCGACGACCTCGACCCTTGGCTTTGGGGCAGGAACAGAGCCATCTTCGGGCATTCCGGGGATCGCCACCCGAGTGGTTGATCTTCTCTCGACGACACCAAGGTCGTCAAGTACGGGCATCTTTCGCCGGAGCTCCCTGTTGAACTCCACTTCCACGTTCAGAGGGAGGAAGGCCGACGGGGGAGTCAAGTCATCACCGTCGACGTCGATGCCGTGCTGGAATTTCTTGAGGTGGAACTCCAAGGTTTTCCCCACCATTTTGGACTTCAACCTGGTCTCGACCCGGTCGTCGTCCATCACGCTGTTGAGGGCCCAAGCGAGTTTCTCCCTCCTCTTCAGCGGCGCCCACCTGTTGACCAGAAAATTGCAAAATACCGCCTGAGGAGTCAATCCTCCCTCCACGCATTGGCGGATCCTGGTCAAAGCAGGGGTGAAAGCTTCCGCCAGCACCGGAGCTTCACTCCAGATCGTCGTGTCGATGCCGGGCAGACTATCGGGCAGCTCCAGCCTCTCGTGCTCCTCCACCCTGACGACTATCCAGTCTTTCTTCCAGTCATCCCACTTCCCAGAAGGAAACGACCGGAGGTACTTGAATGGGCACTCTTGCGCTTCACAAAGTAGTAGAAGCC
The DNA here is from genome assembly GCA_036927565.1 of Tuctoria greenei. Taxonomy (NCBI): domain Eukaryota; kingdom Viridiplantae; phylum Streptophyta; class Magnoliopsida; order Poales; family Poaceae; genus Tuctoria; species Tuctoria greenei. Next base: position 257,882,930 of record JAYESD010000001.1, on the reverse strand, counting down.
AAGGTACTCACTGCTCCGGCCGGTGGTGTGGACGGTGAAGAAGGTCCGGAAGAGTTCAATGCAGGGGGGGATGCCCACCCACATCTCACAGAAGTGGACGAAGATAGACACGAGGAGAATGGAGTGAGGGCCAAGGTGGTATAACTGCAGACCATAGAAGTCTAACAACATCAAGAAAAAGGAAGAAAAAGGCGGGATCAATCCCACCATGGCGTACGAGGAAAAGTACACCATTTCGCCGGCGTTCTCCTTCTCGAAGGGGAGCTCTCCGCCGGCACGGACTGAGCGGTTGAAGAAGTCCGAGGACCACCCCATGAGGGCCCGGACCTTCTTCAAATCGCCGTCAGTCTTCAAGCGACTCTCGCGGAGACCCAACTCCATCGCGGCACGGCTAGGCAAGAGAAGAAGAGCGAAGCACGAGTTGGGAGTTTGAGCGCAAGATCAAATGAGAGGTGTAAAGAACTCCCGACGGTGCGCGCTTTCCTTCTTATGTAAGCCCTCGCAACGCTTGGATGGAAATCGCAAGGAAAGTCGAAGATACCATTCAAAAATTTCACCCTGCCGATGACAAGAGGGCCCGGGACCACCCCGACGATCAAGTCGAGGCTCTTACCCAGGCGAATGGTTGTCATCACGAGGCGGGAAACCCAAAGGCGGCGGCCTGACAAGGCGCGCGGAACCGATACAATTTTCGTATCGGGAACCGGCAACCTTCAATTGCGTGAGATCCGCACGTCAAAGATCTCATCTGCCGCACGAGGTGCGCCACGTGGCGGGGATCTAACTATAAATCCCCACCAACGGCACCTTCAAAGACCCTTGAAGACTCAGTTCAAGATTCGCGAGGATGGACCCACCTCCAGCGGAATGACTTCACCCCAGTGATCTTCCCCGGAGGTAGGTCTAGGGGGCCACTGTCGGTACCCTAGAAACCGTACACCCCTTGAGGTTACAAAGATCTCAAAGGAAAGTCATCTACTTGGTTTGAAGACCCTCGGAGGCCCACATGTCAGACATAACCGGACCCGCTTCTCCAACATGGTTAATCCCTGGGTCGCCACGTGTACTACCAAATCGGAGCTACCGCCCATAAGGGGGAAGCTCCGGGCCATGTACCGGAACGACACCTCCGGACTTAACCCCAGACCGAGAGAAGCTCCGGACCTGACACGTGTCTGGTAGCCCCGGAGCTACCTGTTTCCCCCAGCAAGCTCCGAAGCTACCACGTGTCCCATCGTCGGATCTTCAGCCTCTAATCTCCGGAAGACCACGCAACGGCTCCGGATCTTCAAAGGAGAGCCAAGGACTTCAAAACCCGATTAAGTGTCATTAATACCATATTAATGACACTTAAACAGACGATCTTAACACCAGTAACGGTGCTGTCAAAGCCCGTTACAGGGTCATTAAGAGCAATTAAACGTGTATCAATAGTAGTAACCGCCGGGGCCACATGTCGGGCCAGGCTAATTTGTAACGACCTGTTTTGTACTATAAAAGGACAGGCCGACGACACGTTAAGGGGCTAGACACACGCCATGGACGCTCAACACAAGCTCAAACAGCTAATACAACACCAACACCTCCGTGGAGTAGGGTATTACGCTCAGGCGGCCCGAACCACGTAAACTCTTGTGTCTCTTGTGTCAATTCCTACTCACCTTCTTGAATCTCCGCGCGCCCATACCGAACATCAAACTCCTCTATCACTTTAGCAGTGTAGGGAGATCTGCTGGTTCCAAACCATCGACAGAAACTTTTGCTCCCGCAACTAGACTTGAATCTATTCGCATTCTTTTAGCCTACTCTACTCACCGCGATTTCAAGTTATATCAAATGGATGTGAAAAGTGCCTTCCTCAACGGTTCGATCAAGGAGAAGGTGTATGTAGAGCAATCACCCAGATTCAAAGACAATGAGTATCTTAACCATGTCTTTAAGTTACACAAAGCTCTTTACGGCCTCAAACAAGCTCCTAAAGCTTGGTATTAATGCCTTAGAGATTTTCTCATAAAGAATGGTTTTAAAATTAGAAAAGCTGATTATACCCTCTTTACTAAGCATGTTGATTATGATCTCTTTATATGCCAAATATATGTCCACGACATTATATTTGGTTCTACTAACAAATCTTATTGTGATGAGTTTAGCAAGATTATGACTGATAGGTTTGAGATGTCAATGATGTGGGAGTCAAAGTTCTTCCTTGGATTCCAAGTCAAACAACTCAAGGAAGGCACCTTCATATGTCGAACGAAGTACACTCAAGATATTCTCAAGAAGTTTGACATGGACAAGGCCAAACCCTAAAAACACCAATGGTGACAAATGGGCATCTCGACCTAAACCAAGATGGACTAAACATGGACCAAAAGGTATATCGCTCCATGATTGGCTCCTTACTCTACCTTTGTGCATCTAAACCTGATATTATTCTTAGTGTATGATTATGTGCAAGATTTCAAGACGCATCCAAGGAATGCGATTTGACCGCCGCTAAGAGAATCTTGCGTTATTCAGTTCACACACCTAACCTCGGGCTTTGGTATCCAAAAGGGTCGAAGATCAATCTCATCGGATATTCCAATATGTATTATGCCGGATGTAAGTTAGATAGAAAAGGCACCTCCGAAACTTGCCAATTATTGGGTAGGTCCCTAGTATCTTGGTCATCCAAGAAATAAAACTCCATTGCCCTATTTACAGCGGAAGCGGAGTATGTTGTAGCCGGAAGTTGTTGTGCACAACTTCTTTGTACGTGACAAACTCTAAGGGATGGTCTCAATATGAACCATATTTCACTCCTATGTTACAATGAGAGTGCCATTAAGATTGCCCATAACCCCGTCGAGCACTCTATGACCAAACACATAGATATTCGGCACAACTACTTGATAGATCATTCTATAAAGGGAGATATAATCATTTATCATGTTAGAACCAAAGAACAACTAACTAACATTTTCACCAAGCCACTAGATGAAAAACGCATTTGTGAACTTAGCAGTGAGCTAAATATCCTAGATTCTTGAAATGTGGCTTGAGATGTTGCACATCTGAAATGCTCTAGCTAGGATTTTCAAAAACTTGCATGCTTCTGAAGACTCACCTCCCTCAAGTTTCCTCAAACTATTTTACCATATATTGCCTTTTTGGATTCTCAGTCATTATTTGAATGTTGATTGCTTTACTAGCGAAAATCCATCAAGGTTATTTGTGAAAACTAGTCCTCTAATGTCTCCACACTTATGTGTTGCTATATATGTATCTCTCTAAGAGAAACACAGTGTTTCTGTTAAGGGAAGTCAGACTTGTTTAACCTCTAGGTCTGGACATGTCTGATGGGGTTTTGAATCGTCAGTTTTGTTGCTTGACGGACTTGTTCGACAGGGCCTCGGACATGTCTGACGAGGGTTTTGTCTGAGCCCTTTAAGTCCGACAGTTTCTCTCTCTTTTCCCCATTCTACGCACTCACCTCAAATCCTCATCTGAATCCTTGGCGATTTTCTCTCCTCCCTTGAGTGGAACTTGAAGAAGATCTTGGTGACCACTTCTCCAAGTTGGAGAATCAAGCCCTAGCTTGATTCCCCCTCTTTTGAAGTTCTTCCCAGAGTTTTTCCTCCCCTCAAGGTACTCATTGTTTATTTTTCCCCATTTCTTTGATTCTTGTTGCAAATCGTTGCATGCAACTCTAGAATAATGTTGTAAGGACCTTGATCTTAGTCTTTGCAAAGTATTGTGCCAGTAGCACTTGATTTGAATGATTTTTGCAATTGCTAGGGTTAAAACTGTCAAGCTTGGACATGTCCGACCTGTGTCTCGGACAATTCCGAGGCACATCCAACAAGTATGTGTGTTTCCTTCATATATATCCGACCTACTCAGACATATCCGACTGGAACTTCGAACTTATCTGAGTTCACACAGTTTCTAACTTAAACTTTGCAAAATCTTCAACCATTTGCTTCAACAACTTTGCAAACTCTCCTAACCATTTCTTATCACTCTCAGATCATGGTCGGAAGCTCACACAAAGAGAGGAGGTCAAAGAAGAGACAAGATCGTGATGAGACACCCCTTGCCCTTTAACAACAAAAAGGGCACCAAGGAGTACTACTTTGATGATTCGAGGCCAATGACAAGGTCAAGCCAGTGGTTCAGGGGAGCAGCCCCTGAGGAAGAGATTGGCCCTCTTGTTGTCATCGCTCCATCGGGTGACACAAGAAGAGGAAATCAAAGGATGAAATATTGGAGAAACATTGAGGAAGAAGGCGAATAATGGGACATGCCATGCTATGCCTCAAAGAAGGTTGCTAGTGATCAAAGTTTTTGTAGTCACTTCCACATGGATTACTACCGCTCAATGCTCATGACCAAGAGAAACCCGGTGATTGAAATGCAATGGATTGACTGGAATGCCTTGACGGCCAAGCAAATCTCACTTTTTAATGAAGTGATGGATGCTCATGAGTCTCACAATGTCAAGAGTCTCATGGGGACCCAATACCCATGGAACATTGAAGTAATCCTCCAGTTCTTTGCCACTATCTTATACAATTTAGATAAGATGTGGATGACCCACGGAGAGAGGTACTCTGTGGCCTATGAGGAGTTCACTCAGATTTTGGGCCTCCACCGGACCCTCTGGTATGAGGACCAGATCCATGAGGAAGACATTCTTCAGCTCGATGAGATCCTCAACTTCTACAACCACAACCTTGGAAGGAACCCTCCTCTCACTCATGGGCTCCTTCCCTTCTTCCAAGTGATGAATCGCATCACTAGGAAGATGTTGTCACCTAAGGACGGGGACGCCAACCGCTTGAACTCCAACTCCATAAACCTCCTCAAGTGGCTCTGTGGCAAAAACAAGTTCCACATTTTCGACTACATTTATGAGGAGATTTACCTTTATGAGAACGCTGCTTTGTCCTGCTGTTATGCTCCTTACATTATGAAGATGATTGAGCAAGTTACTCAAAAGAAGTTTGTGAACGATGTGCCTCACCATCGCCTTGTCCTGCAGATGCCTTGGGCGGCTCTTCGTCCTTTGAGGACCGCCAGGGCACCTCCTTCCGAGTCAGGCTTCACTGGTCATCGCCGAGGCTCACCCCCTCCTGTTCCTTAGCAGCCATCCTGCACCTTTGGCATCTTCAAGATGTTGAAGAGTATCTTCACCGCCTGCCAGTCAGCTCAGATCAACGCTGAGAAGGCGAAGAAGATATCCAATAGGAACCAGTGTGACCTTGCGGTGATCTGGGAGCACTTGTGGCTTCCCGCTTGGGGAGCTCCAGTCTTTGAGGACAACGAGGATGAGCCTCCTGTCGAGCTTTCGGACTTCACTGAGGAGGAGCGAGTTTTCTTCACTTCCAGCGCTTCTCTGGGCGCCCCTCCTCCTGCTGCAACTTCCTCTCCTTCGGATGGAGAAGGCGACTATGTCCACGAGGACTCCAATAATGACAAAGACAAAGATGAAGATGAGTAGTTATCTTTGGCTTTTCTCCTTTTTGGTGCTTTGATGCCAGGGGGGAAGTAGTAGTAGTAGTTTTCTCCTGGTTGTGTGTGTGTTGGAGAACAATAGACTTGTAATAATTTTAACTTGTTTAAGTTTATTGCACTTCTTATTGCTCCTTATGCCTTATTGCTTCCTGTTCCTCAATGTTAGTGCATTTAGAGCTGATTGTGCCTTATATTGCTTATATGTTGTGAATCTTGTGAATTATACCGATTCACGCCAAATCATATCATATATGCATCACAGACCATGACTTTGGACACTTTGCATATAGGCACCACACAAGTGTTAAGTGAGTATGAGATTATTCTCTTCGTCATATTCAATTGATCATACTCACTCAACACTTAAAATCATATTATTTATCTCTTAATCAAAAACTTTAATTGGTTGTCATCAACCACCAAAAAGGGGCAGATTGTAAGTACATCTAGGACCCTTGTGGGTATTGGATGATTAATGACAAACAATTAAAGAACTAATAAAATTGTTGAGATATTGCAGCAATTTAATATGAGGAAAGCTTTTATTGAAAATACTTGAAAAAGGAGAAAAAGCGTGGAAAAGGAAGGACTCGTAGAACTAAATTTTAAAACCTGATCGGACCAACCCACTGTAAATTAGCAGACTTGTCCGGCCTAACACCGAACTTGTCTTATGTATCTTTCTGTACGGGAACAGACTTGTCCGATATTAAACGAACTTGTCCGATGTACCTCTCTGTACCACAACGGACTAGTCCGTTCCTATGCGGGCTTTTCCAGTACTCTAGAGTTGACGCATCTTAACAACTCACCACCCTAGATAAATAAATAATAAAAGGTCAACCGCTGATCAGATCACTGACCGCACAAAGAGTCTTACACACTCTAAAGGAAAATAATAAAAGAAAGAATAATAACAATAAAAGATAGACAAAAAATATATATAATAATGATAATAAATGAAAAAATAATAATAAATAAAACAAAGAGAAAAAAGGGGACAATTAAAAGTCAATTGTGCCCAATGCTGTGGTCGCACCAAAGAACCTGACTGCACAAAAAGCAAAACCCACCACTGATCAAATAAAGAAAAAAAAAGAGGTCAACCGTGGCTAGGCTGCCGGTCACCAGGGAACCAAGTCCGCTCGGGACTCCTCCCGCGGGAGGGCGAGCGCCCCTAGTCTGCCGCACCTATAAAAAGGACCGCTGCACTGCCTTGCATAACCTAATAAGCCCCATGCCCCTATTCTGTTTCCCGTGAGCAACCGCTAGAAAAAGAAAAGCTAGAGTAGCAGTTAGGATAAAACCCTAGTGCTTTTGCTTGCACCGTAAGCCCTGCCACAGTGAGAAAATTAAAAACTACCGTCGCCGCTACTCTTTGGTTGTGAGCCACAGTACAGAGAGGAAAAATGCCAGTCGTCAAAAAGAAAAGGAGGAGAAGAAAGAGAAGGAAGAGGAGGAGAAGAAAGGTAGAAAAAGGAGGATCAAGCAAGATCACAACTCTTTGACGTTAAAGTTCTTCTACGTCTTGTCACCGATTTGTCGTCAACTGATCTAGATGTCAAGTTTCACGCGTTACACCTAATCCTCGACCATTGAACAAATAGATTCACGGTAACTATCCTAAATTCAACATTCCACGTCAATTCTGGTCCCAATCTTGAATTAAATCATGCCCTAGATGGGAAGTTTGCAAAACCCTGGACATAGCTGACTTGTCCGGTTCAATGCGGACTGTTGCTATCACGTGTCATGTGGCGTGGGACCTGCCTCCCTCCTAAGGATGGCTCTGATGCTTTCATGTGCCCCGCAGTGCCGGACCAAGAAGGACCACGTAGCAATGGCACAAGAGCATGTCATCGTTTCTACCATCCAAGTAAAAAGTTGAAGCAACAATGCGGGAAGTGATGGTGGCCCCACCTCCGAGATCAAAGCCTCACCCTGATGTGGGATCGATGGCCACTATTGGTACCCTGCGGACAAGGTACCCCTTTGTACCAGAAAGAGAAGCGCATCTACCCCCTTAAAAGCAATCTCGCCCTCGAGATTCAGACGAATTAGTGAAGTGATGGAAAACTCTGTCTTGATTGTCTTAATACTTCCACATTGCTTTGTCTGGGGTAGCGAGTCTTCGTTGTGTCCATCTTCCATTGAAGTAGAGGTTGAACGAGATAGGAAAGAGAGATAGAAGGAATCCCCAACTATATGCATGCATCAAGGTGTATGATCCTAAATAATGCATTATTTTATATAATGGATGGGGATGTTGGTAAATTCCAAAGTGTTCCACAACTCACATCCAAGCACAACAAATATACAAGCAAGCAATCATACAATCATCACACCGAACCTAAGCAACCACACTAACAAAAACTAAGCATTTATTACACAATTATTCAAGGGTAGTTCTAAATCCTAATTACGAGATAAAACATTATTGTAACTACAAAATGGCGAAGGTATCTTATTTTGCAAAGGCGAGCTAGAGACGAGGTTGAAGTGGCAATCTAGGTGGGGGCTTAGAAATTAATTTGGCTTGTTGGATCTTCACAAGCGGTCAGGTCTTCACGAGCAGCTCTCCAAGAAGGTGACGTGCTTCACATGAACTTTAGTCATTTGGAAACATGCAAACTTTGACTCTCCCTTCATCACTTCCAGCACTTAGTACTTTCTTGACGTAGAAACCCGAGTACGTGTTGGCGCCGACCTAGAAGAGAAAGGCTCTATGTTCTTGTGTTCAATGTCCTCCTTCAGCTCCGATGTATAAAACTCTTCGGCTAGTGGCTCATCTTATAAGTTGGTTGTTCAAGGTCTCTGTGTTCTAGTACAAGACGTCTACATGAAATGAAAATTGTAGCAGCAAGAAGAGACAAGAAAAGGGAATGCGACAATGGGAAAGGGGCAGACAAATCAACGCAACAGCAAGAAAAAGTCACACATGTAAATAAGAAAATATTTAGTGGAGAGTGTGTTAAAATATAGCAGCAAGGAGGAAGGGAAGACAGCGGGTGTGTACCAGCAAAAGAGGGGGAAAAGAAGAGAGAATGCTGCAACAAAGCAAGAAACGAATAATCAAGAGAACGCAGTTGCAAAGCATATACATTTTACAAGAAAATATTAGTAGAGAAAGTGTGTAAATACAGCAGCAAAACATATACATGTTTAGAAAGAAAATATTTAGCAGAAAAAGCATCGAACACAGCAGCAAAGCATGTTTAAAAGTGGCTGAATCGGCAAAATGAAATTTTGCAGCAAAGCAATTTGAAAAATAGCTTTTAGAAAATAGTTTTTATGTGTTTTGTGATGTCCATTCTATCTAAGCTTGCGTTCTACGGTCAAACGTTGCTCTGATACCAATTCGTGATACTCAGTTTCGAAAATGAACCAAGTGCAGTGTATGTGTGTCCAGGATGTTCATCACACATACATGAGTGCATCACAAACAATATTCAGATAATAACCATGTTTCGAATAATAAATAGTACCTTATCACAATATCAAATAGTCTCGAATACAAGCTCTAATAACAATATTGCAGCGGATAAACTAATCACTAATGGACTCCATCTCTAAAGGCAATTTGACGATAACTGATGAGGACATCACTTCTATGGATACAAACAACACTCCATTGAACATACAAGATGCAATCAATAGAGTTCACATACAACAATTAATTTCAGAGGATACATGGAGAGGTTCAAGGATTAATTGGAGGAAGGTTTAGGGGCGTGGAGGACAAGAGAACACGTTTAAAGAAGATGGAAAATGAGCCCAACTCAGAATTGTGTCCAACTCGGAGTCCAATAGAAGTTCACACTAAAACGGATGTCCATGACGCATACGAGTCCGTTTTGTACGTTCTACATATGCACGGAAAGGGGATAAGATAAACTTTCTAATGCCGCTGGTAACATGTCAAAATACCTTCGGAGTCGACAGGAATCATCAAAACAAAATTGAGTTCAGAATCGGTCAGGGTGCTGCGCCACCGTATTAGGTCATTGGGCCTTGTATCAAGTCTACATATCTTATTTTCGTGTCTTAGGGTTAGGTTACGACCCAAACACCCCCTTGGACGTCCTACCACATATATATACTCCATAATAGCCACTATAAACAATTGGGTTTTGTTTAGATTAATCTGTTATACACAGTTTCGCCGTTCATCAATTTGTGAGACCCCAACTTAGCAATTCAGATTGCTTCTACCTTGTTCTTGCTTCTGTTCTCAATTGCACTTGTAGGTATTAGCCTTCTTTGCGAGGTCAAGCGTGTGCAGCACGGTTGATAACCAACGGAGCGGTAGTGTAGTGATTGCAGAGGTATTCAAGCTGCTCGAGTGCCGCGGAACATCAACGTCGAGATATCCACCTCAATCGACTTATCAATTACCTATCGGAAGATCGGGACTCATCCTTTTATCAATTGGTATAAGATTTCCAGGTTGCTCGTTAGGTAATTCATCTATACTTTAGATTTGTTTGTTTTTCATACCTAGAGTCCACAAAAAGACCACAAAAAACTTGTAGTTTAGTAGATCTATTCATCACTTTGTCCAAATCACCATTAAGCTTTTGCAACTTTGTTATTCAGTTTGGTTTTGTTGAGTTTGTGTTTATGGTTGAGTCATATTTCTAGTTTAGAGGTGTTTTTGGTCTTAGTTTGAGTTTTGCATTGTGTTGATTCATCCTTTTGAATCATGTCATCACGCCCAGATTAGATTCATCTCTATATACTTCGGTATTTTCATCATATCTCACTCATACAAACTCGGATTGTGGTGTTCTTGTACTTTCTGAAAATCTTAAGAAGTTTACTATAACTTTTGTATTCATTAGTTTCCATAAAATAGAGTTATCAATGTCGAAATTGCATTATATATTAATCTATTATTGGCCTAGAATTTTTGAATAATCTGTACTTCGGGGGAAATATCTCTTATTTTTCCGATCCAAAACAGGTCTTCCATATACTAAAATTAAAGAGGAGAGATAGATATATAATCTTGCTGTTGAAAGGTTTTATATTTGGAGCTTCTAAGTGTGCCTAATTGTCCTTGAAAGATTGAGCAGATAATCTGTAACAGACCTACGAGATATCTTTGGATGCTTTGCATTGTGTTCTTCTTTTGTAGCACATTCCAAAAAATAAAGAAAAAAAAAGGCAAGTGCAAAACAAGATAAATAATCCGCTCAAGAACAAAAAAGGAGAAAAAATAATAAAGAAAAATAGAAGTGCTTGCATCCTTTGTTTCCTCTGATTTTGTTACATGTCTTGGTAGCTTGAACTACTAGGAACACATTTAGACTAGCAACTTTCACAAGTACTTTGGACACTTATTCAACTTTACTATCTGATTTCATTGTTGCTAATCCTTTCTACATATAAAGTGCCATCCAAGTTACACCTTACTCTTGAGCAGAATCGATACACTTTTGCAATCATACCATGCTTTATTGGTTTCTTCATACCGTCCACCGTTTGCCACCTACAATGTCGGCAAGAACACTTGTAAGAGTGTGGTAAGTCGCTTGAGAGTGTGTGATTGCACTTCTAATTTGTCATTATCCTTTGTAGTTGATAGGGATAATATATTTTTTCGTTGTCTTCTGTTTTCTACTAACAATGTCATGTAAAAGCAAGAATCATGCATTATATGCTGAGATGATTGACATGATGAAGACGACAATGGAGTTGCTCATTAAAAATCAAACATCAACCAAGGTTTCACATGACATTCAGACCACCTTTACAACACCTTCCACAAGAAGTAATTACATTCTCCCATCTCTTCCTTCTTATGAAGGTTTCGGTTACGATGAATATATTGCTTGGGAAATAGAGTTGGATAAAAATTTTGGGCAATGGCATATGTGTGAGAGGAGAAAGATTAGAAATATTGCTAGTGCTTTAGCTGATTGTGCATTAACTTGGTGGGACAACTTAAGCGATTTAGAAAAAACCTCGAACGGGGAAAGATACAAAAATTCTTATGCGAGAAACTTTTGCTAATGTATCTGTCGGTACCCGGCATACCGAGTACCCTCGCGCACAGGCTAGAGCCGCCTAGGTACCTCGCCTCCCAGCAGAGGCGGGGTCCTAGGGCACCACATGTTCAAGAGACCCGGACCCATCAGCCAAAGATGGGAGGTCTAGGATATCCGCAAGAAACCGGTGGAGGAGCTCGGCACCCTATTTCGGAGACAAGCCCCCGGGCACGTGTCCGGCAGGTAAGGACCCCTCCTCCCCGTGGGACAGGGCTCTAGAGCTACCACGTGGACAGAGACATCAGATGGGCCACCTCCCGAATAGGTGGGCTCCGGCGCTGCCACCTGTCTCGCAAAGCGGGACCAAATCTCCATCGCGGAGGTGAGCTCCCAGCATCGACACGTGTCCAGGAGGACGAGGCCTAGCCATACCCGCAAAGGTGAGATCCCAAGCCGCCACGTGGCCTGCAAGGTGGGACCTGACCTCCGCCACAGAGGTGAGTTCCCGAGCTGCCACGTGGTTCGCAAGACGGGACCTGACCTCCCCTGCAGAGGTGAGCTCCCGAGCTGTCACATAGTCCAGCCACTTGTCCTGGACGGAGGGACATGGGAGTTAAGAGGACTGTCGGTGGTTTTGATCTGACAGATCTCCCGACACTACTAAAAGTGTTTGCGGAGTTTGAAGCTCGGTGTGGGCGCGCGGAGATTCAAGAAGGTGAAATGTAAAATGACACAGGAGACACAAATATTTACGTGGTTCGGGTCGCCTGAGCGTAATACCCTACTCCATGGGATGTGTTGGTGTTGTATTGGATGTATGAACTCAACTCAGGTGACGTGAGTTGAGTGCGCGTGTGAGCCGATTAGACCAGATCAGATGAGAGCAGGTCAGATCAGTCTCTCCCTCTATGTATCGTCGGCCTATCCTTTTATAGTATAAGGACAGGCCGTTACAAGTTGGCCTGGCCCAACATGTGGCCCCGACGGTTACTAATATTGATACACATTTGATGCGCTTAATTACCCTTAATGACCGAGTTACGGGCTTTTACAGCGCCGTTACTGGTAATAAGGGTCGTCCGATCGTGTGTCATTAACATAGTATTAATGACACTTAATCGGGTGTTGAAGTCCTTCATTCCCCTTTGAAGATCCGGAGCCATTGTGGAGTCTTCCGGTGGTTTGAGGCTGAAGATCCGACGGTTGGACACGTGGCAGCTCCGGAGCATACTGTGGGGAACAGATAGGTCCGGTGCCACCAGAGCGTGTCAGTTCCGGAGCTTCCCTCGGTCTGGGGTTAAGTCCTGGGGTGCCGTTATGGTACATAGCACAGAGCTTCCCCCTTGTGGGCGGTAGCTCCGGTTTGATGGTACACGTGGCGACCCTAGGACTAACCATGTTGGGGAAGCGGGTCCGGTTATGTCTGACATGTGGGCCTTCGAAGGTCTTCAAATCAAGTAGATGACATTTCCTTGAGATCTTTGCAATCTCAAGGGGTATACGGTACCCAGGGTACCGACAAGGACAGTGCGCCTTGTCCCCGTCAAGGACCCCACTTGTAAGGCGTCCGGCCTTGTCTATAAAAGGCCCGGACCGCCGCTGATACAAAGGGACAGACTCAAAATCCCCGATACACACACACACACACACACGCATACACACTCGCCAGCAATACAATCCACCATAGAGTAGGGTGTTACGTGCCTTGCGGGCCGAACCACGTGAAAAACATTGTCTCATAACTCCATCCGCTAGAACACTTGATTGAGGCCTAAGCCCCGTCGAACAAAGAACCTCCGCGGGCTGCTCCTTAGCAGATCCGGGGGAAGTGTCGCTCTAACACTTCGACCTTTGGCGCGCTAGGTAGGGGCTTTTTCCCTCAAAAAAGTGGTAGCGCTTTCACCACCATGGTGTTCATCAGGCCCGTGGAAGGCGGTTTTCGCGGTTGTCGTTCGGTGACCATATCCGTCACTCGAGCAGTGCTCTCTGGTCTGTCTCACCCCCGTGCAGGTACGGCTGGCCAAGATGGCACATCGAGACACGCCCTGGCTCAGTCGGCTCCACCGGCACCACCAACAGCAAGCCCAGAGAGCGCTTTGGTGGCAGCCAGAGCTCTCCTCCACCACCCACCATCGCTGAAAACCACTCAAGGTGCGGCTCAGCAGTGGGTTCAAGACATCGACCAGTTCGTCGTCGCAGCCATCAACTCCCCCAACAGGGGAAGGCGCCTCGTGTCGCTGTCGTGCACGCCGTCCGTCGACCGTCACACTGCCAACTCCCGCTCCTCCAAGCCTACGGGCGTTGTCCGGCTCCCCATGGAGGACTTCAGGGCTGATCTTGACCGTCGTCAAACTCACATGGACGGTCCTATCATCATTGAGCGGCAGCGAGAGAAGCGGTGCAACCTTGACGCTGAATATGGCCCTCAATGCCCTGTTCACGAGGCGTCCTCCGTCCAAGGTGCGCCACAGGTAAACCCTCTGCCACCTGACCAGGCGTATGTTGGCTTGACAGCTCCCCTTCAGTACTCAGTGCAGTAGGACATGCAGCAACAGTACTTGGCGCAGCCAGTACTATTGCAGCAATGCATGGCACAACGAGTGCCACAACCGCAGGTCCTGCAGGTGCCGCACGTCGTGCAGCTGACCCCCTTAGGGTATGCTGCCCCATATGCCTCCCCGACGAGGCCCATCGGAGGCTGCACAGTGTTGGCTCCGCACCTCCGTATCGCGATGTGGCCACACAAATTCCGCCCACATATGCCAGAGAGGTTCGACGCAAGCATCAACCCGACGGAGTTCCTGTAGATCTGTGACGCCCGGTTCTGAAAAATGAACCAAGCTAACGCATATGTGTGCCTAGGATGTTAATCACACATACACGAGTACAATCACAAAAGAGTATACAGAAAATTACCACAGGACAAGATTAATTAACCAAATTTTATTACACAAATCAGATTATCCTTGAATACAAGCTCTAATGAATATTAATGACAAGTTCAACTAATGCAGCAGGAATAAACCAATTAAGCAAACTAAACAGCTAGGCAGCATAAGCAAAAGGGTATAGCGCAGCTCCAATCAACACCACAGGCAAAGCTGACGGTAGACACGGCCTAGAACTCCGCATTATCACAATTAAACTCCCAATCCTGACCTGCAACTGTTGGGGGGGGGGGGTTGCAAGAGTGAGTAAATGTCGTACTCAGCAAGTGTGGAAAGTATGACATGTGGCTGATTCAAATGACGACAATAATAATGGCAAAGTGCTGAAAAGTACAGTAAAACATTTGAAAAGTAATATCTTATATATATGTGAAGTAATCCCATCATAATCAAAAGTAATACCATAATACCAATCTGAATTCATTACCATCATCAATAATTTCCAGATTTCACCATTGCCAATAACCATATTCAATACCAGAAATTATTCCATAACCATAATACCAACCATAACCATCCCAAATACCATCCCAATACCGAGTACCCTCTAATCATGGAAGTTTTCCAGGTGCTCATAACCGGGAGCACGGCTATCATGATAGTTTTATTAGACTCTGCAGAGTTTGTACCTCTTTACCCACGTGTTTGCGATTTCATCACCCGTCGGCGACTAAAGAACCTCCCTTATGCCAATTACACTTCCTTTGGTGTATGGCTAAGAGATCACAAAATAGCCTTTACAAAGGGATTACTAGCCTATTCAGATCCCACTGAGGTTTCACCGGTGGCGATGTCTCCCGCAGAGCACATCTTCAACCAAGGGCCCCCTCTTGAGCCATTCGGATCCCAGGGTAGTCCCACCAATCATCAACAAACCCAATCCGACTACCCCTTCCCCGAGCATCCACAATGGTCCAAACAGCACTAGTAAAGCCCTAATTAATTAGCTACACCGCACCCATACTTGGCCTCGTGGTGGCACTGTAGTCCTGGCTTATTCTTGCATGAAGCGGTCCTTATATCTAAAGCAAGCAACCCACCATAACATCCAACCCATCCACATACCAGGCTTGCTTAGATCACCCATTACCATACCGTATTGACCAGTTCACATTAACCAGAATATCATTAATACATAATTAAATGTGTAGTGTTGTTTTTCCATCCCAGTTGATTAAGCAAAGCAAAAAGGTAAAAAAAATCCTTCCCGACTCCCTACCATATATCCCAGGTGACAAGGGTGGTTAAACAATTCTAGTAAACTTCCTATCATAGGATTCCCATCAAATTGACACAAGCATGCAGTTTGCAACAAAACATTTATTTTAAAATAGGATTAATATGCTTCAAGGACACTTGCCTTGCTCTTGCGGTTGATTAGGGTCAAAGCCTTCAAACTCTTGGTGTTGTAGATCCTCCGCGGCACTCTCTAGCGTAAATCCGTCTAATCCACACAATAAACATACAAGACAAGAAACACAATCAAAGAGTGCACATATATTACTCAATATGACATGACATGCATGATTGATGCAAATGCAAGGTAGAACTTGTTACTTGATTGCTTTTAATGATCACTAACTAGTTCTAATAGATTTTAGCAAGTTTATACAGGTTTGGAATTGATTAGATCAAATTTTAGAATTAATTCAACACAATTTAACCAGGAAGATCGGACTAGTCCGCTAGGGACCTGACAAGTCCGCACTCTGCGAGATCAGCAGATTAGGGTTTTCTAGATCAACGTAAATTCGGAGATTAGGGGTTGAATTATCGTAAGGAAAAGAGAATATAAGATATATCAGGTGTTTAGAATCCCAATGAATCAAGAAACTTGGAGGTAGCACTTGGATCTCGATGATCTAGGGTTGGTGATGAACTTGGGGATGAATTGGTGGTGAAGGACGAAACTTGGTGGAGAGCTTGATCCTCTTTCGTTTCCTCCTCTTCTTCTTCTTGCTTGGGATCTTCTCCTCCCTCCTTTATGGTGGCTCCCCACGAACTAGGATTTGGGTGGGTGGAAAAGTGACAAATAGATGTCAATCCAAGGGTGGGGTTGTTTATATAGAGGTGGAGGCTAGGGTTAGATGGATTTCGAGTTTGGGATGAGTAGAGGCCGGTTTAGAGTCCCACATGGGCTCTAAAAGAGTTGGGCACAACGTCCCTAGGCCCACTTAACGTGAAACCCAAGAAATAAGCCGTAAACAAAAGATCAACTTGGAGTCACGAAATATCGGACAAGTCCGGACAGGACCGGACTAGTCCGAAGTCGTCCAGAGAGAAAATCGGACAAGTCTGGCCAAACATCGGACAAGTCTGAATTGTTTCCAGTGCCAAAAATCGGTCTAGTCCGCAGCAAAAACGGACAAGTCCATTTTTAGTCAGAAAGAAATCGGACTAGTCCTCAGCAAAATCGGACTAGTCCGCACTTTCCTGCGTTTTTAAGTGCGGTTTGTTCCAAATTAATTTTAAACTCGTTCCTCTTTATGTGGATTAATGTTAGACATGTATATGAATGTATGCAAGGCATGATGCATGAAAATGAGGGTGTTACAAACCTACCCCCTTAAAATGAATCTCGCCCTCGAGATTCGACACAGAAGAGAAGAGATAGGGAAAGTCCTTCTTGAGATCATCTTCCAATTCCCACGTTGCTTCCTTTTCTGTGTGGTGCTTCCATTGAACTTTACACCATCTAATAACCTTTTTCCTTGTGACTCTCTCCTTGGTTTCCAAGATCTTGACCGGTTGCTCGGCATAAGTCAAATCTTCCTCTAGTTCCAATTCTTCCATTGGCACTTGTTCTTCCGGTACTCTCAAGCACTTCTTGAGCTGGGAAACATGAAATACATCATGTACGTCTGAAAGATGAGCTGGCATCTCCAACTTATACGCTACTTCTCCTCTTTTGTCCAAAATCTTGAATGGTCCAATATAACGAGGTGCGAGCTTGCCCCTTATGTTAAACCTCTTATGGCCCCTCATTGGTGACACCTTGAGGTAAACAAAATCTCCTATTTCAAAGGCTAATTTCCTTCTCCTATTATCCGCATAGCCTTTTTGTATTG
Organism: Tuctoria greenei; assembly: GCA_036927565.1. NCBI lineage: Eukaryota > Viridiplantae > Streptophyta > Magnoliopsida > Poales > Poaceae > Tuctoria > Tuctoria greenei. The sequence continues at coordinate 257,865,425 of JAYESD010000001.1, read as the reverse complement.
ATTGGGCAGCCCTCAAGTTTTCACGAATTATTTGGACTTGCTTTTCGACTTCTTGCAACACATCTGGACCAAATACTTGAGTTTCTCCTGCCTCATTCCAGAATAAAGGCGTCCTACACTTCCTCCCATAAAGTGCTTCATATGGTGACATCTTCAAACTTTCTTGGTAACTATTGTTGTATGAAAATTCCGTGTATGGCAAGCTTTTGTCCCAACTTTTCCCATGCTTTAAAGCACAAGCTCTTAACATGTCCTCCAAAATCTGATTGGTCCTCTCGGTTTGTCCATCCGTTTGAGGATGATATGCTGAGCTAAAATTCAACCTCGTTCCCAAAGCTTCATGCAATTTTTGCCAAAATCTGGAGGTAAATTGAGAACCTCTATCCGAGACTATCTTCTTAGGGACTCCATGTCGACACACAATATGCTCCATGTATATTTCGGCCAATTATGCAGCTGTATATTTGGCCTTCACAGGGACAAAATGAGCTGACTTGGTTAAGCGATCCACAATTACCCAAATTGAGTCATACTCGGACTGAGTACATGGTAATCCAACTATGAAGTCCATTCCAATTTCTTCCCACTTCCATTCTGGAATCTTCAACGATTGCAATAATCCGGCTGGCCTTTGATGTTCCGCCTTGACTCGTTGGCACACATCACACAATGCCACATATTCAGCTATGTCCTTTTTCATGCTATCCCACCAATAGCAAGTCCTCAAGTCTTTGTACATCTTTGTACAACCAGGGTGAATCGAGTATGGCGAGTCATGTGCCTCCTTTAATATTGTCTCCCGAATATGCTTTACATTAGGCACAACGATTCTCTTTCCAAGCCATAAGGTACCATGTTCGTCCTCATCAAATCTGAATTCTCTCCCTTCCTCGATCCTTTCCTTGATTTCCTTGATCTCCTCATTCGTGGTTTGTGCTTCTCGAATTTCTTGCTCCGAGGTTGGGTTTAACCCCATCATCTCTGTCTCATTTAAAAATCCGATGTTCAACCTTTCAAACTCCTTGCATAACTCGGATGGTAACTCTCGAACTGTGAGTTGATGACTTACTCCCTTTCTACTCAAAGCATCAGCCACTACATTGGCCTTTCCCGGATGATAGTTGATCCCCAAATCATAATCTTTGATGAGCTCCAACCATCTATGTTGCCTCAAGTTCAGATCCGTTTGTGTGAAAATATACTTCAAACTCTTATGATCCGTATAAATTTCACACCTATGTCCAAGAATATAGTGTCTCCAAATCCTCAATGCGTGTACCACGGCCGCGAGTTCCAAATCATGTGTGGGGTAATTCTGCTCATGTTTCTTCAATTGTCTTGATGCATAGGCGACCACTTGACCTTCTTTCATCAATACACATCCAAGTCCTTGTCTCGATGCGTCTCAATAAATGTCAAAACTCTTGCTCACATCCGGCAATACCAAAACTGGGGCTGTTGTCAACCTCTTCTTCAACTCCTCAAAACTGTTTTGACAAGCTTGAGTCCATTGGAAAGCCTTTCCCTTCATTAGTAACTCCGTCATAGGCTTGGCTATATTGGAAAAGTCCTTGATGAATCTACGGTAATATCCAGCCATCCCAAGAAAACTTCTTATTTCCTTGACATTTTGTGGCGGTTCCCACTTCAACACGTCTCTCACTTTTCCGGGGTCAACCGATACTCCTCCTCCTGAAATTATATGACCCAAAAATGGCACCTCTTTCAACTGAAACTGACACTTGTTGAACTTGGCATACAATTGATGCTCCCTCAATTTCTGTAGCGTAAGCCTCAAGTGTTCCTCATGCACTTTCTCATCCTTCGAGTAGACCATAATGTCATCAATAAACACCACAATGAACTTATCCAAGTACTCCATGAAGACTTTATTCATGAGGTACATAAAGTAGGCAGGCGCATTTGTCAATCCAAAAGACATCACGGTGTACTCATAAGATCCATACCGTGTTCTAAAAGCTGTTTTGGGTACGTCCGATGGTCTAATCTTCATTTGAAAGTATCCCGACCTCAAATCAATCTTGGAGAAGACACAAGCACCCTTCATCTGATCAAACAAATCTTCTATGCGTGGAAACGTGTACTTGTTCTTGATTGTTACCTTGTTGAGAGCTCGGTAATCCACGCACATCCTTTGGGATCCATCCTTCTTGTCCACAAATAGAACGGGCGCTCCCCAAGGCGAAGAGCTTGGCCTAATAAAACCCTTCTCTAGTTGCTCTTGAATTTGCTTCTTAAGCTCCGCTAATTCCATAGGAGGCATCCTATACGGACTCTTAGCTATAGGTGCAGTTCCAGGTATTAAATCAATAACAAACTCAATGTCTCGACTGGGTCGCATACCTGGCAACTCGTCTGGAAAAACGTCCAAAAATTCACACACCACCGAAATCTCCTCAATTGCAGCACCGTCCATATGATTCAACTCCAATTGCTTTGGTGCGGTTTGAGATGCTTCAAATTCTATGGTGATCCCCTCTTCATTGGTCAACTTCACCGTCTTCGTGGCACACTCAATAACTCCATTGTGCTTCCTCAACCAGTCCATACCAAGTATAATGTCCAACCCTTGAGAATCTAAAACAATGAGGTTGGCGGAGAAGTCTACCCCCCTTATTCTAAGGCTTACTTTTGGACATACTATATTTGTCCTCATCTCTCCTCCAGGAGACTTAACCAACAGAGTAAACTTCATATGAGAGATAGGCAAACTATACTTGGCAACATACTTCGATGCAATGAATGAATGCGATGCCCCAGAATCAAATAACATAGTCGCAGGGTTGGAGTTGGTGAGAAACATACCAATGACCACGTCATCCGCTTGTTGATCATCCTTCGTAGAGACATGGTTCATGTTGCCACAAGCAAAATTCTGCTGTCCACGGCTTCCTTGTGGCTGTCCTCCATTGGGTCTCGGGTTTTGCCTCGGTGCATTGCTTCCTTGACCAAGGCCTGATTTAGGACATTGATGCGCAAAGTGTCCAGCTTCTCCACAAGTATAGCACTTCTTAACCCCACCAGAATTATTGGGACGAGCTTGGTTTTGAGCATTGGCTCCAGGAAAATCAGCACGAGGCGCATAAGGCATCGGAGGCCTAGGTGCTTGCATGACAGGGCGCTGCTGCACAAACTGAGTTGGGCGTGGTGCATAACTAGGGCGCTGAGCAGGAATAGAGGAGCTGTAATAGGGCGCATTGGGTGGCGCAGAGCGAGGGCGCACATTACTTCCTTGTTGCTGTCCTTGATATGGCGCCTTTCTCTTATTGTCTTGCTCCATCTCACGAATCTTGTTCTCAACCACAATTGCTTTGTCCACAAGCTTCTGGAAATTTGCATAGTCACAATTGAGTAGTTGCACTTGGATTTCATTGTTCAATCCCCTCATGAACAAGTATTGCTTCTGGCTGTCCCGACTAACATCCTCAAACGCATACCTTGAGAGTTGAGTGAATTTATTGAGATATTCACTCACTCTTGATCTTCCTTGCCTTAAATTCTCAAATTCTTGCCTCTTCAAGATCATAACACCCTCGGGCACATAATGAGAATGAAAATTCTCCTTGAATTCGGCCCAAGTAATTCTCTCTTAGTTCTCATGAGCATTGCAATAAGCATCCCACCAATCCGCAGCTGCTCCAACTAGTTGATGAGAAGCAAACAAGACCCTCTCCCGGTCACTGCATTGGATAATTGCTTGCTTCTTCTCCACGGACTTGAGCCAATCATCCGCATCCATAGGGTCAGCAGCTTGAGCAAGGGTTGGCGGCCTAGTCCTCATAAATTATCCCAATCGGTTATGAGGAGGCGGGGGTGGCGGTGGAGGCATGTGGGGCTGATTGTTGATGTTGCCAGCCTGCAGTTGTCCCATAGTCTGTATCATGGTCTGCATGAGCTGGTTTTGCATAGCCAATAGCTACTCAATGTCGATAGCTCCATGAATAGATCCTTGCCCAATGTTGTTCTGAGACACTCCATTGTTCTCCTCCTCATCATTGCCATCGCTCTGGTTGCGAGTCCTCACCATCTGAAGAAAAGCAATAGGTAAGAATTAGAGAACGTCCCCAACTATATGCGTCAAGGTATATAAACTAAAAAGCTAGCTACACTAGCCTAGGTGGACATGGCAATGCTAAGGCATCCCAAAATCCTCTATTAAGCACACAAGCAAGCAATATATATAGCAAACAGCACTCCAAGCAAAAACACATCGATTCCTGAGTGCTCCTATGTGCTCTAAAGTATCCATTCTATCTAGGCTGCATCCTACGGTCAACCTGTGGCTCTGATACCAATTTGTGACGCCCGGTTCCAAAAAATGAACCAAGCTAAGGCATATGTGTGCCCAAGATGTTCATCACACATACACGAGTGCAATCACAAAAGAGTATACAGAAAATTACCACAGGACAAGATTAATTAACCAAATTTTATTACACAAACCAGATTATCCTTGAATACAAGCTCTAATGAATATTAATGACAAGTTCAACTAATGCAGCGGAAATAAACCAATTAAGCAAACTAAACAGCTAGGCAGCATAAGCAAAAGGGTATAGCGCAGCTCCAATCAACAACACAGGCAAAGCTGACAGTAGACACGGCCTAGAACTCCGCATTATCACCATTAAACTCCCAATCCTGACCTGCAACTGTTGGGGGGATTGCAAGAGTGAGTACATGTCGTACTCAGCAAGTGTAGAAAGTATGACATGTGGCTGATTCAAATGACGACAATAGTAATGGCAAAGTGCTAAAAAGTACAGTAAAACATTTGAAAAGCAATATCTTATATATATGTGAAGTAATCCCATCATAATCAAAAGTAATACCATAATACCAATCTGAATTCATTACCATCATCAATAATATCCAGATTTTGCCATTGCCAATAACCATATTCAATACCAGAAATTATTCCATAACCATAATACCCACCATAACCATCCCAAATACCATCCCAATACCGAGTACCCTCTAATCATGGAAGTTGTCCAGGTGCTCATAACCGGGAGCACGGCTATCATAATAGTTTTATTAGACTCTACAGAGTTTGTACCTCTTTACCCACGTGTTTGCGATTTCATCACCCGTCGGTGACTAAAAAACCTCCCTTATGCCAATTACACTTCCTTTGGTGTATGGCCAAGAGATCACAAAATAGCCTTTACAAAGGGATTACTAGCCTATTCAGACCCCACTGAGGTTTCACTGGTGGCGATGTCTCCTGCGGAGCACATCTTCAAACAAGGGCCCCCTCTTGAGCCATTCGGATCCCAGGGTAGTCCCACCAATCATCAACAAACCCAATCCGACTACCCCTTCCCCGAGCATCCACAATGGTCCAAACAGCACTATCAAAGCCCTAATTAATTAGCTACGCCGCACCCATACTTGGCCTCATGGTGGCACTGTAGTCCTGGCTTATTCTCACATGAACCGGTTCTTAGATCTAAAGCAAGCAACCCACCATAACATCCAACCCATCCACATACCAGGCTTGCTTAGATCACCCATTACCATACCGTATTGACCAGTTCACGTTAACCAGAATATCATTAATACATAATTAAATGTGTAGTGTTGTTTGTCCATCCCAGTTGAATAAGCGAAGCAAAAAAGGTAAAAAAAAATCCTTCCCGACTCTCTACCATATATCCCAGGTGACAAGGGTGGTTAAACAACTCTAGTAAACTTCCTATCATAGGATTCCCATCAAATTGACACAAGCATGCAGTTTGCAATAAAACATTAATTTTAAAATAGGATCAATATGCTTCAAGGACACTTGGCTTGCTCTTGCGGTTGATTAGGGTCAAAGCCTTCAAACTCTTGGTGATGTAGATCCTCCGCGGCACTCTCTAGCGTAAATCCGTCTAATCCACATAATAAACATACAAGACAAGAAACACAATCAAAGAGTGCACATATATTACTCAATATGACATGACATGCATGATTGATGCAAATGCAAGGTAGAACTTGTTACTTGATTGCTTTTAATGATCACTAACTAGTTCTAATAGATTTTAGCAAGTTTATACAGGTTTGGAATTGATTAGATCAAATTTTAGAATTAATTCAACACAATTTAACCAGGAAGATCGGACTAGTCCACTAGGGACCGGACAAGTCCGCACTCTGCAAGATCAGCAGATTAGGGTTTTCTAGATCGATGTAAATTCGGAGATTAGGGGTTGAATTCTTGTAAGGAAAAGATAATAGAAGGTATACCAGGTGTTTAGAATCCCAATGAATCAAGAAACTTGGAGGTAGCACTTGGATCTCGATGATCTAGGGTTGGTGATGAACTTGGGGATGAATTGGTGGTGAAGGACAAAACTTGGTGGAGATCTTGATCCTCTTCCGTTTCCTCCTCTTCTTCTTATTGCTTGGGATCTTCTCCTCCCTCCTTGATGGTGGCTCCCCACGAACTAGGGTTTGGGTGGGTGGAAAAGTGACAAATAGATGTCAATCCAAGGGTGGGGTTGTTTATATAGAGGTGGAGGCTAGGGTTAGACGGATTTCGAGTTTGGGATGAGTAGAGGCCGGTTTAGAGTCCCACATGGGCTCTAAAAGAGTTGGGCACGACATCCCTAGGCCCACTTAATGTGAAACCCAAGAAACAAGCCGTAAACAAAAGATCAACTCGGAGTCACGAAATATCGGACAAGTCCGGACAGGACCGGACTAGTCCGAAGTCGTCCAGAGAGAAAATCGGACAAGTCTGGCCAAACACCGGACAAGTCCGAATTGTTTCCAGTGCCAAAAATTGGACTAGACCGCAGCAAAAACGAACAAGTCCGTTTTTAGTCAGAGAGAAATCGGACTAGTCCTCAGCAAAATCAGACTAGTCTACACTTTCCTGCGTTTTTAATTGCAGTTTGTTCCAAATCAATTTTAAACTCATTCCTCTTTATGTGGGTTAATGTTAAACATGTATATGAATGTATGCAAGGCATGATGCATGAAAATGAGGGTGTTACAAGATCTACACCACAACGCTGCAGGAGCAGATGTGACCATCCTGGCGAACTAATTCCTAGTCGCCCTGACTGGATCGGTTCACTCGTGGCTGATGAACCTTCCCGAGGGGTCCATAACCTCTTGGGATGAGCTATGCTGGCAGTTCACGACGAACTTCGGTAGCTCCTACACGTGCCCCGACACCAAGCTCGACCTCCACGCCATGCGACAACAACCCAAGGAGACGCTACAATCATTCATCCAGCGTTTCTCCCAGGTACGCAACTTCATCCCCAACAACCTGAATGCCTCTGTCATAGTGGCATTTCGCTGGAGTGCATGACCGCAAGATGCTCTAAAAGTTAGCCACGCACAACGTGCAAGACATCTCTGAGCTCTTCTCCATCGCCGACCGGTGCACTACGGTGACAGAAGGCCATGACTGGCACACTCAGCCCGCCCCCGGAGCAGGCAGGGCCGGCCAGACTAGGGAAGGAGCCGTTACCCTTGGTAGAGACAAAAAGAAGAACAAGACCGGGGTGGCGGCCAGAACAAGCTGTTGCATGGGTCCTCTATCGCGGCAGCAGCCATGACCGGAGGAGGCAAACCCCCACGTGTGGAGAAGTGCCCTCGACAGACACCTACCGCTAATGAAGACGTTGAGCCCTGCCCGGTGCACAAGACTCGCGAACACACTGCGAGTGAGGTCGGTAGATAAAAAGGTGTGTCGAACTCTACCAAGAGCGGGCGCAGCAGCGCTCGGACGGCGCCCCCTTCCGCCAGCGAGAGGCAAGCAGAAGGTCAACCCGAAGGTCAACGATGATGAGGAGCTGGAGTACCAAAAGCAAGAGTGGGCCGTCAAAGTGGTCCACCAAGACGAGGACTCCAACGCCAGCAGCGACCACGAGCGTCGCAAGACCCTCCACGTCATCTTCGGAGGGTCTTGGGATCCTGCGTCCCAGAACACAGTCAAGACCCTTCGTTGTGCGGTGGCTTTGATAGCCCCTGTGCCCACTCCGGTCAGCACCACCGCTGGAAGGAGACGTCGATTAGTTTCGACGCCTTTGACTGCCCCAAGAACATGGCCGGGGCAGGGGTCCTACCTCTTCTATTCGCCCCCACCATAGCCAACATCAAGCTCCATTATGTCGTGATAGATGGCGGTGCCGGCTTCAACCTCCTCAGTTGTGCAGCCTTCGAGCAGCTGCAGATCCTGGTGTCCAAGCTCACCCCCTCGAGCCCATTCTCGGGGTGGGACCAGGGAGCCTCATCCCATAAGGCAACATCCATCTTTGAGTGACCTTCAAGACACCCGACAACTACAGGACGGAGAGCATCCTCTTCGACGTCGCCGATGTGAGCCTCCCCTTCAACGCATCATCGGCAGGTCGGCCCTATACCGATTCATGGTTGTAGCCCACTACGACTACCTCGTCCTGAAGATGCCAACCCCCTCCGGCATCCTCAAGATCCGCAGAGACCGCACCGCCGCAGTGTTAGCCTTGAAATAGCTCCAATCCCTCTCAGCAGACCCAACACCCACCCCGGGCGGCGCTGGATCAAGTCAGCCTCTGTCGAGCTCACGTCAGCGCAGAGCACCTTCTGCGCCCCGACTGTAGCCCTCCGGTGGCACCGACGTCCTCATCAAAGCTGTCGAGCTCAGTCCCAGCACTGCTCATACCACACGCAAGACGGGTGGCACAGGCAGGAAGTAGGGACGCTCGCTTATCGCCCCTCTAGGAGCTGTCGACAGCAAGGTTGCACCACAACCATCACAGCTACCTTGGAGCCTTATGCACCCCTATTGTAAATATTAAGTTTAAGTAGGACAGTGTAAAGGTTTTCATAGGATCTAGGAGCAGCACTAAGGACAATTGAGCAACGAGAGGGTCAGGTCTAGAGTGTGTAGACAACTTAGCTTGGTTCCGAACCCTAAGTCTGTACACCCTGCCTCCCTCATCATCCGAAAGCAAGCCATTGCCCTCTTTTGTAAAAGCCTGACTCCCCCTATGAACTCTGATAAAAAAATCATTGTTTTACTTAATGCTTTCTTAAAAACATTGTTCATTTAATTATGCAATAATTTTATGATCATATCGTACTAGCCTCGTTTATCATATATTACCTTCATATTCACGGTTGTACGCTCTGTAACTCATCCTAGCTGAAGTCATGCAGTCCAGCTACAGGCGGGTTCACTTGAGGTACCTGCAGTGTGTGAGGGGTTCTTTCGGCTACTCTCATCATTAGGGTCTTGTGGCGCCAGAAGGCTTCCCAGGAAAGGTTTGTGTCGAGCAGGAGGTCCAGGGGGTGTAAATTTCTTAGTCTGGTCCTGCACCCTAAGCATACACACCCTGCCGCCCAGTGCTACAGATGAGTACTGGAACCAGAAAGCTCACACCCTAAAGATGACACGAGCCGGAATCCGGAGCACCAACGCACCGAATTACCCAAGCCTCATGCGTCAGTCAAGGACAGTAAGACATGACAAAGCTAAGGAGAGGAACAAGTATGTAACACCCTCATTTTCATGCATCATGCATTGCATAAGTTCATATACATGTTTAACATTAAGCAACATAAAAGAAATAAATTTAAAATGAATTAGAAGCAAAATCGCACTTAAAAATTCTGGAAAGTGCGGACTATTCCGTTTTTGGTGCGGACTAGTCCAATTTATCTCTGGCCTTCATCAGACTTGTCCGTTTTGCTGCGGAATAGTCTGTTTTTCCCTCTGGACATTTTTGGACTTGTCCGCTCCTATACGGACTAGTCCGGTATTCCAATTCCTTAGAAATTTTGCTAAGTCCCTGGACTTGTCCAGACTTGTCTGGTATTCCAGCGGACTTGTCTGATTTTCCTCTGACCAAGTTCGGACTTGTCCGATATAGTCCGGACTTGTCCGATATCTTTTTGACTAACTTTGGACTAGTTCGGCCTTTTACGGACTTGTCCGGTAAATCGTGTTTCCGAGTTAATCTTTTGTTTCACGACTTGTTTTTGGGTTTTACCTTAAGTGGGCCTAAGGATGTCGTGTCTATCTCTTTTTGGAGCCCATGTGGGACCCCAAACCAGCCTCCACCCTCCCCAAACTCGAATCCATTGAAACTTTAGCCTCCACCTCTATATAAACAACCCCACCCCTTGACTTAACATCCTTTTGCCTCAATTGAAGTCCACAAAACCCTAGTTCGTGGATAGACGCCACCAAGGAGGAAGAAAAAGATCCCGAGCGAGAAGAAGAAGAGGAGGAAACGAAAGAGGATCAAGATCTCCATCAAGTTTCGTTCTTCATCAATAATTCACAACTAAGTCTCTTCGTCAACCCTAGATCGTCAAGATCCAAGTGTTGTCTCCAAGACTCTTGATTCATTGGAGTTCTAAACACCTGGTACACCTTCTACTTCCTTTTTTCTCACGTGAATTCAACCCCAATTCTCCAAATTCATGTCGATCTAAAAAACCCTAGTTCGTTGTTCCTACGACGGGCGGACTAGTCCGGCCCTACTGTGAACTTGTCCAATTTTGCAATCTATTTCCTACTGAATTAAATCTAAATTCATTCGAATCAACTCCAAACCTGTTCAAACTTGTTAAAAACTATTAGAACTAGTTAGTAAACATCATTAACAACTCATTAACTAGTTTTGCTTCGCAATTGCATGAATCATGCATGTCATGTCATATTGAGTAATATATGTGCACTTATTGATTGTAATTTTTGTCTTGTATGTTTATTGTGTGAATTAGACGGATTTGTGCTAGAGAGTGTTGCGGAGGATCTTCAGCACCAGGAGTTTGAAGCTTTTGACCCGAACCAATCCCAAGAGCAAGACAAGTGTTCTTGAACATATTGATCCTGTTTTGACAATAAATGTTTTGTTTGCAAAACTTCATGCTTGTGTCAATTTTATGTGAAATCCTATGATAGGATGTTTACTAGCTTTGTTTGACCACCCTTGTCACCTGGTATTTATGGTAGAGAGTCGAGAAGGGCTTTTTACCTTTGCTTCGCTTAATCAATTGGGATGGGAAAACAACTATCCTATTTATTTATGCATTAATGAGATTATGGTTAAAATGAAATGGTTAATATGATATGGTAATGGGGGATCTAAGAAAGCATGGTATGTGGATGGGTTAGATGTTATGGTGGTTTGCTTGCTTTAGATCTAAGGACAGGTTCGTGGAGCGACCATCCAGGATTTACAATGCCACCACGAGGCCAAGTATGGGTGCGGCGTAGCTAATTAATTAGGGTATTGCTATTATTGAATGGATCATTTGGCGCACCGAGGAAGGGGAGTTGGATTGGGTTTGGATATGGTTGGCGGGACTCCCTGGGATCCGAACGGCACAAGAGGGGGCCCTTGGTTGAATATGTGCTCAGTTGGAGACATCGCCACCGGTCTTAGTGGTTCCGTACATGTTAGTAGTCCCTTTGTAAAGGCTATTTTGTGATCTCTTGGCTACACACCTAAGGAAGTGTGATTGAGATTCCTTAGTCACCACAAGGTGATGAAATCACAAACACGTGGGTAAAGCGGTATAACATCTACAGAGTGCCTAAAAAACTATCATGATAGTCATGCTCCCGGTCATGAGCAACCTGGACCCTCACATGATTAGAGGGAAACTTTGGATTTGAGATGGTGTGGTACTGGTTATGCTTAGGAATATGGGTTGGATCTGGTTATGAATTGAATTATGGTAATGGATATGGTTAATGGCAATGGTGAAATCTGGTATAATGGTGATGGATAAGGAATATGGACTAGTACTATGTTAATAATTATGGTTATGATGGGTTTTACTTCACATACATACAATATATTGCTTTTCAAATGCTTTAATGTACTTTTCAGCACTTAGCCTTTAACACATTCGTCATTTGAATCACCTACATGTCATACTTTCCACACTTGCTGAGTACGACATGTACTCACCCTTGCAATTCCCCCACCAACAGTTACAGGTCAGGATTGGGAGTGTAACGATGATAATGCGGAGTTCTAGGACGTGTCTACCATCAGCTTTGCCTGTGGTGTCGATTGGAGCTGCACTACCCTATTGTTTAGTTTGCTTAATTTGTTTATTTCTGTTGCATTAGTTCAAACTTGTCATTAATATTCGTTTGAGCTTGTATTCGAGGATATTATGAGTTGTGTAATAAAAGTATTTACTTAATAATTTGAGCTGTGGTAATTTTCTGTATATCATTTGTGATGCACTTGTGTATGTGTGTTGAACGTCCTGGGCATATATACGGCACTTGGTTCATTTTCGGAACCGGGTGTCACAAAGTATGACCGACGAGCAGGTCTAGTCTCCCCTCTTTCTATGTGCAAGACAAACCGACAAAGCATCCAAATCCGGCACCCCCAGAGGGCTTGCCGTCAGTGACCCAACGACGATGGTGGACAACGTCGGAGCACCTAGCTTCAGCACCTCCCAAAGGGCCTGCCGTCGACGTCTCCACGATGGTGGTGCGTGACACCAGAGCATCTAGCTCTGGCACTTCGCAAGGGGCCTGCCGTTGGTGTCTCAACGACGATGGAGGGCGAGCTAGACCACCCAGCTCCGGCACCTCCAAAGGGGCTTGCTGTCAACATCTCCACGACGGTGGTGGGCGACACTGGAGCGTCCAGCTCCGACACTTCGCAAGGGGCCTGTCGTCGACGTCCAAGAACATCAACGATAGCACCAAGCGCGGATAAGTGAGTAAACTCTCCTGCCCCGCACTTGTTGCTAACAGGATTCTCTTGCGATAGCCTGTACACAAGGGGCCTACCGTCGACGACTCTACGATGATGGTGGACGATGCCGGAGCACCCAGCTCCGGCACCTCCCAACGGGCCTGCCATCGACGTCTCAACGATGATGGTGGGAGACGTCGGAGAAGCCAACTCCGGCACCTCCCAAGGGGCCTGCCGTTGACGTCTCAACGACAGCACCAAGTGCGGATAAGTGAGTAAACTCTCCTACCTCGCACTTGTTGCTAACAGGGTTCTCTTGCGATAGCCTTTATACTAGGGGCCTGCCGTTGACAACTCTATGACGATGGTGGACAACGCTAGAGCAACCAACTCCGGCACCTTCCAAGGGGCCTGCCGTCGATGCCTCAATGATGATGGTGGGTGATGCCGGAGTATCCAGCTCCGGCACCTCCCAAGGGGCTTGACGTCGACGTCTCAACATCGATGGTGGGCGACGCCGGAGCAGCCAGCTCCGACACCTCCCAATGGGCCTATTGTCGACGTCCCAGAACATCAACGATAGCACCAAGCGCGGATAAGTGAGTAAACTCTCCACCTCGCACTTGTTGCTAAAAGGGTTCTCTTGCGATAGCCTGTATACTAGGGGCCTGCCGTAGACGACTCTATGACAATGGTGGATGACGCTGGAGCAACCAGCTCCGGCACCTCCCAAGGGGCCCGCCGTCAATATCTCAACAACGATGGTGGACGATGCCGGAGGAGCCAGCTCCGGCACCTCCCAAGGGGCCGGCCTTTGATGTCTCAACGATGATGGTGGGTGATGCCGGAGCATCCAGCTCCGCCACCCCCAAGGGGCCTGCCGTCGACATCCAGAACGTCAACGACAACACCAAGCGTGGATAAGTGAATAAACTCTCCTTCCCCGCACTTGTTGCTAACAGGGTTCTCTTGCGATAGCCTGTATACCAGGGGCCTGCCGTCGATGACTCTATGACGATGGTGGATGACGCCGGAGCAACCAGCTCCGGCACCTCCCAAGGGGCCTACCGTCAACGTCTCAACGACGATGGTGGGGGATGCTGGAGTAGCCAGCTCCGGCACCTCCCAAGGGGCCTACCGTCGACGTCTCAACGACGATGGTGGGCGACAGCGGAGCAGCCAGCTCCGGCACCAACCAAGGGGTCTGCCGTTGACGTCCCAGAACGTCAACGATAGCACCAAGCGCGGATAAGTGAGTAAAATCTCCTGCCTTGCACTTGTTGCTAACAGGGTTCTATTGCGATAGTCTATATACCAGGGCCCTGTCGTCGATGACTCTACGATAATGGTGGACGACTCCGGAGCAACCAGCTCCGGTACCTCCCAAGGGGCCTGCCGTCAATGTCTCAACGACGATGGTGGGTAATGTTAGAGCGGCCAGCTTCGGCACCTCCCAAGGGGCCTGCCATCCACGACTCTATGAGATGGTGGACGATGTCGGAGCACCAAGCTTCAGCACCTCTCAAGGGTCCTACCGTCGATGTCCCAGAACATCAATGACAGTGCCAAGCGCGGATAAGTGAGTAAACTCTCCTACCCCGCACTTTTTGCTAACAGGGTTCTCTTGCAATAGCCTGTATACCAGGGGCCTACTGTTGACAACTCTATGACGATGGTGGATGACGTCGGAGGACCCAGCTATGGCACCTCCCGAGGGGCCTGCCGTCGACGACTCTACGATGATGGTGGACAATGTCGGAGCACCCAGCTCCGGCACCTCCCAAGGGGCCTGCCATCGACGTCCCAACGTTGATGGTGGGCGATGTCGGAGCAGCCAGCTCCGGCTCCTCCCAAGGGGCCTATCGTCGACGTCCCAGAACGTCAACGACAACACCAAGCGCAGATATGTGAGTAAACTCTCCTTCCTCGCACTTGTTGACTCTACGACGATGGTGGACGGCGCAAGAGCAACCAGCTCTAGCACCTCCCAAGGGGCTTGCCGTCGACATCTCAACGACAATTGTGGGCGATGCTGGAGCAGTCAGCTCCGGCACCTCCCAAGGGGTATGTCGTCGATGTCTCAACGATGATGGTGGGCGATGTCGGAGCAGCCAGCTTCGGCACCTCCCAAGGGGCCTGCAGTCGACGTCTCCACGATGGTGGTGGTCGACGCCGGAGCGCCCAGCTCCGGCAACTGGTGGTGCTACAACACCCCAACTCCCCTACTCCACTGGGGGCACGTTGAAGACATGCTGCAAATCAAATGGTAGATGTGCCCAGCCAACTAACCACATTGACCAAGGGGCCTCTAAGGTGGTTCTATAGGAAGGAAGTCAATGAGAAACACCTCGGCCATATCAATTGTGCAACCGTTGGTTCTCAAAAGCTAACGGGCTCGGCAAAGTTTCTGCAAAGCCTTACGCAACTAAGGACTCAGAACAACAGTTGAGAGGCACAGACACGCCGAGAAGCAAAACACAAATTCAAATTCATTAAGTAATTTGTACAAGGGGGCGACCCCGGATACAAAGACGAGCTACCAGCCTCGGCTCTGGTTGAATTGTGCTATGACCTGTTTGGTGGCTTCCTTAACCTCTGTCGTCGCCTCGCGCTCCGCAACAGGGCATTCAAAAACTATCTCCAAAGGCAGATCAGGATACCGGCTTCGGTAGCACACCAAGACATGGGACGCCACTGTCTCCGCCATAGCCCTACCCTCGGCTTCCAAACGCTGAGTCAGCTAACGCTCCCGCAGATCAAGCTCCCGGGTACAGCGCCTAGCTTCATGCTCCCGGGCTTGGATGTCGAGATCATGCACAAGGAGTTCCTAACGCTCAGCCAAGTGCTGTGCTGGATCCCGCACCAAATTGCTCTCGTGGAGCTCAAGGTCTTCGAGGCGGGACTGCAGCCTGTCCCGATCGGCCTCAGCCCAGGCCATCATCACTTGCGCCACCACCTCTTGATCGGCGACGGTAGCCTACCTCTTGGCAACGGCGGCTTCTTGGCGACTCAGGGCCTCTCGACCGACTTCAAGAGCGCGTAGGCGGGTGTCAGCCGCATTGTTGGCTGCCTTTGCGTCAGACGCAATCTTTTGGGTCAGGGCGTCTGAGGCCCTCACCAAGCGGTGCCTCACCTCCAGGTCCTTGCTCTCCTTCTGGTACTTCGCCTTCGCCTCGGCGATCCTGGACCCCAGAAGATCCTCCCAACCTCGAAGGCGCTCGCCCTCGGCACGCAGCTTCTCCCACTCCGCGACAAGAGCCTCCTGTGACCGACGGAGATTGGATTGCACCTGAAGGATGTTGGACTGCGTCAAGTCCATGACGTCGGAGAGGCGCTCCAGTCGCGCCGAAGTCAGGGAAGGTCGTCCTGTGATCATCTCGGGGACCTCTTCCTCCCGTAGCGGTGAAGGACTGGGGATCTTGCCCCCGGAGACTGAGCAGAAGTTGCGGTGCCACACGAAGCAGCAGCACCGCAATCACTCAAGAAGTCGCATGCCAACTCAGCGGTAGTGGAGGCCAGGCCTTCAGCCCCCAGAGCCGACTCCGACATTGCCTCTACCATGATGGCAGTAGGTGCCTCTGCCACGACGGTCGGAGGTGCCTCTGGCATGACAGCTGGAGGTGCCTCTGGCACGACGACTGGAGATACCTCCCGTGCGACAGCTGAAGGTACCTCCAGCGCGATAGTTGGAGATGCAACCGGAGATGCTTCGCTGCCCGCGCCGAGCATAAACGCTGGAGCAGCGTTCCCCTGGACAAGCTTGGTGGGCTGCCCCGCCGACACAACCATAGCCTCCTCAGCCGCCTTTGAAGCGCTTCCGGGCACTACCCCCATCGGTAAGGGCCTCACAACAGCTGACATAGCCCTGCAAATCAAGAACAAGCCCTGACCAATCAACAAAGGCAGGCGAGATAATAGAGTAAGCGTTGGTAAGAATACCTTACTGACATCCCCGGAAGCTCCAGCGAGCCTCCACTTTCGGCGACCCTAAAGCCGTAGGCCATGACGATGGTGTAACAAGCGAGGTCACTCCAGCTGGCCTCCGCCAAAACCACCAGCAATGCTACCACCCTGCGCCGGTGTGCCTCCACCAACTCCGACGGAGCCACTCCCGGAGCCCCCTGAGTTGCCGACGATGTCGGCTCGAGGCTTTTTTGCTTGAGGCTCCGTAGGTGTGACGCTGCTGAAGCCCCCTGTGGCACCCTAGACCGCGCTAGCGACGGGGATGTTGGATGATGTGCCGACCGCCGACACCGGTGGAGCCACCGTTTAATGGACCGAGCCTCCCCCCGAAGAACCACCGACGCCCAATACTGAAGAGGGGCGCGTCGGGGGACGTTGACTTGGAGTGAAGGCCACCTGCAGCGGCGACCTCAGTGGTGACCGAGGGCGTTTCTCCTTCATGACCCCGACCACCAAGGTCTTCCCCTTGCCTGTGTCGGGGACCGGTGCCTTCTCCTTGCATGCGTAGGGATCGACACCTTGCCTTTCCCTCCGACAGCGGGTGCCTCCTCCGCCCTAGAAGCTTTGGAGCCTGAAGAAGGTGTGGACTCCTCCAAAGAGTCGACGATGGCCAAGCCCTGGCTCTCATCACCAACCTGCCGCGACGCGAGACCGATCGCGTCCAGGTTGGGCATCTCCTTTAGAACCTTCGTATGAAGGTCCCAATCCGTGCAAAGCGGTGGGCAGACCCGCGAGAAGTTGAAGACGTCATCCGATAGCAGGTCGTCGCACGCCTTGTACATTGCGTCGAGCACCTCTTTCGGGGTCGTCTCTGTGTCGCGACCCCGCACCAGCCGGGTGCCACCCTGTAGCCCGAAGTAGAGCCATGCAGGACGACAACGGTGTTGAAGGGGGACCAGGCGTCGATGGATGAAGTATGCCAACACCTCCAACTCCGACACACCATGATCCGCCAAGAATTGGATCCACTCCATCATCGGGGTGCAGGCTTGCTCCAACTCTGGCCACTCCTCCCAGGTCTCCTTCCTGATCGTCACCCATCCAGCGGGCATAACCAGGCGGTCGTGGGCGTCGACTTGTACAATCACCCAATCCTTCCTCCAATCAGCCCACTTCGCCGAAGAGAGAGGTGCGATGTACTTGAAGGGGTTGTTGGCTCGATGCTGGAAGCAGTAGCCATCGAGGAAGTTGGATTTGTTCTTCTTCCTGATCCGCCTCAGCACGATGAACTGTCGAAACATCGTTACGCTCATATACACCCCGATGAACATCTCACAGAAATGTGAGAACACCACCGACACCACCAGAGAGTTCGGCGACAGGTGATGAAGTTGAAGCCCAAGGACTTCCAGGAGTGTCACCAGGAAGGAGGAAACAGGAGGGACGAACCCGAAGTATGCGTACACCTAGAAGAAGACGATCTCATTCTACCCCAACTCAAGTGGCAAGGAGCTGAGATGGATCAGATCCCGTCGCTCCTTGTCCTCCCAGCTAAAAATCCGCCTCACGGGAGAGACATCCTCCATCCGGGAAGGAGGCAGAGCTGAGTCCGTTGGAGTAGGGGTCGAGAACCTCAACGGTGGATAGACGCTCAAGGAGGAATACGAAGGCTCGAATGCTTGGGGCGTGCAAAAGGAAGGAACCTCCATCGTGCACAAAGGTACCCCTTTTAAGCACTTAGTGGCGTTTCGGCACAACATGAAAATTTGAACGAGCTCCGAATCAATGGCTCGTACCACGGCATCCATGACAAATGGGCCCAGGTCCCCCGTCAGGAAAATCGGCCCGGGCAATTCTCCGCCTAAGAAGGCAACCCGGCGGTTTCCATAAAGACGGAAGTGAAAGCGACAGAAGTGCAGCAGGCGCCTTGAGAACTGTTGCGATAATGTTGCAGCAAGCAAAGATCCTGTCGCCACGACCCCTCAACTAGAGAGGGACGCTTGGTCATAGCAGCAGAGGAACGCACCGCCTCGATTGATCAAGACAAAATTAAAATGCCGCGCGGGAAAGAAGGATAAGGGCTCCACCCTCGGGCTCGTCGCCTCCCCCCAAGGTGGACCCAAGGGCCACTGTTGGTACCCGGCATATCAGGTACCCTCACGCACAGGATAGAGCCGCCTAGGTACCTCGCCTCCCAGCAGAGGCGGGGTCCTAGGGAGCCATGTGTTCAAGAGACCCGAACCCATCAGCCACAGATGGGAGGTCCAAGATATCCGCAAGAAACCCGGTGGAGGAGCTCGGCACCCTCTTTCGGAGATAAGCCCTTGGGTAAACCATGTGTCCAACAGGTAAGGACCCCTCCTCCCCGTGAGACAGGGCTCCAGAGCTGCCAGAGACATCAGACGGGCCACCTCCCCAATAGGTGGGCTCTGGCGCTGCCACATGTCTCGCAAGGCAGGACCTAATCTCCACTGTGGAGGTGAGCTCCCGGCACCGACACGTGTCCAGGAGGACGAGGCCTAGCCATCCCAGCAGAGGTGAGCTCCCGAGCCACCACGTGGCACGCAAGGCGGGACCTGACCTCCATCGCAGAGGTGAGCTCACCAGCTGCCACGTGGTTCGCAAGACGCGACCTGACCTCCCCTGCAGAGGTGATCTCCCAAGCTGTCACATAGTCCAGCCACTTGCCCTGGACGGAAGGACGCAGGAGTTAAGAGGACGGTGTGCCTTGTCCCCATCAAGGATTGAAGATATGCGGCTTCCCCAAATGCATGGTGCGGCGCACGCCTAATGTCAGGTACCACTGCGACCAATCGCATCACAATGAAGACACCGCAGGACTATCCCACTTTGCCAAGTGGGTAGCTTACGGCAACAGAGACAGTTGGACGGGACATCCCCTGCCAATGTCAGCAACGGCGCATGGGCTACTGACGATGCACGCGGCAAGATGGCGAGTCTTCAAGTCCATGTCAGAGCAAGCTTACGGAAGAAGCCTTAGATCTATAGGATAAGATCGCCCCAGGACCACCTGTCGGGCCCCGAGACCCCACTTGTAAGGCGTCTGACCTTGTCTATAAAATACCCGGACCACCACCGATACAAAGGGGCAGACTCAGAATCCCCGATACACACGCACACACATAGACACTTGCCAGCAATACAATCCACCATGAAGTAGGGTGTTACGCTCCTTGCGGCCCGAACCACGTAAAAGCCATTGTCTCATAATGTAGGATCGAAGAGAACGAGAAAAGCTACCAGAGGGGGGTGAATGGTAGATTTAAAAATCTTACACAGCGGAAACAATTAAACCCCAAACCCTTTCAGCAGAAAAATGATCTGTTAAAGAAATTGTGTGTGAGACTAATCTAAACGTGTTTCACCGTGACAAAAGTGATGGATATCAGAGATACTCAAGTCATGAAGACAACACAAAAAAAATCACTCAAATCCTTCGAGAAAAACTCAAGTTATGATCGAAAGATCAAACAAAGGTCAATCTGTCCTACCCGAGAAAAAAACAGTTCTGGAACGCTGCAAAGAAACTCGTGTAGATCATAGACCACAAATCCAATGACTGTGAAATTTTGAAAGATGATAGATAATCAAGTTGTGAAGACAACCCAGAAGAATCACGTCAATTGTATCTGTAAAACCCGAGTTATGATAAAACCACAAACGAAAGGTAGTGCTGTCCAGAAACTCGACGAGTAAAACTTGTCTGGAACAAGTCGGACAAACAAGGCACAAAAGTTCCTTCAAACTACGAATTTTATTAGAACACAAGAGGAACAGCCCCAAAGTCATGCATCATGAGCTCTGGGCTCCCTTGCTTATATAACCAGCCCTTTGGCCAACCCAATATCAACTAGGACTCCAATCCTACTCAGATCATGAATCGTAACTTTCCATAACTGCTCAAGATTCTTCTATACGCAGATAGAAGCAATCTTAAGACTTCCAAACACCTTAGGAACATATCCCACATTCCTAAACAACTCAAATTTGTGACCCACACGAAATCCTATCATAACCAACTCAAATCTTTCCATATTTGAGTCAAACCCGACTCAGTCGCAGCCTGAGTCCATAACCTAGTCGGTTGGACCTTTCCGACCAATTCTTTACGTCCACATCTCTTCATCACGCCTAGGAACCATGTAGCCACGTACATGCACTCCTTTCACACGTGCAAACATCTACCAATGACATCCACGATATCTTCATATGCATTGTTCTTGATTCAATCATGTTGCGCAACCTCCTAATCAGCTCAACCACAATTCCTCCTGAATTTGGTTGTTGGAACCTCATCTCCTCCCTGAGACTAGTCCAATGGATCCCGTCACAAGCCATGTCTTGAACTCAAGCAACACCTGCACATGAATAAACAACCAATCCATACGAGCCCAAGTCCTTGACTTGACTCAAGTTAGTTCCGTACACAACACTTGTGTGAGCACCTCACAAAACATGTTGCAAAACCACAATAACACAATATTATCCATATCAACCAAAACGCACCAAAAACTTAGCAAATGAATACTAAGCAATCTTTCCAACAATGTAAAGCAAGTACGAAACATTGCAAATGAAAAGCAGAAGTATCGCGGTCAAGTTCCGGACCATCCCACAGCAAGTCGGAGCTTGACCCGGAGCTTACCAAAACTAGTATAATGAAGCACCTGTCGGAGCTTACCAAAACAAGTAGATCCTAGCACCGGAGCTTACCAAAAACTAGTCAAAACTAGTCAACCCAAAACTGGAGCTAGACAAAGTACGTCGGAGCTTAGCAAAAGCATGCCGGAGCTATCAAATATATGCCGGAGCTATCAAAGACATGCCGGAGCTAATAAAGACATGCCGGAGCTAAAGATAAAGCTCACCGGAACTAACCAAAGCTAGTCGGACCTTACCAAGAAGCTGGACCTAGTATCTAACGTAGCCGGAGCTACCCAAAACAAGTCGGACCTATGGTCGGACCTTGCTATAGCTCGGAGCTAGAGTCGAACCTTGATAAAAAAGGTGTTTTGGTGATATTAAAAACTTTTATCATCAAAGCCAAGTGTATTCACTACAAGCCAATGTATTCAGCACACATAGGTCTTACAATCTCCCCCTTGATGAATGCATTGGCAACACCATTTAAAATCTGAACATTGGCTTATTCACATAAAAGTTTTGAAGGCAATTTCTCCCCCTTTGTAAATCGGAAATAAAATGAGAAGAAATGCAAAAATTCAAAATTCACAAATTTCTCCCCCTTTATCATCTCTCCATATGCACATTATCTTTCCCTTTTTGAATGTGTGATTAATCTCTCCCCCTTTGACAATGTATTCAGCAAGGTAAAAGAGAAATTTTAATTGTTATGAGCATATTATAACATATACATATAAAACAAAGCTCATCCAAGTCATATGTAACACCCTCATTTTCATGCATCATGCCTTGTATACACCCATATACATGTTTAACATTAACCCATAACAAGAGGAACAAGTTTAAAATTGATTTGGTTCAAAACCGCACTTAAAAATGTAGGAAAGTGCGGACTAGTCCGGTTTTGCTGAGGACTAGTCCGATTTCTCTCTGTCTAAAAAATGGACTTGTCCGTTTTTGCTGCGGATTAGTCCGATTTTTGCCTCTGGACAACTTCGGACTTGTCCGATCTTGTGCGGACTAGTCCGGTATTCCATGAATCCTTGAAAATTTGCTAAGTCCCTGGACTTGTCCGGACTAGTCTGGTGTTCCAGCGGACTTGTCCGTTTTCCTTTCTGACTAAGATTGGACTTGTCCGATTTTAGGCCAGACTTGTCCGATTTTCTCTCTGCACAACTTCGGACTAGTCCGGTCCTTTCCGGACTTGTCCGATATTTCGTGACTCCGAGATTGACCTTTTGTTTTACGACTTGTTTCTTGGGTTTCACGTTAAGTGGGCCTAGGGACATCGTGCCCAACTCTTTTAGAGCCCATGTGGGACTCTAAACCGGCCTCTACTCATCCCAAAACTCGAAATCCATCTAACCCTAGCCTCCACCTCTATATAAACAACCCCACCCCTTGGTTTGACATCTATTTTCCACTTTTCCACCCACCCAAACCATAGTTTGTGGAGAGCCACCATCAAGGAGGGAGAAGATCCCAAGCAAGAAGAAGAAGAGGAGGAAACGAAAGAGGATCAAGATCTCCACCAAGTTTCGTCCTTCACCACCAATTCATCTCCAAGTTCATCACCAACCCTAGATCATCAAGATCCAAGTGTTACCTCCAAGTTTCTTGATTCATTGGAGTTCTAAACACTTGGTATACCTTCTATTCTCTTTTCCTTACGTGAATTCAACCCCTAATCTCCGAATTTACATCTATCTAGAAAACCCTAATCTGCTGATCTCGCGGAGTGCGTACTTGTCCGGTCCCTAGCGGACTAGTCCGATCTTCCTGGTTAAATTGTGTTGAATTGACTCTAAAATTTGATCTAATCAACTCCGAACCTGTATAAACTTGTTAAAAGCTATTAGAACTAGTTAGTTATCATTAAAAGCAATCAAGTAACAAGTTCTACCTTGCATTTGCATCAATCATGCATGTCATGTCATATTGAGTAATATTTGTGCACTCTTTGATTGTGTTTCTTGTCTTGTATGTTTATTGTGTGGATTAGACAGATTTGCGCTAGAGAGTGCGGCGGAGGATCTACAGCATCAAGAGTTTGAAGGCTTTGACCCTAATCAACAGCAAGAGCAAGGCAAGTGTCCTTGAAGCATATTGATCCTGTTTTAAAATAAATGTTTTGTTTGCAAAAATTGCATGCTTGTGTCAATTTGATGGGAAATCCTATGGTAGGAAGTTTACTAGATTTGTAAAACCACCCTTGTCACCTGGAATTTATGGTAGAGAGTCGGGAAGGGCTTTTTACCTTTTTGCTTTGCTTAATTAATTGGGATGGAAAACAACACTACACGTTTAATTATGTATCAATGATATTCTGGTTAATGTGAACTGGTTAAATATGGTATGGTAATGGATGATCTAAGCAAGCCTGGTATGTGGATGGGTTGGATGTTATGGTGGTTTGCTTGCTTTAGATCTAAGGACCGGTTCATGCGAGAATAAGCCAGGACTACAGTGCCACCACGAGGCCAAGTATGGGTGCGGCGTAGCTGATTAATTAGGGCTTTGCTAGTGCTGTTTGGACCATTGTGGATGCTCGGGGAAGGGGTAGTCGGATTGGGTTTGTTGATGATTGGTGGGACTACCCTGGGATCCGAATGGCTCAAGAGGGGGCCCTTGGTTGAAGATGTGCTCAGTTGGAGGCATCGCCACCGGTGAAACCTCAGTGGGGTCTAAATAGGCTAGTAATCCCTTTGTAAAGGCTATTTTATGATCTCTTGGCCATACACCAAAGGAAGTGTAATTGGCATGAGGGAGGTTCTTTAGTCGCCGACGGGTGATGAAATCACGAACGCGTGGGTAAAGAGGTACAAACTCTGCAGAGTCTAAATAAACTATCATGATAGCCGTGCTCCCGGTTATGAGCGCCTGGATGACCTACATGATTAGAGGGAGATTGGTAATTGGGATGGTTATGGTTTGGTAATGGTTATGGATGGTTATGGATTTATTTTTGGTATTGAATATGGTTATTGGCAATGGTGAAATCTGGAATTATTGATAAGGATGGTGAATTATGGACTGGTATTATGATATTATTTATGATTATGATGGGTTTACTTCACACACATATAATATATTGCTTTTCAAATGTTTTACTGTACTTTTCAGCACTTTGCCATTATTATTGTCGTCATTTGAATCAGCCACATGTCATACTTTCCACACTTGCTGAGTACGACATGTACTCACTCTTGCAACCCCCCCCCCCAACAGTTGCAGGTCAGGATTGGGAGTTTAATGGTGATAATGCGGAGTTCTAGGCCGTGTCTACCGTCAACTTTGCCTGTGGTGTTGATTGGAGCTGCGCATACATACCATGTCGCTTATGCTGCATAGTTGCTTAGATTGCTTAATTAGTTTATTTCCGCTGCATTAGTTGAACTTGTCATTAATATTTATTAGAGCTTGTATTTGAGGATAATCTGGTTTGTGTAATAAAACTTGGTTAAATTAATCTTGTCTTGTGGTAATTTTCTGTATATCGTTTGTGATTGCACTCGTGTATGTGTGATGAACATCCTGGGCACACGTATGCGTTAGCTTGGTTCAATTTTTGGAACCGGGCGTCACAGATTGGTATCAGAGCCACAGGTTGACCGTAGGATGCAGCCTAGATAGAATGGACACTTTAGAGCACATAGGAGCACTCAGGAATCGATGTGTTTTTGCTTGGAGTGCTGTTTGCTATATATATTGTTTGCTTGTGTGCTTAATAGAGGATTTTGGGATACTTTAGCATTGCCATGTCCACCTAGGCTAGTGTAGTTAGTTGTTTAGTTTCATATCCCTTGATGCATATAGTTGGGGACGTTTTCTAATTCTTACCTATTGCCCTTCTTCAGATGGTGAGGACTCGCAACCAAAGGGACGCTAATGATGAGGAGGAGAACAATGGAGTGCCTCAGAACAACAATAGACATGGACCTGCCCAAGGAGCTATCAATATTGAGCAGCTTTTGGCCATGCAAAACCAGCTCATGCAGACCATGATACAGACTATGGGACAGCTGCAGGCTGGCAACATCAACAATCAGCCCCACATGCCTCCACCGCCACCCCCGCTTCCTCACAACCGATTGGGGGAGTTTATGAGGACTAGGCCTCCAACCTTTGCTCAAGCCGCAAACCCTATGGATGCGGATGATTGGCTCAAGTCCGTGGAGAAGAAACTTGCTATTGTCCAATGCAGTGACCGAGAGAAGGTCCTATTTGCTTCTCATCAACTCGTTGGAGCAGCCGCCGATTGGTGGGATTCACTATGCAATGCTCATGAGGATCAAGAGAGGATCACCTGGGCGGAATTCAAGGAGAGTTTCCGTTCTCATTATGTGTCGGAAGGTGTTATGATCTTGAAGAGGCAAGAATTCGAGAACTTAAGGCAAGGAAGATCAAGCGTGAGTGAATATCTCAACAAGTTCACTCAACTCTCAAGGTATGCGCCTGAGGATGTTAGTCGGGACAGCCGGAAACAGTATTTGTTCATGAGAGGCTTGAACAATGAGATCCAAGTGCAATTACTCAACTGCGATTATGCCAATTTTCAGAAGCTGGTGGACAAAGCAATTGTGGTTGAGAACAAGATCCGTGAGATGGAGCAAGAAATCAAGAGGAAGGCGCCATATCAAGGACAGCAACAAGGAAGTAATGTGCGCCCTCGCTTTGCGCCACCCAATGTGCCTCATTACAGCACCTCTATTCCTGCTCAGCGCCCTAGTTATGCACCACACCCAACTCAGTTTGTGCAGCAGCGTCCTGTCATGCAAGCACCTAGGCCTCCGATGCCTTATGCACCTCGTGCTGATTTTCCTGGAGCCAATGTTCAAAACCAAGCTCGTCCCAATAATTCTGGTGGAGCTAAGAAGTGTTATACTTGTGGAGAAGTTGGACACTTTGCGCATCAATGTCCTAAGTCAGGCCTTGGTCAAGGAAGCAATGCACCGAGGCAAAACCCAAGACCCAATGGAGGACAGCCACAAGGAAGCCGTGGACAGCAGAATTTTGCTCGTGGCAATGTGAACCATGTCTCTACGGAGGATGCTCAACAAGCTGATGACGTGGTCATTGGTATGTTTCTCGCCAACTCCAACCCCGCGACTATGTTATTTGACTTTGGAGCATCGCATTCATTCATTGCATCGAAGTATGTTGCCAAGTATAGTTTTCCCATCTCTCATATGAAGTTTACTCTATTGGTTAAGTCTCCTGGAGGAGAGATGAGGACAAACATAGTATGTCCAAAAGTAAGCCTTAGAATAAGGGGGGTAGACTTCTATGCCAACCTCATTGTTTTAGATTCTCAAGGGTTGGATATTATACTTGGTATGGACTGGTTGAGGAAGCACAATGGAGTTATTGAGTGTGCCACAAAGACGGTAAAGTTGACCAATGAGGAAGGGGTCACTGTAGAGTTTGAAGCATCTCAAACTGCACCGAAGCAATTGGAGTTGAATCATATGGACGGTGCCGCAATTGAGGAGATTTCGGTAGTGTGTGAATTTTTGGATGTGTTTCCAGATGAGTTGCCAGGTATGCCACCTGATCGAGACATTGAGTTTGTTATTGATTTAATACCTGGAACTGCACCTATAGCTAAGAGGCCGTATAGGATGCCTCCTATGGAATTAGCAGAGCTCAAGAAGCAGATTCAAGAGCAATTAGAGAAGGGTTTTATTCGCCCAAGCTCTTCACCTTGGGGAGCGCCTGTTCTATTTGTGGACAAGAAGGATGGATCCCAAAGGATGTGCGTGGATTACCGAGCTCTCAACGAGGTAACAATCAAGAACAAGTACACCTTGCCCCGCATAGAAGACTTGTTTGATCAGATGAAGGGTGCTTGTGTCTTCTCTAAGATTGACTTGAGGTCAGGATACTTTCAAATGAAGATTAGACCATCGGACATACCCAAGACAGCTTTTAGGACACGGTATGGATCTTATGAGTACACTGTGATGTCTTTTGGATTGACAAATGCGCCTGCCTACTTTATGTACCTCATGAATAAAGTCTTCATGGAGTACTTGGACAAGTTCGTTGTGGTGTTTATTGATGATATTATGATCTACTCGAAGGATGAGAAGGAACATGAGGAACACTTGAGGCTTACGCTGCAGAAATTGAGGGAGCACCAATTGTATGCCAAGTTCAGTAAATGTCAATTCTGGTTACGGGAAGTTTCTTTCTTAGGCCATATTATTTCCGGAGGAGGGGTATCGGTTGACCCCGGTAAAGTGAGGGATGTGTTGAAGTGGGAACCACCGCAAAATATCAAGGAAATAAGGAGTTTTCTTGGGATGGCTGGATATTACCGTCGGTTTATCAAGGATTTTTCCAAGATAGCCAAGCCTATGACGGAGTTGCTAATGAAGGGAAAGGCTTTCCGATGGACTGAAGCTTGTCAAAACAGTTTTGAGGAGTTGAAGAAGAGGTTAACAACAACCCCAGTTTTGGTATTGCCGGATGTAAGCAAGAGTTTTGATATCTATTGTGACGCATCAAGGCAAGGGCTTGGATGCGTATTGATGCAAGAAGGTCAAGTGGTCGCCTATGCATCAAGACAATTGAAGAAACATGAGCAGAATTACCCCACGCATGATCTTGAACTAGCAGCCGTGGTACATGCATTGAAGATTTGGAGACACTATATTCTTGGACATAGGTGTGAAATTTACACGGATCATAAGAGTTTGAAGTATATTTTCACACAAACGGATCTGAACTTAAGGCAATGAAGATGGTTGGAGCTCATCAAAGATTATGATTTGGGGATCAACTATCATCCGGGAAAAGCCAATGTAGTGGTCGATGCTTTGAGTAGAAAAGGAGTAATTCATCAACTCACGGTTCGAGAGTTACCATTCGAGTTATGTAAGGAGTTTGAACGATTGAACCTCGGGTTTGTAAATGAGATGGAGATGATGGAGTTAAACCCAACCTTGGAGCAAGAAATTCGAGAGGCACAAACCACAGATGAGGAGATCAAGGAAATCAAGGAAAGGGCCGAAGAAGGGAGATAATTCAGATTTGATAAAGACGAACATGGTACCTTATGGCTTGGAAAGAGAATCGTTGTGCCTAATGTAAATCATATTCGGGAGACAATATTAAAGGAGGCACATGACTCGCCTTACTCGATTCACCCAGGATGTACGAAGATGTACAAAGACTTGAAGACTTGCTATTGGTGGGATAGCATGAAGAAGGACATAGCCGAATATGTTGCATTGTGTGACGTGTGCCAACGAGTCAAGGCGGAACATCAAAGGCCAACCGGATTGTTACAACCATTAAAGATCCTAGAATGGAAGTGGGAAGAGATTGGTATGGACTTTATAGTTGGATTACCGCGAACTCAGTATGGCTATGATTCAATATGGGTCATTGTAGATCGGTTGACAAAATCAGCTCACTTCATTCCTGTCAAGACCACATATACCACCGCGAAGCTAGCAGAATTGTATATGGAGCATATTGTGTGCCGACATGGAGTACCGAAGAAGATATTCTCGGATAGAGGTTCTCAATTTACTTCCAGGTTTTGGCAAAAGTTGCATGAAGCTTTGGGAACGAGGTTGAATTTTAGTTCAGCATATCATCCTCAAACGGATGGACAAACCGAGAGGACCAATCAGATTTTGGAGGACATGTTAAGAGCTTGTGCTTTAAAGCATGGGAAAAGTTGGGACAAAAGCTTGCCATACGCGGAGTTTTCGTACAACAATAGTTACCAAGCAAGCTTGAAAATGTCACCATATGAAGCGCTTTATGGAAGGAAGTGTAGGACACCCTTATTCTGGAATAAAGCAGGGGAAACTCAAGTATTTGGTCCGGATGTGTTGCAAGAAGCCGAAAAGCAAGTCCAAATAATTCGTAAAAACTTGAGGGCTGCCCAATCAAGACAAAAAGGCTATGCGGACAATAGGAGAAGGAACTTAGCCTTTGAAATAGGAGATTTTGTTTACCTCAAGGTCTCACCAATGAGAGGTCATAAGAGGTTTAACATAAGGGGTAAGCTCGCACCTCGCTATATTGGACCATTCAAGATTTTGGACAAAAGAGGAGAAGTAGCATATAAGTTGGAGATGCCAGCTCATCTTTCAGACGTACATGATGTCTTTCATGTTTCTCAGCTCAAGAAGTGCTTGAGAGTACCGGAAGAACAAGTACCAATGGAAGGATTGGAATTAGAGGAAGATTTGACTTATGCCGAGCAACCGGTTAAGATCTTGGAAACTAAGGAGAGGGTCACCAGGAACAAGGTCATTAGATGGTGTAAAGTTCAATGGAAGCACCACATCGAAAAAGAAGCAACTTGGGAGCTAGAAGATGATCTCAAGAAGGAATTTCCCTATCTCTTCTCTTCCGCGTCGAATCTCGAGGGCGAGATTCATTTTAAGGGGGGTAGGTTTGTAACACCCTCATTTTCATGCATCATGCCTTGTATACACCCATATACATGTTTAACATTAACCCATAACAAGAGGAACAAGTTTAAAATTGATTTGGT
Source organism: Tuctoria greenei (assembly GCA_036927565.1). Taxonomy (NCBI): domain Eukaryota; kingdom Viridiplantae; phylum Streptophyta; class Magnoliopsida; order Poales; family Poaceae; genus Tuctoria; species Tuctoria greenei. The sequence continues at coordinate 257,835,656 of JAYESD010000001.1, read as the reverse complement.
TCAAAACCGCACTTAAAAATGTATGAAAGTGCGGACTGGTCCGGTTTTGCTGAGGACTAGTCCAATTTCTCTCTGTCTAAAAAAACGGACTTGTCCGTTTTTGCTGCGGATTAGTCCGATTTTTGCCTCTGGACAACTTCGGACTTGTCCGATCTTGTGTGGACTAGTCCGGTATTCCATGAATCCTTGAAAATTTGCTAAGTCCCTGGAGTCCGGACTAGTCTGGTGTTCCAGCGGACTTATCCGTTTTCCTTTCTGACTAAGATCGGACTTGTCCGATTTTAGGCCAGACTTGTCCGATTTTCTCTCTGGACGACTTCGGACTAGTCCGGTCCTTTCCGGACTTGTCCGATATTTCGTGACTCCAAGATTGAACTTTTGTTTTACGACTTGTTTCTTGGGTTTCACGTTAAGTGGGCCTAAGGACGTCGTGCCCAACTCTTATAGAGCCCATGTGGGACTCTAAACCGGCCTCTACTCATCCCAAAACTCGAAATCCATCTAACCCTAGCCTCCACCTCTATATAAACAACCCCACCCCTTGGTTTGACATCTATTTTCCACTTTTCCACCCACCCAAACCCTAGTTAGTGGAGAGCCACCATCAAGGAGGGAGGAGAAGATCCCAAGCAAGAAGAAGAAGAGGAGGAAACGAAAGAGGATCAAGATCTCCACCAAGTTTCGTCCTTCACCACCAATTCATCTCCAAGTTCATCACCAACCCTAGATCATCAAGATCCAAGTGTTACCTCCAAGTTTCTTGATTCATTGGAGTTCTAAACACTTGGTATACCTTCTATTCTCTTTTCCTTACGTGAATTCAACCCCTAATCTCCGAATTTACATCGATCTGGAAAACCCTAATCTGCTGATCTCGCGGAGTGCGTACTTGTCCGGTCCCTAGCGGACTAGTCCGATCTTCCTGGTTAAATTGTGTTGAATTGACTCTAAAATTTGATCTAATCAACTCCGAACCTGTATAAACTTGTTAAAAGCTATTAGAACTAGTTAGTTATCATTAAAAGCAATCAAGTAACAAGTTCTACCTTGCATTTGCATCAATCATGCATGTCATGTCATATTGAGTAATATTTGTGCACTCTTTGATTGTGTTTCTTGTCTTGTATGTTTATTGTGTGGATTAGACGGATTTGCGCTAGAGAGTGCGGCGGAGGATCTACAGCATCAAGAGTTTGAAGGCTTTGACCCTAATCAACAGCAAGAGCAAGGCAAGTGTCCTTGAAGCATATTGATCCTGTTTTAAAATAAATGTTTTGTTTGCAAAAATTGCATGCTTGTGTCAATTTGATGGGAAATCCTATGGTAGGAAGTTTACTAGATTTGTAAAACCACCCTTGTCACCTGGAATTTATGGTAGAGAGTCGGGAAGGGCTTTTTACCTTTTTGCTTCGCTTAATTAATTGGGATGGAAAACAACACTACACGTTTAATTATGTATCAATGATATTCTGGTTAATGTGAATTGGTTAAATATGGTATGGTAATGGATGATCTAAGCAAGCCTGGTATGTGGATGGGTTGGATGTTATGGTGGTTTGCTTGCTTTAGATCTAAGGACCGGTTCATCTGAGAATAAGCCAGGACTACAGTGCCACCATGAGGCCAAGTATGGGTGCGGCGTAGCTGATTAATTAGGGCTTTGCTAGTGCTGTTTGGACCATTGTGGATGCTCGGGGAAGGGGTAGTCGGATTGGGTTTGTTGATGATTGGTGGGACTACCCTGGGATCCGAATGGCTCAAGTGGGGGCCCTTGGTTGAAGATGTGCTCAGTTGGAGGCATCGCCACCGGTGAAACCTTAGTGGGGTATAAATAGGCTAGTAATCCCTTTGTAAAGGCTATTTTGTGATCTCTTGGCCATACACCAAAGGAAGTGTAATTGGCATGAGGGAGGTTCTTTAGTCGCCGACGGGTGATGAAATCACGAACGCGTGGGTAAAGAGGTACAAACTCTGCAGAGTCTAAATAAACTATCATGATAGCCGTGCTCCCAGTTATCAGCGCCTGGATGACCTACATGATTAGAGGGAGATTGGTAATTGGGATGGTTATGGTTTGGTAATGGTTATGGATGGTTATGGATTTATTTTTGGTATTGAATATGGTTATTGGCAATGGTGAAATCTGGAATTATTGATAAGGATGGTGAATTATGGACTGGTATTATGATATTATTTATGATTATGATGGGTTTACTTCACACACATATAATATATTGCTTTTCAAATGTTTTACTGTACTTTTCAGCACTTTGCCATTATTATTGTCGTCATTTGAATCAGCCACATGTCATACTTTCCACACTTGCTGAGTACAACATGTACTCACTCTTGCAATCCCCCCCAACAGTTGCAGGTCAGGATTGGGAGTTTAATGGTGATAATGCGGAGTTCTAGGCCGTGTCTACCGTCAGCTTTGCCTGTGGTGTTGATTGGAGCTGCGCATACATACCCTGTCGCTTATGCTGCATAGTTGCTTAGATTGCTTAATTAGTTTATTTCCGCTGCATTAGTTGAACTTGTCATTAATATTTATTAGAGCTTGTATTTGAGGATAATATGGTTTGTGTAATAAAACTTGGTTAAATTAATCTTGTCTTGTGGTAATTTTCTGTATATCGTTTGTGATTGCACTCGTGTATGTGTGATGAACATCCTGGGCACACGTATGCGTTAGCTTGGTTCAATTTTTGGAACCGGGCGTCACATCATACTATCAAGTAACTTACACTATCACATCAATGAGATACATAAAGTAGTGTAAGCCATGCTAGAGATCATATGTAATTTTCAATTTAAGCAAGTCATGATCTCACAAACTTAACTATTTCAAAACTTGAAAGCATGACACTAGTTGCTGCATTTTATTATTTTTCAAAGCATGAATTTAGATCATATGATATTTGCAAGAGATTATATGCGCATCTGCCTTATTCTAACCAACCAAGCCAAGCCTATGTCATTTGACAATCAGAAGCTTAAGGACATGGTTTTAGTCATACACAACTTCTTCGGTGTTCATATCTAAGTGCAATGACAGGCCATCTCAAAAGAAGAAGTGCGATGCATGCATATTCTCTTGATCTTTTCTCAATTTATATTTGTTCATAAAAACTCAACATATGAGTTGATTACTTGATTAATTCTTAATGATTAAAAGCACTTGTGAACATGTAACAAGTTCAAAACAGCAAGAAAGTTTGACCATGACCAGTGTTAGTATAAGTAATTATTCAAATTACTAGACATGGCAATAACTACAAAATGTATAACACGAGTAATGTAGTAAGAACTTTTAGCATGTAATAGGAATCACAGGGTCATATATGTATGAAATACTATGCTCATATTATTTTAATTTCAGATTCACACATAGACTTCTCGAGTTTCAAAACTCCCCCTCAATTTAAGCCATGAGGATGCATAACCCCTATTTCACTACGAATGTAACAAAAACGAGTGAAATCCAAAGGTTTTGTAAAAATGTCAGCCAATTGTTGTTCAGTATCTACATGGTGAAGCACAATGGTTCCTTTTTCAACATTATCTTGGAGAAAGTGATACCTAATGTCAATGTGCTTAGTTCTAGAATGTTGCACGGGGTTTTTAGCAATGCAAATGGCACTAGTGTTATCACAGAATAGTAGAACACTATCTAGATCAACCCCATAGTCCTTAAGTGTTTGAACAATCCAAAGAATTTGAGAGCAAGCACTAGCAGCAGCTACATATTCAGATTCGGCTGTGGATTGTGCAACTGAATTTTGTTTTCTAGAGGACTAAGCAACAAGAGAATTACTAAGAAAATGACAAGCACCGGAAGTACTTTTCCTATAAATCCTACAACCCCCAAAATCAGCATCCGAAAAAGATTTCAAAGTAACGGTTGATGAAGAAGGAAGAAAAATGCCAAATTCTTGGGTTCCATGTAAGTACCTGAGAATCCTTTTGACGGCTTGACGATGTGAAACACGTGGGTAAGCTTGAAACCGTGCACAAAGACATACGCTGAATTGTATGTCCGATCTTGATGTCGTGAGGTACAAAAGTGATCCGATCATGCTTCTATATGCTTTTTGATTCACAGATTCACCATCTTCATCAAGTTCAAGTGTTGTTGCTATTCCCATTGGTGTCTGAAGAGGCTTGCTTTTATCCATGTTGAAGCGCCTTATGAGGTCTTTGGTATACTTCGTTTGATGCACAAAGGTACCCTCCTTGGTTTGCTTGATTTGCAGCCCCAAAAAGTAAGTGAGTTCACCCATCATACTCATTTCGAATTCAGAACTCATCATTGCTGAAAACTTGGACACAAGATCATGAGAAGCACAACCAAAGATAATATCATCCACATACACTTGAACGAATAATGAGTCATTGCCATGCTTAAGCACAAAAAGAGTTTTATCAACCTTGCCCATGGTAAAACCTTTTTCAAGTAAGAATGTTTTTAACCTATCATACCATGCTCTAGAGGCTTGTTTGAGACCGTACAAGGCTTTGGACAGTTTGTAAACATGATTAGGAAAATCTGGATTTTCAAAACTGGTGGTTGTTTGACATAAACCTCCTCATCTATGTAGCCATTTAGAAAAGCACTTTTAACATCCATTTGATATAGCTTAAAACCTTTAGATGCTGCAAAAGCTAACAAAATTCTTATGGCTTCTAATCTAGCGACAGGAGCAAAAGTTTCATCAAAATCTAGACCTTCAACTTGAGTGAAACCTTGAGCAACCAACCTAGCCTTATTCCTAAACACAACCCCATCCTCACTTTGTTTATTTTTAAATACCCATTTAGTTCCAATTAAAGTGTGACCTTGAGGTGGAGGTACAAGTTTCCAAATATTATTTCTTTCAAAATTTTCTAACTCTTCTTGCATGGCAATAATCCAAGATTCATTAGTGAGTGCGTATGATATATCTTTGGGTTCAAAAGAAGAAACAAAAGCAGAATGAGCATGAGAGTTTGGATCGCAAAACCTGGACTGTGTGACTCGTTCGTGCAAGCTTCCAATCATCTGTTGTGGGGGGTGATCTTTGTAAAACCGTAGGGGAACAGATGTCTCACAAGCTTCTTCTTCATTAGGTTCATCGTAGATTGATGAGCTTGTGACTTGTGGACGATCAGGACCAGCATAGGTGATAGTCGGAGCTTGATCAATGTCCGGAGCTGGACACGTGTCAACTTCGGAACTGCCAGGCAGTATCATCGGCTCTTCTTCATCTTCGAAAATACCCTCCCCCCTGAGGATACGGATCTGGTCCTGCAACACCGGAGCTAGTACCTGGGCTAGCTTCATC